>JASKUP010000002.1:8690000-11190000 GCA_030448955.1 Trichopoda pennipes
CGTTGTGTTCTTAATTATATTAAGTTTGATGCGTTCTGGACCAGGAGTTAGATAGTCTCCCACTCTTCAGCAAGAAGTGAAGGCTGCGGCCTACTCCGGGCTTTTAAAGTTGCAACTAGGAGTGACCGGAGGATATACGTATCTGAAGGCCTTCTAGGGCGAGGATGGCGCTACATTATCATCCACAGTGGTAATTATCCACCATCTGATTAAGGCCCACGGCCAGGTGAAGATGTATATGTTATCACGTCATTTCTAGGAAATGTGATTAAGATCTTCTCGTGGTCAACGTTAGAAATAAATCCTTAGTTGGGGTTGCTTGCTATAAAATCCGGGTAAAAATCAACTGAAGACTCCTATAACACAGTGGACCAGCAAATGTCAATGTTATTAAATACTCTTATCATAACTAAAGCTACAGAAAAACTAAGTAGATCCACAATAAAGGAGATTAAATGAGACATCTTGAAAAAGGGGAACAAAATCATGTTCAAGGTCGCACTGCTGAGGAATGTATCCAGATTTTTATGAAGATTTTCCAGATTTGGGATATAAATTTGTATTTCAAAAAGCAAAAAGCTCAGCTGATACCCTTAAAACATTCTAAACTTGACATAGACGAACGGATCCGATAGAAGCTTCCCAATAGAAGCAGTAACTGATTGAGGAAAATACCTTCGAAAGGAGTTCTCATTCATCCAATTACCGAAGACGCGACTAATAAGTTTTACTGCTGAGTATTCCAATTGATACCTGGAACGTGGGGTTAATCTGGAGCAATAGCTTTTACTGCACTTAATAATAAAGCTTCGATTCAGTTGGTCACATCAGAGTTTGGTTCTATATAACTAATAAAGGTAAGTTGAACTTATGCTCCAGGAGCTCTTTGACTATGTTTTTAACAAGTTGAGATGTCAAAGACCACCGCGTGTGAATGCTCAGAATTAGCGTGTATGGCAGTCGGCTTAACGTTATTGAATGTGAATCTCAAAAATTACGTAGAAATGCTGATTCCCCATAATTTGTTATAAGTCGGCGAACAAAAACCACCAATTTACAGTAAAAGCCGATTAACTCGTGCAGAGAAACCTATTCTCGGAAATAGTTTTTCCAACTCTTCTCTACGGTGCAAAGAGGATTATAAAAGAATCCAAATAACTACATTCTACTTCAATATTCTTCGTACAATATGTACAATTTTATGCTACCAAATTATACCCAAATTTATTTGTTATAAAATTACTATTGAAAACAAGGTTCAATGATTTTATAATTATACTATCATGGTATTATACTGCTAGTGCTACCTTGTTATACTTATCTTATATTGTGTAATGGTATTATTGGTATATAATTTAAAATAGCACTGGACGAGTTTTATACTTAAAATCATGTTCTTAAAATTAGTTGGATTTCTGTTTTATACTTAAACTACTTTGATTTTCAATTAATATTTTATACTTAAACTTGTTTTTTATATGGGGAGTTTCTTTTAAGACTTTCAAATTTAATTATACTTCAGTTTGAAATATGCTAATAATTTAAATTATTCGCTTATACTTTTACTCGAACTTGTAATCTCAGTTTAATAAATAGTTAATTAAAAGTAAAAAAAAAAATTCTAAAGAAAATAATGTTATAACCCGTATTATATTTGAATTAAATAGGCCTAAATTTATTATTGTTCTAAGAAGCGTTTTCTAAGGTCACTTTATACTGTGCTTAATTCAGGAAACTTTTATTTATATTTTAGGTAAACATAAAAACTTTTTATGTTCTAAAATTTCATTGACCAAACGAGAATTTTATGCAAAGAATGCTATGAATAGCACTGCTGTTACATCTGTCTATTAAATTGGAATTCCTATTTTATTTATTGGGGTTCTTAAGTAGTTTACTTAAGCTGCTGGTAACAAATGAAAATAAAAGTCTATAAAAGCATTTTCATTAATTTCAGGATTCTTTTAAACATCTACTAATTGGGGAAATTAACATCCCATTCTCATTACCCACTTTTGCTACCGAAACTTGTTTCACACACATTCATTGTGCGGTGTTGTTGTTGTTGTTCTGTTTTGTCTTTGTGGCTCTGCGTGCCATTAAAACATAAATTATCGTGCAATGAAATCAAAAGCTTAATAATACAGTCAGACCACAGGCTCCAATATACCAGTCGACAACAGCAACAACAACAACAATAAATAGACACAAACGATCATAACACATAATTTATGCAAACAAGTCCTTTGTACAATTAACAAAACAAAATGATTAAGTGGCCGCAGATAAATCCTTATAAAACACTTTATCATCTGTTTTTGGTTTGTATCCGCGCGTCTGTGTTCAGCCTGGATAGAAGAGGGTGATGGCAAGCAGAAGTATAAATTAAGGAAAACAACTATTATGAGGGGGGAAATAGTCGTTTTAAAAATAACTTGAATTTGCTGGCAAGCAGCTACTGGCACAATAAACCAATTTTGAACGTTTTATTGCAAATAGTGATGACAAGTTTTTCTTTGGTTAAGTTAGTAACCCCGTAATACTTTAATTTTTAAGAAGAAGCAGAAAAATTCTCAAATACCCTAAAAGCTTTAAATTCGCGACTAAACATTATTGCGAGGGCCAAGTTAATTTTAACTTTTATCAATTTTTTAAAATTTAATAATCAATTTCTATAATTAAAAAAGGGAAATCCCCGCTATTTCGGCTATTTTTGATCTTCGGTTTTGTCAGCTTATTGGTGAAATTTCTGGTGTAAATACATCCTTTAACATGGGAAAAGCTTAACATATGTTAAAGGTAACGCTTTCTATAAAATTTTAGATTTTAAAAAGTTTAAAAGTAGAGTTGCCATAATAAATTTAGGCAACTTATACGTCACACAAAACTTAGAAGTTGCCTAAGTCTTCGAATATTATTGACGAATGCGGTAACCCATCATTTCCTTTTCATACACAAAATTCACTGAATCTTATTTCGTAGTAGAGTTGCCATAATAAATTTAGACAAATTCTAAGTCCCACAAGACTTAAATGTAGCCTAAGTCCTTGAATATTATTGTCGACTGCGTTAACCCATCATTTTCTTTTCATACACAAAATTCAACGAATTTTACCTCGCCATCGACTCCACATAACCAAGACCAAATTCGTTTAGCGCCCACAAAACTTACCAGCAATGTGATTCACGTAGATTTCTAAAGGGAAAGTTCAAAAATATGGAAATTCCCAATCCCAGAATTCCAATGATGCCAACCGATTCGAGTTTGAGCAAATCTAAACTCCAATTCGTCTCACATTCGCCATGACAATCAATAAATCACCAGGCCAATTATTAAATAATTGCGACCTGAATTTGGAAAATAAATAATTTTTGCACACGGTCATCTGTGTGTCGCCTATTCCCGTAGCGGAAAATTAACCACTTTCATCGGTTTCGCACCTGACAACAAAACCAAAATTATTGTTTATTACAGAATGCTTCAGTGAGGGGATATACAATTCAAATCCCCCCCGGGCGCACATTTATCGGTCTTTATAGAATACTTGACTGCCTAGACCCTTGCTGCTGGGGTTATAAGGGAGCCCAGTCCCTTGAAAGCAAGCAGGGGTTAACTGGAAAGCTCCACGTTATTTCCATGGAAATCCGTGAGCGCTAGAGTTTCTGCTAAATGTCTCTTTAGACTTTTAGCTGTTTCTCTGACTGATTATTGAGGTTGGCCCTTCGGGAATATCTCGGTGGTTGTGGTTTTGCGGCCCCTAGCATGAACAGATTCATGCTGGCCAGGCTCATCTTGCCTTTAATCACACCAACGGGTGAATAATCCGGATCCAGTGAGCTTGCTAGTTCTGGACCAGGAGTTGGAGAGTCTCCAGCTCTTCAGCAAGGAGTAGTGCTTTGGAACCGCTAAAATTGCAACTAGGAAAGACCTGTTGCTAGAATTAGTCTTCTGTTTCCTAGGCCGTGAATGACGTTGCTTTTCATTCCCATTGGTTTGACCACCATCTGATTAGGGCCTACGGCCCGGTGCAGATGTAAATCTTATCACGACATACAATTCAAAATCGATCCGACCGCAATCCATCCAGCAAATATTTCAAAACAAAAAATCTATTGCAATGGACGACAATTGATCACAAATTTTCTGTAATTTAAAATGACGCATGGCACTGCCTGCGGCACCATGTTCGCCACATTTTCGAGTCCATTATAATAAACAAACACTGACATTCTCTATTGAAATGTAAAAAAAAATTTTAAAGCAAAACCAGATCTGTCAACTATTATTATGCTCTTGCATCGGGTTTTTCAACAAGAAGTTTGTATTTTCAATAGTGGCAACACCAATATGACAGTTTTAACATTTAGTTTTTCGACGTATTCGTAGTAGAGGCATTGGCAATTGTTACAATGAATTCAATTTCGCACGAACATCGCATTAAAATAATTTTAAATTCACTATAAAAATGGTGAATCTGTTAACAACATAATCACCGTTCTGAGATCGCTATAAAGAAGTTGGTTGTTAAATTTAAATCGACAGGCTCGATACAAAATGTGCGAACACCAAAGCGTGTTCGACTTGGTCGTTCAATCGAAAACATTGCAGCCGTGAGCCATAGTGTTAAAACAGATCCAAATTTGTCAATCCCTCAACATTCTCAACAATAAGGGTCATCCAAAACCACCACGAATTTTGCGTAAGGAGTCGACTTTGAAGTCTGGTGTAGGAATCGAAGCCGACCGAAAGATCATTCACATCGCCGTAAATTCGCTCAATTTTGGTTTTTTTTTTTGAAAAATCATTTTTTCAAACGTAGACCATTTTCACTTGTCAGGGTATGTCAACAACCAAAATTGCCGCATTTGGGCTTTTGAAAATCCTAGAGCGATTATTGAGAAGCATTTGCATATGCTCAATGTGTCACCATATGGTGCTCTATATGGTCTGAAGGCGTGATTGGGCGGATTTGGATTTTCTTCTGGAAAACAAGACTATCGCAAGATGCTAACAACTCAATTTTCTCCTATTATTGACCTCGTGGATATCACTGGTATGCAGTTTCAATAGGACGGTGTCACATGTCACACAGTCAATGAAACGATCAATTTATTGCAAACCAAATTTCCCGATATCATAATTTCAAGACACTCAGTAATTAAGTGCGCAGCCAGATCGTGTGATTTAACACCCTTCGATTATTTCTTGTGGGACTATGTTAAGTACTATATGAAGCCAATCGAATCGATGTCGATATAGGATCGCCATTTTGGATGGCCGTGATGGACACTTGGCTGACATCATTTTTTATGCATGCCCTTTTGAGCTCACCGTTTTCATTATATTCTCACACATTTCACGCAATATTTAATTAATTTAATCACGAATATTTTATTTGAATTGCTCAAGCGTTTCTGGTTGAATAATTTGAGGGTTTGCCATTCTCCAGAACCGACTATTCTGTTTATTCACATATCTATTCAAATGGAAATGTGTCTCGTCACTGATTATGATTTTTTCATTAAAATCGGGGGTTGTCATGGGCAAGCTGTAACATCCTATGTACGGCGGCATAAATGGTCCTTTGGAAGAAGCTTTTCTATCAACTAAATCTTATATGAAATCGAATGATAATCCTTGTGTAAAATTTTGGCTAAAGTTGTTCTTTGAAGTACAAGCTCCTGAGCACGGCGTCGAATTGAGTTGATAGATTGCTTTGAACAAACAACTGTTCAAGCAGCCGTAATGTTTTCAGCCAATCTTGCAGTACGTTGTGGTCCCTCTTGGGCCTATCACCCACAGACCTTCTTTCTTCGAAATCATTCACTAAATTTTAAAGTAAGTTTCTCATCGTCACAGTAATCGATGATTGATTTTGATAAAATGCTTTAACGATTTAAACATGTGGATTTATCGAATATTTTTCCGTAATAAATTTGCCACGTGTCTACTTCACGGCTGACAAATATGAACTGTCAAAACTAATATTTACCAAAATGGCGGCAAAACGAAGTAGTATACCTTCCCGGCGGACACCTTGTACAATAAAAATTTGAATCATTTTAATCTAAATTTTTTGTTTTATTTTGTTTTAGAAAACAAACTTCTTGTAGAAAAATCCTGTATTAAAATTCATGGCTTGGCACTATTATATCAATAATAACACTTCGCAATTTTAAAAGACCTTAAAACCGACTACTTGAAACTCGTATTAAATTAAAAATCACTAGCGTTTTTTATCTCAAACAAATAAAGAAGCGCAAAAACTTGTGTAGAGTAGACATTTTTAGGATTCACAAAAAAGAAGCAACAAAAAAAAACAAAACAAAAACAGAACAAAAAAAAACTTAAAACTTTTAATTTCGTGTTATGCTGCAAGTATTGACCTACTAAACGCATTTAAATTACAAACAATTTGTTGTGGCAAGTCACGCAACATTGAGTTGCAATAACGACGACCATCGGCAAATCTATAAAATGAAAAATCACAATCACAATCTCACACAGATACAGAAACAGAAACGTCAACAGATTTAAGGTGTGTTTCGTAACTGGCAGAAAATAAATAATGGCAACCTTTTGATAATCAACCAAGAAACCAAAAACATTAAAAAGGAAAGATGAACACAATTGCCTGATTATCTGTTGTTTCAATTAAAAAATTCCCAAAAAATAATTATAATAAATAATAAGATGGATGGGCAAATTTGAGGTTAGCAAATAAATTGGCTTAAAACACAAACTAATTTTTTTTACCACTTAAGTTTAATTGCTCTACATCGGCCGTATTTGCATGACTGCGGACTCTAATAGCTTATTATTGTCTATTGCGAGCAGCGATACCGTGAGCCCTAAATTTAGCCATTAAATTATGCTCAGCGGTGGCAGTAGCAGTCTGATTGCGACGAACGGCTGCTCTAATTTTAAGAAATAATAAGGAGAAATTTTCACCTTTTTAAAAGGAAATTTCTACAAATCAAAGTCCTTTTTCAAGAGTATAAAGTTCCATACTTAAATTGTTCCATTTTATAAAATAAATTTCCTAGGATGGCAGCTCAGTTCTTGACAATTCACGAGACCAGGCTTGCCAGAATAATTGCTTAAGAATGCAAAGCAGATGCCATCGCTCGCATAACTAGGGCTTAATGTCTCTCACGTCTCCTATGGTTCCCGGGGACAGCAAATGTAGATTCGTCCTTTTAACAGCTGCGGCGATGTTAGTGCTTCCTCGTTGTTGGGATTTGCTGACAGCGGTCGGACAGCAAAAAGATTGGAATGAGCATGAACCAAAGTTTCTTCTGTCTTACAGATCAGCTATCCACGATTCAACATCATGCAGTCCAGCAAATATCATGTTTGGGACAGAGCTAAAGCTACCAGTCGACTTAAAATTTGGCCTCAAACCGATTCCTGCACACGACGATAATGAAAATGTTCTTCAGATACAAGAAGACCTACCTGCACGAGCTTCATGAGTTTGTCCGCAATCGTATTAAAATGTCCAGCGACAAAATTAAAGCCAGGTATGATCGAGCAGCAAATACTGAAGGATTTCCAGAGGGACAACTGGTTCTACTACATAACCCGCAAGGGAAAAAAGGACCGTCTCCCAAATTGCAAACCCACTGGGAAGGACCATACAAGGTGATTTCGTGATAAGTTTTACATCTGCACCTGGACGTAAGCCTTAATCAGATGGTGGTCAAACCACTGGTAATGAAAAGTAACGCCATTCTCGCCCTAGGAAGCCGAACACTAATTCTAACAACAGGTCTTTCCTAAGTGGCAATTTCAGCGGTTCCAAAGCAGGGTTGCAAACCACTACTCCTTGCTGAAGAGGCGGAGACTATCCAACTCCTGGTCCACAACACATGACTAGCATGCTCACTGGATCCGGATCATTCACCCGTTGGTGTTATTAGAGGTGAGATGATCCTGGTTCTCATAATCAAATTCATCCGAGGCACATGATAATCTTTTTGGAGCCTACTATTCCATCTAGACTGGTGTCTTGCGGGGTAAAAGGGAGCCCAGACCCCTTAGAGGCTAGTAGAAGCCATCTGGACAATCCACTATATTTCCCCGGGAATCAGTGAGCTCGCATAGTTCGCTTTTTGTCTATTTAGACATTTAGCTGTTCTCTGGCTAGTTATTGAGGTTGGCCCATATATGGGAGTATCGTGGTGGTTGTGGTTTCGAGGCCCTCGTCAGAGTTTGTGGGTCTGATAATTCAAAATGAACACAATGAATGGTTCAGGTCCAGTGAGTATGAATGCCATCGTGTTCTTAATTATTTTAACCTTCATGCATTCTGGACCAGGAGTTGGATGGTCTCCAACTCTTAAGCAAGGAGTAAAGGCTGCGACCTACTTCGAGCTTTTGAAATTGCAACTAGGAGTGACCGGAGAATGCACGGATTCGAAGGCCTTCTAGGGCGAGAATGGCGCTACATACCATTCACAGTGGTAATGGCCACCATTTGATTATGGCTCACTGCCGGTGCAGATGTAAACCATATCACATCACACCCGCAGCAGCACAGGTCTAGATGGTTAAGTAATCCATAAAGACCAATAAATGTGCACCCGGGGGGGGGGGGAAGCATACAATGTGATCAAGAAATTGAATAACGTGGTTTATCGGATACAGAAATATCAAAGTTTGAGGTCTAAGATAAAGATGGTCCACTTGGAGCGGCTGGCCAAGTATGGCCGAAAGAATATTCGGGATGAAAAGGCTTAAGTGGGCGGCAGTGTTACCGATGCATCTTGCTTAAGGTTTAAAGGAAAAGAATTTAGTTATAAAATGAACACGTGGGTATGCTGTTTAACTAACTGCGTGGCTTGCTAAGAAAACTTATGCACGCAAGGCAACAACAAATTTCTAGTTACAAACTGCGTAGAAATTTTATACACGCAAAATAACAACAATTAGATATGTTGTTTGCTAACTGCTTAGTTCTCTAAGAAAACTTATGTACACAAGGCAACAACAACTATATTAAAATAAATTCCAGAACAGCGGTTTGTTTAACTGTTGAAGCGCCTCTACTTCTGCTCGCACAACTGCTTTCCACCATCCTTTGAGAGCAGACACTCGAGGTAGTGTAAATGTTAATTTCGCCAAGGATGATGTTCCGGATGATGCGACGGACTGTTGTGGTGCCTTATAAACTATACTGTCTCTGCATGATTCCATTAAACTATTGTGGGAAGACCTCTCGTAGCAGCGAATCTTTCAATAGAAAACAAAAATGCTTCAGTCGACTCATCAGATACTGGGTCTGAATGTGTCACCTTATTTTTACTAAATAAATGTCAAAGGATGACAGCTCAATTCATTGACTTTTAATCATTTGACAAGCAATTTACTTCCTAACCTCAAATTTTCCCGTTATAAAATTTAATCATTTGACAGGCAATTTACTATCTAACCTCAAATTTGCTCAACCGTTATAAATCTGTGATATGTAATTAATATACAATGAAGAATACTAAAATTTTAATTAAATCCCCAAAATCCCATTAAATCTCTGGAATAAAGGAAAACAAATCCTTGATGCAAAACATCAAACAGAAACTTCAAAAGAAACAAATTTCTTAATCAGCTTAAATGTCTTAGAAAAAATATTTAAAAAAAAATTTATATTAAAATATCACTGGAAAGCTTTTAGACGACAGATGGAGTGATGGTGGTTAAGCAGTCAGCAAGAGTGCTGTAATCAAGAGCACAACTAGCAGGCAGAAAATAAATATTCCGCCAACTGACCAAAGCCAGACTTATCAAACACGATCATTGAAACAAAAATTCTAGTTTTATTTCATTTTTGCAATTAATACGCTGGGCTTTGGCTTAAAAGCAACAACATTAACAACAACTATGCAGAGATTTCTTATTTAGTTTCTTTTTATAATTTTTTTTTTTTGTTTCGTTGCGTTTCGTTTCGTTGCAATCGCCAACTTTATGTAATTTGTGTAATGATGACCAATTATGGAGGCGCAAATGAAAATGTCGTGTTCAGTTTTTTTTTCTATTTGTTTGTTTTCTTGTTGTTGTTTCATTTATTTTAATCTCAGTTTTTTTTTGTATTAAATATTTCCAGCTTTAAATGTTGACTGAAGATTCGTTTCGTATCATGTTGACATTGCGGTATTTAGTGGCTTAATTATGCGATAATCGTTGACAGCAAAGTGTTTTATGAAAACTAGTGAAATGTAATATTTGTTGAAGGAAGAAAATAATATCAAAATAATAGCCCCATAAGGCGTGATTCGCTGCCTCCCCCTTCCAAAAAGTCATATAAAAATTTATATGAAGCCTGCTATACCGTTTGTTTTTAAAACAACGTACATTTATACCGCTATCCCTGCTCTGGAGCCACGAAATTTATTAGCGACTTTTCCACAAGTTTTTTTTTTTGGATCAGCACCCAGAACATGACACCTACTCATGCAATGCTTTGCATTAGAACTAGAAAATTAAGTTATGGGATGGGGGAAAGGGTGACTAGTGTTTGTGAACATTCAATTTGACTTTTCCTACATTGAAACTGACAGGAAAGACCTCTGGAGTGAGTTTATTCCACATACGAACCGTTCTGCTAAAAAATTGGAAATTAGAATTAGAAAACTAGGTAATCGGGATGAGGAAAGAGGGAGTAGTGTTTGTGGACAAAGGGCGTGACAAGATTTACATCGGTACATAATGGCGGTCTTACTACTGGATGTAGGAAAAAGCGACGCATACACAGAAGGTGCATTTACGGCTTAGTTGCAATATTCGAGTGCACGGTAGCAGGGTCATGCTCCCACTCCTTGTTTAAGAGTTGAAGACTATCCAACTGTTACAAGCGCAACTTGGATATTTACTTGAATGTTAACCTTTTCTCTTCGGAACTTTCTTCAAAGCCCAATTTAAACCACAGCCATCACGTTGCTCCCCGAGGGGCCTCACTAACAATCAGAACAGGGCCGTAACCTTACGGGCTACTGATTCCCATGGTACTAGTTGTGTTTTTAAGTCACAGGTCAAACGCCAAGAGTCCTATGTCTCTTCCAGTAACGGTCTCCTGCTAGCCCAGGCGATTGGTGCCGTTTTATACCCACAAAAGTACGTGTCAAGATGGGGAAGAGATCCATTAAGACTGCGTGCTTCCGGGGAGAGTGTTTAAGATATTCGATATGAACTTTCCTGCACTGAAAGTGACAGGAAAGATCTCTGGAGCGAGTTTATTCCACATACGAACCATTCTGCTAAAAATTGGAAATTAGAATTAGAAAACTAGGTTATGGGGAAGAGGAAAGAGGGAGTGTTTGCGGACAAAAGGCGCGACAGGATTTACACTGATATCTAACCATGTGGCCTTAATACAATGGCGTTCTTACCACTGGGTGTAGGAAAAATCAGGTGCATTCACGGCTTAGTTGCAATTTTCGAGTGGAAGGTAGCAGGGCCGTGCCCTCACTCCTTGCGTAAGCGTTGAAGACTATCCAACTCCTGGTCTTGTTACAAGCGCAATTAGAACAATTACTTGAATGTTAACCTTTTCTCTTCGGAACTTTCCTCAAGGCCCAATTTAAACCACAGCCATCACGTTGCTCCCCGAGGGGCCTCACCAACAACGAGAACAGGACCGTAGTCTTAGGGGCTACTCATTCCCATGGTACTAGTTGTATTTTTAAGTAACAGGTCAGACTCCGAGAGTCCTATGTCTCTTCCAGTATCGGGCTCCTGCTAGCCCAGGCAACTGGTTCAGCTTTTTACCCCCAAAAGCAGGTGTCAAGATGGGAAAGAGATCCATCAAGACTGCGTGCTTCCGGGGAGAGTGTTTCAGACATTCGATTTGAACTTTCCTACATTAAAAGTGACAGGAAAGACCTCTGGAGGGAGTTTATTCCCCATACACACTATTACGTACTGCGTTTCATTGAGCAAACAATCACAAATGGATGCGCTCTCTCAAATCGTGTCAAATCGAGTTCTTAACCATAACAAATTAAAGACTTCTAACTTTTGTAGTTAGCCGGATGTTGTAAGGGGGTACCTTGCTCCACGATTTTATTTTTTGCCCGTCAACGCACTTTTTTCTTTAAAGCAACGTCCATACATCGCATCACTATATCTCTCTATTGCAATTCTCATATTGTACAATAATTTATAACTATTTTGTGTGGGAGTTGCCCATTTAGTCTTTTCTTAATTTTGATTCTTTTTAGTTTTTCTAAACTAAACTAAGATTATCTCAAACGAAGCCACAGAGCATTCTAAGTAGCACCACACTGCACGTATAAAAAACTTATATAATTTTCTTGTGAAGGGTACCCCCTTTTAGCAAATGCAAATGGAGGAAAAAAGGGCGAGTAGAGTTTGTGAACATTCAGTTAGAACTTTCCTGCATTGAAATTGATAGGTAAGACCTCCGGAGGGAATTTATTCCACATACGGACTGTTCTGCTAAAAAAAGAATTTTTTTCTGTAATGCGTAGTGCGATTCGAGTTAAACCCGAAAACGCGAGAGTAGTGGGAATAAGTTCCCTAATTTCATTTGAGCACTTACGATCGAATAGTGAAATACATTCTACATTGCGTCGACTCAACTCTAGAGAATCAATAGAGTTGGTTATCCTACTGTTCCCAATGAGTCTCTTGGCCCTCTTCTGTACACGGTCGAGCAACTCCCAAATAGACTTATATCACCTATAGTAACAGATGCAGCACCTTTATCGAACACAGATCTATGCGTAAGTATACAACATTGCATCGTACAAGCATCACCTCTAACTGGTTCGGTCTATTAGTAAATTAACACGAATGACAAATATGCTGTCATCTGCGAAGGAGTTTGGGTTGGGTTGAAAGAAGATTAACAAAGAAAGTCATTAAAAAAAATTAGGATTGCGATAGGAGAAAGAACGGAGCCTTGCAGTACCCTTGAAATAATCTTGAACTCGTCTCATGAAATCCCATCTATAACAACTCATAATGTGCGATTCGTGAGAAAACTCAATACAAATCTGGAGCAATTATCACCGACACCAAAAACAACAAGTTTTGAGTGCATCATGCCACACTCCATCAAGCGCCTTGGGAATATCTAGAGCCACTACCTTACTTTCTCCAAAATGTTGTATGGAGTTACACCACTGTTTCGACAGGAAAAGAAGCAAGTCACCCGTAGAATGTCCCTTACGGAAACCATACTGTTGGTCGCTGAGTAAGCTGTACTCTAGGTTACCGTACAGCATAAAAATGAACCAAGGTTATCGCAGATCTCAACATCTACAAGTCTCCTGGGCCAGATGGAATTTCCAACACTGGTCTTGAAATTGTACAATTAAAATTCTAAAGTAATGACTTTAGAAAGTGCAGAGCAAATTGTACAATTGTAAAATTCAAGACCAGTGTTGGAAATTCCATCTGGCCCAGGAGACTTGTAGATGTTGATATCTGCGAAAACCTTTTTAACCGCTCTAGTTCGAAAGAATATCTTCGGCATAGTAACAGGTACTTTGTCGAGCTCGGACGGTAGTTGATTGCTTTCCGGCAAATATGAATTATTTACCAAAAGGTTCGCTTTATCAACCGGGTCAAAGTCGCAATTGAAGAACTACAATTATCTCTTATTCTTTTCACAAATGACCAAAAGCTCTCGCTGGCCCAAGGAGTAGCTCGAAGGCGCTCACGAAAATCTTGGCCTTTTGCATAGCGAATGAATTCTCTCCATATCTGACTGCATTTTTTCACGTCTAATTAAACCAAGACTTTGATCTGGTTTTAACCAAATTTTTTTTCAATTACATCGAGATTTAAGTATAATAAAATATGGTTCAGCAACATAACACAGTATTCTAGATGGTGGTGTTATTGTAAGACAGTAGATCTAAAATAAACCGTGGTCTAAGTATAAGAGAATAGTGTTAGTATAACCACCCCAGTGGTCCTATAGCAAAATTCTAGTCTTAATATAAAACAATATACTTAATATAGACTCATAACCTACAGTAAGAGACAGACAGAGAGAGAGAGAGAGAGAGAGAGAGAGAGGGAGGGAGAAAATCACGTTATTGGCCTTGAAGAAGTACGTGTCCTGGAGTAAAACTAATAATTCTTATTTAATTATCAGCTCATCCATTACCCTTAAAACTTTAGATTTTTAAGGATAATATTATCATTTCGACTTTTATTGCAGTGGGCTTAAAAATTAAATCACAAAAATTATTTTAAATTTATTTAACTCTAAACTCCATGTAGAAAAGAAAAAGACTTGTAAAATAGAGTGATAAGTCAGCAATTAAATTGAATTTGTTGTTTACAAGCCCTCAACAACAATTGAAATCCCGCTCGCTCAATACAACTTGTAAAATGTGAACACAAATTTAATGCGAAAAACCAAAGTTTTTAAAATTAATTTGTTTTGAAATGTGGTAGCGAAAATATCAGGCCAATGGAGGCAACCTAAAACAATAACAAAAAAAAACAGTAGCCATTAGGCTTAAAGGTTTAAAACATTGCTGTTCTATGCTCCGTTGGTACCCTACAAAAGATGACAAAGCGTTAAGCGATTGAGAAATTCATTTGCATCACCGTTAAAACTTTGAAGATGTTGATGGTGATGAAATAAAGCTGAGAACGAACATAAAAATTTTTGGCAGCCATTAGAAAAGAATTGCAGCAAATTGAAGTCACACAAAATTTTCAATTAACAATTTTTTGACGCAGCTGTTGCCAGCTTAAGGACAATAGCATTTGGCTTCATTTTACTTTGGCGGTTGTTCTTATTACAGCTCTGCCATTGCCGGGAACTCTTCTTTTTTTTTTATTATTAAAAGAGAAGTAGCCCTTCAGGCAACAATGCCTATTTAGTCAAGTACCGTGCTACATTCTTCAGGAAAGGGATAGAGAAGAGATGAAACAGGTGCTGAAAGTAGAAGGATAGTCGGAAATAAACTGCCGTATATAAGACAGCACAGCGACCAGTGACTATACCTTCATCGCTGAGCAGCCCCACCGACAGTCAATTTTTATTTTTGTAGTGAAAAAAACCAAGGCTTTCGTTAGGAATCGAATCCACAACCCCCATACTGAGAAGCTAATACACTACCTACTAGCCTACAGGGTCGCCTGAGTAAGAAACTTGAAAAACCTATTGCCGAAAATCTTTGACCAATTGAGAATTATACTGTTTTAAAGCAAATTTGAGGCTAGTAAAGTAAATTGTCTGTCAAATAATTAAATGTCAATAATATTTCGCTGTCATAATTTGATTTTTATTTAGTAAAAAAAGAGCAGGAACGTTACACTGTTGGATAAAGAATTTTAATTGTAAAAATTTACTATGAAAATGGTGAAAATTTACTATCAAAATGGTGAAAATTTACTATCGAAATGGTGAAATTTTCACTGCATTCTTTTGTAAAATTTGAGCAGGTTGTGCTCGTAATCAAGCTCCTTCTGAGACCACTGTGCCTAATTTAAAAAGTTAAAATGGAGTTGCACGGAACGTTACAGTGTTGGGCAAAGAATTTTAATGGTGAAACTTTACTATCAAAATGGTGAAAATTTACCATCAAAATAGTGAAAATTTACCATAAAAATGGTGAAATTTTCACTGCATTATTTTGTAAAATTTGAGCAGGTTGTCCTTGTAATCAAAAATCCTTCTGAGACCACTGTGCCTAATTTAAAAGCTAAAATTCGAGGTGCACGATATTATTGCTGAAAATAAACCAAAACAACATGCGCAGTAATGGCCATAGTGATGCAACCATAGCCGCTGTACAGCAAAGTGAAACTATATTCCGTGAAGATATTTATGAGAATAAGTTTGGCATATCAACTCGTTGACGTTTGCAGCAATTGGGCATCACTAAAAGAAGTTTGTGCAACATTTCGCATAAAAATCTTTATGTTCGCACTTATAAAGTTCAACTCGTTCAAGAATTACAGCCGACGAACATTGTTTGCGTCTAATGTTAGTGAATCAGTTGTTTGAAATCTGACGAAATCCTTTTTAGTGCTGAGGAGGCTCAATTTCAATTAGGCGAATAATCGCCGGTCGTCTTGAAACAAGCAAAATTTTTGTAAACGGAACTTATAAAATCCACAAACTATCCTCGAGTAATCTCTACATGCGAACAAAGTGATTACTTGGTGAATTTTGTCGTCAGGTGGCATCATCGGCCCGTATTTTTTTTTTTTTTAAATGAGCAAGAAAACGTTGTCACTGCGAATTTTTTGCGCTACCTAACCATGATAATTAATTTTTTGTAGCCACGATTGGCTAATGTTGATATCAGTGATCTGTGGTTTTAGCAGAGCCACAGAGCCCACCAAAAAATTTAGTTATTACAAGAGAAACTTCCCGGTCGAGTAATTTCTCGATTTATCGATATCAATTTTAGCCCTCTTTCCTGTGATTTAATGCCACTGGAATATTTTTTCTGAGGACAGAGCTTACGTGAATGATGTGATTTGATTTACATCTGCACCGACTAGGTAGTAATAATCAGATGGTGAATGATTTGCAAACGTCATTCACGCCCTAGGAGGCCATCGAATACGTATATCCTCCGGTCACTCCTAGGAGCAATTTCAAAAGCCCCGCAGCCTTCACTCCTTGCTAAAGAGTTGGAGACTTTCCAACTCCTGGTCCAAAACGCATGAAGCTTAATATAATTAAGAACACGACGGCATTCATACTCAGTGGACCTGAACCATTCATTGTGTTCATTTTGAATGATCCGAGCCACAAACTCTCACAAGGGTCTCGAAACCACAACCACCACGATACTCCCATATAGGGGTCAACCTCAATAACCAGTCACAGAACAGCTAATTGTCTCAAGAGACAAATAGTGAACTCTGGGGCGTACTGATTCCCGTGGAAATATTTGGATTTTTCAGGTGATTCCTACTAGCCTTTGAGGAGCCTGGGCTCCCTTTTACCCCGCAAGACACCAGTCTAAATGGAATAGTAGGTTCCAAAAAGATTATCATGTGCCCCCGGTGGGGTTACGTGAATTAGTGTGACTCAACTAAATGGCACCAGGGGTTACCTGAATGAGTGTGACTCAACTAAATGGAGCCAAAGGTTACGTGAATAAGTGCGCCTCAATAAAATGAGTATGAACCAACTGACACTAAAAGATGAAATTCAGCGATAAGAGAAGCTTTGTTACAAAATGTGTTTCAAAATTTTGTGACAGTAACGAACATCTGCAACGACGCGCTATAGGTGGATATTTACCCGATATGATATTTAATTACTAATTCCCATGTGTCTTCTTTCCATTGGTATCAATAAAACTGAAGTTGTCGAAAAAAAGTGGATGTTTTAAGCCAATTTACTTTCTAACCTCAAATTTGCACCACCCTGCAGTTCTGATGTGAAACTTTAGTTTTCATCTCGAAAATACTCTGGAGGTCTCTTCCCGAGCTGGCAAGATTTAATTTTAGTGGTTTTTACACACAAGACCAAAGTTTTATATCTAATTGAGGTACTCTTCTCGAAGAGATCACATTTTTCCTCTACACCGCCACATATAGGGAATCTCTTATTTCGTTACTACAGGCTAATAGCATGGTCACTTCATTACCTGCATTCTGTTCCACAAAACCTTAAAGAATTTCAATAAAGAAAAAAATTTAATAAAAAACACAGTGTAAACATAATTTGCGTTGGTGTAGGCAATCGAGGAGGATGCATGCAAAGGTGCCTCTTGTTGGTAGGCGATGATGAAGGTATTTGAAATGTTTTCGTTACCACCGTAAACTAAGAATAGAATAGAAAAATGAAACGATATTAAAGCAGCAAATAAATTCATTTGAACATTAAACTCACTCCTGTAGGCTCACTCACTCCCAGCTTAATACGGTAGCGCCAAAGTGTGCATGTTGGTGTAAGTGTAGGAATTGTTGCTTTTGTTTGTTGGCAAATAGATTTAAAACACGCACTTTTTTTTTTGTTGTGTGCAAAAAGGTTGTGCAACCACTTTGCAACATAAAAATGTTAAAAACAAACAACAAAGCAAAGTAAGTAATACCATGACGTCTAGAATTAAGGTAACAAGATGGTGGTGGTGAAGGTGGCATAACCAAGTTTAAGAATCCGAAACAAAAGTAAGTGCAACGAGACATAAGACATAAACTAGTACTCTTTGTCTGGCCATTCATTACCCATATAATACACAAACATACACATACATAAACACATAAACACGTACATACATCCACACGCATAAAATGCGCTCTACACACTGAACCGTGTCTTTAAAAATTTTTAATAATCAAAATACATATTTTGCGCTGTTTTATTTGCTATTTGTTCCTCTTAACTTGTTGGCCTTTCGCTATGCGTAGACAAATCGAGAGGGAGTAACAAAAAACAAATAACTACTTTAAGGGTCTCATAAATTATTAAGACAGACAGACAGTCAACTTTACATTTGTTTAGGTTTTTTATTATTTTTTTTTTTTTCATTTTTAAACCACAAAACTGCCTGTCAACATAATGTAATGAAATATTTTTTTAAACAGCCCATAGTGCTTAAGAATTTTTTTAAAAAGCAGTTAAATAGAAAAATTTAATATATCATAAAAAAGGGCAAAATACTAAAAAGGCAATAAGAGCCCGTAAATAATATAAAGTATGCTTTTTTGTACTAAAATTTAATTCCTTGCAAACAAAAGGTACTATTTATACCACGCAAAACTATATTTAAAAAAATCATTTTTTCACAGCAACATATTTAAAAAACTTTTTAGTAAACCATATTTAAAAATTATTTTTAAAATTTTGTTCCCAAACATTTTTTCATAAAAAAAGTACCAAGTAGTAAATTAACTAAAAGTACTTTTTGTAAATTTTTTTAGCTATAATAATTCTAAAGTTTTTCGGCAAATATATAATTTTTAACACTGCAGTAGTTGTAAAAACTTTTTTTCAGGCAGGTACTTTTTGAAAAAAGTACTTTATTGTATTAAAATTTATATATGTAAAAAATTTTAAATTTATCTTCATAAGCACCAAGTTTTTTTATAAAAGATCTATTTCTTGATGAAAACGGTACTTTTTGTATTTTTGTTTTCTAATTTATCCCAAATATTATTTTGTAAATAAAAAGTAATTTATTGAAATAAAATTTATATTTGTAAAAATTTTTAATATATACTTATAAGCTAAAGTTATATTCATAAGCACACAGTTTTCATTGTAAAAGGTTTTTTTTCTTAAAAATATTTTTGGTACTTTTTGTAATTTTTTTTAAGGTATAATATTTCTACTTAGTTTTTTCCGAGTATTATTTTTCTAAACTACACTACTTATAAAAACTTTTTAAAAGTACGTACTTTTTGTAATAATAAGTACTTTATTGTAATAAAATTTATATTAGTAAAAATTTTAAATTTATACTTACGAGTTAAAATTATGTTAACACAGTTTAGAACACTGTTTCACTGTAAAAGGTTTTTTTCTTAAAAATATTTTTGGTACTTTTTGTAAATTTTTTTCAAGTATAACATTTCTTTAATTTTTTGCAAATAATATATTTTTTAAGACCTTATAGGACTAGTTATTAAAGCTTTTTTCACGTAGGTACATTTTGGGAAAAAAAGGCTCACAAAATAAAATTTATATTTTAAAAATTAAGTTTTATGGTTTTTTTTTCTAAAAAGTATTTTACTTCAAAATTATTCATGAAAAACGTATTTTTTTAAAAAATAATTTTAAATTCGAATATTTTAGAATTTTTTGCCACATGTAAATTTTTTTAACGTCCTTTTTGTAAAAAACTACTTAATTGTAATAAAATTTATATTTGTAAAAAATTTAATATATACCTAAGAATAAAGATACAGGTTTTTTTTATAAAAGGTTTTTCTCTTGAAATTTTTTTAAGAAAAAGGTACTTTACGTGTTTTTTTTTAAATATAATATTTTTTAAATAGGTACTTTTTGCAAAAAAAAGTAATTTATTGCAATAAAATTTATATTTGTAAAATTTTTTAACGTATACTTATGACTTAAAATTATGTTCGTAAGCACACAGTTTTCAGTACTTTTTGGAAAAAAGGCTCACAAAATAAAATTTGTATTTTTAAAATTTGCTTTTATATTTTTTTCCTCAAAAATTGTTAATTAAAAACGTATTTTTATAAAAAAATGTTTCAAGTTCTAATATTTCTTGAACTTTTTGTCAAATATCAATTTTTTAAATATTCTTCTAGTTATAAAAGCATATTTTACGTAAGTACTTTTTGAAAAATGTAAGTACTAAGTTCTTTTCGTAAATAAAATTTCGTTAAGAATATAACTTGTTTAAAACTTTACTAGGATTAAAAAAAATTTTTATGGTACTTTTTATGTAAAAAGTACTTTTTTGTAAAAAGTACTTTATTGCAAAAAGTTAATATTTGTTAATTTTGTTTTTATATTTATTTATAAGTTTAAGTCATCTCTTGTTAAAATACATTTTTAAGTTACTTTTTATAAATATTTTTTTTTCTAAAAATCATTTTATGAAAAAAGTATACTTTGTATTATAATTTTCCCGTGCATATATTTTGGTTTTTTGTGGTTGCCTTTAGTG
The DNA here is from genome assembly GCA_030448955.1 of Trichopoda pennipes. NCBI lineage: Eukaryota > Metazoa > Arthropoda > Insecta > Diptera > Tachinidae > Trichopoda > Trichopoda pennipes. Next base: position 8,710,590 of record JASKUP010000002.1, read on the forward strand.
AAAATTAGGTTTTTACCCCAGTGTTAGTCTTAAAAGAAAAGGTAGGTGGCAACGCTTTTTGCAAAATAAAATACAAAATATATTCTTTGTAAAAAGTCACTAATTAAAAAGTATTATTTTAAGATAAGTACTTTTTATAAATACGCACTTAATTAAAATGTTGTTTAGTAGAAAGCCAAAAAAAAGCTGTAAAAGGACACTTTTATGTAGGAGTCTTTTTTTTAATAGTACTTAAATGTAATGTATTAATGTCCTTTTACTATAAAAATCCTTTTTAAAAACTGTTTTACAGAAGACCATTTTTTGTAAAATAGTACATAAATAGAGAAGTAATATATTATTAGTACCTTTTTGTAAGCACTTTTGTAAACAGATTCTTTTTTTTTTTTTTTTGTAAAACCGTACTTAAATTCATAAGTACTATATTAATAGTACTTTTACTTAAAAAAGTCTTTTGTAAAAAGATTTTTATGGGTTTTGTTTTTGAAGATACTTTAGTAAAATATATTTAAGAAACACATGCACGAATGAGTACTTTTGGTAAGAATACCAAAATGATCTAATGGGTGCTTTTATGATTTCGAAATTGGGTTTTTCGAACAGAACTATGAGTTTCAAAATAAATATGCACAATTTGGAAGCGTCAGTTAGACATCACTCTGTTTATGTTGAATTGAGGTACCAAAATAAAAATAAATCACTAGACAACAAACCAAATGGCCGCTATATAAAAAATTTTGCAACTTAAAATTCTAATCCTCTATAAGAAAACACTTAAAATGATATTAGTTCTTCTATATGGTTTTGCAAAAATTTACATTTTTTAAAAAGGGATTAAAACGTACCTTTTTTTTAAAAACTTTTTGTAGTTAAAATTTTAGTATTTAAACTTAAAATTCTAATCTTCCGTAAAAAAACTCTTAAAACAATATTAGTTTTTCCATATGCTTTTGTAAAAATTTACATTTTTTTAATAGGGTTAAAAAAGTACTTTTTTTAACAACTTGTTATGGTTAAAATTTCTAGTGTTGAAACTTAAAATTCGAATCCTCTGTAAAAAACACTTAAAATAATATTAGTTTTCCTTTATGATTTTGTTAAAACTTACATTTTTTAAAAAGAGATTAAAAAGTACTTTTTATGACAACTTGTTATGGTTAAAATTTTAGTATTAAAACTTTAAATTCAAATCCTCTGTAAAAAACTCTAAAAATAATATTAATTCTTTTATATGCTTTTGTAAAAATTTACATCTTTTAAAAAGGGATTAAAAAGTACTTTTTACAACAACTTGGTATGGTTAAAATTTTAGTGTTTAAACTTATAATTCTAATCCTCTGTAAATATATATCTGAAATAATATTAGTTCTTCTATATGTTTTTGTAAAAAATTATATTTTCTAAAAAGGGATTAAAAAGTACTTTCTATAACAACTTGTTATGGTTAAAATTTTAGTATTTAACCTTATAATTCTAATCCCCTATAAAAAAATATTTAAAAAAATATTGGTGTTTTTTATGCTTTTGTTAAAGCTAACATTTTTTAAAAAGGAATTTCAAAGTACTTTTTTTAACAACTTGTTGTAGTTAAAATTTTAGTATTGAAACTTAAAATTCTAATTCTCTGTAAAAATGCACCTAAAATAATATTAGTTTTTCTATAGGCTTTTGTAAAAATTTACATTTTCTAAAAAGGGATGAAAAAGTACTTTTTATAACAATATGTTAGAGTTAAAATTTTAACATCCCAATTTTTTTAAACTTTGTTTTGTAGTATTTAATTTTGTAAATCGTGTTTTAGGCGAAATAATTTTATTAAAAATTTATTCATTTTTGCAAAAAAAGTACTTTTTGGGAATATTTTGTAGAAAAATAATCTTTTCAAAATCCTTAAATGCAAAATGATATTTTAATATTAAAAAGCTTTCTCGAGAGAAGCTACTTTTGCTGAATAAAGCTTTGCGTACTTTTATAGTTTTTACTCCTTTTGGCTTTTTTGGCCAAAAGTATTAAAACAACAAGTTTGGAGGTAATTTCTTCTTTAATAAAAACCTAAAATAAGAAAAAAAATTGTATTTAATTTGGTTTTTTGTTTTTGTTGTTTTTGTTTGATATTAATTTCTACTTTCCTTTTAACATCATAACATGGTTTTACCAAATGATTGCAATTTGTAAATGTTCTTTATTCAACGCACGTCATTCAGAAATGTTTACAATTTTGACACATTTTCTTTAACTGAGACAAAATATGTCATTTACTATAAAACAATAAAATTCTTATATGGTTGTTGTTGTTACTTTTTACCTTCTAACTTAACTGTAAAAAAACAAAATAAACCCCCCCACCTTTCCAATTTGTGTTCTGTAGCAATTTGCTGAATTTGTTAAAATATTTAAAACAATTTTTCTGTTTTTAGATGCTGCATAACGACAACAAGAGACTGACTGAAATCATCCATTTAAGGTGCTCATTAGTTTGTCCAACAACAGCAACATTACTGGGCTACGTATGGCATAATAATAAAGGCGACTTTTACCACATTCACAGTTGACTGTCAAACTGAGGTACAAAAACTACAAACGGAATAATAATAATAATGAAAAGGGACTTTGTTCCCCAACCAAAAATGGTTAAAAAATCTCATCAATTTTGCCATTTTTGTAAAAATGTATAATGATGTGAGTGTTTGTTTGTCGTGTGTACCAGTATGTAGATGAATCTGTTGTCTTGTCTTGCTTTCTTCTTGACTCCTTTCTTTGTCGCAAAATAATGATTTTTATGAACATAAAAATCATTTAATGTTCACAAACGCCTACAACAAAACCAGTGCAACAAGTTCAACTTCAATAAATTCTGTTTGCGTTTCCTCGCTTTTTGGTTCACAGAAAAGAAAGTGAAGACATAAAACTATTAACGATCACACAATTGTTGGCAGCCTAACAATAGTCAGGAAATGTCAGTTAAACAATAAAAGAGGGAGAGCGATAGAGTAGGGTCAAAAATGCGGGTCTTTACAGCAATGATAAATATTTCTTCACAACATTTTCAATTTCGGGTCTCAGTTCTTAAGCAAATAAAAGTTTTTAATTTAAACGAGCATAACGAGAAAATAATAAGGAGAATATAAATGGTTTCAAACGAATTTTAAAGTACTTTTTATATGGAAAAAATATTAAAACCAGTTACTTTAAAAAAAACAAAACTTTTGCAAACGAAATTGTTTTTAAAAGCGATTTTTTGTCAGAATTTCTAATTAGGTCAAAAATATTAAAAAAAAGAAATTCAGTTTTAACAAAATATAGCATATGAACAAAAAAGTACTTTTTAAACAAAAGGTACTTTTTAACAAAAAAGTACTTTTTAACAAAAGGTCCTTTTTTAATATAAAAGGTGCTTTGAAAAATTCCAAACTAACTGAAAAATTTTTTAAAAACAAAATACATCATTTAAACAACAAAGTATGTACTTATTGCCAAGAAGGTACTTTTTAAGAAAAAGATACATTTTCATCACAATATATACTTTGAAAAACTCTAAATTAAATTAAAAAAGTTTTTAAAAAGAAATTCATTTTTATAACAATTTTTCACATAGACAAAGATGTACTTTTTAACTTTTTCACCATAAAAAGTACTTTTAGATTTTCTAAATTAACTAATAAAGGTTTTTAAAAAGAAATATATTTTTAGCAAAATATATCATATAAACAAAAAAGCACTTTTTAACAAAAAGGTACTTTTTAAGAAAAAGATAATTTTTTAATATAAAAGGTAGTTTTAAAAATTCTTAATTAACTAAAAAGTTTTTGAAAAATAATATTAATTTTAACAAAATACATCATATAAACAAAGAGTTCCTTTAAAAAAAAAAGGTTACTTTTTCACTATAAAAAGTACTTTTAGATTTTCTAATTTAAATAATAAAGGTTTTAAAAAAGAAATGTATTTTTAATAAAATACATCATATAAACAAAAAAGTACTTTTTAACAAAAGGGTACTTTTGAAGAAAAAGGTACTTTTTAAGAAAAAGATACGTTTTCATCACAATAGTTACTTTAAGAAATTCTAAATAAACTTTCTTGAAAATCGGTATAATACAGACACATTTTTTTGAACATTCTGTTAAATAATCTTAAAAAAGGTTTTTGCTACATAAAATTATTCTCTTAAAAAAGTACTTTCTTAGAATACAGTAGGTATAATACAGGCCCTACTTTAGAACATTCTATTAAAGAAACTTAATCTTGAAAATATGTGCTAAAAGCTTCCAAAAATAATTTTCTTGAAAAAGTACTTTCTTGAAAAGGTACTTTTTTTAAATAAGATTTTTTAGAAATCGGTTTAGACAGACAGGCACATTTCTCAGAAAATTCAGTTAAATAAACTTAATCCTAAAATTCGGCAAGAAACTATAAAAAGTTATTTTCTTGAAAGGGTCCTTTCCTAATAAAGTACTTTCTTAGAAATCGGTATAATACAGGCAAATTTTTTTTAGAACATTCTGTTAAATAATCTTATTCTTTAAAAAGTTGCAAAAAGCTACAAAAAATTATTTTCTTGAAAGGGTACTTTCTTGAAAATGTACTTTCTTAAAATACGACCTTTTTAGAAGTCGGTTTAGAGAGACAGGCACATTTCTTAGAAGAATGAGTTAAACAAACTTAATTCTAAAAAATGGGCAAGAAGCTATAAACAGTTATATTCTTGAAAGGGTACCTTTCCAAAAAAGTACTTTCTTAGAAATCGGTATAATACAGGCAAACTTTTTTAGAACATTCTGTTAAAGAATCTTAATCTTAAAAAAGGTGCAAAAAACTACAAAAAATTATTTTCTTGAAAAGGTACTTGTTTGGAGTTGGAATTAATTAGGAACTTATGCATATGGAAGTAACCCTTTAAATATTTAAAGGGTTACTTCCATATGCATAAGTTCCTAATTAATTCCAACTCCAAACATTTCGCCGCCCTTGATGGACTACGAGGACATCAATTATCCGACATTGGAATTGGAGCCAGCTTATGAATAGCTCGTCTTATTTCGCCATTTCTTGTCCTGACATCCGCCACCCTTACGACACCCTTGGAATCTTTAATCACATTTGTCACTCTGCCAAGCAGCCACTGTCTAGGAGGTAGATTATCATCGGAAACTAGTACTAAATCATCTTTGTTTAAATTCCGCTGCTTTCTGGTCCATTTAACTCTCTGCTGCAGCTCATGAAGATACTCTTTGGACCATCGTCTCCAGAAATGTTGTTGTATTGCAGATACTCTAAGCCATCTTTCTTGATGTGACAAATTCATATTGTCATAAATTGGTTCCGCAATACTCACCAGTGGACCACCAGTTAAAAAGTGTCCAGGAGTTAATGCCCTCTCGTCATTTGGGTCATTGGACATTACAGTAATAGGACGTGAATTAAGAATGGCTTCGATCTCTGCAGCCACCGTTGTTAGCTCTTCGAACGTCAGGTGAGATTGCCCGAAAACACGAATTAGATGATATTTTGCGGACTTAACCGCTGCCTCCCACAGACCACCAAAGTGTGGAGACCTAGGAGGTATATGACGAAACTCAATACTGTGCGCTGCGCAATATTGGGATATTTTTTCCTGAAATTGCTGGCTAAAAAACACATTTTTGAAGCCTTCTAACTCCCTGCAAGCACCAACAAAATTTGTAGCGTTGTCACAAAACAACTGTGCGCAACTACCGCGACGTGCAATAAATCTCTTCAGCGCTGCAATGAATGCCTTTGCAGTCAAGTCGGAGACAACTTCCATATGTACCGCCTTTGTACAAAAACAAACAAAAACAGCCACATAGCTCTTCGTTATTCGGCTACCTCTCAGTTTCAATGTTGTAGCTATCGGACCACAGAAGTCTACACCGGCTACTGTAAATGGCTTAGAAATAGCAACTCTTGCTGCGGGTAAATCACCCATTATCTGGCTGGCCAGTTTTGGACGACATCTAAAGCATTGCAAACAGCTACTTACAGTGGAACGTATTAGCTTCCTTGCCTGTGGCACCCAAAATCTCTGTCTTAAAATCGCCATTAAAGCTTGAATGCCAGCATGTAAATTTTTGAGATGTAGATATCTAACATAGCATCTGACTAAGTCGCTGTTGTATGGCAGTAAAATTTGATGCTTGGCATCATAAGGCAACTCTGCATTGGCCAGTCTTCCTCCTACTCGAAGCAGTGGTATACCATGTTGCTCTTCGACAAAAGGACATAAACTCTTGTATTTACTGTTTAAAGGTAATTCTCGTTTTTTCACCAGTACGTCTAATTCATCTCGGAAATAATAGCGTTGGACACAGTGGACTATTCGAATCAAAACTTCATCCGGACTTCCAGGTATTAGCGATAGGCTACGTTTTCTAAATGCAAATCCTAACAATGCTACCTTACACTGTAATTTTTCGAAGTCGCTTTGATTTTCCATCCATTGCAGTATATTTGGTTTTTCAGTGTGAACCACCATTGCAGTAACAACTCGAACTCTTTCTTGATTTGTTTCACAGCTCGTCCGCCTTGATTTCTTTACTGGCCACTCACAGGATGGTCTCTTTAAGAACTCAGGCCCTGTAAACCAAATAGTCTTCATAAGTTCACACGCATACGAACCTCTAGATACTATATCTGCAGGGTTCAACCCTGATGGAACATATCGCCAGGCTGCCGTTTTACACTCATCTTGAATTAATGACACTCTATTTGCAATAAACGTACTCCAATTCGATGGATGTTCGCTAAGCCAATCCAGAACAATCTCCGAATCAGTCCACAAATAAATGGAATCAATATGCCAGGGAAAATTAATTTTTGTTTTTACTACTAAACGCGACAAAAGCTCCGCTGCCATCAATTCGAGTCTCGGCAACGATTTTGTCTTTACAGGTGCTACTCTAGACTTTGCACTCCACAATCGTACTGTAACAATATCGTCTTTAAAAACAGTGCGCACGTACACACAACACCCGTAGGCTCTCTTTGACGCATCTGCAAACCCGTGCATTTCAACACGGTCAAAATTGTTTTCTGATAGCACGAACCTTGGAATTACTACATCTTCGACGCCCTTCAGCTTTTCTCTATACTTAGTCCACTGACTATGCATATTCATGGGTAGGGACTCATCCCAATTAACTTTTGAAATCCATAGGTTTTGCATAAAAATTTTTCCCTTTACTACCACTGGATTAATCAGGCCTAGAGGATCGAACAACATGGCTAACTCTCTTAAAACTTTCCTTTTTGTCACTACTCCCAAGGGATCCAATGATGGCCAAACATATCGAAACGAGTCTTCTGCTGGAGACCAGGCGATTCCCAGAGTTTTAATAATTTCAGAGTCGTTTAAACGGAGAGTCTTTTCTTTATCCTCCACTGGAATAAAATTGAGGAACTGCTCGCTATTTGAATACCACTTGCGTAGAAAAAGGTTGGCTGAATTCATAACAGTGCTAACTTGGTTATATATTTCGAATATTTCACGTTCATCGTTCGAACCAGTAATTAGGTCATCCATATAGAAATCCGATAATATTACCTTTGACGCTAATGGATATTCGCCTGCACAATCTTCACCCAACATCTTTAAACACCGTGTCGCCAGGTATGGTGCTGAAGTTGTACCATAGGTAACCGTACGTAATCGGTATGCTTTAACCGTTTCTTCTGATGATGATCGCCACAGAACAGCTTGGTAATTTGCATCTTCGTCCGTGACCCACATCTGTCGATACATTTTCGCCACGTCTGCAGTTATTACATATCGATAGCACCGAAATCTTAAAATGATTGATAACAAGTCGTCTTGAACTATTGGGCCTTTGAGCATCACATCATTTAGCGATAATCCAGAGCTTGTCTTACAGCTACAGTCAAATACAACTCGCAGCTTTGTACTAGTTGAATCTGGCCGCACTACAATCTGATGTGGGGCAAAATACTTAATATTTTTCATGTCACTTTTCTTAACCTCTGTCATATGGCCGAGATTCAAGTATTCGTTCATAAAGTCCATATAACTTTGTTGAATACTAGGATCTTTTTTTAGTCGTTTCTCAAGTGCGAATAATCGCCTTTCTGCAGTAGCATATGATTCACCCAGATCTGACACCGAAGCTTTAAAAGGCAACTTTGTAATAAATTGACCAGATTTGTCTTTCCTAATAGTGTCCAAAAAGATTCGCTCACACTCTTTTTCTTCTTCTGTGCACAGCTTATCAATGCTTGCCTGCAAGCTCATGAACTGTTTGAAATATGCTTCCAATATTTCAAGTCTGCACTCCAGTTCTTGTGATGTCAAGGTGGAACCCTTTTTGGCAATCATTGTTCTAATACGGGTGACATTACCTTTTGTGCTGGCCCTTACTTGTTTTAATTCTGCCAGTTTTTGTGCCGCCCGCTCACTATCACTATTGTTGGCAACCTCTATATTATCTCCAGCCATCGTGTAAGTTTTTATTATTCAAATGATATTAGCTTAGATTTATATCCAGATGATTTATAGAGTTTGTTTTTATTCCTTCCAAGTTTTAGAGCCACTGCTGAAAGGTTTAATTTAATAAAAATGGGTTGTTGTCCTTGCTTTATGACAAGCTTGCAGTTTAGAGATCACTCTATTAAATTTTGTATAGACGAATACTATACTATACCAATTATTAATAAAAATAATACTAATTATTAATAATTTGTTGAGACCACTGTCCCGGGTTTCGGCACCAAAATGTTAATCACGTTATTTTACGGATTACTACTTGGAATAAAACCACTTTATTTTATTCTATTTATTCACTTTATTAATAAATGGATCCTGCTGCACGATTGCTTCTTCGAAGGCCTCCTATCTCTCCCTCTCTCTCTTTATGCATTTGTCCTACTCTTTCACCCTATGAAAAACATTCTAGCAGCAGGGATTACTCATTTCATATAAAACTACTAAGCTACTAAAATTCACAATATTAAATATTTAAAGGGTTACTTCCATATGCATAAGTTCCTAATTAATTCCAACTCCAAACAGTACTTTCTTAAAAAAGTACCTTCTTAGAAATCGGTATTGACAGACATTTTTCTGGAACATTCTGTTAAATTTAAAAAAAGTGCAAGAAGCTTCAAAAAATAATTTTTTTGAAAAAGTACTTTCTTGAAAAGGTACTTTCTTAAAAAGGTACTTTCTTGAAAAAGTACTTTTTTAGAAATCGGTATAACACAGGCATATTTTTTAGAAGCTTAAAAAATTGTTTTCTTGAAAAAGTACTTTCTTACAAACTGGTACTATGTTTTTATATTTTAAATTGCCTTCATTTTTGTATATCTTTCCTTTTACGATGCCCTGTAGCTTAATTTTTTAATGTAGTGTATTGTACTACCGTTTTTGTCCACCCAAATGAAAAGCATTTTTATTTTATGGCCTTAAAATTAAGCGTTTAACATAAATTGTAATCCTGTAACCCTACAATTAAACTTTGACACCTTTATCCAAATTTAATGGTATATAGTTTAACACCTTCTTCTTCTTTTTAGCTTGATTTTCTGTTTTTATTTCCATCATTAGCCATTTCATACCAAAAACTACTAAAAGACGTTCATAAAACCAAAAGGTACAGAAGTCTACCGACAACATTAAGTGTCATTATTTTATGTTTAACATGCCATAAAAATTGTTAACAAAAATACAAAACTACGAAAATAAAATTAACGCAACTCCAGCAATCAGCCGTAAACAAATTTTGAAAACACACAGGGAAAGAGAAGGAAATCTTCCCAAAACTGGTTCGAGGGATTTTTGCTACTAATGACCTTAAGCCATTAAATAGCAGAAAATCACAGAAAAATGAGAAAAAGAAGAAGAAGAAACTGTTTAAATAGGAAATAACAGCGTCAACACAGCCAATAACAACCATAATAAGAACAACAACAACAACAACAATAACAACAACAATGAAAAATGTTGTAATGCAACACGTTCAAATATCCATTGACAAGATTTTGTTTATGGCCTGTTGTATGAAAAAGAGGAGTTGTGTGTGTGTGTGTATGTGTATTAAGTTTAAGTTCGTCCCGTACGTTGATTTCTTTATGCATTTGGAACTTTATATTTGTAATTCAAACAGCCAGCGGCATTATTTTTTTATGGCATGACGAAAAAAACCAAAGATTGTTGCTGCACGTCCGTCAGAGGAGCAACAAGCGACCATAATTTGTTACTTATCAGTATTTCTATTATAACAACGACTTTTAGTCACATTAAGTTTCTTACTGGTGGGAATTACAAATTTTGTAACAACAACAACAAGAGATTTTTATTATAATAATAACAACAACAACAATATTAAAGTTCGTTTTACCGCTAATACAAATGTTGGAATAGATTCAGGGTAATTATAAGGGAATTAAAATGCATATTAAATCTGGTGGCGAAATGTTGCCAGAGAGATTCGCCACATGTTGCTAGTCATCGTATGCAACCTTTCATTTAAAGAGTCGTTTTAAATCGAAAATAAAAATATTTTTTTAAATAATAATTTTTGAATAAGAAAACATGTTCAAAACAGTTGGCAGGGACAGGGGATATTTTTATTAAAGAGCGCTTCACCTGTGGTGACACTTTTCAATTTCTAAATTTATAGTTTTTGTTCGGAACACACTTAGGAGGTGAACCTTACACATGCAATGCATTGTACCAGAAATAGGAAATTAGGTTGTGGTGAGGAGGAAAGAGGGATTTGAATTTCCCTACATTGGAAGTGACAGAAAAGACCTCTGGAGGGAGATTATTCCACATATGAACTATTCTGCTAAAAACCGAATTATCCCTGTTAGGCCCTGGTTACTGGCCAATCGACCACAAATAGATGCGCTCTGAACCAAAATTATGTTAAACGCGAAAACGTTCGAGTAACCGGAACAAATTCCCTAATTTCATTGGAGCACTTTTTTCTTTCATTCGGATCAGCGCTCAGGGAATGACCCCTAAACATGAATGCATTGTACTAGAACTAGGAAATTGGATTATGGGGAAGAGGAAAGAGAGAGTAGTGTTTGTGGACACTCGATTTGCATTTTCCCACATTGAATGTGACAGGAAAGACCTCTAGAGGGAGTTTATTCACATACGAACTATGCTGCTAAATACCAAATTCTCCCTGTTAGGCGTAGTGCGAAACACTGGCCAATCGACCACAAATAGATGCGCTCTCAACGAAAATTATGTTAAACGCGAAAACGTTCGAGTAACCGCAACAAGTTCCCTAATTTCATTAGAGCGCTTTTTTCTTTCGTTTGGATCAGCGCTCAGGGGATGACCCCTACTCATGCAATACATTGGACCAGAGATACGAAATTAGGTTATGGGGAGGAGGAAAGAAGATGTAGTGTTTGTGGACACTCGATTTGAATTTCCCTACATTGAAAGTGACAGGAAAAACTTCTGGAGGGAGCTTATTCCACATATGAACTGTTTCGTTAAAAACCAATTCTCCCTGAAATGCGTAGTGCGAAAAACTGGCCAATCGACCATAAATGGATGCGCTCTCAACGAAACTCGAGTCGAAGGTAAGAACGTGCGAGTTACAGGAACAAGTTTCATTATTTCATTAGACAACTTATCATGGTAGTAAAAATAGAACAGTGAAATTCAACCAGCATCGCGTCGATGCTCCAGAGAATTAATATAGTTGGATATCCGACTGTTCCCAATTAGTCTCTTGGCCCTCTCCTGTAAGCGGTCGAGCAATTTCAAAACAGACTTTGGGGCGCCGGCTCATACATGAGAGTTGTATTCCATTTTTGGACAGATATAGGTGGTAAAAATTGTACGAAGTTAGGATGGAGTGAAGTATCTCTTTCACCGTCCTAGAAAACCGAGGCACTTGAAGCCTTCTTTAGAAACCTGACAAATATGTTTAGTCCTTCGAACATCGCACTGAACTTTCATGCCAAGAACATCTAGAACTTCCGATTCCGTAATACCAATATCACCCACAGGAACAAGTGCAACACCCATTCCGAACAAAGACTATTTGGAAAACAATGGATGGAAAGTTTTGGCTTACCCGCCTTATAGCCTGGACTTTGCCTCTTCTGACTACCATTTCCTTAATCGATGCAGAAAGTACTTAATGGAGTTCAAATCAAAATCGGCTTGATTAATTTTTTACTTCAAAACGGGAAATATTCCTATCGTGCAGAATACAAATGCTGCCAGAAAGTTGGGAAAACCTATTCGGCTATATTATTCAGATAAGTTCCATTTTCATTTGTCAGAAGCCTTTGCATGCTCAACGTGTTACTGTATGGTGCCTTTGTGGTCGGTCGTGATTGATCGGTTTTTTCTCCAAGATAAGACTGGAAATGCGGTAACGGTCAATGGCTCACGCTTTGGCGAGTTGTTAAAAACTCAATTTTGATCTATTATTGACGAAGTGGATATCACTAACATGTGGTTTCAACAGGGCGGTTCCACATGTCACACAGCCAATGACACGATTAATTTTTTGTAAGCCAAAATTCCCAATCGCATAATTTCACGACAATTAGCAGTTAAACGGCCAGAGTGTGATTTGTTTTACATCCGCACCTGGCTATGTAGCCTTAATCAGATGGTGGACAAACCACTATTGTATAATTTATAACGTCATACATGCGTCCTAGATAGCCGAAGGCATAATTTTAAGCAACAGAACCACCTAGTTGCAACTTTAGTGATTCCAGGGCAGTGCTGCAAACCATCACACCTTGCTAAAGAGTTGGAGACTTTCAACTCCTGTCCAGAACTCATGCCTAGCATGCTCACTGGACTGGATCATTCACTTTGCGTGTCGTTATCAGTGAAATGATCCTGGCCACCATAATACCCATTATACTGTTATGGGGCCGCGAAACCACAACCACCACGTTACTCCCATATAGGGGCCAACCTCAATGATCAGCCAGAGAACTATTAAATGTCTAAATAGACAAATAATGAACTCTGCGAGCTCACTGATTCCCGTGGAAATAAAGTGGAGCTTCCAGTTGTCTCCCTGTCTGACTTCAGGGGACTAAGCTCCCTTTTTCCCCCAGTTGCACTGTGTCTAGATTTTTTTTTTTATTTTTTTTTTTATTTAATATTGAATCTGTCTGTATGACATTTACAATATGTATTAAAATCTTAAACTATGTATGATTCAGGTTGGTACTGGCACTGTAGTACTCAACGCGTTTTTCAGTATGATTGTTATCTTGCCAAATCAAGAGTTTGCACCCTTTTAAGACGCCTGTGGCCCTCAAATAATAACAAGTTCCTCGCAAGCGGATTGGGATGACTGGTGATTTTTGCAACGTAGTTTGTGCATGACCTTCTAATTTCCTCCCGAATGGTAGGAATATTGAGGTCTTTATGGATGTTATGATTCCGTATATACCATGGAGCACCCGTAATCATTCTCAAGATCTTTGATTGTCGTCTTTGTAGTTTTTCAACATTTGCATTCCATAGGACCATATAGGTTTTAAAATCGCTTTGTAAAGGAGCACTTTGAGGTCCAAAACAAGTGAAGATTGTGGCCCAATTAGCCAAAGAAGTTGGGTGGTTTTAATTTTAAGCTGTGTGATTTTAGCTGCAATGTGGTGTACCCAAGTGAGACGCCGATCGAGGTGTATTCCCAAGTACCTTACATGGGTCTGCTCTGGGATGCTAGCTCCATTTATTATTATAGCTGGACAATTATCTTTTCTTAACGTGAAAGTTATATGAACGCATTTTGTGGCATTAACACTTATTTTCCACTTATGTAACCATTTCTCCAACTCATTTATGTGGGTTTGAAGTTGTTGAGATGCCAATTCTGGTTGTTTATGAATACTTAGAAATGCTGTATCATCTGCGAATGTTGATGTGTGAGTGTTTGAACATGTGGGCAAATCTGCGGTGTACAAAAGATACAGGAATGGCCCGAGTATACTTCCCTGCGGGACTCCAGCTAAAATTTGTTTTCTCGATGAATAAGTATTCTTCGACCTTATTACAAAAGATCTATTTGTTAAGTAGCTCGCGAGCATTTTAAGTACGTTTGACGGGAGAAATGTTGAAATTTTACATAGAAGCCCTTCGTGCCAGACCTTGTCGAATGCTTGTGATATATCTATAAATAGTGCAGAGCAGTAATGCTTCCTTTCAAAAGTTTCTCGAATTAAATTTGTGATTCTATGTACTTGTTCAATAGTGCTGTGCTTTTTCCTAAATCCGAATTGATGGTCTGGGATTAGATTTCTTGAAATAACATGCGCCACTAATGATTTTAAAATCAACCTTTCGAATATTTTAGAAAGAACAGGTAATAAGCTTATCGGACGGTATGATGATACCTGCGTAATGTCTTTGCCGGGCTTGGGGATCATAACTATTTCAGATTGTTTCCAAGATGATGGGAAGTAACCCGTTCTTAACATTGAATTAAAAATAAACATAACAGTTCTTAGAGCCGAATTAGGCAGATTCATGACCATAGTGTTGGTGATTTTGTCACTACCAGGAGCTTTTTTCGGATTCAGTTCATTTATAACTGCTTTCAGCGCAGGTAAGCAAAATTTTTCCGGATTTAACACAGATTCTTGAATAGCAACTGGTGTTATCGTAGAGTCAGTTTCATTTGGAATAAAAACCTTCTCCAGGTGGTTGGCAAACTCTTCCACTTTATCTTTGGAATTTTTGGCCCACTTTCCATTGTGAAGGCGAATAGGAGCTTCATAAGTAATAGGGCTTTTCATTTTTCGCACGGTCTTCCACAAGCTGTAGTCAGTCTTCTCGGTGGCATCTAAGTTTTGTAAAAAGATTTTAAGATTCAACTCTTTTTCTGTCTTAAGTGCTTTACGCAGTCTCTTTTGGCATTGGTTCAGTTGTGTCTTCAGAAATGGGGAACGAAACTCCTGCCATTGGCGCCTTAATTGTCTCTTTTCCCGTATTAGAGATTGAAGATTACTGGAGACGTTGATAGAACTTTTTGTACGTGGGCAGGGCTTGGGCGTTGTTACTCTAGCAGCGTCAGTCAGAATATTTGTAAATTGGTTTACAGCCGACTGAATTTCATCCTTCGTTTTTAACGAAATATTTTGCGGCAGGTGTGCACTTACGTACATTTTGTACTTACGCCAATTTGTTTTTTTAGTTGGAAAAAAAATACAATTTTGGTCCAAGCACACGTCATTATTGCATAACGTTACCAACGTAGGCGAATGATCTGATGAGAGATCAAAAGAAGGAGCCATAGAGATTTGTTCGCGTTTCACATTTTTAGTTACAGCAAAATCAATCACATCAGGAATTTTTTTTAAGTCCGTAGGCCAGTAGGTAGGATGTCCTGTTGATATTGCATCCAAGTTGTTGCACAAGGCTGTATCAAATAGCTGCCTACCTCTTGGAGTAATAAGACGGGAGCCCCAAAGCGTGTGCTTAGCGTTAAAGTCTCCAGCTGCTAAGAATTTTTGACCTAGCGTCGCAAAGTAATTATGAAATTGCTCTTTTTTAATGCTGTGCCCTGGAGGGCAATATACTGCCGAAATGGTGAGCCCTCTGGCAGGTATGCTTATAGTTGTGGCCTGTATGTAATCTGTTTGATATGCCGGCATGGGGAAATGATCAATATCTTTGTGAACAAGGATTGCTGATCCTCCACAGGCTCTACCACTTGGGTGTTGTGTATCATAGGTATAATACCCATTTATTCGAAAGCAATTTTTGATAGTAAAATGAGTTTCTGAGACTAGTAAAACATCTATTTGATGTGCGTACAGAAATTGTTGAACTTCGTTTTTATGTTGGCTTAAGCCGTTGGCATTCCAGAAACATATTTGCAACTGGTTCATTTTCTGTTATTTAGCAAAATCTGCATTAGCATGCTTTGATTTTGCAACATTTGCTGGAACATACTTTCCATGCTTGCCATGAATCGATCCATTGTTTGTATTAATTTATCAATGGAGTTTTGATTATTTTGATCTTGCTCGGAATGGGTTGAATGTTTGTTATCATTTTCACTGGTTGTGTTTGCAGGGGCAGCTGCACCTTTTCTTAAAGCCTGTGCATAAGACAACTGCTGGTGATTTACGTTTCCGTCACCTCGGATTTGTTGTTGCGAAATAGTATTATAACGATACTGGTTATATTCAGGTCTTTTATCAGTTGTTTGCTTAAGTCGCAAATAAACTTGACAGCCACGATAGTTTGCAGTGTGGTTACCACTGCAATTGCTGCACTTAAGAATTCTATTATCATTCTTTGCATGGGGACAATCCTGACTTTTGTGGATATCTCCACATTTAACGCAGACTGAAGGCAATTTGCAAAAAGTTTTTGTATGGCCAAATTCTTGGCAATTTTGGCATTGTGGAGGCCCCTTACTTTTAATAGGCTCTTCGACTGAAATTCTACGATTGAGAAGATATTTCAAGTTATAAATTGGGTGAGGGTCGCCCTTTTTTTTCATGTGTGAAGAGTTGAAGGTAATTTCAACTCTAAACATTGGTTGCGGAATTTTGTCCTTGTTCAGTATATTGTGAACTGATTTCACCTCGTAGCCCTCGTTGTCCAGGGCGTCTTTCAAATCTTTTACCGGCACCGTACTATCAATGCCTTTGATAACAACTATTAAACCTTTAGCGCTTTTTAGCTGGTACGTGTAGTAGTTCTTATTCTCAGAATCGAGACTATTTACAAGTTTTCTATACATCGTTTCATTATTTACCTGTATTTTTGTTTCAAGTATGTTGCCTTTTTTCAGTGATGTAACGTAAAAATTTTCTTTACCGATTTCCTTTGTTAACTTGCTCACCAATTCGTTAGTAGTGGCCTCTCTTAGGTATAGTGGAGGCGGTTTAAAATTTTTTGTAGACACGGCTATAGTCTCAGCAGGTTTATCATTATCGAGAATTGCAAACCGATTTTGGGCCGTTGCGGAGTTTTTAGGCTGCTTAGAAATCGGCTCAAATATAGGTGACCGAGAGCTAGACTTACGTTTGGTAATTGTAATATACTGATCCATGCCAGTTAACACTTTTTCGTTTGGTTTATTTATTGTAGCTTTTGGTATTGTACCCGTTTCACTAGATATTTTTTTGCTTACCGTTGGCGAAGCAGTTTCAATATTTTTATCATTAAGTTCAGGAGCACTTGCACTAAAAATTGTGTTTTTTGTTTTTGCACTTAAATTGTGTTTATTTAACATTGCATCAGTAATGTTTTTTTGTTCACTGTTATATTGAGAGTTTACCACAATATATGCATTTCTATTGTTTATGCTGAGTCTTCTCTCCCTTTTCGGCGAGTCTCTTAAACTCATTTGTTATTTAAAACACTTTTTTCCACTATTCACTGATTTTGTTTTTTTTTTCGCTTTTGCTGTTTTATTTTATACTAGCGTGCCCGTGACTGCTTTGCAAGTCATTTCTTCGACATTTTTTGATCGATTTTGGTTCGCGGTATTGAAAAACAAAGCACGTGAACGTGATACATATAACTGACCGTGCAAAAAACAGGGATCATTGAAAAGCAACAGGTATGGGGAACTGAAGCCATTTAAAATCAAACGGCAAATCTGGAGGAATCATAGGAATGCGTGGTTTCAACACATCGCCCTTATATTTTTCTTTTAAAATTTTTGCTTCAATCAAATTTTTCATGTCTTTTTTGACTACTAAACGTGTCCCATTGCAAAGTCGTGGCTGGCAGATATTTCTAAGCAAAATAATTGGTACACCAACTTTCATTTGTAGGCGGTGGGGCGGCAGTCCAGATAACTCAAGCGAATTCAACATTTCGGAAGTTTTAAAATTTTGATATTTTATCATATATTAGTGAGTTTTTTTTTGTAAATATCTTCGAAACTACATAACCGATTTAAGAGATTGATATCTCGTTTTGAAAAGCATAACAATGGCTTTAAAAAATAAAATAAAAAAGAAAAAGAAAATAATAAATATGTATATGTATATGTCATTGGTGGGTTTTGCCACGCCCCTCCGCCCACAGACCGAAAATCAAAAATCGGACCTCACAGTGTCACCCGCCTGAATATTCTGAAGATTCTCTGAAAATTTCATCAAAATCGGCCCAGCCGTTTTTGAGTCCATTTCTTACATACATACACACATTCTCTTTTATATATATAGATAGATAGATAGATAGATTTGTGTGTTTTTTTATTTTTCAAGTAAACAAAGGGATTAACTCTTAATCCCTTTGGACACTGTTTTTGTTGTCTTAAATTTTTTTTTCCTTTTTTTTGTTTTTTCTTTTATTTGGTTTGTGATATTAATGTTCTGTGTGCGTCTTTACTCAACCGAGTCTATAACGAGAATGTGTCTAGATAGTGGAATATTCTATAAAGACCCTATTTATATGCTCCTGGGGGGGAGTTAAATGGCCAGCTAGATATTGTGATTTAACACAACTGGATTATTTTTTTGAAGGCTAAGGACAGATCCTATAGGGAGTCAATCGCGTCGATATCAGCCTTAAAACTCAAAATCCATAATATGATTAATGAATCTCCCCTGGGAGCACATTGATATGTTTTGACGGAATCTCACCGTCATTACATGGGTAAAAGGGAGCCCAGTCCCCCAAAAGGCTAGCAGGAGCCAACTGGACATTTCCACGGGAATCAGTAAAGCCCCAGAGTTCAGCTATTTGTCTTTTTAGCCTTTTAGCTGTTTTCTGACTGATTATTGGGGTTGGCACTTCGGGAGTATCGTGGTGGTTGTGGTTTGGAGGCCTTCGTTCGAGTTGTGTGAGCCGGATCATTTACAATGAACACAATGAATGGCCCAGGTTCAGTAAGCATGAATGCCGTTATGTTCTTATTTTTATTAAGTTTCATGCTCATTATGGACAGTAGGGTATCCAACTCCATTGGCCTTATAGAGCATCGACGCAATGTGGGATGTATTTCATTGTTTTATCGTTACTACAATGGTAAGTGCTCTAATGAATTTAAGGAACTTGTTCCCTTTAATTGCATGTTTTTGCATTTATCTCGATTGTCGTTGAGAGCGCATCCATTGAAAATGAATGTTCACAAACACTAGGCTCTCTTTCCTCCTCCCCATAACCTAATTTCCTAGTTCTGGTACAGTGCATTGCATGAGTATAGGTCATGCCCTGAGTGCTTGTCCAAAGCAAAAAAGACCTACAAATCTTTAAGATCTGAGGACAAATAAGTCGATATGATATTTAAAATGCTTCCTGGTTGTGTTGCATTTAGAAATGGATGACATTTGACCCTAAAAAGTATTTAAAATTGAAGCACAGCGTCATCTATTAACCAAAAATAAGCTTGAAGGAAATTAAATTGCCTGCTCGTTTCAAGTCTAAACACAGACAACCAAGTGAGGATTTTAAGCGAAAGATATCGAAAGTTTTACCGCTAGGAACATTTAATGTGGGAAAATTGTCGCTTTAGGTAATTTCTATTATTTACTATTTCATAATTCTCACTGTTTAAACATTCCCTGGACTTGCGCTAATAATTCAAAATAAAAATTAGCCAAATCGGTCCAGCCATTCTCCAGTTTTAGCGAGTCTAACAGCAATTCAGTTTTATATGTATATAGAAGAAGAAGATAAGAACAAAAAGAAGAAAATAAATCCAAACAAAATTCTGCCTTTAAGACTCTTTAAAACTCCTTAACCCTTTGTTGTCCACACATTCATTTATTTTTGTTTTAAATAAAAATTTGTTTGTCATTTAAAAATAATCTGAACACTCACTCTTTCGCTGCTGCTTCAATCAAACACAGTGTTCTCTCTCCACTGATATCAAACATCAATTTGTAAGTTAGTGAGATGTTGCTGCATCATGTTGGTCTGAACAAGAGCAGCTTAATATCGTTCGACTGCTGCTTAAATGCGTGTGAAAACACTTGTTGTCTTCTACCTTTCAGCGAGCTGCCTTGTTTGAGTGTTCTCCATTATTCCATTAAACAAAAGACCACCCTGGGAGTATTTAAATTGTTCAACATAAATTATTCTTTGTCTTCTTTGCTTTAGGGCTTCTTTTTCTTATTCTGGTTTTAGAATTTTACTTTCGAATAAACTAAATCATTATCAAAGGCTTGGCTTGATTCGTCATTATGGAAATTTTATTTAAACGAAAATTTATTCAAATAATAAATTTTTTTTTGAATAAAAATTTCTAGAAATATGTCGACTAATATTTCAAACAATTTGTTTTTGTTGTTGTTATTGTGTATTATCTTAAAACAACAATTATGTCTTCATTGCAGTATAATGAGTTAAGAAGTTTATTACACAGAGACAATAAAAAAAGGAATTACGAGAACTAAAGAATAACAAAAAGAAGTTCTGTAGACGAAAGAGTCAGCATTTTACATGGAATGTGATTTAAAACCAAATTCCACTGCATTAGAAATTGCCAAAAAATCAAAGACTGCATTTATGTATATCTAGAAACGGAACGGTATGGAATAGAATTGATAATGAAACAGCATAGTAGGCAAAAGAAAAAATAAAACTTTGAAAAATCCTGAAGAAGAAACAAAAATATTTTAAGAGCAATTGCTATATGAAATGTCTTAAAGAAGACCTCTGTTGCCCCGAGAAGTAAAGAGTTTCTCAACAAGAAGTTTGTTTTCTAAAACAAAATTAAAACAATTTAGATTAAAATGATTTAAATTTTTATTTTATTACGAATGGAAAAGTTCGGCAATTATGATTAAAAAATGATATTTGGCAAATGTCCACCACGATCACGTTGACAGATGTCACTTCTTTCATCAAAGTTTTCAATCACTTTTTGCCAAAATGGCGTGCCTACTTAATTAATCACATGCGTGATAAGATTTACGTCAGTACATAGCTGTGTAAGCCACAACCTGACGGTGGATCATACCACTGTGAATGAAATGTTACGTCCCTCACCCTAGAAAGCCTTTGGATATGTTTCGGAGCGGGCCAACGCCTCCACTCCTTGCTGAAGTGTTGGAGACCATTCAACTCCTGGTCCAGAACGCATGAAGCTTAATAACATTCATGCTCACTGGACTTGCACCATTCATTGCGTTCATTGTGAATGCTTCGACCCACTTAATTCAAACGAGGGCCTCGAAACCACAACAACGACTCCCAAAGGGCCAATCTCAATAATCAGTCAGAGAACAGCTAAAAGGCTAAAAAACCAACAATGGCATTCATGCTCACTGGACCTGCACCATTCATTGCGTTCATTGTAGGATCGAAACGAAGGCCTCGAAACCACTACCACGACTCCCAAAGTGCCAATCTCAATAATCAGTCAGAGAACAGCTAAAAGGCTAAAAAACCAAAAAGCTGAACTCTGGGGCTTTACTAATTCCCGTGGAAATATAATGGCTCCTGCTAGCCTTAAAGGGGACTGAACTCCCTTTTACCCCAGAAGACACATGTAATGACGTTGAGATTCCGTCAAAACATATCAATGTGCCCCCGGAGGGGGGGAATCATAAGGTACATTTTGTGATAAGATTTACATCTGCACCTGGCCGTGAGCCTTAATCAGATGGTGGTCAAACCTCTGTGAATGAAAAGCAATGTCATTTACGCCCTAGGAAGCGGAAGACTAATTCTAGCAACAGGTCTTTCCTAGTGGCAATTTCAGCGCTTCCAAAGCAGGGTTGCAAACCACTACTCCTTGCTGAAGAGCTGGAGACTATCCAACTCCTGGTCCAGAACACATATCTTGCATGCTCACTGGATCCGGATTATTCACCCGTTGGTGTGATTAAAGGCGAGATGATCTTGGCCCTCATAATCAAACTCTTGCGAGGGCCGCAAAACCACAACCACCACGATACTCCCGAAGGGCCAACCTCAATAATCAGTCAGAGAAACAGCTAAAAGTCTAAAGAGACAATTATCGGAACTCTGGGACTTACTGATTCCCGTGGAGACAACGTGGAGCTTCCAATTGACTCCCTGCTTTCCTTCAGGGGACTGGGCTCCCTTATACCCCTAGCAGCATAGGTCTAGCTAGTCAAGTATTCTATAAAGACCGATAAATGTGCCCCCGAGGAGATGTACATAAGTTACAGATAGTGTGATTCGTTTTACATTCGCACCTGGCTATGTAGCCTTAATCAGATGGTGGACAAAGCACAATTGTATAATTTGGAACGTCATATATGCGTCCTAGGAAGCCGAAGGCATAATTCTAAGCAACAGAACCACCTAGTAGCAAGTTTAATGATTCTAGGACAGGGCTGCAAACCATCACACCTTGCTAAAGAGTTGGAGACTTTCAACTCCTGTCCAGAACACATGTCTAGGATGCTCACTGGACTGGATCATTTACTTTGCGTGTCATTATCAGTGAGATGATCCTGGCCACCATAAAAACCGTTATACTGTTATGGGGCCGCAAAACCACAACCACCACGTTACTCCCATATAGGGGCCAACCTCAATGATCAGTCAGAGAACTAATAAATGTCTAAAGAGACAAATATTGAACTCTGGGGCTCACTAATCCCCGTGGAAATAAAGTGGTGCTTCCAGTTGACTCCCTGCCTGTTTTCAGGGGACTGGGCTCCCTTTTTCCCCAGTTGCACTGTGTCTAAATAGTGGAATTCTATAAAGACCATATTTATATGCCCCTGGGGGATGTACATAAGTTACAGTACAAACTACAATAATAGTTGTACTACCCGCATTAAACACAATTTCAACTACGAACGTTTTAACCGCAAAAACTTTAATATACGCTATTGGAGCTGGAGTTATCGCGGCTGCTGGATAGCTCTATGTGGCTTGCTCACGTAACGGAAAATCTTCTGATTTATTCATTTACGTATCAGATTTTTTGCGAACTGAACAAAATCACCAAAATGACTAAAAATAAATTAAATATTTGAAAATTTTGTCTTTCTTTAAAATTTGTTTTCGTTAGTGATGTAGAAACTCACACAGGGTATAGCTAAATGAAAATAATTTTTGAAATTTAAAAAGGCCTAATTAATTTCTATTGTTAGAACAACAAATTAAAAGTGACTTTTATTTCACAAAATGCGCAACTTGAAATTGTTAGTTTATTCTCTTTAATTACAATTTGTTGTTTTGTGTTGCAAATTAAATTGTTTATTTTTCCATTTTATTCTTCTTTTCAGACCGGCCATTCACTTATTGCCTTTGAAACTGTTTGTGCGTCCATTTAAAACTCTGAAATAGTAGCAGTAGTATTACAAGACGAGTGTATCATTTAAAACCGAAAATATAATATAATTTGCATAGAAAATTAACTGCAATCAAGAAAATGTCTATCAAAACCATGGCCAAAGTGCTATGGAAAAAATGACTGCAATGCAACGAGCATAAATGTGATGAAACACTTATGCAAAAGTCTTTATTGTGGTGAGTAAATATGTAGAAAAGTATGAATTCCTTTTCAAGGAGGGACTGTACACGAAGTAACATAATTGAATTAAGAAGTTTTAAAATTTTAAAGGAATTTCCCGGTTGAATCGTTAGAGGTTTGTTCAGCAATGTTGCGCCTCTAACCAGTTTAGTTATCATAACTATATGCTATAAGACTGGAGGTACGAACGTGCAATATCTTCCTGCTGTACTAGCCAGACTCTTTTAATCCTCTCAACCACAAAATATTGTTATGTTGTTACCTTTCTCTCTAAATGAGGCTTGGTTAAGGTTTAGATCATGAATTTCTTGTTTTACTAATTTATATAGGGCAGCTTTAACCTTCGCCTTCAGTAACTCATTTCATTTGCCGTGGGAACACTCCTTCACCGTGGGAACACCTCTTCTAATCGAGATTTCGGTAGATTTCAACTGCTGTTATCTATTTATTTGCTTTTTTAAATGGTATCTAACTTAGCTATTTCAGCTACTTTCCTTTTTACTTCAAGCTTTGTTGGGGCTTGAACTCATGACTCCTGATTTTTTGTTTAAGAAACAAGCAGATATTTTAACTAATGCAATCAATATATCAGCGGGACATGTATTCACAAATGCTTCCTTTTACTTTGTTCTCACAGTGGAAACTTTGCAGTGGTCTAACTTGGGAATTTGAATAAATCTAACACAGTGAGTCGATGCTGCAGAAGCGTAGCTATTTTAGGATCTGAATTTAATGCTTGTTGGGGGAATATTAGAGGTTGAACTAGATGGCCTTTAAAAATCCGTGACTATAGGTGAGATTAAAATGCTTAAAAACATTTATGCGGTGGGTGGGGAAATATTCGAGTATTAGCTAAATGGCTATTAAAAACGCGAGACAATAGGTGAGGCAAAATCTTTGAAATGATATAGTCAGTAATCGAAAGATCAACGTGAAATACATTTCGTTAAATTTTAAGCGGTCTAACTACGAAATTTGAATAAGTCTTGGATAGTGAGTCGACGCTGCAGAAGCTTAGTTTTTTTAGGATCTGCAATTAAACGAATGCTAGATGGAGGAATGTTAAGAGTTTGGTAAGATTTTGTTCAATAATTGGCCATTAAAAACCCGTGACTATAGATGAGGTAAAAATGCTTGAAATGTCTTAGTCAGTTATCGAAGGATCAAAAAGAAAAACACTTTTGGCATCTTTTAAGCGGTATAACTGCGGAATTTCAATAAATACCTTGTATAGACTGGATGCTACAGGAGCTTAGCTATTTCAGGACCTCAAATTAAACGAATGCTGGTTAGAGGATTAGTCGAAGTTTAGCTAGATGACTATTAAAAACCCGTGACTATAGGTGAAGTAAAATATATGAAATGACTCTGCCAGTTATCGAAGGATCAACGAATAAAAGATTTTTGGAAAGTTTTAAGCGATCCAACTAAGGAATTTTAATAAATCTCCGGTAGGATGTCTACGGTGCAGAAGAGAAATAGTCGATGATAGACGAGGCCAGTGATCGAAGGATCAACGTGCAGTACAATTCGTTAAATTTTAAGCGTTATAACTACGAAATTTGAATAAGTCTTACATTGTGAGTTAACGCTGCAGAAGCTTAGCTATTTGCGGATTTGAAATTAAAGGAATGTTAGTTGGGGGAATGGTAAAAGTTGAGCTAGATGGCCATTAAAGACCCGTGACTATAGGTGAGGTAAAAATGCTACACATGACCTAGTCAGTAATCAAAGGATCAACGAGGAAGATATTTCTTCTTTTAAGCAGACTAACTACGGAATTCGAATAAACCTCAGAATAAAAGAAAGCTACAGAAGTGTAGCTGCAGAAGTGTAGCTTCAGAAGTGTAGCTTACAAAAATGTAGCTTTCTTAAGATCTGCATTTAAGTGAATGCTAGGTGGGGAAATGATAAAAATTGAGCTAACTAGCTAGTACAGATCCGTGACTATAGCTGCCATAAATCGAAACATCAACAACGAAGATATTTGTAGAATCTTTTAAGCAGACTAACTACGGAATTTTAATAAAATCTCACATAGCGTGTGTACACTACAAAGCTACTTTGCTTTCTTAAAGTCGACATTTAAGCGAATGCTCGTTAGGGGGATAGCAGAAGTTGAGCAATAAAAACCTATGACTATAGGTGAAGGAAAATGTATAAAATGACTTAGTCAGTATTGGAAGAGTCAACAAGGAATACATTTCTATAAACTTTTAATAGGTCTAACTACGGAGTGTGTGTTTACACTGCAAAAGTGTAACTTTCTTAACTATTGCTCGGTAAGGGATAGTAGAACTTTGGCGAATAAAAATTCGTAATAATAGTTCAGGCAAAATGTATTAAATGACATTTCTGGAAATTTGAAATTCTGAACATTTATAGGGAATTTCAGTAAATCTCACGTAGTGTGTTTACACCGCAGAAGTGTCGCTTTCTTAATATCTGCATTTAAACGAGTGCTCAGAAGGGAGATAGCAGAAGTTAAGCTAGATGACCATTAAAGACTGGCGTGACTATAGGCGAGGTAAAAATGCTTGAAATGGTTAAGCCAGTTCTCTAAGGATCTACGAAGAAGACATTTCTGGAAAATTTGAAGCGGTCTAACTACGGAATTATAACAAACATTTTCTAGTGATCGACGCTGCAGCAGCTTAGCTATTTGAGAATCTGAAATTCAAAGACTACTGGCTAGGGGGATAATAAAAGTTGTACTAGATGGTAATTGAAAATCCGTGACTATAGGGGAGGTAAAATACTTGAAGTGACTTCGCCAGTAATCGGAGGAACGACAAGAACGAAATTTCTAAAAACTTTTTGAAGAAATCTCACGTAGTGAGATGACGAAGCAGAAGGGTAACTATTTCATGACCTGAAATTCAACAAATGCTGGATAGGGGGATAGCAGAAGTTGTACTAGATGGCCATTGAAAACCCGTGACTATAAGCGAGGTAAAATTCCAGCCATTTTTCTAATTTTGTTTTATTTTTCTATTTTGTTTGTTTGTCATAACTTAAGCTGTTTTTTAAAAATGAAAAACATATATTTTATACGTGAACCATTTCAAAAAAATGACAAGTTCATCTCTAACTTCTATGCCGGCCAAAGTGAAGAAATCACTCAGCTAACGTGGCTAGTTTCGAAATCACAAATAAACTACACGATTCACTTAGAAGTGACCGAATAGCACCTTTTAAACCTTTTGTTGCTTCAATGGTTGCCTCGTGTGTATTGGATCTTTTTCAATATTTCGCTAAGGATTATAGAAAAATTTTTTTTGAAAATCCTAAATTACGTTATATGAAACATTAAATAAAGTATCGCTTATTATAATCAAAGCTGTCAAATTAATCAAATATCATGCTATAAATGTTAATAAAATGAAATGGAATTGAATTAATAAATAAATTTTTACATATGTTTTTTTTTATTTTAAAGGATTTAAGGGATATAATAATTATATAAATAAAAAATTTAAATAATATTCAAATTTTGAAAAAAAAAACTTTAAAGCCTTATTAAAGGAACGAAATGGAAAAGAAACACGAAGCGTATAAAAAAATATTTATAAAATATAAAAAATATTAAAAAATTTTAACATTTAAATCATGTTTTTTTTTAAGTTTCAAGGCACCGGAACGAAATGGAATTTTGTGAAACACCATTCCAACGTAAGTAGTAGCAAAAAAATTATTAAATTAAATATAGCTTGTCATTTTACAGAGGTTTTTTTAACAGAATTGGCAAGATAATCATGAAACAAAATGGAATTGAAATAATGAAGACAAATTTTTGAACATTTATTTACATTTATGAAAATTTCACAAATTTTTTTACTTATGAAGCCTAAATTTAAAGAGGTTTTGAGTAAAAAATTAAATTTTATATAAATTTTTAAACACGGAACGAAATGGTAATTTTTGAAACATTATCCAAATTTGTTAAAGTAATTCATACTATATGTACTAATTATTGTCTTTTTAACCACAAATACAAATTTAAAAAAAAAAATTGAAATTATGCTAATGGAACGAAATGGAAATTGATGAAACACTAGCCAAACAAAAAAAATATATATTAATATAAGTTATATCAAATACTTGAGAATGGTAATATTTAAAGCAATTTTTTCTCAAATTCCAAGGCATAGGAACGAAATGGAATTGGTGAAACATTAAATAAAAACATGTTTAAGTAATAGATAATGCAAAATATAATGTAATTAGAGGCAAATTTTACTTAAGCTAGTGAGTCGAGGCTATGGAAGGTTAACTATTTCAGAATCTAAATTTAAACGAATGTTGGGTGGGGGAATAATAGAAGTTGAACACTGCGAGCTCAATTTGTGGTTAAGTTAAGGAGGTTAACATCTCCATAGCAATATTATGTGAGTGAATTAAGGCAGAGTTAAATGATGTTTGCCAGCAATGATTCAAAGTAAAGCCCTGTCTGTTGTTTGTTCTTAAGACCGAAGGTACCAACCAACATAATGAAAGTGGTTGTCATGGTCTATTACTTTGTAAAGTAAAGAGTTAAGCGACATTAGCAAACGAAATTTAATAGCTAAACATCACTAAAGGCGAAAATAAATGAGAGAATTGAGGAAGGACTCAAGCAGTAGGGAAATTTTCATTTACCACTGTGTAATGAAGGAAGTAGAAAGGAAGTTGCAACAGTCTACTGGGAACAGTGTTTTTTCTATACTACTTTTTTTGCTAAACCACACATCTAGGCATCACTGTGAATGAGGAAACCTTCCCAAAACCATTTAATAAACATTGCATTACACTGAAGACTAACTGGCCTCCTTTGTATCTGAGTAAATGTATTTTTAAATTTTAAATTTTAGAAAAAAGTAAATCTTATGAAGACTTAAACTTTATGATTATAAGATGCTTTAGAACTTCAATCACTTTGATTGCATTTTTTTGTTTTCTTTCCTTTTTTTTAACCAAAAGTTATTACTTGTGCATGAGACTCTCCAGCTGAAGAAGTCAGAAAGTCAGCTCACGACAATGTTTTAAAACCATTTAAAGTCTATAGAAAATGAAAATCTTTCATTATTTTATCACTAAACTTAATAGGCTTGATATTTATTCATCTTCTTCTTCTTCTTTTTTCATAAATATAATTTTAATTATAATGCGAATAATGTGCCTCAAGTTAAAATTACTTCTACTGATTCATAAATTATAATAATTTGCTTGAAGATGAAATACGAGACATTTTTTTTTTCAAATCAAAGACTATTTATTGTTAGTGTCAGTGGAACAGTGCTATTATAATTATGCAGTATATTATTTTATTATACAAGTCTTGGCAACTAAATTAAGTGATATAAATTTAAAAGATTTTATTGAAATGTTAAACAAGCGACTTGGCGTGAAACCTTCAACTTATTTTCTTCAAATCCATTATGAATAATATTTCGTTTTTTATAACTTAAAATGATTTGAAGTTATATTATGTAAATTTAAGAATATAATTTATGTTCACTATTGAAATTATAATTAATTCATATTAGAAAAATTAAAATGTTTTTTAGAATTAATTATTGTGATTTAATATCGTGACAGCAACGAAAATTAAGAAATTTGTTTAAAAATTCTTAAAAATTTCTTTTGCAAATACAACTTAAGGAGAAGAGTTCATATAGGGTGTTTTTGATAGAGGTATATAACTTTGAAATGATGCAGATGACAGCACCATTTGTTCAGCACCATTTGAACCAGTTGGAGGTGACTTCCAAAAGGCAGAACATGAATGATACGGTCAATCACGATCTCGCGGCAATTTCCGAATGGAGTCGTGAGAATAGACTCAATGTTAATGCCCGTAAGATACAATGTTGCATGCTTACGCATAAATCAGTGTTCGAAAATGATGCTCTCTCTGTTACTGTAGGTGATGTAGGTATAACTGAATCTGAAGCTCTTGATGTTCCTGGCAATAAAATTCAGTATGATGTTCGATGAACTAAACACATTTTTCAAGCTTCTAAAGAAGCTTTCAAGTGCCTCGGTTTTCTAAGAAAGTATAAGAGATACTTCACTCCATCCGATCTTCGTACTATTTATACCACTTGTCCGGTATCCATCCAAAGATAGAATACAACTCTCGTGTATGTTCCGGCGCCCTAAAGTATATTTTGGAGTTGCTCGACCACGTACAGCAGAGAGCCAAGAGGCTCATTGGGGACAGTAGGGTATCCAAATACATTGATTCTCTAGAGCATCGACGCAATGTGGGATGTATCTCACTGTTTTATCGTTACTACAATGGCAAGTGCTCTAACGAAATTAGGGAACTTATTCCCGTTGCTAGCACATTTTTGCGTTTAACTGGATTTTCATGGAGAGCACATCCATTTGTGGTTAATTGGCCAGTGAATCATACTAAACATTACAGGGAGATTTCGTTATTTTAGCAAAACAGTCCGTATGCTCCTGGAGGCTAGTGGGTGATGTACTAGCTTACATGACTGGGGGTTGTGGGTTCGATTCCCAACAAAGAGCTTGGTTTTTTTCACTACAAATAAAAACTGACTGTCGGTGGAGCTGCTCAGTGATGAAGGCATGGTCACTGATCACTGAGCTTAGTTTGTCAGTCCGGGGGTTGTGGGTTCGATTCCCCACAAAGGCCCTGGCTGTTTTTCACTACAAAAATCAGTGATGAAGACATAGCCACTGTCTTTATACGATAGTTAATTTCCATAACTATCCTTCTACTTTCACCACCTGTCTTATCTCTTCTCTATCCCTTTCCTAAAGAATGTAGCACGGTACTTGACTAAATAGACATTGTTGCCTGAGGTGCCACTTCTCTTTTAAAAAAAATTTGGAATAAACACTTTCAATGTAGGAAAGTTCAAATTGAAGGTACACAAACACTACCTCCTCTTTCCTAATCCCCATAACCTAATTTCCTAGTTCTGGCACAATGTATTGCCTGTGTATTGGTCATCTCTTGAGTGCTGGTCCGAAACATAAGAAACAAATCATCAGGCGTTATAATCTAAATCTGAATTCTGGCATATAACCGCCATTGCTGGCTCGCCTGACTTCTTCCAGCATTTGTGGCAGTACATTGGAAATAACGCTTTCTCTTTTTGTCCTTCAAGTGGTCAATCATTTCTGGACTAGAAAGACATTTGTGACAGTATATCGGAAATAATGCTTCTCCTTGTTGACCACCACTGCTGGCTCGGGTTACTATTTCCCACATTTGTGGCAGTATATGGGAAATGATGCTTCCTCTTCTTTTCCTTCAAGTGGTCAATCGTTTCAGGACTAGACAGACATTTGTGGCAGTATATCGAAACTAACGTTTCCTCTTGTTATCCTTTAAATTGTCAATCAGGACTAGATAGACATTTGTGGCAGCATATCGGAACTAACGCTTCCTCTTGTTGTCCTTCAAGTGGTGAATCATTACAAGACTAGCGGCTTCACGTATCCCCACAGAACAAAGTCTAGCGGCGTTAAAACGCACGATGTTGGAGACCAATTTTTAGGAGCATTAAACCTTGTGGTTACCAAACGTTGCCTTCAATAAATTGTAGCCTTTAGTTTAAACACACCCAGCCTTTTCAACTGAGCATGGCAAATTAACTGAGGCGCTGTTAAACAAATATTTTTCTCTTTTTTTCCCAATACCCTAGCATATTGGAATTGCTCCATTTCCTTTCTTTGCCTTTAAAGAATTCATCCAACTCGTTTACCTAACACTTACTATGTTTCTTCATATTTAAGACTTTGTTGGATTTGAACTTATTGCCTTAAGTTATTGTCTTAAACACATCGCTTACAATTACTATGTTTCTTCATATTTAAGACTCTGTTGGATTTGAACTTATTACCTTTAGTTTAAGAAAATAGCACATCGCTTTACCCTGGCAGCCAATAATGCCATTAAACACTTGGTAACTTGTTAGTAGTGAAATTATGAAGTTGTCTCTCTCTCTCTCTCTCTGTTTGCTTTCAACATTTGCTTTTACAGTTACAGCTTTCAATTTTATTTATGTAACTTTGTCAAGTACGATGGCAATTCTCATCACATGAGGTCCAAATTTGACTTCAAGTGGAACTAGCAGCAAGGTCCGCTTTTATTGGAAGCTTAACAAATGATTATGGAGAAATTAATGTCTTCGAATACCGTGGTAGCAGAGTGACAAAAGTCAAGTCTTTAGCGATCTTATTTATTTTAATTATTCAGCTATTCGCACTAAAAACCTAGGAACGGTGGAATAGAGAATCAAGAGAGTGTTAGTCAGTGTATGAAGACCCAAAAATTTCCATTGGATTCTATGTTAAATACAGACTAATGTGTACAGTGTCCTACTATACATCAGAGGGAGAGAGCAACGCCTTCGCTAGCTGTGTAGCGTTGTAGATTAATGTGTATAGTGTTCTCCACTACTGTACAGTAGAGAGAGAGAGAGAGAGAGAGAGAGCAACGCTTCACAGATAGCGAAGGCTAGCATATAAGTAGCGAAGACTGCAATAGTCATTATAACAAATGATATACTTAGCAGAATAGACGAATATCTAAGTCTTATTTGGGTACGGTTTTCCGTCGACCCTCGTCGAATTTGGTTTGTGAACAAACCGGTTTCGGCCGTTTGCCAAAAGAACACTGAAGATGGCAAACGGCCGAAACCGGTTTGTTCACAAACCAAATATGACGAGGGTCGACGGAAAACCGTACCCAAATAAGAGTAAATTTAGCCCCGTTGGAAAATCTAAGCACATATCGAATATCTAAGTAGTTGCAGAGACGGCAAGTTGAAAAGCAGCGATCTTATACTATAATCGATTCTACGCTCTGGAATGACCAGAATGAAACTAGCTTAAAGATTTTTGCTTTCTTTCAGCCGAAAACTCTCTATTTCAGACGTGAAAAGATCTGGAACAGGATTAAGTTAAAAATTAACTCACTCTATGCACTAGAGTTGAAGCAGCATGGGTTTCGCTAACCTAAGTATAGGAATTTCGAGGTTATGGCAAAGAGAAGGAATAATCTTGCAGTCCTCAAAATGTAGGAATCTAAAATCTCGAGCAAGGTAAAAGAAATAGGGGATTTTGCATAGAATACTAGAGGAGCACTCTAGGAAATCACCCCACCTAATACCTAAACCAGACAAAGAAGACAGCATATATGAATGTCTACTTTTGACTCTAGCTCTAGACTAAAGATGAAAAGGAAATACATGCCGAAGATAAATGTTCTAAAGGATTTCAATTTAAGTTAAGAAAGCTAGAACTCGTGGATTAGTGTTCGTTCAAGTTCAGCAATCCCAAATCATTCAAAGATGTAAGAGAAGTATAAATGATTCGTAAGACTTAAGTAATAAAGCCTTTTGCAAATGACCTCATAAAACATGTTGACGATTTCCCAAAGAGGAGTTCAACTATTTCCTTTTTGCACACCACGTCTCCATTTCGTGTTCTGACAACTTAATTGTTATAAACTGTCATTTAAAACGAGTCATGAAAGAGCATACATTTAACAGCTACATTTTCATTCTTCATTCATCTATTCATCTATTCATTCCTTCGCTAATACACTCATTCAAATTATGGTTAAGCCTCTTGCACTTAAGTTCATGCAAGTTGCCGCTGCCGCTGCTGCTGCTACTGCTACTGCTGTACAAAATTTAACCCACTTAAGTATGCAAAACATGTGCCTGCATTTAGAAGTCAATTGCCACATAATGACTATTCAACTGGATACGTAGAAAGAAATAAACAACAAACCTATTAACCATAAACTATTTCCTTATTAACCCTTTAAGGCCTGTCAATAGATCCAATCGTACTATTTCATGTAAACTTTAAAACAAGTACCTGGTGGCCCGTAGAAGTTGTGTGGAGTAAAAAAAACCTTTTACCTCCTGACATACCCGAGACAGGATGTGGATATTTAAAGACCCATAGGGTAATGAATTCCCTCAGAAATATGCTGCAGCAAAGAATTGTTTATATAACAGATTACCACACCTTATCACAAATACACTGTTATTGGTGAAATCAAGAATCACTGGAGTGTAAGATGATAAAACTGTGCTTTACAAGAGACAGATGCAAATGGATCAAACAATTTTTACACGTTTGTGATAACTTAGCGTTGGATCCGAACAATGTGAATAATTGAATAATGTGATAAATAAAAAGTTTCCTCAATTTGAAGTTTTTTTTTTTCGTTCAGAGTAGAACTCAGGGGATGACTCCTACTGCATTGTACCCGAACTAAGAAAAAAATCGCATTTCCCATCGATTCGTTTCTTCATTGGCTTTAATCGCTTCTTTTTCCTTTATAGAGCAAGATATGGACTTTTGAGAAATTTGTATTCCCGCTAGAAGATTTTCTCTTGTCGCATCGGTTTTCGTTCGTTTCACAACTTTAATCGCTTCATCTTTCTTGATAATGTGAAACATGGATTTTTAATAAATTTTCTTTCCACGCGACAGGTGCCCCTGTAGACTAGTAGGCACAAGACTGGGGTTGTGTGTTCGATTCCCAACGAAGACCTTGGTTTTTTTCACTACAAAAATAAAAATTGACTGTCGTTGTGGCTGCTCAGTGATAAGGGCATAGCCACCAGTTACTGTGCTGCCTTATACCGATAGTTACTTTCCGTAAATATCCTTCTACTTTCACCACTTGTCTCATCTCTTCTCTATCGCTTTCCTAAAGAATGTAGCACGGCACTTGACTAAATAGGCATTGTTGCCTGAAATGCTACTTCTCTTAAAAAAAAAATTCATTTTTCGCAACTTATTTCCATCGATTCTTTTCTTGATGGCTTTGAGCGCTTCTTCTTCCTTGGTAAAGCGAGACACGGCTTCAATCGGTTCTTCTTCCTTGATAATGCTATACCTGAGCTTTTGATCAATTTGAATTCCTCCACAGAATCTTCTATTTTCGCAACTATTTTCGAATGATTTCTTTTCTTTGTTTGCTTTTGTTTTTTTCGGACCAGGGAGTGGACCCCTACATATGCAATGTACTAGAAAACTGGGTTATGGAGAGGAGGAAATAGGGAGTAGTGTTTGTGGACATTCAATTTGACAGGAAGGAACTCTGGATGGAGTTTATTCCACATACGAACTGTTCTGCTCAAAAACGAATTTTCTCTATTATGCGTAATGCGATTCACTGGCTAGTCAATCACAAATGAATGCGCACTCAACGAAAATCGTGTCAAATGTGCGAGTAATGGGAACAAGTTCCCTAATTTCGTTAGAGCACTTACCATTGTAGTGTGTGATTAGATTTACATCCGCGCCTGGCCATGAAGCCTTAATCAGATGGTGGATCCAACCACTGCATAATTTGGAAGGTCATGCTCGTCCTAGGAAGCCGAAGCTATCATTTTATGCAACAGACTTTCTAGTTGCAATTTCGTGGATCCCAGAGCAGGGCTGCAAATCATCACTCCTTGCTGAAGAGTTAGAGACTTTCCAACTCCTGTCCAGAACACATGTCTAGCATGGATCATTCACCTAGCGTGTCATTAACGGCGAAATGATCCTGGGCACCATAAAACCATAGACTGATATGGGGCCGCGAAACCACAACCACCACGATACTCCCATAAAGGGCCAACCTCAATAATCAGCCAGAGAACAGTTAAGTGTCTAAAGAGACAAATAACGGAACTCTGCGGGTCACTGATTCCCGTGGAAATTAATTAGAGTTTCCAGTTGTACCCCTGCTGACTTCAGGGGACTGGGCTCTCTTTTTCCCCAGTTTCACAGCTTTCTCCAAAGACCATATATATGTGCCCCCGGGGGTACTTACAATTGTAGTAACGATAAAACAGTGAAATACATCCCACATTGCGTCGATGCTCTAGAGAATCAATGTATTTGGATACCCTACTTTCCCCAATGGCTCTCTGCTGTACGTGGTCGAGCAACTCCAAAATATACTTTAGAGCGCCGGAACATACACGAGAGTTGTATTCTATCTTTGGACGGATACCGAACAAGTGGTATAACTAGTACGAAGATCGGATGGAATGAAGTATCTCTTATAACTTCTTAGAATACCGACACACTTGAAAGCTTCTTTAGAAACTTGAAAAATTTGTTTAGTCTAGCGAACATCACACTGAATTTTCATGCCAAGAACATCAAGTGCTTCCGACTCCGTAATACCTATATCATCCATATTAACAGATAGACCTCCATTTGCGAACACAGATCTATGCTTAAGCATGCATTATTGTGTCTTACGGATATTAAAATCCACTTTATTCACACGACCACCTTCCGAGATTGTTGCGAGATCGTGATTGAGCATATCATTCATGTCCTGCATTTTGAAACTCACCTCCAACTGGTGCTGTCATCTCCAAAAGTAACAGGAAAAACCTCTGCAGGGAGTTTATTCCAAATACAAAAACGATTTTTCCCTGCAATGCGTAATGCGATTCACTGGCTAATCGACCACAAATAGTTTATTCACTTTTTCATCGACGGCAACGCTCTTTAAATGCTGTTGGGTACTTAAGTATCCACTTACCGCATGTTGCAGAGGTGTGCTTACAAGCCACTTTTAACTTTTTTATCTTATAGAGGCGTTATCTGTGGCTATCTAAAATAGGAGGAAGTATTTAGAATCTTCCATTTTCCTTTATGTGGCAACGCTTCTCCTGAGCATTTTCTGATATAGAAAAATCCCCATTCTACCTTTGTAATCTTTGTTTCTGAAAAAAGACGGAACTCCTATACCATAATAATGTCCCCTCGGGGGCACAGGATAGTCTTTTTGGAACCTACTATTCCATTTAGACTGGAATCTTGCGGGGTAAAAGGGAGCCCAGGCCCCTCAAAGGGTAGTAGGAGTCACCTGGACAATCCACATATTTCCACGGGAATCAGTACGCTCGCAGAGTTCACTATTTGTCTCTTTAGACAATTAGCTGTTCTCTGACTGGTTATTGAGGTTAGCCCCTATATGGGAGTATCGTGGTGGTTGTGGTTTCGAGTCCCTCGTTTGAGTTTGTGGGTCGGATCATTCATAATGAACACAATGAATGGTTCAGCTCCAGTGAGTATGAATGCCGTCGTGTTCTTAATTATATTAAGCTTCATGCGTTCTAGACCAGGAGTTGGAAAGTCTCCAACTCTTTAGCTAGGAGCGAAGGCTGCGGGCTACTTTGGGCTTTCGAAATTGCTATTAGGAGTGACCGGAGGATATACGTATCTAAAGGCAGTCTAGGGCGAGGGTGACGCTACATTTCATCTACAGTGGTAAGATCCACCATCTGGTTATCTTATCACGTATATTATATAATCTGGTTCTCCCTAAAATTTTTTTACTTTCGTCACTTGTTTGGGCATTAAAATACCCATTAGGTGGGAATGGGTTAAGTTGGTTAGTTAGTTGGTTGGTCGGTTGGCTGGTGTTGGTGTTGGGAAATAGAAGAAAGTCTTTCAAATGGTTGTGTATTGAAACACAGCAAAGAATAAAAGAAGAAGAATAGCCAAATAGTAAGCATAATTGACAGCCCACTCATTTTTCGAAAACATGTAAGCATAAGTATAATTAGCTTGGGTGTATGTTAAGCTGTTCAAGAATTTGTAACAAAATATTACAGGGTTAGACACAGTTGGAGTTGAAAGATGATTTTTGTTATTTCCTTCTCATTTTGAAATTGTTGGCGTGGTCCCAATTACGTCGATTCCTTTTGCTTTTTGACCTACAATTTTCTTATGTTTGGGTTAATGCGTCAACTTTCGGATAAAAGGTAAAATACTCGAAATGTCGGAATTGTTATTTAAAGTAATGCACGGCACCATCACAGTTGGTTTTTCGGAAAGCGAATTAGATTAGGGAAGAGAAATGAATAAAAGAGAATATCTGAATTCCTGTGCCGATAGCCAGGCCTCAAGCAGTCTTTTATCGACTGTCTAAACAATATTTAAGCAACTTTGTATAAGTTTTGAATTCGCAAGGCGGCGAGTTATTTTATCCTGAACAACCTCGGGGTAACTAAGCGGTCGGTCTTACATGGTTTAATTTGAGGTTAGGAAATAATTGGCTTGAAACACACCTTTTTTGACACCGAATGATACAAATGTAGAGTAGAAATATAGAAATTAATAATAGAATATAATGTCGGGCTAATATCCAGCTCTAGCACGTTGGCAGACGTCCTCTACACAAATTTTTTAAGCACATTTTGCAACAAAGCTTCGCTTACCTCGTCAATGCAACGCCGAATTCATCTTTTAGAGCATCAGTTATTTGTGGGCTGTTCATGTAAATCTGGTCTTTCCAAAGATCCCAAAGAGAATAATCCAGCAGCGTTATAACATCGCCAAATCGATGTCCTTAAAAAATTTTGTGAAAAGAGTGGACGTCTGCTGAGTTACTACAGGTGGACATTTGTCCAAAATCATATTCCATTCTTAGTTCCCATATTTCTACTTTACATTACTCAACGAAGATTGTAGTCAAACGCAAAAGGAATCGCAATTTTCATTGGAAGTCATGCAACAAGGCATTTCCCTACGTTTAAAAGCATTGGAATGCATTCAAAAGCAAGGAAATTGGCTGCGATAGGAATTGAAGCCAAGGGAAGTTGTAAAGCGATCTTCCATGTCGGAAATTATGTTTGGATTGTACAAAAAAGTCATTTTTGCATCATGCTGCTACTGGTGATGAAAACTGATGATACATTACAATTACCCTAATCGCAAAAAGACATATGTAAAGCCCAGCCAACCAACCAACTCAACGCCGAAGCTGAATATCCGTGATGCCAAGGTAATGCTCTTTATTTAGTAGGAACAGATCGTGTGATTAGATTTACATGCGCGCCTGGCCATTAAGCCTTAATCAGATGATGGATCAAACCACTGCATAATTTGGAACGTCATGCTCGTCCGAAGCCATAATTCTATGCAACAGAACTTTTTAGTTGCAACTTCGATAATTCCAGAGCAGTGCTGCAAATCATCACTCCTTGCTGAAGAGTTGGAGACTTTCCAACTCCTGTCCAGAACACATGTCTAGCATGTTCACTGGACTGGATCATTCACCTAGCGTGTTATTAACGGCGAAATGATCCTGGCCACCATATTAAACAAAAGACCTGATACGGGGCCGCGAAACCACAACCACCACGATACTCCCATATAGGGGCCAACCTTAATAATCAGTCAGAGAACAGTTAAATGTCTAAAGAGACAAATAACGGAACTCTGCGAGCTTACTGAAATAAAATGGAGTTTCCAGTTGTACCCCTGCTGACTTCAGGGACTGGGCTCCATTTTTTCCCCAGTTGCACTGTGTCTAGATAGTCGAAGTATTATTAGCTATTGAAATCGGGTCAAACAATCACAGAGGACCTGCAGCGAATACAACTGATTTGTTTAAAGAGAGCCATTAACGAAAAACGACCAGAATAGTGAAACAGAAACAACACCACAACCTTCCATTATGAACACCCTCGGGGCACATTTTTGCAAAACCGTTCATCAACTATTTGGAAAACAGTGGATGTGGAAGTTTTGGCTCACCCGCCTTATAGACCAGACCAAGTGCTTTCAACAATGCACTTCATTTTCTAGACTTTAAATGGACAAATATAAATAGGGCAGCATCTGAGTGGATAATCAATCAGTGTAAAATTAAACCTCTTAAAGAAAAGACGTGCATCTTAAGTAAATTGTTCTGTAGTGTCAACCTTGTGCCGTTAAGTGGAACTTGGATTAGACCTTGATTACAGTTAACAGCAGAATAAAAGAAATCTGATTTATTATTGAAATCAGATCATATTTTCTTCTTTTAAACAAGACCTGGGCTAGGAGATCTTCAAGCACCATCTTTTTACAAAACCCTGTATTCAATCAGATTAATATTGAGGTACATTTAATATGTACGAAAATACAGGGTGTTCGCCGGGAGGGTATACTACTTTATTTGTTTATAATTTTTGATTAAATAGGAATAGAATGGATCTTCTATCGATAAATGTTTTATTTAATGTTGGCAATTATGAATGGAATACAACATCAGATAAATGTCCAGCTCTGTTAGTCTCACAAATGCGAATCCTTTGAGCATATTATCACACATTTCACGCGGTTTTTCATTAATTTCATCACGAATATTTTGTTTGAGTTGCTCACGCGGTACTGGTTTGTTTGTATAAGAACCTTGCTTTTCAGATATCCTCCACAAACAGAAGTTCGGAACAGTCAAATCAGGCTACCGTGGAGGCTAATCAACATCACTATTTCTTGAAATAACTTCTTGTGAAAAGAGATCTCACAGTAATTTCATTGAACCCTGGCTGTATGGGAAGTGGCTCTGTCTTGTTGACATCACAACTGTGTGATTCGATTTACATCCGCGCCTGCCCATGAAGCCTTAATCAGATGGTGAACCAAACCACTGCACAATTTGGAACGTCATGCTCGTCCTAGGAAGCCGAAGTTATAATTCTATGTAACAGAACTTTCTAGTTGCAACTTCGATGATTCCAGAGCAAGGCTGCAAATCATCACTCCTTGCTTAAGAGTTGGAGACTTTCCAACTCCTGTCCAGAACAAATGTCTAGCATGCTCACTGGACTGGATCATTCACCTAGCGTGTCATTAGCGGCGAAATGAACCCGGCCACCATAGAACCATAGACTGATATGGGGCCGCAAAATCACAACCACCATGATACTCCCATAAAGGGGCCAACCTCAACAATCAGCTAGAGAACAGCTAAGTGTCTAAAGAGACAAATAACGGAACTCTGCGAGCATTACTGATTCCCGTGGAAATAAAGTGGAGTTTCCAGTTTTACCCCTGCTGACTTCAAGGGACTGGGCTCCCTTTTTCCCCTAGTTGCACAGGTCTAAATTGTTGCTATCTCCAAAGACCATATATATGTGCCCCTGGGGGGTTTGTTGACATCACAGGTTAATCAAGCCCAAAGCATGCAGTTTGATTCAAAAGCTTTCAATCATATCACGATATTGCTCTCCATTCACCGTTACCGTTACGCCGTTTTCATTTTCAAAGAAGTAAAGTCCAATGATGCCTCCTAACCAAATTGCACACTAGACTGTAACTTTTGATGGATGCAAAGGTGACTGTTGAATAATTTGAGGGTTTTCCATTCCCCACAATCGACATGAAAATGTGTCTCCTCACTTATTATGATTTTTTCATGAAAATCGGGATTGTCATGGGCGAGCTGTAACATCCTATGGAAATATATACGGTGGCGTAAATGGTCCTGTGGAAGAAGCTCTTGTGTCAACTGAATCTTATATGGAAACAAAGGCAAATCCTGGTGCAAAATTATGGCTAAGATTATTCTTTGAAGACCAAGCTCCTAAGCAAGGCATCGAATTGAGGTTGAGGAATTATTTTAAACACTTTCTTGAGCAGCAGTAATGTTTTCAGCCGATCTGGCAGTAACTTGTGGTCCATCATGCTTGGGCCTTTCAGCTACAGGGCCTCCTTCTTCGAACTCATTCACTACACGACAAATAGTGCGTTTTGTTTATATTGCTTTTTCGCTCGCACCAGTACTCAGGGGATGACCCCTACTCATGCAGTGCATTGCACCAGAACTAGGAAAATAGGTTATGGGATCGAAAGACCTATGGAGGAACTTTTGTTTGGGTACGGTTTTCCGTCGACCCTCGTCAAGTTTGGTTTGTGAACGAACCAGTTTCGGCTGTTTGCCATCTTCAGTGTTCTTTTCGGAGTACGAATTAATTTTAACCCCGTCGGAGAATTTAAGCACATACCTATGGAGGAAGTGTATTCCACATACGAACTTTTCTGCTAAAAAACGAATTTTCCCTGTAATGCGTAGTGCGATTCAGGGGCCAATCGACCACAAATGGAAGCGCTCTCAACGAAAATAGAGTCAAACGGAAAAATGTAAGAGTCTCGACAACAAGTTCCCTAATTTCGTTAGAGCACTTGCCATTTTAGTAACGATAAAACTGTGAAATACAACCTACATTGCGTCGATGCTTTATTGAATAAAT
Source organism: Trichopoda pennipes (assembly GCA_030448955.1). Lineage (NCBI taxonomy): Eukaryota > Metazoa > Arthropoda > Insecta > Diptera > Tachinidae > Trichopoda > Trichopoda pennipes. The sequence goes on from JASKUP010000002.1 coordinate 8,752,006, forward strand.
AGAGTTGGATACCCTACCGTACCCAATGAGCATTTTGGCCCTCTCCTGTACGCAGTCGAGCAACTTCAAAATAGACATTGATACCCCGGCCCATACACAAGGGTTGTATTCCATTTTTGGACAGATGTAGGTGATATAATTAGTAAGAAGATCGGATGGAGTATCTCTTATGCCGTTTTAGAAAACCGACGCACTTGAAGCCTTTTTTAGAAACCTGAAAAATACGTTTAGTCCATCGAAAATCAAACTGAATTTTCATGCCAAGAACATCAAGAGCTTCCGATTCCGTAATACCTATAATACTCATAGTAACAGGTGCAGCACCACTTTCGAACACAGATCTATGCGTAAGCATGCATCATTACGTTTTGTTGGCATCTTGTTCCTTCCAAAAATTTCACGTAAATGTTTTAACGATTAAAACACGTTGTTTTATCGAATATTTTTCCACGTGTCTACTTCACGACTGCCAATTAGAAACTGTCAAGACTAATGTTTACCAAAATGGCGGCACAGCAAAGTAGTATACCTTCTTGGCGGACACCCTATATAAGCATAGATTTGTTAGTAGCTAAATATGATGGATGAAGAATGATACTGCAACAGACACCGTTTACCAATGCTCTTAAAACGTTGTGAACAAAATTGCACTTGAAGCTATAGTGTAATATATCCAAGAATTTAAATCAAGATCAAGCAAGCATACATATGTTGGGGTATAGTAGTGTCTGTTTGATTTTTATGTTTGGAAAGTGTCTGTCAATATCAATTACATAATATTAAACATGTAAAAAATTAATAAAACCAAACATTATTTTATCTTTGAAGAAAAATATAACTACAACTTAAGAAAATGAGAAGAAACATGCAACAACAACAACAAAAACCTGTTGAAAACTTGGATAAGAAATATAAAAATAAAAAAAATAATAATAAAAATAGAGAAACATGTTGAGAAGACGCCTGCTTTACTTCTAAGACAATAATAACAACATGAAATCAGTGCATCGCAAACCATTAAATATAGAAACTGCTTTTTAAACTGTTACTTTTTAATCAGTTTGAACGATTTAGTTTTTTTTTTATTATTTTCTGTGTTCATAATTATAGCATTTATAATTGCGGATAATAGTGTTTCTTAAACAAAAGGCGGAAAATTTCAGGCTTTTAAATAGCAGCAGTTTAAATAAGGCGTTACCAAAACAATAACAGTTTAATGTTCAATTACATTTAACAGTTATAACTTGGATTAATTAAATTTGATGTGTGTGTTTGTGTGGAAAAAGCGGTCTCTTGTGCCCGGCCGTGTGGTAAAGTAGGAGTTTCTAACACTTTTTACCTCTTTTGGAAATATATTGAAAGTAAATTAACAAAAATTACTTCTTAAGCGTTTTTTACGAAAATTTTCTTTAAATGTTAGTGCCGTGTTCTTTTTAACAAAAAAATAATTTATTTTCGTAAAAATATTATCACTTTTAAGCTGTTATTTTTGTTTAATTACACTAAAGTGACCAACTATACTCATTTTCGCAAACCTGTAATGTGCACATTGTAATCAGATTGGGAAGATTTCGTTGAACGCAATTCCTCAACTGGCTTCCTCCTTTTTTTTTTTTGGTGGTAGTATTGAGTTGGTTGATGTTGCTGCACCCAGATGCTGATGGTGGTTGAAACGACGTAGTTGTCGTTATTATTCCCCGTGGCGGCTTTCGATAGACTTTCTAGTCAGTTTGCATTATTATTTCCTTTGAGTTGCTGTGAAAATGTTGTTGATATCGTTTGTGGTTGTTGTTCAGTCTCCTGGAGTTTCCGCTTATTGAGGTGGGCCCTTCGGGAGTATCGTGGTGGCTGTGGTTTTGCGGCTTTGCGGTTTTTATTGTGGCCAGGGTCACCTCGCCTTTAATAACACCCACTGGTGAATGATCCAGATCCAGTGAGCAAGCTAGTCATGTGTTCTGGACAGGAGTTGGATAGTCTCCAGTTCTTAAGCGAGGAGTAGTGGTTTGCAGCCCTGCTCTGGAACCGCTGAAATTGCAACTAGAATTAGTCTTCGGCTACCTAGGACGTGAATGACGTTGCTTTTCATTCACAGTGGTTTGACCACCATCTGGTTAGGGACCACGGCCAGGTGCAGATGTAAATCTTATCACGAAATGTTCACTCTCCCAATGCGGTTTCTAAGACAATAGCAAATGCTGCTTTCTGTGACTATGTAAAATGTTGCTGTTTCGGTTGTGTCCTCGTGTTAATTTTTAATAAACGTGGTTGGTCTACTTTCCCGGTTCGTGTTCTCCTTTGTAGCTCGACGGCTACCCATTAAAAGAAATTTAAGAAAGCTGTTTTTTTGCTTCCTTGATTAAAAACCGTACTTTCTTAATAAAACACACATTTACTTTCTTAACTTTCTAAATTGTCCAGACAATGGGTTAAAACACATTTATTTTATAAGTTTACACGAGTTTTAATGTTTTATTTAGGCCACGCGTTCATGACAAAAAAATTCTAAAACTTTACACCCGTTTTTATTTTATAAACTTATTAAACGTTTCTATTGCCCATCATGCTGCAACTCTCCCACGACATTCACTTTTTTGGACTTTTGTACCCGAACAAACTTCTTCTTTCCAAAAGTTTCGATTTCTCCTTAAAATCGCGCCACGTCTGCCGATCACTGAGTATTTACTTCTGTCGATTTTCCTATTTGCTTGGTATTTACATGCAGCTTTGCATTTAAAGGTAGTAAAAACAAATCAAAGGTCGTCTACACCATAAATTAGAGGCGTCTACACGTGACAAACCGTACTCTTTTCAAATCCTATACTCTAAAGGTACTCATTTGTATTTCTAAAACATTATTTTACTTCAATTTGGTTAATTAAATATTTAAAGTTATTTTAACAGGGATTTAAAATTCACGCGCGCCTATAGCTTGCCGTTCCAAATCATATCCTTTCGCAAAATTTGCCATGTGGTGGTTGTGGATAACCCCAATTGTTGAGAACGTCGAGGAATTGGCAAATTTGGATCAGCTTCAACACTGCGGCTTACGGCTGCGATTTTTTTAGTTGAACGACCCGTTCGTCGAACACACGTTAGTGTTCGCATATTTTTTATCCAGCCTGTCGACAATTAAATTCTTATTAGCAGTCTCAGAAGGTCGATTATGTTGTCCGAATTTTACGAATGTAACTTTTACAGAATCACCATTTTCACAGTGGAGTTTAATTATGTTAATGCCTTTTTTGTGTAAAATTGAATTCATTGTACCTCTACTAAGAATACGTCAAAAAAATAAAAGTCAAAGCTATCATGTTGTTGGTGTTGCCACAATTGAAAAACAAACCGAATATATTATTGCTGTCTTGTTTTCATAAGATTTCTTTCTAATTTGTAAACAGACACAATAGATCATTTCATTTGCTTTTTTAGTTATTAATTACTTTCTTTAGACAGACACAATAGGTCATTTCATTTGGTTTTTTCTTTTAAACCTTAAACTAAGCATCTTCATAACAATATGCTCCACCAGTTTCGGGGTAATTTTAATTTGATTGTGTCAAGATGTAATGTTGGACATCATTTTGAAAGCTTGTAACGACACGTTTCCGCTGATTGCTGAGGTATGCTCAACGGCTGGCTGATTCGGTAAAAATCCTTATACTTTATTTGCCACCAATTTTCTTAACTGCAGCTCATCCTTTTTGTTTTAGTATTGTGCAATGGTGTGCGGTTGAATTGCTGGGCGTATTCACAGTTAGTGCACGAGGGAAATAGCCAGATGGGCGAAAGTTTTGCAGGGTAATAACCACTAGAACATAATTTAACGCTGCTCTGGTTACTCCCAGTAGCGACTGTAGGCACAAACCAGGCTGGGTAAAAACCACTATCTAATTTGGGACTTTTAAGTATTAGCTTGTTATCTGTCGGCCGGCTGCCTACCAACTGACTTTTGTTCATAAAAATTTTTTTATATAGCCATTCGCTGCAACACACAAGTATACTTACACACATCCACCATCTCCACAGACCTCCGCCCCCCCCCCCCCGGGGGCACATTTATCGGTCTTTATAGAACTTCGACTATCCAGACCTGTGCAACTGGGGATATAAGGGAGTCCAGTGCCCTGAAGTCAGCAGGGGTACAACTGAAAGCTCCACGTTATTTCCACGGGAATCAGTAGCCCGCAGAGTTTCCGCTAATTGTCTCTTTAGACAGAATTAAACTTCGGCCTCCTAGGGTGTGAGTGGCGCTGCTTTTCACTCACAGTGGTCTGACCACCATCTGATTAGGGCTCACTGCCAGGCGCAGATGTAAATCATAACACGAAAAAAAATCTTCACAGCCTATCCCCCCCGAGGGCACATTATAAGTCTTTATGGATCACACAACCATCTAGACTTGTGTCTTGCGGGGGTAAAAGGGAGCCCAGTCTAGTAGGCTAGTAGGAGCTAACATGGAAAATCCATTATATTTCCACGGAAATCAGTAAAGTCCCAGAGTTCAGCTATTTGTCTTTTTAGCCTTTTAGCTGTTCTCTGACTGATTATTGAGGTAGGCCCTTCGGAAGTATCGTGGTGGCTGTGTGTTTCGAGGCCATCGTTTGAGTTTGAGGGTCGGATCATTCAAAATGAACACAATGAATGGTTCAGGTCCAGTGAGTATAAATGCCGTCGTGTTCTTAATTATATTAAGCTTCATGCGTTCTGGACCGGGAGTTGGAAAGTCTCCAACTCTTTAGCAAGGAGTGAAGGCTGCGGCCTACTTCGGGCTTTCGAAATTGCTACTAGGAGTGACCGGAGGATGTACGTATTCGATGGCCTCCTAGGGCGTGGATGATGTTTGCAAATCATCCAAGTGGTTTGACCACCATCTGATTATGACTACCTAGTCGGTGCAGATGTAAATCAAATCACATCATACCATTTACAGTGGTAATGATGCACCATCTGATTAAGGCTTACGGCCAGGTGCAGATGTAAATTTTATCACGTCATCTCCACAGCTGATATATAAAACAGCTGGTGGCTGCATCCATTATCAGCCGCCAGTTGTAACCTCACGTAAAGATGACGCTGCCCAGTGAGCTGCCGTTAAATATAAAATATAACACACAAAATTATAACTCTAATTATAAAATGTAAATAAAAATAATTATAAAATAAAATAACAATTCATTCGACTTTAAACTATAAAGAAAATTACAGAATAAAAATGAGTATAGTGAGAATAGAATGATAATCCTTTCGTCCTTGTCTGTGTCGCTTAAAACGAGCATCGAGACTTTTAGCGTTGCAAGCTTTCTTTTATAAGGATAATTAAGAACATTTTCTCGTTCGGACTCTATTTAACTAATTTCGCATTAACAGGATGAACAAAAGAGCTAAATCGCAAACTCTCCAAATCAAATTATCCGTTCACTTAAAATTTGTTCGAAAGTCAATGAACCTCAGAGGAATTATTATTTATGTCCGAAAAGATTATTAATTTAATAAGAAACACCTGTAAAAAATTTAACTTGATTTTTTTTTTATTTTTAAACATCACAAAACAGAAAAATAAAAACAAAAAAAAGAAGGAGAACAAGAAGAAAAAAAGGTGGAACATTTTTTTTTTACCTTTACCTTGGCAAAATAATAATCCATTTACCTGTAGGAAGAGTATCCTTTTTTCACTAAAAACATAAATATAAACTGACTGGCTTAGTGAAGGCCATGAGTCAACGGGGGGGATTCGTTTAGATGCACAACAATGGACAGTGTTATTACAAGATCATTTATCTGCTGCAGCGTGCAATATTCTTTACTCCACTAACCACACCATCAGATAAATTACCTTGAGCTGGAGTACATATTTTACCATTTACAACACTTTTTTTTATTTTTATTATAAATGATGATGCTGTATGTGCCACCACAATTATCAAGATCAAGTAAAAGATGAGATTAAATTCCAAAAACTAAGTCACAACTTAAAGAGTGAAATCACTTTGCCAAAGATTTCTCCTTAAATATCCAAATGACAAATGACAAGTAGGCACAGTATGTTAATGGACAGATCGTAGATGTAATCTTTTATTGCAGTAATGGAAAATGACTTAAAAGTAACAGGATGAACTATAAAAGTCATGCTATGGAAGCAGGAGAAATTGATATGTGCGGTGGGGTTTAATTTATTTGCGTCAACTCGCGTCAAATTTGGTTTGTGAACAAACCGATTTCGGCTATATGCCATCTTAAGTGTTCTCTCCCCCCCGGGGGCACATTTATGGTCTTTATAGTACGTAACAGCTATCTAAATCTGTGCAACTGGGGAAAAAATGGAGCCCAGTCCCCTGAACACAGGCAGGGAGTCAACTGGAAGCTCCACTTTATTTCCACGGGGATCAGTGAGCCGCAGAGTTCATTATTTGGCTCTTTAGATATTTAATAGTTCTCTGGCTGATCATTGAGGTTGGCCCCTATATGGGAGTAACGTGGTGGTTGTGGTTTCGCGGCCCCATAACAGAATAATGGTTATTATTGTGGCCAGGATCATCTCACTGATAATGACACGCAAAGTGAATGATCCAGTCCAGTGAGCATGCTAGACATGTGTTCTGGACAGGAGTTGAAAGTCTCCAACTCTTTAGCAAGGTGTGATGGTTTGCAACCCTGCCCTGAAATCATTAAAGTTGGAACTAGGTGGTTCTGTTGCTTAGAATTATGTCTTCGCCTTTCTAGGACGCATGTATGACGTTCCAAATTATACAATTGTGGTTTGTCTACCATCTGATTAAGGCTACATAGCCAGATGCGGATGTAAAACGAATCACACTATCAGTGTTCTCTCTATACTGAGAAAGGAGAAATTGCCTTAAAATAATGGAACAAAATAATGCAAGTAAAACCCAGATTCCAAAATACTGTTTGGGCAAATTTGAAGCTAGGACGTAAATTGACTAAAAGTACACACTTTTCTGACAACTTCAGTTTAGTTTGTACCACTGTAAAGTAGAAATATAGGAATTAGTGATGGAATATGATGTCTTCTTTCATCCAAATGTACCCTATGTGCTTAATTGAGTTGAGGTTCGGACTTTGTGGAGGTTTTACAAGCATAAGTGGAGTATGCTTCGGTTCGTTGTCTTGCTGCAAACAACAGCTATCAGCTAGACCCATTTTTTAAGCAATAATAAATATATCTGGCAACACCAACAACATGATAGTTTTGACATTTAGTTTTTTGACGTATTCGTAGTAGGTGCATTACCAATTGTTACCATGAATTCAATTCCACAAGAAAATCGCATTTAAATAATTAAAATCCACTAAGAAAATGGTGATTCTGTTAAAGTTACATTTCGTAAAATTCGTGATATTTTCGGACAACATAATCGTTCTTCTGACACCGCTATTAAGAATTTGGTCGTTAAATTTGAGTCGACAGGCTCCATACAAAATGTAAAAACACCAACTGAAAACATCGCAGCCGTGAGCCACAGTGTTGAAGCAGAACCGAATTTGTCAATTCCTCGACGTTCGCAACAATTGGAGTTATCTAAAACCACCACATGGCGAATTTTGCGTAAGGATTTAATTTTGAAGCCTTACAAGGTTCAACTGGTGCAGAAATTGAAGTCGACATCGCGGTAGATTCATTCAGGAACAACCGGCTAATTTTTCTACAGAAATAATTTTTTCAGTCGAATCCCCTTTTCTCTTGTCACGTCAACCTCCGACCACTCACGCTACCATCACCACTTCCACACCGCTTCCCCCCGGGGGCACATGATAGTCTCTTTGGAACCTGCTATTCCATTTAGACTGGTGTCTTGCGGGGTAAAAGGAAGCCCAGGCCCCTCAAAGGCTAGTAGGAGTCACCTGGACAATCCACATATTTCCACTGGAATCAGTTGCCCCAGGGTTCACTATTTGTCTCTTGAGACAATTTTTGTTCTCTGATTGGTTATTGAGGTTGGCCCCTATATGGGAGTATCATGGTGGTTGTGGTTTCGGACCCTCGTAAAAGTTTGTGGGTCAGATCATTCAAATTAACACAATGAATGGTACAGGTTCAGTGAGTATGAATGCTGTTGTGTTCTTGATAAAAAAGAGCTTCATGCGTTCTGGACCAGGAGCTGGATAGTCTCCAACTCTTTAGCAGGGAGTAAAGGCTGCAACCTACTTCGAGCTTTAGAAATTGCTACTAGGAGTGACCGGAGAATCCACGGATTCGAAGGCCTTCTAGGGCGTTGCTCTTCATTCACAGTGGTAATGGCCAACATCTGATTATGGCTCACTGCCTGTGCAGATGTAAACCTTATCACGTCATTACATAAAGGATTGCCCCTCAGGGGCACATTTATCGGTCGACTAGCTAGACCTGTGCAACTGGGGGTATAAGAGAGCCCAGTCCCCTGAAGTCAGCAGGTGTACAACTGGAAGCTCCACGTTATTTCCACGGTAAACAGTGAGCTCGCAGAGTTCAGCTATTTGTCTTTTTAGCCTTTTAGCTATTCTCTGACTGATTATTGAGATTGGCCTTTCGGCAGTATCGTGGTGGTTGTGGTTTCGAGGCCCTCGTTTGAGTTGTATGGCTAGGGTCATTCACAATGAACACAATAAAAGGTCCAGGTTTAGTGAGCACGATTGTAGTTGTGTTCTTAAACTTTATTAAGCTTCATGCGTTCTGGACCAGGAGTTGGGTAATCTCCAACTCTTCAGCAAGGAGTGAGTGGCTGCGATCTGCTCTGAGCTCTTGAAGTTGCAACTAGGAGTGAGTGGAGGATTTACCTATCTAAAAGTTTTCTAGGGCCGAGATGACGCTACATTTCATCTACAGTGGCTTAACACACCGTCTGGTTATGGCTAACACGGCTAGGTACAGACGTAAATCTTATCTTAGCATGTGGCGGCCTTAGATAACCGCAATCGTTAAGAACCTCGAGGAATTAGCAAATTTGGATCTGCTTAAACACTGTTGCTCACGGTTGCAATGTTTTCAGTTGAACGATTTGGTCGAATACGTGTTGGTATTCGCACATTTTTGTAAAGAGCCTGTCGACTAAAAGTTAACGATCAAATAGCGGATTTTAGAAGGACGATTATGTCATCCGAAAATATCGCGAATTTAACGAAATGTAACTTTAACAGACCGCCATTTTCATAGTCAATTTGAATTATTTTAAAACGATTTTAAAGCGATTTTTGTACGAAAAATCATTCTAACAATTGCCAATGCATCTACTACGAATACGTCAAAAAATTAAAATGTCAAAACTATCATGTTGTTGGTGTTGTTGTCACAATTGAAAAACAAACTTCTTGTTGAAAAACCCGATATAAAAATTTTTTTCCACAAACATTGCAAAATTAATCAAATTTTAAAATGCATTTTGGTGTGTCATTCGTCTTGCGTGCGTATATTTCGTGATAAGATTTACATCTGCACCTGGCCGTGTGGGCCTTAATCAGATGGTGGTCAAACCACTGGGAATGAAAAGCAACGTCATTCAGGCCCTAGGAAGCCGAAGACTAATTCTAGCAACAGGTCTTTTCTAGTTTCAATTTCAGCGGTTCCAAAGCAGGGTTGCAAACCACTACTCCTTGCTGAAGAGCCGGAGACTATCCAACTCCTGGTCCAGAACACATGACTAGCATGCTCACTGGATCCGGATCATTCACCCGTTGTTGTGATTAAAGGCGAGCTGCTTCTGGGCACCATAAATCAGTTTATGCTTGGGGCCTCGAAACCACAACCACCACGATACTCCCGCAGGGCCAACTTCAATAATCAGCCAGAGAAACAGCTAAATACCTAAAGAGACAATTAGCGGAAACTCTGGGGCTTACTGAGACCAGTTGACTCCCTGCTTGCCTGCAGGGAACTGGGCTGCCTTATACCCCCAGCAGCAAGTCTAGATAGTCAAGTATTTTATAAAAACCGATAAATGTGCCCCCGGGGGGTCGTGCGGTATATGTTCACTCCAATTTAACTAAAGTTTTCTTTTTTCAAATCAAAATTATTCAAAGTTTAATTTAATTTTTAAATTACCTGCAGCTCTGCTAAAAGATTTTCTAGCTTATTAACAATATTGCCATATTGCTTTTTTTAAAAAAAAGCGCTATTTCGCGACAAATTATAAAATTTCTAAAAGTAGGCCAACCAAACATTTTGTCTGCAATTAATGTCTCAAAAAATTATCACCGTTTTTTTTTAGTGTTATAAATTTACTTGCCCATTGCTTAAACAACAACAACAAAAAAATTGGTTTTAACACTGACTGTGAAAACGAGCGCGCTCGAAATAAAAAACGAAAACGCAAAAAAGTTGGGAAAAAAAAGAAGAAAAAGAAATTGTTTAGATTCTTATCATTTTGTTGTGAACTTACAAATTGTCTTGTTTGTTAAAACTACTGTGAATTTCTCAGGCAATTTACATAATTTACTTTGGCATATTATTACCCGTGTATGGCAGTGAGGCTAACAAGGAAACCAAACTTAAAAACAGATAAAACTCATATTGAGTGTAGCACCTTAAAGTACAACTGCAATGGCAAGTTTTTTTTTTTTATTCAGGCAAAAACCAGAAATTTGTATAAATTGTAGTTGTTGTTGTATTATAAAACTTCTTGTTAGATTACCGGTAGTTGTGTAGAAATTCTTTGCCTTAACCAAAGTGATGACCATGTTATAAACGAGTCTATGTGGTTGGTGTTGCTTTCTCAATTTTATCGTTAGCGGTAACTCCTTCTCCAATATCATACTCGCATCACCTTCTGTTTATGGTAATTGTAACATGATCAGTTATTTTCGGCTAAATTCAATGTCTGCCTATTGATAAGTGTGGTCAAAATATAAAACAAGAAAATGAACAAAAAAATAACAAAAAAAAAAATAGAATTACATAAAAAGTGATTCTTGTTCTTTATTTTTATTTTCTTTCTTTGCTTCCAATAGTTACATGTTTCGTGTTATTTTATTTTTTTTTTGCAGATAATTGACATTTTGACTCACTATTTGTGGTTTACGGTGGTGTCGTTTTCTTTTTATTTTTTTTTTTATTAAAACTCGTGGCCGTTGTTGTATTACAGAATTTACATAAAACTTTTTTAAATTGGCTTCAATGTTCACTGATGTTTTGCAGTTTCAGTTAGTGTCATGTTGTTTATTTTTATTTTCATTTACTTGCTTGTCTGTTTGTTTGTTCAGTTGCTTTGTTAACTTCACATGCATAAATTCTTGCCGTTTTTTTTTTTCTTTTTTGTTTTTTGTTCTTTTCGGTTTTGATGTTTACAGATCAAAAATTGACAGCTAAAAAAGAATGACATGATGGATGGGGAGTATGAGAACGGTATTTAAATTATGTGGGAGTGAAATTTATTAAGATTATTTTAATTGAAAAAGGAAAAGGTCAATGTAAATAAATTTTTTATAACCACAATTTTTAATGTGAAAAAAAAACAACAAAGCAAGGCGAATTTTATATCTACATACACAATGATACGCATATACTTAGCTATACATATGTGTGTGTGTGTGTGTATCTCTAAATATAAACATAAATTACTCCAAAAGATTCTATATTGTTTGTGCTACGGCTTTTTTATTTATTTATCATTAATTGTCTACGGAAATTAACATCCTTGCAGACATTTTAATTAAAATACAATATAAATTATCTTAAATTAACACCCATACAATAATAAATACTAGCTTTACATACAACATAAAAATTTGCTCAAATTTAACATACATACAATAAAACAAATTCTGTAAAAAAAATATACATAAATGCAAACACTTAGTTGTTCAGGTAAACTAATAAGTTATTCCTTGTTGCGCTTACTGACAAATTGTAATCTACGAAATTACAATATTTATTAAAATCTGCACAAATTCTTCTAAAAGGGTCCGCGTTAGCATAATTAGCTCGAAAGAATTCCACTGCTAAAGGTATAAAATGTCGTGTAGGGCGTTGCGGTACATTTAGAGTAATCCTGTTAATAAGTGAATGAGTAGAAACATCGCCAATTATCACACCAAAAATGAACGAAATATTAAGTGCTTAATAAGAGAAAGTCTAGCTGAATAGGCAGGTAAGTCCAATGGGTTAAAGTTCAAACCACGGAGGCAAAAAAGCAGGAACTGTTTTTGAACAGATTCGAGAACATCTGAGTATTTTGTATATATAGGGTCCCAAATGACGGATCCATACTCTAGAATAGGCCTGACAAGAGACATATAAAGGCTTTTGGTAACGTATGGATCATCAAACTCTTTAGCCCAACGTTTCACAAATCCAATTACACCTCTAGCTTTGTTTGCTGTCAAATTGATATGTGCAATAAAATTGAGTTTGGAGTCAAGTAGCAATCCAAGATCTAGTATTTTGGCAACTTCCTCCAAATGATGGTCATCGATATAGTAGCACGCAGTTATCGGTTTCTTTCTAGCAAAGCACATATATTTACATTTCTTGAGATTTAGCTCCATAGGATTTATTCTACACCAGTTGTGAAACGAGTTAAGGTCACCTTGGAGGCGTTGCTGGTCAGTTACTTGACAATAACTAAGAAAAACTTTTACATCGTCAGCATACATCAAAATATTGGATGATTGAATGAAGTCATTAATAAATAGCAAAAAAAGAAGCGGCCCAAGGTGGCTTCCCTGTGGTACTCCAGATAGAACCTTTATGCATCTAGAGGAGGCGTTATTAAAACGGACCATTTGTTTCCTATTTGTTAGGTAAGAGTAAATCCATTTGAGAGTTAAATCGGCAAGACCTATTAATTCCAATTTTTTCTTTAGGAGGATATGATTTATTTTATCAAATGCCTTGCTGAAATCAGTATATATAACGTCAGTTTGTTGTTTTTTTTTCCACGATGTATAATTGTTGAAAAGTGTAAAAGATTTGTTATGCCAGAGCATCCCTTCCGAAATCCATGTTGATTGTTGGTTATCAAACTTGATGTATGAAAGCATAAATGTTCAGTGATAATTTTTTCAAATAATTTGGGTATAGTACTTAATTTTGCAATACCACGGTAATTTGAAATATCAGACATGTTACCTGATTTAAAAAAAGGAATAATATAAGAATCCTTCCAGATTTCAGGAAAAGTTCCATATTTTATTGACATGTTGAATAAAATTTCCAAAGGGATGAAAATACTTTCAGCACAATTTATCAAGATATTACTGGGGATGTTGTCAGGTCCACAATTATATGAAAATTTAATCCTTTTCAATTCCTTGGAGATTGTCAAAATATCGATAAATGGTATATTAATCGTTTAAGATTTTGCAATATTAAATGGGTACTTAAAACATTCATCATCATCTGCAACTGAGTAATTTATCGAGAAAAAATCGGCGAATAAATTGCATATAATAGTTTCATCACTAGATTCGGTTTGTTGGAACTTTAAAGTAGAAGGGAATCCATCTATTTTCCTTTTTTGATTAACAAATCTATGAAATGCTTTTGGATTGCGTTTTAAATTGACTTTCAATTTGTGCATATAAATACTATAAGATAGTTTGTTAAGCGAAGAGTATGTAGCGCGACTAATAGAATACCTTAAATAATCAGTAGAATCACCAGACTGTTTGAATTTTTTATATAGTCTGTTCTTCCTATTTTTAGTGTACGATAATTGTTTATTGTTCCAAGGAGGTCCAACCTTTTGCTTGGTTATTTCTTTCGGAATACAAAGATCCATAAAGGAATACAACTTATTGTAGAATGCTTTAGTCATTTGATCCATATCGGTGCAAGATAATATGTTATTCCAGTTAGTATCCATTAAGAGTTTATTTAATAAACTGTAATTTGTATTCTTAAAACAGAATGTCTTTGTATATGAAGGCACAACAGATTTGTTTGGAATTGAACCCAATATTTCGATGGTAGGATGGTAGATATGACCGAGCAATAGATTTAATGGATTCGGCGTGTAGATTATATATTTGCATTGGAGAAGATGGCGGTAAATAAGAACATGTTATAAACATTCGTTTATCACGGTTTTTTATTAATACAGATATAAATTCAATGTCAAAAACTGAGTCAGTTGCAACAAGTTCTGATGACAAACTGCTAGAAACTGCAATAAGGACTCCACCTCCAGTAGTTTTACTGCCACGATCACGACGAAAGATATTGAATTTATTGCAAAGTATTTCAGAATTTAAAAAGTTGTCGCTAAGCCATGTTTCAGTAAATACCAAGATTTGTTGTTCCAAGTTAAAACTTTCCATATATAATGACGAAAGTTTCGTTCTCAAGCCGCGAACGTTTTGGTATACGATAGATATACAATCAGATATACTATTTAGTTTTTTGGAGGATCAATTTTCTGTTGAGGAAGGATAGCAATGTTATCTGCTCTGTTTCTCGGTATAAACTCGCGAACAAGTGTATTGTCTGGCCAGAAGTTCGGGTCCAACATAACATCATAGAATATAGGTGGAATCGATATTCTAAAAGATGATATGGATCTTGGTTGAGAAAATCTGTACTTGTATACTGACATATCCACCTCTCTTCCAATTTTATTCCTCAAATAGTATTGAACTGCTTCAATAGTAGTATCACTAGCCAGGCTTCATAAATATTTTTCCGAACCACCAATTAGTTCTTAGTCTGCTTCTTTGTACTCGATAAAACAAAATTTTTGAAAATGCTCCTGCCCATTCAACATCGCAGTTATTCAGCTAATGGTGTTTCAATTAGATACCTCCCGCCAGGCCTTTCGGGCTTAGCGGTTCTATCATTGCTACTGTAGCTCTCCACAATATGTTTAAGAGTTCAGTGTTGCAAAAATTATTAGCAACTTAGCTGTTGATTTTCCCTTTCTTTCACAACCCTTCCTTTCTGTTCAAATGAGTATAACTGATCTTTCTTTTCGATATGTGCTTGGATTTTCCGACGGGGCTAAAATTACTTTTATTTGGGTACGGTTTTCCGTCGACCCTCGTAAAATTTGGTTTGTGAACCAACCGGTTTCGGCTGTTTGCCATCTTCAGTATTCTTTTCGTACTAGTTGCGTTCTATTGTCAGTTGTGTTTATATAGTTCGTGTCTCCCTTCGTGTTATTGCGTTCGCCACTTTCTGTCTTTTTTTGCCTGCATCTCTCTCTCTTTTTTCGTTTGTCTCTTTTTACCTAATTTGTCGCTCCCTTTTTCATTCGTCTTTTTTTCTAACTAAATCCTTTTACGATCATGCTTGTTGTCCGTTTTCGTCTATGTGTGAACCTATTGGGTTTTCCCCTTTCTTTTTTTTATGTGACATAATAATCCGTAATTGTACGTTTATGATGTTCTTTATTGCTTTGGTCTTGTGCACCTGCGTAACGTAAAAATTTTCCAACGGTTCAAATATTGTGTGCGAAGCAGTGTTTATTTGCCCATTTATTATTCGTCCGTCAAATGTTCCCCGTCTGTATATTCCCATGTCCCCCAATACATTCAGTCCCCTTCCTCGGTGCTGTGTATGCAGCAGTTTAACCGTTGTCTTTATATGTCCTGGTGTACATTTGTTGTTAAATATATGGTTCGCAAAGTTTGGTTCTGGGGTTGATTTTGGTTCTCGTAGTTTTCTGTTATAGTCTCTAATGTGTTTCCTAAATCTGGTCTTAATTTTTCGTCCTGATTGTCCGATGTAGCTATAATTTTTTTTTTTTTAAAGAGAAGTAGCACTTCAGGCAACAATGCCTATTTAGTCAAGTACCGTGCTACCTTCTTTAGGAAAGAGATAGAGAAGAGACAGGTGGTGAAAGTAGAAGGATAGTCGGAAATTAACTGCCGTATAAAGACAGCACAGCGACCAGTGACTATGCCTTCATCGCTGAGCAGTCCCACCGACAGCCAATTTTTAATTTTGTAGTGAAAAAAACCAAGGTCTTCGTTGGGAATCAAACCCACAACCCCCATACTGACAAGCTAGTACACTACCTACTAGCCTACAGGGGCACCTAAGTTGATTTTGGTTCTCGTAGTTTCCTGTTATAGTCTCTAATGTGTTCCCTAAATCTGTTCTTAATTTTTCGTCCTGTTTGCCCGATGTAGCTATAATGGCATGTACAAGTTAATTTGTACACTCCTTGTTTGTCTAGTAGATTTGCCTCGGTTGTTTTATTCCGTAGTATTCTGCCTAGGTTGTTTCTTGTTCTGAATGCGGTATTGATGTTGTGTTTTCCAAAGAATTTCGCCAGTTTGTACGTTGATTTTCCCATATATGTTAATGTAGCCCATTTTTTCCTTTCATTCTCCTGTTCTTTGTTCGTTCTAATTTGTTTCTTGATGTTATCTACGAGGCGCTTTTTGTATCCGTTGTTTTGCGCTATGGTGTATATTGATTCCACTTCCTTCATATACATTTGCCGTGTTAGTGGTGTTCTCTCGAGTCTTGTTATTAACTGCCTGATTGCTGCGTTTTTGTGTTGCTGGGGATGATTTCCTGTTCAAATGAGTATAACGGATCTTTCATTTCCTTCTATCGTACTCTCGGTCAGCATAATTTCGTTGAACTTCTCCGAATACTCTTTTTCACTCACGTTAGTGCTATCGAAAGCCGATTGGTGTACCAGTCCGAATGCTAAAAATAAACAACAAGACAAGGCGAATTTAATATCTATCCTGAGGAAAGCAAAGGACCAAGTGTCTCCAAATCACCACCTTTGTTTACTGTTTTGCTAACTGTTTGGCGATATTTTCAATACAGAGGTTAAATTTTTACCTCAGCCTTTATTTTTTTTGTGTTCTCTCGGACCAGCACTCAGTGGATGACCCCTACATATGCAACACATTGTGCCAGAATTAGGAAATAGGGTTATGGGTAGGAGGAAAGAGGGAATAGTATTTGTGGACATTCAATTTTAACTTTCCTACATTGAAAGTGACAGGAAAGACCTCTGGAGGGAGTTAATTCCACACACGGACTGTTCTGCTAAAAAACGAATTTTCTCTGTAATGGCTAGTGCGATTTACTAGAAAATAAAGCACAAATGTATGACCTTCCAAGGAAAATCAAGTTAAACGCCAAAACGTACGAGTACCCGGAACAAGTTCCCTAATTTCATTACAGCACTTACCATTGTAGTAACGACAAAACAGTGAAATTCCTCCCACGTTGCGTCGATGCTCTAGAGAAATTCCTTCCACGTTGCATCGATGCTCTAGAGAATCAGAGTGTGATTTGTTTTACATCCGCGCCTGGCTATGTAGCCTTAATCAGATGGTGGACAAACCACTATACATAATTTGGAACGTCATGCTCATCCTTGATAGCCGAAGGCATAATTCTAAGCAACAGAACCACCTAGTTGCAACTTTGATGATTCCAGGACAGGTCTGCAAACCATCACACTTTGCTAAAGAGTTGGAGACTTTCTAACTCCTGTCCAAAACACATGTCAAGCATGCTCACTGGACTGGATCATTCACTTTGCGTGTCATTATCAGTGAGATGATCCTGGCCACCATAGAACCATAGACTGTTATGGGGCCGCGAAACCACAACCACCACAATGCTCCCATATAGGGGCCAACCTCAATGATCAGCCAGAGAACTATTAAATGTCTAAAGAAACAAATAATGAACTCTGGGGCTCACTGATCCCCGTGGAAATAAAGTGGAGTTTCCAGTTGTCGCCCTGTCTGACTTCAGGGGACTGGGCTCCCTTTTTCCCCCAGTTGCACAGGTCTAGATAGTCGAGTATTCTATAAAGGCCGATAAATGTGCCCCCGGGGGGGAGCTCTAGAGAATCAATAAAGTTGGATAGCCTACATTCCCAATAAGCCTCTTGGCCCTCTCCTGTACGCGGTCGAACAACTTCAAAAAAGATTTTGGGGCGCCGGCCCATACATGAGAGTTGTATGCCATTTTTGGATGGATATAGGTGGTATAAATAGTACGGAGATGGAATGGAGTGAAGTATCTCTTACATCGTTTTAGAAAACCGGAGCATTTAAAAGCTTCTTTAGAAACTTAAAAAATATGTTTAGTCCATCGAACATCACACTGAGTTTTCATGCCACAACATCAGAGCATTTGATTCCTTAACAGTACTAACAGATGCACCACCATTTCCGAACACAGATCTATGCGTGAGCACGCAACATTGTGTCTTACGGGCGTTAAAATCGATTATATTTATACGCCACCATTCGAAGATGGCCACGAGATCGTGATTGAGCGTATTATTCATTTTCCGCCTTTTTGAACTCATCTCCAACTAGGTCGGTCTATTGCCAAATGAATACGAATGACAAATGGTGCTGTCATCTGCGAAAGAGTATATAGTGCTGAAAGTTTGAACAAGAAGGTCGTTTAGAAAAATAAGAAATTGGGTAGGACAAAGAAGAGAGTCTTATGGTAACCCTAAATTAACTTGAACTCATCTGATTAAATTCCATCTATAACAACTCGTATAGTGCGATTCCTGAGAAAACTCGATACAAATCTGGAGAAATTATCATTGACACCAAAAGCAGCAACAATCTGCCACACTCTATCAAAAGCCTTGGAAATATTTAAAGCCACCACCACCTTACTCTCTCCGAAAGGATGTATGGAGTTGCACCACTGTTCCGATAGGAAAGCCAACAAGTCGCTCGTAGAGCGCCCCCTACGGAAACCATAATGTCGGTGGCTAAGTAAGCTGTTGTAATGCAGGTACCTCACAAGATGAAAATTATTCAAACTTTCCATCACTTTGTAAAGCGCAGAACAAATTGCAATTGGGCGGTGATTTCCAGGGTTGTTAGCCTCACCTTTTTTTGGGGCTTGGCATTGCATTAGCAACCTTCTAACACTTTGGAAATGCACCGGCATGATACAACATGTTGAAGAAGTTTGCTAAACGGACGCGCTAGCGTCGAAGAGCACTGCTTCAAGACCAGTGCTGGTATTTCATCCGGACCAGAAGGCTTGTTGACGTTAAGATCTGCTAAAACCTTTTTAAGCGCTCGAGCTCAAAAGAACATCTTCGGCATAGTAACGGATACTCTGTCGAGCTCGGCAAAAAATAATTATTTGCAAGTATACCAGACAAAAGGTTAGCTTTATTAACCGGGTCAATGAATATATGGTCATTTATTGAAAGAGTCGCAATTGACGACCTATAATTATCCCTAACTCTTTTATTAAATGGCCAAAAGCTCTTGCTACCTGAAAGAGTAACACGAACTTTAGCACGAACGGCGCTTATTGTACAGATTATTCTCAAGCCTCTCTATCTCCCACGCCTTGGCACATAAAGATCTTTCCCTTTTGCGTAGCGAATCAATATCTGCGTTTTTGTTCCCCCCGGGGGCACATTTATGGTCTATATAGTACGTAACAGCTATCTAAATCTGTGCAACTAGGGAAAAAAGGGAGCCCAGTCCCCTGAAGACAGGCAGGGAGTCAACTGGAAGCTCCACTTTATTTCCACGGGGATCAGTCAGCCGCAGAGTTCATTATTTGTCTCTTTAGACATTTAATAGTTCTCTGGCTGATCATTGAGGTTGGCCCCTATATGGGAGTATCGTGGTGCTTGTGGTTTCGCGGCCCCATAACAGTATAATGGTTGTTATGGTGGCCAGGATCATTTCACTGATAATGACACGCAAAGTGAATGATCCAGTCTAGTGAGCATGCTAGACATGTGTTCTGGACAGGAGTTGAAAGTCTCCAACTCTTTAGCAAGGTAGGATGGTTTGCAGCCCTGCCCTGGAATCATTAAAGTTGCAACTAGGTGGTTCTGTTGCTTAGAATTATGTCTTCGGCTTCCTAGGACGCCTGTTTGACGTTCCAAATTATACAATTGTGGTTTGTCCACCGTCTGATTAAGGCTACAAAACCAGGTGCGGATGTAAAACGAATCACACATCAAAACTACGGCTGTGAAGCACAGCTATGCTTCTTCTTAAAGTTTTAATATTCAAAAGTGCTTAACATCATTAACATATGTACGTATATTTTGTAGCCAAGTGAAATGGAAATAAATTTAAGCTGGGGGCAGCTATAACAGTGTACGTGATGCCGTGTGACAGTGCTGTCGCCAAAATAATTATTTCCATAATAATGTGAGTATTTTAAGTTTAAGGGATTATAGTCGCTAGCCTGCTGTGACGAATTTCTTTAAAGCTTCAAAAGAAATTTAAAAACATCATTGTTAATCAGCTAAAAGTTTGAAAGCCACTGGAAGTTAGCATTCTGCTTGCTGCCTAGAAGTCGGCAATAGAGTTGGTTCACAAGCTGCCAGACATTAAATATTCGTAACAAAAAACGTTTATTTTGAGATACATTACTTTGAATGATATTTAGATGTTCGATAAAATTTTGAAATAAGTAAAAAATTCACGATGTTAATTAGGATTAATGAAAGAATAGCCTTTATTATTTAAATATTATTAAGAGTTATGTGCTTTTTTGTCTTAAAAACCAGTAACTTTTTAACACTGGTAAAAGGCACTTAAAAAATCCATAAGTTTAAAAATTAAATTAATTATTTTTTAGATTTTATACAGGGTGTCCGCGGGAAAGGTCTACTGCTTTGTTTATAATTTTTGTTTAAATGAAAGAGAATAGATCTCATATTGCTAAATGTTTTATTTAATGTCTGTTAGCCTCCTTTTGAGCACATTTTTCATTACATTCTCACACATTTCACGCAGTACTTGATCAATATTGTTTCAATTTTACAGCATTTATTTGTTTTTTAAACATTCATATTAACTGCTTAATTATTAAGACAATGATCTATTTGATTTTAGAGATGCTGGCGATAATTTGTTGTTTTTGTTGTAACATATATTATTAAAAAAGTGATTAATTAGAAAATAAATTGTAGAATTAAAAAATAAATTGTCCATCTAGAAAACATACTTTCATTTTTTCTATCGACTTTGTCAAAGCTTTTGACAGGATAGGAATTCATGTTGTAGTTCAAAAGCTGTCAAAATGGTCAATTGTACCAAAAATGTTTAGCTTCATAAAATTTTTCCTTACAAAAAGAAAATTTCGCGTCTGTGTCAATGACACCTATTCAAATACTGTTCCTTTGGATAATGGCATTCCGCAGAGATCGCCTTTATACGTAATCCTTTTCCTAATCGCTTTCGACGACCTAAGCCGTCTTTTCAAAATTGATAAAAGAATCGATCCCTGCATCGATGCTAATGATCTCTATGTTGTAACAAAAGAACAAAAAAATGAAAAATTTTCCCAAGTTTTTCAAAAAACTTTCATCACAATTGACAGTTGGTGAAAAACTTCTGCAGCGAATATTTCTTTAGAAACGACATGTTAGCTGCACATTTGCAAACTCCATAATTGTAATAAAATTGATATAAATTTTAATAATTCTACTATTCAAAATGTAAACCATTGTCTTAATTTGAGCAGAAAATATAACTTTAGGAATCATTGTATTTATTTAAAATAAGATTTAACTAATAGACTAAATATTACCAAGTATTATATTATTAGCTAAAAGCCAAATGCCTACAAACAGTCTGCTAAGATTAGTGAAATCAGTAATATTATCAAAAATTGACTATGGAGTAGTAATCTACAAAAGACGTCCAAAACAATTTTTAAAATGATCGAAAACATTCTAAATGCTGCCATTAGAACCAGTCTGAGAGCTTTTCACACGACCCGGATTGCGAACATACAGAACAGAAGCTGACTTTGAACCTCTCCATGCTCGAGCAAATAGAATACCGCAACGACTATTGCCCATATTCAGCTGTGCCAACTCATCGCTGCTATATAAACATGTAAACTTATTAAAAAAGAGGACCACAAAACTTAAATATCCATCAAATCTATGCAATATCGTCAATACTTCAAAACAATACGATAAAAGTGAATACTCTTCTACATTATAACCCCCGGTGAATGCTTGGACCCAACAACTTTTTAAAAAATTTGCAAAATTTTAGCAAAAATAATACAAATCCCATTGTTTTCAAATTCTTCTTTTAACGTGATATACAGCGAATACAAGAAAAAAGGTTGGCAATTCATCTTCACAGACGGATCAAAGAGAACAAGACATGTTGGCTTTGCCATATCTAACGAATCAGGAAGGATGCTGAAAACAGGCCTATTGCCCCAAAGTACAACTATATTTCAAGCTGAAGGCGTAGCAATAATTGAATTCCTACAGCTCTGCCAAATTTCACATAAAATATATATATTCTCCTACACAGATAGTCGTTCCCTATTTGATGCTGCTTGAAATCAAAACAATAAAAACGAATTAATCATTTCTATACAACAACTATTAATAGAAATGAATAACAATATTAGACTGCTATGGATGCCTAGCCACAGTGGCAACATGGACTACGAGACAGCAGACTTAGCTGCAGAAACAGTAATCCGGCAATTAACATATTTATTTATTCCAAAATCTCGAAAATTTCTAACAAGATGTGCTACCAAAAAATTTCAATATATCCTTAGAACACAAATGGAACAAATACAGCTACCCGTGTAAGATCTTCAACCCCACAAAACAGCTTCTAATTCGGCCATCTTTAACCTACTTTTTAAAAAATAAATACATCACAAGGCTACGTTTAACTCATCAATTTGGTTGAACAATACAGTACAACCAATAAGCACTTTCTGCGGCTCTCCACCATTGACAGTTTTTCATATCTTGGCAGACTGTCCACCTCTCTTAAACTTACGCGTATCGGTTTGTAAGCCCACTAGCATCGTTAACTTGCTAAAATCTCCCACTAGTAATAATATTAACAAAGTTCTTGAATTCTTAAAAAATGTTCTTTGCACAACCAAATTTAAGTTTTGAAATTTAACATTAAATTTCGAAATATATATGTATGTATGTGCATACCTGAAATAATAAGCCGATACCTATTGTTGCTAATGCTTTTAGTTTTTAATTTATTGTAATTTTAATTATAATAAATTCGTGAATAAATAAATAAAAATAAAAAAACCTACAAAAATCGCTAAGCAAATTAAAATTGTTGAGGTGTTTAGTCTGGCATGCACGTTAAAATCTTTTCGAGCAGTGCATTTTAAACTTGAAATAATTTTTCCCTCTAACAAACAGCTGTTGAGAAATATTTTCTTATTATTGTTTTACTTCTCTCTTTCTCTTTTTACAGGCTCCAATATAGAGAGAGTCCCACATTTTATATATTAATTTAAACAACAAAAAATACCTTTAGTAGTTTCGTGTTTGTGAGACTAAACGGTTTGGCTGGTAGTAAGTTGTCCAGAACAAGTGCAGAAGCAGCAAGTGTTTAAATGGCAAAAAAAAAGTTTAATAATTAATGCAAGTAGAAAATGAAATCTTTTAAAAATACATAAAAAGCCAAAACGTGTTAAAGTTAATAAGAAAAAGGTGCACTTTTCTCAAAAGAATATAAACGCAAATGAAAGTAATAAATACTAAAGTCATATTTTCGCTACTTAATTTCATCTAAAATTTAAAAAAAAAACAACAACAACTATTATAGCAATAAATCTGTGAGAATCCGCTTTTCAATCCAAAGAAATTATAACAAATAAAAAACTCATAATTAGCGCTGGGTTAATAACAAATATTAAAAAAAGAAGAAGAATTAAAACCCTAATTAAAATAACAATAATAACAACTTGTTAATCATGGATTCGGTCAGTACTAATTATGAAGAACACCAGCATAATGAAGTTACAGGTATTCCACAGTATGGTTTGAAGCTTAAATTTGATCATGTTTGGCCAGAAAAACGCAATCAAAATTTGCGTCCCTCCATTAAGCAAACTTTGCCGTTGGTTCCCTTAGCCTGCAGGTAACTATTGCCTTTTGTTTATTTAATTTTATTGATTGAAGAGGGTCGGTCGGTCGGTCTGTCTGTCGGTTGTAATGCATTCAATATTTCTTTTGTTTATATTTATGTTAAGTGGGGAAAAAAGGGGAAAAATTGTAAAGCTGCATTGTATCACGATAAAATTGTGAGGTTTGGATTTTGCCAGGAAACCAGTTCTTTAGATATTTTTCTCAGTTGTATTGTAAACAAATGTTTCGTTTTATAAATTATAAAAAATCAATTATTGAAAAATTTATGATGTACATAAAATAAAGGGTAGACCAATAAGGACTGTTAGGCATGGCATAAAAAGTTAGTGATTAGTTTGAGTGACTATTTATGTAAATGATTTGCAAAATATCGTGTGGCTGATCAATTTTGCTCCATTAAGAAACTCAAACAACTTTTTGTAAAATTCATGTAATTTATTTTTTAGTAATTCATTTAAAAAATAATAAATTTTGATTAAAGAAATTCATGAAGTGTTGAAAATAATTGCATTCAAATGGCCTCCAACCTCGGTGACACATAAATTTCATTACTGCCTGAAGTTATGTAGCGGGAATTGCCTTAGGTGCCTGTGTAGTAGCTTGTCTTTCCGGGGGTTGTAGGTTCGATTCCCAATAAACACCTTGGCTGTTTTTCACCACAAAAAAAAATTAACTGTCGGTGAGGCTTCTCAGTGATGAAGGCATGGTCACTGGTCGCTACGCTGTCTTATACGACAGATAATATTCGACTATCCTTCTTTTTTCATCACCTGTCTCATCTCTTCTCTATCTCTTTCCTAAAGAATGTAGCACGGTACTTGACTAAATAGGCATTGTTGCCTGAAGTGCTACTTCTTTAAAAAAAAAAAAGCACCAAAATAAAAATGATTACCGTTCGAATGGATTACTTTTAATCATCCAAAATTGTTGGGTGTTTTTTGTAAACATCTTCTTTGCAAAAACCCCACAAAACCCCAAAAACTGATTCCACGGGAATCAGTAAAGCCCCAAAATTCAGCTATTTGTCTTTTTAGCCTTTTAGCTGTTCTCTGACTGAATATTGAGGTTGGCCCTTTAGGAGTATCGTGGTGGTTGTGGTTTCGAGGCCCTTATGTGGGTCGGATCATTCAAATTGAACACAATTAATTGCCCAGGTCCAGTGAGCCGTCGTGTTCTTAAACTATATTAAGCTTCAGGCGTTCTGAACCTGGAGTTGGATAGTCTTCAGCAAGCAGTGGAGGCTTTGGCCTCCAATAACCCCTCAAACTCCCCCTCCCCCCGGGGGCATATTGATATGTTTTGACGCAATCTCGCCCTCATTACATGTGTCTTCGGGTATAAATTAGAGCCCAGTCCCCTTCAAGGCCAGAAGGAGCCAACTGGACAATTCCACTATATTTCTACGGGAATCAGTAAAGCCCCAGAGTTCAGCTATTTGTCTTTTTAGCCTTTTAGCTGTTCTTTGACTGATTTTAGAGGTTGGCCCTTCGGGATTAACGTGGTGGTTGTGGTTTCTAGGCCCTCGTTTGAGTTGTGTGGGTCGGATCATTCACAATGAATACAATTAATGGCCCAGGTCCAATGAGCCGTCGTGTTCTTAAGCTATATTAAGCTTCAGGCGTTCTGAACCTGGAGTTGGATAGTCTTCAGCAAGCAGTGGAGACTTTGGCCTCCAATAACTCCACAAACTCCCCCCACCCGGGGGCATATTGATATGTTTTGACGCAATCTCACCCTCCTTACATGGGTCTTCGGGGGTAAAAGAGAGCCCAGTCCCCTTCAAGGCCAGCAGGAGCCAACTGTACAATTCCACTATATTTGACTGATTTTTGTGGTTGGCCCTTCGGGAGAAACATGGTGGTTGTGGTTTCGAGGGCCTCGTTTGAGGTGTGTGGGTCGGATCATTCACAATGAACACAATTAATGGCCCAGGTCCAGTGAGCCGTCGTGTTCTTAAACTATATTAAGCTTCAGGCATTCTGAACCAGGAGTTGGATAGTCTTCAGCAAGGAGTGGGGGCGTTGGCCTGCTCCGAGCTTTTGAAGTTGCAACTAGGAGTGACCGGAGCATATACATATTTGAAGGCCTTCTAGGGCGAGGATGACGCTACATTTCATTCACAGTGGTATGATCCACCATCTGGTTATGACTTACAGAGCTAAGATTTACGCAACCCTACAAAAAAAAAATCAGATGCTGTGAGGTCAGGAGACCTGGGCATAGGCCAACGGAATATGGAGTTTCTTGAAATTAGTTTATTGGAGAATTTTCGCCGCAATTCTGCCAGGCGTGGCTGGCTATGAAAAAAGTTACACCATCTTGTTGAAACCGGCGTAGTTCTGGAAAAAACAAATTCTTTCAACATCTTTAAATAACGACCGTAACAGTAAGACCGTTTTCTTCGAAAAGTCAAGGCCCTACAATGAACCTTGAAGAAACTCCACACCACGCTGTGATGCGAAGTAAATGTAATTGCATTTGATGGAGTATCTGTGGATTAGAATTACTCAATATTCGACAATTTTGTTTGCTAACATTGCCGTTTAAATCAAAATGTGCCTCGTCAGAAGACATAAAAATGCAGTTCAACACGTTTTCATTCTCTGGCGCCATTTGAATAATCTGCTCACAAAATTCCAAGCGAATCGGGAAGTCTCTTGGGTTCAGTTTGGAAATAAGTTTAAATCTTGGCGCACAATTGTCTGCTGACAATTCTTGCGATTGTAGCACGCTCGGAAAAATTCCTCACGAGCCTCACTAGCAGTATTGCACTCCTCCTAATAGTGATCCTCTGCTAGGAGGAGTGCACCTATATTCTCTCTGGAGACAAACTAAAGCGTGAAAGGGTTGCACTATCAAAATTCTTGTTTCATTGTCCCAATTCTCCATTTTAGTTAAATTTAAAGATCAATCTATAAAATAAAATAAAAATGGAACAGAAAATAAGTTATTACGTTTTTTTATTTGGTAGCAGCTTTCATGAGCCACCCTGTATTTACATCGCAGCCCAACTCAAGATGTTTGCCCGTTTTTGCAAATGTTAATAATGTTACTGCGGTGTAGCCCGGTATATCTCGGCTAATTAAAATCTATACCTGTCGCGAAAACTGAATTTTCGCGATAACACAAGCTAAAATTTGCTGGAATTTTTAAAATTATTATAAACACTTCAAACATTGTAAAAGAAATTGCAGATTTTTAAATGCTTTTTTGCCAAATTATTTTTTAAAATAACAACTGAATCACATTGTTGATATAGTACTGTTATCGGCTTATCATTTTCCAAAAGCATGTCTCTACGGATGTTATACAATCCGTCCTTATGACTGCTATGTTATAAATCCTTCGATTTCGTATCCGAGAATTCCATTTTCTCCTTATGACTTTTTACGTGAAAATCCTCTTGAATCCAGTTGTTTATGTCAGCATTCGTGAAAAGATGTTCCATACCAATTTGATCTACAGGTGTACCCCAATAGTTGAAAGATCTTCGTTTTCTTTATGAATTATATCGGGTGGGAAAATTTGAGGTTAGGAAGTAATTAGTTTATAAAATACTTAAATGTCAAGAATTGAGCCGTCATCCTTCGACATTTATGTAGCCAGACGTTGGGAAATTTTACAAGTGCAACGTTACACTCTTGAGTTAAGAATTGTAATTGTGAAAATTTGCTATCCAAATAGTGAAAATCAAGCTCCTTCTCAAACCTCTGTGCGTAATTTAATCGCTAAATTCAAAGCCCTATATTTTTGCTAACAATAGACCAAGACGATAATACGCTTGTAATAGTCGTAGCAAGCATAGCCATTGCACTACGATTTGTTGAAAATGAGCCTGGAACATTAATTCGCCAAACCATTATAACCAACTTTTTGTGGCTTCAATTGGCATCAGGGCTTTTTATTGCAAAATAAATTTCCCAATCACGTGATTTCTCGCTTAAGCGATGTCAATTCGTTAATTTGCTTAATTCAATATCATTCTTGTGTTTTAACGGCGCTGAATTATTGTCTTTGGGACCTTTTGGAAGATCGAGTGTAAGTGAATACCCCGCAAACAGCTGATGCTCTGAAAGCTGATATTTGGAGCTGTATTGATTAGATAAGAGAAGCTTTTGTTGCAAAAAATGCTTAAAATTTCGGTAGAAAGTGCCGACGTGTACCGACGTGCTGGAAGTAGACATTTGCTCGACATCACATTCCATTATTAGTATTATTTTTATTATTATTATTATTATGAGTTAAGTTTAACTTTCTCAACTTCATGAAGTTGGAAAACACCTATACCGGGCTATGCCAAGGTATTAGGCTCTGTTGGGGCGTAGACCATGTTCTAGCCCGTTCGCATCTAGTTACTGGAGGAATCGGCGCACTATATTACACATATTCAGGATCACAGGTTTTTGCATAGTGTGCAGAACATCTTGTAGAATGTGTTTTTCCAGCTGCATGATAAGGCTTTTTGGTATCAATCCTGTGGCGGATAGTATTATTGGCGAGATATCCACTCTTTCCACATGATACAATGTTTTCATTTCGTTTGAATTTTTGTGTTGTATGTCGATTGAAGGTTGTTGTTGAGTGGGACAGCTATATCAAATAATATAATCCTTTTACCTATTTTATTTAACAATACGATGTCCAGTTTGTTAGCTCGCATTGTGCGGTCTGTTATCATAGGCCTGTCCCAGTACAGCTTAGAGCTGTTGTTTTCAAGTACAGGTGGAAGTTCGTATTTATAATATGGCAGCCACTGTCCGACAAGACCATACTACTGCATGGCCAGGGCTTGGTGAATTATTTTGGGCACTTGGTTATGTCTCATTGTATAATCACTCTGTGCCAGGCTCGTGCATCCCCCTATGACGTGCTCGATAGTTTCCGCAGCACTCTGACAGCGGCGGCATAAGTCGGATTGTATATTTTCACGCAAAACGAACTTGCGGTAGTTTTTTGTAGCTATTACCTTATCTAGAATTGCTATGATAAAATCTTCCGTTTCTGCAAAGAGAGACCCACGCTTAAGCCATAAATTAGAACTGGGCATGTCGATAAAGCTTTGTGCTAGCTGGAATGGGTGAACTCCGTGTATACTTTTACTTTTCCATGCGTCTAAGCGCTGCTCTTGAGAGAGAACATTGGGTGGTTCTACAATCTCATCTAGTTCAAGGTTAAGTGGAGTATAATTCTTGTCCGCTAGACATACTGTTCGGATTAGGTCTGAGCTTTCAATTTGGCTTCTAAAATAATTTCTCAAGCTACTTATTTGGGAGAAATGCAGGTTTGGTATGTCCAGGAGACCTCTTCCACCGTTTTCCCAAGAAAGGGTGACTCTTTCAATTGCACTTCTCGGATGGTGACATTGGTATTTGGTTAGTGTGGTTCTAAGTAATGTCGATATTATTATTATTATTATTATTACATTGCTAACAATGATGCTAAAGTTATCAAAAAACGAGCCAATTTACGTTCTAACCTCAAATTTATCCACCATTTATTTTTTAAAATTTTTCGTCTTCATTCCCTGCCCTAGTGAATTCGAGCGAGTCTTTCTAGGATTACTGGATATTAAACACTAATATTTGATCCCCTTCATTGCTATATATATAAACCGTTATCACTTTTTTGTTCCTCAACTGGATGACACGTCGCGTTATCTAAAAGTAAAAATGTTTACTCTGCTACAGACCTTTAATAAACGAAAATTCGTGGACCTAAAAATGTCTGTTTATGAACAACTCACTTACTAATTGGTGAAAGCTAACTTGCATGGGATAATAAATGCGTAATTTAACCAGCCCTTGAATATAAATTTCTCCAGTTATTATTAGTGGCGTTATGTATTACAGGATTATTAAAAAAGTATTTAAAGATGCGTGGGTTGTACGATTTTCCAACAGCCAACAGTTTCAGTTTGTCCATGCCATTCGTATTGGAACAGGAAAAGTTATTCGGCCTTAACATGTGATAAGAGAGTGAATTGGAAGCATTAGATGAATAACATAAGCATCTACCCGTTCATTTTAAAAAACCCTTTACACTTAATTACTTTAGAAAATCAATAGGAATGCTTTTATAATTTCAAACCGCTAACCTTTTTTTATATTCTCTTTTGTTTATTTATTTCTTAATCCTTGAAATTAACTAATTTTGGTGATTAAATTTAACATATTTTTTGACAATTGTATTTTCTAGTGATTGAATATGAAATAGTTTCTATTAAAAGCACAACCAGCGGCTGCTATTAGACGTATCAAATTGCTAGTGACCTATTTATTACAAAAGAACAACAAAAAACTTTAAAAAATTTTCAAACAAACAAACTTTGTTATACAGGATAATTTTTATAGAGGTTTAGGACTTTGAAATGTAAGAAAATAAAGATGAATTTTTTCAATTGACATGAACTTTCCTTTATGGGAAAGATAAACTTGCGGCATTATAATTTAAAAATCTAGTGATTTTCGATAACTTTTTCTACCGCTGTATATCGGCAATAGAGTAGCGACTTCATATATCCACACAAAAAGCAATTTGGCGAGCTTAAATCGCATGATCTTGAAGGTCACTTCACGTGCCCGAAACATAAAACTATAAAGTTGCGAAAAGTTTCTTTTAATTAATGAATTGTGGCACGACCTGTGCGACAAGTTGCGCAGTCTGGGGCTTGTGGGTTCGATTCCCAACAAAGATCTTGGCTATTTTCACTACCAAAAATAAAAATTTACTGTCGGTGGGGCTGCTCAGTGATGAATGCATAATCACAGGTCATTGTGCTATTCTTATACAACAGTTAATTTCCGATAACATAGGCCTTCTTGAAATGAAAGCTGCCCCGGTAGGCTAGTAGGTAGTGTACTTAGCCCACCAATCTAGGGGTGGTTGTTTCCACTGCAAAAATAAGACCTTTAAGGCTTTGTAATTATTCTTCTACTTTCACCACCTGTATTATCTCTTCTCTATCCCTTTCCTAAAGAATGTAGCACGATTGAGACTAAATAGGCATTGTTGCCTGAAGTGCTACTTCTCCTTACAAAAAAAAAAAAAAAAACAAATAAAAAAAATCAAAGAGTCAATTTTTCTGGATGTAACGGTGTACCCACAATCACTTGGAGATTGTCATCAATCGAAATACGGCAGTTTTGTTGATCCATTCAAACAAAAGACAAAAGTAAGTTTCAACGTTAAACGATATTTGCTTACGATAATCGGCATCAATGGCAACCTTGTTCTGGACTCAATTTGCACAATTTGAAAGCGTTGTTCAGGCATCACTCTATTCATGTTAAAATAAAAAGCCAAACTTAACATAACTCACTTAGCAACTAACAAAATGTCCGCCAGCTTAAAAAAGTCTTGTCAAATTAAAATTTTATACCTCTATAAAAATACCCTTTACATATAAATTTTAACTTTTTAATATAATTTCACTTAAAAGGTTGGGAAATAGAGTTTAAGTTACAAAAACAAAAAAAGCAAAAAAATCCTTGCACGCAGAATAATAACCCAGCAGACATTCAAACTTGATTTTAAATTTAAGCCGACTAGCAAACCCTGTGAACTCCGTTACGCCACCAGATGGCTTCATTTTTTGTAACATTTCGTTTGGGGATTAAAAGATGAAGAAAAATTATTTTATTTTTATTTCATTGCACAACAGCAATGAATTCATTTCGATTACAAAAATGAGATGGAATTTAGTAGAACTTCTCTAAGTAAAAAATGAAAGTGAATCCAAAGTAAATACTGAATCGAAGCGTTATACATGTCCGCAAATTATACGTTTCATTGAAGTGCTCTTTGGTCTGACGTTAACACAAATAAAGCGGATGGTTTCCCAACTCGTGAACACGCATTGTATAGCTGCCCATGTGAAAAACAATGATTTTCTTTGGGACTTGTTAATTGTCATTACGAACGCAAGGCGAACCGGAAATTGCAATCGTTTGAAGTCAAACGGAAGATCACTCGGAATCATTGGTATTCGAGAAATACATACATTTTCACCTGCGTACTTTCCGTTAATAATGGTTGCCTCATTCAAGTTTAGCATAAGTGTTATCACCGCAAGTCGAGTACCGTTGCAAAGTCGCGGTGGATTCAAATTACGCAATATTATAATAACTGAACCAACTTTGAGTTGCAAGTTATGTGGTAGAAATCCTGGTAACTCCAGAGAATTCAAAAACTCCGTTGGATAATTTACTGGATAATCGGGATTTTTATGTAATCAACGGATTTGTATGTCACCAAATTGCCATCGATTGTTTTATTGAATGGTGAAATTCAGTGCGTCTACATCATTATTCTTTGGGACGATAATTGCTCGTTGACTTAACCAAGCATAACTCTGATAATTCTCACCAATGTTTGGGAAAACATTTTCACTAAGAGCTAATTGAGAGTCTACAAATCGGCAAAAGTCATTGGTAAGAGTAATTAATTAATCCAGCTGTCGCATCAACTGGGACTTTTCCATTTCCAACAGCACTAACAATTGTTTGGAAAATTGTGCAGCACTTTGATCATTTTGAAGTTGAACTCTCATATAAGTGGTTAGCGATAAGGTCTTTACGTTATTCCACAAAGGTGATGCCTTCAGGCAAGCATTCAATTCATCTGCAGGCGTTGCACGGGAAATTACTGGCAACGTTTGCCTGAAATCGCCTGCCAACAATATCTTTCTTCGCTTAAGTTGTGTGAATACACTTGTTGCTGGCTTGCATGTCTTGTGCGGCGACCGATGTTCACAATTCGTCCTCTCGGCATTTTGGACTATGGACAGACTGGTGAATTTAACCTTAAATGTACGATCCACATAATTTACACAGTTCAACTTATCACCTTAAGGACAAATGCCTGCTGTTGAAGTTGAATAAAAATTCGCACAATACGCGTGATTGATTTGATGGTTTCCAATTGAGCTGTTAGGAAACGAATAACTTTAACCTCAATTTCACGGGCGCATGAGTAGCTGTCAAACAATGTATCATGCACCGGCGCCATCTACTTAAAATGAAACGTACTTATTTTCGTGAGGGATACTCACACACAACGTACTGGTGCCGTTGTAGTACCTGCTATG
This sequence comes from Trichopoda pennipes, assembly GCA_030448955.1. Taxonomy (NCBI): domain Eukaryota; kingdom Metazoa; phylum Arthropoda; class Insecta; order Diptera; family Tachinidae; genus Trichopoda; species Trichopoda pennipes. Next base: position 8,784,889 of record JASKUP010000002.1, read on the forward strand.
TATCAGAGATGGCGCTGTATGTGAAAAATGATTTTCTCTGTTTTCCTGCTTTTCTTTTGAAATTGTTCCTGAATTTTCTTTGCTATTAACCTCACGGAAACCGAGACCTTTCCAACCAATGCAAAACCGTGGAAATCGGTTCGTTCTAGTGTTACAGCGTCAGGAAGAAAAACCCGACTTATTTTTATATAGAGAAGATTTAAAATGAAAATTTCGTTTGGAAAATATTTTAGAAAATAGCGTTAGAATTAAAAACAGGAAGAAAATATTAACTGCATCACTGAGCAGCCCCACCGACAGTAAATTTTTTTTTGTAGTGAAAAAAAACCAAGGCCTTTGTTGGGAATCGAACCCACAACCCACAGTCTTATAAGCTAGCACACTACCTACTAGCCTACAGGGGCACCCGGATATTTTATTCAAATAATATCATAATTTGCAGCGTACGGCACAGTAAAATTTACTTTTTGTAACTGCCCTTCCCATGGCTTTTCTCAATTTTATTCGTGTAACTAGATAACTAAAATAGGTAGAGCCTTGAATTTTTGAGCGTGAGACTTTTTATTAGTGTTTCGCAAAAAAGTAAGCTGGATTAGAATAGTGGGCGTGGCACCCCGTAAACATCGCATCTCCCCTATAAATAAATATTTTCTCATGTGACTTAAGAACTAGAATAGATAGAGCCTTGAAGTCTTACATAAGAAACCGCATAGTTGTGTAAAATATTGCCAGAATTGGAATAGTGGGCGTGGTAACTTCTATACAAAATGAAAAATTATAATTACAAGTAGTTTTAAACTTTTTTTACAAATAAACCTGCGCATAAGTGAGATTAGAGCAGATGAACTAGCAATATTATCATCGTGTGCCTAGGCAACTATGTCTTAAAATGTTGTACCCGTGAACCACTTACGAAGACCATAAAATCTTGGGATGTGAACTTTTGTAAAAGTAACTTCCATATTAATGTGTGCTGTTCAGCGGAACAATAGCTGAAACTGGACAGATAGTGAAGCGTACCGGGTTTTTAAATAAAATCAATGTTTTCAGGTTTAAAAAAAATATTAACACTAGATTTACCACACCAGTCAAAATGACTGGAATAACCTTTTATTTCATAAATATTTACTCTTTATATGTTTTTTTTTTTTCCAACTACTATATGACTTTTATGAAAACGATCAAATACAATTAATTTAATAAGTTATTTCGATTTTGTACCAACAGAAAAAAAATATTTTTTATTTCTGGTACTTATACCGGACCCAGTCATTTTGACTGGTATGAGTTTTTATAGAATAATGTGCAAATGCAATATATTCTTCAAATTTTGGAAAAGTCCTTTACTACGGGGGAAACGACTAAAATGTTTTTGTCTATTTATCTATGTGTATAACATATCTTTTTCGAGTTTTCATCATCTTTCGCCGCATTGTACTATAAATTTGGTAGAAAAATTATATTTATAAGTGCTATTACTATATTTATTACCCACTAGTTGAATAATGGAAAAACGAAAAACACTGAAATTGCAAGAGATACAAGACTTACTTTCTGAATGTTCAGACATTGAAAGAGATGACTACATGTATGATAGTGAGTGTGAATTTTTGAGAAACGAAAGTGATGCAAGCGATAATTGTCATGAAATTATTCATATTGAAAGCAGTGATAACGAGGAACTTGATCAAAGTAATGGAGATGAATCGAGCGACGAAGAAGACAATGAAATTTTTCATAAAATGCAAAAACGAAGACCTCTTCGAGCTCTGAAGAGGAAAATACACAAATTGAAGTTTCTGCAAATGGCACTATTTGGAAAAAATTGAGAAGAAGGAAGTGCCGTTTTATATTCAAAGATTTATCTGGGCCTACAGCACATGCTAAAAGAAATATAATGGAAGAAGAGATAAATAGTGCCTTCTTACTATTGATTGATCATCTGATACTAGAGCATATAAGAAACTGCACTGAATTAGAAGCCTCTAGAAGAAGTGGACACTAACACAGGAAAAATTAAAAGCTTTCATTGGAATTTTATATGGCCGTGGTGCATATGAAGCAAAAGGTCTCAAGTTATCATATTTATGGAATAAAAAATGGGGTCCTGATTTTTTTCCAAAAGTATGAGCAGGAATGATTTCACTAAAATTTTGCGATTTATTCGCTTTGACAAAAGAAATGAAAGAAGTCAACGACTACAAACTGATAAATTTGCGCTTGTGTCTACAGTTTGAGACAAGTTTATCGACAATAGTCAAAACTGTTTCAAGCCAGGAGCATTCATAACAGTAGACGAACAACTGTTTCCAACAAAGGCTAGATGCAGATTCACACAATACATGCCGAACAAACCAGATAAATTTGGGATAAAATTCTGGCTGGCGTCTGATGTTGAAACAAAATATTTCGTAAATGGCTTGCCCTATTTAGGAAAAGATGAAAACCGAAATTTATCAACTCCTCTCAGTGAATTTGTTGTAACAAAACTAATAGAACCTTATATCATAAAAGGTAGATGTGTGACAACTGACAATTTTTTTTACCAGCCTTCCATTGGCTTCTAAGTTATTGGCCAACAATACTGCATTGGTTGGAACAGTACGTTCCAACAAACGGAAGCTTCCAAAAATTTGTAAAGAAAAAAAAATGGAATGGAACGTTTTTCAACGTTTCTATATGAAACAAATGACTGTACACTTACAGTCTATAAGAGTAAGCCCAACAAAAAAGTTGTTTTATTGAGTACTAAGCATAAAGGCGTCAAAATTGTCACCAATTTGAAGAAACTTCCTGAAACCATATCTTTATATAATAAGATCAAATTCGGTGTTGATGTGACGGATCAAATGGCAAGGAAGTATAGTGTGAAATCAGGATCCAGAAGGTGGCCTCTTCAAGTCTTTTTCAATATTTTAGATTTAGCCGGAATCAATTCATGGATTTTGTATAAAAATATAACGGGAAAAAATATTTCTAGGAAAGATTTTTTGTTTCACCTCGCCGAAGAGCTCACGTCTGACTATCAAGTCAAATTCACAATCCAACAACATCCCATCAAGCCACCCCACCTCGTAAATGGTGCCAAATAGGACTTTGTAATAACAACAAAACCGCAACAAATTGTGACATCTGCAAGAAATATGTGTGTGGAAAATGCACCGAAAAAAAATTTCTATTTGCAAAACATGTACCCAGCTTTGATAATTTTCATTAAAACTAAAATAAAACTTATATTTTTATCAATTTCCAATTTTTTCAATACTTTTTATAAATCCCTCAAGAAGGTAAAGCATTAACTTATAAAACATTATAATTTTTCAAATACAGTCAAAATGACTGGTTTTGGTATAAATAGGTAAGTAAAATTGTTGGTAAATGATGAAAAAATTTGTTTTTCTAATATTATTTTGATTTATTTATTATTTTTTATATTTTAATTGTTTAGAATGATTTGAAATTAATATTAAATGTCTAATTAAAAATAAAAAGCCTTCAAACCATTTTCTTAAATTCAAAATTAAAGAGAACTACCTGAACACGAGCACTGACTGATTACAACACGGCTTAAGAATGATGTCTTCACATCAAAAGCGCTCGCCGCTCATACCGAACAAACAGCCAGCAAAGACGGTAAAGAATGGCAACACTATTTCACTTACTGGCGTAACAAATCCAAACAACTTAATATCAAATGTTAAACTTAGCTCGTGTCTAATTGGGGAAATTACTTTTATTTACAAACGAAATAAATTTTGTTTTAACCTTTTGGTTTGCTGGGAATACAGAAGAGTAGTCATAAATACTCTTTTAATCCCACTAACACAAACATGACGAGAAATTATTGCAGGAATGGGAATTTGATATTTCAAAATAGCACTTACTTGAGGGAAAAAAAATGAAAAACTAAATTCTTTTATTTTATTTATTTGACTTTTCCACAGAGTCCTTGAGCTTGTTATTTCAGCTAAGAATTTTCAAAATTTTTACTCCTTGTGCAAAAAATATTTCAAAATATTAGGCAAATAGACGTCTGCTATAATGAAAGCTTTCATTTCCTTTGAAAATTAATTTACATCTAACTATTTACTGTGGAAGCAGGATAAAACTGCTAGCCACCAAATCTCGTTACTAAGAAATTGAACTACTTTTTTATTTTTGCAACCAAACTGCGGCGAATATTTTCTTCTAAGTGGTTAAAGTCTTATTTAGGCCACTTCACATATCCACACAGAAAATAGTATTGTGGCATTAAATCGTACAAACTTGAAGGCGAATACTCGATTTCGAAACGTGAAGCTATGCGTTTATCAAACGTTAGCTTTAATAAATCAATTGTGTTATGAGCTATGTGACTTGTTGCGCTGTTTGGTTAAAACCACAACACCTGTAAAACAAAATTTGACGAGAGTCCACGTTAAACCATACCCAAATAAAAATAAATTAAACCCCGTCGGAAAATATACGCACATGTTATGCAGATTAAAACTGACCGCTGATAGTTGTCATTCAACTATGACGGATAATGTGTGTGTGTGTGTGAATGAATGTGTGTACCCACGCAGCAGTATATAAGGCAGAACATTTTGTGAAACGAGATCAGTTGGCAAGATTATCGCCCGCAGATAAGAAGACTTTTGGAGGAATTTTATATTTCGCAATTACTTCTTGCCCGCAGACAGCCCGCCTGCCGGTAAGAGATCTGTTGGAGGAATTTTATATTCCGCAATAATCTCTAATCGACAGTGCAGCTGCAATTGGTGGAAGTTTATCTTCTACCGGGGATTGGCTTGATCGTGCGGCTGATGCTGTTGCGGATCATGTTTAATTGATGAACAAAAATGTCGATAATCATGGCTCTGTAGCGGTCACCATTGACTATAACATTGTGAACAGCATCGTTGTTAAAGATTAATTTCACCCGCACAGAAGGCATAAAAAACATTTAATTTTTCGGGATATAACATTGTCTCAACATACTCTTAAGAATTATCTTCACTCCAATTATGACAATTTTGCTTATGCGTGATAAGATTTACATCTGTACTTAGCTGTGTAAAACATAACCACATGGTCGATTATACCACTGTGTGATGAAATGTAGCGTCATCCTCGCCCTAAAAGGCCTTAAGATACGTATATCCTCCGGTCACTCCTAGTTGCAACTTCAAAATCCCGAAGCAGTCCTTAGCCTTCACTCCTTGCTGAAGAATTGGAGACTATCCAATTCCAGGTCCAGGACGCATGAAGTTTAATAAAATTAATTAGGTACCCCTGTAGGCTAGTAGGTAGTGTACTAGCTTGTAAATTTGGGGTTGTGGGTTTGATTCCCAACGAAGACCTTGGTTTTTTTTTCACTACAAAAATAAAAAATGACTGTCGGTGGGGCTGCTCAACGATGAAGGCATAGTCACTGCTCGCTATGCTGTCTTATATACGGCAATTAATTTCCGACTATCCTTCTACTTTCACCATCTGTTTTATCTATTCTCTACCCCTTCCCTAAAGAATGTAACATGGTACTTGACGAAATAGGCATTGTTGCCTGAAGTGTTGCTTCTCTTTAAAAAAAAAATAATAATAAGAACACAACGGCAATCATGCTCACTGGTCCTGGCCTCGAAACCACAACCACCAAGATACTTCCGAAGGGCTAACCTCAATTATCAGTCAGAGAACAGCTAAAAGGCTAAAAAGACAAATAGCTGAACTCTGGGCCTTTACTGATGCCCGCGCAAATATAGCGGATTGTCCAGTTGGCTCCTGCTAGCCTTGAAGGAGACTGGGCTCCCTTTTACCCCCGAAAGCACATGTAATGACGGTGAAAATCCATCAAAACATATCAATGTCCTCTTGGGGGGGGGGGGGGGTTAAATTTTGCTTATTGGCCTATTCATTCAAGCGAAAGTGAGCTAAATAAGACAATCTTGTTTTAAGTTCAATTTCCAGAATTTGAAAGCCTTATTCAGGCGCCAGTATTTTGATGTTGAAATAACAAGTCAAACTAAACTTATATCACTTGACAGTTAACAAAATGGCTGCTTATCAAAAAAAAGTGTTGCCAACTCAAAGTTCAAAGTAGAGGTATCACTATAAAAAGACACAGAAATGCAAATTTTTTAAAAACACCTGTTACTTACCCAATATTGATTAAATAATCTAGCATATCGTTAATTCCTAAAAATGTGTTGTCAACCCATTTTTCAAAAATTGCTAAAGTTATCTCTAGTCAATGTTCTTATCAAATCGGGTATGATTTTATGTCGACCCTCGTCAAATTTAGTTTGTGAAAAAACTGGTTTCGACTATTTGCCATCTTCAGTGTTCTCTTTATACTACTTGCATTGTCAGCTGTGTTAATATAGTTCGTCTTGTTCGTGTTTCTCTTCGTGTTATTTCTATTGCCTTCGTCACTTTCTCTCTTTTTGTCTGTATCTCTCTCTCCTTTTTAGTTTGTTTTTACCTAATTTATCTCTCCCTCTCTGTCTGTCTCTCTCCCTTTTCATTCGTCTGTCTTCCAACCTAAATCCTTACTTATCTAACCTTTCTTACTAACCTCTATTCAAAAGAAAATGTCTTTTATCATGGCATAAATGACATCATTAGACTATTTTTATTCTTAATCCTTCAAAAAACAATATAAATTAAAACTTTTAATTGTTCAGAGTTTTCCATCCCTGGCATTTAAGTATTATATTACCAATAACAATCTAAAGGAATGAAACAACAAGTCACGTAATACAATAATAACAGAGCTGCTAAAATGACTAGTATTTGTGTTGAGTTGAGTGTTTGAGTGTGTATGTGCGTGTGTGTGTGTATTTACAAAAATATTTCAATATCCCAATTATTCAAAGATTAAATGTTTTCAATAATGATTTCAGGATAATTCTTTAGACCAAGCAGCGGTATTTTTCTCTCTTCGTTGAATGCCTTAAGAAAATTGTTCTAGTTAGGCTAATGGCCGCAGATTCAATATTTCAGATATTTTTAGATTATTTTTTTTTTTTTTTTGAACACTCCTCTAAGAGTAAAGCTATATTGCGAATTGTATTTTTTTTTGAGCCGTGACCAGCTGGGTACAGCAGATTTATATGTGTCTTATTTGAGGTTGGAATTTGTGTAGAAATATTCGACAAGGAACAGTCAAAAACGCCACATTGACGCCTGGAAAATATTTTTTTGTTTTTTTTTACTTCACCCAAATATTCACGTCGTCAGTCTGACCATGTCTGGTGAAAGTAAAAGAATATTAAAAAGGAAAAAACTATTTGGCTTATGAATGCTTAACACTTTAGCAGGATTTTATCGCAATCTGACTTTTAAATTTTACTTGCCAGCAAAAAATTAAATGGTAGAGGAAAAAAATTTCTTCAATTGTTTATGTTTTGTCACTGGGAAGAAGAAGCTCCTTACAGGATTGCCTGTTAACCCTGTTATGAAATAATAACACTAAATGTTAAATAAGGAAATGATGCAGTGGACAAAAAATGTTTGATAGTTTTTCAAATTAGTTGCCAATAATATACAGTACATCATGAATGACTTTAGACAATTTATTTTTAAATAAGAGACAATTTTTGTTTAATTTGTCATAATTACAACAACAACAAGTTTAAACATTAAAATTATAAACTTGATCGGTCTCCTCTCGGTCTAATTTTTGAGTCAGAATTGATTTATAAATAATTTTTTTTTTAAGCGCAAAAGTAGGTATACTTTTATTTTTGCTGCCATACTAAATGCTAAACATTAGTCTTGACAGTTTATATTTGACAGTCGTAGAATAAATTTATTCTCGCCTTTTATTTAAACACCACACGGGGGTGGATTCAATTACGTTTCAATTAAAACTACACGTAAATGAAAATTTCCAGTTATAAATTACAAGTAGTTGTAATTGAAATTAGGGACTAAAATCAATTCCAATTATGTGTAATTAGTAATTGAAACATTTTAATTACTAATTACATGTAATTGTAATTGGAAAAGTTCAATTACAAATTACAAGTAACTGTAACAAGGCATTCATTACAAAAAATTTTTAATTATATGTAACTGTAATTGATTTTTTTCATTTGCAATTACAAGTAATATTAATTGGAATATTATAATTACAAATTACAAGTAATTGTAATTGTTTTTTTCAATTACAAATTACATGTAATGTATAATTGAAAAAACTCAATTGCAATTGCAAAATTTTAATGTAATTTTAATTACATTTGCATGTCATTCAGTAATTGAATGTGTAATTAATTACAAATTGTAATTGATATGCCCCAAGTCTGATTTAAACTAAAATAATTTTAGCAGAATAATAATAAATTATAATATTCGTTAAGAAATAATATATTAAAAATTAAAAGAAAAAATATTAAAATTATATTAAATAAATAATTTTTGAAGCACAAGGTCTTTATAGAAGAATTAAATAAATTTTAGTATTTTTATTTTCAATATTTCAAGAAAAGAAGACGCCACCCAATGGTGTGGCAAAATATAGAAATTACAAATAAAAAAAATAATTTTTATATAAGTACCTTGTGCTTACAAAATTATTTATAAAATACTAGCGGACCCGGCGAACTTCGCCTCGCCCTAATTTTCATCTTCAAGCAAACTTTAGAGTAATAATACAACACAAATATTTATATTTTCAATGTGATTTATTTGAATGAAATCAGTAGACAGCGATTTGATGAACAATGTTTTTCGATTTGTTTTCCGCCACAAAAACAAATAACAAAGGCAGTTTCCCAAAACGCGAAAATATAACGTACAGCTGACCGTGCGAAAAACAAGGAATTTCGAGATTAATCCCAAAGACTTCTAGTGATTGGCCTGCGATTTATTGATTGTCATCGCAAATGTTAATCGAACGGGGAACTGAATCCGCTTGAATTGGAACGGAAGGTCAGTTGAAATAATGGGAATTCGTGGGATCAGGACTTGCTCTCCTTTGAATTTTACCGCGAACGGTTGCACAATTTTGGAGGATTGAGATTCCGCAACATGATTATGATCGATCCCACCTTCAGTTGTAAATTATGTGGCGTAGTTCCTAGTATACCAAGCGAGCTAAAAATTCCATTAAAAAATCAATTTTCCTTTTTACGGAGAGATTTTCCTATTTTTCGCATTTTTCCATGAAACTCGATTTTCGATTTTCCAAAATTTTCTTTCGCAAAAACCTTCTCCTCGAAAATAATACGAACAACTAGAAATGAAAGTAGTTCAATAAAAATAATTTCACGCATATAAATGTTATTCAGTAAAAAGCACTAACTTGGATTACACTGGAAATGAGGTTTGGCGACTTTCATCGTTACAATGGTAACGATCGAATATAAATGTTATTTCTTCAGTTTTCACTATCAGATAGTACGAATGGTGGCAATGATATGCCGAGTCCAAAATAACCTTCAGACAATAAGTTATAGGAAGAAGGATATAATTTTAGCACACTTGCAATGATTGGCCTTACCGCAAAGAGGGGACTGAATACGAATAGCAAGTCATTTAAAAGTTGCCATATCGAAAACTTTGTTCGTAGCATTGCTAACCCAAAGTAAAATAATTGATATATCCTTTTGATTTGTATCCTTTTTCATAAACAAGATCATGCTTCAAACTACTATTTGAAAAATTCTGTCCATAAAAAGTGTCTGTCCATAAAAATTAAAAAAAGCATACGTCTCTATGATGACACCATATAACTTCTTTTCATTATTTTCTGTTCTATGTGAAAACTTCAAATGTGTAGATGTAATGCTTTTGACAGAAGGACATATGCTATTTTCACCCTTTGGAGACGAACCCAATAAAAAAACCCCTTTTGCGTTTGTAAAAGAAAAACATTTTTCAGTGAATTTCACGACAATAGACACACCATTGCCTTATGCAATTAACAACCATCAATAATAAATACACTTGCAATAGAAGCATCCTTCAATAGCAAAAAAGCTTAATTTTCTGCTTACAAATTATTTAGGAAATCTTTTATCAAAATAAAATTTGTTTTATACTCCCTCGTCTTCAGAAAATTGAATCTTTAATGTAATCATTGTTTAAATTAGAAAACTTATTATAACAAAAACAAAAAATCTTAAAAATGCACTATCTAATTTAGCACGAAAATGATTAGTATTTTTTTGTTATCATGTGAAATGTTTATGCCGAAAATGATAGCATAAGAGTGACTAAAGAGTGAAACGATTAAATTAATTTTAATCACTTCAGAACTAAAGTAAAATGTAGATGTAGATAAATGTTGTTATTATCAATAACAACACAATTATTCTTAAAGAAGATAATGTGTATTAGTAGACCGATAGTAACAGGTGCTACTTCATTAAAACATAAGTATTTGCTGACGGCTGATAATATTTTGAAATTATGTGACTGATGAAATATTTGTATAGAAAAACTATGACGGATGAAATTTTTTAGAAGAAAATTGTGACTGATGAAACTTTTTTCTAGAAAGATTATGACTGAGAAGTTTAAAAAAAGCAGTGTTGAAATATTTTTACAGAAAAATTATGACTTATGATTTTTTTTTGTAGAAAGTAGTGAGTGATGAATTTCTATTATAAGAAAATTATGACTGATGAATTTTTTTTACACAAAAATTGCGACTGCAGAATTTTTTTTCATAAAAAAGATGGAACTGATAAAAAGGATATTAAAAAAAATATTATAAAAATTTTTATAGAAAAATTATGATGGAAGAATTTATAAAAAAAATTTTTAAAAAATATTGACATAATAAACTAAAACTGTTAAAATATTTTGAAAGAAAAATTTTGGTAAAAAATATTTTTTTAGAAAAATTTTGGAATGAAATATTTTTTTAAAAAAATTATGACTGATGTTTTTTCTTCTAGAAAAATTATGACTGATGAAAAATTTTATAAAAAAAAAATTAAGTAATAATATATTAAGAGAAAAAATTGTGATTGATGAAATTTTTTATAGAAAATAGTCACTGATGAAACTCTTTTATAAGAAAATTATGACTGATGAAATTTTTTTACACAAAAATTACGACTGAAGATTTTTTTTTCATAAAAAAGATGGGAGTGACAAAATATTTAAAAATAAATAATGATGTGAAATATTTTTATCAAAAAATTATGAGTAGTGAAATTTTTTTTATAAAAAATTGTGAATGATGAAATTTTCACAAAATATAACTGATAAAATATATTGACGAAAAATTGTGACATGGAATATTTTTTTAGAAAAGGGTGACTGCTGAATTTTTTTTCTAGAAAGATAGTCACTGATAAAAGTTTTGTATAAAAAATATATGAGTGATAAAATATTTTTATAGAAAAATTATGAATGATGAATTTTATTTGAAGAAAGTGATGACTGATAAAGATTTTTTTCTAAATAGATTAACTGATAAAATATTTTAAAAAGAATTCTTAGTAAGGCAATTTTATTTATAAAAAATTAGAACTGATGAAATTTTTTTTCAAAAAAAATTGTAAATGATATAATACTTTTAATGAAAAATTGTGACATGAAATATTTTTAAAGAAAAATTATAAGTTATGAAATTGTTTTTTATAAAAAATATTCACTGATAAAAATTTTTTGAGAAAAATAATGACTGATAAAATTTTTTAATGAAAACTTTATGACAGAAGAAAAATTTATGGCAAAATTATGGTTGATGAAATTTTTGGCTAAAAAATTATGACGTAAAAAATTGAGATAAAAATTTATCTCTGATGAAATTTATTATAGAAAAATTTAAAAAATTAAATTATATTTGACAAAATTCAAATTTAGAAAATTTATGGAAAAAAAAGGGTTTTGAATTGAAATATTTAAATAAAAAATTTATGACTGATTAAAATTTTGGATTTAAATTTATGACTGATGGAGTTATTTATAGAAAAATTATTATTAATACAATTTTTTTATAAAAAGTTTTTAAATAATATTATTTAAAAAAAATGCGATATGAAATTTAATGAACTATGCTTGCTGAATATATTTTTATGAAAAATATATGACCTGTGAAATTTCTTAAAGGAAATAATTATGACAGATTCATTCTTCTAAAATCGGATAACTTTTTCTTATTATTAAAAATAATGAAAATGTGAAGTATGATTGATAAAAATTTTTATAGAATATTTATGACTGATAAAATTTTGTCATAAAAAAATTATGTCTGATGAAATTTTTTCATAAAAAAATTATGTCTGATGAAATTTTTTCATAAAAAATTATGTCTGATGAAATTTTTTCATAAAAAAATTATGTCCGATGAAATTTTTTCATAAAAAAATTATGTCTGATGAAATTTTTTCATAAAAAAATTATGTCTGATGAAATTTTTTCATAAAAAAATTATATCTGATGAAATTTTTTCATAAAAAAATTATATCTCATGAAATTTTTTCATAAAAAAATTATATCTGATGAAATTTTTTCATAAAAAAATTATATCTGATAAAATTTTTTCATAAAAAAATTATATCTGATGAAATTTTTTCATAAAAAAATTATATCTGATGAAATTTTTTCATAAAAAAATTATGTCTTATGAAATTTCTTTTTTCATTCTTTTATAGAAAATTTATGTCTGATGAAATTTTTTCATAAAAAAATTATATCTGATGAAATTTTTTCTTAAATAAATTATGTTTGATGAAATTTTTTCTTAAAAAAATTATGTTTGATGAAATTTTTTCTTAAAAAAATTATGTGTTATGAAATTTTTTTATAAACAAATTATGTGTGATGAAACTTTTTCATAAAAAAATTATGTCTGATAAAATTTTCTCATAAAAAATTATGTCGGATGAAATTTTTTCATAAAAAATTATGTCTGATAATTTTTTTTTATAAAAATTATGAGCGATAATTTTCTTTTATAGAAAAATATGACTAATAAAATTTTTTTAAAGAAAAATTTTGAAGGATGATTTTTTTTATAAAAAAAATATATGACTATTCCAATATTTTTGTAGAAAAATTATGACAAATGAAATTTTTTATAAAAAAAAAACTGTGACTGATGAAAAAAACGTATAAGAAATTATGACTAAAATTATGGCTGATGAAAAGTTTTCTCGACACATTATATTTTGACTGACTGAATTTTTTTTTACAAAAAAAAATACAGGAGCGTCCATTCCCTTTCGGTCTTAAGCGATGACCAAAATAAATTACTTTAGTTGACAACTGATTTTCCTTTACCATATAAAGCACCAGATTATTTCCATCCTATGCCAACTACTTATGGCATCCACCTTTATCTTAAATGTATCCGTCTGGTCGTTTTCAATATAATTTATATTAACAAAAGATAATTTCTCTAATGCTATTATTATTATTTTTATTATCAAACAATTCTATGAAATTCAAGGTTTTAGCTGAGTTTTCTTTCTCATTCTCAATAGTTGTGTGTTGTTCTGATTCTCCTCCGATTCATTGTATTTGTTTCATGAAGCACATGCAAAACTAGAACAATTGTTATGATAAGAACCTGCTGCACATGTGTGTAACACAAGTTATTACATAAATATAATAAATTTTTAACCCTTTATGTGATTAAGTGGTTGTTATACAGCATTTTGTTTGAAGAAGCATTCAAAAAACAATTTTAATCAGATCTTTTTAATTCAAAGAACTTTCAATTAGAGAAATAAAAAAATAATGTTTTATTATGTGTTATTCACAATTAATGTAGCGTATCTACCAGTTACAAAAATTGAATTTTGTTATTTTGTTGTTTGAAATAAATTCAAGCGCTGGTAAGCAGGAACTTAGGCTGTTCATGGACTTATAAGGCCGCAGCATTGCTTAAAATAAAATAAAATGTTCAGAAACTCTGCAAATTGAAGCTGAATATAGTAGTTTAGTCTGAGAGGACTGAAAGGAAAATGTCTCATCCCGGGTGATTTTTACGGTTAGGATAAGAGGACAATTTAAGTTACCACTTCACGAATATTGTTCCAAATAAACCTATGGAATAAGCCATACATAACGCTTCAAGATAATACGGAGCACTTATCTTTTGCGCAATTTTCATTTAAGTGGACTTGTCTTGACGTTATTAAAGCCCTAGATACCAATCTATTGATGGTGAGTATGCTTCTTTTCATTTCATTCATAATTTGAATTGCTAAAATGACATCACGTTGAAACAGTTTAAAATTCACAACATGGAATCTTCAACGAAGACTTCGAAGGCATCGATTTCAAGTCATGTTTCCCCATTTAGTCATGGTGTAACATTGTGAACTCGCAAGAAAGTTTCTGTTATTAATGATTGTATTGAAATAAAAACTCCTTCGATTATCTATCCCTCTCTCTCTTCTAAAAAAAAGGTATGAAGGTGGTTTTTTCTAATTGAATATGATTTTACGTCATCTCGCGTCAAATTTGGTTTGTAAATATACCGGTTTCGACTATGTGCCATCTTCAGTGTTCCTTTTCCTCTATGCTAGTTGTATTTTATTGTCAGCTGTGCTTATATAGTTCGTCTTGTTCGTGTATTTTTTCGTGTTTGTATTATTCTTACTGCCTTTGTCTCTTTCTCTTTTTTTTGTCTGTATCTCTCTCTCTCTCTCTCTCTCCCTTTTCGTTTGTTTCTTTGTACCTAATTTGTCTCTCCCTCTCTGTTTGTCTCTATCTCCCTCTCTATCTCTTCCTTTTCATTCGTCTCTCTTTCTCCTTAAATTGTTTCACGCTCATGCTTGTTATTCGTTCGTGTTCATATGGGAGTCCATTGGGTTTTTTCCCCATGATATAATAATCCGCAATTGTAGTTTTTTCTATTGAGAATATCAAGACGGTGGTATTGTACGGGATATCTAAATCACGCAAAACGTAATTTTGTCATTACTTTGCAAAGAAGAACGTAAATGTTAGAGCGCTATTCAAACGAGCAAGATGTCTGCATGAATTGAAACTCGAACATGTGGGAAATACTTAATACCAAACTAAAGCTTTTCCGAAAGAATTTTGATGAACGTTTAGGAATATCAGTAACTTACATCGCGAACTAATATAGCAGAGATCAGGAGAAGGTTTTTACTGTGCGTCTCGCTCCTTCAAATCTAAAGTTCAGGCATCCAAAAGAAGTTCCGCATTCGAATTCGTCAGTTCTAACAAAGTCATTTAAACTTTAATTGTTTGTTTATATTACGGAATTGACGCATTCATGATTCAAAAGCTGTACATGATAATTGTCACTTTTATGTGTGAACTTCGGTTAATCCTTTTTCAAAGATGAACTAATGACAGCAGTAATTAATATCACGACATGATAACTGAGTTTTTTCCCTTAATAGCATGATATTAATGTGGAAGCACATGGTTTAGAAATGATGATAGCGTAAATTACTACGTGAAACTTGCTCAAATTCTGTACTCCTTTCTTCTAGTAATCTAGCGATGACCCTATAGCTCATGTAAAATATTTTTAATTCTTTTTCAGCCCTGTGGCTGCACTCCAAAATAGCAGAACTAGCTTTTGAAATCGAAAAAATAATTTCGAATATAAAATATTAGGGATCTCAAAACCAGCGTCATCTCTTTAAAGTCTTATGGGCAAAGCCTTTAAAAAACGTTGCATAAAGACTGAACACCTGATTTAAGATATTTTTTCCCATTTTTATCTCCTGTAGATACAATTTCGAGGCTTTAAATATTGCATATTCTAGATAAAGATCTATTTTAGTTTATATACCGCAAAAATCTAGATCTAGTTTTGAAACTAGATTTAGACTATTGGGCCTTCTAGATACGGATCTACCTCTTAAAATTGTATTGAAATCCAGCGAGCGGCACAAAAATCATCCATTACCTTTATATCCTCCCTAATAAATAAAACCTACATGTCCGAATTTTTAAACAAGCCTATTCGATGTTGTTTGGTTGTCCTCCCCCCAACTTCCACAATCTTCATGAAAATTTTCATGAAACATCTCGAATCACTACACGTAAAAACACTCATGGAAAAACACAAAATAACTCATTACTATAGATACGTAGATGACATTATATGCATCCTCGAGCAAGACAACGGCGAACAAATTCTAGAAAACTTAAACACAATTCATGATAAGATTACATACACAATGGAAAAACAACAAGACAGAAATTTACATTATCTTGACATCACTATAACACGAAGAACTGACTATTTAACATTCGACATCTATAGAAAACCAACAACAACGGACCCTACCATCCACAACACCCCAAACCACCCTACCCAACACAAACTAGCAGCGTTTAGACATATGATACACAGGCTTGGGATAATTCCACTTACTCCAGATAAGTACAGGAGGGAACTCGACACAATCTACGCCATAGCTATGAATAACTGAAACTACTTAGACAATACAACACTAAGAACAGAAATAGAGAAGACAAGGAGACAGCCGATACAGCACGACGGCAAACCTTTACTTACACAGGACCAGAAATATACAGACTAACTAACCTTTTTCACAAAGAAGGAATACTCACAGCATCAAAAAGTGGAAACACCCTCAGACACTATCTCAGAACAACAGCAGAAACAACTGACAAATTTAATTCCAGCGGGGTATACAGACTTACCTGTACCTGCAAACGAACCTATATAGGGCAAACTCGACGAACACTAAAAACAAGGTTTACAGAACACATACGCTCATACAAACGGAAAAGAGAAGATTCAAACTTTGCATTTCACCTTGACACTCACGGACACACACCAAGGCAAATAGATGAATGTATGGCATTATTACATCCTAGCAAAAAAGGACGAAGATTAGACATTCTTGAAAATATGGAAATCTACAAGACAAAAACATTCAACAACGACATTATAAACGAACAGGCAAACACGACCTCAGACACAATTTTCACACCATTAAAACTACTCATGCAAACGGGCAAACGAAGAACTCCCTCAGACGGACACACGTAAAAGACGGAGGTATCGATAAATTCACTTTGCCTATAAATGCCAGGTGGCTGGTATTCTGCTTACCTGAATATATACGAACCTAATAAAAAAGCTGCCTGAATGCCAACACTGACTCACCAGTACAAACTAAACCGCGGCTTGAGAATGATGCATTCGCATCGAAAGCGCTCGCCATCGAATACAAATCAGCCAGTTAGGACGGAAAATGGCAATATTAAGCCTTTTTCCATTTTACTTTATGGTTAAGGATCATGCTTCCACTTTCATTAAAATCGCCATCAATAAATATTAGATTAATTAAAACATTTCTGCCAAAAATGACACAAAAGTCACTTCTTTCATAAATCAAGTTGCAACGCTTTTGAGGTCCTTATAAAGGATACTTTTATAGACATACAGAACTTTAAGTTGGCAACATTTTTTCAAATACCGGGCATTTTTATAACGGCCATTATATAAAGTATACTTTTTATGAAGGTATAGAACTTTAAGTTGGCAACACTTTTTGAAATAGTGGCCATTTTAATAACAACTATTATATAAAGGATACTTTTATATAGATATATAACTTTAAGTTGGCAACACTTTTGTTAAATAGCGGCCATTTTAATAGCGGTCGTTATATAAAGGCTATTTTTATAGAGATATAAAACATTAAGTTGGCAACACTTTTTTTTAATAGCAATCATTTTAATAACGGCTATTATTTAAAGGATACTTTTATAGATGTACAGAACTTTCAGTTGGCAACACTTTTTTCAAATAGTGGCCATTTTAATAACGACAACTAATATAAAGGATATTTTTATAGAGGTATAGAACTTTAAGTTGGCAACACTTTGTTTTAATAACGGCCATCATATAAAGGATACTTTTATAGAGATATAGAACTTTAAGTTGGCAACACTTTTGTTTATAAAGTATAGACCATTAAGTTGGTAACACTTTTTTTAAATAGTGGCCATTTTAATAACGACCGTTACATAAAGGATACTTTTATATAGATGTATAACTTAAAGTTGGCAACACTTTTTTCAAATAGTGGCCATTTTAATAGCGGCCATTATATAAAGGCTACTTTTATAGAGATATAGAACATTAAGTTGGCAATACTTTTTTTTAAATAGCGATCATATTAATAAGGGTCATTATTTAAAGAATACTTTTATAGATGTATAGAACTTTCTGTTGGCAACACTTTGTTTTAATAACGGCCATCATATAAAGGATACTTTTATAGAGATATAGAACTTTAAGTTGGCAACTCTTTTCTTTAAATAGCGGCTATTATGTAAAGGATACTTTTATAGAGGTATAGACCATTAAGTTGGTAACACTTTTTTTAAATAGTGGCCATTTTAATAACGACCGTTACATAAAGGATACTTTTATAGAGGTATAAACCATTAAGTTGGCAACACTTTTTTTTAAATAGCGCCCATTATGGCAGTTGTTTAGTAATTCATATATTTTTAGACTGGTTTGGCATTTCATTATGAATAGACAGAGGCCTTAACAACGCTTCTACATTTTGCAAAATGAGCCCAGAAGAACATTGCCGTCGATCCAAATTTTCATAAACAAATTTTGTTTAGCGATACAGATCACTTTTATTTAAAAGTCATATTTGGAGTGATGACAAATCCTTACGTGTATTTTGATGCACCGTTACAGCCAGAAAAACTCACTGTTTAGTACGCTTTATGGGCTGTTGAAATCATTGATCTCTACTTCTTTAAAAATGATGCTGCTCAGCCGAAAGTTATCACTATAGAAGGATGATTACTGACTTTTTCATTTGTTAATTGAACAACCACGATGTGCAGGATCTGTGGTTTTAACGAGATCACGCAACATGTCACACAACTGGTGCCATAATTGATGTATTAAACAAAAGGTTTGGGTACCGCATAGTTAGACGTTTCGGTTCCGTGATCATGCGATTTGAAGCCGCTAAACTATTTTCTATCTATCTATCTATCTACGCCAATAAGCCTGAAACGATTGATCAGTTGGAGGACAATATTTGCTGCTTTATCGCTGATATACGGCCAGAAATGCAAAGAGTCATGGAAAATTAGACCTTCAGATTAGAGTGCATGCGAGCCAGCCGAGAAGTTATTTTTAAACTTTAATACCAGAAGTTTACTATTCGAATAAAGTAAATGTTTTAAGTTCTCTATCTTTATAAAAACAACGTCCCATAGAAAATATTTGTGCATCAAAATATTCAATACTGTAGAGGACGCCACAAACGACATCTTCATTAATGCAACTTTAATTTGTATGTTGTTTTTAACAATCCGCTGCATATTTTAAGTTACATTGAACTCTTGCACTATATTTTTTTTGATGCATGTCTGCATGTTATGCTAATGCAGCTGCTACAACTCACTTGATTATATTCAACTGTGAAAATATCAAACCAACTAAATTTAGCCTCTAATGCCTTAAATGTCCAGTCAAAATGACAGAACAAACTCTAAAACAAACTCTAAAACGACACATGTAAAAACTTTGTTTCATCATAAAAGAAAACTAAAAAAAAAAACAAAAAAAAAATAAAAGCCTCATGTGGTTGTGGACATAAATGGTTCGAGTTGTAAAACCGACAAAACACCAAACCAAACAAGCAACTTCAAAAAAAAATAATTTTTATGCACTGGAATCAAAAGACAACTAAAAATAGTTTAACAAAAGAAACAAATGCTGAAGAGATTTTCTAAAGCATAAAACTCTGACAAATATTTGCTTAATATTGTTAAAGTTTCTATGTTCGAGTAGTCGCATGTTTCTTACTGGATGCAATAACTAAGAATAGCCTCATTAAATTTGCATAAACCAAAGTAGGAAGTTAAAAAGCCTTGAATACTTTAAACATTTGCTCAATACAAAAGAATTCCATTTACTAACTAGGCTGCTTGCCTTTCTATAGTCGTTCTATATTGTCTTACAAGAGAAAATACTAGTTATGACATTTTACTTCATAAAAGTTTTAAAGGGTTTTCCTATCAAAAACGGTTTGTGGTGGGAGGTGTAAGTACCAACGAAATTATTTTTTTAAGGGTTTTGTAGCTTAAACTTTTATTAAAATGAATTTAAAACATATGACTGGTTTGATAACGTGAGTTCATATCCCAGCCGCTCTCTTCTGACAACAACTTTTATTAATATGAATTTCAAGCATATGACTCGTTTAATAACCTAAGTTTATATCCCGGCCGCTCTCTTTTAACAACAACAACTTTTATTATGATAAATTTAAAACATATGACTTGTTTGATAATCAAGGTTCATATCCCAGCCGCGCTCTTTTAACAAAAACAACGACAACAGCTTTTATTAAGATTAATTTAAAGCATATGACTGGTTTGATACCCTGAGTTCATATCCCAGCCGCTCTCTTCTAACAACAACTTTTATTAATATGAATTTCAAGCATATGACTGGTTTAATAACCTGAGTTTATATCCCAGCCGCTCTCTTTTAACAACAACAACCACTTTCATTAAGATGAATTTAAAGCATATGACTGGTTTGATACCCTGAGTTCATATCCCAGCCGCCCTCTTTTAACAACAACTTTTATTAATATGAATTTAAAGCATATGAATGGTTTGATAACATGAGTTCATATCCCAGCCGCTCTCTTTTAACAACAGCTTTTATTAAGATGAATTCAAAGCATATGACTGGTTTGATAACATGAGTTCATATCAAAGCCGCTCTCTTTTAACAACAACAACAGCTTTTATTAAGATGAATTTAAAGCATATGACTGGTTTGATAATCTAGGTTCATATCACACCCGCTCTCTTTTAACAGAAACAAAAACTTTATAGAGCAACTCACTAATGTGCGCGTAGCCACTACATACCGCCGAGGTGCACAGTATCATTCATTTTACAGAAAAATAATTTGGTTATCATTGATCTATTGTACTCGTGACTGATGGTGAAGGACTTACTACATCTTGAACCTGCGAGCTTGGTTTGCCCCAAATATGGAAATAGCCACTCATCCGAAATCGCCAGTATCTGGGAAAGCACTTTAAACCGGCAGGAGTCTAAACAAAAGGTAGTCAGATAAGAAAACAGGTCAATATTTTAGAACCAAGACAGACTAACTAAGCAGGAGGTTTTCTGTTCAGGAGCTATTAGCTCTCGTGGTAAGTTTATCGGCCAATTTTATAATGGTATAAAACTTTAAGTTGACAACACTTTTTTAACTGGCGACAATTTTGTCAGCCGCCAAGTGATGTATGTTTAATTCAGTATGACATTTCGATATGAATAGACTGACGCCTCAACAAAGCTGCCAAATTCCTCAAATTTGGCCCAAAATAAACTTGTCGTTGATCCGAATTTAAAAAAAAAAATTGTTTAGCGCTTAAGCACACTTATGTTTGAATGAATACGTCAATAAACAAAACCGTCTTTATTGGAGTGATGTTGAGACACCGTTACATCCAAAAACACTGACTGTTTGTTGCTTTATGGGCTGGTGAAATCACTGGTTCTTAATTCTTTTAAAACGATGCTGGTTAGTACACTGCAATCAATAGTGATCGCTAAAGAGCCATAAGAACTGGATTTTTTCTTTATCAATGGAACAACCATGTTATGCAGAAGATGTGGTTTCAATAAGACAGCAATTGATTTCTTATAGGCAACGCTAGGGAACTGCATAGTTTCGCGTTTCGAACCCGTGAACTGGACTCCAAATTCATTTGATTTAACGTCGCTAGACTATTTTCTGTGGCGGTATGTGATGCCGATAGTTTATGTCGACAAGCGGGAAACGATTAGCCACGTAAAAGGCAACATTCGCCGCTTTATTTGCAATATGTTGGAAAATGTTATCGAAAATTGAACCTCCGGAGTAGACTACATCCGAAACAGCCGTGGGTAAGAGTTCTCAAAAAAGTTTCTCCAATTTTCGTAGCATTATTGAAAGCGCCCCAACAAATTTGGGTAAATTAGGAGGTTTTTAATCATTTTATAATTTTTTTTTTAAAGAAAGAGAAGTAGCACTTCAGGCAAGAATGCCTGTACCGTGCTACATTCTTTTAGGAAAGGGATAGAGAAGGGATGAAACAGATGGTGATAGTAGAAGGTTAGTCGGAAATTAACTGCCGTATAAGACAGCACAGCGACCAGTGACTATGCCTTAATTGCTGAGCAGCCCCACCGACAGTCAATTTTTGTTTTTGTAGTGAAAAAAACCAAGGTCTTCGTTGGGAATCGAACCCACAACCCCTATACTGACAAGCTAGTACACTACCTAGCCTACAGGCGCACCTCCTTTATTTAGAATTCCCTGAGGAATAAAACAGTTTCCCAAGAAAACGAGTCAATGTGAGTGAATTAATATTTGCTTTGGTATTATAGGGGCCAAAATATGGGTCCAACCTTAGGGAAATAAACTAAGCTGATTGTAAAACTTTTCTTATTGCAATATTAGCATGGGTGACAAAATTGAGCAGAGTTTCTAGGTGAGGCCCTTTACACAGCTTGAAAAATAGAAAATAGTTATAGGTCACGGCTACATTCTACAATGAATTTGAGTGTCAAACCGTATCAAACTAAAGGGTCCGCCAAATAACTTTATCACATTATCGATTGTATGCAGCTGTATTTCACCAATGGCTTTACAAATATTGTCCTTTAAAGCGTCAATTGTCTCTGGCTTGTCGGCGTAATACTTATCTTTGACGGCACTCCACAAATTATAGTCCAACGGTGTCAAATCGCAGCTCCGAGGTGGCCAAACGACGTCAGCTCTGCGGCTGATAATGCGATCTTCAAAAATAGGGCGCAAAATATCGAGTGTAGCTTCGGCTGTGTGGCATGTAGCGCCGTCCTGTTGAAACCAAATATTGCCAATATCCTTCGGCCTTTATGGATCCTACTTCTTTCATATAGACTAGTGTCTTGCGGGGTAAAAGGGAGCCCGGACCCTTTAAGGCTATTAGGAGCCACCTGGACAATCCACTATATTTCCACGGGAATCAGTGAGCTCGCAGAGTTCGCTATTTGTCTCTTTAGACATTTAGCTGTTCTCTGACTGGTTTTTGAAGTTGACCCCTATATGGGAGTATCGTGGTGGTTGTGGTTTCGAGGCCCTCGGGAAAGTTTGTGGGTCGGATCATTCACAATGAACACAATAAATGGTTCAGGTCCAGTGAGTATGAATGCCATCGTGTTCTTATTTATATTAAGCTTCATGCGTTCTGAACAAGGAGTTGGATGGTGATATGTGCTTGGATTTTCCGACGGGGCTAAAATTACTTTTATTTGGGTACGGTTTTCCGTCGACCCTCGTTAAATTTGGTTTGTGAATAAACCGGTTTCGGCTGTTTGCCATCTTCAGAATGGTCTCCAACTCTTAAGCAAGGAGTGAAGGCTGCAACCTACTTCGAGCTTTTGAAATTGCAACTAGGAGTGACTGGATAATGCACGGATTCGAAGGCCTTCTAGGGCGAGAATGGCGCTACATACCATTCACAGTGGTTTGACCACCATCTGGTTAGGGCTAACTACCAGCAACAGATGTAAATCAAATCACGCAATTGTTGCCAATATCCATCCTCTTCTTCAATTTTTGTGAACAAAAATTCGTTTAACATGGCCCGATAACGATCGCTATTGACTGTAACGGCCACTCCTTGCTCATTTTCGAAGAAAAATGGCCTAATTATGCCTCTGGACCAAAATCCGCACTCGTTTTGGGTGCATCGGCTTTTCAATGTATGCGTGCAGGTTTTCTGTGCCCCAAATGCGACAATTTTGCTTGTTTACATACCCGCCAAGATCAAAATGAGCGTCATCTGAAAAGATGATTTTTTTGGAAAATCGGCATCTTCTGTAAGTCGATAGCAGGCCCACTTAGCGCATTGGGTGGTCACTTAGTTTCAACTGCTGAACCAATTGGACTTTGTATGGCGACATTACCAAGGTCTTTATGCAAAATTCGTCTCAATGGTGTCTCTGAAATGTTCAATTGTTGAGAACGACGGTGAATTGATGTTGATGGCGCTTCACGCACACTTTCTACCACAACAGCAATATTCTCGGGTGTACGCACTGTTTTTGGCTTTTCACGCTTTGGTTTATCGATGATGATGCGAGTTTCTTTCACTTTTTTCACAAGATAACCAACATATGGGGCTGACGGTGCTTCTCTTCCTTCAAAATTCGTACGCAATTTTCGTACACATTCTGCAACATTACCATGATTTTCAAAGTAATGTCTAGCAATATTTCCCCAGCGTTGTTCAAGCGTATACACAACCATATTCGTTCAGCGGAAGGATAAAACCAATTCTCTGTCAAATCAAAGGTGAGCTAAGTGTTACCATTCACGAAATAAGCACTAGTTGAAAAAAAAAAACGTTAGATGGCGGAACCTTTACTTCATGCTACCCTTCGGAATCCTGTTAGCCATGGCAACCTTTCGTTAAGCTAATTTTATACATATGATTTCAAAAGTTATCCCTTTTAGAAACAGTTATAAGGAAACTGCCTCTAGCAGGGCTTTAATTAGTTGTTTATGGTCAATATTTTAAAGACAACAGAAGCCTTAAATGGTCGAACATAATAATGACATGTTTGACCTTTATAGTGACTTCAGATGTTATCGTTTTGTAGAAGAAATTTAGGGTATGTTACTTAAATTAAAGGTTAAACATCCTTAAATAAATCAAATGCCATGACTTTGTTTTTATTTTTGCATTTTAATGGTTTCTTCCTAGTTATCCTTGTTTCTCCATATTTATTAAATGAACTGTTTGCGTTAATCAAGCTTAAGCTTTACTTTACGATTTCTTCGATATACTTTTTTATAACAACAAATAGCAACATACAGGCGTCATAAATAATACACCTCACTATAAACACATGTATATATATATATGTGTGTGTGTGTGTGTCTGCGTGAGTGAGAGTGTGTGTGTATGTGTATGGCTATGTATGTTCGTGTCATTCTAATAAGCCCTACATAGTTTTTGAACTAAAAGCTTGCCATTGAGACTGATTAAATTATCAAAAGGGACTAAAAGCCTAGTTGGCAACAAAATTACTTTTTGACGCTTACACATGAACGTCAAGAGCAATGCAATTCATGAAGGTGTGTTCTTTTACTCTTCTCAGTCAGCAATCATTATGATGTGTTAGAAAGGTGCAAGCAAGCGTTTATACTCAAAATATGACGAATGAACGAACAGCTAAGAGAGAAAGAAGAGTCTTAAAAGATTAAATTGAATCAGGGATGGTAAAGCTAAAATAATTGTGCCTTTATCCCACAATTACAATAAAAACATAAAATTTTTATATTGTGCCTGAGGTTATTTAACGATGGTTATAGTTAAGTTTAATAAACTCTAAAAGATATTTTTTATTACCGTCTAACCTAAATCAGTGTATCACGCGTATGCTTCATACATTTGGTATGAGCAAACAGATTTTTGACTTGTTGATGTAGGTTTGGCTGGTAGTACAGGGAGTTCCCCGCCGGAATACTACTTTGTTTTGGAGCCATTTTTGGTAAACATTAGTCTTGATAGTACATATTTGGCAGTCGTGAAGTAGACACGTGGCAAATTTTTATGAAAAATTATTCGATAAACGAAAGTGTTTTAATCGTTAAAATATTTTTTCAAAATCAATCATCGACTTTCATAAAAGAAATTACAATGAGTGACGAGGCCCATTTTCCTTGGAATGGATATGTAAATAAACAGAATAGTCGGTTCTGGGGGGAATGGGAAACCCCTTAAATTATTCAACAGTCACCTTTGCATCCATTAAAAGTGACAGTCTGGTGTGCAGTTTGGTCAGGAGGAATCATTGGGCTTACTTCTTTGAAAATGAAAAGGGCGTAACGGTAACCGTGAATGGGGAGCGATATCTTGATATAATGGAAAACTTTTTAACGCCACAACTGCATTGCTTTGGGCCTGATTAATATATGGTATCAACAAGACGGTGCCACATAGCCTACAGCCAGGATTACAATGGAATAACTGTAAGACCTTTTTCCACAACAAGTTATTTCAAGAAATGGTGATGTTGATTGGCCTTCACAATCGCCTCATTTGGCTTCTTCGGACTTCTTTTTGTGGCAATATCTGAAAAACAAGATTTATGCAAACTAACCAGAAACGCTTGAAATATTCATGATGAAATTAATGAACTACCGCATGAAATGTGTGACAATATAATGAAACATGTGAGTTCAAAAGGGCTCGCTCGCATTTGTGAGGCTAACAGAGGCGGACATTTATGGGATATTGTATTTCATACATAATTGCCGACATTAAATAACAAATTTATCAATAGAACATTTATTCTCTTCGATTTGATAAAAAAAAAGTTTCTTCTTCCCGGCGGGCACCCTGTATTTTTTCAACTAAATCAAAATTATTTCGGATTTAAAAATATTTTGGAAATTTATGTAGTCAATGTTAATGGTTCCGTGGAGGTTCTATGCTCTTTATGGAAAGGAAGGTGATAAACATATTGTTATGTTTTCTCTTACTCAAAGGCAGCGGTTTCTTTGATTCCATTTACCAGCTGTTGAATAATTTGAGGGTCTCCCATTCCCTAGAACCGACGAAAATAAGGCTCTTCACTCATTATGATTTTTTCATGAAAATCGAGGTTTTCATGGTCGAGCTGTAATATCCTATTAGCATATGTACGGCGGCGCAAATGGTCTTGTGGAAGAAGCTCTTGTGTTAACTGAATCTTACATGGAAAAAAAGCAAATCCTTGTGTAAAATGATCGCCAAAGTTGTTCTTTGAAGACCATAATCCTGAGCACGGCGTGGAATTGAGGTTGATGGATTGTTTTGAACACTTTCTTCAGCAGCAGTAATGTTTTCAGATGATCTGACAGTACGTTATTGTCTATGCTTGGGCCTATCACCTACAGACCATCTTTCTTCGAAATCATTCACTCACGATAAATAGTGCATTTTGTTGGGACGTTGTTTCTCCCAAAAATTTCACGTAACTTTCTCATTGTCACAGTAATCGATGATTGATTTTTAAGGAAGTGTTCTAACGATTAAAACACCTTGGTTTATCGAATATTTCTCCATAATAAAGTTGCCACTTTTCTACTTCACACTTGCCAAATGTGAACTGCCAAGACTAATGTTTACCAAAATGGCGATAAAACAAAGTAGCATACCTTGCCGGGAGACACCTTTTATAAACAATTTTTGTACAATTTAAGAAATAAATTTCTTCTGTTTAAAATTTCACTTGCCATCCCTGCTAAAGTAAATTCAAATGCTTTGATTTTGTTTTAAGTTTTTAACTTTTTGTTGCGTGATGATGGCTGGGGCAATTAAAAATGTCGTGATGTGTGTGAATCACTACTAAGGACATTCACAAAGAATGTGTATAACATTGCTGTTTAAAAGGACATAAATAAAATATTGAAGCAACTTTTTTCCATTTGTTTTAATTGTTTAACATTTTTATGAGTTTAACAAAAAATAAAATTAGATTTATTGCTGTTATGTATGTATGTATGTGTGTGTGTGTCTTTATAATAACTATTTTTGCTGTCACATAATAAAATAGAAAACCAAAACTAAAAACGGTCGATTACTAAAAGGTTACTACTGTTGGGTGGAGATGGCTGAAAATAATCGTTACTGTGATTGTTAACTTTTTAACCCACTGTATAGTATATAAAAAATGTTTTTATAGAGGTATAGAAATTTAAGTTGGCAGCACTTTTTTAATTGGCGGCAACCTACAGGGCTACGTCCCACCACCGGTTCTTAGTGAGGCCCGTTTGGGAGGCAACGTAGTCCCTGGCGCTTAAACCCCAACCGTGGAAAGGTGAAGCTTTTTCCTCTCCGATGCCCTGTTGCACTACAACAGAATGCCGCTACGCTAGGAGCGACGGAAGTTTAGATTGTCCGCGGCTCACAAGCAAGAAGAGGAGGTACGTCCCCAGTTGCTGTGCTTCTGAAATTGCCACCTGAGCTATGTGCTATGCGCCTTGGAAGTGTTAATATACTTCTAGTATTCACTAAGCGGCAAACCCGCCATCAGGTTAGAGCCACATGCCTCGTTAACTTGTACCACAATCTCTGAGTGTTCAGAACTATAGAAATAAATGATAAAATATTTTATTTTTGGTTTTGAAAAATTGCCTTGTAACTGTCAATCCCAATCTAAGCGAAATGTTGCTCCATCACAATAGCCAAAAAATTCGCCGAGTAAATACGCTGTTCGCTTAAACTTATTTCACACTACACAGTTCGATAAACACGATATATTTTCGAAATGCATTCGAGCTTAATTTCTAACTAATTCAGCAGCGACGTAATTAGTTAAGCATTCACTCCAAACAATATATAATTTTTGACAAGAGTTTAAAGATTTTAAAAGCCTAGCGGAAGTGATATAATCTTTACGTTATCTGTTAACGGCCAGTGCTTGTGTTTTTTGTGCGAAAAAAAATTGGCAACACTTTTTTAGTTGGCGGCCGTTTTGTCAGCTGTCAAGTGATTTATATTTAGTTTAACATTTCAACATGATTAGACTGAGGTTTGAACAACGCCTGCAAATTGTGCAAATTGGATCCCCCCAGAGGCATATAAATATGGTCTTTATAGATTATTCCACTATCTAGACACAGTGCAACTGGGGTATAAAAGGAGTCCAGTCCCCTGAAGACAGGCAGGTGGTCAACTGGAAACTTCACTTTATTTCCACGGGGATCAGTGAGCTCGCAGAGTTCATTATTTGTCTCTTTAGACTTATAATAGTTCTCTGGCTGATCATTGGTGTTGGCCCCTATATGGGAGCATCGTGGTGGTTGTGGTTTTGCGGCCCCATAACAGGTTTGTTTATTATGGTGGTCAGGATCATTTCGCTGATAATGACACGCTAAGTGAATGATCCAGTCCAGTGAGCATGCTTGACATGTGTTCTGGACAAGGAATTAGAAAGTCTCCGACTCTCTAGCAAGGTGTGATAGTTTGCAGACCTGCCCTGGAATTATTCAAGTTGCAACTAGGTGGTTCTGTTGCTTAGAATTATGTCTTCGGCTATCTAGGACGTTGTATAACGTTCCAAATTATACAAAGTGGTTTGTCCACCATCTGATTAAGACTATATAGTCAGGCGCGGATGTAAAACAAATCACACTCTGTGCAAATTGGAAGGGGGCACATTTATGGTCTTTATAGTACGTAACAGCTATCTAGATCTGTGCAACTGGGGGAAAAAATCAACTGGAAGCTCTACTTTATTTCCACGGGGATCAGTGAGCCGCAAAGTTCATTATTTGTCTCTTTAGACATTTAATAGTTCTCTGACTGATCATTGAGGTTGGCCCCTATATGGGAGTATCGTGGTGGTTGCGGTTTTGCGGCCCCATAACAGTATAATGGTTATTATGGTGGCCAGGATCATCTCACTGATAACGACACGCAAATTGAATGATCCAGTCCTGTGAGCATGCTAGACATGTGTTCTGGACAGGAGTTGAAAGTCTCCAAGCAAGGTGTGATGGTTTGCAGCCCTGCCCTGGAATTATTAAAGTTGCAACTAGGTGGTTCTGTTGCTTAGAATTATGTCTTCGGCTTCCTAGGACGCTGTATGATGTTCTAAATTATACAATTGTGGTTTGTCAACCATCTGATTAAGGCTACATAGCCAGGTGCAGATGTAAAACGAATCACACTATCTAACCTCCCCCCGGGGCCCCCACATTTATATGTCTTGACGGAATCTCACCGTCATATGTTACCGGGGGTAAAAGAAAGCCCAGTCCCCTAATAAGCTAGCAGGAGACAACTGCACAATTCCACTATATTTCCACGGGAATCAGTAAAGCCCCAGAGTTCAGCTATTTTATTTTTTAGACTTTTAGCTGTCCTCTGACTGATTATTGAGGTTGGCCCTTCGCGAGTATCGTGGTGGTTGTAGTTTCGAGGCCCTCGTTTGAGTTGTGTGGGTCAGATCATTCCCTTGAATTGTCCAGATCCAGTGAGCATAATTCCGGTTGTGTTGGTAAATTTTATTAAGCTTCATGCGTTCTGGACCAAGAGTTGGATAGTCTTGGAACTCTTCAGCAAGGAGTGCGAGGTGCGTACTGCTCCGGGCTTTTGAAGTTGCAACTAGCAGTGATTGGAGGATATACGTATCTGAAGGTCTTCTAGGGCGAGGATGACGCTGCATTACATCCACAGTGGTATGATCCACTGTCTGGTTATGGCTTACACAGCTAGGTACAGACGTAAATCTTATCACGCATGTGCAAATTGGGCTTCCCAAAAGGGGCACGCACACTTGATAGGTGTCTTCCCCATCTTGACATGTGACTTCGGGCGTAGTAGGCGGCACTAGTCGCCTGGGCTAGCAGCAGCCCGATACTGGAAGAGACAAAGGACTCTCGCAGCCCGACCAGTGGCTTGCGACACACACTGGTGCCACGGGAACCGGTTGCCCGCAGAGCTACAGCCCTATTCTTGTTGTTGGTGAGGCCACTCGGGGAGCAACGTGGGGACTGTGGTTTAATTCGGACTTTGAAAAAGGTTTTGAAGAAGTGTTAACGCGAAGAAAAGGTTAACATCCAAGTAAATCTCCTAGTTGCGCTTGTAACAGGACCAGGAGTTGTATAGTATCCAGCTCTTAAGCAAGGAGTGCAGGTACGGCCCTGCTACCGTGCACTCGAAAATTGTAACTAAGGCGTTTATCCACCTAGTGTGTATGTGTCTTAGGTAGTGGGTGGACGCTTTTTCCTACACCCGGTCGTAAGACCACCATCACGTTATGGCCCTACCAAGAAGTAACGGGGCTTCTTTTCTCTATAAAACAAAACAACTACAACAACTACACGCAAAATGATAAAGAAATGCCCTGAAAGATTAAAAGAATTACATCAGCAGTCAGGTTGATCAAGAGAAGTGATTGAGGGTGGGTGATGCAGTGGGGTATAAGACATAAAGCATTATGTATTCAGATATCATGATGCTTTGGTAGGCTTAAATATTTGTGTAGACATAAATATTTGAAATGCCACAGAGTATTTTGCTTTATTAACCCTTTAAGGTAGGTGAGACAGAGAGTAAGAGAAATAAAATGATATGTGCGTCAATTTTTCGACGGGGTTTAAATTACTTTTATTTGGCTGCGGTTTTCCGTCCTGACCAAATTGCACACCAAAGGTGAATGTTAAATAATTTGAGGGTTTTCCATTCCTATTACTCACATTCAAATGAAAATGTGCCTCGTCACTCATTATGATTTTTTCATAAAAATCGGAGTTGTCATGGTCGAGCTATAACATTCTATTGGCATATGTATTGCGGCGTAAATGATCTTGTAGAAGAAGCTCTTGTGGCATCTGAATTTTATATGGAAACAAATGCGAATCCTTGTTCAAAATTAGGGCCAATGTTGTTGCTTGAAGTATAAACTTAACAAACAAACAAAGTAGGTGCCCCTGTAGGCTAGTAGGTAGTGTACTAGCTTGTCAGTTTGGGGGTTGTGGGTTCGATTCCCAACGCAGACCTTGGTTTTTTTCACTACAAAAATAAAAATTGACTGTTGGTGGGGCTGCTTAGCGATGAAGGCATAGTCACTGTGCTGTCTTTATACGGCAGTTAACTTCCGATAACATGGGCCTTCTAGAACTGAAAGCTGCCCCGGTAGGCCTACCAATCTAGGGGTGGTTGTTTTCACTACGAAAAATAAGAGCTTGAAAGTTATGTAACTATTCTTCTACTTTCACCACCTGTCTCATCTCTTTTCTATCCCTTTTCTAAAAAAGAATGTAGCACGGTACTTGACTAAATAGGCATTGCTGCCTGAAGTGCTTCTTCTCTTTAAAAAAAAAAAAAACAAAAAAAAAACTCCTGAGCAGGGCATCGAATTTAGGTTAATGCATTGTTTTAAATACTTTCTTGAGCAGCAGTAATGTTTTCAGGCGATCTTGCAGCACGTTGTGGTCCACGCTTGGGCGTAACACCTACAGACCCTCTTTCTGCGAAATCATTCACTATACGATAAATAATGCGCTTTGTGAGCACGCTGTTTCTTAAAAAATTTCACGTTACTTTCTCATCGTCAGAGTAATCGATGATTGATTTTGATAAAATGTTTTAACGATTGAAACACGTTGGTTTATCGAATATTTTTGCATAATAAAGTTGCCACATGTTTAGTTCACGACTGCCCAATATGAACTGTCAAGACTAATGTTTACCAAAATGGCGGCAACTCTAGTGGAAACGAGTTAAAAAAGGCGCCTATTAATTAAACTCAATTCTTAGAAACAATACGTAACAATATTGACACTGTATGGCTGCGTGAGACAAGGAGTGAAGTTAAAGCGTCTAGCAAAATCATGGGCTCGCAGTAAAATGTGTTTAAGAGTCTGTTTTATTTTTGTTTGGGTACGGTTTTCCGTCGGCCCTCGTCAAATTTGGTTTGTGAACAAACCGGTTTCGACTGTTTGCCATCTTCAGTGTTCTTTTCGTACTAGTTGCGTTCTATTGTCAGTTGTCTTTATATAGTTCGTGTCTCCCTTCGTGTTACTGCGTTCGTCACTTTCTGTTTTTTTTTTCCCACATCTCTCTCACCTTTTTCGTTTGTCTCTTTTTACCTAATTTGTCGCTCCCTTTTTCATTCGTCTTCTTTCCTAACTAAATCCTTTTACGATCATGCTTGTTTTCCGTTTTAGTTTATGTGTGAACCTATTGGGTTTTTTCCCTTTTTTTTTTATGTGACATAATAATCTGTAATTGTACGTTTATGATGTTCTTTATTGCTTTCGTCTTGTGCACCTGCGTAACGTTTTTGTGCTGGTGTAGTGTTTGTTTTCCTGTAAAAATGTTCCAACGGCTCAAATATTGTGTGCGAAGCAGTGTTTATTTGCCCATTTATTATTCGTTCGTCCAATACATTCAGTCCCCTTCCTCTGCGCTGTGTATGAAGCAGTTTAACCGTTGTCTTTATATGTCCTGGTGTGCATTTGTTGTTAAATATATGGTTCGCAAAGTTTTATTCTGGTGTTGATTTTGGTTCTCGTAGTTTTCTGTTATAGTCTCTAATGTGTTCCCTAAATCTGGTCTTAATTTATTTTTCGTCCTCTTTGCCCGATGTAGCTATAATGGCATGTACAAGTTAATTTGTACACTCCTTGTCTGTCTAGTATATTTGCCTCGGTTGTTTTATTCCGTAGTATTCTGCCTAGGTTGTTTCTTGTTCTGAATGCGGTATTGATGTTGTGTTTTCCAAAGAATTTCGCCAGTTTGTACGTCGATTTTCCCATATAAGTTAATGTAGCCTCCTGTTCTTTGTTCGTTCTAATTTGTTTCGTGATGTTATCTACGAGGCGCTTTTTGTATCCGTTGTTTTCCGCTATGGTGTATATTGTTTCCATTTCCTTCATATACATTTGCCGTGTTAGTGGTGTTCTCTCGAGTCTTGTTATTAACTGCCTGATTGCTGCGTTTTTGTGTTGCTGGGGATGATTTGATGAGTTGTGTATTATTGTGTCCGTTGCTGTCTGTTTTATATTTTTTCCAACATAAAAAAGCTCTTGCGTTTTAAAAGTGAAAAACGTTGCACAAAACCCTCTTATAAGTCCACGTTTTTCCCTAAACACTTTTTCTTTGCAATATTTCCAAAGTTTTTATTTAAAACAGTTTTCTTAAGAGAACTTTTTGCTAACTTGCAAAAATCATCTTGTGTTAAAACTTATAACACAACATGTTATTTCCTCAACTAAATATTAAAAAAAATCCACTTAAGCCTTTTAGTATTTTAAACACGATGATTTCCTAAGTGTTCTCCAAGTATTTAACACAGAAAAAAAAAACTTCCAACAAAAAATATGTCGTCATGATTTTGAATCAATCTCGGCTGTTTCTCTTTTATTATTGAATTAATTATAAACAGTTTTCCTCTTTAACCAGCAACTGTAAATAACGCTTGCCCCAAGCAAATGTACTTGACTTTGAAGCATTATTGTTGACCTTTAAAATAAAATAGTAGGAAAACCATGATAAAGAAATCCGCAAAAACACTTTTTTACTGTGAATGAATTCTTTCTTGAATTCTTTCTGGTGTACGAATGTAGTGGATGGATATCAGAGACATGGAATGAAATATTAAACTGTCTAATAATACAGAAACAGACGTTTATTTTATGTACAAGAACGTGAGAGCATTAAAAGCATAAACAACAATTTGCCAACAACATGACATCATTTTTGCATTATTTTGCTTTAAGAGCAAAAGTAACAAAAAAAAATGTTATTTGTTATTTGAAACTTAAGTTTCAGATTTCCCTTTTTAAGTTTATATTTGTATGTGTGTGTGTGTATATATGTTTCTATATTTACAGATATGCTGCTTACTATTGGAAGGTCTTACGTGAGGGT
Source organism: Trichopoda pennipes (assembly GCA_030448955.1). Taxonomy (NCBI): domain Eukaryota; kingdom Metazoa; phylum Arthropoda; class Insecta; order Diptera; family Tachinidae; genus Trichopoda; species Trichopoda pennipes. The sequence continues at coordinate 8,819,262 of JASKUP010000002.1, forward strand.
AGACGTTGTTATATGGACTATTATTATATGGAACATGGCAAGCAAATGTATGGAGTACCTTTGGGTGGCATTGGTAGTGGTACTATTGGTCGTGGTTATGCTGGAGAATTTTGCCGTTTTCAAATGCGCCCTGGCATTTATGAATACAACACTGTGCAGGCTAATCAATTTATAGTGACCATTAAAAATCAAAAGAATGAAACCATCTTTCACAGCCTGCTCTCAAAATCAAATGTCAGGTAGGTAAACAGAGAGAAAAAATCTCCTGCTTATTTTTTCTAACCTTCCTTAAGTATTAATATGTTGGTTGTGCATTTAACACCTATTTGTAGATATTATAAAATGCAGTGTTGATTTTTTTTGTCTCTACACTGCCAAAAATTTAGATGTAAAATGATTTTGTTTGTTATTATGTTCTTGTTTTATTTCCATCGCATTAATCTTAACTAAATTGCTTGTTATGTAAATTTCATTTTGTTTTTTTTTTATTTCCTTTGAACTAAAATACACATAGGGTATTTTTTATAGAGGTATAAAACTTTGTAATCGAATAAAATAAAAAAAATAATTTTTTGAATTGTCATGAAATATACTTTATTTAAAAGACAATCTGACATTGTAATTTAAATATGAGTTCTATCCCGCACGTAGTCTAATATGGAAGTCCAACCGTCGAGGAATTTTTCCACAATTTACGGCCATATATATCTGCAATAACGCGGAAAATATTATCCTCCATGTGCTCGGGCTTACCGTATAAGACTAACGACTGCATTTATCCCCTGAGAACATAGTCTCGCGGCCTTAAATCACACCATCTGAGATGCCACTTCAGCTGTCCTTTGTTTAGCGATGAAGCTCACTTTTTTTTAAAGAGAAGTAGCAGGCAACCATGCCTATTTAGTCACAACCTTGCTGCATTCTTTAGAAAAGGGATAGAAAAGAGATGAGACAGATGGTGAAAGTAGAAGCATTGCCTTCAAGCTCTAATTTTTGTAGTGAAAACAGCCATCCCTAGATTGGTAGGCCCACCGGGGCAGCTTTCATTTCTAGAAGGCCTATGTTATCAGAAATTAACTGTCGTATAAGGCAGCACAGCGACCAGTGACTATGACTTCATCACTGAGCACAGCCCCAACCGACAGTCAATTTTTATTTTTGGTAGTGAAAACAGCCAAGGTCTTTGTTGGGAATCGAAACCACAACCCCCAGACTAATAAGCTTGTACACTACCTACTAGCCTTCCCCCCGGGGGCACATGATAGCCTTTGTTTAACCTACTATTCCATCTAGACTGGTGTCTTGCGGGGTAAAAGGGAGCCCAGGCCTCTTAAAGGCTAGTAGAAGCCATCTGGACAATCCACATATTTCCACGGGAATCAGTAGGCTCGCAGAGTTCACTATTTGCGTCTTTAGACATTTAGCTGTTCTCTGGCTGATTATTGAGGTTTGCCCCTATATGGGAGTATCATGGTGGTTGTGGTATCGAGGCCCTCGTGAGAGTTTGTGGGTCGGATCATTCAAAATGAACACAATGAATGATTCAGGTCTAGTGAGTATGAATGCCGTCGTGTTCTTAATTATATTAAGCGTTCTGGACCAGGAGTTGGATAGTCTCTAACTCTTTAGCAAGGAGTAAAGGCTGTGACCTACTTCGAGCTTTTGAAATTGCTACTAGGAGTGACCGGAGAATCCACGGATTCGAAGGCCTTCTAGGGCGTGTATGTCGTTGCTTTTCATTTACAGTGGTAATGGCCACCATTTTATTATGGCTCAGTGCCGGTGCAGATGTAAACCTTATTACATCATTACCTACTAGCCTACAGGGGCACCTTTATCCAGTTTTAAGATAAAGAATGAATCAAGCGAATTTTTGATACCCTCTTCTAAAATTAAGCATATTCCAGTAAGAGCGTTCTGCATTAATCGAAGTAAATGGCAGTCAGAAGGTGCATGGTTTGGTGGGTGAGCCAAAACTTTCCATCCACTGTTTTTTAAATAGTTTTTGACCGGTCTTGCAATATATACTGAGCACAGCCCCACCGACAGTCAATTTTAATTTTTTGTAGTGAAAATAGCCAAAAGGTTGGGAATTGAACCCACAACCTCCAGACTAATAAGCTAGTACACTATCTATTAGACTACAGGGCCACCTAAGGAATACGTCAAAAAAAAAACTGTTGTACTTGGAGTGATGACAATGCTCAAGTGTATTTTGAGGCACCCTTACACCTGTCTGTTTGTTATGCTTTTTAGGGGGATGGGGTGAAGTCACTGATCCGAACGTTACAATCAAAGATGACTTCTAAAAATTCATGCCTCTTTCGTTCTGCAATTGAACAATCATGATCAGCAGGAGTTATGGTTTATTGAAGAAAACCTTTGGCAACCGCATTCTTTCACATTTCGAATCTGCCACTAAGCCGCCAATATCGTACAACTAGACGATATTGGAGGCTTAGTGGGGATATGTAAAGTCACTTGTTTACGGTGATAAGCCCGAAACGATAGACCACTTGGATGACATTCGTTGCATATTGCCGATATACGGCCAAAAATTTTGCACAAAGTCATCGAAAATGGGACCTGCAGATTACACTACGTTCGGGCCAGCAGTGGCATTTATATGCCAGAAGTCATATTTAAATTATAGTGTCAGAAGATTATCTTTGGAACAACATAAATTTCATGTCAATTTAAACAATTCATCTTTCATATTTTATACCATTTCGAAGTTCTAAACCTCTATAAAAAACACCCTTATATAAAAGGAATATAAAACATATAATTTTACTAAAATTCATCACAACTTAAAGAAAACAAAACGCAGTTCTATACTCTCAGTGACTTAAATATTGGAAGTGGCTTTTAAGACTTCAACAACACCTTAATCGCTGCTATTTGAAATTTCGTCATCATCATTTCGTCATTCATCATTTTTTAAATTACCAATGGCCACTGACACCACGACCAATTTAAGTGGGCTATTGGAGTTTGCACCGAAATAAACTAAAAATCATTGTTTCTGTAATCTAAATCCGGAAGTACTTTTTTTCACAGGCCATACATACGCTTAATCAGGAAGACAGTGAAAGAATAACACGGGTTCCTTGAGAATAATCCGATTCAAACCCAGTGACTTTAGCTTAAATCTGTGTAAATAAATGGTTTGACTGAATTAGCATCGCTAAAAATATTAAAAAAAAAGTGACGTCACTTGCTCGAAAAGTATCACCATCATTATAAGGATACTCTTTTCAAAATTTTAAAATTTGAAATTAACTGAGATATAAGCAGCTGAAAAAATCATATTCTGCTGCCACTGCTACTGATCTTGTCTTGTCAGTGATTTAAAAAAGTCATGTGAGTTTTTTAAGATCACTGTATAACAAACAACAGAAGAATTTAAGTTTTAACCTCATAAAAGAAAATCTTTAAAGGTAGATCTTGAATACCACAAAAACATTGAGTAAAAAGAGAGACAATGACTCTCGGTGAACTGTTTTAAGCGACAGCTTCCTAAGCCAAAGAATAATAATTCTAACCTCGCTGAAGTCTTAAAAAATTCATGGATGAGTTCGTATGGCACCAGTTTCGTAAAAAGAATGAAGTTGCAGAGTGTATCTTGGTGAAGACGGGTGTGCGCATGTTAGCTTTCAAAGTTATCGTGCTAAGTTGTTGTTTTACGAAAAATTTATTTATTATTGAATACTAATTACACGTCATATTGTTGTTGTTGTATCTCAAATACATCTTTCAAAATCTTTGATTGCATGACTAAAAAAACATTTTCTAATGGAACTATTGTGTCTACAGTGTACCTGTAAATAAAAGCTACAAACAAACTAAACCATCTACGTAAACTTCCTTTTTTTGTTGTTGTATTGCTTCTCATTCTCAAACTAACAGTGATGGAATAATAGAAAGTAGTTTCATATTCTCTTTCCATTTCTATTATTAATGTTGTTATCTTTATGGAAATTACAACAAAAAACATAGCGTTGCCGGATTCGGAAAAAAACTATTGTTGTTAAAAAAAAAACATTTTACTTTCAAAAAAAATTTTTATTTTTATGAATAAAATTATATTTACTATTATAATAAAAAAAATAATAATAATACATAATAGAACTTGGATTTATAATGATGTATTCACATCGAAAGCGCTCGCCATTTGCGAACAAACAGTCGGACAAAACGTTATCATACAACGAATACTGAGTTTTAGGTTTTAAAAAGTTTTACTTCTCTTGCTCTCTCTCTCTCTTTTTCTCTCTATATCTCTGTCTCTCGCTCTCTCTCTCTCTCTCTCTTTGTCACTAAAGGGTCTCCTCATAAAGATCGTATTTTTAAATAGATAGCGTAATTATTTAAATTCTTGGAAAAAAGGACATTTAAAATTTTTAACAAAATATGCTGAATGTGAAATATCCAAAATTATAGAGTGGCCCCTGTATCATGGTAAGGACACGTCATTATATATTTTTACCTTATCACAAGCCCTGCTTTTACCTTCGAAGATTTTTTTCAACTAACTCTTATATTTTCCTGATTTCTTCAAGCAGCAAAAAAGTAAAAATCAACTTCATAACAAGAGTAGGGTGTTTTCTACCGAGGTATAGAATTTTGAAATAAAGTAAAAGTATTCGAAAGATAATCTTCTGGCGGCTGACCCACACCTAGCCTAATAATGAAGGTCCAATGGCGTTTACCAACATTTGTGGCTGTATATCGGCAATAATACGCCGGCAATATTGTCCTCCAAATGGTTTCCTCCGGGGGCACATAAATATGGTCTTTATAGAATTCCACTATCTAGACACAGTGCAACTGGGGAAAAAGGCAGCCCAGTCCACTGAAGGCAGGCAGGGAGTCAACTGGAAACTCCACTTTATTTCCACGGGGATCAGTGTGCCCCAGAGTTCATTATTTGTCTCTTTAGACATTTAATAGTTCTCTGACTGATCATTGACGTTGGCCCCTATATGGGAGTATCGTGGTGGTTGTGGTTTCGCGGCCCCATAATAGTATAATGGTTATTATGGTGGCCAGGATCATCTCACTGATAATGACACGCAAAGTGAATGATCCCGTCCAGTGAGCATGATAGACATGTGTTCTGGACAGGAGTTGAAAGTCTCCAACTCTTTAGCATCGTGGTGGTTGTGGTTTCGCGGCCCCATATCAGTTTATAATTCTATGGTGGCCGGGTTCATTTCACCTTTAATAACACCTACCTGGTGAAATGTTCCCAGATTCAGTGAGCATGCTAGACATGTGTTCTGAACAGGAGTTGCAAAGTCTCCAACTCTTAAGCAAGGAGTGATGATTTGCAGCCCTGCTCTGGAATCATCGAAGTTGCAACTAGAAAGTTCTGTTGCATAGAATTATAGCTTCGCCTTCCTAGGACGAGCATGACGTTCCAAATTATGCAGTGGTTTGATCCGCCATCTGATTAAGGCTTCATGGCCAGGCGCGGATGTAAATCTAATCACACGTTGTCCTCCAAATGGTCCCCCCGGGGGCATATTTATCGGTCTTTATAGAATAATTGACTATCTAGACCTGTGCTGCTGGGCAAGCAGGGAGTCAACTGGAAGCTCCACGTTAATTCCGCGCGAAGCAGTAAGCCCCAGAGTTTTTGCCAATTGTCTCTTTAGACTTTTAGCTGTTCTCTAAATGATTATTGAGGTTGGCCCTTCGGAAGTATCGTGGTGGTTGTGGTTTTGCGGCCCCAAGCATGAACTGATTATGTGGGCAAGGATTACAGGTGAATGATCCGGATCCAGTGACCATGCTGGTCATGTATTCTGGAACAGGAGTTGGATAGTCTCCAGCTCTTCAGCAAGGAGTATTGGTTAGCAATCCTTCTTCGGAACCGCTGAAATTCCAACTAGGAAAGAGCAATTGCTAGAATTTATCCTCGGCTTCCCAGGGCGTGAATTTCATTGCTTTTCATTCCCAGTGGTTTGACCACCATCTGATTAAGGCCTACGGCTAGGTGCAGATGTAAATCTTATCCTCCAAATGGTTAATCGTTTCGAATTTGACGCCGTAAACTAGCAATTTAGAGGTCATTTCACGGGTTCAAAACGAAACTGTTACCGAACGTTTCCTTCAGTAAATTAACTGCGGCACTGGCTGTGTGACAGGTTGCGCTATCTTCGGGGAACCACAAGTCCTGCAGTAAAAATGGCTCTATAGCGATCAACATTGACGTAACGTTGTATGTGCGTATATTGTCTGATGGGGTTTGATTTATTTGGGTATGTTTTTACATCAACCCGCGTCAAATTTGGTTTGTGAACAAACTGGTTTCGGCTATATGCCATCTTCAGTATTCGATATGTGCTTGGCTTTTCCGACGGGGTTAATTTTAATTTTATTTGGGTACGGTTTTCCGTCGACCCTCGTCAAATTTGGTTTGTGAACAAACCGGTTTCGGCTGTTTGCCATCTTCAGTGTTCTTTTCGTACTAGTACTAGTACGAAAAGTACTAGTACGAAAAGTACTAGTACGAAAAGTACTAGTACGAAAAGTACTAGTACGAAAAGAACACTGAAGATGGCAAACATCCGAAACCGGTTTGTTCACAAACCAAATTTGACGAGGGTCGACGGAAAACCGTACCCAAATAAAATTAAATCTTCAGTATTCTCTCTATACTAGTTGGATTTTATTGTCGGCTTTGTTAATATAGTTCAGCTTGTTCATGTCTCTCTTCGTGTTATTCTTATTGCCTTCGTCGCTTTCTCTCTTTTTGTCTGTATCTCTCTCTCCTTTTTCGTTTGTTTGTTTTTACCTAACTTGTCTCTCTCTCCCTTTTTATTCGTCTCTCTTCCTACCTAAATCGTTTCACGCTCAGGCTTGTTATTCGTTTGGGATTTTTCCTATGACTTAATAATCTGTAATTGTAGGTTTCTGAGGAAGCCGTATATCGGCCATGATGCAATTGTCCTCCAAGTGGTCAATCGTTTCGGACTTATGGACGTAGACTGGCGACTTCACATATCCTCACAGAAACTAGTCTAGTTGCTTAAAATCTCACGAACTTGGATGCCACTTCACTGATCCGAAACTTGTCACTATGCCAATATCAATCGTTTATGATTTTTTGTTTTAGTGTAAACCTTGTTTTGTCTGGGAATACGCAGACGGTGGGAGGAGTTGGGACCACTTGAGAAGGAAAAGGAAAGGTAGACAGAAACTTCGCCTATGCGTAACGTTCTGACTAGTGTGGTTTTTCAAGCAGTACGAACCATTGATTCCACCAGCCCATTAAACTAAACATCAAACAGTCAGTTTTCTGGATGCAATGCTGTCTGAACATTCACTAAAGGATTACCATCAGTCCAAATGCTTTTTGACATGTCCATTCAAACATTGCTAAAAAATTTCATCGTTAAATCGGATTTAAATATTTTAAACAGAACTATCATTTACAAAATAATTATAAATCACTCGACAGCTAAGAAAATCGCCGCCAGTTTAAAAAAAATAGAACTCTATACCTCTTAAAAAAACCACCTTTTATAATTCCAACTCCTATAACTTTCTAACGGCATTTACTCCTAATCGTACTTTAGGAATAAAAAAATTGAAAAACAAAAGATTTTTTTAATGTGGCAACGCTTTAAAAGTAATTCTCATTTAGTATAAAAACAGGCAACTTCATGTAAAACTACTTTCTATTATAACTCCAAGGCTCTAACAAATAACTTCCTAAATGGTTGATGTCTAAGCTAACTAACAAAGACACACACCCACACACACACTCATTTCTAGGAAATATACAATTTTCTTTATAATTTTATTTCTTTTTTTTACATTTTCTTTCTTTTTCTTTAAACACACAAACAAATTTCCTACGCCTAAAAATATTCACTATAATTTGCAAATTAATTTTAAACAAATTTCATAACTATTGGAACAATTGGAATACAACTCTGAATTACTGGAACTCTGGCTTAATATATTTACACGTAAATAAAAATAAAATTGGTTTTGGTTTAAATGCCTTTTTTCGTTCAATTACTTAAATTCCAATGTGTAAAATTTATATTATTAATGTGACTTGAACGTGTAGAGTAAAAAATTTCCATGTAAAATGTCATTTACCCAATTGCAGTAACAATCGTGCTAAGCAGCCTCTAGCTTTTTGGCAATCCCATTTAGATGATGCTAAATGTTTTTACACCGGCCTATATCCCAGATCCTGGACTGAATATGATCTTTCGGAGTATGGTGTGCGTTTGGTATGCCGCCAAATATCACCGGTGATACCACATGACTACAAAAACTCATCATTACCGTGTGCCGTGTTTGTATGGTCGGTGGAGAATGTTTGTGAAGAGGAGAGAACAGTTTCTATAACTCTAACAATTAAAAATGGCACAGGCACTAAGAAACAAGATGCCGAAGGAGCCGCCTCCTCTCAACTCTTTTCTCAGGGTAACGCCAAAGGTGTTACGATTATTCAAAAGATAGCTGATATGCCCTGTGCTTATAGTTTAGCTTGTCGCGTTTTATCCGAAATTAATATAACCCGATGTCTACAATTTGATCCTAGTGGCACGGGAGAACAATTGTGGCAGCAATTAAAGGATCAGGGTCAACTAAATGAGGAAGCTGCCGATGAGACTTTAAAGAGTAATAAAATTTTTAATATAAAACGAATAATTATTTTATATTTTCTATATTTTTTTTTGTTTTAGCCAAAGATTTGGGTGTGGCTGTTAGTGCTCGTGTTTCGGTCAAGCCTAAAGGCAGTCATGATGTAGAATTTGTTTTGGCTTGGGATATGCCCATTGTACATTTTCCCAAAAAGCTTAAGGCCCACACACGCTACTATACTAAATATTTTAATGCTTGTGGCGATTCGGGACCCAAAATTTGTAATTATGCTTTCAAACACTATTCCAGCTGGGAGAAAGCTATCGATAATTGGCAAAAGCCTATTTTAAATGATGAGTAAGCTTAAAGCTTTCATTAAAAAAATCGAAAAAAAAAACAACAACAATAATTTGTATTTTCTAGCGGCCTGCCGGAATGGTACAAAAGTGCCATATTTAATCAACTTTATTTTATATCAGATGGCGGCTCCCTGTGGTTTTTGTGTGATTCCTCTTTGGGTCAACAGTTGGACAACAATGATCCCAGGTACATTAAAGTCGTTTAAACATACATTTCCATTCGCATTCCTAAAAGCCAAAACCTTTTTAGACATGCCTATGGTCGTTTTGGCTATTTAGAAGGTCATGAATATCGCATGTATAACACCTATGATGTACACTTCTATGCCTCCACAGCTTTAGCTCATTTGTGGCCTAATTTACAGGTTTAAGTTCATAGAAAATCCTGTTAAAAATATTTAATACATTTTTGCACTCACCCTTTACAGGTCAGTTTACAATATGATTTCAAGGATGCCATTGCCGCCAATCTAACCGATACTCGTAAAATGCTATACGATGGCAAAGTTATGCCACGTAAAGTTAAGAATTGTGTACCCCATGATTTGGGTGATCCGGATGAGGAACCTTTCACTTTAATCAATTGTTACAATATACACGATGTCAACGATTGGAAAGATTTAAACACAAAGTTTGTACTCCAAGTCTATAGGGACTATTATATATTAAATGAATTGGCTCAAGCCCAGGCGGATAATGCCAGTAAATTTAGTTCCATTGAATTTATAGATAAGGACAGTTTATATGAAATGTATTTGCTGGACAATAAGCGCAAGAATTCCGTGGAGGATAAGAAAGGTAGCTCTTGATGAACTTAACTTTTCGCTTCATAACAATTAGAGAAATTTGAGGTTAGGATGTAAATTGTCTTAAAGCAGACTGTTTTTTGACAACTTCAGTATTATACCAATACCAATATAAAATGAAGGTGTAAGATTTAATAATGGAATATGATGTGGATCCATTGCTAATCTCTAGCACGTCTACAAACGACCGTTTCTTTCAGATAATTTGGAAACATTTTGCAACAAAACTACGTTTGTGTTGTTAATGCACCGCACGCGGAATTTCCGCTTTAAGAGTATAAGTTGTTTGTGGGTTGTCCACGTAAACCCGCTCTTTCAAATGGCCCCAAAGGAAATATTCCAATAACGTTAAATCAGAAGAACGAAGCGGCCAATTGTCATCGTCAAATTGAGAAATTACGTGACCAGGAAATTTCTGCTTTGTTTAACCACTGTGTGGTGCTATTTTGCTGCCAGCAAAGGTGACTGATGTCATGCGTTTCCATGCTCATTTTCGAAAAAATACTGGCCGATATGCCGTCGGTCATAAGCGCCTAAATGAATTTGTGCCTTTTTTGTGATTTTTTTTTTATTTTATTGAAAAATGCGTATTTTTGCGAACATCGGCGAGTTGATAATTTAGCTCATTTTCAACACTTTGCAGTAGAGCGGCTTTATGTACATCGCTACGACCGCAACGAGCGTATTGTTTTACTCCAACAACAATCCCTCCCCTCCCCCGGAGGCACATTGATATGTTTTACCGGAATCTCATCGTCATTACATGTGTCTTTGGGGTAAAAGGGAGCCCAGTCCCCTTCAAGGCTAGCAGGAGTCAACTGAACAATTCCACTATATTTTCACGGGAATCAATAAAGCCCCAGAGTTCAGCTATTTGTCTTTTCAGGCTTCTAGCTGTTCTCAGACTGATTATTAAAGTTGGCCCTTCGAGAGAATCGTGTTGGTTGTGGTTTTGAGACCCTCGTTTGAGTTGTGTGGGTCGGATCATTCGCAATGAACACAATGAAAGGTCCAGGTTTAGTGAGCACAATTGTAGTTGTGTTCTTAAATTTTATTAAGCTTCATGCGTTCTGGACCAGAATTTGGATAGTCTCTAACTAGGAGTGACTGGAAGATATACGTATCTGAAGGCTTCCTAGGATGTCGCTACATATCATCCACAATGTTATGATCAACTGTCTGTTATGGCTTCCACAGCTACATACAGACGTAAATCTTATCACACATCCCCCCCCCCCCTGTGGCACATTTATATGTCTTGACGGAATCTCCCCGTCATTACATGTGTAAACGGGAGCTCAGCCTCTAAAGGCTAGCAGGGAGCCAACTTATCACGCATACAGATGTAAATCTTATCACGCACTCCAGCAACAATATCGTGAGCCTCGAATTTAGCGATTAAAGTACGAATCTTACAAAGTGATACAAAGAAGTTTTCACCATTTTGACAGTAAATTTTTACAATTCTGTGCTCCAGGGTGTAAGTAGCGTTGCACGCTTTTAACTTTGCAATTTTTTACTAAATAAATTTTTAAGTAAGACAATTTACTGCCTAACCTCAAATTTGCCCAGTCATTATTTTAACACTAGGAAACATGAAAATTTCTTTACCTCTCTCTCTCTCGCTCTCTCACTCTCTTGGTTAAAAATTAATAGAAAATCGCAAATCGGCCTCCATGTATATAAATGAAACGAATGGAAAAGTGTATTTAATGGATGCCATGACCTATTTAAAGGCCATGTATCCATCATGCAAAGCTATAATGGAAAGGACCATCGAATACGATAGAGATAATGATGGTCTGATTGAAAATACCAAAATGCCAGATCAAACTTATGATTCTTGGGTAATGGAAGGACCAAGGTAAGATAACTAAAATATAATTAAGTTTAGATTAAAGAAAACAATGTCACTGTATTTATTTTGTAAAATTGTTAAAAAGCTCTTACTGTGCGGGTCTTTGGTTGGCGGCCTTGCAAAGCATGTCTGTTATGTCAAATATATTGGATCAACCGAACGATTGTTTGCGTTATCAAGATATATTAGAAAAAGGCAAACGTTCCTTAGAGGATAAATTGTGGAATGGCAGTTATTATCGTTTCGACACATCCAACAGTCACAAAGAAACTATAATGGCTGATCAGCTGTGTGGTCATTGGTATATGAAAAATTGTGGTTTCGATTATGAGGTATAATAAAATCTTAAGTAAAGCAAGGGAATATTTTAAATTTTCTTTTTTTTTTGCAGATATATCCCAAAGAAAATGTACGCTCGGCTTTGAAACGTATATATGAAAATAATGTGATGGGTTTTCATCAGGGTAATATTGGAGCTGCCAATGGTTTTATAGCTAATGCGGATCCCGAAAAGCCTGGCCATGTAGATACCAGCAGCATTCAGGCTGAGGAAGTATGGCCAGGAGTTACGTTTGCTTTGGCTGCCACCATGATACACGAGGGTATGTTTGAGGAAGGTTTTAAAACGGCTGGTGGCCTTTATGAAACTATATCGACGAAATGTGGCATGAACTTTGAAACCCCAGAGGCTTTTTATGGCGAAAAACGTTATCGTTCTATAGGTTATATGAGACCTTTAAGTATTTGGTCCATGCAGGTGGCCTGGGAAAGACGTAAGGCTTTAAGAGATTAAGCTGAAAAGCTAATTGTTAAATAACAGTCTTTAAAAATCCATTTAACTATTACAAAGTTATAGGAGCTTGTTTTGGCAGTAAGTAAAGTACAATGTCTATTCTTTATACAAACACATTTATACTGGTGTATTAAACTGATTTTAACCGAAACCAAAGAGTACAGTATATTTAGCTACATATGTATACCCGAGAATGAATTCAAAGAGCTTGTTTCTTAAAGGCCTTAGCTTGAATGGTTTTATGACAAAAAAAGAAGCACAAATTTATATTAACATAAGTTTTTGAATAGGAATTATACATAAAAAAAATTTTTAAAAAGAGGTGCGCATGTTTATTAATTTAAGTTAATTAGTTATTTAATTTATTTAAAAAAATTCAAACACTAAAACTGCAGCTCAAATTATAAATTGTATGCCATCTGTTAGAATTCTTTAAAAAAATCCTAAAGAATTTTTTTTTACTTATTTACATAACTATTAAAATAAAAATTAGATCCTTGCTGGTTACAGTCCTCTCAGTTTGTTTTTAGGTTCCTGTTTTGTTTAGTACTTTAATAACTTATTTTAAAAATATTACATTTATGTAAGTTTTTTCTTAATACTTAAAAAAAAATACAAAATAATTAATTGTTGAATAAGTGTGCTTTGAGAAAAAGAAATGTTTAATTTTAATGTGTTACAAATTAATTGGTGTTATATTTGAAAAAATAGCAAAATTATATTCATCTCAATTAAATGGAAAAAATTATATAAAACAAATACATACATATATCAATAAAAAGAAATATTTAAACACAAAAGGAAATGGTTTTACTTAAGCTAGTAAGCAGTGAATTCCAAACTATTTAAAAATTTTCAAAAACACGTATGTGTAAGATCCTGTTAAAACTTATTGGGAATGGATTTCCAGCAGTATTGTTAAGTGCAATCAGTTGCGTTTTATATATATATATATATATATATATATATATATATATATATATATATATATATATATATATATATATTAATAAAAAGAAATATTTAATCACACAAGAAAATGGTTTTATATAATTTTGTAAGCAGTGAATTTCAAACTTCTTTGAATCTACAAAAAAAACCATACATGTAAGTTACCGTTAAGTAAATTCTATACTTTCTCTTTTAAAACTCATTGTGAATGAATTTATAGCAGGGTGTGTTAAATGCAACCCGACTGTTGTTTTTTTTATTTTGAATAAAAATAGAAAACTTTTATAAAGAAAAGACGTTTAAATGCCATAGTTCAGTTTTATCATTAATGCATTATTATTATTTAAAGAAACTGCTTTTATTTTTAATAATAAGCAGTGAATTTTAAACTACTTAACATCTTTAAATAAACCAATTGTAAGTTACCGTTAAGTAAATTGTACACATAAACGCTTATATCTTATTGTGAATGAATTTTTAGCAGTTTGTGCTCATTTCTAGCCAGTTTGTTTTTTCTATTATGAAACACAACAAAATTTAAAAAAGCTAAACAATTGCAAAATCGTTCTTTTTATTTTAACAGCTTCTCTGCTAACGATAGTTATCCTCTAGAAAATAAAACTTGTACCGAAATTGACTGCAGATCGATTAACACTTTGAAATTAATATTTTGATAGATATGAAGAAAGGTATTTACGTGTTGCAAAATGTACATTAATTCAAATAGTTCAGCAGACAGTTCCAGCCAACTATAGAATGCACAAATTAAACGGAATTGTGTGATTAATTAACGTTTACTAAGCAAAATCACTAACAGTTATCGGTTAAATTATTCCATTATTTGTGACTAAAGTCAAAAACAAACTAGAAAAAACATGCCAACACTTTCTTTTTTAAATTTGAGGTTAGAAAGTAGATTAGCTTATAACATGCTTCTTTTTCAGCTTTGTTGATACCCATGTAAAATCGAAATATGGGAATTAATAATGGAATATGATGTCGGGAAATGTCCACCTCTGCGATGCGCTTTTCACAAAATTGTGAAACATATTTAGCAACAGAGCTTCGCTTATCTTGTCAATGCAGGGCCGAATATAACATAAGAACAAGGCGTCTAATTGACATTGCCAAATTGAGATTTCTTGCTGAAGCCAAAGGTCGCTGATGTCAACATTAGCCAATTAGGGATTAAATTATGCACAACGGCCTAGTAAGAAGCCTGATTGCGAGGAAAAGGTGCTCAAATTTTACAAAATATTACAGTGAAGTTTTCACAATTTTTTTAAATAATTTTTTAAATAAATATTCTTTGCTTAAAAGTGCAAAGTCCCGTGCAATTGCCCCAACTTTGTACTAAATAAATGTCAAAGAATGACAGCTCAATTGTTGACATTTAATAATTTAACAAACAATTTACTAACTAATCTCAAATTTGCCCACCCTACTAAACATCGAAGTTAAGTCATCAATTTCTAAGTAATACAGATTTATTATGGGTTTAAAACGACTTCTAATTTTTCGTAAAGCAAAAACTTTTTTTAATACTTTTAAAATTAAAAACTTTCACACATTTCTTTTATTATATTTTATATTAAGAATAAAAATTTAAAAATTATTTCTTTGTCAGCCTACTTGATCTGTTTTATGTTCATATCGTTTGGAATTCTGTTGCCATTCTCTAAGAAATTTTTCATATTCTCTTTTACTACGGCAAACGATTACCAAACTTGAAGGTCTACAGCCATATGTTTTTAGTTCGTCAATGCGTTGTTTAGTAGTTTTTAAACTGTGGCATAAAATGCGTGGTACCTGAGCAATTTCATGACGCGTAAATTTAGCCTCGTCCAAAAGATAATCCAAAACTTCTTTGATTTTAGTAACTCTTACAGATTTAACCTGTGGATGTCTATCCATAATAGATTTTGCTTCTTCAGGGCTAAAGCCCAAACGTTTTCCTATATATTCGGCAACAGTTGTGTTATCACCCAAGATTTCTAGTTCATCTAAAGAAAGTTGTAGCGATCTGAAAATTATATAAAAGATTTTAGATTTTTATTATTGCATTTTAGTTTTATATTTACTTCTGTAATATGGTTTCTGGGCATCTAACCATCCAAGGCATTATTTTATCCTTCCTAGCTTGTAAGGCCCGTTTTAAGCGCAGCTCAACAGACCGAGGGGCATAACGAAAACCCCATAAATCTTTTAAAATGTTAATTGGTTCTACATTGTAATTAATCATGTGATTAAGATTTGTTTCGAACATATCCAAGGGCATTTCCAACACAAATAAGCGTTTAACCAAATATTTTGTAACTAAAGAAGGTGGCAAATTAAGCTTATCGGCTATAAAATAAACTCTATTGCCATGCTCTACAAATTTAGTTTCACGATTTAAGGCCGCTACCAATTTACGCAATCTCGGTACTTTTAGCAGTAAAAATGATACAAAATCGTTAATTTCTCGAAAACCCTTTAGAGATTTTATTAAATTTAATTTTTCCGTTAATGCTTCTGAAATCTTAAAATGTTGAAATTTTAAAAAGAAATTTTTAAAAATTTAAACTTACTCTTATCCAGTGTTATAAGCCAAGGATATTCAAGAAAATATTCCTTTTTAATGCCTTCTAAATACAACACGTCCATGGTTTCCACTAGCGACTTCTGCTTGTGCAATGTAAGCACCACTTCATCGTTCATTATCTGCTCCACCTCATCCTTGTTCAGACGAAATTTTCGTTGTAAAATATCTATCAATTGTTTAGCGTTGTCTCGCTTTTCCGCTTCAGGTTTATATGGTACTATATACTCGGCATCACCTTCAATGGCTCTTAGCCGTGCAAATCGCAGAGTTTCCGTTCTATGTTGTATAGCAGAGCACACTAAGAATCTTTGCTCAACTTGATTGTTCAAAAAGGTTGTTAATTTAATATTTTTATAAGAAAGTTTCTGCGCATTCAACAACAAAGCACGTTCGAAGTTTTTTATTAAATTACACCACATTTTTTTGTTTTGTTATTATTTAAAAGGAACTAAACCATTTTATTTAGCGTTTACATAAAAACAAAAATTTAATCAGCTGCTCGCATATGCAAATGAAACAATGCCACTTGACTTACGGTATATTTTGGGCTGCCAGATGATTGTATTAAAAACTACTACACCTTTGTGGAAAAACTCGGCATTTTCAGCATTTCATTTCGGCAAAATGGTCAAGAAATTTGGCGTTACTAAATCAAAGTACTTTTCAGTAATTTTATAGATTTTCGAAACACAAATCCACAATAGCACTTTTGTATGTCTTCGTATATATTTAGCCCAAGTAATGTAAACTGTAAGTCTACATAAGCAGAAGATGTTAGGTGTAATCCTTACACATCGCAAAACACAAAAGTATGGCTTGAAATCTCATGTTGCTACCGCGTTTGAGAAAAATGTTTTAAAATTTAAAGACAGCCGTTTACACTATAATTGAGATGTTTAAGGCTGACGTTTTATCTACTTTTTTACCTTAAAAATTATTTTTTGTAGTGAAACCAGCTATTTTAGTTGGGAATCAAACCCAAACCCCCGACATATTAGTTAATTACACTACCTACTAGCATACAAGGGCAAAAACATACTTAGCACTTCCCCAAATTAAATGAAATTCAGAGTTGTATTTGGATTTTACGTGTTTATCGACGTGTTTAAATCAAAAACAACTCATTTGAGATGTTTAACAAAACACGTTAATGTATGATCAAATATCTCAAAATCGACGTGTTTAATGCTTAAACACGATTGAGATGTTAAACACGCTAGGTGTGAACATAGTATAACAAATTTCCAATTATATATCTTGTGGTATACTATAATTACAGAATATTTGATAGTCAAAGATATATATTTTTAAATTATAAACGTTTATTTTTGATTACATTAAATAATATTTACTTATTGTTTTGTTTGATTAAATCTATTGCATATGTATTTTTTAATTTTAGAAATATTTCATGTTTTACTTATTTGTCATATTAAAGCATATATATATATAACGTTAAATTATAGCAAAAAAACTTATTATTTACTTGTAGATTACAATCAATAACATTATCCGATTGTTTTGTTTTCTATTAGCAAATTTGAAATATTGCTTACAGATGAATTTATAACGCAATCATCTGGCAGTATACTTTTTTTCAATTTACCATGTCCATCATTCACAATAGTTTATAATGAAATTTGGTTCAAGAATCTTAAAACAACAGAATACATTGAAAGTAAAGAATAGTTAAAGTAAGATATAATTTAGCTGTGACAAATTATAATATTAAATGAACATTTTTAGGTAAAATGTCCAATGACTTGTGTTCACCATATAATTGTAATGTTTGCTTAATGCTTAAATCCCACCAACAAGAGGATGAAAATCATTTAGCGGCCAACGAGGGATTTCAACATTTACTAACCTGTAACGGTTGCCAGTTAATAAAATATTGTAGTAGACAACATCAAAAGCTTGATTGGCGCATTCATCGAGAGTTTTGCCAGGCTGTGCAGGAAATTAAGCAAAATTTAAATGTTACCCACCCGCTTGATATAGCCGTTGTACCACGAACCAGGAGAGAGTTAGAAACATTTATTGTACAGTTTAAATATTTATTGAGAAATGCCTTGGGCAGAAAATTGGAATTTCAGGAGGAGGAATTAAGTTCATTTCCTCTGTATTGTGGTCGCTGCTTTAAATTTAAATATTTGAAGGCCGTTTGTACGAATTGTTATAGCCAGGCATATTGCACTGACCGGCATAGAGAATTGCATGAGACAGAGCATGCAAAAGTTTGCGAATTATTACAAATATATTATTGTCCGTATAAAGTACGACCTACAAAAGAGGATTTTGATGTGCAATTTAGTAACACAATAAACGAGTTGCAAAAGTTGAACCTGGTGGAATATATACAAAATGTATTTTCTTTAAAACTACCTTTAAAGCCCGACGAAATTCAAAAAAACTATCAATTGTTTTCATGGGCAGCTGACTTTAGTTGCGTTACGACTATTTGTTATGCTATATCGCTTTTAGATCTTCATAATTTAGATTTGCAACAATTTACTATATTCGTATTGGGTGCCAGCGTTGAGCCCATTCTATGGTTTCGCGAAACTCATTGTAAAATATTTTTTCTACAAAGCCCTCATATCACTGAACTGATTATAGTTTTCATAGGACCTGAGGTAAAGAAAGATTCCTCTAAAGTGTTAAGCTTTTCGTTTAAAGTAAGTTTTTTTTTATTAAAATTTATTCTCTAAAACTAAAGAAAATTATTTTTAAGGGTGAACAGCGTTTTGTTAGGTTGAAGAGCTATAAAGGACTGTTTGAGGATTACTGTAAAAATTTCCGCGTCAAACCCACCCTAATTGTGGCATTTAACTGCGGTTTTTCGGAGTTTAGCGAATATTATAATTCTTCGCCATGTGAAACAAATTTTAATTATTTAGAAACATTAGATGCTGCTTATAGAAATGTCAATGCCAAGGATACTTGGTTTCAAGGATTAATAGAAATATTACAAATCTTTAATACACCCATTGTGTTTACTTCCTTTACCAAACAAGAATCACAATTTGATTTTGCAGCTTTACAAAATGCTGCTATTAAACAACGCCTTAAGGTTAATATTAGTCGCATCTTAAAGATTCAACAAAATCCTTTTCATGATCTGCGTCCCTTAAGACAGTGGTATACGTGTGATCGAGAGGAGGAGGAGTTTTATTATCGAAATGGTTATATACAGGCTATACAAACTAAATTAGAACAGTAAGTTATTTTGTTTCATTGTGTTTTTTGTTTGAAGTTTTAAAGTTATTTACATTTAGTAACTATTTTTATAAAAAAAATTATATACAGACAAAAAAGTACAAGCAGAAAGAAATAAAAAGAAAAAATGCAGTTTGATAACTCATGCTTTACGGTAAATATTTATTTAAAATACTATATCAAAACTTATAGTCATCTCCTAAGTTTTTTGAAGAGTTAATTTTTAGAAACACTTAAGTTTTATTCTTCATATATTTTAATTGATGATGGTGATAAACTAAGCCCACACTGGCTTCTATCACTAAAGCTGTAAAACTAGTTTATTAAATTTGATAACTTAGTAAAAAATAACAATTGGTAGCCCACATTAATATATACTAAGAACCGGCTCACATTATGCCACATTTTTTGCTGCGATTAGGGTTAAAATTATTCAAAAATATTTTATACAAGACGTCCCATGTCGCAGTTTTGTGGAGCACCTCTTATCGGAGTTATAGAGTGGGTAACTTTGAAGTTAGGAATAAGATGTGGTGGGTAAATGTCCACCTCTAATATGCCGGCAGATATCTGCTCTTTTTACAAAATTGTTAAGCAACAAAGCTTCGCTTATCTCACTAATGCAGAGCCAAATATCATCTTTTAGAGCATCAGTTAATTGTTGGTTATTCACGTAAACCTGGTCTTTCTAATGGTACCAGAGAAAATAATCCAACGGCTTTAAATTACAAGAACGAGGCGGCCAAATCAAGAAATTATGCGAAGTTAAAATTTCTCATAAAATAACTGAATTGTTTGGGCGGCTGAAACCAAAGGCCACTCATGTCAACATTAGCCAATTGCAGTCTCAAAAATTTTATTATCATGGATTGGGTTGTGCATAGCATTCAGGATAATGGCGCTTCCTTGCTCATTTATGAAAAAAATACTAGGCAATGATGCCGCCTGACCACAAACCGCATCAATCGGTCACTTTCTTTAGATGTTTGTGAATTTTGTGATCTTCATCACATTAAATTTCTTTTGTTTACACAATCGTCTTATTAAAAATCAGTCTCATTGCTAAAAAAAACGATTTTGTTGAAAAATACGTTGTTTTCATACAGCCAATTCACAAATATTCAACGCAAACAATGGTTACTTCTTACACCAATTGAACTTTATAAGTATGAAGATGAAGATTTTTTTGCAAAACATTGTGTGTGTGATCAGTTTTTGCAAACATTGACGAGTTGATATTACAGGCTCATGCTTAACCCTTTACTGCACAGCGGTTATGTTTGTATTGTAAGATAGTATTATTTTGGTGTATTTTTAGCAACAATATCGTAAGCCTCGATTTTAAAGATTCAATTATGCGCAGCAGCCTCTGATTACTAGAAAAGCTGCCCGAATTTTACTAATCAATACAGTTAAATTTTCACCATTTTTATAGTAAATTTTCACAGTTAAGATTCTTTGCGTAAGAGAATAACATCCATGCTTAAAGTTTTCCAACTTTACAAAAAAAAATTCAAAGGATTACAGCTCTATAATCATTTGACAGGCAATTTACTTTCTAACCTTGATTTTACCCATGCATTGTCAACGAATATGTTAAAATACAACCTTCTCCAGACAAAAAAGTAAAAAAATTATGGAAAATAGCGTTTGTGCTTTTTAATATATTGTTATTTGATCAGATTTTCCAAAATCTTACAACAATAATTTAAACCACAGCAACGTTCTTCGTTACCTTGCGTACCCAAAATACGGCAAAACTTTTAACAACTGTGGCAACAAATTTTACATTTCCCTTATAATCGGCTGGAGCCAACCATTGGAATTCTACACTATTTATTGCCTTGCCGTCCAACTGTACATGGGTCAAAGTGTCCTAAATTATAAAAAAAGTTTTAATTTAGAACTAATGAAAAAGAAATCATAACAAACTTACTCCTTCAGCTGAACAGTCTAAAAGTTGCGATTTATTGGGCTCTACAATTTTAAAGGTGCCTACAGGTTCTTCTTTATCGTTTCGAGCTTGTAAAACATATCCCAAGAAATCATCACCGCTCAAGGTTATCGAAATTTTTTCTCCCGATTTTACTGAGTTTTCTCCCGAAAATTGATAAGGGGGTTCTGAGGTTTGACCTGGAGTACCATGCCCAGGTGTAAGTCCATTTGTGCAAACAACCTTAGGAGCTCCAACGGAATGGCTAAAAACTGGAGCAGCCAAGCAAAATACAACAATTATAAAGCCAAACATGTTGTTGCCTTTAATCACTTTTAAAAATTTTACAATAATAAAAATAATTTTCAATCATTTCGTTATTTATATAAAAAAATTGCATTTCAATTTTTATTCTGCTGTTGAATGCTGATTTCTTAGAAAAGCAAAAATATAGAAAACTGATTATAGGTTTGTGGGATTTTTCCCTGTCTATTTGTTGTTATAATTGTTTAGAGGTAAACATTTTATTTAAGCGATAAAGGTGTTATGCATTTCTTTATTACGTCGAATATAAAGATTAGAAAAATGTCTTGGGAAAGAGATAATTTGAGTATTTTGTAAAGTCAATATTCTATGTTAACTTTAAAATAATACATTCCTTTTCCACTTGAATGCATTTTCTCCAAATGTTATTTTAGCCCTAGAAAGATAGTCTGCGTAAAATTTACGCATACTCTTTTAAAATATTGTTGTTTCTTTTTATTTGCAATAAATTCGCCGTTGCACTCTTAAAACATCTCAATCGTTAATCAAAGCGTGAATAAGACACACACACGTCGCTGCGGTAGGTATTTCTAATTTTGAAATATAATGGTAGTGTGAGTCGAAATTATGCATGATTATCTTTAGAGTGACTATCAAGATGTGTAGATGTGTTTTACCTTTGAACTTGTCGATATCTTGACTGAATTTAGAATGAAGATGCTATATTAGCCTCCCTTTTACAGTCCGATGATGAGATTACTTCTGAAGAAACGTATAGCGAGATAGAAAACCATGAAAGTGTAGATGATGTACAGAGTGACATTGAAGAAGTTTTCGAAGAACTGCCGCCGTCTATCGCAGGCGAGTACATAGGCGAAGTTAATGTAGAGCAACCAGCTTCTTTGTCAGCGTCTTGCCGAATAGTCACCTTGCAACAGAGACCTATAAGAGGAAAGGATAGACATTGTTGGTCGACATCGAAATCAATCGCATAAGGTCGAGTCGCAGCAATAAATATTTTTAGATCTCAAAGGGGTTCTACACGGATGTGTCGCTATTTTCGTGATCCACTTTCTTGCTTGATGAAATAATTACGGAAATCGTAAAATGAAAAGAAGTAAATCTATGACCAGCGCTACATTTTGCGATACGTGCTAAGTTGAAACTCGAGATTTGATTAGGATTCTGATAATGACAGCAGTAAGAAAGGACAACCACGTGACTACAGATGAGCTATTCGATTGATCATTGTCCATGGTGTTTGTGTCAATGATGGGTCGTGATAGATTTGTTTTTTTAATACGATGTCTCCGTACGGACGATAAAAGGATTCGCCTCGCGCTTCAAGCGAGCGATATATTTAATCCTATCAGAAAAATATGGGACATTTTTGCACTCAATGTATAACTAATAAAACTCCAGGAGAACTGTTATCAGGGTTTCGCTGTCGGTGGCCCTTTAGGATGTATACTCCTAATAAGTCAAGTAAATATGGAATAAAAATAGTTATGATGTGTGACAGTGGTACAAAGTACATGATAAATGCATTGCCTCACTTGGGTAAGGGAACCCAGACGAATGACTTGCCACTTGGCGAATATTACGTTAAACAATTAACACAACCTTTACATGGCAGTTGTCGTAATATTACGTGCGACAATTGGTTCACGTCAATACCCTTGGCAAAAAGTTTACCCAATGAACTGTACAAACTTACTGTTGCAGGGACAGAGTGTGATTTGTTTTACATCCGCACCTGGCTATGTAGCATTAATCAGATGGTGGACAAACCACTATACATAATATGGAACGTCATGCTCGTCCTAGATAGCCGAAGGCATAATTCTAAGCAACAGAACCACCTAGTTGCAACTTTAATGATTCCAAGACAGGGCTGCAAACCATCACACCTTGCTAAAAAGTTGGAGACTTTGCTACTCCTGTCCAGAGCACATGTCTAGCATGATCACTGGACTGGATCATTCACTTTGTGTGTCATTATCAGTGAGATGATCCTGGCCACCATAATTTTCATAATTCCCTTATGGGGCCGCAAAACCACAACCACTACGATGCTCCCATATAGGGGCCAACCTCAATGATCAGTCAGAGAACTATTAAATGTCTAAAGAGACAAATAATGAACTCTGCGAGCTCACTGATCCCCGTGGAAATAAAGTGGAGTTTCCAGCTGTCTCCCTGTCTGACTTCAGGGGACTGGGCTCCCTTTTTCCCCCAGTTGCACAGGTCCAGATAGTCAAGTATTCTATAAAGACCGATAAATGTGCCTCCAAGGGGGACTGTTGCAGGGACAGTGTGATTTAACAAACTTTCTCGTTTTTGAGGAAGTGATGAAAAACAATTGATCACGGTCCATGGGAAAATCAATATTTTGTTTTGACGGCCCCCTTACACTTGTCTCTTATAAACCAAAGCCGACCAAAATGGCTTACGTGTTATCATCTTGTGACGAAGATGCTTCTGTCAATGAAACTAGCGGCAAACCTGAAATGATTTTGTTTAACAATGAAACTGAAGGTGGAGTAGACACACTAGATCAAATGTGTTCTTTCATGTCATGTAGTAGAAACACTGTTTTTTACGGAATGATCTATGTTGCATGTATAAACGCTTGTGTAATACATAGCCATAATGTCAACAGCAAGAGTGGTATAATTCTAAGTCGCAAACATTTCATGGCACTTAAATCACTAATCATGAATATAAGACTAGAAGCACCTACTTTGAAGAGGTATTTGCGTGACAATATATATGCAAATAATTGTCGAAAGGAACTGCACACACATTCAAAGATAACATTGAAGAAAATGCTGTAGAATCCATATGTGACAAGTTGCTCCATCTTGTTGAAACCAAACAGAGTTGAAAGGGATTCTCTTTCGGCATAATTCTGGAAAGAAAGATTCTTTCAACATCTTTAAGTAACTGTCTCCATTGACCGTAACTGTAAGACCGTTTTCTTTAAAAAACTAAGGCCCGACAATGAATCTTGAAGAAACTGCACATCACACTGTGACGCGAAGTGGATGTAATTGCATTTGCCGGAGTATCCGTGGGTGAGAATTACTCCATATTCGACAATTTTGTTTGTTAACGTTGCCATTTAAATCAAAACGTTCCTCGTCAGACATAAAAAGGCAGTTCAAGACGTTTTTATTCTCTGAGGCCATTTGAATGATCTTCCCACAAAATTCCGAGCGAATCGGGAAGTCTCTTGGGTTCAGTTTGTTTGTTAATTGAATTTTATATGGAAATAAGTTTAAATATTGGTGCAAAATTTGAGCAAATAAGCTCCTTGTCGAAACTCGTGGATTAGATTGTATGACAGCAGCTACAGCAGCGATAGCTTCCTGTGCCCGAACTGAGGGATCTCGATAATTAGGCCTTCTTGTGATAGTGCCACGCTCGGCGAAATTCTATAGGAGCCTCCTTATAGTCCATCTGCTAGGCGGAGTGTCACCAAACGTCTATATTCTCTTTAGACGGAAACTGCGGACACTAAAGCGTGAAAGCGTTGCACTATCCGAATTCTTGTTTCATAGATTAAGAATTGGTCTCAATCTATAAATGAAAATATAAATGCAGCAGGTTGGTTACACAGTTAGTACGTCTCTTTTTTTTGGTAGCAGCTTTATCAGCCACCCTGTATATTAAAATTTTATGATTCAATGCCAAACAGTATTAAAAACCACGACTGACTAATCATACACATTCGTATGATTGGGTACTTTTTATAGAGATATAGAACTTTGAGTTGCCATCACTTTTTCTAATTGAAGGCCATTCTGTCAGCTTTTAAGATATTTAATAGGTGTACAAATTAATAATGTCGAGTGTTTTCCTTGAAAAATACATTTATTATAATAACAAAATAAGTTAATACATAATTCAAAATATTATCCATAGCATATGGATTCCGCGCTAAAATAACTGATCCGTTTTTTTTTTAAAGAGAAGTAGCACTTCAGGCAACAGTGCCTATTTCGTCACAACCGTGCTACCTTCTTCAGGAAAGGGATAGAGAAGAGATAAGACAGGTGGTGAAAGAAGAAGTATAGTTACATAGCCTTCAAGCTCTTATTTTTCTAGTAAAAATAACCACCCCTAGATTGGTGGGCTAAGTACACTACCTATTAGCCTACCGGAGCAGCTTTCATTTCTAGAAGGCCCATGTTATCGGATATTAACTATCGTATAAGAATAGCACAATGACTAGTGACTATGCCTTCATCACTGAGCGGCCCCAACCGACAGTCAATTTTTATTTTTGGTAGTGAAAATAGCCAAGATCTTTGTTATGAATCGAACCCACAACCCCCAGACTGATAAGCTAGTACACTACCTACTAGCCTACAGGGGCACCTTTATCCGGTTTTGAGATAAAGAATGAATCAAGCCAAATTTTGATACCCTGTTCTAAAGTTAAGCATATTCCAGCAAGGGCGTTTTGCATTGATTGAAATAAATGATAGTCAGAAGGGGCAAGGTTTGGTGGGTGAGCCAAAACACTGTTTTCCAAATACTTCTTGACCGGTCTTGCAACACATGGCCGAGGATTTTTGTAATGGAAGATTATGGGCTCGTATCTGATTGAATATTCCTATGCTTACTTTCGTTGATTGTTTTCTGCCAACGATCAATTGGTAGCCAATAGTGTACGAAAAATTAATTTTGATTATTTAAAGTGCCTACGAAATGAATTTTAACTTAATAGAAAAATAATTTAATGTTTATATTTTTTTATGCGTTTTTTGTATTTTGTTGTTGCATTGACTCTATTTTGCACCATGCTGTCTGTATGAACTGAAGAACAGTTTGAAAGCCATACATTAAGCAGTCATTTTAACAGTTAGAAATATGAACTCATATTTAAGAATTTGGCTGGCTAACAAACAGTTGCAATTTCTCTGCATTTAACAAAATCGTCAATAACAGTTTTGGAAGTAGAAATTAATTTATTTTTTATTTAAAATTTCATAAATTTATTTAAACTTTTGTTGCTATATTGCATTGCCAAAGTTATGCATAAAAAAAAATTTGTTAAAAGTTTATCACATTAATTTCGAAATACGAATTAAATACATTTATTTTTTGTTAGAGAATTTCGAAAAATTATTGCACAGTTACTTCCTTGATAACCTTACGGATCCAATAAGTACCACCATCCTTAGCTACAGTACCCACAAATTTAACAGATCCTTTATAATCGGCAGGAGCAATCCATTGGAATTCTACGCTGTTAATAGGTTTCTTATTCAACTGTACATGCGTTAAAGTGTCCTGTAAATAAAATTGTTTTTGTTTTTTAAATGTATTAGTTTTTTTATATAAAAACAAACTCAATATTACCCCATTTGCTGAGCAGGTTAAAAGTTGTGATTTATTGCTTTCAATAACCTTAAAAGTACCCACAGGATGTCCCTTAGCATTTTGAGCTTGTAAAGCAAAACCCAAGAATTCATCACCACTCAAAGTCAAAGTTATTTTATCGCCAGCCTTAACAGCTTTGTCACCTGAAAAACTGTAGGGCACAGCACTTGATTGGGGCTCAACATGATGTTCTGGTGTTAGGCCATTTTTACAAATAGCTGGTGGGGCACCTGCTGAATTACCAAACACAGGAACAGCCAAACACAAGGTGATAACAGCTAAGCGAAACATGTTTTGTTAGCTGTAATGAACATAATTATACAAGAAGTTTAATAAATTACCACCACTTCCATTGATATTTAAATATTCTTATAATAAATTAGAAAAACAAGTTTTCAAGCTGACTGTTTTTAGAGTCATTGGCGTATGAATATATTTTTTTCTCAACACGACATTTGAATAACATTATTTATTGTAAAAAAAAAATTCTTAATTATTTCTAAATGTTAGTTTTTTTACTAATGGCTTTTAACTGTTTGCATGTTTCATTATTCAAAAAAAAAACTAACTACATATATTTTGTTTGAATATATTTTATGGTTTTTTAATGGTCAACCTTGGCTTGAAAACAAAAGCATTAACAGAAAAATGTATGCTGTCAGCTTTTTTATACATAAATGCAATCAATGTTAGCAATAACAGTGAAGCAAACAATATAAAATTTAAAGAAAAACTTAAATTGAAAATAACTTAATTTTCAAAGTACATAAAAATCTATGCCATTCTCTCACTATTCCTTTGACAAATCTATTGTATAGAAGTCTTGAAGTCACTGCTGGCGAAACCTTATTGAATTACATTTATTATTATTTGATGGCCCTACAGTTTAGAATTTACAGTTTTTTTAACTGTCCTGAAGTAGTGTAAATAAAAGTTATTTTTTATAAAATTTAACTGCAAATATTCTTATCTTTTTAAAAAGCTAAAAAACCTTTAATAATATGTTTTTTATTCGATTGTTTACAACTTTAACTTAAGTATTTTAAAACAAAAATTATAAACAAAACAAGAAAAGCAGAAATCAATATGTAGCGGCACAATTTTATAGGAAATTTCATAAACCTTATAGTGGTCAGACGTTATTAAATGTCAATACTAAAAGAGACAATGAAAGTGCTTCCCATTTTTATATCATGAAATTTGATGTCAACATTAAACAGCTTGTTTATTGGCAGCGTATATATCTGACGAATATCAAACAGATTTTAATATTCTTTAATCACATAAGCATGGTCATAAACACGTGTGCAGTCTCAATCGCAAAACTCCATGAATTTGGCTACGAATTGGTACCTCATTCGCTATATTCTCCGGATTTAGCCCTTAGTGATTACTTCCTATTTCCAAACCTAAAGAAATTGCTCGGTGGAAAGAGATTTAGTTCCAACGATGAAATTATTGATGAAACAAATGCCTCAAAAAATCATATTTTTTTTTGCAAGGTTTACAAAAACTAGAGAGAAGTTGGACTAACTGTACTGAGTTAAAAGGAGATTATGTTAAAACATGAATTTTTGTTTTGCAAAAAAAAAACTGTATTTTATCCAAAAACTCATGCACTTATTGATCCGCACTCGTAACAAGAGAGTTAGTTGTGTTGATGTTAACGTTTATAGTCAAAGGCCCTTTTAAAAATTTAAGATTTTATTTAAAAAAATATATTTAATTAACACTTCTGTGCTTAAAGTGATTTAACATCAATTTATAGCATAAAAGTTTTTTTTTTTAATTTCGAGTTTAAAGAATAATTTATGGCAAAAAAAAATTTAAAGATAAAAAATTTTTTAACTAAAACTGGAAGCTCCTTTTCAACTGTCTCATAAAAAATAGGTTTTTTAAAATTAATTTTATATAAAACACCCTCATCCTCTTTAATTAAAAATATAAGCAGGAGACTGTTTTTTTATTTATTGCAACAACCGGGAACTGCAGTCATATTATTTACAATATCTAATTTTATTGAAAATTACGAGTGATGGCACTTTTTTCACATTAATTGCCTGGCTTGTAAAGGATCATAATTTCTATATAATTATATGAAGCTGGTTCCTGTGACAATAAAAAATTTTGTTATAACCGTGTTAAGTTTCCGTTGATTTAGTTTAAGGTTGCGCGAATTGGCAATGGCGAACTGAATTAAATATTAACATTCAAGCACTACTTTTGGCATTAAATTCGTGCAACTACTTAGCAACTACTTACTTTTTTTAAATTTTGTTTACGAAAACCAAACGGAGAATTAAGGATTTTTGATATTTTTCTAATAAATTTTAATAAATTATGAAAACGTATTTTCTTATTTTTTTAAGAAAATGAATTTTATAACGTAGCCAGCTGATTATAAGTAGGCTCTTTAAAACTAAAGTCTTTTAAATTTTAGAAATAATTTAATAGTGATTTGCGAGTCAATTCCAAAGAAATTCAATTCTCAAAATCTAGCTAGTTTTTGAATTTAAGTGGAAAATGTTTTTTTTGAGAATGTTATTATCCTAATAGATCATTGTAGTGCAGACTCGCTTAAGGCAACCCTCGATAAGCCCAACACCTCAATATTTGCAACACCTAAATTCTTTATATTGGTGACTCTGTTAATGTAGCTTTACAAATAACAAGACTTCAATTAACACTATTTTGCAAAGAAAGTTAAAATTTTCTCTTTCGTTTTAATTTTTAATTAAGTTTCTTATAAACAAGAATTAAAGCTACTTGACCTTTTTAATATTTTATAAATATTTTGCTTTAATTAAAAATAAAATAAGAATTAAAGAAATTTAATTTTTAGCATTTCGCCATGCAATTGTGTCGTATCTTCATCATTTTTCCTTTCCTGAATGTTGTACCTAATGGTGTGGCGATATATTTAATATAACAACAATCAATAGAAATTTGATTATACATTTATATTTTCCTGAAGATGCCACCTAGTGGTGTTGCAAAATATATAAAATAAAAATAATCAATAAAATTAAAAACTGTTTATACATTTATTTTTTCCCGAAAAAGCCACCCAATGCTGTGGCGCAATATTGAAAATAAAAATAAAAAATCAAAAGAAAAAATTATTCACACATTTTTCTTTTCCTTAAGATGCCACCCAATAGTGTAGCGCAATATTATATATAAAAATAAAATGTATCTAATTTTTAATATGGACCATATGTTTAAAAAATTATTTATTAAATATGCATTTGTTTTTATTCTTTATTTTAAGTATTCTTTATATTAAATAAAAGCATTTAGTTTAAAAGTTTTTTTTTTCTTTAATAAACCATTTATTTGATTTAAAATAACAGGCATGGAATTTTTTTACTCGGTTTTCGCAACATCCTAAAATGTCTATTGTTAACATTAACCGAGACTGCAATGAATATTAAAAAAAGGAAGGTTAACATGTTGTCACATGGTTTCTTCAGCACGTTTAGTGTTTTGTTTAAACTGTTACAATATTAAAAATTAAAGTAAAAACAAGTTTTTTTTTTGTTATAAATAACTTAAATACACATATAACAACCAAATATTTCTTTTACTATTGAAATAAAAAATTAAAAGTTATAATTCAATCACATTTATGGCAATTGATTGTTCAACACAATCATTCATGCTATTCAAGTGACAAATGTTAAAAATATTTTAAACAGTTAAACATAAAAAACTGTAAAAAAAAGAACACCAAATAAAGACACGTTTGTTTGAGTAGTTATCATTCACAATATGAGTTTATCATTCCGTTTGTTATTTTTGTTATTTGATTTTGAGTTTGCTCTGGTTGAAAATTAATTTTCAATGACTTCAAAACTGCTACAAAAAGGATTTAAAAAATCAAAACCTGAATATAATTGAAAACATAGAATAAAAACGTGGGCTTACCAAAAACTCGGAATAACTACGAAAATCACAAAAATACGACTAAATTTGAAAAAAAAAACTCAGCTTAAGAGAATACGGACTTAAGCATAAATAAACTATCAAAAAAAATGAAAAAGAATAAAAATTTACCCGGCAGAACTAAATCCGCTAAAAAATGGGCAAAATGTAGAAGAAGATTTAAAACTCTGTTAAAAAAAAACGCCTAAAATGAAAAGGAAACAAATAGAAAATAATTTTACATTATTTGCAGCGCCCTGAAAAGTTAACTAATAATATATAGTAATTACTGGCAAAAAAAACATTTTAATTGTAAATCGCAAGTGTCCATGTGCAAAAGCTGTAGCACCACACAATATTTTTGAGTTTTTGTAAACATATAAGTATGTACTCGCATTGTTGTTGCTATTTGTTCTTTATTTTGATTACCTCTTACAACACACTTAAAGTGGGGAAAAAGCCAACAATGTGTATTAAGAATTGTAAGCAAAATTAAAGTCACTATTGATGATTAGTATTTTGCTTAACCTTGCATGTTTATTGTTTTTTTTTACCCGCTTCCACTGTTCGGAGGTGGAGGGGCTTTACTCCTCCCTGTGGAATTGCCTAGTGGGCTTCTGTTAGCCTAGGGTTATTAGCCTTACCCTTTCTGGGGATCGGCGTTACATTAGCAATCTTCGAAGACTATGGAAATTCACAGGCATGATACAACGTGCTGAAAAGCGCTCCTAACGGACGCACTAACGTCAAAGAGCACAATTTAAAGTCCAATGCTATAATACCATCCGGGCCAGGAAAAAATCGAAAATCGCTAAAATATTTAGCTGAAATTAAAGCGCAAAGAAAGCAAATAAATCGTTTAAATCGTAAACACCAGAAATCAGAAAAAGAGAACCAGTGTAAAAAAGATATTAAAGGAAAATTTTTCTAAATTTAATAACTGTTTAATATTCGCCGGAACTTTAAAAAAAGGGAAAACAGTTTTTTTGGATTTAAGCACTTGACAAAAGAAGTGATAGTCAGGTGCCGGATGTAATCATACAATTCCGCAGTATGTTCAGTTTTTTAAATTTTATTTTAACGCTCTCATAGATAGATAGCTGGCTAGTATTATTTACATAAACTCTTTTAATTCAACCAGACACTCTTCTCTCACAATTTTATATTTTGTTATCTTAGATATATTCAAGTTAATATATTTTACAGAAAAACTCTAAAATTGATGACTACCGAAGTTAAAGGCACACGTTTGAGAAACGAGGCATCAAGTAGTTTAGCCAGTGCTGATTGACACAGTGGTATAGGGTGGCTGAGTTTTTAAACAAGAGTTTGCAAATACTATACTTTTCTTTTAGTTAATTGTGTTGCCCTTCTTTCCTATAAAATGTTTGAAAATCTCTTTTAAATCTGAGCCCTATTAGAAGTAACGACTAAATAAATATTTCAAAAATATGATGTGAAATAATTTCAATTCCTCTTATTTTATTTCTTCTAAATAGTTGTAAAAAATAAATAAATAGCTACCTTGTAGGTAGATACCAAGAATGCTAACGAAGGTTAAACCAAACCGGAAGCTGCATGTCATTTTGTCGGCAGCTTAACTTTACTCTTTGCATATAATTACATTTTATAAGGAACTTAAAACAAAACTGAAAATTCTAATTCATTTATAAAAAATAGTTCAAATAAAATGTCAATCTAAAAATTAGTAGCAAACTTTCACTTTTATTTATTTAAAAAACAATAATTTTTACTATTTTAACTTCCTTGTGGGAAATAAATTGAATAATCAATTTGATTTATTCATAAACATTTATAAAAATTAATCAAGTAATTGTAATAAATGCAGCACATTTTTTATTCAAATACTGAAACATTTAATTTTAGTTTTTAGTTAATTAAAATAAAGTAACCGTAAATTTAATATCGTTTATGTGACATTTATATGACATTTTAAACGAAAGGTAAATAATATGGGAAAAGACTTTGGGAGAAAGAAATAATTAACTCAGAACATAGTGATAGCTTAAGGGGTTGCCAGATAAGAAATTCATGAAAAGAATTTTGAATGTAAATTTCATTATGGATTATAAACTTAATAATATTATTTTCATATATACAACGTAGCATATAATGAGAAAGACTGGCACAGCCCCAGTTACAGTGCTGCAAGGTATTAGCTTGTGAACCCATAACACAGACTGCAGAGAAATAAATTGATGAGGTGTCAAGTCATACGATTGTTGTGAGAAAAAACCAGTCGCCAAATCTTAAGGCTGGGGCACATAGAATCCGTCATACGTTGTATTTTTCAACTGACAAGTAAGTTGAAATACACGTTTTCTTATCAGTGTTATCACAATCAATACGTCTCCGTCAACGCAAAGTACGAAAGTTGGCCAACATTTTTAACTTTTGACGTACGTTAAGTACTTTGACATTTTTCATTTGCTTCTACTTCTTGTTTTTTTTTTCTTGTTTTCGCTCTATTGCAGTAAAATAGTTTTAAAATAATTTATAAATAATGGAATAAATAGTACAAATTACCATTAATAGAAAGTCTAAGATGTCGTCTAACTCCATTTCAAATGTGCACTTTAATAAAACTTTGCTGCAAAAAAATATAAAATAAAAAAAAACAAAAAAACAGCTGATTTCTTATCCGTCAACAAAGTACTCATTGTGCCAACCTCATCCGTTGTTACTTTGACTTCAGTTGAATACATCAAAGTATAACGCATGACGGATTCTATGTGCCCCGGCCTTTATTTTCACAACTTTGTGTATTATTTCGCTTGATTTTATCATTGGCACCTGTTTGTTTTAACAATTATTACAATATATCGTTGTTAACCACTTCTGGTCAGAGAAACTCAATTAAAATTATTTCTATACTGTGTGATCTCTGTCCTAATGACAACTGCAGTCTTGCTTGATACTGGCCGCTAGAATGTTTCCGTAATAACAGTAAAAAAAATTAATATAATTGTTAATTTACTTTAAGCTGAGTCTTTATTGGGTCTTAGTCAAGCAAATTGACTCTTTAGCGGAGTTCAGCTGTTTCACATCGCAAAGAGTATAAGACCTATATTTTTTACAGGCCACTCTTATCCAACATTAAGTGTACTAAAGTGGCACAAAAAATAAAAAACCTCCCGCCATTTGCTATACATGAGTTAAAAAAGTTAAAATTAACAGTGAGAAAAAATCGCCAAAAATATTCTGTTGTTTTAATTTTAAAATTTATAAATTCCATTTTAGTCTGGCCACCCTAGCCAATCATCTAAAGACATTAATGGGCATAGAAATAATTTATAGTGAATTTTATATTTCAAATCTATAAAACTGTCTTATAAAATAAAACTCATATCATAAATATGGCAAATATATTAATTAAAACAATCAATTAGTAAAACACGTCAAAAGATCCCACACTAAATTTATTTTAAAACCAGTTTTGTTCTAAAAAAAACTATTCAGTGGTAGCTTTTATTTTAAAGTTTTGTTTTTTTAGCAAAAAAAAAAGGAAAAAAAGCTTTAAGTAAACTTTGGTTTAAAAGGTTGCTTGCAGCCAAAATCTTGTAAGACCAGATTTTATTTGAATATTAAGTAAAGCGTGCCATGCAGACTTTATAATTCTTTGATTTTTTTTGAGGTTTTGTTTCCAATAAAATGACTCATGTGATTAATTAATTAAATTTTTAGGCGAACTTTTACAACAGTAAAAACAATAGAAATAATTAAAAAAAAGTCCTTGAATTTTAGGAACTAGATTTACAAATTCAATTCAGCCAACTGAATTAATATTTTGAAATGCATATAAAGAAATTTGAAAATTCAGCTGGCTGAATGTTCGTTTTAATTTCATTTGTCTTATTTAGTTGCTTTAATAAATAATTGGGTTTTGTAAAAATTAACATTTTTATGCAGAATACTAACTCTTTTAGCTAGCTGAATAGAGTTCATTGTTTATGTGTCAAATTTATTCAGCTACTTAAATGTATTTGCCGCTATTTGTATGAAAAAAAAAACAAAACTCGTGGTATTCAGCAAATTCAGTTAAATGCTTTTTTAATAACAGAACTAAAAAATTTATTAAATAACCAAATTTTTTGTGATAATTTTGCTCGAACAACTTTAAGGAAAAAAATTTATGAAACTCAGTTAACTGAACAACCTCAAGCTCTATAAGAACAACTCCAAGGTTGCAACATTTATTTAACAAATGTTTCTTTTCCAAAATGTAAGGCTATAAATTTAATAATTTAATTATTATTTTCTCATTAAATTAAGAAGAACAAAAAGCCGTAAAGGTGCTGAGTTTTCATTTCAAGAAATAAAACATTTATAAAATAAATTCAGCACGCTGAATATATTTTTCTTA
Source organism: Trichopoda pennipes (assembly GCA_030448955.1). Classification (NCBI taxonomy): domain Eukaryota; kingdom Metazoa; phylum Arthropoda; class Insecta; order Diptera; family Tachinidae; genus Trichopoda; species Trichopoda pennipes. The sequence goes on from JASKUP010000002.1 coordinate 8,854,341, forward strand.
ACAAGTTGTAAGCTACTATAAACTGAAATTACATTTCTTAAAATTTTTGGAATTTCATAATTTATGGAATTCAGCTAGCTGATTTTATAAGTTCTCGAAATTCAAATATCAATAAATTGTATATTTTTCTTAATATTTTTTTAATACATAATTAAAATAAATCAATTAACTAAACTACTAAATCTTGAAAATCTTATTATATATTATTTAAATAAATTAAATGACTTGAGTTAAAATTTTACAAAAATGTGCTTAAATTAAATTTAATGGGAAGAAAATAATGCAAAGCTTTTTATTTAATTTAGCTAGCTGAATAAACATTTTATTTAAAACTTATTCCTTTAAGACAATAAAACCTTCAGTTGGCTGAATTGCAGAATATATTTTGCAATTCAGCTAACTGCAATTTTTTGATTTGGTCACAAAAAAAATTTTAGTATTTAAATTAAGGCTTTAAAAAAGTACTTTGTTTAGCTTAAGGTTAAGAATTACAATAAAAATCGTGATTTTTGTCATTTTAAAAAGTTTTACTTCCATGTGAAACCGTGCTAACATTTTTTATTTAATTTTTTTTAATTCGATTCTTCTTTTTCATAGACTATTAAAAATAAACTGCTAAATTATAAAATAGAAAAAGTTAAGATTAGGTGGGCCACAAGGAGTAAGTTATAGATTTGGTTCCTTTGTGTTATAAAATTTAAAATAATTTTAATTTAAATTAAAACTTTGTAAAAAAAAATTACAGTTTAAGTTTGGGAACTGAGAATAGTCTATATTTTTAAGACGCGATATTCAAAATTATCTTAAACAAAATCTTTTTCAGTTTTTAAAATTAAAATTATAACAAAAACACCTGTTCGGCTTATAACGCAATCCAATATGAACCGTTATTTTATGGTTATTGTAAATTTATCCAAGTCATTTGTTAAGAAACGTTGTAATATAATATAAAAAATGTTAACGGTTAAATTAATAAAAATTTATATAAATAATTTGACTTAAAAATTGTTTTATGGGAAATAGACCCCGTTTAAGCCTGTTTCGTTTAGGGCTTTTTTATTTCAACCTGGGGCAAAGTGTGCCTCGATCTGAAAGAAATAGCGCAACAAAGAGTTTTAAATCAGCTAAATGAGGAAACGTCAAAGAAATTGTTTAAGAAACATCTTTTTTTTCTTTTTTGGACTAGCACTCAGGGGAGGTCCCCTACACATGCAATGCATTGTGCCAGAAATTGGAAATCAGGTTATGGGGAAGAGTAAACAGGGAGTAGTGTTTTTGTGGACATTCAATCTGAACTTTTCTGCATTGAAAGTGGCAGAAAAGAGCTCTGGAGAGATTTTATTCCACATACGAACTGTTTTGCTAAAATACGAATTTTCCCTGTAATGCAGAAAAAATGAAATAACTCCCAAATGAAACAAGTCCCAACAAAAATGAAATAACTCCCAATACAAATTATATTTGCTTTTAATTATATTTAACTGTTTTAACCTCTATGGTAGAACAGGTAACTTCCGATGAAAGAGGTTCTTAACTTCGATATCATACTATATATTATAGATATATGACCAAAGGCCGGCTATATAGGCAATATTTTGTTACCGAAGCCGGCTTTCCATATACCATAGAGAGATCATTGACCCATCCCGGTCTGTGTAGACGGCTTTCGGCTGGATGGAAGGAGGTTTAATCTATATAGTATAACAAACCCCGGCTCCGCTCACCAAAAGTTTCCTGCATAAACGGCCTTCGGTAGGGCGGAAGGATTTTATTCTCTTTGATATACACTGACTAAAAATTTTCTCTGTAGCCAGAATAATGGAATAAGTCCTAACTAAATAGCTTTCATTAGGTGGCTCCTAATAATAGCTCTTTAATTAATTAAAATGAAATAACTTATTGAAGGGGGAAAATGTTTTGTTAGCGAAGCTGGTGTTCAAATTACCATAGAGGAGAAAATCTTTCAGCTCTTGCCGAAAGCCGGCTATACAGAAAAAGTTTTTAAGAGAAATCGATGCTCAGTATACCATGGAGGAGAAATTAAAAAAAAAATAGCACAACTCTAAAAAATTCGAAGATTATATTGAATTAAATTAAATAAGAGCAAGCCAGGCACATCTGCAAACAAATAATAGAGAAGGAGGCCAAGTCTACAAAACACTTAAACGGAGAGCACAATACAATTAGGAAACTAAAACGTAAACTGGAAGCGAACAACATCTTAGTCACAAAAGCAGACAAAGGAAACACAACAGTGCTCATCGGTAAACATGACTACATCGAAAAGACAGAACAGTTAATAAGAGACTCTAAGTGCAAGAGAATTGGTAAAGATCCTACGGAAGAATACTAAACGGGAATTAAGGAGATTATAAAAAAAGCAACAAGGATAATAAACCAGGCATATCGCACACATTAACACTGATGAATCCATCCGCACCATCTATGATAGCACTACCAAAAATACACAAACCGAACACACCAATGAGACCCATAATTAATTACAAATCCGCACCAGGCTACAAACTTTCGAAATATATAAAAACAATATTAAAAGACACCTTAGACCTGGAATATAGGCATACAATAGCCAACACTACAGAACTGATTGATGGACTGAAGAATGTGAAAATAACGGAAAAGACAAAACTGGTCTCGTTTGACGTAAAGGACTTGTATCCATCAATTCCGGTAATGGATACATTGAACATTGTTCATAGGACAGTACAGAACAAAACGGAGGACAAGGAACTGGCAATACAACTTACAGGCACACTAAAAGTGACACTAGAACAGAATTACTTTAAATTTAACAACAATATATATAGACAGATAACAGGACTAGGGATGGGAAATCCAACCATCTGCCACCCTCATGGAAGTATTTATGCAGAACTTGGAGGAGGAATACGTAAGGGAATTAAGGACCAACTTCGGAGTAATATTCTACGCAAGATATGTCGACGACATAATATGTATACTAGAAGGAAATAACGAGGAGCAAATTCTGGATTACTTGAATGGAAGACACAAGGACATAAAATTTACAATGGAAAAGGAAGAGGAGGGGAGGATTAATTATCTGGACCTAACGATTAAGAGGAACATAATCTCGAACAGAATCGAATATGAAATATACAGGAAACCAACAGCAACGGACACAATAATACACAACTCATCAAATCATCCCCAGCAAGACAAAAACGCAGCAATCAGGCAGTTAATAACAAGACTCGAGAGAACACCACTAACACGGCAAATGTATATGAAGGAAATGGAAACAATATACAACATAGCGGAAAACAACGGATACAAAAAGCGCCTCGTAGATAACATCAAGAAACAAATTTGAACGAACAAAGAACAGGGGAATGAAAGGAAAAAATGGGCTACATTAACAAATATGGGAAAATCAACGTACAAGCTGGCGAAATTCTTTGGAAAACACAACATCAATACCGCATTCAGAACAAGAAACAACCTAGGCAGAATACTACGGAATAAAACAACCGAGGCAAATATACTAGACAAACAAGGAGTGTACAAATTAACTTGTACATGCCATTTTAGCTACATCGGGCAAACAGGACGAAAAATTAAGACCAGATTTAGGAAACACATTAGAGACTATAACAAAAAACTACGAGAACCAAAATCGACTCCAGAATCAAACTTCGCGAACCATATATTTAACAACAAATAAACACTGCTTCGGACACAATATTTGAACCGTTGAAGCATTTTTACAAGAAAACAAACACTACACCGGCACAAAAACGTTACGCAGGTGCGCAAGTCCAGGGCAATAAGGAACATCATAAACGTACAATTACAGATTATTATGTCACATAAAAGGGGAGGAAAGGAAAAAAGAAAAAAAAAACCCAGTAGTTTTACACATAAACAAAAACGGACAACAAGCATGATCGTAAAAGAATTTAGTTAGGAAAGAAGACCAAAGCAATAAAGAACATCATAAACGTACAATTACAGATTATTATGTCAAATGAAGAAAAGGGAAGAAAACCCAATAGGTTCACACATAAACAAAAACAGACAACAAGCATGATCGTAAAAGGATTTAGTTAGGAAAGAAGGACGAATGAAAAAGGGACGACAAATTAGGTAAAAAGAGACAAATGAAAAAGGAGAGAGAGATGCAGGCAAAAAAGACAGTAAGTGACGAACGCAATAACACGAAGGGAGACACGAACTATATAAACACGAATAACAATAGAACGCAACTAGTACGAAAAGAACACTGAAGATGGCAAACAGCCGAAACCGGTTTGTTCACAAACCAAATTTGACGAGGGTCGACGGAAAACCGTACCCAAACAAAAGAATTAAATAACTTTCAAATAAATATTTTTGCAATTTTAGTCAAATGAAATGAAACTCCTAATAAAAATGAAATAACTCCCAATTATCAAAATAAGTGAAATAACTTCCAACAGAATTCAGTTAGGAGTTATTTCATGAAAAATTATGAAATAACCTCCAAAAAGTTGGAAATTATGTCATTATAACTCCCAATTTGTATGGGATTGTTGAATTTTTTATTGGGAGCTATTTCATTTGGGAGTTATTTCACGGTACCATTGACAACAGTATTTCATTCAGTGGCGAAACAAACCCAAACAATTTAGTAACAAAGCAATAAATTCTTTATTTATTTTTTTTTAAATATTTAAAAATTGAAAAACTTCACGCACCGTTGATTTGATAGAGTTCATTTTCAAGGAGCATTAATTAAATTATTAATTAGTATTTATTTCTTTTTTAAATATTTTAAAATTTAAACCCACAAACAATTAAACAATTAAATTTAAAAATGTTTAAATTAGCACCCAAATTAGTAACGTTAGACTTGAGTGAACAGCCAAAAAATAACATATAAATTAAACCAAATTTATTTAAATTTCCAGCACTTTATTATTAATTATTAATTTTGTATTGTTTTTTATATTTCTTAGAATTTATAAAGTTTCGTTATTTTTTTTTTTATTAATTATATTTTTTTACTAATTTTCCTAAATTTACCTTTTGAAGAAACTTAGACACAACTTTAATAAAACTAAATTTGTTTTGTAGTTTTAACTTTTATTTATATATAAAATTCTCAATATTTTTAAAAGAATTCATAACACTTAGACCACTGATGCTGTTTGCATTAACAGCTAAAGCTTCGATTTAAGTTTAAAACAAAACCGGCTGTAAAAAAAAGCTTTTTATTTATGAGAGTTAATATAGTTTTAGTAGCAAAAAATAGTGCTAATTAATAAACTTACAGTGGAATGAGTTGCTTTGTTAATAATTCTAAAAAGTTAAAAACTAATCCAATATAAAGAAAATTAAAAAATTAGACGAAAATTAATTTTTCGATCCAAGTCTTTTAAGTTAAACTATATATTCGAAATTGCATCTGAAAGCTTTATTTGAGAAACGTTTTGTACAAGAAAAAGTCTTATAATTTGATTATCACTAAATTTAGTTTAATTTGTTTAAATTCGAATTTTCGAACATAATTAAATTTTTATAAATTTGCATTTTTTTTTTATTTTTCTAAAATGTTTAAATTTCCAAAAATGGTTATGGTTGAAAGAAAACTGGCAAAATGTTATATTTTTTTTATAATGTTTTTACTGCAAAAATCCTTTTTCCTCTTTTAATTAATTTATTTATTTACAATGTTTTTTTTTATTAATACCGCAAATTCAAATCAGTTTTGCATTGAATAATGCAACTAAAATAATAATAAAATAATAATTCTTTCTTTCTTACAAATTTTATTATATACGTAATATAATAAAAATTTTATGAAAACATTAGCAAAATAGGTAGCACTATGATACGTTGTTTTAATAACAGCAATAACAATAACAACTAACAACTAAATGTTTTTGAAACTTTTAAAGCACTTGTATATAAAACAGAAATTTTACTATCAAACATTACGTGGTAATAAATATTGAGAGTTATTTAACTTTTAAAAGAAGTTTTGCAAGTCGTTACTTTATTAAAAATTTATTTTTTAAAACAACACATAAAGTTATTGCTAACGAAAAACATTTTTCTAACAAAACTGGCACTCTATACTGCGCAATACTGGCTCACGACGATAAAATGAATAAAATTGCCTTGAATTCGCCTCCTCGTAAAGTTCCTACAAAATTTAAAATTAAATTTTTTTTTTTAATTAAACATCTATAAATAAGACTCACTTACCATCACTTCTTTTAATGGCAAAAAACTTTCAAAACTCAGCTGACATTTAGATGATACTTCTTCCTGTAGCCACTGCTTTTTAAATTGCTCATCCTTTATAGTGGGACAACCATAAATTTTGATTGTCTGCAATTTGTCATTTCTTAAGCTTAAATGTTTCATTTGCTCATAATCCATTAAACGGCAATAGAGAAAATATATCGTTTGTAAATTTTTGAAACTTTCAAAATTTAAAGAAATTTTTTCAAAAATATCCGAAGACCACTGCCACGCTTGACCATTTATGCAAACATTTTCTCTCATTATGGCATACTTTTGGGCAGACCATTCTTGCAGGGATTCATCTTCAATATAATAACGATCATTTTCAAATTTAATGTGTTCCAGCTGCCAGGATTTCATTTCATTTAAACTTAATTCCATGAAAAAGTTTTCCTCAAAATTCAAAGGCATAAAATTAATCCAGTAAAATTGCAAAGTCTTAAGAGCAGGTAAATTTATAATGGCTTTTAATAATTTACTGTCCTGGCTAAAGGCTGTCAACCTTAAAGTTTCTAAATTATGCCAATGATCACATAATTTTATTATCTTGGGTATATCCTTCAAATGTTCACATTCTACTATGTTTAAGGATTTTAGCAGTCTCTTCTCACTAGCCGCCAATAAATGGTTAGGATCCAGATTGCGACAAGATTTTAATTCCAAATTTTCTATAGCCTCCAAATCCTGTAAATGTTCACCCCACAACCAACGATTATCGCCATCCAGTAAACGTAATGTTTGCAATTTCTTACAATACTTGGCCAATTCTAAAATTGTTTGATCTTGTAAAAACTTGCCCTGTACCTCTAGTTCTTGAAGATTCTTAAAATATTTAACATTTTGTTTGAAATTATCATTTATGAAATATTTTAAATTTTCCATGGGATTTGTGCGTATGCCACTCCATTCAATGTGTTTTAACAAATCCATATTGAAGAAAGTACTAAATCTTATACGTTCTACCGCTTTGCCGCACAAATAGCATAACTCCGATATTTCATAGTTTTGCAAATGTTGCGTATATTTGAATGTGAGATAATTATAGTTGAAAAATTTAAACTTTCTTCCAAACTTAGCACGTATTATTTGACGAAATAATTTACATACTTTGGCCAATACTAATTGGTCGCGTAAGGTACTAAAGTCAAATATTTTGCTGAGTATTTCAATTGGCAGCGATGTTAAGAAATCAACACATTCACAGTCGACATTCAAATTTATACGATCAAGTTTTTCGTGTAAATTTTGAGTTTCTTGTGGAACAGTTCTGGAAATAAGAGTAATTAGTGCCGCTAAAATTCAGATTTATTATTTCAGAACTTATTATTAAGAACTTGATTTTAAGAACTAAATTTAATCTCAGAACAAACTTAACCCAGCCTAGAACTATTTACTTCTAATGGGATTTGATATGAATTACACGAATTTCCTTTTCATTAAAAAATTTTTTAGTTACACTAATTGAATTACTTTATTTTACCTGCTACACTCATTTAAAACTGCATCAATATGCGTAGAAAACTAAATAACAGAAACGAATTTAATGCCACCATTTTTCTTTTAATCTAGTCATCTTTTTCGATTTTTTTGCTGAGAAAAATTGTCTTAATCGTATACAAATCCCTTGCAAGACCGTTACAATCAGAAACTATGTACAAAAACTAGTGTTGCCATATGTAATTTGTTATCACAATACCATACATGCCATATGCGTTGTAATATTGCCACATTATATTTAATGAGCCAGTTCACATTGGATTAGTTCTGCTGGCAGTTTGTTGGCATTTTCGATGAGGGGGGTAGTTTTTGGTTGAAACAATTTTTCTATCAGCTTCAACGCCGCACAACGAAAACAAAATTAATACACATGCATTTATGAAAACACAGGTCTTGTGTGTTTTTTTGCAGAGCGATTTTTAGTCTTTAGTTGGCTATTGTAGTGTAAATATGAATATGAATTCAAAAGTAGATAAATAAATTTTATGCTATTTATTTTTTATTATTGAATTCAAGTTTTTGTTATAATATTTTTATATTTTACAGAAAATTAAATATGTGTGAATCTTTTAAACGTCTTTTTAATTAAATTTTAACGATATACATATTTTTTCAATATTTCGCTTTCCTATGGAAAGATTCTTCAGAAAAAATTAATTTTTAATAACAAAAATTATTAACAAATTGAAAAATTTTTTTTTATTTAATTAAAATAAAAAAGGTCGATTAAGAATAAAAATAATTTTACATAAAATAAAATTAGAAACAAACATTTCATCATCACTTACAGCCATATTTATTTTGTAATGCGTATACTGTGGTGTATACCGAACGAAAAACAAACATGAAATGAATAATACACACAAAGATGTGTATACGTATAGAATTTTGTGCTAAAATAATTAGTCTAGTGTGTTTTGGAAAGAACTAAAGTTGTGCGAAACAAATATTAATCCAATGTGAACTGGCCCAATTAATTTAAGCACTTAAATTTGTTGTGATTTTAGTTTCTCATATAAAATTTTAATCAAAAATACATGAAAGCAGTATAAAGATTTATTTTAGCGTATAGTGATTAAGCTAAACACCTTCATTGTCCTAAATAAAACAAACTACTACAAATGCTTTGCTATTTTCTTCTTTTATGAATATGATAATAATGCATCTGTTATTTGTATGGTTTGCTGGGAAACCTTTTAATAATGTAAACAAAAGACAAACGTACAAAAAGTATAAGAAAACAAAAAAGTACACTTGTTATATTAATAGAATTAAAGCAAAAAGTGTTTGTTGTTGATGTAATTATTTAAGTAGCAAAATTAAATTTCTTTTAAATAATCCTCTACAATTTTAATATACTACTTACACTTTATTATCATCCAGTTTTAACATAATTAAAGTCCCTCGGATTATTAGTATTCCTGCTAAAAGTTAAAATATTTTTTAACTGAGAGTATGTATGTATGTATATTGCAAACTCTTAACTTACTAAAGCCTCTTTTAACGAATTTATTGAAAGTGCAGTTTATTATTTAAAATAAAAATGTTCACAGTAAATTATTTACGTTTTGTTAGCAGTTGTTTGCTATGGTGGTACCAAGTAAACAACTAAAACAATTCTTTTGTATTTAATGAAATAATGAAATCGCCAATAAGGCAACGTATAATAGCTTTGTTTAAGGCGAATATATTACTTGCTTACTAATAACCAGTACTTTATTTTGTTTTTAGGAATCAAAAGTTTTAAAATTTTGTGAAGAATTTTAAAGTTTTTTAAAAAAAAAATATTTGTTTCAAATTTATTTAATAAAATTTTTTCACATTCTTTTTTGCTCAGCTCTTTTTGACACAACAATGAATTCGCCTTATTTTTGATTAAAAGCAAAACCAATTTAAAAAGATCGCAGAATGTAGTTGAGCATTTCTTTTGGGCTTTCCACTCGGAAAGAAAGCTTTTGATATTTTCCATCAATTAAATTATCATAAGGGTAAGGTAATTATCTTCACTAGTACGTATGTATGTGTCAGCGATGCTAGCCAAAAGCTTCTAAAGCCAATAGGGAAAACATTTAACTTAAGTTTGAAAAATATTTAAAGCGATTCCCATGCCAGAAACTATACATTCTAGTTTCATTTTGCATTTTTATAAATATTGGAGCCCGAAACAGCCTTTTTATTCTAAGGAAATTTATTTAAAAATTAATTTTCTTTGTGCTGAAATACGTCATTCTTTTAAACTGCACACCCAGTTTGAAGATAAATTTGCTAGTACAATCGTTTAATTGCAGATAAAATTGTAATTTATATTTAATCAGAACAAGTCAAGACTTTGTTTCTAAAATTTATATAAAATGTTATAAATAGGGGTTTTATTATTTTATTTACATTCTAATTTTCGAAATTTGTAATATTTAAAACTATTTAAAATGAACCTTTTTCAGTTTCAAAGACTTAATGGGTCTAATTAATTTCTTACGCTCTTCACGATGTTGTTTCATTTGATATTCACGTTTTCTTATTTCTTTTGAGGGCGGTTTTTTCATTTCAAATGTCATTTGGCGATTGCCAAGAGAACGTCCTATAGTTTGCACTTTGGCATTAGTTTCCTCTACTTTAGCTACACGTTCCTGCAGGGAAACTTTCATCATGCCACGCCTAGCAGCACTCATGTCGGTCGCCGATTGTAAAGCTATAATTTTGAAATCTTTAGGTTTATTGGTGGCTTTGTTAAAATCCTTTTGTTTTTCTGTTAAGTCTGTTGTCTCATTTATTGCCTCTAATTCTTCTTTTCTTTGTTTTTTCACATCTTTATAAGCTTTTTTCATTTCTCTGTTAAATTCTTTGCCACCTTCATCATCAGATGAATCGGGTCCGGTAGAATCATTTTTATCGTCATCGCTATTCCTTAAACCAAATAAGTCCTCATCGTTATCACTTTCTTCGCGGGTTTTATTCTCCTCTTCGTGTAGTTCATTAACTCGTGCCACTTCTATGCGCTTCTTTATTTCTTTTAGTTTAGATTTTTCCAAACGGTTTAGCACTGGAGCCAATAATTTATATTCCTCTGCATTTTTGTTAATACTAAAGTCAGCATTTTCAAATAACGCCTTAAAACGATTGTCTTCCAATAGACTGGGTACTTGTTTTGTGGCCTTTTTGGCCGAGGGATTAGTTTGTTCATCGATAATTTTAAGCGCCAACTCCTGATTGACTTTTGGTAATTTTGCATTAAGTTGCAAACGAGGTTTGCGTTCACTTTCAATTTCTTGTCTAATCTTTTCCTTACGGTAACGTTCAAAAGCAAAGGGATCCACAATGGCCTTGGCTTTGTTATACAAACGAGCATCAATAAAGAAGCTGTTCAAACAAAATAAAAAAACACAGTTTTATTTCCCTTGGAAACTTTAATATTTTTACTTACCCATGCATGTAAGCTTTTAATAAATTGCTGCCTATTAAATGTTCCAAGCCCAATTCTTCTAATTCCTTTTGTGTAACAAATTGATAATCATCGTAAATGTTTTCTACTACCTCAGATTCAATTTCTTCCGTAATATTGTCTAAGAACGAACACCACCTGGGTGCGGGTCCCATGGCAGGTACATAAAAAGTTAACATTTTAATATCTTCTTGGGCCAAGAAGAATATTCCCGAATCAGGTATAGTACAGAAATCGTTAAAAGAAGACGTGGACTCTATATAAGCAATTTGTTTTCCCTAAAGTAAAATTTTTAATTTATAAATAAAATTACTTAAGTGTTTTTTTACCGTTTCTTCATTCCATAATTTTAACATAGCCTCATCCATGGAGTAAACCGAGTTTTGATTACCATTAAAGGCTATGCGTTTAATGGGTAATTTATTTAAATGATCCTTAATTATTAGAGGCTCTTTAGAACGTATATCATATAATAAAACATGGCCAGAATTAGTGCCCACTGCCATATGCAGACCATCTTTGTATTTCAAAGCGGATATGGAAGGAAAGACTTTGACCCCTGGTAGTTTAATTGCCACATCCAAGGTAGAACATTTTGTTTTAGTTCTAGGATCCCAAGCTTCTACCGTACCCTCTTTTGAGCCCACCATTAACAGCCCATGTTCGGGACTAACATCACAGGTATTAAGAACAGATGCCTCCGTCTCATATGGTTGCAAAAATTGACCTCTTTCTAAATTTAGACGATAGATTTCCTAGAATTTTATTAATAGAATTTAGATTAATGATTTAGGTTTTTTTATATTTATTAATTAAATACCTTAGTTGTGCCTACTATAAACAAATCACAAGATGGCTTATGGTATTTCATATCTCTACCAAAACGTGGTATTCTTAAACGATAATGCCTGCCATGGGCAGCGTGAATTTCTACATATCGATCACATTGCAAGAAAACGAGTTTACTATAATCATCACTTATCACCTCAAATGTGGTAACTTCTGAATCAAAACATCTTTCAAATTTTATAGACAAATTGGAAACTTCGAAACATTTGACACGGGGTTTATAAGTACCCGTAGCTAAAATATATTGCATATCGGGTGACATTCGTATGGAAGTAGAAACGCCAGGCATGTTAAAATCCTGTATCAATTCAATTTGACGCCTTGAATCCACCTTTTTCATCAACTGGGACTTTTTCCGGCGGTCCGTAAGCCACTAAATTATAAAAGATCCAACACATTATTAAACTACTTTTCAGTAATTACACATAAATACTTACATCTGGCACGGATTTACCCGCACTAAGATTATATATTTTAACTTCATTTACTTCGTTAACAAACATTTTAACATCATTTGTAGTAAAATAAAACTAAACTCAAATATTAGGTGCAAAATTAATAAAAATGTAAACACTGGTGAATAAACTTGCACGTGTTAGCGAGGTTGCCAGATATAATTTCTGGGAAATAGTCTACAGTCAATCTCAAAAATACTCATAATAGATTAGTTCTGTTGTTTATGAAAATAATAATTGTAGTACAGTTTAAGTATCATATTTTTTCTTTTATTTTCGATGGTTCAAATATGAATCTGTAATATTTGTATGAAATTTATATTTTTATATTGTGTCGTTTAATGAAATTCTTTAAACGGGTGCTTTCGAGTAAAACTCTGTATTTCTAACATAATTAGCCCAATTATGAATACAAATTTAGTGAGAAGCATTACCTTGTCTCATTTCTCCTATTGTGAATTACAATTTCAATAGAATTTTTTCTAAAGAGAGATAAACTAAAAATATAAGATTTCAATTAAAAACCAAATATTTAAAAAAATAAATATTAAATAAAATAATGGCTCAAACATTTTTTAGGGCCAAAAGCTTAAATAAACAATATCTGCAATATTTATTGACGCTTGTACAATAGAATCCTTATTTAGAGTATGGGTCTGTTAAAAGCAAAAACTCCAACAGTTCTAGCAAAGGACAGAAAACCGAATTAAATTGTCTTAAGTCTGTTAAATAAAAATATTACTGAGTGGAATAGGGTATGTTCTTTGTTCATTCAAAATGTTCATTTATTTTTACAATTCTCTTATGTTCAGGTATGGTTTGACGTGAGGTAGAAGGTGGTACAAAGTTTTAAGTAAGAAAAGGGCACATAGCGGTCCTAATGGCGAATACGAATTTCAACAATTGAAAAAAATATATATAATTTAAACCTTCAGTTCAAATATTTCCGGCCAGGGAGCACAAAGGTATTTTCCTCTTTCCTATGTCGTAGGCTTTTTCATTCACATTGGGCAAAAATGCTCTTAAAAAATGTCGACCTCTTTACTTAAAGTTGGTTGACTCAACGAAGCTTCGACTTCTTTTCCAACGCCAATGTGGTATACGCCTTTGGTGAAAAAACGCAAACAGGCTCTTAGTCTCAATGCACAATTACAAATTAAATCACAACTACAAATTAAAATGTCAAACACAAATTAGCTGTTTCTGAATTTTCCTTCCTCTAATTTACTTATTCACTAGTGTGATTAGAATAGGAAGATTATTGCTGGGAAATAAGAAAGTTATAATTTGGTTCGGATTTTCATAATTGGGCTGAATAATTAAAACTTATTATCCTTTTTAATACTTTATAAATAGTTTTTTTTTCAACATAAGAATTTTTTAAATAACGTATTTATATAAAAATTAAATACATTTTAATTAAATTTTGAAAATAAAAATCACATTATTTACATAAATTATTTTCAAAATAAAATTAAATTTTATTTAATTTTTAGATAAAGACCTTGTGCTTAAAGACACTATTTATATAAGAATTTCTTTATAAAAAAATCGCCAATTCGTTATTTAATATGCTGTCAGGCAACTATATTTGTGAGTTTACAAAACATTATATTACACTATTGTGAATACTAGCTAATTTATTACAAACAAAAATAATTGTGAATGACTTATATATTTTGGTATCGTTAATGTAAGTTAAAATTGACGTTTCACATTTGCTGAAAAAAAACAGCAACGAGATATACCAAAAAACATAGAAAAATTGAGAAGTTATAAAAAATTGCCAAATCGAGAGAAATTGTTTCTAGTTTTAAAATTTAAAAATGAAAATATATTTTAATATTAAATAAGAAATCTAATACATAGATTAAAAATAAACCGTTTATAATATAATACGCACGTTTCTTACTTGGCTAATTGTGTGCACTGAAAGTGAGTGTACTTTACATTTTTTTTTCTTTAAGTAAAAGAGAAAACGCAAATTATCGGATAATAATTTTCCATATAATGTAAAACATTTACAAATCTTGAAAAATTTAATGAAGAATAGAGAATTATAAATGCATATTTAACTGCATTTGCTTGCTTAAGGTAGTACAAAAGCAAACCAAATCAACTTTTCTTCAACAAAATCTGCAGTATTTTTTTTTAGTTCTATTAAGCTAAAAATATTCTTATTTCGTATTTCTTTGTTGAATTTTCCATTTTTTAAAAGAAAGGTAAGTGTGAATAGATTATTACGTCTTTTGTTCAGTGATTCATAGCAATTGTTTGGAAAGGTTTTTTGTTTCATGATCTTGGCGTAATATAACACAAAAAAAATAATAACAATAAACAAACAACATAACCATTTCATCAATGGCCGACAGAGATGTAAAGAAACAGTTCCGTTATGTTTATATGTGTGTTTTGTCAACCCGACTACACCCCCGTTTTTTACACAACAACCAGAACACATACATATTAGCGCATAAATATACATACAGTACATCTATGTTTTTATTTAAACATCAATTGTAAAACTTTGTTTATTCCATATATTTACAGTCTTTAAAAATTAATTATGAGCACTTAAGTAAAATTTCGTATTTAACACGTTTACAGTTTTTGTTTTTGTAATATATTGCACTTTAACTATGGTCACTGCACAATAATACGTCATTGACATTTGAATACATTTTTTATATGCTTAATATAATAATATAGAGTCGCATAAAAATTATTTTCAAACGGTACTTACCTGCTTAATTATTGAGCTGTAACTTTAATTATTGACCCATACGAAACAATAAATTTAAAGGATGGGCAAATTTGAGGTTAGTTAGTATGTTGTTTGTCAAATGATTAAATTTTAAGCAGTGAGCTGTCATCCTTTGATATTTATTTAGCAAAAAGTTGGGCAATTTTAAGCATGGAACGTTACACTAATGAGTTTCATTCCTACTGCGTGAATCATTTCGCTTTAGCGAGAATGGACGAAATCTACCAAAGTTTTTACTCTCAAACCTGGACGTAGAGGTTAACCAATGGACAGAACTACAATTAAAATTAGTATATAAACTTTTTTGTGACTACTATTGACATCACTTCTGTGGATTCATCTTAAGACATTAGAATCGGACCCAAGGGCAATGGTGATCATTTTTTGCGCAAGGGAATGCTTGCCCAGGCAAAAATCTACCAGTAAGACTTTGGCAAATGAGTAGACGTAGATTTGTAGTCAGGTTGTCTGCAAATCTTACTTTGGACTACCAGTTGATAGGAATGTGACCGATTGTATTGTTTGTTTGTTGTTCAGCATATCCTGAACTTTATTAATGAAAAGAAACGAATTCGAAGAAGAACTCACAGAACCACGAGAGACGTAATATTTTCAAAGCTGTGATTGACATAACTTGGACAGGATTATATGGCGTGCCCATAGTCAACTTCAAACAAATAAAATTTGTTGTAAATTGTGTCACAAAGAAAAACTTATGAAAGCCAACAACTTTAAATTTTAGAACCGTTGAGTATAACTACTAAATTAAAACTGAAAGTCAGTATACCGCAGTATAGATTATTGTTAAAATAACACCGTTGCTTTTCTTGTGCACACGGAATGTTTTTCTTATAAAATTAAAGTAAATAAAGTCAGCAACTTGTTACACACTTTTCATACATAATGGAGAAGGGAGCACCTGTTTCAACTAAAAGTTTGTTTTATAAAAAAGAAAAATTTAACAAAAACCACACGACTTGACTTTAATTTATTTCAACTTTAGCTGATAACTGAAATCTAAATGCATATGTTATTTTGTGTTATTACTTCACTGTTAAATATCAACAATAACTTCACCTCATTTTAATTTTTTCACATTTAATTAAATTTAAGTAAATCGTAAAAATAAACTTCAGTTTAAAATGTTGCTAGAAATGACAAGAAATATGTCGACAAATTGTTTAGTTCTTTATAATAAATTTTATAATGGCATTGATAAGGCTTATGAAAAATGTATGCTGACATTTTTATTTTTCATATGTAATTTATTAATGTGTGTTTATACTTTCCTCAATTTTCAGATCCCACAATGTCTTCGGCGCCATATAACTACAATTATATATTTAAATACATTATAATTGGTGATATGGGCGTTGGAAAATCATGTATTTTACATCAGTTTACGGAAAAGAAATGTAAGTATTGAATATTTGCAGTTTAACATAAAATCGCCTAAGCCAGAGGAAATAAAAAAAAACGCCAAAATAACAGAGTATAAAAAAATTTTAATTGACAAATATATTTAAAAAAAATGTTTTGTTTTTGTTGTATCGGTACAAAGGGTTCATTACTCGTATTTATTCTACTTTCTGTTTTGGAAAAAGTGGCATATATAAAAGTGTCTTAGGACACCGTTAAAATCGCCTAAATTTAAGATAAAAAAACCCAATTACAAAATATATAAATAAAGTGTGGTTAAATTTTAGATTAGAAAGTAAAGTAACACGTCGGCAGACGTCCGCTCTTTTCACATAATTTTAAAATAAATTTTGCAATAAAGCTTCAAGGCCGTGTCAGATAAAACTTTTGCTTTGCGTTGCGTCAGAGTTTCGCTTTGACATTTGAGTTAAAATGTAGGTAAATATATGAAAGTTGCCACATAAAGCACTTTTGACGCAGCGCAAAGCGAAAAGTTAACCAACATTCAACTTTTTGCGCGCTTTGACAAACACTTGGCTTTTATTATTTGTGTTTGTGTTTTTGTGTGCGGGCGTAAACAAAAAATTCATGAGTGTTGTCAAAGTTTATTGTGACATACACCACTTGATTTACGCTTTTGCTTTAAAGTTTCAAATGTCACGCAAAGCAACAAAGTTTTATCTGACACGGCCTTCACTTATCTCATCAAGGCAATGTCAAGTTTTATCTTTCAGAGTGTCATAAGAACGAAGCGGCTAATTGACACCTCCAAGTAGAAAAATTACACGATCGGCAAATTTCTCATGCAATAACTGGGTGCAACCAAACGGCCATATTCTTTGATGTAATAATTTTCCGAGGACTGTATGTGGTTTTAGTCAGCCCCATTTATTTGTTTTCATAACCGCCTAATTAATAATGAGGCTTGCTCATCACTAAATATGATTTTATTGTAAAATGCCTTCTTTTCGTTTAGTTTTTTTCAAACAGGCAATTCACAAACCTTCGACATAAACAATGGTCGTTCAGCTTTAGTTCTTGAACAAGTTGTACTTTAGAAGCATCAAGATGAAAATCTTAATGCAAAATGTTGCACAAAGTGCCTCTAGTGATGCTCAATTGTGATGCGATGCATTGACTAGTTGATGTTCTAGGCTGATTTTCAACATTCCAGCCTCTTGAGTCTCAAATTTCGTGTTTAAATTACGTTCAGCGGTCTCAGCCGGATTACGAGGGAAAGCAACTCAAATTTTACAAGTGAATTTTCTAAATTAAAATTCTTTGCTGAAGAGTGTAACGTTCCATTTCCCAACTTTTTACTAAATAAATGTCACAGGATGACAGCTCAATTCTTTACATTTAATCATTTGACAGGCAATTTATTTCCTAACCTAAAATTTATGCACCCATTATTATATTAAAAATAGATTTATCTTTTCTAACAAACGACAGTTGTTGTTGTTGTTGCTGCTTAAACCGTAAATGCATGCGTTAATTTAATTATTGCTCAAGGGGTTCTGCAAACGTACTGAATTGAATTTGTTCCGCAGTGAAAAAAGTAGTGAATATCATATTGTCTCAAGGCATATGGAAAATACGGTTATGGATTCTTGACCTGTAAGAGTTTACATTATCATCGCTTCGGTTCTTTGTGATAAATTTAGTTCTCAGATTGCAACAGGCCCTCCTGTCGGTGACATCTTAAAAGGAGTTGCTTTCTCCGCATGGCTGTCATCGTTATCATTTAATTATGAAAGTGACATTGATGCCATGTAAACACAGACTGTTACGTTCCTGAGAGCATTGTAGCAAGTCTTACGCCTGTTCCTTTTGGTATTCGCTGGCTCGCTACAATGGTGTGTGATTAGATTTACATCTGAGCCTGGCCATGAAGCGTTAATCAGATGGTGGATCAAACCACTACATAATTTGGAACGTCATGCTCGTCCTAGGAAGCCGAAGCTATAATTCTATGCAACAGAACTTTCTAGTTGCAACTTCGATGATTCCAGAGCAGGGCTGCAAATCATCACTCCTTGCTTAAGAGTTGCAGACTTTCCAACTTCTGTCCAGAACACATGTCTAGCATGCTCACTGGATCTGGGAACATTTCACCAGGTAGGTGTTATTAAAGGTGAAATGAACCCGGCCACCATAGAACCATAGACTGTTATGGGGCCGCAAAACCACAACCACCACGATACTCCCATATAGGGGCCAACCTCAATAATCAGTCAGAGAACAGTTAAATGTCTAAAGAGACAAATAATGAACTCTGCGGCTTACTGATTCCCGTGGAAATAAAGTGGAGTTTCCAGTTGTACTCCTGCTGACTTCAGGGGACTGGGCTCCCTTTTTCACCCAGTTGCACAGGTCTACATAGTAGCACTCCATTAAGACCATATATGTGCCCCCGGGGGGTAAATGGTGTGGAATATATCGCCGTCTTATGTTGGCTTGTCTCCAATAATTAAGCTGTCGCATCTATGAATTGCTGCGAGCACAATACATGCCTCGCTGAGCAGTATGAATTGCAACTGGTCACCTTTTATTTTTATCCATTCCACCTCAATTTATTTTTAAACAAATTTTTTTTTACCCTAAATAGCTCTGTCCAGATTTTTTTTAATTAAAAAAGAAAAAATAAAATTAATTGTTAATTTACTACTCTCGTTCTAATGTCTAGTTATGGCCAATTGTCCCCATACGATTGGTGTTGAATTTGGTACTCGCATTATTGAAGTGGACGATAAGAAAATTAAATTACAAATATGGGATACGGCTGGTCAAGAACGTTTTAGGGCTGTGACACGCTCTTACTATAGAGGTGCTGCTGGTGCTCTTATGGTCTACGATATAACCAGACGATCAACGTATAATCATCTTAGCAGTTGGCTAACCGATACACGGAACTTAACCAATCCAAATACTGTGATTTTTCTCATTGGTAATAAGTCGGATTTAGAAAGTACTAGAGAGGTTACCTATGAAGAGGCCGAAGAGTTTGCTAAAGAAAATGGTTTAATGTTTTTGGAAGCAAGTGCCATGACGTGAGTATAGCATACATAGTTTTAAATAAAAGCAGAAGAATTTAATTTAATTCAATTAAATTTCTTTGATAGAGGCCAAAATGTGGAAGAAGCGTTTTTGGAAACAGCACGTAAAATTTATCAAAATATACAAGAGGGTCGTTTGGATCTCAATGCTTCAGAATCTGGTGTACAACATCGTCCCTCTCAACCTGGACGAACCTCATTAACAAATGAGACACCTAACAATAAAGAACAGTGCTCATGTTAAATATGCGTTCATATTTTATTTTTTTTTTATTTTTACTTTTTCTTTAAAAAAGTTATAATTTTTTTTAAATATTTTGTATGCGCATTATTAATTTTGTCTTATACTTTTTCTATTATTTCTTATTGAATCTATTGTATTGAACAAAATAGCTGTTTATTATTATTATTATTATTAAATTATATAAAATAAGTATAAAATTTATTAAAGAAAATAAAAATAAAAAAACTACATATACATAACAAAAATACAACAAAAAAAAAAACAAAAATATAAATAAAACAAACTAGTACTCGAAACTTGAAACACTTTTTAGCTAAAACATTTAAATATAAAAAATATAAAAAAACTTTTTCATACAGTAACATTTCAAATAACAGCAACAACTACTGTTAACTTAAACATGACACAAACCAAATATCAATATTTAATAATTATTAAAACTAAGAATTTTAGTTAAAAAAAAATTTATAACACCGAAATGGAATTAAGCGTTAAAGAAAGCTGCTACCTAATGACTTGATTTAGTATAAGATTTTAAAGAAATGTTAATGAAAATGCATTTTTAAAGAATCTCATCTATTTTTTTAAACATTTCATCTATTTTAAGAACATTTCAAAATTTGAAAAATGTTTTGTTTTTAATAATTGATGATTTTAGTAATTCTTTTGAAAGAAATTTTTTATTGTATAAATTCGTTTTTTGGTACGTAAATGTTTTAAATCAATAACAAAAAATAGTTGAATTAAAGAACTGTATGGAATTAATGTTAAAATAAAATGGTAGTTATAGAAAAACAACAACAAAAACAATTAATTGTTTTAAATTATTTAACTTAATACTCTCAGATGGCACGTCATTATGTGAAATGTGTTTTACAGATGAATTTGGAAACTGTAGTAAATCAATATTTTCTACTACGTTATTTAGGGCACTACTTCCTCTTTCCTCCTCCCCATTATCTGTTTTCCCAGTTCCTGTACGTATTGGTCATCCGCCGAGTGCTGGTCCGAACGAAAAAAAAAACAAAATGGCTAAAATATATAGGGCTTTTCAACAAGAAGTTAGTTTTTTTAATTGTGGCAACACATGATATGTAGATATGACATTCAATTTTTTGACGTAGTTGTAGTAGATGCATTGAAAATTGTCACAATGAATTCAATTTTGCACGAAAATCGCATTAAAATAATTTTAAATTCATGGAAAATAAAAATAGTGGTTCTGTTAAAGTTGCGTTTCGTAAAAATCGTAATATTTTCGGACAACTTCATTGTCCTTCTGAGGCCGCTATTAAGTATTTGGTTGTTCGATTTGAATCCTGTAGGCTAGTAGGTAGAGTTTTAGCTTATAAGACTGGTGGTTGTGGGTTCGATTCCCAACAAAGATCTTACTTTTTTTCACTACAAAAGTAAATTAATTAACTGTCGGTGGGACTAAAGCATGGTCACTGTGCTGTCTTGAACGACAGTTAATTTCCGTAACTATCCTTCTGCTTTCACCACCTGTCTCATCTCTTTTCTATCCCTTTCCTAAAGAATGTAGCACGGTTCTTGACTAATTAGGTATTGTTGCCTGAAGTGCAACTTCTTTAAAAAAAAAAATCGACAGGCTGGAACATCAACACGTGTTCGACAGAGTCGTTCAAAAGAAAACATTGCAACCGTGAGCCACAGTGTTGAAGCAGATCCAAATTAATCAATCCCTCGACGCTCTTAACAACTGGAGTTATCCAAAACTACCACATGCCGAATTTTGCGTAAGGGTTTGATTTTGAAGCCTTACAAGGTTCAGCTGGTGGAGGAATTGAAGCCCACCGACCATTCACATTGCCGAAGATTCGCTAAATTCATTTAAGAACAACCGGCTGGGTTTTTTTGAAAAATTAATTTTTTCAGTCGAAGCCCATTTTCGCTTGTCAGGGTATGTCAACAAGCGAAATTGCCGCATTTGGAGTTTTGAAAATCCTAGAGCGATTATTGAGAAGCTCTTGCATGCTCAACGTGTCAATGTACACTGCGCTATGTGGCCTTAAGGCGTGATAGGAATGTTTTTTTTCGGAGATATTGCTAGAAATGCAGTAACCGTCAGTGGATCACGCTATCGCAAGATGCTAACAACTCAATTTTGGCTTATTATTGACGACGTGATTATCACTGACATATGGTTTCAACAGGACGGTGCCACATGTCACAAACGATAAATTTATTGCAAACCAAATTTCCCGCTCGCACAATTTCTTGACTATCAGCAGTTAAGTGGCCAGCCAGATCGTTTGACTTAATACCACTGGATTACTTTTTGTGGGACTTTTATAAGGACAGATTCTATACGGAGCCAATCGAATCGATTTCAGCCGTAAAACTCAAAATGCTTGATGTGATTAACACAATACGATCGCCATTTTGCCAAAAAAAAAAAAAATGATTAAAAACTTTGAGAAAAGAATCGATATCTGTGAGCGTGGTCGTGGTGGACATTTTCCAGAATCATTTTTCATTCATAATTGTCGAACTTTTCTCTTCGTAATACAATAAAAATTTGAAACATTGTAATCTAAATTTTTTGTTTTCGAAAACAAACTTCTTGTTGAAAACCCCTTTATTTGTCAAGTAAGTGCGGTTTTACACGCTTCAACTTTTGTTGCTCAACTTTTGATATTGGTATAAAGCCTTCTGTTTCTTTCTAATGGAAAAATTAATAGTTGAGCAACAAAAGTTGAAGCGTGTATAACCGCACAAATGTACCAAAGCATTCGCTGTGTTCTTCTTTGATTTACACCATGTGTTATCAGTATTTTTGATATGCGTATCACGCTTAACTGGCCTATTTGAAAATTCTGTCAATTTCCGTAACAGATATTCGTTATAATTGGAGTTATTAATTTTTTTAATAAAGTTTGCAGTTGTTTTGTTTTTTTAATGTTCATAAAGAGAATTTTTGAGGTTCTTACAAGTTCTATTGAAGAATTGCTTATCAATAGGAGTTTTCCTTAGCTGCCAGTTTCAATTATGAAATTTCTTATTTTAACTGATTACTTTTTTGAATGACTATATATTTGTTAGTGTTAAAACAGACAGAGAGAGAGAGAGAGAGAGAGATGCAGCTTCGTGAATGATTTTTGTAAAGTGTTCAACAGCCTCGTCAAGCTAGTCTCCCACTTTTCAATCAAGTATTCAACTTTATTTTTTGACTAAAAAATATTATTTATTGCAATTGAATTTTGCTTTTTCACAATTTAATCAAAACAAGCAGTTCTTGCTTTAATAAATAATAAGTTGGAATTGATACCAAACCGAAAAAAATGTAAGAAAACTAAGGCAACGAATTTCAAAAATTATTAATATTTTGAAACAAACATCTCTTCAAATAAAAGCAATAAAATTGGTGTTAATAAAAAAAATCATTATCTTTCGAAATAAAAAAATCTGCATTAATAAGATAATACATGTTTTAAATTTCGTATCAAAATGTAGAGTATTTATTACCTTAAATCTTAATTCTAGAAATACAAAAGTATATAGAAAATATTTTTTTTGTTATACATATAGAAATACAAAAAATGGACGTTAATTATAAAAAAGCAAAAACCGTATAATAAAAATATTTCTTGTCATAACTATGCTATTTTTTTTATATACAAATACTTTTTATTTAGAAATTTTTATAATTGTTATTCTACAACTCCCACAATATCCCAGGAATTTGCTTCATGTTTGGCACACAAATCCATACGTAGACTGGCTCCCAATTCAGGCTTATCGGCTCTTAAACAAGTACCCGTAGCCATATTATAAATAGGACTATGTTTTGCTTTAGTATGGCGCCACTGTTGGTCACCCAACATTTCATGACATTTATTTATGAGCACTTGAGTATCGCCTGATGCTTCCAAACACAATAAACGATCTAAAATTATTTCAGACTTATCCGTTTCATACCAAATTTGATTTCTTTGTTGTTCACATTTTTGCAAAACCAAAGAGCTGCCTTTTTTCCAAAAACCCTTTACTTTGGGTGCTATTACCGAAGCACACAAGTTGCTAGACGAAAGTCTTAACATATAAGTGGATATATAATTACGTTTTCTTGAATGCCAAGGCTGAAAAATTTGTGAATTCTCATTTTTTGCATTTTCTTCTCCCGGTAATCTTAACTCGGGATAGACATTCTTTAAATACCATTCGAATGATTTACATTTTAGTTTTTTTCTTAGTTCTAAACGTTCACTTATATTGCCATAGTTAAAATGGGGTGCAATTTTTTCCAGCTTTAAATAATACTTTTTATAATCATCCATCCAAACGTGGGCTAGACGTAGAGAATTTTTAAGCATTGTATCTTTGCCGTCAGGTGAACTGTAGGGTCTTCTTTTTCTAAAAATATGACCAACACGGGAGCAGGGTACAATTTTAATGGCACCACCGCATTGCCACACACGAAAAGATATTTCTAGGTTTTCACCTCCCCATATATCCATGCCCATATCATAGCTGCCGATATATTCAAAATACTGGCGATTGACAGCAAAAAGACCGCCCGCCATAGTAGGAGATTTAAAAGGCCCTAATATAAAAAGCAAAGTGTTTAATATTTGTTTTATATGCTTGATTTAATATAATTTTTATAAATAAAAAATATACCTTTAAAATCCTCCTCTTGCATTAATGTTCCTTCCGGCAAATTTTCCCATTTATAATGAAGACCCCAATTAAAACCACCTCTCACCAAGGGGCTCGATGAATATTGAAATGTATCAGCATTTATTAAATCTATTACAGGCACGGCCAAAGTTGTATTTTCCTGCTTAATTAAACGCAACAAAGGTTCCGACCACTGCAGATTGACTTCTATGTGAGAGTCTAAAAATATCAAAACGTCTCCTCTGGCTTCACGGGCTCCAATTACCCGTGATCTTATTAAACCCTCCCTTTGTAAATTTCTTATATATTTAAGGCTATCATAGTGCAATTGTGTGTGTAATTCTCCTTGTAAATGGAATTCTAATTCAGGTAAATCACTAAAATCATCCACCAAAATAATTTCCTTTAAAAGCCATGTTGGTGTACGTTCTATTACAGTTTTTATAGATCTAAACAGTGTCATTTTATGCTCATTATAAAAACACATTATAATGGAGGCTGTAGGCAGTGTTTCGGCTTTTAATGTGGATGAGCGAGGGCATACCTTGTGTCTAGTATCTGGTATTGGACGTATTAAGCCAATATTATTTGATACTAAAGCATTAAATGCATGATTTTTATAGCCTATATCACGTATATATTTATCATGTTTATTACGCACTACACCCAGTCCGCTTATGGGATCATCTGGATTCGTTAAATTGGGCAAAGAATCTGAGAATTCGTTAACTTTTTCACTTAAGCATTTTGTTTGCACCCTATTGGCAAATTGTAGTAGAGCATTTTTACTTGCTGGCTTGTTGGTGGACCAACCACCCTTTTCAATATCACTTCTTAGCAAATATAAATATATTAATAAAGACAATACACCAATTAAAACTAAAAAAGTTTCCAAGTTGAAGGTTTTAAAAATTCTACGTTTGAGCTGCATTTGGAATTATTGTTATCGTGGCACTCACTATTCATGACAATGGTGTTAAAAAATTTTTTTATTATTTATACGTAACCTACTTTGTACACATGAATTTTGCAACAATTTATGCATTTTTATAATTAACTAATTAATGTTCTTTGTTTTTGTTTACGTTTCCATTAATTTTAATTAAAAACAAGTGCTCGAGTGCTGCCAGCTGTCAACGATAAGTAAATTTGTATATGGTCAATTTAAATACAAATCATTCACAATAGTGTATAAAAGCTTTCTTTTGGTAAATTTTTTTCAAGGCATTAAAGATAAAGCGCCAATTTTCATTTAATTAAATTGCACAATTTTAACGCATCAATTAAAATTTTTTGTTTTGGGAAAAATGGAGAGTATTAATGCTAATAAGCAAGAGCCACAATTAAATTTGGGTAAGTGTTTTTACTTTTATTATTGCGAGTTGACAAAGCAAAAGTTGTTAATGATTCTTACAGACACCAATGCTAAGAGAAATTTTGTAAAATACTTACAAAAACTGGGACAGGTATTGAAAATTGAAATATTTTTTAAAATTCTATATTTATAACACACATTTCTTACAACAGAAACCCAAAACTACTGTAAGGTTCTTTGATCGCACTGACTCTTATTCTGTACATGGCCCAGATGACAGCGAATTGATTTCGCGCTTAGTTTACAAGTCCACTGCTTATGTACGTCAGTTACTACCGGATGAAAGTGAATCTACGCCATTTGTTATGATTTCCAAAAATAATTTTGAGCTGGCAGTAAGAGAACTATTGCTGGTGCGTAATTATCGTGTTGAGGTCTATATTCGCCGTCCTACAGGCGGTGATTGGCAATTGGAATATTCCGGCTCACCGGGCAATCTTTTACAATTTGAAGATATTTTGTTTGCGAATAAAGAAATATTAGTGGGCAATAGCATTTTGTCTTTGCAACTGCGTATGGATAACAATCAGCGTAATGTTGGTGTAGCATCTGTGGAACAGAATGATTGTCTATTCAATGTGCTGGAATTTGTAGACGATGATTTTTTTACAGAATTGGAGGCAACAATAGTGCTATTGGGTCCTAAGGAATGTTTGTTGCCAAACGAGGATGGAGAGGTGAGTAGGAAAATTACATTTAAAAGATGAAACAATAAAAACAAACCAAAAGCACACTGCTTTTAAAGGGTGCAGTGATAGGGAATTCATTCTCAGTGTAAATTTAGCCATAGAACGGAGCGAAATGGTAATCCACTAACGTTTTTCCATAAATTCAAATAAAAAAACAAACGCACTGTTTCCTTATCTATACATTTGCTCCTTTCTCACTAAGATAGGGGTGTATGTGATAATAAAATTGTAATTTCGCTTTAATTACAATTATTAATAATTTGTCATTTATATTACAATTGTTTTCAAATAAAAACACTCAATATATTTAGATTTTTGCCAAATAATGATATTCAGTATTATAGTCTCAAACTGTCTGTGATATTCATTTTATATTTTTATTTTCATTGTAAAGAGGATGTGATGAAAATCCATCGGTTTTGTTTTTGCAATTGACTTTCCAATTTCGATTGGATTGTGTAATTGCATACAATTAATATTTGCCAGTTTTGCTTTAAACGTCTTGTTTTAATTACAGTACAAAACGGTTAAAACTCTTTTGGAACGTAATGGTGTCATGGTGACTGTTCCACCAAAATCATTCAATGCGGAAAAAAATGATTTAATACAGGATTTAAATAATTTGCTGCGTTTCGCCAAGGGCCAACATGAAGATGCCAATGGTATGCCAGAATTGAAACTCACTATAGCAATGGAAGCTTTAAGATTGGCCATAAAATATTTACAACTAATTAATGATGCAGGAAATTTGGGTCATTATGAAATAAAGCAATTAAATCTTAATAGGTAAGGAGAGGTTTACAACACAGAAAGAGAGAGAGAAATACACACCTAAATATTGTTTTGATTGTAATTTTTTTTTAGATTTGTGCATTTGGATGCAGCTGCTGTTAGTGCTCTTAACATTTTACCTAAACCAGGCACCCATTTTTCAACACCTTCCTATCGATGGCAAAGTATTTTAGGAGTACTTGATCACTGCCGTACACCGCAAGGTCATCGCTTAATGGCCCAATGGGTTAAACAACCCTTAAGAAGTCGTGAAATTTTAAATGATCGCCATAATATAGTGGAATGTTTTTTAGAAGCACCCACTACCCTAAATTCATTACACGATGAGTTGCTAAAACGTATACCCGATGTCTTAATGTTGACCAAAAAATTACTAAGACAAAAGGCCAATTTACAGGATATATTTCGAATATATCAAGTTTTGTTACGTGCCCCCAAAATTGTTAATGTTTTAATAAGTTTAGAAAATGTCACCGTTAAAAGTGTTTTATGTGACCCTTTAAAAAATCATTTACAAGATTTGACGGGACTAAAGCAAATGGTGGAACAGGTAATGGATTTTGATGCCATTGAAACGGGTGAATATTTGGTGAGAGCTTCTTTTGATGATGAACTTTTAGAAATGAAAGAGAGATTAACAAAATTATTGCACAAAATGGAAAGATTACAAGAAAAAGCAGCTCAGGACTTAAATTTAGATAAAGGTCAAAATTTAAAATTACAAAATGTATCACATTTGGGCTATCATTTTCGCATAACTGTCCGAGATGATGCAGCATTGCGTAAAAATAAAAATTATAAAATTATTGATGTTGTAAAAGGAGGCATACGTTTTACTACTGAAAAATTAACAGAAATTAATGAGGAATTTTGTTCTTTACGCATGCGCTATGAAGAGCAACAAAAAACTATAGTGGACGAAATAATTAAAGTAGCTGTGGGCTATGCAGCACCTTTAACGTGTCTTAATAATGAATTTGCTCAATTGGATTGTTTGGTAAGTTTTGCCAGGGCTGCACAAACAGCTCCCACCCCCTATATAAAGCCAATAATTTTGCCAGAAGGTGCCGGACAATTAATATTAAAACATGTTAGACATCCGTGTTTGGAATTGCAAGAGCATATTAATTTTATAGCCAATAGTGTGGAATTTCATAAAGGTATTTTAATTTCTTTATATAAAAATAAAAAAAAATTAAATTTTTAATTTTGTTGCAGATAAATGTAACATGTTTATTATAACTGGTCCAAATATGGGCGGTAAGTCGACTTATATACGTTCAGTAGGCACAGCGGTTCTAATGGCTCATGTTGGATCATTTGTTCCCTGTTCTGAAGCCACCATATCTATGGTAGATTCAATTTTGGGACGTGTAGGCGCTAGCGATAATATTATTAAAGGCTTAAGTACATTTATGGTGGAAATGATTGAAACATCTGGCATAATAAGGGTAAATTAAATAGAGACTTTTGTAGGAGAAATGTTTGTAATTTTTTGTTGTTGATATATTTTAAGTCCGCCACCGATAAATCTTTGGTAATTATTGATGAATTGGGTAGAGGTACTTCAACTTATGAAGGCTGCGGTATTGCCTGGTCTATAGCAGAGTAAGTAAACAATAACTTTAATATTTTTATTTAAAACAAAAAATTTTAATAATACTACAGTCGAGACTTTAATGAGACTTTAAGTCTCATATTGCAGTATGGGACTCAATGCAAGTACAAACAAAAATTGCATGGCAATCAAAAGTTTAGCATAAAAAAAAATAACAAAACGAATAAAAACAT
Source organism: Trichopoda pennipes (assembly GCA_030448955.1). NCBI lineage: Eukaryota > Metazoa > Arthropoda > Insecta > Diptera > Tachinidae > Trichopoda > Trichopoda pennipes. Next base: position 8,883,622 of record JASKUP010000002.1, read on the forward strand.
ATTTATCAAAATAACAAATATATACAGATATTAAAAATTACTTAACACTAACTTAAAAATTGACAAACTATATTTCTTTTGAAATGACGTGCGTTACTAATGATTTAAGAGCTATGGGGAATCTCGTTCAAGAGTCGTATTGCATAAATATAAAATTGGAATTGAGATATCAGAGAGCTGTATCTAAAACAAAGTTGTCCTTTACCTCTATTAAGGGTTGAAAAGTTCGATCGCTTATAACGTATAATATTTTTGAAAGTCACATTAAGTTTAATTTTGCGAATACTATCGCAACTCGAAAAAAGTTCACTCACACCCACCCATATAATTAAAGTGACATCAAGTAAGCCTTAGCGAGAAGTGTGCGAATATTTAAGGGAGTGCGACGACGACTTTGCCAAAGATATCTTAACATAGAAGACACACGACCCCAAGCAAAATTAATATGGCTAGACTAAGTTAGGTTGCTGTAAAAGTAAATTCGCAGATTTTTAGCAACGTAACGATTTCGATGTGTTGACTATTTAAGATTAAAACAATAAATTAAATAAATTCAAACATTAGCAGTAGCCCATTCAAAGATACGATGAAGTACATGATTTAAAATTCTAACACAAGCCTCAACTGATTTAATATTACAACTTACATAAAGCTGTACGTCGTCAGCATATTATCTAACTTTACAATGTTTAAGTTTCATTGGTAGATCATTAACATATAGCGCAAACAGTATGGGAACCAAGATTGAGCCCTGTGTAACACCTCGACTCAAAGACAAAGTAGTTGATTTTGAGGCACCTGTTTCAACAAATTGATGTCTGTCAGATATGTAAGAGAATATCAGATCGGCAGACGTTGATAAAAACTTATAAAAAGATTTTAATTTGCTATGTAAAATGTAATGATCGACAGTGTCGAAAGCTTTCGAGTGATCCAAAAGTACTAAAAATGTAACATTGTCGCAATCAACTTGTTGTCTAAAATCTTCCGAAACATTCTCACTAGCGCCGTTATACGGCAGTGTTCTTTTCGAAAATCAGATTGACAATTTGTGAGAATGTTATTTTTTCCTGATAATGAAGCAATCTTTCCAAAACTTTTGAGAGAAACGGTAGGATTGCTGTCGGCCTATAATCAGAATTTGATTGTAACCGATATAGAGTTAAGAAACTTTTTTGGAAACCAAACATTGTGTATTAAGCTATTGAAATAAAAAGTGATAAACATTATGTTTGATATTTTTTTTTATTTCTTTCTCAGGCATCTGGCAAAAGAAACAAAATGTTTTACTCTCTTCGCCACTCATTTTCACGAAATCACCAATCTTGCGGATACAGTTGAAACTGTCAAAAATTGTCATATGGCCGCCTTAGCCGATAATGAAAATTTTACACTTTTGTATCAGGTACGACCAGGTGTAATGGAGAAAAGTTTTGGTATACAAGTAGCCCGATTGGCAAATTTTCCCGAAAAAGTTGTACAAAATGCCCAACAGATTTATAATGAATTTGAAGATGAATATGCCAGCAAACAAACCGATGAGGATAAAGCTTTGCTAGATAAAATCAATAAAGCTATTGAAGATTTATCTACGACTGGTAATAATAAAGATATTAATGAAAGCGATTTATCCAAATTGGTGGAGCAATTTACCCAGGATATAAAGAAATTGGATAGTGAATATTTTAAGACTGTTCTAGCAACAACGGCAGCGACTGAAAATTAAATGTTCTTTAGTCTGGTTAATATTAAAAAATAAGTTTATATTATTTTTTTTTTTTTATTTCTTTTTGTATATAAATAAGTTAAAAGTTTTCTTGATTTTATTCTAGAATTTTTTTTTATTAAAAAGAAATCAAAAGAAAAAAGAGAACATCTGAAAATATTTTTTTACCCTTCTTGGCACCGCCATCTTGTTCTGTTTGACGCCATTCTCTTTGTATTCTCCCATATGAGGTTGCCTTGTCGAAGTTCTTGGGTAAATGATCTACACCATTATGTGCTGTTAACTTGCCCTTTGCCATAGATTGATGTTTAATATTCTGTATGTGATTCTGAGGCAGTTGTTTACGAATACAGTAGACGTTTAATAGTACGCACTTTCGTTTCTACGAATATCCAATAGTACGAAAGGAATTTTTTGCATTGCCAGTTCTGTAGTACAAATGCAAAATGTTTTTAACTACTCGATAATACGAATAACGGTAGTTTTTGAAAGAATATGCCTGATTTAAATTGTTTTGGGTTTTTTTGTTTGTTTTTTCTGCGGTTAACTGCCAAATTTGTATTTAGTTGCTGTGAATTTTAATAGTGATTGCAAGTGTATTATGTCGTATGTTCTACATTTGAGAGATACGAAAAGTTTAAAGTAAAAGAAGTCAAAAAGAAACAAATATCTTTGGAAAATAAATTGAAAATTATAGAAGACAATGAAAGTGGAAAATCTCTATATGAAATTTGCAGCGAGTAAGGTTTATCCAAGTCCACCATTTGCACTATAAAAAAAAAACAAAAGGCGCAGCTTTTAGATGCAACAGGTGTACTAAAATCCCGCTACAGAATATCAACTGGAGAATTTAAAAGAATGGAATAATACGAGTGGTTTTTATGTCAAAGAAAATTGCATATTCTAGTAGGAAGTAACCAATGAAAATCGAAAGCTCTGGAATTTCATGAAAAGTTTTATAAAGGAGATTTTTTTGCCAATGATGGCTGGCTCACAAAATTCAAAAAACGCTTTGGTATAAGACTACTTAAAGAATCTGGTGAAAAGTTATCGTCTTCAAAGGAACTTGTGGCTCCATTCATCAATAAATTAGATGCTATTATTGACAAGCGATGAAGCGATTTTTAATGCAGATGAATTCGCACATTATTGGAAAATGTTGCCGGATAAAACGTATGCACATCAGCGCAAAAATTCTGCACCTGGGAAATAACTCTCAAAGGAGTGAATAACGTTTTTAATTTGTGCAAATGCGGAGGGAACAAAGAAGATAAGACCTTTTGTGATCGGCAAAGCCCAAAAACTAAGATATTTTCGTAACAAAAATTTGCCTGTTGATTATGGAAACTCAAAATCTGCCTGAATAAATGCTTCTCTATTTAAAAATTGGTTTAACATTTTTGTTCAAGGGGTGAGTTGTTATAAAACAAAATTTTTTATAGAGTTTATCCATTAATATTTGCAGGTGGAAAACTTTTCAAAAGCCAAAGGCCTTCCTAAAAAAGTAATTCTTTTGCTCGATAATGCTCCAAATCACCCACCTGCGGAAGAAGTGGTACACGTAACTAAAGATGGCAAAATTTGGGTTGTGTATATGCCACCCAATGTGATCCCACTTATACAACCGATGGCTCTGAATGCGATCCGATCTTTATTATCGTAGCAATCTGCTATCAAAAATTGAAAACAATATTGAAACTTCCAAAATCCTTTCATTGAGATCTATTCAGGAAGTGGCAGTAGAAATGAAACTACAAAACAAAACACGTCAATGCCTAATGGCTGATTTTTTTTAACAAATATATACTTTTAATTTCTATTTACATACATACATATGTACAAATGTATGCTTTCACACTTATTGATTTCTATTGAATTCAGCATATTTTTTAAGTTTCGTTTACCTTGTTTTGTTTTAAATAAAAAAATAATTTAAATTAAACTAATTTTATATGTTTTATTTTCGATTGCTTCACGGATGCAAAACTTGATTAATTTCCAGCAACATCACACAAAGATTACAAGTATAGTGGTCATACAGTGGGGTAATTTTTTTTTCAATAATATGAATTTTCCAACATTACGAAAAGGCCTGACATTATATATTTCGTACTACTGCACGACCACTGTACACTGCAGTTCATTTAAATAACAACAGTGATAGTCATAACGAAAAATTGATATTTAGATAAATGTACTACAAATCGCTTTGTATGTGCTATCATATTATATTAAGCGACCACACTGGCTTAAGAAAATGGGTAAAGAAAGAATGAAAGAAGTCCCGTTACGAATGTAGCGGACAAAGCCTACTGGAATGGCAAAAAAATTTACTTTAAAATAGTTCATATGAATAACAACAGTTGATAATTTTTAATATTCTAAAGCGAATAGGCTGCGCAGTTTTTTCAGTCTTATTTAGTTTAGGAAGACCAGCAAGTGTTTTATCGCCAACAGACAAGCGTGTAGTTTTAAGAATTGCGTCTAATTCCTGTGATTCCGTACCAAAAATTAAGGCGAAAGCCAGAGTTTCAGCAAGTATTTCGACTGTTCGGCACTTGATAGTAAATTCTCCTCAAATTACGAGAATGAAACTTAAGAAAAAACCTGCAGTAAAAGCCATTCACAAAGAGAAACGATTGAATTTTGCTGAAGTTCACATGACGTGGAAGAGGGAATAGCACATGGTTGTCTTTTTAGACGAAAAAAAATTTAACCTTGATGGTCCTGACGGGTATAATTTTTATTACCATGACCTGAGAAAAGAAGAAATAATATTAAGCCGTCGACACAGTCGCATTGGTGGAATTATTGTATGGGGTGCCATATCATAATATGGCAGTATTAAACTGCAATTTAAAACCACAAAACTGAACACAGAACAATATAAAAATATTTTAGAAAAAGCTTTTGAGGAATGCAGCAACATTTTTGGACCTTTGCGTTGGATTTCCAACAGGATAACGCTCCGATACACAATGCTAGAGCGACAAAAGCCTGGATAAGTGACCAAAATGTGACGCTGATGGAATGGCCACCTTACTCACCAGACTTAAACATAGTGGAAAACGTTTGGGGATGGATTTCGCGGAAGGTTTATGAAGAAGGTAAGCAATTTGAAGACGTTCCATCATTGGTCAATGCCATCGAGACCGCTTGGGACGAGATTTTCCTAGATTACCTTAAAACTCTACGATTCCATTCCAAGTCGCATATTTGAGGTTATAAAGCACCATGGTGGCAACATTTCTTACTAACTGTTAGACAACATGTGAAACTTAATAGTTCTTAGCAATAAGACCTAATTTTGTGAATATTTTTTTATGTTTTCCAAACTTTTTTTGCGTTGTTATTCAAATGAACTACTTTTTTTTTAAATTTTTTAGCAAGTTTTTTTTTCAACATTAATTAATTACTTTTAATTACAAAATCCGCAGTAACATAAAAATTTTTTGCTGTTGTTATTTAAATGAACTGAAGTGTACTTGTAATCTTTGTGTGATTTTGCTGGAAATTAACCAAGCTTTGCAGCCGTGAAGCATGCTGGACTTTACACATGCGTTAAATGTGAAGCTTTTTCGACAATGTTTGTTTTTTTTATATTAAAAATTTGCTGCTTAAAAACAGCGCAGCTGACGGATTTTATAGTCATGTGACCTGCTGTAGCGAATGCTTTAATATTTACTTACGCTTTTTTAATTCCCTTTATTTTCGATTTCAATTGGTTTCGCTTTAAACAATTGGTCTTTTTTATTTATTACATTTTTGCACTTAAAATTAAAACAATTTTTTTTTAAAGAAATTTTTTCATTTTTGTATTAAATATTTTTACATTTTTTTATTTTTAAAGGGAATTTTTTTTTTAAATCTTTCAAAAATAAATATTTAATAACTTTTATTTGTTTCTTTTTTTTGTTGAAATTTGTGTTTCTAGTGATTTTTTTTTTGGCTAAAATTTAAATGAATCTCTTGTGTGTGTGTGTGTGAATTTAATTTTTAGTTAACTTCATATTTTTCTTTGCTTTTTAACAAAGTTTGTTGACATGTCTTAGGCAACGTCTCTTAATTAAATTTAAGATTTTTTTGTTTAAATTTCTTTTTTAATTTATATGATTTTTTATGGTTTTTGTTTTAAATATTTAAAATATACATAAATATGAAACAGTTATTTCTTTAGTTTTTATTATTTTTTTGTCTAACTAAAGTAATTGTAAAATAAGGAGTCTAAAGGTAAAAAAGTAAAGTTTTTAGAAAATGTTCACTTAAACCTTGTTTTTTCTACTAAAAGCTTAGAGGTTTTATTGTACTCGCTAAAAAACCTATTAAGTTTACGTCTACTACGAGGACGGTCTCAGAAGTTTTCAGTGTGTGTATAGTAGAAATTATGCTTTTAGTGTTCAGGTTTATTTTTTTTATATGTGATTCAATTTATCTATACGACTTCCCTTGATGCCATGTTTAATTGTCGGCTGTGTAAGGTTACGCTAGTTGGTGACTGATCTGGGAGCTTATTTTACCATTCGCATACAAGTGAATTTTTATTTGAACGTAGGAGTTTTTTTTGTTGTTTTTTGGAGTTTTCGATTCGTTATCGAATAACTGGTATTGCAATTGAAATTTTATAGCATGTAAGAGCGTTAGAATGACCCCCATGTGAGTGTTTACTCGCATGCCAACATTATTTTGTATTTCCAATTTTTTCAATCTTTTAAAATTTTTGTTTATAACAGCACGACACAAAAATCACAGACGACAATTAAAGGTAACGTCAAAGTAAAATTTTCTTACAGAATACCAAACATGTATTGCCAGTCATCGATAAATGGCAATATTGCCAACGAGAATACGGATTTACAATAAACGATAAAAAACAACGTCGTCTTTCATTGCCGTCGCCAAACAGAATATGGGTAATTATAATTTAATATTAAGTGCTATATTTGCGGCTTCAAATAAATTTTCTTTGGTTTTCCATATTTTCTCGGCTGATTTTTAAGTTGACGATTTCCTACAAGCTTTCGATTGGGTTAAGATCGGGGGATTAGGCAGGCCAACGAAAAATTTCTATCAAATTGTTGTGTAACCACTCGTTAACCACTTTTGACGTAGGTATTGCGTCGTTATCTTGCTGGAATGTCCATTTAAGTGGCATCTCTTCTTCAGCATAAGGCAACATCAAGTCTTTTGATATGTTATGATACATGAAACGATCTATAATATCATAAATCTTATGAATTGGCCAAATCTCTTGCCCAGAGAAACAATCCCAGATCATTATGTTGCCGCCTCCTTTACAATGCCTTTTCAAATATTTAGCATTCAACCGTTGTCCATTTGGTCTGCATACACGCCTTATGCCATCTGAATCCTTTTAATTAAATTTAGATTCGTCAGAAAACAGCAAAGTCTTCATTTTTGGACACTCCAGTTGAGATGGGTCTTGGCGAATTTAAGACTGGTTTTTTTATGATATGAAAGCTTTTTTTATCGTCGACTGAATAAACCGGCCTTTACCGTTCTTTTGCGAATTGTTCTTTCGCTAGTTTTTAAAACTAAGCGCTTTCGTCTGTGACTAGAAGATGTTGTAGAATCATTTTGGATTTTCCTTTTCATTAAGGAGTTTTTTTCACCTGGCTTTTCTTCAGAATGAGTGAGAGATGTGCGACTAGTCTGCAAAAACTTTTTAATTCGCCTAGAAATAAATGATCTGTTGGTCAAATATTTTGCACTCAATTGATGCCTTGATAAGCTCGCTCTTGCTGCACAATTTTCCAAACCGCTGTTGGAAATGGAAAAGTCCCAATTGATGTGACAGCTGGATCAATTAGCTCTTAGTGAAAATGTTTTCCCAAATATTTGTGAGAATTATCAGAATTATGCTTGGTTAAGTAAAGCAATTCTCACTGCAAAGAGTAATGATGTTGTACATACACTGAATTTCACCATTCAATAAAAAATCGATGGCGATTTGGTGACATATAAATCCGTTGAATCCATAACAAATCCTGATGATGCAGTAAATTATCCAACGGAGTTTTTGAACTCTGTGGAGTTACCAGGATTTCCACCATAAGTAACTTGCAACTCAAAGTTGGTTCAGTTATTATGATATTGTGTAATTTGAATCCACCGTGACTTTGCAACCGTACTCGACTTGTGGTGAAAAGACTTATGCTGAATTTGATTGAGGCAATCATTATTAACGGAAAGTACGCAGGTGAAAGTGTATGTATTCCTCGAATATCAATGGTTCCGACTGATCTTTCGTTTAACTTCAAACAATTGCAATTTCCGGTTCGCCTTGCGTTCGCAATGACAATTAACAAGTCGCAAGGGCAATGGCTTAGTGTTTGCGGAATAAATTTAGAAAATCATTGTTTTTCACATGGGCAGCTATACAATGCGTGTTCACGAGTTCGGAAACCATCCGCTTTGTTTGTGTTTACGTCAGACCAAAAAACGAAAAATGTGGTTTACCAAAGAGCATTTCAATGAAACAGATAATTTGCGGACACCTATAACGCTTCGATTCAGTATTTACTTTCGATTCACTTTCATTTTTTTACGTAGAGAAGTTCAACTAAATTCCACTTTATTTTTGTAATCGAAATGAATTCATTACTGTTGTTGTGCAATGAAAAAAAAATGTTTCCTTTTCAAATGTAAAACAAAAAAAATAATTTTCTTAATCTTTTTATCCCCAAAGGAAATGTTACAAAAAACGATGCCATCTGGTGGCAAAACGGAGTTCGCCGGTTTTGCTAGTAAAGATATAAATAGAGAGAAAAAATAAGAAAAAAAAAATTTTAATAACTTTGTTTTCTTAAAAAAAATTATTTAAAAAAAATGTCGTGCTTAGGTTTTGGCCATTACTGTATATAAAGCTGAGATGTTGTGCTTGCCAGATTGTTAAGTTCTGCGATCGCCCACATAGCAGAGAAGAAGTTTTTATTCGTAGTAGTTTGTTTAGCTAGTTGACACTTAAGGTGGTTTTGTAACTTTACAGTGTTTTTGTAATAATTTTTTGTTTATAAAATTTTCTTCTTTTTTTTTGTAAAAAATTGTAACAAAATCTTTATATATTTTTTCTTTTCTTTTTTTATAAAAAATCTATTAATTTGGTAAATGTATAAAAAACTAAATTTTTGACTACATTTTTTTTATTTTCGGGTTTTTGTTTAAAAACTTTATAAAAAACATTTGTAACAAAATTTCTTCTATTTGAATTCATTAAACAAAAACAATTAAGGATTTTTAAAGTTTCATTTATGTGTAACGACAAAGTAAAAGAAAAACCATGAAAATGATTTTTAATAATTTTGTTTTTCTTTTTTTTTTTTGTTAAATAACAGGAATTCTGTAACAAAAATTATTTATTTTTTTCTAATGAAACTTTAAACTCCTGTATAAATATTTCTAATTTGTAATTTGAGGTTAGGAAGCAAATTGTCTAGCAAATAACTAAATGTCCAAAACTGAAATGTCATGTCATTCTTTGACATTTGTTTAATAAAAAGGTGGGAAATTTCAAGCAGGCAACGTTACATTCTGGAGCAAAGAATTTTATATGTAAAAATTCACAAATAAAATGGTGAAAATTTCATTGTACTCTTTCGTAAAATTCGAATAACTTTTCCTCGTAATCACGCTCCTTCTAAGATCGCTGTAAGTAATTTAATCGTTAAATTAGAAGCTCACGGTATTGTTGCTGCCAATGGATCAAAAAAAAATGCGCTAAACAGCTAAGTGTATAGAATAAGCCAGTATAATTAACTCGTCGGCATCAATAGGGCATCACAATACGCTTTTTGTGGAACACTATGCTTAAAGATCTGCATCTTTATTCTAATAAAGTTCCACTATGTGCAGAATCAAAGGTGACCGACGAACATTGTTTGCGTCAAAGGTTTATGAATTGCCTCTTTGATCAATTGAGCGAAAACAAGGCATCAAATCATCTTTAGTGATGAGTCTCATTTTCAGTTAAACGGTTATGTAAGCATATCAAATTGTGGCGTATAGGGCTCACAGAATCCACAAATAGTCCTCGTAATAATAGATGTAACGATTTTAATCTTTCCCAACCGTCATGAAAGGTGAGAGGCTCACTTAGCGCCACTAAAGATGCTCCGCGCAAAAAGTGTCCAGAGATGAGAGCAAGCAGCTCGTTAGGATCATTTGGCATAGGGGATAGGGGCCTCAATTCGTACTAAAAGGGTTGAAAACTCTTCAAATGTATATCTTGTGTTTTGAGCTATATTTTTTAAAATGCATTTTAAACGAAATTACTCCGGTTTCCCATAATTCGCCCATATGCGGAACATATGGGATCAGTTTTTCTCTATTATATACTGAGATGCTTCTTTTAAGAAATTCGTCTTACGCGATATGAAGAGTCCGTTCTGTCTTTGTGTCTCCCCCCCGGGGGCACATTTATGGTCTTTATAGTACGCAACAGCTATCTAGATCTGTGCAACTGGGGGTATAAAGGGAGCCCAGTCCCCTGAAGACAGGCAGGGAGTCAACTGGAAGCTCCACTTTATTTCCACGGGGATCAGTGAACCCGCAGAGTTCATTATTTGTCTCTTTAGACATTTAATAGTTCTCTGACTGATCATTGAGGTTGGCCCCTATATGGGAGTATCATGGTGGTTGTGGTTTCACGGCCCCATAACAGTATAATGTTTATTATGGTGGCCAGGATCATCTCACTGATAATGACACGCAAAGTGAATGATCCAGTCCAGTGAGCATGCTAGACATGTGTTCTGGACAGGAGTTGAAAGTCTCCAACTCTTAAGCAAGGAGTGATGATTTGCAGCCCAGCTCTGGAATCATCGAAGTTGCAACTAGAAAGTTCTGTTGCAAAGAATTATAGCTTCGGCTTCCTAGGACGAGCATGACGTTCCAAATTATGCAGTGGTTGGATCCACCATTTGATTAAGGCTTCATGGCCAGGCACGGATGTAAATCTAATCATACGTTGTCTTTGTGGCTTAGTTAACCATCTCGACTTGTGTCGTTCGGGGATATAAAGGAGTCCAGTCCGCAGGAAGTCAACTGGAAGCTTCGCGTTATTTCCACGGGAATCAGCAAGCCACAGATTTCCCTTAATTGTTCCTTTAGCCTTTCTGCTGTTTCTCTGACTGATCATTTAGGTTGGCTTTTCGGTACTATCGTGATGGTTGTGGTTTCGCAGCCCCTCATGAATTTTATTAGGGGAGCCAGGATCATCTCACCTTTACGGAGAACAACGGGTGAATGATCCGGATCCAGTGAGCATGCTAGTCATGTGTTCTGGACCAGCAGTTGGATAGTCTCCAACTCTTCAGCAAGGAGTGGTGGTTTGCAATCCTGCTTCGGAACTGTTAAAATTGCAACTAGGAATAACCTGTTGCTAGAAATTGGTCTTCGGGAGAGAATGACGCTGCTTTTCATCCACATGGGTATGACCACCATCTGATTATGGCTTACAGCTAGGTGCAGATGTAAATCTTATTACGCTCCTGCAAAGTTCGTCCCATTATCTGGCGTAATCTGTTTAGGCAAACTTCGACGATCTGCGAACACGATGAAGGCCGCTCGAAAAGAGCATGTTCAGACTTAACAGCCAGTCTGAACATGACTCAAAATGAAGTTCTTTTATGCAAAAACAAACGAATACACATACGTATGACTTGTGAAAAGGCGTATTTCTCACTAAAGAAGTTTTTATAGAAAAGGAACCTGGAATATTTAAGCCAGTAAATGTAAAAGGCAAGGAAAAAGAACTTCTTTCAGTGGGCAAAGAAAGTGAAAGTAATAATCGGCCCGTTTTTTCGAAAATGAGCAAGAAAAAGCCTTCACCTTAAATTCTGTGCGTTGCCAAATGTAATAACCATTTTTTTTTTATAGCCCCAATTGGCAATCAGCAAGACGGTGCCACAAGTCACACAGTTCTCAAAAAATTATAACATTCGAAGAAACTGATCATGTGGTGCTGTTTGTGATCAGGTGGCATCATCAGCTTTTATTTTTTCGGCAGTGGCCAGGGACACACCGTCACCGTATATTGTCTGCGTTACTCAACCATGATAACCCATTTTTTGTAGCCAATTGGCTAATATTGACTTCACTGACCTTTTGTTACAGCAAGACGGCTTGTAAAGGCAGGTTTCCCGGTCGCTTAATTTCTTAATTTAGCGATATCAATTGCCCACCCCGTTCTAGTGGATTATTTTCTCTGGGGCCATTTGAGAAATTTGCGATTCGTGGTATACCCGATTCACAAGTATTGATTTTTGACACAATAGACAAGAAGAGGCCTGATCAAACTAAAAGAAACACTGTCACCGTGAATTCTCTGCCACAATTGGCTAACGTTGACGACATAAGTGACCTTTGGTTACAGCAAGATGCCACCACAAGCCATGCAGCTACACAAACAATTTAGTTTTGGCATGAGAAATTTAATCCTCGCATCATTCCTCGATTTTTCGATGTCAATTGGCCGCCTCGAAAATCCATTACATCCAAAGAAAATTACGGTTTGTGCTCAGGCGGCATCATCGATCCGTTTTGTTCGAAAATGAGCAAGAAAACGTTGTTATCAATTTGGCCATTGTTAACATTAGGAACCTTTGGTTACAAAAAGACGCGGCCACAAGCTACACAAACACTTTAGCTATGGTATGAGAAATTTCCCGTTAGCTTAATATCTCGATTTGGCAATATCAATTGGCAGCCTCATTCTTCTGATTTACTGCCGCTGGATTATTTTCTCTGGAGACATTTGAAATACCAGGTTTACGTGAACAACCCACAAACATCCCCCCGGTGGCACATTTAAATGTTTTGACGGAAATCCACTGTCATTAATGTGTCTTAGGGGGTAAAAGGGAGCCCAGTCCCCTAATAGGCTACCAGGAGCCAACTGGACAATCCACCATATTTCTACGGGAATCAGTAAAGTCCCAAAGTTCAACTATTTGCCTTTTTAGCCTTTTAGCTGTTCTCTGACTGATTATTGAGGTTGGCCCTTCGAGAGTATCGTGGTGGCTGTGTGTTTCGAGGCCTTCGTTTAAGTAGTTTGGTCGGATCATTCACAATGAACACAGTAAATGGTACAGTTTCAGTAAGTATGAATGCCGTCGTGTTCTTAAATTATATTAAGCTTCATGCGTTCTGTACCGGGAGCTGCATAGTCTCCAACTCTTCAACAAGGAGTGAAGGCTGCGGCCTGCTTCGGGCTTTTGAAGTTGCAACTAGGAGTGACCGGAGGATATACGAATCTGAAGGCCTTCTAGGGCGAGGATGACGCTACATTTCATCTACAGTGGTAATGATCCAACATCTAATTATGGCTTACACGGCTAGGTGCAGATGTAAATCTTATCACGTACAACCCACAAACAACAGACGCTTTGAAAGATGGAATTTGGCGCTGAATTGAAGAGATAAGCCATGCTTTGTTGTCAAATGTTGTAGTACATTTGTGAAAACAGTGCATTTGTGTTGACGTGCTAGAGATGAAAATTTGACTGGCATCAATAAAACTGAAGTTGCCAAATAAAAGTATGTGTTTTAAAGCCAATTAATTTCCCAACCTCAAATTTGTCCCTCCTTAATAAATACAATTAATAAATATTTGTTTTTTTTGAGTACTTGACTTTGTGTTGCACTCAAAAACTTAAAATAAAAAATAATGTTGCTATTTAATTTATTTATAACCAGGTTGTTTTTCGTTTTGTTTTGTTTTTGTTTGGCAAATTAATCATCATTTTTATACTCCCTGATTGTTATAGTTTTCTTCTAATTGTTAAGTACATTTGTTGTTTTGCTTTTTAACTTTGAATTAATTGTGCCTGATTGTTTTAAGTATTTTGTTTTAAATGAACAGTGGGGCAACAAAATGGGTAAAAACTTTTTAGTAAAAATATATATTTTTTAGACACGTCTTAGATAACGTGTAATTAAAACGAGCGACAGTGTTAAGCTTAATATAATTATGTTAGATGTTATTAATGATGCATCACCACAGTAAGAGAATAGCTCCTCCTAAAAATAAAAAAAAAAAATTTTTAAATTTATTAAAATTAATAAATTAAAAAATTAAACTGTATTTTGTTAAAGTTTTAATTAAATTTAAATTTATTTTCTTTTTTCAAACATATAGGGTGTCCGCCGGGAAGGTATACTAGTTTGTGTGTTTTTAATTTGTGATTAAATGAAAGAAAATGGATCTTATGTTGATAAATGTTTTATTTAAAATGTCGACAATTATGTATGGAATACAAGATCAGATAAGTGACCTCCTCTGTTAGCCTCACAAATGCCGAGCCCTTTTGAGCATATTTCATTACGAATATTTTGTTTGAATTGTTTAAACGCTTCTGGTCTGTTTGCACAAACCTTGATTTTTCACATATCCTCACAAAGTGAAATCCGGAGCTGTCAAATTAGACGACCGTTGAAGCCACTCAACATCACCATTTCTTGAAATAACTTGTTGTGGAAAGAGGTCTTGCAGTAATTCCATTGCAATGGCTGTATGCAATGTGGCATCATCTTGTTGATATCACATGTTAATCAAGCCCTAAAGCATGCAGTTGTGGCGTTAAAAAGTTTTCAATCATATCACGATATCGCTTCCTGTTCACAGTTGCCGTTACGCCGTTTTAATTTTCAAAATAGTAAAATCCAATGATTCCTCCTGACTAAATTGCACACACCACACTATTACTTTCAATGGATGCAAAGGTGACTGTTGAATAATTTGAAGGTTTTTTTGAAGGTTTTCCATTCCCCAAAATCGACTATTTTGCTTATTTACTTGTGAGAAGGAGCCTCGTCGCTCATTACGATTTTTTTCATGAAAATCGAGGTTTTCATGGGCGAGCTGTAACATCCTATTGGCATAAGTACGGTGGCGTAAATAGTTTTGTGGAAGTAGCTTTTGTGTCAACCGAATCTTATATGGCAACACCTGCAAATCTTTGTGCAAAATTTTGGCCAAAGTTGTTCTTTGAAGTACTAGCACACCAGACTATCACTTTCAACGGATGCAAAGGTGATTGTTAAATAATTTAAAGGTTTCCCATTCCGCAGAACCGACTATTCTGTTTATTCACTCAGTATGATTTTTTCATGGGCGAGCTGTAACATTTTATTGGCATATGTACGGCGGCGTAAATAGTCTTGTGGAAGAAGATCTTGTGGCAACTGAATCTTATATACAAACAAACGCCAATCCTGGTGCAAAATTGTGGCCAAAGTTGTTCTTTGAAGACCAAGCTCCTGAGCACGACATCGAATTGTGGCTGATGGATTGTTTTCAACAATTTCTTGAGCAGCAGCAATGTTCTCAGCCAATCTTGCAGTGTGTACACAAAAAATAGTGCGTTTTGTTTCCAGGTAATTTCTCCCAAAAATTTCCCGTGACTTTCTCATCGTCACAGTAATCGATGATTGATTGTGATAAAATGTTTTAACAGTTAAAACACGTTGGTTTATCGAATATTTTTCTATAATAAATTTGTCACGTGTCTTTACTTCACGACTGCCAAATACGAGCTGTCGAGACAAATGTTTACTAAAATGGCGGCAAAACAAAGTAGTATACTTTCCGGCGGACACCCTGTACCAAATATCTTCATTTTGCCTTAATTCATTTAGGATTACAGTTAGATGTTACAATGTAAGTGTTTACCCCTTCAATGCTTCAGTAGATTTAGGTTTGCTGATGTGTGGATTTAATGGTCTTGAAATAAATGTTTGATTATCGATAGCAATTTGGGTGGGTAAATTTGAGGTTAGGAATTAAATTGGCTTAAAACACACACGTTTTTGCACGACTTTAGTTTTATTGTCGGGTTAATGTCCTTCTCTAGCACAAAGCTACGTTAATCTGCTTCATTAAGAGTCAAATATTAGTTTTCAGAATGCCAATCGTTTGTGGATTGTTCACATAAGCTCGGTCTTTCAAATGGCCCTAGAGGAAAAACTCCAAACGGTATTAAATCACAAGAATGAGGCTGCCAATTGATATCGCCAAATCAAGAAATTAAGCTACCGGGAAATTTCTCATACCATAACTAAAGTGTTTTGGTGGCTTGTGGCGCCATTTTGTTGCAACCAAAAGTTCCTGATGTCAACAATAGCCAAATTGGTAACGCAGATAACTAACGGTGATGAAGTTTTCTTGCACATTTTCGAACAAAACGAACCGATGATGCCGTCTGAGCACAAAGCGTACCATGTGGTAACTTTCTTGGAATGTAATGATTTTTCGAGGACTGTTTGTAAATCTTGAGGACCCCATATTCGGCAAATTTTGTTTGTTTGCATAATCCTCTAATTAAAAATAAACCTCATCACCACAGATGACTTTGTTGAACATTGCATAAAATATAAAAATTGTCGGATATGGCTGGTGGGCACCCAATCAACAAACAGCTCTCGAAAAACCATTGCAGCGAAAGAAAGTGATTGTATCGGCTGGTATATTTTTCGAAAATGAGCAAGGAAACGTCGTCAACATTAGTGATCTGCACTACCAAACCATGCTAAACAGGGTTTTGTGGCTACAATTGGCTAATGTTGATATGAGTGAGCTTTAGGTGCAGCAAGATGGCGCCACTAGCCACACTATGACCCAAACAATTCAGTTAATGCATGAGAAATTCCTTGATCGCATAATTTCTCGAATTCGCTATATCAATTGGCCGTCTGATTCTTATGACTTAACGCCGCTGGATTATTTTGTCTGGAGCCGTTTGAAAGACCGCATTCACGTGAGCAATCCACGCTCAGCTCTGAAAGATGAAATTCGGCGTTGAATATCTGCCGACATGCTGGAGGGGGATAAGCACGGTTTTGTGGCCACGATTGGCTAAAGTTAACATCAGGAGCTTTGGCTATAGCAAGATGTAGCCACAAGTCACACTGCGACCCAAACAATTCAGTTATTGCATGAGAAATTTCCCGATCGCATAATTTCTCGAATTTGCGATGTTAACTGGCCGTCTCATTCTTATGATTTTACGTCGCTGGATTATTTTGTCTAGAGCCAGTTGAAGGACCGGATTCACGTAAGCAATCCACATACAGCTCATGCTCTGAAATAAGAAATTCAGTGTCGAATGTCTGCCGACAGGCTGCAGGTGGATAAGCACGGTTTTGTGGCCAAAATTGGCTAACGTTGACATCAGTGAGTTTTGGTTGCAGGAAGATGGCGCCACAAGTCACACTGCGACCCAAACAATTCAGTTATTGCATGAGAAATTTCTCAGCCACATAATTTCTCGAATTCGCATTAATTCGATTTAACGTCGCTGGATTATTTTTTGCGGGGCCATTTGAATTCACGTGAGCAATCCTCACGGTCTGAAAGATGCAATTCTTCGCTGCTTTGACGAGATAATCGAAGCTTTGTTGCAAAATGTGAAAAGAGCAAACGTCTGCCGATACACTGTGGGTGGATACTTTTATGTATTTTGTTATTTGCCCGACATACTGTAGGCTAGTAGGCACTGTACTAGCTTGTCAGTATGGGGTTGTGGGTTCGATTCCCAACGAAGACCTTGGTTTTTTTTCACTACAAAAATAAAAATTGACTGTAATGGGGCTGCTCAGCGATGAAAGCATAGTCACTGGTCGCTGTGCTGTCTTATACGGGAGTTAATTTCCGACTATCCTTCTACTTTCACCACCTGTTTCATCTCTTCTCTATCCCTTTCCTAAAGAATGTAGAACGGTGCTACTTCTCTTTAAAAAAAAAAAAAATACTGTAATTGTCAGAAAAAGGTGAGTGTTTTGAGCCTATTTACTTCCTAACCTCAAATTTACCCTCAAATTTGGTAATTTTTTTTAAATCGTATATTTTTTTAATTAGAAAAAATTTAATTAAAATTAGACTAACCTCTGGATGCTCTGTATAACATTCCTCAATACGCCTCCGTTCATAGAAACTCATATTGAGTTTATAGCATGGAAATTCTGTTGAATAAATTTGTCTTTGCGGTTCGGTGGATTTTTTTGTGCCCTTGGATGGCATTAAAACATTTATGACCACCAAGAGTAAATTAGTACGTGGTATTTTCTTAATGTAGAACGGACGTACGTTGTGCATTTTAATGGCTTCGGTTATGCCCTCTAACGAATTTACCTGAAGATTATATAAAGTGGTGACTCTATCACAGGGTTCATAAAGAGGTGGTGGTTCGGGTTCATTAAAAATTAGTTCATCCTCATCTTCTTGTTTAGGTTTGGGTTGTATTGCAGCAAAGCCACCGCGACCATAACCACCCGCATCATAATCATCCTCTATGTCATCATTATATTCTAGAACTATAAAAATAAAACATGTGATAAATAAATAATAGTTTTTCTTGTAAAACAACAAATACTTACAAGGTGATCCATCCACCCACCATTTAATGCGTGAATACTGCCAAAATAATGATGAAACTAACCATTGCCAAGCCAAGGTTATAATTTTCCAAGGCTTAAATATAAAAAGAGAAAATTTTGTAGCATAAACGTGGACGGACTGTTTCTCTACACAATACACTTACATGCAATAAATTGTTGCCATCATTTAGTTTGGCGTCTTCATCCACACAAAGCGACTGATAATCATACACATCAATACTTTGAAAATATTCCAATAGGACCATGGCATCCATAACATCTCCTTGATATTCACCAAAAAATCTACCCGTATGATTAACATTTCTGGCCAATACAATGTAGGCATTGTTATCGATAACATAACACTCAAATTCATCACTGTTACAGGTCTTAATACAGCCATTACACTGTGTAAATAAAATCAAAATTATATTAAGCTTCCATTAACCATAATAAATCTTTCGAAGAGTGGACTTACATTATCCGTTGAGGTGATATTAAAAAATCTATCCAACATTTGGGCATGAGAAAATTGAAAACCCACCACACAGGCTGGTGCTTCTTTGCCACCATCTCTAGGAAATATGGCATGTGATGCAGTCACTTTTAATTCACCATCCTCCACTGGATCATTGTGGTGTCTAACAGAATAAACAAAACTATCGGTGCGTTCTTCATGATGGGCCAATATGGCGCTTCTATACCAAGTTTCATCAATCGCTTTCGTATGATAGTCACCAAACTCACGATCATTCTCTACCTCTACCTCGCCATAAATAAATTGCCAACGTGTCAGACCGCTCATGGTGGCTACAAAGCGCAACGTAGCACCGAAACGTTCTATTAAGGCTTTTTCTTCTTCGTTTTCAAATTTCCATACACCATAACTCGAATTGGTGACTTTGGCATCAAAGATCAACAAGTGTACCAGTTCTTTGTTGCAATAGTAGGCGTCATCTGACAAGGATTTCCGTCCACAATTCACTTAAAAGAAATTTAAAAAGATATTGTGTTTCATTTCCACATTCCATAGGAACGTTTAGAAAATTTTGCGAAATGTTAAAAATTTAAAATTAAAAGAAAATGAAAAGTCGAAATTTGAGAATTCAATGCTATTTTGTTTTAGTATAGTTTTATATATTTTAGTATACTTAAGTATATTTTAATATACTTTAGAATATTTAAATATACTTTAGTATTTTTTAGTATACTTTATTATACTTTAGCATATTTTGCTATACTTTAATATACATTAGTATACTTTACTATATTTTTGTATACTTTGGAATACTTAAGTATATTTTAATATACTTTAGAATATTTTAATATACTTTAGTATTTTTTAGTGTACTTTAGTATTTTTTTAGTATACTTTAGTATATTTTGGAATACTTCAATATACATTAGTATACTTTAGTATTAGTATTTTTGTATATTTTTGTATACTTAAGTATATTTTAATATACTTTAGAATATTTTAATATACTTTAGTATTTTTTTGGTATACTTTATTATTTTTTAGTATACTTTATTATACTTTAGTATATTTTGGTATACTTCAATATACTTTACTTGATTATATTTTGATATACTTTGGAATACTTTAGTATATTTTTGTATACTTTAGAATATTTTAATATGCTTTAGTAGTTTTTAGGATACTTTACTATACATGATTATACTTCAGTATACTTTTGTATACTTTAATATAATTTGGTATACTTTAGTATAAGTTTGTATTTTAATATACTTTAGAATATTTTAATATACTTTAGTATTTTTTAGTATACTTTATTATATTTTAGTATATTTTGGTATACTTTAGAATACTTTAGTATATTTCAGCATACTTTAGAATATTTTAATATACTTTTGTAGTTTTGAGGATACTTTAGTATACTTGATTATACTTTAGTATATTTTTGTATACTTTAGTATAATTTTATATACTTTAGTATACGTTTGTATACTTTAGTATATGTTAGTATACTTAAGTATATGTTGGTTTACTTTAGAATACTTTAGTATATGTAGTATAATTTAGTATAATTTGGTGTGCTGCATGAAATATAGCTTCAAATATGGTTTCAAATCCATTTTAGTGGCGCTTTTTTTTAAGCTTTTGAACTTTTTTCTTTCGCATTTATTTTTAATTTAAATTTTTGGCTCGTTAATTAATTTGGAATTTTTTTTAAATAAATTTTTTGCAAATTTAAAAATTGCAAAAAGAATTTCCAGCCGTTTTTCGGGGAACATTTCTTAAGAAATAATACAAAGCTATTTAAAGAGAAATAATTTTAATTTTACTTACAATCCTCACCATCTCTATCCAATTCATCTTCCTCGTATTGCTCCGACCACTTCCAATCTTTTTGTACCATTTTACCCAAAAAATGCTTCAGTTCATCCTCGGGATGTTTAAATTCATGACCCTCTAAATAATGATATTTACAATACACCCAGTCGGGATGTATTTTCCAATTGTCACCGACAAAAAAATCCGAAATATTTACTTTCATATGGATATTTTTTAATACCTCTTCGCCCACCTTTATCCAAGTTTTACCATACTCACTGGGCAATACAATGCCCAACGAGAAGGGTGTATTAGGTAAGGGAGCAAAGAAATAATCCTGCTTTTCCTCTGAAACGCGACGCATTTTATCGTAGTGTAACTTTACGCTTATATCCTTGAATTCACCTGATTCATGATTTACCATACTGCGTCTTAGTTGCAAAATTGATTCACCGGGATTTCGAGGAGAATTGTCTTCGAAAAGTTGTTCAACTTCGGTAAAATCAATGCTGTTATAATTGGGATTCATGACACCATTTGGCTAAAGATTTTTCAAAACAAAATTGATGTAAAGTTTTTTTGGGGTTTATTTAGTTCCTTAACTTACCCCAATGGGCCGTAAGTCAGGATGCAGTAGAACATAGCCATTGTTGGAAACCACAAAGGAATAACCATTAACACCTAGCTGGAGTAGTAAAAAATGGTTATTAATTTTAGGCTGGTATCTTACAACTCTGATTGAACTTTCAATTACCTTGTAAGGCAATGTTAGTTTGTCTATATCTTCTACAGGCACATCAGTGCCCGCCACGCCTAATAACCGGGCGTGGGCGGTGGCGTTGGGTTTTCGATACGATCGATCAAAAGCTGGTACACCCACCGCTATCATAAGGCGAGCATTTGTTGCATTCGCTTCCAGTTTATACTAAAAAAATATTGTATAATATAGATCAAAAGCTTGCGTTTCATATTGTTCAGTACCAACCGTTTTATCTGTAAATGAATGCGTCCAGGTGGGCGGATGTTCTTCATCTTGTAATACTAGCGGTGTTGCTATTACATCCACATATTTTAGTGCCTCTTCCTGTACCTCATCTAGCGTTTGAACATGTGAATAATAGCCCCGATTCAAACAAGCCATCCACTGTATTTCTCTAACTTTCGTAACTTCTTTACCCAGTAGATACGTAAAGATTCGCACTTTCATACTCATTGTCCCGTTTTCACCGTCACCCCAATTATATTTTTCAAAAATTTCCGTATTGTTACCAGCAACACCATCAGTTACCACCATAATTGCCTGATTGCAAGTTGAAGTTTCGTTGCAGCGTCTCTCTATGTAATACTAGAAAGAAGAAAGAAATAATGTATTATTGTTTCAATTCCATTTTCGTGGAAACATATAAGCGAAAAAGGATTTATTTAAAAAAAATTTTTTAAAAAACTTTCTTCTCACTTTTGGTGGATTAGTTTTATTTTGTTTCATTTCTAATACTATAGAAACATTTCAAAAATTTAGTAATCTTTTACAATTTTTTAGGTTTCAATTCTATTCTATTTCTGTATTCGTTATTTATTTTAAAGTTTTTTTTTTCAGTGCATATTAAACTAAAACATTTAAAACTTTTGAAACCTTCAACAATTTTATTTAAATTTCTTATGAGTTTCTGTTCAGTTTTTTAAAATTTTTATTTTATTTTTTTTGTTTCAATTCCAATACCATAGGAACATTTCAAGAATTTTTGAGTTTTTAAAAATTATTTTCTAGATTTGAATTTCTTTTAAATTTTTGTATTCAGTTTTTTATTTATAATTATATTTTTTTTTGTTACAATTCCAATATCATAGGAATATTTGCAAAAATTTTTAATTTTGAAAAGTATTATTTTAAATTTAAATATTATTGTTCCTTTTGTTTCAATTCCAATAGCGTAGGAACATTTTTAAAATTTTAAAAATTTCTTTTAAAACGTTTTAAATATTGAAATATTTTACAATTTCATATTAAGTGTGAGCTCCTTACAAATTTCTATATTCAGTTTTTTAAAAATATTTAGTTTTTTTTTTGTTTCAATTTCAATATTATAGAAACATTTCAAGAATTTTTGAATTTTCAAAAATTTTTTTATAGGTTTGAATTTCTTTTAAATTTTTTTTTTTTTATTTATAATTATATTTTTTTGTTCCAATTCCAATATTATAGGAACATTTTCAAAAGTTTTTAATTTTGAAAAGCATTATTTCACATTTAAATTTCTTAATAGTTTCTATACTGAGTTTATAAATATTACTTGTTCCTTTTGTTTCAAATCCGATAGCGTAGGAACATTTTTAAAATTTTTAAAATATCCTTTTAAAAGTTTTAAATATTGAAATCTTTTACAATTTTATATTAGGTGTGAGTTCCTTACAAATTTCTATATTCGGTTTTTAAACATATTTAATTTCTTGTTTGTTTCAATTCCAATGTCATGGCAACATTTCAAAAATTTTTGAATTTTAAAAATTTTTTTCTAGGTTTGAATTTCTTTAAAATTTTTGTATTCAGCTTTTAATTTATAAATATATTTTTTTGTTCCAATTCCAATAAAATAGGAACATTTTTAAAAATTTTTAATTTTGAAAACTATTATTTCAAATTTGAATTTTATAATAGTTTCTATATTGAGTTTGTATATATAACTTGTTCCTTTTGTTTCAATTCCAATAGCGTAGGAATATTTTTCAAATTTTAAAAGTTTCTTTTAAAAGGTTTTATTAAAAAATCTAAATTATATAATTTTTTTAAATAAAATTTTTCATGCCACATTCTTACCTTCTTTAACAGTTCAAAAGCCTTCGTGTAAGCAATCGATAAATTTGCGTAGCCCTGCGGTTTCATTTTACTTATGACATCATTAAAGACATTGATATTTTCTGGAGTAGCCTGTACCAAAGCATCCTTAAAGCAGGGCACAATATCATCGGTAGTAGAAGAATAATTGAAAATTGTAAAAAAATCATTATTGGAAAAAGTATCCAGGATACTGCGTATAGTAAATTTAGCCACATGAAAGCGAAAACCAGTCATCGAACCGGAATTATCTAGTAAAATAACAATATCTTTGGAACAAGTGGCGGTTTCAATATACCATGAACGTTTACGACAGTCATACGTATCGGCATTGCCATCCGGTTCATGTTCCTCCCATTGGGAGGCGGGAAAGTGACGTAAAATGCCTGTATCAGAGCCAAAATATTGCCACGACAAAGCTGGATCGGATTGATAGTTTTGCTTGAACACTTCATCCAATTCTTCGGTCCACATTATGGCCTTAAGGATACGAGGATCTTTAACAAAATTTAAAAAACTTATTTTAATTTATTTTCTATTTTGTGTATTAAAATCCTCTTACTTTTATCATACACATTCGAGGGTACATGGACGGAACTATGCTCTGTATTCACAGAGATATTGTAAAAATGTGTATCCGGATTAAGTGTCATATTTAAATACATATAAGTGTTGTTCTTTAAGTGATCCATTAATTCTTCAGCTGATTTGCCTTCAAATGCTGAAAATTTGCTGGAATAATATTGAAATTCATTTTCAGCATACGTTTCATTATATTCGAAATTTTCAAAAACTTCTTCTGCCTTTTCTTGTATACATCTGACGGCATCCATTTTGCGTGCCAACATTTTACCCACATTCGCTGTTATCGATTTAATAAGTTCGGTGCCATTTTTCAACTCCACTCGAGCATTATATTCTTTATATTTCTGTAATTAATTTTTGTTTAAAAGAATTTTCAATATTATGTTTTGCTTTAAACTTACCGCTTTAATTTCTTGCGATTTGGTCATACGTTGAGCGAGTTCCCACAGCTCATCGCCCAATTGGGTGGCCCATTTGCCAACACTGTAAGAAAAAAAAAGAAATTAGGGAAAGCTTTGATATTTTTTCAGTTAAAATGTGGGAATGGCCGCTTCATTTTGACTGCTCCGGACTACTCTTTGTGGAGATATCTGAAAAGCAAGGTTTGTGCAAACAAACTAGAAGCGCTTGAGCAATTAAAAAAAATATTTATGGTGAAACTAAAGCAATACCGCGTGAAATACAGAGATTGTAATGAAAAATATGCTCCAAAGGGCTCGCATTTGTGAAGCTAACAAAGACATAAACTAAAACATTAATCAATATAAGATCCATTCTCTTTCATTTAATCAATAATTATAAACCTTCCCGGCGGACACCTTGTACAAGTTAAAATTGTCGATTTTTGCTGGAAAATTTATTTAAACTTATAGTAACAAAACGGTAGCCTGATAAGATTTACGTCAGTACCTTACGGCACATTTATCGGTCTTTATAGAATACTTGACTATCTAGACCTGTGCTGCTGGGGGTATAAGGGAGCCTAGTCCCCTGAAGGCAGCAGGGGTCAACTGGAAGCTCCACGTTATTTCCATGGGAATCAGTAGCCCGCAGAGTTTCCGCTATTTGTCTCTTTAGGCATTTAGCTGCTTCTCTGACTGATTATTGAGGTTGGCACTTCGGGAGTATCGTGGTGGCTGTGGTTTTCCGGCCCCATACAGGTATTGTTTTATAGTGGCCAGGATCATTTCACCTTTAATTACACCTACCTGGTGAATGATCCTAGATCCAGTAAGCATGCTAGTCATGTGTTCTGAACAGGAGTTTAATAGTCTCCAGCTCTTCAGCAAGGAGTAGTGGTTTGCAGCCCTGCTCTGGAACAGCTGAAATTGCAACTAGAAAGGACCTGTTGCTAAAATTAATCTTCGGCCTCCTAGGGCGTGAATGGCGTAGCTTTTTATTCACAGTGGTTTGACCACCATCTGATTAAGGCCCACGGCCAGGTGCAGATGTAAATCTTATCACGAAAAGTACCTAGCTGTGTAAGCCATTACCTGACAGTGGATCATACCACTGTGGATAATATTTAATGCCATCCACGCCCTAGGAAGCCTTTATCCTCCTAATTGCAACTTTAAGAGCTCAGAGTAGGCCACAGAGTGTGATTCGTTTTACATCCGCACCTGGCTATGTAGCCTTAATCAGATGGTGGACAAACCACTATTGTATAATTTGGAACGTCATACAGGCGTCCTAGGAAGCCGAAGACATAATTCTAAGCAACAGAGCCACCTAGTTGCAACTTTAATGCTTCCAGGGCAGAGCTGCAAACCATCACACCTTGCTAAAGAGTTGGAGACTTTCCTACTCCTGTCCAGAACACATGTCTAGCATGCTCCATGGACTGGATCATTCACTTTGCGTGTCATTATCAGTGAGATGATCCTGGCCACCATAATAACCATTATACTGTTGTGGGGCCGCAAAACCACAACCACCACGATACTCCCATATAGGGGCCAACCTCAATGATCAGTCAAAGAACTATTAAATGTCTAAAGAGACAAATAATGAACTCTGCGGCTCACTGATCCCCGTGGAAATAAAGTAGAGCTCCCAGTTGACTCCCTGCCTGTCTTCAGGGGACTGGGCTCCCTTTTTATCCCAGTTGCACAGATCTAGATAGCTGTTGGGTACTATAAAGACTATAAATGTGCCCCCCGGGGGGGAGAGTAGGCCACAGCTTTCACTTGCTGAAGAGTTGGAGACTATCCAACTCCTGGTCCAGAACGCATGAAGCTAACTAAAATTAAGGAACACAACCGCAATCATGCTCACTGGACCTGGACTATTCATTGTGTTCATTGTGTATGATCCGATCCACAAACTCAAACGAGGGCCACCACGATATTCCCGAATGGCCAACCTCAATAGTCAGTTAGAGAACAGCTAAAAGACTAAAAAGAAAAATAGCGGAACTTTGGGGCTTTACTGATTCCCGTGGAAATATAGTGGATTGCCCAGTTGGCTCCTGTTAGCCTTGAAGGGGATTGAGCTCCCTTTTACCCCCGTTGACAGATGTTATGACGGTGAGATTCCGTCAAAACATATGAATGTACTCCTGGGGGAAGGGGGGGGGGCTTCCCGGCGGACACCCTGTAGAAGTGAAAATTGTCGATTTTTGCTTAAAAATTGAATTATACGGATAATGCTCCGATTTGAAATAAAGAATGAATCACGTCAAATTCTGATACTCTGTTCTGAATAAAGGCGTATTCTAGTAAGGGCGTTCGCCACCGATCGAAACAAATGGTTATCAAATGGTGACTTTAAGGTGACTTTAATCACCTGATCAGGTGAGCTTAAACTTTCCATTCACTATTTTCCAAATAGTTTTTGACCGGTATTGCAAATAATAAAATACGGAAATGTTAAATTATACGACTCTAACCTTTAACTGTGGAGGTGGTGGTACATTTTACCCTCTCTTTTAATTTTTTAAAATAACTCTCTTCTATGTCACTCTTGCACTGTTAGTTTTTAAGTATCTTCTCATATCATGATCATTGCTTCTCAGTTGCATTTTCGCTGTTGTAGCAATAGTGTGGACGGAGAAAATCAGGTGCAGGGGTAAAAGTTACTACTTCTCCAAGTTCTCGTCATTTATTCTTTGAAATAATTTTACCACCACGTCATCAAAAGTAAGATGTAAGTACTCAATACAAGTAAAGTTACCATACCTCCGACTTAAAGTTGGATTTATAAAGAATTATTTTTACCACCCGTTCACTTTATTGTTGTTGCAAAAAATTTTTAAATTATAAAATTTTAGTTTAATCGACATTTCGTACTTGCGGACTATGTCAAACTTAAAAAAAAAATTAGTGATCTAGATATAGCTAGATCGATCCTTAGTGTATCATAAAAAAGAAATTGAGCAATTTAGTGGAAAATCAAAAATCATTGCTGATTACACTAATACAAAAGGAGGAGTAGATGAACTAGACAAAAAATGCTCTATCCATTCATGCAGCAGACGTACACGCTGCTGGCCTATAGCTATATTTTATAGAATTTTGTATATAAGAGCTGTAAATGGATTCATAATTTTCCATTCGTTAAAAAATGTTGATAAAGCCTCAAGGGCAGAGTTCTTGAAAAAGCTGGCAAGAAAATTAATTTTTACCACACTTGCAACGCCGGCAACATAATCAAAGGCTACCTCGACTACTACGAGAGGTGATTGCAAATATTTTGGGTTCAGACTTCGCAGCGCCACCTCCAAATCGAATCCGTTCCAGCTACTCGAAAATTATGTTTCATTTGACTAAAACGTTAAACAACACGCTACTGTCTGCAATGTGCATGGGCTGCAGCAACCACATGTGCATACACTGTGCAGAAACAAAATTAGATTAATAGAAAAACTTCTGAAAAGGAGCACCCGCAGTTTTTTTTTTTTTCTAATAATTTTTTTATGATCTCGTCAATTTTTAATTTTTTTGCACAATGAGCTCATGCCATTTGTTTTTTTTACGTTCTTTATTTTTTTAAAATGATTTTTGATCTTTTTTTTAATAAAAAAGGGCTTGTGAAATAAACTGCCAATTTTGTTAAACAAAAAAAAATGTTGAACGTTTTTGTTTATTTTCTTTACTAAAAAATTTAAAAAATATAGCAAATAAAAATAATTAATAAAAAAATACTTTCTTAGAAAAAAATTTTCAAAATCTAAAAGGGGGTAAATTCACCACCACATCACAATTGTTAAAGTTAAAGGCTAATACAAGAACAACTTATACTACTACTATTTATACTGCCGTCATCGCATTGATGAAAGCGCAGTAACGGCGATTTTCACCGAAAAGAATGACAATAGTATTTCATTTACTGGCGGAACAAATTCAAACAACAAACAATCACCATCCCATTATTTTTTGGTTAGTGTAAAGTGGTCTGGCATCTAAATATTTATAAATATTTTTTTTAAAATTGTTGTCGTGATTTTTGTGTATTAATTAAATTACATTACATTATAGCCGGAATTTAAAAGAACACAATTAACACTGACGTCTTTGCTGCAGCTTCTTATAATTAATGAAGAGTGATGTGGCAATCACTCCATGTTTTGACGTTAATTTCCTCTACAGAAATCATTTTAATTGAATAAACACCTGATTAGATATTTCCACTCAAAGCGCACAACAGCTTTCACATTTTTTGAAAATCAAATTAAACTACAAAAAGTTCAAAAATCTATGCACAATGTATGTACATATGTACACCACGATGCATCATATGTGTGTTTGTGTTCATGCAGCGACATGATGTCAACAACGTTAGCAAACACCTAACGACGTCATGTTTGCAAAAAAAAACAAAAACGTAAAACTTTAAATAAATTCTAATCTCAATTTATAAGAAACAAAAAAAAGTGCCAGTGAAATGAGTGTCATTAACACCAAATAACACATATTGTACAATACAACAAGAATTTCTTACACCTACGAGTACACAAAGCGCACCACTGGCATAAAATAAAAACAAGACGAGCCCTCTTTCAAATTTTTTGTTTTGTTTTTGTATCATTCTTTCACCTTTTTTGTTTTTGTTTTTTTGTGCAGTTTCTATTTTAGCAACAAGTGGCAGAATAACAAATTAAAGCGTAATAACAACAAAATAAAAAGAGAGAAGAAGAATCAGCATTAAAGTGAAATGTCAAAAGTTTTGTTTACATTCTTTTTTAAGGCTGTGTTAGTTATGTGTATACATCGTTGCCGTTATTTTATTTTGTTGTGCTTACATTTGTTCTCTAGCTCTCTTGGTCTTACTCATTTTATTAAATGCTCTTGCTGCCTTTCTCTCTCTATCATTTTGTGTTGTATTTTAATTTTTACGAGGGAAAGTCAATAAGTTTTAGGAACAACGGGTAAAGAATAGAAGCGAATTGACTTTTTGTGGACTTAAAAGATGCTAAAAGGTGTAGAGAAGATTTAAAATGAACTTTTTATATTTGCATATCAATACAAAGACAACACTAAAGTTAAAAGAAAAATGAAATAAATCTTTAAATAAGAGCCACAGTTTAAGAATTTGTTGGATCTCTGGGATTTCTTTTAAAAGCGAAACTTTTGTTAAATGATTGGGTTCTGAAATGGATTTTTGAAATGTGTATTTTTTGTGATTTGTTTCACTAAATCTTAAAGCAATCGGGAAGACTAAAGAATATTAAACAGAATATTAAACAAAAGTTATAAATTTAACAAATTATGGGCAAATTTAAGATTAGGAAGTTAATTGAATGTCAAACAATTAAACGTCATGAATTGGGCTGTCATCCTTTGATATTTATTTAGTAAAAGGTTGGGAAATTTTACGTATGAAACATTACACTCTCGAGCAAAAGATTTTGATTGTGAAAGTTTGTAATCAAAATGGTGAAAATATCACTATATCACAGATAAATTTGAGCATTTTTTCCTTGTAATTAATTAAGCTGTTTTTAAGACTGCTGTGCGTATTGTAATCGCAAAAGTTCAGGCTCACGGTGTTCTTGCTGACAATACACAAAGCAATACGTTAGTAGTGGCCATAGTGATGGAAATATAGCCACTGCACAGTAAAATGTTGAGAGTGAGCCTGAAACAATAACTCGTCGTAGTTAGCAACAATGGGGCATCACTAGTGGCACTTTCCGCAAGATTTTGCATAAAAATCTTCATCTTTATGGTCACAAGGTTCAACCCATTTAAGAATTCATACCCTCCGACTATTGTTTGCGTCAAATGTTTGTATAAAAAAACTGAACGAAAACAAAGCTTTCTTCAACAAAATCATCTTCAGTAATGAAACTCTTTTTTAATTACACGGTTGTGTAAACAAACAAAATTGTCGCACACGGAGTTCACAAACCTCTCACCCTCGTCGACACCTGGCCCTTTGTCCTTTTCTGGCAGTGGTCTTACCACCTGGGTGATTAGAAAATATACCGGCGCCCTTAGGCGCATTAAACACCTAGGTACAAACACATCTTAGTAGCAATTTTTAGAGCGCGGCAGCATGGCCGTGTTTCCACTCTTTGCTCGAGATTTGGAGACTATCTAACTCCACGTCCTGCTACATATGTAAGATGGATGTTACCAATCCTATTCGGTAACATCTTTCCTGAAGGCTTTAAAAAGAACCCGTTTTAAACCACAACTCCACGTAACTCCCCTAGAAGCCCCACCAATAACCAGACAGTACTAGTGCGTGATTTGATTTACATCTGCACTGACTATATAGTCATAATCAGATGGTGGTCAAACCACTTGGTTGATTGGACATCACCCACACCCCAGGAGGCCATCGAATAAGTATATCCTCCGGTCACTCCTGGTAGCAATTTCGAAAGCCAGAAGTAGGCCGCAGCCTTCACTCCTTGCTAAACAGTTGGAGACTTTCCAACTCCTGGTCCAGAACGCATGAAGCTCTTTTTTATCAAGAACACGACAGCATTCATACTCACTGGACCTGAACCATTCATTGTGTTAATTTTTATGATCCGACCCACAAACTCTCACGAGGGTCCGAAACCACAACCACCACGATACTCCCATATAGGGGCCAACCTCAATAACCAGTCAGAGAACATCTTTGCCTAAAGAGAACAAATAGTGTACTCTGCGAGCGTACTGATTGTCCAGGTGACTCCTACTAGCCTTTGAGGGGCCTGGGTTCCCTTTTACCCCGAAAAGACACCAGTCTAAATGGAATAGTAGGTTCCAAAAAGACTATCATGTGCCCCCGGGGGAGAAGACAGTACTAGTGTATGTTAAGTCAACTGATTGTACCTCGAGAGGTCGTTTTTTCTCTTCCAATTATGGGCTCCTGCCAGTCTACGCGACTGGTGCCGCCTTTTACCCCCGAAAACACATGCCAAGATGAGCAAGAGATTTATCTTGACTGCGTGTATCGGTAGGAGAGAAAAATACATATGTTCTAGCTTCCGTTCCACGAAATCTCAACACATTCTAACATTCCCTACCTTAGTTAAAATATCCTTTTGCCCCAAAATCCCAGCCCCGTTCTAGATTAAAATTTTACTTAAAGAAGGCTATTGTGAATGAAAACGTAAAGTGTAATAAATTCAATAAAATAAAATAAGGATGGGAGGATAACCTTGAAATACATTTAAAGGCAATTTCATTACTTAATTATCCAAATATAAAAATTTTTATCTCTGAAATAAAAATAAAAACTTTTAACTCATACGCTTCAGCGATTTTATGTTTGACATGTAGAGGAAGCAAATCTAGTGGGATGATATCTTAACTAAAACATGACAGCAATGCCGTAAGTGTCTGTTTATGAAATTGTTGTTGAGTTTCGTTTTGTTTCAACTATTTCTTTTTCCGTTTTTCCTTTTGCCTTAAATTAAAATCTTTTTAAGATGGAGGGTTGCTCTTGTTCTTGTGTTTGTGTTATTTTTTAAGGTGCAGCATTTTGCTGTGTTTAAGGTGGTCGGTCGGTGATGTGCTCTGAAGGACTAGTGTGTTCTTGAGTGTAAGTGATTGCTTTGTTTTATTTTAAGTGGGGCAACAAGTGTAACTGTTTAAAATGTTTTTCATGTTTGTTGTTTCATTGATTATTGGGTTTATATATTTCCATTTCATGTTATTATATTTTCCTGGAAATAATTTAATTAACAAGATTAAATTTCTTTTTGTGTATTTATATTTTAGCTTAAAAAGGACTACATTTGAGTATGTTGTGAATGGAATTGAAGGACATTTTTGCTTTAATTACATGTCGAAATAATTGACTTATGCGTGATAAGATTTACGTCCGTGCTTAGCTATGTAAGCCATAACCCATAGCGTCATCCTTGCCCTAGGAAGCTTTAAGATACGTATATCCTCCAGTCACTCCTAGTTGGAACTTTAGGAGCTCGGAGCAGGGCGTAGCCCTTACTTCTTGCTGAAGAATTGGAGACTATCCAACTACCGGTCCAATACACATGCAAGCTTAACAAAATTTTAGAACACAACCGCAAGCACGCTCACTGAACTAGAACCATTCATTGTGAATGATCCAACCCACATAATTCACGCGAGGGAAGCGAAACCACAACCATTACGATGCTCCCGAAAAGCCAACCTCAATTATCACTCAGAGAATAGCTAAAAAGCTAAACTTTGGGGCTTACTGATTCATCAATTTATCGTTTTGAAACCCTTTGTTGAGCCTCTCAGGCAATCCATGTTAACCAACAAGTCATGGAAATTCCACCAAGACTCCTCCAGCTCACAAAGCTAAATTGACTCAGCTGTAGGTAAAAAAACGCACGTTCCCGACATCATAGCGATAGATAATTGACAAGATGGTAGCCCAGACCTCAACCCGTTGCTTTACAAGTTGTAGCGCGGTTTAGAGGGCATGGTTTGCTCTACTTATTGCAGCGAACACTCGTTTCAAGTCGTACTGCAAGGTAAATCGAAAACATTTCGAACAAGTTTTGCTAAGATTTATAGCCATTGAATAACTCAATAAAACACACATAGCCCAGTCCCCTTCAAGGCTAGCAGGAGCCATTATATTTCCACGGGAATCAGTAAAGCTCCTAGAGTTCAGCTATTTGTCTTTTAGGCCTTTTAGCTGTTCTCTGACTGATTATTGAGGACGGCCCGTCGGGATTATCGTGGTGGTTGTGGTTTCGAGGCCCTCGTTTGAGTTGTGTGGTGTGGATCAATCACAATGAACACAATGAATGGTCCAGGTCCAGTGAGCATATAAATAATCTTGAAGTAGAGTGTTTATATGCTCGATTTAAAGAAAAAACCATTTTTAGCAAAGTTTGAATTGCTTCTACATACAAATAATCTACAATCTGATCCTTCAATCCTTTATGGCTGTGAAATTTGTGATAATTGTGACAGTACGGACCGACGCAAATTGATAGTGGTATGCAACAATATTTCTCGCTATATATTTCAGAACAACCGCTGCAATCATATCTCACCCTAGTCTACTCTTATTTTTGGAGTAGCATTCGAAGATCTTCTGAAATGCAGGTGCCCGGCATAATAGCTTTGATAACGATATATCGGTAATATTTATTTAACAGACCGTTAAAAAGATTAATACATATTTAAGAAAATAATTAAGCAATAAAGTAAACTACTGGGCATGTTCCTTACTAACTGCGTAGTTTGCTAGGAAAACTTTTGTACGCAAGACAACAACAAATTTCTGTTTACTCACTGCGTAGAAATTTTATGCACGCAAGACAACAACAAATAAGTATTCTGTATAACTAACTGCGTATTCTCCTAACTGCTTGGTTTTCTGAGAAATCTAATGTACGCAAGACAACAACAACTATCTTAAAATAAATTCCAGGAAGAAACTTAATCAGCATAAAAACAAAAACAAAAATATACGCAGATGCCTATACATTGAATGAACAACCATACAACAACAAAATGTGGTACAAAGGGAGTAGAAGATTCTTAATTGTTCTAGACTTTTAATGGACAAATATAAAAGGCAGTGTCTGAGTAAATAGTTCGATAGTGCGGAAATAGACCTCGTGAAGTAAAGACGTGCATCTTAAATAAATTATTCTGTAATAGTAAATTCTGTAAAAGTAAATAAATTTCTAATTAATTTAAAAACTCTAAAATCTGGTGTTATTTCTTTTACAATAAAGGACTCACAACAAAACTTTGATTAAAGGTATAAACGTAACAATATGTTATTTATTATAGTGTTACCACTATTAGAATTTGTTTCATTTTAGTTGTATATGTTTTCTTTATTTCGTGATAAGATTTACATCTGCACCTGGCCCGTGGGCCTAAATCAGATGGTGGTCAAACCACTGTGAATGAAAAGCAACGTCATTCACGTCGTAGGAAGCCGAAGACTAATTCTAGCAACAGGTGTTTCCTAGTTGTAATTTCAGCGGTTCCAGAGCAGGGCTGCAAACCACTAATAATTGTGCCACCCGGGGTGGGGGGATGTTTTCTTTATGTTATAATTAGCTTTACAATGTCAATGTAATTTATAAGATAGATATCCATCTAGTGCTAAGTCCGCCATCTTACGTTTTTTTTTCACCTAGTGCTTATTTCATGAATGGTAACACTTAGCTCATGTTTGATTTGACAGATAATTAGTTTTATCCTTCTGCTAAACGAATATGGTTTTGTGTATACGCTTGAACAACGCTGGGAAATATTGCGACATTATTTTGAAAATCATGGTAATGTTGCAGAATGCGTGCGAAAATTGCGTACGAATTTTGGAAGAAGAGAAGCACCGTCAGCTCCATATGTTGGTTATCATGTAAAAAAAGTGAAAGAAACTGGCATCCTCATCGATAAACCAAAGCGTGAAAAGCCAAAAAACAGTACGTACACCTGAGAATATTGCCGCTGTGGTACAAAAAGTATGCGTGAAGCGCCATTAATAACAATTCACCTTCGTTCTCAACAGCCGAACATTTCAGAGACATTATTGAGACGAATTTTGCATAAAGATGATGCCATACAAAGTCCAATTTGTTCAGGAGATGAAGCCAAGTGACCATCCAATGCGTTTTCGCTTCGCTAAGTGGGCCTGCTATCGACTTACAGAAGATGCCGATTTTGCAAAAAAAAAAAAAACAAATCATCTCAAATTGTCGCATTTAGGGCACAGAATACCCGCACGCATACATTGAAAAGCCGATACACCCAAAACGTTTGGTCACTGTTTGGTACCCCCCGGGGGCACAAACAGTGGTCTTTATAGAACTTCGATTATCTAGACACTGTGCAACTGGGGAAAAAAGGGAGCCCAGTCCCCTGAAGTCAGCAGGGGTACAACTGGAAACTCCACTTTATTTCCACGGGAATCAGTAAGCTCGCAGAGTTCCGTTTTTTGTCTCTTTAGACATTTAACTGTTCTCTGGCTGATTATTGAGGTTGGCCCCTATATGGGAGTATCGTGGTGGTTGTGGTTTCGCGGCCCCATAACAGTATAATGGTTATTATGGAGGCCAGGATCATTACGCCGTTAATGACACGCTAGGTGAATGATCCAGTCCTGTGAGCATGCTAGACATGTGTTCTGGATAGGAGTTGGAAAGTCTCCAACTCTTAAGCAAGGAGTGATGATTTGCATCCCTGCTCTGGAATCATCGAAGTTACGACGAGAAAGTTCTGTTGCATAGAATTATGGGTTCGGCTTCCTAGGACGAGCATGACGTTCCAAATTATGCAGTAGTTCGATCCACCATCTGATTAAGGCTTCATGGCCAGGCGCGGATTTAAATCTAATTACACGTTGGTCACTGTTTGGTGGGGATTTTGATCCAGAGGCAGAATTGGGTCATTTTTCTTTAAAAATGTGCAAGGAGTGGCCGTTACAGTCAATGGCAATTGTTAACGGGCCATGTTGAACGAATTTTTGTTCACAAAAATTGAAGAGGAGAATAGTGTTTTTAACAGGACGGAACTACGTGCCACACAGCCGAAAAAGCGCCCTATATTTGAAGATCGAATTATCAGCCGCAGAGCTGATGTCGTTTGGGTTACCTCGGAGGTGCGATTTGACACCGTTGGACTATTATTTGTGAGGTGACATCAAAGGTAAGTGTTACGCCGACAAGCCAGAGACAATTGAAGCTTTAAAGGACAATATTCGTGAAGCCATTGGTGAAATACAGCTGCACATAATCGATAATGTGCTTAAAAATTGGACCGATCGTGTAAGATACTACATGGCCAGCCGAGACAGCCATTTGAATTAAATTATTTTTCATTATTAACCGGAAGGATTGCACTTTCAAATAAAAAAAGAAATTGGAGAAAATATTCAGTAGTTTTGTTTATGGCATTTAAAAGTTATTTCGCGGACCCTTTATAAATAAACAAATAATGTATTTTTGTTTTTTAAAAGAAGTAGCACTTCAGGCAACAATGCCTATTTAGTCAAGTACCGTGCTACATTCTTTAGGAAAAGGATAGAGAAGAAATGAGGCAGGTGGTAAAAGTAGAAGACAACTCAGTGACCAGTGACTATGCCTTCATCACTGAGCAGCATCACCGACAGCCAATTTTTATTTGTAGTAAAAAAAAAACCAAGGTCTTTGTTGGGAATCGAACTCACAACCCCCACTCATGTAAGCTAGTACACTACCTACTAGCCTACAGGGGCACCTATGTATGCAAATAAGCAACAAAATGAGAATTATTACAAAATTCCAATAAGCTAATGCTTTCTTTCCACTTTTTACGGATTCGCTTTTTGTTTAACTTATGCCTTTTATCTGCTGCAGCGTATTCGCCCTGATAAAAGCAAATTTAGAGAAATTTAGCCGTGATCATTTTGTTATTTATTTTATTTAATAAATAAATATTTTTGTGACTTAAACCTGCAAACGTGTCCATGCACTTAACATTTAGATTAAAAAACTAATATTTTTTACAACCTTTTAGCTGTTTACAAAGATTTTGTTTGACCCTCATTAAGAAGAAACTTCTAGTCGAAATTTATTCTTTCAATACAAAAACAAATACGAGAATAAAAAGAAAAATATAAAACGTTTGTTTTCTAACAAAACAAAAAAAAAGAGAAAAAATGAATTTCAGTGTAAATGCCTTCAAAACGCCATGCATACCTGAACTTTTTATTTAATATTCGTACTTTACCCAAGCATTTTGCCGCGCACTAAACCAACGGCAAATTTGGGTAGGCAAATGTGGGAAATAAATAAAATAAATTGAAAAGAAAATAGATGCGTTTAACTAAAGTCATTACAAACGGCAAATAAAATAAAAGGCTTTGTTTGCGATTCTACAGAAGTGTAGTCAATTTAGAGGTTTTTTAATTAAATAAAATTTTTAGTGCATTATTATTTATATTTCCTTTACTAATTAATAATGGCTAAATAGGTTTGAATGATTATAAATTATGGATAACAAATCGTCTTTGGGGCAAATAAAAACAGTGTCACCTTTATATCCGTCCACTTTTGGATGGATATAGGTGATATAAATACACCGTTTTAGAAAACCGAGGGACTTGAAAGCTTCTTTAGAATATTTTTGTTGTTATTTTCCGTCTTATCTGGCTGTTATTCTTTTTTTTTTTTTTTTTTTTTTTTAAGAGAAGTAGCTCTTCAGGCAACAATGCCTATTTAGTCAAGTACCGTGCTACATTCTTTAGGAAAGGGATAGAGAAGAGATGAAACAGGTGCTAAAATTAGAAGGATAGTCGGAAATTAACTGCATTATAAAGACAGCAACTGCGACCAGTGACTATGCCTTAATCGCTGAGCAGCTCCACCGACAGTCAATTTTTATTTTTGTAGTGAAAAAAAACCAAGGTCTTCGTTGGGAATCGAACTTACAACCCCCATATTGACACGCTAGTACACTACCTACTAGCCTACAGGGGCACTACAGGACTGTTATTCTGTTTGTGTTAATGGCGAGCGCTTTCGATGTGAAAACATCATTCTCAAGCCGCGATGCAATTCCTTCTCGTGAGTCAGTGTTCGCGTTTGGGTAGTTCTGTTGTTAAGTTCGTATCTATCCATGTTTTTTTTTTTGTTAAAGAGAAGCAGCACTTCAGGCAACAATGCCTATTTAGTCAAGTACCGTGCTACATTCTTTAGGAAAGGGATAGAGAAGAAATGAAACAGGTGCTAAAATTAGAAGGATAGTCGGAAATTAACTGCAGTATAAAGACAGCAACAGCGACCAGTGACTATGCCTTCATCGCTGAGCAGCTTCACCGACAGTCAATTTTTATTTTTGTAGTGAAAAAAAAACCAAGGTCTTCGTTGGGAATCGAACCCACAACCCCCATATTGACACGCTAGTACACTACCTACTAGCCTACAGGGGCACTACAGGGCTGTTATTCTTTTTGTGTTAATGGCGAGCTCTTTCGGTGTGAAAACATCATTCTCAAGCCGCGAGACACTGACTCCTTCTCGTGAGTCAGTGTTCGCGTTTGGGTAGTTCTGTTGTTAAGTTCGCTTCTCAATAATCGCTCTAGGATTTTCAAAACTCCAAATGCGGCAATTTTGCTTGTTGACATACCCTGACAAGCGAAAATGGGCTTCGACTGAAAAAATTATTTTTTCAAAAAACCCAGCCGGTTGTTCTTAAATGAATTTAGCGAATCTTCGGCAATGTGAATGGTCGGTGGGCTTCAATTCCTGCACCAGCTGAACCTTGTAAGGCTTCAAAATCAAATCCTTACGCAAAATTCGGCATGTGGTAGTTTTGGATAACTCCAGTTGTTGAGAACGTCGAGGGATTGATTAATTTGGATCTGCTTTAACACTGTGGCTCACGGCTGCAATGTTTTCATTTTAACGATCCGGTCGAACACGTGTTAAAATTCCAGCCTGTCGATTTTTTTTTAAAGAGAAGCAGCACTTCAGGCAACAATGCCTATTTAGTCAAGTACCGTGCTACATTCCTTAGGAAAGGGATAGAGAATAGATGAAACAGGTGGTGAAAGTAGAAGGATAGTCGGAAATTAACTGCCGCATATAAGATAGCACAGCGACCAGTGACTATGCCTTCATCGCTGAGCAGCCCCACCGACAGTCAGTTTTTATTTTTTTAGTGAAAAAAAAACCAAGGTCTTCGTTGGGAATCGAATCCACAACCCCCATATTTACAAGCTAGAACACTACCTACTAGCCTACAGGGGCACCTATACACAGAATGCCAGCCACCTGGCACTTTTATTCCAAATAAATCTTTCAATATCTCCGCCTTTTATTATTATCTAGGTACATGTGCCCGTCTGAGAGTGTTTCCCGTTTCTTTGAGAGCATGAGTAGTTTTAATAGTGTGAAAATTGTGTTTGAGGTGGTGTTTACCAGTTCGTTTATAATGTCACTGTTAAAAGCTTTTGTTTTGTAGATTTCCATGTTTAGTCTTCGTCCTTTTTTGCTAAGATGTAATAATGTAATACATTCATCTATTTCCCTTGATGTGTGTCCGTGAGTGTCAAGGTGTAATGCAAAGTTGGAATCTTCTCTTTTCCGTTTGTATGAGCGTTTGTGTTCTGTAAACCTTGTTTTTAGTGTTCGTCCAGTTTGCTCTATGTAAGTTTGTTTGCAGGTAGAAGTAAGTCTGTATACTCCGCTGAAACTAAATTTGTCAGCTGTTTCTGTCGTTTCTCTGAGATGGTGTCTCAGAGTGTTACCAGTCTTTAATGCTGTGAGTCCTTCCTTCTTTGTGAGAAAGGTTAGTTAGTCTGTATATTTCTGTAAAGATATTCCGTCGTTCTGTATCGGTTGTCTCTTTGTCTTCTTTATTACTATTTTTAGTGTTGTATTGTCTAAGAGTTTGTATCTGTTATTTATAGCTGTGGTGTAAATTGTGTCGAGTTCTTTGTTGTACTTATCTGGAGTAAGTGAGATTATCTTAAGTCTGTGTATCATATGTTTAAATGCTGCTAGTTTATGTTGGGTAGGGTGGTTCGAGGTGTTGTGGATGGTAGTGTCCGTCGTAGTTGGTTTCTATAGAAACTTGAAAAATATGATAAGTACATCGAAAATCACACTGAATTTTCATGAGAAGAACATCAAGAGCCTACGATTGCGTTTACCTATATTACCTATGAGTGAAAAGATTTACATTTGTACCTAGCTGTGTAAGTCTTGTCCTAGAAGGCCTTCAGATACTTATATCCTCTGGTCACT
The DNA here is from genome assembly GCA_030448955.1 of Trichopoda pennipes. Classification (NCBI taxonomy): domain Eukaryota; kingdom Metazoa; phylum Arthropoda; class Insecta; order Diptera; family Tachinidae; genus Trichopoda; species Trichopoda pennipes. The sequence continues at coordinate 8,923,586 of JASKUP010000002.1, forward strand.
CCTAGTTGCATCTTCAAAAGCCCGAAGCAGGCCGCAGCCTTCACTCCTTGCTAAATAGTTGGAGACTATCCAACTTATACTACCTATAGTAACAGATGCAGCACCAATTCCGAACACAGATCTAAGCGTTTTCCGCCTTTTGAAACTTACCTCCAACTGGTTCCATCTTACGTTACTTAATTTTGCGAATTACAATTTACATCACTGCCTGCGCTGCTTGACATAAACTCGTATACGTTTACATTCATTCCTTTCATTGTGTGCTTTCAAGTGAAAAGACATATCTGAAACATTCATTTAAAAGATGTATGTACTCGCACATGATTCTATTTGCTTAATTCTTTTCTGCTTTTGTTAAAATGAATATGTACACTCATACACACACACACATCTTATCATAAAAGCATAGCATGTGTGTATGAAAACCTAAATTTGAATATTGGCAAAGGAGAATTTCAGATTCCCTGCGTTCAACTAAAAATATTGTTCTTTCGTATTAACTGAATTGTTTATGTGGCTGAGTGGATTGTGGCGCGCCGTCCTGCTGAAACCAAAGGTTATTGATGTCATCATTAGCCAATTGTATTCGCAAAAAATTGGTTATCATCGTTTGGTGGTGTACACAATCACGCTGACGGCGCTTCCTTGCTCATTTTCGAAAAAAATACGGTCCAATGATAACGCCTGGCCTCAAACCACACCATATGGTCACGCCTGTTGGATGTAACAGCTTTGTGAGCTTCATATGGGACAATTTTGTTCGTTTACGTAACCGTCTAATAGGAAATGAGCCTCATCTCATCTTTAAGCGAAAATGTTGGGCAAAGTGCCTCCAGTGATGCCCAATCGTTGCAAACGAGTTCATGTTCCAAGCTCATTGTCAACACTTTGCTGCACAGAGAATATGTTTGCATCACTATGGCCTCCATGATTGTCTGGTTTTGGTCTGTTGTCTGAAGCAATACCGATCTCAGAAGCAGACTGACAGAAAAGCTGCTCGAAAATTTTCACCATTTTGAAAAAGTCTGGCGACGAAGATTGTTGTTAAACGCAAGAAGAACTTGCATTATTATTAAGCATCACACAACCAGCCATTTTCCTACGTTTACAACCATTGGCATGAAATAGGGTTCCATATGAATTAGGTGTCCCTGTAGGCTAGCAGGTAGTGTACTAGCGTGTCAATATGGGGGTTGTGGGTTCGATTCCCAACGAAGACCTGGTTTTTTTTCACTACAAAAATAAAAATTGACTGCCGGTGGGGCTACTCAGCGATGAAGGCATAGTCACTGGTCGCTGTGCTGTCTTATACGGCAGTTAATTTCTGACTATCCTGCTACTTTCATCAGCTGTTTCATCTCTTCTCTATCCTTTTCCTAAAGAATGTAGCACGGTACTTGACTAAATAGGCATTGTTGCATTAAGTGCTGATTCTCTTAAAAAAAGTTGAAGCCGGGAGATGTTGAAAGGCGATTTTCCGTGTCCGCGGAAATGATGCTTGAACACTACAAAAAGAAATTATTTTTGCATCGTATTGTTAGTGGTGATGAAAAACGGATACATTGGGAGACCTCCGGGCCCAAAAGGTCATATGTAATGCCCGGCCAGCCAGCTAAATCAACCATTTCTTATTTTTCTAAATAACCTTATTTACCAAACTTTCAACCCTACATACTTTTTCGCAGATGACAGGCACCATTCATTTGGAAACGGACCGAACCAGTTGGAGGTGAGTTCCAAAAGGCGAATGATATGCACAATCACAATCTCCCGACAATCTTAGAATAGGGTCGTATGAATAGATTTAATGCCCGTAACACGCAATGTTGCATGTTTACGCATAGATTTGCAGTGTAGGCAGTGATGCAAATTGTAATTCGCAAAATTAAGTAACGTAAGGCCGAACAAGTTGGAGATGAGTTCCAAAAGGCGGAACATGAATGATATGATATAGAGTCGATTTTAATACTCATAAGACGCAATGTTGCATGCTTATGCATAGATCTCAGTTCGGAATTGCTGCTGTATCTGTTACTAGGGGTGATATAGGTAATACCATAACGGACGCTCTTGATGTTCTTGGCATGAAAATTTAGTGTGATGTTCGATGAACTAAACATATTTTTCAAGTTTCTAAAGAAGCTTTCAAGTGTCTCGGTTTTCTAAAACGGTGTAAGAGATATTTCACTCCATTCGATCTTTGTACTATTTATACCACCTATATCCGTCTAAAAATGGAATACAACACTCATGTATGGGCCGACGCCCCAAAGTATATTCTAGAGTTTCTCGACTGCGTACAGGAGACCGCCAAAAAGCTCATTGGGGACAGTAAGATATCCAACTATATTGATTATCTAGAGCATCGACGAAATGTTGGATGTATTTCATTGTTTTATCGTTACTACAATAGTAAGTGCTCTAATGAAATTAGGGTACTTGCTCGCGTTACTCCCACGTTTTCGCATTTAACTCGATTTTCGTTAAGAGCGCATTCATTTGTAGTTGATTTTCCAGTGAATTGCACAACGCGTTATGGGGAAAATTCGTTTTTTAGCAGAACAGCCCGTATGTGGAATAAACTCCCTCCAGAGGTCTTTGCAGTCACTTTAAATGTAGGAAAGTTTAAATTGAATGTACGCAAACATTATTGATTCTCTAGAGCATCGACACAATGTGGGATGTATTTCATGGTTTTATCGTTACTGCAGTGGTAAGTGCTCTAATAAAATTGGGGACTTGTTCCCGTTAATCCCCCCTTTTCGCATTTAACTCGATTTTCGTTGAGAGCGCATCCATTTCTGGTTGATTTTTGAGTGAATCGCACTACGCGTTATAGGAGAAATTTTTTTTTTTAGCATAACAGTCCATATGTGGAATAAACTCCCTCCAGAAGCCTTTCCAGTCGCTTTCAATGTAGGAATAGTTTAAATTGAATGTCCACAAACACTCCTTCCTTCTTCCCATAACCTAATTTACCAGTTTTGGGACAATGCATTGCATGTGTAGGCGTCATCTTCTGAGCGGTGGTCCGAGAAAGAGAAAAACATATCCATGACGCTAAAGTAATGCTCTGTTTTTGGTAGGATCTAAGGGGTGTTTTTGTATTTATTATATCTGGGATTCTGCAACTAAGAAGTAATTCGTTTGAGGACAGCGATCAAAGAAAAACGCCCAAAATATTCAACCAGAGATATACCATAATCTTCCATAAAAAAACGGTCGGCTACATATTGCAAGACGGGTCAAAAACTATTTAAAAAACAATGAAAGGGAAGTTTAGGCTCATTTAGCTTATTGCCCGTTTTGACTATCATTTGTCTCGATCGATGCAGAATATCCTTGCTGGAATAGTCCTTACTTTAGAACAGGGTACCAGAAATTAGCTCTATTCATTTTTTACCTCAAAACCTGAACAGTTCTTTTGGCATGTAATCCATGTGGTTTTAGACAGATGGGAAAATGTAGGGTAACGTATCAAGTCAAAAAATGGATATTTGAAACCTGTCCAACCGATACTAATATTTTTTTGTTATTTCAAAAATGTTTAAGAAAATAATTGATTATTAAAATTTATAATTTGTCACATGTTTGATGTGAAGTGTATAATGCCATTATCCATTGTAGGGTATACAATTGTGTTTATAAATGCAAAATGTAAATGAAAAAGTTAAAAGCAAGTAAAACCTTCTTGTGGTTACAAGAGGACATCACAAGACTTGACTAAAATGAGGGCACTAAGGACTATACTGCTCATACAAAAACAATAACAGCAACAACAACTAAAACTAAAACTGTGTACTTGTACAAGAGAAACAAAATTTTCCTTTTTTTAGTTTTTTTGTTTGACAAAGGAAACACATCGCACAATTGGAATGAAAACAAGAACAATTGCAAAGAGTTTGTGCGAGGTTTTATGTGAATGATTTCAGTTAAGAGTTCAAGTGAAAAGAATTTTTTTTATTGTTGTTTGTTTTTTCTTTGTTGTTTCTGTTTGTGTTTTTGTTTTTGTGTTTACAGAGTAATTGTAAGGAGGTTATTAGGATACTTACGCTTCATCCTCGGGAGTGGCTTTCACTTGTGTCAAATTAGGTGGCAGACATATTAAATAGAACAGCAGGAATGCGGTCAAAACAATTGAAAAATGTGTCATCAACTTATCACACGACGTACAAAACATTTTTCTAGCATTTTCTTGATGTAATTTATCTCGGTTGTATTATGATTGTTATTAGTTGTTGTCGATGTTTCTAGACGTACTAGGTATGTGTTGTTGTTATGGCTGTTGTAAATATTTTATTTATTTTCTAAATAAAAATTTGTCCAAAAATTAATTATAATTTAAAGGTGGAATCTGTATATTTCTTTAGTGTCTTTTTTGTTTAAAAAAAAAATTTTTGGTAGTTGTTTTTAAATTTTCACTAATTTTCCTTTAAAGTTTTCTTAAATTTTGGGTGTAACCTCATTTTTTTTATCTTACATATATTACACGCATTTTCTTTTTATTCACAAATTTCCATACATTTCCATATCATTTTGCTTTAAATTATTGAACATTATTGAAATTTCTTTAATTTATTTAAATAATTTAACAGAATTTTGACACAATTCGCTGAATTTTCTTTCGAAAAACCATAAAAAAATTTCAGCTGTGCGTTAATTTTCTATATATAAACCACGTTCAACCTCTATAATATTTTCATTGCTTTGTTGTTGGTATTTTTTCTATTTTGTACACACATATGCCCGAATTTCTTTCTATATGCATCAAAAAATAAAAAGAAAACAAAAATAATATTCTCTTTATTATTTATTTAATCCGTTGGTCCACCCGTTAACTTTGAAAAGCTGCGAAAAACTAAACTAAAAAAGAAAATTTTCTTTTTCATATAAAACAACAAATACAAAACATCACGCACACACACGTACACACACATGAAAGGAAATGTTAGCCAAACACATTGGGGAGAATGAATGAAATGGGGTCTATTTTTAAGAGGATTTCAAATAACAAAAAGTATATTGTCAAAATCAGCTGTTAAAAATTACCACCTTAACGGTTTTGTTTATATTTTTGAAATTCTTCTACACCGAATTATTGTTTTGCTTTGTTATTTTGCTTTTGTATATCGATTTTTTTTATTTGGCAAATGCTCTCTTCCATATCTACCTCACTTTCTCTCTCTCTCTCTCTTAATTTTAAATAAGTTTTGTTTACATTTGAGGGAATTTGTTATGATTTTTCTTGTCTTCATATAAAAAAACACGTGTAAGTACCGTTACTTATTTTTCTTTTTTAATTGTTTTGTTTATTCTCCAAACAGCTAAAAAGAGCTGTTGTCAAAGGAAAATGTATGGAAAGAAGAAAGGAAGATTAAAAAAGAATTTCTTTAAATATTTTCTTGATGAGTTTATTTCCTATAAAAATATTTTACAATTATAAGGCGAATTCAATTAATTAAATATTATTTGGTAAACGTATGACGATGATGACGAAATATAAACAAAAATAGCAGGGCTGTAAAGTTGAATCATGTAGGAGGATAGCTGCCAGATTAAATAATAATAAAATCGCCATAATATACAACAAATGCCAAAGTAGCTTTTGAAAAAATTTTAAGAAAAATATATATTATAATTATAATAAATATGTTTTTTCTTTTTTAAGATCTTTTTTTATATATATTTTTCTCTTTTCAAAAAAAAAAGATCTTAAAAAAGAAAAAACATATTTATTAAAGATAAAAAAGATCGCTTAAAAACTATAAAAATATTATAATTATATTAATTTGATAATTTTAATAGTTTTTTTTAAACGATCTTTTTTTATTTATCTTTAATAAATATTTTTTTTTCCTTTTAACGATCTTTTTTATATATTTTTTCCTTTTCTTCCTGAAGAAGCTTTCCAAAATATATAAAAAAGATCGTTAAAAAGAAAAAAAAGATATTTATTAATTATATTAATTATTAATTATATATTACTTATATATATATATATATATATATATATATATATATCGGGTTCTTCAACAAGAAGTTTGTTTTTCAATTGTGACAACACCAACAACATGATAGTGTTGACGTTTAGTTTCTTGATCTATTTGTAGTATGTAGATGCATTGGCAATTCTTGCAATGAACTCAATTTCACAAGAAAATCACCTTAAAATAATTAGAATCCACCATGAAAAGGTTGATTCTGTTAAAGTTACATTTCATAAAATTCGTGATACTTTCGGACAATATAATCGTCCTTCTAAGACCGCTATTAAGAATTTGGTCGTTAAATTTGAGTCGATACAAAATGTCGAAAACCAATGCGTATTCGACCGGGTCGTTCAGTTGAAAACATCTCAGTCGTGAACCATAGTGTTGAACCAGATACAACTCTGTCAATTCCTCGACGTTCTCAATAACTGGAGTTATCCAAAATCACCACTTTGTGAAGTTTGTGTAAGGATTTGACTTTGAAGCCTTACAAGGTTCAACTGTTGCAGGAACTGAAGCCGAATGAATGATCATTCATATTACCCTACATTCGCTAAATTCATTCATCAACAGCCGGCTGTTTTTTTTTCAGATGAAACCCATTTTCACTTGTCAGGGCATGTCAACAAGTAAAATTGCCGCATTTAGGCTTCTGAAAATCCTAAAGCGATTATTGAAAAACCTTTGCATGTTTTGCATCGTGTCTGGAGGTGTGACTGGGCCGCTTTTTTCGAAGATGAGGCTGGAAATGTCGTAACAGTCAATTGATCACGCTATCGCGAAAAACTAACGACTCAATTCTGGCCTATTATTGACGATGTGGATATCATTGACATGTAGTTTCAACAGGACGGTGCCACATGTCACACAGTCAATGAAACGATCAATTTATTGCAAACCAAATTTCCCGATCGCATAATCGGGAAATTTGGATCGTGTGATTTAACACCACTGGATTATTTTATTTTGTGGCTGTGTTACGGACAGAGTTTATACGGAGTCTTAAAACTTAAAATCCGTGATGTGATTAACCCGAAATAGGACCGCCATTTTGCCAAAAAGTGATTAAAAACTTTGATTAAAGAATCGGCATCTGTCAGCGTGGTTGTGGTGGCCGTGATGCCAAATATTATTTTTCATTCATAATTGCAGAACTTTTGTCATCGCCAGACAATAAAAATTTTAATCATCTTAATCTAAATTTTTTGTTTTATTTTCTTTTAGAAAACAAATTTCTTGCTGAAAGATCCTTTATAAATCCACTTGGACTGCGTGGCCCTAGAAGGGAGCCTTTTAAATACAGTTACAAGCATGATAATGACCCCAAACACATCTAAATGTGTAAAAGAATGGTTCACAGGAAACAAAAATAATGTTTTAAAGTGGCCGGCGCACAATCACCGGATTTCAACTCCACAGAAAATCTATGGGAATTTGTGGAACGGAAAATAGAACACGATAACTATCTCTAAAGGAATTTCTTTACAGGTATTATCCAATTTGAGACTCACACCAGAAGCCATTTTCCTGCATTTAAAAGCATTGAGAATCATTCCCAAGCAAGGAGATTGTGTCTCGTATGAAGCCAAAAAGCGTTGAAGGGCGGTTTTACATGACGGAAATGATAGGCGGAAATTGATTCGTTTGAACAGAGCTATCAATGAAAAATGATAAGAATATTCGAGCAGACACGAAGCCATAATCTTTTATCATGACAACGCTTGCCCACATATTGCATGCCATGTCAAAATCTATTTGGAAAACAGTGGATGGGAAGTTTTGGCTTACCCGCTACCATTCGTATCGATCGGTTCACTTCAGAACAGAGTTTAGAAGTTGGCTTGGTTATTTCTTACTTCTTTTCTTTTGGCTTCGAATCCATTTGCAACCCAAAGGAGGAGGATAAATTAGTGGCTAACGAAGGATTTGAAGTTAGGAAGCAATATGAGAATTAATAATGGAAAATGATGTCAGGCATTTGCCCGCCTCTAGCACGTTGGCAGATGTCTGCCATTTTCGCAAAAAAAAAGCAATAGAGCTTCGCTTATCTTGTCAATGCAGCGCCGAATTTCATCTTTCAGAACGTCAGTTGTTTCCACGTTGTTCATGTAAACCCAGTCTTTCCAATGACCTTAAGGAAAATAATCCAATGCCATTAAATCACAAGAACGAGGCGGTCACTTGACATCATTAAATCAAAAAATAACACGTCCGGGAAAATTGTCATGAAATAAATGAACAGGTTGGTTGGTTATGTGACTTGTATCGCCGTATTGCTGAAACCAAAGCTGACTAATGTTAACATTAACCAATTGTGGCCAAAAAAAATTAGTTATCATGCTTTTGTAGCGTAGAGAATTCACACTCACGGCCCTTCCTTGCTCATACGGACATGCGTGATAAGATTTATATCTGTGCCTAGCTGTGTAAGCCATAACCAGTCGGTGGATCATACCACTGTCGATGAAATATAGCGTCATCCTCGCCCTAGAAGGCCTTCAGATAGTATATCCCCAAGTCATTCCTAGTTGAAACTTCAAGAGTTCGGAGTAGGCCGACGCCCCCACTCTGTGCTGAAGAGTTCGAGACTAACCAACTCAATTGTGGCCACAAAAACTTAATTATCATGCTTTTGTAACGTAAAGAATTCACACTCACGGTCCTTCCTTGCTCATACGGACATGCGTGATAAGATTTATATCTGTGCCTAGCTGTGTAAGCCATAACCAGTCGGTGGATCATACCACTGTCGATGAAATGTAGCGTCATCCTCGCCATAGAAAGCCTTCAGATGCGTATTTCCTCAAGTCATTCCTAGTTGAAACTTCAAGAGTTCGGAGTAGGCCGACGCCCCCACTCTGTGTTGAAGAGTTCGAGACTATCCAACTCAATTGTGGCCAACTCTGTGTTAAAGAGTTCGAGACTATCCAACTCAATTGTGGCCACAAAAACTTAATTATCATGCTTTTGTAACGTAAAGAATTCACACTCACGGTCCTTCCTTGCTCATACGGACATGCGTGATAAGATTTATATCTGTGCCTAGCTGTGTAAGCCATAACCAGTCGGTGGATCATTCCACTGTCGATGAAATGTAGCGTCATCCTCGCCATAGAAAGCCTTCAGATACGTATATCCTTAAGCCATTCCTAGTTGCAACTTCAACAGCTCGGAGTAGGCCGACGTCTCCACTCCTTGCTGCAAAATTGGAGACTATCCAACTCCTGGTCCAGAACACATGAAGCTTAATAAAATTTAAGAACACAACCGCAATCATGTTCACTGAACCATTCATTGTGCTCACTGTGAATGATCCGACCCACACAACTCAAACGAGGGCCACGAAACCACAACCACAACGATACTTTCGAAGAGACAACCTCAATAATCAGTTAGAGAATAGCTAAAAGGCTAAAAAGACAAATAGCTGAACTCTGGGACTTTACTGATTTCCGTGGAAATATAGTGGAATGGTCAAGATGGCTCCTGCTAGCCTTGACGGAGACTGGGCTTTCTTTTGGCCCCGTTGGCACATGTAATGACAGTGAAATTCCGTAAAAACATGCCAATGTGCCCCCGTGGGAGTGCTCATACGGACAATTTCTTTGGATGTAATGAGTGCTGTCTGTTTTCGTTCAGTTTTCAAACACCCAATTCAGTAACACTCGACATAAACAACTCTTTAACTCTTAAACGAGTTGAACTTTATAAGGGTTATGATGAAGATTTTTAAAAAAAAATGTTGTGCATAGTGGCTAATTGTTGCTAATGTCGGCAAGTTGATATTTCGGGCTCATTCTCAAAACTTTGCTGCACTCGCCGGCCACTACGAGCATTATGGAAGACTGTCCAATGCGAGTGCTACAGATTTCTGGTCATCTATCAATAATTTTAAATTTCTCTTTCGGACAGTCTTAGGTGCAGCTACCTGTCAGCATCATTCATCTGGTTGCATTTTTCTAATCGGGAAATTAAAAAACTGAATTAATTTCGCTAGTCTATTAAAGAGACAAAACATTTCTTTACATAAATAATTCATTGGCATCACTGGAAGTCCAAACCCCAAACCTACCAAAAAAAAAAGTCAGGTACCAAAGTGCTAGCTTAAAGTGAAGTTTTGAAAAAGTCTGCAAAAGGTTTTCGGAACATTTTTTCGTTTGTTAAAGACTTAAACATCCATTAGTTGTGGTACTTTAACCTTCTTGGTGATCTCTTCTAATTAAGACTTTAAAATTTATAAAGCAAATCTTTAGTACCTTCTTTCATAACTCATCATCAATCTGGGGCATGTGTGACTCAATTAAGTTCCCACCATTAACAACTTTTCGTATGAATTAAGAAATACAATCAAGAAAAAGGAAACAAAATTCTAAATTGTTGCTTTTAGAGCAACAACATGTAAAAAAAGTACTGAAAGCCACAGAACGACTCTACTACAGAGTAGTTGAATGTTTAAATTCACGTAAAACACTTAATCAACTTAATAAACACAGCCAAAGAAGAACATTAACCAACAACAAACACACACACTCACACACATATGAGAAGTAAATTAATATGTTCATGATGCAGCCAGTTATGGGTCCTCGTACTTTTTCACTCTCGCTCTCTCTCAATCTTTTTTTTTTTGTTTACATTTTAAGGGCCATAATATTTTAACACACACTTGTTTTTTAACCACAGAGACATACAGTTTAGTATGAAGTGGCTGTTGGTGTTGTTGTTGCCTTTTTTTAATTCATATTCTTTCCGTATGTTGGCAGTTAGTTGCAGCAAGTAAAAGAGTTATAGAACCCACAAAAGAACACAAAAGAGATTAACAAAACCATATAAAACTATAATTCTTTTTTAACCAACTGCTATTTTGTTGTTGTTGTTGGTACTTTTATTTAAAACAAACATTTAAACACTGTTGTTATGCATGATAACAAAATAACACATTTTAACAGAAACCATAACACAAGTACACACACACATACACTTTGTAACTGCTAAAGGGAAAAAAAGAAAATGTACCAAAAAGATTGAAGACTTTCGGTTAGTTCCATGGGTGGGCAAGCACAACTCAATAAATGCTTTTTATTTATGGTTTTAGGGCAAAAGAAAGAAAGAGGGAGATAGATAGATAGATAGAGAGAGAGAGAGAGAGTGCGTATGTATCCTAATATTACAACACCCTACAGTTATTTAAAATAATAGTGCTTTGAAATTAGCAGTAAAGTACTTTTATGCAAAAATCCTTTTAAAAAAAATTGTAGTTTTATCAAAATGATTTTAAACAAAAATACCTTTCTCAAAACAGTACCATTTGAAAAAAATTGCACTTTTTTAGATAATTATTATATGTTTGAAAAAAAGTATTGTTTTAATTCCATTTTTTTCTATTATAAGCAGCTTGTGTCAACAAAAGTATCTTTTTAAAAAATACGTTTTTAATAAAAGTGAACTTACTCAAATTTTTTACGTACAGTACTTTTTACAGCATAGATATCATTTATAAAGTACTTTTTTTTAGAAAAAAACAAAACAATTTATTAACATTTTGAAAAATATCTATTGTAAATAGGTTTTTGTTGAAAATAGGCTGTTTTATAAAAAGTGTATTTTAACAGAAAGTACTTTTGTTAAAAGGTACTTTTATTCAAGGTATCGTTATTTTGGTTAAAAAATATTTCTTTTACTTAAATAAGCTAAACCAAGGATTTATATAAAAATTTACCTAAAAAAAGTACTTTTGTGAAAAGGTACTTTTTCTAAAAGGTACTTTAATTTAAAAAAATACAATTTTTATATTATTAAAAATTACTTTCTTTTAATGAAAACACCTTACTCAACGGCAACAAATTTTTTTCAATAAAAGTACCTTTTCTAACAACTTTCTGAACAAAGTTAGCTTTAAATCAAAAATAATATTTTATTAAAAGTAGTTTTAAAAAACATATACACAATAGTACCTTGTTAATCAAAAATTTTTTCCAAAGTACTTTTTCATTAAATGGTATTTTTTTTAAATAAAATTTTTTTTAAAAAAACTTGTTAGCAAATAATACTTAAAAGTACTTTCATTTCTAACATTTTAGTTTAATTTTAAGTAAAAGCACACTGTTGCCACAAGAGTAACAAAAGTACCTTTTTTCCAAAAGTATATTTTGTATCAACTTAGTACTTTCTAATAAAAATTCATTATATTACATAACGATCTTTCCCAAAATAGGGAACTTTTCTTACCATAAGCAGAATTTCAATAAAAGAAACAACTTTTTAATACAAAATTGAATTCCCTATTAAAAAACTTTTCACAAAAAGAGATTTTAACAATAGTAACTATTAAATGTATAAAGTATATATATATTTTTTTCTCAAGAAAGTAACTTTTTAATGAAAGTACTTTTTTCCGAAAGGTACTTTTTTAACAAATGTGAGTTTTCGAAATTTTAAAAAGGGTAATTTTTAATAAAACAAAAATTGTACTTTTATAAATAAGGTACCTTTTAGGAAAAAGTACCTTTTCACAAAAGTACTTTTTTTTGGTAACTGTTTACGTAAATTCTAGGTTCAGCTCATTTAATCAAAAGAAATATTTTTCAATCAAGGTAAGAATACATATGGAAAAAGTACTTTTTGTTGGAGAATTCAATTAGTTGGCAACTCTGTTCTTACAATGTCGTGCGTTGTATTTTTTTTCATTTTCTCTGTGACTTCACTCTTTTGTCTGGTTCGCTTAAGTTAAGACGTTTGCTTATTTTTAAAATAAACTTTTTTTTTAATTAATTAATAAAAACACTTTTCACAAAAGTACCTTTTGGCAACATATATTTTTTATAAAAAGCCTTTTTTCGACAAAAGCCTATTTGAAACAAAAAAAAGCAGTACTATTTTCGGCGTCTTTTAAAGCTAAAAAGATATTTTTATTTGAGAATTATGGTTCTCTGCTATATTTTTGGATATTTTTCACAGAGACCGCCAGGCAGATATCTGGTGTTTGTGCGTTAAAACTTTCACTTTTATTCTCTTATCTCTTTCACAATTTTACACTGTGTTGTTTTTTTTTGTCTGGTCTGGCCATGTCTCATAACACACTTTGAACGGAAGTAAATAAATAAACAAGAGTTTGCATGTTTCTCTTCCTTAAAGTCACATGTTGTATAATTTATTATCACGAATAATTGTAGATCGTTATTTAAACATGCAACATTTGTTAACCACAATATAATTTTTTTTTCTCCAATTTAAAAAGTTGGTAAATTTTCAAGATAAGACGTTTTTGAAATTCACCTGAAGAAAGAATGTTAACATCCATCGTTCAGCTAATTTCAGATAATTAAAGTGCAGGTGCATAATATGACTTGTGGGATTGGATAACAAGAGGTACTTTTGCTGAAAAATAAAAAAACCTTAGTTTTTATAAAAAAAGTACTATTGCTAAAGGGTATTTTTTTGTAAGCTGGTTTCTTAAGAATATACTGTTGTTTCATAAATTATTTTTTAAATTATGAAAAAGATCTTTTGTTAAAAAAGTACCTTTTGAAAAGTTTACTTTTGTTGAAAAAGTCAATATGTTAAAAATACAGTTTTGTTTTGCCACTTAAATTAAAAGATGCTTTTATTTTTCTTATAATGGTACTTTTGTTAGAAAAGTACTTCACTTAAAAGAAAACTTTTAGTTTAAAAATTAAATATGTTAAACAACAAATTTTAATGTAAAAGTTCATTTTTATTAAAAAATACTTTTATTTAAATTATAAAAACGTATTATTCTCAAAAAGGTACTTTTTTTTTAAAACAGCTCCTTAAAAAAAAATCTTATATTTGACAAAAAGGTACTACAGCTAAAGGGTAATTTTGCTCTTTTCTTTAAAATGTACTCTAGTTAAAAATTATTTTTGGGAAAATATACATTTGCTAATAAAGTACTTATTGAAAAAAAGTACTATTTGAAAAATTAACATGTTAAAAATTGAGTTTTGTTTTATGGTACTTTAAATTTAAAGATACTTTTATTTAAATTTTAAAAATGTACTTCTTCATGTACAAAAGTACCTCTGTTAAAATGGTACTTCTTTAAAACACGGACTACTTTTGATTAACAAATTAATATATATTAAAAATATAGTTTTGTTTTGAAGATACTTTTAATTAAAAAATACTTATATTTAAATTTTAAAGACATGCTATTCTCACAAAAGTCCTTTTGTTAAAAAAAGTACTTCTTTCAAAAGGAAACTTTTATTGAAAATGTGATTATGGTAAAAAGTTAGTTTTCTTTTAAAAGCAATAACTAAAAGGTAATTTTATTTAAATTTTAAAAATGTAGTATTCTCACAAAGGTACTTTTGTTAAAAAAGTACTTACTTCAAAAGGGAACTTTTATTAAAAATGTGAATGTGTTTTAAAGTTGGATTAACTATTAGATACCTTAATTTAAAATTTAAAAATTTACTATTCTCGCAATTCTAAATATATATAGTATTCTCAAAAAGGTACTTTTATTAAAAAACTGCTGCTTTCAAAAGGCAACTTTTCTTTAAACAAGGGATAAATTGAAAATCAAGCTTTAAACTTGCATTTTAAAAATTGTTTTGTTAAAACTTTACAAAAGTACTATTCTGAAAAGGTACTTTTTTTTAAAAGTACTGTAAGTAAAAAATTTAGTTTTGATAAAAAACTTACTTTGTTAAAAAATCTTCATGTGAAATAGTGAATTTTATTTAAAATAATCTACTAATTAATAGGTACTTTTTATAAAAAAAAGTACTTTTGTTAAAAAAGCAAACTAATTGATACTTTATTTGTTAAAAATGTGAGTGTGTTAAAAAGTTAAATGAACTAAAAGATAAAACAATTAAAATTTTAAAAATTTACTATTTTTACAATTCGAAATATATAGTATTCTCACAAAGGTACTTCTGTTAAAAAAGTACTGCTTTCATAAGGAGAAAAGAGAATATAACATATTCTCTAAAGCAAGTTTTAAAACTGTATTTTTTTAAAAAATAATTTTGTTAAAATTTTACTAAGGTACTGTTTTAAAAAGGTACTTTTGGTAAAAAAGTACTGTAAGTAAAAAGTTTAGTTTTGATAAAAAACACTTTGTTAAAAATTCTTTATGTAAAATAGTGACTGTTATTCATTAATAGGTACTTTTTATAAAAAAGTACGTTTGTTAAAAATGCATTTTTCCGTAAAGGAGAGGAAAAGTAAAAAGTACTGTAAAAAAAAGTCACTTATATGAAATAGCGACTTTTATTAAAAATAAACCATTCATTAATAGGTACTTTTTATAAAAAAAGTACTTTTGTTGAAAAGGCATTTCTGGGTAAAGGAAAATTTTTTGGGGTAATTTGTTACATATATACATACTTATGTATGGAATGTTAAAAAACTGGTTGTGTAAAAAAGTCAGTCAAGTACTTTAGGTAAAATTTATTGTGTGTAAATTTTACTAAAAGCACCTTTAGTAATATACTTCCTTTACGAAAACTTCTTTCCCATAACCTAAATTCCTAGTTCTAGTACAATGCATTGCATGAGTAGGGGTCATCCCCTGAGTACTGGTCCCAACGATAAAAAAAAACTGTACTTTCGTTAAAAAGAAACTCTAGGTTAAAAAGTACATTTTAACGTACTTCTGTTCGATATGAACTTTTGTTTAAATATTGCTTGTGCTCATAAACTAATTTACTTATAAATGGTACTTTTTTTAGTGGTATAAAGTTACTGCAGGTACCTCTCTACGAAACATGTCTTTTCGTAAGTTACTTTCACTATTTCAATAAATAACTACTATTATGTTTAATTGCGGCCATTAATGATGTTCGTTTGAAAATTATTTATTATTTAATTGTTTAATCATCACACGCAATTTTCTCATTTTTGCGAATTATTAAATTTTATTTTTTATTTGAAAAGATTAAAGAAAAATAATATTCAGCCGCCTATTTATTTAATTGCTAAACTAAATTACAATTGTTGTTCTATTGAATACTTTTAAATGTCTTTTGACACCTTTAACGAACATTTGCTTGTATGTGTGTGTTTGTAAGTGTGGGTGAGGTTTGGGTTGGAATTGAAGGCCACTTGCTTTCATGTGCTGTTTTTTTTTCTTATCACACATCGCACCATATTCCTCTACAATTATCACTGGTCCATAAATTACAAAATAATTATTCAATTAATACTCCTTCTCTTCATGTAAATGACAAATTGACCTTTAATGCGTGTTTTGTTGGCTGCTGTGTTTTAGTTGTTGTAATACATTTGTCCATTAAATAATGGACAATCACTTTTGATTCCGTTGAATGTTGAATTGCATTTTCAACATTAATTTCTTAATAAATAAGATGGAAATTGAAAAGAAGATATTTTGTGTAAAGGAAATAGTGTGTCAAGATAATGAATAGCAGATGAGAAAATGGTAACGGAGGAGTGACAAAAAGCTTTTACAGTGAGAAAGAATGCTTTTTTTCTCGGACTAGCACTCAGGAGATGACGCCTACATATGCAACGCATTGTGGCAGAACTAGAAAATTAGTTTATGGGAAGGAGGAAAGAGGAAGTAGTGTTTGTGGACATTCAATTTGAACTTTCCTACATTGAAAGTGATACGACAGACCTCTGGAGAGAGTTTATTCCACATACGGACTGTTCTGCGAAAAAACAAATTTTCCCTGTAATGCATAGTGCGATTCATTGGCCTATCAAACACAAATGGATGAGCTCTCAACGAAAATGGAGCTAAACGCAAAAACATGTGAGTAACGGGAACAAGTTCCCTAATTTCGTTAGAGCACCTAACATTGTAGTATCGAAATACGATCCACATTGCGTCGATGCTCTAGAGAATCAATAGAGTTGGATAACCTACTGTTTCCAAAGAGCCTCTTGGCCCTCTCCTGTACGCGGTCGAGTAACTCCAAAATTGATTTTGGAGCGCCGGCCCGCACATGAGAGTTTTATTCAATTTTTGGACGGATATAGGTGGTATAATTAGTACGAAGATTAGATGGAGTGAAAGCTTCTTTAGAAACCTGAAAAATGTGTTTAGCCCATGAACATCACACTGAATTTTCATGCGGAGAACATCAGGAGCTTTGGATCCCGTTATACCTATATCACCCATAGTAACAGGTGCAGCATCATTTCCAAACACAGATCTATGCCTAAGCATGCAACTTTCTGTCTTAAGGGCATTAAAATCGACTCTATCCACACGACTCCATTCCGGGATTGTTGCAAGATCATGATTGAGCATATCATTCATGTTCCGCCTTTTGGAACTCACCTCCTTCTGGTTCGTTCTATTACCAAATGTTGTTGTCGTTTGCGAAAGAGTAAATGGGGTTGAACGTTTGACAAAGAAGGTAATTTAGAAAATAAGAAATAGCGTAGGAGAAAGATCGGAGGTTTGACGTACCGTTGAACTAATCTGGAACTCGTCTAATGAGATCCGTCTGCAACAACGTGCGATTTCTAAGAAAACTCAATATAAATCTAGAGAAATTATCACCGACACCAAAAGCAGCAAGTTTTGACAGAAGTATATCATGTCACACTCTATCACACGTTTTGGAAATATCTAGAGCCATCACCTTACTCTCTCTGAAATTCGTGATAAGATTTAGGTCAGTGCCTAGCTGTGTAAGCCATAGCCTGATGGTGGATCATACCACTGTGAATGAAATGTAGCGTCATTCACGCCCTAGAAAGCCTTCAGATACGTATACCCTTCAGTCACTCCTACTTGCAACTCAGAGCAGCCTGCAATCCTCACTCCTTGCTGAAGAGTTGGAGACCATCCAACTCCTGGTACAGAACTTAATAAAATTTAAGAACACAGCCGCAATCATGCTCACTGGACCTGGACCATTCATTTTGAATGATTCGACCGACACAACTCAAACGATGGCCTCGAATTCACAAATACTACGATACCTCCGAAGGACCAACCCCAATAAGCAGAGAACAGCTAAAAGGCTAAACAGGCAAAAAGCTGAAATCTGGAGCTTTACTGACTCCTGTGGAAATAAAGTGGAATTGTCCAGTTGGCTAGCTTTGTAGGGAACTAGGCCACCTTTTACGCCCGTTGACACATGTAATGAAGGTGAAATTCCGTAAAAATATATCAATGTGTACCCGGGGGAGTGCTCATACGGATGTAATGAGTACTGTCTGTCTGGATTTTGTGAGCCCCATAGGCGACAATTTTCTCCAGTTGGCTCCTGCTAGCCTTGTAGGGGACTAGGCGCCTTTTTACGCCCGTTGACACATGTAATGAAGGTGAAATTCCGTCAAAATATATCAATGTGTCCCCGGGGGAGTGCTCATACGGACAATTTCTTTGGATGTAATGAGTACTGTCTGTCTGGATTTTGTAAGCCCCATAGGCGACAATTTTCTCCAGTTGGCTCCTGCTAGCCTTGTAGGGGACTAGGCTACCTTTTACCACCCTTAACACATGTAATGACGGTTAAATTCCATCAAAACATATCAATGTGCCCCCGAAAGAACTTCCTTCGAAATAACGTATGGAGTTGCACTATTGTTCCGATAGGAAAGCCAGCAATTTAAACGTAGAGTGCCCCCTATTGAAACCATACTGTCGGCCGCTAAGTAAGCTGTTGAACTCCAGGTACCCCATAAGATGAAAATTAATCATACTTTCCATCACTTTATAAAGTGCAGAATAAATTGCAATTAGGGGATAATTTTTAGGGTTGTTGGCCTCACCGTTTTTGGAGATTGGCGCTGGATTAGCAACCTTCCAACACTTTGGAAATTTACCGGCATGATCTAACATGTTAAAAAAGGTTGCTAATTGATGCGCCTGCGTCGAAGATTACTGTTGCAAGCACAGTGCTGGTATACCATCCGGCCCAGAAGACTTGTTGACGTTGACTTGAGCTAAAACCTTTTTAACTGCTCGAGCTTGAAAGAATATCTTCGACATAGTAACGGGTACTCTGTCGAGCTTGGACGGCGGTTGACTACTTTCCGGCAAATAGGAATTATTTGCGAATATACCAGCCAAATGGTTAGCTTTATTAATCGGGTCAGTGAATATACCGTTATTTTTGTTTTATAAAGAAATAATGAAGTAAAGTTTGACAAAGTTTGATCATTTAACATTGAACGCTGCATAATAAGAAATAAATTCAATATACATACATATGTACCTCACTACTTTTGAGAAAATAAGGAAATAAAATTTCTTTTATTGGCTGTTTGTAGATTTATGACTTGCACTGTGTATAAATCGTGGGTGCCTTACACTGTGTAAAAAATGGAATTTTATGCATTAAATTTAATTTAATTCCGTGAAAATCTCTAGTGTGTAGCTATTACACTTACGGAAATAGAGGCCTGTGAAAGATGGCCAGTTTTTATAGAGATATCAATACGTAAATGCCCTCACTTTTGGGCTGCAGAATCATAAAAATAAAATACAAAGTAAAAAATTTCATCATGTGCGTTGTATTGATGTTTAAAAGTTACAGGCATCATAATCTTTAGTTGCTCACCTTGCTCACACTCGCACGTATTTAATCACACTCTATAATACACCTCATATCTTTTCAACCATTTACTTAAACTCTTGAGAGTATTTAAGCTTACGGTATTTGTGTTTTTTGTTTTTTCTTATACAATTCTTGTGGGTGTGTACGGGTGTGTGTTTTTCTCAATGTATGTACTTGCAATCTGATGGGAATTTTTAAAAGAAAGCACACTCACGCACACACAGCTAACATTAAATGTTCATAATATTGTGTGTAAATTTCCATATGCATGCAACTGCACAGTTAGACTTTCAATAAGTGGGTGTGTGCGTGTGCGTTTATACAAGTCAATCAGTGATGCGGCGTAATAAAAAAATATGTTTTTTTCTCTTTTAAATTGTAGGCAAATTAAAGAAAGAGCTTAAATGCTTTTTTATTTCACCTGGAAACACTGTTTATTACTTGCCAACGCAGTCAGTTGACCTTTAAAGTCAAACCAATCTGCAGCCAAGAGGAATAATAAATAAAAAAAGGTTACAAATGTAAAGCGAAAGAACAAATACTACAATAGATAAAAGAAATATTAAAGTATCGTGTAGTTATGATGGCGGGCGGCTTAGAAGAGAGAATGAATTGAATAAAATAAAGACTCTTTTATTAATTTATGATTTAAATATTAATTTATTTACCTCGTTTTGTATATTTGAAATATACTTTTTTTGAATTGGCCTTAGCGGGTACTTTTATACTTAAATGAGCTGTTGATTTTAAAAGTGAGACAACTCCATTTTATGTTATTCGAAGGTATTTAATGATTTGCATTTGAAGGGAATTAAATATATTCACAAGCAATAATAGACTTATTTTATATTTTTTGTGGTCTTATCTCACGTATCTGGCCGATGTAATAGCTTGATCACAAACCGCATCATACAGTCACTTTATTATTAGATAAAATAGTTTTTCGAGGATTTTGTGAGCCTCAAAGTAACAATTTAGTTTTTTTTATAATAATAACTAATTGGAAATGAGCCTCATCACTAAACATGATTTTATTGAAATATGCGTTGTTTTCGTTCAGCTTTTCAAGCAGCTAATTCACACATCTACGACGCCAACAATGGTCGCTCGGGCTTAATTCTTAAACAAGTTGAACTTGAAGATGAACATATTTAGGCAAAATATTGCGTAAAGTGCCTCTGATGATGCTCAATTGCTGCAAACGTTAATAAGTTGATGTTCCAGGTTCATTCGCAATACTTTGTTGTATAGCGGGTAGCTTTGCAGCACTACGGCCATCATGAAAGTATTGTTTTGCTCTATTGCCAGCAATAATACCATAAGTCCCGAATTTAGCGTTTAAATTACGCCGAATCCGCTCAGTAGGAGATTACGTTCGAATTTAAAATTATGCAACTTTTTACTTAATAAATGTCAAAGGAATGCGAGGCCTTTCGAGCACAATTTTCATTACATTTTCACACATTTCACGCGGTGTTTTATTAATTTCATCACGCATATTTTGTTTGCGGTCCTCAAGCTTTTCTCATTTGTTTGCACAAACCTTAATTTTCAAATATCCCCACAAAAAGAAGGCCCGAGCAGTCAAATCAGGCCAATCAACATCATAATTTCTTGAAATAACTTGTTGGGGAAAAAGGTCACGCAGTAACTCCATTGTAATCCTGACTATATGCGATGTGGCACCGTCTTATTGATACCACATGTTAATCAAGCCCGAAAAATGCAAATGTGGCATTAAAAAGTTTTCAATCATATTACGATATCGCTCCTCATTCACAGCTACCGTTACGCCGTTTTCATTTTCAAAGAAGTAAGGTCCAATGATTCCTCCTGAGCAAATTGCACTGTCACTTTTAATAGATGCAAAGGTGATTCTTGAATAATTTGAGGGTTTTCCCTTCCCCAGAAATGAATGTTCTGCCTTTTCACATATCCATTCAAATGAAAATGTGCCTCGTTATGAAAATCGTGGCTGTCATGGGCGAGCTGTAACATCCTCTTCGCATACGTACGGCGGCTCAAATAGTCTTGTAGAAGAAGCTCTTATGCCAACTGAATCTTATATGGAAACAAATGCAAATCCTTTTGCAAAATTGTGGCCAAAGTTGTTCTTTGAAGACCAAGCAGCTCCTGAGCACGGTGTCAAATTGAGGTTGATGAATTGTTTTAAACACTTTCTTGAGCAGCAGTAATGTTTTCAACCGATCTTGCAGCACGTTGTGTTCCATGCTTGGCCGTATTACCTCCAGAACCTCTTTCTTCGAAATCATTTACTGCACGATAAATAGTGCGTTATTTCTCCCAAAAAATTCACGTAACTTTCTCATCGTCACAGTAATCGATGATAGATTTTGATAAAATGTTTTAACGATTAAAATACGTTGGCTTATCGAATATTCTTCCATAAGAGCCTCTTCCCTAAAAACTGTGAGGTTAACAACCCTGAAAATTGCTGCCAAATTGCAATGTGTTCTGCAATTTCTAAAATAATGGAAAGTATAATTAATTTTCATCTTGGGAGGTACCTGTAGTCCAACAGCTTACTTAGCGGCCGACAGCATGGTTTCCGTAGGGCGGAACAATGGTGCAACTAAATACATCGTTTCGGAGAGAGTTCTCCCCGGGGGGCACATTTATATGTTTTGATGAAAACCCACCGTTTTTACATGTGTCTTTAGGGGTAAAAGGGAGCCCAGTCTCCTTCAAGGCTAGCAGGAGCCGACTGAATAATACGCTATATTTCCACGGGAATCAGTAAAGCTCACTTTCGCTTAAATAAATAAGCCAATAAACAAAATTCTCCGCCCAGGGAGCACATTGTATGTTTTGACGTAATCTTACCGTCATTACATGTGTCTTCGGGGTTAAGAGGAAGCACAATCCCCTTCAAGGCTAACAGAAGCACACTGGACAATTCCACGGCAATCAGTAAAGCCCCAGAGTTCAGCTATTTGTCTTTTTAGCCTTTTTAGCTATTCTCTGACTGATTATTGTGGTTGGACCTTCGGGAGTATAGTGGTGGTTGTGGTTTCGAGGTCCTCCTCGTTTGAGTTGTGTTGGTCGGATCATTCACAATGAACACAATGAATGGTCTAGGTCCAGTGAGCATAATTGCGGTAGTGTTCTTAAATTTTATTAAGCGTCATGCGTTCTGGACCAGGAGTTCGATAGTCTCAAATTTTTCAGCAAGCAGTGGGGGTGTCAGTCTGCTCCGAACTCTCGAAGTTGCAGCTAGGAGGATATACGTATCTGAAGACCTTCTAGGGAGAGGACGACGCTACATTTCATCCACAGTGGTATGATCCACCGTCAGTTTATGGCTTGCACAGCTAGGTACTGACGTAAATCTTATCACACATGTCAAGAACATAAACAGCTGCCGATTCCATTTCTGAACACTGATCTATTCATAAGCATGCAACATTGTGTCTTACGGCCATTAAACTCGACTCTATTCGCGCGACCCCATTCGGAGATTGTTGCGAGATCGTGATTGAGCGTATTATTATTGATGCTCCGCCTTTTGCAACTAACCTCCAACTGGTTTGGTCAATTACTAAATGAACACGAATGACAAATGGTGCTGTCATCGGCGAAAGTGAAAGTTTGACAAAGAAGGTCATTTAGAAAAATAGGTCATAGAAGAAATATTCTATTTGTGAATCATGTTCCAATTTTTTAATTAGTCTAATAAATAGTTTGTTGTGTTATTTATAGGAATTTTGCCTTGAATCAATCAATCAGTCATTCATTCAATATCAATCATATAAAGTTCTAATGCAATCAGTTGATTATTTATATTTCAATTTTAGCATAAATTTTAATTAAAATAAAATAAAGGCAAAACAAAAGTTCCCATGCCGGACTTCTACGGAGGTACCAACGTCGTTTTGAAATGGTCATTTTAAATCAATAAATGCATAGAGAATTTATTTTTGTCAATAACAGAAATATGAAACGTGAGAATTACAGAATTTCATCGTTATTTTATAAAATAAATACTTAAATTGAATTAATTAAATTATTATAATTTATTGGCTACAGCAGTCAAAAAGGTATGTGACACATGTGACAGTACATGAACAATGAACAGTGTTAACAATGATTTCTATTTTATTTTTGATTTAACAGCATTGGATAATTTCATTTACTGTGGCCTTATGCTATGCTTAATAACCAATATTTTATGTTTAATAATCATTTTCAGTTTTGTACATTTTTATTAAAACTATTTTTTTCTGTACCAAAAAGAAAATTAATTCACCAGTAAAAGAAGACATAATTCATTTAATAGCGATTTAGTTTTTAAGAAAATTTAATTAATAAAATATTTTTCGAGATCAAATTTACTCATAAGATGTGGCTAAAATGGTCAGTTAATTTTTAAAGTTCATCAATGGCTAATTTTAAAGCCTCTACTGCAAGTCACGACATCGCATCGCATTAATATCTTTTGCGACGTTTTATTTACTCCTTAAACTACTAAATAAAATAAGCCAAAAATTATTTTTCTTGTATCCCATTTATCTTTTACAGAGTATTTTATTAAATTCCATCAGCTAAAAAACAGAACTTCTTTGTTGAAACTTTGATTAAAATCGTCTAGATGCTTGTAATATGGGACGATCTGGCAGCTTGATTTTGGTAATTTTTTATACTTTGTTGCTGTAAAAGAATAAGATCACCACTAAAAACAAACTAATTGAGTTTTCTTGTTTCTGGTGTGAAAAAAACATTATTTTTTTTTGTTTTTTGGAAACAATTTTTTAATGCAGTGTTAACGATTATTTTGTAATATTTTGTTTGTTTGGAATTAATGTGAATGACGTATAGTTTTTCCAAGATAAAGTGGTGCCATATAATACTGCACGAGACAAGGTCTTCGCCCATATCAACAAACATCACATCTTCCAAACGACTTCGGGTTATTTTACCGGCTTATCTTCTTCTACTAGCTCTTCGCTTTTCTCGAATACTCAGGTTATTGAAAATAAAGACCAACAATTAGGAGCTATTCGAAAAGCATTGGTAATGAAAGGCACTTCTAAAGCAATTACAATTGAAGGCGATTATAATGAGTTGCTAGTGACTACAATGTACTGCAAGATCCGCTGAGAAGATTACTGCTGCTCCAGAAAGTTGCCAAAACGATCCATCAATCTTAATTTGATGCTGTGCTCAGGAGCTTCGTCTTCAAAGAATAACTATGGCCACAATTTTGCACAAGGTGCTCCTGTAGGCTAGTAGGTAGTGTACTAGCTTGTCAGTATGGGGGTTGTGGGTTCGATTCCCAACGAAGACCTTGTTTTTTTTTCACTACAAAAATAAAAATTGACTGTCGGTGGAGTTGCTCAGCGATGAAGGCATAGTCGCTGGTCGCTTTATCGACTATCCTTCTACTTTCACCACCTGTTTCAGCTCTTCTCTATCCCTTTCCCAACAAGAATGTAGCACGGTACGCTTAAAAAAAAAACTTTTTTGCCAGTGACATAAACTACTTTGTTTTTCCGCCATTTTAATAAACATTAGTCTTGACAGTTCAGTATTTGGCAGTCGTGAAGTAGATACGTAGCAAATTTTATTATTGAAAAATATTCGATAAATCCAAGTGTTTTAATACGATTAAAACATTTTATCAAAATCAATCATCGATTACTGTGGCGATGAGAAAGTTAGGTGAAATTTTTGTAAGAAACAACGTGGTCAACAAAACGCACTATTTTTCGTGTAGTGAATGATTTCGAAGAAAGAGACAACAATACACTGCAAGAATAGCTGAAAACATTACTGCTGCTCAAGAAAGTGTTTAAAACAATTCGTCAACCTCAATTTGACACCGTGCTTAGGAGCTGCTTAGTCTTCAAAGAACAACTTTGGCCACAATTTTACAAAAGGATTTGCATTGGCTTCCATATAAGATTCAGTTCACACAAGAGCTTCTTGCACAAGACCATTTACGCCGCCGTACATATGCCATATGCCTATGGCAACCGCAATTTTCATGAAAACATTGTAATGAGTGACGAGTCTTATTTTCATTTAATGGGATGTTAGAATAAACAGAATAGTCGGTCACAGTCTAGCGTGCAATTTGGTTAAGAGGGAGCATTGGACGTTACTTCTTTGAAAATGAAAACGGTGTAACTGTGAATGGGGAGCGATATTGGGACATGATTGAATACTTTTTAACGGCACAACTGCATGCTTTGGGTCTGATTAATATGTGGTATCAACAAGACGGTGACACATCTCGCGTACAGCCAAGAATAACTGCGAGACCTTTACGCATAACAAGTTATTTTAAGAAAAGGTGCTGTTGCCGGACTTTTACGGTCGCTTGATTTGATTGTTTCGGACTTCTTTTTGAGTACGAAAAGAACACTGAAGATGGCAAACAGCCGAAACCGGTTTGTTCACAAACCAAATTTGACGAGGGTCGACGGAAAACCGTACCCAAATAATATTAACTCATTTATCCTTAAATGTTTAGCAGTAAGTAACACCAACAGCAACTTTCAACAAGGATTTTTCTGATAAGAGAAAGATAATTTCGAGAAAATAGTTGATACATGGCAACCCTTTGAGTGCCTTTTACTTAATGCGCTCTAATTCAACAAAGTTGTGCGTAAGTTTTAGGACACTCTTTAAATTTTCTTTCTTTATATATCATTTTTGGCTCTCTGAATCAAGTGACATTTAATCCTTTTTTTCGCAATAAATATTTAATTTAAATTCTTTTCATTGAAAAATCTTAATCAAAACAATTGCAAAGCCTTGCACGGAGGCCGTTCAAGGGCTCTTAAGTGAAATGCGTAATGTTGTAACCTGTTAACCACTGGTAAATGATGACTGATGATGATTAATTTTCCCTACAATAAGTTTTTTTATTTCTTTTTTCGTTTTTGTTGTTATTGTATATGAAACACATACATATGTAAATATTTGCATTTAATTTGTAAATGTTTTATAACCAAAAAAGTATTAAATAAAAAAAAATATAAATTTATTTATTCCTTGTAGTTGTGCAACAATAATTTGATGTAAAACATTCTCCACACTCAAAAACATGCTTTTATTGGCTTTAATCTCGTGTGATTTTATGCATGATTAAGCTTGAAGCATAAAATATTAATTTAAATTTTTATTTTATTTTAAACGAATCAATAATAATTTTAATTTAAATTATTTTTTTCTTTTTTGTTTCCATTACCAAGCACTGCAGAACGCTGCCAATTCATATTCAATTACGATTTAAAAGGCTACAAATTTTATGGAAATAAAATAAAATTATTGTATTTAATTTGAAGCATAAACACAGGCTGAAATCGTTTTACATTAAAAATTATATCGGGTTTATCAACGAGAAGTTTGTTTTTTCTATTGTGGCAACGTCACAACACTTTAGAGTTTTTAATTAAATTAAACGATTAATTTACTTTTAATATACACAAAATAAACACGATGGTAACTTTGTTGTCTTTACTCAACATTGATTCAAGTTGAATTAATTCATTTGCCCAACAAATGCTGCTTATATAGTTGTTTTAGGCGATTCTCGCATATACAAAAATATTCTACTTTAATATCGTACCATATCGCTGTTGTTATTATCATTCAGTTTAGGCTCCTGCTTGGCTGCGTGTTTTGTTCTGTGCTAAATGTTTTTGTTTTCTATCGTTTAGCTTATTTGATAGAATTTCTTATAAGTATGTTGTTGTTGTCTTGTGTGTATAAGATATTTTAGAAAACTACGCAATGGGTTTTTTTGTTAAGGTTTAAGCATAACAAATCATCTTTGTAACGCTGTTTCCCACTTAACCCTTTTCGTCCCTAACAGGCTCAATATCACCTTCGCCATATTTAAAGAGAAGTAACACCTCAGGCAACAATGCCTATTTAGTCAAGTATCATGCTACATTCTTTAGGAAAGGGATAGGGAAAAGATGAGACAGGTGGTGAAAGTAGAAGGATAGTTACGGAAATTAACTGTCGTATAAGACAGCGCGGCAATCAGTGACCGATCATGCCTTCATCGCTGAGCAGCCCCATCGACAGTCAATTTTTATTTTGTAGTGAAAAACAGCCAAGGTTTTTGTTGGGAATCGAACCCACAACCTCCAGTCATATAAGCTAGTACACTACCTACTAGCCTACAGGGGCCAGCTGTTCCAGATAAACCACGGACTTCAAACTATGATATCTCTGTATCCGATAAAACACGCCATTCAATTTCACCTTGTCTAGTCCCTCCGAGTGGGTTTGCGCAGGTGTTGGCTTAACGCAAAATTCTAGCTGGCTTGACTTTCTCTTGTTAGACCCTTGCTCGAAATGCACTGTTTGTAATTTCCTATCAGCTACAGATTGCTTATAGCATATCCAGCAAAATTTTTGTTGCACCGCCGTTGATGACCGCCGTTCTTATCTTGAAAGCTGGCACAGTAATTAATTCCGTTGCAATTTTATCATCTATACTCTCCCAATATTCCACCCCCCCACCCGGGGGGGCCACATTGATATGTCTTAATGAGCATGTGTCACTTCTACGTTTGCATCCCTACGACCGTATATTTTTTGGTCAACAGAGTTCTGTTTTTATACAGTTGTTTAAGCAACAAATTTACAAACGATCGACGCTAACAGTGTTCGGGTCCGTTGGGTTTAACTCTGGAAGTTGGCTTAATTCTACAAGTCGAACTTTATCAGCATGAAAATGAAGATCTTTATGAAAAATGTTGTGCAAAGTGCTTTTAGTGATGACCAATTGCTGCGAAGTAATTGATGTTTCAGGTTCATTCCCCAACACGTTGCTGTATAGCGGCTATGCTTGCATCAATACGGCCACTATGAGCGTATTGTTTTTGGGTATTTTCGACAATAATATCGTGAGCCTCGATTTTAGCGATTTAATTATGTACAGTGGCCTCATAAGGAGCCCGATTACGAGCCAAAACTGCTCGAATTTTACAAAAAGATATAAAGAAATTTCCACCCTTTTGATATGAAATTTTCACAATCAAAATTCTTTGCTGAAGAGTGTAATGTTACATGCTCGAAATTTCTCAACTTTTTACTTAATAAATGTCAAAAGATGACAGCTCAATTCTTGACATTTAAACATGTGGCAGATAATTTACTTTCTAACCATAAATTTTCCCACCCACACCCCAACTACAAACACGATTTTACTAAAATCTTAATGCCTATTATGGCTTTAAAAATAGTATTTTTGGAATTCTTCCTTTACCGTTACTACAGATGACATTCGTTATATACATTCGTAATTTCCAACATTTATTAAGCAGAAATAGTAATTTTGTTCAAATTGGCAATATTTTGCATCATTAACTAAAATTTTAAATATAAAATAACTGACTCACCTTTACACTTTTACAAAACTCACAAAATTGTTGCAATAGAACGCAAGAAGAAGAAGAAGAAGAAGAAGAAAGCAGAAAAAGGATCATCAGTGTGATAATAACACCACTACATAAATTGTGACCATTAACACAACGACACACAACTGACAAGATATAAAAACAGCTAAACAAGAAAACAGCAACAAAAAACTTATAAAGGGTGTTTTTTCATAGAGGTATATATATGCAATTTTTTAACTGGCAGACATTTAGCTAGCTGTCTATACAGCGCTTCCAAACTGTGCATATTTATCTTGAAAATCATGCTTCTGGTCGAAGTACGTATCGCCCACTACGTCCATTTTACGGTCGATGTAATCTTTCATCCTGGAACGTTTTTGCAAAGCGTTTACTCTGTGATAGGATGTGATATAGATTTACGTCAGCTTCTAGCCGTTTGGATCTATCTAATAGTAGTCTTACCACTGGATGTTTTGTAATACGCTTACCCGAGCTCTAGAATGAATACACATTTAGTTACATACACGCCTTAGTAGGAATTATAAAGAGCGCGGCAGCAGGACTGTGCCGCTTTTCCTTGCTCGAGAGTTAGAGACCATCAGACTTCACATCCTGCTATTTGCGTAACTTCGGACATTGTCTGTTATCCATCCTCCCCCCCTGGGGGTACATTGATATGTTTTGATGGCATCTCACCGTCATTACATATGTCAACGGGGGTAAAAGGAAGCCCAGTCCCCTTCAAGGCTAGCAGAAGCCAACTGGAGAATTCCATTATACTTCCACGGGAATCACTTAAGCCCCAGAATTCAGCTATTTGTCTTTTTAGCCTTTTAGCTTTTCTATGACTTATTATTGAGAATGGCCCTTCGGGAGTATTGTGTTGGTTATAGTTTCGAGGCCCTCGTCTGAGTTGTGTGGCTCGGATCATTCACAATGAACACAATGAATGGTCCAGGCCCAATGAGCATGATGGCGGTTGTGTTCTTAAATTATACTTTTTTTTAAGAGAAGCAGCACTTCAGGCAACAATGCCTATTTAGTCAAGTACCGTGCTACATTCTTTAGGAAAGGGATAGAGAAGAGATGAAACAGGTGGTGAAAGTAGAAGGATAGTCGGAAATTAACTGCCGTATATAAGACAACACAGCGACCAGTGACTATGCCTTCATTGCTGAGCAGCCCCACCGACAGTCAATTTTTATTTTTGTAGTGAAAAAAACCAAGGTCTTCGTTGGAAATCGAACCCACAACCCCCATATTTACAAGCTAGTACACTACCTACTAGCCTACAGGAGCACCTAAATTATATTAAGCTACATGCGTTCTGGACCAGCAGCTGGATAGTCTTTAACTCCTCAGCAAGGAGTGATTGGCTCCGGTCTGCTCCGGGCTTTTGAAGTTGCAACTAGGAGTGACTGGAGGATATACGTATCTGAAGGACTTCTAGGACGAGGATGTCGCTACATTTCATCCACAGTGGTATGATCCACCGTCTGGTTATGGCTTACACAGCTAGATACAGACGTAAATCACGCATGTTATCCATCCTATTCGCTTACACCTAATTTGAAGGCTTTAAAAAGCAACGATTTAAACCACATAAGTCTCCAAGGGGCCTAACCAATAAGCAGAAACAGGGCCGCAGTCCTACGAGCAACTCGTTCCCGTGATACCAGTGTGTGTATAAAATGTCACTGAGTGAACCTTGGAGCCTTTAATAATTTTTCTTCCAATTTGGAACTCCTGCCAGACTGGTGGCGACTTTTACCTCCGAAAGCACATGTTAAGATGGGAAAGACATCTATCTAGACCGCGTGCCGCCGAAGAGGGGGAAATTTTAAGTGACAGGCACTTCACGTCAGCGCCTGGTCGTTTGGCCTTAATCTGACGGTGGTTTTACTACTCGGTGTAGGAAGAATGCCGCGTAACTCCTCGTTCGCTCATCAATTGAACAACCTTGATATAGTGTGATTTGTTTTACATCCGCACCTGGCTATGTAGCCTTAATCAAATGGTGGACAAATCACAATTGTATCATTCGGAACGTCATAGAGGCGTCCTAGGAAGCCGAAGACATAATTCTAAGCAACAGAACCACCTAGTTGCAACTTTAATGATTCCAGGGCAGGACTGCAAACCATCACAACTTGCTAAAGAGTTGGAGACATGATGAGATGATCCTGGCCATCATAATAACCATTATACTGTTATGGGGTTGCGAAACCACAACCACCACGATACTTCCATATAGGGGCCAAATTCAATGATCAGTCAGAGAACTATTAAATATCTAAAGAGACAAATAATGAACTCTGCGGGTTCACTAATCCCCGTGGAAATAAAGTGGAGCTTCCAGTTGACTCCCTGCCTGTCTTCAGGGGACTGGGCTCCCTTTATACCCCCAGTTGCACAGATCTAGATAGCTGTTACGTACTATAAAGACCATAAATGTGCCCCTGGGGGGGGGGAAATATGCAAGAACTGTGTTTGCAACAAGATGACGCAACATGTCACACAACTTGTAGCGAAGTTGATTTATTGAAGAAAACGAACCGGCGAATTGGCCTCCAAAATTGTGGGATTCAACACAACTATACTATTTCCTGTGGGGATATGTGAAGTCATTAACCAACGCCGCTTAGCCAGAAATGATTTAGTACTTTGAGAAAAAGTCATAGAAAATTGGAGCTCCAGCCGTTGTTCGATCTTATGCCAGAAACATAAGCCACAAGATTTTCTTTAGAAAAAAGTCTATTAAAAAAAATTGTCTTTAGTTTATAGCAATTCAAAGTTCTATACCTCTAGAAAAATACCCTATAAAAAAAATTAAGAATCAACGGCCATAAGCCATCAACAGTACTGTAAGAATAAAAAATTCAGTAAAAAAAAATCGCCAGCAACACTGAGGGTGGTTGGCATTACCACTTTAAAACACTTCAAGAAATGTAAACATTTAATTCTCTTCTTCTATTTTGCCTCTACTTCTGGCTTTCCTTCCTCTTTCTACCACTTGCGTACTCATTAACACTTCTAAAAAACAATTATGTTTGTTGAAGTTTTGTGGCGGTGGGTAAGGGAGGGGAAATCAAAAAGGAAAAAAGCACAAAAGTTTTGCTATTGTTATTGTTTTTATTATTGTAACTGTTATTTTCCTATAGTAGGTTCGCATTGAGTGCTTTTAAAGAGGCACAACTTTGCAAGCACAGTAGAGCGGAAGTGCAGTAGAGCACAACTTAAACACAACACAAATAAGAGTTTGAAAGTCATTTAGGCCGAATTTAAAATATTGTTACGAAGACGATTTATTAAGTTTTAAAAGAAAATAATTAACAGCAACAAACTGCACAGTTTTCTAAGAAATCTTATACACACAGGACAACAGCAACATGTTTATAAGAAATTCTACCAAATAAGTAAACAACAGGAAAGAAAAATAATTAACACAAACCACACAGCCGTAATGGGGGTTCTCCAAAATCACCAAATGGCAAATTTCGCTTAAGGATTTGACTTTGAAGCACTACAAGGTTTAACTGGTGCAGAAAATGCAGCCCACCGACAATTAAAATCGCCGTAGATTAATTCATTCAAGAACACCCGGCTGCTTTTTCTGAAAAAAATTATTTTTTCAGACGAAGCCTATTTTCACTTGTCAGGGTCATGTCATGTTAACAACTAAAGTGGCCGAATTTGGGCTTCTGAAAATCCTAGACCGATTATTGAAAAACGTTTGCATGCTCAACGTGTCACTGCTTGGTGCGCTTATTTTTTTTTTTATTTTTTGATAAAATTTTATTCGATTAAAACTTATTCGCTTAAACTTTATTCGATTAATCCTTATCCGATTAAAACTTATTAAATTGAAACTTACTCGATTTATTTATATTTGATTAAAACTTATTCTATTGAACTTAATTCGCTTAAAACTTATTTGATTAAACTTAATCGTTTAAAATTTATCCCATTAAAACTTATTCGATTAAATTTTATTCGATTAAAACTTATTTGACTAAATTATATTCGAATAAAACCTTTTTATAAAATCTTATTCGATTAAAACTTATTCGCTTAAACTTTATTCGATTAATCTTTATCCGATCAAAATTTATTGGATTGAAACTTACTCGATTTATTTTTATTCGATTAAAACTTATTCTATTAAACTTAATTCGCTTAAAACTTATTTGATTAAACTTAATCGTTTAAAATTTATCCCATTAAAACTTATTCGATTAAACTTTATTCGATTAAAACTTATTTGACTAAATTATATTCGAATAAAACCTTTTTGATAAAATTTTATTCGATTAAAACTTTCTCCCCTAAACTTAATTCGATTAAATTTTATCCGATTATAACTTATTAGATTGAAATATACTTGATTCATTTTTATTCGATTAAAGCTTATTCTATTAAACTTAATTCGCTTAAAACTTATTTGATTAAACTTTATTCGATTAAAATTTATCCGATTAAAACTTATTTTATTAAAATTTATTCAATTAAACTTCATTAAATTAAACTTTATTCGATTAAAGCTTAATCGATTAAACTTTATTAAATTATATTTTATCCAATTAAAACTTATTCGATTAAATTTTATTCGATTAAACTTTATTAAATTAAACTTTATAACTTATTCTATTAAAACTTAATAGTTTTCTATTAAACTTAATTTGTTTAAAACTTATTTGTTTAAACTTTATTCGATTAAAATTTATCCGATTAAAATTTAATCGTTTAAACTTTATTAAATTAACCTTTATTCGATAAAAACTTCTTCCATAAAATTTTATTCGATTAAAATTTAACCGATTAAAACTTATTAGAATAAAATTTAGTCGATTGATCTTTATGCTGTTAAAACTTATTCGATTAAACATCATTCATTTAAAACTTGTTCGATTGAATTTTATTCGATTAAAATTTATTTAATTCAAACTTGTTCGATTAAACTTTATGTGAATCAACTTTATTCAATTAAACTTTATTCGATTAAACTTTATTAAATTAAAATTTTTAATTTATTCTATTAAAACTTAATAGTTTTCTATTAAACTTAATTCGTTTAAAACTTATTTGTTTAAACTTTATTCGATTAAAATTTATCCGATTAAAATATATTCGTTTAAATTTTATTAAATTAAACTTTATTCGATAAAAACTTATTCCATTAAATTTTATTCGATTAAATTTTATCCGATTAAAACTTATTGGAATGAAACCTACTCGATTAATTTTTATGCTGTTAAAACTTATTCGATTAAACTTTATTCGTTTTAAAACTTGTTCGATTAAACTTTATTCGATTAAAATGTATCCGATTAAAGCTTATTCGCCTGAACTTTATTTGAATCAACTTTATTAAATTAAACTTTATAACTTATTCGATAAAATTTTATTCGATTAAAACTAATTCGAATAAACTTTATTATATCAAAATTTATTCGATTAAACTTTAATTAATTAAAAATTATTTGTGTGAAACTTATTCGATTAAATTTAATTTGATTAAACTTTATTCGGTTAAAATTTATTCGATTAAATTTTATTCAGTTAATACAAAACTTGTGGGTTTACAATTTTCACACCGCAAACAAAATCAAC
This sequence comes from Trichopoda pennipes, assembly GCA_030448955.1. NCBI lineage: Eukaryota > Metazoa > Arthropoda > Insecta > Diptera > Tachinidae > Trichopoda > Trichopoda pennipes. Next base: position 8,958,080 of record JASKUP010000002.1, read on the forward strand.
CCATTTGAATACAACATGGACAAAATGTGCTTATCTTATGTCCATCACTGTATTTTAAATACGCCAGCAAATACTGTAACAACTACTACAAATGAAGAGAATGTACTCGTACATAAATGCATTCATACAATCGCTGTTTTTATTAGCACGTAGATTTTTAATACATCCAGCCTCCTTAAAACAATTTTTGTTCACATTTTCAATTTTAACGTAACTGGGTGGTTGTCAAGGTTTCATAGTGACATTCGTTAACAATAATATTTGTTACTTAAAAAACTACTACAGAATAAGCAAAAGTAAACAAAATTTATTTAAGAACTTTAACGACACCAACTATTTATGTTCAAAAAGGCGTAGGAATTTATATTTAAAATTTTTATTATTGTTTTATTGGGTTGCGTGATAAGATTTACGACTGTAGCTAGCAGTGTAAGCCATAGCCAGACGGTGGGTCATACTACTGCGGATGAAATGTAGCATCATCCTCGCCTTAGAAGGCCTTCCCTTTTAACCCCGTTGACACATGTAATGACGGTGAGATTCCGTCAAAATATGTCAATGTGCCCCCGTTGGGGTGTTTTATTGGGTTATTCAATGGCTTAGAGAAACTTATTCGAAATGTTTTCGATTTACCTTGCAACGCGATGTACAGGCTCGCTACAATGAGTAGAGTAAACCATGTCCTCTAACTTGGTCTGGACTATCAACTATTCAATTATCTATTGCTATAAATTGCGAAACCTTCGTTTTTAAGCTACAGCTGAGTCGATTTGGCTTTGGGAGCTGGAGGAGAGTCTTATTGGAAGTTCCATGACTTGTAGGTTAACCTGGATTGCCTGAGAAGCTTAACAAGGGATTTCAAAACTGTCAATTGATGTACTTTTGGCCACTGTGTTTACTCCTTACTCGCAAAAATGGAGCTTGGTAATGCCATCATAGCACACTCCTTACCCAACCGTTACAGACTAGGGAGGGTGGCTTTTTTTTATTTTCGCAGCGGTTTTCTGTCGATTCGTTCTTCTTTGATAAAGCGAGACCTGGGTTTAATGCGAAATTTGCCTTTTCCATCACAATATTTTCCTTGTTTGCAGTGGTCTTCAGTCAATTCGTTTCTTCACGGCTTTGATCGCTTTGATTCACGACAAAATTTTCTATTTTCGCAACGGTTTTCGGTCGATTCATTTCTTCACGTTTTTGATCGCTTCTTCTTCTTCTTTGATTAAGCGAGACCTGGGTTTTTTGCGAAATTTGTATTTCACATCACAATATTTTCCTTGTTCGCAGTGGTCTCCAGTCAATTCGTTTCTTCACGGTTTTGATCGCTTCTTCTTTGATAAAGCGGGTCCAGAATTTTTTGCGAAATTTGCATTTTCCACGACAAAATTTACTGTTTTCGCAACGGTTTTCGGTCAATTTGTTTCTTTACGGCTTCAATCGCTTCTTCTTCCTAATATTGCGCGATATTTAATTTGACTAATTTGAAAAGATTTTCTATTTTCACAACTATTTTCGATCGATTCATTTCTTCATGACTGGAATGCTTCTTCTTCCTTGATAAAGCGAGACATGGATTTTTGCGAAATTTGCATTTCTCACGACAAGATTTTCAGTTTTCGCAGCGGTTTTCTGCTTCTATGATAAAACGAGATATGGGTTTTCGGTTAACTTTTTTCTTCATGACTTTGAATGCTTCTTCTTCTTCTGCTTCTTCCTTGATAAAGCGAGACATGGATTTTTTGCGAAATTTGCATTTTCCACAACAAGATTTTCTGTTTTTGCAGCGGTTTTCGGTCGATTTGTTTCTTAGAGACTTTGGCCGCCTTTGGGAATCTCATAGTGCGCAGTTGGCCGAATTTTGACGGTCCGCACTCCTCCACTATCCTCACACAACATAACAATACGATATACAAAATTGCGAGTGTTCGAAGCTGTCGCAACGTCCTAAAGATGTCGCCTTTTTCCAAGTTGCATTTAGTAGGCCAACAATACGATTTGCAATTATTGTCAAAAACTTTTTACATCACAAAGAAGCATAAATGTCAACTGTCAAATTGCAATCAATAGGAAGTGGATGCGCCCAGTGTTGCATTCGTAGTAAGTGTGTTCAGTTTATGATATGTCCACGTAAATGCTTTTGGCAAGAATATTGGCCAGTCTATTCAGTTCAGTTAGAACACTTTAGCTCCAAAAAATGCCTACTAGGCTTACTTTGTCTAAGAATTGCCACGCCTATTTTACATATAACCCTATTTGAGCCACAGCAAGAAGCATTTTGTCTGTTTTAAATCAGCGATTTTGTTAGAAATAAAAGGCTGACTCATTTTCGAAAGACCAAATAGTGACAAAAAAGTACCAAACTAAAAGATAAAATTTATTAACACACCCGTAACCTTAAGTAGGCGGTCAAAATTCCTATGGATTTACATGGCTCTAAGGGTGTGTACATTTGTTGTTTTCATTCTCTGCTTAATATTCGTACATTTAATCTGACCTTCACTAGGACACCATCATCTTTCTAATTGTATAGAAAATACAAATTTTAACTCTCCTCTACTCTCGCTCTCTCTCTCTCTCTCTCTCTCTCTCTCTCTCTTTAGCAAAACTCATATATTGGCTGCTGTTGTATTTTGAAATTAAGCTTTTGTTTTATTAAGTTCAGGATAAAATCTTCAAAAATTTATGTTTAAATAACATTCGCAATTACTTTCGTATAGACGTGCAAGGTTATTATTTACATACACAACTTCAATGTTTATGCTCTCGCTCTCCCTCTACTCACTTGCTTAACTGTTATTTAGAAAACTTATTTGGAAAGTGCTTTCTTGAAATACAACTTAAAAATTTGCTCTCCCTTAATGTCTTATTGTTGCTCGTAAGTTTTTCTTTATTGAGCTTTTCATTGAGTCGTGCAAAAATGCAGGTATGTGTGTACGTACGTATGTATGTATGTGCTATTGTTTTGGTTTTGCCTGGCTGTTGTATGGTGCTTGTGTGTACGTGTGCAGATGCTTGTGTGATACTTTTTACGTCACAGGAACCGCTAGTTTTTGTAACATGCGTTTGTTATTGTTTTGATTATATTTTAAGCAGACAAGAAGTCTCAAACTGGAATTTATATGAGCAAGAGACAGAGAGAGAGAGAGAGAGGGAGAGAGGGAGAAAGAGCACAGTTAATATTTTGTTTTTAAAGGACATGTTAACTTAAAGCCCCCTTAATACCAGTTACTTTAAGAAATAAAAAATTATTATTTAAAGGAATTATTAAAATAAAACATAAATTTAGCAAAAAATCGTCTGCAAAATTTTTGTATGCTATTTATCGATAGCAAATAAATAACAAAAAATTTATATAAATAAATTTTCTGTAAAGAAACTGCCGTTTGGCGGACACCCATTATTATCTATAACTTTTAATTAAATGGAACAGAATGGATCTTATATTGATAAATGCTTGTTTTGCCGTAATCTTACCATCACTACATGTCTCTTTGGGGGTAAAAGGGAGCCCAGTCCCCTGAAGGCTAGCAAGGAGTCAACTGGAAACTCCACGTTATTTCCACGGGAATCAGTAAAGCCCCAGAGTTCAAGTAATTGGTTCTTTAGCTTTTGAGCTGTTCTCTGACTGATTATTGAGCTTGAACCTTCGGGAGTATCTTGGTGGTTGTGGTTTCGCGGCCCTCATGAATTTAGATTTAGGGGCCAGGGTCATCTCATCTTTACTGAGAACATTGGGTGAATGCTCCCAGGCCCAGGAGTTGGATAGTCTCCAGCTCTTCAGGGAGTAGTGATGGCTGGGGATCCTCCCTCAAAACCTCCAAACTTGCAACTGGGAATAACCTGTCGCTAGAAATTAGTCTTAGGCTTCTTAAAGATTTCTAGTTTGACCACCGTCGACTCCCCCCCGGGAGCACATTTATCGGTCTTTATAGAATACTTGACTATCTAGACCTGTGAAACTGGAGGTATAAGGGAGCCCAGTCCCCTGAAGTCAGCAGGGGTACAACTGGAAACTCCACGTTATTTCCACGGGAATCAGTGAGCTCGCAGAGTTCCTCTATTTGTCTCTTTAGACATTTAGCTGTTCTCTGGCTGATTATTGAGGTTAGCCCCTATATGAGAGTATCCCTATATGGGAGTATCGTGGTGGTTGTGGTTTCGCGGCCCCATAACAGACAGGTCAGTTTTTATATGGTGGCCAGGATCATCTCGCCAATAATAACACCCTAGTGAATGATCCAGTCCAGTGAGCATGCTAGACATGTGTTCTGGACAGGAGTTGGATAGTCTCCAGCTCTTCAGCAAGGAGTGGTGGTTTGCAGCCCTGCTCTGGAATCACGAAAGTTGCAACTAGGAAAGACCTGTTTCTAGAATTAGTCTTCGGCTTCCTGGGGCGCGAATGACGTTTGTTTTAAAATCATTCAAAGTGGTTTGAGCACCATCTGATTAAGGCTCCATAGCCAGGTACAGATATAAATCTTATCACGTAATGACCACCGTCGAGTTATGGCATACACACGTTAGGTACCGACATAAATCATATCAAGCAAATGTGGAATCATTGATAAGTTTTGACGGAATCTCACCGTCATTACATGTGACAACGGGGGAAAAACAACAGCCCAGTTCCTTGAAGGCTAGCAGGGAGTCAACTGGATGCTCCACGTTATTTCCACGGGAATCAGTAAGCCCCAGAGTTCCGCTTATTGGTTCTTTATCTTTTGAGGTGTTCTCTAACTGATTATTGAGGTTGGTCCTTCAAGAGTATCGTGGTGATTGTGGTTTCGCGGCCCTCATTAATTTTGATTAAGGGGCCAGGATCATCTCACCTTTACTGATCCATATCCAGTGAACATGCTTGTAATGTGTTCTGGACCAGGAGTTGTATAGTCTCCAGCTCTTCAGGGAGTAGTGATGGTTGGCGACCCTGCCTCAAAACCGCCGAAATTGCAACTGGGAATAACCTGTCGCTAGAAATTAGTCTTAGGCATTTTTGGGCTTTTTAGTTTGACCACCGTCGAGTCCCCCCGGGGGCACATTATAGTTTTTTGAGCCTACTATTCCATCTAGACTGGTGTCTTGCGGAGTAAAAGGGAGCCCAGCCCCCTCAAAGGCTAGTAGGAGCCACCTGGACAATCCACTATATTTCCACGGGAATCATTGAGCCCCAGAGTTCCGCCAGTTGCCTCTTTAGACAATTAGCTGTTCTCTGGCTAATTATTGAGGTTGGCCCTTATATGGGAGTATCGTGGTGGTTGTGGTTTCGAGGCCCTCGTGAGAGTTGGTGGGTCGGATCATTCATAATGAACACAATGAATGGTTCAGGTCCAGTGAGTATGAATGCCGTCGTGTTCTTAATTATATTAAGCTTCATACGTTCTGGACCAGGAGTTGGAAAGTCTCCAACTCTTAAGCAAGGAGTAAAGGCTGCGACCTTCGAAGGCCTTCTAGGGCGAGAATGGCGCTACATACCATTCACAGTGGTTTGACCACCATCTGGTTGGGGCTAACTGCCAGGTACAGATGTAAATCAAATTACGCATGACCACCGTCGAGTTATGGCATACACACGTTAGGTACCGACATAAATCATATCAGGCATATGTGGAATCATTTCCCCCCGGGGGCACATTGATATGTTTTGACGAAATCTTACTGTCATTTCATAAGTCTTTGGGGGTAAGCGGGAGCCCAGGCCCCTTCAAGGCTAGCAGGAACCAATTGGACAATTCCACTATATTTCCACGGGAATCAGTAAAGCCCCAGAGCTCAGCTATTTGTCTTTTTAGCCTTCTAGCTGTTCTCTGACTGATTATTGAGGTTGGCCCTTCGGGAGTATCGTGGTGGTTGTGGCTTCGAGGCCCTCGTATGTATTTTGTCGTTGGGTTCAATGAATGGTCCAGGTACAGTGAGCATGATTGCAGTTGTGTTATAAAATTATATTAAGCTACAATACAGATAAATGTCCGCCTATGTTAGCCTCACAAATGCGAACCCTTTTGAGTTGACATTTTTCATTACATTCTCATTTCACACGGTATTTCATTACGAATATTTTGTTTGCGATGCTCAAGCGTTTCTGGTTTGTTTGCAAATAAACCTTGCTTTTCAGATATCCCCACAAAAAGAAGCCCCGAGCAGTCAAATCACCTGACCGTGGAGGACAATCAACATTACCATTTTTTGAAATAACTTCTTGTGGAAAGAGGTCTCGCAGTAATTCTGACTGTATGCGCTGTGGCACCGTCTTGTTGATACCACATGTTAATCAAGCTTAAAGCATGCAGTTGTGGCGTTCAAAAGTTGTCAATCATATCAGGCTATCGCTCCTTTTTCACTGTTATCATTACGCCGTTTTCATTTTTAAAGAAGTAAGCTCCAATAATTCCTCCTGCCCAAATTGCACACCAGACTGTCACTTTTAATGGATGCAAAGGTGACTGTTGAATAATTTGAGGGTTTCCCTTTCCCCAAAACCGACACATATCCCTTTAAATAAAAATGTGCCTGGTCACTAATTTTTTCATGAAAATCGGGGTTATCATGGCCGAGCTGTAACATCTTATTGGATTATGTACGGTGGCGTAAGTTGTCTTGCGCAAGAAGCTCTTGTGTCAACTGAATCTTATATGAAAACAAATGCAAATCGATCTGCAAAATTATGGCAGAAGTTCTTCTTTGAAGACCAAGCAGCTTCTGAACACGGCACCGAATTGCAGTTGATGTATTGTTTTGAATACTTCCTTGAGTAGCAGTAATGTTTTCAGCCGATCTTGCAGTACGTTGTGGTCTTTCTTTAGCCTATCAGCTACAGACCCGCTTTCTTCGAAATCATTCACTGCACGATAAATAGTACGCTAATTCTCCCAAAAATTTCACGTAACTTTCTCATCGTCACAATAATCGATTATTGATTTCGATTAAATGTTTTAACGATTAAAACACTTGGGTTTATCGAATATTTTTCCATAACAAATTTGCCACGTGTCTACTTCACGACTGCCAAATATGAACTGTCAAGACTAATGTTTACCAAAATGGCGCCAAAACAAAGTCCTGGCGGACACCCTGAATAATTGAGAACAAAAACATATATAAAAAGAAGGACTATTTTCATAGAAACTTTATCGATTCGTCTTCTAAAAAAATTATAGAAAATTTCTAAAAAATAAATTAGCAAAAAAAATGTTCTAAAAATTAATTTATCGATAAAACAAAAATGTATAAAAAAACTTATTGAGTGTAAATTCAAATCTGTAGAAAATTTGTTGTCGCCGGCATAAAGAGTAAATAAGGTGTATAGCAAGTTATCGGAAGCTAAAAACATATTAAAGTACTCCTGTCGATAGCAAAAATAAAATCGAATTAAAATTTATCGATGGCAAATTTTCAGAAATTCATAGGTAACTTAAAAAGTTCCACGCACGTATGGGTGACGAAAAAAATTTTAAAGAAAATTTATCGATTAATAGTTTTTGTTTGATTTTAAAAACTTGCCTTATTGAGAAAAAAAATGTTTTGTTATCGTTAGGTTTTCAGAAATAAATTTTGTTATCGAGAAAATTTAGCATTTTACATTTTTATATGTAATTGTTATATATGAAAATGAATATTAACGATAATTGTTTTTAGAGAAAAAAATTTGTTATCGATATATTTTGTAAGAAAAATTTTTGTTATCGATAATTTTGACAGAAAAACATATTTCTTTTAAAGCAATGATTATTGATAATTGTTTTTTTTTTTGTAAAGCACTTTATAATCGATATATTCTTGGCAAAATAAATTTTGTTATCGATAAAATTTATCGATCTTCAATTGTATATGCAATCGTTTTTTTTTATAAGCATGAGTGTTATGAATCGTTATTTCTAAAAATGAAGGATATTGATAATTTTTCAGAGAAAAAATTTGTTATCGATAACTTTTACTGAAAAAAATTTGTGGTGTTTAAAATTAAGGCGGCGAAAAAAAAGAAAAAATTTTAACAGAAAATTGATAAAATTTATCTTTCTATAATTTTATTAGCAATCGTTATATATAAAAATATATCTTATCGATTATTTTTTTAGAAAAAATATTTTTTATCGATAACTTTTACCGAAAAATGGTTTTCGTTTTTTTGTGTTATATCTATGTTGTAGATAATTGCCTTCTTAATAAAGATTTCAATCAATAAATTTTTTATGAAATAAATTTTGTTATCGATAAAAGAAATTTTCTAAATTTATTGAAGTAAAAAAATGTTTGTATAAAAATTATTAATTTTATTTTGCAGAAAAGTTGACAATAAAAATAAATAGACGAAAAAAAATCTGTCTTAGTTTTATAGGTGAAAATTGCACCTCCATATTAGACTAGGTCCAAGCCAGCCGTGGTAATCGTATACCCCAGATGTCATATTTTGGTTAAAATGCCCAAAGATTATCTTTTGAATAAAGTAAATTATATTTCAATTTAAAATATTTATCTTTGTTTTTAATCCATTTTAAAGTTTTATACCTCCATAAAAACACCCTTTATATCTAAGCTCTTCATTTACCCAACACCGGTAATTTTTTCTAAATTTGTTGTTTAAGCAGATGTAGAAACAAAAAAGGAAAAAACCATAAATGAAAACCTCTTGAAACTTAAATAACTTTTAAGCTCTCTCTCTCTCGTTACTCTCCCAAATATAGCATGAGCTTGAGTAATGAGTAAAAGTTTAAATTATGGAAGTAGATGTTATTGTTTTTTATATCAAATAATTGTTCTATTTTTTATCACGTGTATTCTCTAGTTAATGTCTCAGCTGTAACAACAAAGAGAGAGAGAGAGAGAGAATGTTTTTATTTTTTAGTTTCGGCAAAAGTTGTGTTTGCTTTGTGTCTGCTACTGGATTGTTCAAAATTTTCAAAAACTTATTCGCAGATGAAATGTTTGTTTGGCAGCTTCTTTATTTAGAGAATCGCATATGTCGCAAAATGAAACGACGCAAAAGTTTACCCGTGACTGCTGTGACAGTGATGGTTTATCACAGGCTATCTATCATATCTTAATTTTGGGAGATATATTTCTACAGCATAGTTTTTTATATGAATGCAAAATTTTTCTTAAGAAACTTGAATTAAACAAGTGTTTTTATTTTATTTGCTTGACCTTCTGTTAATTTTTCAAAGAAAATTTTGTTATCGATAATTTTTTGCAAATGTGTTTTTATCGATATATTATATTAAGCATACTTATCTTATCAACCCCATTCCCTAAAGATTTTAATTTTAATAAACTATTAAAAAAATGTTTGATGTTGTTTTGTATTCTTGTAAAAATTTTTATTAGCAATAACTTTTTCCAAATACGGTTTTTATTACTTATTTATAAAAAAATTTATTACCGCTATCTATTCAAAGCCATTTCACCAAAATTAGAAGTTTAAAACGGCATCTATCCTAAAGACAGTTAGCAATTTGATATTGGACTTTATTAAAAATTTGCTATCGATAACTTTAGATAAAACTCTAAAGGTTTTAGAAGCACAATATTTTGTTATGGAACATTTTGATAAATATATAAAAATACATAATTTGTTTTAATATCGATAACCCGTTTAGCTTGTGTTATCGATACTTCTTTTAGAAAAAAATTCTGTCATCGATAAGAAAATTCTGTTATAGATAAAATTGATCGAAAATGAACATGAAAAAAATAGTTATCGATAAATTTTGTTAGAAAATAATAAGTTTTTTTTACGAAATACTGTTGTTATCGATAAAATTTTTTTATCAATAACTTTTACAGAAAAATATTTTTCTTAAATTAATATATTGATAATTGTTTTATTATTGAACTTGCTTATCGATAATTGTTTTTTTACCAAATAGGTTTTGTTATAGATAATATACATACATTTATAATTTCAAGTTGTGTATTTATTTTTTTTTATTTGTGGAAATGGTTTTTAGAGAAAAACGAAGTTTCGATAATTTTTTAATAGAGAAAATTTTTGTAAAAATTATTAATTACAAATTAACAAAAAAAAATCGGTAAATCGTATAAATCTATATCGATAACAATTTCTATGGAGAAAATCGGAAAATCGTATAAATTAATATCGATAACTATTTTTATCGAGAAAAGTTTTCCAAAATTATGAATTACAAATTAATAACAAATTGGTAAATTGTATAAATCTATATCGATAACAATTTTTATCGAGTAAATTTTATAAATTCATATCGATAACAATTTTAAGCGTAAAAAATTTTTAAAAATTATTAATTACAATCTAATAAAAAATTGCTAAATAGTATAAATCAATATCGATAACAATTTTTATCGGAAAAATTGGCAAATCGTATAAATTAATATCGACAACATTTTAAATCGAGAAAATCGGTAAATCTGTAAATCGTGTAAAATAATATCGATAACAAGTTTATCGAGAATAATTTTTAAAAATTATTAATTACGAACTAATAAAAAATCGGTAAAGCGTAAAAATCAATATCGGTAAAAATTTTTATCGAGAAAATCGGTGAATCGTATCAAATAATATCGATAACAGTTTTTATCGAGAACAATTTTTAAAAACTATTAATTACAATTTAATAAAAAATCGCTGAATCGTATAAATCAATATCGATAACAATATTTATCGAAAAAATCGGTAAATCGTATAAATCCATATCGATAACAATTTTTATCGAGAAAAATTTTTCAAAATTATTAAATAGAGAAAATCGGTAAAACGTGTAAATTAATATCGATAACGATTTTATCGAGAATAGTTTTTAAAAATTATAATTACAATCTAGTAAAAAATTGCTTAATAGTATGAATCAATATCGATAACAAATTTACCGAGAACAATTTTTAAAAATTATGAATTACAAACCAAAAAAAAAAAATTCCTGAATAGTATAAATCAATATCGATAACAATTTTTTTCGAAGAATTTGGTAAATCGTATAAATTAATATCGATAACAATTTTAATCGTGAAAAATTTTTAAAAATTTTGGGTTACAAATTAATAAAAATAGGTAAATTGTGTAAATCAATATCGATAACAATTTTTATCGAAAAAATTGGTAAATTGTATAAATTAATATCGATAACAATTTTAATCGAGAAACATTTTTTAAAATTATTAATTACAAATTAATAAAAAGTAGGTAAATCGTGTAATTCAATATCGATAACAATTTTTATTGAGAAAATCGATTAATATCGCTGACAATTTTTATCGATAAAAATTTTTCAAAATTATTAATTACAAATTAATAAAAAAATCGGTAAATCGTATAAATCAATATCGATAACGATTTTTTACTAATTTGTAATTAATAATTTTTAAAAAAATTTTTCAATTTTCTTCTTAATGTGCACGAAAGTACTTTCTTTTATTGCTTAAAATGGTACTTCTAAAATAATGACTAATTTCTTCCCCCATTTTTCGTTTTTATGTTTTTATGGGTGTGTGTGTGTGTGTGCCTGTGTTTGATGATGAGTTTTCATGGGTTTTTGTGCAAAGTTGAGTGAGAACCAAACAAAACTGTTTAAGCAAACTTTAGCTCAGTTGGGTGCAATACGCGTTACGCGTTAGAACGTTATTTTCCTTTAAAGAAAACGAAGCTCACTTTATCTGTTAACGTTAGAAAAAGTTTGAAATATTTGGCAAAAGAAAGAAAAAAAAAAATCTTTACATTTAAAGAAGAAAAAAAATCGAAAAATTGCCTTTTTGGAGTGAAGAGAAACTGAAAATGTTAAACAGTTTTTTAGGAAAATCCTTAATAAAATAAACAAATTTATGAAAACGAAACGCAAAAAGAAAATTTTTAAATTCTTATTTTTTGCAAAAAATTACAATTTATTTGAAATCACTTAAAAAAATTTTTTAAATAAAAATTAGAAAACTATTTTTTTTAAACAATTTTTGCTGCAAAAAAAATATTGTTCATAAGAGTTTAAAATCTAAAACACAGGTGCAGCCTTTTTCAAGTCGTTTCTCTTAAAGGATAAAAAAAAGTTAAAACAATTTCCTTTTCATTTAATTGTATCTGTATTTGTTGTTGTTAAAGCTTTGTTGGAATAATTTGGAAAAGCAATTTTGAAAAGAAACCAAAGATTAGAAAAAATCAGCAAAACAATTGTTTCATGAAAAGGTGCGCTGGGTCCTGTGAGTTTATGCGTGAGTGTGTTCTAAAGAATGCTCGTAGTAGTCGTCGCCGTCGTCGGTTTGATTGAATTTAGTTTGATGTGTTGCCGTTCTGTGTGTTGGGTGGCCTAAAGAATTCTTTTTGCTTTCAAATAAATCTTCGTTTCGATTGCTCAATGTTCGTTAGAAATTATTTTGTTTGTAATTCGTAATAACAAAAATAAAGGATCTATAGTTTTTTGGGAATCAATTTATTTGAATGTGTAGAAATACTTGACATGTTAAACGTTCTTTTGCATAAAATTAATTAAAAGTAAAATTTGTAAAAAGCAAACAAATCAAATATTTCTTCAACTTAATAAAAATTTGTTTGATTAATGAACTAAAAAATAAAATAAGTAAACGACAGACAGCCTTAACAGCAGCAGTATTCAACACAAACACAAAAGGATTCTCCAAAAATTCTTTGTAAAATCAGGTCAGTGTTTGTTTAAGTAAAAAATAAAATTTTAAATTTAATTTAATTAAAAATAATTTTATTTAATTTTTAACAACGCCATACAACAATATAAACACAAATATCAAAAAGTTTTAAACTTACTATTTGACATTGATTACCGTTAAGTTGAAATGTCAGGGTTAATATGTTATTTGTATGATAGAGTAAGTGATTCAGGAATAAAATCTTGCTGTCTCTTTTATTTGCTTTTGCTAAGATGTTCCCGTTAAAAGAAGATCTTAATGCGCAAAAAATTGGCAAGAGAAATTTTGTAAATAACGGCTGGAAAAATTTAAGGTTAGGAAGTAAATTGTCTATGGAATTAGCAAATATCAAAAACTAAGGTGTCATCCTTTAACATTTATTCAGTAAACTGTTGGGAAATTTTTAGCATGGAAATTGTGAAATTACATTTTTTTGAAATCAACGTTATTTTTAGTTATTTTTAGTTATTTTTTAAGAACTTTTTTATCGTTAATTTTTTTACGAAATATGCTTTGTTGTCGATAAAATTTATCAGATCGATAAATTTTTATTTATGATCCTTATTTATAAAAATGAACATTAGCAAAAGTTATTTATAAAAAAATAACATTATCGTTATTTATTTTTAGGGTAAAAAAATTTTTATCGATAAATTTTTTTAAGAAAAAATTTTCTACAGGAAATTATATTTTTTGAAATCAAGGTTATTAGTAATTATTTATTATGAACCTTTTTATAGATAATTTTTTGTGAAATATAATTTGTTATCGACAAAATTTATCGATCTGCAATATTATTTGCGATCCTTATTTATAAAAATAAACATTAGCGAATGTTATTTATAAAAAAAAAACAATATCAATAATTATTTTTACAAAAAAAATATGTTATCGAAAAATTTTTTAAGAAAAGTTTTTGTTATCAATAACTTTTACGGGAAATTATATTTTTTGAAATCAATAAATCAATGTTATTGATAGTAATTTTTTTATGAAGTTTTTTATCCACAATTTTTTTACGAAATATAATTTGTTATTAATAAAAATTTATCGATCTGCATTTTTATTTGCGATACTTATTTATAAAAATTAACATGAAAAAATTTTTTATCAATAAAATTTATAGAAAATATTTTTGTAAAATCAATATTATTCATTATTGTTTTTTTATGAACATGAACGATAATTTTTTTACGAAATATAATTTTTTATCGATAAAATTTATCGAAAGATTTTCAAATTATTAATTACAAATTAAAAGATACAAATCAATATCGATAACAATTTTTATGGGGATAATCGGAAAATTGTATAACTTAATATCGATAACTATTTTTATCGAGAAAAATTATTGCAAATTATTAATTACAAATTAATAAAAAATCGGTAAATCATATAAATCAATATCGATAACAATTTTTTAAAATTATTAATTACAAATAAAAAAATAGGCAAAGCGAATAAATCTATATCGATAACAATTTTTATAGAGAAAATTGATAAATCGTGTAAATTATACTGATAATTTTTATCGAGAAAAAATTTTAGAAGATAAGTAAAGTAAATCGTATAAATCAATATCGATAATAATTTTTATAGATACAATTTTTACAAATTAATCAAAAAATCGGTAAATTGTATAAATTAATATCGATAACTATTTTATCGTGAAATATTATTAAAAATTAATTAAAAATTAATAAAAAAATCGGTAAAGCGTATAAATTAATATCAATAACAATTTTTATCGATAAATATTTTTCAATATTATTAATTACAAATTAAAAAAAAATCGGGAAATCGTATAAATTAATATCGATAACTATTTTTATTGAGAAAAATTTTTCAAAATTATTAATTACAAACAAAATAAAAAATCGGTAAAGTGCATAAATTAATATCGATAACAATGTTTATAGGGAAAATCGGTAAATCGTGTAAATAATATCGATAACAATTTTTATCAAAAACAATTTTTCAAAATTATTAATTGCAAATTAATAAAAAAATCGGCAAAGCGTATAAATTAATATCGATAGCAATTTTTATCGATAAAATTTTTTTTAAATTATTAATATCGATAATACTTTTTTATGGAGAAAATCGGTTAATCGTATAAATCAATAACGATAAAAGTTTTTATCGAAACAAATTTTTTAAAATTATTAATTAAAAATTAATAAAAAAGTCTGTAAATTGTATAAATCAATAACGATAACAATTTTTATCGATAAAAAGTTTTCAAAATTATTAATTACAAATTAATAAAAAAAATCGATTAATCGTATAAGTCAATATCGATAACAATTTTGCAATTTTCTTCTATAGAACGTAGACTTTTTCATTAAATTACACTGACCACTTCGTAAGATTTGAGCAGCTTTTTCTTATAATCGCTTAATTCTAGGCTCACGGTGTTGTTGCTGATAAACCTATATGCTCGTAGTGGCCGTAGTGATGTAAATATAGCCGCTGTACAGCAAAGTTTTGAGAATGAGCCTAGAACATCCAATCGTCGATGTTCACACCAGTTGGAAATCATTAAAAGCACTTTGCTATAAATTTTTCCTAAAAATCTTTATCTTCTTATAAAGATCAAGGAAGTGGTGTCAACTTGAATTCTCTGCGCTACCAAACTATGGTAACTAATTTGTGGGTGGCCAGAATTGGCTAATAATTGACCTTTGGTTGTAACAAGACGGCCCCATATAAGCACTCAAATCATTTCAATTATTACTTTAGAAATTTACCGGCAGCGTAATTTATCGATTCGATGATGTCAATTAGCCGCCTCGTTCTTGTATGTTCTCGATATTACACAGCGTATAAATTTTACATGTGTAACCACAAAGGTTGCAAGGTAACCACGACTGTAGAACTACAGATCTGCGGCAGATGCATAAACCTTTGAACGATTACAACAGTGTTACGCTTTTACACTTTTGGTGTGGAATTGTAAAAAAAGAACTGATACCAATTAACAAGCCAGTGCTGTAAAAAGGGGTCAAACTTTTTATTTATTGTGTCGACTTCCGTTTTTAAGAGTTGAATTTTTTTTTTGCCAATTTGTTTTGTGACGTAATCAATTATGGTTTTTTACCTTCAGGAGTTTAAGTGATACTTTTTTATTATTTAAATAAAAACCGCGGTTTACCGTAAATATTTCTTTTGACCAACAATTGTGTTGCATGTTCGTTAACTGACCACAAACGAAGTAAACAAAAAAAGTAAATTAAATTTAAAACAAACGCAATGAAAGTTTTATTAATATTAAAAAAAGCTCCTATAGAATATTTTTTTTAGGTTAGAATATTTTATTCATTAATTGTTGCATGCACCACTGCCTTGCAGACCTGCGGACATTGAAGCATAAACAAAAATATTAGGGACATTCACTGCTGGTAATTTATAATCACTAAAGCAGACATAAGAAAATGTCACAACGTTTATTTTTCTAAAGGATTTTTCAACAAGAAGTTTGTTTTTTTAATTCTAAATAAAACAAAAAATTTAGATTGAGATGATTCAAAGAGAAGAGAAAAGTTCGGCAATTGTGAATGAAAAATGACAAATGTCCACCACAACCACGTTGACAGATGTCGATTCTTTCATCAAAGTTTTTAATCACTTTTTGGCAAAATGGCGGTCCTATTCCGTTAATCACTTTACGGATTTTAAGTTTTATGGCTGAAATCGATTTGATATAGATTCGTATGGACTCTGTCCTTATCATAGCCCCACAAAAAAATAATTTAGTGGTCTGGCTTGGCTATTTATCTGCTGATTGTCGTGAGATTATGCGATCGGTAAATTTGGTTTGCAATAAAATAATCGTCTCATTGGCTGTGTGACTTGTGGCAACGTCCTGTTGAAACCACATGTCAATGATATCCACATCGCCAATAATAGCCAGAATTAAGTCGTTCAATTGACTGTTGCCGCATTTCCAGCCTCATCTTTGAAAAAAGCGGCCCAATCACACATCCAGACACAATGCAAAGCATGCAAAGGTTTTTCAATAATCGCTTTAGGATTTTCAGAAGCCTAAAATCGGCAATTTTGCTTGTTGACATGCCCTGACAAGTGAAAAAAGATTCGTCTGAAAAAAAAAACAGTCGGCTGTAGATGAATGAATTTAGCGAATCTAGGGTAATATGAATGATCATTTATGCGGCTTCAGTTCCTGCACCAGTTGAACCTTGTAAAGCTTCGAAGTAAAATCCTTACACAAACTTCACAATGTGGTGGTTTTGGAGAACCCCAAATAGAAATGCGATAGCGTGGTCTATTACGATAGCGTGACCGTTTCCGCATTTCCAGCCTCATCTTTGAAAAAAAAAACGACTCAATCACGTCTCCAAACCACATAGCACACCATACATTGACACATTCAGCTTGCAAAAGCTCTAAGATTTTCAGAAGCCCAAATGCGGCAAATTTGCTTATTGACATTCTGTGACAAGTTAAAATGCACTTCGTCTTTAGAAAAACTGTTTTTTTTTAGAAAAACCAGACGGTTGCTCTTGCATGAATTGAGCAAATCTACGGCAGTGTGAATGGTCGGTCGGTTTCAATAACTGCACCAGTTGAACCTTGTAAGGCTTCAAAGTCCAATTCTTATGCAAAATTCACCATTTAAATATTCTTTTAATATTTCCAAAAATAATTTTATGCGGAAATAATCAACTAAATCACTTAAATCAATTATTAGGTGGCAGCAATGGCACATTCATTAATTTTCTCCAGTTACTTTGAAAGCCATAAAATTATTGTACAAATTTGTTTATACATATACAGAGTTTGACAGTTAGCTTACCGGCGCAAATAAATGAATTCGCCATTGTTGTCTACTGGTCACTAATTCGCCTTAAGTTAAATATGAAATAATTAGCTGAGACTTTTTTAAATTAAAACATTTTTTTTTTAAACCAAAAAATAAGTTAAAATATGGAATAAAGAAAAATCTTTTTCAAATAAGGGTGTTTTTTTAGAGGTAAAGATTTTTGAAATGGATTAAAACAATGACAAAAATTTTAAATTGAAATGAAATAGATTTTATTCGAAGAAGTTTTCTAGTCTAATCTGGAGGTCCAATTTACGATGATTCTCTTTTTCAATATTGATGGCAGTATATCGGCAGTATCGTGACTAATGTTGGCCTTTAAGTGGTCGATTGTCTTCCGCCTACCGGCGTGGATTAGCAGCTTTACATATCCCCATAGAAAATAGTGGAGACACTTTAGGTGCCCCTGTAGGCTAGTAGGTAGTGTACTAGCTTGTAAATATGGGGTTGTGGGTTCGATTCCCAACGAAGACTTTGGTTTTTTTCACTACAAAAATAAAAATTGACTGTCGGTGGGGCTGCTCAGCGATGAAGGCATAGGCACTGGTCGCTGTGCTTATACGACAGTCAATTTCCGACTATCCTTCTACTTTCACCACCTGTTTCATCTCTTCTCTATCCCTTTCCTAAAGAATGTAGCACGGTACTTGACTAAATAGGCATTGTTGCCTGAAGTGCTACTTCTCTTTAAAAAAAAAAAAATTGCCCACCCATTGGCGGGAAATTCATGGGGCCGTATCCTTTCAAAAATAAATTGTAACACGAGCTGTATGATACAGTGCGTCGTGTTGTTGAAACCACAGCTACTGCACATAACTATTGTTCAATCGATAAACGAAAAAGTTAGTAATCATGGCCCTGAGCGCTCACTATTGACCGCAATATTCTGACAGTATCGTTTTTAAAGAAATATGGACCAATGATTTCATCAGCCCATAAATCCAAACAGTCACTTTTTCTGGATGTAACGGTGTCTCATAAAACACTTGAGATTATCACCACTTTAAATACGGCAATTTTGTTTATTGACGTTTATTCGTTCAAACAAAACTCGACTTCATCGCTAAATAAAAATTCGTTTATGAAAAAGGAATTGGGTATTTCGAGTAGAACCATGAATTTCAAAATAAATTTGTACAATTGAGAAACGTTGTTCGGGCCTGAGTCTATTCATATTGAAATGCCAAACCAAACTAACAATAAATCACTTGATAGCTAACAAAATGGTCAGTAAAAAATGTTCCCAACTTAAAGTTCTTTATGTTTATAAAAACTCCCTCTTATTTGGGTACGGTTTTCCGTCGACCCTCGTCAAATTTGGTTCGTGAACAAACCGGTTTCGGCCGTTTGCCATCTTCAGTGTAAAAAACACGTACGTGAGTACAAAAAGAACACTGAAGATGGCAAACGGCCGAAACCGGTTTGTGCACAAACCAAATTTGATGAGGGTCGACGGAAAACCGTATCCAAATTAGAGTGAATCTAGCCCCGTCGGAAAATCTAAGCACATATTATAAAAACTCCATTTACTTTCATTTGAAGTTTTTTTTTGCCCATAAAAACGATCGTTTGTAAAATACTTGAAATAATTTTCATTTGCATTTATATTCGCATACACACGATGACACATCCTACCGGCTCCAACAAAAATTTTTTTAATCTTCTTTTTAAATAAAAAAAAAACTACTTTAAAAAATTATGTAAAATTTGTTGTGTTAACAGAGTATCAGCTGTTTGAATTTATACAAGTTGTTCATTAAGAGTGATTTTTTTTGACATGAAAAATTTGACATGTAAACATAACATGTAACAGAATAACATTCGATTACAAAGAAAACGAGGAACAGGAATGTAATCGATATTGATTATTTTTAAAAATTATTTTTTTACTTATTTTGATTGATATCAAACAATAATTACAATAATTCCCCCTCCTTCCTTTCTTTGGCAGAGGAGTTGGCTGGCCAACTTGCATAATTCCATTTAATCCATCGCACTTCTGAAACTATTTCAAGCCACCTGTGATACATGCGTAATAAGATTTATATCTGTACCTAGCTGTGTTCCCCCCGGAGGCACATTTATGGTCTTTATAGTACGTAACAGCTATCTTGATCTGTGCAACTGGGGGAAAAAGGGAGCCCAGTCCCCTGAAGACAGGCTGGGAGTCAACTGGAAGCTCCACTTTATTTCCACGGGGATCAGTGAACCCCAGAGTTCATTATTTGTCTCTTTAGACATTTAATAGTTCTCTGGCTGATCATTCAGGTTGGCCCCTATATGGGAGTATCATGGTGGTTGTGGTTTCGAGGCCCCATAACAGGTTTGTTTAATATGGTGGCCAGGATCATTTCACTGTTGATAACACCCTAAGTGAATGATCCAGTCCAGTGAGCATGCTAGACATGTGTTTTGGACAGGAGTTGAAAGTCTCCATTTCTTTAGCAAGATGTGATGGTTTGCAGCCCTGCCCTGGAATCACTAAAGTTGCAACTAGATGGTTCTGTTGCTTAGAATTATGTCTTCGGCTTCCTAGGACGCCTGTATGACGTTCCAAATTATACAATAGTGGTTTGTCCACCATCTGATTAAGGCTACATAGCCAGGTGCGGATGTAAAACGAATTACACTCTGTACCTAGCTGTATAAGCCATAACCAGATGGTGGATCATACCACTGTAGATGAAATGTAGCGTCACCCTCGCCTTAAAAGGCCTTCTGATACGTACATCCTCTAGTCACCCCAGTTGCAACTTTATGAACTCGGAGCAGGCCGCAGCGAAGAGTTGGAAACTATCCAACTCCTGGTCCAGAACGCATGAAGCTTATAAAAATTAAGAACACAACGGCATTCATGCTCACTGGACCTGGACCATTCATTGTATTCATTTGTGAATGATCCAACCAACACAATTTAAACGAGGGCCTCGAAACCACAACCACCACGATAATTCCGAAGGGCCAACCTCAATAATCAGTTAGAGAAGAGCTAAAAGGCTAAAAAGACAAAAAGCTGAACTCTGGGGCTTTTCTAATACCCCTGAAAATATAATGGAATTGCTCAGTTGGCTCCTGCTAGCCTTAAAGGGGACTGGGCTCCCTTTTACCCCCAAAGACACATGTAATGATGGTGAGATTCCGTCAAAACGTATCAATGAGCCCCCAGGGGGGGGGGGAGGCAACCTGTGATACATTAAAGCTTTACTGAGATTATTTGTATCTACTAATGATCTCTTATGAATATTAAAAGAATGCATTTTAATTATGATAAATAGTCTCCTCCCTGAGATCCACCGTCTGCTTGCTAAATTGTCCCATCGTGGAGACTAATTCACATATGTGAAACGTTAAACTATGCGTTTATTAAACGTTTCCTTCAATAAATCAATTGTGTTACGAGGTGTTTTATAAGTTGCGCCTTCTTTTTGAAACCACCTCCCTTCCCCCTCCTTCTAGTCATCACTAATACATTGGCCAACTTCCATAATTTATTTTATTTCCATTTGCAATCGTCATGAATTGTCTTTTACTTGAGATCCCCCGCTTGCCTGCTTTATTGTGGCGGCATATCGGCAATAACGTCTTTACATACCTCCACAAAACATAGTTTAGCGTTGTTAAATTGCACGATCGAGGAGACCTATTCATGGGTCCGAAACGTGCAACGATGCAGTTATCAGAAGTTTTCTTTAATAAATTAATTGTGGCACGAGATGTGTAATATGTTGTGCTGTCTTGTTGAAGTCACAGCTCCTGTACATTACGATTGTGTTCAGTTGTTGAATGAAAAAGTCAGTAATCATGGTTCCATAGCGGTCACCATTGTCTTCTCCCTGAAATCCAAAGCCTGCCTGCTTTATTAATCCTCGTAGAAATTCAAAAACCAAATATACAGAAGTGTAATCAAAAGAAGAAGGCGTGGTTGCGCTAAGCACTGTAAGTGACTGCTAAGCAGTGTAAGTGATTTCTAAGCAGTATAAGTGACTGCTTAGTGATGTAAGTGACTGCTAGAAGTGTAAGTGACTGCTAAGTGCTATTTATTTCAGCTCAGCATCTGCTAAATTAAAAAGCTGAAATTTTCGTTGCTCATCCAGGGCCTTCCCAATTTCTAAACAAAAAAGAAAGATGCGGAATGTGATAACTTGGGAAGGCTGCATGCGTATAAAAATGTGAGAAGAGAGAAGAATGGATTAGAGTGGTGAGAGTTATTAGTTTCACTTTGAATTTGTTTTAAATCTTCATTCGTGTCTTTACGCATGATATAGGACATCATTTATAGGGTCGACTTGTTGCTTGAAACGTTCCGCTGATATTATGACGATTTCATTCAATTTAAGGGGGTGATATGCTCAATAATTACTGAATGAAAGTTTCCGTGGGCTGTTTAGTACACACTATGCAACTGCAATTGTGAAATGATGTGTGATGAAATGGCAAACATTTATAAATATTGTGACAACTACTGTCATCGATTAGTTTGAGAAATATATCAATTGAAACATCCATTTTGGTTATCTGGCAACTCTGTCACAACTATGCGATACAAAATATTAAAATAGTTTCAATAGTTTTGAGAAAATTTTTTTGTATTATTTGCCTAGTATCAGTGAAATTGGGGAATTTAATATTCCTACAGTTCTACAGGGTGTTCGCCGTTAAGTCAGTAGCAAGTCTGCTATTGGTCTAGGTAGTTATATAATATATTGTTACATTTATTCCTTTCAGTAAACGTTTTGCTATATTGAGTTCTTTTATTGCAAAATAATATCAAAACACTTTAGAGTTTTATTTAAATAAAATTAAACGATTTATTCCTTTTTAAAACACACAAAATAAACACGATGGTAACTTCACCACTGTAACGCTTAAAAGATGCTGTTTTTATTTTGTTGTCTTTTCTCAACGATGTTTCAAATTGAATACAATTCTATTGCCAGCAAGTGGTGCTTATACAGGGTGTCCGCCGGGAAGGTATACTATTTTGTTTCTTTATAATTTTTGATTAAATGAAAGAGAATGGATCTTAAATTATTTAATGTTGGCAATTATGAATGGAATACAAAACTAGATAAATGTCTCTGTTAGCCTCACAAATGTGAGCTCTTTTGAGCAGATTTCTCATTACATTCTCCACACATGTCACGTGGTATTTCATTAATTTCATCACGAATATTTTGTTTGAGTTGCTCAAGCGTTTGTGGTTTGTTTGATTAAAACGCATTTTTCAGATATCCCCAGAAAAAAAAGTCCGGTGCAGTCAAATCAGGCGACCGTGGTGGCCGATCAACATCACCATTTCTTGAAATAACTTGTTGTGGAAAGAGGTCTCGCAGTAATTCCATTGTTATAATGGCTGTATGCGATGTGGCATGGTCTTGCTGATACCACATGTTAATCAAGCCCAAAGCATGCAGTTGTGGCATTAAAATGGTTTCAATCGTACCACGATATCGCTCCCCATTCACAGCTACCGTTAAGCCGTTTTCATTTTCAAAGAAGTAAGATCCAATGATTCCTCTTGACTAAATTGCACACCAGAGTAACACTTTGAATGGATTCAAAGGTGACTGTTGAATTGACAGTTGAGGGTTTCCCACTCCCTAGAACCGACTATTCTGATTACTCTCATATACATTGAAATGAAAATGCGCCTGGTCACTAATTATGCTTTTTTCAAGAAAATCGGCTTTGTCATGGACGAGCTGTAACATTTTATTGGCATATGTATGGCGGCGTAAATGATCTTGTGGATGTGATCTTGTGTCAACTGAATTTTATATGGAAACAAAGGTAAATCCTGTTGCAAAATTGTGGTGAAACATGTTCTTTGAAAACCAAGCTCCTGAATACGGCGTCGAATTGAGGTTGGTGAATTGTTTTGAACACTTTATTGAGCAGAAGTAATGTTTTCAGCTGATTTTGCAGTACGTTGTACATGTACATGTTTGGGCCAATCACCTAAAGAATCTCTTTCCGCAAAATCATTCACTACACGATAAATGTGCGTTTTGTGGGGCACGTTGTTTCTCCCAAAAATTTCACGTAACTTTCTCATCCTCACATTAATCGATGATTGATTGTAATAAAATATTTTAACGATTAAAACACGTAGATTTATCGAATATTTTTTCACAATAAATTTGCCACGTGTCTATTTTACGACTGCCAAATATAAACTGTCAAAACAAAAGTTGACCAAAAGGGCGGCAAAACATAGTAGTGGTATACCTTCCGGGCGGTCAATTTCTATATAAATCACTCGCTAGTCATGTGATTTTTTATTATGATCGTCAAAATTGGCAACCATTTCGAACATTGTAACGCCATTAGAATTTTCCTTTTGCAGACGTCAAAACCTGAGCTGAGTGTTTATTAAAACTAACGGCGTCAGTCTCATTTCTTAGCCTTTGGGATTATGATTCTTCCTTGTTCCGAACAAATACATGAAAAAATACATGTAAATTTTGAATACGTCTAATGTGAGATATAACTCACAGGCTTATTTTTGTTTCTTTTTATATTTTCGTCTACCTGCTTTCTTGCATTTTTCTTTTGCTTCTAATTTAAATAATTTTTTTG
Organism: Trichopoda pennipes; assembly: GCA_030448955.1. Classification (NCBI taxonomy): domain Eukaryota; kingdom Metazoa; phylum Arthropoda; class Insecta; order Diptera; family Tachinidae; genus Trichopoda; species Trichopoda pennipes. The sequence goes on from JASKUP010000002.1 coordinate 8,982,117, forward strand.
TTTGTTTTTGCTTTAAAAAAACGATTCATTGGAAGCAAAAATAATACTGCAAATTGCGAAAAGAAAGAAAACAGGGTACTAAAAATTATTTTATCCTTTTATTTGTGTTGTCTTTGTGGGCGCGTTAACGAAGCACAGCCAGCTAGAGCGTGAGGTGAGTTCATAATTTTTTTTTTATAATTTAAGCCCTTCTGTCGCTTTATCATATTCGAAAATACTAAATATTCATTGTGGTGTTGAGAATTCACAACTTTTTGTAAGAGGATTGTCACGAAATTCAATATTTTGATTTCCTAATCCTTGAAGGCATTCGCATGGAAGAATTTTTAGTTTTAAATAATTAAAATGTTTCTTAAGAGACAAATTTTTCTTATAAATTTTATTTTATCACTCAAATGTGAGTTACGATTTTGTTTACGTTAGTTGGGTTGGAACTACCTGTCATTCTCCGTAATACGAGGGTAAGGTAATTTTTCTTATAGAACCACAATTTTTTCATAATAGAATATTGTCACCTTTTAGAAATTCTTTCCAAAGGAGATCGGAAATGTTCCAAAAGTACCCTTCTAAGTCGACTCGAATCCTTCTCTTATAAATCTTTTTATAAAATAAGGTAGTTACGCGAGGAGGCAAAGGTGCATCTAAAAATTTCAAACCTCAATTTACCACTGTTTATCCGAAAATTACCATGGTCGAAGAAAAAATTAATTTTTATAAAGAGCTGACCATACAGCAGTGATGCAATTGTTATTTTCTAGCAGCTGTCAAAGTAATTAATGACATCTAGTCGTCCGAATATTGAAAGAAAGGTTATTCTGACATCGGTTCTCTGAATGTACAAAAATCCTTAAAAGATGTTAATGAAATTTCTGCTCAGTTGCTAGTGGGCCAAAGGAACTTGGCCTCAGCCAGAGAACAGCTAAAAAGCTGAACTCTATACTTACTGATTCCCGTGAAAATAACGTGGAGTTGCCCAGTTGGATCCTGCTAGCCTTTAGCGGACTGGACTCCCTTTTACCTCCGGTGAAATATGTAATAACGGTGTATCAATGTGCCCCCGGGGGAGGTCTGAGTAATACTGGCATTTTGGGCAATGAAAGGACGGATATTGGCACTTATGCATCGAAACTTTTTGAACCTAAACTTAAAAAAAAAAAATATCCGTCGCCATATTAAAAACTTCATAAGAACTAAAACTAAGAAAAATAAATTATACCACCACTACTACTACAACATCAACCCAAACTTCGACCAACCCAACAACTTCGAACCCAACAACAATCGATAAAAGACAAATAAAAATGTTTTCAAGACTTCGCCGTGGCCACACAATATTTGCCCAAGAGTACAGAATTAACAAAACCAAGGCACCGATATATCTTAGATGCAACAGCAACCTCATGGTCAAACACATTCTGATAGACAGCCATAATAATTTTCAAGATTCATCCATGCATCCATTAAACATCAACAATCCCTGATGGCTAATGTACTAAAATACTTCTAAACATTAACTTGGAGCCGATAGCATTTGCAGCTAGCGCTCCTTAAACTTTTTTTAGTCCAGGAAGAATTAATTCATAATAGTGAATAAATAAATAAAATTATAATAAATATCTTTTTTCTTTTTTAAGATCTTTTTTATATATTTTTTCTTTTCAATATTTCGCTTTCCTTTGGAAAGCTTCTTCAGGAAAAAATTTTTATATTTTTGAAAACAAAAAAAAATTATTAACAAATTGAAAAAATGTTTCAAAACATTTGACAAAAACATATAAAATATTTTTTCATACATACATACAAAAATTTAAAATTTTCAAATATTCAAACATACAAAAACAAGGAAACGGAAATAACAAATAAATAACAAATAACAAATTCTCTCTTATGAAATGATTATAACAAATTATGTGTCTTTTTAATTAAGTACCTCTAATTCTGAGCTAAATTGTCTGTGTCTGTCTTGAAATTTATTCTCCTTACATTTGGTATATTAACAATTTCTAACATTTCCAACATATAACGTCTCTTGTAGTTTTTTTCTATATCTAATACTGATGTTTCATCAAACTTTGGATAATGATTATATTTCTTACAATGTGAAGATAAGGATGTCTTCTGTGTTGAAATATTCCTATATTTTTGGTCACACCTGTGACCAGCTAATCTTGTTTTAAGTTTATTTTTTGTTGTCCCAATATAAACTTTGTCACCGTTCACCTGGTCATTTTCTCCACATGGTATCCTGTATACTACATCAGATATTTCCATTTTTCCTATTTTATCCTTCATACTGCTAAATAATTTATTTAATGTGTTATGTGTTTTGTGTGCAATTATATATTTATCTGTGTCATATATTTTACACTTTCTTAATCTTTCTGATATTCCAGGAACATAAGTTAATGATTTATAATTTCTTGGCTCTGCCGTAGAATTTCCTAAATTATGCCAATAACTACCATATTGTCTAATTAATCTGTTAGTTAATTCTACTGGAAAATCATTGTCATTAAGTATATCTCTTATTGTATCCCTATTCTTCAAATGAAATTCTCTATCACTTATAGTCAATATTCTGTCTATCATATTTTTCGCTGTGTTTATTATCATTTTCCTTGGATGTTTTGAATAAAAATTAATAATTCTTCCAGAAGATGTTGGTTTCTTATACCAATCAAATACTAACTTATTTTTCTTCCTTATTATCAATATATCTAAATATGGAAGTCTAGATTCTAATTCTCTTTCAATCGTAAATTTAATATCCGGATGGAAACTATTCAATTCTAACAAAATATCATCCACTGCATCTTCTGAAGTTATACAAAATAAATCATCCACACATTTTGTGATTATCTTAGGTTTAATATGCATTTTACTAATACATGAATTTAGTAATTCCTCCATCACAATATCAGCTATAATTGGAGATGCTGGAGAGCCTATAGGGAGGCCCTCCTTCTGTTGATATATCCTATTATCAAATTGAAAATACCTATTGTCTTCAATGCAAAACTTAAGAATACGTAAAAATAATTCCATCTCAATATTCGTATTTTGTTCTATTATCTGCCATTTTTCCTCTATAATACTTAAAGCCAAACCTACAGGAATACTTGGAAAAAGTGAAACTACATCAAATGAAAACAATCTATCATTATCTTGTATATTTATTCTCATGGTTTTATCCTTAAATTCCAACGAATTTCTAATATTATATATTGATTGTCCTGTTATCACCTTAAGAATATTCGTTATATACTTGCACAGTCCATAGGCCGGGGAATTAATGCAAGAGCAAATAGGCCTTAAAGGAAAATTCTGTTTACGGATCTTAGGTATTCCATACAGCTTTGGAGAATTTGATACATTAGTCTTAAGTCTATTTCTCTTCATTACTGAAATGATTTCTTTTTTAAAAAGTTCATCAACTAAAAAATTGTTTGTTTTTTGCAGTTTAGTAGTCGGATCCTTATTCAATATTGAGTATTTAGCAGAATCGTTAAGAACGTCATTTATTCTCGAATTATAATCGTCTCTGCTCATAGCAACAGTAACATTACCCTTATCAGCATTAACAATTAACATGTTCCTATTAGTACTCAAAAATTTTTTAGCGGTTTTTACTTTATCTAATATAAAAATATCCCTTGCTGTAGGTCTAATATTGCTAATGTGCCTATCAATCATCATTGTTAGTTTTGTCCGCGCTACTTCCTGGTCCTCTTTTTCTTTTATAGTCTGAATCAAATCATCTCCTTCTGAAATTACCTTCATTATAGGAAAATTTTTCTTTTCAAGTGGTAATGCAAATTTCTGTCCTAGAGAAAGAATCCACTTAACATCCCCTGGAATATCTATGTCAGTTTTATTAACAAACCATTCTTCATTAACCTTAATTCCTAACTCCTTTCTTTGAATATCAGAATGATTCTTAAATTTCTTCCTATGTGTTTCCTTAATCTTTTTTTCAAAAATATAAGTTAGTCTATCTATACATTCTAATAATTCTGTTATCTCATCTAATGTCAAATGTCCTTCCATATTATATACTAACATATCTATGTTCCTATTTAAAATTTTTAGTATGTCATGTTGTTTCCTAATTGCTAAATTTAACATTCTTTTGTGTAAATCTTTTCTGTACCTCTCAATAGTGTGTTGATATTTGGGAATTTCTTTATTATTAAAAATGTTAACTAAATTATTTGTTGAGTTCCTAATAAATTTTGGTGTAATGGCAGCTTTTCTACATCTTATCAAAAACGTAATGGACGCTTTTGCTCTTACAATTTTTGGTGCAGCGCAAGTCATTGTTATTGACGTTTATACATCACCCAAAATTGAATTCGAATTGTAGTTTAGTTTTCAACCAGCTGCTGCAATATTGCACAGTGGCGATGAAATCATATGAAGTAACTATTTTGCAATAACTTTTTATAACCAAATTGCCAGGCAACACCATCTGACTGTGTGTGTAATTAACGGCTTCCATTGGACATCCGGAATAACGCTCCTCATCTTTTGTGTAAGTACTGCTTCATATGTTTAAAAGATGGGGATATGCTCTTGATCCAAGGGATTATTGATTTCTTTAAGCGTTTAGGCCTTTTAAATAGACCACTGTTTGATAACAGCAAGTCAAACATACAATCCATCGTTAAAAAGGTCATCATAAATTAGTGTAATGATTTTCTTAAGACATGAGATTTTCGTTGTATGCAAAATTTTCTGAATTAGGCCTTTAAGCATTTTAAGTAGAAAACTGCTTGATAACAGCAAGTCAAACGTTCAATCCATTGTTAAAAAAGCCCTCAGAAATTGGTTAAATAATTTTCTTAAAACATAAAATTCTTATCGTATGCAAAATTTTCAGATTTAGAACTTTAAGCCTTTCAAGTAGAAAAAATGTTTGATAACAGCAAGTCAAACGTTCAATCCATTGTTAGAAAGGCCCTCAGATTTTGGTAAAATAATTTTCTTAAAACATAAAATTCTTATCGTATGCAAAATTTTCAGATTTAGACCTTTAAGCCTTCCAAGTAGAAAAAATGTTTGATAACAGCAAGTCAAACGTTCAATCGTATATTAAAATGGCCATTAGAAACTAGTTGAATGATTTTTTTAAAACATAAAATTTTCATCATATGCAAAAGTTTCAAAATAAAATTAGTGCGTTGCCAATTTTAAAACACAAGTCAGCTTTAGTTTAATGGTTAACTGCCAGAATAATAGATTGATTGCTGAACTTTGTTTCAAGCAATAACAAATTTTAAAACAAAACAATTTAACAATTTTACTTTGACTGTCATTGAGAGTCATTGTCATACATTTTTAGTATTCTATTCCTCCAAATACTCTATTTAAAGTGGAATTCCTACGAAAATAATAACCTTTGCCTAATTCGTCAAACATAAAATAAGGCAGTTCGGCTAAAATTTTTGTTTTAAACAACAACAACAACAACAACAAGGAGCAAATACATTAGAAACAGCCAGGTAAATGAAACATTTAAGAAGACATTTAAATTTAACCCTTGACAATTTGACTCATAAAAAAATAATATTCAAGGTTTCTTTTAAGAGCCACTTTTTTATGGCACACTAAACCAACATAATGTTGTTGTTGTTTTTGGAGGTTTTGCTACATAATTTTTGTTATACGACTTTTTAATGAATTATTTGTTTAATGTGTTGGAAAAATAAATAGGAAAGAAATGTGTTTAAAATTGTGAGAACGAAATGACAAATTTTTATTGGTTCCAGCTGATCATAATAAAATTTATCTAACGGTTTATTTGTTACATTTTTATTCAACTCTTCAAAACGAGTTAAGTGTCTCTTTTGAAAACGTGTCGGGCCTAAAAATTGGATTACTTGGCTGCATTTTATTTTATATTTAAATTTGCTGCAGAAGAGTTTTATAAAATTTAAAATCAAGTTTTCCAAAGTTTTCGTTAGCAAAAACTTTACAAGAAGCTGAAAAGGTACTTTCTAGAAAAGGTACTTTTTTAAAAAATTACTTTATAAATTTATAATTTTTTTAAACAATTATAGATTTTAGCGAAAACGAATTTTTAGAATAAAAGCTCATTACGAAATGGGACTATTTGACAAACTAGAACCTTTTTAACAAAACTGTCCTTTAAAAAAACAATTATTCCCTAAATGCGTATTTTTATATAAAAATATTATTTTTTTATAATTTTATATAATAAAATATATTTATTAATAAATAATATAAAATGTACTTTAAATATATTAATATATTTCAGTATAATTTAGCATATGTAAGTATATATTTTAGTATATTTTAGCATATTTAATTATATTTTAAAATATTTTAGTATATCTTAGTACGTTTTAATATATTTTAGTGTATGTTAATATATTTTAGAATATATTTTAATATATATTTTAGTGTATATATTTTATGATTCTTTGGTATACTTTAATATCTTTAAATAAATTTGTAATATATTAGCATATTTAATTATATTTTAAAATATTTTAGTATATATTTTAATATATATTTTAGTGTGTATATTTTATTATGTTTTTTTTTATCTTTTAGTATACTTCAGTATATTTTAGTATCTTTTAGTATACTTTAATATATTTTAATATATTTTAGTGTTTTTAAACATATTTTAGGGAATCTTAATATATTTTAGTATTTTTTAGCATATTTTAGTATATTTTAATATATTTTACTATATTGTACTATTTATTTATTAATAAAATAATAAAAAAGGTACTTTTTATAAATATGTACTCGCTCTTTAAAATAAAAATCTTGGCAAGAAGCTGCAAAAAAATATTTTCTTCAGAAAGTACTTTTTTGAAAAGGCACTTAAAAAAAGTACTTTATAAAATTATTATTTTTTACACAAAAATATATTTTAGCCAAAACCGTCTCTTTAAAAATAAGGACTAATTACAAAATGGCACTATTTGACAAGCTGAAACTTTTTTTAACAGAACAGTACATTAAGAAAACAATTTAGGAAAAAATTAAAAAATTTTTTTTTTATAAAAATATTTTTTTTTAAATAGTCTTTTTTGTTAAAAAATTAATATAAATGTACTTTTTATAAATATGTATTTGCTCTTAAAAATAAAAATCCCTGCAAGAATCTGCAAAAAAAATATTTTCTTGAAAAGGGTCTTTATATAAAAAGTACTTTATAAAATTAATATTTTTTTACACAAATATTTATTTAAGCACAAATTATTCTTTAAAAATAAGGCCTGTTATGAAATGGTACAATTTGACGAACTTGACTTTTTTTAACAGAACAGTATATTAGGAAAAAAATTTTTTCCTAAATGCATATTTTTGTATAATAATAGTACTTTTTATAAATATGTATTTGCTCTGTAAAATTAAAATTTTTCCAAGAAGCTACAAAAAATTGTTTTCTTAAAAAGAACTTTCCTGAAAAGGCTCCTTCTTAAAAAAAGTACTTTATAAAATTTTAATTTTTTTACACAAATAAGTATATGACCAAAAATAACTCTTTAAAAATATGGACTAATTATGAAATAGTACCATTTGACAAAGTTGTTCTCTTTTTAACTGAACAGTTCTTTAAGAAAACAATTTTTATCGAAATGTATTTTTGTGAAAATATTTTTTTTTTATTAAAATAATTTTTTTATGAAATAATATGAAAAAAGCTTAATAGAAAAATAACTTTCTTGAAAAAGTACTTTCTTGAAAAAATACTTTCTTGAAGAAGTGCTTTTGTGAAAATATACTTTCTTGAAGAAGTGCTTTCTTGAAAATATACTTTCTTGAAAAAATGCTTCCTTGAAAAACTGCTTTCTTGAAAAAATACTTTCTTAAAAAAGTACTTCATAAAATTATTATTTTTTATACAAATATATATTTTAACGAAAATAATTCTTTAAAAATAAGGCCTATTACCAAATGGTACAATTTGACTTGATTTTTTTCAACAGAACCAATTTTTTCCTAAATGCATATGCTTGTAAAAAATTTGTTTTTTCTTTAGAAAAATAGTTACTTTTATGAAATAATATAACAGGTACTTTTCATTAATATGTAATTACGCTCTAAAATAATATTTTACAAGAAGCTGCAAAAACTTATTTCATTGAAAAAGTAATTTTTTGGAAAAGCACTTTCTTAAAAAAGTGCTATTTTGAAAAAGTACTTTATTGAAAAAGTACTTTCTTGAAAAAGTACTTTCTTGAAAAAAGAGTTTCTTGAAAAAGTACTTTCCTGAAAAAACACTTCCTTTAAAAATTACTTTCTTGAAAAAGTACTTTCTTGAAAAAGTACTTTCTTAAAAAAAGTACTTTCTTGAAAAAGTACTTTCTTAAAAAAGCATTTTATAAATTGCTTTTAATTTGTTTTTCATTTTAAATTTCCTCTGTTTCTTATCACTCCTTTTGTCATGCTCTGTAGCTCACATGTTAACTGTGTTGTAATGTCCTTTTGGTCCACTAAATAAAAGCTCATTTCTTTCAACCCATTTTGGTTTTATTAGCTTAAAATTAATCGTTTAACCTAAATTATAATTCTGTAATGCTACAGTTAAACTGTAAGGCCTTAACCCTACTTATAAACAGTTAAGTTACCGTTAAGTTACTGTTACGTTATCGTTTTGGATAGTTATATTGTTGCCGCAAGAGGTGAGTTATGTTAATATCATCTAGAAATCTTTATTATGCTTTAGCGATATTAAGCCCCAGTACGAATCATTGCTGAGAAAGCATCATTCTGATGGAAGTTTCTTCCGAACTAAATAGAAAAATGGAAGATGTTGTGATGTGTATGTCTTTAACTTTTCAAATCAATTTTCTGAACCTCAAATTCAAAGTTTTGAGGGTTATCAGAAGCATCCAAAAAAAAAAAAATTAGAAATATTGTTCAACCATTAAACTCTTTTTTTCCCGCAGGCCATGTTCCATTTATACTTATTCTGTTACCTGTAAAATAATTGTTTTATGATTATGGTGGGTATTTCAGAGCCCTTGTAAGATTTTAGCTAAGATTCTCTTTTTATTTGGAAAAATTGGGATGAAATATTTTTTTGTCGCTTGCCGTTTGTCGCTTAACGCTTTGAGTATGAATTATATTTTTAGTACTTTTTAAATATTTTCTCCAAATATACAAAAGCTCACTTCACTTACCGCAGTTAAGCCATTAATTTCTTTAACGTGTTTTTTTCTCAATTTCTTCATTTTCACAATATTTCGTCTCAAACACTTAAGGAACAAATTAATTTGTAAAAGAGCGTTTATAAACGAAATTAATATAATTAATTAATTTATATTTTGTTTATGTTTCTTAATTTATAAGCGGCAAATAAAGATTTATTAAATTTTGGTTATAATAAAATAAAATGTGGTTGTTTTATTTCTATTTCTAATTTTATTACTTTAACATTTTAGTTTTGCCAATAGAACTTAAAATCTTTTTGGCAGCTTTACAAATTATCACAGAAAATGTAATTAATTTTTATACATTTTAAGTGATCAATCACATGGAACTTAAAATTTGTGTGTTTGTGTTATATAAAATGAATTGAAATGTAATTGATATTATAGTTTCTTTGGTAGGATAATAATATTAATGGGCAGCTGTCTATATTTGATTATATTTCATTTTACCATTAAGACGTGTGTTGTAGAATTTTGATTTATTTTTAAAACAAAAATAAATATCTTTAAAATTAAGCCTTAGGGTAAGCAATGAATTTTTAAAGTTCTTTAAACAAATAAATATGCATTATCATTTATTTAATTAAATAATTAATTTATTAAATTAACAAATTTATTGAACTATAAGCTAAGATATATTCTATTCGAAGTGTGTTATATAAATCCTCATATGACAGGATCTCGATTAATTTCACTAAAAATATACTAAGGCGCTTACCACTGCTTACCACTCTAAAAATGATAATTTTATTGAAATAATAATTGATTAAACTAAGTTACTCTAAGATGACACGAACTTATCACAATCGAAACGTAACCAAGACTGACTTTATCATTCCTAACATTTCCCATCATACCTTTCGTTGCATAGTTGCTGACAGACGCTGATCCAGCAACTTAACCTTCCCATGCATTCCGTATGAATAAGCAATTTGTAATTGGATCGGGTGCGCATGTAAGTTTGTTGAACTTGTTTGTTATGGATTCGACTGCGCGTGCATTGATCAATTGCTGATCAAGCATTTTTGGGCTGGGTAGAGGTGTCGCCAATGTTAATAACTTGCAGATGAAATAAGACTTAAGTTTGTTGTATTGTATTGTGAAAACTAAGGGCTTTTAAATCACGGAAAGGTATATGAGATATTCACAATTGAACTTTTACTTAATAAACGAAAAGGTTTCTAGATATAGACTGCCACAGCTGGAACCTCAACTATTTCCCGATATAAAATTAAAAAGTCATTTTCTTACAACACTTTTCTATTTCCGACAAAATCCTTGAGGCGGAAGCAGCCGACGTTATAATAGGTTGAGTCTAGCAGAGAATGAGCTAGCGGGATGCCGCAAAAGCTGTTAACTTTAAACACACGCAAAGCCACTTAAAAATAAGATGGCTTGCAAGACTCTAAATAGGCCTGATTAGAAACCTAAAATCACTTCTGTTTATGCCCATCGAAATACACTTAAAACTCTGACTTGGCTCATTAAATGCTGCATAAGCAAGGACTCCAAAGCATTAATAAAGAGCATCATTTGCTACAAAGCTTATCATTCATTTTTAATTAATTCATATGCATATGTTTCTGCGTCCTACAGGTACAGGGAGAGCGGTAGCTTCCTATTTAGTGTAAACCCACTGCAGTGCAGAAATGTTCTTATATTGCGAAACAACTTTATATATTTTTCAAGTATTTCTAGGTTATTTTGTAACCTTTACTTGTTTAAAGTGAATTTTTTTTCGAATTTCGAACAAATCTAGAATTTTCGAATATAATATTTTTGAGAAAAATTGAACTTTTTATATAAAATATATCATTTTTTAGAAATATAGGCTTTTAAATTGATATTGCAGCTAATTTCGAAAATTCGAACTTAAGTTCGAAATTTCGAACATGCTTTTAAATTAAATATTTTTCAGTTTGCTTGCAAGTACATAACTGATAATGTGAAATTTAAGCCATAACATATATATTTGGAAATTTTAAAGGAAAGAAAATTTGTATTTTTATAGGTTATAAATATAATTTCAAAATATTTTGAGCATTTCAACTGATATATTTATGAAATAAAAAAATTTAGGTTAAATTCAAGATTTCCAATATTTACTAAAAATATTTGAACGTTTAGCTTATATGGAATTCAAATCATGATGTAGGGGATATGAGACATAGTTTCACATATATATATATGAAACTAAATTTTTAAAATTAAAAAAATATGAAATCAAATTTTACTAAATTAGAAATTAACTTGTTTCTTATTTAATTTTAAAATTTTTATAACTACGAAAAATTATGGATGAGTTAAGAATTTCGAAATTTTATAAATTTAAAAAATTGTAATTTAAGCTCTCTGCAGTGCAAACAGGCTCGTATATGACAGGACATCTGCACATATTTTTCAAGCTTTTTTTAATCATTTTGTAACCTTTACTTGTTAAAATTCATTTTTTTTCGAATTTCGAATAAATCTAGAATTATCGAATATAATATATTTAAGAAAAATTGAAATTTTTATGTAAAATATATAAATCTTTCGAATATAAGCTTTCACATTGATATTATAGCTAATTTCGAAAATTCGAACTTAAGTTCGAAATTTCGAACATGCTTTTAAATTAAATCCTTTTCATTTTGCATGCACAATTTCCATTTTTAGGGATTGTAAAAGTAATTTTAAAGTATTTTGGGAATTATAATTGATATACAAAGAGCATGCAAAAATTTAGGTTATACTAAAAATGATCAATTTGCAATATTGATGCATATTTTCAGGTTTCGATGAATTCGAAATCGATTTGATTTCATTTAAAAAGTTTTATTGCATTGTTTCAAAGAAAGAAAAAAACACTTTTTCGTACTTTCGGAGTAACATGCGAATTTAAGAATATTAAGAAATGGCCGATTTTATATAATATACATTCTGCTTACCGAAATAGATACGAACTTAACAACAGAACTGCCTGAACGCCAACAATGACTCACCAGTGCAAACCACAACGCGGCTTGAGAATGATACATTCGCATCGAAAGCGTTCGCCTTTGACTACAAACCAGCCAGTTAGGACAGGAAATAGCAATAGTAAACGTATAATACTTTAGAATATAGCCTTTTAATTAAATAATAACAGTTAAATTATAAATTTTGAAGTATTCCTTAGTTATTTTGTAATATTTAATATATGTTCAAATTAAATTATTTCAAGCTTTAAAAAATTTCGAATTTTCGAATATAATTTATGTGCAAAACTACACTTTTAATATTGGAAATATAATTATTTAGAATATAGGCTTTTAAATTCATGTTATAGCTAATTTCGAAAATTCGAACTTAAGTTCGAAATTTCGAACATGCTTTTAAATTAAATATTTTTCAATATGCTGACATAATTTGTATTATAAGACTAATTTTAAGGTATTTTGACATTAATAATTGATATATTAAGAGCATAAAAATATTTTGGTTATGCAATATTGATGAATATCATTAGAAAAAATTAAATTAAATTATGTTTTGATGAATTCGAAATAGATTTGATTAATTAATTTTAAAATTGTTATGGCATTATTATACTTTTTTTTTAAAGTATAATATTTAAAAGTCGTTCAAGCTATTGTACTGTTTTTAAATTAATATTAAAAAAAATATTTAATAAAATTTATTATTTATTTTAAGGTTATTTTATGCTCTCGCATTATGACATTAAAATTTTTTCGACTAAATAACTAAAGATTAAAATGGTATAATTAAATGACTAAAATTTAAGTATTTTGTCGTTAGTAAAATAAAATAAAAAAATAACGCAGAAAAAAATACTTTTTGAGAGTAAATTTATGGCTGACTAAGGCTGGCATGTTAAACATTAAAACAAGAACGCACAAGATATAAGAGACACGTTGTTAATAACATTTTTTACGCTGATGCACACAAAAATATTTTTGTTAAATTAAAAAAAAAAACTCATAATTATATTAATAATGGTTTAATGCATAACTCTGGCATAATTCTATAAATCTTGTTTTTTTTACGAAAAAATAATAATTCATTGAAGTAGAAAATGTTTAATGTTAAATAGCAATTAAACATGATGATATAACCAACTGCTTATGATGATAAAAATATTAAAATATTTTCCTCAAATTATCTTAATTGCAAAGTGGAAAATTATTAAACATATAACGGCATGTTATTGAAATTGGCTTTTAAAAATATTAAAAATTTTTTTATAATTTATTTTTGTATTATTGAGACTAATGCAGGTATATTATTTTTGGCAATATAATAACAAGCTCACATGCAGTTCAATATTTATAGCCTATCTTTAGGCGAATGATTTTCTTATTATGTGTGTGTGTTTTTTTTTTCTTTCTCTTTGGCCTTAATTTCCCTAAGGTTTTTTCTTATCTCATTTATTACATTTATTTTTTAATAAAAATAATCATAAATATAAAATAATAATGTTATTTAAAAACCATAAATAAATATTTGTAAATTGTTGGAACAAGAAAAAGAACTGAAAAATATTTTCTGTTACGTGCCAAAAACTAGAAAATATTTCTTTTTCTTGCAGCTTAAAAGGACTTTGTAGCAATTTCAATTCACTTTATTTTGAAATAAATTTTTTTTATTTATATTTTATTTTTATAGTAAATTTTATGTCTTAAAATAATTTTCCAAATTTAGTTGGAATAAAATTATTTTGTACAGTGTGTAAGTCGGGAAGGTATGCTACTCTGATACACATTAGTCTTGACAGTTCATATTTAGCAATCGTTTATTAGGGAAAAATATTCGCTAAACCAGCGTGTTTTAATCGTTAAAACATTTTATTAAAATCAATCATCGATTACTGTGACGATGAGAAATTTACGTGAAATTACGCACTATTTAGTGAATGATTTAGAAGAAAGAGGGTCTGTAGGTTTTAGGCCCAAACGTAGACCACCAACATACTGCAAGATCGGTTGAAAACATTACTGCTGTTCAAGATAGTATTCAAAATAATCCATCAACCTCAATTCGATGTCGTGCTCAGGAGCTTGTTCTTCAAAGAACAACTTTGGCCACAATTTTTCAGCAGGATTTGCATTTGTTTTCATATAAGATTCACATGACACAAGAGCTTCTTCCACAAGACCATTTACCCCAGCGAACATATGCCAATAGGATGTAACAGTTCGACCATGACTACCCCGATTTTCATGAAAAAGTCATAATGAATAACGAAGCACATTTTCATTTGAATAGAGATGTGCATAAACAGAATAATCGGTTCTAGGGGATGGGAAACCCTTAAATTATTCATCGTCATCTTTGCATCCATTCTAAGTGTTAGTCTGGTGTGAAATTTGGTCAGGAAGAATCATTTTACCTTACTTCTTTGTAGAATGTAAAAGGTGAATGGAGAGCGATATCGTGATATGATTGAAAACTTATTAGCGCTTAAACTGCATGCTTGGGTCTTGATTAACATATTCCCACCCGGGTGGCACATTTATCGGTCTTTTTAGAATACTTGACTATCTAGACCTGTGCCGCTGCGGGTATAAGGGCAGCCCAGTTCCCTGAAGGCAGCAGGGGTCAACTGGAAAGCTCCACGTTATTTCCACGGGAGTCAGTAAGCCCCAGAGTTTCCGCTATTTGTCTCTTTAGACTTTTAGCTATTTCTCTAACTGATTATTGAGGTTGGCCCTTCGAGAGAATCGTGATGGTTGTGGTTTTGCGGCCCCAAATATGAACTGATTATGGTGGCCAGGATCATTTCGCCTTTAATCACACCTACCTGCTGAATGATCCAAATCCAGTGAGCATGCTAGTCATGTGTTCTGGACTAGGAGTTCGATAATCTCCAGCTCTTCAGCAAGGAGTAGTGGTTTGCTGCCCTGCTCTGGCACTGCTGAAATTGAAACTAGGAAAGACCTTTTGCTAGAATTAGGGTCGGCATCCTAGGACGTGAATAACGTTGCTTTTCATTCACAGTGGTTTGACCACCATCTGATTAAGGACCCACGGTTAGCTGCAGATGTAAATCTTATCACGAAATAACAAGACGGTCCCCCTCGGGGGCACATTGATATGTTTTAATAGAATCTCACCGTCATTACATGTGTCAGTGGGGGTAAAAGGGAGCCCAGTCCCCTGATAGGATAGCAGGAGCCAACTAGACAATTCCACTATATTTCCACGGGAATCAGTAAATCCCCACAGTTCAGCTATTTGTATTTTTGGCCTTTTAGCTGTTCTCTGACTGTTTAGTGAGGTTAGCCCTTCGGAAGTATCGTGGTGGTTGTGGTTTCGAGGCTCTCGTTTGAGTTGTGTGGGTCGAATCATTCACAAATGAACACAATGAATGGTCCAGGTCCAGTGAGCATGCATGTCGTTGTGTTCTTAAATTTTATTAAGCTTCATGCGTTCTGGAACAGGAGTTGGATGGTCTGCAACTCTTCAGCAAGGAGTGAAGGCTGCGGTCTGCTTCGGGCTTTTGAAGTTCCAACTAGGAGTGACTGGAGGAGCTATTTGTCTTTTTAGCCTTTTAGCTATTCCCTGACTGATTATGGAGGTTGGCCCTTCAGGGGTATCGTGGTGGTTGTGGTTTCGAGGTCCTTGTTTGAGTTGTGTGGGTCGGATCATTCGCAAATGATCACAATGAATGGTCCAGGTCCAGTGAGCATGAATGCCGTTGTGTTCTTAAATTTTATTAAGCTTCATGCGTTCTGGACCGGAATTTGAATAGTCTCCAGCTCTTCAGCAAGGAGTGAAGGCTGCGGCCTGCTTCGGGCTTTTGAAGTCGCAACTAGGAGTTACTGGAGGATGTGCGTATCTGAAGGCCTTTTAGAGCGAGAATTGCGCTACATTTCATTCACAGTGGTATGATTCACCATCTGGTTATGGCTTACACAGCTGGGAACAGATGTAAATCTTATCACGCATAACAACACGGTGCGACATCTCATACAGCCGGGATTACAATGGAATTACTGCGCGACCTCTTTTCACAACAAGTTATTTAAAAAAATGGTGATGTTGATTGTCCTTCACAGTCGCTTGATTTGCCTGCTCCGGATTGCTTTTCTAAAAAGCCTGCTTTAGGCAAACAAACCTGAAATGCTGGAGCTACTGAAACAAAATACTCTTAATAAAGTAATGAAATACCGCGTGAAATGTGTGAGAATGTAATGAAAAATGTGAGCTCAAAAGGGCTCGTTTTTGTGAGGTTAACAGTGGCGGACATTTATCGGATATTGTATTCTCTACATAATTGCCGGCATTAAATAAAACATTTATCAAGATAAGATCCTTTCTCTTTTATTTAATAAAAAATTATAAACAAACAATGTAGTATACCTTCCCGGCGGACACACTATACTTTAACATAATCGCATATTGTTGTTGTTATCATCATTCAGTGCAGGCGTCTGTTTGGCTGTGTTACTTGTTTTTGTTTTCTATTGTCTAAGTTATTTTTCCGTAGAATTTCTTATAAGCATGTTGTTGTTGTCTTGTGTGTATGAGATTTCTTAGAAACTATGCAGTATTTTCTTACCGATAGTTATTTTTTTTAACTTAAACAAAACATCTTCGTAACGATATTTTTGTGCATTAATAATAAAATTATAGTTTTAATTTATTTTTTAAAATTTACATAACAATTATTTTTAACCCTGAAAAGTTGAACATTTTCAATATCATGTTGCCAAAATCTGTAAATATTTAATTTCTATACATAAATAAATATAAATTTTTATTTTTTATTTTTGTTTTTTTATATATAAAGAACATCATATTATTATGTTTCTTTACATTTTGTATAGATTTTGTTCTTATTTGAAACTTTTGTACATGGAAATATTTTTTGTCAAACAATTTTCATGTTGGAAGCCAAGTTTTTTTTTAAAACTCGATGCGGGTGTTAAATTTAACACAATGTTCCATTACAACTATGCACTTGTATATTTTTTTTTAAATAAAAAAATATATTTTTTAACGTAGAGTGTAAAAAGAATAAGAAAAAATATTTTATCTGCAGTGGCTAAAACTCTATAATTAAAAACAAAATTTTTTAATCCTTGAAAAAACATGTTTTAATGCCAAAAAAAAAAACAAAAAAAAGTGGAATCAAAATCAAGCAGAACTAAAAGTGTGCTGTGATTTGATAAATTTCATTTAATTTTTCTTTTAGCCAGATTAAATTTTTAACCGTTAACATTTTAGTTAACAGAGAATTTATTTCCAAATATGCTCTTTGCTATTTTATGAGGTTCACGGAAATAGTCAAATTCAATTAAATTTAAAATTTTTTTATGCTTTTAACAGCTTTTTCAATAGATGTCTAAAGGCAGGCTTTATATTATTTGCTTTGTGTGTTTTTAGGCGTTCCAAGGAAATGGTTAAAAATCATTAAGTGGTAATAAAGATAAAGTATTTATTATTTAAATTTCATAAAACCAATAAAAATAATATTTTTTTATGCTGCCCAAATTTTGCTTAAAAGGAAGTTTATATATTATAAATTATGTTGCATATTTTAAGGAGTTATAAATATAAATAAATAAAATACTTAAACTTCTTTTTTCACAATATTTATTAAAATTTTAATTATAAATTTTAATTTAATTAAATTTTAATTATAAAAAGTTTTTCCTAACGAAATTTGTTTTCTGAAACACAATAAAAGAAAAAATTTTGTTTAAGATGATTCAAATTTGTATTTTATGAAAAATGATATCTGGCAAATGTCCACCACGACCACGCTGATAAATGTCGATTCTTCCATCAAAGTTCTCAATCACTTTTTGGCAAAATGATGCTATGTTCAGGACAGATAGATCAGTGATAACCACGTCGTCAATAATAGGCCAAGATTAAATTAAGATCTAGCCATAGTCCCTCAAATCCCCCCCCCCCCTCTTACCGGGGGTCACGTAGTCTTGATGGATCTCTTCTTTACCCTGACATGTGTCTTCGGAGGTAATAGGTGGCACTAGTTGCTGGGCTAAGATATAGGACTTTTAAAGTCCGAAGAGTGACTCATTATGCACACACTGGTACTACGGAAACCAATTATCTTCAGGGCTACGGCCCCGTTCTAGATGTTGGTAACGTAGTGGCTGTGGTTTAATTGGGTTTTGAAGAATGTTCCGAAGAGGGGTTAACAAAAAAATAAGTTCAACATTCAAATAATTGTCCTAGTTCTGCTTGCAACAGGACTAGGAGGTGGATACTTTCCAACTCCAGCAAGAAGTGAGGCTACGGCCCTGCTATCATGCACTGGAAAATTGCTACTAAGGCACCAAGTGTGTTTGCGTCTTAGAATGTGAATGATCATTTTCCTACACTCACTAATAAGACCACCATCAGATTATGACTCCATGGTGCTGATGTAAATTATATCACACACATCTCGTGATAGCGTGATTCATTGACTCTTACCGTATTGCCAGCCTTATCTTCAAAAAATAAAAAGAAAAAACGACCCAGTCACGCATAGCACACCATACAGTGACACGTTGAGCATGCAAAGGCTTCTCAATAAACGCTCAAGGATTTTCAGAAGCCTTAATAGGACAATTTAGATGCCCCTGTAGGCTAGTACGTAGTGCTTTAGCTTGTCAGTCTGAGGGTTGTGTGTTCGATTCCCAACGAAGACCTTGGTTTTTTTTTACTACAAAAATAAAAATTGACTGTCGGTGAGTCATGGTCACTGGTCGCTGTGCTGTCTTATACGATAGTTAATTTCCGACTATCCTTCTACTTTCGTCACCTGTTGTAGCACGGTACTTGACTAAATAGGCATTGTTGCCTGAGGTGCTACATCTCTTTAAAAAAAAAAATTACGCTTGAGACATGCCCTGACAAGTGAAAATGGGGTTCATCTGTAAAAATGCTTTTTTTCAGAAAAACTAGCCGGTTGTTCCTGAATGAATGGAGCGGCGACGTGAATGGTCGAGCAGCTTCAATTCCTGCACCAGTTGAACCTTGTAAGGTTTCAAAGTCTAATTCTTACGCAAAATTCGCGATATGGTGATTTTGGATAACCCCACTTGTTCAGAACCTCAAGGATTTGGATATACTTCAAAACTGTCGCTTACGGCTGCAATGTTTTCAGTTGAACGATTCAGTCGAACATGCGTTGATAAAATGGCTGCCAGTTAAAAAAAGTGCTGCCAATTTTAACTTCTATAGCTCTATAAAACACCCTGTATAACCTTTTTTTCTCTGTTTTGAATAAAATGGTTTCAACTTAAGTTTAAAATAAAAATATTTAAGTTGTTTTAAGAATTTTATTTACTCTTTTTGTGCTAATTTACTTTATTTGATATTAAAACAAAGAATATATTTCTCCTGAAACTATGAAACATTTTTTGAAAACATTAATTTTAACAGATAAAACACCGGGTTTTAAACTTTTATAAATAAATAAACATGAACAGGAAATTATTACCATGATTATTAAAAAAAAAAATTAATAATAATTGAAAATAATTGAAAACAATTGAAAGCAATTATTGTTCACTTAAAAATATGAAATTATATGAAATATGAAATAAAAATGAAATCAAGTCATTATTATTAAAATTTATTTTTTTTATCAAATTGGTACAAAAAGTTTTTTATTTTATTTGTGCCTAAAAATATGCAACATTTTGGTGAAGTTAATGTATCGTCACTTATGTTAAAAAAAAAATTAACTTTAACTCTTTAAATAGAAATTTAATGCTTCATGATTCCAATAAAAATTTATCAGATTTTGTTTAAAAGACTTTATATTATTTTTTCTCTCCTAAAAATATGCAGCATTTTGTGTATTATAAGTGGCAATTTAAAAGGAAATTAAAATGAATTTTTATTCTACGAAGTCAAGACAAAAGTTGTAAGTTAAAAAAATGGAATAATAAATTTTTACTCTGAATTTTTAATTATAAAAATATTTTTTTTATAAAAAATAAAATATTTAAAAATTATTTTCTTCTTAAAAATAAATAATTAAAGTAATATTTAGAATTCAAGAAATGACTTTGATAAATTCTGACAGTTTTACAGAAATTTATAGGGAAATAATAATGGAATAAAAAGGATTTAAATGCCATCATGTAGAACAAGATGTTAGAAAATGTACTGGTTTTCGGTAATCACGCAGGAAAGAATAGTCTTAAAAAATATATTAAAAATTTGTAGCTCTTAAATATTAAACGATATTAAAAATCTTTAGTAGGAAAACAAATAGATTATTCGGATTTGCATAAATAATACGTCACCTGAGTTTGAATGTTAAAAAGTTAAAATGAAGCATACTTTTGGGTGCTAAAAATAAAATTATGGAAGTGAAATTTCATGCCTCGTATAACAGACAAGTTACACCAGAAGCTAATCGATGAATATATTTTGTTTTTGGTACGGGGTTTATTTTTGTTTTTAATTTTCCCCTAAAAATATTCTATAGAAAATTTATAAATTTTTTTTTTATTATTATGGTTAAAGTTCGATCTCCTGACTTGTTTTACTGAAAACAAAATAATATTTGTTTTAAATAAACCTTCTTTTTGAGTCCTTGCAGTTTAAATCAGAAACTTTTTGAGTTTCAATCATTTTTAGCTTTGTGATGAAGGGGCCAAAAAGTTTTTTCCCACTCTACATACATACGTATGCATGAACATAGCCGTAAAATATATTAAGCTTAAGTTGGAACTTTTGCACAGTTTTAGAAAAGAAAAAAAAAACATATTTTTACAACGCCATAAGATAGGCAAAAAATTTCATAATTCTTTTTTCTATTCTTAACGAAATAGAAGCACGCTTTTGCTGAGATGATAAAAAAATTTAAGTAATGCAACAAATTACTTTATCACATTTTAAGAGTATCTTCAAACTAAATACATTTTCTTTTAAAAGCAGCATACTTTACGGCTTAAAAAATGTAGCAAATAAAAAAGGAAATTCATTTTAACATTAAACTTAATTGTTTTAACACTTTTTTCATTGCTCAATTTTATTGTAAACAAAATGTCTGAAATGCTTATTTGATTTAAGAAGATTTTATTTAAAGCCAAACAAGCGTAAAGACAGAATTTATGAACTAGACTGACTTAAATAAACGATGAGTAAAATGAAACAGCATTTATCAAAAGTCAGTTATAAATTAAAGCACAAAAAAACAAAATTGAACAAAATTAAATTTAGAAAATAAATACAACAAATTTTTTGTAGAATAAAAACGCGATTTTATTTAATTTCAATTCCGTTTGTATTTGTTTTAGGAATGTTAAATTTTAATATTTATTTTTACAGTTTGAATTTTTAACTATTAAATAGCTTTTATTTTGTTAAAAATATTTTCAAATGCTTACTTATCCCTCTATAAGAGGATTAAGTTTTTGTTGCATAGTTCTAGGCTAATAACAATTTTAACAACATTTTCAACAAAACAAAGCCAACATAAATTATTGCACAATTTTCTAGGAAACAAAATTTTAGGCAGATTAAAATATGTTGTAATAATTATTAAGAATATTTAAAAAATGTTGCATACTTTAGTGAGCAATTCTAAGAAATTTTCTTTATTTTTATTAATTAATTTAAGTTAGTTAAAGTTCTATTGAGTTAAAGCTTTACTTGGGTTTGCATTTATTTTAAAAATAATGCGTAATAAAATTTAAATTTATTCACTGCATACTTCAAGGCGGAAATAGTTCGGTTTTTTTCATAAAGCAATTTAGTTAAAATTAAAACTGGTTTTTAAAAAATTAATTAAAACTTATTAATGGAAATTGTTGCATACTTTAAAGGGCATAATTTACTTTTAAGACATACTTTAGGAGAAAAATGCTGTTATGTTTAGAAAATGTTATATACTTTAGGGAAAAAATCATTTTAAGAAATTATTATTATTATTATTTTAAGTTAATTTACGTTATCTATCGAGTTAAAGTTTCGTTTCAAAATAGTAGGTAGTGAAATACATACTTCAAGGCGGAAGTATTTCTTTTTTCCATTTAACGAAAACATACTTTAAGGCGCAGCATTTACTTTTAAGGCGTACGTTAGGCAAACAATTCTAGGAAGATGTAATAATTAACATGCATTTTTAGAAAATGTTGCATACTTGAGTAAGTAAGAAATTATTATTATTATTTTAAGTCAATTTAAGTTAGTTAAAGTTCTGTAGAGTGAAAGCGTTTCTTTGGTTTGCGTTTCGTTTGAAAATAATAACTAATAAAATTTTAATTTATTGCATATTTTAAGGTTAAGGTTGCATATTTTAAGGTTAAGTTAAAACTAAAACTTAGATTCGCAGAAAATTAGTTAGAATTTATTTATGAGAATTTGTTGCATACTTTAAGGCGTACACTTTAACCTTAAGGCAAACTTTAGGGAAAAAATTTAATGTTGTAATAAATAAGAAGAAACTGTTGCATACTTTGGTAAATTAATAATTTTAAGAAATAATTAATTTTTTTGAAAATGTTGCATACTTTAGTGGGCAAGAAATTTTTTTTTTATTTTAAGGTAATTCAAGTTAGTTAAACTTCTATCGAGTTAAAGCGTTTCTTTGGTTTGCTTTTTCGTTTGCGAATAATACTTAATAAAATTTAAATTAATTTGTTGCATACTTGAAGGTATACATATTTCCTTTTATTCTTTTATGAAAAGAGCTTGCATGTAAGATAAAGCAATTTAGTTAAAACTACATTTGATTTGTACAAAATGAGTTAAAACTTATTTATGAAATACTGTTGCATACTTTAGGGCGCAAGATTTTACTTTTTTTTATTTAATGCATTATTTTTTCTGTTTAAGCTAGAGTGATTTAGTTAAAACTAAAGCTGGTTTTGTAAAAAACAATGGATGTATACATTAAGACGCTAAAAATTTACTGTTTTTAATGAAAAAAATCCGTATTTAAGCTAAGCAGTTTAGATACACTTAAAACTTATTTGTGAAAAATTATTGTATAGTTTAAGGCGCACGATTGATTATTTTTCTTTTGTGAAAAAAATTCCGAAATTCAGTTAAAATTTTCCAAATTTTGAAATCTTACAATTCGATAAAATTTCAAGGGACATCGACGCTTAAAATTTGTATTTTTCAACTGAAGTTTAATTTAGTTTTTCGGTGTTTAAATAAAGAAAAATACTTTTATACTCATAATTAGGCTTTTGTTTGGCTTTATTATGTTTTAGCAAAGAAAAATATTTTTTTTATATAATGCTTTTCAGCCTAAAAGTATACTTTCTTTTGTAAGGTTTATTTCGTTTTCATTGCTAAAAAACCCCAATGATGCGTTTTTTACAACAAATTTCAGTCCAAAATATATTATTTCTAGTTTTTTTTTCTTTTTTTTTTGTTGTATTATAAATCATGGCAACCTTAGAAAAGTTTGGTGATAGTTTTATGCTCAAAATTTGCCGTAGTTGATTTGATAGTTTTTGTTGTTGTTGTTGTTGTAACTAAATTACGGGTAAGAATATAAATTTTTTTTTCAAGATTTTAACATCGAATATTAAAAATACCGAGGCAAGAGTTTTTGACACAAAAAATTTATTAAATAGTTTTTGTTACAAATTTCTACTGCCTATATTTAGGCGTTAAAAAATTTTTTTTAAAAATTTTTGCTTTTAAATTTTGTTTAAGAAAACCTTAACATTTCTTAATATGGTAGTGAAAAATTTATATTAGAGTGTATGTGTGTAGGAATCCCTATTATCTTTTATCAAGGTCAAGACCATGACTGTTGGAGGAAAAGCAAAATGATGAACAAAAAGAACGTTATAAATTTTTTATTTCTTTTCCTTTTCTTTATTTTTATAATACGTTTTTTTTTTAAATTGTTCTACTTTAAAACTAATATTGTTGTAAATAAAAGAAGAAGAAAAAAAATGTTAATTCTTTTAAATAAATAAAAGCCAAAACACCTTTTAAGTAGAAAAAACACTTCGTCCAAAGGACCCTTGAAGCTTAAAATACAAACTCAACAGTGTATTCGGAATCCTTTTAGTTTTGTAATTTGTGAATGTGTATGTGTCTATGTGTGTGTATGTGTGCGGGTGAGCTTTTAACCAGCTGCAGTTTAAGTAGAAACGCTTGCCTTTACCCCAGATAATAGATAAAAGTAGTTTTGGATAAAATAAAAATGTTTGCATTAGTTACGATGGCAGTCGCTGGCATTAAGTCTGGTGATTATGTTGTTATTTTTGTTTTTTCCTGGTACTGGCTATTAAAATTCTGCTTTTTTCTTTGGCCCACCTTAGCAAAGAACAAAAACAACAAGCAAGATTTTTTCTATTAATATAGTGCAAAGGGTGTTTTCTATAGAGGTATAGAATTTTGAAATGAAATTTTTTAAATTGATATGAAATTCAGTATATTCGAAAGATAATCTTCTGTCATTATAATTTAAATATGACTTTTGGCTTATGGCAAAGCCTTGGCAAGCTCTAACTGAGTCTTATCTCAAGATCCAATTTTCGCTGACTTTTTGCCAACATTTGTGAAGCTATATAATAATGCGAGGAATTTTTTCCTCCATGTGATAAATCATTTCGGGCGGCTCCACATATCCCCACAGAAAATGGTTTAGTGACAATAAGTCACACGATTTTGGAGGCCAATGCCTGGGTACAAAATGAAAAATAATAAATCAATTGTGTCACGAGTTGTGTAACATATGAAACGATCTTGGTAAAATCACATTATGACTGTTCGATTGATGAGCGAAAAAGTCAATAATCATCATAATTATAGTAGCCATTATTGACTGTAACCTACTGATCAGTATCGTTTTTAAAGAAGTACGGACTAATAACTCCACCAACCCATAAAGCAAACCAAATAGTCACTTTTTCTCGATGTAATATAGTGGTTCAAAATGCACTTAAGGATTATTATCGCTGCAACAATGGCGGACATACCCATTCAACCAAAGTGAGCTTCATCGGGATCCATGTAATTTTGTTTTTTTTTTCTGGGCTCATTTATGAAATTTAAACTCGATTAGATAATCCAGTGACATTAATGGTTTCGTTGACTTCTGTTCCTAAGCTCGCAAACCAAAATCTTTATGCAAAATGTGCCAAAAGGTGAATCGAAGCATATCCAATATCTGTGCACGATGACACATACACTGATAAGGATCTTCTTTTACGCTGCTCTCTACAGCAGCAATTAATTCTTCTGTACGCACTATAGGAGGTCTTTTGTCAATGCGTGTTATGATTTAGAGTAACGCAGTGTGAACCCCTTTCATAGTAAATTGAATTAATTGCCCTGACGTGCGGCGGGCTTATGTGGTTCAATTCGATTGGGAAAGAATATCACTATTTGTAGTGCTCCAGTTTTTAGAATACTTAATCACTAGACTGACAGTGCATCTGTAACAAATCTAAACTTTCTTTTAAATTTTAAAAAAGATCTATATTGCTCCAAAGCACAACAGTTTTTATCAGTATACTTTACTAAAATAAACATTCTTTCCAACATTCTAAAGGGTTTGCTGTTAAATAAGTTTTGTTTTTTAATGATTGTTAAGTTTTCAAGTAATTTTTTTAAAAAACCACTAATAGTAATTCGATTATTCGAATAATATTTATTCGATTAATATTTATTCGATTAATATTTATTCGATCGGAATAATATAAATACGATTCAAGTACTATTTATTCGACTATTCGAACAACACTTATTCGATTATTCGAATAATTTTTACGCGATTATTCACATAATATATATTCGATTTGAATAATATTTTTTTATTAATTATTTGAATAATATATTTTCGAGTGTTCGAATAATATTTATTCGATAGCTCAAATATTATTTATTCGACTATACGAATATTATCCCTTCGATTATTCGAATATTATCTCTTCGATTATTCGAATAATACAGTAAAATGCACGTCATACACCATATGTTTTTCAAATAGAACCATGATTTGCAATATAAATTTGCACAATTTGGAAGCGTTATTCAGGCTTCAGCCTATTGATGCTGAAATCCGAAATCCAACTTAACATAAGCTGCCAGTTAAAAAACTGTTAAAAACTATACCTCCATAAAAACACCCGATACAAATAGTCTGTCGTATGTCTCTAGATGGCAACTAAATCATGTTATAAAAATATTTAAATAGTATTTGCTGCTTTTAACCATTTTTACTTTTATAGCAGCCGCTGTAAAAGTCCCTAACAACAACAAAAACAACAAAAATTGTCATAAAACAAATTTTTCAATAATAATTTTTAATATAAATTTTTTAAGAATTTTTTATTTAAAGTTTTTGTCAAGTCAACTCATAAATACTGGTGCTCAACAGAAAGCATTAATTTTTACGAATGCAACACTGGAGGCATCCTTCACCCCTTGATTGCCATGTAACAGTTGACGTTGACACTTCATTGTGATAGAAAAGGTTTTTGGAATTAATAGCTTACAATCATGGCATGGGGCGCCATCGAAAATTGGATTGTTGTAGTTGGTCTGCTGAAATGCAACATGGCAAAGACGATACATTTCCAATGCTGTTATCGCTTGGAATCACTTGCAATTTTGTGTATTGTGCTGTGAAGATACTTGAGGATGCTGGTGGAATGCGTGATAAGATATACGTCTGTACCTAGCTGTGCAAGCCATAACCAGACGGTGGATCATACCACTGCGGATGAAATATAGCGTCATCCTCGCCCTAGAAGGCCTTCAGCTACGTATATCCTCCAGTCACTCCTAGTTGCAGCTTCAAAAGCCCGAAGTAGGCCGCAGCCTTCACTCCTGGCTGAAGAGTTGGAGACTATCCAACTCCCGGCCCAAAACGCAGGACCAGGAGTTGGACAGGTCCAGTGAGCAATCATGCTCACAGCAATCATGCTCACTAGACCTGGACCATTCCTTGTGTTCATTGTGAATGATCCGACCCATACAACTCAAACGAAGGCCTCGAAAACACAACCACCACGATACTTCCGAAAGGCCAACCTCAATAATCAGTCAGAGAACAGCTAAAAGGCTAAAAAGACAAATAGCTGAACTCTGGGGCTTTAATGATTCCCGTGGAAATATAATGGAATTGTAAAATTAGCTACTGCTAGTCTTGAAGAGGACTGGGCTCCCTTTTACACCCGTTGACACATGTAATGACGTTAAGATTCCGTCAAAACATCAATGTGCCTCCGGCGGGAGGGAGCTGGTGGAATAAGAGACCATCAAAGATCCAGCCTCACTGTGAGAACTCCGCTCCGTAAACCATCAAAGCCGTGAAAAAACGAATCGTCCTAAAACCGCAGCGAAAAAAGAAAAAAAAATTGTAGCGAGAAATGTAAATTTCGTAAAAATTCATTTTCGAAGATGACACAGCACGTATAAGTGACATACTGGACAGCTGTTTACCGCCACATTGAAGGAAAAACATAAGCGAAAGTTTAAAACGTTACTCAGCCGATAAGCGAAAACGCTCACTGACCAATTCAGTTTACTGATTTTAAAATCATCAGCGTAAAAGAAACGTTCAATAAACAGAACGATCGTGTAATCGAGCATACGGCCATCTTTAGAAGCATTCCAACTCAACTTGAGGGTTCATAAAGCCTACCATTTCGTGACTGTAATGGTAGCGTTAGAAGTGTGCTGCGATGGCATTACCCAGCTCCAGTTTTGCGAGTAAGGAGTGAAAACATTGGCTAAAGTATATTAAACGACCGCGGTAAAACCCCCCGTTGAAGCCTCTCAACCAACATGACTCTACTCCAGATCAAAAAGCTAATAAGATTCAACTGTGGCTCAAAAACATCAGACATAGGAATTCAATCACATTTCAATTACAATTACATGTAATTAGTAATTGAAAATTTCCAATTACAATTACATGTAGTTTAGTAATTAAATGTGTAATTAATTACAAACTGTAATTGATATCCTCCAAGTCTGAAAAACGTCTAGTATGATGGGGAATCTGCTACAAGGGTCATAAGATTGACCTAAGTATACCAATCGACCATCTTGGAACCCTCTGAACCAATAAATATTCATCAATAATTAGGTACCCCTGTAGGCTAGTAGGTAGTGTACTAGCTTTTCAGTGTGGGGGTTGTGGGTTCGATTCCCAACAAAGGCCTTGGTTTTTTTTCACTACAAAAATAAAAATTGACTGTCGGTGGGGCTGCTCAGCGATGAAGGCATTGTCACTGGTCGCTGTGCTATCTTTTATACGGCAGTAAATTTCCGACTATCCTTCTACTTTCACCACCTGTTTCATCTCTTCTCTATCCCTTTCCTAACGAATGTAGCACGGTACTTGATTAAATAGGCATTGCTGCCTGAAGTGCTACTTCTCTTTAAAAAAAATATTCAGCCAGACACTTTTCCGACTCATCCAGCAAAAATGACTCAACTGTGTCTCAAAAACGAAAGTACCGCACTTTATATTAATTATTACCCAGCTAGTAGTGCAGCCCTTAACCCTTTGGATTGCAAAATGGGATCCACATTAAAGGGTTTTTCTCTTCTTGTCACCCAAACAATGAGTCATTGAGGCGAGCCCTTGTTCGTGCAGTAGGCAATTTCCTCAAGCATGAACTGCGTCTTGCGATCGATGAGTGGCTGCATCGTATTAAATCGTGCTAGAAGGCAAATAGAAGTCATGTTAAATAAGTTTTAAGAGGAGAAGCCATTGAATAACCCAACAAAATTAAGAAAAATTTTTAAATATTTTTTAAATTTTCGTTTTCAATTGTCGCCGCTTTGACTGTGTGCCAGTATTTGTGACTTGACTTTTAATATTTTTAAAATCTTTATTTTATTTCTATATGGTTTTTTTAAAATATCTTTTTTTTTTGTTTAAATTTTACCACAGAGTAAAAATTTTGCTAAACTTCCTTATTTTATATTGACATTTTTTTGCTTCAAACTAAAACCAAATATTTATTTATTTTAAACTAAAATGAAATGAATAACATACACTGGAGAAAATAATTATAGGACTGCAATGCAAAATATATTTAGCTAGCGCTGGAAAATATGCAACATATTTTAAGAAAAATTAAGGTGAATTATTAAGTGGATTTTTATGCAGTGCAGTGATTCAGATGATATGCATTGGTGATTCTGACTGATGTCACTAAATATGTCCTTCACATTTTTTTTAGAAAAATTAGCGAATGAATTAAAAACCTGGGGGATATTATAGAGACTTATACTAAGTTCACATTTGTGTTCTTGAAGGCGTTTAAGCAAAATGTTTTAAAATTTAAACACAACCGTTCACGCTATAATTGAGATGTTTAAGGCTGAGGTCATATCTATTTTTTTTTAACCTTAAAAATAATTTTTTGTAGTGAAAACAGCGGGTTTAGTTGGGAATCAAACCCAAACCCCAGACTGATTAGTTAAGTACACTACCTACTAGCATAGAGGGGCCAAAACGCACTTAGCACATCCCAAAATTAAATGAAATTCAGAGTTGTGTTTGGAATTTAGTGTTTAAGGACGTATTTAAATCTAAAACAACTCATTTGAGATGTTTAACAAAACACGTCAATCTATGGTAAAACATCTCAAAATTGACGTGCTTACTGCTTAAACACGATTGAGTTGTTAAACACGCTAGGTGTGAACATAGTAATTTGTTGTTATTTTTCTTAACTTTTAGGAAAATGCCATGCTCCTATAAAATTAATAATAAACAAAAGTCTTTGAAGCATAACTACCGTTCCGCATAAATTTTTCCCACTTCTGAAGAACTTAACCATCACAATGTACGTCAGAACTAACGATCAGTATCCCAAGAATTTATTTGCGGCGTCTATGAGTTTTTTCTCAGCAAATTTCACCTTTTTAGTTCCTGTCTTAGCCTAAGATACGAACGCTGGACATGAATCGTTTTATCTGCGAGAGTTACTAAAATTTAGTCCATTATGTCCGTTAAATCTTTAGGCCTTAGGGCCGTAGGGATGTTCTACTTCTACCACAATCACAATTTGATATGCGTGTGGGTACAAAATGAAATGAAAAGTTAGCTATTCATCAGTTGCATGTTTTGCGTCTTTGGGTATAATACGCGATCATAAGTTCAAATCCCAACAAAGTGTCAAGTATAAAGGTGAATGAATTCTTGAAAAACGCCTTGACCGGTGGTATTATAGTTATAATTGTTAGGTTATCCTTCTTAATTTTTAGGAACATGCGGCTTCTATTAGTTTCGGACCCTCATTCTTCATAAAATAAAAAAAAAAAAAAAATAAAAGTATTTGGAGCGTAACCACAGTTCCGCATAAATTTCCGAGTTTTGAACACTTTAGCCATCACATTGTACATTATAATTGTGCTCATTATCCCAAGAATTTATTTTTGGTATCTATAATTTCTGTCTCTTGGTCAGTGCTCAACCTCTTTTCATCTCTTTAGTTCCTGTCTTAGCCTAAAATACGAATACTGGACATGAGTCGTTTTATCTGCCAGAGTAATTATTATGTCTGCTAAATCTTTAAGCCTTAAGGCTGTAGGGATGTTCCTACTTCTCCCACAATTACAATTTGGTGTGCGTGTGGAAATAAAATGCAACGAAATGTTAGCTATACATCAGCTGCATATATTGACGATCATGAGTTCAAATCCCAACAAAGTGTCAAGTATTTAGATGGAGGATTTTTTTAAAAACAACATTTAAAAACGTGATAAATAAAAAGCGGGCAATTGCTTTTGGCGTGAGCCTACCAATCATACAGACGACTGTTATTTCTGCTTAACTCCTGCCATTAAGCATAGTTTATCTATGAAGAAAAGAGGAACGGTTAAATACCCTAATCTCCCATCTGTTCTGTCTGCATCACACTCAGACACTTTGCCAGTCCCTTCTCCACCCCAAAGCTATGGAATTTTAGAGGAATGTGGTGATAAAGACTGTGAAGAAGGAGCAACCTATCCTTCTACATCTTATGACCCTGATTTTGAGGTAAGCGCTAGTAAGTCACGTGAAGTTTAACTTAAACCAGAAGCTACAGATCCATTTCGGACTCAATATTAAATTGCGAAATCTGCCACTGTAGCCGCTAAAGAACTTCCATATTATAAACTAGTCAAAATATATTTTCTTGTCCTATAATTATATCCTCCAGTGTGTTAAACTATCAACAAAAATATCTTCATGTTCTTGCTGAACTGAAAATAGTCTCTTGGCAACTTTAACCTCAAATGCTCAAACTGTCAACCATTTAAATATTTTTGCTTCATAATTAAAAAGAGAATAAAAATTTAAAAAATTGCTGTGTAGGCAGGCATTTTGTAAATGCCCTGCCTTTTGCGCCACTGATAAAGAAATGCATTTTTTGAATGCCTAAAATGGATGAAGATGAAATAATGAAATATGATAACCACAGGCTTATAACCTCAAATAACCAAAAAAAAAAAAAAAAGAAAAAAAACAAGAAATAATAGCAGAGCAACTGAAAGATAGAACCAGGAATTTAAAATTTCATGTTGCTCTAAAGATGCATGTCATGATATTTTTGTCATTAAACTTTTAATTGCTTGAACTGCTGGCAAAAATTTGAAATGCATAAAAGAGCAAGATAGAGAGAAAAGCAAAGCAGCTAGAGTATAGTAGCTAGAGGAAAAAAAATGACAACTTCCACCGCAAGCCAACCGCATAAACTAAAATAATTGTTAGTTTTGCTTAACAAATAGAAATTTTAATACACCGTAACACTGGCATAAATGCAAAACACCCAAAAAAGAAACCAACAATTTTCATCCATAACCTCAAAATGTTGCATTTGTGACAAACTATTAAATGACTTGAATTTAAAATTGTTCTTATATGAGAAAAAAAATAAGAAAAAAACCCCAAAACTTCTTTATAACGGGTGATTTTTATAGAGGTATATACAGCTTTGAGTTAACAATAATTTTTTTTTTATTAGCTGTCTAATAATTTATGTTTCTTTGGTTTGCAACTTCACTATAAATAGACTAACGGCTGTATAGTGTTGCCAAATTGTTCCGTTCAAAATATATGTCGGGCTTTAAGTCTTTTTTACGGTCAATAGAATCATCCATCATGGAACGTTGTTGCAACACGCTTACTTTTAAAGATGAAACGTATTTGGTTTTCTTTTTCGAACCAGCACTCAGGGGTGATGTTTTCAATTCCTTTTCTTAACGTCCCTTCCGGCTGTTTGTTCACAAATGGCGAGCGCTTTCGATGTGAATACATCATTATCAGGCCACGTTCTATTATGTACTTTTTAACTCCGTGACCTTTATACATGCAATATGCCTAGCAAATTAGGTTATGTGGAGGAGGCAAGAGGAGTAGTGTTTGTGGACATTAAATTTGAACATTCCTCCATTGAAAGTGACAGGAAAGACCTCTGGAGGGAGTTTATTATTTAGGAAAATAGGTAATGGAGAGGAGGCAAGAGGAAGTAGTGTTTGTGGACATTCAATTTGAACTTTTCTCC
Organism: Trichopoda pennipes; assembly: GCA_030448955.1. Lineage (NCBI taxonomy): Eukaryota > Metazoa > Arthropoda > Insecta > Diptera > Tachinidae > Trichopoda > Trichopoda pennipes. Next base: position 9,014,752 of record JASKUP010000002.1, read on the forward strand.
ATTGAAAGTGACAGGAAAGACCTCTGGAGGGAGTTTATTATTTAGGAAATTAGGTAATGGAGAGGAGGCAAGAGGAAGTAGTGTTTGTGGACTTTCAATTTGAACTTTCCTCCATTGAAAGTCACAGGAAAGACCTCTGGAGGGAGTTTATTATTTAGGAAATTAGGTAATGGAGAGGAGGCAAGAGGAAGTAGTGTTTGTGGACATTCAATTTGAACTTTCCTCCATTGAAAGTGACAGGAAAGACCTCTGGAGGGATTTTATTATTTAGAAAATTAGGTTATGGAGAGGAGGCAAGAGGAAGTAGTGTTTGTGAACATTTAATTTGAACTTTCCTCCATTGAAAGTAACAGGAAAGACCTCTGGAGAGAGTTTATTATTTAGGAAATAAGGTTATGTGGAGGAGCCGAGAGGAGTAGTGTTTGTGGACATTAAATTTGAACTTTCCTCTATTGAAAGTGACAGGAAAGACCTCTGGAGGGAGTTTATTATTTAGGAAATTAGGTTATGGAGAGGAGGTAAGAGGAAGTAGTGTTTGTGCACATTCAATTTGAACTTTCCTCCATTGAAAGTGACAGGAAAGACCTCTGGAGGGAGTTTATTATTTAGAAAATTAGGTAATGGAGAGGAGGCAAGAGGAAGTAGTGTTTGTGGACTTTCAATTTGAACTTTCCTCCATTGAAAGTGACAGGAAAGACCTCTGGAGGGAGTTTATTATTTAGGAAATTAGGTAATGGAGAGGAGGCAAGAGGAAGTAGTGTTTGTGGACATTCAATTTGAACTTTCCTCCATTGAAAGTGACAGGAAAGACCTCTGGAGGGATTTTATTATTTAGAAAATTAGGTTATGGAGAGGAGGCAAGAGGAAGTAGTGTTTGTGAACATTTAATTTGAACTTTCCTCCATTGAAAGTAACAGGAAAGACCTCTGGAGAGAGTTTATTATTTAGGAAATAAGGTTATGTGGAGGAGGCGAGAGGAGTAGTGTTTGTGGACATTAAATTTGAACTTTCCTCTATTGAAAGTGACAGGAAAGACCTCTGGAGGGAGTTTATTATTTAGGAAATTAGGTTATGGAGAGGAGGTAAGAGGAAGTAGTGTTTGTGCACATTCAATTTGAACTTTCCTCCATTGAAAGTGACAGGAAAGACCTCTGGAGGGAGTTTATTATTTAGAAAATTAGGTAATGGAGAGGAGGCAAGAGGAAGTAGTGTTTGTGGACTTTCAATTTGAACTTTCCTCCATTGAAAGTGACAGGAAAGACCTCTGGAGAGAGTTTATTATTTAGGAAAATAGGTAATGGAGAGGAGGCAAGAGGAAGTAGTGTTTGTGGACATTCAATTTGAACTTTCCTCCATTGAAAGTGACAGGAAAGACCTCTGGAGGGAGTTTATTATTTAGGAAATGAGGTTATGGAGAGGAGGCAAGAGGAAGTAGTGTTTGTGAACATTTAATTTGAACTTTCCTCCATTGAAAGTAACAGGAAAGACCTCTGGAGAGAGTTTATTATTTAGGAAATAAGGTTATGTGGAGGAGGCGAGAGGAGTAGTGTTTGTGGACATTAAATTTGAACTTTCCTCTATTGAAAGTGACAGGAAAGACCTCTGGAGGGAGTTTATTATTTAGGAAATTAGGTTATGGAGAGGAGGTAAGAGGAAGTAGTGTTTGTGCACATTCAATTTGAACTTTCCTCCATTGAAAGTGACAGGAAAGACCTCTGGAGGGAGTTTATTATTTAGAAAATTAGGTTATGGAGAGGAGGCAAGAGGAAGTAGTGTTTGTGGACATTCAATTTGAAATTTTCTATATTGAAAGTGACGGGAAAGACCTCTTGAGGAACTTTACTCCACATATGGTTTGTTTTGCTTAAAAACGAATTTAATTTGGCTAATCAATAGTTGGATACCCTACAGTCCCCTATGAGACTCTCTGCTCTCTTCCGTACGCGGTCGAGCAACTTCAAAATAGATTTTAGCGCTCCGGCCCATACATGAGAGCTGTATTCTATCTTTGGACTATTATAAATAGTACGGAGATGGAGTTAATTATCTCCTACACAATTTTTTAACACCGAGAAACTTGAAGGATTCTTTAGAAACTTGAAAAATGTCTTTAGACCATCGAAAATCACACTGAATTTTCATGCCAAGAACATTAAGAGCGTACGATTCCGTAATAACTATTTCACTCATAGTAACAGATGTAGCACTAATTCCGAATACAGATCTATGCGTAAGCATGCAATATTGCGTCTTATGGGCATTAAAATTGACTCTATTTAAACGACCCGATTCCAAGATAATCGCGAGATCGTGATTTAGTGTATCATCATTGCGGCGTATCCACTTATCAACAGAGACGACGTACAGTGCCTATAAAGGAAGTCATGGCTGCTGTAAAGCATAGCGTAGACAAAGATCCGAACCAGTCGATTCACCATTGCATCTAGGTGTACATTCACTTTATGGAAGACTTTGCCAAAAGAGCTTGACTTACATGCTTACAGAATTCAACTCGTGAAAGAATTGAACCCTTACGATTGTCTATCAAGACGTAGATAAGCTAAATGGGCCCTAAAACAAGATTGCCCTTCGTTGTTTCGAAAGCGAAATTTGTTTAGCGATGAAGCTCACTTTTATTTGAGTGGACACGACAATACACAAGACTGCCGTATTTGGAGTGATGATAATTCTCAAGTGTAAGCATGGAGACACCGAAATAACTGACTGTTCGCCTATGCTTTTTGGGGGTTGGTGGAATCATTGATTCGTTCATCTTCAAAGCACAGCAGTGACCTTATGCTGGTCAGAACGTTACAGTCAATGGTGAACGCTATAGAGTCATGATTACTGACTTTTTAGTTCATCAATTGAACAGTCATGATGTACAGGAGCTATGGCTTCGACAAGATGGGGCAACATGTCACACACATACACTCGTGCCGCTAGGGATTTATTGAAGGAAACGCTGGGTAACCGCATATTTTAAAGTATCGGAGCCGTAAATTGATTTCCAAGATCGTGCGATTTGGCTTTACTAGACTATTTTCTCTGACGGGCGAAGCACAATGTTGAAATGAGAAATGTTTTCCACTCTTTCTTGCCAGCCTTCTGTGTACGGCTTTGTTTAAGATATTGCAAGCTGTAGTCCATATGAAATTTTTTCCCCCATGATCCTGAAAAAGCTCCAACCACAAATACGGTGTTGCTACGAGGGCTGCTATTTATATTTCTGGCCTGGCAACACTGACTGTTGCTAGGCACCAGCTGATGTTTCCAGTGCAACCTTCACATTGGTAAACATAACCTCAACAAAAACATTTTGTCATTTTATTGTTGTTAGTGTTAGTGATAGCAGGTTGAAAAAGTGATCTTAGGAGAAAATGGAATTAACTCGTGAACATTTTCGTGCAATCATTTTTCATAACTTTCGACGTGGCCTGACACGACAACAGTGCACAGATGAACTTAATTCCTTATATGGTAATGAAGCACCTTCTTACAGAACCACTAAAAACTGGTATAACGAATTCAATCGTGGCCGACAATCACTTCGGGACGAATTCAGTGAAGGTCGTCCAACAAGGGCTGTTGTGCCAGAAAACATCGCAGCTGTGCATGAGCAACGTAAGACGGTTAATTCGGCATGGTACACCACTATTTGTTTGCCAGAAGTCCTTGAGAAAAAGACAAAGAAAAGACGCATCATTCTGCATCACGACAATGCGAGCTGTCACCGATCGGCTAAAACAATGGAAGTTTTGACAGGGCAAAGCATTGAATTGATGGGTCATCCGTCGTACAGCCCTCACTTGGCACCTAACGACTTCTTTTTGTTTCCGAACATCAAGAAAAAACTACGTGGACAAGAAGCAGTTTCTGCATTCAAAACCCATGTTTTAGAAGTTACCTAAATCGGAGTGGAAAAAGTGCTTTGGAAATTGGTTCCAACGTATGCAAAAGTCTATAAATCTTCCTGAAGGATATTTTGAAAAACAATAAAATAGATTTTGTCCTTAAATGCTTGTGTTTTCATCCTTAGGCCACAAATATAAATAGCAGCCCTCGTATAACATGAACGTGAGAATAGCGTTTGTTCCTAAATTTTCTAGAAAAGGGAATGAGGTGATCCTTTACATTTTGTGTTCCTATCGCACTAGCTGATTGGAGGGAGGGCTTTCAATTTTCCAATAGTTTGGGTTATGTTGAGCTTACATTAGGATCGAATCCGTAATTATATTTGCTGGTGATGAAACAGAGAATGGATTTACAATGATCACGGTTGGATGGACACTAGGAATTGCCAGCTCCAAAGCAGTAGCAGAAACAGTACACTTAGTTACAAGGACTAAAGATATATAAATTAACTTTAAATCTTGTGACCCCAGATTCTTGAGTCTGTTCTAAATAAGTCAACTAGTAGGTCTGACAAAGCTTCTAGTTGTATCGCTTTTCTAAAAATGGTTACATACATGAAGAGAAAACCGTTTGTTACAGGATTTAACATTATAATTTTTTACAATGAAGGATCAAGCCCAATTAGTCCAAATTATTGTGAACGGCCTGTCAAAAGTAAGACACTGACAGGGAAACTTAGCCATTAATTTATTTAAATAACCATTAACTCCCATCAATCCCAGTCCATCACCGCTTAGCATGTCTTTCCGATATTGAATTCCTTACTAGACATGAGATTTGTTGCGTAATCGAAACGAACTTGATTGGCTAAATACTTACAGCGGAAATAGGTAAATAAGTAGGTAATGTCACGTATGGTCCTGTCACAAGGTGTATTTCTTTCTAAAAAAATCTTTCGACTTCCTTTATCAGTATCTAGATTCCTCCCCCGATGGCACATTAATATGTTTTGACGGAACCTCACCGTCATTACATGTGTCAACGGGGTTAAAAGAGAGCCCAGGCCCCTTCAAGGCTAGCAGGAACCAACTGAGCATTTCCACTATATTTTCACGGGTATCAGTAAAGTCCCAGAGTTTAGCTATTTGTCTTTTTAGCCTTTTAGCTGTTCTCCGACTAATTATTGAGGTTGGCCCTTCGGGAGTATTGTGGTAGTTGTGGTTTTGAGGCCCTCGTTTGAGTTGTGTGGGTCGGATCATTTACAATAAAACAATGAATGAGCCAGGTCCAGTGAGCATGATTGCGGTTGTGTTCTTAAATTTTATTAAGCTTCAGGCGTTCTGAACCAGGATAGTTGGATGGTCGCCAACTCTTCAGCAAGGAATGAAGGCTGCAGCCTGCTTTGAGCTTTTATAGTTGCAACTAGGAGTGACTGTGGTATATAAGTATATAAAGGCCTTCTAGGGCAAGGATGACGCTACATTTCATCCACAGTGGTATGATCCACCGTTTGGTTATGGCTTACACAGCTAGGTACAGACGTTAATCTTATCACGCATCATAGTCTTTTTCAGAGTTTTTGGGTTTTGCTAAGGGTTCCACCTTGTTTAGCCGCGTCAATAGGATTCTCCTGTCGAAAAAGTGAGTGAGTCCTCCCAGCTGTCCAAATATGCAGGATTGCCCTCAGAAACATGAAAATATTTTTATTGTTAGTTTAACACACTGGAGGATATAATTATAGGACAAGAAAATATATTTTGACTAGCTTATAATATGGCAGTACTCTAGCGGCTACAGTGGCAAATTTCGCAAATAAAAATTTACTTCAAATGGATCTGTAGCTTCTGGTTTAAGTTAAACTTCAAGTGAAGGTGAAACCAACCGTGGTTTCCAGTCTCAGAATACTGCAAAACCTGTGTGCAACAAAAAATGCCACTGGCAAGCCAACACAACTGGAAAACCTGCTCAATAATAAAGCCGTTAAATTCCAATTTCAATTTCGCTTAGGAGGTAAAGAATCTGATTTAAACTGCACAGCTTCTGTCTGAGCAAGTCTATACCGATAAGCCTAAAGGAGTGATCACCAGGGAACCGTGTGATTAGATTTACATCCGCGCCTGGCCATGAAGCCTTAATCAGATGGTGGACCAAACGACTGCATAATTTGGAACGCCATGCTCGTCCTAGGAAGCCGAAGCTATAATTCTATGCAACAGAACTTTCTAGTTGCAACTTTGATGATTCCAGAGCAGGGCTGCAAATCATCACTCCTTGCTTAAGAGTTGGAGACTTTCCAACTCCTGTCCAGAACACATGTCTGGCGTGCTCACTGGATCTGGGAACATTTCACCAGGTAGGTGTTATTAAAGGTGAAATTAACCCGGCCACCATAGAACCATAGACTGATATGGGGTCTAAAGAGACAAATAACGGAACTCTACGAGCTTACTGATTCCCGTGAAAATAAAGTGGAGTTTCCAGTTGTACCCCTGCTGACTTCAGGGGACTGGGCTCCCTTTTTCCCCCAGTTGCACAGGTCCATATAGTAGCTCTCCATTCAGACCATATATGTGCCCCCGGGGGGAGATCACAAGGGAACATAAAATTCGCCGCTTTATTGCCGATATAGGCACAGCCGATAGGCCGATAAGCCAAACGAATGACCCCAAGGGAACATAACATTCGCCGTATTATTGCCGATATAGGCACAGCTTTTGTTTGGGATAGTCTACACCGATAAGCCCAAACGAGTTACCACAAGGGAACGTAACATTCGCCGTATTATTGCCGATATAGGCACTGCTTTTGTTTGGGCTAGTCTACACCGATAAGCCGAAGCAAGTGACCCCATGGGCATATAAAATTCGCCGTATTATTGCCGATATAGGCACAGCTTTAGTTTGGGCTAGTCTACACCGATAAGTCCAAACGAGTTACCACAAGGGAACATAACATTCGCCGTATTATTGCCGATATAGGCACTGCTTTTGTTTGGGCTAGTCTCCACCGATAAGCCCAAACGAGTGACCGTAAGGGAGCAAAACATTCGCCATATTATTACTGATATTGGCACTGCTTTTGTTTGGGATAGTCTCCACCGATAAGCCCAAGCAAGTGACCCCATGGGTATATAAAATTCGCCGTATTATTGCCGATATAGGCACAGCTTTAGTTTGGGCTAGTCTACACCGATAAGTCCAAACGAGTTACCACAAGGGAACATAACATTCGCCGTATTATTGCCGATATAGGACCACGTATGTTGGAAAAAATCTTTGAAAATTGGACCTCTAGATTAGACTACGTCAGAACTAGCCATGGCGAACATATGCCAGACATCATATTTAAATTTATAAGTTTTCCACATAATCTCCTTTTAACGCAATACATTTAGTCCAACGGTTGTCCAGTTTTTGTACTCCTTCCTTCGAGGTCCTTAAAATACGTATTTTTTTGGTTTAATGGCAGAAGAATATCTTGCGAATAAAGTATTTTTATATTCATATTCGTTTTAATCAACATTAAGTTCTAAACCTCCACTAAAAACACCCTTTAAAAAAAATTTCAAATCACCCAAAATTTATTTGCATATGAAAGACAGCAGCAGAGAAGGTCATAATATAATCAGCAACGTGGGAAAGAACATTTAATTTTCTCTCTTCTTTTTGTCGCTCCGGCAAGAACAGCTGTCACTCAACTATAATTGACACATAAAATGACAGTGCGAGACAGATTTCTCTTGCTTAAACACATACAACTATGCAACCACACATCATCTAAAATTACATTTCTCTGGCTATTAATTCCTTTGGCTAAAACCTATTTGCAGCCAGTGCACCGTATAAAGCGGCGTTAAATCAAATGGCCAATAAAAAATTTTTTTATTGCTTTTTCTTTTTTTAAAAGAAAAACAACAACAAAAAATGGTTCTTTTTTATAGTCTTTTTTTTATGAGATTTATTTAAAAATAAAGCAATAACCGCACACAAAAAAAAACTGTTGTACACTTTTGGTTGCGGGCTAAAAGTTAAAGCAAATATTCGAATAACAGCGAAAAAAACAAGAACTTTTTGTTTTAAAAAGAAACCGGAAAGAAAGCGGAGAATGTGTGGTGGCTGAGGCAGTGGCTCTGGTTAACCATTTTAGCTTTTTCGTTTTTATTTATTTTTTTTTTTTAATTTTAAAATAGAAGTGATACATGACATTTCATTAAAATGGCAAACAGCCGCAATCGCATATGTTAAGGCTGGCAGTTTAATTATTGTGTAAAGCAAAAGGGCGTAAAAAATATATTTGAAAGCAAATTCAAATGTAATAAAAAAATATTTATTTTTAAAAAAAAAATAAAAAAAAATATTTATAAATTAAAGTTTGCTCATCCTTCTTTCTAAATCCCCAAAAGCAGTGTTTTATTTCCTTAAAATAAAATGACCGTTTTTAGGAACCGCTCCATGAGAGTAAAAGTGTCAGTGTAACCCTATTAATATTGCTGAAATAACCGTTAAAACAACAAGTCATAAAATAAATTTTAACAAAAATAAGCGGTCACGTTATTTTCACTTATATAGCGTTATATTTTAAACCGTTACAGGTAGATACAGAGTCTAGCGCGCTAAAAAATTAAATAAACAAGTTTAAGGCGGTTTCTATAGTGAAGTGATTTTGGCCTCTAAAAATCTCAAATGGGAAGTTATACTCTCTTTGTTTTGCCAACATTTTGGTAAACATTACTCTTGACAGTTCATATTTGATAGTCGGGTAATAGACACGCGGCGAATTTATAATGGAAAAATATTCGCTAAAGCAGCGTGTTTTAATCGTTAAAACATTTTGTTAAAATCAAACATCGATTACTGTGACTTTGAGAAAGATACGTGATATTTTTGGGAGAAACAGCGTGCACTATTTAAAGTTTAGTGAATGATTTCGAAGAAGGAGGGTCTGGAGATGATAGGCCTAAGCATGGGCCACAACGTACTGTAAGATCGACTGAAAACACTACTGCTGCTCAAGAAAGTATTTAAAATAATCCATCAACATTAATTCGATGCCGCGCTCAGGAGCTTGGACTTCAAAGAACAACTTTCACCACAGTTTTGCCCAGGAATTTGCATTTGTTTCCATACAAGATTCAGTTGACACAACAACTTCTTCCACAAGACCTTTTACGCCGCCGTACATATGCCAATAGGATGTAACAGCTCCGCTATGACAACCACGATTTTTATGAAAAAATCATAATGAGTGACGAGGCACATTTTTGAATGGGTGTGTGTGAATAAATAGAACGGCCCGTCTGGGGAGCTATTGAGGAACAAACTATTACAGTCATATTTGCATCCCTTAAAAGTGACACTCGGGTGTGCAATTTGGTCAGCAGTAATCATTGATTGGACTTACTTCTTTAAAAATGAAAATGGCGTAATGGTAAACGGGAAGCGATATCGTGATTGACATTATAATTTTCAGGACCACATAACCACCGGCTCCCCCCGGAGGCACAGAGTGTGATTTGTTTTACATTCGCGCCTGACTATGTAGTCTTAATCAGATGGTGGACAAACCACTTGTATAATTTGGAACGTTATACATACGTCCTAGATAGCCGAAGACATAATTCTAAGCAACAGAACCACCTAGTTGCAACTTGAATAATTCCAGGGCAGGTCTGCAAACTATCACACCTTGCTAAAGAGTTGGAGACTTTCTAACTCCTTGTCCAGAACACATGTCAAGCATTCTCACTGGACTGGATCATTCACTTAGCGTGTAATTATCAGCGAGATGATCCTGGCCACCATAATTTCATATAATCCCTTATGGGGCCGCAAAACCACAACCACCACGATGCTCCAATATAGAGGCCAACACCAATGATCAGCCAGAGAACTATTATAAGTCTAAAGAGACAAATAATGAACTCTGCGAGCTCACTGATCCCCGTGGAAATAAAGTGGAGTTTCCAGTTGACCACCTGCCTGTCTTTAGGGGACTGGGCTCCCTTTATACCCCAGTTGCACTGAGTCTAGATAGTGGAATATTCTATAAAGACCATATTTATATGCCCCTGGGGGGACCCCGGGGGCACATTGATATGTTATAACGGAATCTTACCTTCATTACATGTGTCTTTGGGGATAAAAGCATGCCCAGTACCCTAGTACGCTAGCAGGAGCCAACTGGACAATTCCACTATATTCCCATGGGAATCAGTAAAGCCCCAGAGTTCAGCTATTTGCCTTTTTTAGCCTTTTAGCTGTTCTCTAACTGTTTAGTAAGGTTGGCCTTTCGGGAGTATCGTGGTGGTTGTGGTTTTGCAGGCCCTCATGGATTTACAGTAGGAGGCCAGGATCACTTCACTTCTACTGAGAGAAAGGGGGAATGATCCGGAACCAGTGAGCATGCTTGTCATGTGTTTAGGAATTGGATAGTCTCCAACTTTTCCAAATGAAATAACACCCAATTATTAAAATGCAATTTTAGTCAAATGAAATAATTCCCAATAAAAATAAAATAACTCCCAATTATCAAAATGCAATTTTAGTCAAATGAAATAATTCCCAATAAAAATAAAATAACTCCCAATTATCAAAATGCAATTTTAGTCAAATGAAAGAACTCCCAATAAAAATAAAATAACTCCCAATTATCAAAATGCAATTTTAGTCAAATGAAATAACTCCCTATAAAAATGAAATAACTCCCAATTATCAAAATGTAATTTTAGTCAAATGAAATAACTCCCAATAAAAATTAAATAAGTCCCAATTATCAAAATGCAATTTTAGTCAAATGAAATAACTCCCAATAAAAATGAAATAACTCCCAATTATCAAAATGCCATTTTAGTCACATGAAATAATTCCCAATAAAAATGAAATAACTCCCAATTATCAAAATGCAATTTTAGTCAAATGAAATAACTCCCAATAAAAATTAAATAACTCCCAATTATCAAAATGCAATTTTAGTCAAATGAAATAACTCCTAATAAAAATAAAATAACTCCCAATCATCAAAATGCAATTTTAGTCAATTGAAATAACTCCCAATAAAAATGAAATAACTCCCAATCAACAAAATGCAATTTTAGTCAATTGAAATAACTCCCAATAAAAATAAAATAACTCCCAATTATCAAAATGCAATTTTAGTCAAATGAAATAACTCCCAATAAAAATGAAATAACTCCCAATTATCAAAATGCAATTTTAGTCAAATGAAATAACTCCCAATAAAAACGAAATAACTCCCAATTACCAAAATGCAATTTTAGTCAAATGAAATAACTCCCAATAAAAATAAAATAACTCCCAATTATCAGTCAAATGAAATAACTCCCAATTATTAAAATGCAATATTATTCAAATTAAATAACTCCCAATAAAAATGAAATAACTCCCAATTATTAAAATGCAATTTTAGTCAAATGAAATAACTCACAAATATCAAAATGCAATTTTAGTCAAATGAAATAGCTCCCAATAAAAATTAAATAACTCCCAATTATCAAAATGCAATTTTAGTCAAATGAAGTAACTCCCAATAAAAATTAAATAACTCCCAATTATCAAAATGCAATTTTAGTCAAATGAAATAGCTCCCAATAAAAATTAAATAACTCCCAATTATCAAAATAAATGAAATAACTTCCAACAGAATTCAGTTAGGAGAATTTTTTGTTGGGAGTTATTTCATTTTTTTTTTTTAGTTATTTCATTTGGCAGTTATTTGACGGTACCGCCTAAAGTCTGTATTTATTTAAAAATGCCTTTATAACTTATTTTTCACAAAAAGTTACTTGGTTTAGTAATGCCAGAAAGGGACTATGGTTCCAATTCCGCAACCTGTTTGCTATTAAATATGGGCCTTGTGCTCATCCTGGCAAGAGCAAGGCTCAGTGAGTATTCTATATACTCTTATAAGTTTACAGAGATATTCTTTAGGTTCTTTAAAAAAATTTTTTCAATAAAAAGTTTTTAAACGCCTCAGCCTCAAGGTAGACTTTAATTTTTATTTTTGCTTTTAGCAATAATTAAGAAATTTTAATTTTTCTCAATAAATCTTCTAAATTCATGTCATGTATAACAAATAATAAAATAAAAAAAAAATATTATTTTCTTATATAACTTCTTAACAAGAAAATACTAACTCTCTCAATCAAGAATAAATTTAATAGAAAAGTTTTTTATTCATGTTTTTATATTAATAATTTTTCCAAGAAGTTTTTGTATTATTTCTATTGATTTTAAGAAAATTAGCTTTGATTACTCGTAGTATACACTGTTAATTATAAAAGGAAAAAAGTTTGCTTCATGCCACTCATATTCATGCCCTTTTCACACGTTTTGATTTAAGACAGAGAGAAAGAAAGAGAACAGAGAATGCAATAGAGGAACTTATAGTTTATATTGCATACAGCTAGGGGCTGATTTAAAATATTAAACATAAATGTAGGTTGGAATTGTTTAACAGATTTTCGTGCCCAAGCTTTTGTTGCAGTTGAGGTGAAGGTAGTTTATTTTCCTTTATAAAGTTATGAGTTTTGAAAATAATTAAAATGGCAAATTGTTGTTGTATAATTTCTTGGCCTTAAAACTTCTTAGATATACTCGTATGCTTTAATTTTGTTTGCTTTGTTTAAAGTAAAAGTATGTTATTAAAGGCATTAATTAATTATTAAGTTTTAACATAAATCATTGTCTAATAAAATGCCTTTAATTAAGCATTTCAAAGGAAAGGCAATGAAATTAATTAAATGTGAAAGTGATAATTGGAATATAAACGATTTGCTTCCATAAGAATAATCCCAATTTACTTTCATTACTAATCGCCTCTATAAGTAATAAATGTCTTCTAGTGGAGGTTGTCGTTTAATCTTTGAAATGCTTGAGTAATTCTATTTCAAATGAAACTCATTTCTGCGAATTAAAATCATCTCTTAAGATTTTGCATTAGCCTTGTATATAACCAGAAATGCAATGAAAGGAATGCATTCAAGGATACTACATAACAATAGTTAATTTTCTTTGTATTTTAACACAAAAAAGTTATACAATGTGATCACAAAATGATATTAAATCTTATCCAAAAAACATTGCAAACAATGAAAATAATTGTGAATTTTTAAATAAAAGAAAAGCATTTGTAGCTACATTAAAAACTGAATAATTTCGTAGTTACATTTTTCAAAATGGTTTGAATTTTTTAACACCCCTCGTATATGTAAAAATCAATATTTGAAGCTATAGCTAGCCTAGAAACCAACTTAAGGGGTGTTTTTGATATTCTTTTAATTTTTGAACACACCTCGTATATGTAAAAATCATTGTATGAAACTACAGCTAGCTGCCTTTTTCAACTGCGCCTAAAAACCAAGATAAGGGAGATTTTAAAAATTCTTTTAATTATTGAACACCCCTCGTATTCGTAAAAATTAATGTTAGAAGCTACAGCTGCCTTTTTCAACTGTACCTAAAACCAACTTAAGGAGCATTTTTCAATTGCAATGCTAAAAAACCAACCAACTTAAGGGGTTTTTTCGATTTTTTTAAATTTTTGAACACCCCTCGTATATGTAAAATTCAATATTTGAAGCTATAGAACTGCCTTTTTCAACTGCGCCTAAAAACCAAAAGGGAGATTTTCAAAATTCTTCTAATTATTGAACACCCCTCGTATACGTAAAAATTAATGTTTTTCAACTGCATCTTAAAAGCAACTTAAGGGGCGTTTTCAAAATTCTTTTAATTTTTTAACACTCCCAGTATATGAAATTTCAATATTTGAAGCTGTGCCTGCTCTTTTCAATTGCAACGTTAAAAAACCAGCCAACTTAAGGGGTTTTCTTGATATTTTTTTAATTTTTGACCACCCCTCGTATATGTAAAATTCAATATTTGAAGCTATAGCTGTCTTTTTAAACTGCAACGTAAAACATCAACTAGCTTATGGGGAGTTTTCAAAGCGCTTTTAATTTTTAAACACACCTCGTATATGTAAAAAAGAATATTTTAAACTTTACCTGGCCCTTTCCATCGGATTACTTGAATTCTACAAAATTGAAATTTTCGCCTATAAAGGCTTAAATCCTACCAACGAACATAATCGAAATAGAAATATCGCTACGTTTTCAACCTTTGGAACCCAAAGCAACTCTGTAAGGTAACGATCCAAGCATGAAATTAGATCGCACACTAGTGTGGCTGCAGTTACATTGTGTTGGGGTAATACTTCTATGCTGTGTGTGCAAAAAGAAATGCAAATAGATCGTCTATGGAACAACAAAATGGCGCAACATGTCACACAGCTCGTATTTCAGTTGATTTTTTTTCCGTGAGATAACGCGGTCAATAAATTTGTTGCGCAAGAGAGTCATTTATTCGTTAGCTGTGGGGCAAGTGGCACCGTGCTATTGAAACCGCATATCGTCCACATTCATATCTTCCAACTCGGGCCATAAAAAGTTTGTTATCATCTCACGATAGGGAATACCATTCACAGTAACTGCTAGACCGGCCTCATTTTAGAAAAAAAACTGCCCCATGATGGCGCCAGGCACCAAACAGTCACTCTTTGTGGGTGCATTGGCTTTTCAACAATCATTCTTGGATTATCATTTGACCAAATGCGGCTATTCTGCTTATTGACGAATCCATTGAGAGGAAAACGTGCCTCATCACTGAAGATAATTTTCTACGAAAATTGATTATCCAATGTTGCCATTTCTTGCCACCATTCTGACCATTGACGACGTTTGGAATGGTCAAGAAGCTTTTGTTCTTGACTCAATTGCACCTTGTAAGCGTCCTAAATGTTCATCAACGCGGAGTGTGAGAGGTGCAATTGTTGGGCCCGACGACGAATTGAGGTTGACGGCTCTTCAGCCACACTTTCGCGAATAGCAGCAATATTTTCTGCAGTACGAGCTGTATAAGCACTCACGGGAGTTTTCACATCTCCTACAGACCCGGGTTGGCCCAAATTTTTTGACGATTTTTCCGATTGTACGCACATTTAGACGTTTAAATTGACCAAAAATATCACGAATTGCACGATATGCATTTTGATTTGAACGCCCATTTTCATAATAAGCCAGAATAACTGTAACGCGTTGCTCGATTGTGTATCTTTTCTTGGCTCAAATTAAGTTAACCTGAAATTGCGAAATTAAATGTAGAAAAAAGCTTGACGTTTAGGTGTGGTTCACATTCAACACCGGACCTTAAAATTTAACCACCCGATATAAAGAAGGATTCTTTATAACGCCTTTAATATTTACAAATAATTAGTATAATTTTATTGCCTAGTTTTAGGCAGACTAATTTAAAATTATTTTTAAATTGTGGTTTCAGAGTTGTTCTAAATTTAATGTTTAATTAATGATATTTGTTGGCGTAAGAATTTAAATATTTTCTTACTCCTTTAATGCTTCAAAAGAATGTCGCAATATTTAATTAATACTAATTTTTAAGTACATATCCTCTCCGTTCCCTTCCTTTATGTTTTACTTGTTTTCCAGTCTTAATTTTCTATCTCAGCCTTGGTGGTGGTAAATAACACATTAAAGTAGATCATGAATAAACTACCAGCAGAATATTAGTAATAAAGTTAAAAGTTGTTTAATTTATAAACTGCACTATGGGTAAAGTGGCAAATGTACAGAGCTAACAATAGTTCAAGATTTTTAATTATAAAATTGGTGGAAAGAAATTTATAACTACAAAAAATATTTATTTTTTTTAGGTTTAAAAAAAGTACCTGGCGATAACATAGATTAGAAAGCCTTTCTGTGAACTATGAATCGCTGTGGTCTTGCTCATGCTAACCCCTGACTATAGCTAACTTAATCATATTATTGCCAAGAGTCTGAGTATAAGTTATAAAAAGATAATTATCACAAAAGAAAAGTAAAGTGAAATGATCTATTGTGCCGGTTAACTAATCTTAAGATAAATAATCTAATAATAATCTAAGATAAATAATCAGAATAAAAGAAGACACAACCAAGCAAGTACAATTTAACACACTTAGCAATGATAACGATGACATGTGTAGTAAATGGCAACTTTGTAAATAAGGTATATTGGAGCTTTTTATTATTACATTTTAGAACCGCTCAAAACAGTACATAAAAGCTCCTTCTCATGGGCATAAAGCAGTCTAATGGGAAACGGAATCAAGTGAAGAAGTCATTCCTTCTAAAAGAAAATGTCTGTTGTAGATAAATTTTCTAAAAGTAAATTTCTGTTGTCGATAAATTTTCTAAATGAAAATGTCTGTTGTCGATAAATTTTCTAAAAGAAAATGTCTGTTTGTGATAAATTTTCTAAAAGAAAATTTCTGTTGTCGATAAATTTTCTAAAAGTAAATTTCTGTTATCGATAAATTATCTAAAGGAAAATTTTTATTGTCGATAAATTTTCTAAAAGAAAATGTCTGTTGTCGGTAAATTTTCTAAAAGTAAATTTCTGTTGTCGATAACTTTTCTAAAAGAAAATGTCTGTTTGTGATAAATTTTCTAAAAGAAAATGTCTGTTGTCGGTAAATTTTCTAAAAGAAAATTTCTGTTATCGATAAATTTTCTAAAAGAAAATTTCTGTTGTCGATAAATTTTGTAAAAGAAAATTTCTGTTGTCGATAAATTTTCTAAAAGAAAATTTCTATTGTAGATAAATTTTCTAAAAGAAAATGACTGTTTGTGATAAATTTTGTAAAAGTAAATTTCTGTTATCGATAAATTTTCTAAAAGAAAATTTTCTAAAAGAAAATTTATGATAAATAATTTTTAAATCGATAAATTTTCTTAAAGAAAATTTCTGGTGTCGATAAATATTCTAAAAGAAAATTTCTGTTGTCGTTAAATTTTTTTATGCTTTAAGAAAAGTTATAATGGGATTGGCATGTCGGTGATACAGAGAAGAAGGTTTTCTTGTTTTTTTTTTTTTAAAGAGAAGTAGCACTTCAGGCAACAATGCCTATTTAGTCAAATACCGTGCTACCTTCTTTAGGAAAGGGATAGAGAAGAGATGAAACAGTAGGTGAAAGCAGAAGGATAGTCGGAAATTAACTGCCGTATAAAGACAGCAACAGCGACCAGTGACTATGCCTTCATCGCTGAGCAGCTCCACCGACAGTCAATTTTTATCTTTTGTAGTGAAAAAAACCAAGGTCTTCGTTGGGAATCGAACCCACAACCCCCATATTTACAAGCTAGTACACTACCTTCTAGCCTACAGGGGCACCTATTGCTGACATGTGTCCAATGTGATATATATGATGTAACGCTAAAAGCCCTGATGGTCGTTTTTAGCGACCTGGGCAACTTAGTTTATAATTATATTTATTTTATAATTGGAATTTCAAGTCGAATGAATTTTTAATTATAATTTTCTGTTTAATGGCAGCTATGCTGGGCAGCGCCATCTTTACGTGGTGATAAAACTGGCGGCTGATAATGAATGATGGTGTAGATGTGTGTGTGTGTACTTGTGTGTGACGGCGAATGGGTATATAAAGAAGAACTTTATGAACAAAGATTCGCAGCCGACCGACAGGTAATAGACAATAATTTGACAGATGCGCATGGCCCGAAAAAATATTTCTGAGTATCTTCGGCAATTACTGTGAGCTCACAAGCTGGTGCAGTGGGTTTTAACCAGCTTGTTTTGTACCTACAGTTGCTACTGGGAGTGACCAGAGCAGTGTTAAATTGTGTTCTAGTGGTTATTGCCCTCCACAATTTCCGGTGTTCTGGGTGTTTCCCTTATATACAAGCACATGATAGTCTTTTTTGGGCGTACTATTCCATCTAGACTGGTGTCTTGCGGGGTAAAAGGGATCCCAGGCCCCTTAAAGGCTAGTAGGAGCCACCTGGACAATCCTGGCTCGCAGAATTCACTATTTGTCTCTTTAGACATTTAGCTGTTCTCTGGCTGATTGTTGAGGTTGGCCCCTATATGGAAGTATCGTGAAGGTTGTGGTTTCGAGGCCCTCGTGAGAGTTTGTGGGCCGGATTATTCACAATGAACACAATGAATGGTTCAGGTCCAGTGAGTATGAATGCCGTCGTGTTCTTAATTATATTAAGCTTCATGCGTTCTGGACCAGGGGTTGGAAAGTCATCAACTCTTAAGCAAGGAGTAAAGGCATTTGAAATTGCAACTAGAAGTGACCGGAGAATGCACGGATTCGAAGGCCTTCTAGGGCGAGAATGGCGCTACATACCATTCACAGTGATAATGGCCACCATCTGATTATAGCTCACTGCCGGTGCAGATGTAAACCTTATCACGCAATGTACACAAACTATTAGTTCGTGGTGCTGGCCATAGTAGCACTGGTGAGGTCACAAACTAGTGCAGTGGCTTTTACCCAGCCTGGTTTGTGTCTACCGTCGCTACTGGGAGTGATCAGAATAGCATTAAATTGTATTCTATTGGTTTTTACCCTACACAATTTTCGCCGTTCTAGCTATTTCCCTCGTCCATTAATTGTGGATACGTGGTACCCAGCCCAGAGATACTATTACACGGCACAACAAGCAAAGAGAATGAGCTACTGTTAAGGAGATTAGTGGCATATAAAGGCTAAAGATTTCTACTGAATCAACCAGCCACCTTTTAGTTCAACATTGACACAACACGACCCTGGACGCCATTGAGCATACCCCAGCAACCAGGAAAACCGTGTCGTTAAAATGGTTAACGAAGAAAATACAATATCCACACATAAATAAGGAAAAGAGACAACAGCATTAGCCCAACAGATGAAAGAAACGGGGCATAACATAGATTTTGTGGGAGTTAAAATACTAGAGAGAGAGAGAGAGAGAGAAAAGTAGACCAATGAAATAAACTTGAAAATTTAAGGATGCAACAACGCTTAAATAATTCAATCATTACTAAAGAAGACAAAGACAAAACCAAGCTACAATACTAGCTAGCAATATTTTAATCGATTAAGTTCAGTGATATGAATTCTTAAGCTGTGATATTTTCCTTTATAAATATTAAATTTAAGTGTGTTATGTTGTCCATAATTTAATAAATTATTTAGTGATCGTTTAGATCAATAAAAATTCTCCTGACGAAACGTTGAGGAAAATTTTTTATTTGGGTATGGCCTTACGTCGACCCTCGTCAAATTTGGTTTCGGCCATTTGCCATTGTCAGTGTTCTCTTTGTACTAATTGGATTTTTTTTTCAGCTGTGTTAATATAGTTCGTCTTGTTCGTGTTTCTCTTCGTGTTATTTTTATAGCATTCGTCACAAGAGAGAACTCTTTTTGTCTGTATCTCTCTCTCCTTTTTTGGTTGTTTGTTTTTACTTAATTTGTCCGTCCCTTTCTGTCTGTCTCTCTCTGCCTTTTCTTTCGTCTCTCTTCCTACCTAAATCCTTTCCCGACCTTGCTTGTTATTCGTTTGTTGAGGAAAAAGATGAAATAATCTGAAATTATTCGCATCTGACCATAAACAGCCTGAAAACACAAATAAAATATAAAGAAACTATTTTTATAATCAACCCACTGTGCATTCCTAGGAAGGATCTTTCTTAACAATATTTTTCAAGTATCTATGAAAATTAATATGCCACGTTGACTGCAACGGAAGTGCTCTGCAATCAATCATGGCCGGGTTATATAACAGTGTAGTAAACTCAGGAAGAAGCATACACACATACAAACACACACACACATACACAGCTACACATATCCAGACAAATTTAATGTATGGCATGAAGGCTCCATGTGTGTTTTTTTTGTATTATAAACAAGAAAAAAATTGAGTAAAACCAAAACGGAAAATCCCTTAAATAACGATGCAGTGCTGGCTCAGCGTTATGCTGCACGATTTACTAAAAAGCCAAAAAAGAAAAACAACTAAAAAAAATTAAGGAATTATATTCCATCGTTAAGGGTTTTTTATTTTTGGCGAATTTCTTTTCTTCACACAGTATTCGACTGCCAGTGGTTTTTACTTTTAGTGATGAAAGAAAGAGAGAAATTATTTTTTGAAAAACGACAAATATGTTTTAACAAGTTAAGTGATACAAGACAACATTTTAAGCAAATATTTCTTACTCAATTGAGTTAATCCGGCTTTTACTCAAGATGGCAGAAGACTAACAAAAAAAGCGAAATTCTTCTTTAAAACATGCGACTAAATAAGGCGACATATATATTCGTTTAGTTGCATTAAATCCTGTAAGCAAATTGGAATTGCATGAGCTTTCAATAGCGATTTAATGTTACCAAAGGTCTGTTCGATACATATTTCAAGTCATACTAGACTGTCACTGTTGAAAGTGCAATTAATCCCAGTTTGTTCCTATAAGTCATTTATATTGATTAACCATATTATTAAGCTTATTCCACAACAAAGCTGTTCGTTCACTAAAATTCTTTAGGATAATTTTTGTCGCATATTAAGCAAATATCACTTTGCATTTTAAATATATTTTTAAAATATTTCTGATTATCAGAAATCAAGTCTACTTAACGCACTTACTACCCAAAATATAGATAATTTGAGGAACTATTTGGCTTGATGTGGCATCTAACAGATGGCGTTGAAGCATCATCCAGGAAATGAGCAAACAAAGTCTATACCAAATTGTCTCTCTTTCTTTCTTTCTAACTGCTTCTCTGCAATGAGGATATAGACGCCGAGATAAAATGCGCCTGGCCAGGCCGCATGAACAAACTCGACATCAAATTAACTCTTCTACCAGATAAAATAAAAAAAAAAATTTGATTAATTCTCTATAGAAAAATTATAACCGATGAAAATTTTCTGTAGAAAAATTATAAGAGCTGAAAATTTTTTTAATGAAAATTTATGATGGATGAAATTTTTCTATAAAGAAGGTATGACTGGTGAAAAATATGACTGATTATTAGGGCTAATTTATATTTTCTATAGAAAAATTATGTATGATTCAAATTTTTTTATACAAAAATATGACAAATTAAAATTTTCTATAGAAAAATTATGTCTGATTAAATATTTTTTATAGAAAAATATGACAAATTTAAAATTTCTATAGAAAAATTACCATTGAAAAAAATTTATAGAAATATTATACCTCATTTAGAATTTCTATAGAAAAATTATACCTGATACAATTTTTTTTAGAAAAATTCAAATTTTCTATAAAAAAATTATGACAGATTCAAATTTTCTACAGAAAACTTATGACGTATTCAAACTTTCTATAGAAAAATTGTGACAGATTCAAATTTTCCATAGAAAAATTGTGACAGATTCAAATTTTCTACAGGTAAATTATGACAGATTCAATGTTTCTACAGAAAAATTATGACAGATTCAAACTTTCTATAAAAAAATTACGACAGATTCAAATTTTCAATAGAAAAATTATGACAGATTAAAATTTTCTATAGAAAAATTATGATTGACTCAAAATGTTCTATGGAAAAATTGTTACTGATTTAGATTTTTATACAAAAATTATAACTGAGAAAAATGTCTATAGAAAAATTATGATTAATTGAAATTTTTTTATAGAAAAATTATGAATAATTTAAATTTTCTATACAAAAGTTGTGACTGCTTTAAATGTTCTATAAAAAATTATGAGACTCAAATTTTCTATAAAAAATTTATGACACTCAAAATTTTTATAGAAAAATCATGACTGATAAAACTGATGAAAATTGTCTATAAAAAATTGCTAACTGATGAAAATTGTCTATAGAAAATTTCTAACTGATGTAACTTTTCTATAGAAAATTTCTAACTGATGAAACTTTTCTATAGAAAATTTCTAACTGATGAAAATTGTCTATAGAAAATTTCTAACTAATGAAAATTTTCCATATAAAATTTCTAACTGATGAAAATTGTCTACAGAAAATTTCTAACTGATGAAAATTGTCTACAGAAGATTTCTAACTGATGAAAATTTTCTACAGAAAATTTCTTACTGATGAAAATTTACTATAGAAAATTTCTAACTGATGAAAATTGTCTATAGAAAATTTCTAACTGATGAAAATTGTCTATAGAAAATTTCTAACTCATGAAAATTGTCTATAGAAAATTTCTAACTGATGAAAATTTTCTACAGAAAATTTCTAACTGATGAAAATTGTCTATAGAAAATTTCTAACTAATGAAAATTTTCCATATAAAATTTCTAACTGATGAAAATTGTCTACAGAAAATTTCTAACTTATACAAATTGTCTATAGAAAATTTCTAACTGATGAAAATTGTCTATAGAAAATTTCTAACTGATGAAAATTTTCTACAGAAAATTTCTTACTGATGAAAATTGTCTATAGAAAATTTCTAACTGATGAAAATTGTCTATAGAAAATTTCTAACTGATGAAAATTGTCTATAGAAAATTTCCAACTCATGAAAATTGTCTATAGAAAATTTCTAACTGATGAAACTTTTCTACAGAAAATTTCTAACTGATGAAATTTTTCTATAGAAAATTTCTAACCGATGAAAATTTTCTACAGAAAAATTATGAAATGAATTTTTTTATAGACAATTTTTTAGACAATTTTTTAGACATTTTTAGGCAATTTTATAGAAAATTTTTTAGACAGTTTTTTAGAAAATTTTTTAGACAATTTTTTAGAACGTTTTTTAGAAAACTTTTTAGTCAATTTTTAGCCAATTTTTTAGAAAATTTTCTAGACAATTTTTTGGAACATTTTTAGAAAATTTTTTAGACAATTTTTTAGACAATATTTTTAGAAAATTTTTTAGAACATTTTTTAAACAATTTTTTAGACAATTTTTTAGACAATTTATTAGAAAATTTTTTAGACAATTTTCTAGACAATTTTTTAGAATATTTTTTAGAAAATTTTTTAGAAAATTTTATAGATAAGTTTTTAGACAATTTTTTGACAATTTTTTAAACAAGTTTTTAGACAATATTTTAGACATTTTTTAGAACATTTTTTAGAAAAATTTTAGACAATTTTAACAACAATTTTTTAGACAATTTTATAAAAAATTTTTAGACAATTTTATAAAAAAATTTTTAGACAATTTTTTAGACGATTTTTTAAAAGATTTTTTAGAAAATTTTTTAGAACATTTTTTAGAACATTTTTTAGAATGTTTTTTAGAAGATTTTTTAGAACATTTTTTTAAGAATAATTTTAGTCCAACGACATTTTTTGTAGAAACAGTAAGGCAATGAATGTTGCTTTCAAGGTCATTTTAACATTATAAGCGAATGATTCATGATATTGGTGAAACAGATATTAAGATCAGTGGCGAGTTGAGGTTTTTAGATTGAGTTAATGAGTTGCACACTTTCCGCTATAGTATTGTCGGTTATTGATTTCTAATAGCAGGTTTATCTCACGAACTTTTTCCATAAAATTGTGTACACCGCGTAGGTGCTGATTTAGGCTTATTTTTAACAAGCCCACGGTATAGGAAACACTTTGTTAAAGCAAAGAGCAATGTCAAATTAACACGTGCTTAAACTAGATTATTGTATTTGAACCACATCCTAGAAAAAGACTTCCCATTAACATAATTTACTTAAGGCGCCTATGTTAAGTAGATAACTAGTAATAATTCACCACTTTGCAAAAATATTCGCTGGAACTTTAGAACATTATTCGATATATTTTTTGAGTGTGTTTTCTATTGCAGTGCTGTCGTGGTTTTCGATTGCTTTGTTTGCATTTTGGCTAACTGAATGGAAAATTAGTTTTTCAATAAAATTTTTTGGTATTTTTGATTGCAATCCAAACACGTTCTACTTATTTCAGTTTGTGTAAAGTTTTACGTCTAAAAACCAAGATTTTGTGGTTTTAAAATAAGGAGAAAAAAATTTTTATTGATATTTAATTGGAAATAATTGGCCAAAGAAATTAAATATTTTAATTTGAATTTTAATTGTTTTGTGGCATTTATGAAAATAATCAAAATATTTGCTTTCTTTAATATGAAATTTATTAGTTTTGTTCTATTTCTCAATAGAGGTTATAACGTTCAGTATTTTTATAGCAGTTTTGTTAAAATGAAATATTGTGAATAAGGAATTCGTTAAAATGTTCAAACGTTTTAATTTCGAATAAAAAATAGAATAGTATAAATCTATTTCCGTTGATACTTTAGAGAATCAATAGAGTTGGATACCTTAATGTCCCCAATGAGCCACTTGGCCCTCTCCCTTTCGCAGTTGAGCAATTCCAAAATAGATTTTGGGGCGCCGGCTCATACATGAGAGTTGTATTCCACTTGTGGACCGATATAGGAGGTATAAATAGTACGAAGATCGGATGAAGTGAAGTTTCCCTTACACCGTTTTAGAAAACCGAGACATTTGAAAGTTTCTTTAGAAACTTGAAAAATGTGTTAAGTCTATCGAATTGAATTTTCGTACCAAGAAAATCAAGAGCGTCCGATACCGTAATACCAGTATCACCCATAGTAACAGCTGCAGCACCAATTTCAAACACAGATCTATACTTACGCATGCCACTGCACGTTCTCTGTGTCGGATCATTCACAATGAACATAATGATTACCGCTGTGTTCTTCAATTTTATTAAGCTTCATGCGTTCTGGACCAGAAGTTGGATAGTCTCCAACTCTTCAGCAAGGAGAAGTGGCATAGAAACTTGAGCTTGGTGCAGCTAATAACACATAAAAGAATAATCGTGATGCGGCATATATTTTGATTTCTAAATTTCTTAAAAAAAAAAACTGTTTAGAAATTTTTGCATGAACTTAAACAACAAGAACAACTTTAGAATTCTCCGGAGAATTACAGAAATAATTACTGCCTTAAAATTCTTGTTCCCTAACCCCCGTACGAAAGATTTACAAATTATTGCTCTGATTTATCTCCTTTTGATATATATATATCCTTTTGTTTATTTAAAATTTCCCATTAAAAACATTCACTCATATCCTTTAATGTTTTTTGTTTTGTTAAAATACTAGTTTATTTACTGTTGCCTACTTATAGGCTTTACTATTAAAACTAAATTTAATAACTGGTTTTAATTGTGATAATTATGAGGGAACTGGACTAGTAAAATAAAACAAAATTTTTTTTTGTAAATAAAACGAAAAACAAGAACATAAGCTTGCATAACAAAACATTCATTTTAAGTATAAAATATAGTGCCTACTTTAAGGGCTATTAAAAGGTTAAAGTACTAAATACAAATAAAGATATAAAAGATATACTGGTATTGTTGGCTTAAATGAGTTAGAAAGTAAAACGGTAATAAACTACAGTTCTATTTGCAATGTTTTTAATTATGCAAAATTTATATTAAAATTTTACAAATAAATAATTAATTATTAAAAATAATTTGTAAAATTTCAATTTACCAACAATTCTAATTTGGTTTTATTTAGCACATTGAATGCCTTTATTTTATATTCGAAAATATTGTAACATTTCAATTTTCTGATTTATTGGTTAAATAAAACACTTCTATTATTAATTGCGCACATGCCAGCTCTGTAAATTTTTGTAACCAACAAACACTTTATACTAACACAAGCAACTTATTGTTTAATACTCCCACACAGCTTTTAGCTATAATGTCTATTTGTAAGCTAGTTAAATCGCCTATATTCTTTAAAAGTGAATTATCTGGCAACGTTTTTGGTTGTTTTTATTGTAAACTAATAATTTTAATTATGAACATTTTATTTTAAGATAAGTGTTTCTTTTTTTCATGGAATTTTTATAATTTTGTGAATTTTGTAAATTAAATTTTTTTAGTGGATTTAAAAAAACAAAAAAATTTTTTTTTAAACTTTGTATTTAGTATTTGAAACTTTTTTTCTTTGGCTTAATACTGTCATACAGCTATTACTTCTAGTTTTCTAGCTGTAGGCGAGTTAAATCGTCTATATACTTAAATAATAAAAACATCTGGCAACATTAAAAAATATTGTTTTTTTTGTAGAATAATAATTTTAAGTCTAGTATTTTCCTGCGTTTCTTTAATTAATAGAATTTTTAGAATTTCGTGAATTTTTTAAAATTTCCTTCGGCGAAGTAGAATTTTTAAAAAAATTTTAAAAGAAATTTTTTTTTTACAATTTAAATTAAGTCTCATTCTCTATGATAAGTTTAGATTTTAAGATTTTCGGTTTATTGCCCAGTCTCCTTGGGAAAAACAAAATTTTCTATTCGAATATATACAATTTTAATTGTATAGGGTGTTTTTTATAGAGGTGTAAAACTTTTAAATGGTATAAAATAAAGATGAGTTTTTTTTAATTCACGTAAAATTTACTTTATTCGAAAGATATTTTTGTGGCTTTATAATTTAAATATGAATTCTGGACGTTGCGTCTAGACCGCGACGGCTAGATGGAACGTAGTCTAATCTAAAGGCGCAATTGTTTTATGACTTTTTTCTATATATGTGGTCGTATTCCCGCAATAACGCGGTTTATGTTGCTCTGCAAGTAGTCAATCGTTTCGGACTTATCGGCGTAGACTTAACGACTTTACATTTCCCCATGGAAAATAGTTTTGCTGCGATAAATCGCACGATCTGTGACGCCAATTCACCGGTCCGTAACGTGAAACTATACGGTTACCAAAGGTTTGTTTTAATAAATCAATTATGGCACGAGCAGTGTAACATGTGCGCCCTTTTCTTAAAGCCATAGTTCCTGGATATCAATCATGGCGGTTCAAGTGATAAATAAAAAAGTTGGTAATCATGGTTCTGTAGTGATCACTATTAACTAACGTTTTGAGCAGCATCGTACGAAGTACGGATCAATGATTTCACCAATCCATTAACTCAAACATCTAACAGTTAATTTTTCTGAATGTAACGCCGTCTCAACATATTCTGGAAGATACTTATCAACGAGCTTCATCGTTAGCAGAAGCACGTAAGAAATCGGAATCGGGCATTTAGAACCAAACCATCTATTGAAACAAAAGTGAGCTTCATCACTAAACGAAATTCGCTTACGAAAATCGGGATCAAGGGCAGCCTTATTTCGGGGCCAATTTGCACAATTCGAGACCGTTGTTGAGGCGACAGTCTAATCATATTGAAACAAAACAAACATAAATACCTTGACAGCTGCTAAAATGACTGTCAGGTCAAACAGTGATGCCAACTTAAAGTGCTAAATTTATTGGTTTTTATAATAATAAATAAAAGGTAATCAAAAACTACCTTAATTCAGGCTAAAATTAATTCTCGCAGCTCAAATACAGAAAAGAGATACAAAAAATAAATAATTTACATAAATAAAACAACAACAACTCTTAAACAATATTTAATATTTTGGGCCAAAAACTGTCAAAAACTTTTGTCCCATTTTTTCCATCCTTTTGAAACGAAAGAATAAAATAAAAAGACTAAAAAACAAGTGTTGAACAAAAAATAAAACGAGAAAGAAATATTTATGACAATTATCCTTAATAACTTTGCACCATCCTAAAATGGTTTGTACAAAGTGGTGCCAACTCCTTGCGTTAAATATAAATAAATAATATTCTGCTGAATTGAGGCCAAATATAACGAAAAGTCAATGTTTTATTAAAAAAAAAAGAAAAAAAAAATAAAGCTTGTAAATCTGTTATGTTGGTGTTTTGTTGTTGTTTGTTTGTTGTTAGCCTTGTAAGCATTGCTAAACAGTAAAAAATTTGGTTTACCAACATACAGTAGAGGAGAAAATTGTTAACAAAATTATTTTTCCCTTAGCGACTGCCGAACTCTGAAAGCTCTTAAAAATTAGTTATTCCTTTGTTCTTTTACATAAGCAGACTTTTATTCACACTTTGGAAGTATAAATCGCTATAAGAAGTGTAGAATATTATTCTTATAACTTAAAATTTAGTACCTTTAAATAGCTCAAATAAAAATACCCTGTTCTCTATGCTGTCCCCACACAACAGATCCAGCGAACATCGTGAGAATTCTCTCTTAGTTGTTGCAGCAAATTCATTTGATTGATCTGTGTAAGAGCCATGTACATTAATACAACTATAAACACAATCACTAAAACAAACTGCCAGATATTTTTATCTATTTAAAAAATTAGACGGTTTATCTCGCTTTTTAAAATAAATCGCAGCTACTAACAGTATGAAAGTATTAAAGAAAACGTCGAGTACAAAATTGCTTGTGCATTGTGTATTGTATTGTTTAAAAATACCTTCAAGAAAATTAGTCAGAGCTGGGTATATAAAGCCAAATTCAGGTAGACAATTATTATATGATATAACGTTTGGCGAAAAACTTCTCTGCCGGTTTTTCCAAGAAAATTTCATGTCAAATTTTAACAAAATATAAATAATCATTACTTCCACAGCTTAAACCTTTCGGCGTATGCCCCGCCGCCTCCTCCCCGGGACGCACGCATGCAAGATGGCTCTCTTCTCCATCTTGACATATGCTATCCTAGGCTAGCAGGAGTCCCAAACTTAAAAAAATTTTATTAATGGCTCTGGAAGTCCGACTAGTTGACTTAACGCACACTGATACCATAGAACCAGCTGTCCAGCAGGCCTCGACTCTGTTTCTGGTTATTGGTGAGGCCCCTCGAAGAGTTTGGTGATGGCTGTGATTTAAACCGGTTGCTTTTTAAAGCCTCTGGTAGTGATGTTACCGAATTGGATGGGTAACACCCAATGTGCGATGTTACGCAAGTAGCAGGACGTGAAGTTGGATTGTCTCCAACTTTCGAGCAAGGAGTGGGGGAACGGCCCTGCTGCCGCGTTCCTAAAAAATTGCTACTAATGCATGTGTGTGGACATGGCCAGGTGCTGACGTTAACCTTATCACATTCTTTCGGGGCATACCCAAGGTGCCCCTGTAGGCTAGTAGGTAGCTTGTCAGTTTGGGCGTCCCAACGAAGGCCTTGGTTTTTTTTCACTAGAAAAATAAAAATTGACTGTCGGTGGAGCTGCTCAGTGATGAAGGCATGGTTACTGGTTGCTGTGCTGTCTTATACGACAGTACATTTCCGACTATCCTTCTACTTTCACCACCTGTTTCATCTCTTCCCTATCCCTTTCCTAAAGAATGTAGCACGGTGCTTGACTAAATAGGCATTGTTGCCTGAAGTGCTACTTCTCTTTTAAACAAAAAACAAAAAAATACCCAACTTGGAATTGAGCCTCCCCAAAGCTATTGCTTGTGAGATAAAAGCTGGCATCAGTCGGCTTGGCTTGCAGTAGACTACAAGTGGAAAATAAATACTTTCGATTGGTATCACAGATGCCAATAGTAGCTTACAGAGGCGAAAGTATATCATTTGGTTATTGTAATGTCCCTTCGGAGAAGAGTGTAATCGCTAAGATTTGACCCTGAACAGAGAGGAGACTGCTTGTTACCTATACGTCCGTGTATCGAAACAAATCCTCTTAATAATTGGAGATAACTTACACTACATCCCTTCAAAAAGAAGCATAAGCATGGTCCCAACAATCATGGAAAAACATTTTATTGGGTACTTAAACAGAAAAAGTGTTTTGTGTTCTTAAGCTTAACGAATTTTTCGCTTTGGACTCGCTTCCTAACTCACCTGGATTGAAATAGTGGGAGTGGAAGTTTGTTCGACAGCATCATCTATTCAAACTCTCTCTAAACTCTTAAACACGTATAATCTTCAAAGACTTGGAAGGCTCCGTTCTTTCTCCTTTTCTATTTTTTATTTTTCAAAATGTCTTTCTTTGTGAAGCACTGCTTACACATAAATCTGTGTTCAGAAATGCTTCTGCACCTATTAGTATGGATGATATAAGTATTACGGAATCGGAAGCTCTTAATATTTTTGACATGAAAATTTAGTATGATGTTCGATGGATTAAACAAATTTTTTAGGTTTCTAAAGAAACTTTCAAGTGGTTCTGTTCATAAAAACGGTTTAAGAGATACTTCCTTTTATCCGATCTTCGTACTATTTATACCACCTATAACCGTCTTAAGATAGAATACAACTCTCATATATGGACCGGAGGCCTAAAGTCTATTTTGGAGTTGCTCGACCACGCACAGGAGAGGACCAAAAGGCCCATTGGGGATGGTAGGGTATCTGACTCTATTGATTGTCTTGAGTACCGACGTGTTTCACTGTTTTATCGTAGCTGCAATGGTTAGTGCTCTAACGAAATTAGATAACTTGTTCCCGTTACTCGCAACTTTTTGCATTTGACTCGATTTTCATTAAGAGTTCATCCATTTGACCAATTAATCGCACTTGGCATTACAGGGAGAATTTATTTTTATGGCAGAACAGTTTGCATGTGGATTAAACTCCCTCCAGAGGTCTTTCCAGTCACTTTCAATGTAGGAAAGTTTAAAACGAATGATCACAATCACTACTCCATCTTGCCTCCTCCCTATAATCAAATTTCCTAGTTCTGGTATAATGCATGTCGTGAGTAGGGGTCATCCCCTGAGTGCTGGTTCGAACAACAAAAAAACCTCAAATTGAGGAAAGCTCGTGTGCTTGATAATAATATATATAAAGGGTGTCGTTGATAGAGATATAAAACTTTGAGCTTCAATGACCTTTATTGCTAAATATAATTCGCTTATGAACATCGAGATCACCGAATCTACGCCTCACTAACTAATCGTGTATAGCTTCAATCCTTGCACGACTTGGATTATATAGGCAGACAAACCTAGATGTTTTCCAAAAAAGTGTATGGAAATATAACCAGTTCCAGTGCACAATGATGTAAAGTCTAGTTCGGGCTTTCCTTTATGCTACTTTATACAGCAGCAATGAGTTCTTCTAAATACACTTTGGACGCATGTTATCATTTGGAATTAACATGATGCGAGCACGTTCCATAGTTAATCGATGGGCAATTATGTTGGCCATAAACTGAATATAGTGAGCGATACGCATTTCCAGCAGCTACGCTGCGCTTTATAGCAGCAATAACTTCTTTGTACGCATTTTTCGGCGTCTCCGCGGATACGTATTACTATCTAGCGCAAAAGTGTTGGGTAAACTTTAAGTATATTAATTTCTCTGATTGGCTATTTATATTGACCTTATAATGGTCCCCCCGGGGGCACATGATAGTCTTTTTGGAACCTACTATTCCATTTAGACTGGTGTCTTGCGGGGTAAAAGGGAGTCCAGGCCCCTTAAAGGCTAGTAGGAGTCACTTGGATAATCGACATATTTCCACGGGAATTAGTTGCCCCAGAGTTCACTATTTGTCTCTTGAGACAATTAGCTGTTCTCTGACTGGTTATTGAGGTTGGCCCCTATATGGGAGTATCGTGGTGGTTGTGGTTTCGGACCCTCGTGAGAGTTTGTGGGTCGGATCATTCAAATTAACACAATGAATGGTTCAGGTTCAGTGAGTATGAATGCTGTCGTGTTCTTGATAAAAAAAGAGCTTCATGCGTTCTGGACCAGGAGTTGGAAAGTCTCCAACTCTTTAGCAAGGAGTGAAGGCTGCGACCTACTTCGAGCTTTTGAAATTGCTACTAAAAGTGACCGGAGGATATACGTACGTATAATGTCCAATCATTCAAGTGGTTTGACCACCATCTGATTATGACTATATAGTCGGTGCGGATGTAAATCAAATCACGTACAGACCGTATAATGGACTTAGTCCGCGATACGTATTTCAAACAGATCCATAATTTTCAAAGTAAGTTTACAGATTTCGGAAACGTTCCTCAGACATCAGTAGTCTATTCATGTTGAAATAGCAAATGAAGGTATAAATCCTATAAATTCTTTGACACTTTTAGCAGTCGCTAATTAAAAGATGTGTTGCCAACTTAAAGTTCTATACCTTTAAAAAAGATCTCGATACATAGCTGATATTAACAGTTTATATTTATCCATATAATTACGTTTATTATGTAGAACCTACAAACTCCATAAATTTTTTAAGGTGAAGTATATAATTGAACCAATAATTAGCGATACCTGATCAATTGGCAGGGTATCCTCCATATAAAGTAAAAAATGAAATTCCATATGTTATAATGCCTTCATGCTGATTTAGTGGACGTTACACTAATTTTATTTTCGTATAAATTATTTTTTTTTAATACATTGAAATGTTTGAACAATATTGTTTCCCACTGTAAATTGTAATACAACGAAACATAGCAGTTATTAAAGAAAGAAAACAATTTTTTTTTTCTTTATACACCCACTTCTCTCACTTTAGTTACTCATCCCTTTGAGCCAGTGTATTTGAATTGAGTGTTCCTCGCTACATATGCAACTCGTCACCTTTTCTCTACATTTAGATTCTACCACTTTCTTGGTTCTTCTTTCTTTTTTTTTTGTGCAAAAGTATGTTTTTTTTCCAGTTTAAACATTTGTTTGAGATGCATTGATTTTCTACGCATCACTGACTTTTCATTCAGACGTTTCTGTACAACAGCTCGCATTTTTTTCGTGCCACTTGTTCTTCACTATTCGATTGCGTTTCCTTTATTAACACGAAAAAGTAAAGGCTGCTTTTTACAATCGTGGCAAAAATTTATGAATGTACGATTTGTATTTGTTGTTTGTAATGGGTGTTTTTATAGAAATATAATACTTTAACTAGGCAACACTTTTTTAAGTGATGATTCTTTTGCCAGCTGCCAAGTGATTTACCTTTAATTTGGTCTCACATTTCAACAGAAATAGACTGCTCCCAGAACAACACTTTCAAATTGTGCAAATTTATTTTGAAAATTATGATTCAGTTCCAAATACGCATCGCGAACTAAGTCCACTTTAGGGTCAGCATAATCGCCAATCAGAGCAATTAATACAATTAAGTATGGAACGTTTTGGCAACACTTTTACTCTAAATAGTAATACGCAACCACGGAGACATCGTACAATGTTTACAGAAGAAGTCATTGCTGCTGTAGAGCGTAAATATATAGAGCCACCACCTTACTTTCTCCGAAATACGTGATAACATTTGCATCTGTACCTAGCTGTGTAAGCCATAACCAGACGGTGGATCATACCACTGTAGATGAAATGTAGCATCATCCTCGCCCTAGAAGGCCTTCAAATACGTATACCCTTCAGTCACTCAAGAGCTCGGAGCAGGCCGCAGCTACTCACTCCTTGCTGAAGAGTTGAAGACTATTCAACTCGTGGTCCAAAACGCATGAAGATTAATAAAATTTAAGAACACAATGGACCTAAACCATTCATTTTGTTTATTTTGAATGATTCGACCCACACACCTCAAGCGAGAGCCTCAAAACCACAACCACCACGATACTTCCGAAGGACCAACCTCAATAACCAGTCTGACAACAGCTAAAAGGCTAAAAACACAAATAGCTGAACTCTGGGGCTTTATTGATTCCCCAATTAGTGGAATATAGTGGAATTGTCCAGTTGGTTCTTGCTAGCCTTTAAGGGGACTGGGCACATGTAATGACAGTGAGATTCCGTCAAAACATATCAATGTGCCCCCGGGGAGGAACTTTCTTCGAAATAATGTATGGAGTTGCACCAATTTTCCGACAGCAAGGGAGTAAATCACCTGTCTCCTACGGAAACCACACTGTCGATCGGTAATTAAGCTGTTTTCTCCAGTACCTCACAAGATTAAAATTAATCATACTTTCCATCAGTTTAGAAAGTGCAAAATAAACTGCAATTGGGTGATTTTTAGGGTCGTTAGCATCACCCTTTTGCCAGATGTGAAACCACATGATCACCTAACAAGTCCTAGATTCGGAGAATGAATAAATGAATGAACCCCACAAAATTTTGCCGCTGATCCCGATTCTCATAAGCCAATTCTGTTAAGCGTTGAAGCTCACTTTTGTTTGAGTACCGTATTTGGAGTGACGATAATTTTTAACTGTATACTGAGACACGGTTACATTCCGAGAAAACTGTATTTGGATTAATGGGCTAATAAAATATTTGGTCCGCACTTGATTACAGTCAATGGCGGCCGCTAAAGAGCCTGTGCAGCGATTTATTAAAGAAAATGCCTGGTAACCATGTGCTGTCGCATTTCGGACCCGTGAGTTGGCCTCCGCTAGCGTGCGATTTAACACCGCTAAACTATTATCTGTGGGGATATGTGCTAGCACGAAATGATTGGAGGGCAAGATTTGCGTGAGTGTTGCCACACATTTTGAGGAAAGTCATCGAAAGTGGAACCTCCAAATTAAACTATATCCAAGTCAGTCGTGACTAGGTCATACGCCAGAAGTCATATTTATAAAATGATGCCACAAGATTAGAGTCAATTTCATATCAATTTCACATAATCATCTCTGTTTAATTACATTTCAAAATTCTATACCTCTACAAAAAAACACCCTTTATATATTTGTGAACGTTGTACGAGTATACAAGTGTTGTCATATGTGTGTGTGTGTGTTGTGAAAGGCAAAAAATGGTGTTCATGTGTGCTGGTTTATCCTTTTAACATTACGAAAGCACATAAATATTGCAATAACAAAAACTTTAAGAGAAGTAAAGTGCAGTGAAGAGACTTAGTTAGAGCTCCAGGCACAATTTGGAATTTATGCTAAATTTAAGTGATCACAAAATCTTATTATTTACGAAGCTGAAGCCTTTTTAAAGTTTTAATTAAATTTTAATAATGGCTGGTCAAATGTCAATTAGAAAGTAAATTGACTTCGAACACACATCTGTTCTTAAAAATATAAATCGTATTGACAGCAGTATAAAGTAGAAATGTGGTAATTAACGACAAAGAACGACTTCAAGCACCTTTAGCATATCAGAGTTCGTACGCTCTTTTCGAATAACTTTGAAGCACATTTTGCAACAAAGCAGCGCTGAATTTCATCTTTCAGAGCCTGAGTTAAGTGTAGGTTGTTCACGTAAACCCGGTCGGAAAGGTCCTAGAGAAATAATTTAGCGGCTTTAAATCTAGCCTGAAAGTTTTTTGGTGACCCCGACGTAATGTTGTGATAAGATTTACATCTGCACCTGGCTGTGGGCCCTCATCAGATGTTGGATCATTACAAATGTGGATGAAATGAAGCGTCATCCTTGCCCTAAAGGCTTGGAATACGTATATCATCCGATCACTCCTAGTTACAACTTCAAAAGCCCGAAGCAGGCCGCAGCCTTCACTCCTTGCTGAAGAGTTGGAGACTATCCAACTCCTGGTCCAGAACGCATGAAACTTAATATAATTAAGAACATTTATACTCACTGGACCAGGACCATTCATTGTGTTCATTGTGAATCATCCGACCCACAAACTCAAACGAGGGCCTCGAAACACACAGCCACCACGATACTCCCGAAGGGCCTACCTCAATAGTCAGTCAGAGAACAGCTAAATGCCTAAAGAGACAAAGAGCGGAACTCTAGGGCTTTACTGATTCCCGTGGAAATATAGTAGATTGTCCAGTTGGCTCCTGCTAGCCTTGAAGGGGACTGGGCTCCCTTTTACCTCCGCTAGACACAAGTCTAGATGGTTGTGTGATCCATAAAGACTTATAATGTGCCCCCGGGGAGGGGGGGCACCCCGACGTGATATTAAAACTATACTGTTTCTAACAAGGTGCGTGTAATTAAAATTTCACGATGAGCAAGGTGCCCCTGTAAGATAGAAGGTAGTGTACTAGCTTGTCAGTATGGGGTTTGTGGGTTCGATTCCAAACGAAGACCTTGGTTTTTTTTCACTACAAAAATAAAAATTGACTGTCGGTGGGGCTTTTCAAGCTTATACGGCAGTTAATTTCCGTAACTATCCTTCTAATTTCACCACCTGTTTCATCTCTTCTCTATCCCTTTCCTAAAGAACGTAGCACTATACTTGACTTAATAGACATTGTTGCCTGAAGTGGTACTTCTCTTTAAACAAAAAAAAAAAAAAATTAAAAATAAACGCAAATAAAGCGTACGGCCACTCGACTTGAAACTTTCCTCACCCAAGGTAATAATCAAGCCTCGCTGTTTGATATTCGGGCCCGTTTAGAGAAATTAGAGGCGCTTTAGACATTGAAATGGCTGCACTAGACGAGCAGTTTCCTAATAGTGAAGCGGAATGTCAAGACTTCGAAGTAAAGTACCATCGCGTGAAGACACAATACAGTGCGAATATTGATGCTAGGCTGCACTCAAATAATACAGACCCGTTCAATTCAGCAACTATTTAACATGATGCAATGCAGCAGACTGTACTGTTAGAAAAATTATCTAATCTTCAACTGACATCATCTACAAGTTCTGCAGCCACACTGTGTCAAACGGTGAACTCCTCAGCAACTGTTGTTGACGTGAGGCTTCCGAAAATAAATGTGCCCGTATTTGATGGCAAGTACTCATAACTCAAATAATTTTTTGATTCACAACAATCACTAATTGTCGGCTGCCCAAAAATTCCAATACTTAAGGGACTTTTAAAAAATGATCCAGCCAATCTCATACGCCATTTACAGGTAACTGACCAAAACTAAGAAGAGGCATTAAAAAAATTGCAGGAACGATATTATAAGCCCTTGCTGATTATTGAGTCATTTATTGAGACCTTTCTGGAAATTCCGAAAGCTAACAGTCCACAAGATTTAAGAAATTTGTCAAACGTATTTGATGAAGTAATAAGAGGCCTTCGAGCTCAAGGCCTAGCTGCCGAGAAAAGAGATCCGTTTCTGATACATTTGTCGTGTAAAAAATTAGATCGACCCACTCTACAAGCTTGGGAAAAATACCTTTCCCTACGCTGGTAATATTTGGCATCTTTATAAATGAAAGTTGTGAAGCTTTGCGGCATTTCCCATCTCCTGAGGGTAAACGTCAAAAACCACCTTCAAGTAATGTTAAAATTTTTTTTGAACGAGACGAGAAATTACGCGACTGGGAAATTTCTCATGTCTTACTGATGTGAACATTAGCCAATTGTGGCCACAAGAAATTGGTTGCCATGGTTTTGTAGCGCAGAGAATTTACACTGACTGCATCTTTGACGATCCCACCTGACCAGAAACCTCACCATACGGTCACTTTATTTGTATGTAACGGTTTTTTGGGAATTGTTTGAGGAATTTTGTGGGCTTGATAAGTGACAATTTTGTTTGTTTTCATAACCGCCTATATGAAAATGAGCCTGATAAGAAAAGATGAATCTGTTGGAAAATGTCATGTTTTCGTTTACATTTTCACACAGCCAATTCGTAAAAGTTCAACGCAAGATATGATCGGTCGTTCTTGTTTTTTAAATGAATTAAACTTTTCAAGCACCAAAATGAAGGCCTGTAGTAATGGGAACAAGTTCCCTAATTTCGTTAGAGCACTTACCATTGTAGTAACGAGAAAAATACAACACACACACTGCACGATGCTCCAGAGAATCAATAGAGATTGGTACCCTACTATCCCCAATGAACCTTTTGACCATCTCCTGTACTCGGTCGAGCAACTCTAAAAAAGTCTTTGGGGCGCCGGTCCATACATGAGAGTTGCATTCCATCTTTGGACGATTATAGGTGGTATAATGCGTACGTAGATCGGATGGAAATGAAGAATCTTTTACACCGATTTAGAAAACCGAGGCACTTGATAGCTTCTCCAGAAACCTGAAAAATATGTCTTTTCCCTATGGCATCGAAATTATTGTCCACGAAATATAATTTCAAATTAAATTGCCTAAAAAATTCGTTGAGCTCATCCCAAATGAGGCTTCTCGTAAATATATTTTCAACGTTTAGTAGCTGGTTTCGAAACGTTGTCAAAAGGAGGCGGAGATGGTACACTGAGCGGAGAGAGGTGCACAAACACTAACTTCATACTTTAGGGGATCGTGCGAAGTTAGAAATAAGTCGAGCGTATTACTTTGGTACTTTGAACAAATTTTCTATAAAAAAAATTTCATCAGCGACAATTTTACTATAAAAAAAATTTCATCAGCGAGAATTTTTCTATAAAAAAATTTCATTAGTGATAATTTTTCTATAAAAAAATAATTTTTCTATGAAAAAATTTCATTAGTGAAAATTTTTTTATAAAAAAATTTCATTACTGATGATTT
This sequence comes from Trichopoda pennipes, assembly GCA_030448955.1. Classification (NCBI taxonomy): domain Eukaryota; kingdom Metazoa; phylum Arthropoda; class Insecta; order Diptera; family Tachinidae; genus Trichopoda; species Trichopoda pennipes. The sequence continues at coordinate 9,052,578 of JASKUP010000002.1, forward strand.
TTCTATGAAAATATTTCATTAGTGAAAATTTTTCTATAAAAAAATTTTGTTAGTGATAATTTATCTATAAAAAAATTTCGTTAGTAATAATTTTTCTGTAAAAGAATTTCATTAGTGACAATTTTTCTATGAAGAGATTTCATTAGTGACAATTTTTCTATAAAAAAAATTCATCAGCGACAATTTTTCTATAAAAAAAATTTTATCAGCGACAATTTTTCTATAAAAATAATTCATCAGCAAGAATTTTTCTATGAAAAAATTTCATCAGCGACAATTTTTCTATAAAAAAAATTCATCAGCGACATTTTCTCTATGAAAAAAATTCATCAGCGAGAACTTTTCTGTAAAAAAATTTCATTAGTGATAATTTTTCTACAAAAAAATTTCATTAGTGATAATTTTTCTATAAAAAAAAATTTCAGCAGCGAGAATTTTTCTATAAAAAAATTTCATTAGTGATAAATTTTCTATGAAAAAATTTCAGTAGTGATAATTTTTCTGTAAAAGAATTTCATTAGTGATAATTTTTCTATGAAAAAATTTCATTAGTGATAATTTTTCTTTAAAAAAATTTTATAATTTTAGTCTTGTCGATATAAAAATTGTTTTTTTTTTTTTGGTGATCACAAATTAAGCTTATTTTTGCGAAAATCGGATTAAAAAAGAATATAGCCTAAGCTAATATTTGTTAAAGGGATAAGAGAAATAACAAAACCATTTGGTTGGTAATAAAATAAACTTTTCTCTTGTCCACTGATAATTGAAAAATATGCAGAGCAGCACAGAATGAAATAAAAATTCCAATTTTTAGCAACGTAAACAACAACAACAATAAGTGCCGAATGAAATGTGTTATCATTGCTGATGCGTTCTTTTTTTTTTTTGAAAAGATTTTTTTGTGGCAATTAAAGCAATAACAACAACAGCATTCATTGATAGAAATTGTGTCGCCAAAAGACAAGTTTGACAATAGCAAAATAAAAAATTACAAGTTGGTGAATATTTTTGTTATTGGCTTTTATAACATTTCACTTTTGTTTGACATATAAAACTGTTAACATACTTTAGGGTGTAAAACAAAAAAAAAAAAAAATAACTAAATACACGAAACCCATTATAAAAAAAGCTACAAAAATAATTTATTAAAACGTATAAATTTGGAAGTAATGATCAGCGAAACAAAACAAAATTGCAATTGTAAGCCAGCCATTTGAAGCTAAATATATATTTATCTATAAATCCTAAAAGTATGCAATGGATATATATTTAATTTTTATTGTTTTTTATGTGTTTCAAACAGCTTAAACTTTATTATTTATAACTTGTTATTACTTCATTCTTTCTGTTGAAATTTATTATGCAATTATTCACTTTAATTGTATTTTTCAATATAAAAATACGTATAAAAATAAATCCTTAAAGTATGCTTTATATATTTTTCTTTTAGCTCTATTGCCATTCAGTGTAAGTTTGTACATTTAACTAAAACTGCATGATATCAAGAAGATAACATACATTTGGCAATTCACAACAGATTTTCGTTTAGACTCTTCACATTTCTGTTTTTAGACAAATGCAAAAATGAAATCTACTTCGAATAAAATAACTACCACACAAATGTGTGTGCATTTTTAAATTATGCCAAAACATTTATTGATAAATTTTGTTTTCTTTTTTATACAACATAACATGGCCTCAAAAACACAGACAATTTTTATTATTTATTAAATGCGGGTAAAAGGAATTTGCTGCTATTTTTATGTCGTCCTTCTTTGATAAGATCCTGAATTTATTTAAGATTTTACACTTTTATTTTATATTCAAACAAAAAAATAGTTTAAATTTGAATGTACGGTGACTCATCTTAATTACATTCAAAATATTTTCTAAATATTCAGTTTTAATTTTCTAAAACTATAACATCAAATAAATATACATATATAAAATAAAAATAAATAAAAATAATAAATAAAAATATTTTTATTAAACACAATTTGGAATACATAAAAAAAATAATTTAAAAAAAAATAAGAAAAAAATTTAATTCTGGAAATCATAATCATAATCAAATTTTTCGAAATAAATTCGGTTCGAAGGTCCATTAATATTATATTTTAATTATAAAGGACTAGCAAACCCGGCGAACTCCGTTTCGCCACCAGATGGCTTCGTTTTTTGTAACATTTCGTTTAGGGATTAAGAAAAGATGAAGAAAACATTTTGTTTTTTGTTTTATATTTGAAAAGGAAATTAATTCATTTCGATTGCAAAAATGAAGTGGAATTTAGTTGAACTTCTCTAAGTAAAAAATGAAAGCGAATCCAAAGTAAATACTGAATCGAAGCGTTATCCGTTTCATTGAAGTGCTCTTTGGTAAACCACATTTTTTGTTTTTTGGTCTGACGTTAAATACGGTGTGACTTCTGATCGTGTGATGGTGTAGTGTGTGGTGTATGTGTAGTTGTTACGTGTTGCAATTGATTGTGTTGGAGTGATTGGTTGAATAAAATTTTTTATCTTTCAAGTCGGCATGAAACCGCCTTCTCGAATGATATTGGTTCCAAAGGAAGTCATGCGAAAGCAGTTATTGCATTCAAGGAGGCGTTGAAAAAATGGTTGGAATCGGGATCAGTTCCATTGAACAATGGTTTCAGTGGCTGTGGTGGTGTAAGTAATGGATCCAGTATGACTTTTCCACTTGTGCAGCACAACCCAGCCGTTTCTCTTTTTAGAAGTTTAACATATTGCAATATCGGCATACAGTCGTCATTGGCCCAATATATAAATTGTCATCATCACTGTAGTTCTCAATGAGATCATATTGGAATGCCAAGCGAATGTATGATGCCAATGATCCTTGTGTGCTCACGCGTTGTCTCAATCGGGCTCTTATTACATTTTGTCTTTCTTCGCTTAAGTTATATGAATACACTTGTTGCTGGCTTGCAGGTTTGTGCCGATGTTCGCACATCGTCCTCTCGGCATTTTGGACTATGGACAGAGTGGTCTATTGAACCTCAAATGCACGATCCACATAATTTACATAGTTCAACTTACAACTTTACGTTACCTTACAAATGCCTGCTGTTGAAGTTGAATAAAAATTTGCACAATACGTGTGATTGATTTCATGGTTTCCAATTGAACTGTTAGGAAATGAATATCTTTATTCTCAATTTCACGTGAGCATGAGTAGCTGTCAGACCATGTATCACGCACCAGCGCCATCTAATTAAAATGAAACGTACTTATTTTCATGAGGGATACTCACACAACACGTACTGGTGCCGTTGTAGTACATGCTATGTATTAGAGATGGCGCTGTATGTGAAAAATGATTTTCCCTGTTTTCCTGCTTTTCTCTTGAAATTTTTCTATAAATCGTACGGAGCCCGAGACCTTTCCAATCAATGCAAAACCGTGGAAATCGATTCGTGCGTTCTGGATTTAAAGCGTTAGGAAGGAAAATCCGACTTATTTTTATAGATAAAGATTTAATATGATCCCATTTACAAAAAAATGTACCATTCTGCACATCCCAATAAATTTAGACGTTACATAAAAACAAAAAAAAATATTTTTGAAAACAATTCCGGTTCGAAGGACCAAATAGTTTGTGTGTTATTGTGAATAATTTTCACAATTTTTATATAATTATGCTGCAGGTCTCTTTTAAATAAAATTTATTGAATGATGCTTGCTTGCATGCTTGCGTTTATTTTTATACCCACCTGAACATGCATAATTTCAATTCTATGAAAAAAATTTAATTCTGCAAATCTAAATCTTTTTAGATGTCATAACTCAAGTTTTTCAAAATAAATTACGTTCGATGGTCCATTAATTATATGGCGTAACTTTAAAGGATTTAATGTAATCCCATTTATAGGAAAAGGTTTCATTCTACACATCCCAATAAATTCAGAAGTTACAAAAAAAAAAATATTTTTAAAAATAATTCCGGTTCGAAGGACCAAATAGTTCTGTGTTATAATTTTCACAATTTTTATATAAATATGCTGCAGTTCTTTTTTAAATAAAATTAATGGAATGATCAAGTTTTGTTGTGATGGTGTGCTCACCTGAGCATAAATAATTCCAATTCTAGAAAAAATTCAATTCTGCGACTCATAATTATTTTAGGCCTTATAGCAAGAATTTCTAAAAATAAATCCATTTCGTAGGTCCAAAACTTTTAAGGTCTAATTTTAAAGAATATGAATTTCTAAAAAAAAATCCATTTCCCCACATTCCAAATAAATATCAAAGTTACAGCTTAAAGGTTTTTTAAAATAACTATGGTTCGTAGGACCAAAAATTTTCAAATGCAATTCTAAAGAATTTATTTGCGGTCCCACTTCTAATAAAAAAAATTCTATTCTGCACATCCCAATAAATTTTGAAGTTATACAGCAACTGTTCTTCAAAATAACTCCAGTTCGAAGGACCAATACTTTAGAGTGCTTTTGTGAAGAATTTTCACAAATATTTTAGTATAAAAAATGTGGCAGTTGTGTGCTAAAGACAATGGCTCTGCTGTGACTTAACTTTGGTTAAGATATGATTTTATTCCCCTAGAGCTTTGGTTAAATGATGACAGCTGTTTTAGTTGCTTATGACATAACTACGAGAAGATATTATAAAGAATTATCCTTTAAGGATAATCCTTTATAATATTAAGGATTAAGCCGCTATTTAAAGTTTCCCTTTTAGCTATGCCTAGCATGCAGCCGGACTTTTAAGACTCCTTCTTTACAAAATCGGATATGGTATTTATACTTGTAGGCTTTCGACTTGTCCCCAAGTGGTCTATAACAATACAATTCTAAGGTAGAAAAACTCTTCCTTAAGCTTGTGATCACTGGTGAATAGCAAACCATTTTAGTACAGACTTAGTACAGATTAAATCGATGGAAAAGGAACAATAAAACTTGTTGCATTTGGTATCGGTGATAATTTCTCGAGGTTTATATGGAGTTTTCTCAGAAATTGCAGATGGAATGTTATAGAGGGGATTGAATCAGCCGAATTCAAGATTAATTCAGGGGTACCGCAAGGCTCCGTTCTTTCTCCTACCCTATTTCTTATTTTTCTAAATGAGCTTCTTTGTCAAGCTTCCAACCCCATTTACTCTTTCGCAGATGGCAGCGCCATTTGTCATTCGTATTCATTTAGTAATAGATCGGACCGGTTGGAGATGAACTCCAAAAGGCAGAATATGAATGTTCAATCACGATCTCGCTACATTTTCAGAATGGGTTCGTGTGAATAGGGTAGATTTTAATGCTCGTAAGACATAGTGTTGCGTGCTTACGCATAGATCTGTGTCCGGAAATGATGCTGCATCTGTTACTATGGGAGCTCTTGATGTTCTTGGCATGAAAACTCATTGTAATACCCGATGGACACATTTTTCAGGTTTCTAAAGAAACTTTGAAGGTTTTTTTACACGTTGTAAGTGATAACGTCATAAGATTTACATCTGCACCTGACCGTGCGTGGGCCCTAATCAGATGGTGGATCATTACCACTGTGGATGGTATGTAGCGCCATCCTCACCCTAGAAGGCTTTTGGATACGAATATCCTCCGGTCACTCCTAGTTGCAACTTTTAATACCCGAAGTAGGCCGCAGCCTTTTCTGCTTGCTGAAGAGTCGGAGGCTATCCAACTTCTGGTCCAGAACGCATGAAGCTTAATATAATTAAGAACACGACGGCATTTATACTCACCGAACCTGGTCCATTCATTATGTTCATTGTGAATGATCCGATCCACAAACTCAAACGAGGGCCGCGAAACACACAGCCACCACGATACTTCCGAAGGGCCAACCTCAATAAGCAGTCAGAGAACAACTAAAAGGCTAAAAAGACAAAAAGCGGAACTGTGGGACTTTATTGATTCCCATGGAAATATAGTGGAATTGTCTAGTTGGCTCCTGCTATCCTGTCAGGGGACTGGAATCCCTTTTACCCCTCAAGACACAAGTCTAAATGGTCTAAATGGTTGTAGGATCCGTAAAGACTTATAATGTGCCCCCGGGGGGAATGGTGTAAGAGATACTTCACTCCATTCGACCTTCGCACCATTCGGACATATTTAGGTGGTATATGCGTCCAACGATGGAATACCACTCTCATGTAAAGACCGGCGGTCCAAAGTCTATTTTACAGTTGCTCGACTGCATATAGAAGAGGGCCAAGAGACTCATTGGAAAGAGTAGGGTTTCCAACTCTTTTGTTTCTGTGGAGCATCGACGCAATGTTGGTTGTATTTCACTGTTTTATCGTTACTACAATGGGAAGTGCTCTAACGAAATTAGGGAACTTGCTGCCGTTACTCGTACGTTTTGGCGTTTAACTCGATTTTCATTGAGAGCGCAACGATTTGTGTTTAGTACGGCCAGTGAATCGCACTACGCATAAAGTAGTTTTTTAAGCAGAAAAATATGTATGTGGAATTAACTCCCTCCACCGATCTTTCCTGTCACTTTTAATGTAGGAAAGTTCAAATTGAATGTCTACAAACACTACTCCGTCTTTCCTCCTTCCCATAATCGGATTTCCTAGTTGTGGCATAGCGCATTACATGTCTAGGGCTCATCTCCCGGGTGGTTTAGATTTACAATTCGGTCTATTTGGACAAAGGGGCGTAGTACCTCCCATACAAACCACAAATTAAAAATCTATTATTTCTGCTCCTGATAACTGTAAACTGTTTCCTAGTTGTGCCACAATGCATTGCATGTGTAGAGTTCATCTCCTGCTGTGTCCAAACTGAAAAAAAAATGAAATTAAATATTTGAAAAATTATTTTTCTTAAATTTATTTATTTAGCAAAAAAAAAATAATTAATTTATTAAAATTCCTAATTTTAAATAATTAAAAATTATAATATTAAATATTGCAAAATAATGATTTACCGAAAAAAAATAATAAAATATTTTCATTTTTCTTATTCAAACAAAAACTTGTCATATATTTTTTTGTGTGACAAACATGACATAAATGCCGACCAACTGAATGCTGTACAGCTTCAGAAAAAAAAGAACAAAAACTAGATGAAAATATAATTTGATGGCTGCTTTCAAGGCTAAAAATATCCATGCAAACGACGATACTAAACTATAAGACTTTGTTTTATTTGTTGTTAAAGAAAACAAAAACTTGATTTTTACAAAAGAAACGTCAGTCGAAATTGTAACAAATTTAAAATATTCTAAAAAAAATATATAAATTAAAATATTTAAACAAAAATATTTAATTAATGCTTTCTAGCAAAGCAAAGCAAAGCGAAGGTATTGTAAGCCTTCACTGCTTGAGTAGGGAAAGGGAAATAGTTTCCTTTGTTTGCTTTATTTATTCACTTTGGCGCATTTCCTTTCATTAATTAAATCAGTTTACTTTGACTAATTTTTTTTTATTTTCTCTTTAAGCGCAAAATGAAAGCAACTACTTCAATAATTTGAAAATTTCATTCCTTAAAGTATGCAACTCATAGTTGAAGATAAAAATTTTACCATGGTCACGTAATGGAATAGCCACTATAGTCATTATGTCTGATTTTTCGATTAACTGATTTGAATTTTTTCCAAATTTCGCCTACTTTAAGGCTTTACTTTAAATACGTAAGTTTCAAAAATGGAATGGCATCAAGTAGTTGAAAAAAACTATCCTTAAAATGTATTTAAAATTTTATTTAAATTCTATTTAAATAAATATTTATAAACATTTTAAATACACCCACCGAAATTTGCACAGTAACCATTTTTCAGCTTGATATCAACTCATTTAATAGCATATAAAAAGGCTTTAGGAAAAAGATTAAATAATCGCCATAAACGCTGCCAAAACTACAATACAATTCAAAGGGTACAAATAACAAATAAGAACAACAAAATAAAATAAAATAAAATTAAAAGTGACTACAAGTATCGTTACAAAAGTAACGATATGTGCAACACAAAAAAAATTCATATTGTGCTACTTTTGTTATATTTTTGCTACAACAATAACAACTACTAACAAATAGACAATAAAAAAAAGAAACTTGTAGGAAAAAGGTTATTATAATAATATGCTTTTGGCATTGAATACCTTTAGGCGCCGACATTATTATCATCCTTGTTATAATAATCATCATCATCAAATATATTAAAATAAACTACACATTCATTGTTAAACACACAAACACGCATACTCACATGCACTCACATGCACACACATCTAAACGCCCTTGCCCCAACACATGTGCAAATGGCCCACCATATTCATACCATTTAAAATACATTTGCACTACCATATTATTTTCATTTATAAAATCCATATCATTAAAGTATGAGAGATAAAGTCAGAGAAAATAATTTCCGCTGCCAAAATAAAAACAAGAAAAACAAACACCACTCACGTTACTATCTGCTATAGCCACATAACAATCTACACACCAACACACACACATACACACAAAAACAAATTACAGGTGTTAATTTTTTTTTATACACATCCCTACGGCCATACAACTGAGTGGTGCTGGACTACATACTTGCAAAGGATGGCTTTTTAAAATGTTATTGCATTTTAGTTATCATTGAGAGTCGTTTCTATTTTCCTCGACGCCAAATTATTGAAATTTTCGTAAAGTAATTTGTGTAAGTAAATATTTTCATTACATTTAAAAGCTTTAGAATTAAGATAACATTCACTTATCGTATCACAGCCTTATTAAAAATAAACAAACAAAAAATTAAATTAAATATATTTTCTAACAAATTTTATAATATGATTTTGCTTACATTAAACTCGTATTTAAACTGATTATGACAAAATTATAATCAGTATAACAATAGGATAATCCGGCTAAATACCTTTAATACATCTTTACCTCACCGCAATACCTCACCTTCAGATCACTTCAAAACTTTTCTTATTTGCTTTAACTCGCCGACATTCTTGTGACTGATAATTTTTTTTTTTTTACGGAACATCGAATTTTTTGTATAGAAAAATTATCAGGAATGAAATTTTTTCATAGAAAAATTATCACTAATAAAATTTTTTCATAGAAAAATTCTCACTAATGAAATTGTTAGCACTACCTTGCTTATAATTACCTTTAACAATCCATACACCTTTGTAATAGTTGTCAAAAGTCTTAAATGTCACTATTGTAAATTAGATTAAAATTTTTATTCATTCAATAAACGTTTTACAGTAAAGTTCGTCTTTTGTCACGCGCTCTTAATTCGACAATTATTTAGTTTTCAATAATCTCTACAAAGGTTATGGGCCCAGCGTGCCAAATAAATTGTCTGTTTTAAGTCGGTCGAGAATTTTGTTTAAACATTTTTGTATAAATTGTTTTGTACGTTTGTAAAACATGTCGGGTTCAATGCAAATTGAAAAATTGAGTGAAAACAACTATCCAAGTTGGTCAATCCACATGAGAAGTCTTTTAATCACGTTGGACTATTGGGCAGTAGTAGACGGCGTTTGTCCCACAACTGCAACTGCTGAAGAAAAAGCGCAATGGAGAGGTATAGACCAAAAAGCATTAGCTACGATTACGTTAAGTATTAATCCGTCTGAATTAATACACATAAAAAATTGCAAGTCTGCTAGAGAAGCATGGGAGAAACTAAATACCACTTACATAGCTAAAAGTCCAGCTCGAAAAGTTAATTTATTTAAAAAGCTTGTGCGTTTTAAGATTCAAGATTCTGTTGGTTACACACAACAAATAAATGAATTTAGCAATTTGGTTGAATCGTTAAAAGAAATAGATGTCTCTGTTCCTGATGATTTTGTTAGTATTTTGTTGCTTTGTAGTCTCCCTGATGACTTTGAAAGTTTTATTGTGGCTATCGAAAGTAGAGACAATTTACCAACGATAGATCAATTGAAGGTCAAAATATTGGAAGAACATCAACGCCGTGGAGAAAAAGTTAATGCAAGTGAAGAACACGTATTTGCGGCGAATTCAAAGCAAAAAGAGAGATTTAAGAATAAATACCAATCAAGTAAGAAATACAGCAATGTAAAATGTTATTCATGTGGGAAGAGGGGACATATAAAATCGCAATGTAATAAGAAAGAAATTGTGATGAGCGTAAGAGAATATAATTTAACCTCGAATAATAATGAATGGATAGTTGACAGTGGAGCGTCATCACACATGAGTGAAAATAAAAAGCTGTTTTCTTCAATTAAAGAGTATAATCAAAAAATTACTATTGCTTCAGGTGATTGTGTTTATGCAGAAGGCATAGGTGATGTAATTTTAAAATCGAATTTTTCCGACATTACTCTACGCAATGTTCTCTTTGTGCCAAAATTAAATGCTAATTTTTTATCAGTAGATAAAATAATTAAGCATGGTAATAAATTATATTTTTCAAAAGACAAAGTCATTGCAAGAACTAAAATTGGTGACATGATATTTGAAGCTCAATCGAAAGATGGCATTTTTACAACAAAGTTTTTAATAAAAAATGAATCAGAAAATGTGATGATGGCGAATTGCAACGAAAAAAATTGTGACGTTTGGCATAGAAGATTTGGCCATTTAAATATTCGTGATTTGATGAAGATGTCCAAACATGGAATAGTCCGTGGGTTAAAAATAGACAAAATCGAAAATTTGCAAGTTATGGTGAATGCTTTACAAAGAAACCATTAGAGTTAGTGCACAGCGATATATGTGGCCCAATGAGGATACCAAGTGAAGGTGGATCACGCTATTTTATATCGTTTATTGATGATTTTTCTCGTTTTACAACCATATATTTTCTCAAGAAAAAATCTGATGCGTTAGCAGTGTTCAAGGATTTTCATACAAATGCCGAAAGGCAAACTGGCTTAAAGCTTAAAGTTTTACGCAGTGACAATGGCTGTGAGTATAAAAATGGAAACTTTCAGAATTATTTGTCGTCAGCAGGTATATCACACCAAACAACCGTATGTTATACTCCGCAACAAAATGGTGTGGCGGAGAGGGCAAATAGGACACTGATAGAGATGGCCCGATGCTTGCTCATGGATTCAAGTTTACCACACACGCTATGGTCAGACGCCTTAAACACCGCAGCATATTTGAGAAATCGTTGCCCTACAAAGGTGTTGAATAATAGCACACCTTATGAACGTTGGCTCGGGCGTAAGCCTTCTGTCTTTCATTTTCGAACATTTGGTTGTCTAGCAGTTGCTTTAAATAAAAAGCCTGGTCGTTCTAAGTTACAACCAAAGGGTAAAAAGTATACGTTTGTTGGTTATTCGCATTCAACCAAAGGCTACCGTTTATACGATAACGATAGCAAAACAATTCTTATTGCGCGGAGTGTTATTTTCTTTGAAGACGTAAGCTGTCAGTCAGCTGCTTCAACAGGAAAGGAAATCAAAACAGATGTGGAAGACAAGGTTAACGATGATTGGTTTGATATTAAAATAAAATTAAATAACAAAGAAGTACCACAGAACTTTGAAATTGTGCAACCTGATGAACGAGAGGAAGAACTTGAGAGCTCAGAAGAAGAAATTAATCTTAACGATAAAGCAGGCATTAAGCGCAAAAGAGGAAGGCCAAAGCTAGAAAGAACTGGAAAAAGAGGTCGCCTAAAAAAGTTCGAGTGGTTGAAAACGCAGAATCCCTTAATGGATTAACAGCAACAGGCGAAGATCCAAGAACAGTAGAAGAAGCCATGGAAAGTAAAAATGCAAACGTTTGGAAAGATGCGATGAAGGTGGAGTTTAGAACTTTGCAAAACAATAGTACATGGGAGCTGGTAGAGAAGCCCAAAGACAAAAACATTTTAGGTTGTAAATGGGTTTTCGTCACCAAAAGAAACTCATTGGGAAATGTCGAGAAGTACAAAGCTCGCGTAGTAGCGCAGGGGTTCTCTCAAAAGTATAACGTTGACTACACTGATACCTACTCTCCTGTTGCAAGGTATTCAGCAATACGAATGATATTTGCCATAGCTGCACAGAAGACAATGCTGTTAAATCACATTGATGTTGTTGCCGCATATCTAAATGGTGAGTTACAAGAGGAGGTGTATATGCATCAACCAAAAATGTTCGTAGATGAAAATTATCCAAATCGTGTTTGTAAGCTGAAAAAATCGCTTTATGGGTTAAAGCAAGCTGGTCGCGAGTGGTATCGTAAAATAAATCAAATCTTAGTTGATAATAATTTTGTTCGGTGTAATACCGATAATTGTTTATACACAATGAACACAAACGGAGAGCTAGTGTTAATTGCGATTTACGTTGATGACATATTAATGTCATGCTCGTCTGAAAGTACAATGAAATGCTTAATAAACACATTGATGTTGTAGACAGAGGTCCAGTTAAGTATTACTTAGGAATGGAAGTAGAAGGGGATGGTCTAAGAGGCTCAATAAAAATTCATCAAAGTAAATATACGAGGGAGTTACTTCAACAATGGAATATGGCAGACTGTAAGCCATCAAGTCCTCCTCTAGCTGCTGGTACTATTTTGGAAAAATGTACAAAAGAAGGTTGCAGTGGGTATAAAACAAAGGATTATCAATCTCTCATCGGTTCATTGATGTACCTTGCTGTCATATCTCGTCCGGATATTGCACATACAGTGTCGAAGCTTTCACAATTTAACACGCATCCCGAAAAGGAACATTTTTTAGCGGCCAAACATATCCTAAGATATCTAAAACAAAATCCAAAGGGTATGTTATGTTATAATTCTACTAATGGTTTAGTTTGCTACACAGATGCTGACTGGGGATCAGATCAAAATGATCGTAAGTCGTATAGTGGTTTCGTTCTGTTTTTGGCTGGTGGGCCAATATCTTGGGAATCCAGGAAGCAGAGTATTGTGTCTCTAAGTTCTATGGAAGCCGAATATGTGGCAATGTGCCAAGGAACCAAAGATGTAGTATTTCATAGAAACATTTTATCTGAAATCGGCTTTGCAGATTACACGAAAACAGCAACAACAATTATGTGTGACAACCAGAGTGCCATGTTTCTTGTACAAAACCCTGTCGCACATAAGAGGAGCAAGCACATAGATGTACGCTACCATTATATTCGTCAAAAGTTTGAATCAAAAGAAATTAATATCCAGTATGTTAGTACAAATGAAAATATTGCTGATTTGTTTACTAAATGCTTAGCAAAAGTAAAACATTTAAAATTTTGTAATATGATGAACATCAATTTTTAAATTATTTATGTAAATTTAGAAAAATTATGTAAACATATTCGTTTTTAGTAAAGTTTTTGGATTGAGGAGGAGTATGTTAGCACTACCTTGCTTATAATTACCTTTAACAATCCATACACCTTTGTAATAGTTGTCAAAAGTCTTAAATGTCACTATTGTAAATTAGATTAAAATTTTTATTCATTCAATAAACGTTTTACAGCAAAGTTCGTCTTTTGTCTCGCGCTCTTAATTCGGCAATTATTTAGCTTTCAATAATCTCTACAGAAATTTTTTCATAGAAAAATTATTACTGATAAAATTTTTTGTATAGAAAACTTATTACTGATGAAATCTTTTTTCAACAAAATTGATGAAGTTTTTTGTAGAAAAATTATTGCTAATTATTTTATAAAAAAATTGTCGCTAATGAAATTTTTTTTGTAGAAAAATGGTTGCTGATGAAATTTTCTTATAAAATAATTATCACTAATGAAATTTTTTCATAGAAAAACTATCACTAATGAAATTTTTTCATAGAAAAATGTTTATTAATAAATTTTTTTTTAGAAAAATTTTCATAAATAAAATTTATTTTATAGAAAAATTTTCTTTAATAAATTTTTTTATAGAAAAATTTTCTTTAATAAATTTTTTTTATAGAAAAATTTTCATTAATAAAATTTTTTTTTATAGAAAAATTTTCATTAATAAAATTTTTTTTATAGAAAAATTTTCGTTAATAAAATTTTTTTTATATAAAAATTTTCATTAATAAAATTTTTTTTATATAAAAATTTTCATTAATAAAATTTTTTTTATATAAAAATTTTCATTAATATTTTTTTTTATAAAAAAATTTTCATTAATATTTTTTTTTTATAAAAAAAATTTCATTAATATTTTTTTTATAAAAAAAATTCCATTAATATTTTTTTTTTATAAAAAAATTTCATTAATATTTTTTTTTTTTAAAAAAATTTTCATCAATAAAATTTTTTTTTATAGAAAAATTTTCATTAATAAATTTTTTTTTATAGAAAAATTTTCATTAATAAATTTTTTTTTATAGAAAAATTTTCATTAATAAATTTTTTTTATAGAAAAATTTTCATTAATAAATTTTTTTTTATAGAAAAATTTTCATTAATAAATTTTTTTTTATAGAAAAATTTTCATTAAAATTTTTTTTTTTATAGAAAAATTTTCATTAATAAATTTTTTTTTATAGAAAAATTTTCATTAATAAATTTTTTTTATAGAAAATTTTTCATTAATAATTTTTTTTTTATAGAAAAATTTTCATTAATAAATTTTTTTATAGAAAAATTTTCATTAATAATTTTTTTTTTTTGTAGAAAAATTTTCATTAATAAAATTTTTTTTAATAGAAAAGTTTTCATAAATTAAATTTTTTTTTATAGAAAAATTTTCATTCATAAAATTTTCTTTTTATAGACAAATTTTCATTAATAAAATTTTCTTTTTAGAAAAATTTTCAGAAATATATTTTCAGTAATGAAATTTTTTTATAGAAAAATTATCACTATTGAATTTTTTTTATAGAAAAATTATCACTAATGAAATTTTTTCATAGAAAAATTATCACTAATGAAATTTTTTTATAGCAAAATTATTGTTGATTATTTTATACAAAAATTTTCTTATACCAAAATTTTTTATAGCAAAATTGTCGCTGATGAAATTTTTTTATAGAAAAATTATTACTGATTATTTTATAGAAAAATTGTCCCTAAAGAAATTTTTTTGTAGAAAAATTATCACTGATGAAATTTTTTTGTAGAAAAATTATTGCTGATGAATTTTTTTTTAGAGAAAAATTATCGCTGATGAAATTTTTTTTAGAGAAAAGTTGTCGTTGATGAAATTTTTTTTAAAGAATAATCCTCGCTGATGAATATTTTTTGTTATAGAAAAATTGTCGCTGATGAAATTTTTGTATGGAAATTTTGTCGCCGATGAAATTTTTTAGAGAAAAATTTTCACTAATGAAATCTTTTTATAGAAAAATTATCACTAATGAAATTTATTCATAGAAAAATTCTCACTAATGATATTTTTTCATAGAAAAATTATTACAAAATTGATGAAATTTTTTTATAACAAAATTGATGAAATTTTTTGTAGAAAAATTATTGCTGATTATTTTATAGAAAAATTGTCGCCGATGAAATTTTTTTATAAAAAAATTTTTTATAGAAAAATTGACGTTGTAACATTTTTTCATAGAAAGATTGACGCTGATGAAGTTTTTTCGTAGAAATATTATCACTAATGAATTTTCACTGACGAAATTTTTTTATAACAAAATTTATGAAATTTTTTATAGAAAAATTATTGCTGATTATTTTATACAAAAAGTTTCGCTAATGAATTTTTTTTTGTAGAAAAATTATCACTAATGAAATTTTTTCATAGAAAAATTATCACTAATGAAATTTCTTCATAGAAAAATTCTCACTAATGAAATTTTTTAATAGAAAAATTATTACTGATGAAATTTTTTCATTGAAAAATTATCACTAATGAAATTTTTTCATAGAAAAATTCTCACTAATGAAATTTTTTCATAGAAAAATTATTACAAAATTGATGAAATTTTTTTATAACAAAATTGATGAAATTTTTTGTAGACAAATTATTGCTGATTATTTTATACAAAAAGGTTCGCTAATGAATTTTTTTTTTGTAGAAAAATTATCACTAATGAAATTTCTTCATAGAAAAATTCTCACTAATGAAATTTTTTCATAGAAAAATTATTACTGATGAAATTATTTCATAGAAAAATTATCACTAATGAAGTTTTTTCATAGAAAAATTCTTACTAATGAAATTTTTTGTAGAAAAATTATTGCTGATTATTTTATAGAAAAATTGTCGCCGATGAAATTTTTTTATAAAAAAAATTTTTATAGAAAAATTGACGTTGTAACATTTTTTCATAGAAAGATTGACGCTGATGAAGTTTTTCGTAGAAATATTATCACTAATGAATTTTCACTGACGAAATTTTTTTATAACAAAATTTATGAAATTTTTTATAGAAAAATTATTGCTGATTATTTTATACAAAAAGTTTCGCTAATGAATTTTTTTTTGTAGAAAAATTATCACTAATGAAATTTTTTCATAGAAAAATTATCACTAATGTAATTTCTTCATAGAAAAATTCTCACTAATGAAATTTTTTAATAGAAAAATTATTACTGATAAAATTGTTTCATAGAAAAATTATCACTAATAAATTTTTTGATAGAAAAATTATCACTAAAGAAATTTTTTATAGAAAAATTATCACTAATGAAATTTTTGTAGAGAAAACTTATCAGTAATGAAATTGTTGTATAGAAAAATTATCACTACTGAAATTTTTTCATAGAAAAATTATCGCTACTGATAGTTTTTCATAGAAAAATTGTTATTGATGAAATTTTTTATAGAAAAATTATTGCTGATTATTTTGTAGAAAAATTTTTATTGATGAAATTTTTTTTGTAGAAAAATTGTCGCTAATGAAATTTTTTTTGTAGAAATTTTGTCGCTGATGAAATTTTTTTTGTAGAAAAATTGTCGCTGATGAAAGTTTTTTATAGAAAAATGATAAAAAATTATGGCCGAGAAAGTTTCCTTTAGAAAATGTATCACTGATGGATTTCTTTTATAAGAAAATTATAAGACGAAATTTTTTTATAAAAAAGCGTAGACTAGCGACTTCAAATATTCCCACAGAAAAATATCTTGCGGTATTAAATAACACGATGTTGCAGGCCAATTCATGAATTATAAACGTGAAACTGTGCGGTTACCAAAAGTTTCGTCCAATTTTTTTACCTATTTCGAGTTTGGAATATCCTTCAGGGCTTGACTTGTAAAATAATTAAGATGTAATAAATTGTAACAAACAAATGTTCCCTACAAAAAAAATCATCGTTTACTTAAAAAATAAAAAAGTAAGGACAGTTTCTTCAAGTGAATCAAAATAAATGGTACATTTTTTAACTTTTTTTTATAAATTGCTTAAACAAAAGTTCTTTAGTTATGAAACCACTATTGTCATGATTTCCTTTATATCTCAAGATGTCTAGCTTCCATTTCTTGTTTAAAATTCTGCAATCGGTTAAAAATTGCAAAAGATACAGGCTGCTGAATATTGAATTTTTAGTGCCTTTAAATAAGTGAACCGGACATAGAACAACGAAAAAAGCATTTTGAGTAGCATACTCCAAGGCTTTGACTTGTTTAAGTGAATTTAAATTATTTATTTAATTTTTTTTTATTTAAATATAGTTTTGTAGTTTATTTTTATTATTTGAAATTTAAAATCTTAAATTGTTCATTTGAGATTTATGAACAAGTTTTTGCAATTGTCATATCTCAAATATCATATTTATCATACATAACCTTTACAAAACGTGGCATACAAAATTGATTGTTGGAAATTGCCTTAAAACATGTGATTGTTGTAAAAATGAATGAAAAATTGTTTAAAAGTGTAATAAAACATTTTGTAGCCTAAAAACATAAAAAAAATTTTTGTGCATGCAACTTTATCTGCTGTTGTATGATTCATTAAACAAAATATTTTATAGCTGAACAAATAATGTATCAATCGCTGAATAATCTTTGCAGTTTAATTAAAATAATGTTAATTAATTTTTTTGTCATCAGATAAGTGCATATTGCTCTTCAATTACTCTTTTATGGTTATTAAGGTGTTGTGTGTTGAGTGATGCTTTTGTCACCGCAGCTGTAAATATAACATTTTTGCAATTTAATTACTGCTAGTTAATTATCTCATACCTAAAAGTATGCAATGTGTAAGTAATTTAATCACTTAATTATTTATACCTGCTAGCATAATACCGAAGTTAAATTAATTTACTTTTTTTTATCATTAAAAGAAAAATGTATTTTTCTTTAGGTGATGAGTATTTTATTTAGAAAAAAAAATAATTTTTTTTTTATAAAATTTTCCTTATTATTTTGTGTTAAAAAAAATTATATATATATATATATTTCATTTAAATTTGTAAATGTCTTTTCAAGCGACAACATGTTTATTTTTATTATTTTATATTTTATTTTTTTATTTTTTTGCTTTGGTTTTTAAATAACATTGAAACGTAATTTTGAAAACAAATGCATAAGCAGGTATAATTTGTTAGCCTGCAAGTAGGCAATGGTTTGTTATGCATGAACAATGATGTTTTTAAAGTGGGAGATCAATAAAATTTTTTATATAAAAATTTATAATTTATAAAAATGATAAATACAATATTCTAATATCAAAGTCACGTATTTCGCTTAATATGACATTTGTACTTTGAAGTGTTTTTTTTACATTCTTTAGGAAAGGGATAGAGGAGAGAAGAGACAGGTGGTGAAAGTAGAAGGATAGTTACGGAAATTAACTGTCGTAGAAGACCAGTGACCGATCATGCCTTCATCACTGAGCAGCCCCACCAACAGTCAATTTTTATTTTGTAGTGAAATAAACAGCCAAGGCCTTTGTTGGGAATCGAGTCCACCACCCGCGGAGTGACAAGCTAGTACACTACCTACTAGACTACAGGGACACCTTGCTTAAAAACAATTTATTAAAATGACTGATGCAACTTTTGTTTAAAATACTTTTAAAAGGGTGACAGCTTTTTTTTGATCATCACTCAGGCGATGACCCCTACTTACGTCATGCATTGTGCCAGATCTATTAAATTAGGTTATGGGGAGGAGGAAAGAGGGTGTAGTGTCAGGAAATACCGCTAGAGGGAGCTTATTCCACATACGAACTGTTCTGCTAACAAACGAGTAGCACTTAGTGAATGATCCCTACACATGCAATGCATTGTGGCAGAACTAGAAAATTAGGTTATGGGAAGGAGGAAAGAGGGAGTAGTGTTTGTGGACATTCAATTTTAACTTTCACATACGGACTGCTCTGCTAAAAAACAAAGTTTCCCTGTAATGCGTAGTGCGATTTACTACCCAATCAACCACAAATGGATGTGTTCTCAACGAAAATCGAGTTAAACTCAAAAACGTGCGATTTTCAGGAACAAGTTCCCTATTTCTTTAGAGCACCTACCATTATAGTAACGATAAAGTAGTGAAATACATTCAACATTGAGTCGATGCTCTAGAGAATCAATAGAGTTGAATACCCTGCTGTCCCCCCACAAGCCTCTTGGCCCTATGCTGTACGTTTTCGAGCAACTTAAAAATAGACTTTGGGGCGGCTGGCACATACATGAAAGATGTATTCCATTTCGAATGGAGCAAAGTAGCTTTTACACCGTTTTAGAAAACCAAGGCACTTGAAAGCTTCTTTAGAAACCTGATAAAGTTCATCGAACATCATACTGAATTTTTATGCCAAGAACATCCAGAGCTTCCGATTCCGTAAAACCTATATCAGCCATAGTAACAAATGCAGCACCATTTCCGACCACAGATCTATGCGTAAGCATGCAGCATTATGTCTTACGCGCAACGGCGATAAATTGATTATCTCTTAGCTTTGTTATAACATTGACTCTAGGGTGAGAAAATATCTTAACAGTTGCCAGTCTACAGTCTTGACTAATTTCAGTTGAGCGTTAAGGCTTTTGATAGCATAAGACTCAATTAAGCCCGATAATAGATGACCCAAACTTGTGAAAACATTTCTTTGTAACGGATTTTTTAACAAGAAGTTTGTTTTTCAATTATGGCAACGCCAACAATATGATAGTTTTGACATTTAGTTTTTTGACGCATTCGTAGTAGAGGCATTGGCAATTGTTACAATAAATTCCATTTCACACGAAAATCGCATTAAAATATTTAAAATCCACTATGAAAATGGTGGTTCTGTTTCGCAAAATTCGTGATGTTTTCGAACAACATAATCATCCTTCCAAGACCGCTATTAAGTATTTGGTCATTAAATTTGACTCCACAGGCTCGATACAAAACATGCGAACATGCGTTGGTTTAACTGGATCGTTCAACTGAACACATCGCAGCCGTAAACCACAGTGTTAAAGCAGATCCAAACTTGTCAATTCCTCTAAGTTCTCAACATTTGAAGTTACCCGAAACCATCGCTTGAATTTTAATTTAGGATTTGGCTTTGAAGTCCTACAAGGTTCAACTGGTGCAGATATTAAAGCCAATCGATCATTCACATCGCCGGTGGGTTTTTCTGAAAAAATTATGTTTTCAGCCAAAGCTCATGATCACTTGCCAGGGTATGTCAACCAGCCAAATTGCCGCATTTAGTTTTCCAAGAATCCAACGGCAATTATTGAGAAGTCTTTGCATGCTCAACGTGTTACTGTGTGGTACGAGGAGAGGCTGTACCTAGCTGTGTAAGCCATAACCAGACGGTGCATCATACCACTGTGGATGAAATGTAGCATCATCCTCGCCCTAGAAGACCTTCAGATACGTATATCCTCCAGTTACTCCTAGTTGCAACTTCAAAGGCCCGGAGCAGGCCACAACCTTCACCCCTTGCTAAAGAGTTAGAGACTATCCAACTCCTGGTCTACAACACATGAAGCTTAAGAACACAATCGCAATTATGCTCACTGAACCTGGACCAATCATTGTGTTCATTGTGAATAATCCGATCCACACAACTCAAACGAGGGCTTCGAAAGCAACAACCACCCTGAATACTTCCGAAGGGTCATGCTCAATAATCAATCAGAGAACAGCTAAAAGGCTAAAAAGACAAATAGCTGAACTCTGGGGCTTTTACGTGATAAGGTTTACATCTGCGCCTGGCAGTGGGCCTTAATCAGATGGTGGTCATACCACTGGGAATGAAAAGCAACGTCATTCACGCCCTAGGAAGCTGAAGACTAAATCTAGCAACAGGTCTTTCCTAGCAACTTTGATGATTCCAGAGCAGGGCTGCAAACCACCACTTCTTGCTGAAGAGTTGGAGACTATCCAACTCCTGTCCAGAACACATGTCTAGCATGCTCACTGGATCTAGGAACATTCCACCAGGTAGGTGTTAATAAAGGTGAAATGAACCTGGCCCCATTAAAAACCGACCTGTTCTGGGGCCGCGAAACCACAACCAATACGATACTCCCATGTAGGGGCCAACCTCAATAATCAGCCAGAGAACAGCTAAATGCCTAAAGAGGCAAATAGCGGAACTCTGCGAGCTCACTGATTCCCGTGGAAATAACGTGGAGTTTCCAGTAGTAGCCCTGCTGATTTCAGGGGACTGGGCTCCCTTATACCCCCAATTGCACAGGTCTAGATATTCGAGCGTTCTATAAAGACCATAAATGTGCCCTCAGGGGGGGGGGGGCCCTCTGCGGCTTTGGTGGTTCCCGCGGAAATATAATGGAATTTACCAGTTGGCTCCTGCAAGTCTTGAAGGATTCCGTCAAAACATATCAATGTGCCGCCGGCGGGGTTATAGCGAGATGCTAACATCTCAATTTTGGCCTATTATTGACGACGTTGATATCACTAACATGTAATTTCAGCAGGACGGCGCCACATGTCACACAGTTATTGAAACGATCAAGTGGCCAGCTAGATCATCTGATTTAACACCACTGGGTTATTTTGTGTGGGGCTGTGTTAAGGGCAGAGTCAATATGGAGCCAATCGAATCGATTTTCGCCTCAAAACTCAAAGTCTGTGATGTTATTATAGAAATAGCAGCGCAATTTTATCAAAACTTTGATGAAAGAATCGACATCTGTCAGTGTGGTTGTGATGGATATTTGCCAGATATTATAATTGCCGAACTTTTCTCTTCGTAGCAATAAACATTTGAAGCATCTTAATCCAAATTTTTTATTATATTTTGTTTTAGAAAACAAACTTCTTGTTGACAAACCCCTTTTTTTACTTATTCAATTAAGTAATTTCATTAAAGTAACATGACAGCCCTGGGATTTACCTCCAGCTTAATTTTTAATTATAAAAAGTTTGTTTTTTGTCCCACTGTTTCTGGCATCCGTAACGTGCTGTTTTCTGTTTTCTCTTTTAAATAAAAAATTATTAAAACAAAAATTAAAAAAACAAAAGTAAAACTAGAAAAAGTTTAATTTGCATTTTAACATTTTATCTCAATTAACTGTAGTATTATACTCATAATGGCGTTTAATATGCATCTATTAATATTTGAAAAAAAAAAACAAGAATAACAACAACAACTCGCTCACTCTCTGTGTCTCTCTCTTTTTCTTTCATTTCGCTTAAGTGTGAAACCACAAAATGATTTTGTGTTGCATAATTTTAGGACTTAACAAAAAGTTTTTAATAAAAACACAGAACAAGAAAAACTAAATCTATTATGAAATTAGAATAACAAATTATAACGATTATGGAAGCAGTATACTCTACAGACTGACTAATAAAGTTTAAAGGATAAAAGTGTTTTATAATCTGCATTTGAAGAAGCCTTTTATGTTATTTAAATATATTTTTTCCATTGAATACTAATAAGGAGATTTAGGATGAGTGGAGTATAAAATCCATATTATTTATATTTATAAAGGGTGGTTTTATAGAGTTATAGAATTTTAAAATGGCAACACTTTTTCCAATAAAAGGCATTTTGAGAGTAGTCAAGAAATTTATGTTTAGTTGGTTTTAGCCTTTCGACATAAATGGAGTACTGATGTCTGAGCAACGCTGCGAATGCCGTTCGAAATGTATATTGCGATATACGTCCATTTTACGTTCAACATAATTGTCCATCTCGGAACGTTTTTGCATCACGTTGACTCTAAATGATAATACGCATCCACACAGACATCATACTGCCGATTGTACCGTATAGAAACACCGCAATCATTCTATCGTCATCGTGCACAGGAATTGGATTATGTGTCCATCTATAGGGTGTCCGTCGAGAAGGTATACAAGTTTGTTTGTCATTTTGATTACATAAAAGAGAATGGATCTTTAATTGATAAATGTTTTATTTAATGACGATATCAGATAAATATCCGCTTCTGTCAGCCTTACAAATGCGAACCCTTTTGAGTTCACATCCTTCATTACATTCTTACACATTTCACAAACTCTCACACATATCATGCTATATATCATCATGAATATTTTGATGAAGCTATGCAAGCGTTTCTGGTTTGTTTGCAAATAAACCTTGCTTTTCAGATATCCCCACAAAAACAAGTCCGGAGCAGTCAAATCAGGCGACCGTGGAGGCCAATCAACATCACCATTTCATCACTTGTTGTGAAAAGAGGTCTCGCACTAATTCCGTTGTAATCCTGGCTGCATGTGATACCACGTTCGTTTTCATTTTCAACGAAGTAAGGTCCAATGATGCCTCCTGAATAAATTGCACACCAGACTGTCACTTTCAATGCATGCAAAGATGACTAATGAATAACTTGAGGGTTTCCCATTCCCCAGATTTGAATAATCTATTTATTCACATCTCCATTCAAATGAAAATATGCCTCGTCACTTATTATGACTTTTTCAGGAAAATCGGGGTTGTAATGGGAAAGCTGTAACCCCCTATTAGCATGTATACGGCGGCGTAAATGTTCTTGCGGAAGAAGCTCTTGTGTCAGTTGAATTTGAAATGGAAACAAATATGTACGGTGGCGTTAATGGTCTAGCGGAAGAAGCTCTTGTGTCAACTGAATCTTATATGGAAACAAATGCAAATCCTGGTGCAAAATTGTGACCGAAGTAGTTCTTTAAAAACCAAGCTCCTGAGCAGTGTGTCGAATCAAGGTTGATGGATTGTTTTGAACACTTTCTTCAGCAGCAGTAATGTTTTCAGCCGATCTTGTAGTACATTGTAGTCCATGCTTCGGCCTATAGACCCTCTTAATTCGAAATCATTCACTGCACGATAAATAGTGCGTTTTGTTGGCACATTTTTTCTCCCAAAAATAGCACGTAACTTTCTATCGCCACAGTGCTCGATGATTAGTTTTGATAAAATGTTTTAACGATTAAAACACGATGGTTTATCGAATATTTTTCCATAATAAATTTACCACGTGTCTTCTTCCCGACTGCCAAATATAAACTGTCATGACTAATGTTTATCAAAATGGTGGCAAAACACAGTAGTACATCTTCCCGGCGGATACCCTATACTTAATACAAGATTTTGCGGAAGCTAGCAATTCGTGGATTAGATGAATGGGCGCCAAAAATCCCCGTTGATCCTGTTAATAACCCCCGGGGGCACATTTATCGGTCTTTATAGAATACTTGACCATCTAGACCTGTGCTGCTGGGGGTATAAAGGAGCCCAGTCCCCTGAAGTCAGCAGGGGTCAGCTGGAAAGCTCCACGTTATTTCCACGGTAATCAGTAAGCCACAAAGTTTCCGCTAATTGTCTCTTTAGGCATTTAGCTGTTTCTCTGACTGATTATTGAGGTATCGTGGTGGTTGTGGTTTTGCGGCCCTCGCATGTATTTTATTATGACGGCCAGGATCATCTTACCTTCAATCACACCTACTTGGTGAATGATCCATGCTAGTCATGTGTTGTGGACCAGGAGTTGGATAGTTTCCAGCTCTTTCGCAAGGAGTAGTGGTTTGCAACCCTGCTTTGGAACCGCTGAAATTGCAACTAGGAAAGACCTGTTGCTAGAATTAGTTCTCGGCTTCGTTGGGCGTGAATGACGTTGCCTTTCATTCCCAGTGGTTTGACCACCATCTGATTAGGGCCCACGGCCAGGTGCAGATGTAAATCTTATCACGAAATGAAACTGTTAATAACCCCCCGGGGGCACTTTGATATGTTTTGACGGAATCTCACCGTCATTACATGTGTCAACGGGGGTATCAGAGAGCCCAGTCTCATTCAAGGCTAGTAGGAGCCAACTGGACAATTCCACTATATTTCCCCGGGAATCAGTAAAGCCCAAGAGGTCAGCTATTTGCCTTTTTAGCCTGATAGCTGTACTCTGACTGATTATTGAGGTCGGCCCTTCGGCATTATCGTGGTGGTTGTGCTTTCGAGGCCCTCGTTTGAGTTGTGTTTGATCGGATCATTCACAATGACCACAGTGAATGGTCCAGGTCCAGTGAGCATGATTGGGGTTGTGTTCTTAAACTTTATTAAGCTACATGTGTTCTAGACCAGGAGTTGGATAGTCTCCAACTTTTCAGCAAGGAATGAAGGCTGCGATCTGCTTCAGGCTTGGTTGAAGTTCAACTAGGGGTGTTTGGAGGATATACGTATCTGAAGGCCTTCTAGGGCGAGGATGACACTACATTTTATCCACAGTGGTATGATCCACCGTCTGGTTATTACTTACACAGCTTGGTAGAGACGTAAATCTTATTACGCATCCTGTTAATAAACGAATTATGTTTGGCGATGAAGCACACTTTTGTTTGAATGGGTACCTTAATTTAACAAAATCGCCCTATTTGTAGCGCTGATAAATCCTGCTGTCTAGGTGTTGAGCTACAGTTACATCAAGAAAAATTGCCTGCTTGATGTTTGGCTTTGTAAGCTGCTGGAATCATTCCAATAGCGTTGGTTGGAACGTTGAAATCAACGGTGATCGCTAAAGCACCATGATTACTGATTTTTTCGTTCCTGAGTTGAAGAACCATGATCTGCAGGAGTTATGGTTTCAGCAAGATGGCGGTATATGTCACGCAGCTCGTGCCACAAATAATTTATTTATTAATAATTGCAGGGTTTCACGTTTCTTACTTCGCCCTCTTACAAATCTAACTAAATAGCGTAGAGGAAGACTGCAATTAGTCTGTCCGCCATCGTGCACAGGAATTGAATATGTCGCTAGCCACTAAATGGAAGGTTTCGAGGAAAGATCTTGTCTTTTGCGTGGTTACAAATTTCAACTCGTGCAAGAGTTAAAGCCATGCAATCACCTAGCCAGGCATAGGTTCGGTGAATGGGCTAATGCCCTTGATCCCGTTCATTCATAAGCGAATTTCGTTTAGCAGTGAAGCCTGCTTTTGCTTTAATAGATAAACGGCAATAAACAAAACTGGCGTATTTGGAGGGATAATAGTCCTCAAGTATAAGTGTGCAGACACTACTGCATCCAGAAATCAGCCGGCTTACTGTTTATGCCCTCATGGAATCATTGGTCAATACTTCTTTAAAAGCGATGCCGGTCAGAACGTTACATTTAATGGCACCTATTATTGAGCCTTGATTAATGACTTTTTCGTTCATCAATTGAAGAGCAATGATGTGCAGTTAGTGCCGCGATTGATTTATAAAAGGAGATCTTTGGTAGCCGCATAGTTTCATGTTTGGGAACCCAGACTAAGCCACCAAAATTGTGCAATTAAAGTCACTACATTATTTCCCTGAGGAAATAGTCTATGCCGATAACGATTAAACACTTGGAGAGCAACATTTGCCGCCTTAATGGCAATACAAAGCTCTGCAAATATTGGTCAAAGTCATAGCAAATTACACCTTCAGATTGAACTATATTCGAATGAGCGTTGGTGGTGATATGCCAGAAGTCTTATCTAAATTAAAAAGCCAGAAGAAATTCATCTCTACTTTATTTTATATCAAAATTCTACACCTCTATAAAAAACACCCTTTACTTTTTAGAAATATAATCGTTTGTTCGGCACACAAAAATCTTGTTGCCTTTTAGAAAGCAACTTAACAATGATTTGTGTAAGACCGCAGTTTTTAGGCAACGCATTGGAGCAAAAAAAAAATCCAGTCATCAAAATTTTAAGTCCTTTTCAAATGTGGCTCATTCTTTACGATAGATTCCATTTACTGGCATTAGTGTTTTTGTTGTTGTTTTTTGCATTTTAAGTAAACCATAGAAAATTGTATTGTCTTCACCAGGCAGAGGCGGTAGTTTAGACCATTGAAAATCTGTATTAATGGAAGCAGGTGCAGGAAAATGCATTAACATGCAGACAAGGTCGTAAAAGAAATATGTAAACACAACTACATTCACACTCACATATCCATATACATACATACACATATTGTAACTATCAATCTGCATGCATGTGCATGCATTACCGAAAAAACAAAAACAAAATAAAACAATAACCAACAATAACCAACAACATTATACATATGGAACATGATGTTCTTGTGTAAATACTTTTGAATATGTAAATATTTACCGTTATGTCAACATTAATGTTTGAATATTTTATTAAACAGATTATTTTTTTTAGTATAATGTCAATTTCTTGTTGTTGTTGGTGTTGTTGTTGATGTGATTGTTGTTTCTATTTTACGGTGTACTTAAGTCAAGTGGTGAATTTATCCAAAAAGGTCTTCTACAAAAAGTTTGAACATGAGGAATTGGAAGCATTATCCGATGAAGACTGTAAGCAGAAGGAGAAGCTCTCATTGGGAATCATACAACAAGCCGTTTCCTTACGTTCAAAAATATTGGGATTCATTTAAAACCAAAGAAACTAAGTGCCATATGAACTGAAGCTGAGAGGCGTTGAAAGACGACTTTGTACGTGGGATGTGATGATGCTTAAATGCTACAAAAAGAAGTAATTTTTACATGGTATTATTACTGTTGACGAAAAATGGATACATTACGATAACCCCATGCGCAGAGAGTCATATTTAAAGCCCGGTCAACCAGCGAAAGCAACACTGAAACAGAATACTCAAGATGCACCAACTCCAAACAATTGTGAACGATTTGTGATTCAAAAGTGGTGATTTCAATACTGAAGGCCACTTCTCTACATTTAAAATCATTAGAAGTCATTCAAAGCAAGGAAATTATGTCCCGTATGAATCGAAGCCAAGAGAAGTTGAAAGGCGATTTGGCATGTGTGATAAGATTTACGTCGGTAACTAGCGTGCGTATGCCATAAGTCGACGGTGATCAAACTACTTGGACGATATGATGCCTGCGCTGCGCCCTAGGAAGCTGAAGACTAATTTCTAGCAACAGGTTATTCCTAGTTGCAATTTCGGAGGTTTCGAAGCAGGGCCACCAACCCCCACTCCTTGCTGAAGAGCTGGAGACTATCCAACTCCTGGTCCAGAATACATGACAAGCATGCTCACTAGATCCGGATCATTCACCTAATGTTCTCAGTAGTGGTGAAATGATCCTTAATCAAATTCGTGAGGGCCGCGAAACCACGACTACCAAGATACTCCCGAAGGGCCAACCTCAATAATCAGACAGAGCTGAAAAGCTAAAGAACCAAATAGCTGAACTCTGGGGCTTACCGATTCCCGTGGAAATAACGTGGAGCTTCCAGTTGGCTCTCTGCTAGTCTTCAGGGGTCTGGGATCCACCCCGTTGACACATGTAATGACGGTGGATTTTCATAAAAACATATCAATGTGCCCCAGGGGAGGCGATTTGGCATGACGTGATAAGATTTACATCTGCACCTGGCCGTGGGCCTTAATTAGATGGTGGATCATTACCACTGTTGGATAATATGTAGCATCATCCCCGCCCTAGAAGGCCTTCCGATATGTATATCCTCCGGTCACTCCTAGTTGCAACTTCAAAAACCCGGAGTAGGCCACAGCCTTCACTCCTTGCTGAAGAGTTAGAGACTATCCCACTCCTGGTCCAGAATGCATGAAGCATAATATAATTAAGAACATGATGCATTCATACTCACTGGACCTGGACCATTCATTGTGTTCATTGTGAATGATTCGACCCACAAACTCAAACGAGGGCCTCGAAACACACAGCCACCACGATACTCCTGAAGGTCCTACCTCAATAATCCGTCAGAGAACAGTTAAATGCCTAAAGAGACAAATAGCGGAACTCTGCAGGCTACTGATTCCCGTGGAAATAGTGGATTGTGCAGTTGACCCTTTTACCCCGCAAGACACCAGTCATCTTATAGCGCAGACATTGTCCCTTCTCACCACCATATGTTTTGATCGATGCAGAACGCCTTTACTGAAATATGCTTCACTTCAGAAGAGGATATACGAAATTGGCTTGATTCATTCGTTACCTCGTAATGAGCTGTTCGAATCGGATCACACGATCAGAGGACACATGTATTGAAGATAATTGAAAAAAAACGACCAGATACGAGGCGATAATCTTTGGTCAAGACAACCCCCTCCACATATTGCACGACCGGTCCAAAATTATTTGGAAAACAGTGGGTGGGAAGTTCAAGCTTACAAGTCGTGTAGCCTAGATCTTGCCTCTTTTGACTACCCTTTATTTCGATTCGATGCATAATGCCCTAACTGGAATATCCTTCACTTCAGGTTATTGGAAATTAACTTGATTAATTCTTTACCTGAAAAACGAAACAGCTTTTTTGGCGTGGAATGCATGTGCTGCTAGAAAGATGGTAAAAAGTAGCGGCTTACGATGGACACTATTTTGAACAATGTGTCAACTCATTTTGTTATTATAATCACGCCATTTTTCAAGCAAAAAAATCGACAATATTAGCTTGGGTACGATTAACTAAGCAAAACAAAGAAAGAAGTGGTTTCGCAATCGCAGCTTAGCTCAGCTGTTAACAGATCGATGTGATAGTTTCTAAAGCATCTGGAAAGTTTGTTTGACAAATTTGTGAGCTTTAAATATTCCTTAGTCATCTAGAACCCTGGTTAACCCAATTTCAACACCAAGAAGAACGAATGACTTAAATTAAATTTTATGCAGACATTTTTTCCAAATGTGGTGAGTTTTAGAATCTTAGTAAGTTCTAGAACCGCTCAGAATGGCATATAAAGGCTCTCTCATTTAAGGGATAAGCAGCCTAATGGTGAAGATGATAAAGTGACGACACTTAAAGTGGCAAAGCTACCATCGTGTATTTTTGTATATCGACGCAAATAGTAAATAATCGTCTAGTTAAATCGTGTTACTTAATTTAAAACTCTAAAAGTTGTGTGACGAAAAGAATTCTTGTGGGCAAAATAAGGCGGCTCCCGTCTCTGAGGTCACATTTCAAGCAAATTTCCTGGACTCAACGAGCAAATTTTCTTGCTAGTTAAAATTATACTCACGGTAAAAACCTAGTTCAGTTCTTACACCTCTCACCGCATAGTTATTTTAAGCTTTGACACTCATATATTTTAACTATTGTATAACTCTCACTTGGTTAAAAAAGAAAGCAGATTGCAACAGAAGGGATTTTAAAACAAAATTTAAAAAAGCAAAATGATTTAAATTAAATTTTTTTAAAGTTTTTTACAATTTGGTATTTAAATACACAAACGCTTCCCTAAAGTAGGCAATACTTGATATCTCAAATTCAGAAAAGTAAATGTGCTCGTCAACAGCTTACAAGTGCTGCTCTTTGGCAACCTACTTGAAGGCAGTTTATTTTTTCTTATTTTGCTTTTACTTTAGTTCCGAATAATTTTTTTTTCTTCATATTCGATATTTTTTTTTGTATCCTTTGAAACGAATGTTTATTCTTGTCTTCAGTTTTTCTGTTTACTTGTTGTGTAAATATGTATATACAAATAGATGTGTGATTATGTATGTGTGCATTCGTATGATGATACTTGACCTTAGCCGAGTCTTGTTCTATTGTTGTTGTCACTGGTGCAAACAAAATTGAAAACATAAAAATAAAAATGAAAAAAAAAAAATTAAATAAAAAAAATATTATTTTTAATGTGACAAAGTTTAGCCTTGTTTTGTCCCCCAATTTTTACCCTCCACTAAATCTTCAAGGGGTTTATAAGTTTGTCCTTTTAAAGGAAACAGTTTTGTCTTAAGATGAAATAATAACAAAAAAAAATTACAAAAGAACAAGCTATTGAATCTTGAATAAGAAAATTAATTAGAGTTTTAAAACTCTAGATTGGACATTAAGACTTTGAGTCTTGATTAAGCTAAAGAATAAAGAGATTTTAATGTTTAATTATCCTGGTACTATTTAGTTACAAAAATACCCTTTAATTCTGTACTTAAATTTTCTAGTATTTATTCAAAAGGAGATTTTTATCGGATGAAATTTTAATAGGTAGAAGGACTCTATAAGATGTCACAATGTTGATGGAAATGTTGCTCCAAAACTTATTCGATTAAACTAAGTTTAATCAACCTTATTCGATTAAAGCTTAATCGATTAAATCTTATTCGATAAACCTTATTCGATTAAATCTTATTCGATTAAACTTCATTTGATTAAGGCTTATTCGCTTAAATCCTTATCGATTAAACTTTATTCGATTAAACCTTATTCGATTAAGCCTTATTCGATTAAACCTTATTCGATAAAATTTTATTCGACTAAACTTTATTTGATTAAGGCTTATTCGCTTAAATCCTTACTGACTAAATTTTATTCGACTAAACCTTATTCGATTAAACTTTATTCGATTAAACTTTATTCGATTAAAGCTTATTCGATTAAATCAATTGGATATTAACAAAATTTAATCGTTGATTAAGCTAAAGAATGAAGAGAATTTAATGTTTAATTATCCTGGTAATATTTAGTTCCAAAAATACCCGATAATTCTGTTTTTAAATTTCCTAGTATTTATTCAAATAGAAATTTTTATCGAAAGAAATTTTCATCCGCAGTAGGACTCCAAAAGATGTTAAAATGTTGATAGAAAAAGTCAACATAACGTAGCATATAAATTTTACCATGCTCCAAAACTTATTCGATTAGACTAAGTTTAGTCAACCTTATTCGATTAAAGCCTTATCAATTAAATCTTATTCGATTAAATCTTATTTGATTAAGGCCTATTCGATTAAATCCTTATCGATTAAACTTTATTCGATTAAACCTTATTCGAATAAATCTTAATCGATTAAACTTTATTTGAATAAGGCGTATTCGCTTAAATTCTTATCGATTAAACTTTATTCGATTAAACCTTATTCGATTAAATCTTATTCGATTAAAGTTTATTTGATTAAGGCTTATTCGCTTAAATCCTTATCGATTAAACTTTATTGGATTAAACCTTATTTGATTAAATCTTATTCGATTAAAGTTTATTTAATTAAATCCTTATCGATTAAACTTTATTCGAATTAACCTTATTTCATTAAATCTTATTCGATTAAACCTTATTTGATTAAATTTTATTCGATTAAAACTTATTCGATTAAAGCTTATTCGATTAAATCAATTGGAGATTAACAAAATTTAATCGTTGATTAAGCTAAAGAATAAAGAGATTTTAATGTTGAATTATCCTGGTACTATTTAGTTCCAAAAATACCCGAGAATTTGTATTTAAATTTCCCACTATTAATTCAAATAGAAATTTTTATCGGAAGAAATTTTCATTCGCAAAATGTTCCAAAACTTATTCGATTAGACTAAGTTTAATTAATCTTATTCGATTAAAGCTTAATTGATTAAATCTTATTCGATTAAACCGTATTTGATTGAAGCTTATTCGATAAAATCCTTATCGATTAAATTTTATTCGATTAAACCTTATTCGATTAAAACTTATTCGATTAAACTTTATTTGATTAAGGCTTATTCGCTTAAATCCTTATCGACTAAACTTTATTCGATTACATCTTATTAGATTAAAACTTATTCGATTAAATTAATTAGAGGTTAACAATACTTAATTATTGATTAATCTAAACAATAAAGATGTTTTAATGTTTAATTATTCTCTTCCTATTACGGATTGCTAGATAAAGAATAACTTCTTACTACATTTGGGAGGTAGCACGCCCACTTTTACAAATTTTACAAATTTACGCCACACCCACTTGACATGTCGAAACATATATAATAGATTTTCTCCACTGAATCGCTTGTGATCAGCTCCAAAAATATTAGGAAGATCATATAACTGGTGTAGGTAAATAAAACTTAAATTGGTGTTTTAATTATACGAGGGCAGTTTAATAAGTTCGTGACTTTTTGCAAAACAAAAATTTTTTTTTCAACAAAATCTCCTTTTAACTCAATAGACTTAGTCAACAACGTCTGGATACAGTTTTTGTATCCCTTCTAAAATATAGGATTTTTTGAGGTGCTTAGGTGCCCCTGTAGGCTGGTAGGTAGTGTGCTAGCTTGTTAGCATGGGGGTTGTGGGTTCGATTCCTAATGAAACTCTTGGTTTTTTCACTACAAAAATAAAAATTGACTGTCGTTTGGGCTGCTCAGCGATGAAGGCATAGTCACTGGTCGCTGGGCTATCTTATACGGTAGGTAATTTCCGACCATCCTTCTACGTTCACCACCTGTTTCATCTCTTCTCTATCTCTTTCCTAAAGAATGTAGCACGGTACTGGACTAAATAGGCATTGTTGTCTGAAGTGCTACTTCTCTTAAAAAAAAAGATGGGCATTCGTTACGTCAATAATTTCATTGTTGAAGCGAAATCTCTTTCCACCGAGCCTTTTCTTTAGGTTTGGAAATAGAAAGTAGTCACTAGGGGCTTAATCCAAAGAATATGATGGATGAGGTACGAATTCGTAGCCCAATTCATAGAGCTTTGTTATTGAGACTGCTAACATGTGGAACCGTGAATTATCTTGATGACAAAGAACTTTTACGTTGACCATATAGCGTCGTCTTTTTTTCAATATCCTTATTAAATCAGCCTAATGAGTTGGAATAATTTTCGCCAATTGTTGTTTTTTCCCTTTTGAAGGTAACTGATGTGGATTATGCCACGTGCATCCCAAAAAACTGTTGCCATCACCTTATTGGCGGACAAACTTACCTTGGCCTTCTTTGAAGCAGGTTTATCCGGAGAAACTCATTGTTTAGACTATTGCTTGGTCTTCGGAGTACAGTAATCAATCAATTTTTTATCCACAGTTACAAAATGTCGCAAAAACTCATTTGGGTAGTGGTTAAACAACTCTAAACCATTCTTTGACGTTATCACACGTTTACGTTTATGGTCAATTGAGAGTAAATGAGGCATCTGACATCTGCCAGACAACTTTCTTAAACCCAGCTGATCATTTAAAATCGAAACCACACTGTCATATGAAATGCCTATGGCATCAACAATCTCAACGCACTTTTACTCTTTGGCCGGCCAACCCTATATCATGGATTTTTTTGGACATTTTCGGGTGCACTAACCTCAATTGGCCGTCCAGAACGTAATAAAACAATATAAACAGCGAGATATTTTATTTGAATGATAAGAAATTCCTAAATAACCAGAGAGTAAATGAAGGCTTCGCTCATTCTTGCTTGTAATAATCCCTTGATTTAGGGTTGCATTTCTTTATCCTTGGATTTTTTTCACAGAGACCCTTTTAAGTATTTTTGGCATAACTTACTAGAAATGTAGCTAAGAAAGAGCTGAAAGTAAAGTAAAGAAAGTAAAGCAATGTTTAATAATTTTATATTAAGTGCTATAATTCTCATTGAGTTGAAGAAGTTTTTAATATAAATAATTTTTAGTAAATTTTAAAACAAAGCTGTTGTCAGGATAATGAGTTATTTGGAAACCTTTTACGTTCTTTAAAAAGGATTATTAAACCCTTTTTTTAAAGTCATCTAAGAAATGTCACACCGGCTGACTTTTTTATTAAGGAGATGTGACACATTTGTTATTCCATTTAACATAAGTAATGTGTGAGCAACTTTATGTAAAATCTTAGAAAATGCTGACTTTTATACAGCCTTTCTAAGTCTCACAGGCATGACATTTTATTACTTTTTATTTTTTTATTTATTTTTTTATTTATTTTTTTCCTCTACTCTTCCTTCTCTTACTGTTTTCTTTCTCCAATTCCTTTCAAGTATTTAGGTTATTCTATTTTGTACAGTCTTTAGAGTGGCTAGTTTTGTGTCACAAAAATTTAGTATTTGTTACAGTATTTGTTGATGTTCATGTTAATGTTCATGTTCATGTTCATGTTCATATTTAGTTTTTTTACTGTAAAAGTTCTGTATCTCTAATATATTTTTTTCTCATTGTTTAACACAAAAAAGTCACTATTGAAAGTTTTTTAATTTTGTGTTAAACTAAAAAAAGAAGACGAACGCATCAACAGAAAAACTTGTTTCTTTTTTTTTGTTTGCTTCAATATATATGTATGTGTTTGTAAGTGTGTGTGTGTGTGTGTGTGTGTGTTTTGAACGAACATTACCCAATAAGCATTTTGGCTGGAATTCAAATATAATTACACTTGAAATCCAGTCAAAATTCCTAATTTCCAGCGTTGAATTACAGTTGAAACACAGTTAAATTCAATAGCGAATCCAGCAAAATTAACCATTGAATTACAGTCGAACAAAACAGTATCTTTACAGTGTAATTCCAGCCTTGAATAACAGTGTGGTTCAAGTCGAACCGAACCTGTTTTTATACTTGAATTCAAGCATGGATTTGCAGTGGAATTCAATTCGAACCAAATCTGTTTTTACCGTTGAATTCAAGCATGGAATTTCAGTGTTATTCAAGCAATGCTACAACAGTATTTAAATAGTGTTATAACATTATTTTAACAATAATTTTCAAATCATTTTATGCCACATTTTTTACCCCATTTCCTCTTGTAAAAATAAAACATTTAATAAAAATAGTACAAATTATTACTTAAATAGTTTATAGTTGAAAAATCAAAATAAACGATAAATAAAAGTTTATTAAACTAAAGTCTTTTTGTCTGAGCTCTATTTTTTCAAGGCTGGCTAAACCTTCTTGTATTTTATAAAAATAGGTACATATTTATTTATATGAAGAATATTTGAGTAATGGAAAAGTTTATATGATAACGTATTGTAATTGCGGTGAGAGTAATGATTGGGTAATGAAAAAGTTAAAGTTAGTTTAAATATTTATATTAATTTGTTTAATTTTTGCTTGTTTTTGTATATTTTTTTATTAATGCGATTTCTGGCTTGCTGGAAAAGGGCTATGGTATTTTTTTCAAACTCCATATCACTGTGGTCAGAAAATTTCTCTTTGTAGGCTACTGTAATATTTTAGAAAAGTTAATCAGTGAGAGACTAAAAAGGAATGTCTTAAATGTCTTACGTTTAATTGCAAGTGTAATTGATAATAATTTCAAGGGCAGTTTTGCAGCCGATCCTTGCCAACAAAAAAATTGTGCTATATCGTCCTTCATTAATCGTCTCCAGCAGCTTCTAATAAATTTTGAGCCATTGCCTGATACCTTTTCCTTCAGTTCCTTCACCGGAAAATGTAAAAAAATATTTTTATAAAAACTTTTACAAATGTTGTCATTAGTCATTACCAAATTAGAAAAATATTCTTCTGAAGATTGAATTTTTTTCTCAAAACTCATAAACTCTTCTTTGCTCAGAAATGATTCTCTTGGTAAAATGGACAATGATTTTGCGTTTTCCTGAGCTGGAACGCGACTATTTTGCAAAACTTTAACTTCTTCCAACAACCTGTATACAAGCCTTTGGGTTGCCTCATGCTTTTCCATTGAATCTTTTATATCTCTAACGATAGAAGTATGTATGTTAAGTAATTACTTACCTCTCTTTAAACGGTATAAAGACAAAATTATTTTGTTCATAATTTTCGAACACAACAATTTTTCGTTGTATTTTCTTTAAGCAGTGCTCGACTATTGCATTGCTCAAATTTAATTCAGAGCTAGCATATATATTAAAATGGTTTGACTTAATAGGGATAACAAAGAAATTGCGCAAATTCAAAACTTCATATGACTTAATTGTACATGATTTGGGAGTGTTGTTAATGACAGAAACCATAAAAATCTTTTGTTCAATCATATAAAAGTTATCCATCCGGCCTTTTACTTGAAATAAAAATATTTTCAAAGCGTATGTTTTTTACATTTCCATATGTTTCTGATTTTTTTTTATCTGATGCTGATTCTGGGTAAGCAGTGCAAAAATTTTTCGAGCATCTGCTTTTGGCTTTGGGTACATACCTTTATATTTATTTGTTCAAAATTTCTTTGTTTTATTTTCAATTCTTTATTCTTTATTTTCGTTTTGCTTATTTCCACTTTCGCGTTGTAATATTGTTCACTATTAATTTATAACATTTAATATCTATTTACTTATTAGTATTATGATATTTTATGATTGACATTTAGGTGACTCTGACTATTTTTTAACAAACTTCAAACATACTGGAAAAAGTATGGATTTCAAATGTAATTCAAGCTTGAATTCACACTGGAATTCAAACATTGGAATTCACAAAAAATTTGTGCTTATTGGGTTAAATTGTGTTTTCAAAAGTGTAAAATGCAGGCAGCATTTAAGTTTTCTATTCTTTTCAATTTTCTTTTACAATTTAACTTGGCATATAAATAGCAGCCATATTTTGTAGTTACTTGCAGTAAAAACGTGCTCATGTGTGTTTAAGAGAAAGAGAGACAGAGAATAAGAGAAATATAGAAACAGCTTGCAAACAATTAAATTTTACAATTCTTTAAGCCCATTTTTTGCTTGAGCTTTCATATGTTTTGTTAACATAACATTAGCTGAAGTGTAAGTAAGAATAAGAGATTAACACACACACACACACACACACACATACAGACAAACATACACGCATCCATGCAAAAGTTTTTTTATTTGTAGTTTGTAGGCAATAAAATATTTGAAAAAAATCCATGGCATACTTTTCAGCTCAAAAATTATTATTAAGAAACATTGGCGTCATAGTTTCTGTCTATTTTGTTGTTAATTTTGCTCGTGAAGCCGCATAATGTGATTTAACACACATTTCAGGTTTTTTCCAACACCTCTTCTTGAAAAATATAAATGTAAGAGACACCCATTCATTAAAGTGGGTTAAGTAACACAAAAAATTAAATTCTTGTTAATATTCGCATAATTTAATATACTTTAAGGCAGCTTAATAAAATCCAATTGGATATGGACTAGTGTTAACTTTAATTATAAATTTTACCAAACGAAATTAAAAATCCCAAATTGAAATATTTTATCTTCCCTTAAGCTAGAAATACATTATTTGTATGTCTGATGCCAAAGGACTTTTCAGAGTGAATCAAAAATGGTTGCAACAACATTTCGAACCTTCGAACTTCGTAGAAAAATTATCTGTAAAATTTTTTGTATATGTTGTCTTCTTTCAGGTGTATAGTGGTGAGTTTCTAAATTATGTTTTAAAAAAAACCCACCTCGATAACGGCATAGAACTCAAGAAACTATTCAATAAGTCTTCATACAGGATGTCCGCCTTTAGGGTATACTTCTTTGTTTTACCACCATTTTCGTAAACATTAGTCTTGCCAGTTCATATTTCGCAGTCGTGAAGTAGACACCTGGCAAATTTATTATGGAAAATTATTTGATAAACCAACGCGTTTTGATCGTTAAAATTATTTTATCAAAATTAATCATCGATTACTGTGACGATGAGAAAATTACGTGAAATATTTGGGAGAAACAACCCGTCAAAAAAACGTCCTATTTATCGTGTAGTAAATGATTTCGAAGAAAAAGGGTCTGTAGGTGATAGGCCCAAGCATGGAGCACAATGTATTACAAGATCGGCTAAAAACCTTACTGCTGCTCAAAAAAGTGTTCACAACAAATCATCAACCTCAAATCGACACAGTGCTCAGGAGCTTGGTCTTCAAAGAACAACTTTGGTTACAATTTTGCACCAGTATTTGCGTTTCTTTCCATATAAGATTCAATTCACACAAGAGCTTCTTCCACAAGACCATTCACGCCGCCGTATACACACCAATAGAATTTTACAGCTCATCCATGACAACCGCGATTTTCTTGAAAAAATCATAATGAGTGACCAGGCACATTTTCATTGGAATGGATATGAAAATAAACAAAATAGTCGATCCTGGAGAATGGGAAACACTCAAATTATTCAACAGTCACCTTTGCATCCATTCAAAGTGACAGCCTGTTGTGCAATGTGGTCAGGAGGAATCATTGGACCTTACTTCTTTGAAAATGAAAACGGCGTAACGGTACCTGTAAATGAGAAGCGATATCGTAATGTAATTGAAATCTTTTTAACGCCACAACTGCAAGCTTTGAGCTTGATTAACATGTGGTAGCGACAAGACGGTGCCACATCGCATACAGCCAGGATTACAATTAAATTACTGCAAGACTTCTTTCCACAACAAGTTACTTCAAGAAATGCTGATGTTGATTGACTTCTGCGGTCACCCAATTTAACTGCTCTGGACTTTTTTTGTGGTGATATCTTTCATTTAATTAAGAACTATAAACAAACAGCGGGCACCCTGTACATTCTGCATTTGGTGTGTGAATGAGTACCGGAATGGGTACTGGTGAGTTTGTGGTGTGAATGGTGTGTGAGGCCACTAGTTTGAGTTATTTGGAACTCGGTTGGTGGTAACAGGTTGACCGGATACTACAAACTTGTACCACGGGTGCCAGGTGCCCCTGAAACTTCGGTTTCAGCCTGGCAGTTGGTGTGGCCCTTCGGCAGCTTCGTGCTGGCTGTGGTTTTTACCCATATCGTGGGATGGGCGTATTAGCCCTCGTGGAATTGCATTGCCACAGGGATACCGTAACCCTTGGATCGATAGGAGTATAGAAAGGCTCCGCACCTCACCCAAGGTGAACGTCATGACCAAAAACGTGATGTCAAATTGGTACCCATGGTTTGTACATCGGGGCGTTAGTGGACGCATTATATTCACTCGGTGGTAAGACCACTGTTGTATTCGACCGTCTCGGCAGGTAACCACACGAATCTGTATCACATCTGTACATTCTTCATTGTGAGCATATTCAACAGCCATTGGCAAGAATTAGGGAATCAACCCAAGAAGTGTGAATTGGCTGTTACCAAGCTGATATTACTCTATGAAGTTCTTGTCTTGTAAAATGGACTGGATAATGCGACAAATGTGTCTAAAGCTCTTGACGACAGCAGCATTAGGTGAACGGCTGCAAAAGTACTTTTTACCATGGTTAACTGACTTCCGATATACTTACTGCCCCGGAAGTTAGCTCTAAGAACTACAGTTACACTGCATGTCATAAGTACATGGAAGCACAGATCATGGGAAACATTTCAGCCTTCAGTGTCATTACCAAATTTATAAATTATTGCAACCCAGAATCCTTCTCCACACGGAAATTTCTGTTTGATTTGGTGGAGAGTCATTCTCTACCGTTTCAAGCCTTCTGATTTAATACAGATGGCTATAAGAGAGGAAGGAGAGTTGGGGAAAGAATTTACGTGGAAAAATTTTGAATGAGAATTTGAGCTTTAGATCCCCAAATGTCTGTAAGTTCTTTCAGATAGAAATATCTGCTTCTGCTTTTAGAATATCGGCGGGCTGGTAAAGATGTCAAAGAATAACTTATACCAACTGCAAAGCCGCAATCATGTCCCTGTTCATCATAATGAATGATGCCTCCGAATGCCAGGCGTCTTAGCAAGGAAGGAGGCAATGCTGAATGAAGGTACAACTTATACTTTTTACAGCATCCTTCTATCTGCTTGGAGATAGCAGATTGAAGCTATTCTTTTGATCTGGTCTCGGTCAAATGGTTTAAAGAGTTGAATTGCTCGACTGCAAAAACATTGTGCCCAATTAGATCGAAAGAAGGTGGCTGCACTGCTGCGGCTATCGACGATGCAATTGCGTGACTTGATAGCAGTAGCAACAAGGGAACGCCTGTTGGGGACCAATGCTAAGAGGATGATTTCTACAGAAACTGTCAGGCCGAGGGGAGAAGGAGACGATTGAACATCTGATCCTGTTCACCGAAGTGAAGGGCCTAACCTGAGGTACCTTTTTCAAGGGTTTTTGGGAGCTTGTTTTAATGTTTCATCAATAGGACTGGGCAGGATTAGTTCCTTTGTAAGGTACTGTGAATGGTTTTCTTACCCATACCCGAACGCCGTAACTCCGTTCTTTGATACTTGTGACGGCATCCTTCTATCTGCTTGGAGATAGCATGTTGAGGGTTTTCTTTATGATCTGGCCTAGCTCAAATGGTGCAACGGGCTGACTTGCTCCAGTAAAAGAACAATGTGGCCCTCATTATAACGGAAGAAGGCGGCTGTAGTGCTGCGGTTATCGAGGATGCAATTGCGTAACTTGATAGCTGTAGTAACTAGGTAAAGCCTGTTTGGGACGAGTCTCCCACACAATAATTTCTTTTAGGACGAGGAAGAGGCGGAGACTATCGACCACCACATCCTTTTCCCCGCAGTGTAGGCCGTACGACTGAGGGACCTTTTTCAACCGTTTTGGAAGCTTGTTCGATGTTTCATTAATAGGATTGAGTAGGATTAGTTCCTTGGTAAGGTACTGTGGATGGCTTTCTTACCCATACCCGGATGCCGGAACTCCGATCTTTGATTCTTGTTATGGCATCCTGCTATCTGCTTGGATATAGCGTATTGAGGCTTTTCTTTATGATCTGGCCTCTAGGTCTAACGAGCTGATTTGCTCGAGTGAAAGAACAATGTGGCCCTCATTAGATTGGAAGAATGCAGCAGCACTGTTGCGGTTATCGAAGATGCAATCGCGTGACTTGATAGTAACAAGGCAATGCCTGTTTGGGACCTAAGGTATGACATGATAAGATTTACATCTGCACCTGGCCGTAAGCCTTAATCAGAAGATGGATCATTACCACTGTGGATGGCATGTAGCGCCATCCTCGCCCTAAAAGGCCTTCGGATACGTATATCCTCCGGTCACTCCTAGCAACTTCAAAAGCCCAACGTAGACCGCAGCCTTCACTCCTTACTGAAGAGTTGGAGACTATCCAGTTCCTGGTCCAGAACGCATGAAGCTTAATATAATTAAGAACACGACGCCATTCATACTCACTGGACCTGGACCATTCATTGTTTTCATTGTGAATGATCCGACCCACAAACTCAAACGAGGGCCTCGAAACACACAGCCACCACGATACTCCCAAAAGGGCCTACATCAATAATCAGCTAGAGAACAGCTAAATGCCTTAAGAGACAAATAGCGGAACTCTGGGGCTTTACCGATTCCCGTGGAAATATAGTGGATTATCCAGTTGGCTCCTACTAGCATTGACGGGGACTGGGCTCCCTTTTACCCCCGCAAGACACAAGTCTAGATGGTTCTGTGATCCATTAAGACTTGTAGTCTGCACCCGGAAGGGGGGCCTATGGTATAAGGATGGGTCTCCCACACAATAATTTCTACAGAAGTTATTAGGACGAGGAATAGGAGGAGACGATTGAACATCTCATCCTACTCGCCGCAGTGGAGAGCTTACGAATGAGGCACCTTTGTCGAGGGGTTTAGGCTGCTTGTTTAATGTTTCATCAATAGAACTGGACAGCATCAGTTTCTACTTATGGTATTTTGGATGCTTTTCTTACTCATATCCGGCCGCTGTTACTCTGTTTTTTAATTAATT
Organism: Trichopoda pennipes; assembly: GCA_030448955.1. NCBI lineage: Eukaryota > Metazoa > Arthropoda > Insecta > Diptera > Tachinidae > Trichopoda > Trichopoda pennipes. The sequence goes on from JASKUP010000002.1 coordinate 9,095,051, forward strand.
TTTTACCCTGAAAAGCTGGGCTTTTCCGGCAGTTACATCCTTGGCATCTATTGCTCCCTTATCCTATTCGTTTTTCCTTCTCTCTTTATTTTCATACTCTTACACTTGTTTCTTTTTCCTATCTCTTCGTTTGTAATCCGATTTTATTCTTCTCTTTCCTTACCTTGCCTTAACATACTGACATAAGGAAATGGACCCGAAAAGGCTATGGAAACTTTGTTATAAACGAAGGGTTGCCCCTCGTATTAAAACTTAAAAAACTTTGTGCCATAAACAGAAAAAAAACAACTAAAGTTGGGAAGCATATTCTTAAAAAAAGTTTAAGTCAACAATTATTTTCCTGTTGAGCCATGAGCCACCATAATGACAATACACACACACAAAGGCACACGCACACATACCTAAAAGCAGATGCCTGTGTGCATTTAAATGCAATTCAACATCACTTAACTTGTTCATCACAATTCGAAACAATATTTTTCTCTCTCTCTGTATGTCACAGATTCTTTTTCGTCTTTCTCTGCTGCACTACGCCCCAATATATGCTCCATTTATCTTACATTATATAAATGTTCAACACAACTTTTAATCTTATGTGTTTTATAGGAAAAACATATTTCTAGTGAAGAAGTGGCAAAAAAACATTGTCATTGAAATTTATACACGTGTTTCAATCACTTTTAATAAAATGTTGAAAAGAAAATGAAAAACATGCAAACCAAACAATGGCAACATTTAATATTTTAAGTGAGAATATACTAAGACTGCTACACATTTTAAAAGCATAATTTTAGGAGGCCAAAATTTTTTAATTAATTAATTTATTTTTCTTAACTTATCAATCGAGTTAATTGAAAATCAGTGTAGTACGTATTCTACTGCGTTAACTCATTCTGAGATATGTGATGGTAAATAGAAATGCGATATGTTAGATGTGCGCCCTCTAATGGTCACTAAGTTTTTCATATTTAACTCAAAATTTGTTAAAATCATAATTGCACCATTTTTAATTCAAGTTTAACTTTTTCTTTCTGTTTCTATACTTTGAAGAGAAAAAAACTAGATCAATTTTCTATTACAAAAAAGTATTCAGTTTAAAGAATAGTTTCACAAAAAAATGTTCTATTGAAAAATGTTCATCAAAAACTTTTTAATTCTTTTCAAGACATATTTCCATTGGAAAATTCTCTTTGAAATATTTCTGTTCCAAAACATAGTTAAAAAATATTTTCTCCTAAATCTATTATTCTAAGAGAACTTATTTTTCTATTAGAGAACTTTCTCCATAAAGAATATCTTTAAGCAACTTTTTCTTCTGTTGACAAAATTCTTTCCGCTATTTTATAATCAACTTCTTTTAGCACAAGGACTTTGTATAAGGAAATTAAATAAAATCTTCATATTTCGCTACACTATTGGGTGGTGTCCTTGGGAGAAAAAAGTGTTTTAAATAATTTTCTCTAAATAAAAAAAGAAATTAAAAATTGAATAAAATTAATTTTTATTTTCAATATTTTGCAACTGCAGGAAAAGAAAATAATGTATTCATAATTTTCTTTCCCCACACCATTAGGTGGCGTCTTCAGGAAAAGAAAAAAAATATTAATAATTGTTTTTCCCCACACCAATGTTTGGGATCTTTGGGAAAAGGAAAAAATGTGCTAATATTTTTTTTAACAAAAGAAGACAAATAAATTTTATTTTTATTTATTTTTATTTATTTAATATTTCGCCACACCATTGGGTGGCACTTCAGGAAAAGGAAAACAATGTAACAATGTAGGTTTTATTTTTACCTACAATATTTCGCCACACCATGTGGTTGCGTCTTCAGCAAACCGAAAAAAAAACTGCTAATAATTTTTTAATAAAAGAAAATTACGAAATAAATTTTTAATAAAAGAAAAATATTAAATAAATTTTATTTTTATTTTAAATATTTCGCCACACCATTGGGTGGCGTCTTCAGGAAAAGGAAGAAATGTGCTAATATTTTTTTTTAATAAGAGAAAAATATTAAATAAATTTTTAACAAAAGAAAAATATTAAATAAATTTTATTTTTTTTTAATAATTCGCCACACCTTTGGGTGGCTTCTTCAGGTAAAGAAAAAAATGTGCTATTATTGTTTTTAATAAGAGAAAAATATGAATATTTTTTTAATAAAAGAATAATATTAAATAAATTTTTTTTTATTTACAATATTTCCCCACACCATTGGGTGGCGTCTTCAGGAAAAGGAAAAAATGTGCTAATAGTTTTTTTAATAAGAGAAATTTATTAAATAAATTTTTAATAAAAGAAAAATATTAAATAAATTTTATTTTTATTTTCAATATTTCGCCACACCATTAGGTGGCAACTTCAGGAAGAGAAAAAAATTTGCTAATATTTTTTTAATAAGAGAAATTTATGAATAATTTTTTAATAAAAGAAAAATATTAAATAAATTTTATTTTTATATTAAATATTTCGCCACACCATTGGGTGGCAACTTCAGGAAAAGAAAAAAACTGTGGTAATATTTTTTTAATAAAAGAAAAATATTAAATAAATTTTTAATAAAAGAAAAATATTAAATAAATTTTATTTTTATTTACAATATTTCCCCACACCATTGGGTGGCGTCTTCAGCAAAAGAAAAAAATGTGCTAATATTTTTTTAATAAGAGAAATTTATGAATAATTTCTTAATAAAAGAACGATATTAAATAAATTTTATTTTTATTTACAATATTTCACCACACCATAAGGTGGCTTCTTCAGGAAAAATAAAAAATATATAAACAGCTTTTTTGAAAAGAATAAAAAAATTTAAGCTATTAAATTATGCATTAAAGAATTAAAACTAAAATAAAAAATTAAAAAAAAATAAATTTTATTATCAAAGAATTTTCAGGAATGGAAAAAAAAAATAAAAATTGTTTACAAATGTCATTTTTTTCTGAAGCGGCTTCATAAGGGTGTAGCGAAATATTAAAAATTAAAATATATTTTAATTAATTATTTTTTTTTTTATATATAGACCTTGTGCTTAAAAAATTATTTATAAAATATTAAAAGATTCAGTTAACCATATTAATTAAGAACTATAATTATAATTCGCTTATAATTCTCCTTGTGTTGAAAAAGTTTTATATTGAAAGAACTTCTTTTGCTAAAAAATAAATTTACCTTTGAAAGAATTTTCTGTCAAAAAACTGAAGAATTTTCTCTTCAGAAATTTTTCTTTTGTATTAAAAAATTTATATAGACTTTTCTTAGAGAATCGATTTGTTGTTGTTTGATTTTTAAATGAACTTCAAAAAAACCCTGTCGCTTTATTAAGTAAGCGATAAGTTGATATCCTAGTTGACCCAATGAATGAAGGAATTGGCAACTGTTAAATCCACATGACTTATTTTGTACTCTGCTTAAGTGCTTTCTATTACCTTTGTTTGAAATCTATACATCCTTGTTACTATTCCTTGTCGCATTGTTTTATGATTCAGCCAGCAGCGCAGATGATTTATTTTTTTTAGCAAAATCATAGTGATTCTGGTGCCAAGCTAATTTTAGTTCTTTGTTTTTGGTAATAAACTTTCATAGTAAATTTAAACTTAAAACTTTTAATAGATTAACAAAATGCTTGTAATACTAAATATAAAATTAATATTATTATATAAATTCATTAATCTTAATTTTTTATCTCATAATACCTTTGTGCTATTAATTTGAAATTTCAATCTCCTGTAAACTGTTACTTTATCTAAGCAATTGCCTTTTTTAATATTTAGCAATTTTAATACAATTATTTTCAATGGCAATTTTCTTTATTTCATAATGTTAAGCCTTAAAGTATGCTTCACTTTTTATCATATTTCTCTGCCTTGACTCAGTGCTTTGAAAATTAAATTGCATTATATTCTAAATGCCAAATATTAAATTTCATGGTACAAAATTAGACTTTTTTCTATTTTTTGCATAAATTGCATGCAAGTGAAGCCTTCAGCAAGTTTCAAGAATTACTTTCTCAGAATCAACGTTGATTGGCTAAAGGATGGCATGGGTTTATTTGCTACAACTAAACAATGTTTTAGCGATTTGTTAATCAGATGTTGCACTGCTAAAAACTACGATGCCTGAGCTCATACAATAAGCGCTTGTTGAAAATTTTGCTTAATACAAAACTTCTCTTTAAATTCGTTTGGAATTAAAAATCTTCTCTTCTTGAATTTCTCTATTAAAAAAACTTCTCCTACAACCTTCACTACTAAAAATATACTCTTTAAGAAATTTGTCTATTCAAAAATTTTCCGCCATTACCTTTTTTTTTAAAAATATTTTTTTTTGTAGAGCTTTTTCCTTTTAAAGTCTTATCATCAAAAATTTTATTTAAGACAATTTTTTATTAAAGAATATCTCTTAAAAAACATTTTCTATGAAAAAATTTCTCTTTAAGAACATTTTCTATGAAAAACTTCTCTTTAAAAACATTTTCTATGAAAAAACTTCTCTTTAAGAACATTTTCTATGAAAAAACTTCTCTTTAAGAACATTTTCTATTTAAAAACTTCTCTTTAAGAACATTTTCTATGAAAAAACTTCTCTTTAAAAACATATTCTATGAAAAAACTTCTCTTTAAGAACATTTTCTGTGAAAAAACTTCTCTTTAAGAACTTTTTCTATAAAAGAAATTTTTCTGTTAAAAAACTTCTCCTCAATATCTTTGTCTATAATAGCGATCTCTTAAAAACTTTATGATCTTCTTTTCAAAAAGATATCTGTATTAAAAATTTTCGCTTTAGGAATATTTTGTTACAAACATCTCCTTTTCAAAGAAAATATGTATTAAAAACCTTTTCTATTAAAAATATCTTCACGAACATTTTTTTGTTGAAAATATGATTAAGAAATTTGTTTTTATTCAGAATCTTCTCTACCAACGCATTTTCTAGTAAAAATCTCTTCAGGAATATTTTGTATTAAAAATCTATTTAAAAAAAAATTTTTTTTTGTAAAGACTATACCCTTAAGAAGTTTTTCTAATTAATAAATTTTTCTGTTGTAAAATTTTATGTTCAAGAATTCTTTCTGATAATAAAAAACTTCTCTTCAACAACTTTTCCGTAACAAAAAAATTTTCTTCAAGATCTTCATCTGTTAAAAAATGTTTTTTTCCATGAATTTTTTTATTAACAAATTTCTCTTCAAGAAATTTTTCTATGAAAAACTTTTCTTTAAAAAATTTTTCTGTGGAAAAACTTTTCTACAAAAATTCTTTATGCTCAAAAACATCCCTTCAAAAACTTTGGACTCTCTTTTCGACTCTCTACAAAAAATTTTTCTATTAAAAATTTTCACGAGCTTTTTCTATTAAAAGAGACTTTATTTGCAAAAATTTTTCTATTAAGAAAAACTTATTTTCCAAAAATTTTTGTATTAAGAAAAACTTGTTTTCAAGATATTTGTCTATTTAAAAAATTTCGGTTCAAGAACTTTTTCTATTAAAAAAATTTCTGTTCAAGAAATTTTTCTATTAAAAAAACGTCTTTTCAAGAAATTTTTTCTATTAAAAAAACGTTTTTTCAAGAAATTTTTTTTATTAAAAAAACGTGTATTCAAGAAATTTTTTCTATTAAAAAAACGTCTTTTCAAGAAATTTTATCTATTAAACAACTTCTTTTATAAAATTTTTCTTTTAAAAAACTTCTTTTCGAGAAACTTTTCCATTAAGAAGCTTCTTTTCACAAAATTTTTTCTAATCAAAAACTTCTTTTCCAAATTTTTTTTGTATAAGAAAACGTCTTTTCAAGAAATTTTTTCTATTAAAAAAACGTCTTTTCAAGAAATTTTTTCTATTAAAAAAATGTCTTTTCAAGAAATTTTTTCTATTAAAAAAATACTTTAAAAAAATTTTTTCTGTTAAAAAAAATCTTTTCAAGAAATTTTTTCTATTAAAAAAATCTTTTCAAGAATTTTTTTCTATTTAAAAAAAACTTTTCAAGAAATTTTTTCTATTCAAAAAACTTCTGTTCAAGAAACTGTTTTTATTAAGTTTCTTTGAAGGCTTTAAAAAAGCAACAGATTTACACCACAGTCACGTAACTCCCCAAGGAGCCTCTCCAATAGTTATAACAAGGCCTGTGGGAAACTAGTTCCCGTGGTACCATTATGCTCAAGTCAACTTGTAGGACTTCTGGAGGCCATTTAATTTTTTTTCCTGTTTCGGGCTCCTGCCAGCCCATGCACCTTTTACTCCCGAGAGCACATGTCAGGTTGGGGACGAGACCCATCTTAACTGCATGATTATGGAGAAGGGGGAGGGTTGGTTATTCTTTTATTTAACAGAATCATTTAATAACCACTTGATTTAGAGTTGTGTTTTCTTTATGCCTGAACTGTTCGCTGTAAATAAATTTTGCCAATGGGGAACAAAAGGACTTCGTTTTATTATTTTAGGAATTTGGTGGATTTGCATTTACCGTTAGTGAAGAGCTAAACGTTACAGGTAGAATATTTTTTGGTTTTCCTCTGTAATTCTCATTGAGTTAAAGAAGTTTTTAATATGACAATCCTTGGTGATATATTTTTATACGAAAATTCTCTTTAGAAAAAACATTTTTAAGGCAACTTGAAGCTGTTTTTATATATACAAATATTTATTTTTTTTTTATTTTTAATTTAACTATTTTTTTTAATCTCTTGCGGTTTCTAAGAAATTTGAAGCAAAAACTTTGCTTGAAAAATAATATTTCAGATTAAAGTGTAAAAGTCCAAAAATTTCATATGAAATGCAGACAATCTGGAAGCCACAAAAATTAACCTGAACATTTAAATGCAGGCATTACGTTTATTATATAACACACGTACACACATACATTCACATACTTAAATAAATACATGAAAATGCCCACCAACTATAAATTAAAAAAAAAAATCATTTTACAAAGTTTATGGTTTTAACAAATACCAACACAAGATGTTATCTAACAAACACATACATACCCACACATCTTCCCTACACACAGCTAAAAACTTACTCTCTACATTATTGCATAACGTTTGCACAAATACTCGTACACATTCACAAATTCCCATGCATAATTTAAAATATTGTGGAAAAAAATTTCTGCATTTTTGCTGGAGGTTATGTAAAACTCTGGCCCAAGTTTAAGTCTTTACAAGCATTTTAATACTTTTGTGAATTATTTATTTTTGTTGTAACATTTGCATTGGAATTGAACTTTGTGAAATCAGCTTTTCAATGATTTATAGTTAATTTACAATACAACAGTGCAAATAAACCTGGCAGCGTCGTTTATACTTTTAGTTTAGCATCCTGAATTCTTTTATAAATTTGTAAATTAAAAAATAAAGCAGAGTTTTACACGACGTCCTACAGTGGTACGAAAATGAAAATGTTTTATTTTGGAAATAATTCAATAGCTCATGAACCACTTAAGATATCCATCCTGATGAAGATGTTTTACTTCAGTTTTAAAAGAAAATAATTATCAGTAAAAAATGTAAACGAAATGACCTATTATGTATTTTAAAAACTTTACACAAAAGACAACAAATTCCACGAAATAACTTAAATAATAGAAAACAAATGCCACTAATACAGAACAAAAATAACACACAGCCAAATAGGCGTGCACACTCAAAGATTAGAACAACGAAATGATGTATTGTGTATTTTAAAAACTATACACAAAAGACAACAACAACATGCTTATAAGAAATTCCACGAAATAACTTAAACAACGAAAACAAATGCCACTAATACAGAACGAAAATAGCACACAGCCAATTTTTTCTTTTAAGTAAGGTGCCCCTGCAGGCTAGTAGGTAGTATACTAGCTTATCAGTCTGGCGGTAGTAGGTTCGATTCCCAACAAAGACCTTACTACAAAAATAAAAATTGACTATCGGTGGGGCGGCTCAGTGATGAAGGCATGATTGGTCACTGGTTGCTGTGCTGTCTTAAACGACAGTTAATTTCCGTAACTATCCTTCCGCTTTCACCACCTGTGTCTCATCTTTTCTCTATCCCTTTCCTAAAGAATGTAGCGCGGTACTTGACTAAATACGCATTGCTGTCTGCAGTGCTGCTTTAAAAAAAAAACAAGGTAGCATACCTTCCCGGCGGACACAGGATGTTATTTCTTATATGTCCACTATTAAAATTTTATTTAATTTAATTTACATTTTTATTGAGCAAATATTTTTTTGTATTTTCTCTTTTTTTCATGTAAAAATTTATTCTATTGAAATTTAATTGAAAAAAATAATAAAAAAAAAACGGAATTGTATTATTTAATAAAAAAAGGGGAAAAAATCAAAAAGTCAAAAACTAATTAAGTCTTTTTTAAATACATGTATGAGTGCATGTTTAAGTATGTGTATATGTGTGTATGGCTGTGTGATAAAAAGTAAATTTATGAATGGAAATAAACAACAGACCGACAGAATTAATGAATGAATGAACGAAAAAAATTAATCACAAACTTGTTGTCGGACCATGAATGGAAAGCGGTAGTCGGTATTTTTTTTTATTTCAACTAAAACTCACTTGCAGCATTTGGACACCTTCAGGTTCATTGAGATCACTGCCGGGGTTCTGTGTAAAATATTTAATTGAATGAAATAATGAATGAACGAATGAATAATTTTGACATGATATTTAGCTGATGAAAAAAATGTATTTTTTTTTAACAATAATACAGTGAGGACTTGGTTAACGCAACCCTGTATAAGCGCAATACCCCGATAATCGCAACAATCAAATTTTTAACAATGGTGACTGCGTTAACACAAAATAAGATCTCAACTTAACCTAATTTTGCAAAACAAACTAAAGAATCTCTCTTACGTTTCATTAATTTACTTTAGTTTTTTATAAATGAATTCACAAATTTAAGGTTAGAAACTACGTTGTCTGTCAAATAATTAAATGTCAAAAATAGTGATGCAAACATAACAGCGAAGTGTTGAGAATGAGCCTGAAATGTTGAGAATGAGCTCAATGGTTTTATGCAATAATTATAATTTTTTAGGTCGCTAAGGCTTGTTTTCAATATTCAATAGATAACAGCTTCATTCTTGATATTTATTTGTTTTACAAATGATTGACTTCCTAACCTCAAATTTGCCCACCTATTATTGCAATAGACTCAATTTGATTGTGACATTATTTCTACTGAGCTGATCAGTAACAGCCTCATTCTGGATATTTATTTGGTTGACAAATAATTTACTTCCTAAACTCAAATTTTCCCACCTATTATTGCTGTAGACTCAATTTGATTATGACATTATTTCTACTGAGCTGATCTGACTGCTTGGGTGGAGTATTTTCACTTCGTTTTCTCTATTATATTTTTTAATGTCCAAAAGATAACAGCTTCATTCTGGATATTTATTCGGTTGACAAATAATTTACTTTCTAACCGCAAATTTGCCCGCCCATTAATGCAATAGACCCTCTCTGACCGTGACATTATTTCTATTGAACTGACTGCCTAGTTGCAGTAGTTTCACTTGGTCCTATCAATTATAGTTTTTAATCGTCAAAAGATGACAGTTCAATTCTTAACATTTATTTGAGTATGATTTTACGTCAACCCGCGTCAAATTTGGTTTGTGAGCAAACCGGTTACGGCTATTTCCAATCTTCAGTGTTCTCTCAATACTAGTTGCATTTTGTTCTCAGTTGTGTTAATATAGTTCGTCTTGTTCGCGCCTCTCTTCGTGTTATTCCTATTGCCTCCGACACCTTCTCTCTGTTTGTCTGTATCCCTCTCTCTCTCCTTTTTCTTTCGTTTGTTTTTACCTAATTTGACTCTGTCTGTCTCTCTCTCTTGTTCGTGTCTCTTTTCGTGTTATTCCTATTGCCTTCGCCACTTTCTCCCTTTTTGTCTGTATCTCTCCCTCTCTCCTTTTTCGTTTGTTTGCTTGTTTTTACCTAATTTGACTCTGTCTGTCTCTCTCTCTTGTTCGTGTCTCTCTTTGTGTTATTCCTATTGCCTTCGCCACTTTCTCTTTTTTTGTCTGTATCTCTCTCTCCTTTTTCAATCGTTTGTTTTTACCTCCCTCTCTGTCTTTCTCTCTCTCTCTCTCCCTTTTCATTCGTCTCTCTTCTTACCTAAGTATACGCACATATCTTAACATTTAATATTTTGCCAGACAATTTATTACCTAACCTCAATTTTGCCCATCCATTACTTTTATAGAACTGATCTGACTGCCTGGGTGAAATAGTTTTATCTAGTCCTACCGATTATATTTTTGAATGCCCATAAGATGACAGCCTCATTCTTGACATTTAATCATTTGATAGACAATTTATTACCTAACCTTAATTTTTCCCACTGATGGCTATAGAACTGCCTGGGTAAAATAGTTTCACCTGGTCATAGTGATTAAGAAAGAGACAGCGAAGTTTCTTTTACTGGATTTATGTAAAATTCCGGAAATTTCTATTAGTAGCGTTAACCGAGTCTGCAGTGTAATTAAAAAAAATATATATTTTTCTTTCGCTTTAATAATTAATTGAATTTGAAAAAAAACCTTTTTTATGCAGCGCTGAATTTTACAATTATAAATAATTTTGTAAAAATTTATTTTAAACAAAAACACATCAATGGCTGTGTCACAACTCAGAAAACAAAAATTAATTATTAAAATTGTTTTTAATATTTAGAAATGTTCTCAAAGCCGATAAATAATGTTTGTTTAAGTTGATTTAATTAGAAATATTGATTGAATATCCATCCATCCCTTGAGCATTTCACAGTTCATTTTGCCAAAAATCTGCTTGATAGAGCTGCCATAAGAGAAACAATAAATAGACTTTTGTTTCTTTGTGTTGTTTGTTTGTTTGTTTGCTTGTTTAATAAGAAATGATATTTGTATGAAAGAAATTAAATTTTAAACGCCTAAAAATATGCTTTAATTTATTTTCAGAGTTTTGAATGCCTTAATGACTTTTCAACAAAACAGTGAGTATTTAAAATAATTTATCATCAATTATTAACGCAGTATAGCACACGATTTTTGCTCTTAATTCGGAGAATTGCCTGTGAAAATAGTCCCATTCGTTTTGTCCAGTTGGCGTTATTAATAATTTAATGGCCATTGGATTCTTATTACTTTTATTACAGGGTGATGACGTGATAAGGTTTACATCTGCACGTGGCCGTGGGCCTTAATTAGATGGTGTCCATTACCACTGTGTATGAAATGTAGCGTCATCTTCGCCCTAGAAGGCTTTCGGATACGTATATCTTACGGTCACTCCTAGTTGCAACTTCGAAAGCCCGGAGTAGGCCGCAGCCTTCACTCCTCGCTGAAGAGTCGGAGACTATCCAACTCCTGGTCCAGAACGCATAAAGCTTAATATAATTAAGAACACTACGGCATTCATACTCACTGGACTTGGACGATTCATTGTGTTCATTGTGAATGATACGATACTCCCGAAGGGCCAACCTCAATAATCAGTCTGAGAACAGCTAAAATACTAAAAAGACAAATAGCTAAACTCTGGGGCTTTACTGATTGCGGTGGAAACATAGTGGATTGTCCAGTTGACTCCTAGTAGCCTTGAAGGGGACTGGGCTCCATTTTAACCCGCAGGGTCTTGATGGTTGTTGTAGGATCCATAAAGACTATCATGTGCCCCCGGGGGGAATAACAGGGTGATGCGTGATAAGATTTGCGGCGCTATCTAGCGTGCGTATGCCACAATCCGACAGTGGTCAAACCACTTGGGCGATATCATGCGTGCGCCGCGCCCTAGAAAGCCGAAGCAACAGGTGTTTTCTAGTTGCAAATTCTGAGACTTCGAAGCAGGGCCGTCAACCGCCACTCCTTGCTCAAACGAAATATTCATGATGAAATACCGCGTAAAATGTGTGAAAATATAATGAAAAATTTGCTCAAAAGGGCCGGCATTTGTAAGCCCAACAGAGGCGGACATTGTATTCCCCGGGAGGATTAATTAATATGTTTTGATGGAAATCTACCATTATTACGTGTGGCAGCAGAGGAAAGACGGTAGCCCAGTCCCAGCAGGGAGTCAACTGGAAGCTCCACGTTATTTCTACGGGAATCAGTAAGCCCCAGAGTTCATCCATTCGCGAACAAACAGGAAAGACGTTATATAGAAGAAGAAGAGGAATTGAATTTTATTCACTAGCGGAACAACCTCAGACTTCGTTGCAGTTTAGAAGCTTTCTGCTTAACCTAACTTGGGAGTAGCAATTGAATTTTTATCATATTATACGATCCCCACCAACCCCACACCCCCAGGCGGCACGTTGATATGTTTTGACGGAAGACCACCGTAAAAGGGGTAAAAGAGAGCCCAGTCCTTTTCAAGGCAAGTAGGAGCCAACTAGACAATTTCAATATATTTCCACGGGAATCAGTAAAGCCCCAGAGTTTAGCTATTTTCCTTTTCAGCCTTTTAGCTGTTCTCTGACTGATTATTGAGGTTGGCCCTTCGGAAGTATCGTGGTGGTTGTAGGTTTGCGGCCATCATGAAAGTTCATTAAGGGACCAGAATCATCTCACCTTTACTGAGAACATTAGGTATATGATCCGGATTCAGTGAGCATGCTTGTCATGTGTTCTGGACCAGAAGTTGGATAGTCTCCAACTGTTCAAAAAGGAGTGGAGGTTGGCGGTCCTGCTCCGAAACTTCCAAAATTGCAGCTAGAAATGACAAGTTGCATAGAATTATGTCTTCGGCTGCCTAGGGCGTGGATGCACGCTACATATCCACCATCGAGTTATGGCATCCACAGGGTGGTATCGACGAACCACGCATTACATGGAAATGTTAAGAGAACTTTTGGAGAGTCAATTTTATATTCATTTTGGTCAAACTTTATTTAGGTTTCCAGCTATGGGAATCCAGCTAGCTACTTTGTGGACGAAGAACACTATGCGAAGTAGGCAAATAAACAATTGCAGCAGTAAAACATCACCAAAAGTATCGTTCACCAATAATCAAAGATTTATTCTGACATGACGACCTTAAAATTATGATTATTACGCGCTGCCTACTGCCTTAACGAGTTATTACCATTTAAGTAATTAAGGGTTTCGTTATTATTTATTCTTATTTTAAGTACTAATAATGAACTATTTAAATTGTTGTTATTGTTGTTATTTGGCTCATTTATTTCTGTACATGAGAATGTCATTGAATTAGGTTGACAAAACTCGCTGCCTGATTTTATTTGCTTTTCTTTGCTCTTTATGAGGGTTTGGGTGTTTTATATTTAGCATTAGATTGTTGTTGTTGTTGTTGTAAAGAGAGTAAAAACATAATTATTTATTCTCTTTTTCTGCCTATAGTTTAAGGTCACCGAACAATTTCTTTCAAGGTTACTTAACCATGATTATTAAAGCCAGGAAAATAAATTTAACCAACCAACAGACAAAAAAATATAAAAACGTGAGTTATTTTAAGGCTTTAATGAGTAGGCCAGATAATATACATTGGCTAAACTAAAAGGTTTAATCATCGATTTGAGCTAAATAAACGTTTCTGTAAAAATCGCTTAACTAACAATAATTTATGTTTAACTTATGTATTTGTTAAACCCTTTGAGAGTTTTGCTGTTGCAAACCAGAAAATGTATTCTCAAAAAGAAAAAATTAATTAAAAAAAAATAAGTTTACTTTTCACCTAAAGGGTTCCGGAGCATCTATAACCAGCGGTTACTTAAGTTAGAACATAACAAAACTTTAATCATATTTAAAAAAAAAATAGTCAACAAAATTTCATTGTGTGATTTGATGTTGACTAGATGAGAATTATTGTTTTAATATGCTGCAAGAAAGATTTAAAACTACAAAACTTTTGTAACTATTAAGTAACTTTTATACTGCATCCACACTAGCCAGCGCGTCTCTGCCAAAATCTTAAGATCATGATTTCGAGCTTCACTCGAGCCAGTTAAAATCAGGCGACTGTGGAGGCCAATCCACACTACCATTTCTTGAAATAACTTGTTGTGGAAATAGGTCTCGCTGTAATTCCATTGTAATCCTGCCTTTATGCGATGTGGCATAGTCTTGTTGATACCACATATTAAACCAGACCAAAGCATGCAGTTGTGACCTTAAAGAGTTTTCAATCATATCACGATATCCCTCCCCATTTACAGTTATCGTTATGCCGTTTTCATTTTCAAAGAAGTAAGGTCCAATGAGTGCACACCAGACTATCACTTTTAATGGATGCAAAGGTGAGTGTTAAATGGCTTAAAGGGTTTCCCTTTCCCCAAAACCGACTATTCTGTTTATTCACACATCCATTCAAATAAAAATGCGCCATGTCACTCATTATGATTTTTTCATGAAAACTGGGATTGTCATGGGCGATCTGTAAGTACATATTGGCATATATACGGGGTGTAAATGGTCTTGTGGAAGAAATTTTTGTATCAACTGAATCTTATATGGAAACAAATGCAAATCCTTATGCAAAATTGTGGCTAAAAATGTTGTTTGAAGACCAAGCTCCTGAACACTACGTCGAATTGAGGCTGATGGATTGTTTTGAACACTTTCTGGCGCAGCAGTAATGTTCTTAGCCGATCTTGCAGTACGTTGTAGTCCATGCTGGGGCCTATCACCTACGGACCTCTTTCTTCGAAATAATTCACTACACGATAAGTAGTGCGGTTTATAGGGCACGTTGTTTCTCCCAAAAATTTTACGTAACTTTCTCATCGTCACAATACTCGATGATTGATTTTGATAGAATATTTTGACGATTAAAACACGTTGGTTTATCGAATATCTTTCGATATGTGCGTATATTGTCCAGCGGAGATTGATTTAATTTTTATCGACTATTTTTCCATAATAAATTTGCGCCGTGTCTACTTCACAACTGTCAAATATGAACTGCCAAGACAAATGTTTACCAAAATGGGGGCAAAACAAAGTAGATGTCAGATGGCTGACATTCGCACTACGTAGGTGGATAAGACAATAATGGTATAATAGCTGGACCAGAAATACTGACTCACCAGTACGAGATAGAATGTGGCTTTAAAATTATGTATTCACATCGAAAATCCTCGCCATTCGCGAGCAAACAGCCAGAAAAGACGTTATATAGAAGAAGAGTACATAGAAGAAGAGAAGACAATTATTCACTGGCGGAACAAACCCGGACTTCTTCGCCGTTTAGCAGACTTCTGCTTAACCTAACCTGACATTAGGCAATGAAAATATTGAATTTTTATCATATTATACGACGGTTTTGACGGAATCCCGTCACCGTCACCGTCAACGGGGGTAAAAGAGAGCCCAGTCCCCTGCAAGGCTAGTAGGAGCCAACTAGACAATTCCACTATATTTCCACGGAAATCGGTAAAGCCCCAGAGTTCAGCTTTTTATCTTTTTAGCCTTTTTAGCTGTTCTCAGACTGATTATTGCGGTTGGCCATTCGGGAGTATCGTCGTGGTTATGGTTTCGAGGCCCTCGTTTTTGTTGTGTGGGTTGGATCATTCACAATGAACACAATGAGTGCTCCAGGTACAGAGATTGTGTTCTTCAATTTGATTAAGCTTTATGAGTTCTGGACCAGGAGTTGGATAGTGTTCAACTTTTCAGCAAGGAGTGAAAGCTGGGGCCTGCTCGGAGCACTTGAAGTTGCAACAAGAGTGGCTGGAAGATATACGTATCTGAAGGCTTACTAGGGCGAGAGGATGACACTACATCTCATCCACAGTCGTATGACTTAAATCTTATCACCCATTTCGGAGAGCGTAAGGTGGTGGCTCTAGATATTTCCAAGGCGTTTGATAGAGTGTGTCATGATGCACTTCGGATTTACATCGAGTTTTCTCAGAGATCACACTGAACAAGTTGTTGTCACCCGGAGGCACATTGATATGTTTTGGCGCAATCTCACCGTCATTACATGTGTCTTCGGAGGTAATAGGGAATCCAGTCCCCTTCAAGGCTAGCAGGACCCCACTAGAAAACTCCACTATATTTCCACGGAAATCAGTAAAGCCCCAGAGTTCAGCTATTTGTCGTTTTAACCTTTTAGCTGTTCTCTAACTGGTTATTGTGGTTGGTTCTTCATTGGCCCTCGCTAAAGTTGTGTGGATCGGATCATTCACAATGAATGGTCCAGCTCCAGCTAGCATGATTGCGATTGTGTTCTTAAGCTTCATGCGTTCTGGACCAGGAGTTGAATAGTCTTCAATTCTTCAGCAAGGAGAAAAGGCTACGGTCTGCTTTGGGCTTTTGAAGTTGCAACTAGGAGTGACCGGAGGATACACATATCTGAAGGTCTTCAAGGACGAGGATGACACTACATGCCATCCACAGTGGTATGATCCACCATCTGGTTATGGCTTACACAGCTAAATACAGATGTAAATCTTATTACGCATTACGATATAAAATTAATTATGAACCAGTGTATTCTAAAAGACATTAAAAGATATAACATAACTAAAGGAGCTTATAAATTAAGCAAATATTGTCTGTTTTCAATATCGTAAACAAAACTCAAACGTTCTCAAATTTCACTTTATATTTATTAATTTATTTTTTTTTCCTTTTATAAAATGCATTAAAACTCGGCTGATACTTTTCTTAAAACAATAAAAAATTCAATATTATTTAAGTGCCCTCCTCGCCCCAAAATATGCAATGGTTTCTCAATAAATAATTCCGTTTTTTCAGCAGTTTGAAAATGAATTTTTTCTCCATATGAAAACATTTATCTTCGTTTCAATTTTATCAACTTCTAGGTAAATAATGAATATTGCATTTTAATGCCCCCCCCCCCCCCTCAAAGTAGAGAAAGTAAAAGAAACAAAAACAAAGTTTTGCTGCACAAGAAAAAAAAAGAGAAAAATAAAAAAAAAACTGTAAAAAAGTTGCAACAAAAATGTCACTAAATCGTTTTTTTTTTCTGCCAGCAACATTTAAACGGTCACTAGATGTGTGTGTGTTTTGGTTCTATATATGTGTGCAAGAGTAGCACACATGCATGTATATGTGCCTGCACTCTGGAGAGTGTCTACATACTCATCATATATTACAGCTGACATCTAGGAGTAACCAAAGAAAATTGATGGCTTTTGTAATAATGAAAGATTATTTTAATATCAAAATATGAACAAAATGAAAAAACACCGAAAATGCAAACAACAACAAAAACTTTAATGCAAAAACATTTTTAACAAAAACAACAACGTAGTTATTTTTTCGTTATAATTTTCGTTTTTATTTTAATATTTTAATATTATTTTGATGATAATAAATTGAGTCTTTAATTATAATTTTAAATACTTAAAAGAATTTTAATATTTTTAAAATTTCACTTCACTAGCAGTTACGAATGCTGTGAAGAAAAACCGTGAAAACTTCTAGAAATTTCAGTTTTTCTTTGTAATAGTAATGAGAAGAGAAAAAGAAAGTAATTATTCTTTAAAGAACTCAAAAAATTTATTTTTGCAATTGCAATGCAATGGAGGAAGGAATGAGAGAAAAATCTCCCACGAATTATTCTTCATGATTGGACTGAATATCAGGGAAGGTATACTACTTTGGTTTGCCGCCATTTTGGTAACAGTTGACAGTTCATATCGTAGCAATCGTGAAGTAGACTCGTGGCAAATGTATTATGGAAAAATATTTAATATTCGGGGCGACGTAAAATCACACCCAATTAAATCAATGCCCGCCGGACAATATACGCACACATCGGAAAATATTCGATATACCGACATGTTTTAATCGTTAAAACATTTCATCAAAATCAATCATCGATTATTGTGACGATAAGAAAGTTTAAAAAAATTTGTAGGAAAAACAACGCGCCAACAAAACGCAAATGATTTCGAATATAGACACAACGTACTGCAAGATCGGCTAAGAACATTACTGCTGCTCCAGAAAGTGTTCAAAACAATCCATCAACCTCAATTCGACGCCGTGCTCAGGAACTTGGTCTTCAAACAACAACTTTGGCCACAATTTTGCACAAGGATTTGCATTTGTTTCCATATAAGATTCAGTTGACACAAAAACTTCTTCCACAAGATCATTTACGCCGCATATATCTACCAAAAGGATGTTAGAGATCGCCCATGACAACCCCAATTTTCATGAAAAAATCATGACGAGACACATTTTCATTTGAATTAATATGAGAACAAACAAAATAGTCGATTCTGGGGAAAGGGAAACCTTTCAAGTCATTTAACAGTCACCTTTGCATCCATTAAAAGTGACAGTCTGGTGTGCACTCATTGGACCTTACTTCTTTGAAAATGAAAACGGCGTAACGATAACTGTGAATGGGGAGCGATATCGTGATATGATTGAAAACTCTTTAAGGTCACAACTGCATGCTTTGGTCTGGTTTATCATGTGGTATCAACAAGACTATGCCACATCGCATAAAGGCAGGATTACAATGGAATTACTGCGAGACCTTTCTCCCTAAAAAGTTATTTCAAGAAATGGTGATGTTGATTGGCCTCCATGTTCGACTGATTTAACTGCTGCGGACTTCTTTTTGTGGGAATATCTGAAAAGCCAGGTTTACGCAAACAAACCAGAAACGTTTACACAACTGAAGTGAAATATTCGTGAAGAAATTAATGAAATACCACGTAAAATGTGTGCGAATGTAATAAATCAAAAGGGCTCGCGTTTCTGGGACCAACAGAGACGGATATTTATCGGCTATTGTATTCCATACATAATTGCCGACATTAAATAAAACATTTATCAATATAAAATCGATTCTCTTTCCTTTAATCGAAAATTATAAACACAGTAGTATACCTTCCCGGCGGACACCCTGTAGTAGACATTTTGAATTGAAATTGCATGAGCAGTCAAAATGACTGGTCTGGTAAATCTAGTGTTAGATGTGTTTGGACGGAATCTCACCGTTATTACATGTGTCAACGGAGGTAGAAGGGAGTCCAGCCCCCTTCAAGGGTAGCACGAGCCAACTGGACAATTCCACTATATTTCCACAGGAATCAGTAAAGCCCCAGAGCTCAGCTATTTGTCTTTTTAGCCTTTTAGCTGTTTCTCTGACTGATTATTGAAATTGGCCCTTCGGCAGTATCGTGGTGGCTGAGTATTTCGCGGCCCCTCATGAATTTGATTAGGGGGCCAGGATCATCTCATCTTTACTCAGAACAACGGGTGAATTATCCAGATCCAGTGACCATGCTTGTCGTGTGTTCTGGCCTGGGAGTTGGATAGTTTTCAACTCTTCAACAGGAAGTGGGGGTGACGGAGAACAGCGTTTCGGAAGTATCATGGTGGTTGTGGTTTCAAGGCCCTCGTTTGAGTTGTGTGGGCTGGATCATTCACAATGAACACAATGAATGGTCCAGGTCCAGTGAGCATGAACGCCGTCGTGTTCTTAAATTAAATTAAGCCTCATTCGCTCTGGACGAGAAGTCGGATAGTTTCTAACCCTTCAGCAAGGAGTGGGATTTGAGGCGTGCTCCGGGCTTTTGAAGTTGCAACTAGGAGTGATCGGAGGACATACGTATCTGAAGGCCTTCTAGGACAAAGATGACGCTACATTTCATCCACAGTGGTATGATTCACCATCTTTCAGCTAGGTACAGACGGAAACCTTTCACGCATCACTAGCTCTCTTCCCCCCTCAGGGGCAAATTGATATGTCTTAATGGAATCTCACCATCATTACATGTGTCACCGGGGGTAATAGAGAGTCCAGGCTCCTAAAGACTAGCAGGAGCCAACTGGGCAACTCCACGTTATTGCCATGGGAGTTAGTAAGCCACAGAGTTAGCTTTTTAGCTGTTCTCTGACTGATTATTGAGGTTGGCCATTCGGTAATATCGTGGTGGTTATGGTTACGTAGGCCTTTACGAAATGATTAAGAGGCCAAGATCATCTTATTTTTGACCAAGAATACAGGGTGAATGATACGGATTCAGTGAGCATGTTTGTCATGTGTTCTAGACCAGGAGTTGCATAGTCTCCAGCTCTTCAGCTGGAATGGGCGGCCTGCTCCAAGCTCTCGAAGTTGCAACTAGGAGTGACTAGAGGATAGAGATATCCGACGGCTTCCTAGGGCTATCTAGACCTGTGCAACTGGGGGTATAAGCGAGCCCAGTCCCCTGGAGTCAGCAGGGGTACAACTGGAAACTCCACTTTATTTCCACGGGAATCAGTGACCCGCAGAGTTCCGTTATTTGTCTCTTTAGACACTTAACTGTTCTCTGACGGATTATTGAGGTTGGCCCTTTATGGGAGTATCGTGGTGGTTGTGGTTTCGCGGTCCCATAACAGACAGGTCAGTTTAATATGGTGGCCCGGATCATTTCACTTTTAATAACACCTACCTGGTGGAATGATCCTAGATCCAGTGAGCATGCTAGACATGTATTCTGGAGAGCAGTTGGATAGTCTTCAGCAAGGAGTGGTGGTTTGCAGCCCTGCTCTGGAATCATTGAAATTGTTACTAGGAAGGACCTGTTGTTAGAATTAGACTTCGGGCTCCTAGGGCGTGAGTGGCGCTGCTTTTCACTCACAGTGGTCTGACCACCTTCTGATTAAGGCTTACTGCCAGGCGCAGATGTAAATCATATCACGAAATCACCCATATCATCCACCATCAGGTTATGGCTTACACACGCTAGGAACTGATGTAAACCTTATCACGCTTCACTAGCTCCCTTCTCTCTCAGCTGCTAACGCAAAGGAAAACTGCCTTCTAAGTTACTAGACTTATTTCCAGTTAAATTTAATTGTAGGCTAATCATAGTGTACTAGCTTGTCAGTATGGGGGTTGTGGGTTCGATTCCCAACGAAGACCTTGGATTTTTTCACTACAAAATTAAAAATTGACTGTCGGTGGGGCTGCTCAGCGATGAAGACATAGTCACTAGTCGCTATGCTGCCTTATTAAACGGCAGTTAATTTCCGACTCTCCTTCCACTTTCACCACCTGCGTCTCATCTTTTCTCTATCCCTTTGCTGAAAGAATGTAGCACGGTACTTGGCTAAATAGGCATTGTTGCCTGAAGAGCGACTTCTCTTTAAAAAAAAAATTGTTATTGGCAAAATTACAGAATAATAAAATTTCTTAAAAAATTATTATGAAATTAAAACAATTTTCATTTTATTTACTTTAGTTACTTCAGAATTAATTTCACTTTAACCTCTAGTAAATGTTGAGTGCTCTTCTTTCTAGAACTCTCATTTTCTCTTTGAATTATTTATACTTTAATTTTATATTGTTGCTGCTTACAATTGAAGCAGCTCTGTTGTTATAAACAGTTATTCTGTGCTATTAACACTTATTACTTTTGAAGAGGTCAAAACAACAACAAATCTAAAGAAAATAACGGCAAATTTCTCAGCATAAAGAAAATTAAATGTTCCAGTATACACGTACACACACACACACACATCTACACAAACACAGTAGTAATTAAAACCCAAGAAAGTATGAAAGAAATGCTCGTTTTTTGAAAGAGCAAAAGCCTCAAAATGAAATAGCCGACAGCTAAAAGTGAGCATTTTTTATTAAGACAAACAAAATTTTACTACTAAAATTAGACAACAATTTAATTTTAATTTTCTTTTATGATGTCTTAAAGCAGAAAATAAAGAAAATTTGTTATTTTTCTTTTCTTTCACTTCCTTTTCATTAATATTTTTCAAACTCATTTGATTGTAAAGAAATTACAAGAGAAGATGGGCATTGCCTCTTTCAAGGCTGTGGCGAAGAGAAGAACTATTAAAAGAAGGCAAAAAATTAACATTCGAGAATTTTAAATATTTAATTATCACGAGAACATTAAAGCCTTCCTAGTGTCAATAATTTAATAATTAATGAACATCAAACGTTGAATTAAAACTTCATAAAAATTCTGTGTTTTAAAAAATGTTAAAGTTAAGAGCACATGTGTCCTGAAAGGGGCTTGAACCCATGATCTTATGATAAGAAATCTAATAAAGGGTTTTTCAACAAGAACTTTGATTAAGATGATTAAAATTTTTATTGTATTATGAAGAGAAAAGTTCGGCAATTATGGATCAAAACTGATATCTGACAAATGTTCACCACGATCACGCTGACGGATGTCGATTCTTTTATCAAAGTTTTTAATCACGTTTTGGCAAAGTGGCGATATTAATTCATTAATCACATCACGGATTTTGAGTTTTAACACTGAAATCGTTTCGATTGGCTTCGTATAGAATCTGTCCTTAACACAGCCCTACAAAAAATAATCCAGTGGTGTTGTAATCTGGCTGGCCACTGAACTGCCGAGTGTCGTCAAATTATGCGATCGACGGTGGATCATACCACTGTGGACAAAATGTAGCGTCATTCGTGCTACTTGTTCTTCACTATTCAATTGCGTTTCCTTTATTAACACGAAAAACTAAAGGCTGCTTTTAACAATCGTGGCAAAAATTTATGAATGTACGATTTGTATTTGTTGTTTGTAATGGGTGTTTTTATAGACGTATAATACTTTAAGTTGGCAACACTTTTTTAACTGGTGATTCTTTTGCCAGCTGTCAAGTGACTTACCTTTACTTACCTTTAATTTCGTCTCACATTTCAACAGAAATCAACTGATGCCAGAACAGCACTTTCAAATTGTGCAAATTTATTTTGAAAAATATGATTCTGTTCGAAATACGTATCGCGGACTAAGCCATTTTAGGGTCAGCATAATCGGCAATCAGAGCAATTAATATAATTAAGTATGGAACGTTTGTGCAACACTTTTACTCTAAATGGTAATACGTATTCACGGAGACATTTTACGATGCGTACAGAAGAAGTCATTCCTGCTGTAGAGCGTAAATATCTAGAGCCACCGCCTCACTTTCTCTGAAATGCGTGATAAGATTTACATCTTTATCTAGCTGTGTAAGCCATAATCAGACGGTGGATCATATCACTGTGGATGAAATGTAGCATCATCCTTGCCCTAGAAGACCTTCAGATACGCATATTCTCCAGTCACTCCTAGTTGCAACTTCAAAAGTCCGGAGCAGGCCACAGCCACTCACTTCTTGCTGAAGTGTTAGGGACTATCCAACTCCTGGTCTAGAATGCATGAAGCTTAATATAATTAAGAACACGACGGCATTCATGCTCACTGGACGTGGACTATTCATTGTGTTTATTGTGAATGATCAGATCCACAAACTTAAACGAGGGCCTTGAAACCACAACCACCACAATACTCCCGAAGGGCCAACCTCAATAATCCATCAGAGAATAGCTAAAAGGCTGAAAAGATAAATATCTGAAACTCTGGGGCTTTACTAATTCCCGTGGAAATGTAGTGCAATTGTCTAGTTGGCTCCTGCTAAACTTGAAGAGGACTGGGCTCCCTTTTACCCCCGTTGACACATGTAATGACGGTGAGATTGCGCCAAAACATATCAATGTGCCCCCGGGTGGCACCACATATCAGTGATATCCACGTCGTTAATAATAGGCCACAATTGAGTTGTTAACATCTCGCGATAGCATGATCCATTAACCGTTGTCATATTTTCAGCCTCATTTTCGAAAAAAAAATGCCTCAGTCATGCCTCCAGACCACATACAGTAAGACGCTGAGCATTTAAAGGCATCTCAATAATCGTTCTAGGATTTTAGATGTCCAAACGCGGAAGTTTTGCTTTCTGAAAAAATGATTTTTAAAGAAAAACCAGCCGGCTGTTCCTGAATGAGTTGAGCGAATCTGAGTGGTTGGTCGGCTTCAATTCCTGCACTAGTTGAACCTTGTAAAGCTTCAATGTTTTAACGATTAAAACCCTTTGATTTATCGAATATTTTTCCATAATAATTTTGCCACTTGTCTACTTTACGACTGCCAAATATTAACGGAAATGTTTACCAAAAAAATGGCGGCAAAACAAAATAAAATCCCGGCGGAGACCCTGCAGCTTACACTAAACCTTTTTTGATTTCGTAAACCATTTAAGATGACAGCACCATTTGTCATTCGGTAATAGACCGAACCAGTTGGAGATGAGTTCCAAAAGGCAGAACATGAATGATGCGCTTGCAGCGATCTCCAAATAGATTTGAATAGATTTGATTTAAATGCCCATAAGATGCAATGTTGCATGTTTACGCATAGATCTGTGTTCGAAAATGGTGCTCCACCTGGCGGCAAAACAAAGTAGTATATTTTCTCGATGCGGACACCCTGTATATAAATTGAATTTCTAAATATTGATATTCAGGAACATTCATTCGTGGGAAGTTTGTTCTCCTTTCCCATTCCTCACCCTTATTCTGTTTGGCGACGTCGTCGATTTTGAGGCAACATCATTTTAACACAACATTACTGCTAAGTTGGTATTCCCTAACAGCCTTATAACGACGTGTTGCCAGTTTATCGATCATTTTAATAAAATATAACACACATATGTAATATTTGAGTCAGTTGATTCATTTGTGTACGATTTTTGATAAAATTTTTGTAAAGAAAATATAAGCTGTGTGAAAAAAAAATAAAATCTGTATTAAATTGAAACTAAAATAAATTAAAATACAAAATAAATTAAAATCAAAATGTTCAGCAGATTTGCCACAACTTCTTCCAAGGGGTTCAGTATAAGCTGTTTAAATATACCGCCTGCAGTAGTTTTGCATTCCATTTTGTTTTTCACCATCTTTTTTTTACTTTAAATTTTAAGTCGCGCCAAATCTGAAAAAAGAATTTTGCCTTTTTGCCATCCATCACTCGTTCTATTTGGTGGGCCAAAGGCGCTTAAAGCAGTCGCAACGCTTTTCCATTGTTACTTAAAATTAGTAGGAACACTGCCTTTTCGAAATCCCCTGGATTTTTTCCCAATGCTTTCACTTATTTTTCAAATTGATTGGCCCTGCTAATTTATTTTATTTCGTATTTTTAGTTTTTTTTTTAATCTTTTAAATTTTTGTTTATCACAGACGACAATATCACAACGGCAATTTAAGGCAACACCAACGTCAAATTTTCTTACAGAATATCAAGCATGTGTTGTCAGTCATCGATAAACGACAATATTGCCAAGGAGAATACGCATTTAGAACAAAGACAGAAAACAACGTCGTCTAGTATTGTCGTCGCCAAACAGAATTAAGTTTGAACACACAAGTTTGAACCACAAAATTAAATCAAAATTATAAGGAAATTAAAATAAAACAGTTGGCTTCAAAATTAAATGATGACACTTTTTAATTGCAATAACTTTTTCATAAGAAAAAAACATTTTGTGAAAGAAGAAAAAATTCTAGAGAAAAAAATTCATAATTGCATTGATTGAATGAGAATTGCAAAATGTTTTAGTTTTCACTTTTAAATAAATTCATCAATTAAAGTTAATGGCATCAAAGTTGCGCTGTTTATAGTTTTAGTTCATAATAAAATAGTAAATTTATTCTGGCAAACAACAAATAAACAACAACAATAAAAAAATATTGACATTTATGATGGTGGCAAAGCTGATGTTGATGTACAATTTATTTTCTCTTCATTCTCATTTTAGCTGGTTTGAATACGATTTTTTGCTTCAAAAAAAATATTTTACCATTATTCACATTTAAAATGCAACAAGAACCATGAACAATAATAAATATTATGTAAACAGGAAGCATTTGCTATCTTCTTCATAGCAATCCAGATGTTCCCTCTCTCCCTCTCTCTCTCTCTCTATCGCTCTTGCTGCATTCTCTTTTGATTTGCATGTATACAATGTTATAAATTTTTAAACAATAAACACAGATGTATGCAAAGCATATCACAAAGCACAGGCTGGGTCTCAGAACAGCAATTTATTAACAAACATGCATACCCACACACACACACACACACACATACACCCACACACAGCAACTTATTTACTCACAGACTTTTAATAAATATTTGAAAAACAAAACGGAAGTTGTTGTCATGTAGTTGTTTATTTATTTTCACATTATTTTAGCAAACCACACACACACTCTTCTACTCTTTCTCACTATTTCCCTCTCTCTCTCTCTCTCCGACTCCCTCTGTCGGTGCTTGTGTAAATCTTAAGGATTAGCACACACGTACTTTATATAATTATGAACATGTGAATGTTTTAATAGGATTTTGTTGGAAACATTTCTGTTTCTCTGTGGTTTTTTGTTAAACTAATTACGTTTTTTTCATTAACGGCTGCCTGTAATCAGCCATGTACGAGGGAGGTTTCCAAAACAGAAATCAACTGCGTTATTTGTGGCTGAAATAACAAAAACAGAATCTTCTTTATATATAAAAATAAGTCAGGTTTTCCTTTCTGACGCTATAACTTCAGAACGCACAAACGGATTTCCACGGTTTTGCATTGATTGGAAAGGTCTTGGGCTCCATGAGGTTTATAGCAAAGAAAACTTAGGAACAATTTCAAGAGAAAAGCAGGAAAACAGGGAAAATAAAATACCCGATGAAATATACAAGGAAGGATTGATTCTGATTGAGGATCAATGCTTGACTATTGCAAACAAGCTGCTGATTGAATTACGTGATAAGATTTACTTTTGCGCCTAGTAGTGAGCCTTAATCAGATGGTGGTCATACCACCGGGAATGAAAAGCAACGTCATTCACGCCCTAAGAAGCCGAAGACTAATTCTAGCAACAGGGTTTTCCTAGTTGCAACTTTGATGATTCCAGAGCAGGACTGCAAACCAACACTCCTTGCTGAAGTGCTGGAAACCATCCAACTCCTGTCCAAAATACATGTCTAGCATGCTCACTGGATCTAGGATCATTCTACCAGGTAGGTGTTATTAAAAGTGAAATGATCTTGGCCACCATATAAAACTGACCTGTCTGTTATGGGGCCGCAAAACCACAACCACCACGATACTCCCATATAGGGGCCAACCTCAATAATCAGCCAGAGAACAGCTAAAAGTCTAAAGAGACAAATAACGGAACTCTGCGAGCTCACTGATTCCCGTGGAAATAACGTAGAGTTTCCAGTTGACCCCTGCTGCCTTCAGGGGACTGGGCTGCCTTATACTCCCAGTTGCATAGGTGTAGATAGTCGAGCGTTCTATAAAGACCATAAATGTGCCCCCGGGGGGGATTGAAGTAGAAATGATCGATCGATGCATTCAATCAAGAATTAAATCGAGAGAAGGCAATACAATGTTGATTCATTGCAAGAATTCGTTCGAAATAATGTGCCGTTGCTGAATGAACCGCAAAAACTAATATACGAAACATTAATGCAAGCGGTGGACAATAATACTGGTGGTCTATTCTTCCTGGACGCACCTGGAGGAACAGGGAGGAATATTGGTCATTTGATTGATTTTGGCCACTATTCTATCAAGATGTGAAATAGCTTTGGCGTTAGCATCATCTGGAATTGCGGCGACTCTTCTAGATGGCGGTCGTACTGCACATTCTGCGTTTAAGTTGTCATTCAATTTAAACACAATTGATATTCCAACATGCAATGCGATCCAGTGCAATGGGAAAATTATTGATGCAATGCAAGCTCATTGTTTGGGATGAGTGCACAATGGCACATAAGAAATCACTTGAAGCACTTAACTTCACACTGCAGGATCTTCGGCGAAATAACAGCAACTTTGGCGGCTTGATGATATTGTTGACAAGCGATTTCAGGCAGACGTTGCCAGCAATTCCCCGTGCAACGCCTGCAGATGAATTAAATGCTTGCCTGAAGGCATCACCTTTGTGGAATAACGTAAAAACATTATCGCTAACGACTAATATGAGAGTTCAACTTCAAAATGACCAAAGTGCTGTACAATTTTCCAAACAATTGTTAGCTGTTGGAAATGGAAAAGTTTCAATTGATGCGACAGCTGGATTAATTACTCTTACCAACGATTTTTGCCGATTTGTAGACTCTCAATTAGTTCTTAGTGAAAAGGTTTTCCCAAACATTAGTGAGAATTATCAGAATTATGCTTGGTTAAGTCAACGAGCAATTCTCGTCCTAAAGAATAATGATGTTGTACAGGCACTGAATTTCACCATTCAATCAAAAATCGATGGCGATTTGGTGACATAAAAATCCGTTGATTCCATAAACACAATCCCGATGATGCAGTAAATTATCCAACGGAGTTTTTTGAACTCTCTGGAGTTACCAGGATTTTCACCACATAACTTGCAACTTGAAGTTGGTTCAGTTATTATAATATTGCGTAATTTGAATCCACCGCGACATTGCAACGGTACTCGGTACTTGCGATGAAAAACGACTTATGTCGAATTTGATTGAGGCAACCATTATTAACGGAAAGTACGCAGGTGAAAATGTATGTATTCCTCGAATACCAATGATTCCGACTGATCTTCCGTTTGACTTCAAACGATTGCAATTTCCGGTTCGCCTTGCGTTCGCAATGACAATTAACAAGTCGCAAGGCCAATCGCTTAGTATTTGCGGGATAAATTAAGAAAATCATTGCTTTTCACATGGGCAGGTATACGTTGCGTTTGCACGAGTTGGGAAACCATCCGCTTTGTTTGTGTTAACGTCAGACCAAAAAGAACTTCAATGAAACGGATAATTTTCGGACATGTATAACGCTTCGATTCAGTATTTACTTTGGATTCACTTTCATTTTTTACTTTGAGAAGTACAACTAAATTCCACTTAATTTTTGTAATCGAAATGAATTCATTACTGTTGTGCAATGAAATAAAATTTTTCCTTTTCAAATATAAAACAAAAAAAAATAATTTTTCTTCATCTTTTAATCCCCAAACGAAATGTTACGAAAAACGAAGCCATCTGGTGGCGAAACGGTGTTCGCCGGGCTTGCTAGCAATAAAATTAAGATTACGCAAACACATAAGGATACACAAAGTTTTCTGCGCCTAATGGAACTCTGACGTTATGCCAACGGTGTTCTGCAGCCGTATTCTGGAATTCTTCAAAACTAAATATCCAAAGCTAAAAACGCCAAAAATTTTGTTTAGCGATTTCTTGGTTAACGCATATTGCTAAATTTGGAAATGTAAAAAAATGAATTCGCTGTAATTTTAACGTTTAATGTCATCGCTGAAATGATTCAATTTAGTTGGTGGACAAATGAGAGCTGCTACAATTGCTATTTTGGTAGTTCTATCTGAGTTATAGATATTGTTAAATGAATAAAAAATGATATCCCACACGACCACGCTAACAGATGTCGATTCTTTCATTAAGGTTATTAATCGTTTTTAGGCGAAATGGCGATCCTATTTCGTTAATCACATCACGGATTTTGAGTTTTAAGGCGGAAACCGTTTCGACTGGCTCCGTATAGACTTTGCTGATTGATTGCCGTGAAATTATGCACTCAGAAAATTTGGTTTGCAATAAATTGATCGTTCCATTGGCTGTGTGACATGTGACACCGTCCTATTGAAACCACATGTCAACAATATCCACGTCATCAATAATAGACCAAAATTTAAGTGTTGACATCTCGCGTTACCGAATTTTCAATCTCATCTTCTAAAAAAAAACGGCCCAATTATGCCTCGAGACCACAAAGCGCACTATACAGTAATTCGTTGGTCATGCAAAGGCTTCTTAATAATCCCTGTAGGATTTTCCGAAGCCCAAATGTGGGCTTCAGAAAATCCCATAAATGATCGATAAATTTTCTGTAGGAAAATTAAATTAAATGATCGATAAATTTTCTATAGGAAAATTAAATGATCGATAAATTTTCTATAGGAAAATTAAATGATCGATAAATTTTCTATAGGCAAATTAAATGATCGATAAATTTTCTATGATCGATAAATTTTGTATAGAAAAATTAAATTATCGATAAATTTTATTTAGGAAAATTAAATTATCGAAAAATTTTCTATAGGGAAATTAAATTATCAATAAATTTTCTATAGGAAAATTAAATTATCGATAAATTTTCTATGGAAAAATTAAATATTCTATAAGAAAATGAAATTATCGAAAATTTTTTTATACGAAAACAAAATGATCGATAAATTTCTATATAAAAAACAAAAGAATATAAAAACTATCGATATTTTTTTTTTTTGTATATAAAACTCTCGAAAAATTTTCTATAAAAAAATAAAATTGTCGCAAATTACCAAATTATTGACAAATTTGCTTGTTGACACGTACCCTGACAAAAAAATGGGCTGCGTGTAAAAAAATAATTTTTTAAAAAAACCATCTGGTTTTGCCTGAAAGAATTGAAAGAGTCTACAGCGATGTAAATAATCGGTCGGCTTTAATTCCTGCATCAGTTGAACCTTGTAAGGCTTCATATTCGAAATCTTTACGCAAAATTCTCCATGACATGGTTTTGGATAACCCCAATTGTTGAGAACGTTGTGGAATTGACAAATTTGAAGCAGCTGCAACACTGTGGCTCAAGGCTTCAATGTTGTTAGTCTAACGACCCGATCGAACACGAGTTGTTATTCTCACATTTTGTATCGAGCCTGTCCACTCAAATTTAACGATCAAATTCTTAGTAGCGGTCTCAGAAGGACGATTATGTTGTCCAAAAAGTATTGCGAATTTTCCGAAATAGAACCACCATTTTCATAGTGGACTTGAATTATTTTAATGCGATTTTTAGCCAATGCATCTACGACGAATATGTCAAAAAACTAAATGTCGTTGGTGTTGCCACAATTGAAAAACAAACTTCTTGTTGAAAAACCCGATGCTATCGTATAAACAATTCAATCTTGCTGCAACAGAATATTTTAACTAAGACCCCCAAAGATAAATTAAGCCTGTTAACATTCGCCCACGGCGAATCAATTCAATTTAAATGAATTGCAATTCATTCCAGAAATTCATTTGAATTCATTTAAATTTTATTCAATTCATTTTTTTGATGGTTAAACAATTAATTCAAAATTTGCTAATGCAGTGCATGAAGAATTCGCAAATTAATTAAATAAAATGAATGATTCATTTACAGCTCTGTCACTTACTCACACAGTATTGACTATGAGCTTTAGTTTAGACGTTTTAAAAAATGCCTTTTACTGGATTTCTTTGATTCTGAATGTTTTAAATTTTATTTATTTTATTATTTAATTATTATCTATTATAATTTAATTTAGCTTTTTTAACAATTTATTAAAATGTGGCAGTTTGTACTTAAGTTTTGTGCGCTACTGTTCCGTTTGCACGAGTCGAGTGTCGAGAAACTCTTGTTGCAGGGAGGTCATGTCAATAAAAAAAACTGATTATTTTTATTAGATTTCGGCGATATCAGATTACAGTTTGTAATTAATTACACATTCAATTACTGAATTACATGTAATTGTAATTGGAAATTTTCAACTACTGAATTACATTCAATTTTTAAAATTGTAATTGAGTGTTTTTTCAATTACACATTACATGTAATTAGTAATTGAAGAAATACAATTACAATTACTTGTAATTTGTAATTAGATATTTCCATTAAAATTACTTATAATTGTAATTAAAAAAAAATCAATTACAATTACATGTAATTGAAAATTTTTAGTAATGAATGCCTTATTACAATTACAATTAAATGTAATTATTAATTTTCAATTACTAATTACAAGTAATTGTAATTGAAATTTTTCAATTACAAATAATTGTAATTGACTTTAGTCCCTAATTTTAATTAAAATTACTTGTAATTAATAATTCGAAATTTTCAATTACTAATTACATGTAATTGAAATGCAATTGAATCCTCCCATGTCTGATTTTTATATTTTATAAGAGAATATAAAATATTTTCTTAAAATTTATAAATTGTTTTAATTTTTATTTCTATTTTTTTGTTTGTTGTGTTTTGTTTTGGTTGTTTATGTTGCCGTTTGTTTCCAAATGCATATTTTAGACAAGAACTTTTTGTTTTAAAAGAAAATGTTCACCTGAATTATTTTAGATGAAAGGAGAAAAGAAAGCCGTTAATAGAAACAAGAGAAATGTTTCCAGGGCATGAATTAAAATTCTTCTTAAAGAATATTGAGGTTTTTATAAATTTAAATTAAATATTCTCAAAATTTTTCAATTTGAATTTAATTTTGTTTTAAGGAGATAAAGAAACAGATTGACGGCAGAAGCCATTATAAGTCTTAATTTTGATACTTTATAGAAGCTTGTTTTTTAATTATGGCAACACCAACAACATGATACTTTTGGCATTTGATTTTTCGACAAATTCATAGCAGATGCAATGGCAATTGTTACCATGAATTCAATTTCGCGCGAAAATCGCATTAAAATAATTAAAATCCGCTATGAAAATGGTGGTTCTGTTTAAGTAACATTTCGTAAAATTGGCGATATTTTCGGACAACATAATCTGGTCCTTCTGCAACCACTATTAAGAATTTGATCATTAAATTTGAGTCGACAGGCTCGATACAAAATATGCAACAACCAACGCGTTTTCGGGCCTGCTGTTTAAGTGAAAGCATTGCAGCCGTGAGTCAGAGCTCCAAATTTGTCAATTCCTCGACGTTCTTAACAATTGGGATTATCCAAAACCACCACATGGCAAATTTTGCCTAAGGATTTGACTTTAAAGCCTTACAAGGTTCAGCTGATGCAGTAGTTTAAGCCAATCGACCATTAACATCATTTTTTTAGACGAAGTCCATTTTCACTTGTCAGGGTATGTCAACAAGCAAAATTACTTTAATTTCGGCTTCTGGTAATCCTAGAACGATTTGCATGCTCAGCGTGTTAATTTATGGTGTGGTCTGCAGGCCTAATTGGGTCGTTTCTCAAATTCTCTCAGTGTGATATAATGTGAATTCACTAAATTATAGGTGCCCCTGTAGGCTAGTAGGTAGTGTACTAGCTTGTTAGTATTGGGGTTGTGGGTTCGATTCCCAACGAACACCTTGGTTTTTTTCACTACAAAAATAAAAATTGACTGTCGGTGAGGCTGCTCAACGATGAAGACATAGTCACTAGTCGCTGTGCTGTCTTACTAAACGGCAGTTAATTTCCGACTATCCTTCTATTTTCACCACTTGTTTCATCTCTTCTCTATCCCTTTCCTAAAAGAATGTAGCACGGTACTTGACTAAATAGGCATTATTGCCTGAAGTGCTGCTTCTTTTTAAAAAAAAATTCTCTCAGTGTACCACATATGATTGTGTTTTTTGCATCTCACCTCATCACAAACCCTCCGACCATCTAGACCTGCGCTGCTGGGGGTATAAGGGAGCGCAGCCCCTTGAAGGCAAGCAGGGGGTCAACTGGAAGCTCCACCTTATTTCCACGGGAATCAGTAAGCCCCAGAGTTTCCGCTACTTGTCTCTTTAGACTTTTAGCTGTTCTCTGACTGATTATTTAGGTTGGCCCTTCGGGAGTATCGGGGTGGTTGTGGTTTTGCGGCCCTCGCATCTCACCTTTAATCACACCTACTTGGTGAATGATCCGGATCTAGTGAGCATGCTAGTCATGTGTTCTGGACCAGGAGTTGGATAGTCTCCAGCTCTTCAGCAAGGAGTAGGGGTTTGCAACCCTGCTTTGGAACCGCTGAAATTACAACTAGGTAAGACCTGTTGCTAGAATTAGTCCTCGGCTTCCTAGGGCGTGAATGACGTTGCTTTTCATTCCCAATAGTTTGACCATCATTCCCTCCGGGGGCACATAAATATGGTCTTTATAGAATTCCACTATCTAGACATAGTGCAACTGGGGAAAAAGGGAGCCCAGTCCCCTGAAGTCAGCAGGGGTACAACTGGAAACTCCACTTTATTTCTACGGGAATCAGTAAGCCGCAGAGTTCGTTATTTGTCTCTTTAGACATTTAGCTGTTCTCTGACTGATTATTGAGGTTGGCCCTTTATGGGAGTATTGTTGTGGTTGTGGTTTCTCGGCCCCATATCAGGTCTTTTGTTTTAATATGGTGGCCAGGATCATTTCGCCGTTAAGACACGCTAGGTGAATGATCCAGTCCAGAGTCATACTAGACATGTGTTCTGGACAGGAGTTGGAAGGTCTCCAACTCTTAAGCAAGGAGTGATGATTTGCAGCCCTGCTCTGGAATCATCGAAGTTGCAACTAGAAAGTTCTGTTGCATAGAATTATGGCTTCGGCTTCCTAGGACGAACATGACGTTCCAAATTATGCAGTGGTTTGGTCCACCATCTGATTAAGGCTTCATGGCCAGGCGCGGATGTAAATCGAATCACACAGTTTGACCATCATCTGATTAAGGCTTACGGCCAGGTGCAGATGTAAATCTTATCACAAAATCTAAACTCATTATTAAATGATTCGTGATCATTAAACGATTGCGCGCTGTCAAGCCTAATTGAAATGAAACCATGTTCAACATCATCGCGTACATGTGTTCAATTAATTTTGTTACGTTTATAACTTTTATAAACGTTCTGTTGTGAACTCTTTATTGCAAAATAAATAACATTAGATTTTAGAGCTTTCTAAATTAAATACAAGTTTATTTACTTTAACTACAGATAAAGTTGACACTACAGAACAATTTACTTCGGATGCACGTTTTTACTTAACGAGGTCTATTATTCAACTATCAACCTATCCATTCAAATGCTGCCTTTTTATATTTATCCACTAGAAGCCTAGAAAAATTAAGAATCTTTTTCTTCCCTTTCCATCACATTTTGCTGTTGTTATGTTATTCATTCAATGTATAGTCGCCTGTGTGTCTGTAGGTATTTTTGTTTTTATGCTGATAAAGTTTTTTCCTGTAATTTATTTTAAGCTAGTTGTTGTTTTGCTTGCATAATTTTGTGTTCTCTGTTATTTGTACATTTTCTAGTTTATTATTTATTATTTTCCAATTTTTCTCTCCATAAAAACCTTTTTCAGACCAGATTGTTAAACACATTTCCAAAAAAAAAAAACAATGAGCGAAATCGGTCACACGATTCTTCAGTGGAGGTTTAGCAACGGACACCATTTAATTATTATTTATTGTAAATATTTTTACTGAGTTTCATGTCATCGTTAAAACAGTTTTTGTGAAAGATAAAGTCACTTAAAATTTGTACACCAGAATATGAAATTTTTTCTTAAAATTTCACAAATTTATAATTAATTTTAAAAAGTTTCAAAGGCCACTTTTAATGGGAAACTTTTTTGAAAACTAAGAAAAATCTTATGGGAGTGTAGTCCAACTAAAATGTGAATAAATTTTGTTACGTCCTCTTATGGGACAATTGACATTTGAAAACATTCAATTTGC
Organism: Trichopoda pennipes; assembly: GCA_030448955.1. Classification (NCBI taxonomy): domain Eukaryota; kingdom Metazoa; phylum Arthropoda; class Insecta; order Diptera; family Tachinidae; genus Trichopoda; species Trichopoda pennipes. The sequence continues at coordinate 9,130,275 of JASKUP010000002.1, forward strand.
TTTTATTTTGTTCAACAATAGTTTTTGTTTTTGTTGTACAACATTTATTATTATTATTATTATTTTTTTTTTAATTTCATCCGTTTGAAACTGCTTTGTTTTAAAAAAAGAATTAAATTTTATAATAAAACAAAATATGTTTGTTTCATTTTATTTACAAAAGACAATAAAAAGAAAATTCATTGTTGTTTTATATAGCGGGTGTTTTTTGATAGATGCATAGAACTTGGTAACACTTTTTTAACCGGCGGCCATTTTGTCACATCTTTCAAGTGATTTATGGCATTTCAACATGAATAGACTGACGTCTAAACAATTTTTGAAACTCATAGCTCTAGTCGAAGTAAACGAAGTAAGTGGCTATGCTGTGTACTCACACAAGACAACAACAACTATTTGAAAATAAATTCCAGAAAGAAGCTTCCACAGCATAAAGGCAAAAACAAAAATATACACAGACCAACAGGCGACTAAATAAGTAACATAACAACAACAAAATGTAATGCAAAGGGAGTAGAAAATTCTTAATTTTCTTAGACCTCTAGCGGACAAATATAAAAGCCAGCGTCTAAGTGGATAGTTAGTTAGTTAAAACATAAATCTCGAGAAGTAGAGACTACTAGTGTCTACGTACAAATCGTAACGTACTTTACGTTCATACAACATGTTCTTTGGATATAATTCACACCTCAATTAGTTCCAAAAGTCATGTCAAATTTTGATAAATCCATACATAATTTCTTAGAATGTTTTAAAGGAAAATTTTCAGGTTTCTGTGATTATACGAAAAGGGGGGAGGTAAGCAAATTTGAATTTAGCCATTTCCTCTAGATTTTTAATGTGATGAAAAATCTTCCATCTGGGGTCTATGGTTTGACTATCATAATGCACTTTTTACGACCATAATATGGCTACCGCAGAACATATGTTGTTAGATAAATACTGGCCTGGCTTTTAGAAAAATAAATCCTTTCCTAAGGTGTTTTTTTCTCGTGAATTAGATCAAGGAATCATACTATACGAGTTGTCTCCTCAAAAGCAAAATAAAATCAAAGGTACCGTTCCAAGCTCTTCTGCGGATACGATGATGAATATAGAAATTAGCTGCACTGGCCCTAATGGAATTCCTCTAAAATTTTTAAATGTAATTATTCCTATTATATCCCGGCAATTGTGTTTTATTTTTATTACAGGGTATCCGCCGGGTAAAAGGTAAATTCTCTTCTCAGGAGCAGAGCTATGAGAAGAGAATTTACCTGTTAATCAAAGCTCCGGTTGTTATTTAAGTATATTCTTAATATCGTATAATATGCGTGATAAGATTTGCATCTGCGCCTAGCCGTGTAGGCCAATATCAGATGGTGGATCATTACTAATGTGGATGATATGTAGCGTCATCCTCACCCTAGAAGGCCTTCGGCTACGTATCTCCTCCGCTCACTACTAGTTGCAACTTCATGAGCACGAAGCAGGTCGCAGCTTTCACTCCTTGCTGAGCAGTTGGAGACTATCCAACTCCCGGTCCAGAACGCATGAAGCTTAATATAATTAAGACCACGATGTCATTCATACTCACTGGACCTGGACCATTCATTGTGTTCGTTGTGAATGATCCGACCCACACAACTTAAACGAGGGCCTCGAAACACACAGCCACCACGATAATCAATCTCACAGTCAACCTCAATAATCAGTCAGAGAACAGCTAAATGCCTAAAGAGACAAATAGCGGAACTCTGGGGCTTTACTGATTCCCGTGGAAATAAAGTGGATTGTCCAGTTGGCTCCTGCTAGCCTTGAAGGGGACTCACTTTTAGCCCCGCAAGACACAAGTCCAGATGGTTGTGGGATCCATAGAGACTTATAATGTGCCCCCGAGGGAGGTATCGTATAGTATACGTGAGATTAGATTTACATCCGCGCCTGGCCATGAAGCCTTAATCAGATGGTGGATCGAACCACTGCATAATTTGGAACGTCATGCTCGTCCTAGGAAGCCGAAGCTATAATTCTATGCAACAGAACTTTCTAGTTGCAACTTCGATGATTTCAGAGCAGGGCTGCAAATCATCACTCCTTGCTTAAGAGTTGGAAACTTTCCATGTGTCTAGAACACATGTCTAGCATGCTCACTGGATCTGGGAACATTTCACCAGGTAGGTGTTATTAAAGGTGAAATGAACCCGGCCACCATAGAACCATAGACTGATATGGGGCCGCGAAACCACAACCACCACGATACTCCCATAAAGGGCCAACCTCAATAATCAGCCAGAGAACAGTTAAGTGTCTAAAGAGACAAATAACGGAACTCTGCGGGTCACTGATTCTCGTGGAAATAAAGTGGAGTTTCCAGTTGTACCCCTGCTGACTTCAGGGGACTGGGCTCCCTTTTTCCCTCAGTTGCACAGTAGATAGCTGTTACGTACTAGAAAGACCATAAACGTGCCCCCGGGGGGGTATCGTATAGTATAATAAAAATTCAATATTTTCATTGCCTACTGTCAAGTTAGGTTAAGCAGAAGTCTGCTAAACTGCGAAGAAGTTTGGGTTTGTTCCGCCAGTGAATAGAATACTGTTGTCAATTCATCTACTATATAACTTGGTTATCTTTCCAATAACGAAAATTTCAGGTCAATTAAATAAAATTAATCTTTATTTTTTATATTTCTAAATTCTATGCCTCTATAAAAAAATACCCTTTAACATTTTTTTGAAAGCACTATGAGGCAGTGGTGATAAAGATATGGAATATTCTTGTTACATTATTTAAAGGATAGAGGAAATTCAATAAGACTTTGCAAATACTCCCTCAACAAGACTGTCCAACTTCTCTGGAAAAATAGATTTTTCGAGGTTTGCACCATCTAAGGAATAAAGGTCCTGGAATTAGAACAAACTGTTCTTTCAGTATCTATACAGTTTTAGACATAAGCCACTGAGTCGTGTTATAGATTTAGTAACAACCTCCAGCTCTAGGATTTGTTATAAAATATTGAAATAAAGGGTGTAGATCATCTTAAGCTGGTCACCTCTACAAGAAATTCCCAAAGAAAATATGAACCGTCTTGAGTTCATATTAAATGTTTTATAAAATTCTCATCAATTACTCAGTTATAATTTTTCCCACCTAAGACCCATTGTGCAATGTAATGTACATGAACATATTTTCAATTTTAAGCACAGAGATGAATATTTATTAGACTATGAGACAGGAAAACGGAAAAAGGTCACTTGCAAAATGTAACAAATATATTTTTTTATGCAAAAAATAAAATAAAAATAAAACAAAAATAAAATTGCAGTTGCTGCTGGTATCCAACAATGATTATAAGCAATCTATCCATCATTTAAAATGGAATTGTTTTATACATGACTAAATCAAACAACACAAACCCAGCTGATGAAAGCAGAACAAAAAAATACAAAAACAATAAAATCTGAAAATATACAACAACAACAACAAAAAAACAAAATAATAAAAAAATAATTTAAAAGTTTAATTTTTTTCAAACAGCCTCTGAGTTTGAATAACAAAAGGAAAACTTAACATTTGTAAATAACAAATAATAAAACAACAAAAAATAATTAAAACAACAAAGAAAATGCTTTAAAAGAGTCTACAAGAAAATCAAATACAGCGCAAGCTAGATTTTCAAGCTCTAAATCGATCGAAACAAATGAAAGTCCGAAGAAACAAGGTCTGCGCCATAAGGCAGATGAGCCAAAACTTTCCAACGGCTGTTTTCCAAATAATTTTAGATCGGTCTTGCAACATGCGGCCAAACATTATTATAATGGAAGATTATGGCCTCGTATGTAGTCGAATATTCTCGTCATTTTTGTGGATTACTCTCTTCAATTATCTTCGCTGCAGGTCCCCTGTGATCGTTTGACGCGATTTCAGCAGCTCATAGTACAAAAAACCCATTTTGACTTTTCAAACGAATCAATTATCTTCGCTGCAGGTCCCCTGTGATCATTTGACCCAATTTCAGCAGCTCATAGTACAAAAAACCCATTTTTGACTCTTCAAACGAATTAATTCTCTTCGGCGCAGGTCCCCTGTGATCGTTTGACGCGATTTCAGCAGCTCATAGTACAAAACACCCATTTTGACTCTTCAAACGAATCAATTCTCTTCGGTGCAGGTCCCCTATGATCGTTTGACGCGATTTCACCAGCTCATGATACAAAACAGTGACCACTAAATGGAAAGCGTTACCTTGGTAATGTAAGTTCTTCTTACGTTTGACAACAATTTTTGCCGAATAATGATTTTAATTCCTCATCTTCAAACTTTTTCATCTAACCAGGCCTCTCCTTGGCTTTGGTGTTGAAATCACCACTTTTAAATCGCGCAAACCAGCGTTCACACGTCTTTTGAGTTGGTGCATGTTCGTCGTAAGCTTCTACCAACAATCGGGAACATTCAGCAGCTGGTTTCCTCACATGAAACAAGGTTAACACACTTTTTCCCACAACATCTCTTTTAGGCACAAAATTCGACATCATTATAGCGATTGAAAAAAGTATGTGTTTACACTTTGGCGTCTTTGGCAGCTATTTTCCCTCCCAAACTCATATTTGTTATTATTAACACAATCGATAAGTGATAGTTATCCAAATCGGCATTATTCTTAAGCTAACAGCTAAATCACGTACTTCATTTTCCATCACCTAAAGAAATCCCTAACCAAGCCGGAAGGACGTAGGAGATAACAGGATGAATTATTTAGTAGTACACTAGAAGACCCATCATCTTATCAAGAGCCCCCTAGTATGCATAATAAATTCTCTTGCTTCGCTTAAAAATGACGTAAGAGATGACGGGCGGATTATTTGGCGGTACACTAGAAGCGCCCCCTGGTGTGCAAAATAAATTCTCTTTCTTCGCTCAAGAATATCATCAATGGGACGATAGCTTTCATAGTTCTCTTCATATTCCCCCCGGGGGCACACTATAAGTCTTTATGGACGACACAACCATCTAGACTTGCGTCTTGCGGGAGTAAAAGGGAGCCAACTTGACACTCACTGGACCTGGATCATTCATTGTGCTCATTGTAAATGATCCGACCCACACAACTCAAATGAGGGCCTCGAAACCACAACCACGACGATACTCCTGAAGGGCCAACCTCAATAATCAGTCAGAAAACAGCTAAAAGGCTAAAAAGACAATTAGCTGACCTCTGGGGCTTACTGATTCCCAGGGAAATAACGTGGAGCTTCCAGTTGACTCCCTGCCAGCCTTCAGGGGACTGGGCTCTCGTTTTTTCCCCGTTGACACATGTAACGATGGTGGATTTCCATCAAAACATATCAGTGCACATATCAGTGTGCCCCTGAGGGGAAGCAACTCGTATAGTGCGATTCCTGAGAAAACTCGATATAAATCTGAATAAATTATTATCTACACTAAAAGCAGCAGAAGTGAATCATGCCATAACCTATCAAACGCCTTAAAAATATCTACAGCCACCACCTTGATCTCTCCGAAATGCGTAATAAGATTTAGATCCGTACCTAGCTGTTTAAGCCTTAACCTGACGGTGGATCATACCACTATGGATGAAAAGTAGCGTCAACCTCGCCCTTCAGATACGTATATCCCCAATCACTCCTAGTTGCAACTTCAAAAGCCCGAAGCAGGCCGCAGCCTTCACTCCTTGCTGAAGAGTTTGAGACTTTTCAACTCCTGGTCCAGAACGCATAAAGCTTAATAAAATTTAGGAACACGACGGCATTCATGCTCACTGGATCATTCATTGTGTTCATTGTGAATGATCCGACCCACACAACTCAAATGAGGGCCTCGAAACCACAACCACGACGATACTGCTGAAGGGCCAACCTCAGTAATCAGTCAGAAAACAGCTAAAAGGTTAAAAAGACAAATAGCTGAACTCTGGGGCTTTACTGATTCCCGTGGAAATATAGTGCAATTGTCCAGTTGGCTTCTGCTAACCTTGAAGGGGACTGGGCTCCCTTTTACCCCCGTTGACACATGTAATGACGGTAAGATTTTGCCAAAACATATCAATGTGCCCCCGGGAAAGGCTCTCTTCAAACTTATGTATAGAGTTCCGATAGGAAAGCCAGCAAGTCGCCCATAAAGCGCCCCCTACGGAAACTATACTGTCGATCATTAAGTTAGCTGTTGGACTCCAGATACCTCACAAGATGAAAATTAATCATACTTTTCATCACTTTAGGAAGTGCAGAACAAATTGCAATTGGACGGTAATTTTCACGATTATTAGCATCACCCTTTTTGGGGATCCGCTAACCGCGTATACCGAGTTTCCATAGCTGTATAGCTTTTCTAGTTCAGTTTGCCTGAATGAGTCTCTAATTAATTCTTCTCTTCTCTTGTCTTCTTTTCAATGTAAATTTCCATTTAAATAAAGATTTCTGTTTCCCTGAATGCTGCTGTAGATTTATAAATTTGCCATTTTAATTTCTCAACTTAAATTGGTTTTTTTGTTTTTGTTGTTGTTTTTGTTGCTGTTTTTGTTGTTGTTTTACCCTGCATTAATTAATTCTGTTTAATTGTGTTGTAATCTGACGACAAATGTTTCTTTCGCTGTACAAATAATTAAATTTCCTTAATCTTGACATTAAAAATATAAAATCAACACCAGAAGACAATAAAAACAACAACTATAACAACAACAATAAGTTGCAATGAAACATAAAATACTGTAGACAACACAATTATCATATTTCTTATTGACCATGAAAAGTCATTTTGTTGGGTTGTTTAGCGGTTATAATTATTAAAGAATTATGTCGTTCTTGACTTTATAATGTTGCTACTTTTACAGATATTTTTGTTGTTGCAATTTTGTTGTTGTCGATAAATTTTATAGCAACCACAATATTTATGAGATTTTACCATATTCTGGCTTTAAATTTATATAAAAACATTGAATTACATTAACCAACTGGTAGGCCGCAATAAAACCGCCAATAACGTCATGTTAAAAATAAATAGTTTTATAAGACTGAAAATAATATTGAGGAAAAAGAAAATAACATCACTTTGGAGAGCAGTAACGATTCAGCTAAAATAAGATATCGAAGACAGAAGCTTTACTTACATTCTTTACTACATACTCGTATGTTTAAACACATACGATAATTGCTTAACATATTTTGTATTAATTTAATTTTGCATTAATTTAGGAATTGTTATCAACAATATTTTAATTTGTTATCGATATCTTATCGATTATTATTGATAGCCATATTTCCTGTGCAAACAATTATCGAATAATGTATGTTTCCTTAATGCTATCGATAAATTATCGATAGAAAATTAATTCTATCGATAAATTTTCGATAGAAAATCAATGCTATCGATAAATTTTCAATAGAAAATTAATGCTATCGATAAATTTTCAATAGAAAATTAATGCTATCGATAAATTTTCTATAGAAAAATTTATTATCGATAAATTTTCAGTAGAAAATTAAGGCTATCGATAAATTTTCAATAGAAAATTAAGGCTATCGATAAATTTTCAATAGAAAATTAAGGCTATCGATAAATTTTCAATAGAAAATTAAGGCTATCGATAAATTTTCAATAGAAAATTAAGGCTATCGATAAATTTTCTATAGAAAAATTTATTATCGATAAATTTTCTATAGAAAAATTTATTATCGATAAATTTTCTATAGAAAAATTTATTATCGATATAGAAAAATTTATTATCGATATAGAAAAATTTATTATCGATAAATTTTCTATAAAAAAATCTGTTATCGATAAATTTTCTATAAAAAAATCTGTTATCGATAAATTTTCTATAGAAAAATCTGCTATCGATAAATATTCTATATAAAAATCTGTTATCGATAAATTTTCTATAGAAAAATCTGTTATCGATAAATTTTCTATACAAAAATCTTTTATCGATAAATTTTCTATAGAAAAATCTGTTATCGATAAATTTTCGATAGAAAAATTTATGGCTATCGATAAGTTTTCTATAGAAAAATTTATGGCTATCGATAAGTTTTCTATAGAAAAATTTATGGCTATCGATAAATTTTCGATAGAAATATTTAAGGCTATCGATATATTTTCTTTAGAAAAATTTAAGGCTATCGATAAATTCTCTTTAGAAAAATTTAAGGCTATCGATAAATTTTCTATAGAAAAATTTAAGGCTATCGATAAATTTTCTATAGAAAAATTTAAGGCTATCGATAAATTTTCTATAGAAAAATTTAAGGCTATCGATAAATTTTCTATAGAAAAATTTTAGGCTATCGATAAATTTTCTTTAGAAAAATTTAAGGCTATCGATAAATTTTCTATAGAAAAATTTAAGGCTATCGATAAATTTTCTATAGAAAAATTTAAGGCTATCGATAAATTTTCTATAGAAAAATTTAAGGCTATCGATAAATTTTCTATAGAAAAATTTAAGGCTATCGATAAATTTTCTATAGAAAAATTTAAGGCTATCGATAAATTTTCTATAGAAAATTTTAAGGCTATCGATAAATTTTCTATAGAAAAATTCAGTAAAAAAATATATATATAAACTATACTCATAGTAGAAAGCGACATGAGAATGATGTCTTCACATCGAAAGCGCTAGCCGTCGATAGCGAACAAGCAGCCGGCAAAGATAGAAAGAGATGTCAACAGTCTGTATAATTTTATTTAAAAACAATTCTTTAAAAAATTTATCAATATTTTGCAATAAATAAAGTCTTTTTTACATTTGAAACTTTTAAATTAAAAAGTTGCAATAAATTCATAATCTACTCCTTAAAGTATGCAGCAATTTTTTGGTTAGTTTGAAAAACCACCTACCCTTGATGCAAGCCTATAAATTATAAATGAAATGAACGTATTGATGAGTTTGCTTATCTTTAATTTGATTAATAAGTATCAGTATCTCCTTGTGTGGGTGTGTGTGTGTGTATGTAAGTAAATAATTATATGCATTTTATATCTATATTATAATCACCCATCTCACGTAGAGCTAATTGGCATTCATTTATGTCACAATAGCCTTACATTATTAACATCTAGTTAACATATCAATCAAGTTTATCTAGCCTTATACACACACACACACAATGCACTCTCAAACCACCTGCTTATGGCTGCAACAACTACTCTCACAATGTACATGTACATGTTTAATTTATATCACTTTTGAACGTAACACCAAGTATACAAATGTTGATGACAACGATAATTTCTCCCTGCCTCTTTTTTTATTTTGCAAATAAAATAGTATTTTGTTTTTACTCTTGCTTTTGCTACTGCTTTTGTTTTTGTTCTTTTTTTTATTAATTTACATGAGTTTCCCACAATTGCTTACACACTCACATCAGCCAAAGCACTTTACAAAAGTGTAGCATACATTATGGCGTGCATTTGGGTAAATGAATGATGTAAAAGTTTGTTTGTTTATTTGTTATATTGAATCTATTGCTTTGAAATTAATTAATGATTTTTAAATGAAATAAGAAATGTGTGGTTTTAATTTATATTGTTGTTGATTTCAATTATCGCATCATTATCGACAACAACAAAAAACTTGTTTAGGTGACTAAATGTGTTTCCTTTTACCACATCCTTTATCTTCAATTCAATTAACTGTTATGTTTTTTAAATGAATTTGTTAGAAAAATGTAAATTATAGAACCGCATTGCTCTATTATCATGTCAATGGAAAAGTGTTGTAATTAAAATAACAACAACAATATGTTGTCTATCATTTTGTATTTTAATTGTGTGTTAACAATCTCAGATCTGTTTGAATCTGGTTGACAATATGTTTCAACAGCAAAAATTTAATTAAGATTTGAATCGATTAAAATGAAAAATAATTGAAAAAGTTTGGTAATAGAAATTTCAATAAAGAAGAAAAGTAATTAAAAATTATTATTTACAATAGCACACAAGTTTTATTATTATTATTATTATGTTATTTAAATTATATCCCATTTTCTATTCTGGAATCTTTTAGTATAGAAATTTTTACATTTAATAAATTTTATGAATTAACATCTCTAAAAGAGAATAAATACACTGCTAAAAATTTTCAAGAAATCACTATCGATGTGAAAATGCATTTGTGGTTGTGAAAGTTTGCTCGATAAATATTTGTTATAGAAAATTTAACTCCAAATGTCACTTTTTTCTAGAAAAATGTGATATCGATGTGGAAAATTCTTATATAAAACTTTAATGTTTTTATAACTGATTGAAATTTTTTTGTGAGAATTACTCTATCAAAAATATTATCGATAACAAGTTTTTAAGAAGCTTTTTTCATCGATAACAACTTCTGGCACATATTTTTTTGTTTTCGATTCCAATTCTTCATGGAATCTTTTGAAAATTTTTTTTATCGATAACAATCTTATAGCAAATTGTGTTAAACATTTTTTTTAAACTATTATACAAATATTTCGTCATAAATAAAAAATTTCGTATAGAAATTTTTCGTTATCAATTAAAAATTTCTTAGAGAAATTTTTTTGTCATCAATAAAAAATTTCGTATAGAAATTTTTCGTCATCAATAAAAAATTTCGTATAGAAATTTTTCGTCATCAATAAAAAAATTCTTATAGAAATTTTTTCGTCATCAATAAAAAATTTCGTATAGAGATTTTTTCGTCATCAATAAAAAATTTCGTATAGAGATTTTTTCGTCATCAATAAAAAATTTCGTATAGAAATTTTTCGATAACAATTTCTTATAGAAATTGTTCGATAACAATTTCTTATAGAAATTGTTCGATAACAATTTCTTATAGAAATTGTTCGATAACAATTTCTTATAGATATTGTTCGATAACAATTTCTTATAGAAATTTTTCGATAACAATTTCTTATAGAAATTTTTCGATAACAATTTCTTATAGAAATTTTTCGATAACAATTTCTTATAGAAATTTTTCGAAAACAATTGCTTATAGAAATTTTTCGATAACAATTTCTTATATAAACTTTTCGATAACAATTTCTTATAGACATTTTTCAGTAACAATTTCTTCTATAAATTTTTCGATAACAATTTCTTCTATAAATTTTTCGATGGCAATTTCTTAATGCAATTTTTCGATAACAATTTCTTATAGTAATTTTTCGATAACAATTTCTTATAGAAATTGTTCGATAACAATTTCTTATAGAAATTGTTCGATAACAATTTCTTATAGAAATTGTTCGATAACAATTTCTTATAGAAATTGTTCGATAACAATTTCTTATAGAAATTGTTCGATAACAATTTCTTATAGAAATTGTTCGATAACAATTTCTTATAAAAATTGTTCGATACCAATTTCTTATAGAAATTGTTCGATACCAATTTCTTATAGAAATTGTTCGATAACAATTTCTTATAGAAATTGTTCGATAACAATTTCGTATAGATATTGTTCGATAACAATTTCTTATAGAAATTGTTCGATAACAATTTCGTATAGATATTGTTCGATAACAATTTCTTATAGAAATTGTTCGATAACAATTTCTTATAGAAATTGTTCGATAACAATTTCTTATAGATATTGTTCGATAACAATTTCTTATAGATATTGTTCGATAACAATTTCTTATAGAAATTGTTCGATAAATTTTTCTATAACAATTTATTCTATACATTTTTGGATTGCAATTTTTTCTATAAATTTTTCGATAACAATTTCTTCTATAAATTTTTCGATAACAATTTCTTATAGATAACAATTTCTTATAGAAATTTTTCGATAACAACTTCTTATAGAAATTTTTCGATAACAATTTCTTAATGCAATTTTTTGATAACAATTTGTTATAGTAATTTTTCGATAACAATTTCTTATAGAAGTTTTTCGATTTACAATTTCTTCTAAAAATTTTTCGATAACACTTTTTTCTAAAAATTTTTAGATAGCGCTTTCTTCTAAAAATTTTTCGATAACTTTTTCTTATAGAAATTTTTCGATAACAATTTCTTCTAAAAATTTTTTGATAACAATTTCTACTAAAAATTTTTCGATAACAATTTCTTTTACAAATTTTTCGATAACAATTTCTTCTAAAAATTTTTCGATAAGAATTTCTTTTACAAATTTTTCGATAACAATTTCTTCTAAACATTTTTCGATAGCAATTTTTTCTAAAAATTTTTCGATAACAAAATCTATAAATTTTTTGATAACAATTTCTTTTAAAAATTGTTCGATAACAATTACTTCTATACATTTTTCGATAACAATTTTTTCTATAAATTTTTCGATAACAATTTCTTCTATAAATTTTTCGATAACAATTTCTTCTATAAATTTTTCGATAACAATTTTTTCTATAAATTTTTCGATAACAATTTCTTCTATAAATTTTTCGATAACAATTTCTTCTATAAATTTTTCGACAACAATTTCTTATAGAAATTTTTGTAGTCGATAACAATTTCCTATAGAAAATTATGTCACTACAATTTCTTATGGCAATTTTTCATTACCATTTTCTTCACCATTTGTCTTTATCGATAACAATTCCTTAAAGAAATTGTTCGTAATTTGCAACTGTCCTTAGTAGTTTTAACATCCTTAATAGTCCTTACGATTATTGTTTTGAATGAAATAATTTTTCCTTTATATGAGTATCAATCATGCTTAACTTGAATGTTATTCTACAATTTTGTTTCAATTTTTATTTAAAAGTTGAAATGTTGGTGGAACTTTTATTTAATTTTTAATAAAATTTTCAAAGCTAAAGGAAAAGGATTGAGGTTTCTTTGACATGAACAAATGTTCAGGAAAATGGTGCATTAAACTTTTATGGAAACAACAAACCAACTAACCAAGCAGACCAGGTAACCTTGCTATTTTCTACTGTTATACAGGATGTTAAAACCAACTACTTGAACAACTAACGTCAGAATTTAAAAGAAAAAATAAGAAGACGAGGAAGAAGAAGAAGGCTGATTGTACACTAGAAAATTGTTGTCCTCATAACTGTAGTGCAACAGGAAATTAAAAACCAACCAACGAATGTTATGGCAAATCATTGTGATGACTTTGAAAAACTAAATTAAATGAAAAGTAAATGTTTAAGGAAAAAAAACATCGTTGTTGTGGTTACAAGCCAAAAATGTTATTTTCTTTTAAATTTGTTGGGTTAGTTTTTTGCGGCTGTTACGTCTCGTCTTATTTTACCTAATTAAATATATTGGCCTTATGAAAATTAAATTAAAGCTTTTATAATTATTTTTAAGCGTTCAAATTTTATATTTACTTGTTGCACCGGGAAAATTGTAAATTACAAATATCAGGTAACGGTAGAGTTTTAACATTTTAATAAGAAAAATTAATTTTAGAACAGATAATTTCTGTAAACGTAAAACATAAATGTAGAAATGGCACCCTTCAAAAAATTCATTAAAAAAGTACGTATTAAAAAAGGTATCTTAGACCGCTTAAAAACAACCTATTAATTTCAATGGTTTTTTCGTAATTTCCTTTTTTAAGTACTCCTTGAACAAGGTACTTTCTCAAAAGTTTCTTTTTAAAACTAGTTTTTTAAATGCAGCTTTATTTAAAAGTCAGTTTTTTAAACAGGTATTGTGTATAAAAGGTACTTTTTAAAAGTACTTTTTACAAAAGGTACTTTTTAAACATACTTTTTCAAGTAGTACCTCTTTTAAAGGTACTAAAGTTGCCTGTTATAAAAGGTACTTTTCATGATATTGTTTAAAAAAACGGTTTTAAAAATAAAATATTAAAAAAAGTGTCTTAGGCCGCTTGCTTTTTTTGGAGGGTCCATTTTTAAGGTACTTTTTCAAAAGGTACTTTTTCAAAAGTACTTTTTCAAATGGTAGCTTTATTTAAAAGTTATTTTTTTAAACAGGTACTTTTTGTAAGGTACTTTTTAAAAGTTTTTTTTCAAATAATACCTTTTTAAAGGTACTTTTCATGATATTACTAAAAATAAAAACGGTAATTCTTCAGAAAATTCATTAAAAATTCGTTTTAAAAACAAAATATTAAAAAACATATCTTAGGCTGCTTGAAAGCAACCCTTTAAGTTAATTTTAATGCTTTTTTTGGAGGGACGTTTTTTAAGGTACTTTTTCAAAAGCTATTTTTGAAAAGTACTTTTTCAAATGATAGCTTTATTTAAAAGTTACGTTTTTAATGAGGTACTTTTTATTAAAAAGGTAATTTTCAAAAGTACTTTTTCAAATAGTACCTTATTTAAAGGTACTTTTTTTTAAAACAGGTAATTTTTATAAAAAGTACTTTTTTATGAGATTATTAAAAACAAAAATACTTATTAAAAAAATTTTTTCTTAAAACCGTTTAACGATTTAAGATTTTTGAGCATGATATTATTAAAAATAAAAACCGGCACCCTTCAGAAAATTCATAAAAAAGCTACGTTTTAAAAATATAATATTAAAGAAGGTATCTTAGGCCGCTTGCTTTTTTTGGAGGGTCGCTTGTTAGGTACTTTTCGAAAGGTACTTTTTCAAAAGTACTTTTTCAAATGGTAGCTTTATTTAAAAGTTACTGTTTTAAACAGGAACTTGTTATTAAGAAGGTACTTTTCAAAAGTACTTTTTCAAATAGTACCTTTTTTAAATGCACTTTTTTAAAACAGGTAATTTTTATAAAAAGTACTGTTTTATGAGATTATTGAAAACAAAAATTTTTATTAGAAAAAAAATGTTTCTTAAAACCGTTTAACGACTTAAGATTGTGGAGCACCTCCTCTCTCATAATACAGCTTAATATATCACGGCATCTGAATAATTTGACAATAAGCTTGGTGTAACTGTTGGAGGAGCTAGCGAGATAGACTGACATCACAAAGGAGACATAAGCACTTAAGTCAGTCTTGAATTTAGCGATTAAATTAGGTACAGCGATTGTGCAAGAAGGCTGATTATGAGGAAAAGCTGCTCGATTATTACCAAATGATAAAGTGAAATTTTCACCATTTTTATAGTAAATTTTCACAACTAAAATTCTTTACTCGAAATTGTAACGTTCAATATCTAAAGCTTTTACTAAATAGATGCCAAAGGATGACAGCTCATCTTGTTACTTAATGATTTCACAGACAGTTTACTTTATAACCTCAAATTTGTCCATTATTAAAGTGCAGGGATGGAAAATTTAATACCATTGTTATGTATTTAGATTTTTATTTTTATATAGCAAACCCAATTCTATTCTTAAGAATACTTGTTCTACGGTTTCTATTTTTATACTTAAAATATTGTGATATATTTTTGTATATCGTTAGGCGTTAAATTATTAAATTAAAAATACAAGTTGCAACATTTCCAAAAGTTTACTTTTCATATTATTTTTCAATTATTTTGCCATTTTATTTCCTTTTTTAACCAACACTTTATTTACGTTTAAAAATAAATTTTCATTTACACACCACTTTTTATTCGCCACCAAAAAGTATGCAAAGATTTTTGTTTTATTATCATTTTAATTGCTGCCTAAGTGTATAACATCTATTTTATTAAAAACCATTTCAGTAAAACAATTTGAAACCATTGCAAATATAATAAATAAAAATCTAAAAGAAAAATTACCAAAAAAAAATAAAAAATTTACGGAATTGATCATTTGCAAACCTGCGGGGTAAATTTGTACCCACAACACAACGTAAATTTTCTACATAAAACGTTGCAAGCTGTCGGTGTGGGTTTCATTGTTTTTATTGGTTTTGGCTGAATTGCAATTAAAATGGTGACAGACATGAATTTTGAAGTGCGATGCACAACAAACAGAATAAATAGAATTGCAGTAGATAAATAACAATTGAATCTTTTAAGTACTGCAATAAAATAAATAGTCAGGGAGTAAAAAATAAATATTTAAAAACAAATTATTTATTATTTGAAAACATCCGTTATATAACTGGAAATAAAATTAAAGAAATAAATTTTTAAAAACACCATTTTTCAATCGCTATAATAATAATGACGAATTTCGTACATAAAATATTTGCGGGGAGGTGTAAAAAGTCTCTTTCGTTTGAAGACAACGAAGGCTGAAGCTTTCGCTACAAGTTTACTGGACATAAGCTTGTGGGCGATGTTTTGTGCGATTCAAAAGTGGTGATATCGACACAGAAGAAAAAGAAAGGTCTGGTCAGCCGAAAAAGTTTGAAGAAGAGAAGTAGGAAGCATTATTAGATGAAGATTGTTGCCAAACTTAAGAAGAACTTGCATTATTAGTGGGCGTCACACTGCAAGCCATTTCCCTGCGTTTTAAAGCATTAGGATTCATTCAAAAGCAAGGAAACTGGGTGCCACACGAATCAAAGCGTAGAAATGTTGAAAAGCAATTTTGCATGATTCTTGAACCCTAGAATGAGACCCAACAATTATAGTGAATTTTCCATCCCTGCACTTAGATTAAAGATGGATAAATTTGAGATTAGGAAGTAAATTCTCTGTAAAATAATTAAATGTCCAAAATGAAAATGTCATGTCCAAATTTTTTGCCTATTTTTCACTAAAATGTTCCCAATTCTAAGGAAAATGAAAATTATTGGGTGGTGATTACAACTTTGTTTTAGCGGAATGGCCAGATGTGTGAAATTTGTTGTGTAAAAATATTTTTCCTAAATTTGAGGTTAGAAAGAAAATTGTCTATCAAATGAAAAAGGTTGGAAATTTTAAGAAAAAATTTTTAATTGTGAAAATTTACTATTAAAATGGTGAAAATTTCTCTGTACCCCTTCGTATACTGGGGTTCGCAGTAAATCTATAGTTCTTTCCCGATGATACTACGGCCACAAAAGCATGGATACCGATTGCACCGTACTTTTATTAGTTGTATGGTTCAATGCATTGATGTACCACGCAGTCAGTGAATTAAACTGTTTGCCTATTTGAATTTTCCATCCCTGCACTTAAATAATAAATGGGCAAATTGGAGGTTAGGAAGAAAATTATCTTTTACACGATTAATTATCAGAAATTGAGCTGTCATTATGTGACATTTATTTAGTAAAAACTTTGGAAATTTTTTAAGAATGAATGAAATTTACTTAGTGATGAAAATTTAAGTGTATTGCTTCGAACGACTTTTCGTAGTGGTCGTAGTAATGCAAACATAGCGGCTGTACAGCAAAGTGTAACCCTGGATTATGAACTAGCCGCCGTTCTTAAATTCTCTGCGCTACCAAACGCTAATAACCAGTTTTTTAAGGCCAGTATTTGGATTCATAAATTTACGGTTTTATAGCTTTATAGTTTTCTAAGGAACTTCCATAATTATGGGATGTGAACAATCAGTTCACAATAGAGTCAGGTAGTGTCCTATCTTATCAGTTTGGGAGTTGTGGGTTCGATTCCCAACAAAGACCTTAGTTGTTTTTTTTTTACTACAAATAAAAATTGACTGTCGGTGGAGCTGCTCAGTGATGAAGGCATAGTCACTGGTCCCTGAGCTGTCTTTACACGACAATTAATTTCCGCAATTATCATTCTACTTTCACCACCTGTCGCATTTCTTCTCTATCTCTTTCCTAAAGAATGTAGCACGGTACTAAATAGGCATTGTTGCCTGAAGTGCTACTTCTCTTTAAAAAAAAATGTGCCCTACGTTCACCTACAACAACAACAAAAACACAGGTTGAGGCGTCTCATTTAATAAAAAAACCAGGGTCTGATAATCTTTATATATAAAAATAAGTCGGGTTTTCCTTCCTGACGCTATAACTCCAGAACGCACGAACCGATTTTCACGGTTTTGCATTGGTTGGAAAGGTCTCGGGCTCCGTGAGGTTTATAGCAAAGAAAATTCATGAAAAATTTCAAGAGAAAAGCAGGAAAACAGGGAAAATCATTTTTCACATACAGTGCCATCTCTAATACATAGCATGTACTACAACGGCACCATTACGTGGTGTGTGAGTATCCCTCACGAAAACAAGTGCGATGAATTTTAAGTCATTTTAAGTAGATGGCGCCGGTGCGTGATACATTGATTGACAGCTACTCATGCGCACGTGAAATTGAGGTTAAAGTTATTCGTTTCCTAACAGTTAAATTTGAAACCATCAAATCAGTCACGCATATTGTGCAAATTTTTATTCAACTTCAACAGCAGGCATTTGTCCTTAAGGTGGTAAGTTAAACTATGTAAATTATGTGGATCGTGCATTTGAGGTTAAATTCACCAGTATGTTTATAGTCCAAAATGCCGAGAGGACGACATGCGAACATCGCCCGCTGCACAAGACATGCAAGCCAGCAACAAGTGTATTCAAATAACTTAAGCGAAGAAAGATATTGTTGGCAGACGATTTCAGGCAGACGTTGCCAGCAATTCCCCGTGCAACGCCTGCAGATGAATTGAATGCTTGCCTGAAGGCATCACTTTTGTGAAATAACGTAAAAACAGTTGATGCGAAAGCTGAATTAAACAATCTTACCGACGACTTTTGCCGATTTCTAGACTCTCAATTAGCTCCTATTGAAAATGTTTTCCCAAATATAAGTGAGAATTATCACATTTATGCTTGGTAAGGTCAACGAGCAATTCTCGCCCCAAAGAATAGCGATGATGTACATGCACTGAATTTCGTCATTCAATCAAAAATCGATGGCGATTTGGTGACATACCAATCCGTTGATTCCATAACAAATCCCGATGATGCAGTAAATTATCCAATGGAGGTTTTGAGTTATAAGGATTTCCATTACATAACTTGCAACATAAAGTTGGTTCAGTTATTATGATATTGCGTAATTTGAATCCACCGCGACTTTGCAATGGTACTCGACTTGCGACGAAAAGACTTATGCTGAATTTGATTGAGGCAATCATTATTAACAGAAAGTACGTATGTATTCCTCGAATACCAATGATTCCGACTGATCTTCCGTTTGACTTCAAACGGTTCGCCTTGCGTTCGCAATGACAATTAACAAGTCACAAGGCCAATCGCTTAGTGTTTGTGGGATAAATTTAAAAAATCATTGTTTTTCACATGGGCAGCTATACGTTGCGTGTTCATGAGTTGGGAAACCATCCGCTTTGTTTGTGTTAACGTCAGACCAAAAAGCAAAAAATGTAGTTTACCAAAGAGCACTTCAATGAAACGGACTTTCATTTTTTACTTGGAGAAGTTCAACTAAATTCCACTTCATTTTTGTAATCGAAAGGAATTCATTACTGTTGTGCAATGATATAAAATTTTTCCTTTTCAAATATAAAACAAAAAAAAATAATTTTTCTTCATCTTTTAATTCCAAACGAAATGTTACTAAAAAGGAAGCCATCTAGTGGCGAAACAGAGTTCGCCGGGTTTGCTAGTAAAATAATAAAAACTCAAATTAAATTTTTGCCTTCGATGAAAAAAAAGCCGAATAAAATTTATTCGATTAATCGAATTGAAATTATTCGAATAATTATATGACTAAATGTTCACTAATTTAATTGCTTTATTTAAAATTGTTTATAGAAAAAAAATATCTTTATTTGAAATGGGATGTTTTTTACATTCTTATAAACACAATAACAAAATAAAGAAAATATTTAAAACAAATTGGAATACATTTATTTGATTAATAGAATTTAATTTATTCAAATAATTATATGTCTAATTAATGATTAAATTAATAGCTTTATTTAATATTATTTATAAAAAAAAAAAATTATTTTTACTTTAACCGAGTTGTTTATTTTGTAAACTCTTGAACAATATCAAATAATCCGATTATTTTTAATTTGAAATTGCCTGTTAAAATTTTTATTTTGATCGTATTTATAACGAAGGTAGGGGGATAGAGATATACATAAATGCTCTTATCTAGTATTCTTTTGTTTCGTGGGTAATCAGATGATCTATGAGAAAAAAAATTCGCTTTAAAAGCTCTATAACGAGAAATACTATTGTGTAAAACTGTCCTCACAAGCTGTCACTTAAATATCTTCAATATTTTATTTTAAATTATTTAAACATTTTAACAGAAAGCTTTAAATTTTTGTAACGTTTATCCACAATCTGTGATTTGAAAATTAAATAGTTTGAAGGACAAGCAGCGTTTTATTTATTTTTGTATTATTTTTCCTTTCTGTATTTAATTTCTGTAAGAATTTCCTTTAACAATTCACAACTTTCCTTAAGATAACACAGATATTAAAAATACATTTTTGGAGGCTTTATAATGGAAGCAGCATTTTTCCTACAGCGAACAAAAATCCACACCAACAAAAACAACAACAAATGAAATGAATGAAAAATAAAACTTTAATAAAAAGCAATAAACTTTATCTTCTTCTCCTCTCATTTATATTCTGGCAGCTGTGACAGAAATTATGTTGTTAAAGCACGTACCACTGTGCACATCTTCAAATATAACAATGATGAGTCAGCAGCGAAAGTAATTTACACCTTTGGAATACTTTTAAATTGAAAAAGAAAGAAAAATGAAAAGTCATCAATTTTTTACAATTTTCCCAAAAAAAATTTGGCAATTCCTTTTTATAAAAAACTTAATTTCGGTTTTAAAATAAACACGCGGAAAGTTTCAGAAGTTCTTAAATATCACACGAATTAGCTGTGAAGATAGAAAAAAATTAATATTTCATTCAAAACAGGGGAGAGATTTAACTTCCAATGAGGAAAAGCTCTCCGTCGAACTATTTTTTGAAGAAGCAGAGGTGCAAGACGGGTAATGAATTAGAAAGAATATAAGAGACAACTCTAATCCCTTAGAATTACCCTGTTCACTGGGAGTTAATGTTAAGAATAATTGTTAATAATCACATGAAAGTCTCAGCTTAAGGCATATTTTCAGTAACCGAAAGAAGTCATTAAAAAATTGACTTCGACATAGGCTGTCGGTCAACAGCAATTCCGCCACTTTTAATAAAAGTGTCTATAGCTTTGAGGTGATTTACTAAGCGGAGCTTTCAAAGACCCCATAGCAATATGTTCAACTCTCTGGTATTCATTCCAAATGCGTGTAGGTGGACCATAGCTATTTAAGTTGTCCTTCCATAATTTATCTGCAGTGACTTTGGTGTCACCTAAAAGTCGCATGCAACAACCTATATTTACATTAGCTTCCAGTTACTGACTGGAAGCTTTTTTTTTAAAGAGAAGTAGCACTTCAGATAACAATGTCGATTTAGTCAAGTACCATGCTACATTCTGTTGGAAAAGGATAGGGAAGACATGAGACACAGGTGGTGAAAGTAGAGGGATAGTTATGGAAATTAACTGTCGTGACACACAGCGTCACAGCGTCCAGTGACCGATCATGCCTTCATCACTGAGCAGCCCCATTAACAGTTAATTTTTATTTTTTTAGTAAAAAAAACAGCCAAAGTCTTTGTTGGGAATCGAACCCACAACGCCCACACTGATAAGCTAGTACACTACCTACTAGCCTACAGGGTCACTTAAATTGCTTTGGCACATATCCACGTACTTGCAATAGTGAATAGCTTGAATTGGTTTTTCTTTACGCTACGCTCTACAGCAGCAATGACTTCTTCTGTAAACATTGCACGACGTCTCCGTGGATGCCTATTACTATTAAGATTAAAACAACCACCCCTACATTGGTAGGCTAAGTACACTACAGGAGGGTAGCTTTCATTTCCAGAAGGCCCATCGGAAATTAACTGTCGTATAAGACTGCACAGCCTTCATCACTGAGCTGTCCCATCGACAGTTAATTTTTTTAGTGAAAAAAAAAAAACAGCCAAGATCTTTGTTGGGAATCGAACTCACAACCCCCACTCTGATAAGCTAGTACCCTACCTACAAACCTACAGGGGCACCTAATTGAAGATGTTGGGTTATAACTTTAACAACTTCCACCGCCACACTGCAGTACCATGTTAGAAGTGTAATATGGATGTGATAAGCATAATTTTAGTGCTTAGCCATTTGAGCCTAATCTGTCGGTGACTTGACCACTGGGTCTAGGAAGAACGCCTCTTACTATGGTGGCAAACCACTGTGACTGAAAAGCAACGTCATTCACGTCCTAGGAAGCCGAAGACTAATTCTAGCAACAGGTCTTTCCTAGTTGCAATTTCAGCGGTTCCAGAACAGGGCTGCAAACCACTACTCCTTGCTGAAGAGCTGGAGACTATCCAACTCCTGTCCAGAATACATGACTAGCATGCTCACTGGATCTGGATCATTCACCAGTAGGTGTGATTAAAGGCGAGATTATCCTCGCCACCATAATCAGTTCATGCTTGGGGCCGCAAAACCACAACCTCCACGATACACCCGAAGGGCCAACCTCAATAATCAGTCATAGAAATAGCTAAAAGTCTAAAGAGACAATTAGCGGAAACTGTGGGGCTTACTGATTCCCGTGGAAATATCGTGGAGCTTTCCAGTTTACTCCTGCTGCCTTCAGGGGACTGGGCTCCCTTATACCCCCAGCGGCACAGGTCTAGATAGTCAAGTATTCTATAAAGATCGATAAATGTGCTCCCCGTAGTATCGGTATGTGTGTATAAAGTCACTGGTCGCACTCCAAAAGTCCTGTGTCTTTTCCGATTTGAGGCTCCTGCTAGCTCAGACAACTGATGCCGCCTGGTAAGCCCCGAAAGCATTTATCAAGGGAAGAATTCCATCAAAACTACGCGGCCCCAGGTAGTGAAGAACTGTCATGTATAATGGAATCTTCCGCACAAAAGATCTTAATATCATACGTTGCTGGTTTGTTGGGGAATAAACTGCCAAAACTGCAGCTCCCGCGAAAACTTTTCAAGTTTTCATCAAACGTGTTGTAACAATTTTGATTGAATGTTTCACAGAGTTCTCCTATAAGAGAAAGTTTATAGAATATTTGACGCTCCCGATGGGTATCCAAATTTGTCATAGCGCATGTCTTGCAACTTTTACAGGTCATTGTTGTTGTTGCAAATATTTTCAGTCTAGTGCCATCTGAAGTCCATATATCCCATACGTAAGCATATGACGACCAGCGCTATACAATTAACGCTGTAAAGCATTTATTTCATTTTTGTCTGCGAAAGCTGTATTTCTCAAATCTTTGTGTTTCACTTCCAGGAAATTCCAAAAAAAAAAATTTCACACTAAAAACAAGACTGACAGAGAACACGTAATAACACCAACGAGTTATTCAAGGCGAGATGATCCTGGATCCAGTGAGCATGCTAGTGATGTGTTCTAGACCAGGATTTGGATAGTGTCCAGCTCTACAGCAAGGAGTAGTGTTTTGCACTGCTGCTTTGGAACCGCTGAAATTGCAACTAGGAAAGACCTGTTGCTAGAATTAGTCCTCGGCTTCCTAGGGCGTGAATAACGTTGCTTTTCATTCCTAGTGGTTTGACCACCATCTGATTAAGGCTTACGGCCAGGCGCAGATGTAAGTCTTATCACGAAATGTAACACATACGGTCATACAACTGTGTGATTAGATTTACATCTGCGCCTGGCCATGAAGCCTTAATAGAGATGGTGGACCAAACCACTGCATAATTTAGAACGTCATGCTCGTCCTAGGTAGCCGACGCTATAATTCTATGCAACAGAACTTTCTAGTTGCAACTTCGATGATTCCAGAGCAGGGCTGCAAATCATCACTCCTTGTTGGGGACTTTCTAACTCCTGTCCAGAACACATATCTAGCATGCTCACTGGATCTGGGTCATTCACCTGGCGTGTCATTAACGGCGAAATGATCCTGGCCACCATATTAAACAAAAGACCTGATATGGGGCCGCGAAATCACAACCACCACGATACTCCCATAAGGGGCCAACCTTAATAATCAGTTAGAGAACAGCTAAATGTCTAAAGAGACAAATAATGAACTCTGCGGCTTACTGATTCCCGTGGAAATAAAGTGGAGTTTCCAGTTGTACCCCTGCTGACTTCAGGGGACTGGGCTCCCTTTTTCCCCAGTTGCACTGTGTCTAGATAGTCGAAGTTCTATAAAGATCATATTTATGTGCCCCCGGGGGGAGGCTGGGAAAGAGAAGTATAGGGTCCGCCAAATAACTTTTTTTTTTTGTTTTGAATGCTATAAACAAAACTACACAGCTTCGGATGTGTGGCACGTAGCGCCGTCCTGTTGAAACCAAATGTTGCCAATATCCTCCTCATCGTTTAACATGGCCCGATAATGATCGCCATTGACTGCATCGGCCACTCTTGAAAAATGGCCCAATTATGCCTCCGGACCAAAATCCGCACCAAACAGTGACTCGTGTTGGGTGCGTCGGCTTTTCAATGTATGCGTACGGGTTTTGTGTGCCCCAAATGTGACAATTTTGCCGCCAAGATCAGAATGAGCTTCATCTGAAGAGATGATTTTTTTTTTTTAAAATCGGCATCTTCTGTAGCAGGCCCACTTAGCGAAGCGAAAACGCATTGGATGGTCAGTTGGCTTCAACTTCTGAACCAATTGGACTTTGTATGGCATCATACCAAAGGTCTTTATGCAAAATTCGTCTCAATGATGTCTGTAAAATGTTCAATTGTTGTTGAGAACGACGGTGAATTGAGGTGGATGGCGCTTCACGCACACTTTCTGCCACAGCAGAAATATTCTCGGGTGTACGCACTGTTTTTGGCTTTTCACGCTTTAGTTTATCGATGAGGATGCCAGTTTCTTTCACTTTTTTCACAAGATAGCGAACAGACGGAGCTGACGGTGTTTCTCTTCTTCCATTCTGCAGCATTACCATGATATTCAAAGTAATGTCGCATTATTTCCCAGCGTTGTTCAAGCGTATACATAACTATATTCGTTCAGCGGAAGAATAAAACTAATTATCTGTCAAATCAAGCATGAGCTAAGTGTTACCATTCACGGAATAAGCACTAGTTGAAAAAAAAAACGTTAGATGGCGGACCCTATACTATTTTTCTTAGTATGATTTTACGATTTTCCAAAGACAATAAAACGTCTTCACTTGTGTTGATTTTATTTTCCGTTATTTTATAATTCAGCAAAAACAACAACAACAACAATACGATATACAGTTAAAAAAAATAAATATTTATTAAAATGTCATAAATTTAACGGGAATTTTATTAGTATCGCTCTATTCTATATTCATGTACGTATGTGTGTGTGTGTGTGTGTGTAAGGGTGTGCGTGCCAATGTTTACTGTACGAAAAAGTATTTGTTTCTACACTCAAGTGGCCAAATATTAAATTAAAATCTGGTCTCTTTAGAGAGCAGAGACAGTGAATGCGTGTTTACGTATACGTGTATGGCTGTTGTAGAGTGTTTTGAAACACATTTGACACCACTTAACTACAAACACATACACACACACACACCTACTAAATGATATTATTAAGTGCATAAGTAGTTTATTATATAAAAAATTATTTTCTTATTTTTTTGTATTAAAGTTCGTTCGGTATCTGTTGTTGAACGTTAAACATTTCCAAGTGTCTGGTGATTTTATGTTCTCATTTGTTTTTTGTTTTCTATCTGTGTGCCATTTTAAGGTTTCTGGCATTAAGGGAATTGAGCAAAATGTGCTTCAAATCTTCAGTATTTTGTATTTTGCAAGGAAACACAATTTCAAACTTAACTTGAAAACTGTTTCCATTGCCAAAAAACTTTTACGTTGTTTTAGCTTTTTCTTCTTCTCTTTATTAATGGCGCAAACAGCAAGGATTTCCTGTTTGTCTTTGGCTGTTTTTCTATGCCTTTTTAGGCTTTTTTCGTTTTTTAGGCTTCATTATTCGTTTAAGAAAAAATTCGTTTAAGAAAAAAAAAATATATATAAATTAAAGCACAGGGTGTTTAAATGTTACAGCTCGACCATGGCGGCTCCGATGACGGCTCATGAAAAAATCATAATGATGGACGAGGCACATTTTCATTTGAATGGAGATGTGAATAAATAAAATATTCAGTTCTGGGGAATAGAAAACCCTCAAATTATTCAACTGTCACCTTTGCATCCATTAAAAGGATCATTGTGGCATACAGTTTGGTCAGGAGGAATCTGCAAATAAGATCCATTTTCTTTTATTTAATAATTTGAATCCACCGCGACTTTGCAACCGTACTCGACTATGCCGAATTTGATTGGGGCAACCATTATTAACGGAAAGTACGCAGGTGAAAGTGTATGTATTCCTCGAATACCAATGATTCCGACTGATTTTCCGTTTGACTTCAAACGATTGCAATTTCCGGTTCGTCTTGCGTTCGTGATGACAATTAACAAGTTCCAAGTCCAATCACTTAGTGTTTGCGGAATAAATTTAGAAAATCATTGTTTTTCACATGGGCAGCTATACAATGCGTGTTCACGATTTGGGAAACCATCCGCTTTGTTTGTGTTAACGTCAGACCAAAAAACAAAAATTTGGCTTACCAAAGAGCACTTCAATGAAACGGATAATTTGCGGAGACGTATAACGCTTCGCTTCAGTATTTATTTTGGATTCACTTTCATTTTTTACTTAAAGAAGTTCAACTAAATTCCACTTCATTTTTGTAATCGAAATGAATTCATTACTGCTGTGCAATGAAATAAATTTTTAAAAATAATTTTTCTTCATCTTTTAATCCCCAAATGAAATGTTACAAAAAACGAAGCCATCTGGTGGCGAAACGGAGTTCGCCGGGTTTGTTAGTTTGTTTATAGTTTTTTTATTAAATAAAAGAAAATGGTAATAAATGTTTTATATGTGCTTGGATTCTCCGACGGGGTAAAAATTTCTTTTGTTTGGGTACGGTTTTCCGTCGACCCTCGTCAAATTTGGTTTGTGAACAAACCGGTTTCGGCTGTTTGCCATCTTCAGTGTTCTTTTCGTACTCTGAACACTGAAGATGGCAAACAGCCGAAACCGATTTGTTCACAAACCAAATTTGACGAGGGTCGACGGAAAACCGTACCCAAACAAAATAAATGTTTTACTTAATGTCGACAATTACGTGATAAGATTTACATCTGCGCCTGGCCGTAAGCCGTACTCAGATGGTGGTCAAACCACTGAGTTGCAATTGCAGCGGTTTCAAAGCAGGGTTGCAAACCACTACTCCTTGCTGAAGAGCTGGAAACTATTCAGCTGCTGATCCAGAATGCATGAAGCTTAATATAATTAAGAACATAACGGCATTCATACTCCCTGACCTGGACCTGGACCATTCATTGTGTTCATTGTGACTGATCCGAACCACACAACTCAAAGGAGGGCCTAGAAATCAACACAGCCACCACGATACTCCCGAAGGGTCTACCTCAATAATCAGTCAGACAACAGCTAAAAGGCTACAAAGACAAATAGCGGAGCTCTGGGGCTTTACTGATTACCGTGGAAATATAGTGGATTTTCCAGTTGACTCCTTGCTAGGCTAAGGGGACTAAACTCCCTTTTACCCCCGCAGGACACAAGTCTAGATGGTTGTGTGATCCATAAAAACTTGTAAATGTGCCCCCTAGGGGGGATGTTAATGTCGGCAATATCAGACAAATGTCCTACTGTCTGTTAGCCTTACAAATACCGAGCCCTTTTGAGTGCATTTTTTATTACATTCTCACACATTTCACATGATATTTCATTAATTTCATCACGAATATTTTGTTTTAGTTGCTCAAACGTTTCTGGTTTGTTTTCATAAACCCTGCTTTTCAGATATTCCCATAAAAAGAAGTGCGGAGCAGTCTAATCAGATGACCGTGGAGGCCAATCAACATCACAACTTCTTCAAATAAGTTGTTGGGGAAAGAGATCTCGCAGTAATTCCATTACAATTCTGGTTGTATGCGATGTGGCACCGTCTTGTACCACATGCAAATCAAGCATCCAAAGCATTAAAAGTTTTCAATCACATCATGATATTGCTCCCCATTCACAGTTACTCTTACGCCGTTTTCATTTATATCAATCAACATTAGCATTTTTGGAAATAACATGTTGCGAAAAGACATCTCACAGTAACTCCATTGTAATCATGGCTGTATGCGCTGCGGCACCGGCTTGTTAATACCACATGTTAATTAAGTCCAAAGCATGCAGTTGTGGCGTTAAAAAGTTTTCAATCATATCAGGCTATCGCTCCTTTTCCACAGTTACCATTACGCCGTTTTCACTTTCAAAAAAATAAGGTTCCTCCTGACGAGATTGCACACCGGACTGAAACTTTTAATGGATGCAAAGGTGACTGTTGAATAATTTGAGGGTTTCCCATTCTCCAGAACCGACTATTCTGTTTATACCCACATCCCTTCAAATGATTATTTAATGAAAATCGGGGTTGTCATGGCCGAGCTATAACATCCTATTGGCATATGTACGATGGCATAAATGGTCTTGTGGAAGAAGCTCTTGTGCCAATTGAATTTAAAATGGAAACAAATGCAAATCCTTGTGCAAAATTGTGAAGACCAGACTCCTGAGCACCGCGTCGAATTAAGGTTGATAGATTGTTTTCAACACTTTCTTGAGCAGCATTGATATTTTTAGATGATCTTGCAGTACGTTGTGGTCCATGCTTGGGTCTATCACCTTTCTTCGAAATCATTCGCTACACGATAAATAGTGCGGTTTGTGGGACACATTGTTTCTCCCAAAAATTGCACAAAACTTTCTTTCGTAATCGCCGATTGATTTTGATAAAAATTTTTAACGATTAAAATACATTGGTTTATCGAATATATTTCCATAATAAATTTGTCACATGTCTACTTTACGATTGCCAAATATATGAACTGTGAAGACTAATGTTTACCAAAATGGCGGCAAAATAAAATAGTAGACCTTCCCGTCAGATACCCTGTACAAAAATGTGATCGTAAACACTCTGAGCTAAAAAATATAATATCAGCATATGCTTGCTGCAAACATAATATAATAGCAGCATACTTTTATTGAAATAAATAACTATAATATGATTATAATATAACTGTAAATGATGATTACATTAAAATGAGTGGACAAATTTAAGGTTAGATAGTAAATTGTCTGCCAAGCCATTTTTCCCTGACATTTTTTTTTTTTGGAAAGTTGGGAAATTCTTTTGACCAAAGTATTTTAACTGCGAATATTTATTATGAAATTGATGAAAATTTCATGGTCACGAGCATGAATCAAACAAAATCTCAGTTATATTATCCATTAGCGCGGCGTGCATACTCTTGGAAAATCCAATATCGACAGTTCATTATATAGTGTCGACAGTTGAGATTTGCAAAAATTATAATAATAAAACATAAAAGTTACACCCCTAATATTTCATTAATTTTTCAAATGAACACAGGAAATAATTTTCGTTTTAATATTGCTCCTGATGGCAGTCTGTCTGTCATACTCAACTGCCTTGTCTTCTTCAATTTATTTGTGTTGTTTACATTGGCAAGTGATGCTTCTTTGTGTTGTGAAGCGTATGATTTTAATTGATTTTAAAATCATAGAAATTGCTGCAAAGCAAAACTTTTCTTTATGAAAATATAAACATTAACAATTTGAAGAATAAATTTTGAAAATATGCAATTTTAAATTTAAGGTTATGTTCTTGATACACGTAGAGAAAAGTAGGCATTGAGCTGTGGTCACTATAATAATCAGTCAAAGTACAGCTAAAAAGCTGAACTCTAGAGCTTACTGATTCCCGTGGAAATATAGTGGATTTTCCAGTTGACTCATCCAAGCCTCGAAGGGGATTGGGCTCCCTTTTACCCCTGCAAGACACAAGTCTAGATGGTTGTGTGATCCATAAAGACTTCTAATGTGTCCCCTGGGGGAACATCCATAGGGATCTCAACATACCTTTCGTTTGGGGAGGAAATTAAGAAGACAGCTACCAACTATGTAAGAAAGCGTGGAACTCATCCTAATCGTCTTGCCAGAGACTTTCTTTTATTTGAGGATCACAGACTTCTAAAGAGACTGCAAACCACTGACCTGTTGAGATGGATGTATAACGAGCAACTTTTAGTAGTCGACCGCAGTGGCAGTAGCAACTTGGTTTTTGTTTTTAGGGTAAGCTTTGTGGAATTATTGTTAGTTCCTTAGGAAAAGATTCAATAAATATATGAACTGAAAAAAAAATTTCAATTTTCTTTATCTTTGTTTTATTCCATTTCAAAATTCTGTATCTCTATACAAAACACCCTTTAAAGAGAAAAAGTCGTTATAAAAATCTTCTCAAAAATAAAAATTTAAATTAAATTAAAATTTTGTTTAAACTGTTTTATAAATATTTTTATAAAAATTGTTTCCTTCTCCTCTCCTCACTCTCTCTCTCTCTCTCTCTCTCTCTCTCTTTACAGATTATTTTAAAACTTACAATTTTTGAAAGACTGCGCTGCTCCAAAAATATTTTAATCTTAAATTCAAGCTGTCAACTGTAAACAGCAGCCATCATAATAAAAGTCTCAACATCTTAAAAAAAACACCAACAACAACAACACTACAAACGCTATTTATAACAACAATAGAAATATTTTATTTATTTATCACCATCTCCATCATCATCATCGTCATCATCGCCGTCATCACTTTAACAGCATAATTTTCTTCATCACCAGCAGCCGTCGTCGTATCATTTATTTTCCGATAAATTGTGGTGAAGGGAGAAGGACTTTTAAATATCAGCACCATTCTCATCACATTGGATTACGCTCAGTTTTATTTTTGTCCAGAGCCAATTAGTGGCCCCACCAGACCGCAATTATTATTACAACAGCAATTATTACAGCAGCAACAACAACAACAACTAGTACCAGCATCGTACGATTTATCTTCAACGTCGTCTTTATTTTTCAATAATTTTTTAACAAACGGCAACAATTTCATTAACGGCAACATTACGCAATCACGTTCACCACTTTATCAGCAACAACAACATCAGCAATTACAATTGCATTTGCAACAACAACAGCAGCAACAAGGCTCAACAACGCCGCCAACATATTATAACTACAATTACAATTATAATATACAACAGCAACAATTGCAGCAACAACTACTGCAGCAACAACATCATCATCAGCACCAACAGCTGTACAATCCATTCTACAGTCAGCAACATCTGCAGTCAGCAGGAAATCCATACTACAACAAATCGCTATTTGGTAGTAGTATAAGCCCGAGCAGTTATTTGGGGGATACAGGCAGCGGCTTTAGTTTAGGCCTAAGCGGACTGGGACTGGGAGGATTGAGTGCTGGTTTGAGTGGAGGAGGAGGAGGAGGTGGTTATACCCCTTTAGGACGTAGCTATCGTTACTATAAACATCACGCCTCAACAGGCCTAGGAGGCAGCACTAGTTACAACGGCTATTACAGCTTAAGTTTTGGCGAAAGCTATTATCCCTTTCATTCTAGCGGCGGCAGCGGAGAGGCTACGGGAGGAGGTGATTATTTTGGTAGAATATCACCAGCAGCGGCCCACAAAGGTCCTCTGTTAGCTACCTCGGTATCAGAGCCACGTAGTAGTTTATTAAAATTACCCCCGCCACCACCACCACCGCCATTGCTGCCACCATTAGATGACGATTTACAAGTGAATACCGAGCCCTATTTATCCAACTATTCGTCGAGGCCTCTAGATTATATATCCTCGCCGCCGGCTTCATTACGCAGTGATACTTACGCCTATAGACCCAGACGTCCCCGTGACACTGGCGGTCGTTATTCAGCCACCGGCTACTATACAACACGCCAGAGAAATCGCGGTTTTAGTCCCATCATTGACTGTGATCGTTATAGAGATCGTGAATTTGTGGGCCGTTCCAGGCTACGAACAAATAGTTTACAAAGCAACTGTAGTCTAGGCAGATCATCGTTTACACCCCTCGATAGACTATCACCGATACGGGTGGGTACATCGCCACGCTCGCTGAGAAGAGAAAAATATTTATCTCCTTGTGAGAGTCCTAAATACAGCAGCAAAACGTCGTCCATACAACAGCAAGCGACACACGATTCACATTATCATACACAGGCATACGATACATCGTCAAATACAGCGGCAGCAGCAGCAGCGGCAGTAGCTATAACAACAGGAACAACAACATCTTCTAAAGGAGTTGCCGCCACATCACATACATCACCTCACTACCAACATAAACCCTCCTCACAAACAGGCCAACATCATCTGCACTCCCATCACCAGCATCATCAACACTTGCCCAAATTGGAACAACCACAACCGTATCAGCCCTACAGCTCCGATACCACCACATATCAAACACACAAACGAATACACTCTCATCAAAGTAAAAGTTCTACGGATCCCAGAGACTATCATCAGCAGGAATATCACTATCAGGAGCGACAGCAGAAAACATTACACCACCACCAACAGCAGCAACAGCAACAACAGCAGCAGCATCACTACCAACAACAAACTAACACTAGCAGCAACAGCAATATATATTCCACAAGATCTACACCCGGTAGTTGTGAAAATTTCCACCATTTAGGTTCAAATCTCAACTGTTTCCAAAGACGTAGAATGATGGTGAGCAAACTGTGGAAGGGTTGCTTTCCCGATGTCACACCCGAACATGTGCATCGGCACAACTTCTATTTGTGTCAATGGCAGCGCAATACTCAAGTGCGCATTATTTATCTCTTCTATCGCTGGATAACTGCAATCATCTGTCTGGCAGCGCTGGTCTGCTCGCTGCTCGATGTTGGCCGCAGCGATGAACGTTACGAAAATCATTATGCCAAATGGTGGATTTATCTCACACATTGGGGTTTACTATTCTGTACAGTTCAGGCCTGGTTGGCGGCAATGATTGTGACGCAGGGCATGATGGTGGAGAGAGAAGACTTTGAGCTGATGCGTCAGGCGAAAAAATCCAAATTGCATCATTTGTACTGGGTGCTGTATACGTGTGCTACTGTTTATGCATTTATAATAACGATGTGTTATTGGCTGTTGGTCCATGATCCAGGTGAGTGGAGGCAAAGTATAGAAATATTTTATTTTTCTAATATTCTGTTGAAAGAAATTTTTGGAGAAATATAGATTTTTACAGAATTTAATAGAATTTGTTAAAAAAAGTTAGAGGTTCCATATTTTACAATTTCGAATTTCATTATTTGAATTTCGAAAAATGATTTTAAAACTTATAAATAAAAAAAAAATTTTTTTGTTGTTGAAAAACAGCAACATATTTTTTTGTAATATTTTTTATTTCAAAACTTAATAATTCTTATTTGAAAAAAAAAAATTATTTATATTTTTAAAATTTTTTATTAATTTTTTTCATTTTCGAACTTCCACAATTTTTAAATATTTCCAATAAAACGAGTTTTGAAACTATTTTAATTGACTTAATTTAAGCTTTAAAAAATTTTTAAAATAAAATTAAAAATTAATAAGAAGTTTTAATAGAAATTTTAAGTTTTTCGAAACTTGGAAAAAAAATTTTTTTTTTGATTTAATAAAAAAAAATTTTAATTTGCAGTTTTTTTAACAAATTTTATAGGAAAAACTTTGTAATAATTTTTATTTTCGAACTTAAATTTCTATTTTTCGAAACTGAAAGAAAAACATTTTTCAAAAAATTATTTTCAGTAGGAAGATTTAAATTTAAAACGTGTTTTAATTGACTTAATTTAGACTTTGAAAATTTGTTTTTATAGAAATTCGAAAATTAATTGGTGGAAGTTTTTAATAGAAATTTTTAGTTTTTCGAAACTTCGAAAAAATTTTTTTTTATTTTTTTTTTTTTTTGTGTTTGACGCTTCAATAAAAAATAGTTTTAATTTGTAATTTTTTTAACAAATTTTATAGGAAAATAATTTCATTAATTTTTATTTTCGAACTTAAATTTTTATTTTTCGAAATTGAAAGAATAATTTTTTCAAAAAATAATTTTCAATAGGAAGTTTTAAATTTAAAAAAAGTGTTTTAATTGACTTAATTTAAACTTTAAAAAAATTTTTTATAGAATTTCGAAAATTAATTGGTGGAAGTTTTTAATAGAAACTAAATTTTCAGTTGTGAATTTAATTATCAAAATTTTTCATTTTCGAAATTAAAAAATTTTTTTTTAATTTTTAATTTTAATTTTTTAATTTAAGCCTTGAGCCAAATTTTTTAAATTTATTTATTTTCTTTTATCTTTATTTTCGAAAATAAATTTTAAAAATTTTTTCATTTTCGAATTTGGAAAAATTTTTTTTAGACGAAATAATTTAATTTCGAATGAAGTAGGAAATTTTCTAATTAAGTTTTTTAAATTTAAATGCCTGTCTGATCAGCTAGTATTTAATTAAAATTTGCACAATAAAAATCTTGAACTTGGGAAAATATTTTTTTTTAAAAATTACTCGGCTAAAAATTTTCGGACTTAAATTTTAATAATTTTTTTTTAAAAAATTTTCCAAATCGAAAAATAATAAAATTGTAAGAGAATTATTTGATATTTAAATTTTTTCATAAACTATTTTCAATCGAAAAAAAAAATTTCAAACATTTAAAAATTTTTTATATTTTTTTTTTGTTTTTTAAATAAGAAAAAAACTTTAATTTTCATTTAAAGCTCTGACTAAAATTGCTTTTAATTAAAAATTATTTAATTTCTTAAAAAATATTTAAAATTTAGTGTTCACTCTCGTATTTAATTTTTAAAAAAATATTTATTTCTCAAAATTTAGTGTTCACCCTCGTTATTTTGTATTTAAGTTAAAAAAAATCCAATTTGTCATTTGATTTAATTCCCCTTTTTAAAATCTTTTTATCCTGTTTACCAATACTTATCTTATATACCTGTAATTATGATTGTAATAACTTCGAATATTCGACTAACTTTAACTAATTTTTAAAATCCAAGCGCACACACAAATGACATTATGACATATTAAGTCCCTGCATTAGCATATAAAAGCTTTTTGTTGGTAAATCATCCCTTTCGACATCTGTAAAAGCAATTTGGATATTGTTGTTGTTGTTTAAATTTCCTTTTTGTGTTTAATTGTATTTGTATGGAAATGACAATCTTTTAATCCTTTTTTGTAATTACTTCTGTATGCATAACTATCACCTGCATATAGAACACAATTCTAGTGTCCTTAAAGAAAATCCTTATAAAGAGTTTTCCAACAAGAAGTTTGTTTACTAAAACAAAATAAAACAAAAAATTTTGAATAAGATGATTCAAATTTTTATTGTAGAGAGTGTCCGCCATTTTGGTAAACATCACTGGTCCAGAACGCATACAGCTTAATAAAATTTAAGAACACAACGGCATTCATGCTCACTGGACCTGGACCATTAATTGGTTCATTGTGAATGAACCGACGCACACAACTCAAACGAGGACCTCGAAACCAACCACAAGAATCACGATACTCCCAAAGGGCATACCTCAATAATCAGCCAGAGAACAGCTAAAAGGCTAAAAAGACAAATAGCTGAACTTTGGGGCTTTACGGACTCACGTGGAAATATACTGGGATTGTCCAGTTGGCTCCTGCTAGTCTTGAAGGGGACTGGGCTCTGTTTTACCCCTAAAGACACATGTAATGACGGTGGGATTCTGTCAAAACATATCAATGTGCCACCGGGGGGGTTACTAGTGATCGTCAATAATAGACCAAAATTGAGTTGTTAGCAACACGCGATAGCCCATTTTCAATCTCATTTTCGAAAAAAAAACCGATCGCATTGCGCCTAAAGACAACATAACGCACCATACAGTGACACGTTGAGCTCCAGAACTTTTAAAAGCCCAATTGCGGCAATTTTGCTTGTTGGTATACCCTGGTGAGTGAAAATTGGCTTCATCTGAATGAATAGGGAGTCGGTCAGCTTCAATTTCTGCACCAGTTAAACCTTATAAGGCTTTAAAGTCAAATCCTTACGCAAAATTCGCCTTAAGGTGTTTTTGGATAACCCCAATAGTTGATAATGTTGAAGAATTGACAAATTTCGATCTGCTTCAAAACACTGTGGCTCACGGCTGCAACGTTTGCAGTTGAAAGACCCGGTCGAACACGCGTTGACGATCGTAAATTTTGTATCGAGCCTGTCGATTCAAATTTAATGACCGTAATCGTAAAAGCGGTTTTAGAAGGACGAAATTATCTTGTCGGAAAATATCACGAATTTCACGAAATTTAACTTTAACAGAACCACCATTTTCCGGGTGGATTTTAATTATTTTAATGCGATTTTCGTGCGAAATTGAATTCATTGTAACAAGTTCCAATGCCATCTACTACGGATACGTCAAAAAACTAAATGTCACAACTACCACGTTGTTGGTGTTGCCACAATATTAAAACAAACTTCTTGTTGAAACCGCCAATATTTCACATAACGATTTGTTATGTGTCTTTGGGTTTTTGTTGTTATTGTTGTAATTGTTTAAATTGCTTGTAATTTCCTTTATTTAGCTAAAAGTCGAAATTTATTGTCATTTAATTGTTTGAGATAAAATTTAGTGATACGGGTTCGCTTCACTTGAAATATTTTTTATGTCCTTTTAAAATAAATTCTTTAAAATAAATTCTTTAAAATATTTCTTGAATGTTTCTTATCTCTTTTCAGAAATTCACAAAATTGACACGTTAAACATTATGGTTCATGTGTTAAATTCGGTTATAATGCTTATCGATCTGGCAGTTGTTGGACATCCAATTAAGTTAAGTCATGTTTATTTTACGACTGGCATTGGTTTAGCTTATGCAATATTTAGTGGAATCTATTTTTTGGCAGGCGGTACTAATCGGTGAGTATACTGATAAATAAATTAAATTGGAAATAATATTTTGTAAAACAAAAACAATTAAATTTAAAGACAAAATCGTTTAAAAATATTTAACGAAACAATTTACAAATATATCGAAGTGAATCTTGGCCTACCGTAGAGCCAAACCTACATTAGGGCATCAAGCCTTATTTATTTGCTCCACATTCTCCTAGATGCCTAGCGTGTGTATGCCATAACTACGAAGTGATAAGGTTTACATCTGCACCTGGCTGTGAGCCTTAATCAGATGGTGGCCATACCACTGTGGATGATATGTAGCGCCACCCTCGCCCTAGAAGGCCTTCGGATACGTATATCCTCCGGTCACTCCTAGTTGCAACTTCGAAAGCCCGAAGTAGGCCGCAGCCTTCACTCCTTGCCAAAGAGTTGGAGATTTTTCAACTCCTGGTCCAGAACGCATGAAGCTTAATATAATTAAGAACACGATGGCATTCGTACTCACTGGACCTGAACCATTCATTGTGTTCATTGTGAATGATCCGACCCACAAACTTTCAAGAGGGCCTCGAAACCACAACCACCACGATACTCCCGAAGGGCCAACCTCAATAATCAGCATGAGAAATGTCTAAAGAGACAAATAGTGAAAACTGATTTCCGTGGAAATTTAGTGGATTCTCCAAGTGGCTCCTACTAGCCTTTAAGGGGCCTGGGCTCCCTTTTACCCCGCAAGACACCAGTCTAGATGGAATAGTAGGCTCCAAAAAGACTATCATGTGCGCCCGGGGGGAAGCCATAATTACGACAGTGGTCA
The DNA here is from genome assembly GCA_030448955.1 of Trichopoda pennipes. NCBI lineage: Eukaryota > Metazoa > Arthropoda > Insecta > Diptera > Tachinidae > Trichopoda > Trichopoda pennipes. The sequence continues at coordinate 9,167,746 of JASKUP010000002.1, forward strand.
AACAACTTAGGAAGCCGAAAACTAATTCTAGCAACAAGTCATTCCTAGTTGCAATTTCGGTGGGTTCAAAATAGGGCCGCCAACCCCTACTTCCTTGCTAAAGAGCTGGAGGCTATCCAACTCCTGGTCCAGAACACATAACAAGCATGGACCCGGATCATTCACCCAATGTTCTCAGTAAAGGTCAGATGATCCTGGCCCCTTAATCAAATTCATGAGTGCCGCGAAACCACAACCACCACGGTACTCTCGAAGGGCCTGCCTCAATAATCAGGCAGAGAACAGATAAAATGCTAAAAGACAAATAGCTGAACTCTGGGGCTGTGCTGATTCCCGTTGAAATAGGATGAGTTGGCTCCTTGAAGAGGACTGGGCTTCCGTTTTTCCCCCGGCAACACATGTAATGACGTTAGATTTCCGTCACAACATATCAATGTGCCCCCCAAGGGGATGGTCGTACAAAATGTATATTATCCAAAGAGCGCAGCATCAATGTCCCTTCCTCTTGGAAAATCCGTTATTGGCAGCTCATACTTTATTTGTTTATAATTTTTGATTAACTGTGTGATTAGATTTACATCTGCGCCTGACTATGTAGTCTTAATCAGATGGTGGTCAAACCACTGCATAATTTGGGACATCATGCTCGTCCTAGGAAGAAGCTTTAATTCTATGCAACAGGTCTTTCCTAGTTACAACTTTAATGATTCCAGAGCAAGACTACAAATTATCAATCCTTGCTAAAGAGTTGGAGTCTATCCAACTCCTGTCCAGAACACATGTCTAGCATGCTCACTGGATCTGGGAACATTTCACCAGGTAGGTGTTATTAAAGGTGAAATGAACCCGGCCACCATAGAACAAAAAACTGTTATGGGGCCGCGAAACCACAACCACCACGATACTCCCATAAAGGGCCAACCTCAATAATCAGTCAGAGAACAGTTAAATGTCTAAAGAGACAAATAACGAAATCTGCGGCTTACTGATTCCCGTGGAAATAAAGTGGAGTTTCCAGTTGTACCCCTGCTGACTTCAGGGGACTGGGCTCCCTTTTTCCCCCAGGTGCACAGGTCTACATAGTTGCTCTCCATAAAGACCATATATGTGCCCCCGGGGGGTAATTTTCGATTAAATGAAAGAGAATGAAGATCCATACTGATAAATGTTTTATTAATGTCGGAATGTATGGAATACAATATCAGATAAAAGTCCGCCTCTGTTAGCCCCAGAAACGCGAACCCTTTTAAGCAAATTTTTAATTACATTCTCACATATTTCACGCAGTATTTCATCGCGAATATTTTTTTGGAGTTGCTCAAGCGTTTTTAGGTTGTTTCCATAAACCTTACTTTTTAGATATGCAATCAAATCAGGCAACGATGGAGGCCAATCAACATCACCATTTCTTGAAATAACTTGTTGTGGAAACAGATCTCGAGGTTATGGAAGAGGTAATTCCATTGTAATCCTGCTTGTATGCGATATGGCACCGTCTTGTTAATCAAGACCAAAGCATGCAGTTGTGGCGTTAAAAATTTTCAATTATATCACGATATCGCTCCCAATTCACAGTTACCGTTACGTCGTTTTCATTATCAAGGAAGTAAGGTTCCTCCTGACAAAATTGCACAGTAGACTGTCACTTTGAACATATCCAAAGGTGACTGTTGAACAATTTGAGGGTTTTCCATTCCCCAGAACCGACTACGCATTCAAATGAAAATAAGCCTCGTCACGCTTAATGATTTTTTCATGAAAATCGGGGTTGTCATGGGCGTGCTTGAAACATCCTAAAAAAAATTTATCTTAAATCATTTCTTTTATAAAAGTAAATAATTTTCTTTTCTAATTGCGCTCTTGCAGAAAACTTCATGTTGCTATTTATCCCATGTTAGACTGGACGAAGCCGGGAAAGGCGATAATTGTTACGGTCTGCGCTATTATCTTTGTCTTCATTGTGCATTTCTGTTGTTTCTTATTGTATCGTGCCAGAGTTTGGCTATTCACCAAACTTTGCATACGCGGTTCACATCACCGGGATGGAGAATTTTGTGAGGGTCTTAATGAGGATTCGTGTGGCCGTCTAGGTGGTGGCAGCAGTGCTGACTATTCGCATCAACAGCAATTTCCAACAACCGTGCATTCGGAACAGCCGCATCGTACACATTTAACAGTGGCCACAAGTGCAGCAGCAACACAACAGTTATCAACAGAACATGTTTACGCTAATGCTCCCAGTCATCATCGTATGGGTAGCTCCCAACAGCAGCAGCAGCAGCCACTTCATCAACATCAATCCCATCATCCTCATCAATATCCACCACAATATTCTGGCTATCAACAGCAGCCAGTAGTTGCTGGCGTTAATGTGGGTGTTATTAGTTCGGCTGATATTTATCAGCAGCATGATAGTAGCAACAAACAACAACAGCAACAGCAGTATCAGCAACATCATCACCATCAACAGCAACAGCAACAAAAGACATCAAATGTGGGTGGCAGTGGTTGTGGCAATACATCATCCAACACAGCCGCTGGCGCTTCAACTCTATCCCGTACAGTTGCTCATTTAGATGCCGCTCAACGTGAACAATTCCTAAATCCCAATCAAATTGTGGAATATAAAATGTAAAGACGTTGTACCCGGCACCGATATACCTTTCATTTGTCCATGAAATTTTTAACAAAAAATTGCTCTCAATGTCAGGCGTACAAGGAACGTTCTGTTAAATACGATCGAGTTGAGGATAATGAGGACAATTGCCAAGCAGTTGATTGTTTGGTGAGTCAAAGAGTTTCAGTGTCCGATGCTGCCATTAGTAAATAAGGTAAGAAGATGAAAGAAAAGAAGTGAAGTTCGTAGGACCATTTTGTTGATGCTGGAAGTTCTCACAACATTTCAGTGTTGAAATAAAATGGGAGCAACAATTATATTTGATACTTCATAGACAAATTTTCTAATGCTAAATTAAATTTAAAGAAGAATTTATTTTTGCATTAAATTTTGTGTTTAATTTGTTGTTGTCTCATTAGCTCAAATATTTGTTGGGCCAAAAGAAATTTAGAAACGTTTGTTTATTTGCCGGGTACAGAATTAATAGTTTAAAATTAGTTTAAAAAAAATTCATGGACTTTTAAAAGGAATTTTAACAATATTAAAAAAAATTAGTTAACTAAAAATTGGAATTATTTTGGTTTTCTTTTTAACCTCAATTTTATTGTTTTTTTTTTTATAACCTCAAATATTATAATAAAATGCTAACGAAATATCGGTGCAAGGGGTTAATCTATAATTCAGTTTACATACATATATTTATATGTAATTTATTTGTATTTAAATTATTAATATAAAAAACAACATATTAAAGTTTTAACTGAAATTTAAGTATTAAAATAATAAAAGTAATCAAAACAAATTAATTTTTGTTTAAGTTGCTTAAAGCCATTGGTGTTGAATTTTTGTAATAAAATAAAAAAAAAAAAACTTTTATATATAACAAAATAATTTACTAACTAACAAAAGATCTGCAAGATCTACAAGAAATTTAAATATAAAATATTAAATAAAATTATATAAACAAATTATATATTTGTACATTGAAAACACTAAAAATATTTTGAATATAAGAAAAATAAATAAATAAAAAAATATTTAAGTTAAGTTCATACAAGTTAGTATCGTTTTAGAATAAATAAAAAGAAAATTAAAAATACCCAGGAAAATTTGAGGTTAAATAGCAAGCAGCCTTCAATATTTATGATAATTTCTATTTTAATTCTGTTAATAAAACCGTTATTTGCTTACAATAACATAATATAACTTATATTTTTAGAACATTTGTTTAATCGCTTTTGATTGTAATTAATTTCATTAATTATTATGGAGCCAGTTAAAAATGGTTCTTTAAAAATTTTATTTTTGCTCAAACTGTTAAATTAATTTATATATTTTTAAGCAAATTCATAAGCTATTTACACCTGAGTATATGCAACACTGTTTGTTATTGTTTACATTTCACACTCAAAGTAATTCCCGTTCATTTTATTGCAGAGTTGAATAAAAGTGCTGCCAGATACTTTATGCCGGAAACATTTGACGACTTTACACAAAATAACGTAAACCTGCTCTCTTTATTATTTAGTACTCTTGAGAGTAATAGCGTAGACAGACGACACAGTTAATCAGCATTTAAAACTTACTAATCCGGATTAAAATTTTACCCTAATAGCGTAGACAGACGACAGCGTTAATCCGGATTAAAAACTTACTAATCCGGATTAAAATTTTACCCTGACACACGAGAGTTTGTGGATTAAGCAAACAGCTGTTTGTTTTTTTTTTACTAATTTTTGTGTGCATTTACATATATCGAGATCAAATAGATAGAAGGCAGAAAAAAAGATTGGCAACCATGCTGTTCGTAAAAAATCATAATTTATTTGAAAGAAAGCAGAAAATACTTTTCCTGAAACTACTCCAGAATGTGAAAATTGTTGAAACACAAGTAGTCAGTAATCTGTACCTGTTGCAACAAATTGAAATCGCAGTTGGACACTCTGAATTAAGACAAAGACAACTGGGGAAATTAGTAAGTTCAATATTATCTCATCATGGTGGATATAATTTAATCTCAGCAGCACTTTTTGGGAGTGGGACGTGCTTATTATGGATGCCTATACATTTCAAGAACACTTTCGTGTGAACAGAAGGGCTTTCCAGAAGTTATGTGGAAAAGTTCGAAATATGCGGCTTTGTATTTTAATCGAGAAGAGGGTGACAATAGCATTGTTCGCATTGGGATCAGCAGCTGAATATAGGACTGTTGGTAGTTTATTTGGTGTGGGACGTAGTACCGTTAGCGAAATTGTTATAGATTTCTGCCACGCAATATGTAATAATCTCGATACGTATATTAATTCATATCCCCCACATCCATAAGAAATAAAGCGCATTGTTGATGGGTTTGAACGCCTTGGGTTTCCGCAATACTTTGGTGCTGTTGATGAATGTCATATAGAAATTCAACCGAGAAAAGAGAATGCAATAGATTACTTCAATTATAAAGGCTAACATTTAGTGGTTTTATTTATAAGTTCAAGAGATCTTAAAATTCGAAAAATGTATTCATATTTTAATATTTCTTTTTTGTTTTGTTAAAAAAGCTTATCTTTCCTGAATTGAATCCTTTTTTTGTGTTGTTAATTGTAAACAACTTCTCAACAACTGACTGATTGTTGAAAGTGCTGCCAAATTGAAATAGCTAAATCCAGTATAAATTCCGTTTGATTTTGAGGATTAACTTAACTGGATTAGGAAAGATAGTCCACGAGTTAATTCGAATTAAGACTGTTAATCCGGATTAACGCTGTCGTCTGTCTACGCTATAAGCCTCATGAAATAATGAATCCAATACCCTGCTTTTGAATGCATTTGTTTGAAAACTGTTTACATTCCTTTGGAAATTATTTTTATCGTAAAATGGTGCCAATAGAAATTGCGGCGAAGAAATTGTATACACATTGCACCCTAAATACAAAAGGGTCACAATACAAAATACTAAAATTTTCGCAACTCAAAATAATTATCTTTAGTTCATCGTACACAAAAATAAACATAACTGTATTTTTCCAGTTAAGGAAGATAGTGATGTGAAAGAAATTTTTTTAATAGTTAGAGATGTGTACTCTGGATTAATTTATGGAAAAAAAGTTTGTTTTGAAAAATTTTGAATTGTGACCCTCTTGAATTCAGGGTGCGGTATGTGCACTAAATTTTTTTCGAAATTAATTAAATTTAAAGATTTAAATACATTTTACGCCAAAGCATCACAAAAAAATTAATCATGATTGTTTAAAATAGAACGCAGTTTAAAAAGCTTTTACATTTTTAATGCAGGGTGTCCGCCGGGAAGGTACACTACTTATATTGATAAATGTTTTATTAAATGTCGGCAATTTTGTATGCAATACAATATGCCTTACAAATGTGAGCTCATTTTTCATTACAATCTCACATATTTGATGTGATTCTCCCCCGGAGGCACATGATAGTCTTTATGGATCCTACAACGACCATCTAGACTTGTGTCTTGCGGGGTAAAAGGGAGCCCAGTCCCTTTCATGGCTAGTAGAAGTCAACTGGACCATTCCCCTATATTTCCATGGGAATCAGTGAGCCCCAGAGTTCCGCTATTTGTCTATTTAGGCATTTACCTGTGCTCTGTCTGATTATTGAGGTAGGCCCTTCGGGAGTATCGTAGTGGCTGTGTGTTCGAGGCCCTCGTTTGAGTTTGTGGGTCGGATCATTCACAATGAACACAATGAATGGCCCAGGTCCAGTGAGTATGAATGCCGTTGTGTTCTTAATTATATTAAGCTTCATGCGTTCTGGACCAAGAGTTGGATATTCTCCAACTCTTTAGCAATGAGGCTACGGCCTACTCCGGGCTTTCGAAGTTGCAACTAGGAGTGACCGGAGGATATACGTATCCAAAGGCCTTCTAGGGCGGGAATGGCGCCACATACCATCGACAGTGGTTCGACCATCATCTGGTTATGGCTTACTGCCGGTGCAGATGTAAATCTTATCACATCATAATTCATGTGGTATTTTAATCACGTATATTTCCTTTGAGTTGCTCAAGCGTTTCTGGTTTGCTTGCATAAACCTTGATTTTCAGACATCCCCACAAAAAAAGTCCGGAGCAGTCCACTCAGGCAACCGTGGAGGCCAAAAATACATCACCATTTCTTAAAATAACTTATTGTGGAAAGAGTTTTCGCAGTAATTCCATTGTAATCCTGGATGTATGCGATGTAGCACCGTCTTGTTGATACCCTATGTTAATCAAGTCCAAAGCATATAGTTGTGGCGTTAAAAAGTTTGCTAATATATCACAATATCGCTCTCCATTCACAGTTACCACTACGGCGTTAGAAGTAAGATCCAATGATTTCTCCTGACCAAATGGATGCAAAGGTGACTATTGAATAATTTGAGGGTTTCCCATTCCCCAGAATCGACTATTCTGTTTATTCACATAACCCTTCAAATGAAAATGTGCTTCGTTACTCGTTATGATTTTTGTCATAAAAATCGGGGTTATCATGGGCGAGCTGTAACATCCGTACATATGCCAGTACGGCGGCGAAATTGATCTTGTGGAGGAAGCATTTGTCTCAACTGAATTTTATATGGAAACAAATGCAAATCCTTGTGCAAAATTGTGACCAAAGTTGTTTTTTAAAGACTAAGCTCCTGAGCACGGCGTCGACTTATGGTGGATAGATAGTTTTGAACACTTTCTTGAACAGCAGTAATGTTGTTAGCCGATCTTACAGGTCTCTAAAGAAGCTTTCAAGTGCCTCGGTTTTCTAAAACGGTGTAACAGATACTTATTTCAATCCATTCCATCTTCGTACTATTTATATGACCAACATATATCCGTCCAAAGATGGAATACAACTTCCATGTATGAAGTCAGCAGGGGTACAACTGGAAACTCCACTTTATTTCCACGGGAATCAGTGACCCGCAAAGTTCCGTTATTCGTCTCTTTAGACACTTAACTTGTCTCTGACTGATTATTGAGGTTGGCCCTATATGGGAGTATCGTGATGGTTGTGGTTTCGCGGCCCCATATCAGTCTATGGTTCTATGGAGGCCGGGTTCATTTCACCTTTAATAACACCTACCTGGTGAAATGTTCCCAGATCCAGTGAGCATGCTAGACATGTGTTCTGGATAGGAGTTGGATAGTCTCCAACTCTTTAGCAGAGAGTGATGATTTGCAGCCCTCTACTGGAATCATTAAAGTTGCAACTAGGAAAGACCTGTTGCATAGAATTATGGCTTCGGCTTCCTAGGACGTCCCAAATTATGCAGTGGTTTGACCACCATCTGATTAAGACTACATAGTCAGGCGCAGATGTAAATCTAATCACACAGTTGTACTTCACTGTTTAATCGTTACTACAGTGGTAAGGGCTCTAACGAAATTAAGGAACTTGTTTTCGAAACCTGCACGTATTGGCATTTGACCTGATTTTCATTGACAGCACATCCATTGGTGGTTGATTGGCCAGCGAATCAAACTACATTTAACAGAGTTCGTATGTGGAATAAACTCCCGCCAGTGGTTTTTCTTGTCATTTAGGAAAATTCAAATCGAATATGTCCACAAACACTAATCCCTTTTTCCTCCTCCCGATAACCTAACTTTCTAGTTCTGGTACAATGCATTGCATGAGTAGGGGTCATCCTCTGAGTGGTGGTCCGAACAAGAAAAAAAAAGGATATCGAATTAATTCTTGACATTTAATCATTTGATAGACAATTTGCTGCCAAACTTAAGGATTCTGTAATAAGCCGTTACATCACGAACTACATTTGAATTAGCTTGCAGTTGTTGACCCAATATTTCAAAAGGTTTTGGTTATTTTTACCATTGCAAAGCTTATGAACACAAAAAATTTATAAAAAAAATGAAATTATTGCCTTGTAAACTCATGTTCCATACCTGCAAATAACGGTTGCCTACAAATTCCTTATTTTGCATGTAAAAATGACATTTTATGTAATTTTGACAACTGGCAACTCCTTTAAATTTTAGTTGCTTGCGCTAATAGAGCTATTAATGAATTTATGAACTGAATTAACACTGTTATTAAAATAGTTTATTTAAAATTCTTTAATTTTATATAAAAAATGTAACAAAATTATTAAAATTTGAGCAATAAAATTAAGCCAATGCAACCAATTTTTTTTGTCAAAATTATTTTCCATTTAATTAATTATAATAGATTAATGCAGACATAGGTACTAAGTCCTCGCATTATTATTTTTAAAAGTTGTGTTATTGATTAGCATATCAATACAAAATTTAGACAAATAAACAATACAAATTCATTAAATTTATTCATAATCCTTAGCAGTTTCAATAAAACGACAAATAAAAATAAACAAGAATTTAAAAAACAATAGTTTTAATGACATTCGTGGCGATTATTTAGAAAATTTCATTTTAGTGCTTTTTCTCAAGCGAATTATAACATACAATATGGCCACACTATATTACAGATACTTGCCGTAAAAACAATGCTACCAAATTTCATCATTGAAATTTATATTGCAATAAAATTTAATATTTAAATTTTAATTATTTAAATCTAAATTTTTGGAAAAACAGAATTAAATTTAAAAATGGCGAAAGTAAATTTAATGAATATAAAATCAAAAGTACACATGGTTGTAATATAAAAAATAATTCATTAATATTTCTTTTAATTTAATTAATTTTTAAAGAACTTTAATCCTTATTCTGATATTTTTGTCTCTTGTTGAAAAAAGAAAACACAACAAACATTCATATATCCTACAAATAAAAGTAATAAATTTTTAATACCTCTCATACTCTCAGTAGTTAAAAATTTTACCCAACAGCATTAAAATCTAGAAAAATTACATATTAAAAAATTAAACAAATAAACATTTACCTCATCACTACCAAAATTAAAGTAATAAAAAATTTAAATCCAATATATATGTACATCCAAAATATATATTTACCTTAATAATGAAAAAAATATATAACAAATTAAAAAAAAGAAAAATAAAACCTATCACATCTTACTCTATAAAATATAAAATTTAAAGAAAAAAAAACAAATTTCGTTGTAAAACAAGAAAGAAAACGAGCATGAAACTTCAATTTATTTCTTACAGTGTAAGTTTTCTTTAGTTGTTTTTGGCTTTTCAGCTGTTTCTTTGTGAGTTTTCGACGAATCTAGATAAAATTTAAGGAAAAAGTGAAATTGTTTGGCAATTTTTTTTGGCGATTTTTTTGTCTTATTAAGCAAAGCAAACCAAAAGTGGTAAATATGGTATCCTTAGTGTTTATGTAATATAAAGTGTCAAGCAAAACTAGACAGGAACTTGTGCTTCTAAAAAATAGCATTAACAAGAATGTGTCATGATATAACTGAGCCAGTTCACATTGGATTAGTTGTGCTAGACTAACATGGCAGTTTGTAGGCATTTTCGGTGAGGGGGGTAGTTTTTGGTTGGCACAATTTTTCTACCAGCTTCAACTCTGCACAACGAGAACAAAACTAATAAACATGTATTTATGAAAACACGGGTCTTGTGTGTTTTTTTTGTAGAGCGATTTTTAGTCTTCAGTTGGTTATCGTCGTGTTAATATGAATATGGATTCAAAAGCAGATGAATAGATTTTATGATATTTTTCTTTGCGCTTCTGTTGTTTCCTATTGCTTACGGGCCGTTATAGAACACAAAGATCTTAAAGAAGAACCTACAAACATCTGTTTGTCAGCAATTATTTTGTAACGGTGTTTTTACATATTCCATTGCAAAAAGTATTGCCGTTATAAAAAAAAAACTTAAAAAAGAACGTATTAATCTTAACAATGGTCTTTTTTATATAAATGTATCACTATATTTTCAATATTTCGCTTTGGAAAGCTTCCTCAGGAAATTAATTTTTATAAAAACATAATTTGAAAAAATTTTTGAAAAAAAGAGGTCGAATAAAAAAAATAAACTTAAAAAAGTACTCTAAATTAAAATTTAATTTAATTATTTATAATTTTTATATAAATAGGAAAGAAGCAGACGAATAAGTTAGTTAAAAACCTGACCATATTGCTTCTCTATTATAAAATATAGCAGATTAAAAACAAAGTTGGTTACTGTGTGAATATTTTTGTTCTATTCTGTATATTCTAGCCAAAATTATTAATACAGTATGTACTGTAAATGACTTTTTTTAATGTTACTTTATTATTTGCTCACATGCAGAACTCCGTGCTTTAGTTTTGTCACACTCTGTAAGTTAACGATTAAAGACACTAGAAACAAAAACACTCCATATTATTTACTTACATATTTCTTTCCATATTTTGTACTATAGATTTATTTTTTTTTTTTGATAAACAATCACAAATTAAATAATTTATAATATAAAACAACACCACTGTAACACTTTTGCAAAAGGAATTTGTTGAAATCGGCCGCAATAACTTTGATATCAATTCCTCAATGAATGAAACAAATTTAGTAAATGAGAAGTTTCTTTTCAAAGACAAACACTATTTTATTGCTATTTTATTTTCCCGGACAGACACCAACGTTAAGAATAAAAAGAAGTATAAATTAGAATATGTTAAATGCCAATTTAATTTACTACATTTTCTAATTAACTGACTTTAGTTTTCAAGGCAAAGCAGACGCCTCAGTAGCGCAGTACATAAGCGTCATTGTTAAAGAGAAAAAACGTTGAGTTACCAGCTAGAAATTATTATTGTGAGACTTAAATCGCAGAAGTAAAAACTTGTCAAAACAATACAGTTTAGTTTTAATTTGTTTAAATTTTGCACTGACTTCCTCTACAAAGTTTTTATCACACATTTCTTTTTATAAATTTCTTGAAAAAAAATTTTTATTTCTTTAAATTGATTTGTGTAAAGGTTTTAAGGAACTGGTAAAGCTTTATAGAATTTAGATGAAATAAAATATTTGAAATAAAGTTGTTACTAAAAAAAAATAACATAATAATACACAATTATAAAAAAAGCAGTGTATAAAAAATAAAATACAAAATTTCTTAAATATAAAAAAAAATTCTAATAAAACAGAGAAAATTTAAAATAATAAAAATATTTTTGTAGTCAAAAATAAAACATAGTTGTATTAATAGAGTTATTATTAACAAAAAAAAAAAATAAATATAAAAAATATAAAAAATGTTGAGAAAGAAGTTCAAAAAAACAGGGATAAAATATTACACCAACTGAAAGAATTAAAAGAATAAAATAAACACATACATATGGCAACACTTAAATTTAATAAATAAAAGCAAAATAAACTGTTTACATTTCTTGCTCTTAGTTAGTGTAACGGTTTTGTCCGGCATACTAACAACTAAAAAAACAACAACAACAACAAGAACAAAACAAATGAAATGAAATGAAATTGTTCTAAAAACTATTAAATTCTTCACCAACTAATTGAAAATAAATAAAATTAAAAAAGAAAATATTTATTATTTATAAATTTATATGTAAACACCCTCTTTCAAAGTTATTTAACAATAAAAACCGTAAATATATTAAACAACAACAACAACACAAAATCTAACTATTTAATAAAAACCTACACAAGCCAAACTACACATTATAAACTAAAAGCAAAAATTATACCTACACTGAAAAAAAATATTAATACAAAAAAAAATAAAAAAATAAAATTTAAATGCATTTGTTTATTTTTTAAGTAAATTTAAGTTGAAAATAAAATATATATTATTTTTTATTAAACAGTTTAACAACAACATACTAAGAAATGTGTATAAAAATTGATATAAAACAAACTATTTATTAGTCAAATTTATTAAGAATTTCTTTAGTAAATTTAAAAACCAAAAACATAAAAAATGATAATAAAACATTAGTAGTCATAATATTTCAACAAAAATAACCACAAATAACCATTTGTAAAATATTAAAAAAAAAAATAATTATATATTTTGCAAAATGAAAGAAAAAGAAATAATTTTTTTTTCTGTTAAATTTGATAAATTACAACAACCACATAAAATGTAAAAATTATTACAATTTGTGAAAATTAACTAATAAATAAATTAAACACAAAACCATAAAACACAACAAGCTAAACAAAATTTAACAAAATCAATTATAATAATCAAACAATAACACAAACACACACACAAAGAAAGAAAAACTAATAGAATTTAAATAAATTTGAAATAAAGATTCAAAACAGAAAATTGTATTAAAAAAAAACATCAAGAAAAGTCATTGGAAATGTTTTATTTGCTTAAGAAAACCAAAAAATGATTAAGGTAAGCACGTATAAAGGGTGTTTTTTATAGAGTTGAGTTATAAAACTTTAAAATATAATACAATTTTCATGAGATAATCTTTAGGCATTATAATTTAAATATGACTTCTGGCGAGTAATGTCTTCCAAGTGGTCAATTGTTTCGGGTTTATCGGTATAACTAGCGACTTCATATATCTTCAGGGAATATAGTCTATCGGCGTTAAATCGCCAGATCTTTGAGGCCAATTCGAATCATTAGTGATAAGTCTATATATATATAAAATAACCCGACTTATTTCCTTCCTGACACTATAACTCCAGAACGCACAAACCGATTTCCACGGTTTTGCATTGGTTGGAAAGGTCTCGAGCTCCGTGAGGTTTATAGCAAAGAAAATTCAGGAAAAATTTCAAGAGCAAAGCAGGAAAACAGGAAAAATCATTTTTCACATACAGTGCCATCTCTGATACACAACATGTACTACAACGTATCCCTAACGAAAATAAGTACGTTTCATTTTAAGTAGAGGACGCCGTGCGCTAGGTCGCATATATACTGTTCATCCTAGAAATGATGAATGTTTTTATTTGCGACTGCTGTTGGTAAATGTACGTGGACCATTTGCGCATTCGAAAACAGTGAATGGCCACCAATGCCAAACTTATTGAGAAGCATGTCAACTATAAGGTTTGCTGGATAACGATTCTCATTTGGAGTTAACACTTGCGGGTTCAGTTGTTTCATCAAATACGTACCGAATGCGAACGTTGTTCGCTATTATAATCACCACATGTTTCCCTTCACAACCAATTTAGTTATGGAACAAATGAAAAGACGACATATGCGAAGATATCTTGCATCGCGTGCGCATAAGAACGAATAAACCCGACTTGCAAATAACCGATGAAATATATAACGAAACATCGATTCTGATTGAGGATCAATGCTTCACTATTACAAACAAGCTACTGATTGAAGTAGGAATGATTGCGCCAAATCGATCGATGCACGATGCACTCAACCAAGAATTAAATCGAGAGCTGCAATACAATGTTGATACATTGCAGGAATTCGTTCGAAATAATGTGCCGTTGCTGAGTGAACAGCAAAAACAAGTCTACGAAACATTTATGCAAGCGGTGGACAATAATACTGGTGGTCTAATCTTCCTGGACGCACCTGGAGGAACAGGGAAAACATTTGTCATTTCATTGATTTTGGCGACTATTCGATCAAGGTGTGACATAGCTTTGGTGTTAGCATCATCTGGAATTGCGGCGACTCTTCTAAATGGCGGTCGTACTGTACATTTTGCGCTTAAGTTGCCACTCAATTTAAACACAATTGATACTTCAACATGCAATATTTCCCGATCCTCTACCCCCCGGAGGCACATTTATCGGTCTTTAGAGAATACTTCACTATCTAGACCTGTGCAACTGGGAGAAAAAGGGAGTCCAGTCCCCTGAATGCAGCAGGGGTCAACTGGGAACTCTACGTTATTTCCACGGAAATCAGTAGCCCGCAGAGTTTCCGCTATTTGTCTCTTTAGGCATTTAGCTGTTTCTCTGACTGACAGGCAGGCCAGTTTTATATGGTGGCCAGGATCATTTCAACTTTAATCACACCTACCAGGTGGAATGATCCTAGATCCAGTGAGCATGCTAGACATGTGCTCTCGACAGGAGTTGGATAGTCTCCAACTAGTGGTTTGCTGCCCTGCTCTGGAACCGCTGAAATTGCAACTAGGAAAGATCTGTTGCTAGAATTAGTCTTCGGCTTCATAGGATGTGAATGACGTTGCTTTTCATTCACAGTGGTTCGACCATCCTCTGATTAAGGCCCACTGCCAGGTGCAGATGCAAATCTTATCACGTAATGTACTTATCATTGTCCAGCTGTGATACAATTCATACTGTACGTATGCATGATAAGATTTATATCTGTACGTAGCTGTATAAGCCATAACCACATGGTGGGTCATACCACTATGGATGAAATGTAGCGTCATCCCCGCCCTAGCAGATCTTCAGATACATATATCCTTACTACTAGTTACAACTTCAAGAGCTCGGAGCAGGCCAACGCCCCCACAGTTGAAATGATTCCCGTGGAAATAACGTGGAGCTCCAGTTGTATCCCTGCTGACTTCAAGGGACTGGGCTCCCTTATACCCCCAGCAGCACAGGTCTAGATAGTGAAGCATTCTATAAAGACCGATAAATGTGCCCCCGGGGGGGGGGGGGGGAATGATAAGTACAGTACAAATTGTATCACGGCTTGACAATGATGTTTTCACATCGAAAGCGCTCAACATTTACGTCAAGACAACAACAGCCAGAAAGAACGGAGAGAAATAACAAAAGTATTTCATTTACTTGCGGAAAAACTATAAACAACGTAATACCAGCACAAATGCGAGCCCTTTTGAGCGTATGTTGCATTACATTCTCACACATTTCTCGTGTCATTTCATCACGAATATTTTGTTTGAGTTGCTCAAGGGTTTCTGGTTTGTTAACATAAACCTTGCTTTTCCGATATACCCACAAAAAGAAGTCCAGAGCAGTCAAATAAGGCGAGCGTGGAGGCAAATCAATATTATGATTTCTTGAAATAACTTGTTGGGGAAAGAAGTCTTGCAGTAATTCCATTATAATCCTGGCTGTATGCGATGTGGCACCGTCTTGTTGATACCAGATGTTAGTCAAGCCCAAAGCATGAAGTTGTGGCATTAAAAAGTTTTCAATCATATCAAAATATCTCATTCACAGTTATCGTTACGCCGTTTTTATTTTCAAAGAAGTAAGATCCAATGAAACCTCCTGATGAAATTGCACACAAGATTGTCACTTTTAATGGATGCGTATTTGACATTTGTTTTCGCAATGTAGAATACCGACTTGCCACCTTTTCGCATTGGAAATGCGATTAAAAAAGAACTTTGAGAATATCGCAATACAGAATAGCAGCAATTGTTCGCATTTATGTATTTTCTCACAGCAATTCAGAATACGCCTCCTGTACTCCAAATGAAAATTTAAGCGTTTATTTCAATCAAGAAAAAAAGGGATATTTTGCATTCCTGTTAGTGTGGGTTCTTTTCTGTTTTTGATATAAAGTTTGAAAATGTCCCTGCATCAATTTGTCCCTAAATTTAAATACATTTTGGTGTTCTTTTATATTTTTTATTTTTATTTAACTCTTTTTTTATTTTTTTACATTAAAATCTTTCTGTTTAATATTTTCATTTTAATTTTGTATTTTTGCCATTCTTAATTTAGAATGACTATTTATTATTACGAAATTTAAATAGTTAAAAGTTTCTTTTATTTTTATAACTATAGTTTGATTTTTCTGTTGTTAAATGTTATTTTTTTAATTAAACAAAAAATATAAATAAATTAAAAAATAAAAATAATAAAACACGCCGTTTTTAAATCTTTTTTTAACTTTTAGGCAAATTATATAATTTCTCACGAAAATCATCCTTTTATTATTATGTTATCCACCTTAACCAAGCTTAGGGGCTTTACACACGCCACAGTAATAGCGTTTATTTTTCTGAGTGTCTTATACCCATCGATTGTAAGCAAAAGCGCTTGTTTTCTTTCTTCTTTTTTTTCAAATAAACGCAGGTGTTGTTATGACAAGTAGAAATACCGTTATTCCATATGTATTTGCAGACATAAATTTATGGAACAGTTTCAGTGATTTGTTTACATTAAAAAACGAGAATATAATTTTTATTTTCAGTATAAAAATGCATCACATAGTGAAAAATTACAAAATAAGTTCTTACGAAAGAGAGCAGAAAAAACTGATATCGCTAATATGTATAAAATATGAGTTTGAGGGAGAAAGAAGATATTGAAGGTGAAAGTGATTAAGAAATAATAGGCAATCTTGAGTTAGATTCCGAACAGGAACGAAGAAAATCGTAAAATTCAATACATCAAAAAGTAAGAAATTACACGGCGAAACGATCCATTTCCATGAATGCGAAGGCCCTGCCAAACAAAAAAAAAAAAATACATTTGTAAATGTTCCGAAGGTACCAGCTGTTTATGAAAATGTTCACTACAACGCCATTTTTTTTTTTTAAAGAGAAATAGCACTTCGGCAGCAATGCCTATTTAGTCAAGTACCGTGCTACATTCTTTTAGGAAAGGGATAGAGAAGAGATGAAACAGGTGGTGAAAGTAGAAGGATAGTCGGAAATTAACTGCCGTATAAAAGACTGAGCAGCCCCACCGACAGTCAATTTTTATTTTTGTAGTGAAAAAAACCAAGGTCTTCGTTGGGAATCAAACCAACAACCCCCACACTGAAAAGCTAGTACACTACGTACTGGCCTACAGGGGCACCTATTTGAAAGTTGGGAAATTTTTCTTGGAACTTCCTGGAAGTAAAACTGTCAGAGATTTGAGAAATGCACTTATCACAAACAAGTATAAAATGCTTTACTTGGTTCATTTTAGAACGCTGCTTTTCACATGATCACGTATAAGATATGTGGGCTTGTGGTGGCACTGGACTGAAAATATTTGCAACAATGTGCTGTAATCAGTTCCAGTATTTATTAAAATGCTTTCGCTATGAGAACAAGGACACCTATCTGGAGCTTCCAAATTTTGATAAACTTTGGCTAAAACGTAAACTATTTGAAACTTTAAACGAAATTGTGAAAAAAAACTGCAGTTATAGCACGATTGGTGAAAAGTTGGAAAGCTGCCGCGGGCTATGCAGGTTAAGGTAATATATTCATTCCCTAACCAGCCAGCAGCGCATGATATTAAAATTTTTTGTGCAGTAGATTCTATTACGTATTACGCTTCTTCCCTCCCTCTCCCCCTTGGGGCCATGCAGCCTTGATGTAACTATTCCCTTGACAAGTGCTTTCGGGGGTTACCAGGCGGCACCAGTTGCTTGAGCTAGCAGGAGCCCTAAGCTGGAAGAGACATAGGACTTTTGGAATGCTATTAATCATTTCATACACTAGTACCACGGGAATTAGTTGCCCGCTACGATCCTGTTCTGGTTCTTGGTGAGGATCTTCGGGGAGTTACGCTGTGGCTGTTGGCTTAAATCGTTTGCTTCCGAAGAGATTTTAAAGCCAATGTCCTAGCTTGCGCATGAAATAGGACAAGGAGTTGGATAGTCTCCAACGTATCAGCAAGGAGTGGGATCATGACCCTGCTACCGTGCACTTAAAAATTGCGACTGAGGCGTGCATGCGCCTTACAGCGTGGTTGGGCGTTCTTCCTACAACCAGTGGTAAGAATACCGTCAGATAAGGGCCATCACATCCAGCAACCGCCTGAACTATATAATTAAGCAAAGGAAGCTGTTAAAGTTATAACTAGACATTTTCAATTTCAAATATTGCGTCAGCAGCTGGAAACTCGTGACATACGAATTTTCGGTGGCCATTACAAGGGTTTTTGTAAGCTCCGCTCAGTAAGACACCTCAAAGCTGCACAAACTTTTTTTTTTAAGAGAAGTAGCACTTCAGGCAACAATGCCTATTTAGTTAAGTCCCGTGCTATTACATTTTTTAGGAAAGGGATAGAGAAGAGATGAGACAGGTAGTGAAAGTGGAAGGATAGTTACGGAAATTAACTGTCGTATAAGACAGCAAAGCGACCATGCCTTTATCACTAAGCAGCACCACCGACAAACAATTTTTATTTTTGTAGTGAAAAAAAAAACAGACAAGGTCTTTGTTGGGAATCGAATTCACAACCCGCAGTCTGATAAGCTAGTACACTACCTACTAGCCCTACAGGGGCACTTTTATTAAAAGTGGCGAAATCGCTGTTGACCGATAGCTTACTTTGAAGTATTTTTTAATGACTTCTTTCGGTTATCGAAAATATGCCTTAAACTAAGATTTTCATGTGATTATTAACAGTTATTCTTAACATTAACTGCCAGTGAACAGGGAAGTTCTAAGGGATTAGAGTTGTCTCTTACACTCTTTCTAATTGATGCCAAATCTACCACATCTTTTTCTTCAAAAAAATAGGGCGACTAAAAGCTTTTCATTATTAAAAATAAAATTTATTCCTGTTAAAATTTACTATTTCCTTTGCTTACAAATACTTTTGCTGCTAAAATGTTAAAAGTACAGATTATCGATAAAGGCCGTGTCAGATAAAACTTTTGCTTTGCGTTGCGTCAAAGTTTCGCTTTGACATTTGAGTTAAAATGTACGTAAATGTATGAAAGTTGCCACATAAAGCACTTTTGACGCAGCGCAAAGCGAAAAGTTAACCAACATTCAACTTTTTGCGCGCTTTGACAAACACCTGGCTTTTATTATTTGTGTTTGTGTATTTGTGTGTGGGCGTAAACAAAAAATTCATGAGTGTTGTCAAAGTTTATTGTGACATACACCACTTGATTTACGCTTTTGCTTTAAAGTTTCAAATGTCACGCAAAGCAACAAAGTTTTATCTGACACGGCCTTAACTTTGTAGCAACTGGCAACAGCTGCCATACGTTATATTAATTTAAACTTCAGTGGCGTTGCCCGTTCTTAAAGCAATTGAACTTTGTTTGCTTTCCGTAATAGAACCATTGAAAATTGAAAAAAAAAAACAAAAAATGTTATAAAACAAACTTTTAAACCCGGGTAGTGGCAATTTTAATTTTTAATTTTTTTTTTTAATTTTTATTTCGAATTTTTGTTTTTAGCAACATGAGAGAAATAATATTAAATGTTATTTTTTGTTTATCACTTTTCGTTTCAGGATTTGTTTCTTAAATGAAATTTTTAATTAATTTATATAAAAAAAATATAATTAATGCATTAAATTATATTTAATACAAAATTTGTTTAACTTAAAGCATATTAATTTTAATTTAATTATAATTAAAACTATTTTTGTCATTTTCATTTTGAAGGCAAAAATGATTAAAGGATTAATTAAGGATTTAAAGAAAATAAGGTGAAGTAATCTTTTCTAGAATTTTCCCTTTACAGAAAATTTGCTCAAATTAGAAATAGTGTGCTAATAAACCAAATATACTTTAAAATAAAATTACTCAATTTATTATTGTTGATTAAGGTAGTTCCTATGGGGATTTATTTTTAACTTTAATCAATTGTCTCAGTGTGTAGAATGAAGAAGAATATCCTGTTGCTTTTTTTTTTCTAAAAATGCTTTAAAACTATTTCCTAAATATTTAATTTTATTCCTTGTGTAGAATTTACTGTGTCATTTTTTTTTGTTTCACTACTTTCCCATATTTAAAATTAAACGCGTTTACACCGGAACATTATTTTTAATTAATTTTGATTACGTGAGCTTATATTGGTTTTAGCTTATGAATAACAAACATAAATTTTTACTATTTCTGTTTGTCTCTGTTACTGTCCCTCTTTAATCAACGGCTTTGTAAAAAATGTTTAACTTTAATCAATTGTCCCACTGTATCCCTCTTTTTTTTATTCTAAAAATACTGTTTTTCTTCAAATATTTAAAATTTTTTTCTATGTGTAGCATACAGTTTCATTTTTTATAACGTTTTTTCCAACTTTAAAAAAAACGCGTTTACACCGGAAAATTATTTTTCTGAAATAAAATTTTTAATGCTCGAATTTATTATTGTTTAAGCTTAGGAATAATAAAAATTAATTTTTACTATATCCTGCTATTTCTATCTCCCTCACTCCCTAATTAATGTCTGTGTAAGAAGTTTTTAACTATTTTTAATTGTACCACTGTGTCCCTCTTTTTTTTGTATTCTAAAAATGCTTTAGTTCAGATTTTTAAAATTTTCTGCTATGTGTAGCATTCAGTTTCATTTTTTATTACGGTTTTTTGCATTTAAAAAAAACCGCGTTTACACAGGAAAATAATTTTTCTTAAATAAAATTTTGATTGCTCGAATTTATTATTGTTAAAGCTTAGGAATAATAAAAATTATTTTTTATTATACCATGTTATTTCTATCTGCTTCACTCCCTAATAAATGTTTGTGTAAGAAATTTTTAACTTTAATCAATTGCTCCACTGTGTAGCTCTTGTTTTTTTTACTAAAAATTATTTAAAATTTTTTTTTATTTTCCATGTGTAGAATTCATTGTCAATTTTTTTTTATCACATTTTTTCCACCTTTAATAGATCGCGTTTACACATGAAAATTAGTTTCATCTATAAAATCTATATTTGATTGCTGGAATTTATTTTTATTTAAACTTAAGTATAATAAAATTTTTTTACTATTTCTTTTTATTTCCTCTGTCTCTTTCACTCCAAATTAGTCAGACTAGCGACAAAACGTCTCTCTCAAAGCAATTTTTAACGTTAATCAACTATTTAATAATTGTTACAAGAATGCATTCTTTCAAATAATATTTAAAACAAAAACAAAATTTGACATTTTTCTGCTATTTTGTTAAATTTCTCTTTCTCTTTAAAATAAATTTTACAAAACCAAATTAATCCTTTAAACTCTGCCTCTTCTTTTTGTGTTTGGAAAAATAAAATCATTTCAGATTGCATTTTTGGTTTTAATTCGAAAAAGGCAAAAAAATTAATAATTATCATTTCATATAAACTTAAATATTAAACAATAAAGATAAAATAACGTTAACAAATTTTTTTCTTTAATAAAATATAAAACGAAACAAAAAGTTATTTATGCTTTTTTTAAGTATAAAGTTTTACAATATTAATATTTTATAACTAAAATTAATTAAAACTACATACTTATAAAAAAATTATAATATTAATAAATATTTATAGAAAAGTTTTTATGTAAAAAAAAATTATTTATAGAGAACTTAACATTTTTAATCTTCTTACGAAAGTTTCAAATACGAAGGCGGTGAACATTTTTTACGTAAAAATTTAATAATGTACAAGGGGAAACAGGACACCAAGGTAATGAGAGAAACTTTGCCCAGGAAATCGGTTGAAGAAATAAATTCCCAATCTGTAAAATTAAAAAAAAGGTTAAAATATGTGTTTTTAAATCTGGCGGTAAATTGTGGATTTATTAACATTTGAAATTTAAAAAGAAATTTTAGCTGAATTTCGTTTCTTTAACGAATGCCATAAGTTACCACCTGGTTCAATTTAAAATGTGTCCTAAAATGCTTTTAGTTGTTTTTTTAATGCGTTATAGAACTATCACCTCACTGCTAGCTCGGTTGTAGTCTAATCGGGATGTACAATTTCCGTTGACTTTTTTTTTAACATTTGTAGCGCGGTATTTGGCAATAACGCGCGAAGAATGTTGTCCTTCAAGCAGTTAATCGTTTCGGACTTATCGACGTAGACCAGCGTTTTTACGTATTCTAACAGGCACATTGATATGTTTAGACGGAATCTCACCGTCATTACATGTGCCGACGGGGGTAAAAGAGAGTCCAGTCCCTTGCAAGGCTACTAGGAGCCAACTGGACAATTCCACTATATTTCCACGGGAATCAGTAAAGCCCCAGATTTCAGCTATTTGTATTTTTAAACTTTTAGCTGTTCTCTGACTGATTATTGAGGTTGGCCCTTCGGGAGTATCGTAGTGGTTGTGGTTTCGAGGCCCTCGTTTGAGCTGTATGGGTAGGATCATTCACAATGAACACAATGAATGGTCCAGGTTCAGTAAGCATTATTGCAATTGTGTTCTTAAATTTTATTAAGCTTCATGCGTTGTGGACTAGGAGTTGGATAGTCTCCAACTCTTCAGCAAGGAGTAAAGGCTGCGGCCTGCTCTGGATTTTGAAGTTGCAACTACGAGTGACTGTGTGTGATTCGATTCCGCACCTGGCCATGAAGCCTTAATCAGATGGTGGATCTAACCACTGCATAATTTGGAACGTTATGCACGTCTTAGGAAGTCGAAGCTATAATTTTATGCAACATACCATACCATATTTATGTGCCCCCGGGGGGAAACTACGAGTGACTGGAGGATATATGTATCTGAAGGCCTTCTAGGGCGAGGATGACGCTACATTTCATCCACAGTGTTATGGTATAGCGGCATTAAATTGTACGATTTTGGAAGCCTATTCACAGCTTAGGAACTTAAAACTATGCGGTTATCCAATATTTTCTTCGATAAATCAATTATAGCACGTGCTGTGCGTGTGTTATATTGCACCGTCTTGCTGAAACTACAGCTCCTCTACATCATGGATATTCAATTGATGAACAAAAGTCAGTAATCATGACTGTACAGCGGTCACCATCGACTCTTAACATTCTGGTCAGCATCGTTGTTAAAGAAGTACGCAGCAATAATTCCACCAGCCCATGAAGCCAATCACCAAATGGTCAAGTTTTTCTGTAAGTAACGGTATCTCAACAGTGACACTTTGGGATTATTATCACTACAAATGTGGCAGTTTTGTTTATTGGTGTATTTATTCAAACAAAAATAATCGGTATCAACGGCCCAGCTTGAACAGATCGTGGTACAGATTAACGTCATTACCTGGCCATATGGCTCTAACCAGACGGTAATCTTACCATTGATGGAATGCAATACGTCTACCAACGCCCCCGAGGTGCATAATATACCCCAAGTAGCAATTTCAAAAGCGCAGCATGCGAGGTCTTTCCCCCACTTCTTGCTTGAGAAACGGAGACTATCTAAATTCCTTTTGCTCCACGAGAACGCAACAGCACATTGGATAGGAAAAAGCCACACCTAACCGCAGTTTTAGGTTAAACAACAATCACCATGCTCCCCCGAAGAACCTCACTACTAAGCGGAGCAGCGCTATAGCACTGCGGGCTACCGGTTCCCGTAGTACCAGTTGGTAAGTCATTGGTCAGACTTTGAAGGTATTTTTTTGTAGTTTCAGGCTCCTGCTAGCCTAGGCGACGGATAAAGCCTTTTACACCCAGACGCTACATGTCAAAGTGACAAAGACAGAACTGCGTGTCCCGGACGACGCTCAATTTTGGAAGCGTTGTTCCGGAGTGAGTCATGTTGAAATGCTAAACCAAATCAAACATAAATCATTTAACAGCTAAAAAAAAACCGCCAGTCAGAAAAGTTTTGTCAAAGGTCTATACCTCCGTGAAAAACACCCTGTATAAGCTGTTGCTTATTTCATAATAAATTTTTGCTTAAAAACGGCTGTATTTTGTGCTCGTTTAACAATATCACTTGACAGCTTAAAATGGCTGCCAGTTAAGAAAGTGTTGCCCACTTCAAATTTTATACCTCTATAAAAACAGCAATTACAAACCGTTGCCTTGTTTTCATAATAGATTTTTGTTTAAAAACGGTTGTATTTTATGCTTGTTCAACATAAATCACTTGCGCAGTTGACAAAATGGCCGTGAGTTAAAAAAGTGTTGCAAACTTTAAGTTCTATACTTCTATAAAAAAACACCAGACAAAAGCTGTTCCTTTTTTAATAATGAATTTTTACAATAACCCCAAAAAGCAATATTTAAAGCCCGACAAAACAGCCAAATCTAGGCCGAAGTTGAATATCCATAATAGCAAGGTAAATGCTCTGTATTTGGCGGGATTAGAAGGATGCTTTGTCAGATGTTTACAGGGGAACTGTAGCGTCAATTGATTTGTTTGAAGAGGAAGACGACCAGAGATACTCAACTAGACACGAGGCCATAGTGTTCCATCATGACAACGCTCGACCACATGTTGCAAGACCAAACAAAAACTATTTAGAAAACAATGGATAGGAGGTTTTGGCTCACCCGCCTTATAGTGCAGACCTTGCTCCTTGTAACTTTTATTTGTTCCGATCTATACAGAAGGCAAAACAGGATATCAGAAATTGGTTTGATTCATTCTTTACCTCAAAATCGGACCAGCTCTTTTGGAGTGTAATCAATATGCGCTACCAGAAAGATGGGAAAAAATAGTGGCTAACGATGTATCAATTTGTTATTATAATAACTGCATTTTTAACCAAAAAACAATCGACATTATTAACTTGTGTACCTATTAAAAAGCAACTTTGGGACACTTTTTTAAAAGACAAATTCTTAAAGAAGTTTTTAGCAAGAACTTACCAAAATACTCATGTAATACGAATAACGAAATAAGATATAAACCTAAACTGAATAATTCAGCCAGCACCATGAGCCTAAAAAAGAAATAAAAAATATTTTTTTAATAAAACAAAATAAATTTGAACACAAATGAAAATGGCGTTAAAATTTTTGTAGGTTATTTTTTTAATTTAACTTACCTATGCCATGTTCTCACAGTCAAGGCTACCATTATCAGTTCGGTCATAATTAAAGCAGTAAAACTGATGGCTACTATATGTATAAACTCATCCTCGAATAATATTAGAGCTCCATACATTATAACACCACCCTGGTAGATGCTTATCAAAACCCATATGAAAAAGGTTTTATATGACAAACTGCGACCCTTGGAAAGATCTTTGTATAGTTCGGGATAGGTAACAGCTGTTGAAGAATCGATATCTTGATCTAAAACCAATGAAAATACCGGAAACATGGTATAGACGGTAGAATAGCCGACCATAAGGAAGCCTTGATATAAGGCAACCGAACTTAAATAGAAAACAGCAGAAAAGACGGCCTGTAATGTGGTTATAATTAAGCCGCGATGTATAACAAATTGTGAGAGGGCAGCCGAACGTTTGTAGGAGCGACGACCATGTACCAACAACAGTTTGGCAATATGCGAAAACTGGGGTATACTAAAGTCACCAGCCAAAGAGGCTTGACGTCCCTCACGACCCTCTATACCAACACCGGCATCGGCTTGTTGTATCATACTAACATCATTGCCACCATCTCCTATGGCACATGTTCGTTTGCCTGTATGCTTTTGTATGAGCTGTACAACTTGAGCTTTTTGTGTGGGACTACAACGACAGCAAACAACCGCCGGGCATGCTGTTGCCAATTCTAAAAACTCTAGGCGATAATATTGTAGACACACTTCTAAAGATTCGCCCGATATAACTAAGGCATGTCCCTGTTTTCGCCGAAATTGATTTAGTTCCAAGTGAGCATCCGTGCGAGTTTTAACAGATTTTAAAACATGTAGACCCTGGTTACGACCAATCAGCTGGGAAGATTTGGCTATACAACAGGCAGTTTCTAATTTATCACCCGTTAACATCCAAACACGTACACCGGCATTTCGTAAAAGTTCTAAGGTGGGTCTGACACCATCTTGCAAGCGATCTTCAACGCCTGTAAGCAAAAGGAAAAAGAAAATTGTAATAAAATGTTAAAAATTTGCCGTAAAAACCTCGACTTTCAATGTGAGCCACTGTAAATTCAAACAAAACTTCATAATCAAAAAACAGTGCAGCCAAATACACAAAACAATTTGAACCAAAAGGCAAAAAGTGTTGAAATAATTAATAATTAAAATTATTTTCGCCATTTATGAATTCGCTTATTTTGTGAACTTGAAGTTTTGTTGCTAAATACCCCGTCTTACGGTGGAACGACAAAAAATCAGGTTTTTTTAAAATAAAAAAATCAGAGAGAACATTTTTTACCTGTTAAACACAGCAACTCCATTTCTCTTTCTAAGGATTCAATAGCAGCCGCAACTTTAGCCGGCCTATCCGAGTGTGAAGCATTGGCCGCTGTATAACGTGTTTCAAAATCATTATACTGTTCTTCGGTTAAAACTTTTTTAGCCACAACCAAAGTTCTGAGGCCCTCTCGTGCCATATTGCCCGATTCCTCGGTCAACCAATCATTATATTGCACTATTGAAGACATAATTATATCGGCTCCCTTAAGATAGAAAATAATTTCGCCTGTCTGAGAATCCTTTACAATTATGCCCATACGTTTGCTTTCACTTGTGAATGGAAAGAGTTTAAGAATTTGAAAATGCAACAAATTGTCATCATTTTGATGAGCTTTCAGCTGTAAAGTCATGGAATTAATGTCACGTGCTATTAAGGTTAAGCCAACTTGTTCGGTCCATTTAACTAAAGCAATTTCATCGGGTGAAGAGGCCTGATATTGATGTTCATTTAAAGAGGCCACATCCATATTTATTACAGATTTTGTGGGTGAATTTGAGCCACCGGCTGAGGAGGTGAACGTTGATGATGTTGAAACTGAACGATTATCATCCTCATCCGTGATTGGTGTGACATTGTGACATAAGGCTAAAGCTTTGACTGCCTCCCATTCCCGCCAACCCTCCGGTCTACGCATGCGACTGCCATAAAGACTAGTTTTTGAGGTGGTATCTGTGACAGTTGCCTTTCTTAAAATAGTGGGAGCCAAAGTACTTATTATTTGTGCCACATGATGAAAGGTGTCATTGTCATGTGACACTATTCCCAAATGAACCTTTTTAAATACCATTTCGTTTTGTGTTAAAGTGCCAGTTTTGTCGGTTAGCACATAAGAGATACGACCCAATTCTTCGGGTATAGTTGTGGAGCGTACTGCAGTGCCTTGTATTTCCGGATCGTTTTGCATTTGCCAGGAATAAAAGGCCTTGCCCATATCCAAATTAACTTTCAAGCTGATGGGTATAATGTACGAGAATAATAAAACAAAACGGAACATATAACGATACCAAGGACCATTGAAACCTTTTAACATCATCATAACCAAGGATAAGCCCAAAACTGCACAGAAAAGTACCTACAGAAAATTAAAGAAATTTATAATTAAATTTTTTTTAACAACGAAAAGTATTTTCTTTTCTTTTTTTTTTTCAAACTAACTTTAGTTAAATTATTTATTTCCAAATCGAGCAGACCCACTTTTGATCTGGGCTGGGAATTATTCATAACACTGCGTGTTTCACAGCCGGTATAGATAACTACACCAGTGGCAGTACCAGCAGCCACTACTGTATTTGCCCATAAAGTGTTTTCCACATTTAAGCCAGTCTCTTCACTGCCATCGGTCATGGAAAAAGTGCCAATAAACGAGTGTATATCGTTTTGGGGCTTTTCTATATAAACACTGGCATCAATGTTAAATAAGTCAGAATCCTTGTTAAGTTTTTGAGTAGAGGGTACAGCTAAACGTAGTTTCCAATCAGTTTCACCTGAAAAATATTATTATTATTTTTTTTTAATTTTTTGCATTAAATTTTCTTGTTAAAAATTTTTTTTTTACCATCCAATTGATCGGTACGCACAAATACTGAACCACTCTTATCACTGGTCCTTATTAAAACTAAATCGGCTGGTACTCTTTCATTTTTTTCCACTATAATTATATCGCCCACTTTAATTTTGGATGAAGGTACCATTTCATAACCTCTGGATTCGGCGACAATTAAACGTTTATATTTTTGCGAATTAACTTCACGATCGCGTTGATGGCGACGATAATCATCGATTGCCTCGCGACATATTGTTACTGTTAGAACAAAACCTAAGGGACCCCAGTAGGTGTAGGGATAACCGATACGTATATCGGGTATAAACTGGGACAGAGCCATCAATAGAAAATATAAATTTAAAAAAAATCGAAACTGTTCGAAGAGTACCAAAGGCAGGAACGTTATAAAATTGTACTTTTGATTGCGTATCTCGTTTGGTGGGAATTTTTCGGTTGTGACACGTCCCAGATGAACAGTACGAGCGCGTAATTCTCGTGCCGATAGCCATTTTCGCCAACAACTAAAAATAAAAAATTGTATAAGAGAAAGTATATTAACAAAATTCTTATATGGAGAGATAGAGAGAGAGACCGAGAGAATTTTAACATTATAAATAAAAGAAACGCTTATCACAGCGCTATTCTAGATAGAATGACATTATATTTTCAATGATAGTAACAAGAAAGGATACAAAAACAATTTTTTATTTGGACTTTAAAATAACTTCAAAATGGCTATTAATTTAAAGGGTAGTTTTTTTAGAGGTATAGAATAGCCAGTTATGGCTACTGTATACCAGAAATCATATTTAAATAATGCCAGATTATTCTTCGAATAAAGTAAATTTCATATCAATTTGAAAAACTAATCTTTTTTAATTCCATTTAACCTCTATAAAAAGCACCCTATATTAACATAAAAAGAAATAAATGATAATTGCTATGAAGTCTCGAACAGCATTGTTAGTCATGTCTTCTGTTCATTTTAAAACATTTCTTACGACAAGTTTGTTGTGTGCAATTTTCTGGTTTTATTTGTAGGCTCCATTTTTTGGATGCAACCCAATTTCCCTTGGAGAATTTTATAAACATGGCTGAATGCCTAAATATAATTTTGTTTTGTTATATAAAACACACATTTTCTCATTTTTTATGACCCTGAAACAATGGCAACCTTTAAAAAAGTTAAT
The DNA here is from genome assembly GCA_030448955.1 of Trichopoda pennipes. NCBI lineage: Eukaryota > Metazoa > Arthropoda > Insecta > Diptera > Tachinidae > Trichopoda > Trichopoda pennipes. The sequence continues at coordinate 9,196,873 of JASKUP010000002.1, forward strand.
TATTTGTTTTTAGGGAAACAAAATGCAAATACAAAATCGAAAGCCTTGAAAATCCTTTGTGGCAGCATTTAGTTGGCAGCTGAGGGAAAGTTTAAAATGTAACAAATTTATAAAATATTTAAATTGTTGCCAATAAATAAAATAATGTATGCGGCATGAGCTATTTTTGAAAATAAATATTAAATACAATTCAAGGCAAATACAGGGTGGTGTCCGGTGGAAAGATATACTACTTTGTTTGTTTAAAATTGTTGATAAGATGAAACAGAATGGATTTTATATTGATAAATGTTTTATTTAATGTCGGCAATTATGTATGGAATACAATATCAGATAAAGAATAAGAAGATTATGTAAAGGCTATGCAATATTTGAATTTTTTTTAACAACTTCAGTCTTATTGATGCGAAAGCAGAAATACAGGGTGTCCGCCGGGACACTATTTTGCCAGTATTTTGGTAAACATTAGTCTTGGCAATTCATATTTGGCACAAGTAGACATATGGCAAATTTATTATGGAAACATATTCGATAAACCAATCACCGATTTTCATGAAAAAGTCATACTGAGTGACGCGGCATATTTTCATTTGAATGGATATGTGAATAAATAGAATGGTCGGTTTTGGGGCATGTGAAACCCTCAAATTATTCAACAGTCACCTTTGCATCCATTAAAAGTGACAGTCTGGTGGTAATTTCATCAGGAGGAATCATTGGACCTCACTTTGAAAATGGAAACGGCGTAACGGTAACTGTGAATGGAGAGCGATATCGTGATATGATTGAAAACTTTTTAACGCACAACTGCATGATTTGGGGGTTAACATGTGGTAACAGGTGCCACATCGCAAACAGCCAGGATTACAATGGAATTACTGGTAGACCTCTTGCTACAACAGGTTATTTAAAAAAATGGTGACATAGGCAGAGTATGATTCGTTTTACATCCGCACCTGGCTGTGTAGCCTTAATCAGATGGTGGACAAACCACTATTGTATAATTTGGAACATCATGCTCGTCCTAGATAGCCGAAGACATAATTCTAAGCAACAGAACCACCTAGTTGCAACTTTAATGATTCCAGGACAGGGCTGCAAACCATCACACCTTGCTAAAGAATTGGAGACTTTCTAACTCCTGTCCAGAACACATGTCTAGCATGCTCACTGGACTGGATCATTCACTTAGCGTGTCATTATCAGTGAGATGATCCTGGCCACCATAATTTTTATGATTCCCTTATGGGGTCGCAAAACCACAACCACCACGATACTCCCATATAGGGGCCAACCTCAATGATCAGTCAGAGTCCTATTAAATGTCTAAAGAGACAAATAATGAACTCTGCGGCTCACTGATCCCCGTGGAAATAAAGTGGAGTTTCCAGTTGTCTCCCTGTCTGACTTCAGGGGACTGGGCTCCCTTTTTCCCCCAGTTGCACAGGTCTAGATAGTAGAGTGTTCTATAAAGACCGATAAATGTGCCCCCGGGAGGGAGGTGACATAGGCAGCCTGATTTAACTGCTCAGGACTTTTTTGTGGGGATATCTGAAAGGCAAAGTTTATGCAAACAAACCAGAAACACTTAAGCAACGCCACCAAAATATTCGTTACGAAATTAATGAAATATCGCGCGAAATGTGTGATAATGTAATGAAAAATGTGCTCAAAAGGTTTGCACTTGTAAAGTTGACAGAGTCTGACATTGTATTCCATACAATTAACTAAATGAACATTTATCAAAATAAGATCCATTCTCTTTCATTTAATCAAAAATCATAAAGAAACAAAGTATACCTTCCCGGCGGACACCCTGCATTATATGTAAAGTTTTACTTTCAATTAAGAATAACAACAACCAATACATGTTTTAAAAAAATTTTGTTTTTGTACATAACGTTACTTCTGCATATTTTTGATAATCAGATGCCACAATTCTAACAATAGATGCACACATTACAACAACAACAACCATGACAAATTATTTTAATTGCTTTTATTGGTGTCAAAAAAAAAAATGTTTTCAAAATTAGACTAAAGGTACGGTCACATTTGCCAAACATTTGACTAAAAACGTCAAATAATTGTTTGCCGTAGTCTGAACACAAAATATTATTGACAGGCAAACAGCAAAACAGCTGATTGCTGGCAAATAAAATTATTTGCCGGCAAACAAAAATGTTTTTAATGTGAACATAATGTGACCACTCACTGTCAAATATTTGACTTATTTTTGGGCAAATAAATATTTGAACTTACAAATTTTTTGTAAGAGAAAACAGAGGCAAATAACAGCTGCTAAAAGTGTGCTGTTACTTAAATAAAAAAAAAACCTCAATTGAACTGAAAATACTAAACCTAAAAAATATTAGACATAAATGTTAATTTTAAAATGAAAACCAATTTTAAGCAAATAATATAGTTGGATGTAAAATCACCTTTTTATCTATGCCCTTATTCGTAAAAAATAAAGTTTAGTTGAAGTATACTTCATACAAATTACATTTAAGTGAAAAAGAAAATGAAAAGAGTACTATATGTATGTATGTATATAAGAAAACTGTAACTGAACCTTTTCTGTACATGCAATATTTTTTGGAAAATGTTTTTCCCGTGGAAATATCTAGTTTCGATGAAAAAATAGAAACAAGTAGAGAAATTACGGAATTTCACCGACCTAAAAGTTCTGCAAACTTAACCGCCCCTCCAAAAAACAAAAAGCCGGGAAACAAACCGAAAGTTATTCGAGACTGGGACGACATTGACGTGACAAAACTAATTTCTTTAGTTTAGACACATAAATGTTTATGGGATGCGGCAGATGCAGGGTACCATAACAAAGCAATGCGTAACTCTGCTTGGCAGAACATTTTCGATCATTTTATTCAAAAACACTCCACGGCAGATTTAACAGCAAAATGGACAAACCTGCGTATTCAGTATCGTGGCTATGTCGGCAGGGTCAAAACTAAATCGGGCCAAGGCGCATCAATGACTCCAAAATGGAGGTTTTTTAACATCATGAACTTTTTTGGGTGTGCTGAGGATCTGCAGACAGGACAAACAATATCAAATATATTATTTGATGATGTGTCAGACTGCAATTGTAAGTATAATTGCAATTATATGAATTAAATATAAATGTAAGTACATGTTTCCCTAACAGCTTTTGATCACTCGGAATCCTCAACACCTCCGTTATCAAAACGGCATCAAACAAAAAATCACAAAAAATGAAGCAAATTCAACTGCTGCGGCGCTTGTAGCTGACACAATGCGCTAAGCTATTATAGTTATTAAAGAACGGTCAAAAAATTATACGGATCCAAATTGAACGTTATGTAATTATTTATTAAGTGAGCTGAAAACTCTTACAAACGACACAGCTGCATCTGTACGGAACAAGGCCACGCTTTTTTCTTAGATTGCGTGCAAAAGGAACATGAAAGAGAATCTCCAGTCCCGCACCCACTGCCTTTGATTTTTTTTCTTTTCTTCTAAAAGAAGTACTAATGCTTCTCCACAACCTAACAGAAGAAATTCTTCAACTTTGTCGATACTCTTTCGTGTAATTATACTTTTCTGTATGTAGTTGGGGCAAATAAATTTATGTTTTTTGACAGTTTAATCAAATATTTTTCAGATTCAAATATTTGTTCAAGTGTGACCACAGGGCAAACATGTTTTCCCCTATATCTATTTGCCGGTGTTTGCCGGTTGTTTCAACAAACAAAAATGAGCAAATAAATGTGCTTAATGTGACCACAAAACAAATTTTTTATTTTGTTAAACAAATTTTAATCAAACACCAACAAACAATTTTGAGGCAAACATTTGACTAATGTGTCCGTACCTTAAGGCTCAATAAAATGGTTTTTTCACTACGAAAGTGAAATTTTTCGGAGTTAACATTTGGTATGTCCTCCTTCAGTATCAATAACCGCTAGTTACTGTCTAGGTATTAAACGTATTAAATTCAATAAATCATATTCTTCGGGTACTTTTTGTATGTTGGAGATGTTTCCCCAACTTTTTTCTTCAGATGGGGACCCATAAATTTTCGATAGAGTTTAGGTCAGGACTTTGTGCTGGTGCATCGATAACTTTTTGCAATTGTACAATAACCACGATCTACAAATATAAGATTTATGTTTCGAGTCATTGTCCTAATAAAATTTAAATGATAGTTTTGCTGGATTTCCTGGATCAACAAAATTAAATTATTGTGCGCTTAGACTTAATTCAGTTTTTAAAATATCGAGGTAAATCGCTTTCGTCATTACTTCCTCCAAAATCCTAATTTCGCCAACTCCTTTCAAACCCAAACCATTACAGATAATTTTCTAAATTTCACCGTTGGTATGTTTTTATTTTCGAGAGCTGTTAGAGGTTTGCACCAAACTTGTTGTGGCCCATAATAGTAATTGAGCATTACCTTTGTCTCGTCGCAAAAAACTACATCGTCCCAGTACTCCGTGGGAAGAGAAACATGCTCAATTGCAAAATTGTTCCGTTTTTCTATATTTTGTGCCGATAGCAGGGGTTTTTTTCGTTATTTATTTCAGAAGCAAGCCCTGAAATGTTTTTTTTCGAAATTTTTCTTTCAATGCGCTGAATAACCTTTTTCGGTCTACCTGGTGAATGTTTTGGTTCAAGTCTTCCTTCTTTCTCAGCTCGGTTAATGATGTTGTACGCAGTCCTTATATTGAGTTTAAACATTTCAGCAATTTTTTGTGTGATTTTCCTTTGAAGCACACTAGTTGCACAATATTTTTGTTAACTCGTTTTTCTCGCATTTTTAAGAAATATTTTAGAGGTTACTTCTTGCTTCTACAATAGGTAACTGATAATTAAGAGCTACCTATAACCCTTTATGTGAAATACCGTCTTCAATTTACGGCCACATGCATCACACATGCAAAATATTATTGCGTTCGTCACTTTCTGTCTTTTTTGCCTGCATCTCTCTCTCCTTTTTCGTTTGTCTCTTTTTACCTAATTTGTCGCTCCCTTTTTCATTCGTCTTTTTTTCTAACTAAATCCTTTTACGATCATGCCTGTTGTCCGTTTTCCGTCTATGTGTGAACCCATTGGGTTTTCCTTTCCCCCTCCTCCCTTTGCTCTTCATGTGACATAAAAATCTGTAATTGTACGTTTATGATGTTCTCCATTGCTTTGGTCCTGTGCACCTGCGTAAAGTTCTTGTGTTGGTGTAATGTTTGTTTTCCTGCAAAAATGTTTCAACGATTCCAATATTGTGTCCGAAGCAGTATTTATTCGTTCATCTATTATTCGTTCGTCAAATGTAAGCTGTCCGTATATTCCCATGTTCCCCAATACATTTAGTCTCCTTCCCTTGTGCTGTGTATGAAGCAGTTTAACCGTTGTCCCTATATGTCCTGGTGTACATTTGTCGTCGAATATATGGTCCGCAAAGTCCGATCCTGGAGTTGATTTTGGTTCCCGTAGTATTCTGTTACAGTCTCTAATGTGTTCCCTAAATCTGGTCTTAATTTTTTCGTCCTGTTTGCCCGATGTAGCTATAATGGCATGTACAAGTTAATTTGTACACTCCTCGTCTGTCCAGTAAATCTGCCCCGGTTTTTCTATTCCGTAGTATTCTGCCTAGGTTGTTCCTTGTTCTGAATGCAGTATTGATGTTGTGTTTTCCACAGAATATCGCCAGTTTGTACGTTGATTTTCCCATATATGTTAATGTAGCCCATTTTTTCCTTTCATTCTCCTGTTCTTTGTTCGCTCTAATTTGTTTCTTGAAGTTGTCTACGAGGCGCTTTTTGTATCCGTTGTCTTCCGCTATGGTGTATATTGTTTCCATTTCCTTCATATACATTTGCCGTGTTAGTGGTGTTCTCTCGAGTCTTGTTATTAACTGCCTGATTGCTGCGTTTTTGTGTTGCTGGGGATGATTTGATGAGTTGTGTACTAGTGTGTCCGTTGCTGTTGGTTTCCTGTATATTTCATTTCCCCTCCACATTTGTTTTTGGTTTTTGCATTTTTCATTTCCGATTTTTGTCTTATAAATGTTCCTAACTGATTTGTAATTTGCCTATACTTCGATAGTGTTTTCAAATTTAGCAATTTGACTAGTTTTTCCTGTTTTATAAGAAAAAGATTTTGAATCGAACAAGGTCTGAGAAAGATTTTTAAAATAAAGTTTTACAAATTTATTACTTGTCGGGCAACCAAAAAATAATAAAATAAATTTGCCAAGTCGGAGTTAGGATCATCATTAACTTATTGTGGTGTAGATCCTCTAAATTGGACGGACTGTAATTGCCAGTTAATACCTACTGTTTGTAGAATTATTCTCTATGCAAAATTCATATTCATGATTTCATAAAAAAAATCGATAAAATATTTATATAAATTATGTACAAACGCATGTATGTATATACTTATGTGACACGAAACAGTAAAATTGAACTAAATGGCGAAATGATGGAGGTCACAAGACCATATGATTTTTATATTATTCGCAAACACGCAATAACAAAGAAATGTGTACAACAAGAAATATCAAATTAAAAATTAACATAAATAAAAACCAAGAAAAACAAAATAAATTTAAATTTATAATATTTACAAACAAAAATTTAAAAAAAAAAGAAAATAGGAACTAATATATATATTTCAAAAACAAACAAACATATAAAACAAATAAAAATATTTATTTCAAAAGGAAACTGAAGGGGTGTCATATTAAAAACAATCACTCAATTTTATATTGTCAATATGTCTTCACAAAACCAACAATAGTCGTCATCAACACTGGACTACATTGAGTTGCTTTTTTGTTACAATTTACTTAATAAAAAAGGCTTTTAAAATGTGCTGTTAAAATGTATTAGAAATATAATAAATGAATCACCTAAACAGATACCATCTTCGTTTTGGTCGATTAATCAGTGGCATATTTTCACGAACTATTGGAGTCGTTGCAGAATTTTGCGATGAAACGTCATCCATATGCATTTTTGCCATTGAAAAGTTTTCTTTTAATTCACACAACTTATTTTTTTTGTTTAATTTGTTAAAACTTTGGCTTTTATTTATTATATGAGATTCTTGTTGTTATTGAATCTTTGTGGTTTTTGTTAACAATAATTAAGCCTAACAAAGGTGAAATTTTGTTTTTGCCTTCGTTTATTCCCTACAAAATGGGAATTTTTCACTTTTCGTATTTTTATTTTGAACAATTATTCAACATTGTACATTTTATTGAATTTTACTGTTTTTAATATTTAACTTTTAATATTCGCTAGTACAGTTCGTTTAATAATTTCACAAAAACATAGTTTTTCTTGGTTTGCAATGAATTGTTAAACAAACTTCGTCTACAAAAATTTTTTGCATTGATTTATGGGTATCACTTTTCTCTGTTCGCCTTCTCACTCTCTTCGGTTAGTAAATTAATTCAGAGTTGTTATACATGCATAAAGTAGTAAGTGCTACCATGCTGTTACATATAATCGTAGTTGCCAGTTAAAAGGAATTAAAAGTAACGTTTTTAGATGAATTAAATAATTCAAGAGATTTAATAATAAAAAACCTTTTTAAAGCAAAATTAAGGTGAACAATTAAAGCAATATGTGATAAAGGGTTTTTAGTTTTTTTCACTTTTTAAAGCAAAGACGTATTTAACTGTAGATTTAACTCCTTTTTCCACAAAATCTGCAATTGAATTCTTAAAAAAACTAAACAGAAATATCATACGCAAGAGAAAAAAATACAACATAATTCAGACTAAATAAAGAATGTAAAAAATATAAAAATGCACTATTAAATATACGACCTAGTGAAATGAATTCACAATTAAAAAATCATATAGAGAACTGTTACGATTTGCTATTTAAATAGAGGTTGGGCAAATTTTAGATTAGGAAGTAAATCTTAAGCTTAAACTACTACTTCAGCTTTATTGATGTCAATGTAAAGTAGAAATATGGGAATTAATAACTGATAATGACGGGCAAATATCCACCCGTAGCACTTCGCCAGACGTACGCTCTTTCCACAAAATTTTTAAGCACATTTCGAAACAAAAACTTCGCTTATCTCGTCAATACAGAACCGAATGACAGCTTTTAAAGCGCCATTTGTTTTTGGGTTGTTCACGGAAACCTGGTCTTTCAAATGGCCACAGAGAAAATTAATTACAAGAACGAGGCGGCCAATTGATATCGCCAAATAAAGAAATTACGTAACCGAAAAATCGCTCAGACGCCGTCTTGCTAAAGGTTACCGATTCCAATTTTGGCTAATTGTACCCCCAAAAAAATTGGCTATCAGAGTTTGGCAAGACAGAAAAATCAACGGTGACAGCGTTTCCTTGCTCAATTTCAAAAAAATATGGAACGCCTAATCACAAAGCGCATCATACGGTCACCTTCTTTGGGTGTAATGGTTTTTCGAGGACTGTTTGTAGGACTTGCAAATCAGTTTCATCACTAAAGATGATTTTGTTGAAAAATGCGTTTTGTTTGTTCAGTTTTTTAAACAGCCAATTCACATATGTTTGACGCAAACAATCGTTTATTGGCTTTAATTCTTGAGCAAGTTGAATGTTATAAAAGCGAAAGTGAAGACCTTTATGCAAAATGTTGCGTCGACGAGTAAATGTTTCAGTCTCATTCCCAATCCTTTGCTGTACAGTGGCTATGTTTGTATCACTACCGCCACTACAAGCGTATTGGTTTGGTCTATTGTCTGCAACATTGTAAGCCTCGAATTTAGTGATTAAATTACCCACAGCAGTGTCAGAAGCCGCTTGTTTACGAGAAAAAACTGCAAGAATTTTACGAAGTGATGCAGTGAAATTTTCATTTTGATAGTAAAGTTTTGCAATTAGAATTCTTTACCCTAAAGTGTAACGTTCTATGCTTCAAATTTCCCAACTAATAAAAAAAATAAAATTTTTAACATTTAATCATTTGAGGGAAAATTTATTTTCTAACCTCAAATTTCTCCATTCGATGTGAAAATTGATGTGTTGAAATCACAAAGTAAATTAAATATTAAACACTCGATAGCTGACAAAATGCCTGCCAGCTAAAAAAATCTTGTCAGCTTAAAGTTCCATACCTCTATAAAACACACCTTTTAAGCCTTTCTAAAAGTTTCTCTGTTATTACTAGGAACCAAATTAGTTCGCTTCTTTTCGCAGCTTTTTACCAAATAAATGTCAACGAATGACAGCTCAATTCTTAACATTTAATCATTTGATAGGCAATTTAGTTTGTAACTACGACGGCAACATTGTCGTCGATTTTGAGGCAACATCACTTTAACACAACATCAATACCAATTTGGTGTTCCCTAACAGTCTATGACGAGTCAGCTGATTCATTTGTGTACTATTTTTGATAACATTTTTGTGAAGAAAATATAAACTGTGTAAAAAAAAAAAATCTGTATTAAATTGAACCTAAAAAAAAATTACTAATCAAAATGTTCAGCACATTGTTTTTTACCATATTTTTTTTTTACTTTATATTTTAAGTCGCGCCAAATTTGTAAAAGGAATTAAGTAAAAAATGTATTAGTAAAGAACAACATATTAGCCTTAACTACATATAACCTTTTGCCCTCCATCACTCATTCTATTTTGTGGGCCAAGGGCGGTTAGAGCATTCGCAATACTTTCCCATTGTTTCTTAAAATTAGTAGGAACACTGTCACTTTGCAGTTCTCTGTTAAGTGATGGATTTTTCCCAATGCTTCCACTAAATTTTCAAATTGCTTGCCGTTGGTAATTTAAATTTTTTCCATTTTCTATTTTATTTGTAGTTTTTTATAGTTTATTTTATATTTTTAGTTTTTTTTCAACTTTTTAAATTTTTGTTTATAACAGCACGACATCAAAATCACAGATGACAATATCAAAACGGCAATTTAAGGCAACATCAACGTCAAATTGTCTTATAGAATACCAAACATGTATTGCCAACGAGAATACGGATTTTTAACAAATGATAAAAAACGTTATTATTTTTATTGCCGTCGCCAAACAGAATAAGGGGGCATAATTAAAAGGTATTAAAAAATCCACCCCTGATGGGTAAAATAACTGCAAGATAAACCGTTACTATTAAAAAGGTGATGCCAAATTTGTAACTAAAAACCTCATTAACATTACGTGCATATTTAATTTTCCTGTTACACTATGAATGTAAAAAAAACCGGCATTAAAGAAAATATTTTTCTAAAATTAAAAAGTTCCAATGAAATAACTTCTTCCTTTACCAAATAATTATTTACATTTAATTACCCACACATACAGCATGCATGTATGTATGTATATTACATTGCATATATTTGCTTTCATATCGCTGTTTTGTTAATGTGTTTTCTAGTCATGTTTTTTGTTTGCTAACAGCAAACTATTGGAAGGGGATTTGTTGTAATGTTTGTTTAGATTATAGTAAAGGTGGTAGTGTAAAAGAATAACATACTGTTGTTGTATTTTGTAGCGTTTGTTTTTATAGAGATGTTTGCATATTAATGAATGCGGTGTTAATTGTCTGAATTGTTTACCTACATTTTCTATAGAATTTATGTCTATTATTTTTTATTATCTCAGCTACTGGGTATGACAATTAACATATTGAATATTTTTGTTCAAGCTGAAAAATTAACGCTAAGGAAAAATAAAATTATAATAATAAAAATAACTAAGCAATTGATCTTTATTTCGCCTGCAAATATTTGACAGGCGGCCAGCTACTGCAGCTACCAAGTCAGGCAATTGCACCCGCGTTAACAGCAGATGTACAAACGCCGTCTTTTGATCAAATGAGGGCCACATTGTCCTCACAGTCTAGCAAGTCAGCTCGTTGAACCATCTGACCTCATAAATACGCACTCCGCAAGCAGATAGTGGAATGCCGCAATAAATATCAATGACACCTTCATCACGCATTAATCTCTTTTTTACCAGTTTATCCTCAACACAGTTTGCCAAGAAGAATATGGAATTTATCATCAATGTTAGGGTGTCTTTTGAATAGTCCGCCATTACATTCAAGAACATCCAGCATCCAAGGACAAGATCAGCTGTGGTAAACCTACCTTTGCTATACTCTATGATACCTTAATCGCCACAATGAAAAACTATTCACTAAGCCGCTCGAAAAAGCAGTGTAAAATTGCTTGGTTTACACGATTTATTAGCATTTCCTCTTTTAGAGCAGCCACCAATATTTGGTGGCGATTTTGTAAATTTTATTTCAAATGTAATTTAAAAAAATTATTTCAACATTTTTTTTAATCCTTTCAGAGCTACATATGCATGCATCAACAACTATTCGATAGGGTCAACATATCGACAACATGGATATGGAGACACATCGACAACTATTCGATGGGTCTCCATGCGACTGTTGATACATTTGTTGTTTTAAGATTATCAGGCTTTGTTTTACTTTGATCGGCTTAAAAGACCAGTGGTGGAGAAAATCAATTGAACTTCAGTGGATGGATAATAGGTTGAAATATTCCGAGTTAAGAGAATTAAGACTAATGCGTGATAAGATTTACGTCTGTAACTAACTGTGTCAGCCATAACCAAACGCTGGATTATAACACTGTGGATGCAATGTAGCATCATCCTTTCCATCGAAGGGTTTCAGATACGTATATCCTCCAGTCACTCCTAGTTGAAACTTCAAAAGCCCGTAGTAGGCCGCAGCCTTCACTCCTTGCTGAAGAGTTGGAGACTATCCAACTCCTAGTCCAGAACGCATGAAGCTCAATATAATTTAAGATCACAACGGCAATCATGCTCACTGGAGCTAGACCTTTCATTTTGTTCATTGTGAATGATTCGACCCATACAACTCAAACGAGGGTCTCGAAACCACAACCCCCACGATACTCCCTCAATAACAGACAGAGAACAGCTAAATGCCTAAAGAGACAAATAGCGGAATTTTGGTGCTCACTGATTCCCGTGGAAATATAGTGGATTGTCCAGTTGACTCCTACTAGCCTTGAAGGGAACTGGGCTCCCTTTTACCCCGCAAGACACAAGTCTAGATCGTTGTTGTAGGACTATCATGTACCCCCGGGGGGAACTGCGGATGAAATGTAGCGTCATCGTCGTCCTTGAAGGCCTTCAGATACGTATATCCTCCAGTTACTCCTAGTTGCAATTTCAAAAGCCCGGAGCAGGCCGCAACCACTCACTCCTTGCTAAAGAGTTGGAGACTATCCAACTCCTGGTCCAGAACGCATGAAGCTTAATAAAATTTAAGAATACAATCAGAATTATGCACCCACACACACCACAATTATAACCCACACAACTAAAACGAGGGCCTCGAAACCACAACTACCACGATACTCCCGAAGAGCTAAAGGCTAAAAAGACAAATAGCTTAACTCTGGGACTTTACTGATTCTCGTGGAAATATAGTGGAATTGTTCAGTTGGCTCCTGCTAGTCTTGAACCCCCGTTGCTACATGTAATGACGCTGAAATTCCGTCAAAACATATTAATGTGACCCTGGCGGGGGGAATTAAGATTGATAGTCAATGACTCGTAAAGAGTCAATAAATCTTAGGAAGGTTTTTAGGTTCCTAGCCGCTGAAGTAAAAAATTTACGTCAATTACCTTTCAGTGGATGACAACAGGTTGAAGTATGACGATTAAAAGAATTAAGGCTGATGGCCTATGAATCCCGGGGAGTCCTAGTTGTTGTTTAAATAAAAAATAAAAATACTATTAGTTCGAAAGATTATTGGGTTGCATCAAAGGCACTCTTCTTTAGGGTGAAGAACCTTAAAATATTTCAATTGGTCTACCTACCACTAAATACAATTTATTGTAGAAACCAAACACACAAATGTTTTTTTGTTTTAAACGTTTCACTTTCGCTCGCAAAAAATAACATTTAAAAAAATTTATTTTTTTTTATATATTTTCGTACTTTTTTTTCTTTAAATTTCTTTATTCGAACGTTTGCTTATATATTTTTCAAAATACATACGCATTGGAAATAAAAATCTTAATTCAAAGAACCATATGGCGTCATTATTATTTTAACAGACGCTTGATGTTAAAATGCTATAAATTTAAGATATTAAAAGTTGTTTTGCTTTTTCATATACATAAGTATATGTATGTATGTGTATGTGTGTGTAATTAAAAAATAACCTACTTTCGAAATGAGTCATAGCACCCCAAAAATCTGCAGTTACCTTAATAAACAGCATTATGATGGCATTAAAAACTGTATGAGTTCGCTTCAAACATATAAATTTCCGTATTTGCATGAAATAATTTACAAACAAAGATTATTTTTTATGTTAAAACAAAAATTTAATAAAATACTTATGTCATTCACCCTCTACACTGAGTGTACAACAACAAAAATTATCACTGTTAAACACCATGAAACTTTTTAAGGCTTTTACACGCGCTAGAACTGTCAAAAATGGTGGGTGTGTTTTCAAAGAAAAAAAAATTTGGATTGTGTGTAGAGCAATCAGTCACGATCTTATTGATTACTGAACAGTTATATCGGGTGTTTTTTAATAGAGGTATATTGGGTGGATAAATTTGAAGTGAGAAAATAAATTGTTTCTCAAATTATTAAATGTCAGGAATTGAAAATTTTAATTATGAAACTTTACACTCTTGAGCAAAGAATTTTAATTGTGACATTTTACTATTATAATGGTGAACAATTTCACTGTTTCTCTTCGACACTTTCGAGCAGCATTTCCTCGTAATCAGGCTTCTTCTGAGATCGCTGTGCTTAAATTAAACAAAACAATACACTCGTAGTGGCCGTAGCGAGGCAAGCATAGCCGCTGTACAGTAGTGCTGAGAAACAGCATAGAACATCAACTCATCGAAGTTCGCAACAATTGGACATCACTATAGAGGCCCCCCTGGAGGCACATTGATATGTTTTGACGTAATCTCACCGTCATTACATGTGTCAACGCTTCTTCTGAGATCGCTGTGCTTAATTGAAACAAAGCAATACACTCTTAGTGGCCGTAGCGATGCAAGCATAGCCGCTGTACAGTAGTGCTGAGAAACAGCATGGAACATCAACTCATCGAAGTTTGCAACAATTGGAGATCACTATAGAGGCCCCCCTGGAGGCACATTGATATGTTTTGACGGAATCTCACCGTCATTACATGTGTCAACGGGGGTAAAAGCGAGTCCAGTCCCCTTCAAGGCTAACAGGAGCCAACTGGACAAGTCCACCATATATTTCCACGGGAACCAGTAAAGCCCCAGAGTTCAGCTATTTGTCTTTTTAGCCTTTTAGCTGTTCTCTGACTGATTATTGCGGTTGGCTCCTTGGGAGTATCGTGGTGGTTGTGGTTTTGCAGGCTCTCATGAACTTAAAATAAGGGGCCAGGATCATTACACCTCCACTGAGAGAAAAGGGTGAATGATCCGGAACCAGTGAGCATGCTTGTCGTGTGTTCAGGAATTGGATAGTCTCCAACACTTCTAATGAAAACGAAACAACTCCCAATTATCAAAATGCAATTTTAGTCAAATGAAATAACTCCCAATAAAAATGAAATAACTCCCAATTATCAAAATTCAATTTTAGTCAAATGAAATAACTGTCTTTTTAGTCTTTTAGCTGTTCTCTGATTGATTATTGAGGTTGGCCCTTCGGGAGTATCGCGGTGGTTGTGATTTCGAGGCCCTCTTTTGAGTTGTAAGGGGCGGATCACTCACAATGAAGACAATGAATGGTCCAAGTGCAGTGAGCATGATTGCGGTTGTGTTCTTAAATTTTATTAAGCTTCATGCGCTCTGGACCAGCTGTTGGATAGTCTCCAACTCATTAGCAAGGAGTGAGTAGCTACGGCCTGCTCCGGGCTTTTGAAGTTTCAACTAGAAGTGACTGGAGGATATATGTATTTGAAGGCCTTTGAGGGCGAGGATGATGCTATATTTCATCCACAGTGGTATGATCTACCATCTTATCATTCATCACTATAGAGACACTTTGTGCAATATTTTGTATAAAGGTCTTAATCTTCAAGATGATCGATCATTGTTTGCGTCGAATGTTTGTCAATTGGCTGAACATTTTTGGCTGGTACTTTTCAGCAAAGTCTTCTTTAGTGATAAGGAGACTCATATTCAATTAGGCGATTATGTAAACCAACAACAACACATAATCCACAAACAGTCCTCGAAAAATCATTACATCGAAAGAAAGTGGCTCGTGGGCAGGCGGCATTATCGGCTTGTATTTTTTCGAAAATGGGTAAGGAAACGCTGTCACCATAAGTTCTATGCGCTGCCAAACGATGATAACCATTTTTTGAGGCCACAATTTACTACTAATGTTTATATCAAAGACTTTTGGTTTTAGTAAGAAGCCAACACAAGCCATACAACCATTTAAACAATACAGTTATTGCATGAGAAATTTCCCGGTCGTGTAATTTATCAATTTGGTGATATCAATCGGCCGCCTCGTTCTTGTCATTTAACGCCGCTAGATTATTTTCTGTGCAGCCATTTAAAAGACCGGGCTTACGTGAACAACCCGCAAATAACTAAATCTGTGAAAAATCAAATTTAGTGTTGCATCGACGAGATAAGTAAGGCCTTGTTGCAAAATGTGCGGACGTGTTAGAGGTGGATATTTGCCCGACATCATATTCCATTAATAACTCTTAAATTTCTACTTTACATTGCTATCAATAATACTGAAATTTTCCAAAAAAAGCTTGTGTTAGGCCACTTTACTCCTAAACTCAAAATTTCCCACCCATTATAACTCAAATTTGGCAGCACTTTTTTAACGGCTGAACATTTTTTCATCTGTTTAGCAACGGGATTTATTTTTAATGCGGTTCGATACTTAAACATAAATAAACTGATGTGTCAACGGTCGCCAATAAAAAAGTGTTGCCAACTTAAAGATCTATACCCCTATAAAAACACTCGATATAGGAGAAGAAGTTCAAGTTTTTCCTAAATTGGCATTTAAATTTAATTTTAAATATAAAAAAAAATAAATTTTTGTTGATTGAAGGCGATACTGTGCTGCTGCTTGACTGATAACGGCATTCTGTGTCAAATGTCATTAAAATTAATTCACTTTAAAGTAGCTTTTGTCTTTATTAGTGAAAAAAAACACACACACACGCACATAGTTGTGAAAAATATTGTTTTTGTTTTTATTATTAAATTTCTTTTTCCATTGTTTTGTTGCTGCTGTTGATAATTTCGGTTGCAAAATGAAACTGCCGCTTGTAACGCATGGAGAAATTTCCAATAAAACAACAGACAAAAATCAGTTGAATAATGAAAAGGGCTCTTTGAGCACTTCAATATTATCACCCAACCAACCAACCATCCATCTTGTATTCATTTTTTTTTGTTTTTCTAATTACACACGAGTATATTTACTTGTACGAATGAGTGTAATGTATGGGAGGATGGGAGGAATGAGCTAAAGATAATTTAACAACAAAACTAGGCTGATGGTATATTTTTAAACTTTCTATTTAATCTGTTAGAAAAATAATTGTGTTCGTGTTTGTATGTAGAAGCAACAAGTTGTTGCATATTTAACCTCCAACTAATGAAGGTTGTCGTCTAATTGACACACATAAAAGATGATAAAAATTGATATTAAGATGTGATGCTAGTCACAATTAGTCAGAAAGGAAAAACAAAATGTTCTAACGGTGCTCCGATAAGACCTATGGGTTTATGGCAATTATGTGTAAAATATCGGCCAAAGACTAGCCATGACTTTGGTGGCAAACCTCTATTTGGAGGTTCTTATTTTCAATGACTGATATATAGTGAAGTTCCATTGTCGTTAATGTGCCTAATTATCTCATCTTAGCTCTTGAATTGTTCTTAGCTTACGAACGCACACTTTTTCCGTTAAAATTTCCAGAAGTAAACAAGTCAAATAGTGTTAAATCACATGATAGTGGCGATCAATTAACATTGCTACAACATGAGATAACATGGCCATTGAATTTCTCATACCATGGTCTCATTGGCTGTGTTGCAAGTGGCAAGTGACATGATATTGTTGAAACGACATATCGTCCAAGTCCATATCTTTCATTTCTGACTATAAGAAGTCTGTTATTATCTTGCTATAATGAATACAATTCACGCTAACTGCTTAGCCAACCTCATATTTGTAGGAATACGATCCGGTGATACCGATCCACACTAAACACTCATTCTTTAATCGTAGTACGTTGAGTTTGGAAGGAGAGCCTTATAGTCACTTTATCCATTTGAATAATTTTGATCGTCTTCTGACGATTTTCAAATAATTCTCTATGCCTGCTCTATGCTCCTGGCAAGGAGTTATAATATCGATGACCTCTGCTATATCTTTTTCTCCTTAAATGGCTACATACAGCCGTGGTGATTCTAAGGCCGAAGGGAGAATAGCATTCCATGAGCTTCGGTCTTCTGCGCTTCTTCTTCAATTTTTAACATTTAGGTCTGAGAGATGTCCTTCGATCGTAGTTTTCGTCGTCCTCTCCTCCGGACGCCTTCAGATCATATTCAAAAATTCTTCTTACCGGCGCAGAATGAGTAAATTCTGCTATTTTCCGAAGATTGTTTCAAGTTACCTTGAGGTCTTCCTTGGAATTAGGAAATCTCTTTCCGTAAATCCTTGGCGACTTTCTCCCCTACCTGGCCAAACCAGTTGTAGAAGTTGTAGAAGCCTTGCTGATTACTCGACTGCAAGGACAATCTGCCCCTCATTGATTCGGAAGAAGGCGGTTGCGCCACTGCGTTTATTGAGGATGCAATTTTGTGACTTGTTCGCGGCAGTAACATTGCGCTGTGTGTTTGGATTCCATACTAGGAGCCACCCTCCCACACAATGATTTCTCTAGATGATGTGAGGACATGGAAGAGGAGGAGACGAGAAGGAGACTGCAATGACTCACAAAGAGTATGTTGGGAGCTTTTCTGATGTTTTATCATTAGGACTGAGATCAGGATCAGTTCCTTTTTAAGGTACAATGGTTAGTTTTCTGACTCATATCTGGACTGCACAAGTTTGTCCTTTGTACCTGTGCGCTGTATGGTTGGATTCCATACTAGGAGCCACCCTCCCACACAATGGTTTCTGTAGAGGATGTGATGACAAGGAAGAGGAGGAGACGAGAATGAGTCTGCAATGACTCACAAAGGATATGTTGAGAGCTTTTTTGATGTTTTATCATTAGGACCGAGATCAGGATCAGTTCCTTTTAAAGGTTGGTTTTCTGACCCATACCTGCACTCCGCAAGTTTGTCCTTTGATTGATTGCTTACCTTGGATAGTGGACCTTATTGACAGCTTATTCCTCTGCATCTATCGCGCCATCATCATACTCCTTCTTCTTTCTCTCTTTATTGTCATCCTTTTACACTGGTTTGTTCTCTTTATCTTCTCTTTTATATCTTAATTTTTTTTCTACTTCGAAGGTACCACAAAGGGGTCAACAAATGGACCCAATTAGGCTACGGAAACACAGCTACCTATCGAATATAACCTAAACTAATAGTTTTTTGTAGACAGCATACACCACTACAATCTGCGAGAGGTTCAGAAACAACAAACAATCCCTCAAGTCGCTAGATAGATACGAAGAATGATGATGAAGATTATTGCGAACTAGATAAGAATTCCACGCAACTGCTATTTAAGATGTACTATTGTCTTTAATCTCAATTGTTAAACAACTGAAGCTTAACTGAAAAATAATAATTTCCTAAATCATACCTTCTGGAAAATTTTAATCACACTCGAGTCATGTCACAAACAAAATTCCTTCAAAAAATAACATCTGGCTCAACTTGACGCATGATGTTAGAAGCTTTAGCAATAAATCCCAAGAAGAGAAGATGTCTTTCACCTTTATTGGATCATTCAGCTAGAGTTATACTAAAATGTGTAAAAGTTTGTTTGACTTTTTATATTTTAATTCAGAACTCAACTCATTAATAAGTCACTATCTAAAAACTTACGTGACATAAACAAAATTGTTTATTTTTAACCCAAATAGTTTCAAAATAGGAAATTTTGTTAAAAATCACGTTTCAATTGATACAAGCGATACACAAACGACAGTAAGTTATTTTGAATTTTCTTGAAAACTGCGAAATGTGCTTTTTATTTTATGAATTAAAAAGCTCTAAACTTGAGAGCAATGAATCACTTGCTGAATAGCAAACAGCAACTCATTTTTAAGGAAAGAACGGTTCTTTTTAAAAATCGGTCTTTTAAAAGAAAAAAAAAATAAATATTTCTGCTATTCTGCTTCTTCTTAACTCTTAGGTGAAATGATTGCGCTAGTTGCGAAATAAAAAATATTTTTGGAGGATTAATTTATTGCGAAGGAATACCAATCGGGATTGGTTTTAACAATCCGAAAATTATGCGGTTTTTTTGGATTTTCTAAAAGTATGTGTCTTTTAGCGGACAATACTTTCATACTTCTGAGACCGCTATTAAGAAATTAAATCGACAGGCTCGATACAAAATGTGCGAATATCAATGGGTGTTCGACCAGGTCGTTCAACTAAAAACTTCCTAACAATTTAGGGTTATCCAAAACCACCACATGACGAATTTAAGCTGACCGACCATCAACATCGCCGTAGATTCCCTAAATTCATTCAGGAACAATCGGTTGGTTTTTCTGAAAAAATCATTTTTTTAAATGAAGCCCATTTTTACGTGTCAGGGTAAGACAACAAGCAAAATTGCCGCTTTTGGGTTTCTGAAAATTCCACAGTGGTTATTAAGAAGCCTTTGCATGGTCAGCGTGTCACTGTATGGTGCGCTATGTGGTCTGGAGGCATGATTGAGACGTTTTTTTCTTGGAAGATGAGGCTGGAAATGTGGTAACGATCAATGGATCACGCTATCGCGAGATGCTAACAAGTCAATTTTGGCCTATTGGGTTCTCTAAATACGACCCTATCTTTAGTGGACAATACTTTCGTGTCCTTAATTTTTGAATGTGGTTTAAGTTAAAATAAAAAAAAATGTGTTTCTCAGTTCCTTTAAATTGCCGTTTTCTCAGAGCTTGTTAACTGCTCCTACGTTATGTTCTTATAATATATCAATGATGGGAGTTGTATCACTATCAACATTTTGCTTATCTTTGGGATGAAATCGTGTTATCAACCTGACAAAAGCTGAAATTCTTTAATTAAGTGAAGTCTTTGGCTAGAGTCATCCAAATTTGTTGGGTTTCTTTTGTAAATTTCTTCTTCTTTGCAATAACCCCACAAAAAAGAAAAAAATCAGGTGCGGTGGGGTAAGGAGACCTGGGAGGCCAACGAAATGTGGAGTTTCTTGAAATCAGTTTATTGGGAAATTTTTGTCACGATTCTGTCCATAACAAGCGTGGCTATGTGACAAGTTGCTCCATCTTGTTGAAATCAAACAGATTTGAAAGGGATTCTCTTTCGGCGTAATTCTGGAAAGAAAAATTCTTTCAACATCTTTAAGTAACGGTCTCCATTGACCGTAACAGTAAGACCGTTTTCTTCGAAAAAGTAAAGCCCGACAATGAACCTTGAAGAAACTGCACATCATAATGTGACGCTAATTGCCCCCCCTCCCATTCACATTCATCAGTCTTTATGGATTACTCAACCATCTAGATTTGTGCTGCTGGGGGTATAAGGGAGCCCAGTCCCCTGAAGGCAAGCAGGGTGTCAACTGGAAGCTCCACGTTATTTCCACGGGGATCAGTAAGCCCCAGAGTTTCCCTAATTGACTCTTAAGACTTTTAGCTGTTCTCTGACTGATTATTGAGGTTGGCCCTTCGGGAGTATCGTGGTGGTTGTGGTTTTGCAGCCCCCGCATAAATTTGATTTAGTGGGCCAGGATCATCTTGCCTTTAATAACACCAACGGGTGAATGATCCGGATCCAGTGAGTATGTTAGTCATGTGTTCTGGACCAGGACTTGGATAGTCTCTAGCTCTTCAGCAAGGATCAGTGGTTTGCAACCATGCTTTGGAACCGCTGAAATTGCAACTAGGAATGACCTGTTGCTAGAATTAGTTCTCGGGCGTGAATGACGTTGCTTTTCATTCCCAGTAGTTTGATCACCATCTGATTAAGGCTTACGGCCAGGCGCAGATGTAAATCTTATCACGTCATGTGACGCGAAGAAGATCTAATTGTATCTGATGGAGTATCTGTGGATTAAAATTACTCCATATTTTTATTAACATTGCCGTTTAAATCAAAATGTGCCTCGTCAGAAGACATAAAAATGCAGTTCGAGACGTTTTCATTCTTTGACGCCATTTGATCTTGATGTTCTCACAAAATTCCAAGCGAATCGGGAAGTCTCTTGGGTTGAGTTTGTTTGTTAATTCAATCTTATATGGAAATAAGTTTAAATCTTGGTGCAAAATTGTCTGTAGTGACTGTCTGCTGTTACCCATATGAGCAGATAAGCTCTTTGTCGAAACTCGAAGATTGGATTGTATGGCAGCAGCTAAAGCAGCGATAGTTTGCTGCATGCGAACTGAGGAATCTCGATGATAAGGCCTTCTTGCGATTGTGCCACGCTCGGCAAAATTCTTCACGACCCTTATTATAGTCCATATGCTAGGAGGAGTGCCAAACGTGCGCGGCTATATTCTCTTTGGACGGAAACTAGGGATCCTAAAGCGTGAAAGCATTGCACTATCCAAATTCTTGTTTCATTGTCCCAATTCTCCATTTTAGTTAAATTTAAAGATCAATCTATAAAATAAAAATGGTACAGCTTGGTTACACAGAAAATAAGTTATTACGTTTTTTTTTTTTTTTTGTTTTTTTGGTAGCAGCTTTCATCAGCCACCCGGTATTTTTTTTTCGTTTGAACCAGCACCTGTGGTTATGGGAAGGAGGGAAGAGTAGTGTTTGTGGGCATTCGATTTTTTCAGGCAACATTGCCGATTTAGTCAAGTACCGTGCTACATTCTTTAGGAATAGGGATAGAGATGAGACAGGTTAAGTTAAGAGGAGGATAATGTGTTGTTTTACCAGGTGGAGATCTGCGGTGCGTTATAAGTCGGTGTCAAAACACTACACTGCGTATGAGTTTATCTTTCTTATATTAGCATGTGAAAGATCTGACTAGGTTCCATAGCCTTTGGATACCATAGAAAGATGGCACGGACGGACACTCTCCTCCTCCTTATTCTCATCATGGCAGTTGTAACAAAATTTATAGGAAGCTTAAGACTTCCAGTAAAGAGATTATGTGCAAAATTTTAATAAGTAGGTCCTGGGAAGATACCTAATACTCAGACATGATACGAAAGAGAGTAGCATATGATCTTTTAAACTGAAAATCTTAAAAGAGTTCAAGTGTACAGGTACTATTTGCGTGATAACAAGAGTAACAATAAAAAAGGCAGGTCTTAGGTCTTCCAGTAAACAGATTATTTCCAGAATTTTAATAAGTGGCTCTTGGGAATATAATAACAACCAGACAAATTTTTTTTTTAAAGAGAAGTAGCACTTCAGGCAACAATGCCTATTTAGTCAAGTACCGTGTTGCATTATTTAGGAAAGGGATAGAGAAGAGATGAGACACAGGAGGTGAAAGTAGAAGAATAGTTACGGAAATTAACTGTCGTATAAGACAGTACAGTGACCAGTGACCGACCATGCCTTCATCACTGACCAGCCCCACGGATAGTTAATTTTTATTTTTGTAGTGAAACAAAAAAACAAGGTCTTTGTTGGGAATCGAACCTACAAGTCTTATAAGGTACTACATTACCTTCTAGCCTATAGGGGCACCTAATTTGAATTTCTCTACATTGAAAGTGACAGGAAAGACGTCTGGAGGGAGTTTATTCTACATACGAACTGTTGTGCTAAAAATTTTGACAAAAGCTATCACGAATATCAATTATCAATTATTTTTTTGTGTGATAATCGCTGCTATAAATAAAGAGCTTTTGTGGAGAATTTATTCACATGCGTTATTAAATTTTACGGCTTTAATAAGACAAATAATTAATAACTATTCAAATTAACATATTTTTCAGTTTTTTTTGCAAATTTATAATTTTTCCATTTCTGGTAGGGCTTGCCTTTATGATGAACTAAATTTTTTTGCTAATTAAAGCAAGTAAAGTGGGGTGGTGGGCAACACACAAATGTGACTCAAAGCTATTTGAATATTTTTATTTTTTATTTCTAGCGAAAGGTGCGGTCTGAGTAATAAAAGAAAGCACTTCAAGACCTTTATCTTGGCGACATAAAAAGCAACAAAAAAGCAACATGGATGAAATAATATTTTAAATAAATTATGTATTTATAACTGTACTTGAGGTTTTATTTTTAATGAAAAGTTAAATAAAAGCCCTTAAACTATTTCTATAACATTTGCCAGAAAAACAGAAAAAAAGCAAAATGTTGCGAAATATTTTAAAAGACATCAACCTTAAACGAAAATAATCACATATCGTTTTGGTTAAGTGTGATTGATGGGTTGCTAAAAATGAAAACAAAAATAGATAATTTAATTTTCTAACAGAAAAACAAACAGTCTAAAGAAACAAATATAAAAAAAAAACAAAAACAAAAACAAAAACTTTTCCAAGAAATTTTTTGTGGAACAACAACAAAGTCAAAACACACTGATGAGTATTTCGTTTCGAATGTCTAAACTAAAAATTCAATTTTACTAATTAAAATTCTTGGTTGTTTAAGGTAAAAAACTAAAACAAAAACAAAACACTGAACCACCAATATTCACAATATAAAAGTGGTTCGCTTTGAAAAGACAGACAGACAGACAGACAGACAGACCGACAGACAATCAGATTTAAAGAAAGGAAGAGAGAAAGAAAAAGCGTACATGTGGGCAAAGCAGTGAAATTTAAAAATGAATTTATCTTTAAAAATCAATAAATACAAATTAAGTGTTTTTGTATCAGTTTTATTTTAAATTTTATCTTACACAACCAAATGAAACAAAACAGAATAATTAAATCGAATAGGGAAAGTAAAATTATATTGTTTTATTATTTAATTGTTAGAAGTCAAGTACCCGCCATAATTTCATTTCATTTTCTATTAGTGTTACCATCTACGGGAGGTGAACTATACGTTCTCTCTCTCTCTCGCTCTCTTTGTACTCTCTTTTTTTATATTTTGCATAAAACTTTGGTTTTTTTTCACTCGGTCGAACCAATGCCCAGTAGATGACCCCTACTCATGCAGTGCATTGTACCAGAACTAGGAAAACAGGTTATGGGAAGGAGGAAAGAGAGAGTCGAATCTCTGTGGAAATTCGATTTGAATTTTCCCACATTGAAAGTGACAGGAAAGACCTCTGGATAAAGATTATGCCACATACGAACTCTTCTGCTAAAAAAAGGAATTTTCCCTGTAGTGCGTAGTGCAATTCAATGGCCAATTGACTACAAATGGAAGCGCTCTCAACGAAAATCGAGTCAAAAGCTAAAACGTACGTGTTGTCTAATTTCGTTAGACCTCTTACCATTGTAGCAACAATAAAACAGTGAAATACAACCTACATTGCGTCAATATTCTAGAGAATCAGTAGAGTTGGATATCCTACCGATTCCAATGAGCCTCTTGACCTGTACGCGGTCGAGCAACTCCAACATAGACTTTGGAGGAACCGGCCCATACATAAGCGTTGTATTCCATCTTTGGACGGATATAGATGGTTTAAATAGTACGAAGATCGGATGGAGTGAAGTATCTCTTACACCGTTCTAGAAAAGCGAGGCACTTGAAAGCTTCTTTAGAAACCTGAAAAATGTGTTTAGCCCTTCGAACATCACACTGAATTTTCATGCCAAGAACATCAAGAGCTTCCGATTCCGTAATACCTATATCACCCATAATAACAGATGCAGCACAATTTTCGAACACAGATCTGTGCATAAATATGCAACAGTGCGTCTTACTGGCATTTAAATCGACTCTATTCGCACGACCTCATTCGGAGATCGCCGCGAGATCGTGATCATTCATCTTCTGCCTTTTGTAACTCACCTTCAACCGGTTGAATCTATTACCAAATAAATACGAATGACAAATGGTGATGTCATCTTAAATTGTTTACGAAATCAAAAAGGTTTAGTGTAAACTACAGGGTCTCTGCCGGGATACTATTTTGTTTTGCTGCCATTTTGGTAAACATTAGCCTTGAGAGTACATATTTGACAGTCATGAAGTAGACACATGGCAAATTTATTATAGAAAAATATTCGACAAACCAACGTGTTTTAATCCTTAAAACCTTTTATCAACATCAATTACCGATTACTGTGACGATGAGAAAGTTACGTGAAATTTCTGGGAGGAACAAAGTGCCAACAAAACGCACTGTTTGTCGTGTAGGGAATAATTTCGAAGAAGGAGCGTCTGTAGGTGATAGGCCCAAGCATGGACCACAACGTACCACAAGATCGGCTAAAAGCATTCGACAAACCAACGTGTTTTAATACTTAAAACCTTTTATCAACATCAATTACCGATTACTGTGACGATGAGAAAGTTACGTGAAATTTCTGGGAGGAACAAAGTGCCAACAAAACACACTGTTTGTCGTGTAGGGAATAATTTCGAAGAAGGAGCATCTGTAGGTGATAGGCCCAAGCATGGACCACAACGTACCACAAGATCGGCTAAAAGCATTACTGCGGCTCGATAAAGTGTTCAAAACAATCCATCAACCTCAATTCGACTTCATGCTCAGCAGCTTGGACTTTAAAGAACAACTTTGGCTACATAATTGCAACAAGGATTTGCATTTGTTTCCCCATAGATTCAGTTGGCAGAAGAGCTTCTTCCACAAAACCATTTACGCCGCTGTACATATGCCAATAGGATGTTCTAGCTCGCCAATGACAACACTGATTTTCTAATGAGTGACGAGGCACATTTTTATATGAATGGATGTGTGAATAAACAGAAAAGTCGGTTCTGGGGAATGGCAAACCCTTAAATTATTCAACAGTCACCTTTGCATCCCTTAAGAGTGACAGTCTGTTGTGCAATGTGGTTAGGAGAAATCATTGGACCTCACTTCTTTGAAAATGAAAACGGTGTAACGGTAACTGTAAATGAGGGGCGATATCGTGATATGATTGAAAAGTTTTTAACGCCACAACTGCATGCTTTGGGCTTGATTAATATGTGGTATGCATGATAAGATTTACGTCAGTACCTAGCTAAGCCATAACCTGACGGTGGATCATAACACTGTGGATGAAATGTAGCGTCATATTCGTCCTAGGAAGCCTTCTTATACGTATATCCTCCGGTCACTCCTAGTTGCAACTTCAAGTGCTCGGAACAGGCCGCAGCCACTCCCTCCTTGCTGAAGAGTTGGAGACTATCCTGGTCCAGAACGCATGAAGCTTAATAAAATTTAAGAACACAACCGCAATCATGCTGACTGTACCTGGACCATTCATTCACACAACTCAGAGAAAGGCCTCGAAACCACAACCACCATGTTACTCCCGAAGGGCCAACCTCAATAATCAGTGAGAGAACAGCTAAAGGGATAAAAAGACAAATAGCTGAACTCTGGGACTTAACTGATTCACGTGGAAAGATATAGTGGTGTTGTCCAGTTAGCTGGCTTCTGCTAACCTTTTAGAGGACTGGGCTCCCTTTTACCCCCGTTGACACGTGAGATTCCGTCAAAACATATCAATGTATCCCTGGAGGGGTTAACATAAGGTATCAACAATGACAACGGAATTACTGCGAGACCTCTTTTCATAACAAGTTATTTTCAAGAAATGGTGATATTCAATGGCTTCCACGGTCGCCTGATTAGCCTGATCCGGACTTCTTTTTGTGCGGATATTTGAGAAGCAAGGTTTATGCAAACAAACCAGAACGCCTTGAGCAACTCAAACAAAATATTCGTGATGAAATTAATGAAATACCGCGTGAGATGCGTGAGCATGTAATGAAAAATGTGCTAAAAAAAGAGCTCGCATTCGTGAGACTAACAGAGGCGGACATTTATCTGATATTGTATTCCATACATAATTGCCGATGTAAAATAAAATAAAAAATTATAAACAAAGTAGTATACTTTCCCAGCGGACACCCTGTATTTCCCTAAAATTTGTTTTAAGTAGTGGATTCTTATTTTTTTTAGAAAAAATATGTCTTTACTGATGAAAGCCCCCCCAGGGGCACATATATATGTTTTGACGGAAATCTACTGTCATTACATGTGTCTTCGGGGGTAAAAGGGAGTCCAGTCCCCTTCAAG
This sequence comes from Trichopoda pennipes, assembly GCA_030448955.1. Lineage (NCBI taxonomy): Eukaryota > Metazoa > Arthropoda > Insecta > Diptera > Tachinidae > Trichopoda > Trichopoda pennipes. Next base: position 9,224,160 of record JASKUP010000002.1, read on the forward strand.
ACTAGTAGGAGCCAACTGAACAATCCACTATATTTCCACGGGAATCAGTAAAGCCCCAGTGTTCAGCTATTTATCTTTCTGGACTAGGAGTTGGATAGTCTCCAACTCTTCAGCAAGGAGGGAAGCCTGCGGCTTGCTTCGGGCTTTTGAAGTTGCAACTAGGAGTGACCGGAGGATATACGTATCTGAAGGCCTTCTAGGGCGAGGATGACGCTACATTTCATCCACAGTGGTTTGATCCACCATCTGGTTATGGCTTAGACAGCTAGGTACAGATGTAAATCTTATCACGTATTTAGTGATGAAAGCATAAAATAATTCATAAAAATGCTTTTAAAGGCATTTAATTCTGTTTTCCTTTTTGAACATTAAAAACAATTTTATTGATTTTAATTGAAAATCATTGACGTTTGTTAAACACTCTGGCAATTTGTAAACAAGTATTTGAAATCCAAAACAAATGTTGAATTTGATTGTCTTGGGAAACAGAAGTAAAAATAAAATACCAGTTTTTAAAAACTTAAAACAAAACAAAAAAAATAAATAAATGAATAGAATTTGAAAAAAAACAGAAGAAACATACAGATTTTCAAGGTCAAGTCAAAAATCAAAATCTATCTTGTTAAACAAAATCTTTTAAATAAAATTAACACACATTTGAATGTGTGTTGGACGACCCACAAGAAAATAAGAAACAATCACAATCTAAACATGTTTTCTTCAAAAAAAAACAACAACAACAAAAATTAGTATTAAAATGAATAGTTTTCATCTGACTTTAAACTTTAAAACAAAAATACAAAAATAATATATATACGAGGTCAGTCTAAAAATTACCCAATCCCATGTGTGGATAGAGAGGAACGTTAACTTAAATTATATCTCAGTAAAAAAATCTACACGATTTTATTTAATTTCCTTTCAGTTAGAGAGGAAGAGCTTGTCAACAAATGACTGTAATTGAATTTTAAACCACCAGTGTGGACTCGCTACTCATAGAACTGGAACCACTAATGAATTCAAGATTGGTCATCAATATAAATTATCAATAATATGATCAATTTTATTTAATGAAAAGATGAACGTCATTGCGCATCATTAATGGAAGAAGTGATAAACACAGAAAAAGTGTGGTAAACAAATGAAAACGTAAAAAGTATTCGGCGACACATATTGAGGTTAGGAAGTAAATCATCTTCAAACTCACACTCTTTTTTGATAAATTCAAATTTGTTTTCTTCAATGTCAAGTAGAAATAAGGGAATTAATAAAGGAATATGAGGCCGGGTAAATGTCCATCCCCAGCAAGTCAGCAGACGGCCGCTTTTTTCATCAAATTTTAAAGCATATTTTATCACAAAGCTACGCTTATATCTTCAATGCAGCGCCGAATTTTATGTTTTAGAACTGCAGTTACTTCTGGACTTTTCATGTAAACTCGAGCCTTTAAAGGAGCCCAGAGAAAATAAATCAACGTTGTTTACTTACAAGAATCAGGTGGTCAATTAACATCCCTAAATCGAAATATTATGTGACCGAAAAAACTTCTGATGCAATAATGTCACTGTTTTGGTGGCTTTGCTTTTGACGTTGTCTTGCTGATACAAAAGCTCACTAAAGTCACCAATGGAGGCCACCAAAAATTGGTCATCAAGGTTTCGAAGCGCAGAGAATTCACGGTGAAGGCGTTTTCAGAATCATTTTCGAAAAACGGCGGGGCGATGATGCCGCTTTACCACAAACCGCACCATACAGTCTTTTTATTTAGATGTAATAGTCTTTCGCGGATTTTTTTATCCGCAAAGTAACAATTTTGTTTTCTTTTTACATAATCGCTAAATGGAAATGAGCCTCTTCACTAAACATGATTTTATTGAAATACGCATTGTTTTCGTTCAGCTTTTCAAGCAGCCGATTCACACACCTTCGACGCAAACAATGGTCGCTCGGGCTTAATTATTAAACAAGTTAAACTTTATAAAGGCGAAGATGAACATCTTTAGGCAAAAAAGTGCGCAAAGTGCCTCTGATGATGCCCAATTGCTGCAAACGTTATTAAATTGATGTTCCAGGTTCATTCCCAACAATTTATTGTATAGCGGCTATGTTTGCATCACTACAGCCATCATAAATGTATTGTTTTGGTCTATTGCCAAAAATAATACCCTGAGCCTCTTGACCACTTTCTTGACCAGCAGTAGCGTTTTCAGCCGATCTTACAGTACACTGTGGTCGAAGCATGGGCCTATCACCTCTTTCTTCGAAATCATTCAATACACAATAAAAAGTGCGTTTTGTGGGGCATGCTGTTTCTTCCAAAAATTTCCCGTAACTTTCTCATCGTCACAGTAATCGATGATTAATTTTGATAAAATGTTTTAACGATTAAAAAATTTAAATTTGTCATGTGTCTACTTCACGACTGCCGAATATGAACTGTCAAGACTAATGTTTACTAAAATGGTGGCAAAGCACAGTAGTACATCTTTCTAGCGGACACCCTGTACTTAATGGAAGATTTTGCAGAAGATAGCAAGTCGTAGATTTAGTAAATAGGCCCCAAAACAAAATCCCCGTTGATCCTGTTAATAACCTCCCCGGGGGAACATTGATATGTTTTGACGGAATAAAGGGTAAAAGGGAGCCTAGTCCCATTCAGGGCTAGCAGAAGCAAATTGGACAATTCCACTATATTTTATCGGGAACCAGTAACGTCCCAGAGTTCAGCTGTTTGTCTTTTTAGCCTTTTAGCTATTCTTTGACTGATTATTGTGGTTGGCCCTTCGGGAGTATCGTGGTGGTTTCCAGGCCCTCGTTTGAATTGTGTTTGGTCGAATCATTCACAATGAACACAATGAATGGTCCAGGTCCAATGACCATGATTGCGGTTGTATTCTTAAATTTTATTAAGCTTCATGTTATTTTTTTCGCTCGGACCAGTACTCATGGGATGACCCCTATTCATGCAGTGCATTGTACTAGAACTAGAAAAATAGGTTATGGGGACGAAGAAAGCGGGAGTAATGTTTGTGGACATTCGATTTGAATTTTCCCGCATTGAAAGTGAGGGGAAAGACCTCTGGAGGAAGTTTATTACATATACGAACTGTTCTGCTAAAAAACGAATTTTCGCATAGTGCGATTCAGGGGCAAAACGACCACAAATGAATGCGCTCTCAACGAAAATGGAGTCAAACGGAAAAATGTACGAATCACGGCAACAAGTTCTCTAATTTCATTAGAGCACTTACCATTTTAGTAACGATAAAACAGTGAAATAAAAACTACATTGCGTCGATGCTTTATTGAATGAATAGAGTTGGATACCCTACCGTACCCAATGAGCATCTTGGCCCTCTCCTGTCCGCAGTCGAGCAACTTCAAAATACATATTGGTGCCCCTGTAGGCTAGTAGGTAGTATACTAGCTTGTAAATATGGGGGTTGTGGGTTCGATTCCCAATGAAGACCTTGGTTGTTTTTTTTCACTATAAAAAAAAAAATTGACTGTCGGTGGGGCTGCTAAGCGATGAAGGCATAGTCACTGGTCGCTGTGCTGTCTTATATACTTTCACCACCTGTTTCATCTATGCTCTATCCCTCTCCTAAAGAATGTAGCACAGTACTGACTAAATTGGCATTGTTGCCTACCACTAGTAGTGCTACTTCTCTTAAAAATAAAAAATATTGGGGCTCCGGCCCATATATGAGAGTTGTATTCCATGTTTGCACGAATGTAGATGGTATAAAAAGTAAGAAGATTGGATGGAGTGAGGTATCTCTTATACCGTTTTAGAAAACCTAGGCACTGAAAGCTTCTTTAGAAACCTGAAAAATATGTTTAGTCCATCGAACATCACACTGAATTTCCATGCCATGAACATTAAGAGCTTCCGATTCCGTAATATTTATAACACCCATAGTAACAGGTGCAGCACCATTTTCGAACACAGATCTATGCGTAAGCATGCATCATTGCGTTTTGTTGGCACGTTGTTTCTACCAAAAATTTCACATAACTATGAGAAAGTCACAGTAATCGACGATTCATTTTTATAAAATGTTTTAAGGATTAAAACACGGTTATTTATCGAATAGTTTTCCATAATAAATTTGCCGCGTGTATACTTCACGACTGCCAAATATGAACTGCCCAGACTAATGTTTACCAAAATGGTGGCAAAACAAAGTAGTATAGCTTCCCGGCGGACTTTGGAAAGCTTTTTTAAGCTTTTCGTTTTTATTTTTCCTTTCCCTACTTAAAAGTCCGATCCAAGAAATTTGTTTAAAGCTGAGCGGTAATAGCAAGACTGCCCTCGTAAAATAAGAAGTAGAAACGGTTAGCCAAAAATAAAAACAAAAACAGTAATAAGAAACAAGAAATACCGTTGATGTGCAGTCAACTGTAATGTTTATATTTGTTTAGGCAAATATTATGTCGTTACTACGTTACGTTATGGCATTTTTTTTCCAAGTCTAGCGTGACGCTTACAAAACAAAAAACTCCAAAAAAATTAGATTTTTTTGAAGTAATTTTTGATGTGCCAACAGAAGTAAAACAAAAATTGTTTGAAAAACTTTACTTCAGCGTGGTTGCCAACGGCAGCCGACATTTTAATGTTTTTCGCTTTAATGTTTCAAAATTTGTTGTTTTTCGTAACAACAAAAAAACACCTGCTACAGCAAATTTTTTGTTTTACATTTAATTTAATAGACCAGCAAAAGTGTTAAATGTTAAAAAGAATTTGATTTAACTTTCCTTAAATAATTAAATATTTTAAAATGAAATCAATTAAGAAACTTTAAAAAAAATTTCAACCATGCAAAGAAATTAAATTGACACAGATTCGCCGCTTTAAAGTTATGCGTTAGAGGGAACAGGCTCTATGGAACTTTTGTTTTTATCAAACAAACCAGTTTAAATCAGTTTAAACTGAATGAGAATTTTTAGAAGATTAGAAAAACAAAGCTGAGTTTGCTATTTTCCAGTAACTAAAAGTTTAATATTTCGGTTTGTTTAAGAAGAATTGAGTTGTCATGGTTTGGCATGTCGTACCCAATGCAGTTGGCTCGCCTAAAGTTTTTCTTCAGAATGAATATTTAGACATAATTTCCATTTTTCAAGTCAAAGTCACTTTCATGTCATTTTTAGATTATTTTTATTTCATGATAATTTTTCAAGCTTTTCCTTGGAGTCAACTGGATATCTATTCTAGAACTCCTTAACTGTAGCCGAAAACTGTTTGCTTTTAGTAAATTTTGGCTATTCAAATCTTAAATCATAAACAAGCATTTTTCCATTCCATATGATTTAGGTCGTCGTCTTGCTGAAAACTCAATAAAAAAGAAACTGCTCTTAGTTAGGAACTAAATTGTCGGTCAAATGATTAAATATCAACGATTGAGCTGTCATCCTTTCGCTTTTATATTGTAAAGAGTTCGAGAATTTTAAGCACGACAGGTGGCAGCCCCGTCGCCTAGAAACGACTACGGTTGGCTAATAATCCTCTCAGAAACAGGAATAAAGCATAATCAGACCGATCTTATAGCGCCAATGAGAACAAGATAATGGTGCCTAGTGGATGCCATATCCTCCCAAGAGGAGTAATCATCTTTCGTAATGAAGCTCGCTTCGTATAATTAGGCGATTTTATAAACAAAGAAAATCGTTGCAATGGGACTCACAAAATTCACAAACAATCCTCGAGAAACATGGAAATGCCATCACTGTGAATTCCCTATGCCTCCAAACTTAACTTTTTGTGGCCTCCATAGGCTAATGTTGACAACAGTAGCTTCCTCAGCAATATTGGAGACATAAGAAATTTCCGGTCAAGTAATATCTCGATTTTCCGATGTCAGTTGAACTCCTGGTCCTCCTCGGGGGCACATTGATATGTTTTGACGGAATCCTACCGTCATTACATGTGTCTTCGGGGATAAAAACAAGCCCAGTCCCCTGAAGGCTGGCAGGAAGTCAACTGGGAGCTCCATGTTATTTCCACGCGAATCAGTAAGCCACAGAGTTCAGCTAATTGGTTCTTTAGCTTTTTAGCTGTTCTCTGTCTGACTATTGAGGTAGGCCCTTCGGGAGTATCGTGGTGGTTGTGGTTTCGCGCCCCTCATGAATATTGATTAAAGGGCCAAGATCATCTCATCTTTACTGAGAACAATGGGTGAATGATCCGGATCCAGTGAGCATGCTTGTCATGTGTTCTGCACCAGGAGTTAGATAGTCTCCAGTTCTTCAGCAAGGAGTGGTGGTTGGCGACCCTGCTCCAAAACCTCCGAAATTGCAACTAGGAATAACCTGTTGCTAGAAATTAGTCCTTGACTTCCTAGGACGCGATGCACGCGTTTTGACCACCGTCGAGTTATAGCATACACACGTTAGGCGCCGACGTAAATTATATCACGCATAATGACATATTTTTAAATACTTAGTATACAACGTTACCATAATCAAAAGCTTAAAAAATATAAAACAGTTCTAGGATTTTCTGACTCCAATGTTAATTAGTATTTTTGGCCGCTGTAAATAATGTTTATTTAAATTAATGAAACTTGGCTTCACCTTTTGTGCAGTTGCTGAATAGTAAAACTTTAACAATACAAAAATAAATCATAAATTTCTCACACTCATTAAAATTAAATAATTAAAAAAAATATCTCTGCGCATCCTTACCCTAGAGGTCAAAAACATAATTTTTTGTTAAATGTCAAGTGACACTTTTGCACAAAACATTTTTATTTTTATATGAACTGCCCCTCCCCCCTCAATCTGGTTTCAGTTTTAAAGTGTGAATTATAAGTATTTTTATATTCAGCTATTCAGTTTTCAAGAATTCAAAGTTCTTTACAATTTTATCGCAAGTTTTGTGTTTGTAATTTTTGTTTTTGGAATTTTCCATAAATTAGAATTCATATTTCACATGTGCACTTTAAAAAGTAATAAAATAAAATAAAAAGTAATTATTTCCAAGTTCTATTTATGTGATGAGTCAGGTGAATATAATTACAACTGCATTGACAAAAGAAATAAAATAATAAAAAAAATTTTTTTCAAACAAAATATTAATTGCAATTTGTTTCGTTTTGTTAAAAACACTTTAAAAAACACTTTTGCAATAAGAAAATTTTCAAGCTAATTTTGCTAATGAATACGAGTTCTTCAATTTAAATTTTCGTTAAAATATGGAATTGAATCTTAAAATAATGTTACATGTGCCCCCGATGGCACATGTAATGATGGTGGATTTCGATCAAAACATATCAATGTGCGCCCGGGGGGGAAATACTGCGATATGCGTAATAAGATTTACATCTGTATTTAGCTGTGTAAGTCATAACCAGATGGTGGATCATACCACTGTGGATGAAATGTAGCGTCATCCTTGCCCTGGAAGGCCTTCATATACGTATATCATTGAGTCACTCCTAGTTGCAACTTTAAGATCTCGGAGCAAGCCGCAGCCATTCACTTCTTGCTTAAGAGTTGGAGACTATCCAACTCCCAGTCCAGAACGCATGAAGCTTAATATAATTTAAGAACACAACGGCAATTATGCTCACTGGACCTGGATCATTCTTTGTGAATGATCCGACCCACACAACTTAAACGAGAGCCTCGAAACCACAGCCACCACGATACTGCCGAAGGGCCAACCTCAGTAATCAGTCAGAGAAGAGCTAAAAGGCTAAAAAGACAAATGGCTTAACTCTGGGGCTTTACTGGTTCCCGTGGAAATATATTGGATTGTTCAGTTGGCTCCTGCTTGTCTTGAAGGGGACTGGCCTCCCTTTTACCCCCGACACCATTGTAAAGACGGTGATATTCCGCCAAAACATATCAATGTGCCCCGGGGAGGAGTATTTTAACACTCATCCATGTTTTTGGATTTAAGCACACAAAAATTCCTTTATTGTGACTATAAACAGAGTGCCCGTTTATAATTTTTGATTAAATGAAAGAGAATGGCGCTTATATTGATTAATGTTTTAATTGATGTCAGCAATTATAGATGGAATATAATATCAGATAATTGTACGCCTCTGTAAGCTTTACAAATGCGAGCTCTTTTGAGCACATTTTTTACTAAATTCTCACACATTTCACGCGGTACTACATTAATTTCATCACAAATATTTTGGTTGAGTTGCTCAAGCGTCTCCGATTTGTTTGCCTAAACCTTTCTTTTCAGATATCCCCGCAAAAAGAAGTCCGGAGCAGTCAAATCAGCCAACCGTGGAGGCCAATCAACATCACCATTTCTTGAAATAACTTGTTGTGGAAAGAGGTCTCGCAGTAATTCCATTGTTATCCTGGCTGTATGCGATGTGACACCGTCTTGTTGATACCACATGTTAATCAAGCCCAAAGCATGCAGTTGTGACATATCACGATATCGTTCCCCATTCACAGTTACCATTACGCCAAATTCCTTTTCAAAGAACTAAGGTCCAATGATTCCTCCTAAAAAAATTGCACACCAGACTGTCACTTTTAATAGATGCAAAGATGACGGTTGAATAATTTGTGATTTTCCCATACCCCAGAACCGAATTTCCATTCAAATGAAAATGTGCCTCGTCACTCATTAGGATTTTTTTAATGAAAATCTGGGTTGTCATGGGCGAGCTGTTACATTCTATTGGCATATGTACGGCGGCGTAAATGGTTTTGTAGAAGAAGCTCTTGTGTCAACTGAATCTTATATGGAAGCAAATACAAATCCCTAAGCATAATTGGTACCAAAGTTCTTCTTTGAGAACCCAGCTCCTGAGCACGGCAACGAATTGAGGTTTTGGATTATTTTAAACACTTTCTTGAGCAGCAGTAATGTTTTTAGCCGATCTTGTAGAACGTTCTGTTCCAAGCTTAGGCGCCTTTCTTCGAAATCATTCACTACACGATAAATAGTGCCTTTTGTTGCAATGTTGTCTCTCTCAAAAATTTCATGTAATTTTCTTATGGTCACAGTAATCGATTATTGATTTTGTTAAAATATTTTATCGACTAAAACACGTTGGTTTATCGAATATTTTTCCATAATAAATTTGCCACGTGTCTACTTCACGACTGTCAAATATGAACTCTCAAGGCTAATGTTTACCGAAATAGCGGCAAAATAAAGTAGTGTAGCTTCCCGGCGGACACCCTGTATTTATTTAGACATTTTATTTTTATATTGAATAGAAGTTTTTTGTTCCTTAATAAAATTTTGTGTAGGTTTCTTTTGTTAATCTGTAACATTTTACAGTTTTTTGTTGACAAGAAATTTAGTTTTGTAATTTATGTCGAATAGTTTTTTGGGCGACTGTACATAATTAATGAATACTATTGGGGTAGAAAGTAAATTGTGTAAAAAATTATGAAATTTCAAGAATAAAGTTGTAATCCTTTGACATTTATTTATTAAAATACTGGGAAATTTTAAGCAGGGAACGTTACACCCTTGAGCAAAGAATTTTAATTGTGAAAATTTACTATCAAAATGGTTAAAACTTTACTGTATCGCTTCCTTTTTTTCGCTCCTTCTAAGACTGCTGTGCGTAATTGAAAAGATTATTTTAAGACGGCTTTTTCCATACAACTCAGTTTTCTTGGCAATAATTTATTTTAACATAAGCAAGTTTTCCAAAGCTGGGAGTATTCTTATATTTAAATCAACTTTTTTATATTATTTGCACAACACAACACTAACAACTAATATTTGTATTTTAATGTTCTTAACAAAAAAGAAATTGACATAAGACTGGTAATAAAATAGTGTAAAAATAAATAAGCTGTACAAATATAAATATTTTTATCTTTACCGCTCTAAATTTTATTTTATATTATTTATGAGGAGAGTGAGCGGTGAGAATTGTTATCTTTTTATTACGTTATGAATTATATCGTAAATATAAAAGAAAATTATGATAAGTCAGCATATGGAACAATACAAACGAAATTCATATTTCTTTGAATTAGCACCAGAAATTTCCAAATAAGCAGTCAGTAACATGAGTAACTGAAGCAACTGTGCAGGAAAAGTTATTTTTTTTTTCTTTACAGTTTTTAAGAATTTTTAAATTATTGCAGTTGGGAGTTTGATGTAGAATTGCAATTCAGAAACAAATTACTACAATAGTGTGCGACAAAATAAATGCACATACAAACTTCCTTTTATTTATAAATTGTTGAATTCCTTAAGCAATTGTCTGTAGGTACTTTTTAATTATTTGTAATCGCGATGGAGTTTACTGCTTTATTTAATGTCGGCAATTATGTATGGAATACAATATCAAATAAATGTTTTTACGATTCATAAATTTACGGTTTAATAGCTTTATAGTGTTTTAACATACTTCCACAATTGTGGGATATAAGCAACCAGGTCACAAGAGGGGCAGAACCGCAAGTAAGTAGTGTAAGCTAGTAGGTAGTGTACTATCTTATCAGACTGGGGGTTGTGGGTTCAATTCCTAACAAAGACCTTGAATGTTTTTTTCACTACAAAAATAAAAATTGACTGGCCGGCGGGGCTGCTGTCTTATACGACAGTTAATTTTCGTAACTATCCTTCTACTTTCACCACCTGTCTCATCTCTTCTCTATTCCTTTCCTAAAGAATGAAGCATGGTACTTGACTAAATGGGCATTGTTGCCTGAAGTGCTACTTCTCTTTAACACAAAAAAAAAAAAATATCAGATAAATGTCCGCGTCTGTTAGTCTCGCAAAGCCGAGCACTTTTGAGCACATTTTTCATTACATTATCACACATTTCACGCAGCATTTCATTAATTTCATCACGAATATTTTGTTTGCGTTGCTCAAGCGTTTCTGGTTTGTTTGCCTAAATCTTACTTTTCAAGATATCCCCACAAAAAGGAAGTCCACAGTAGTCAAATCAGGCGGCAGTGGATGTCAATCAACATCACCATTTCGTGAAATAACTTGTTGTGAAAAGAGATCTCGCAGTAATGCCATTGTAATCCCGGCTGTATGCCGTAGTAAGGTCCAATGATTCCTCCTGACAAAATTGCACACCAGACTAACACTTTTAATGGATGCAAAGGTAACGGTTGAACAATTTGAGGGTTTCCCATTTCCCAGAACCCACTATACTGTTTACTCGCAAATGAAAATGTGCTTCGTCGCTCATTATGATTTTTTTAAGAAAATCGGTGCTGTCATGGGCGAGTTGTAACAGCCTATTGCCATATGTACGGTGGCGTAAATGGTGTTGTGGAAGAAGCTCTTGTGTCAGCTGATTCTCATAAGGAAACAAATGCAAATCCTTGTGCAAAATTGTGGCGAATGTTGTTCTTTGAACACCAAGCTCTTAAGCACGGCATCGAATTGAGGTTGATGGAATGTTTTGAACACTTTCTTGAGCAGCAATAATGTTTTAAACCGATCTTGCAGTACGTTGTGGCTTATGTTTGGGGCCTATCACTTACAAACACTCTTTCTTCGAAATCACTCACTTCACGATATATCGTGCTTTTGGTTGACACGTTGTTTCTTCCAAAAATTTTACGTAACTTTCTCATTGTCACAGTAATCGATGATTAATTTTGATAAAATATTTTAACGATTAAAACAATATTATTCCATAAAAAATTTGTCACGTGTCTACCTTTCGACTGCTAAATATGGACTGTCAAGACTAATGTTTATCAAAACAAAGTACTATACCTTTCCGGCGGACACCCTGTAATTTTATTGATTTTGTTCACGTAGAACAAATTTGAGATATTGCAGCGTTTCTTTTTAATTAAATTCCATCTGGTGTTTAAACATCTAAATTAGAAGGTTTTCCCACGCGTGAGTAAGCTCCATATTGCTGTGCATGTGAGAAGCATGGATTGTCCAAACTTAATCACACACCTAAAACGATTGTCTTGTGCTTTGTTGATTGTCCTTGCAAAAATAACCAGGAAATGAACTCATTTGAATGGCATAACTGTCGGGTTTATTGGGATATGTGACAACAGTACGTCTTTACCTTTGAATTTTCCAGTCAAAATTGTTGTTGCCTCAACAACACTGTTCATCATTTTCCTGACTGAGAGTCTGGGTTCCATTGCAAAGATATGGTGGATTTATATTTCAAAGAAGTATGAGGGGTATGTCAATTTTTAATGTAAGAACGTGCGGTGGCATGCCCGGCAAAGCTAGCGAAGTCAAGCATTCAGTTGGGTAGTCGGCAACTTTATTTTGACTCAGCACAGTATTAATGAACTTATTTGTTATTGTTTGGCCGGATATTCCCTCCTGAATGCTAAAGTTGATGGTATTGACAACGAAGTTTTTGGTGACCAATTTAGCACGCGTACTGAGTCACCGATGATTTCTTGCAATGCTTGGGAAAACTTTTTTCACCAATTCCTCTATGCTTTCAGCAGTTTGCTGACTGTTTACACACGGATGGAAATGTTAATATTGATGGTGATCATCACCGAAGTCATTTGTAGTGCGGGATTCAAAGCTTGACGGCGCACATTACACAAAACATACTTAGACATGTCATACCTTAATAATCCACTTACTTAACCCACAAGTCTTATGAATGCGAGGGTAAACATGTCGATATGATATTGATAACACACTTAATTAACATGCATTTATAAATGGATGAAATTCGAGGCAGCACCATCTTTTGACCAAAAATAATACTGCAGGAGATTGAACTATCAACTCTTTTCACATCTAAACACATAAATATTTTACAACCAAGTGAGAATTTTAAACAAGACATCAAATATTTAACAGCTGGAAAAATTTTTTATGGAAAAATCAAATTTTTGTTTTTGGTATTTATTTTTGATTTATATTTCTCACCGCTTCAGCCTTCCCTGGACTTCCATTAATAATTCAAAACAAAAATTAGCAAAATCAGTCTAGCCGTTAACGAGTTTTAGCGAGTCTAAGGAACATATATACAGCAATGAGTGAACTTTGTAAGAATATTTACAGAATGTTTTGATTTAACAGAGCACTGTTAACATTTTAATGGAAACAACAAAAACAACAAGGTGTCCTTCTACACCTTAAAAGTGCGAGCTAGAGAGGGTTTTTCGGTATTTTAAATATTTTTAAATTTGAAAGAGGTTTTAAAAACACATGTTTTGTTAATAGCAAAACGCAGGAAAGTTTTTTTTTTATATTATATGATCGACATTACAGTTACATGATTACGTTACGTCACACGATATTTCTGGAAAAACGTAAACCCAAGTAAAGTTTTACTTTATGATCATTTCTGAAACTCTGTTTAGAGTAAAAACTTATTTTGATATAAATGCATTGTTGCTGACTTCTTTATTCAATATGTTGCTAAACAGTACATGTTGCCAAACATTTTAACTTTTTTTGTATTTTGCTTGTAAGCATACATATGAAAATTAAATATATAATGGGTGGACCAATTTGAGATTATGAAGTAAAATGTTTCTCACATGATTATTTGTCAGGAATAGATCTGTTATCCTGTGACATTTATTTAGCAAAAAATTGGGAAATTTTAAGCGTAGAATGTTACACTCTTGAACAATAAATTAATTAATTGTGAAAATGTACTAAAAATTTCACTGTATCATTTGCTCTAATTCGAGCAGCTTTTCCTTTCAATCATGGCCCTTAGTGGCGTCACAAGGGACACAGCCGCCCAAACAATACAGTAATTGCATAAGAAATATGCCGGTTGCGTAATTTCTCATTTTGACAGTGTCAATTGTCCACCTTGTTCTTGTCGCTGGGGTCCTTTGAAAGATCAGGCTTATCAGGAATAACCCTTAAACCACTGAAACTCTGAAAGATGAAATTCTTTACTGCTTTCACGAGATAAGCGAAGCTTTGTTGCAAAATGTATTCAAAATTTTGTGAAAACAGGGGACGTCTGCCGACATGCTAGACATTTGTAAATCCCTCGTGAAACGTACATGGAACTGTTGTGTGTGTATGTCACAATTGAAAATCTCATAAAAAATCACTTTTTGATTGGAAATTTTCCTTTTAGTATAATTTTTTTTTATTGTTGTTTTCTTAATGGGTTTAATTTAATAAAAACTTTATTACTCTGCTATTGTACAGCAGCACAAAATATTTGCCGCATTTTTAAAGAATTAAAATTTTGTTTTTGGTTTTAAAATCTCAAATTATTTTTCAATTTTTTGTTGTTGTTATATACATATATATTTATATTTTATGCGTGTGTATATGTTGCATTAAAATTTTTTTAAATATAAATAAATTTAATTGTTAGCGTCTCTTGGATATTTATTTTCAAACTTGTTTCTTTTATATATTTGTTGTTGTTTTAGTTGGCCGAAATAGAAGCTAAATATTTGATTTTTTTTTCTTTTTTTTTTTTATAAATAAAATTTAATATTTTTGATAGCACTCACCCACATAAACACATTTTACACAGATTTGCGAAAGAACGTTTTTTGCTTTTTCGACGATTCTTTTGATAAAACACTGTTGTTGAACCATTTTCGGGATCTATGACCGTTTGCATTACCCCATTCGGGGAGGTAGTAGAGGTTATATTTTGTTGTATTTCCATATTGGACATTTGTAACGAATCGTTATAACGAAAAGAACCCGTAGTTGAATAAGAGACCGCGGCAGCTAAATGATCCTTTGAGGAATTTAAATTATACGATTTTGAATTTGATCGGCCAAATTTAGCGACTTGAGCCGCATTATTTAAAGAAGTTTGCGATGCCGTAATGTTTGTTGAGCTTGTTTCTGGTCCAGTTTGGTTTGTTTCAAAACGTTCACGACTACGTTCATTTCTAAAACGTACCTGACCGTCACGAGCTAACGAGAAGTTGGTAGCACTACGTAAAAATGGTAACGTTTGTTTTGATTTTAAATTCTGTTTCGTTTGACGCGACGAGTGTGTTGATGTGCCGCCGACAACACTAAAAAGTTGACTGAGAAAACTTGCTGTTTGATGATTGTTATTGTGTTGTGAATAGCTAGAGCTGCCATAACGAGAACGTTGTTGTGTATTTGTTTGTTGATGGCCATCAGTAGTAGCACTACCACTATGATGGCGTATGAGTAATTCAGTCTCTGAATCGGTGTCATCAGACTCTTCGTCGAAATCTCTTAATGGTATATCAGAACTTATAGACATATTTTAAAAGAAACACCAGCAGCCAATTAAGAATGATCACTTAGAAGTGTATTCTTTTAATAATAACATATAAAAATTTTGTAATGTATATACACTTGCATATATTCTTATTCAGTTATTAAAACTCATTATTGCTTCATCTCTGGAAGGCCTTTTAAATTAGATACATATACATGAATGTATACAAGTTTTTTTTATTTCTCTTCATTTATTTGCAGTGTAAATTTCTGTATATATCATTTGTATATTTTATGTATTTAAAAATTTAATTTTTTTCATAGGCAGCCATAAATTATGCCTATCCATTAGCCGCAATACGTTCTCTTATTTCTTTAACAGCCAATATTTATTGCAATTAATTATTCAATTCTATTTCAAACATGTCAACAAATTCCACGGCAGCAATTTCTTTCCCACTGGCTTAATACACAAACTGATTACTTCTTTACACTCTTTCCTTGTTTTATCTTAATTAATATAATCACTTGTTATTATAACTTTCTTATATTTGTTTATTGTATTTATAAAATTTTAATATTCTAAAAGCTTCATTTAATTTTAATTCATTATTCACTTCAATTCATACCAATGCAAATTGTCGTAGCAAAACCCAGCTGTTTTGATTTGTTGTTCTTGTTTTTAAAAACAAGTAAAAGAGAAAGGTAGTCTTAAGATACAAATGTAATAGATATTTGAATGAAAACAAAACGGGCAAAAGTAATGCCAAATTTTATTTTTGGGTAAAAAGGAATAGACTCGGGTTATAATATTACACTGAAAGAATTTTTAAGCGATATTTTTTCCGATACTTTTGTTAGGTTTTTATTTTAAGGCAAAATTATGCAGAAATTAATTAAATTAAAGACAAAAGAAATTAAAATTTATTTAGTCATTGAAAAAATAATATATAATTTTTATCTACAGTAAAAACTGAAAATTTTATATGTACGATTACAGATGTTATTACTTAACCTATTTCTTATTTATATATAATTGCTGTGTGATAATTGTTGTTGAGACACTAGAGTTTATATTAAATATTTTTGAATTAAATTGTAAAATATTTAAAATTTTTTTGGCAATTGACTTAAGAATTCGAAAGTGTCTATATCATTATCCATTAACGACATACGGTATAACAGGCTAACAACTAAAATCTGCCAAAATTTAAAATATATACGCACTTGTGGAAACAATTTCTTTGACGACAGTTACCAACTTAGACTAATTTCTATTTCAGTTGGCCATAACAAATAGTTAAGTGATGTCAATACATTAATGGCTGTCAAATATATGGGTTTTAAAGAGAAAGAAAATAAAATCACAAAATGTTTCATAAGCGATTTATATATATTTAAAAAATAATTATAATTACTTAAGGCCGAATTGGTAGATTTCTTATGAAAATTTCCGCTGATTGTTATAAAAAACGCTGGATAAATTTTAAAAACAAAAAGAAACTGCTTATGTTTTTCGTCACTTCATTTTAATTGCAGATTTTATTTAATTTAATTTTTATTGTGAACGTATTTTTATATTATTCCTAAATTTTAGTTAAAAGATAGAAATACGGATTATTTAATATTTATAATGAAACAGAAAATAAACATATCAGTAAATAGCTTGTTTTACGGCGGCAAATGCAGCTGTTAGAATTTGTGGTCGTAAGCTGCTGTGTTGAATGTGTTTTAGCAATAACTTTTAATTTCTGTTAAATACCAAAGTTTGTATTATTGTTATTGTAATTAATATTAAACAATTAACCAAATATAGAACGTTAGAATTTGTGTGCTGTCAAACATATTTTTTTTAAAGTAAAAACAAACTTGGCCTTACTTTTACTTATTAGAATATAAACAAAAGAAATATGTTTATAAGCAAATGTGTGTGTGAGTATTCATTCATGTCTAAACAAGTGCTTTAAGGACAACTAGTTAGAGAAAATTCCTTAAAAGTATTGGTCAAGTTAGCTAAAATAGTGGAAATACTTTAGCTAATTAAAAAAAAAGCGAGTTATATATAAATATATTGAATTCAAGAGAAAATATGTTTAATTTTATAAAAGAAGTGATGGCACCTACAACGCGTAGTTCAGCTCAACAGCAAAAAGAAGCGAATCCAAAGGAAAATCTAGAGAATTGTGCTAAAACAATGGACAATTCATCTCCGGCAGCTGTTATTAAGGGCTATAAAATAACAGATAATGAAAGATCAAGAAAGTATGGAATTGGTGCCAATTCTTTGCAAATGCTTAAAACTAAAGCAAAAATAAAGTTTCCTGTAAGTTATTATAAGTGCATTAGTGTGTGTCTGTGTGTTTATTTTGATTGTTTTTGGCCTTTTGTACAAATGACCTTGAATTTTTTTTTTCACCACGACCTGTTATATCAGTGTTGTGTTTAAGTATTTAACTTCCTTTTGCTATTGCTGCTGCTGTTGTTGTTGCTGTTGTTGTTGCTGTTGTGTGCTTGTATTTTAACTTCCTTCAATAATTTGAAGACCTTGACAAGTTTATTTGCGTACAAAATACCAATGTTAGCCAAACCAAACACCAACTCAATAACTATACGCAATGCGCAGTTGCCATACATCCAGCCACCTGTTGATAATGAATGAATTTTTTTTGTTGACCTTTTATTATTATTTTGCTTTAGGTTACTTTACTCATGGTTAAGAAGGACATTAAACTTTTGGGGGTTTTTTATTCAGTGTGTATTTGATTGTTAAAACAATCACAACATTTTTAGAGTGATTTGCATGCAGGTCAGGGTTACAAATAGTGTACTGCTGCTATTTAAAATGGAGGTCAAGTTTTAGTTTGCAATAGGAGTTTAAGGAGTTTGGAGGAATATAATTTTAAAATATTTAATGTTATTTTATATTTTATAAATAATTTTTTAAGCACAAGGTTTTTATACAAAAATTAAATAATTCCATTTTTATTTTTAATATTCGCCAAAACCTTTTAAACCACACGAACTCAAAAAAGTATCATTGGCATAGTAATGGATACGCTGTTGCTATCCGGCAAATAGGAACTATTTGCAAATATACCAGCCAAAAGGTTAGCTTTATCAATCGGGTCAGTGAGTATTTGGTCATTCTTTAAAAGAGTGGGACTCTTTTAACAAATGACCAAAAGCCCTTGCTATCTCTAGGAGTAGCAAGAACTTTAGCATGAAGGCGCTCACCGTACAGATTTTTTTCGCACCTTAGTACATTGGCAAACGAAGATCTTGCCCTTTTGGGTAGCGAATCAGTATCTGCGTTTTTGTTTCTACACCAGATTCTAGATGCTTCCTCTCTTGATCTGACTGCATTCTTGCACGTCTTATTAAATAAGGACTTTGGTGTGATTTGAATCGAAATTTTTTTTGGTGGAATATAAGTTTTCATTCCAAACAAAATGATGCTTTGAAACCATTTCCGTCGACAGTTGACTAAAAAATTCGTTCAACTCATCCCAATGAGCTTTCTCATAAATATATTTCGAAACGTTGTGAAGTTCTGAGTATGTAGTTTTTGGCGAAAAACTTTGATATCGATAAATTATTTGGATTAATATTAAAATTTTTATATTTAATTTTATTTTACATTTTAATTCAGATTAAATTTATTTACTTTTAGATCGCAGACTTACGCATTTATTTAGCCTCTGATGGCTATGAGGTAACAGACGAAGACTATTTTTTAACCTTAGAATCTCAAACACTATTTATAGTGGCTGGCCCTGATGTCGTTGTAACAACCGGTAAAAATAGTTTTAATTTATTTTATTTAATTTTATTTCAGTAACTTTTTTATTTTTTATTTATAAGATGCTGATTTTGAATTCGAACAATTACGCCAAAGATCTCCCCTGCTTAAGGTGGCTGATATTGTGTACGAATTTATGGAACAGCAACCTGAAAGGTTTGCTAAACTTATAGCAGATTATGAAAGCAAAAAACAAAGCCATTTTAAGGCTGATACTTGTGCCAAAACACATCTTAGCTTAAGATCTGAACATGCCGAATGGTTTATGGGCCAGGAAGAAAAATGTCATACCAAAGAAGAGGCTCTGGCACGAAAAGCTCAAGATCGTGTACGCGGTTATTATTACAAAATCAAAGATGAACTAACTCGCACTCATTTGTATAGGCAAAATCTTAAGGCTCGCAAAGTTATTGATGCGGTATTGGAAAAGTTTCGTTATCTACTTATAGGCTGTGATTACTTCTCCATGATATTTGATAGAAAATATAAACCAAAACATGATTTCTTGAGGGATAGAATGGCTAAAGATGATCAAACTGATGCCCGATCTGCGGTGCCAAACAAAAAATTAAAACAAGTTATTAAAGAGTATACATTAAGAAATGAGATACTGGATGAATGGTCAGTATCATTATGCACCGATTTGGGTGATTTTTATTGTCAGGGAACCTATTCAGACACTAGAAATAATTGCACTTTACAACACTCCATTAATCCTTATGCTTCTAGAGAAAACTTAATACTCTTTCAAGTATGGAATTTAGATCATCAAATAGAATTGTCACGCACCATATTACCCTCTCTTATAGCAAATGTCAGGCAATTAGTTGAACAACCTCAACGTATTTGTCATTTACATAAACAGCCCGTCATAGACATTTCAGTGTTGGAATATTTTTTGGAAATATTTTCATTGAAAAATCTTAAATTAGTCCACATTGTTTGCCATGAAAAAGTACAAAGAAGTAACAAATCAAATGGTCGTTTATTGTGTCAGAAATGTCATGAATACAAAATTGTAGAAGAGTTAATGTCAGTACAAATCGTTAAGGCTGATGATAGTGAGTGTTAAGATTTAAGTTACTTTTAACTATTCTATATCTATAAAACTAAACTAAAGAATTAATAATAGTATAATATACATAAATATACAGGGTGTCCGCCGGGAACGTATAGTATTTTGCTTATAATTTTTGATTAAGTGAAATAGAATGGATCTTATATTGATAAATGTTGGCAATTATCTGTTAGCCTCACAAATGTGAGCCCTTTTGAGCACAATTTAAGGGCTTCCCATTTCGCAAAACCGACTTTTTATTCACACATCCATTTAAATGACAATGTGCATCGTCAATCATTATGAAAACGGGGTTTTTAATGGTCGTAAATGGTCTTGTAGAAGAAGCTCTTGATATTATTATAATATGGTCACTCCATTCTACACTATTCCAGTAACATGGGCCTTACACTTTGTGCTTATACTAATGGCTTTAAGAGAGGGTCGAGGATTTTACATGGTAGAAATTAAATGAGCTTTAAAAGGCTAAACGACTGTACAACAGAAATACCTGCTATTAGGAAAGCGGCGAGCTGTAGCGACAGTAAAGCCGCAATCATGTCCCTTATTTGTCTTTACCACATCGAACTTTTTCTTTAAATTAAAAAAAAATACTAATGAGATATAATTTTCTAAAGAAATTTTATAGCATGCTTTTATATTTTTTACTTTCAAAATTTATAGTATAAGATATATCTACTCTTAAAGAAAAACTTGAAACTATAAATAAAAGTTTAAAAAATACTTCATGAAACACATTTTTTTTTTAATTTATAGCATGCTTTTTATAATTTTTTTTTTAATTTATGACATTCGATATTACTGCTTATAGAAATACCCAAAATTATAAATAAAACTTGAAAATAAATATATCATGACATATATTTTACTAAAGAAAATTTATAGCATGCTTTATATTGTTATGTGCAATGTGATATATCTTTTCTTGGAGAAACACTTGAAATCATAAATATAAGTTCAAAACATTATATCATGAAATATAAATTTCTATACAAAGTTTATAGCATGCTTTATATTTTTATTTGCAAATAAATAATAAACTTTTATTTATAAAAAATATAATTTTACTTTACTTAAAAATAAATAACAATAAATAAATATTTTATGTAATTTGATATCAATAAAAATTTAAAAACATATAGCATGAGACATATTTTTCTAAAGTAAATTTACAGCATGCTTTATATTTTTATTTGCAAATTTTATCGCTTGTGATATATCTTTTTCGTAAAGAAAAACTTGAAATTATTAATAAAAATTAAAAAAATTATATCATGAGATATTTACATGATATAAGATTAACAACATTTGTTAAATATTTACTTCTAAAATTAAATATAGAGTGCGTTATATCTTTTTTAAAGATATACTTCCAATCATAAATAAAAGTTCAAATAATTATAGCATGAAATTGTGTAATTTGATATCAATATAAATTGTAAAAAATATAGCATGAGATACATTTTTCTTAGGAAAATTTATAACATGCGATATATTTTTTTTAGAAATTCTCGTATGCTCTTAAGAAATATGTTAGCAAGCTATAGAAGAGCTTTATAGCATATTAGAACTTGTATAGCAAGGGAATAAACATTATTTGCAAAATATTTTAATATAGCATGAGATAAATTTTTCTAAAAAAAATTTATAACATGCGATATATATTTTTATAGAAATACTCGTATGATCTGCGCTATATATATTCTTAAAGAAATACTTGAAATAATATATAAAAGTACTAAAACTTAAATCATGAAATATAATTTACTAAAAAAAATTAATAACATGTTTTATTTTTTTATTTACAAATAATATACAATTTTACTTATAAAAAAATATAATTTTACTTATAAAAAATGTTTAATTCGATATCAATAACAATCGAACAAAAAATATAGCACGAGATAAATTTTTCTAAAGAAAATTTATAACACGTTTTATTTTTTATTTGCAAATAATATACAATTTTACTTATAAAAAAATATTAGTTTAGTTCTAAAAAATATAATTTTACTTATAAAAAATATGTAATTTGATATCAATAAAAATCGAATAAAAAATTTAGCATGAGATAAATTTTTCTAAAGAAAATTTATAACATGCTTTATTTTCTTACTTGCAAATAATATACAATTTTACTTATAAAAAAATATAATTTTATTAATAAGAAATATGTAATTTGATATCAATAAAAATCAAACAAAAAATATAGCATGAGATAAATTTTTCTAAAGAAAATTTATAGCATGCGATATTTTTTTTTAGAAATACTGTGCTATATATTTTCTTATAGAAATACCAAAATTGAAATCATGAAATATAATTTTCTAAAGAAAATTTATAACATGTTTTATTTTTTTATTTGCAAATAATATACAATTTTACTTATAAAAAAATATAATTTTACTTCTTAAAAATATAATTTTACTTCTAAAAAATATGTAATTCGATATCAATAAGAATCGAACAAAAAATATAGCATGAGATAAATTTTTCTAAAGAAAATTTATAACATCCGACATATATTTTTTTTAGAAATACTTGTATGATCTGTGCTATTTTCTAAAGAAATATTTTAGCAAGCTATACAAAAAATTTCAAGCATATAAGAAATTGTATAGCAAGGCAATAAATATTATATGCAAAATATTTTAATATAGCATGAGATACAGTTTTCTGAAGAAAATTTATAGCATGCGATATTTTTTTTAGAAATACTGTGCTAGATATTTTTTTAAAGAAATACTTGAAATAATATATAAAAGTTCTAAAAATTAAATCATGAAATATAATGTTCTAAAGAAAATTTATAACATGCTTTATTTTTTTATTTGCAAATAATATACAATTTTACTCATAAAAGATATTATTTTACTTATAAAAAATATGTAATTTGATATCTATAAGAATCAAACAAAAATATAGCATGAGATAAATTTTTGTAAAAAAAATTAAAACATGCGATATATTTTTTTTAGAAATACTCGTATGATCTGTGCTATTTTCTAAAGAAATATGTTAGCAAGCTATAGAAAAACTTTCAAGCATATAAGAAATTGTATAGCAAGGGAATAAATATTATATGCAATATATTTAAATATAGCATGAGATAAATTTTTCTGAAGAAAATTTATAACACGCGATATTATTTTTAGAAATACTGAGCTAGATATTTTCTTAAAGAAATACTTGAAATAATATATAAAAGTTCCAAAAATTAAATCATGAAATGTAATGTTCTAAAGAAAATTTATAACATGCTTTATTTTTTTATTTGCAAATAATATACAATTTTACTCATAAACGATATAATTTTACTTATAAAAAATATGTAATTTGATATCAATAAGAATCAAACAAAAATATAGCATGAGATAAATTTTTGTAAAAAAAATTTATAACATGCGATATATATTTTTTTTTAGAAATACTCGTATGATCTGTGCTATTTTCTAAAGAAGCTAGCTATAGAAAAACTTTCAAGCATATAAGAAATTGTATAACAAGGCAATAAATATTATATGCTGAATATTTTAATTTTATTTTATATAATAAAAATATATATAAATTCGAAAAAGGGTAACTAATTTAGAAAAATGTTAACGTTATTTAACAAGAAATATATTTAATCAACAATTATTAAAGTGTTAATAATTAGAATTTACTGTAGCTTAAATCAAAATATCAGCTCAAATACATAAATATATCTAAAGTATATGTCAGTATAATAAAATATAAATTATATACAAAATATATATTTTTATAACTGTTACTCAATGATATTTCTAAACTTAATTTCCTATAAAATTTATTTAAAACAAAAACTTACGTAAAACTTAAACTGTGCCAAAGATATATAATTTAAAGATAAAAAATTAACAAAAAAAAAAAAATTCTTTATAACTTAAATTTAAAAATAAACGTTTAAGGGTTTTTATTTTAGGATTTATTTTAAATTTTATTGTCAAAGCTTTTCTTCTCTTATACATTCTTAATAATATATTTATATATACAAAACATAATTACAAACAAATATATAAAGTTAACAATATTCTATTAAAAATAAAGTTTAAATTATACAAAAGAACTAGTTGTTATAACTAAATTTAGTTATTTAGTCCTATTATGAAATCCAAAATCGTCTCGTCAATTCGTTGTCAATATCCCAATAAGAGCACGTTGATATCGCCTTGATGATAAATCGGTATTAACTAAAAGTGTTGTTATCATGTTGACATGACATCGATAATTTAAAAGAAATTTTTTGTCATCAATATGGTTTTTGTGACAGTGCTTTCGAAATTGCTACTAGGAGTGACCGGAGGATATACGTATTCGATGGCCTCCTAGGGCGTGAATGACGTTTGCAAATCACTCAAGTGGTTTGACCACCATCTGATTATGACTACCTAGTCGGTGCAGATGTAAATCAAATCACATCAATGACCAGGATGTAATTCGATGTTTGAAAGCTTCATCATCGAAATAGAGTATTGAAAGAAGCTATAACGCGTATAGCAAGAAAAATAGCAAAAGCGATATTAACTTACTAGACTGCAACCGCCATATAACAAGGGCATGGGACATTGGTGTTAGTAGCCAGACAATATCCAACTGTTTCAGGCACTCCGGATTGGGTCAATATTCAATGTGGGATGAAGAAGATGACATACCTGGACCTGCAAAATAAGCATACAATAGCCAACACTACAGAACTGATTAATAAACTAGAAAATGTAAAAATAATAGAGAACACAAAACTGGTCTCCTTTGACTTAAAAGACTTGTATCCATCAATTCCAGTAACAGATACATTGAAAATTGTTCATAGGACAATGAATAACAAAACAAAGAATAAGGCACTGGCAATACAACTCACAAAACGACACTAGAAAAGAATTACTTTAAATTTAACAACAATTGTATAGACAAACAACAGGTCTAGGGATGGGAAATCCAACATCTGCAATCCTCATGGAAGTATTTATGCAGAACTTAGAAGAAGAATACGTAAAGGAACTAAAAACCAACTTCGGAGTAACATTCTACGCAAGATATGCCGACGATATCATATGTATACTAGAAGGATATAACGATGAGCAAATTCTAGCTTTCTTGAATGGAAGACACAAGAATATAAAATTCACAATGGAACAAGAAGAGGAGGGGAGAATTAATTATCTGGATTGTTAGAATCAAGAGGAACGTTATTCTAAACCAACAGCAACGGACACAATAACACACAACTCATCAAATCATCTCCAGCAGCAGCACAAAAATGCAGCAATCAGGCAGTTAATAACAAGACTCGAAAGTACACCACTAATACGGGAAATGTATATGAAAGAAATGAGAACAATATACACCATAGCTGAAAACAACGGATACAAAAAGTACCTGGTAGACAACATCAGGAAACAAACTGGGCTACACTAACATATATGGGGAAGTCAACGTACAGACCAGCAAAATCCTTTAAAAACACAACATCAATACAGCATTCAGAACAGGAAACAACCTAGGCAGAATGCTACAGAATAAAACAATCGAGACAAATATACTAGACAAACAAGGAGTGTACAAATTAACTTGTACATGCCAATATAGTTATATCGGGCAAACAGGACGAAAAATGAAGACCAGATTTAAAGAACACATTAGCGACTACAAAACAAAAATTTATGAGAACCAAAATCAACTCCAGAATCAAATTTTACAAACCATATGTTCAACAACAAATGTACACCAGGACATATAAAAACAACGGTTAAACTGCTTTATACACAGCACAAAGGAAGGAGACTAAATGTATTAGAGAACATGGGAATATACAAACGGACAAATTTGAGGGACGAATAATAAATGAACAAATAAACACTGCTTGAGACACAATATTTGAACCATTGAAACAGTTTTACAATAAAACAAACATTACACTACCCCACAAACACGTTACGCAGGTGCACAAGACCAAAGCAATAAGGAACCTCAGGCTATTATGTCAAAGGAAAAAACCCAATAGACTCATATATAAACACAAACGAATAACAAGCATGAGTGTGAAATGATTTAGGTAGAAAGAGAGACTAATGAAAAGGGAGAGACAGAGAGGGAGAGGCCGAGACACACAGAGAGGGAGAGACAAATTAGGAAGAAAGAAACAAACGAAAAAGGAGAGAGAGATACAGACAGAAAGAGACGAAGGCACCAGCAATAACATGAAGAGAGATACGAACAAGACGAACTATATAAAATTTAACTAGTATAGAGAAAAAAGAACACTGAAGATGGCATATAGGCGATGCCGGTATGTTCCCAAACCAAATTTGACGCGGGTTGATGTAAAATCATACACAAAAAAAGATGAAATACCTTTAATATTTTTAAATGATGTTAATGACGATTTAAATTTCGTAAAAGTCGATTATGAGACCGGGCTACGTTTGCATAACATAGCAACCTGTTGTACTCTTCAAGAATTTATTGAAAGTAGATAATGATCTGGCTGCTGTAGGTTTTCCAACGGATAATTCTCTCGAACCAGCATTCCACACTGGAAGCACAATATTTAGTGATGAGGAGATGATGAGGAAACTGTTGTACAGCCCTCCAGGGAAGCTATGAAGGGTGCGTTGAACAATTATTTACATACAAATAAAAATACGACTGACTACCACTACAAAGCGCTACACAAATTGAAGATACTTATTATACTGAAAAAAAAAAAACAAATTCAGCCAAAAATTACTCGTTACTTTAATATATAATAAACTAGCAAACGCGGCAAACTTCGTTTCGCCACCAGGTGGCTTCGTTTTTTGTAACATTTCGTTTGGGGATTAAAAGATGAAAAGGAAATGTTTTATGTTATTGCACAACAGCAATGAATTCATTTCAATGAAGTTGAACTTCTCTACGTAAAAAAATGAAAGTGAATCCAAAGTAAATACTGAATCGAAGCGTTATACGTGTCCGCAAATATCAGTTTCATTGAAGTGCTCTTTCAGGCAACAATGTCTATTTAGTCAAGTACCGTACTACATTCTTTAGGAAAGGGATAGGGAAGAGATGAAACAGGTGGTGAAAGTAGAAGGATAGTCGGAAATTAACTGCCGTATAAGACAGCACAGCGACCAGTGACTATGCCTTCATCGCTGAACAGCCCCACCGACAGTCAATTTTTATTTTTGTAGTGAAAAAAAACCAAGGTCTTCGTTGGGAGTCGAACCCACAACCCCCATACTGACAAGCTAGTACACTACCTAATAGCACCTGTAGGCTAGTAGTGTTGGTGTGATTGATTTGTGTGAGTGATTGGTTGAATAAAATCTTTTATCTTGCAAGTCGGCATGAAGCCGCCTTCTCTAATGATATTAGTTTCAAAGGAAGTCATGCGAAAGCAGTTATTGTATTCAAGGATGCGTTGAAGAAAATAGTTGGAATGGCTGTGGTGGTGTAAGCAAAGGATCCAGTTTGACAATCCAGCCGTTTTTATTTTGAACTTTAACGCATGGCAATATTGGCATTGCAGTCGGCATTGGTCCTATATCTAAATTGTTATCATCATTGTATTCGCTGTGGGATCATATTGGAATGCCAAGCGATTGTATGATGCCAGTGATCCTTGTGTGCTCACGCGTTGTCTCAAACGGGCTCTTATTACATTTTGTCTTTCTTCGCTTAAGTTATGTGAATACACTTGTTGCTGGCTTGCATGTCCTATGCGGCGGCCGATGTTCGCACGTCGTCCTCTTGGCATTTTGGACTATGGACAGATTGGTGAATTTAATCTCAAATGCACGATCCACATAATTTACACAGTTCAACTTACCAAGGACAAATACCTGCTGTTGAAGTTGAATAAAAATTTGCACATTACGCGTGATTGATTTGATGGTTTCCAATTGAACTGTTAGGAAACGAATAACTTTAACCTCAATTTCATGATCGCATATGTAGCTGTCAAACAATGTATCACGCACCGGCGCCATCTACATAAAATGAAATGTACTTATTTTCGTGAGGGATACTCACACACCACATACTGATGCCGTTGTAGTACATGCTATGTATCACAGATGGCGCTGTATGTGAAAAATGATTTTTTGCTGTTTTCCTGCTTTCTTCTTGAAATTATTCCTGAATTTTCTTTGCTATAAACCTCACGGAGCCCGAGACATTTCCAACCAATGCAAAAAGCGTGGAAATCGATTCTTGCATTCTGAAGTTATAGCGTCAGGAAGGAAAACCCGACATATTTTTATATTATAGATATAAGAAGACGAGTAAATAATTTTTATTATTTTTCATTTACTAATCTTAATCTTTTAAACGATACTTTAAATTATAACGATTTATTTTTTTTCTCGATATTTCGCTTTCCTGTGGATAGCTTCTTCAGGAAACTATTTTTTATATTTTTCAAAAACAAAAATTATAACAATTTGAAAAGAAAAAATTTTTTCTTTTTTACAATTTGAAAAGAAAATATCGAGAAAAAAATAAATCGTTATAATTTAAAGGACCGTTTAAAAGATTAAGATTAATATTTAATAAAAATAAAAAAAAAGGTCGAAAAAAACTGAAAATAATTTTTCATTTACTATATACTAATTTTTATTTTGTGTAAAAATATTTTTTAAGCTTTCAAATCAAACACATTTTTCAATTATAAAAAAAAATTATTATTTATTCAATCATAATAAAAAATAATAATAAAACACAATTTCATTTTATATATAATGTTATTTAATAATAATTTATAAATAATATTAAAATATAAATAAAATAAATAACAATTATTAAAAAAATAAAATTTAAGTGGGAGTATAATGAAAAAAATACTTTTTTTATTTTTTTTTTTTAATTTTTAATTCAATAGATTTTTTTTCAAAATTATTTTATTTTTTTTATTAGAATTCTTGGTTGAAAAGTTAAATAAAAAAAAAATTAGTTATAAAATATAATGAAACATTAATGAGTTTAATACAACTAAGCGCTTTTCCCTAACGTTTAAAATCGCTTGAATAATATAATTTCTTTTAACACACAATAAAATTTTTAGCTTTTACGAGCTAAAATCTTAAAAATGTTTTTGTTTTTAAAGCTTAAATATAACAAAAGTCGTTTTTTTTTCTTAAA
The DNA here is from genome assembly GCA_030448955.1 of Trichopoda pennipes. Taxonomy (NCBI): domain Eukaryota; kingdom Metazoa; phylum Arthropoda; class Insecta; order Diptera; family Tachinidae; genus Trichopoda; species Trichopoda pennipes. Next base: position 9,253,269 of record JASKUP010000002.1, read on the forward strand.
TTTTATAAATAAATTTATATAATTTGCCATAACCCCACCTGGTTTAATTTTAATTGTTAAACAAAAACAAAAAATCTCCAAAATTGCGTATCTCTAAAGTTTATATAAAAAATAAACCCGATATTTGTAATTGTTGTTTCTAGATTTTTTCAGAGCTTCTAATATTGGACATAACTATTTATTTATTTCTTTTTTAATTAACAGTGGAAAACTATAATTAATTTCTATGGCATAAAAGAAAATAATTATAGATCCGATTGTCCAGGTCCTAAAAAGAGAAAAAAAGAAACACAAATGTTTTTATTAGTTAAATAAAGAAACAAATATATTAATTAATATTTACATATAAAGCTTAAAATAATTGTAACAAAAAGAGCTTTTTTTTATTAAACTCCTATTGTTTAACATACAAAGCTTTTAAAGCTTTTTAGACACATTTTTTTGGTATATGAAATTTTTTCATTTCAGAGACATTTACACATCAAGCATTCGGCCGTTAAAATAAAAAGCTTAACTTAAGCTTAAGGAACTCAAGCATGCATTTAAACATTTAAGCTTTTAGAAAATTTTGCCAAAAAAATTATAGTTCAATCGAAGAGAGAAAACTTCACCTTTTATGCATTTTTTAAACTTAATATTTGCAACTGCTTAAAAAAGAACTCTTCAAGTAACTTTAATATTAAACAAAAGCTTTAAAGCTTTTGCAAATAAACAAAAAATAATTTAGAATCTTTGCTTTTAACTTGTTTTTAACTTATTTTAAATTAAATTTAGGTTTAACATATAAAAGCTTAAGGTGGAGTTAACTCTCCATTGATCAAATTTAAATTATTAAAAAAAAACATTAATTTAAATCCAAAAAAGCTTTACACAATTCTCATTAAATAACAACAAAAATTTGCGATAAAATATTGTTTAAATTTCAAAACAAATTTCGTGTACAAACCTGCTATAATTACAAATAAAAAAGAAACGAAAATAAAAATAATTTTCATACAAATTAAATAATATATACTCCTAAAAGTATGCTTCTCTTTTAGGCCTCAATTCAATTCTCTATGAAAAATAACTGCTGTTTAATTATTCATATACACTGTTAGTTATTCACCACAGATGAGAGGCAAGTTTAAATTAAATAGTGTCGATAGAGCTCTAGAGCTTTTGTATCTTCAACTTTGATTTGTAGTCTATTAAAAAGAAAAGACCAGGTTAACGGCTCCTGTTCGAAAGTCTTTAAAAACCATAGGGTTCATTAAAATGGTGTTTTGTTTTATTGCATCCCATATTATAGTTTAGGTTCGATGTTCGATGCCCTGTGACTATCGAATATCGAACAAATTTCCATCAATCTCAAAATTGTTGATAATGTTAAAATAACGGAAATACATTATTCCTGCTTTGCCTTAAATCATGCTTAAACGAAATAATTTGCAAACAGAACTGGTGTAAAAACTTAAAAAGTACTTTTTAAAAAGTACTTTGAAAAATATACTTTAAAATCATACACTTTTGAAGAAGGTACATTTAACGCTTTTTTAAAATTTGCTATTAAAAATGATTCTTGAAAAAGCATATTACAAAAAAAACAAACATTTCAAAAAGTACCTTCCGAAAGTACTTTTCAAACAAAATGCAATAAAATGTAAATTTCCAACTAAATACATTTCAAGAAAGTACTTTACAATTAGACCTTTTAAAAAATGTTTTTTTAAGAAAGTACATTCAAAATAGTATCTTTCAGACAAATGCATTTTAAAAAGGTACTTTTATCGAAAAGTACATTTTAAAAAGCAAATTTTAAGGCAGAAAACGGAAAAAAGTATACTGCAAAATAAATATCTTCGTTTAAAAAAAAAAAAAAAAATACATTTTAAAAAAGTACTTTTTAAAAAGGACTTTTTAAAATAGTGCCTTTAAAAATTACTTTTAAAACAAATGCCTTAAAAATAAGAATTAAAAAGAAACTATTAAAAAAAAGTACTTTATAAAAATTATATTGAAAATTATATTTTAAAATATATATTTTTTGAAGAAAGTACTATCGACACCTTAAAAGATTTAATTAAATAAAAACTATCTAAAAAATATAGTTTGAGAAAAATAATTTAAGAATAAAAGAAACTTTCGAATAAAGTACCTATGTACCTTTTAAGTAAAATATTTATTTAGCAAAATAAAAATCGTTTAAAGTACTTTTAAAAGACTACTTTCTACAAATTTGTTTTGTAAAAGAATTTCTAAAAAAGTACCTTATCGAAGTACTATGATAACAACTGCCTGTTAAAAAATAAGCATTAAAAAAACTAGTTTACAAATAGTAATAGTGGTACAAAGCATACTTTAAAAAGTACTTTTTAAAGAAAAAAAGTACATTTTAAAAAGTATATTTCAAAATAAATGTGTATTAAAGCAAATACCTTTGCCACCTTAACAAAATTTCAGAAAAAAAGTACCTTAAAAATTATAGTTTGAGAAAATAAAGTACCTTTGTGCCTTTTAAGAAAATGATATATTTAGCAAAATAAATATCTTTTGAAGTAGGTACTTTGAAAAGACAACTTTCTAACAAAATCGTTTTCGAAAAGAAGTTCTAAAAAAGTGTTAAAAAAATTATGTTAAACAAACGGACCTTAACGAAGTACTTTTGAAACAAATGCCTTTTAAATAATAAGCATTTAAAAAAACTAATTTACAAATAGTAAAGTATTGCAAAAAGTACTTTTTAAGAAAAAAAAATATCTAAAAAAATGTAAAAAAATATCTAAAAATAGTATTTTTTAAAAATTATATTGAAAATATATTTTCAAATAAAAATCTTTAGAAGAAAACACTTTTGACACCTTGAAAAATTTTCATTAAAAAAAAATGCCTTAAGAGATATGGTTTGAGAAAAACCTTTTAAGAATAAAAGAAAGTTTTTAATACACTACTCTTGCACCCCTGGTACCTTTTAGGAAAATGATCTACTTGGCAAACAGCCGAACCCGGTTTGTTCACAAACCAAATTTGACGAGGGTCGACGGAAAACTGTACCCAAATAAAAGCAAAATAAATATCTTTTGAAAAATTTCTTTAAAAAAAAAAATTTTAAAACAGTACCTTCAGAAAGTACTATTCAAACAAACGTTTTTTAAAATTAAGCATTAAAAAAATAGTTTACAAAGCATACTTTCAAAAGTTACTTTTTAAACAATAAAAGTACTTAAAAAAGTACTTCTCAAAAATTATATTAAAAAGTATATTTAATAAAGTACCTTTGTACCTTTTTAGTAAATTATCTATTTAGCAAAATAAATATCGTTTGTAGTAGGTACTTTTGAAAGACAACTTTCTAAAAAATTTGTTTTAAAATACAATTTTATAAAAAGTACTTTTATAAATTTATAGAAAGTACTTTTAAAACTTTTTAATAAAGTATCCTTGTACCTTTTAAGAAAATGATCTATTTAGGAAAATAAATATCTGTTGAAAAAATTCTTTTTCAAAAAGAACTTTTAAGAAAGTATCCTTAGAAAGTACTATTCAAACAATTGCTTTTTAAAAATAAGTGTAAAAAATATAGTTTATAAAGCATATTTTCAAAAGGTAATTTTTAAGCAATAAAAGTACATAAAAAAGGATTTTTATAAAAAAGTACTTTTTTTGAAAATAGTTTATAAAGCATACTTTCAAAAGGTACTTTTTAAGCAATAAAATTACATAAAAATACTTTTATGAAAAAGTACTTTTATGGAAAAGTACTTTAAAAAAAAGTACTTTTATGGAAAAGTACTTTAAAAAAAAGTACTTTTATAAAAAGGTACTTTTCAAAAATTATATTGAAAACTATATTTTAAAATAACTTTGAAAGAAAGTACTTTGAAAAAAGTACTTTAAAAAAAGTACTTTGAAAAAGGTACCTGAAAAAAATCATAGAATAAGATTTTTTTTTAATAAATATCTATTTAGCTTAAGGGACCTGTGGAATGCATATTTTCAAAAGGTAATTTTTAAGCAATAAAAGTACATAAAAAAGGATTTTTATAAAAAAGTACTTGTTTTGAAAATAGTTTATAAAGCATACTTTCAAAAGGTACTTTTTAAGCAATAAAATTACATAAAAATACTTTTATGAAGAAGTACTTTTATGAAAAAGTACTTTTATAAAAAGGTACTTTTCAAAAATTATATTGAAAAATATATTTTAAAATATCTTTGAAAGAAAGTACTTTGCAAAAAGTACTTTGAAAAAAGTACCTTCAAAAAGGTACCTGAAAAAAATCATAGAATAAAAATTTTTTTAATATATATCTATTTAGCTTAAGGGACCTGTGGAATGCATCTTTTCTTAAATTTATTTATGTTTTGGTGTAACAATTTCAATATTTAATCGCAAATATTTGAGGAGTTTAATAAAAAGCAAAAATAATAATTTTGATGAAAAAATAAAACAAAATGCAATTTAAAAAATGCAAAATTATAAAACGAAATGCAGTTTTAATAATTTGTTTTTTAAATTATATAATTTATAATTAATTTATATGTACCTTAGAATTTTTGAACAATGTTTTATTTTTGATTAAGTTAAAAAATTTAACTGATTGATTTAGTTTTTTGGAGAATTTTGTGTTTATTTGATTTGGAACGTTTTGCCGAATTTGTGGACAATTAAAGAGTGTTACAGATTTAGTGGTGGTGGTGGTGAAGGCATATTTTACATATTTACGTTAGCTGGATGTTTTGTTTTTTTTTTGTTTGTTTTATTTTTCTTTTTGAAACATTTAACGAAAGAGAATGAACGACAATTGATTGATCATGGCCTGTTAAACGTACAAAATGAGATGTTTGAATTAGGGGTGATTAAAATGGAAATGAAAGGTGACACTTAAAATTATGAACGAATTTAATTCAAATTAAAAAAAGAACAATAAATAAATAAATGCATTTTTAAGAGTCTGTTCTATGAACACGGGTTTAAGATCATGATGTTTATTTTCCATTGAGTTTCTCTCTCTCTCTTTCTCTCTTCATTTAAAAAGAAAGTCTTTAGGGTTTATGCTGTTTAAGGTATCTCCTCTCTTCTTGTCTTTGCCTTTGTTGTGGCAGCTCGTTTAAAGTAATTTTTGTTAACTCCTTTCTTTTGTATGTTGAATTAAAATACACTTGACAATAGCAGTTAATATCTAATCTTAGTTAAGTCCCAGTTAAAACCTTAAAGGACTCAAGTTAACTCCTTTTCTAAACTTCTTGAATTTATGATTTTTTCCATCTTCCTATTGAGGTTTCTCGAGACTGTCTTAATGCTTCCATACTTCTATTGTTATTTGCAGCAATTTCGGGCGATTCGGTAACTCTAGTTAAATCCCGATTAATTGTTTTAGAACTGAGAACACGTGGGCATCTGGCTGTCCAAGGACTGCGACGTGAATCTTGTAAAGCTCTAAATGATTTGGAGGGTACAATATTTTCAGCTCCTAAAGCATCTGACCAGGTGTTGTAATATTCCGCATAAGATTTATTGTGTCTCGTTGTTTCATTTGCTAATGGAGCGGGTGTGGCTTCCTTTGCAGTTGTGCTTAAGGAATCTAGTTCCTCTTCTAGAACTCTTTTGGCAGCTGCCTGCAGCTTTTCCATGGGTAAATTTCTAAAGTGGGTACTATCACTTTTGAGCAACAAACTTTGCACCAGCTCGCTAACCAACTTATCGCTTACCACCGAGGATTTAGTAGCGCTATGACCCATAATAGGTGAGGCTGGACTGTTGGGTGTGGACGGATTGTCATTGTCTATGCTGGTATTTTTGTATAGAGGCAATGATAAGCGTTCTCTTCTTTGGCTCATGGTTTCTGCTTCCCTTAAAGCCGCAGGATTTTGCTTTCTCGTTATGCTAACATTATGCACAATCTTTTTGCGACTTGGCTTGAACTGCAGCTCATCTGCAGTAGCATTGTTATCTGTCATTTCCACATCCTCTTGTAAAAGTTTGAATAGTCTTGAATGTGTAGAAGCTCTTTGATACGATGACATTTTTCTTAGTTCCGGAAAACTTTCGGATTCCGTATCTGTTTCCGAAAGTTGTTTATTCATGTCAGTCACCCCCGAATCATCTTCATCCATTTCGGATTCAGAACGTTGGGTACTGCTGTTGCGTGATAGTGAACTTTGTCTGATACTACCTTCCACCGATAAGGATTGTTTCTTCTTAATGGAGTCTCTACGTGTTTCTGTTGTGGCTTTTTCAGTTGATCCTGCTTCAAAGGCCGTTATACGATCTTTAACGGAAAGTGTTCTATCTTCTTTGGATTTATTTACCTCCAAATAACAAAAATCATTGTTTAAATGTTTAACAGCCGGCTCATTTAAAGGAGCAGGAGTTTCTTCTTTATTTTTTATTTCAACTATTAATGAGGGCTGTAGCGTTTCTTCCTTAACAAATGTTTCCTGCTCAACAATTTCTGTTGCCGTTTTATTGTTTTCTTTTACATTTTCTTGCTGCAGCGCCTCATCAACTGCATCCCAATCCCATTGCGCGGTCTCTTCTTCAATATAAGATGCGCGATTCGTCATCCTGCTTGTACTTGTACTGCGCTTATTACGCTCTATATTTCTGTCTTTATTTTCATCTATGGAGGTCGTGAAGAAAGCCATGGCTTTTCTATAATTATTTCTTTTAACTTCTAATTCATCTAGTTCAGGTTTTTTTGTGGAGAGCGGTTTTTCCGTATATCCCAAGGAGTCTTGCTGTTGTTCTTCGTTAATCCCAATATCAGCAGTAGGATCTTGCTGATTTATTAGTTCGGGCTGTGTTACGGAAATAGGGTTTTCCGAATATTCTAAAGAGTCTGGGTTTTGTTCTTTAATTACTCCAAAATCAGCTTTAGGTTCTTCCGGAGTTATTTGCGGCTGGAGACCTAATGGAGAGGCTACAATGGGTTCCTGCTCAGAAACTGCATCAACACCATGATTCTGTTCCTTTATTATTCGATCATATTCTTGTACTAAAACCTTTTCTTTCTCCTTTTCTGGATCTACAGTTAAAGGCTCCTCGCCTTTATGATCTTCTAAAGCTTCCCAAATGTTACTGGTTTCAGTATACGATTCAGCGGTTAATTTGTGTTGAAAAGCTTTAGGTAACACTGGCTTATACGGTGTCTCATCTATCGAGTTCTGACGTTCTTTAGAAGCCCAAAATCTAGCAGATTTGTGAAAACTAACATCATCTTCTTCAGCCTGTCTCTTAGCCTCAATCTCTGCCCAAAAATCGATTTCTTCATCCGTATCAACTTCACGTGGCTCCTCTGGATATTTTAGAGGATCAAATTCTTGCACAAATAAGGGTTTATTATCCTCATCATACATACTAAATTCCTGCTCTCCAAAGGAATGGATTAAGGATGATGGTTGCAAGTTTAAATGTTTGATTTCTTTCTCTTTCGGAACTATAAATTCTCCTTGTTCTTCTTCGTAGTAGAGTATACTAGCTGTTTGGGGTTGGGATACTTCTTCAATGGCCGATTTTAAAACATTCATATTTATTTCCTTCCTAGTAATGATTTCAGGTTTTAACGGTTCCTTCCTTTTCTTATCTTTCTGTTTTTCAAATTCATTACCAGTAGAGCAACAGAAGTCTCTGGCTGTTTCCAGTGACATGCGTTTGCTTTTGATTGGTTTAATGGGGGGCAAATCTTCCACACGATCAGCCCAAATATCAATAATTTCTTCCGTTTCGTTTGGCATGGAAACGAAGTCTTGATTTTCCTTATCGTAAGATGTATTTGCCTGAAGCTGTGACTCTTTTAAGTCATGCTTTTTTTCATTAGATTCTTTCTCTATTTGTGATGGCTCCTTTAAGTTCTTTGATTTTAGGGAAAGTTCCTTGATTTCTGTTTGTAGCAGTTCCTCTGGTTTATTAACTTCCTTCGGCTTCTCGTTGCTTGTTATCGCACTTCGTTCCCAAAAACTAAATTTGGTTTTTTTATTCTTTTCTGGGATTTTTGGACAATTATCTTTAACATTTTGGGAGTTTGTTGCAAGTTCCTTGTTATCATTGGAAATCTCACACTGGCTTTTCTCAATCACTTTTGTAGTCGAAAAATCTTCCAAGCGCTTCGTATGTTTTTTTCGAGAATTCAATTTATTCTTTTTAATTTTCGTATTCTTTTCTAGTTTTTCCTCTTTATGTTTATCTTTCTGGGATTCCTGGTGTGTTATTTGCTTTATTTCTGATTCGCTTGCCATTGCCTCCTCCGTACACTGGGGTGACTTGCCCCAATAACTGGCTGATTGTTCTTTAATTTTTTGCGCTTGCACTTTGGTGGCCATTAAAGTGGCAAAGAAATCCATTTCTTCCGAAACTCCGCTGGGTTTTTTGGGTTCTTTTACTGTTTCTGCATCCTTTAGCTTGTTGCTATTGTGCACTATATCACAATTTCCTATTTCATTTTCAGAGTTAAGGTGCTTTTTTAAGGAGACTGGCTGGCTCGATCCAAACTTTTCCAAAGCTTCTGTAGTTAATGGCTTATCTTTGCTGAGATATAAATTATCCAAATTTCCATTTTCCATTTTACCGCTCCTAGAACTAGATTTGGAAGAGTGTTGTAAAGATATGGTAACACTGACATCACAATCATTACTCTCAGTATCGCTTTCAATGGAGGCTACACTAAAGGAATGGCGTTTTTCACTTAAAGAATTTATATATTTCCTTTCTTCTATTTGTGATTTGCCCACTTCAAGGGTGGCTATATTTTCTGCATCTTTAGTAGAGCTAAAGGAGAATTTTAGGGGAAGTCTTACGGTCACGGAAGTATCTACATCCTTTTCATCATCGTCATTATTTGTTTCTTTTTGCAGTTGTAACTGTTCGTTGGGATAATCCTTGTCTATGGACGACTCTTTACTGTGTGCAGCAGTTTTGGCCATAACGCTGTTCTTTTCCATTTCACTTTCCTCTTCGTAGATAACGCTTAAACTATCATCCTCTAAAAATTCTTCACTGTTAGACTCCTCTTCGAAATCATGATGCTGATCATGATGATGATGGTAATGATTTTCTTCCTCCTCATCTTCTTCATCAAATATATCACTTTCACCATCAGCTGTTGTTTCATCATCATCATCATCATCATTATCATCTTCTGATTCTACGTCATCAGTAAGATCAGCTTCAAGTTCTTGCAATTTTTGCCCACTGTAAATTTGTATATTGTTCACAGATTTTATAGATTTAAGAGGCATTAAATATTTTTTATCTATTTGTTTCGGTGTTATTTCTGAGTCTGAACTCTCTTCATCTGAAAACTTTTCCGAATCCCTTAACATTTCTGTGGTTTGTTGAATAGATGATATATTTTCTACTGGACACTTTTGCTCGATATTCTTTTTAGGTGACAATTTAGCTGGAGCTTTGGTACCTAAAGTGTTATTAAGACTTTTTGTAATATTCTCTAATTGCTGGGTAAAAAATACGGGCACGCTGTCATCATTTGCCGACTTTAGTTGGAGGGAATTTGAGGAAACATCAGCTGTTTCAATGGAATCATTTTGTTTAACCAATTCTTGTTCAGATTTATTGTGATGCTGCATTATAAACTTTGAGGGTGCATCATCTGCGCTGGGCGTAATAATTATATCTGGCAATACACTACCGGCTCTACTTGTAGCAGCAGCTTGACTATAATTACCAGCTAAGTGATAAGGATAAGTAAAATAGGGATGTGGTGGAGGCATATAAGAAGGATACGCTTTTTGCATATCAAATTCTGTAGGCTGAGCATTGTTATCTCTGTGATTTGGGAGAGAGGAGTGAGGTGGAATGTGTGAAGAGGCAGGATAGTAGGGATAATAGTAAGGATAAGGAGGATAAGCAGGATGTGTAAGTAGTTCTCCAGTAGTCGCAACTGTTGGCGCTGGTGTATTTGTACCCATACCATATGGATAATTCCAATTAGGAGGAGTACAAATTTCACCATTTTGTGTGGAAGACATAAGTGGCAGTGGTGGTGGATACCAGGGATAAACATAAGGATAAGGATATAAAGGGTATTGTAAAGCTTGTGAGGGTGTTGGTGAAGGTGATGAAGATGATGATGATGATGATAAAAAGGCCAATTCTGAATTGAGAGAATTAGATGACGAAGATGATAACGGCTCAACAGCTGATGAATTTAAAGCATTTGAAAAATGTCTATTTTTATCAGGTTTTGATTCAATTCGTTCGTTCATTTCGTTATTTTTGGGACAATTTTCCTCTTTATCTATTTCTTAAAATTTATGTTTTAATTTATTTTGTGACAGTCGTGCATAAGGACAAAAAAATGTAAGAAAAAAGAAATAAAAAAAGAAATGAAATAAAATTTTATTCAATGAATTCAAAAGCAATAACCAAAAAAACAACAACAAAAAATTTTATAAATTTTGATACCAACAAACGGTCTTAAGAATTAATTATTGAGAAAAATGTTTTGTTATCATGAGGTGAATATGACATTGAGTAGTTGTAGTGGTAGTTGGCTTGGCTACGTGGCTGTTTTTATTAAGCTGTGGTGAAATAAGCAGGGGCACTTAGCCAAGCCAACTGCCACCACTACTACTCAATGTCATATTCAACTCATAAATTTTGATATCAACAAACGGTCTTAGGAATTGATTATTGAGAAAAATGTTTTGTTATCATGAGGTGAATATGAAATTGAGTAGTGGTAGTGGTAGTTGGCTTGGCTAAGTGGCTGTGCTTAATTAGCTGTGGTGAAATAAGCAGAGGCTTGTAATTGTTTCCATCCATTTTTGAGAATTTTTTCGCTTATTTGAACATCTTTTTTTTAATTGGCTCTCTCGTGCTTGAATATTCACAATATTTTTCATGATTTTTAAGGTGGAGTCTAAATTTTAAACGCCTTTAAAAAGCTTTACTGTTTTATGTCTATATCGGTATCTCTTATATGAATTTCTATTTTAAGAAAATAATGTATTTATTTTTATATGAATTGAAATTATGTTTATAATTATTTTAAGTATTCTAAAATTTTCAATTTTGTATTTAACGGCAGCTCAATGCGTAACGCCATTGAGCTGGGCAGGATGGTGTAACAGAGGCTGGTAGTAAAATAGCCAACGGTTGGTGGTGAATACAGCCGTCAGCTGTTGTATACATCGACTGCCGAGATAGCGTATGTGTGTTTGTGTATAGGTCTGTGTTGGCAGAATAGGTATAACAAGGCAAACATCATGAATAATAATGCAATTGGTGTGCGGCCGGCGGCAGGATAACAGGTAATATCATTTTAATTTTTCGGATTGTTAGGTAAGACACTCAGGTTATAAGCAGAGCGGAGATTTTAACCCCACTGAGTTTATACTCTGAGACATCCCCCCGGGGCACATTATAAGTCTTTATGGATCACACAACCATCTAGCCTTGTGGGGTAAAAGGGAGCCCAGTCCCCTTAGGCTAGTAGGAGTCAACTGGATAATTCACTATATTTCCACGGGAGTAAAAAAAGCCGCAAAGTTCCGCTATTTATCTGTTTAGGCATTTAGCTGTTCTCTGACTGATTATTGAGGTAGGCCCTTCGGGAGTATCATGTTGGCTGTGTGTTTCCAGGCCCTCGTTTGAGTTTGTAGATCGGATCATTCACAGTGAACATAGTGAATGGTCCAAGTCCAGTGAGTATGAATGCCGTCGTGTTCTTAATTATACTAGGCTTCATGCGTTTTGGACCAGGAGTTGGATAGTCTCCAACTCTTCAGCAAGGAGTGAAGGCTACAGCCTACTCCGGACTTTTGAAGTTGCAACTAGGAGTAACCGGAGGATATACGTATCCGAAGGCCTTCTAGGGCGAGGATGGTGCCACATACTATCAACAGTGGTAATGATCCACCATCTGTTTAAGGCCCACGGCCAGGTGCAGATGTAAATTTTATCACGTCATACCCTGAAACACTACCAAGGCATTGGACAGTTGAGCCGAGGAGGTTTTAACCCAGCCCAACTTACAGTGCTTTGGTTATTGCCATCGGACACGGTCTACTAACTGTGGGGCGGTCCCAAACGAATCGTAGATCTTAACCCAGCGAAATTTGTGTCTACTGTCACAATAGTGGGTGACCAAATCATTGGACAGTTGAGCGGAGGTCTTAACCCAGTCCAGCATACAGTGTTTTGGTTATTTCCCTTGAACACGGTCTACTAACTGTGGTGCGGTCACAGACGAAATGGAGGTCTTAGCGCAGCGGAATTTGTGTCTACCGTCACCATAGTAAGTGACCAAAGCATTGGACCGTTGAGCGGAGGTCTTAACCCAACTCAGCAGCATACAGTGTTTTGGTTATTTCCCTTGAACACGATCTACTAACTGTGGTGCGGTCAAAAACGAAGCGGAAGTCTTAACCCAGAGGAATTTGTGTCCACCGTCACCATAGTGGTTGACCAAAGAAGTGGACAGTTGAGCGGAGGCTTTAACCAATGCCCAACTTACATTGTTTTGGTTATTTCCCTCGGCCACTGACCGGGATACGTAGGATCAAGACAATGGAAACCGCCGCACTCACACATACACCAGTGTACATCCCCCCGGGGGCATATTTACCGGTCTTTATACAATACTTGACTATCTAGACCTGTGCCGCTGGGGGTATAAGGGAGCCCAGTCCCCTGAAGGCAGCAGAGGTTAACTGGAAAGCTCCACGTTATTTCCACGGGAATCAGTAAGCCCCAGAGTTTCCGCTAATTGGCTATTTAGTCTTTTAGCTGTTTCTTAGACCGATTATTGAGGTTGGCCCTTCGGGAGTATCGTGGTTGTTGTGGTTTTGCGGCCCCAGCATAAATTGATTTATGGTGGCCAGGAACATTTCGCCTTTAATAACACCAACGGGTGAATGATCCGGATCCAGTGAGCATGCTAGTCATGTGTTCTGAAACAGGAGTTGGATAGTCTCCAGCTCTTCAGCAAGAGGTAGTGGTTTGCAACCCTGCTTTGGAACCGCTGAAATTGCAACTAGGAATGACCTGTTGCTAGAATTAGTTCTCGACTTCCTAGGGCGTGAATGACGTTGCTTTTCATTCCCAGGCCAGGCGCAAATGTAAATCTTATCACGTCATGTGACGCGAAGTAGATGTAATTGTATCTGATGAAGTATCTGTGGATTAGAATTACTCCATATTGTTGTTAACATTGCCGTAAAAATGCAAACAAAACATATCTATGTACCCCCGGGGGGGATATTTGGCGGTACACTAGAAGACGCATCTTCCTAAATCCTCTCTACTTTTAAAAGCTGCCTGTAATGCAGAGTAAATTCTCTTGCTTCCCTTGAGAGGAACGTCAATGTGCCAATTTTCTCATGGAAGGTAAAACTTAAAGGGAAGGGAAAGCTTTCTATCAGAATAATAACAATTTCATTGATCATTGGAAAATAAGAAAAGATGAACTTTTGCATTAAAAATAAATTTTCTCAAATGGATATTTGGTAGTTGGCATGATTTTGAATATTCTTATTAATTAAAAATATATTTAATTATTGTTATATGGAAATATTAAATAACGAAATAAAAAAATAAAACTAAATTAATATTCAATTGCGTATTTATTTTCTTTAAATTTAAAAGAGTTGCAATTAAATAAAAAAGTGAAAAAAGGTGAAATTTTTAATCTCTCTCTCTCTCTCTCTCTCTCTCTCTCTCTCTCTTGATCACTCATTTTTTGATACACTTTCTCATTCAAAGCGATTTTATTTAATGCAATGAAATAAAAACAAAGAAAAAGGTGAAATTATAAACTTTGTCTCTCCTCTCTCTCTTTGTTTTACACACTTTCTCATTCAAAGCCATTTTATATAAGGGAATCGTATGCAAATGAGTCAAATGTCTAAATGTTTGTGAGAAATGTAAAACCAAAAATCAAATCAAATGGAATGGAATGAAATGATATTTACAAATATTATTTTGGAATATATAATTTTTCTAGAAAGCTTTTGTAAAAGCTTTTAAAAAAACTTACCAGCATTTTCTGGCTGTGTCATGGCCTGTAAGATTTTAAATGATCGACTGGGTATAGCGCTACCGGTATATTTTTTCGGTTCGGGTACTTGTTGTTCACTGGGTGGTATATATTGTGGAGAGTTATCTTTTTTTTTTGTTTTTTTGGAGAAAATAAACAAGAGCATAAAAAACATTTTATTGAAATAATTTGTATTTAAAAAAATATTATAATTAAGACTTAGAAAACAAAAATCACATAAAAAGCTTTGCGTTTATCGTTCTTTTTTACCATAGAAAGGACGTTGTTGTGGGTTATAATTTATAGCGGAAGGCGTTGTTGGTGCTGAGTAGTTACCTGTAATTAAAAGGAGACATTTTTTAATGAATGAAAAATTTTTAAGGATATTTTTGAAGGAATTTTAAAAATTAATTTGAATTTTTTTAGTCCTGTTAATTTTGAAATGAAACTTTATTAACATTTTTAATTTTTTATTTTAGTAAATTAATTTTAAAATGATTTAAGAACACATTTTCCGAAACTAAAAATAAAAAAAAAACAATTTGAAAAGGTCAGCAAAAGCTGGCGGCTTTACAACTTCAAAATAAAAAGTTAAAAATAAACGGCGTATATAGAGAATGGGCAAATTTGAGGTTAGTAAGTAAATTGCTTTAAAATCACACTTTTTATTTGACACCTTTACTTTTATTAATGCCACTGTAAAGTAGAGATATGGGAATTATTAACGGTTTATAATCTCTGGTTAATATCCACCTCCATTATGTCGACAGACATCCGCTCTTTTTAAAAAATTTTCAAGCACATTTTGCAACAAAACTTCGTTTATCTCGTCAATACAGTGGTGAACAACTGCTTGTGGGTTGTTTACATAAGCCCGGTAATTTAAATAGCTCTAGAGAATATTATCCACAGGAACAAGATGGCCAATTGATATCGCCAAATCACGAAATTTTGCGATCAAAAGACTTCTCATGCAATAACTGAACTATTTGGCTGTGTGACTTGCGGCGCCATCTTGATGTGAAAAAGGGTAACTGATATCAAGATATGCCAATTGAGGCTACGAAAATTTTAATTAATGCGGTTTGTTAGCGTAAAGAAGTTACGTTGACGGCTTTAATATCGAAAAATACGGTTTGATGATGCCGGCTGAGCACAAAGGGGACCCTACGGTCACTTTCTTTACATATAATGGTTTTTCGAAAGTTGTTTATGGATTTTGTGAGCACCCTATGCCTTAACTTTGCTTGCTTAAATAGCCGCTTAATTGAAAATGAGCCTCCTCATCACTAAAGATGATTTTGTTGAAAAATTCATGGTTTCGTTAAGTTTTTTGAGCAAATAATTCGCAAACGATTGAACGATTTGAACTTTATAAGCGTGAAGATGAAGACCTTTAGGCAATATGCTGCGCAAAGTGTTTCTGGTGATGGACAATTTTTGATAACATCGACGAGCTTATATTCCAGGTTTTTTTTTTAAACTTGGCTATACAGCGGCTATGTTTGCATCACTAAAGCCACTACAATAAAAATTTTCAGCAACAATACACTGGAGGAGCCTGAATATGAGGAAAAGTTGCTCATTGATACAATGAAAGTTTCACTATTTTAATAGTGAAATTAATTAAAATTGATTGCTCAAGACTATAACTTTCCAAGCGAAAGCTTTCGCAAGCTTTTATAAAAAAAAGGATGGCAGCTTACTTTTTGACTTTGAATTATTTGACAGACAATTTACTTCATAACCTCAAATTTGCCCAACCATTATAAAAAAAAGTCCAGGCAGATGAAATAAAATGAAATTAATTTGCGCCTTTTAAACTTAAAGTACCAAAACTTTTAAAAATCTAACCCAAAGAAGTCTGTCTACACGATTTTAGATCTGAAAATTGTAAATTTTAATAAATTTCGAATTTGATTTGGTTTAAAAAATAACTTTAACTGTCTGTATATCTAAAGCTGTACAGAAATTTACCACTTAAATACATAAAACTTTGAAAGCTATTTTAGGAACTCAAGCCAAATTCCTAAAAAAATATTTTAAACTCTGTCGTCGTTAGTCCTTAAATTAGTAAATATTTTAAAATTTTATTTCTTAAGATTTTGCATAAGAAAAGCATTTAAATAATGAAAGCTTTGCAAGCAGCTTTATGCATTCAAGCTTTATATATTCCCCAAAAAAATATTATTTTATACTGCTGTTAGTCGTGATGTAGATAGAGATTTGTTTAAAATATTGTTTTTTTAATTTATTAAGGTTTTTAATTAGAAAAGCTTAAGCAATGCTTAAAATTAGTTTAAAAATTTAAGTCTATGGAAGCTTTACAGCTTATATTTTCAAACATTTTTAGCTATTTGTAAATGTTTTAAGTTTAATTTATCAAGTTTTGACGTTTTTATATTTTAATAATAAAATCTTTAACAGCTAGTTCTATAAAGCTTAAAAGCTTTTGTTATAAATATTTGTTTTTTTTGAAACCTATATACTTTAGAGTAACAATGTTTTACAAAACGAGTTTAGGATAAGATTTTTTTAATGGTTACAAGTTGTACAATCGTAAAAGCTTTTTCTTTTATATTATATAAAATTATAGAAAAAGCTTAAGCTCCAAAATAAAAAAATAAATTTTAAGTTTAAGAGCTTGAGGTAATTTTAAAATTTTAAACCTAATATCTTTTAGATTTAAAATTTTTAATTTTTAAAAGCTTAAAAGTTTTAAATCACAAATTTGATTTTATAAGCTTTAAGCAGGGCGTAGAACAATTTTTACACTTCTACATAATAATTTACGTTTTAAAAAATTGAAAAATATTAAAAAAGGTATATTTAAGTTTGTTGTTTTAATAGCTTTAAGTTATTCATTGCTTTACAAAAAGCTTTATAGAATTTATTATTTTTAAAATTACTGTTTTATAATAAGTTTTAGAATTAAAAGATTACAGTAATTTTAAATATACAATAAAATTTTTGAGATTTAACATTTTTATTTTTAAAAGCTTAAAAGTTTTTAATCACAAATTTGATTTTGAAAGCTTTAAGCAGGGCGCAAAACAATTTTTACACTTGTACATAATAATTTACATTTTAAAAAATTGAAAAATATAAAAAAAATTATATTTTAGTTTGTGGTTTTAAAAGCTTTAAGTTATTTATTGCTTTACAAAAAGCTTTAAAGATTTGATTATTTTTAAAAATACTGTTTTATAAAAAAAATTATATTTTAGCTCTTTTAAAGCATAAAAATATTTTTAAAATTTTCTATTTATAGAAGTTAATAAAAAATTGGTTTCTAGAGCTTTACTCTGATTGTTGAAGTTTTTTTTTAAACTAATAACTTATGTTTTACTTTAAGTTTTGAATTTCTAAAATTTATAAGGAATTAGTATTTTAGTATTAAATTTTAAAAGCTTTGAGATGTTAATTTTTTTATAAACAGCTTTTAAAAGCTTATTAAATTTAGTCAATTGAATCTTATAACTTTTATAAACTTTGCCTAATTGTGTGAATTTCAGATGGTCGAAGGCTCTATACAAACGTTTTAACAATTATAGCCTATTGATTTTTGTATCCCTGGAATTTTCGGTGGACCCCCTGACTTTTTCTAAGCTAAAAATGTATTTTTAATAAAATTGTCATCTGGCCATTCCTTGCACGAACTGAAGTCATCTCTTCCCATATGTTGCTTACCTTGTTCATGTCCAATTTGCATACGTCGCATTTGTTCAACTGAAGGACTATGACGTGCCTGTTGAGCGCTCATTTGACGTGCAAATGTTGGACGCTGCAATTGCGGTTCGATTGGCTGTTGCTGCAGTTGAAGCTGTTGCTGGCTGTTATTGTCATCGTTGTTGCCATTATCATCAATAGTATCTGTGATTTTTTGTAATATTCTAAATGATTTCGATTGTACTGGTGGCGTACGTTGATCACTAAAATTATATGTGATTTGTAATGTGATGTGATTGTGTGATTGTGATTTTGTTTTATGTTTTGATATGAATAAATAGAAATGAGTTATTAGAATTATTTGTAAGAAGCCAAAAGAAATAAAAGAAGTGGATAAAATTTATTTTTAAAATTAGACAATTGAAAGCATTAGTACGCAAGTATGTAAAAAAAATTAATAAATGAAAGCTTTACATGTATTATAATGAAATTTTATTTTAAGAGCTTTTGCGAAACATTTTTATAATTTCATAACTTTATAACATTCAATCAAACAAACAAACAAACAAACAAACAAACAAACAAACAAACTTTTTAATTAATTCTAAACATTAAACAGTTTTTGGGGGGTTTTTGATTTTTGTATACAAAAGCTACCTGAGTCGATTTTTTCTAAATCTGATCTCAGCCTCTAGAGGACAGTCATGTACTACAAGATTATAATCCTCACTTGCTTAAAAAGCATTTGCATTTCAAGGGGATTTAAAAATAATAAAATCAAGACGTTAGCGGAAAAAAATATAGAAAAAAGCTTAATTAGTTAACCATAAAAAAAGAAAGCTTTAAGTTTAAAATTAATAAAAAGCAGCAAGAAAAAAAGAAATAACGCTTTGACATAATTTGAATTACTTACTTTTGTATAACAATTGGTGTTTTTGAAATAGGTCCCCTGGTGCTTTCATTGTTTTCCATAGCAATCGGTATAATGTGAGTTTTTTGTCCCGTTGCCATATTATTTTGTGTTTGTTGCACTATGCGCGGTGCATTTAACTGTTGTGCATTTGGCGACATAACACGTTGCGGTTGTTGTGGTTGAATTTGCTGCTGCTGTTGTTGTTGTTGGCCAAAGTTATTGTAACCCTGATCAACGAACTGATTAGGTGTACGCATAACATAGCCGGGAGCAGGCGCTGCAAAATTGTTAATTACTTTGGTAAGAAAAAGCTTACGCCTACTTTTCGTTTTTTTTTGTTTTAAATGTTAATAATGTTAAAAAGCTTTATTATCTTAAAGTAGAAGCTAATGATTTCCTTGCAAACTTTAAATAAAATGAAAGCTTTTTTATAAAAAAAAAATTGAAAGAATATAATTCTGTGTAAAGGTTCTTAAATAGATTTTCAAAATTTAAAAAAAATTTTTTTTAAATATTTTCCCATAGCTTTTTTTATTTATGGTGCCAGCAAAGCTTAAAAAGTGCCAGGTAATTTTATTTTCTTTTTTGTTGGAAAATTTATTTCTATTGAAATTATTTTCTATAAAAAAAGTTGTTTAAGAAAAATTTGGAAACAAGAGCTTTAAACATTTTAAAGCCCCTTTTTAAAGCTTACAGAAAGAAAGCACACATAATTTTAATAAACACTTTTGGGTTAAACTTTTAAATTTTTAAGATAGTTGTTAAATTCTCACACATTTTTAGGATTTTTTATAAAAGCTTGAAATTTAAATCAGTCATAAAAAGTCTTACAAGTTTTAAGATTTTAAAAAAGTTCGTTAAATTGTCTAAAAGGCAATTTATATTCTAGAAAAAGTTAAGCTAAATATTAGTTTACTGTTAATTAATCCTAATTTTTGTAAGCTTTATTTTTTAAGCTTTAATTTATATTTCAAAAGCTTTTAAGTCTTAAGCTGTCTAAAATTTTAAATCTCTGACATTTTTAATTGATGCGAATATAAAACAAATGTTTATGAAATTGTTTAACCTTAGCGAAGAAAAGCTTTTTTTCTAAAGCTTTTTATAGCTTTTAATTTTTATGTAATTTTTGTTTTCATTTTTAATGATTTAATTGAAATTGTATTAACTTACGGATACTACCTGTACCATATTGCTGCTGTTGCTGATTAAAGCTGGGCTGAGCTGAATTATAAGTTGGTGTTTGCTCCAACTGTATGGGTATGATGCGTTCCTGGACAAATTTGAAAATATATAATTTATTAAATGCTATTTAAGATAAGAATTATTTTTTATTTGTTGTTACCTTGGGACCATTTTGACTGTTTGTTTGATTGTTGACTGGTGTAGTGATTTGCAAACGCAAACCTGTTGCATTGATGGGCTGGGCACCGAAATTGTGGGAAATAGTTTGTGGCATAAAACCATTACCCTGATTTGAAGACTGATAAATAGGCTGCTGTGTTTGTTGAGTTGGAGCAGCAGCTGGTGTTGGTTGTGGTGATTTGATACGATTCAAGGATGAAGGCACCACATTGCCGTTTTCCTCTGGTCGTGCCCAGGCTGGTTGTTCTTTAGCCATCGGCTGAGTACTCATCCAACGTAATTGTTGATTTGCTTGTGCCGATTGTGGTGGTGCCATTTGCCGCATTGGCGATTCACGTTGTTGTTGCTGCTGTTGCATTTGTTGGCGTACAATATGTTGAGCTTGTGGCTCTGTGGGCGGTGCCAAAGGTGCAATGTACAACGAGCCAACATTCGTCTGTAAAATATTTACCAAATGTTTTTGTTGTAATTAAAAATGTGTGAAGCATTTGCAAAAAACACTTAATTTTAAAATCCTTAATTTGTGTTAACAACTTGAGCAGCAAACCGTTTCAATAGAGCTTTAAGAAAAAAGCTTTACTTACCGGTTTAGGTCCTTGATAAGATGATTGCTGAGTATTAAAATCAGTGGGTCTTTGCTGCTGTTGTTGTACATTATTGTAAATGGGTTGGGGATGCGTCTGTGCCGCCACTGATGTTGGTGGTTGCTGGGATTGACCACGTTGAGTGCGCCATGGTACTGATTGTGCCTGACTGTTATTGTTATTAGGCGAAATCGATGCTCCTGATGAAGCTGTTGAAGGTGTAGATTGCATAGCTAAAGGAGATACCGGTGGAGGAGCTCTTTGCTGTTGTTGTTGTTGGGCAAATTTAAAAGGGCTCTCCGTTGCTCTTGGTGGAGTAGCATTCTCCACAGTTCGAGGACTATCCGATTGTTTGGTATAAACAGTGACGGAAGGTGATGTTGGTGCTGCCACACTACGAAATTCAGGTTTAGTTGTTTGTTGTTGCATGTGTTGCTGCGGTGACTGTTGGTTAGGGTGTTGTGGTGTTGAGTTTGTTTGAAAGCCACCATATTGAAGATTTTGTTGCATTAGTTTGTTTGGTGATTGTTGTGGCTGTTGGGATGGGGTAGGAGGCGTGTATGATTGTTGTTGCCGTTGTTGCTGTTGGGGTTGTTGGTAATTTGTGTAATTGTTGTTCGTTTGATTTTCATGGTTTGCATTATTTACAGTCATAGCTGCAGGCACTGTCTTCTTAACACCTAAAATGTTTGTATTAAAAAAGCTTTTAGTATTTAACTTTAAAACAATTTCTTGAAATATTTTTAAAGAAAAGCTTATTCGAATAAAGTGAGGTTGATTGGATTAAAATAATAAAATGAATTATTTTATTATGATTTAAATAAGCGCCATCACCCTTAAACTAAAGCTTAAGTTTTAGGAAATAATATGACAAGTTACAGTAAAGCTTTTCACCAGTACGCTTTCTGATTAAAAAAAGTAAAAGCATTAATTTTTCTTAAGCCTTGTAGTCCAGTAAACAAGGCTTAACCCGCATTCCATCAATTAGTATAAATTTTAGTTTTTACTTAGAACATATGAACTTTAGCTTTTTTTGGAACCGCTAAGTATAGACAACAACCAACCCTTTACCATTTAGTATAAAAAAATAAAAGAGAAAAAAAAGCTTTGTTAAAATCAGTGCTCTTTTGTTTTTGTTATTGTGAATGTATGCGAAACTACTCTCTCTCTCTCTCTCTCTCACCATCAATGTTGTCGTTGCTTAATATTGCCGTACCATTGTTATAGGCATTTGCCATTTGGGCTGGGCTACTAGCACTGTTAACGCCATTGTTTTGCATAAAATTATTGCAACTGGCCATGTTGGGTACATCCACCATGGGACTTTTTGAACGTTCTTTAACATATTCATCCTTCCAAAAGGTATTTTTTTCAACCGGTGGCGGTACTTTACGTAAAGCGGCCATCGGATTTGGAGGAATTTTAATTTCTGGACGAAAGCCCATTGGTGGTGGTTCAAAACGTTGTGGTGTTGGTGATTTGCGTGGCATGTTGGGTGAATTGGGTGCGCTGCTGCCACGTCCAATAGCACCATTACCATTGGCCGGTACTACTAAATTGCCTGTATTGGAAAAATTGTTGCCGGATTGTGTTGGTGGTGGTGGGGGTGGTGCTGGTGCACTGCCACCATTAAAATTCTTACCGGGTGTTGGTGGCGGTGGTGGAGGTAATACCTGAAAAGGCATACCCATGGCTGCAGCGCCCATTGATGATACAGCATTGGGACTTGAGCCACCTGGTGACTGTGGCTGAGTTGGTCGATTTTGTTGTTGAATACCGGTGGCACCTTCAGCCTGTGCATTGCGTGCCAAACGTTTTGCCATACGTTCCGATTTTATTTGCGAGAGATCAATGCCACCAGGCGTATAGGTGAAGGGCTTTTTGTCTTTTGTCATCATCGCATTTTGAACACAGGCAGGTGCTTCGTAATTCTGTTGTGCGGGCATGCGCTGACCAGCTCCATACCTAAAAACAAAAACAAAATATTTGCGAATTAGAAAACTGTCTGAAGTTTTATTTATTTTTACTTTTAACTTGTAAAAAGCTTTTGCCACAGAAATTAAAAAAAAAACTATTAAATTTTTTTTTAACTTTTAAAAAATTTAATTATTTTAAGCTTTAAAAAACTTAAGAGAGAACTAATTAATTTTAACTATTTAATTTTTAGCTTCCTAACTGTTTTAAGCTTTTGATTTTTTTAAGGTTTTGAATTTTTAAAATTAACTTAAGACTTTGTAGCTTTAAATTACGAAATCAAGTTCAAGCTTTATTCTATCAAACGCTTTTTTGTAAGACTGTAAAATGCTTGTAGTAGATAATTAAAAAGCATATTAAACATTTTTTTTAATTTTTGCAAAACTTTTAGAAGTTTTAAATTTTATCGTTTTAGGTTTCTGAATTTTTTTAAAGGTTTGAATTTGGTTAAGTTTTCGTAAGTTTTTATTGCTTAAAAGTTTATTATATTAGAAGCTTTTTTTTAATTTTGTTTTAAGGCCTGATCTTTTTATAAGGAATTTAAATGGCTTCTAAAATTTTTCGCTTAGTTTTTTCGCAATAACCTGTGTAAAGCTGTCAGCTTTTTTTAAAGCTTTTCAAGCTCTCGAGTTTATAAGAAAATATTTATATGCGAAGCATCTTTGAAATCCTTGAAATATTACCGTTTTTGAAAGCTTCTTGCAATCATTTAGCTTTCACAATTTTTATTTGTAAGCTTTTTTAAGAGTTTTAAAAGGCATTTATTTTTTTAAAAGACATTTTTTTTTAATTTTCTTAATTTTTTTCGTGTTTTTTAAATAGTTTTTTAATTCTTAAATTAATTTATTTTTTAACTATTTCTGGCAACTGGTATGAAACATTTTGTCAAGTTTTCCGAGACAAATTTAAACTAAAGTTTAAAAATACTTAAATTTTTTTTATAAATGTGCTCATAAACGCAGAGCTCTCAAAAAATCAAATTTAGTTTACTAAGCTATATTTATATCCGCTAGAAAGTTTTCAATATTTTGTTTTTAATATTTATTTCAATTTAAAGTTGTTAGCTTAAGGCTTACAAAAGCTTAAACTTTTAAAATTAAAATCTTTTCAAAATATGCTTAAACTATTTGCAAACGTTTAAAATTTTAAAAATATTTTTAAGTAATTATTAAAAACTGAGCTTTAACCTTAAAGAAGCTTTAAGCTCTTAAGATTAAAATCATCACATAATAGGCTTTAACTATTTGCAGACATTTACCATTTTATAAAAGTATTTTAATTATTTAAAAAAATTTTAGCTTAAAGCTTTAAGCTTAAAAGCTAACTAAACATTTAAAATTTACTAAAAATTTATTTTTATTTCAAATTTTAAAACTAGGCTACATCTATATTCGCCAGAAAGTTTTCGATATTTTTTTTTAATATTTATTTCAATTTAATAATGTTAGCTTAAAGCCTTCAAAAGCTTAAAAATCTTAAAATTAAAATCTTGCCATAATGTGCTTAAACTATTTGCAAGCGTTTAAATTTTTTTTTGATATTTTTAAGTAATTATTATAAACTAAGCTCTAAACTTAAAGAAGCTTAAAGCTTTTAATAAATATTAGAATCTTCACATAGAATTCTTTAATTAGTTACAAACCATTTAACATTTTTAAAAATTATTTATTTTATTTTAAAAATTTTTAGCTTAAAGCTTTTAAGCCTGAAAGCTTGTGTAAAAATTTAAAAATATTTCATTTTTTTTAAAACTTTAAAACTAAAAAGATTAAACTGTTGTGTTTAGAATTTTTTCTAAAATTTAGGAATGTAAACTAAAAGCTTTAAATTTTTTTTTTTTTAATTTTAAATAAAGCCTTGTAATGTAGAAAACTTTTAATAATGTTAGCTTAAAGCCATCAAAAGCTTAAAAATCTTTAAATATTAAACCTTGCCATAATGTGCTTAAACTATTTGCAAACGTTTATAATTTTTTAAATATTTTTAAGTAATTATTATAAACTAAGCTTTAAACTTAAAGAAGCTTAAAGCTTTTATTTAATATTAGAATCTTCACATAGTAGGCTTTAATTAGTTACATACCTTTTAACATTTTTAAATATTATTTATTTTATTTTAAAAATTTTTAGCTTAAAGCTTTTAAGCCTGAAAGCTTGTGTAAAATTTTAAAAATATTGAATTTTTTTTAAAACTTTAAAACTAAAAAGTTTAAACTGTTAATTGTGTTTTGAATTTTTTCTAAAATTTAGGAATGTAAACTAAAAGCTTTAAAGTTTTTTTTTTAATTTTAAATAAAGCCTTGTAATGTAGAAAACTTTTAGAGGAAAAAAGGGAAAATAATAATTATTTTAACAATTTTTGAAATTATTTCTTTGGCTGCTTTGAAAGTTAAAATTTTTAATTTATAATTCCAAAATCATTTTTGTTTTAATCAAAAGTGCTTTAATGTTTTTTTATCTATTTTTTTTTCAAATAAATATTTATTTTAAAAAATGATGCTTAATTGACGTCAATAAATAAATTTAGTTTAACAAAAAAAAATCACTGTGCGACACACGTCGCAAGTGAATTGATTTTTATGAGATTTTTAAACAAATTGTTATATTTAGTTATGTTGTTCTTGTTGTTGTTGCTTTCAAAGAAACAGTTAAATAATATTTTTAATTTTTTGGCAACTTAAAGCAGACACATGCGACTGCAACTGCTGCTACTGATGTGTTTTAAAATTAATTTTTAAAAGGCAAATGTTTGATGTCCAATTAAATTAAAAAACATATTAATTCTTTAACAGTTTTAATACACTGACAGAAAATGTTTAATATATTTCATTTAACATGTGTTCGGCAAAAGACAAAAGCATATAAAACATTAAGTAAATTGTATTTTTTAGAAAAAATGTTGTCTTTAGCCCTGAATTAAACAAATAAAATTTTATGTAAATTTCCTTAGCAATTTAACTCGTTAATGGCGATGATTTTGTTACTGCTTCACCCACATTTTTTTTTAGTTTTATATATTTTTTTAGTAATGTTGTTGTTGTGGTTATACAACAAGTTATCATTAAATGTTGTTGTTTGCATGTGTTTTAGTCAATGCATACAAATTAGAGCAGAAACCGCAATGTCAATTTGTGGTGACGCAATTTTTGTTACCATTTTTATTAAAAAAAAAATGCTTCAATAGGCTGGCAAATAGCACAGACGAACAGACAGACAGCTAACCAACTAACTTGACTGTCAGGTAGGCAAATACAATTTGTTATTCTAATTCAATTTGAGTTAAATCTTTAATATCATTAAATCGGTAGGAGGGTCTAATCAATGTGTCTTAACAAAATATTTTTTTTTAATTTTCTACCTTCAGACAGACAGACAGACAGACATTTTTATTGTCATTGTTATTGGGTGTCCAACGGGAAGGTATATTTACTTTGTTTGTTTATTATTTTTGATTAAATGAACCAGAATGACTGTTATATTGATAATGTTTTATTTAATGTCGGCTATTATGTATGGAATACAATATCAGATAAACGTCCACCTCTGTTGGTCTCACAAATGCGAGCCCCTTTAAGGACATTTTTCATTTCATTTCATTCTCACACATTTCACGCGGTAAAAAATAGTGCGTTTTACGTTGGCACGTTGTTTCTTCCAATATTTTTACATAACTTTTTCATCGTCACAGTAATCGATGATTGATTTTGATAAAATTTTTTAACGATTAAAACAGGTTGTTTTATCGAATATTTTTCCATAATAAATTTTCTACGTGTCTACTGCACCACTGCCAAATATGGAACTGTCAACGCTAATGTTTACCAAAATGGTGGCAAAATATAGTAGTATACCTTCTAGGCGGACACCCTGTATAAATTAAATGAATTATCTTCATCTATGCACAAATTATGAAATCAGTTCCAGACGTTCAGAAATAAAGTGAAGATCTTGCTTAAAGCTCACGCACAATGGGTAATTTAACAACAACGACAACAACAACAACAATAAAAGAAAATAAATCTATACTTTTTAAATGCCTGAAAGAATTTCAAGATTTTAAAAAGCTTTAGAACATTAGCTTACGTTTTGAATAAGAAACTTAAAGCTTAGGGGTAGTGCTTCACACTTTTTTACATGAAAAATTCAAATTACAATTTTCTTGTTTTCCATCCGTCTTAAAAAATGTTAGTTTACAGTTGACTTATAAAATTTTTCTCTATAACTAATCATAACTAATCATAATTTTTTATAGAAAAGTTATGACTGATGAAAATTTTCTACAGAAAAATTATGAATAACGATGATTTTAATAGAATAATGATGACTGCTGAAAATTTTTTTTATAGAAACTACATGACTAATGATATTTTTCTAAAGAGATATTATGATAAATGATATTTGCCTATAGAAAAACTTATGACTAAGGAAAATTTTCTACAAAGAAATTATGACTGATAATATTTTTCTTTAGAAAAATTTTACTTTTTAACTTTTTCTACAGAAAAAACTTATGACTGGTGTAAATTTTCTAGAGATTATGAATAACGAAGTTTTCAAAGACAAATTAGGACTGATGAAATGTTTTTTATAGCAACTACATGACTAATGATGTTTTTCTATAGAGAAATTATGATAAATGATATTTGCTTATAGAAAAACTTATGACTGATGAAAATTTTCTACGGAGAAATTATGACTGAAGAAATTTTTCTATAGAAAAATTGTACTCAAAAAATTTGTTAGCGAAAGATGATGATATTTTTCTACAATAAAAATTTGACTAACAAACTTTTTTTACAGAAAAGAGTTATGGCTGACGACCATTTTTTATAGAGAAATTATGACTGATGATTTTTGATTTAAAAAAAAAACTGGACTCTTGAAATTTATTACAGAATAGTCATCAGTCATAACTTTTCTGTAATAAATTTCAAGAGTCCAGTTTTTTTCACCGTAACAATTTGACTTGTAAAATTTCTCTAAAAAAAAGGTATGATTGAGGAAAATTTTCTACGGAGCAATTGTGACTTATGATATTTTTCTATAGAAAAATGGGACTAATGAAATTTATTACAGAAGAGTTATGACTGATGTTATTTTTCTACAAACAAATTTGTCTTGTGTAGTTTTTCTACAGAAAAAATTTATAACTGATGAAAATTTTCTAAAGAGAAATTGTGACCGATGATATTTTTTTATAGAAAAATGGAACTAATAACATTTATTACAGAAAATTTATAACTGATGTTAATTTTCTAACGAAAAATTTGACTTGTGAAATTAACTGATAAAATTATTCGTCAGAAAACTTATGATTGTTAACAAATTTTTGCAGAAAATTTATGACTGATCAAATTTTTCTCTAGGAATGTGTAACGTTTTTGTGGAAAAATTATGTTTGATGAAAGTTTTCTATAGAAAAATCATAAATATTGAAATTATTTTTAAAAAAATTTTGTGAAATTTTGAATTTTTTTGAATTTTTTAACTTTTTTTTGAATTTTTAAACATACACCACAGTTATAAGTGGTAGCTATTAGTTTTATTTATATTTGTTAATTAGACTTGGTAGAGAGGGAGTTTCTTGGTAATTTTTTTAAGTGTTAGCTGCTCCTTAACATAATCCCATATTGTTTTTTGTATCGAAAATATAGAAATTAGTTAAGTAAAGGGTGGATCTAAAGTAATGCGACGAAAGCATGCGAAATTTTATTTACCGCGAAATTTGTTTCAAAGTTTTCAGTGCAGAAAATCAATATTTTCAATGAGTTCCCTGCTTATTTTACTCATTGCTTAAGTTAAATTGTCAGGTAAGTTGTTATCGCAAAATTTGTAAAATCTAAAAACTTAGGACAGCATGAGAATTTTTGAAATCTAATTCTTAAAAAAATGAATTAAATTAAATACAGATTTTCTGGTTGAGAGAAACTTGTGTAGAAAGAGAACGTCGTCTCTGTAATAAATATAGTTAAAGGAAAACCTTTTTAAACTATTTTTCTAAATAATAAAATTTTTTTTTTGTGAGGACTTTATGAATTTCCCTCGTATGTAGTTGCGGTTTTCTTTGCTTTTATTTAAATTCCACGAATCTGTAGTAGTTAATTGTCAATAAAATCGTTTTAATGTTTTGCTTTTAAGTCAAACCATAATTAAGGAGAGTCAGCCGCTACGCTTTGGATTTCCTAATAAGAATATGTGTAATAAATTTCTCACCAGGCCCAGCGTCAACATCAAACAACAATTTGTTGACAATTATTTGCTAAGAAAATTTCAAAACAAGTTTGTTGTTTCGCATAATTTGTTAAATTACAGCATTTAGAAATGTAAGTTAATGGACAACAAAAAACAAAACAAAATAGAACAAATAATAATAATTAACATAAAAATTAAAACCAGTTTAGAAATAGGTTGCTGAGTAAAGAAAAGATATTAAAATTTAATTTCTAGATAAATAATTAAGTTAACAGTTACATGAAACCGGCTAAAATAGTTTATAAGGCCAAACAAAAAATATTGTTTTGAAATTCTGTGGAAAGACCGAAGCTCTGCCGGTATTCAATTGTTGAACCTTTGCCCAACATTATATTCTCTTGTTAATTCCCATATTTTTACTTTACACAACAATAACAAAAACTGAGATTGTCAAATAAAAGTGTATGTTTTATGACAACTTACTTCCTAACCTCAAATTTTCCCTTCCATTAGCTCTTTAAGTACACGATCATAATATTTCAATTTAAGAAAAGAATAAAACTCTTCCGACGTGCAAGTGTTAAATCTTTGCCTGACGTTATATACCGTTATTAATTTCCATATTTCTGCTTTACATTGGTATCAACAACAACTGAGGTTGTCGAGGAAAAGCGCATGTTTTATTCCAACTTACTCAAATTTACCCATTCGTTAGAACTTTAAGTACACGATCATAATATTTCAATTTAAGAAAAGAGCGAAGCTCTGCCGACATGCAAGTGTTGGACCATTACCTAATATTATATTCCATTATTAACTCCCATATTTCTACTTTACACTGGTATCAACAACAGCTGAAGTTGGCGAGGAAATGTGTATGTTTTATGCCAACTCACTTCCTAACCTCAAATTTGCCCTTCCGTTAGCTTTTTGAGTACACGATCATAATATTCCAATTGATATGGGCGGTACCATGCCCGCATTTTCAATTCTAAGAATTGTTAATATGACTGCGTAAATTATTTTGTAATTTACTTTACTTAATAATTTTTAACTTTTTATAAAAGCTGCCACGCCCATTACTCGATTTAAGATCATTTCTGTACAGCTGTCCATTTTAATTTAAAGATTTTTGATAAAAAATGTTCCATCCTTTAACTGTTATAGTTTTCAAGTCATATGCCGTTTAATATTTGTTTTGCAATGGAAGCTGCCACGCTCACTATTCCATTCCAGCGAGTTTTTTATTCGTTTAGGCGATATTACAGCGGTTTTCCTGGCTATACAGTAATAATAACTTAGCACTTTATATGGGAGGTATTACGTTCACTTTTCCAAGCCATATTATTTTTAATCAGACTATGTACACTGGTACCGGGGCGAGCGAAAAAAAATTTTCAGCACTTTACTTATTATAGTTCCTTAGATGCACGATAATAATTTTTTCTTTGTATGGGAGCCAGGTATGATAGAGATTAGCAACAACACCTATCTGTGTTGGCCTTAGTCTAACAGTGGTCTTACCACTAATGCAATGGATTCTACCAGCCTACCTGCACGAGGCGTCTAGTGATACCCCGAGTGGTCACTTCAGAAGCTTAGCAAGTAAGGCCGTGGCTCACTTTTGCTTGGGAGCCGGATACTATCAAAACATCCGCCGCCACATTGGCTATATTCTGTTGAGAATGCAACAGCACATCGAACAGAAAAACTTCACATCCTCTTGGTATCAGTTAATATGACACTGGTCGGATTTCAACGGTCCAGTTCTTCTAATTTCAGGCTCTTGCAAGCTTAAACGACTCGTGCCGCCTTTTATACCAAGAACCTCATGTCAAGGTGGGAAAGTATCCACCAAGACTGCGTGTCCTCGGGAATGGAGTGGGACAGCATGCCCAATCTTACTTGCATTCAAACCAGCAAACAGCAAACTCTGTAAATTTTGGTATAGGCAGAGCTGAATGATTTACTACGTCCACCACTAGCCAGGGTGATTTATGTAAGAAGCATAAAAGGAAACAATTAGTTAGCAAGTGTTAAAATAATGCAGTGACTGCATTGAGTTCTAATCCAAGTAAAAGAGCCTATAATATAAGGAAACCACTTGGTGAAGGAAAGGGCTTGGTGAATTTGTTTTTTTTGCATTAGAAAAATGGAAACAAGTTCTTCTTTAGTTTAAAGGCGACTGGTAGCGCCTTTTAACTCCGGTGTCCACCAAGACTGTAATGAAGGCAGCTTCCTCACTTGCAATCACTTCACTTCAAACAGCAAATAACAAACTCTGTAAATTTCGAGAAGAACAGTCTATTGGTATAGACAGCTGTAGTTTAACGAAAAAAAAAACGGAGCCCCCACTAACCAGTGTAACTTATAGGAGTGGTTATGCATGATAAGATTTACATTGGTATCTAGCGCGTGTATGCCATAACTCGACGGTGGTCAAACCACTTGGGCGATATGATGCGTGCGCAGCGCCCTAGGAAGCCGAAAACTAATTTCTAGCATCAGATTTTTCCCAGTTGCCATTTCGGAGGTTTCGAAGCAGGATCGCCAACCACCACTCCTTGCTGAAGAGCTGGACACTATGCAACTCCTAGTCCAGAACACATGATAAGCACGCTCACTGGATCTGGATCATTCACCCATTGTTCTCAGTAAAGGTGAGATGATCCTGGCCCCTTAATCAAAATTCATGAAGGCGGCGAAACCACAACCATCACGATACTCCCGAAGGGCCTACCTCAATTATCAGACAGAGAACAGCTGAAAAGCTAAAGAACCAATTAGCTAAACTCTGGGGCTTACTGATTCCTGTGGAAATGAAGTGGAGCTTCTAGTTACTCCCTGCCAGCTTTCAGGGGACTGGGCTCCGGTTTTCCCCCCGTTGACACATGTAATGATGGTGGAGTTCCATCAAAACATATCAATGTACCCCCTGAGGGGTGTATAAATGGTATAAACGGAAATAATAAGTCGATAGGTGCTAACATTATGCAGTGGCTGCGTTGGTTGTGATGGTGATGGAAAATACAGGGTGTGCGCCGGGAAGGCATACTACTTTGTTTATAATTTTAGATTAAATGAAAGAGAATGGAGGCGAGCTTTTTTGAGCACAATTTTCATTACATTCTCACATATTTCACGCGGTATTTCATTTATTTCATACTGAACATTTTTTATGAGTTGCTCAAGCGTTTCTGGTTTATTTGCATAAGCCTTGCTTTTCAGATATCGCCACAAAAAGAAGAGCGGAGCAATCAAATCAGGCGACCGTGTAGGCCAATTAACATCATCATTTCTTGAAATAACTTGTTGTGGAAAGAGTTGTCGCAGTAATTTTATTGTAGTCCTGGCTGGCACCGTCTTGTTATGTGATATCACATGTAAATCAGGCCTAAAGCATGCAGCTGTGGCGTTAACAAGTTTTTAATAATATCAGGATATCGCTCCATATACACAGTTACCGTTACGCTACAAGTAAGGTCCAATGATTCCTCCTCCTGACCAAATTGCACACCAGACTGTCACGTTCTAATGGATGCAAAGGTGAATATTGAATAATTTCAGAGTTTCCCATTCCCCAGAACCAACTTTTCTGTTTGTTCACATATCACCGTCACTTTTGGTGGATGCACAGGTGACTGTTTGATTTTTTGAGAGTTTACCATTCCCCAGAACTGACTATTCTGCTTATTCGCACATCCATTCAAATGAAAACGTGGTTCGTCACTCATTATGATTTTTTCATGAAAATCGGGATTGTCATGGGCGAGCTGTAACATCCTATTGGCATGTGTACGGCGGAGTAAATGATCTTGTGGAAGAAGCTCTTGTATCAACTGAATCTTATATTGAAACATATGTAAGTCTTGGTGCAAAATTGAGACCAAAGTTGTTTTTTGAAGACCAAGCTGCTGAGGAAGGCGTCGAGTTGAGGTTGATGGATTGTTTTGAACACATTTTTTGGGCAGCAGTAATATTTTCAGCC
Source organism: Trichopoda pennipes (assembly GCA_030448955.1). Taxonomy (NCBI): domain Eukaryota; kingdom Metazoa; phylum Arthropoda; class Insecta; order Diptera; family Tachinidae; genus Trichopoda; species Trichopoda pennipes. The sequence goes on from JASKUP010000002.1 coordinate 9,285,926, forward strand.
GATCTTGCAGTACGTTGTGGTCCATGCTTGGCCCTGTCACCTTTTTCTTTCCTCAAAATCATTCACTACACGATAAATAGGGCGATTTATTGGCACGCTGTTTCTCCCAAAAATTTCATGGAACTTTCTCATCGTCACAGTAATCGATGATAGATTTTCATAAAATAAATTTTAACGATTAAAATACGTTGGTTTATCGAATATTTTTCCATAATAAATTTCTCATGTAACTACTTCACGACTGCCAAATATGAACTGTCAACACTAATGTTTAACAAAATGGCGGCAAAGCCAAGCGGACACCGGGAGTTAAGGAGTTCAAATTCGAATAAGAGCTTTTAATATGAGGAAAAATTTGTTTTTCTTTTTTTGTGAAATGCCAAAAAACCTTCCGAGTCTGCATTTTAGCTTTCGAAATAAAATATAATTTTTTTGTTTTTAAAGTAGTAATTGTCTAAATTATAAATTAATTAAATTGTTTGTTTATAAACATTTTAAAATAACAAAAAGTTTGATTGCTTAAAAGCTATTGAATATTTTATTTCATTAATGAAAAGCTTTTCCTGGATTTCATTTTGTAAAAATAAGAAAATTTATTTCCTGTTGCTACCAAAAACGGATCTTGAACAAATAAAAAAATTATTAAAAATTCTTATTGTCATATAACAATTAAAAAAAATAATGTATAACAGCTTTTTAGGATTTTAGCTTAAGTTGTTTATTGTTTACTTGATGCTAAAAAAAAACTTCTTTTTTTTATGTGTCAATTAATATTTATTTTTATTATTATTATTTTCTTTTTAGTTGTATTTTATATGAGAAATTTATGGTAAAAGCAACTTTATTTATTTAAAAATTTATAAATAATTTTTTATTATTAGAAAGTTTTGAGGAAGTGTATTAGAACTGTATTTGCAAATGTTTTATGCATCAAGCCTTAAATGAGTTTCTGTTTTTATCTATTACACTATCAATATCCCTCTCTCTGTCACACTCTCTTTTAAACTCTCCTTATGTGTATAAAATATTGAAAAATTTTAATTGCCAATGATTTTAACTAAAATTAATTGAATTGTAATTTTATGGCTTAAAAAGAAATTATGGCAAAACAAGTTTAAAAAAATTTTCCCATTTAACCATTTAAGTCATTTTAGCCATTTTACTTAAATATCTATTTTGTAAAAATGACTTTTAATTTTTATCTTCCGCTGCCGCATTAAAAACTTTATTTATTTCTCTGTCTTCTCTGCTAACCCAATTACGCAGGTGTAATAAAGCTTTTCATGTTAAAACATGACAAGAAACTGTCAAATTTAAATCAAAAAAATTTAAAAAAAAATCCAGGTTGCGTTTAAAGCTTAATGTACACACTCGCCTCAAAACCTACCACCATTTCCTATTAACAAAATAAAAGTGTTATAAACTTTGATAATGTGGCTGGCTTCTTTTCACTTGTTGTTGTCTTGACTGCACTAAAATTATAAACTGGTTATAATTTTTGTTTTAGGATCCGTTGGCGAATGTAAAGTTTATGTCACAATAAATTTGCTTGTCATAAAACTCTTTCCATAAAACTATTTTCCTCTCAACAGAAGTTATTTTTGTAATTAAAAATGTCTTAACTATCATTAATACAAACTAAATAAACAAACAAATAAATAAACTTAAAAAAACTTAAATAAACAAAAATTTTCGCAAAGAAAGTTGGCGTATCTAAATGAGTTTAATTGCAAAAACTTAAAAGCAAATAATTCATCAAAAACTGTTTAAATGGAAAATGTGTTATACACCAAATAAACACTTAAGAAACAAGAAAATACAGCTTATATATAAGACTGCAAACAAATATTAAAGAAATATGTAAAACAGCTTATTATATAAAGCATAATAAAAACTGTTCTACACATTTCCCTCTCAGTAAATTTTAAATACATAAAATTTTGTTTTAAGAGACTACCCTAAAGTACATGATCTGAAACAACTATAAAAAAATATGTAATACAGCTTGCCTTATCAAGAATAACATAAACTGTTATAATCTGCAACACACAAAATTTAGTTTTATACAACTACCTACTGCAAAAAAATATTAAAGAAAAATGCAATACCGCTTGCTTTATAAAAAATAACATAAACTGTTATACACATTTCCCTCTTAGTAAATTTACAACACAGAAAATTTTGTTTTAAAAAAATTACCCTAAAATACATTCTCTAACACGACTATAAAAAATATGTAATACAGCTTGCTTTATCAAGAATAACATAAACTGTTATACGCATATTTTGTTTGAAGAAACTGCACTAAATACATTCTCTAACACGTTATACTAGTGTAAAAAAATTAAAGAAAGATGCAATACCGTTTGCTTTATAAAGAATAACATAAACTGTTATACAATTTCCTTCTCAATAAATTTGCAACACAGAAAATTTGGTTTTAAGAAATTACCCTTAAATACATCCTCTAACTCGACGATATGTGATATAGTTTGCTTTATCAAGAAAACATAAACTGTTATAATCTACAACACACAAAATTTTGTTTTATAAAAATACCCTAAAATACATTCTCTAACACTTTATACTACTGTAACAAAATTTTAAAGAAAAATGCAATACCACTTCCTTTATAAAGAATAACATAAACTGTTATACACATTTCTCTCTTAGTAAATTTGCAACACAGAAAATTTTGTTTTGAGAAATCATCTTAAAATACAACCTCTAACACAACCATAAAAAAATATTTAAACAGCTTGCTTTATTAAGAATAACATAAACTGTTATAATCTGCACCCACACAAAATTTAGTTTTATAAAACTACCCTAAAATACATCCTCTAACACTATATAGTACTGCAAAAAAATAATTCAATACAGCTTGCTTTATAAAGAAAAACATAAACTGTTATACACATTTCCTTTTCAGTAAATTTGTAACAATCAAAATTTTGTTTTGAGAAACTAACCTCTCTAACACGACTATAATATGCTTTATTAAGAATAACATAAACTGTTATACACATTTTTTATTTTAATAAACTGCACTATTTACATTCTGTAACACGCTGTACTACTCATAAAAAATATTAAAGAAATATGTAACACAGCTTGCTCTATCAAGAATAACATAAACTGTTATACACATTTCCTGCTCACTAAATACATTCTCGAACACTAAGCGCGACATTTATTTTTGTAATTATTGGAAAATTTTTGTATTGTTGGAAAATACAAATTTTATATAAGAAAAACCTTAAATAAAACTATTCTAAACAGTTATAATTTTTAAAAAAGCTAACTATCTTTTATAAAATTATTTAATTAAGAATTTTTCAAAGTACCACCAAAAACCCGAACAAATGTTATACTAAACTTGACAAACTTAATAAAATTAATTTCTTAAAAAATTATTTAGTTAAAAACCTTCTTAAGTAAAATATAAATTAAATAATTTTTTGCAAAAATTCCAAAAAAAAAGTTATACTAATTTTTATAATAAAAAATTAATATAATAAGTGTAATACATAAAATTTCTATACCAAACAAGCATTGTTATTGCATAGTGAAAGGTTTTAAAACTGAAAGCTTTTCATTTTTCAATTAAGCCAATTGTTATACATAAATATTTTACAACCAGAATTGAAAAAAGATCCAAAATATAAAACTAACGAAATCGGCTGTAGAAGAATTTTTCTTATATAAAATATTTTATTTTATAAATAATAAGAAAAACTGTAATACACATATTTTTCCAGAAAATCGAATTTTGATTTTAGAACTGTTCAACCAAATAATAATGTTGACAACCTTAAAAATGACCTAATTTGGAATTTTTCTTAGTGAAAAGTAAAATAAATAAACTTTTGTAAAAACCAAAAAAAAACTGTTATACTAATTTTAATACTAAATGTTTAATGCAATTAATATAATACCTAAGTAATAAGCATCTATTTTGGATAACAATTGGTTTTGAAAAATTTAAACTTTACATTTTTCAATTATTTAAACTGTTATACACAAATATTTTACACCAAAAATCTGAAAAGACCCAAAACGTTTTTGGAAAAGCTAAGGAAACCAGCAAAACCAATTATATGGAAAGGTTTTTCAAAAATAAACTTTATAAATACCAAAAACAAACTGTTATACTAATTTTTATACCAAAAGTTTTATGTAATTAATATAACACCTCAATAACAAGCATCTTTTTTGCATAATAGCGAGTATTTAAAAAATCTAAGCATTTAGTTTTTTAGGTAAGGAAACTGCTATACAAAAATATTTCACACCAAAAATCTAAAAGACCTAAAAATCTTTAAAAAGTCTAAGGAACCCATTTTTGTAGAAAGTGCTTTCGTAAGAGTGAAAATTTTAATTCTTTCCAAACTGTTATACAAAAGGTATTTATAAAAAGGTAAATAAGAAAATAATATTTCTAAAAGTTAAGAAAGCTAATAAAACTTCTTAAAAAAATATAAATAAATAAAAGAATGAGCAAAATATGAATTAATAAAAGGAATTTAAGGAATGATGCTGATGCTGTTATATACATATGTATATAAAAAATCCTATAAAAAAAATTGTGCTACATGAAGTTTTTGGGACGAAATCAAATTCTTCCAACAAATAATTGTTGTACAAATATTTGTAAAATAATTAAAACTGTTATATAATATAATTTTGATGGAAAAAATATAAGACGACTATTTTTGCCTCAGATATTTATTAAAAATGTTTTTTTAAAAATATTTTTATAAAAATATGTCACAATAAAATTCTACTAAAAAATTTTGTTATTATTTAATTTGCAAATACAATTTTGGTTTTTTTGTACAAGACTTCGTATATTAGTTTTAGTTAAAAAAAATTACAAAAATAGTTTTCTTTAATATTTTTTTAAAAGAGAAACAGTTTATATAAAAGTTATACAAACTGTTATATAAACTGTTATACAAACTGTTATACACAGTTTTTTACTTTGTTTAAAGTGCAGAATTTCTATAATTTAAAAATATAACCCTTGCAAAATCGATAATGCCAAAAGTACTGAAACCACGAATTTTTAAATTAAAATATTTCTGAATAACGCAAAAAAATTATTTGTAAACAATTCATTCCGCATAAAAGAGAAAATTGAAAAGGTCGTTTAATAATAATTTTCATTATTCACTTTGTTGCAGCCAAAACAACAAAAATTGTTGTGTTTTGCAAAAAAATTTTGAATTGAAAATGCGCAATAAGCTAATTTTGGAATCAGAAACCACCTAAACGAAAACAATAATAAAATATAAATTATAAATTTGTAATTATTATTTAAATAAATTTTTTTGCTGTAAAAAAAAAACGAGAAAACAGCGAAAGGAATTTTGTTTCTTTAAAAGAAATTATACTTGAATCATGAAAATTATTTTTCTATACGCATCCATACTTTAGGGGCATCGGATACAAACTGCGAGGGTAATGTAACATTCAGATTTTTGGCAACAATTTCAATTTGAAAATAAATTTAAACAAAAATAAAAAATAAAATAAAAATAACTAGAAAACAGCGCATAATAACACAATAACAAAAATATGACTCATTCATTTTAATGTAGCAAAAAAAAATATTGAAATGTAAATAGAGTTACACAATTTTAATTTAAAATTTTTGTAAAGAAAATAATTTAAACAGAGAACAGAAAAGAGAGAATGTCCTTAAATGTAAAAGCTAAAATTTATGGCCAATAAAGTGTTAAAAGAACTACAGTAACGCATGTTTGAAGCTATATCACTAAAAAAATAATCTGGCAACTCTTAAAAAAAATTCGACAGCTGATAGACAAAAAAAATATTTATTGCAAAAAACGCATTTTCATTGGGGAATAAAATAATTAAAAATACTAAAAGTTATTAGTTATCGATGGAGAAACTGTGAAAGTATGGCAACAGCTCTACAAGAGAGTGAAAATGTGCCAGTAAAGTCAATCGATTAAGTTGCGTCACATTTAAACTCTAAATGCCGATGTAAGGTATATTAAAGGCGAAAAAGAAGATGTAAGAAAAAATGAGAAGGTAGTTGTTGGTAGTTTTTGTAAAAGCCTTAGCAGTTTGCTTTTCTGTTCAAATATAATTCTCATTTTGTCAATAAGTTTTTAAACTTAAAAAATTATTTTGGGTATTCTCAAAATACACATAAAATTTTACCGGGGATTTAATTGGTAACATTATACAACTAAAAATAAAATAAATCAACTTTTGCCAACGAAAAAAACTGTAATACCAATCTATACTTACTTAAAAAAAACAATTTAAATTTTAAAAGTTTTCGCAAGGTAAAAATAAATAAACTTTTGTAAAAAACCCCCCAAAAAAATAAATTTACATAAATAAACTATTGTTAAAACCACCAAAAAAAAACTGTTATACTAACCTTGACAAACTAAAATAAAACATATTTTATTTAAAAATTTTCGAAAGCTAAAAATATAATAATTAAACTTTCCTAAAAACCCCAAAAAACTGTTATACTAATTTTTATACTAAAAGATTAATGTAATAACTGTAATACTTAAGCTATTTATACAAAACAAGCATATTATTTTCTTAATAATGAATTTAAAAAATCAATCCTTTTTATTTTTTAAATAAGGAAACTGTTATATATGTACAAATCTTTAAATAATTATAAAAAACAAAAAAACAATAAATAATCAAAAGGCCTTTATTGTAAAACACAAATATGTGGATAGTTTTTCATAGAATTCAATAAAGATGTTTAGAAAAGTTGAATTTTTTGAAAACTCTTATACAAAATATTTTACAAGAAAATTAAAAAAACAACCCAAAAAACCTTTGGAAAGCCTAAGTAAACCAATAGTATAACACATTTTTGTTAAAACAATGATTTTTATGTGAAATATAATGCACTATTGCGTTAATTTTCAAATCACTTTTCAAAATCCAATTAAAAGATTTTGCCTTTTAAGACGAAAACGCATTTATTTTATTCACCGATTGTCTATTATCTTTTAATTAAAAGTGTTACTTAAACTCAAAACTATCTTGTTTTACGCGAATTGCTTATTTTTAATTAAAAAATATTTTTATTCTAATTGCTTAAATTGCATATTTTGCTTAATTGCGAAACTATTTAAATAAAAGTGACTCATCTTCTATATTTAATGGCAAAAAAAACTAACAAAGTTTTGAAAAATCATATAAAAAACATTTTATTTTTAATGACCGCTATGGTCATCAGTAAAATAAAGTGATAATGATAAATTAATGAACTTTTCTTGTTCCTTTTTTTAAATTTATAAAAAACCAAAAATAGTTTTAAAGTTCTTAATGAATCAGAGAAATAAGTTAACAATATCAATTAATTGTTATTGATTTTTAAACAATAAAATAGAAAATATTAAATTAAAAAAATTTGAAAAAAACTGTTATACAAAACTGTTATACATAAAACTGTTATACTAAACTGAGATTATAAACATATATTTTCACTTTCTGTTTTATTAAAAATGGTAGTCTGCTAATATCTTACAGCAGCACCCTCTGAAACTCACAATTTTGTTTAAAAAAAATCTTCACATTTTGATACAGAACTTTTATACACCAGTATCAAAAAAAAGTCATCTGCACAATACTTACATATACAGCTAAAACTGTTATACAAAATTTTCTTGTATAAAAAAATCAAGAACTGAAATGTGGCCACTAAATTTCATATATGTATATATTTTAAATAGAAAATTCTGTTAATATCTTTTGCTTTTCAGTTAGATTAAACTGTTATAAAGTCTTTAGATAAAGAGAAAAAACAATTATTATTACTGGGTAAGCTGATATCTCTCACAAAACTATAGCTTAAGCCGTTACGCACATTTTTTTAAACAAAAAACAAGCAATAAAATATGAAAAATAAACTGTTATATAATATTTTGTTAAACAAACAAAATTATTTAACTCAAAACACTTCAATATTTATATATAAAATTTTTATTCATGTTCTTAAAAAAAAGTAAACTTCATAATTTTTAACAAAAAAAAAAAAAAAACAAAAAAAACTTCTATAAAAAACAAGAAATTTTGATTCGAAAAACTTCAACGTAAGATATTAATTTTATATATGTTTTAGGTAAAAAATCTACCATAAACTTAATTTTATCATTTCAAATAAACTGTTATATCGACTTTAGATAAAATAATAGCAAAATTATTACTACTAAATGAACTGAGATTTATTATAAGACTGCGTTTTATAATAAGAAATATAGGCTCGTGTACACTTTGTTCCAAAGAAAGAACTTTAAATTTTATTGTTTAAAGAAATAAAAAAACTGTTATAAAAAATGTGTTCTCAAAAATGTAAAAAAATATCTTATATTTTTATGAACCATAAAATTTTGTTACAAACTAAGTATATACATAATATAAATTTTGTTCATAAAAACTGCTAAATCTAAACTGTTATACATAATAATTTTTTTAATTACTGTGTAAAACTTATTTCTACAAAATTAAGTTCTTGTAGCTGTATTTGTAGAAAAGTCGTTTGTTTAAAAATGTTTTAAGTTATAAATTATTACACATTTTGTGAAAAAAAAATAAAACTGTTATACACAAAATGTTTTTTTAATTTAATAATTATTATGAAATTGAAAACTTTTATAAACTGTTTTTTTAAGAAAAAATTATTATATGCAAATATATATACATAAGAGAAATCTGTTATACACAATTTTTCTTAAAGTAAAAGTAATATAAAAGGCCAAAATTATATTTGCATTTGGTAAAACTAGCTGTTAAAGAAAATTTTGATAAAAGAAAAACTGTTATACATTTTTTTGAGGAATGTGAAACTGTTATACACCTTTTTTTAACGAAGAAATGTTTTTTGTAAGAAGAAATGCGCTGCAAAGAGATTTTTTTTTAAATAAATAAAGAGTTTTTAAAATTTTTCTTTGGTTTTAGTTATAAAAGTTTATTATTTCAGAAAAGAACTTTACACCCGCCAAAAACACGAAGAGTTAAAGCAGAAGTTTTCTTTGTCATTTTAAAATGTAGAGTGTTATGTTCAAAAAGTTGTATGACTATTTTTATATTATAATTTTTAAGGCGAATCTATAAAATTTATTAATTATTTAAAAAAAATGGCGCTGAGCGCCAATTCTGTTTATTATTAAATTTATAAAGTTTAGAACAACTGTTAAAAATTTTAATATAAGTTTACTACACATTGTTCTATTATCTCAACTAATGTTATTGTTGTTGTCTGCTAAAATTCTATTTTTATAACAGTTCTACTTATATTGAAACGATTATTTTCTTTGTTGTTGCTTAAATTCCTTAAGCCACTTTTAGTTTCAGTTCTACTTTTAGACCACATTGCAGCCATTGTTTTGTTGTTTGTATGTTTGTTTGTTTGTTTGTGAGACAAAAGTTTTCATGTTGGCGTTTTTTCTTCTTCTTTTTTTTATCCGACTTTTTAATCTGCTCAACTAATGCAACTTCAACTTATTTAGTTTAGTTTCATTTCAATGCAGTTCTTAACAAGAAAAACCAGCAACAAAAATGTTTAGTAAACCCACACTTTTTCATTTTTTCTTTTCTTTTTCAAGTTGTTTCTTTGTAAGAAAATAAAAGAGGAAGAAGAAGAAGTTATATATTTTTTTGTTTGTAAATTTGCATGATTTTTGTTTTCACACATTTTTTTGTATGTTCAAGATCAAGGGCATTTTTCAATGGTTCACGCATACAGTGAGAGTGAGCTGAGAAGAAGTTTGCAAGAATGAGTAAATGAATGGCTGAATGAATGGTATGTCTGTCTGTCTGTCTGTATCACTTGGCGTTTGTGTGTCATTAAATTAAATTTAAAAAAAATATTTAAATTGTACATGAAAATACAAAAGAAAATTATACATTCACGGCTAATGAATGACATAATGACGATGATAAAAAATTAAACAATTGTAAAAACCAAAATTTGAATCGCATGAAATTGTATCAGCATGAATAAGAGAGTGAGAGAGAGAGAGAGAGAGTTTTTTTTTATGATTGTGGAATGCAATATGTTTCCTGGCATTCTTTTTTATTCAAGTTAAAGTTCAACATTAAGTGACTTGCCATGAGTGATAGTTTAAAATTAAGATTTATTTGTATACGAGGGTTGGTCAAAGCACTTTTAAAAAGAATTTAATTTAAAAAAATGCCCTTCAGTTATAAAGTTTGTGTTAAAAAACAAAGAATTGTTACAATTTGGTAGCTGCTGGGAAATGATCTTACTGCCTCGTTTCTAAAAATTAAGTGAAAATTTGTTCATATAAAAATATTGTGGTAATCTTATCTTGCAACGGATGAAATAAACTAATTCATGAAAGTGATTATTGTGCAATATTAAAAAGAAAATTTTTACTTGTGAGTTAAGTGAGAAATTTCTCACATTTTTTTTTAAGTTGTGATCTATCAAAATTTTCGGGAAAACACGAAGGGGCAAAACACTTAAAGTCATAAAAAATTATTTGAAAAGAATTGGCTTCAGATAAAAATAAATTACGCTATTTGCCAGCGACTGGGAAATGAACTTAATGCCTTGTTTCTGTAACTTTTGTGAAAACTTAGAAAAACTCCTAAAGAATTGAAAAATAAATTGGACAGAGATGCCTTCAAATAGAAACTTATAGATTTAAAAAACAAACGCGCTTTTTGGTAATGGATGGGAAATGAACTTATTGCCTCGTTTCTGTAACTTATAGAAGACATTTTGTATATAATAATATTATAATCATCTTGTTTAACCCAGAATGAGCTAAAGTAATTTTTAAACGTTTTTATTACTTAACATTGAAAACAATACCTTCAACTCTGGCTATGTGAGAAATTTCTCACTTAACAAAAAAAGGCGTAAGTCCTTATTATTTTTGGGAAAACACAAAACGGCAAAAAAACAAAAGAAATCAAGAATAAGTTGGAAAGAGATGCCTTCAAATAAAAATAAATTACGATATTTTCCAGCGACTGGGAAAAGAACTTAATGCCTCGATTCTGTAAATTAAGTGAAAATTTGCTCATATTAATATACTAAACTAATTCATGAAAGTTATTGTTGTTTAATATTAAAAAGACGATTTTTAACTGTGAGTTAAGTGCGAAATTTCTCACATTTTTTTTAAAAAGTTATGATTTATTAAAATTTTTCGGGAAAACATAAAGCGGCAAAACACTTAAAGAAATCAAAAATAATTTGAATAATTTTAGTGATCTTGTTTTACAGAAAATAAGCTAAAGTAATTTATGAACATAATTTTATTTAATAGTAAAAAGAATAATTTTAGTTCTCGTTATGTGAGAAATTTCTCATTTTAGTTATAGAAACAGTTTTCAGGCCACCAATTATCACACAAAGTTACTGTTTCAAGTTTTAAGTATGGAAGATTTGCAAGACAGAGAGAAAAAATATTTAAAAAAAAATACGAGGTAGTGGCTAGGAAATGAACTCAGTACTATGTTTCTGTAACTTAAATGAGAAATTTCTTATATAAAAATATGGCAGTCAATTTGTCTCACACAGAATTTGCTAATGTAATGTAATGAAACAATATTTTTAATGCTCGTAATGTGAAAAATTTAATTTCCTTAATGTGAGAAATTTGTCACTTTTTTCCAAAACTTGTAATTTCTCATAATTTTGGGAAAAATCCAAAATGCCATAACACTTAAAGAAATCAAAAATAAGTTCAAAAGAGATGCCTTCAAGTAAAAATAAATTACGCTATTTGCCGAGCATACTGGGAAATAAACTTTGTGCCTCGTTTCTATAACTTTTGTGAAACATTTTCTATATAAAAATATTATAGTGATGTTGTTTTACAGAGAATAAGCTAAAGTAATTTATGAACATTATTATTATTTAATAGTAAAAAGAATTATTTGAGTTCTCGTCATGTGGGAAATTTCTCACTTTAGTTATAGAAACGGTTTGCAGGCTATCAAAAATCTTACAAGGTTATAGTGATCTTGTTTTACAGAGAATAAGCTAAAGTAATTTATGAACATTATTATTATATAATATTAAAAATCAAAAATCTTGATTCACGTTATGTGAGAAATTTCTCACTTTAGTTATAGAAACAGTTTGCAGGCCACCAAAAATCTCACAAGGTAACTGTTTAAAGTTTTAAGTATGGAAGATCTGCAAGATATATTTAAAAATATTAAAAAAAAAATACGAGGGAGTGGCTAGGAAATGAACTCAGTACTATGTTTCTGTAACTTAAATGAGAAATTTCTTATATGAAAATATGGCAATCATTTTGTTTTACATAAAATTTGCTAATGAACATCATAAAAGTTATTTTTTAATACAAGAAACAATATTTTAAATTCTTATAATGTGAGAAATTTAATTTTCTTTATGTGAGAAATTTCTCACTTTTTTTAAAAAATTTTCGGAAAAATACAAAATGCTATAATACTTAAAGAAATCAAATATGAGTCGGAAAGAGATAAAAATTTATAGATTTAAAAATTAAATTAGGCAATTTCACAGCGGCTGGGAAGTGAACTTAGTGCCTTGTTTCTGTAATTTTTGTGAAAAATTTATTTTATATAAAAACATTGTAGTCAGCTTGTTTTACGCAGAATAAGCTTAAGTAATTAATGAACGTTTTTATTATTTCATATTAAAAATCAAAAATCTTGATTCTCGTTATGTGAGAAATTTCTCACTTTAGTTACAGAAACGGTTTACAGGCCATAAAAAACTCTCAGGCTTATTGTTTAAAGAGCTTAATATTTCCTGACGAAGAATGCCACACACACTAAATTACTGTTAAAAAAGGCAAATACACAGCTTAATTGTGATAAAGTGTTGACATTATAATTTTATAAAAAAAAATATATTTTTTTAACCTTTTCACACGGTCATTTAAATTATAACGATTTTATTTTTTTTTCTCTCAATATTTCCTGAAGCAGCTTTCCACAGGAAAGCGAAATATTGAGAGAAAAAAAAAAGAAAAAAAAATAAAATCGTTATAATTTAAAAAAAAATATTTTTATTTGTTGCAAAATATAACAATTTGCTGCTGTTCAAATTCCACATAAATACTAAATATTTTTAAGAATTCCCCTTTAATTTATGGCATGTTATTTTGTTATCATCTTTAACAGTCTTTTAATGAAATAAAGAAATTTTAAATAAAGTGTAAAATTTATCTTTGTGACATTTGCACCAAAAATAAACAAAAAAAAAAAAAATACTAAAAACCAAACAAAATGAAATTAATGAAATTAAAACATTTTTTTTAGCTTTTATCTTTTAATTATTTAAACGATTAACGTAACAACAGAAAACAAAAATGAAATAAAACAGAATTGAATTATAAAAAATTATCTTAATAACATTTTTGTTGCTCTTCTTATCTTTATTAATAAAAAATATTTTGTTTTTGCATTTCAGCTAAACAACAACAACAACAAATGCTGTTTTAAATCACTTGTTGATGTTATTTATTTTTTTTTTAATTTATTTATTTTTTTGTTAATTTTAAAAATATTTTGCGCACTTACATTTCATTTTGATTGCAAATCGTTGGAATTCCATTTTTGTTTGCGGAATTTATAATTAAATCGGAATTTTGTATTTCCAAATTAAAGCCCGTATCTTTTTGCACCATGTACGAGGGTAGTGTCTCAATATAGGCATTAGCCTGATTATTATAGGAACCGAGCAATTCACGATATTTAGAATAGACTAAACGTTTTAGTTGGGGATTTGGTGTGGTGGTGGTGGCAGTGTTTTTTGTACGACTGGCTGTGTTATTGCCATTCGTTGCACAATGTTGTTGAACTGTAGCCGCCATTTTGTTTGAATAAAGGTTTTTGTTTTTTTTTTGTTTTTTAAGGCTTTCTCGTTAATGATTTTCACTTGGAACTATGAAAAAATATTTTTCGGCTTTTTGTTTAATAAATCCTCATTTTTTAAATTTTTTTTTAAACTTAAAAAAATATTTTTAATAATTTAAATTTTAATTGCTTTTAGTTTCATATTTTTTTTATAAAATTTAATTTTTTTAATTTTATTTGTTTATTTTTTTTTGATCATTAAATTTTCTTTTAATATTTAATTTTTTTAATTTTTTTTTAATATTTTATAAATAATTTTTTTCTTTGAAAATTACATAAATTTTTTATTTTTGTTTTTGATATTGATATTTCGCCACACCAGTGTGTGGCATCATTAGGAAAAGAAAAATGTATAAATGGTGACTATGCCACCCAATGGTGTGGCGAAATATAGAAAACAAAAATAAAAACATTTATTTAATATTTATATAAAAAAATTATATATAAAATATTAAAAGAAAATTTAATGACCAGAAAATCTAAACTAATAAAATTAAAGAAATTAAATTAAAGTTAAAAAAATATTTTTAGCGATTTAAATTTTAATTGCTTTTAGTTTTATATTTTTTTATTAAATTTAATTTTTTTAATTTTATTTGTTTAGTTTGTTTTTTTGATCATTAAAATTTTTTTAATATTTTACTTTTTACTTTTTTTAATATTTTATAAATAATTTTTTTATTTTTGTGTTCGATATGTCGCCACACCATTGTGTGGCATCATCAGTACAAGAAAAATGTATAAATGGGGACGATGCCACCCAATGGTGTGTTAAAATATTGAATTTAAAAACAAAAAAATTTATTTAATTTTTATATAAAGAAAAAATATTTATAAAAAATTAATTTATCAATATATTTTATTTTATTTTTTTTTTTCTTAAATTTTTATAATTTTCACACTGGTGTGAAATAAAATGATTTAAATCACTATGAGCCACAAAAAATCTTATTTTTATAAAAAATCCTAAAGAATAAAATTTAAAAGGGTTTTTCAACAAGAAGTTTGTTTTCTAAAACATAATAAAACAAAAAATTTATATTAATTTGAAGAAAAGTTCGACAATTCTGAGTGAAAAATGATATCTGGCATGTGTCCATCCAGCACGACAACGCTGACAGATGTCAATACTTTCACCAAATTTTTTAATCATTTTTTGGCAAAATGGCTGTCCTATTTCGTTAATCATGTTACGAATTTTGAGTTTTAACACTGAAATCGATTCTATTGGCTCTTTGCAGACTCGGTCCTTAACATAGTCCTATAAAAAATAGTCCAGTGGTGTTAAATTACACCAGCTGGCTGACCAATTAACTGCTGATTGTCATGAAATTATGCGATGGGGAAATTTGGTTTGCAATAAATAAATCGTTTCATGGGCTGAGTGACATGTGGCACCATCCTATTGAAACCACATGTCGATGGATATCCACGTTGTCACTAATAAACCAAAATTGAGTTAGCATTTCATGATAGCCCCCCTGAGTGCACATTGATATATTTTGATAGAACTCCACCATCATTAAATGTGTCAACTGGGGAAAAATGGGAGCCCAGTCCTCTGAAGGCTGGCAGAGAGTCAACTAGAAGCTCTACTTTATTTCCACGAGAATCAGTAAAGCCCCAAAGTTCAGCTAATTGGTTTTTTGGCTTTTTAGCTGTTCTGTGTCTGATTATTAAGGACGGCCCTTCGGAAGTATCCTGGTGGTTGTTATTTTGCGGCCCTCATGAATTTTGATTAAGGGGCCAGAATCATCTCACCTTTACTGAGAACAATGGGTAAATGATCCGGATCCAGTGAGCATATTTGTCATGAGTTCTGGACCAGGAGTTGGATGCTCTCCAGCTCCTCAGCAAGGAGTGCTGGTTGGCGACCCTTCTTCGAAACCTCCGAAATTGCAACTAGAAATAAGTTGTTGCTAGAAATTAATCTTTGTTTTCCTAGGGGGCGGCGCACGCATTATACCGCCCAAGTGGTTTGACCACCGTCGAGTTATGGCATACAAACGCCTAAGTACCGACGTAAATCTTATCAAGTATCTTGCGATAGCGTCATCCAGTGACCATTATCGCATTTCTAGTCTCAACTTCGAAAAAAAAACGACCCACTCACTTCTCCAAACCACCTAGCGCACAATACAGCGACACGTTGAGCATGCAAAGGCGTGTCAATAGTCGCTCTAGGATTTTCAGAAGATCAAATGCGGCCATTTTTATTGTTGACATGACATGCCTCTGACAAGTGATAATAAGCTTCGTTTGAAAAAATCATTTTTTTCAAAAAAACCGACCGGTTCTAGGCCTATGTGGTTGGTTGCTTGGCTTCAATTCATGTACCACTTGAACCTTGGAAGGCTTCAAAGACAAATCCTTACTCAAAAATTCGGCATGTGGTGGTTTTGCCAGCCCCCCCTCGGAGGCCTATTGATATGTTTTGATGGAATCTCACCGTCATTACATGTGTCTTCGGGGGTAAAAGGGAGCCCAGTTCCCTTTAAGGCTAGCAGGAAGTAACTGGACAATTCCATTTTATATCCACGGAAATCAGTAAAGCCCCAGAATTTAGCTTTTTGGTTTTTTAACCTTTTAGCTGTTCTCTCACTGATTATTGAGATTGACCCTTCAGGAGTATCGTGGTGGTTGAGGTTTCGAGGCTCTCGTTTGAGTTGTGTGGGTTGGATCATTCACAATAAATACAATGAATGGTTCAGGTCCCCAGTGAGCATGATTGCCGTTGTGTTCTTAAATTTTATTAATCTTGCATGGGTTCTGGACCAGGAGTTGTATAGTCTCCAACTCTTCAGCAAGGAGTGAAGGCTGCGGCCTGCTCTGGATTTTTGAGGTTGCAACTAGGAGTGGCTGGAGGATATACGTATCTGAAACCCTTCTTGGGCGAGAATAATTCTACATTACATCCACAGTGGTATGATCCACCATCTGGTTATGGCTTCCACAGGTAGCTGCAGATGTAAATCTTATCACGCATGTGGTGATTTTGAGAACGTCGAAGAATTATCTAATTTGAATCTGCTTCAACATTGTGGCTCACGGGTGCGATGTCTTCAGTTGAATGACCAGGTCGTTCGATACGGGTTGCTGTTCACACATTTTATATGGAGCCTGTCGAGACTTAAATTTAACGATCGGCAAAATTATTACTAACGGTCGCAGAAGGACGATTATATTGTCTGAAAATATCACGGATTTGACGAAATGTCACTTTTACAAAACCACCATTTTCATAAGGATTTTTAACTATTTTAATGCGTTTTTCGTGCAAAATTGAAATCATTAAAACAATCGCCAATAGCTTTTACCATGAATACGTCAAAATATTAAATGTCATGTTGCTGGTGTTGCCACAATTAAAAAACAAACTTCTTTATTCAATAGATAAAAATTATTTTGTGTGTTTATTTCCACTATATTTCTTGAATAGAAAATTTTCTTTCTAATCACGCTACTGTTGCCAGTCCCTGTTTTATAAATCCTTTTTTACTGTGTTTGTTTTCTTAGACATTAAAATTTTTTTATTTATTTATCTAAAATAAATTATTTAATTCCACCGTATTGAACACGGTGGCTCCTCTCTAACTATAGCCTTCATTCCAACAACATGCTTTAAAAAATATTTCAAATAAAAGTCGTTGACCAGGTTCCATTTTTACTACCTGCATATTTGGAAACCCCTAAAGAAGTTAAAAAATGTATAAATTTTATTATATTTTTTTTGTGTTCAGCA
Organism: Trichopoda pennipes; assembly: GCA_030448955.1. Classification (NCBI taxonomy): domain Eukaryota; kingdom Metazoa; phylum Arthropoda; class Insecta; order Diptera; family Tachinidae; genus Trichopoda; species Trichopoda pennipes. The sequence continues at coordinate 9,303,567 of JASKUP010000002.1, forward strand.
TAAAATCCATAAATTAAATTCTTCCAAAAATGCCCATGAGATTGTTTTTAAAAATAAAAAGAATTTGCTGATGACTCATCGCCAGAACATGCGTACAAAGTTCAATGCCAACAATAAGATTCGAATTGGTTTCATTTCTCTTCAACCTACAAAATGTTGTTTAATTGATGACAATGCCACTGATGATGAATTTGTTGTTATTTTTAAATATTTCTTTTTTTCTTTCTTATATTTTGTTGGTTGGTTTTGGAAAAGCACCAGCACTTGGTCGCATTGTCAAGGAGGAGTTTAAAATCAAATTTGTATTAATTTTAGTTTGAGTTTATTTTTACTTTTGATTGAGTTAAGCTTCAGCAGACTAGAATGGTCAAATAAATTGATTAGAGCTTTTAGAATTAATAAAAATAACACAAGGATAAATGTTAGATATCACTTGATGTCCTGTCGGCTTTTACTAGAACTGCCCAGGAGTAAATGATAGTTTCAGTTCAATGCATTTAATTATTGTACAATGATTTGAAATAATTCGAATACTGAGCAGGTTATACTTTTAAAGGGTCTTTACAATTCTGTTTGATATTCTGTTTAACCGTTTGACAGCCGGTTTGACTGTTTGACAATTCAATAGCTTAATGGTTAAATTCAAATAAGCGAAAATTTTAATAAATAAAGTTTAAGGTTTAAATTTATTAATGTTTCACATAATAACGATCACTTCTTTTTAAACACCCAAAACCGTTATACGCTTAATTTTTTATTTTTGGAATTTTTTTTTATTGTGTAAAATTATAACAAAGATTTTGATTATTTTTTTTGTGTTGTTTATTACAACGAAGCGGTATTTCATTGTGTGAGTCTTTACGTTTTCTTTTTTGGTGATATAAAAGCAACAAAACACGTATTGATTTTATTGATCGTATTTGCGGTTTTTATTATTTAATTTAGTGGGGCATGAGTAGTTTAAATAAAAAAAATAACAACAACAAAAAAACAGAAAATTTAAATCGTGTCTGAAGGCAATTTCAGAAAAAATAACAACAATTTTTTTTTGATGCAATCAATTAAACCAGATCATCATCATTTTAAGTTTTTTTTTCACCATTTCACACTTACAACACAAAAAGAAATAAATAATCAAATTTATAATGATCTTAACGATCAATATTTAGGGCGACGACAAAGATTTCAATAAGTTTAATTAATGACTAAAGATCCATCCTTTACAATTGAATTGAAATTATCAATTCACAGAAATTATTTAAGCGTTTTTTTTTTCTTTTGTAGGTCAAGATTATTTTGTTTTTAAGGAATTTCGCATGAATCATAATGAATCCAGTGAGTTGGGTTAAGAATAGAAAAACTACTGTCCATACTAACAAGAGATAAGTAAGATGGGGTGTTTTTTTAAAAAGTTATAGAACGTTAAGTTGGCAACACTATTTTTAAATGGCGGCCATTTGGCCAGCTATTAAGAGATTCCAGTTTAGTTTGGTTGGACGTTTCAATATAAGAATAAACTGACGAATAAACAACCCTTTCAAATTGTTTAAATTGCAACCAAAACAAAATTGCCCTTGTTGCCAATTTTCATAAGGGAATTTTCTTTAGCAATGAAGCTCACTTTCGTTTGAATGGATACGTTATCAATGAACAAAACTGCTGTTCATAGTATAAGGAATACAAAATTCCACTATGGCCGTACCAGCGTTAAGAATTCCTAAAGAAGTAGCTCAGAGACCTCTGATACCTTCAACGGAAATTATTAAAGCGTTTTTTTTGTAGGTCAAGATTATTTTATTTGAATGGAATTTCCCATGAATCATAATAAATCCAGTGTGTTGGGTTAAGAATAGAAAAACAACTGTCCATACTAACAAGAGATAAGTGATATCAGGTTTTTGTTTAAGAGCTATAGAACGTTAAGTTGGCAACACTTTTTTAATGGCGGCCATTTTGTCAGCTGTCAAGAGATTTCGATTTAGTTTGCTTTGGTATTTCAACATGAATAAGCTGATGCTTGAACAACAACCCTTTCAAATTGTTTAAATTGGAACCAAAACAAAATTGCCCTTGTTGCCAATTTTCATAAGGGAATTTTCTTTAGCAATGAAGCCTACTTTCCTTTGAAGGGATGAGTCATCAAAAAACAAAACTGCTATTCTTGGAATTCCGCTATGACCATACCAGCCTTAAGAATTATTTAAGAAGTAACTGACATAATATGAGTTCAATACCGATCAGCATATGCGGTAATTTGACAATTCTCAGACAAAACGCAATACATCTTCAGCTATAAAGTCTAAAAAATTAAGGAGATAGATTCCTGAAAAATCACACCCACCTTCAACGGTAGCGAATACACTAATATGAGTTCAACTGTGTGATTAGATTTACATCTGCGCCTGGCCATGAAGCCTTAATCAGATGGTGGACCAAATCACTGCATATTTTGGAACGTCATGCTCGTCCTAGAAAGCCGAAGCTATAATTCTATGCAACAGAACTTTCTAGTTGCAACTTCGATGATTCCAGAGCAGGGCTGCAAATCATCACTCCTTGCTTAAGAATTGGAGACTTTCCAACTCCTGTCCGGAACACATGTCTAGCGTGCTCACTGGATCTGGGAACATTTCACCAGGTAGGTGTTATTAAAGGTGAAATGAATCCGGCCACCATAGAACCATAGACTGATATGAGGCCGCAAAAATACAACCACCACGATACTCCCATATAGGGGCCAACCTCAATAATCAGTCAGAGAACAGTTAAATGTCTAAAGAGACAATTAACGGAACTCTGCGAGCTTACTGATTCCCGTGGAAATAAAGTGGAGTTTCCAGTTGTACCCCTGCTGACTTCAGGGGACTGGGCTCCCTTTTTCCCCCAGTTGCACAGGTCTACATAGTAGCTCTCTATTAAGACCATATATGTGCCCCCGGGGGGTACTAATATGAGTTCATTACCGACCAGTATATGCGTTAATTTGACAATTCTCAAGCAAACCTTAATACATCTTCAGCTATAAATTCTAAAAAAAAGTAAGTCAAGGATCGATAGCAGAGCTTTCTCATTTGACAGTATTGACAAAGCATTCCTGAAAGATTTGAGCCGTCAGAGTTCTATAACACCTCTGATATCAGCCATAGATTTTAATTCTGTTAATATTTGTATTGCAATCATTGCCACTGCTAAAATGCCTCTACAAAACCCAGTCATTCTATACGTACTCATCCTCCTGCAGCATATGTTAATTTAAGCTGTTAAATTCGCAGCATTAAAAGGAACTTTTAAAGAAAACAAACTTGTCAGGATTTCGGAAGAGCCAAGCGCATATCAAAAACGATTTTAAATTCGGAAACAGCGTTGCCACAAAGTAGTATAACCTCCCGGCGGATACGCGGTCTTTGAGGAATATAGATATTAGCAACAAAATTCATCCATTTCGGAAAGAAATATAATTGTTTATGTTTAAGAAATTTAAGTATAATAAATTTTATACTTTCAAATCAAAAATAATTTTTTAAGGTATAAATAAATAAATTGTATTGTAATTTTATAAAAATAAAATTTATAAAAAATTTATTAAAAATAAACAATTTAATATTTTGGAATTATTTTTTAATTTAATCTATATTAGATTTCCTTAATAAATATTTTATGATATTTTCATAAAATATTTTTTATTCAAAAAATATTTATTAAAAGTGTATTATTCCGGGGGAAAGCATATTTATTTGGCCATTTAACCGCTGCTCATATAGCTCATATGAGGATTTCACCCCCAAACTTTGCTTTATTAGTGTAAAAAAAATAATTAATTAAAAGAATTATTTTTAATAAAAATTAAATTTTTTTTACTTTTATTTTGTGGCGAAATTATCCCTTTTAATTTTTTTTTTATTATTTTATTTAATTAAATTTTTTTTAAATTTTTTTTTAAATTCTTCAAGATTTTTGTTATTTATTGTGATTAATTTAAATTGATTATAGTTATTTAAGTTTTTTTTTAAATTTTTTATATTTTTAAACAATTTAAGTATAATAAATTTTATAACTTCGAAAAAGGTTATAAAATTTTCAAAATGCCTTTGGTTTTGAAATCACAATTTTGTTAAAGTAAAAATAAAGGTTGAAATTTTATAAAAATAAAATTTATGAAAAAAGTATAAAAGATTGTAAAAATTTTTTTATGAAAAATTTAAAAAAATTTTATTTAATTATTTTTAATATTTATTTATTAAAAATCGATCCTTTTAAATTTTTTTTATTATTGTATTTAATTAAAATTTTTTGTTAAATTCGGTTTTAAATTCTTTGGACTTTTACAATTTTTTGTGGTTGATTAAAATTGATTATAATTATTTAAGTTTTTTTTAGTTTTTATGTGTTAAACAATTTAAGTATAATAAATTTTATAACTTCGAATCTTAAAAGAATTTTTTTCGAGGTTATAAAATTTTCAAAATGCCTTTGGTTTTGAAATAATAATTTTGTTAAAGTAAACAAAAATGTATGAAAATTTTAAAAAAATAAAATTTAAAAGAAATTTAAAAAAATTTTATTAAAATTTATAAAAAATTGTTTTAAAAAAATTATAAGATTTTGTGTTAAATTGTTTTGTGAAAATTATTTATTAAAAACTTATGTGTTTATTAGTCCAAAAAAAATTAAATAAAATAATTTTGTTTAATTATTTTTAAAAATTATTTTTTGGAAAAACGATCCTTTTTAATTTTTTTAAAATATTTTATTTAATAAAAATTTTTTGTTAAATCCAGTTTTAACTTCTTCAACCCTTTTACAATTTTTTCGAGGTTATACAATTTTTAAAATGCCTTTGGTTTTGAAATAACAATTTTGTTAAAGTAAAAAAAAAAATGTATTGAAATTTTATAAAAAAAAATTTATAAAAAATTATATGATTTTGCGGAAAATTGTTTTATTAAAAATTATTTATTAAAAACTTATTGCTTTGTTGGTGCAAAAAATTTTAAGAATTTTATTTAATTATTTTTAAAATTTATTTATTGAAAAAACAATCCTTTTTAATTTTTTTTTATTATTTTATTTAATAAAAATTTTTTGTTGAATTCCGTTTTAAATTCTTCAAGCCTTTTGTTATTTAAATTCATTATTTTTATTATAATTATTTATTTATTTTAATTTTTGATATTTTTTCACTTATAAATTAATTTAAATTCTTTTATATTTTTAAAACATTTTATTTTTTAACTTTTATTACGTTTGTCTTTGAGTTGATAAAGAATTATTAACAACTTAAAACTCTAATAAGGCAATAATGTATTTTAGCGCGTTATGAGATCACTACGCACTGAACGTTCAACACTTAATGCGACCAGATTGTGGTGATCGCAACAAAATAACTATGAGTCTACTAACTAACGACACCAACTGCTACCAACCGCTTTAATTTTCTGTATTGCACAAACTTACGTCTTAACGTAACTTTCATACCAGCAACAACAACAAAAACAATGAAAGAAAACTATATAATAAAATTTTTCTCAACATCATTTAAGACGTCTATGTGTCGTCTAAAGCTACAAACATTTTAAAAACAACATTTGAAACACAACTTAACTGCCTAAACGACAGTTTGACAGAGAAGCTTAATTTTTTTTTATTTCCAACTAAAGAAAAATTTGTTTGCAATATAAAACAAAAACAAAGAAAAAGAAAAACAACAAAAATCTTCAAATAATTTTGTTTAAGATGAATAGAGAGTCATACATAAGCTTTCATACTTGTTCATTATTAACAAACACTAATTAATCATAAATTACGGAGAGAGTACTTTATAGAGAAGTTTTCTCTGCTAAACAGCGTTGCCATCCCAATAATTTATCTTCTTATTCTGTGACGCCTGCATTAGGCAAATTTGAGGTTTGGAAGTAATTTATCTCACAAAAGATTAAATGTCAATATTTAAGCTGTTATCCTAAACTTTTCTGTAGTAAAACAGTTGGGAAATTTTAAATATATAACTTTACACTCTTGTGCAAAGAATATTAATTGTGAAAATTTACTATTGAAATGGAAAAAATTTCACTACATTCCTTTGTAAAATTTTTTTGTTATCAGGCTCCTGCTAAGACCACTGTACGTAATTTAAACGCCAAGTTCGAGATTCGTGGTATTGTTGCTGCAAATGAACTAAAAAAATATTTTTTTAGTGGTTGTAGTGACGCAAATACAGCCGCTGTATAGAATAGTATTGATCATGAGTCTGAGACATCGATTTACCAGCATTTGTAGCATTTGGCCATCATTAGAGGCACTTTGGACAACATTTTGTATAAAAATCATTATTTTCACGTTGAAGAATTAAAGCCGAACGACCATTGTTTGCGTCGAACGTATGTAAATTAGCTATTTGTAAAACTGGAGGAGAACAATGCAGTTTAAGGTCAAGCGACATCATCGAACATGAGCTAGAAAATGACGTGACCGTGAATTATCTGCGCTACCACACCAAATTGCCTAATGTTGACATCAGTAATATTTGGTTACAGTAAGACGGCGCCGCAAGTCATCCCGCATGATAAATTTTCTGCTCGCTAAATTTCTCGGTTTAATAACGTCAATTGACAGTCTAAATCTGCAAACAATTCACAAACAAGTGACACTCTAAAAGCTAAAATTCGGCTCTGCATTGATTAGCAAAGCTGTGTTACAAAATGTGCTTTAAAATTTGTCAGTGAATCCAGGCCAACCTCTGCAAATTTCTGCAGCGTCTCTGGAACTAAAGGTGTTTATAAAACCTTTTTGCTAGCCTTGATAGATCCGGAGTAGAAAGCTTCAACGTTTGTCTACAATAGGCAGATTTAAAGAACTAAAGCCGACCAGTAATGATTTGGCTGTGTGAAAAACTGAAGGAAAGTAACACATTTTTCTACAAAATGCTTGATTTCAAATAGGCGGTGTTGTAAAGAAACAAAATTGTAGCATGTGGGGGCTCACAAAATCCACAAACAGTCCATCAAAACCATTACATCCAAAAGAAAGTGTATGTTTTAGATTTTAATCAGGCGGCATCATCTGCCCGTATATTTAAGAAAAAGGAAGGGAACGTTGCCATGGCGAGTTGTCTGCACTACCAATTTTTGTGGCTACATTAGCAAGATGGCAGTTATTGCATGAGACATTCCCGATGGCGTAAACATTCGATTTGGCGACGTTAATTGGCTGCCTGGTTTTTATGATTTAAAACCACTGCATTATTTTCTCTAAGGCCTTTTGTAAGACTGGGTCCCCCCGAAGGCACATTGATATGTTTTGATGGAATTCCACCGTCATTACACGTGTCTTCGGGGGTAATAGGAAGCCCAGTCCCCTTCAATGCTAGCAGGAGACAACTGGACAATCCACTATATTTTCATGGGAATTAGTAAAGCCCCAGAGTTCAGTTATTTGTCTTTTTAGCCTTTTAGCTGTCCTCTGACTAATTATTGAGGTTGGCCCTTCGGCAGTATCGTGGTGGTTTTGGTTTCGAGGCCCTCGTTTGAGTAGTGTGGGTCGGATCATTCACAATGAACACAATGCATGGCTCAGGTCCAGTGAGCATGATTGTCGTTAAATTTTATTAAGCTTCATGCGTTCTGGAGCAGGAGTTGGATAGTCTCCAACTGTTCAGAAAGCAGTGAAGTCTGCAGCTTACTTTGGGCTTTGAAGTTGCAACTAGGAGTGACCGGAGGCCTTCTAGGGCGAGGATGAAGCTACATTTCATCCACAGTGGTATGATCCACCATCTGATTATGGCTTACACAGCTAGGTACAGATGTAGATCTTATCACGCATGTAAGACCGGATTTACGAACAACCCACACACAACTGACGCTCTGAAAGACAAGCAAAGCTTTGTTGTAAAATGTGTTTTAAAATTTTGTGACAGGAGCAGACGTCTGCTGACGTGCTAGAGATGGATATATCACATTATTAAGTATTCTATTTCTGCTTTAAATTGATATCAATAGCAACTGATGTTCGTAACGGTACGTTTACCCTAGTTGCTCGGGTATGCTCAATAGTGTCCAGGATCGTGTTGTGCCAAGGTTTAATTAAAAGCCGGCTAGTTGATTCGGTATAAATCTTTAGCCTTTATTTGCCTTAACGGCAGTTAACCCTTTTTACTCCGTGTGCCGTGCACTGTTGTACGGTGGAATCTCTGGGCTAGGTACCACGTATTCACAGTTACTGGATGATGGAAATAGCCAAAGCAATGAAAATTTTGCAGGGTAAAAACCACTGGAACTCAATTTAACACTGCTCTGGTCACTCCCAGTAGCGACTGTAGGCACAAACCGGGCTGGGTAAAAACCACCACACCAGTTTGTGACCTCACAGTATTTACCAAAGATACTCAGAAATATTTTCGGACGATGCGTTGTCAAAATATTACCTCTAGATAAGAGGCCGGCTGTGTACTAACCAATTTTTTGTTAATAAAATTCTTCTTTATATACCCGTTCGCCGTCACACACATCTACCATCTTCACAGCTGATGTATAAAACAGCTGGTGGCTGCGTTCATTATCAGCCGCCAGTTGTAACACCACGTAAAAATGGCGCTGGCCAGCGAGTTGCCGTTAAACACAAAATTATAATTAAAAATTCATACGACTTAAAACTACAATTATTAAACCGTATGTAATTATAAACTAAAATAATAATTAAAATAATTAAAAAATAAGTTGCTTGCGTTGCCATCAACGACCATAAGGACTTTTAGCGTTACAAGTTATGAAAAAAAGTGTGTGTTTTAAGGCAGTTTACTTCCAACCCTCAAATAACCAAAAATTTTTTGGGCAAGCGGTGCCCCTCCTACAGAATATTTATTTCCGTAAGAACCGTTCTCGGCTCAAAAAATATTAGTGCTACCTTATCCACGTTAAGGTGTTACAAGTAACCTTAACTTCACTTGTCTTATGAAATCTTTTAAGCCAAAACTCTATTGTGAAGTTTTGAAAAGAATAACGAAAGAAAAAATCCATTAAATCGTTATTCTGGCAACGCTCCTACTAAAGTGTATTGGTATGTACATGCACGTGTGTTATTAGGTGGCTGGCTGGCTTGCTGTGTTGCCTGTACACATTTACATTGGCTGGGTCGACAACAATGTAAACAAAAGAAAAACCAAGAAAATAAAATTTTTTTTCTTAATAAATCAGTTACAACTTGTATTACGACGCAAAGAGGCATTGAAAGAGTAATTCGTACTTTGAACTATGAATCGCACAACTCGCAACAACAAATTGTTTGTGCTAATAATTATTTGCTAAAAAAACACAGCTGCTGGTTTTATTAGTGGGTTCAAATTTGTATTTATGAATATTTCGGAATAGAAATTTCTTAGTTTGAATACACAATGCCAGCGTATATTTATTACATTTCCACACATACAGACACATGGGCTTGTTGTAGGCAAATGTTTAAATCCTATAATTAAGTTGGAGTATTAATGAAGGAGGGTTGGCAATTGCCTGTTATAAAAATGTTTTATTGCAAAGTGTTGAGGTTATTTACAGTGGTTTGAAGTAGTGATATGCGTGATAAGATTTACGTCTGTATCTAGTTGTGTAAGCCATAACCAGATCAGGTGGATCATACGACTGTGGATAAAATTTACCATAATCCTCGCCCTAGAAGGCCTTCAGTTACGTTTATGCTCCAGTCGCTCCTAGTTGCAACTTCAAAAGCCAGGAGCAGGCCGCCCCCTTCACTCCTTGTTGAAGAGTTAGAGACTATCCAACTCCTGGTCCAGAACGCATGAAGCACAAAAAAAATTTAAGAACACAACCGCAATCATGCTCACTAGACATGGACCATTCTTTGTGTTCATTGTGAATGATCCGATCCACACAACTCAAAGGAGGGTCTCGAAACCACAACCACCACGATACTCCCGAAGGGTCAACTTCAATAATCAGTCAGAGAACAGCTAAAAGGCTTAAAAGACAAATAGCTGAACTCTGGGGCTTTTCGGATTCGTGTGGAAATATAGTGGAATTGTCCAGTTGGCTCCTGCTAGCCTTGAAGGGGACTGGGCTCCCTTTTACCCCCATTGAAACTGGTAATGAGGGTGAGATTCCGTCAAAATATATCAATGTGCTTCCTGGGGGGAGGTTAGAAGTAGTCAAAAATCAGCATTTTTTACATAAACAAAAAAGAAGTTTAAAATCTAAAATATACAGGGTGCCCGCCTGTGAAGATATGTTACTTTGTTTTGCCGCCATTTTGGTAAATATTACTCTTGACAGTTCATAGTTGTCAGTCGTGAAGTAGACACACGTGGCAAATTTATTATCGAAAAAATATTCGATAATCCGACGTTTTTTAATCGTTAAAACATTTTAACAAAATCAATCAATCGATTACTGCGATGATCAGAAAGTATTGTGAAATTTTTGGGGGAAACAATGTGCCAACATAACGCACCATTTATCTATTTAGAGAGTCTATTATCATCTACAGACTCTCTAATAGACCCAATGTACTGCAAGATCGACAGAAAACATTACTGCTGCTCAAGAAAGTGTTGAAAACAGTGCATAAACCTCTATTTGACGCCGTGCTAAGGAGCTTGGTCTTCAAATAACAACTCTGGCCACAATTTTGCACAAGGATTTGCATTTGTTTCCATATAAGATTCAAATGAAACAAGAGCTTCTTACACAAGATAATTTACGTCGCCGTATATATGCCAATAGGATGTTACAGATCACCCATGACAACCCCAATTTTCCTGAAAAATCATAATTTGGGAGGGACCCCATTTTCATTGAAATGGATATGTGAATAAAAGGAAAAGTCTGGGAGTGGGAAACCCTCAAATTATTCAACAGTCACCTTTACATCCATCAAAAGTGTTAGTTTGGTGTGCAATTTGGTTAGCTGGAATTATTGGATCTTACTTCTTTGAAAATGAAAAAGCGAACTGTGAATGGGGAGCGATATCGTGATATGATTGAAACCTTTTTTAATGCCACAACTGCATGCTTTTGGCTTGATTTACATGTGGTATCAGCAAGGCGGTGCCACATCGCATACAGCCAGGATTAACACGGAATTACTGCGAGACCTCTTTCCACAACAAGTTATTTCAAGTAATGGTGATGCTGATTGTCCTCCACGGTCGCCTGATTTGACTGCTCCTCTCTGCTTTTTGTGGGGATATTTGAAAAGCAAGGCTTATGCCAACAACTCAAAATATTCGTAATAAAATTAATGAAATACCATGTGAAGTGTGTGAGAATGTAATGAAAAATGTGCTCAAAGGGGCTCGCATTTGTGAGGCTAACAGAGGCGGGCATTTATCTGACATTGTATTCCATACAGAATTGCCAATATTAAATAAATCTTTATTAATATAAGATCCAATCTCCTTCATTTAAACAAACATTATAAACAAATTGGTATACCTTCCCGGTGGACACTCTATATAACAAAAAAAAATATTTTTAGGTGTATGACAAGCAACGCTGTCTAAATAAACTGTCGTTTATAAAGCTCTGTAACGGCTTTTTGGTAGCGAATCGCCATCATTACAGGCAGCTACGGCGACTCCACTGGTCTTTATCTTTTTTTTTTTTTTTATTAAAGAGAAGTACCGTGCTACCTTCTTTAGGAAAGGGATAGAGAAGAGATGAAGCAGGTGGTGAAAGTAGAAGAATAGTCGGAAATTAACTGCCGTATATAAGACAGCACAGCAACCAGTGACTATGCCTTCATCGCTGAGAAGCCCCACCGACAGCCAATTTTTATTTTTGTAGTGAAAAAAACCAAGGTCTTCGTTGGGAATCGAACCCACAACCCCTATACTGCCAAGCTAGTACACTACCTACTAGCACCAGTTAGTGGCTTAAGGTTTAGAAGAGATTATTCAGTCTTAAGCTTTTACAAGATGCGACAAAATACCCGCGTGCGATATATGCACATTTTGAGAATAAACTAACAGTTTCTTAACAGCTGATCAGATAGATCAGCTGATCTGATAGTTCTTCTGAACAGAATCTGTGACGTGCCTGTATGCTTATATTGAAGGCGTTATTTAAGTTAAAGGATTTCAAATTCTACACCGTTTCAAGACCAATTCCATTCTTTTAAAAATGCGCACTATTTTTAATGAAATTTTAAAAATTTTTCAGTTAGTTTTCTCTAACAAAATTATAAAATTCCTGACAAAAATTCATCTTTATATTTTCAAAAAAACAAAAACTTTTGTTAATAAATAATGGGTTCGAAAAGTTGGCGTCAGTTTTTGCTTTTGTTTTTTATTTGTCCCAGCTGTTTGTTATTGTGAATTGTAATATTTGTTTATTGTTTGTGTTTGTCAATAGTATAACGGTGTTTTGTTTGTTTTGTTTTGTTTTCATTAATATTAAATTAGAGAAATTATGTGGCAGTTAAATTGTATTGATTAATTTGTTTATTATAACGTCATGATCGTATTGATTTAACACTTTAGTGTTTGGACAATTTCGGTTTCATATACAGGGTGTTCACGGGGAAGATATACTACTTTGTTTGTTTATAATTTTTGAGAGAATGGAAGAGAATGGATTTTATTATTTAATGTCGGCAATTATGTATGGAATACAATATCAGATAAATGTCCACCTCTGTTGGCCTCACAAATACGAGCCCTTTTGAGCACATTTTTCATTACATTCTCACACACATTTCACGCGGCAATTCATTAATTTCATCACGAATATTTTGTTTGAGTTGCTCAAGCGTTTCTGGTTTGTTTGCATAAACCTTGTTTTTCAAGATATCCCCACAAAAAGCCGTTCGACGCACTTAAATCAGGCGACCGTGGAGGAAAATCAACATCACCACTTCTTGAAATAACTTGTTGTGGAAAGAGGTCTCGAAGTAATTCCACTGTAGTCCTGGCTATATATTAGATGTAGCACCATCTTGCTGATACCACATGTTAATCGCGGCTAAAGTATACCCAGAAGAAGAAGAAGTCCGGAGCAGTTAAACCAGGCACCCTTGGGGGCCAATCAACATCACAATTTCTTGAAATAACTTGTTGCGATGTATTGTTGATACCACATGTTAATCAAGCTTAAAGCATGCAACTGTGTCGTTAAAAAGTTTTCAATCATATCACGGTATCGCTCTCTATTCACGGTTACCCTTACGTCGTTTTCATTTTGAAAGCAGTAAGGTTCAATGATTGCTCCCGACCAAATTGTCACTTTTATTGGATGCAAAGGTGACTTAAATAGTTTGAGGGTTTCCCATACCCCAGAACCGACTATTCTGTTTATTCCATTCAAATGAAAATGTGTCTCGTCACTCATTACAATTTTTTCCTGAAAAATCTTACATCCTATTGGCTAATGCACGTCATTATAAATGGTTTTGTGGAAAAAGCTCTTGTGTCAACTAAATCTTATATGGAAACAAATACAGGTGCCCCTGTAAACTAGTAGATAGTGTACTAGCTTGTCAGTATGCAGGTTGTGGGTTCGATTCCCAACGAAGACCTTGGTTTTTTCACTACAAAAATTAAAATTGACGGTCGGTGGGGCTGCTCAGCGATGAAGGCATAGTCATTGGTCGCTGTGCTGTCTTTATACGGCAGTTTATTTCCGACTATCCTTCTACTTTCACCAACTGTTTCAGCTCTTCTCTATCGCTTTCCTAAAGAATGTAGCACGGTACTTGACTAAATAGGCCGTGTTGCCTGAAGTGCTACTTCTCTTTATTAAAAAAAAAAATCCTTGTGCAAATTTGCGGCTAAAGTTGTTCTTTGAAGACCAAGCTCCTGAGCACGGCAATGAGTTGAGGTTGATGGATTGTTTTGAACACTTTCTTAAGCAGCAGTAATGTTTTCAGCTGAACGCGCGGGACGTTTATGTTATTTTCAGATTTAGTATAGGGAGAACTAAGTCTGCAAGCATTCTAAAAGGTAAGGAAGATATTAAAGCCAGTTGGCAATCTGGAGCTAATATTAATTATGAAACGAATTGCCCTTTCACAAAAGGATCGGAAGTCGACAAGATATGTTTTGAGTGGTTTGCAATTGCCAGAAGCAAGATTTTATCTTACTGTGAATCAATTCTGAAGGTAAAGGCGAAAGAAATAACAGGGATTTTCTGCTACAAACGGGTGGCTAGAAAAATGGGCGCCAGCGTCATAATATCACTTTTAAGGTCATTCATATCAGGCGAGACAGCAGATGTTGTCCCCGAAGATGTTAGCAATATCAGGCAAAACTTCTTTGATTTCTTAGTAAATACGAACCACAAGACATTTATAATGCAGACAAGAGTGGTCTCTTTTTTTCGAGCAACATTTGGGCTCTTAAATCAGGAGCTAATATGTCAAAAGAAAGGCTTCCAATTCTGCTTTTCGTAAACATGGCTGGACAGAAAGATATGATTTAGTTACTGGCAAGGCTGCTCGTCCACGTGCATATAAAAATATTTTTATTTCCGAATTACCAGTTGATTGGAAATCCAATAAAAAGGCACGGAGGACAAGAGAAATAATGAACGAATGATTGATTCATTTGGATAATAATCGCTGCATCTCATCCTAAGGACATATCACTAACCAATGTTAATGCAATCTTTCTGTCAGCAAATACAACTTCAGTTTGTCAGCCCTTGGACCAAGGCATAATCCAGTTTTAAAGTTAACTAAAAAGTTTGATCTTGAATTATATCATCTCAAAAATGTGTTCAACCCAATCAGTATCAAAGCTTTTAAGGAGTAGTATCAGTGTGTTGGATGCAATACGTTTTATAAAAACTTCTTGGAATAAAGGTCAAGCATCTTCTTTAAAAAGCTGTTTTCGAAAATCAAAACCAAACCCAAAATTAGCAACGAATTTGATCCGGAAGATGATGTGCCATTCTCAATACTAATGAACTTTTAAAGAATTTTAGGAAATAACGAGATTAGTTTTGGAGAATTTATAGTTGTCAGTGCTAAGTGCTATTTGTAACACATTAAACTATTAACAATATTCATTATAATTCTTCAGTTAACTTATATTCCTTTATTTTTACTTGTGTCTGCTGTGGCTGCGAAAACGACTTTAAGAATAATCTTCTGTTTTCTTCTGTCAGCTGTTTTCTCTGAGTTGCCGCTTAGTTTTTTCTCTTTTGACGGTTAAAAAGGGGCTGCCACAAGAAGTTTTTTAGCATCGATAAAATTGCATACACAGAAAATGATGACGTTAAAATAAACTTCGAAAATACTAAAAATCCAGAAGCAATATCAAGTGATTCGAAAGAAGAATTTTTAAAGTCAATAATTCAACAAATTGAATCGTTCGATGAAGTATTAACACAGGTTGCGTGTTTAAAAGTTTTTGCTTTTAATGATTTCGTGTCATATGAAAAACTAATCAATTTAAGTTGTGTTGAAATGTGCCGACTTTGTGCAATTAAATAAATTCTCCCGTCAACGGACACCTTCCGTTAGCGGATCAAATCTGCTGTGACGATCGATGTCTGCCTACGGGAGTTTTCATTGTAATATTTTTTTAAAAAATTTTCCAGAAAAATTATTAAAATATAAAGAAATCAGGAGTTTCTTGGTACTTAATTAATTCCTTTTCTAAGATCCTGAATTCAACACTCAGTTAATAAACAAAATCTAAATAAAATCAAAATTTTTTTGGATTAAAGAAAAATCGCTAAAAATATTCTATGGAAATTTGGATAATAAAATATCAAGGTCAGCTATTATTAATAGAGGCGAAACAGGCGGAAGACAAACATGTGCGTTAGGTTTTTTATATTTAAATTTATATTTTTTATTTATTTTAAAAACACACGCATCAGAAAAGATTATGGGAGACAAATAATTATAAAAACTTTAAAAATAAAAATAGTCTAATTCTCGTGCTATTTATTATTACGGCCTATTTTAATTTCAGCATTTAATTTTATACACGCAATCGTTACATTTAGCTTTTAATTAAATACATAAATATTTAGTTATAAAAAACAAAAAAAAAAAAAACTAAAATTATGTGAAAATGTGTTAAATATCCCAAGACATGAAATATCCCAAGACATTAATTACACAAACGTTTGAAAATGCTTCACATCTGCTAAAGAAGAATTTTATATGAACTTTAATGTTTTCTTAGAAATGAAGCAAAATTTTTGCCTAAAAAAATCACTCGAAATCCTTACTAAAACACATTTTAAAAGAAAGAGAGAAAGAGAGATAGACAGAGAATCATTTGTTATTATTATCAATTTAAAGACCCAACTTAAGGCTTAAGCTAATGTCAAAAATTAACGCCCAAGTATATTATGCATATGCTGGCTTAAGCCAACTTAAGCAATTCTGCAAATACCTAATAATCATATAAGGCAAACTATAATGTTCCTAACAAAACTTTTCCTCAAGTTTCGTCAAATGTCATTTGCTTAAGCAAAATGCGAAATTGATCGCACATTCCATTACGGAAACAGCTGATTTTGCATTGTGTTTTACATACATTAGTAAACAAATTCTAAAGCTGAAAGTCCATACCACGCGTTTTACGCGTACACGCTTTATACGCGTCTGTCAATAAAGTAGAATCACTGTAATTGTATGTGACAAGTTACACAGCACATCGCATAGAATGCTTATGACGCATAGAACGCATGAAGTAGTTTTACTTTCTACTTTTCTACGCGTCGCAAGCGCCGTGAAAAAATTTCAGCTGTTTTTGACGTCGTATTATTTCTGTTGTTTTGATTTTTTAAACGTTGATGCAAAAAACCACTCACTTCCCTTTCCAAAAACAAGGGACGCACCCAAAAGCGTCTTCTTTTCTCTTGAAGTCCTCATTACACAAAATATCATATGCACAAATTTAATAAATTCTGTAAATTCTTGAAAATTTTCAATTTCAGTTTTCATTTTTACAAAAATTTTTTTTATTAGATAAAATTATTTACACCACAGCTGTTCATAACAAAAAACTTGGCGCATAAAAAGCGTTGCATGTAACTTGAAGTTTGAAAAGCGTAGAACGCGTAAAAAGCATCAAACGCATACAAAGCGTGTGCGCGTAGAACGCGTGGTATGGACTTTTAGCTTAATGGAGCACGAAAGCGAAAGTATGACTAAAACAAATGTGCAACTGTGCATAATAATTTCTATATTCATGTAAGTACATTATAGCCACCTAAAAGTGTATAATGATTTTCTTAAGTATTTGACAGACTTTTCGTTCAAAGGCCCAACTATAATATGCATAAATGCTTATACCGTAAGCATGGCAGAGAGCTTTTCAAAAACATTATAGGCTACAGTAGGGCCCATTCCTCAATATAGTCCATTCCACTGTCTGATAAAGCTTCCATCCTCTTAATTTCCTTGCAGAAACGTGGCCGTAAAAACTTCCATCTATGTTTGCACTCTGCAACTTTATACGATTCATACCAGTATGAAAATGAAAAACGTAAACAAAATTCTTCAAGATATTTTTTACAACTTTTAATTTATTTTTCTGCTACTTCTTTCCATGCTCGTTCCTGCGAATTGCCGTTTTTTTGTCATATAAGCAATTTTTTCTTTGTACATTTTCTATACGCTTTCGTCCTCCATTGGAATTTGTTTACTAATGTATGTGCTTGGATTTTCCGACGGGGTTAAAATTACTTTTATTTGGGTACGGTTTTCCGTCGACCCTCGTCAAATTTGGTTTGTCATCTTCAGTACGAAAAGAACACTGAAGATGGCAAACGGCTGAAACCGGTTTGTTCACAAACCAAATTTGACGAGGGTCGACGGAAAACCGTACCCAAATAAAAGTTACTAATGTATCTATAACAAAATCAGCTGTTTCCGTAATGGAATGTGCGATCAATTTGGAACTTTGCTCAAGCAAATGACATTTGACGATGAAACTTGAGGAAACGTTTTGTTAAGTAAAGGGTCCTAGTGCTTATTTCGTGAATGGTGACACTTGGCTCATGTTTGATTTGACAGATAATTAGTTTTTCCTTCATTCGCTGAACGAATATGGTTGTGCATGCGCTTGAACAACGCTGGAAAGTATTGCGACATTACTTTGAAAATTATGGTAATGTTGCAGAATGTGTGCGGATTTTGGAAGAAGAGAAGCACCGTCAGCACCATATGTTCGTTATCTTGAGGAAAAAGTGAAAGAAACTGGCATCCTCATCGATAAGCCAAAGCGTGAAAAGCCAGAAACAGTGCGTACATCCGAGAATATTGCTGCTGTGACAGAAAGTCAACATCAATTCACCGTCGTTCTCAACAGCAATTGGATATTTCAGAGACATCATTGAGGCGAATTTTGCATAAAGACCTTGCTATGATGCCATACAAAGTCTAATTGGTTCAGAAGTTGAAGCCAAGTGACCATCCAATGCGTTTTCGCTTCGCTAAATGGGCCTGCGATCGACTTATAGAAGATAGCGATTTTGCAAAAAAAAAAAATAAAAATTATCTTCTGAGATGAAGCTCATTTTGATCTCTGGCGGCGGGTATGTGTAAACAAGCAAAATTACCGCATTTTGGGGTACAGAAAACCCGCACGCTTACATTGAAAAGTCGACGCACCCAAAACGAGTCACTGTTTGGTGCGGATTTTGGTCAAGAGGCATAATTGGGCCATTTTTCAGGAGTGGCCGTTACAGTCAATGGCGATCGTTATCGGCCATGTTGAACGAATTTTTGGTTCACAAAAATTGAAGAGGAGAATATTGACAATATTTGGTTTCAACAGGACGGCGCTACGTGCCACACAGCCGAAGCTACATTCGATGTTTTTCGCCCTATTAACGTTTGTCGTTTGGCCACCTCGGAGCTACGATTTGACACCGTTGTCGGACTTGTTATTTGTGGGGTGCCGTCAAAGATAAGTGTTTCGCCGACAAACCAGAGACAATTGATGCTTTAAAGGATAATTTTTTTTTTAAAGAGAAGTAGCACTTCAGGCAACAACCTTCTCTCTTCTTCTAACCACTCTCTATAGCTTACTGATTGCGGGTCTTAGTTTTCTTGTCTACTAAAGTTAATTAGTGGCTTAAACACAGGCTTCTTGCCAATAAACTTCGTGTCATTTACGCCAATGCAAAGTGCAAATCGGGGAATTAATAATGAAATCGGATAAATTTCCACCTCTAGCTTGTCGAGCGACGTTCGCTCTTTTCACAAAATTTTGAAACACATTTTGCAACAAAGCTTTATTGCAATAGCTTTGTCAGGGCTGACTAAGAAAACAACTGCTGAACAACGTCATCGAAGCCATAATTCTGAAGAGAACATTTTGATACCACGCATTCCAAATGATTGGGACCTTTATGGATGGTGAGCCTTTAATTCCCCATAACGATAAACAAATCATAAGCACAGTTGTGGAATATTTGGCATTAATCTGGGATATTAATGATTTTCGCATGCTCAGTTGGATTCATTCCAAAGTAAGGAAGTTGGCGAACATGGACTAAAGCCGAGATACGTGGAAAGGCGATTTGGAATGATGCAAATAATAACTTGTATACTTAGAAATAAATTTCCAAATAGATTTCAATTTAATTGAGAATATAATTTTGTTCTTAAACTGCCTCCACAGAATTGTTTGCCCGACTTAGAAAGTACTGCTCTACAGGGAAATTCGTGGGGACTGGCATTTGTACCAAGCACAATTCTTTCTTGATCTGAATTATCAGCATTTCTTAAGCCACATTGCAAAGCTAAACTTGAACTCAAGGAGGCTTCATTAATAGGTCTTTTTATAGTTGTTGTTATAGTAGCAGTTTTAGCAGTAATAGAAGTGGTTGTTCCATTTGCTGTATAAGAGTTACAGGAGGTCCGCCGGGAAGGTATACTACTTTGTTTATAATTTTTGAGTAAACGAAAGAGAATGGATCTTATAATGATAGATGTTTTAATTAATGTCAGCAATTATTTATGGCTAATAAAAGCCCCACAAATGCGAGTCCTTTTGAGCACATTCTTCCCTACATTCTCTCACAGTTCACGTGGTTTTACGTTAATTCCATCACAAATATTTTGTTTGAGTTGCTCAAGCGTTTCTTCTTTGTTTTTCTCTTTTTAAAGAGAAGTAGCACTTCAGGCAAGAATGCCTATTTAGTCCAGTACCGTGTTACATTCTTTAGGAAAGGGAGAAAAGATGAAACAGGTGGTGAAAGTAGAAGGATAGTCGGAAATTAACTGCCGTATAAAGACAGCACAGCGACCAGTAACTACGCTGAGCAGCCCTACTGACAGTCAATATTCGTGAAGCCATTGGTGAAATGGAGCTGCTCACAATCGATAATGTGCTTAAAAATTGGAGCGATCAATTAGGCTACTAACTGGAAGGATTGTACTTTCAAATAAAAAAAGGAAATTTGAGAAAATATTCAGTCGTTTTGTATATAGCATTTAAAACAAAAAAAAAAGTTATTTGGCAGACCCTTTACATTATAGTTTGCCACATATGATTATTAGGTATTTGCACAGTTGCTTAAGTTGGCTCAAGTCAGCATATGCATAATATAGTTGGGCCTATAATTGCCGCATCGTTCTCTTCGTAATACAATAACAATTCGAATTATATTAAACTAAATTTTTTATTTTGTTTTAGAAAACAAATTGCTTGTTGAAAAACCCTTTACAAAGTTTTTTTGTTAAATATTTATCTTATTCTATGCAACATTTAAAAATCTTGTTAAAGTCACTTAAGTGAAAATTAGAAAATCATTTATCATAAATTCTTGCACAATTCTACTGACTGCCTTAGCGTTGTTGCTTATCCATTTCGCTGCTTTTCTGATTTTCTGATTTTAACATAAATTTTGTGTTTACATTTCTGCTGCTTCTTCTTCTGCTTCTTCTCGCTGTGCAGCTAAAGTAGCTTTTTATGTTGTTTTGAAAATTAAAAATTTGGCCTCATGTAGTTAATGGTTTATGAGGGTACCAATTTATTATATATTTTTTTTTATTTTTGATTTTTTATTTTTTACAAGAAATTTTATTTTTTGTTTAAAGATATTAAAAGAAAACAATTGATATGATGAGTTTACTTTCACTCTTTTACAAAAGTAACAACAAACAACACAAACAACCTTTCAGACAAATGAAATGATGGGCACAATGGCAATAAAAATTAAAGAAAAAAACTAAAAATAAATTATAAATTTTTTCTCCTTTTTATGTTTAAAGCTGAATAAATGTTGTTGTTGGTGTTGTTGTTTATTAAGGTTGAAAACTTGTAACATAACAACAGAAAAATTTTAAATAAAATTGATTAACAAAAAAAAAACCCCCAACTATTCAATGTGAAAGAAGTCTGTCTGTCTGCCTGTCAATTAGTTAAGATGAGTTCCTTACAACATCATCAAAAGTTGTCAAAAGAAGAAGAAGAATGTTGAACATCTAGTTTAAGAAGAGTTTTTGTTTTTGATTTAATTTCACTGTTAGTCGTGGTTTTATTTTGAAAAGACTAAAGGAAATTGGTTCCCCTGCAGGTGTTTAAAGTGAAAATTGTGGCAACTTTAGTGTTATTCGCTCTGTCTTGCTGTGATTTTTTTAATCCTGATCCCTTGCCGCCTAATTATATTCGTATCGATAAATCTTTCCAATAAAATATACGAATCGAAAGGCATTCTATACCTAATAAAACCTTTGTGTAATATAGGGGTTTCCAACAGGAAGCTTGTTTTCCAAAAAAAAAAAAAAAACAACAAATTTATAGAGTCCGCCAAATAACTTTTTTTTTTAATTTTATAAACAAAACTATACAGTTTCGGCTGTGTGGCACGTAGCGCCGTCCTGTTGAAACCAAATGTTGCCAATATCCTGCTCTTCAATTTTTGTGAACAAAAATTCATTCAACATGGCCCGATAACGATCGCCAAAATGGCCCAATTATGCCTCTGGACCAAAATCCGCACCAAACAGTGACTCGTTTTGAGTGCGTCGGCTTTTCAATTTATGCGTGCGGGTTTTCTGTACCCCAAATGCGGCAATTTTGCTTGTTTACATACCCGCCGCCAAGATCGAAATGAACTTATCTGAAAAGATGATTTTTTTTGGAAAATCGGCATCTTCTGTAAGGCCCACTTAGCGAAGCGAGTGGATAGTTACTTAGCTTCAATTTCTGAACCAATTGGAGTTTGTATGGCATCATAGCAAGGTCTTTATGCAAAATTCGTCTCAATTATGTCTCTGAAATGTCCAATTGCTGTTGAGAACGACGGTGAATTGATGTTGACTTTCTGCTACAGCAATAATATTCTCGGGTGTACGCACTGTTTTTGGCTTTTCACGCTTTGGCTTATCGATAAGGATGCCAGTTTCTTTCACTTTTTCCTCAAGATAACAAACATACGGTGCTTCTCTTCTTCCAAAATCCGCACACATTCTGAAACATTACCATGTTTTTTAAAGTAATGTCGCAGTATTTCCCAGCGCTGTTCAAGCGTATACACAACCATATTCGTTCAGCGGAAGGATAAAACTAATTATCTGTCAAACTTTATAGATTAAGATGGTTCAAATTTTTATTGTTTGACGAACGTAAAAGGTCGGCAATTTTTAATGGAAAATGATATCTGCCAAATGTCCACCACAACCACGCTGACAGTTGTCGCTGTTAAATGTTATTAAGTTCTAGAGCAGGAGTTGAGTAATCTCCAACTCTTCAGCAAGGAGTGAAGGCTGTGACGTGCTCTGGGTTTTTGTAGTTGCATCTAGGAGTGACTGGAGGATTTACGAAGGCCTTCTAGGGCGACGATGACGCTACATTTCATCCACAGTGGTATGATCCTTCATCTGGTTATGGCTTACATAGCTAGGTATTGACCTTAATCTTATCACGCATTACTACGAGATCCCTTTCCACAACAGGTTATTTCAAGAAATGGAATGAATGGAATGGCTTGATTTTTCTGCTCCGAACTTCTTTTCTGAAAAGCAAACAACTCAAAGAAAATATTCGTGATGAAATTAATGAAATATTGCGTGTAATGTGTTAGAAAGTGTAATGAAAAATGTGCTCACCAGGGCTGGCATTTGTGAGGCTAACGGAGGTGGTCATTTATCTGATATTGTATTCCAGACATAATTGCCGATATTAAATAAAACATTTAGCAACATCCATTAACATCCATTCTCTTGCCTTTAATTAGAAATGATAAACAAGCAATGTAGTATAACTTCCCGGCTAACAGCCTGTATGATATTGAATAATTAGGCCACCCTATACAAAGAGAGTAACTGCCAGCTGGTAGAAGTTTTTCGTATTTTGAGATGTGTTATGTTTTTTATCAATACAGAAAACACTTAGATTTGTTATTTAGAAAATTATGTGATAACGAATTAATAAGACTTTTTAAATAGTCAAATGCTTAACTTTAATCCTTTAACGTTGCCACTGTTTTTAAATTGATTCAGGCAACAATGTCTATTTAGTCAAGTACCGTGTACATTCTTTAGGAAAGGGATAGAGAAGAGATGAGACAGGCGGTGAAAGTAGTAGATAGTAAGGGAAATTAACTGTCTTATAAGACAGCACAGTGAACAGTCGCCATGCCTTCGTCACTGAGTCGCCCCACCGACAGTCAATTTTTATATTTGTAGTGAAAAAAGCCAAGGCCTTTGTTGGGAATCAAACCCACAACCCCCAGTTTTGTAAGCTAGTACACTACCTACTAGCTTACAGGGGCACCTGATTATGTTGGCACTGCCCTGCCACTTACATTGAGTCAGCTTGGTTTGCTATGGCATCATCACCTTCATATTGTGGTAAATATTTAATTATGTGATAAATTGCATAACTTAACATTACTTAAACTGTTATATTTGTTTATTTACAAGTGCATTAAACCTGACATCTTAAGTATTTTTGTTATTGTCATTTTGTCACACTCGCCTAAAAGCTAAAATTTATTTCTGGTTCACAGATTCAAAACGCCGCTGGCTCAATTGTTTATTTTTCTCAATAAGTCG
Source organism: Trichopoda pennipes (assembly GCA_030448955.1). Lineage (NCBI taxonomy): Eukaryota > Metazoa > Arthropoda > Insecta > Diptera > Tachinidae > Trichopoda > Trichopoda pennipes. The sequence continues at coordinate 9,327,540 of JASKUP010000002.1, forward strand.
TTAACATGAAGTTAAGAAAAAAATTAAAATAAAATAAAATAAAATTATAAATATTTAAGTATGAATGCAACGTGCTGGATAATTATTTATTTTACTTTATTTTATTTTTTTTCCTTAAAGCTTTAAATAAATATTTAGATTTTATTAAGTAAAACTTTACGACATTTTGATTCATTACGGTTTGTCATGACCATCAACACTGGCAACGCAGCCATTCAACCAGTAAAACACAAGACATATCGAGCGACAAACAAATCATCACTCAGTGGCTTGGAGGATGAGTTTGTTTTGTTTTGTTTTGTTTTTGTATGTTTAAAACGGCATTGAAATTTTTTTTTAAGTTTAATTTTTGTTTTTGTTTTTTTAATGAGGTGTGAATTAATTTTGAACAAAAGTTATTCCTTAAAATATTAAATTATTTAAAGAAATAATAATAATAATAAATAACACAAAGTGTGTGTCGAGTGTGTGTGATATTAACAAAATCAAGCTAAAGCTTAACTAGATAGAAGAGCAAAAAAAAAACCAAAATTCACTTCCTGATACCTAAAGTAATGGCACTGCCCAAATATATAAATTTAAAACTTCATGAAATCTAAAAGCGCAGAAAACCAACACTGAATGAGGTTTTCGTTGAAAGATTTGCCAAAGTTACTTCAATTTTTATACAACAAAAGTCGTGGCCGTATCTTCAATTGTCATTCAACAAAGAAACTGACTTTTTACATTTCTTCTTCTTAAATAAGAAGGAAAAGTAGTCAACACTGGCCGTGAACGAGATTACTTTAATTATTAAAAATTTTGACCATATGGCGGCCAGCAAGTTGGTTCAAAATGGGTTAATAAATCTTCAATTGTCATTCAATAAAGAAACTGACTAGTAGGTAGTGTACTAGCTTGTCAGTCTGGGGGTTGTGGGTTCGATTCCCAACGAAGGCCTTGATTTTTATCACTACAAAAATAAAAATTGACTGTCGGTGGAGCTGTGCAGTGATGAAAGCATGATCGGTCACTGATCGCTGTGCTGTCTTATACGACAGTTAATTTCCGCAACTATCCTTCTACTTTCACCACCTGTCTCATCTCTTCTCTATCCCTTTCTCAAAGAATGTAACACGGTACTTGACTACTTGTTGCCTAAAGTGCTACTTCTCTTTTTAGAAAAAAATAATAAAAAATAATAAAAATTAAATTAGAATAAATAATAAAATAAGAAGTGAAAGTAGTCAACACTGGCAGTGACGAATTGTAAATCATATTGTTAAACAACTTAACAACAAAAATAGTTCGAAAAGGCCTTATAAAGTTATAGGATTTTAAAATATCTGAAGGCATATATATTGTTTACCTAAAGGGTTTTCCAACAAGAAGTTTGTTTTCTAAAACAAAATAAAACAAAAAATTTGTATTAACATGATTCAAATTGCTATTGTATTATGAAAAGAATATTTCGGCAATTTTGAATGAAAAATGATTACTGCTGGCAACCACGCCGACAGTTGTCGATTCCTTCAACAAAGTTTTTAAACACTTTTTCGCAAAATAGCGCTTCAATTTCGTTAATCACATCAGGGTTTTTTACTTTTAAGGATGAAATCGTTTTGTTTGGCTGCTTAAAGTTCCTGTTCTTAACATAGACCTATAAAAAATAATCCAGGGGCGTTAAATCACACCAGTGGGCCGCTTAACTGCTGATTGTCGTAAAATTATGCGATTGGGAAAATTGCGCTCCTATTTCGTTAATCACATCACGGATTTTTAGTTTTAAGACTGAAATCGATTCGATTGCCGTCATATAGACTCTGTCCTTAACATAGCCTCACAAAAAAATAAACCAGTGGTGTTAAATCATACGATCTGGCTGGCCGCTTAATTATTGATTGTCATGAAATTTGGAAATTTGGTTTGCAATAAATTGATCTTTTCATTGGCTCTGTGACATGTGGCACCGTTCTGTTGAAATCACATGTCAGTAATATCCACTTCGTCAATAATAGGCCTATGCGTAATCCATTGACCGTTACTGCATTTTCAGTCTCATCTTTGAAAAAAACAAAAAAAAAACGGCCCAATCACTTCTCTAGACCACATAACGCACCAATAATCGCTCTAGGATTTTCAGAAGCACAAATCTTGCAATTTTGCTTCTTGACATATCCTTACAAGTCCCCCCCGGGGCACATTTATGGTCTTTATAGTACGTAACAGCTATCTAGATCTGTGCAACTGGGGGAAAAAGGGAGCCCAGTCCTCTGAAGACAGACAGGGAGTCAACTGGAAGCTCTACTTTATTGCCACGGGGATCAGTGAGCCGCAGAGTTCATTATTTGTCTCCTGAGACACTTAATTGTTCGCTGGCTGATTATTGAGGTTGGCCCTATGGGAGTAACGTGGTGGTTGTGGTTTCGCGGCCCCATAACAGTATAATGATTATTATGGTGGCCAGGATCATCTCACTGATAATGACACGCAAAGTGAATGATCCAGTCCAGTGAGCATGCTAGACATGTGTTCTAGACAGGAGTTGGAGAGTCTCCAACTCTTTAGCAAGGTGTGATGGTTTGCAGCCCTGCCCTGGAATCATTAAAGTTACAACTAGGTGGTTCTGTTGCTTCTAATTATGTCTTCGGCTTCCTAGGACGCATGTATGACGTTCCAAATTATACAATTGTGGTTTGTCCACCAACTGATTAAGGCTACATAGCCAAGTGCGGATGTAAAACGAATCACACTATACCCTTACAAGTACTCCCCCCTCCACGGGGCACATTTATCTGTCTTTATAGAATACTTGACTATCTAGACCTGTCCTCTGAAGGCAGCAGGGTTCAACTGGAAGCTCCACGTTATTTCCACGGGAATCAGTAAGCCCCAGAGTTTCCGCTAATTGTCTCTGTAGACGTTTAGCTGTTTCTCTGTCTGATTATTGAGATTGGCCCTTTGGGAGTATCATGGTGGTTGTGGTTTCGCGGCCGCTTACAGGAATTGGTTTTATGCTGGCCAGGATCATCTCACCTTTAATCACACCCACCTGTTGAATGATCCAGACCAGTGAGCATGCTGGTCATGTATTCTGGACCAGGAGTTTGATAGTCTCCAGCTCTACAGCAAGAAGTACTGGTTTGCAGCCCTGCACTGGAACCACTGAAATTGCAACTAGGAAAGACCTGTTGCTAAAATTAGTTTTCGGCTTCCTAGGATGTGAATGACGTTGCTTTACATTCACATGTGTCTTCGGGGGTAAAAGGGAGCCCAGTACCCTAATAGGCTAGCACGAGCCAAAGCCCCATAATTCAGCTATTTGTCTTTTTAGTCTTTTAGCTGTTCTCTGACTGATTATTGAGGTTGGCCCTTCGGTAGTATCGTGGTGGTTGTGGTTTCGAGGCCCTCGTTTGAATCGTGTGAGGCGGATCATTCACAATGAACACAATGAATGTTCCAGGTTCCCAGTGAGCATAATTGAGCGATTGTGTTCTTAAATTTTATTAAGCTTCATGCATTCCGGACTAGGAGTTCGATAGTCTCCAACTCTTTAGCGAGGAGTGAAGTCGACGGCCTACTCCGGGCATTTGAAGTTGCACCTAGCAGTGGCTAGTGGAAGATATACATGTCTGAAGGTCTTCTAGGGCGAGGATGATGCTACATTTCGTCCACAGTGGCATGCTCCACCGTTTGGTTATGGCTTACACAGCTAGGTACAGACATAAATCTTATCACACATACCCTGACAAGTGAAAATGGGCTACATCTGATAGAAATTATTTTTTTTTTTTCAAAAAAACCAGCCGTTTGTTTCTGCAAGACTTAAGCGAATTTACGGCGATTTGAATGGTCGAATGGCTTCAATTCTTTTTTCAAAATATTGAATTATAATGCCAGATTTTAACTCTCCAAAATACTACATTTGCTATTATTGATACAAACCATATGTGCTACTATCGAAAAAAACTTATATTAAAGAGGAAGCTTCGAGGCATATTTCAGTTAAAAATACGCACATGTGGCAAAAAAGACTCTCTCAGCAAACTATATTCCTTATGGGGCAAGGAGTCTGGTATAGAAGAAATTATACAATCTGTGTTATTAAACAGCTGGCAACTTTAATAAAAGAACACGTTTGTTGATAACTGTATTAACAGCTGGTATATATTAATAGGAAGGTTGCCACCTGGCAGCAAAAAGTTCTGGCGGTTGGGAAAAGCAAAAAAATCTAGAAGTAGAAGATTTAATGTTTTGACAAAAGATGGTGCTAAAATATAATGGGTGGTTAGAAAATAAATTGTCTGTCAGATGATTTAAGGCCATGAATGGGGTTGTGAGCCCTTATCACATCTGGAGTCAAAAGTTGAGAAATTTTAAGCATGTAACCTAACGTTTTACCCATCCTTAATATTGCGGACTTGTCTTATTTCATACTGAGGTAAAATAATAAAAGTCATGAAGCGTTCTCCTGAGGGTCTCTCTATAACCTCTGCTTCAGTACTTCTAAGTAGACCAAAAGCAAGAGTTAAACTAAGAGCGAAATGATTGAAGCCTAGGTTATCGTATTCCATCACTTGTAGTGTCTCTACTTTGCTTTCATTTTAATAACAATAAGCCGCTCGTTATATTAACATTTTACCGGCGCCAGTCTTTCGTATTGACACTTCAAATTAATTTGATAAATTAATTTCAGCCATTGAATAGAATTCATACATTCCACACACTCTATTGACAAGCAAATATAGGACAAATATGACACTCATTTGAAGCAGTAGGTTTATCAACTATTTCTCCATTCATTCAAGATTATTTTGCCAATGATGTCAATATTTTTAAAGTTAAAAGTAAAAACAAGAAAACTACAAAGAAAATATTTACTAGTCAAGATTGAAATGTCATAAACAAAAATATGAAAAATGTCAAAAAATATTATTGATTATAGAAGGCAAAAATAAAAACAGCAAAAGGAAAATAAGACAGATTATAACACACAAGACAGATTATAGCACATCACAAAACAATTTAAATAACAACGAAAAACCATTTTAAAATCAAATCTTTAACAACTTGAAAAAATGTTATGCGGAATAACAAACTTAAGCAAAATAATTAATGGCGGCCTAATTTCTTTTAGTGTGATGATCGCGGTGCGTTATAATTAAGTGTTTAACACTGGCTAATTAATATTTTGCATTCACTTTTAATAATCATGTATGACTTGCACACTTTGACACGCTATGCGCTTTAACAGTAGCATCACAAATGAATCTTTAAAAATTGACGGTACTTGTAAACAGCTGTAGCTGATAAACCCAAGGTTTATTACAGTTGGGAGGGACAGTGATTCTCACAACGATTTTTAAAAGAGGATTTTGTTTTTATCACTATGATAATGGAAATGCTCTTCATTAGTTTGTCCATAATTACCATACGATACAAGACGATCAAGAAATTGAATGTTTTGTTTTACCGATTACAGACATATCGTAGTCCGAGGTCCAACATGAAAGTGGTTCACCTGGAATGGCTGGCCAAATATAGCCGAGGAGATGTTAAGCCTGTTCGGGACGAAAAGCCTTAAGTGGGCGGTAGTGCTACGAAGATGATTTATTAAGTTTTAAAAGAAAATAATCAACCGTAAAATAAAAGTAAACGACCCACTGTGCATTTTAAAAACTGTGTAGTTTTGTCGTTTTAAGTGTGGGCAAATTTGAGGTTAGAAAGTAAATTGCTTGTCAAATAAGTAAATCTGCAGCACTGAGCTGCTATCCTTTGACACTGTTTTTAGCGAAAAGTTGGGAAATTTGAAGCATGAAACATCATACTCTTAAGCAAAGAATTTTAATTGTATAAATTTACCGTCGCAGTGGTGAAAATTTCACTACATCACTTCAGATTGAAGCAACTTTTTCTTGTAGTCAGATTTCTTCTGAAACCGTTCCTGCCAATTAGCCAGTATATTTGAGATAACTTGATTTTCATTTGGATTAGCTTTGTGTCGATGTGGTGTTTCCATGTAAGCCTACGATCAAGGATAATTAGATAAGATAATTAGCGAGCAAGTGGTGAGGAATAATCTGGCCGTTCATACGAATAGGGGAGCAATTTTACCTTTTTAAAGTAAAAGTTAAGTGGACACACTTTTGCTCGTTTACTTTTATTCTCCATAAATTCAACCACAATTCCAGATGCGTAATATGTTCCTGAAGAACCTGAGATGCCATACGGGGTCTTCATTAGAACTAAGCCAGGCTGTATCATCGGCAAATGTTGAAGTATGGATGCTACTGCTCACAGGCATCAAGTATAAAGCAGATATAAAACTGGACCCAGTATACTCCCCTGCGGCACACCGGAAGCTATCGATGCGGGTTCACTGATGAAGTCTCCTTCGGCTACTGTAAGCCTTCTCTTCACAATGTAACTTTCCAGAAACTTCACCATATTGATTGGGAGATATGTCATCAACTTATGTAATAGTCCCTTATGCCATACTTTGTCAAATGCTTGCGAAACATCTAGAAACAGGGCAGAACAATATTTCCTTTCCTCAAATGCCTTTCTCACTACTTGAACCAATCTATGAGCCTGCTCAATGGTGCCATGCTGGCTCCTGAAACCAAATTGATGGTCTGGAAAAGCTTTGATGAGGTTGATAATAAGCTTATGGGCCTATATGATTCGGCCCTGGTAAGATCCTTGCTTGGATAATACTTTAATCTTAAAATGGCATTAAATATAAATAGCAAAATTCGAATACAAATACGTGGCAACTCCAATAACATTCTGTTGCTGATACCATCTATGCCTGGGGCTTTCTTCGGATTGAGTCTATCAATTTGTCCTTGAACGTCACGCAACTTGAATTTTATGGGTAGAGGGGGTAAGGCCACTACATCTGGCAATTCAGTCTCCCCAGTAAACGCGTTCGGGGTGAAAACGGATTTCAGATGCTCAACAAATATATCACCCTTTTCAGAATCACTTCGTGCCCAGTCTCCAGTTGAAGTACGCAGACGTGGTTTAAATTCAACTAATCTTTTAAGGTTTTTAGCAGCTCGCCACAAAGAGTAATTAGAGGTTGGTAAAACATCGAGTCTCTCTCCAGATATTTTTTAAAAGATGCGGTTTTCTCATAATTTAGTAAATCTTTTAGTCGTTTTGTGCATTCCTTGAGACGAAGTTTATGTTGAGGTGATCTGTGCTGTTGCCAATCCCTTCTGGCTCTTCTTTTTTCCGCTACGAGATGTTCAATATCCACAGAATATATTCTTTTAAGACCAGTCTGAGTGAAGGTAGTAGTTGCATGTTCAGCGGCTTCCTTAATTATTTCATTCATTGTGATAGAACATGGCTGGTCATACACACACACTCAAGTTTTTCTTGGAACGTGTAAAGATTTCTCTGAAAGTTTATCGAGCCCAGAAATGCCTGAAATATTTTTGGAATCCTGCACTCAACTAAAAGCTAAATATTAATTTGTGCAATTATTTCATGAAGAGATGTGCGGTAGTACAAACCAGTACATGAGCTGCGGAATATAAGCCAACTAAAAAAGCTGAATATCAAACTATACCATCCTTTCATGAAGATATGTGCGACAGTATAAAGAACTACTTGAGTTAAAGGAGATATTTTCCATAGTTGTAAGTGAAGATATTGAGAAATCGAAATCTCCACGAACTACCAAAATGTAGATCCTGACAGAAAATCCTTAACCCCATTCGATTATTTAGTTTGAAACCATCGATAGAGGAATGCACAAAACTCTTTTTAGCGGATGCTCGAAAGATTCTTTCAAATCCAGCAGGTATAGAGAGATGGAATTTTTTCTTAAGAAGTAGTTTTGGGCAAAGTGGAATCAGGAGAAATCAGACCAAAGGATAACGATACATGCGCCAATCTTTACGATCATTAAGAAAACTATCTAAGATTAAGGGCAGTGACACTTTGTTTAGCCATCAAATCCGAGGTCTATGCCAACACAACCACGAGAACATTTAAAATGTTCAGTCACTTTAGTTTCGTTGTTCGTGAAAATTTCATTTAAAGCGTGTGTAAGGCATGACAAGATTGTGGAGGCCACTGAGATGTTACGCTAATCCATACAGAGGCATGTGTATGTTCTAAGTATTTTGGTTTTCAGCAGAGAAGAAAAACACACACAGAAAGTAAAAGTATTAAAAATTAATTCGAATCTATTGCCAGCCTTGAATGTCAAGAAAAACATTTACACACACCAACGCCCACTTTTCACATCTTTTGGCGGTTTAAGTATATTTCACGCTTAAGTAATTTAAAAATCACTTAGCATAGGGTTCTTAGAATAACTAATGGGTGCTCTAAGTGGTACAAAGAGATTTGGAGATTTATGGAGAGCGTTCACAATAGATTTAATAGCGATTAGTGTATGCGTAAGGGGTGGCAAATTTGTGATTAACTGGACGACACTTGTATACTTATGTACTTCAAACATATTTTTTGCTATCGGGTTTTTCAACAAACAGTTTGTTTTTCAATTGTGGCAATAACAATTACTTTTTTGAAGTATTCGTGTAGATGCATTAGCAACTGTTATAATGAATTCAAATGGGTCGTTTAACTGAAAACATCGCAGCCATGAGCCACAGTATTGAATTTGTCAAATTCTCGACGTTCTCAACAATTGGGGTTATCCAAAACCACCGCATGACGAATTTTGCGTTAGAATTTGATTTTGAAGTCTTACAAGGTTCAACTGGTGCAGGAATTGAAGCCGATCGATCATTCACATCGCCATAGATTCGCTCAATTCATGCAGGAACAATCGGCTGATTTTTCTGGAAAAAATTATTTTTTCAAACGAAGCCCATTTTCACTTGTCACGAGGTATGTCAGCAAACAAAATTGCCGCATTTGGGCTTCTGAAAATCCTGCAGCGATTATTGAGAAAATTTTGCATGCTCAACGTGTTACTGTATGGTGCGCTATGTGGTCTGGAGGCGGAACTTGGCCGTTTTTGTTCGAAGTTGAAACTGGAAATGCGGTGAAGGTCAATGGATCACGCTATCGCGAGATGTTAATAAATCAAATTTGGCCTATTATTGGAGACGTGGATATCACTGTTGTGTGGTCACACACACAATGAAACGATTAATTTATTGCAAAGCAAATTTCCCGGTTAAATGGCCAGTGGATTATTTTTTGTAGGGATTTTGTCGTTAACACGACAGAGTCTATACGGAGCTAATTGAATCGAATTCAGCCATAAAACATAAAATCTCTGATGTGATTACTGAAATAGAACAGCCATTTTGCCAAAAAAGTGATTAAAAACTTTAATGGTCATTTGCCATGTCTTTAGGTTTGATGTGCGTGTTGGTACTGCGAAAAAACTCCTAAATGAAACAACTCCCAATAAAAATGAAATAACTCCCAATTATCAAAATGCAATTTTATTCAAATATAATAACTCCCAATAAAACTGAAATAACTCCCAATTTTCTAAATGTAATTTTAGTCAAATGAAATAACTCCCAATAAAAATGAAATAATTCCCACTTATCAAAATGAAATTTTAGTCAAATGAAATAACTCCCAATAAAAATGAAATAATTTCCAATTATCAAAATGTAATTTTAGTCACATGAAATAACTCCCAATAAATATGAAATAACTCCCAATTATCAAAATGTAGTTTTAGTCAAATGGAATAACTCCCAATAAAAATGAAATAACTCCCAATTATCAAAATGCAATTTAAGTCAAATAAACTCCCAATAAATATAAAATAACTCCCAATAATCAAAATGCAATTTTAGTCAAATGAAATATCTCCCAATAGAAATGAAATAACTCCGAATAAAAATTAAATAATCAGTAGTTAAGTGGTTTAAGGACAGAGTCTCTAAGGAGCCAACCCAATCGACTTCAGCCTTAAAACTCAAAATCCATAACATGATTAACAAAATACGACCACCCTTTTGCCAAAAAAATTGCTTCAAAACTTTGATAAAAGAATCGACCATCTGTCAGCGTGGTCGTAGTGGACAGTTGCCAGATATTATTTTTCATTCATAATTTCTAGAATTTTCTCTTCGAAATACAATCAAAATTTGAATCATCTTAAGCTAAAATTTTTATTTTATTTTCTTTTAGAAAAAAAAAAACTTCTTGTTGAAAAACCATTTATAAATTTTCTTATCATGACATTAAAATTTAAAAATTAAATGTCAACAAACATGTGGTTTCAATTAATTTGCGTTGTATGCCACGCGGCTAACCTTGTACAGACACGTACCGCCAGTATAACAGACATAAATTTGTTCATTCTGTAAATGTGAAGAACGAGAGTCGTTGCTTATTCTCTGTTTAGCTGAAATTTTCTCTCTGTAAACAGTGTTGCTTTTTAATGATTTTAGTAGAGGAGAGTCTAACAATAGATGGCAGGCAGCATGCTTCAATACTGGACAAATTCATGAATAAACTAAAAAGTGTTGTTCGCGTTATTACGCTCTTAATGAAAAACCCTTTATTAAAAACAAAGCAAACTAATAAAATCTGAATACATAAAACATTTGTTCAAAGCGTTTCCTCTTTTTGTTGTTTTTATTCTTCATCTAAATAATTTTAAATAAATAAATAAATACGGAACACGCTTTTGATTAATAAAATCTCTTGAACTATTTTTGTTTTGTTTTATTTTATTTTTCCTTTGTGTCTGCTAAAATTTAATGAGTTTTTTTATTTTATTTTAAAAATTGTATAATTTAATATTTAATTAATTTGCTTTAAATTCTGTTGACAAATTTTTTATATGGAATTGTTGTTTTCTTGTGTTTTTTTGCACACGTTATTTTATTGTGAAAAGATAGAAATTAAAAACAAAAAATTAATTAATAAAATAACAACAAATTTGTGGGTTAAGTGTTTAAAGATTTCTTTTATCGCCAAAAAATGAAATTAAAATTAGAATCTATTACAAAATTAATTATTTTAAGGAATGTTGTTTGCTAGCTACACCCGGTATTGTTCGCTACCTATACTGTCTAAGAATACCATTTCTTTTTATTAAATTAAGGACATAAGAATCCCTTTTTCCAGTTTACAAAGCAACACGCACGGTACCATGAAATAAGTTCCAAATAAAATAACTCCCAACAAAATATTCAAAAATCCCATACAAATTGGGAGTTGTTTCATAATGAAATAACTCTTTTTTCAATAATTGGGAGTTTTTTAATTTTTATTGGGAGTTATTTCATTTGACTAAAATTGCATCTTGATAAATGGGGGTTATTTCTTTTTTATTGGGAGTTATTTGATTTGACTAAAATTGCATTTTGATTATTGGGAATTATTTCATTTTTATTGGGAGTTATTTCATTTGACTAAAATTGGATTTTGATTATTGGGAATTATTTCATTTTTATTGGGAGTTATTTCATTTGAATAAAATTGCATTTTGATAATTGGGAGTTACTGAATTTTATTTATGAGAGTTATTTGATTTGACTAAAATTGCATTTTGATTATTGGGAATTATTTCATTTCTATTGGGAGTTATTTCATTTGACTAAAATTGCATTTTGATTATTGGGAGTTATTTTATTTTTATTGGGATTTATTTCATTTGACTAAAACTGCATTTTGATAATTGGGAGTTATTTCATTTTTATTGGGGGTTATTTTATATAACTAAAATTACATTTTGATAAGTGGTTGTTATTTCAGTTTTATTGGGAGTTATTTCATTTGAATAAAATTGCATCTTGATTATTGGGAATTATTTAATTTTTATTGGGAGTTATTTTATTTGACTAAAATTGCATTTTGATAATTGGGAGTTATTTCATTTGACTAAAATAGTATTTTGATAATTGGGAGTTATTTTATTTTTATTAGGAGTTATTTCATTTGACTAAAATTACATTTTGATAAATGGGAATTATTTCATTTTTATTGGGAGTTATTTCTTTTGACTAAAATTGCATTTTGATTATTGGGAATTATTTCATTTTTATTGGGAGTTATTTTATTTGACGAAAATTTCGTTTTTATAATTGGGAATTATTACATTTTTATTGGGAGTTATTTCATTTGAATAAAATTGCATTTTGATAGTTGGGAATTATTTCATTTTTATTGGGAGTTATTTCATTTGACTAAAACTGCATTTTGATTATTGGGAGTTATTTCATATTTATTGGGAGTTGTTTCGTTTAGGAGTTTTTTCGCAGTACCAACACGCACATCAAACCTAAAGATATGGCAAATGTCCATCAAAGTTTTTAATCACTTTTTTTTGGCAAAACGGCGCTCCTATTTCGTTAACCACATCACATGTTTTGAGCTTTATGGCTGACATCGATTCGATTGGCTCCGTATAGACTCTGTTCTGTTAAGAATAAAATCCATACAAAAAATAATCCAGTGGTATTGAATCACACGATTTGAGTGGCCATTTAACCGCTGTCTGTAGTCAATGTATTCTATAGGAAAATTTGCTTTGTAATAAATTTATCGTTTAATTGGCTGTGTGACATGTGGTACCGTCCTCTGGAAATCACATGTCAGAGATATCCACGTCATCAATAATAGGCCAAAATTAAGTTGTTAGCATCTCGAGATAGCGTTACCGCATTTCCTGCCTTAACTTCAAAAAAAAAATGGCCCAATCAAGCTTCCAAAGCACATAGCGCACCATGCAGTAACACGTTGAGCATGCAAAGTCTTCTCAATAATCGCTCTAGAATTTTCAGAAGCCCAAATGCGGCAATTTTGCTTATTGGCATACCTCGTGACAAGTGAAAATGGTCTTCGTCTGGTAAAATGACTTTTTTTAGAAAACCCATCCGATTGAGCGAATTTACGGCGATGTGACTGAAGCCGGTAGGCTTCAATTCCTGCACCAGTTAAACCTTATAAGACTTCAAAATCAATTCCTTACGCAAAATTCGCCATGTGGTGGTTTTGGATAACCGCCGAGGAATTCACAAATTCGTATCTGCTGCAACACTGCGGTTGACGACAGCAATGTTTTCAGTTGAACAACCCGGTCGAACACGCGTTGGTGTTCGCATATTTTGTATCGACCGTAGCGGTCTCAGAAGGACGATTATGTTTTCCATAAAAATATCACGGATTTTACGAAATGTAGCCTTAACGGAACCATAATTTTCATACGGGATTTTAATTATTTTAATGCGATTTTCGTGCGAATTTAAATTCATTGTTATATGTGCCAATGCATCTGCTACGATTACGTCAAAAAACTAAATGTCCAAACTATCAAGTTGTTGATGTTCGACATAATTGAAAAGGCAACTTCTTGTTGAAAAACCCAATTTGCACAATTTGGAGGCTTTTTTCGAGCTTTAGCCTTTTTATGTTAAAATGCTAAACGAAATGCTTAACATAAATCCCTTGAGACAGTTAACAAAATGGCCGCCAGTTAAGAAAGTATTGCCAACTTAAAGCTCTATAGCTTTATAAAACACGGTGATTATAATTAGTCTATGTAGATTTAATATGCTTCCTACATAAAATTTCAAATGACAATGACGTTATGTATGGATCACCCTTTAGATTTTAATTTATTGTTTTTTCGATGGCTAATGTTGTGACCACAGTCATACACATTCGGTTCAAGCTACTTCCTATTAAGAAAAAAATCTCTTATGAAAATCCCTTTTTCATATGTACCTCGAAATTTATGGGTTTTAAGGGACACCCTTTTATTTATTTCATTTTCTATGATTTTGCAGTTTTTCTAACAATTTTTAAAAACTTGTTTGCGTTAATAAAACTAAACTCGTTAACGAAAATTTTAAACATTTTATGACATAAAAATATTTATGTTTTTTTTTTAAACAAATTTGCTTTAATTAACAACGCCTCTGTTAAATACAACCGGTTAATTCGAAATTTGTTAAGTTAAAAAAAAACAAATCACCATAAAAAATTAGCGCCAGTTGTTAAGCGTAACAAAAGAAATCACGGCTTTTAGCTTTTTATTAAAAGCAATTTAACACCCACCCACCGTCTTTAACTAACTAATTCATTGTCTACATAATATTTTATTAAATACAAGGTGTCCACCGGGAAGGTATATGACGTTAATTGTTTTTATTTTTTTTTGTTTTTTGTAAAGAGAAGTAGCACTTCAGGCAACAATGCGTATTTAGTCACAACCGTGCTACGTTCTATAGGAAAGGGTTAGAGAAGAGATGAGTCAGGTGGTGAAAGTAGAAGGATAGTTACATAGACTTCAAGCTCCTTTTTTCTTTTTCCTTGTAGTAAAAACAACCAAGTACGCTACGTACTAGCCTACCAGGGCAGCTTTCATTTCCAGAAGGTCCATGTTATCAGAAAGCAATTGTCGTATAAGACAGCACAGCGACCAGTAACCGACCATGCCTTCATTACTGAGCAGGCCCCCACCGACAGTCAATTTTCATTTGCTTTAGTGAAGACAGCTAAGGTCTTTGTTGGGAATCGAACCCACAACCATCAGACTGATAAGCTAAGACATTACCTAATAGCCAACAGGGGCACCTGCTACAAATAGCCAATTCAATAAAGAGGATGCCTCAAACATATTAAAGCAGTAGATATCATCCGCTTTCCAAATCCTTTATTAGCTTTAGATGTCAGTGATCTTTACTTCCATATAGCAAAGCCTAAGCTGTAGGTTCTTTTAACCACTCTCTATAGCTTACTGATTACCGGTCTCAGTTTCCTTGTCTACTAAAGTTAATGGGTGACTTAAGCACAGGCTTCTTGCCAATAAATTTCGTGGCATTTACGCCAATGTAAAGTGGTAATCTGGGAATTAATAATGAAATTGGATAAATTTCCACCTCTAGCTTGTCGGGCGACGTTCGCTCTTTTCACAAAATTTTGCAACACATTTTGCAATAAAGCTTTATTGCAATAGCTTTGTCAGGGCTGATAAAGAAAATAACTGCTGAACCACGTCATCGAAGCCATAATTCTGAAGAGAACATTTTGATACCACGCACTACAAATGATTGGGACCTTTATGAATGGTGAGCCTTTAATTCCCAATAACGATAAACAAATCATAAGCATAGTTATGGTATGTTAGGCATTAATCTGGAATATTAATGCTTTTCGCATGCTCATCTGGATTCATTCCAAAGTAAGGAAGTTGGCGAACATGGATTAAAGCCGAGACACGTGGAAAAGCGATTTGGAATAACGCAAATAATAACTTGTATACTTAGAAATAAATTTCCAAATAGATTTCAATTTGAAGGACCGGACCTAATTTTGTTCTTAAACTGCCTCCACAGAATTGTTTGCCCGACTTAGAAAGTACTGCTTTCCAGGGAAATTCGTGGGGATCGGCATTTGTACCAACCACAATTCTTTCTTAATCTGAATTATCAGCATTTCTTAAGCCACATTGCAAAGCTAAACTCAAATTTAATAAGGCTTCATTAATAGGTATTTTTATAGTTGTTGTTGTTGTTATAGTAGCAGCTTTAGCAGTAGTAGAAGCGGTTGTTCCATTTGCTATATAAGAGTTACAGGAGGTCCTCCGGAAAGGTATACTACTTTGTATTATAAGTTTTTATTGAATGATAGATAATGGATCTTATAATGATAGATGTTTTAATTACTGTTAGCAATTATTTATAGAATACAATATCAGCTAATAAAAGCCTCAAAAAAGCGAGCCCTTTTGAGCACATTCTTCCCTACGTTCTCACACAGTTCACGTGGTTTTACGTTAATTTCATCACAAATATTTTGTTTGAGTTGCTCAAGCGTTTCTTCTTTGTTTTTCTCTTTTTAAAGAGAAGTAGCACTTCAGGCAACAATGCCTATTTAGTCAAGTACCGTGCTACATTCTTTAGGAAAGGGATAGAGAATAGATAAAGCAGGTGGTGAAAGTAGAAGGATAGTCGGAAATTAACTGCCGTATATAAGACAGCACAGCGACTAGTGACTATGCCTTCATCGCTGAGCAGCCCCACCGAATGTCAATTTTTATTTTTGTAGTGAAAAAAACCAAGGTCTTCGTTGGGAATCGAACTCATAACCCCCATATTTACAAGCTAGAACACTACCTATTAGCCTACAGGGGCACCTGTTTGCCTTGCTTTTCAGATATTCTTACAAAAAGAAGTGCGGAGTAGCCAAATCAGGCAACCGTGGAGTTCAATTAACATCACCATTTTTTAAAATAACTTGTTGTGTTAAGAGGTCTCACAGTAATTCCATTGTAATTTAGGCCGTAGGCCATGTGGTACCGTCTTGTTTTGATACCACATATCAATCAAACCCAAAACATGCAGTTGCGGTGTTAAAAAGTTTTTAATCATAACACTATATCGCTCTCCATTCACAGTTACCGCTGCGCTGTTTTCATTTCATCAAAGAACTAAGGTCCCATGTTTCCTTCTAATCGAATTTCGTACCAGACTGTTATTTTTAATGCATGCAAAGGTGAGTGTTGAATAATTTGAGAGTTTCCTATTCCCTAGAATCGATTATTATGTTTACTCACGCATCCATTAAAATGAAAATGTGCCTCGTCACTTACTATGATTTTTTCATAAGAATCGGGGTTGTCGTGGGCGAGCTGTAACATTCTATTGGCTTATGTACGGCGACGTAAATAGTCTTGTGGAAGTAGCTCTTGTGCCAACTGAATCTTATGTGGAAACAAATGCAAATCCTTGTACAAAATTGTGGCCAAAGTTGTTCTTTGAGGATCAACCTCCTGAGCACGGCGCGCCGTGGCGTCGAATTGAGGTTGAAAAATTGTTTTGAGCACTTTCTTGAGCAGCAGCAATGTTTTCAGACGATCTTGCAGTACTCTGTGATCCATGCTTAAGCCTATCATCCTACAGACTCTCTTTCTTCGAAATCATTCCCTACACGATAAATAGTGTGATTTTTTGCCACGTTGTTTCTTTCCAAAAATTTCCCGTAACTCTTTCATCGTCACAGTAATCGATAATTAATTCTAATTGAATATTTTAACGATTAAAACACGTTGTTTTATCGAATATTTTTCCATAATAAATATGCCAAGTGTCTGCTTCACGACGGTTGCTGTTATTCTGCCTACATGGATAGATAGGAACTTCACAACAGAACTACCTAAACACGAACACTGTGATACAATTCGTATTCACCAGTACCTTCGTATTCACCAATACGAATTGTATCACGTCTTGACAATGATGTTTTCACATCGAAAGCGCTCGCGATTAATACCACAAGAACAACAGCCAGATAAGATGGGAAATAACAACAGTATGTCAAGGCTAATGTTTACTAAAATGGGGGCAAAACAAAGTAGTATGCCTTCCTAGCGGACACCCGTTACAATAAAATTACATTTCATTTTAAGTGTATATTAAAACAACACAAAAATCACAAAATTTAATGATTAAAATCATGAAATATTTTTTTATTTATTTTATTTTATTTTACAAATGATTAATATTACAAAAAAAAAAATATAATTAAATTAAATAAATTTTTAATTGATGACGTTTGTAGATGGAATGCAATAACAACAAACAGCTGTTATAATTTTCAACAAGTTTCTTTCTTTGTAATCAAGAAAAATGAATACGCAAAATAGTTGACTCACGTATTCTTTGTAACGGTTTTTTAATCTCTCTCTCTCTCTCTCTCTTGTCTAAGATGCATTACAAATATTTCATCGAGAGTATGAAAGAAGGGGGTTTGATTGGGTTTGAGTTGTTATGAAATTTCTTTGTTATTTTTGTTGTTTGTTTGTTTTTTTTTTATATCAAGAATTTTATTGTAGAAAGGGTGCGTTTGCAAATGGAAATATTATTTTTAATGGCGTTACAAAACTAATAATTAATTAAATTTATAAAAATTTTTATTTGTTGCAAAAACAATTATTTATTGTAACCGGTCTGTCTGTCTGTTAGAGACAATCGCATTATTTCAAGGAAATCTGAACTAGAAAAATAGAGAAGTAAAAATTAACATGCACTGCATTCTTAATTGCGTCAATGATAATAAGTAACAAGAATAACATGTCTCTAAATGCAATAGCATACATACCTACATAGGGTTTATTTTAGTTATGGCAACACCATCAACATGATAGTTTTGACATTTAGTTTATTGACGTATTCGTAGTAGATGCAATGGGCAATCGTTACAATGAATTCCATTTCGCACGAAAATCGCTTAGAAATAATTAAAATCCCGTATGAAAAATTCGTAAAATTGATGATATTTTCGGACAACATAATCGTCCTTTTGAAACCGCTATTATGAATTTGGTCGTTAAATCTGAGTCGACATGCTGGATACAAAATGTACGAACACCAACGAGTGTTCAAACGGGTTGTTGAACTGAAAACCTCGCCGCCGTGAGACGCAGTGTTGAAGCAGATCCATATTTTTTTTAAAGAGAAGTAGCACTTCAGGCAACAATGCCTATTTAGTCAAGTACCGTGCTACATTCTTTGGGAAAGGGATAGAGAAAAGATAAAACCGGTGGTTAAAGTAGAAGGATAGTCGGAAAATAACTGCCGTATAAGACAGCACAGCGACCAGTGACTATGCTGCGCTATGCAGCAGCTCCACCAACAGTCAGTTTTTATTTTTGTAGTGAAAAAAAAACCAAGGTCTTCGTTGGGAATCGAACCCACAACCCCCATACTGACAAGCTAGTACACTACCTACTAGGTAGGTGTATTTGTCAATTCCTCGACGTTCTCAACAATGGGGATTATCCAAAACCACCACATGGCGAATTTTGTGTCAGAATTGAATCCTACCTACCATTTACATCACCGTATATTCGCTCAATTCATGCAGGAACAATCGGCTAGTTTTTCTTAAAAAATTATTTTTTCAGACGAAGCCCTATCAAAATTGTCCCATTTGGGCTCCTGAAAATCCTAGAACAGGTATCGAGAAGCCTTTGCATGCTCAAAATGTCACTGTATGGTGTACTATGTGGTCTGGAATCGTGATTTTTCGAAGATGAGGCTAGAAATGTGGTAACGGTCACTGGAACACTGTATATCGAGATGCGTGATAAGATTTACGTCTGTATCTAGCTGTGTAAGCTATAACAAACCACTATGGACGCAATGTGATGCATCACCCTCGCCTAGAAAACCTTTAGTTATGTATAGCCTTCAGTCACTCCTAGTTGCGAATTCAACAGCTTGGAGCAGAAAAGTATGAGATTATCCAACTGCTGGTCCAGAACGCATGAAGCTTAATAAAATTTAACAACACAACCGCAATCATGCTTACTGGACCTGGACTATTTATTGTGTTCATTGTGCATAATCCGAACCACACAACTCAAACGAGTGCGTCGAAAACCACAACCACCACGATACTCCCGAAAGGGCCAACCTCAATAATCAATCAGAGAACAGCTAAAAGATTAAAGAGCCAAAAAGCTGAACTCTGGGGCTTTACTGATTCCCGTGGAAATATAGTGGAATTGTTCAGTTGGCTGCTGCTAGCCTTGAAGGGGACTGGGTTCCCTTTTACTCCCGTGGACACACGTAATGACGGTGAGATTCCGTCAAGACATATCGATGTGCCGCTGGGGGGTTTTTATAGAGGTAGTTTTTGAATTAATACAAGATTTCCATTAAGCCAACGATATTCCACTGGCATTATAATTTAAATATAACTTCTGGTATATAACCGGCAAGCGGACGTATATCGGTATTAGCGGGGTAAAAATTGTCCTCTAAGTAGACGGTGAAATTTCGTCACAACATATCAATGTGCCCCCGGGAGGGGGTAGGGTGGATAACCCGAGCTGCTAACAATTCATTTTTGGCCTATTATTGACGACGTGGTTATCACTGACATGTGGTTTCAACAGGACAGGATAGTGCCATCTGTCAGACAGCCAAATGAAACGATCAATTTATTGTAAACTAAATTTCCTGATCGCATAATTTCACGACAACCTGCAGCTACGTGTGCAGCCAGATAGTGTCATTTAACACTACTGGAATATTTTTTGTGGTGCACTGTGGCTTACGACTGAGATATTTTTAGTTGAACGACCTGGTCGAACACGCATTGCTGTTCGCACTTGTTGTATCGAGCCTGTCGACTCAAATTAAGCGACATAATTCTTCATAGCTGTCTCAGAAGGGCGATTATGTTGTCTGAAAAATATCACGAATTTTATGAAATGTAACTTTAACCGAACCACCATTTTTTCATACGGAATTTTAATTATTTTAATAAGATTTTCGGGCGAATTCATTGATTTCATTGTAACAATTGTTAATACATCTGCTACGAATATGTCATATAATTAAATGTCAAAACTATCATGTTGTTGGTGTTGGCCACAATTGAAAAACAAACTTCGTGTTGAAAAACCCGATATAAAAGTCTAAAAAAATGTTTTGCTTTATATTTCTTATGGCGAATTTTTGCTTTGATTTGCTTTAAGCAAAATTTCTTCTTCCTTGACCTAAATTTTAAAGAAAACTTGTGTTCTTTTTCCCTGCAAAAACATTTCGTCTCATTTTTAGCATTAAATTAATTTTTTGTTAAATATATAAATTTGTTTTTTAATATTTATATATTTAAAAAATATTATGTCAAAGTGGGTGTTTTGTGTGAATTATGGGGTTGTGCAAAATAAAGAAAAAACTAATAGTTTTAGCTGCAGTTTAATTTTTAAATTTTTTTTTGTTATAGAAAAATTAAAAATATTTCATTTTGAATGCTTGTGAATGAGATCATGCAGAATTTATATAAAATTTTTTTTTTTAATATTCCATTTTTAAAGGTTAAAAAGTTATTATAAATTAAAAAAATTTCCGGGTTTTTAAAAGAACATTAAGAATGGAAACTTATTGCAATCCCACAGGCATTTAACTGATTTATGAGTTTTTGGACATTTTTAAATAACATACTTTTATCTAATTTTTAAGTAAAAATTATTTTCAAATTACAATTTTTTTAAATTATTTTTTAATTAAATTTTTATTGAAAAGAATTTTTATTTAAAAGTTGCTTTTAAAATTTAATTTTATTTAAAAATTTCTTAAACATTTAATTTTTATTAAAAAAATTTTTTCAATTTTTTTTTTTTAATTTAATTTTTATTTTTCCTTTTATTTTATTTTTATTAAAATTTTGTTTCAAATTTAATATTTATTATTTGCCTAAAATTTAATTTTTACTTAAATCTTTTTTAAAATTTATTTTTTATTAAAAATTTTTCAAGATAATTTGATTTAAAAATTTTTTTTAAATTTAATTTTTGTTACAAAAATTTGTTTTAAATAAAATTTTAATTAAAAATAGTTTTAAAATTTAATTTTTATTTAAACATTTCTCAGAAATTAAACTTTTATTTAATTAAGTTTTAAAAAACCAATTTTTATTTAAACATTTTTTAAAATTTATTTATTATTTAACATGTTTTTTTTTATTTTATTTTTATTAAAATTTCTTTTAGAAATTTAATATTTGCTTTACTATTTTAGAATTTAATTTTTATTAAAAAATAATTATTTTAAATAAAATTTATATTTTAAATATAAAGTTTTTTAAAGTTTAAATTTTATTTAAATTTTTTTTTTAAATTAAATTATTATTAAAAAATTTTTGTAATATAATTATTATTTAAAAACTTTTTTAAATTTAAATTTTTTTAAAATTATATTTTTATTAATTTTTTTTTAAATTTAAAAGTTATCTTTTTTCTAAAATTAATTTTTTGCTTAAAACTTTTTTAAAATTAAATTTTTATTTAAAAAGTTTAAAAACATTTAATTTTTATTAAAAACCTTTTTAAATATAAATTTTATTTAAAAATGTATTTAAATATTTTTTTTTATTTAACATAATTTTTTCTAACTTTGTTTTTATTTATTAAGAAAAATTTTTTTAAAATAAAATTTTTATTTAAATTTAAGTTTTATTAAAAAAACTTTGTTTTAAATAAAAATTTAACACAAAATTTTTTCAAAAATTTAGTTTTGTATTAAACAATTTTTTTTTAATTATATTTTTATTAAACAAAATTCTAATTTATTTATTATTTTACATTTTTTTAAAAATTATTTTTATTTAAATTTTGAAATAAGTAATTTATAATTATTCGGAATCTTTTTCAATATAAGCGTTTGTATTTAAATTTTGTTTAAAATTTAATATTTATTAGTTTTATAAAATTAATTTTTACTTAAAACTTTTTTAAATTTAATTTTTATTAAATATGTTCTAAATATAATTTTAATTCAAATTTTTATTACAAAAATTTGTTTAAAAAAGATTTTAATTTAAAAGTAGTTTCAATATTTAGTTTTTATTTCAAAATTTTTCAAAAATTTAATTTTTATTTAATTCATTTTTTTTTAATTAAATTTTTATTAAAAAATTTTTTTTTTTAATTTATTTTTTATCTAAAATTTTTATTAGAAATATTTGTTTAAAATTCAATTTTATTTTAACTAAAGTGTTACTTACCCAGAACTCATGTCGTGGTTTTTTGTTTTTTCCTGTTTTTGTTGTGTTTTAGAATTTGCAATTCGAAAATTTTGTTTATTGTAATTTGAAAAAAAATTTTTTTTTATTTTATATAAAAATTTCTCGTTTCACACTTTCTCAATGTTAAAAGAGGCGCATAAAAAAATCATATACACACACACATACGCAATATTCTATATGATTAAAATCTTTGTACTTTTTACAAAATCATTTGTGTTGAATAATTTTTTTTAAATTTTGATTTTATAAAAACACTGAAAATAGATTTGAAAGCAAATAAAATTTGTAATAAAAATGAAATTTAAAATTAAATTGAAATGTTTTAAAGATTTTAAAGAAAATTCACATTAAAAAAAAGTAGGTTTACACATCGTTTCCGGTATTTACAGAAAAAATTGTTTTTGTAAAAATTTATTCTTTTTTCTGCAAAATGTTATATAAAATTTAAAAATTTCGTTTCGTTTTTCGTGATTAAAATTTAGAAATTTCGTTTTTAAAAATTATATTTTTTTTTGTGTTAAAATTCAATACAAAATATTATTGGGGGTAAATTTACTTTGTGTTTAGTTTTAATTTTGTTTTTTCAGAATACTAAATTTTTGTAATTTTTCTTTATTTTCTTGTTCTTTTTCTTTGGGATTATGGCCTTAAAATATTTGTTTTTTTTTAATTTTTATTTAGTCAAGCAGAGAAGAAACAACGCGTTCAGCTAAGTAGCCCAAGTCGCACTGAATTTGCCATATAAACATTTTTGAAAATTTAGCAGAAAATTTGAGAAAAAAAAAATAAATAAAAATTGAATTAAGGAAAATCTATTAGCAAAACACACTAAACGAAAATTTTTCTACAAAATAAAAGAAAAACAAACGCACAAGTTTTAAAGGCGCAGAATCAAATTAATTTAAGGCGAACACAAAAATTTATTAAATGGACAGACTGGACCATAGAAACAATTGTTTTTTTTTTTTAATTTTCTCTCGCTTCAAAAATTTTTCTATTTGATTTTATAAAATTTCAACGCATTCAATTTTTAAACCTGAGATCACCAAAAATTTCTCTCTCGATTTAATATTTTTTATTTTATAGTTTGTAAACTTTAAAAATTAAACCGGAGTGAGGTATCTGGAATCCAACAGCTTATTTAGAGACCGATAGTACGGTTTCCGTAGGGGGCGCTGGCTTACCTATCGAAAAAATGCTGCAACTCCATACATCGTTTAAGAGAGAGTCCCCAGAGTCCCCCCAGGAATTTTGACGAAATCTCACCGTCATTACATGTGTCACCGGGGTTAAAAGGAAGCCCAGTCCGCTAAAAGGTTAGCAGGAGGCAACTGGACAAATCCACTTTATTTCCACTGGAATCAGTAAAGCCCCAAAGTTCAGCTTTTTAGTTTTTTAGCCTTTTAGCTGTTCTCTGACTGATTACTGAGGTTGGCCCTTCGGGAGTATTGTGGTGGTTGTGGTTTCGAAATCCTCGTTTTAATAACACCTACCTGGTGGAATGATCCTAGATCCAGTGAGCATGCTAGACATGTGTGCTGGACAGGAGTTGGATAGTCTTCAGCTCTTCAGCAAGGAGTGGTGGTTTGCAGCCCTGCTCTGGAATCATCAAAGTTGCAACTGGGAAAGACCTGTTGCTAGAATTAATCTTCGGCTTCCTAGGGCGTGAATGACGTTGCTTTTCACTCCCAGTGGTATGACCACCATCTGCTTAAGGCTCACTGCCAGCTGCAGATGTAAATCTTATCACGTAATTTTATCTACAGTGTTATGAACCACCGCCAGGTTATGGCTTATACAGCTAGGTATTGACGTAAATCTTATCACGTATTTCGGAGACAGTAAGGTGGTGGCTCTAGATATTCTAAATTTCTATCAAAACATGCTGCTTTTGCTATCGACTTATATCGGGTTTTCTCAGGAACTATACGAGTTGTTATAAATGAGATTTCATCAGTCCAGTTCAATATCATTTCAGCAGTACCGCAAGGTTCCATTCTTTCTCCTACTCTATTTCTTATTTTTCTTAAGAACCTTCTTTGTCAAACTTTAAACTCTATATACCCTTTCGTAGATGGTAGCAGCATTTGTCATTCGTATTCATTTAGTAATAGACCGTACCAGTTTGAGGCGAACATGAATGATACAATCTCAGAATGGGGTCATGTGCATAGAGTCGATTTTAATGCCCGCAAGACACAATGTTGCGTGCTTACGCATAGATCTGTGTTCGGAAATGGTGGTGCATCTGTTATTATTGGTGATATAGGTATTACGGAATCGGATGCTCTTGATGTTATTGGCATAAAAATGCAGTATGATGTTCGATGGACTAAACACATTTTTCTAGTTTCTAAAAAAAGCTTTCAAGTTCTAAGTCGGCGTAAGAAGTACTTCACTCCATCCGATCTTTGTACTATTTATACCACTTATATCCGTCCAAAGATGGAATACAACTCTCATGTATGGGCCGACTCCCCAAAGTCTTTTTTGGAGTTCGTCGGTCATGTATAGCAGAGGTCCAAAAGGCTCATTGAAGACTGTAGAGTATCCAAGTCTATTGATTCTCTAGTGTATCGAAGCAATGTGGGATGTAATTCACTGTTTTATTATTACTACAATGGTAAGTGCTCTAACGAAATTACGGAACTTGTTCTCGTTACTCGCACGCTTTCGCATTTAACTCAATTTTCGTTGAGAGCGTATCGATTTCTGATTGATTTTCCAGTGAATCGCACTACGCATTACAAGAAAATTTGGTTTTTTAGCAGAACAGTCTGCATGTTAAACTCCCTCTAGAGGTCTTTCCTGTCAGTTTCAATGTAGGAAAGTTCTAATTGAAAGTCCGCAAGCACTATTCCCTCTTGCCCCCTCCCATAACCTAATTTCCTAATTCTGGCACAATGAATTGCATGTATAGGGGTTATCCCCTTAGTGCGGGGCCGACAAAAAAATTGGAATCACCAAAAATCTATTAAACAGACAGTCGGGATGATAGAAATAGTTTTTTAGAAATTCTCTCTTGATTTAGATTTTTAGTTTTAACTCATTCAAATTCTAAGCCTAGAACCACCAAAAAAAATATTAATCAGACAGGCGATACCATAGAAATATTTTTGCTTTAATTTTCTCTACATTTAAATTTTGTTTTTATTTTATAAAATTTCAACCAATTTAATTTTTAAACCTGGAATCACCAAAAATGCTTTGAAAGGACAGAATGGGCCATGGAAATAATTTTACTGAAATACTTTCACGATTTAAACAGGCAGCTTGGTCCATAGAATTATTTTTTTTAGAAATTCTCTCTCTATTTAGATTTTTATTTTCTAAAATTTCAACTCGTTGAATGTTTAAGCCTAGAACCACCAAAAATTTACCAAAAAGGACAGGCGATACCATAGAAATATTTTTGCTCTCAATTTAATTTTTGTTTTTATTTTATAAAATTTTAAATAATTTAATTTTTAAACCTGGAACCAAGGAATTATTTCTCATCTTTTCTTTTTTTGAATATTTTTTTTATAATTTTTTATTTATGTTTTTTTTTCTTACTCTCTTGACTTGTAAAAATTAGAATGTCTCTTGAGCTCTCTTATTGAAAATTTGCCAAGTTTTCATTTCTTTTCTTTATTTCATTTTTCGTTTTTGTTTAAAAGTTCGAAAATACACTTATTTCAGTTTTGTTTTCAAAAACATCACAGCAACATCAATAACAACAACAAAAGACTCCCCTATAAACCCAACATACTGACCGGCCTTATAGTCCAACATTTGAAAAATAACAAACGTTTGCCAAAACTTTGTCGAGCGAAAAAAATCCACAGAGCAAAAAAGAAAATGTCGATTTTAACCAGAAAACTTGTCATATTTAATTAAATTAAAATTTATTTATTATAAATTAGAAGAAAAAAAATATTTTTTAAATTTTACAAGTTAATTTATGCTATGGCATGTTTTTATTAAAATTTTTCAAATTTATTGGGGTTAATGTTTCTTTTCTCTCCCTCTCTCTCTCTCCTAATCTGATTATTTGTATTTTAAACTAGTCTCATATTTATTATTTAATGGTTCATAATGCAGAACAGGATGTGATACAGATTCAGCCAGCACCTGGCGGTTTGCACCTAATCTAACGGTGGTCTTACTAATGAGTGTGTTTTGTAATACGTTCAAACTGTCCCTAAGGCACATACACACCTAAGTGTATACACGCCTTAATAAGCATTTTTAAGAACGCGGCAGCAGGGCCACTTCTTGCTCTAGAGTTGGAGACCATCCAACTCCATATCCTGCTATGCGTGATAAGATTTATGCCAGTACCTAGCTGTGTAAGCCATAACCAGGTTGATCATACAACTGTGGATGAAAAGTAGCGCCACCCTCGCCCTAAAAGGCCTTCAGAGACGTATATCCTCCAGTCACTCCTAGTTGCAGCCTCAAAAGCCCCAAACAGGCCGCAGCCATTCACTTTTTGCTGAAGAGTTGGAGACTATCCAACTCCTGGTCTAGAACGCATGAAGCTTAATAAAATTTAAGAACACAATTATGCTCACTGGAGCTGAACCATTCATTGTGTTCATTGTGAATGATCCGACCTACACAACTCAAACTCCTCGTACCACTACAATACTTCCGAAGGTCCAACCTCAATAATCAGTCAGATAACAGCTAAAAGGCTAAAAAGACAAAAAGCTGAACTCTGAGACTTTACTAATTCCCGTGGAAATATATAGTGAAATTGTCCAGTTGGTTCCTGCTAGCCTTGAAGGGAACTGGGTTCCCTTTGAACCCCCGTTGACACATGTAATGACGGTAAGATTCCGTCAAAACATATCAATGTGCCCCCGGGGTGACCATATCCTGCTATATGCGTAATGTTGAACATTGGATGTAACCTATCCTATTCGGTAACATCTCTCTCGGAGAGTTTAAAAAGCAACCGATCTACAGAAACCATGTAACTCCCAGAGGAAACTCACCTATAACCAGAAACATGGCCGTAACCCTGCAGGCAACTGGTTCCTTAGATGCCTTTTATTTCTCTTCCAGTTTTAGAAGTTTCAGATTCCTACCAGCCCAGGAGACTGGTGCCATCTTTTGCCACCTAAAGCCCATATCAAGATGGGGGATCCATCTTAACTGTATGCGGAAAAATGGAAAAAGAAAACTAATAAAACTTTTAGGTTACAATTTTCATATAAATTTATTCGCCTAAAACTTTAGCACAGCTATCATTCCAATGAAAAAGATCCCTCAAATATATCAAAGCAATAGATATCATCCGCTTTCCAAATCCTGCAGTAGCGTTAGCTCTCAGCGGTCTAAAAGTCATCTTATTTATGAGTTCGCTAGCTGTTGAGTCTTCTGACCATTCCCTATAGCTTGGTGGTGGCCAACTAGCTATAGAAAGAGAAATTGTGGGTAATGGTGGTGGACATGGTTTATGCCCGAAAAGTACACAAATTTTTGTCGCCAAGGGTAACGTTTATAGTTATTTTATTATTTTAAACAAAGCGGCTCTGCAGGATCATAAACAGTTGTTTCGTATGTGTGAGGTTGTGCCTAAAAGCTACTCAATCCGCCTCTACAACTTTTGAGTCATCATCATCCTTTTTTTTTGGGATTAGATTGCTTCCATATAGACTATAATAACACAGCAGAGCTGTCAAGTTTGAGCAGGCAAATCAGTGATAAATGTTCGTATGCCTAAAATTATATTAGGGTGTAAGCGGGACATTGACAGGGACTTGATTTTCATTTTCTGCGTTTCTTTCCATAAAATATAACCATCAGCCCCGTCTATTTCCCAGTAATGATACTTATAAAAAAAAATAATGTACTGTTTCCAAAGCCTAGCCGCGCTTCCGTCTTCCCCATTTTTAGTGAACTACAAAGAATTGTTAATGACTTAAAGGGTATTTTTCTATAGAGGTACTTTTTGAATTAAAAAAAATTTCCTTTAATCGAAAAATACTTCACTGGCATTATAATTTAAATATGACTTCTGGTATATAACCGCCACGCGGACGTATATCGACATTAGCGGGGTAAAAATTGCCTTCCAAGTAGTCAATCGTTTTGGACTAATCGACTAATCTACCGGCGTTAATTCGCACGTCCTTCGCTTTGATCGTTAGGCAGGGCCTTGTTACTCTCTTCTATTCGTATTTCCGAGTGTAGCTTTTGTTTGGTGGATTGCTTGTATAACTTGTTTATTTGTTTTCCTCTTTAGTTTGTTTTTGAAAGGGATCCTTATTTCTCTTCAAAAAAGGGTATTTAAGATTTCAAACAGCCGATAACAGAATTCTTTCTTTAAATTTGGAACAGTTCTTTAAATACTTAAATCATTTTTTGCCTTTAATTCTTAAACATTTCATGCTGATGTACATGAAAATACATTTTCATTAATAAATCATCATTCTCATTATTTTTTTTATATTTTATTTATGTTTTTTTCTTTCTTTGCTTTTATAAATATAATTTTTTGTGTATAAAAATTTTTTTTTTGTTTGATTGAAAACTCTACAGGGGGTGTTGTGTAGGACAGGATTTTCACACTTTGTTCTCTTATTTATGCCAACAGGTGTAATAAAAATATCATAACATTTATTATCCTTAGACATTAGTGTCTAATTTGTCTGAAATAATGACTAAAACATAAAAGAGAAAAACACTTTTTAATGATCATTAATCACAACTCATCACAATGCATCACAATTTTTAAAAATCTTGTTGTTTTTGGTACTAATTGATCAGTTTTTTTTTCTGTTGTTTTATTGCAGTTTTTGTACTCAATTATTTTTAAATAAAATAAAATAGAGCAATGAATTTACCTTTTAAATGGGATTTTATGGGACTTAGTGTAATTATTTTCCCTCATACGCTGAGTACTTTTTTTAACCATGAAATACTTTTTTGCACCACAGTGAAAAATTTACCGGAAAATTATTGTATTTAATGCAATATTGTAAGGAAAATGGTGAAATTAATCCCATGAAATGTGTAAAAATATAATGAAAAATGTGCTCAAAAAGGTTCGCATTTTTTAGGCTCAAAAAGTCTCGCACTTTTTAGGCTAATAAAAAGTGCGAGACTTAATAATTTAGCTGATATTGTATTCCATACATAATTGGCGACCGACATTAAATAATAAGATCCATGCTCTTTCATTCAATCAACAATTATAAACAAACCTTTCCGGCGGCCACCCATCGTTAAAATAACTTCTAAAAAAATACCTGTTTCAAAAGTACTCTTAACAAAAGTTTTTTTCTGCATAAAGTACTTTTGAAAAGGAAGCAAAATTTTTTTTAACAATTTCAAAAATATTTTTTCGAAAAAAACTACTCTACCCAAAATGGTTTTCTCAATAAGTACTATTTTTGTGAAAGGTACTTTTGGAAAAGTACCAATTTCAAAAAAGTAGTAGTAATTTTTATTAATAAAAACAAAACAAAATACTTTACACTAAATTCTGTTTACATCAGTAGCTTTTCAAAGAGTACTTGAGTGACGCTTCTTAAATATTTTAACACACTAATGCAAAAAGTACTTTAGAAAATAAATCTAATTTTTTTTACAAAATTTTAAAACAATTTTTCAAGAAACAATTTCCTCAAAAAGTTTTATTTCTTAAAGGTACTTTCTCAAAAAGTAGTATATTTGTGAAAGGTATTTTTGGAAAAGCACCAAATTAAAAAAAAGTATTTCTTAGTAATTTTTATTTAAATAAAAAAACAAAATCAAAATATGTTTTAATCAGTAAATTTTCAAAGAGTATTTGAGTGACGCTTCTTAAATATTTTAACACCCAAATCAAAAAAGTACTTTAGAAAAGAAATCAATTTTTTTAACAAATTCTGAATATTTCAAGAATAGTAGTTTACTCAAAACAATTTCCTCAAAAGGTTGTATTTTTTAAAGGTACTTTCTCAAAAATTACTATTTTTGTGAAAGGTACTTTTGGATAAGTACCAAATTAAAAAAAGTATGTCTTAGTAATTTTTATTAAAAAAAAAGAAAATATGTACTTTACAAGTAATTCTGTTCAAATCAGTAGTATTTCACTAATGCAAAAAGTACTTTTATAAAAGAAATCTAATTTTTTTTTAACAAATTCTAAAATAATTTTTCTAAGAAAACTAGTCTGCTCAAAAAAGTACTTTTTTTGGGGAAGTACGTTAAAAGAAATTCTATTTCTTGAAAAGGTACCTTTGGAAAAAGTACCCAATTGCAATATGTTTTTACGAGAAATTTTTATTTCCAAATCAAAATACTTTACACTAAATTCTGTTTAAATCAGTAACTTTTCAAAGAGTTTTTGGTTGACGCTTTTTACATATTTTAACACTAATGCAAAAAGTACTCTAAAAAAGAAATCTATTTTTTTTAACAAATTCTGAAATAATTTTTCAAGAAAAGTAATCTGCCCAAATAATTTTCGCAAAAAGTACTATTTTTTGTTAAAGGTACTTTTTAACAATTTCTAAAATAATTTTTCAATAAAAGTAGTCTGCTCAAAATAGTTTTCTCAAAAAGTACTATTTTTATTAAAGGTACTTTTGCAAAAAGTCCTATTTTTGTGAAAGGTACTTTTAGAAAAGTACCAAATTAAAAAAATTATATCTTAGTTATTATTTCTATTGAGAAAAAAACAAAATTCTCTACTCTAAATTCTATTTAAATCAGTAGTTTTTCAAAGAGTATTTGAGTGACGCTTCTTAAATATTTTAACACCCTAATGCAAAAAGTACTTTAGAAAAGAAATCCAATTTTTTTTAACATATTCTTAAATAATTTTTCAATAGTTTTTTCAAAAATTACTTTTAGAAAAAAATACTTTTCTTGAAAAGGTACTTTTGGAGAAAGTACCAAATTAAAAAAGTTTTTTCTGAGAAATTTTTATTTCCAAAAAACTCAAAACACTTTACACTAAATTCTGTTTACATCAGTAGTTTTTCAAAGAGTATGTGAGTAACGGTTTTTAAATATTTTAACACCCCAATGCAAAAAGTACTTTCGAAAAGCAATCTAATTTTTTTGAACATATTCAGAAATAATTCTTCAAGAATAGTTTTTTCAAAAAGTACTTTTTCGGAAAAAAATCCAACTATTTTTGAAAATGTACTTTTGGAAAAAGTACCAAATTGCAAGACGTTTTTATGAGAAATTTTTATTTCCAAAAAACTTAAAATACTTAACACTAAATTCTATTTAAGTCGGTAGTTTTTCAAAAAGTATTTGGGTGACGCTTTTACAATATTTTAACTGTGTATTATTATTTATTAAAAAAAGTACTTTTTATGCTGGACAACATTGTTGCTTTGCTCATTTTCTTATTAGTGTTTTTAATTATTTTTCAAATGTATTGAAAATTTAATTAACTTGTTAGAGAAATTGTGACAAATCCCTTTTTAATTAACAAGCTAAACAAAATCAAAGTTATCACAAATTTTTTGAACATGGCAAAATCACAAGTTGATCACATTTTGGTTGCCCTCCTTCCTATATTCACAGTTTGAAATTGAATAACAAAACAAACAAAAAATAATTGTCTTGTATTTTTTTTTAATGTTTTGCTGAAAATAACTTGTTTTTTTTTTGTTATTATTAAATATTGTTGTAGATGATGGTTGTGGCATAAAAACTTTTTAAAATATCAAATTGATCACAAATAGACTAAATTGAAACACGTGCGAGCGTGGTTTGGCATGACGTTCATATGCAAAAATAAATTTCTTTATTCACACTTTCATCTAAAAATAGAGTCAATTTAAAATTAATATGAGTATAATAAATTTATTAGGGTTTTTTTATATACGAGGGTACCACAGAAATTGTTGTTAAAAATTTCATAAATTTTTTTACTTTCAAAATATTTGTTTTTCTTTCTTTTACTTTCATACGATTGACTTCTTATGGGTTACGGGGAAGACCTCAAATTTCATTGTGTTCTCTTTTGAGTGCTGTGCTTCCATAGGCAATAATAACACAGTAGACCTTTCAAATATGGAAAATCAGTGATAAATCATTGTTTGCCTTGCCTTGGGACTTGACTTTCGTTATCAGTGTTTCTGGCCTGATTCTTAAAATATAACCATCGGCCCCGTCTATTTTACGATAATGATAAAACAAATTACGAACTGCTTTCGAAGCTTAGTAGCGCTTCCGTTTTCTCCATTTTTAGTGAATTACAAAGAATTTTTGATGGGGTAAAGGGTATTCTTAATAGAGTTATACAACTTTTAAAGAAAATAAAACAAAAATGAATTTTTTAAATTAATATGAAATTTGCTGGCATTATAATTTAAATAAAACTTCTGGAATATGACCGCCACAGCTAGCTCCGACGCAGTTTAATCTAAAGGCCCAAATTTCGATGATTTTTTTCAACTTTTATATTGACAAATTGTTGTGGCCAAATGTAATTTTATAGTTATTGTACATGGTGTCCGCGGGGAAGGTATACTATTTTGTTTTGCCTCCATTTTGCTAGTCTTGACAGTTCATATCTGGCAGTCATAAAGTACACACGTGCCCAATTTATTATGGAAAAATATTCGAAAAATCAACGTATTTTAATTGTTAAAACTTTTTATCAAACTCAATCATTGATTACTGTGACGATGAGAAAATTACGTGAAACAAAGCGCCAACAAAACGCACTATTAATCGAAATAAATTTTAACCTCTAAAAAATAATTTGGTACTTTTGAAAAAAAAGTACTTCAAAAAAGTACCTTAAAAACTACTTTTTACAAAATTACTAAATTAAAAAAAAATCTTTAAACCTGCTTCTGAAAGAATATTTAATGTTTAAACTTTATAAGAAAAAGTACTTTTGAAAGAAAAATAGTTTAGTACTTTTGATATATTATAGTAGCGTAGTTTAATATAAAAAAAAAACTATTTTCAATAAAAACCCACTTTTTTGACAAAAAGGACTAATTACAGCAAATCGTTTTTTTTTCTTTGATAGAAAAAGTACCTTAAAAGTACTTTTTAGAAAATTATTAAATTTAAAAACAAACAATTCTTTAAACCTGCTTCTGACAGAATATTTAATGCAAAACATTTACTAGAAAAAGTACTTTTGAAAGAAAAGTAGTTTGGTACTTTTGATATATTAAAGTAGCGTAATTTAATGTAAAAAAATACTATTTTTAATAATAGTATTAATTAGAACAAACTGTTCTTTTTATGGGAAAAGTACCTTAAAAAATACTTCTTAGAAAATTATTAATTTAAAAAAAACAGAATTCTTTAAACCTGCTTCTGACAGAATATTTAATGCAAAACGTTTATAAGAAAAAGTATTTTTGAAAGAAAAATAGGTTGGTACTTTTTGACGTGTTAAAGTAGCATGGGTTAATGTAAAAATACTATTTTTAATACAAACCTGTTTTTTTTTAGAGAAAAAGTACCTTAAAATTACTTTTTAGAAAATTATTGAATTTAAAAAAAATTTAAACTTGCTTCGAAAAGAATATTTAATGCACAAAGTTTATTATAAAAAGTACTTTTGAAAGAAATATAGTTTGGCACTTTTAATATATATTAAAGTAGCGTAGTTTAATGTACTTTTAGAAAATTATTAAATTTAAAAAAAAAACTTTAAACCTGCTGCTGAAGGAATATTTAATGCAAAACGTTTATAAGAGAAAGTACTTTTGAAAGAAAAGTAGTTTGGTACTTTTAATATATTAAAGTAGCGTAATTTAATGTAAAAAAAGTACTATTTTTAATACAAACATTTGTTTAGAGAAAAATGACTAATTAGAACAAATCCTTCTTTTGAAGGGAAAAGTACCTTAAAAATACTTTTTAGAAAATGATTAAATTTAAAAACAAACAATTCTTTAAACCTGCTTCTGAAGAAATATTTAATGCAAAACGTTTATAAGATAAAGTACTTTTGAAAGAAGAATAGGTTGGTACTTTTTGACGTGTTAAAGTAGCATGGGTTAATGTAAAAATACTATTTTTAATACAAACCTGTTTTTTTAGAAAAAAAGTGCTAATTAGAGCAAATCGTTCTATTGATAGAAAAAGTACCTTAAAAATACTTTTTAGCAAACTATTAAATTAAAAAAAAACTTGAAACCTGCTTCTAAAAGAAGTAAAACATTTATTAGAAAAAGTATTTGTGAAAGAAAAATTATTTGTGATATTAAGAAAAACTTTTTTAATAAAAATTATTTTCTAAGAGAAAAAGTACTTTAAAATGAGGAGTTCATATAAATAGAAAGAAAAGTTTTAATAGAAATACTTTGTAATGAAATAAGTGTTTTGTTGTTATTTATAGTATTAAAGGGAGTGTGTTGCGGTAATACTAATAAAAGTACTTTTTTTGTTAATCTCTTTAAACGTATTTAATTGCTGCGAGTGTTTGCTAAGCGTACATTTTTCAAATTTTTTAAATAGATATTTTGAAATAAAAATCTTATTTAATTTGCATTATAACAGATACACAGCACAATTTCTATATAAACACAAATTTTTGTAAAAATGTATTTAGAAAATTAAAAAAAAAATAAATGAAAAAAACCAAACCAAAAAATCTATTTCTCAGTCAAACCGGCAACAGCTCTCAAGTGTGTGTCCATTTTGCTGCCATTTTATTTTTTTTTTGCAAAGAATACAAAAATAAATTAACAAAACTTTAGGCCAAATAAAAATTTAAAAAATTAATTGAAGCAAAACCTAACAACAACTACAACTACACTCAGCAATGCAAACAAATTTCAATTGAATAAAAAATCTTACACTTACAATTCCTTTCAGCAATAATTTTTATTCAATACTTACGGTCAAGGCTAAAATCAAAATTCTACAAATTATTATTTTATAAAAAAATTGTTTATTAAAATTTTGAAAAAAAATTAAAAAAAAATAATCAAATAAAAATAGCAACATATAAATTTGTTGTATATATTTTTATTGGTGTCACAACAAAAATACACCGTCAATTGTCAATAACATCCTGTCTGTTATTTTTAGCAAATTAATTTAAACAAAAATCTTGGTTAAAGATCATTGAACTTATTTTTGTACTACAAAACTCATATTTTATATGCTGCAGAATAAAAAAATTTAAAAGAAAAAAATTTTCTTTAGATAAACTTTTCTAAAAAGTTTCTTAAAAAAATTTTTCTAAAAAGTACTTTTTTATAAAAGAAAGTACCTACCTACTTTTTAAGTTTAAAGTTCTTAAAACATAAAACTTTTATAAAAAGTACTTTTGTGTAAGAAAAAGTACCTACGTACTTTTTAATTTTAAAAGATAAACATTTTCTTTAAAAAAACTTTTCTAAAAAGTGTAAGAAAAAGTACCTATGTAATTTTTAGTTTTTTAATTTTAAATAAGATAAAAATTTTGAATAAAAAAAAGTACTTTTAAAAAAAAGTACTTATATATGAAAAAAGTACCTACGAACTTTTTAATTTTAATTTTTTTTTAAAAATAACTTTTATAAAAGTACTTTCGTGTAAGAAAATTTATGTACGTACTTTTTAAAAGATAAACATTTTTTTAAAAATTTTTTTTAAAGTACTTTTGTATAAAAACTTTTTAATTTTAAAATTTTTTAAAAAGAACTTTTATAAGTCACTTTTGTAAGTGCCTACATTCTTTTTAGTTTAAAAAAATAAACAAATTCTTTAAAAAAAAACTTTTATAAAAGTATTCATGTATAAAAAAAGTACCTACGTACATTTTAATTTTAAAGCTTTTTAAAAAGATCTTTATTTAAAGCACTTTTGTGTAAGAAAAAGTTTAACCGTACTTCTTCATTTTAAAAGACAAACATTTTCTTTAAAGAAAATTTTATAAAAAGTACTTTTTTGCAAGAAAAAGTACCTACGTACTTTTCAATTTGAAAAGATAAACATTTTCTTTAAAAAAACATTTTTTAAAAACATTTTTTGCGTTTTTAATATTTTAATTTTAAAAGGCAATCATTTTTTTATAAAAAGTACTTTTATTGTACGTACTTTTTAATTTTATTAGTTCTAAAAGATAAAAATTTTCTTTAGAAAATCTTTTTTAAAAAGTAGTTTTTCGTAAGAAAAATTATTTATGTACTTTTTTATTTTTTAATGGGAAAAACAAAAATAATCTTTGAAAAAACTCGTATAAAAAGTACTTTTTTGTAATAACAAGTCAATTTTAAAAGATAAAAATTATTTTTAGAAAAACTTTTCTAAAAAATTATCTTCTTGTAAAAAAAAGTATCTACGTACTTTTATGAAAAAGGTGCCTTTTATGGAAAAGGTAACAGAAAAAGTCTTTTTATACGAAAAGCATAAATTTTACGAAAAGTATTTTTTTTAAAAGTTACCTTTAATGAAAAAGGTAGCTTTTATGAAAAAGGAAGCTTTTATGAAAAAAGTAGCTTTTATGTAAAAGGTACCTTCTATGAAAAAATACCTTTTATGAAATGGTACCTTTTATGGAAAAGGTAACAGAAAATGTCTTTTTATACGAAAAGCATAAATTTTGCGAGAAGTATTTTTTTGAAAAAGTATCTTTTATGAAAAAGTACCTTCTATGAAAAAGGTACATTTTATGAAAAAGCAACTTTTATGAAAAAATACTTTTTTATGAAGAAGTACCTTTTATGGAAAAGGTACTTTTGTTTGAAAAAGTACTTTTTACAGAAAAACGACTTTTTGTCATAGAAAAAAGTTATTTTATGCGAAAAACATTATAAGAAAGTCTAACGGAAAACAATGTTTTAGTGGTACTTTTCAAAAAAAAAAGTACACAATATTAGGTAAATTCAGAATTTATTACTAAAATAAAATTTTAGTACAAAATTTCTTAGCTAATCCAACTTATGGTACGAAAAAAGTATTTCACTCTCTTCGGATCAACAAATCTGTGGAATAATTTTATTGGTGTGGTCATGTTTGCGGTAGTTAAGTAGCCATAGTAATCTATGCTACTTTGCTGATTCTTCGCTAGAATTTATGAAATTTCAAAATTTTGCATAATCAATTGTTGAAAAAGTACCAAAGCTGGGCAAGTGGATTTATGGTTGATAAAAACTCTTTTACAGCTTTTAAATGCTCAATCAACTGGAGCGTCTAAGGGCAGATCATTCAGACTTTAGCTGCAGCAAAAAATATATTTTAAAATCACGTTTTAAAAAAACCGGTATGTACAGCTGTCTAAAGGACAGCACAGTGGGTCAAGCTAAATAAAAATATAAAGTGCGTTGTTCTCTATTTTTGGATTTATAATTATTTTATTTTTTATTTTCATTTTTGTTTGCTGCTTATGATCATTTTGTTTTTGTTATATTAAACTTAATACACACACATACATACACAAACTTATGAACTTCAAATGGCACAAAGCTATTGGACCAGCCAGCATACACTTTCACTGTCACTGTATTAGACAGACAGACAGACAGTATTAGAAAGACATCAAATATTGTACTTAAGGCCGAAAATAATGCCTTTTTGTTTTAGTGACTGACTGCTGCGTTGTGCGTCAATGGAAATTTTCATTTTTTTTTTATTTTAGTATTATTTTCTTTCACTTTTCATTTTAAAAATAAATATTTAAATAAAATTATTTTTGTTGTTATTCGTTCGCTGTATTTTATTTTGTTTTATTTTATTTTGTTGTATCGAACATTTGACTTGACAATGTTTTTTGTTTGCAAATAGAAAACTGAAACAGTTTCTAAGAACATTGACATTTAATGCAAGTGACAAAGCGAAGCTAAAACTGAAATACGTGTGAATTATTTGTGACAAAAAAAGAGTTTTGTTAGGACAAGATTTTTTTTTGATTGTAAAAAAATATATATAAAATTGTTCAATATTTTTAAGAAAGTGTACTGACCTAAAAATCATTTCATTTCGAATTTTAAAACTTAAAAATAAAAGCAGAAATGAAATTCGCCAATTTCCAGAATTTTTTTTCTTAGTAATTTACTGCCTTCACCGCCATAGATAGTGGGGCTAAATGGAGGGAAATTCGGAATATTGGTGTAGGTCGGATTAACACGTCTCGACGTGATCGTGATGTTGAAATGTAGCGTCATCCTCGCTCTAGAAGGCCTTCAGATGCGTATATCCTCCGGTCACTCCTAGTTGCAACTTCAAAAGTTCGAAGCAGGCCGCAGCCTTCATTTCTTGCTAAAGAGTTGGCGACTATCCAACTCCTGGTTCAAAATGCATGGAGCTTAATAAAATTTAAGAACACAACGGCAATCATGCTCACTAGACCTGGACCAGTCATTGTGTTCATTGTAAATGATCCGACCCACACAACTCAAACGAAGGCCGCGTAACCACAACCAACACGATACTCCCGAAGGGCCAACCTCAATAATCAGTCACAGAACAGCTAAAAGGCTAAAAAGACAAATAGCTGAACTGATTCCCGTGGAAATATAGCGGATTGTCCAGTTGGCTCCTGCTAGCCTTAAAGGGGACTGGGCTCCTTTTTACCCCCGTTGATACATGTAATGACGGTGAGATTCCGTCAAAACATGATGGGATGTTTTATTCAATGGCTTAGCAAAACTTATTCGAATTGATTTCGATTTACCTTGCAGCACGACTTAAGACGATGTACAGGCTCGCTGCAATGAGTAGAGTAAATCATGCCCCCTAATACGCGCTACAACTTGGTCTGGACTACCAACTAGTCATTTATTTATTGCTAAAAATTGCGGAACATGCGTTTTTTAGCTACAGCTGTGTCGATTTGGCTTTATAAGCTGGAGGAGAGTCTTGGTGGAAATTCCATGACTTGTTGGTTAACATGGATTGCCTGAGAGGCTCAACAAGAGGTTTCAAATTGGTCAATTGATGTACCCACTAACTCAAACGAAGGCTGCGTAACCATAAGCAACACGATACTCCCGAAGGGCCAACCTCAATAATCAGTTAGAGAACAGCTAAAAGGCTAAAAAGACAAATAGCTTAACTCTGGGGCTTTACAGATTCCCGTGGAAATATAGTGAAATTGTCCAGTTGGCTCCTGCTAGCCTATTAGGTTACTGGGCTCCCTTTTTACCCCCCAAAGACACATGTAATGACGGTGGATTTGCGTTAAAATATCTAAATGTAATTACGTGATAAGATTTACATCTGTACCTGGCTATGGAGCCTTAATCAGATGGTGGTCAAAGCACTGGGAATGAAAAGCAAACGTCATTCACGCCGTAGGAAGCCGAAGACTAATTCTAGCAACAGGTCTTTCCTAGTTGCAACTTTAGTGATTCCAGAGCAGGGCTGCAAACCATCACTTCTTGCTGAAGAGCTGGAGACTTTTCAATTCCTGTCCAGAACACGTGTCTAGCATGCTCACTGGACTGGATCATTCATCTAGGGTGTTATTAATGCTGAGATGATCCTGGCCGCCATATTACACAACAAACCTGATATTGAGCCGCGAAACCACAACCGCCACGATACTCCCAAATAGGGACCAACCTCAATATTCAGCCAGAGAAACAGCTAAATGTCTAAAGAGACAAATAGAGGAACTCTGCGATCTCACTAATTCCCACGGAAATAACGTGGAGTTCCCAGTTGACCTCTGCTGCCTTCAGGGGACTGGACTTCCTTTTTCCCCCAGTTGCAAAGGTCTAGATACTCGAGCGTTCTATAAAGACCATAAATGTGGCCCCTGGGAGTGGGGGAGGATCTAAATGTAATTTTGTTAAAATTAATATCCCATCGCCCGC
The DNA here is from genome assembly GCA_030448955.1 of Trichopoda pennipes. NCBI lineage: Eukaryota > Metazoa > Arthropoda > Insecta > Diptera > Tachinidae > Trichopoda > Trichopoda pennipes. Next base: position 9,367,733 of record JASKUP010000002.1, read on the forward strand.
TAATAGTTCTTACGATAATTTAGGTTATATCACAGTAGGTAATCCTTTTAGTTTCCGCTGCATGGATCAACTTGAGGTTCTGGAAAGTTTTTATGCTGTCAGATCTAATGCAATCGGTGTGAACAATATGGATGCCAGGTTTTTAAGGGAAATTGATCTTACGAAGCTCTTGCCTATCGTAACTTACCTGTTCAACTCTATCCTCACGAAATTAATTTTTCCTAGGGAATGGAAGTCTGCAAGGATCATTCCACTAACCAAAACTAATGGTGAATTCCGACCCATAAGGTATCTTACCATTTTTATTCAAGGTATTTGAGAATACCCTAAGCAATTAAAAGGGTACCTATCCCGAAATGAATTTTTATCTCACGTGCAATCAGGTTTTATACGGGACAGAAGCTGTATAACAGCTTTAGTGATCGTAACTGAGAGTCTCAAATCTAAACTCGATAGCAACATGGTGGCTTTCTTAATTCTGCTGGATCACAGTAGGGCGTTCGATGCTGTGGATCACTCGATTTTGTTGTTGTGTTGTTATTTCATTTCTCTAGCTCGGCCTGCAATCTTATACCCTCCTACCTTGCTCACCGATCTCAGGTAGTATGTGTTAAGGATAGGAAATCTGATTCTCTTGGGGTTAATAGGAGAATACCACAGGGTTCTATTTTGGGATCGCTTCTTTTCTGTCTGTAGATAAATGATTTGCCTGATGTTGCTATCACCAGTAAAATTCATATATATGCTGATGATGTCCAGGTTTATAATTGGAGTAGCATAGATGATGTTTCCATCTGTGCGGGCAAATTTGGAGTTAGGAAGTAAATTGTCTTAAAACACACACACTTTTTTGTGATAAGTTCAGTTTTATTGCTGCCAATGTAAAGTAGAAATATGGAAAAGAACAATAGCCAATAGACAAGAGAACAATTTGTCAAAATAATTGTGCCGACGACTTTACAGAAAAGTCTTAACACATTGCCATCTCTGAAATATTCTTTTTCTATGAAAACATTAAACAAAATTTATATCAAAACTTTTCTAAAAATTTTTTTACTTCTTTTAGTTTTCTATCGACAACAATTAAAATTTCCATTAAACTCACAAATGAAATTTTTTAATTTTATTTTTTTTTTTTTTAAGAAAAAGTTCAAAAATTCTATTATTTAACTTAAATATTTTGCTTTGCTGATTGAATGTTTATACAACAAATAAATATTTTAGAAATTTTCTTGTTGTTTTTTTTTCAATAAATTATTTTATTTTATTTTGTTAAAACATGCCATGAAACATTTATGTTCCATTTAATTTAAACCAATTAAAAATGTTTATATTCACAGCCTTGACAATGGTTCATTGGTCGATCGGTCCATTGAAATGAATAAGAAAAGTAAAAACAAATTTATGATTCACAGTAAAACAATAAAAACAACACAATACACCTGAAATAATATTAAAGCAAAATAAAACATCATTTTTACCTAACAAATGTAAACAATTTTTATTTTTTTTTATTTTTTTATATGATTTTTCTTTGTTTTCATTTTACTGCTCTTTAAAAGCAACTAAAATGTTGTAATTGTAGTTTTAAAATATTTTGTAGCATAACTTTAGGCTGCTGCTTGAAATTTTCTTTGTGCCATAAATTATATGAGTGGATTTTGAGCAAAAGAGAGTGGTGAGTATGAGATTTATTGCTGAAAGTATTGCCAGTATTGAAAACTTTAATAATCATAATTTATTTTTTGGGAAATTGAAACTTTCGTTTATCTGAGCAAATACGAAAAATGTTTAAATTAAAGTTTGACGGCTGTATGCATAAAAACTTAAAGCAGGTTTAACTGCCGTTGTTAAGCACAATTTCCTAAAGTTGTATTCAAAAAACGCTTTTACCTTAAAATACCTTTGTTAACTTTAAAGTAGGAAAAACCTACGATAAACCTACAATAAATTGACAGTTCAATATAATTATTGAAAGTTGTCGTTTATTTTAAAAGTGGCATAAGTTACTTTGTTATTGTCATCTTTTTATTTTAAATTAGTTTATAAAACATTTTAATTTTTAGCCATTTTAACTAGTCTGTTTTCTTGCTGAAACGGATTTTTCTAATGATTTTGTTGAAATAAAATCTTTTTTCTCCATGTTGTGTACTGTAAAGGATTTTTTCGATAGGGGGCTATTACTAGTATTACTATTTTGTCACTATGTGCAATAAAATGCTTTTGAGTTGTGACATTCTTAGATATTTTATACAACACGAAGCAACCTCCAGAGAATAAAAAAATAACAAAATAATGCTAATTATGTGTAGTATATTAGATATCACTATAATATAGGTCAGTAAACTGCGCTATTCTTTCGAACTAATAAAAATAAGTCCAATAATCACAACACTACTTCACACACACTTATTACATGTTTCCATTTCTTTCACACTAAGTTCCATAATTAATTTCCTAAGTACAGCGACTAACGCCACTTTCAAAATAAACATTTTTGTTACACCGTTAATTATCAACACTTCTCTCAAACAAATCTCAATACTTCTTAACTTATTAATTTCAAATTTATTAAAAATGAAAAAACTGTTCAGTTGTGAGTTATGCCACTTTCAATGTAAACGGCTCAATTGACAATTATACTTTGTTATTCCAAAAATTTTTAAAAAAGTTTATTAAAAACAAATTGTAGTATACAAATAATAAAAAAAACTAAAATATAAAACGACATTCAATATAAAACATTTTTACATCTTTTTTTTATATTTTACAAAAATAAAATTATAATAAATTATTTTAAACAAAAGTTTTTTGATGTACATATAATCAAAACAAAGCTCGTTATCCGAATAATTATTTTTTTAATATGAAAAAATTCTTTGTAAGTCTTCATAAGCCTTGCAAATTAACCTTTTTGGGTGCTTTGCTTTTTATTAAAAAGATTAAAAAAAAAATATGTTTATTTTGCTGAAAACAATAAAAACATTTTTTATTGATCTAAATACCCGGTTAAATAATATTCATTTTTATACATCGTTAACTACAACGTAACAACTGAAAATAGTGGCATTGCCAGAATCAAAATACTAATTTCACTAAAGCATACATTAGCTAAAGTACTGTTTATGAATACCATTTTTTAACAAACGTCTGTTAGCCTTAAAGTGTTTGTTAACTAACGTGTACTTTAAAGCTCAAGTAAGCGTTTTTTATGCATACAGCCGTAATAGTTTAATTCCTAACTACTAATCAATCACCTTTATATTTGCTTGATTTATTATTTAGATTTCACTTAACGTTTTATACTCTTGTCAGAATTTTACAAAACGAAGCATGACCATATCGAACCAATACCTTCTTGTGAAATTGAAACAAATAGAATCACAATGAAAATCTGCATCGTGGTTAAAGAGCACCAGACATTAGCACCGGATACATTGGGCAAACCTTCCTAGATTAAGGCATGCCAAACTGACAATTAGGATGTGATAAGGTTTACATCTGCACCGGCAGTGAGCCATAATCAGATGGTGGCCATTACAACTGTAAATGAAAAGCAACGCCATTCACGCCCTAGAAGGCCCTCGATTCCGTGGATCCTCCAGTCACTCCTAGTAGCAATTTCAAACGCTCGAAGTAGGTCGCAGCCTTTACTCCTTGCTTAAGAGTTGGAGACTATCCAACTCCTGGTCCAGAACGCATGAAGCTTAATATAATTAAGAACACGACGGCATTCATACTCACTGGACCTGGACCATTCATTGTGTTCATTTTGAATGTTCCGACCCACAAACTCTCACGAGGGCCTCTAAACCACAACCACCACGATACTCCCATATAGCGGCCAACCTCAATAATCAGCCAGAGAACAGCTAAATGTCTAAACAGACAAATAGTGACCTCTGCGAGCCTACTGATTCCCGTGGAAATATGTGGATTGTCCACATGGCTCCTACTAGCCTTTAAGGGGCCTGAAGTATAGTAAAATAAATTCCTAATAGAACTGTAAAGAATAATCCTTGAGTTGTTTGAGAATGATTATTTTTTATAATTCCTCCCTTTTACCCCGCAAAACACCAGTCTAGATGAAATAGTAGGTTCCAAAAAGACTATCATGTGCCCCGAGGGGATGACAATAAGAATAAATGACCAAAATCCCATTAAAGCTTTGATGTCGTATAGTAGGAATATACATTTTGACACTTCAGTTAACTGGCCATTGGGACCAGCAGTCGCTGTAATTGTTGTAATGATGAAAAGTAACATATTCAGAAGGAAGGTATATATAGCAGCGAATATAATCAATTATGCAAGCTGCTACTAAAAGATCGGGATCTGTATACACTGGAAATGATTACACTCTTTTTTTTCTCGTACCAGCATTGCGTCGTCGATGCTCTAGAGAATCAATAGAGTTGGATATGCTACCGTCTTTAATAAGCCTCTTGGCCCTCTCCTGTACGCGGCTGAGCAACTACAAAACAGACTTTGGGGCGCCGGTCTGTACATCAGAGTTAGATGAATACAGGTGACATAAATAGTACGAAGATCGGATGGAGTGAAGTATCTCTTACACCGTTTCAGAAAACCCAGGCAGCTGAAAGTTTCTTTGGATACTTAAAAAAATGTGTTTACTCTATCGAAAATCGCACTGAATTTTCATGATAAGAACCTCAAGAGTTTCTGATTCCGTAACCCCTTAGTAACAGTTGCAGCATCATTTCCGAACACAGATCTATGCGTAAGCATGCAACATTGTGTCTAAAGGGCATTAAAATCAATTCTTTTTACACGATCCCATTCCGAGATTGTTGCGAGATTGTGAATGAGTTCCTTTCGGAACTCACTTCCAACTGGTTCGGTCTCTTACTAAATGAATACGAATGGCAAATGGTACTGTCATCTGTGAAAGAGTATTTGGGGTTGAAAGTTGGACAAAGAAGGCCATTTAGAAAAATAAGAAATAGAGTAAGAGAAAGAACAGAGCCTTGCGGTACTCCTTAATTAATTTTGAACTCGTCGAATGAAATGCCGCCATCTTTAAAAGCTCGTATAGTGCGATACCTGAGAAAACTTGATATAAATCTGAATATGAATAACAATTCATGTTCCGTTTTTTGGAACTCACCTCCAACTGCTTCGGTCTATTACTAAATGAATACGAATGACAAATAGTGCTGTCTTGATATTCCTTAGGAGTGAAGGTCTAGATAATCTGCTGATGGGGAACACAATACATCTTTTTGCAAACAGTGTTCCCCTTCTCCTACCATTATTTGATTGTCCGACTCCGTATTGAACGTACTGAAGCCACTCCTTTTTGAGTGTTTCAAAGTTATTTGCAGATAAAGTAGAGGAAGCTGAAGTCAATTCCAAAGCAAAACTTCTTAAGATGCATTGAAGACTTTAGAATACTTTGGAATATGAATGTATAACACTTGCCCGAACATTTTTCCTGCATTGATTACTAAAAACAGTGGTAAACTTTTTCTTAAATATAATTCCTTTATTTTGTAATAAATTATTTGAAAATCTACTTGATATTTTTATAAATCCAAGGTAGTAGCGAAGTAACTCTAGTATAAACTCCAGGATATTGACCCTTGCCGCAGCCAATACCCCAAGAGACAATGCCCACTTGTATATAACGAGCACCATCATTAACAATTAACGGTCCGCCAGAGTCGCCCTGTTAAAATAGATTTTGTTTGTTTTTTTTTGGAATTTATTAACTTTAAAAATGTTGTTTTTCAAAAACTTACGCTACAAGAATCTTTGGCCACCTGTCCAGCACATATCATAGATGATATAATGCCAGCTGGTGCTGCTCGTCCATATTTTTGGGCACACTCTGTATTAGTCCATATGGGTATTTGTACTTTTTGCAAAATAGAGGGTTGTGGTCCATCCTCTCTTAAACTACCCCAGCCGGCTACAATGCCAATATGACCACTATAACTACGACTCTGTTGGGCAGTAGAGGTGGGTAGGCAAATTGTTTGTATTTCTTTAGTAAATTGCACCGGTTCGTTCAGTGTTAATATGGCAATATCGTTGTGCTGTGGTGTTTATAGCAAAAAAGTGGTGAAATTAAGTTTTTGTTTCTTTTTTTGTGCGCCTGATATCGACGAAAGCTTAAGTGTTGCTTACCAAAGTACTAAAATCAAAACCTTTGTGTCTGACTAAGCGTTTAATGCGTCGTGTTACATGTTTCGCTTCGAAATCGGTGCGTATATTGTAGTCGCCCAAATGCACTGTTAACCCAGCTACATCCCAGGAAGTCATTCTGAAATTTTGTTTTTAGTATTTTTATTTTTTGGGAAAAAATCAAATTCTTTAAACTGACCTGGCCACACAATGGGCTGCTGTTAAAATGTGTTGCTAAAAAGAAAATTTTATTTTGGCATACAAGTTAATAATGTCGAATTGGTCAACATAGGGCATAACTATCACATATCGGCTGTGTCAATAATAACAAATACGATATTTTGGAGGATTAACCTCTGTCTTTATTATTCGCATGACGCCAAAGCTTAAACACACATTTTTTTAACCGCTGGAAAAACGAAGGATCTCGGGCCAAAAAAATCTATTTTGAGGGGAAGTTTGATAACCTTCTTTCATTGAAAAAAAAAATGGCTGCTAAAAGTATCGATTCTTGATAGAAGCTTACAGTCAACATTCACTAACTCAAAAAAACTTGCGAACGATGGTTTTCACGGTTCAAATGCGGTGATTTATACATAAAAGTTAGGGAGAGGCCTGGTCAACCGAAAAAGTTTTAAGCTGAGGAATTGAAAGCAATACACGATGAAGATTGTTCTCAAACGCAAGAAGAATTTGCACTATCATTGAAAGTCATACAAGGACAACCCATTTCCTTACGGTTAAAAGCACTGAGATTCATTCAAAAGCAAGGAAATTTTGTCGGGAGACGTAGAAGTATGATTTGCATGTCGCAAATTATGCTTGAATGCTGCAGAAAGAAGTAATTTTTGCACCGCTGGCATAATTGGAAATAATTTTTATTTGCCGGAAAATAGCCAACCACCCCATATACAGCTCGAGGGAGTACCCGTTACTATAGCGAAGATATTCTTTTGAGCTCGATTGGTTAAAAAGGTTTTAGCAGATCTCAACTTTAACAAATCTCCTGGGCCGGATAGGATACTAGCACTGGTCTTAAAGCAGTGTTCTTCGACGCTAGTACGTCTGTTAGCAACAATTTTCAGCAAATTGCATCATGCCGAAAAATTTCTAAAGTATTAGAAGGTTGCTAATGTAACGCCAAGCCCCAAAAAGTTATGAGGAAGCTAACAACCCTGAAAATTGCCGCCCAATTGCAATTTGTTCTGAACTTTCTAAAGTAATGGAAAGTATGACTGGTATCATTTGAGGTATCAAGAGTCCAACGGCTTACTTAGCCGCCGACACTATGGTTTCCGTAGGGGGCGCTCTACGGGTGATTTGCTCGCTTTCCTGTCGGAAAAGTGGTGCAACTCCATACATTGTTTTAGAGAAAGTAAGGTGGTGACTGTAGATATTTCCAAGGCGTTTGATAAAATGTGGCATGATGCACTTCTGTCAAAACCAGTTGCTTTAAGGTGTCGCTAATAATTTCTCCAGATTTATATCAAGTTTTCTCAGGAATCGCACTATACGAGTTGTTCCCCCCCGGGGGCACATTTACTTAACTATCTAGACCTGTGCTGCTGGGGATATAAGGGAGCCCAATCCCCTGAAGTCATCAGGGGTACAACTGGAAGCTCCACGTTATTTCCACGGGAATCAGTTAGCCCCAGAGTTTCCGCTAATTGTCTCTTTAGACTTTTAGCTGCTTCTCTGTCTGATTATTGAGGTTGGCCCTTCGGGAGTATCGTGGTGATTGTGGTTTTTCAGCCCCAACAGGAATTGTTTTTGGTGACCAGAATCATCTCGCCTTTAATCACACCTACTGGTGAATGATCCAGACCCAGTAAGCATGCTAGTCATGTGTTCTGGACAGGAGTAAGATAGTCGCCAGTTCTTCAGCATTCGCATTCATTTAGTAAGAGACTGAGCCAGTAAGAAGTAAGTTCCGAAAGGCGGAGCATGAATGAATGTTACGCTCCATCACGATCTCTCAACAATCTCCGAATGAGGTCGTGCGAATAGACTAGATTTTAATGACCGTAAGATACAATGTTGCATTCTTATGCATAGAAATGGTGCTGCAGCTGTTACTATGGGTTATATGGGTATTACGAAACCCAAAGTTCTTGATGTTCTTGTCATGAAAATTCAGTGTGATTTTTCGATGGACTAAACACATTTTTCAGGTTTCCAAAGAAGCTTTCAAGTAGCTTCAAGGTTTTCTAGAAGCGGTGTAAGAGTTACTTCACTCCATCCGATCTTCGTACTATTTATGCCACCTATATCCGTGCAACTCTCATGTATGGACTGGCGCCCCAAAGTCAATTTTGTTCCACCGCGTACAGAGACGTGATTTGATTTACATCCGCATCTGGCCATGAAGCCTTCATCAGACGGTGGTCAACCACTATGCATAATTTGGAACGTCATGCTCGTCCTAGGAAGCCGAAGCTATAATTCTATGCAACAGAACTTTCTAGTTGCAACTTCGATGATTCCAGAGCAGGGCTGCAAATCATCACTCCTTGCTTAAGAGTTGGAGACTTTCTAACTCCTGTCCAGAACACATGTCTAGCATGCTCACTGGATCTGGGAACATTTCACCAGGTAGGTGTTATTAAAGGTGAAATGAACCAGGCCACCATTAAAACTGACCTGTCTGTTATGGGGCCGCAAAACCACAACCACCACGATACTCCCATATAGGGGCCAACCTCAATAATCAGTCAGAGAACACTGGACTGGATCATTCACTTTGCGTGTCATTATCAGTGAGATGATCCTGGCCACCATTATACTGTTATGGGGCCGCGAAACCACAACCACCACGTTACTCCCATATAGGGGCCAACCTCAATGATCAGCCAGAGAACTATTAAATGTCTAAAGAGACAAATAATGAACTCTGCGGCTTACTGATTCCCGTGGAAATAAAGTGGAGTTTCCAGTTGTACCCCTGCTGACTTCAGGGGACTGGGCTCCCTTTTTCCCCAGTTGCGCTGTGTCTAGATAGTCGAAGTCCTATAAAGACCATATATATGTGCCTCCGGGGGGAACTGCCTACAGAAGAGGACCAAAAGGCTCACTGAAGATGATAGGATATCCAACTCTATTGATTCTTTAGAGCATCGACGCATGGCAGGTTGTATTTCGCTGTATCGTTACTACAATGGTAAGTGCTCTAACGAAATTAGGGAATTTGTTCCCGAAATTCGCAAGTTCTTTCGTTTGACTCGACTATCGTTAAAAGCGCATCCATTTGTGATCGATTGGCCAGTGAATCGCTCTACGCATTACAGGGAGAATTCGTTTTTTAACAGAATAGTTTGTATGTGGAATAAACTTGCTGCAGAGTTCTTTCCTGTCACTTTCATTGTAGGGAAATTCAAATCGAATAAGTTCAGAAACACTACTTCCTCTTTCCTCCGCCCCCATAACCTAATTTCCTAGTTCTGGTACAATGCATTGCATAAATAGGAGTCATTCCCTGAGTGCTGCTCCGTACGAAAAAAGAGACGCTAAGACATAATCTTCAATCATGACAACAATCGGCCATGCCAGTCAAAAAAACAGTGGATGAGACCCGCTGGATGGTTCACCCGCTTTTATCGATGGAGAACGCTCTTACTGGAATACGCTTCATTTCACAGTAGGGTATCAAAAATTGGCTTGATTGGCTTTACCTAAAAACCGGAGCAGTTTTTTTGGTGCGGCATCCATATGCTACCTGAAAGATGTGGAAATAAGCCGTGGCTATTTTGAGTAATGTAGCAACTCAGATGTTATTGAAATAAATGAATTTTTCGCGTACAGAAATCGACACTATTAACCTGTAAACTTATTAATAAATTTTGAAATAGATTTCAATTTGAGGGAGCGGACCTACTTTTGTTATTAAACTGCCGCCACAGAATTGCTTGCCCGACTTAAAAAGTACTGCTATCCAGGGAAATTCATGGGGACTGGCATTTGTGCCACCCACAATTCTTTCTTGATCGGGATTATCAGCATTTCTTAAGCCACATTGCAGAGGTAAGCCCAAACTTGAGGAACCTTCATTAATAGGTCTCTTTGTAGTTGTTGTTGTTGTTGTCGTCGTTTTAGCTGTTGAAGAAGTGGTGGTTCTACGTGTTGGATAGGAGGTATAAAAAGGTTTGCGTGTGGTACTGCTGCTAGAGTCGGGATAAAAATGTGAGCCACCATTACCTGCATTTGTTGGAGGATGTGTGGGATAATGATGATTTGGTGGATGGGTGGGTACCGGTGGTGGCCAGCTAGCTATGGATGGCGGATGTGTGGGTAATGGTGGTGGCCATTGTTGTATACCCGAAAAGCCTACAAATTTTTGTGGCCATGGGTAACGTATATAATTATTGTATTCGTTTAATAAAGCGGCCTGCTTTAAATTCTCTATGGGATCATAGTCAATGGTATTGTCAGTTGTATCGTATGTGGGAGACTGTGGCTGAAAACTACTCAAATCGGCCTCTAAAACTTCTGAATCATCATCATCATCATTATTTTTCTCGGGATTTTGAAAGCTTTGATCACTAGCCAGTGGCTTGCTACTCTCTTCCACTGGTATTTCGGAGTGTGGCTTTTGTCCAGCGCTCGGAAATTGGGCATCTATACAGCACATTCCATACGATAAACGTCCATATTGATCATAAAAGTTACATATCTCTGGCTGCTGTTGAAAGTAGGGTAAGAAATTGTGTTGGACCGGCCAGGGCTGTATATCCAAAATGCCATAGGATTGACGTTTAAGTCTTTGTTTTTGTATACAGCTGTTGAAAGTTATGCAAACGCCCATCATACCCGCAGAAGTAACACATTTTGTACCATCTGCGCCATAATTTTGTATGAAGAAAAATTGGGGACTGTAAAATAAATGGCGGCCCGTGCGATTTGTGGATTTTGTAGACAAGTCCGCTGCATTTAATGAAGCAAGTGAAGCTGAAAAGAAAAAATTCAAATAAATCAATTTATTTTAAAAAATATTTAAAAATTCTTAAAAAGTACACTTGGAAGCCCGGGGGGGAGGTGTATCCATTTTCTACGTTTAATTTAATTTAAATCATTTTTATCATTATTAATGGCCAAAGTCTCTTGAACTCTGCTTTTAATTAAAATTCATAACGAATACGTTTGAATTTTTAATTTTTATTTTTTTAACTCTAAACTGCCATAAAAAGAGCTTAAAGCTTAATTCATCTGCATAATTATTTAATATTTCCTAATGTTTGTTTTAATTAACATAAATAAGATTTTTAAATTATAATTTTCAATATTAAAATTAATTAATCATTTATTTCAACACCTTCATATTTTTAACATAATTTTATAAAAAGTAAATTATTATTTTAAATATTCAAAGAAAAGTAACAAAAAAAGAAGAAGAAAATAATGTTTTGAATTCTGTTTCAAAATCTATAACTTCTTTATTCAAAAAATACTGTTTCTACGTGGCCGGCATTTAAAAATTGTCAATCAACAAAATTATATTTCACTTTTCTTTATCTTTTATCATCTTTGTTATTTAAATTCTTAAAATTAAATTATTACTCATCAACATTACGCTGCTATATATCCATTAACATTGGCATATTGTAAACAATGCCATTATTTTAACAATTGTATTTAATGTTTAAAAAATGTTTTCCTTTATTCCACAACTTATTATAGCTTTGTTTACATTAGTTGTAAGTTGTAGTTATTTTGTTTATTTCTGTTAAGAAATTTAGGTCATTTAAGATATATTTTGACATATTAAGTAATGAATGGAATAATTAAATTTGTTTATCGTAAATTTTTCTTAGGTTTCAAATATTATTTTATAAAATTTTATAATACTTTTGGTAAGAACATGCCTTACGCTAATTTCGGTTTTCTGTTAATTTATTTTATTTATTGCTTTTAATGGCTAATAATTTTTTTTATATATTTTAAAGCTACAAGATGTTGTGAATTTTTTTAACTCTTTGCCAGGTATTTAAGTCTTAATTTTATATATTTTATTGCCAGTCAATCACTAAATTATGTTTCTCCCAACAAAATAACTGCTTTAGCTTATTTGTCGTAAATATTTCAAGCTAATAACCGATTCCTGCTTTACTTTTTGTAATAGAATTTGATAACTTAGTATTAAAGCTATTTTTGAATTTTCTTGATTTTCATTTCTTTAGACATACAATTTTTTTTTTATTATTTTTAATGTTTTATTTATCGTAAATTTTTCAAAGAAATGCTGGCTGTTAAAAAATTTATTTTAATGTAACATTAAAGGCTATTTCCAGAGCTAGTTTCGTTTTTTTTTTTTTTTTTGTTTTTTAAATACTTTTAATTTTTTATTTATCGTAAATTTTTCAAAGAAATGCTTGCTTTTAAAAAATTTATTTTAATTTAACATTAAAGGCTATTTCCAAAGCTATTTTCGGTTTTTTTTTGTTTTTTAAAAAGTTTTAATTTTTTATTTATCGTAAATATTTTCAATATAAAAAAATTTGTTTTATAACATTTAAAATCATATACAATTTGTATATCATTTTTGCTTATTATAGATTTACATATTTTAGCAATACCAAACTTGTTACAAATTTATCGTAAATTTTTAAAATTAGTGTATTAATGCCGCATATGATTTGTTTATCCCCTAAATATGTACTTAAAAGCGGCCTATTTCGGTTTTACTTGTTTTGCAATTTACAGAAATCATAAGAAGTTTTTACATTCACTGAATAATGTCGTAAAAACTAATATACTTAAAATTATTTGCACATTATTTTAATATTAGCAGGTATTAACTTACTAGTTGGATAAAATATAAATATATTTATTTACTACTTTGTGTTCATACTGTTATTTTGTCAATTTTTTTTTAGTTTTTTTAATGTATCGTAAATTTTGTTAGCATTTGCGCTATGATTAAAATCGATTTTTTAGCATTTATAGATTTTTATTTGAGTACTATAATTTCGGATTAAACTATAATAAAAATATGCTTTTAAATTTTTTGTGAAAAAGCATTTTATCAAAAGTACCTAACTCTTTTTTTTATTTTAATTTAAACTAAACAAAATTGTTAATGATAAAAACAAATAAAAGAAAGCAAAAACAGCATCTTGCGGGCTTTTTTCTAATTTGGGCTTCATTAAGTTTCATTATATTTTATTTTTATGTTCGTCTTTACAGTTTCTATGAATAATCAAACAATAGATAAGTTTTGTATTATTGTTGGTGTAAGCAAAAGCAAAAATAAACAAAGCAGCCACCCGCTAGTTTGGAAACTTAAATTTAAATTTTGAATAGAAAAAGGTGTGTTAATAATTTCAGTAACGTCTAGCCAATTTTAGTGAAGTGCCAATTTCGTTTTAATTTTCTAAATTATTTAAAGTAGCACAAAAAAAACAAAATGTTATTTTAATGCTTTTCTTAAAAAGTTTAGTCTTAGAAGTATTTACTTAACGCATTTCACTGCGTTACTACTATTTTAAAAATGGCAAATGCTTAAATATTTAAAAAAATCAGTGAGTTGTTACTTTTACAAACTAACTGTTAAGGCGCTAATTATTTTCAAATAACACATGTTAGTGAAATGAACAGTAGTTATAGTTTAATCAATTAGCAAATTTCTTTATGAAATTTGCTGTTATCGTAATTTCTTTTTGCTTTTTAGACACATTGTAGGTAAAAGTACAACTTTCCTCCGTTTGTTTAAAACTAAAATTCAAAAAATTAATAAAAAATACTATTTTCACCAAAAGCACTTTCGAAAACCAGGAAATATTAGAAAAATTTCTTAAAAGTAAAATTTTATACACCATAAAGTGCTTTTTAAAGTGTTATTTTATATATCGTAACATTAAAAATTAAAAACTAGTTTTCTTATAATTTTATCGTAACCATAATTTACTTTTCTTGTTAAGTTGAAACAGTTTTTTTGCTTTATTCAATTTTTGGAGATATAAACTAATTTCGTATTTTTTTTAATTTAATATTTTATTAAAATTTACATGAAAATAAAAAATTTTTTATGCTATTCACTATTTTTCAATTTGTTATAAAACTTAAAATTTTCTTTTTATTTTATTTATATTTAAATAAACTTTTAAAGCCGAAATTAGCTTAGTTTTGAATCAAATCTATGACATGCTTATTTTTTATGTATTTGCTTTTTTAATACTTCAAAGATTTACGATAAATATATTCAAATATTTATTTTATTTTAATTTTTTCCAAAGTGTCATAGTGGGAGCAAAAGAAAAATTAATTTTTGTAGACAATTTAACAATCACAGAATTTAATCCGATTTTATTAAATGAAACTGTTCACTGATTTTAAAATATCGTTTTTTCATTTTACCAAAAAATTTCAAAATTTTGTATGCCATTACTATTTTTCACCCTGTTATAGAATTAAAAATTTTCTTTTCATTAAAAAAAATAAAAATTTAATAATCTTGTTTTTAATTGTGTTCCGATAATTTGGTTTTAATTTAATTTTTTTATCTTAATGAATTCGAAAATAACCTAGGCAGTTTTTAAAAATCTTTTCTTTATCGTAAATTTTCTTTTTTAATAAGAAAGCTGTTAAAATAATATATAATTTTTTAGAAAATAAATTTAAGAAATATATATTTTGAAATAGTAAAATTATGTAAAACAATTTATAAAAATTTTATTATTTTCTTTATCGTAAGTTTTTACGTTACATAGCTTCTTGTTAAACATAATATGATACTAGTAATTAATTATATGTAATATAAGCTAATTTCGCTTTTTATTATTGAACAAAATAAACTGATTATCAAGCAAGAAAATATTTTTTTTTATTTTTTGTGCTTAGTAAAATAGTATCGAAAATAATTTTATTGTGTTGCGTTGCTAAATCAAGTTTTTTATATTTTTGGTTACTTTCATATATTTCATATTTTGTTTTTTTGTTGTAGTCTTAACTTGAGTTTTGCTTGGTTTTTATATTATCGTAAATTTTTAAAAATGTTTTTAAATTTTTATAAAAAAGTTTTTTATCTTAATTTAAAATAGATTTTATAAGGCAATTTCAATATATTTTAAAGTAGTGGAAAGCAAAAAAAATATTAAATTTAATCAATATCGTAAATATAAAAATATTTTATTAAGCCATTTTACAAAAAGTATTTAAAATTTGCTTTAGTTGTATAAAAAGCTAATTTTGGGTATTGTTTTTTTAATAGTCAATTATATTTTGGCTTATCGTAATTTTTCAAAATGGTTACTGCACTTTTAAAAAATTAATAATAACAATTTCCTTTACATCTAGTTGCTCTCTATTTTTGTTTTTTTTTAAATTGCCACATTTTGAATATTCAATCACTTACGATATTGTGAAAAACAGAAATTTATAATATTAATTTTGATTTGCGTTAAAACTGTTTATTTTTTCATGTTGCATTAGTTATATTCTTAAAGGATTTTAAACCGTTTTCGGTTAGACTTTACGCTTAATTTGAGTTACAAATCAAAGAGTTGATTATCGTTTTCTATATTTTAAATTAATTTCAAACTCAAAACTGATTATATGATCTACAAAATGTTAACTTAAACTATATTTACGTTATAACTATGGGCCTAAATGTATTGTATACATTTCTTGGAAAATTATTTCTACGCTCCACTTGAAACATTTCCCTTTTAAAGTTCATTGACGTATGTTAAACACGTTACTGATTCCTCTACATTTTATACAAACAAATATTAAAAAAAATATATATTTTTTACATTAAAATTTTAGTCACATTTTATAAAACATCCATTAGTGTGTGTGTATGTATGTGTGTGTAATGTTCGTTAATGTGATTTACTCGTAAATGGTAGTACTAGATACAAAAGAACGTGTATAACTTAAAGCTTATGACCTTCAAAATTACGCATGTGTGTATGTATGTATGTATGTGTGTGTGTGTGTGCATAGTTTCTAAAACGTTTTTAAATTCTGTGATTTGTTTACATTTGCAAATTATTTCTTTTTCTAATAGCCATGAATACGAGTACATTTCTATACATTGTGTCTACAGGAATTTGTACGGTCTTTAAATGAATGCGTAAAATTTCTACAACGCGCTGCTCTGTACATTAGAAAAATAGTAATTGAATTGAGTTATAAATTCGCATGGTGAACACCCATTTGTTTAAGTCATGCGAAGTTCGTTATACTATTAAAATGATTTATAACGAGCATTAATAATACATAACAAAACCGAGTGGCCATATAAATTTTATTTTTTAACTGGCACTTCAATCTAAGGTGGAGTTAGTTGCCACATATTTTTCCATTTAAAAGTTTTCTAGTTTAAATTGGCAACTTTTCTATTCAGCAAATAAGCTTATTTTCACTTTAACTTGCTTAATATTTAATAAATTTACACTGAAGTTAAGAAATGCTAAAGCAAAAACAAAAATATATTTTAAGAAAATTATACATATATCGTAAATTTTGACAATAACAATAAACTTAGCGCGTAATTCTTTTAAATAAACTGAAATTAGATTAAATGTAGAACATTATTTTAAATTAACAAAAAAATTTTTTTTTGATTTTTTTTAGGTTAAAAAACTTACGATAATTTATCTGAACTTAATTCAAAATTGCTAATATTTAATTTTTTTATATCCAACTAGAAACGAAATATGTTTTTAAATTAAATTTTTTTAAGCCATAGAGAGTATTTCTTTATTTGTTTTTATAGCATTTCAAAATTTACGATATATTAAAATTTATTAACAAACAAAATTTTTAAATTAGCTAAAAAAAATTAATACAATTTATTGTAAACAAAATATCTTTACGGAAAATTTCAAGTATAATAAAAAAAATTTTAGGGCAAAGTGCAATACGCTAATATAAAAAAAATTTATATCGTAATTTGAATTATTGAAAATTTTATTTTTGATTTAATATGAAATTAGATTAATTTCTTTACAATTTATTAAAGCTTAAAACTTTATTTTTAACTTATCTTAAGAATGAAAATAACTTACGATAAAATTTTTATAAGCTCTAATATTAAAATTGTTTATTTTTTTAAAACAAACCCCAAATTAAATTATTTTTAGGATCATGATATTACCTTAAGAGCAGCCTTTTTTAATAATTAAGGATAATATATGAAAAGTTTTAATAAACATTACTTTAGTTAACTAAGCTTTATAATTAATTATAAGTCTAATATTTTTAGTATTATAATAACAAAAAATTTTAAACACTTAACAAACTTAGAAATTAAGAAGGAAATGAATTAAAAGTAATTCATTATTAATTATTTAATTAATTCAATTATTAAATTAATAATGTATTACAAATTATTAAAATTATTAATTTTTTATTATTAATTTGAAATAAAATCTTATCATAGAAATAATAATTATATAAAAATTCTTATTTCTTTAAATTATTTTTAATATTATAACATTAACCTAAATTAGCTTACATCTTTTATATTTTTTCCTAATAAAAATTTTTATCTATAGTTAATTCAAAAATTTTTAAAAACTTTTGTAATTTCTTAAAAAAACCTAAATTAGCTTATTCTTGGTTTAGTTCAACGACATGCATATTTTGTATGTATTTGCTTTTTTAATACACTAAATATTTACGATAAATATATTCAAATATAATAAGTTTTAGATGTAGTTTTGGATTGACATTAAAATTTGCTGATGGAACATTTTTTATATTTACGTTGTGAAGTTTTTTTCATTGAAATTAAATATAGAAATTTATAAAATTTTAAAAACTTCATTTAAATATTGTAGGCAGATATCTTAAAAATTTACGATAAACAATATTAATAATAAATATATTTTTTTTTTGGTAAATGAGCATTTTTAAATGCTATAATTCATTTCTCCCCAGTAGCTGAATTTTGTATAGAGCTAAGGCTTTCATATGGTTTAAATTTTTATTAAATTTTTAAAAATTTACGATAAATTATAGCACTTTAATTTCTATACATTTTGTAATTTGTAATAAAAACCTAAATTAGCTTACTCTTGATTTAGTTCTATGACATAGAAATTTTTAATATTTTTGCTTTTTTAATACTTTAAAGATTTACGATAATTATTTCAAAATATTTATTTATTAAATAAAGTTTCCAAAGTGGCATATTGGGAGCAGAAAAAAAAATAATTCTTGGGGAAAATCTGGCAATTATAGAATTAAATCAGGTTTATTACAGGAATTAATTCTCTGATTTTTAATTTTTTTTTTTTTTGTTTTACGATAAAATTCTCAAAATCATTTAATAAAAATATTTTTATTTGAATTGAATATTTTTAGATATAGAGAGTTCTAGAACAATTCTTTGCATAAATGTCTAAAAATTGTATTAATGTTAAACGAATTGCAGTTAAGATAATTTACGATATTTGTTGCAAAATATTATTTTTAAAAATAATGTTATGTTTAATAATTAGGAGACGATAAAATCTATGTTTTTGTATTTTACGGTAAAGTATTTATATGATGGAAAAGTTTTTAAAATTTTTAAAAAATTTTTTTAATTAAAATTTTTGAAAAATTTTTTTAATTAAAATTTTTAAAAAATTTTTTTAATTAAAATTTTAAAAAAACTTTTTTAATAAATTATTTTTTAAAATAATTTTTTAAAATTTTGCGGAAGCTTTGAAATACGAAATAAGCAATTAAATAGCTGGTTTTTATGGCCTGAAATGTTTTTAATTACAGTTTTTAAAAAAATTTTTTAATAAATTTTTTTTAAAAATATTTTTTTAAAATTTTGCGGAAGCTAAGAAATACGAAATAAGCAATTAAATAGCTGGTTTTTAAGGCATGAAAAAAACATCTATTTATGGATTTTAAACATTTTAAAATTTTACGATATTATTTTTGTGTTATATTTTTTTGAACAATATCATCAAATTCGCTTTAATTCTTTAAATAAAAAGAAGTAAATAACTAATTGAATTGCTGAGGTTGAAGATGGCTTGTATGAACTTAAAAATTTACGATATTTTATGTAAATATAGATTTTCCCAAAAAAATTTTTAATAAAAAAAATTTTTTTTTCGATTTATGTAAAGTTGAGCTTTGATTTCATGAACTGCAAATGCTCAATTTCATGAATAGCAATTTCTTACAAATAAATGTTTTGTAATAAAAAGTATTTCAAATATGCGTTTAAAATTTTACTACCTTTTTTATTTTAAAACTCTAAAAAATTATTACCTTGTAGTTTTGTGCCTCCAAAAGGCTTCTGCTCAATTGCTACCTTTTCCTCATTTTCTGGTAATTTATGTTTTTCATTTAAAGTCACGTTTTTAATCAATAACTCATTTTTATTTTGTGTTAAATTTCCATTTAAATTTTCTAATTTATGTTCAGTCGCCGAACACTTTAGACTTGGCAAAACCATTAAAGCCCAAACACAAACCTTAACAAATTTTAGCATATTTTCTTAAATTGTATTAAAAATTTAGTTTAATTGGAATAGAGATAAAAATTATTAATTGTTCTTTTTCTGGGAAAGATTAGCATCACATTTGGCAGGCAAATATCTATTTAGTTTCAATTATACTTCAATAATTTTTATTTCAATTTATGTATTTCATTTTTAGTTTTATTTAAAACACTTCAGTTGTTGTTTTTTATTTTAAAATGAGATGAAGGATCCAACCGCTCCAAAACACCGTTTACGTTTAAGGTTCGCGTATATCTGTTAGACTGGACGTTGACAATGTTACGACAACAGTTATGTACGTGTAGTCGTATTGATTTTTTTACCATCTTCTCGGTTTGTTTGTATCGTATTTCTTTTATTTTTTTTTATTATTATTGGTACAACAACAATAAGAACAAAAAAGTTGAAGATTGGCAAAAATAAAGTAGAATACAAATGTATACAAATTTTATACCAGAACAGAATGTGGTTGTTGTTCTTGTTGTTATTTTAAACATGACTCTTATCCGCCAGACAAACTGTATAAAATCAATACACTCTTACACACGTTCTTTCTTTTATTTTTTTATATTTTAATTTTTTGTTTTTATTGTATTTATTTCAGAGTTGAGCAGCTCAGTTTCAAAAATCGTTTTTTTTTGTTTTTGTTGTATTCACTATAAAGAAATCAATTACAACTTCTTTGTATAGAACGCACTTTTTTTAAAGGAATTGTGGCAAATGAATATTGTAAGTAAGAGATTTTTTTGTTTTGCTGTCATGATTCTTTTATTATTTTTTGTTAATTTACTTCGTGCCCTAGTATTTATTTCTGATTGTTGTTTTTTATTTTTTTTTAATGAGGATTGCTATTTGCCTGTTCTGCCTCTTCTTCTCAATATTGATTTATAATGGATGTTACAAGAATTTTCCATACATTACAATTAGTAACATTTAGCTTTTGAAAAAAAATTATTATTCCGCTCGCATTTATTAAGTTTATAAAAAAGTTTGTTTCTTAAGTCTTTTTTGTGTAAATTTTTTTTTTAATTAAAACCATAAAAACTCTCAGAAATGTCTAAAACACGATATAGGTCTGTTTTTTACCGCAACATTTTTGTTTACCGTTATTTGGTAAAACATTTTTGCTTTATCAAATCTTTTGTTTAAAATTCGAATGTCTTAAAATTTTTTTGTCAAAATACTAATTATATAAAAATACTACTTATAAATATAGAAATTTACATAAATTTAAAGCTTTCATATGATATATAAATTTCTTTCAAATGTTGTAGGGAAGTATTTCAAAAGTTTACGATAAATGTTTTTTACAAGAAAATGCCTATTTACGGTTTAACGAAATTGGCTAATAAGTATTAAATGTAATTTTTTATTCAAGTTTGGTTGATCGAACATTTTTGCATATTTACGATATTAAGTTTTTAATAAAAAAAATCTTTTGTTTATAATTTGAATGTCTTAATTATTTTTTTTTTTGACCAAATACCAATTCTCCTAAATACAGAAATTTTCATAAATTTAAAAATCTCATATGGCATAAAAAACTTTTTAAATGTTGCTGGGAAATATTTTAAAATTTTACGATAAATAACTTTTACAATAAAATGTCATCATTTTTACGTTTTTTACGGTTTAATGAAATTAAGTAACAAGCTTTAAATGTAATTTTTTATTTTTTAGTAGTTAATTATAAAGCACTAGGTCACTATTTAATAAAAAATGTTTAAAAACTTTTATTTTTTATTATTTTTCCGATATTTCGCCACACCGCTGGCTGCCAACCAATGCAAAAATAATAAAAAATAAAAGTTTTTAAAATTTTTTTTTGTGGGAATATAAATGATAACAAAAGCAAAAAAGAAGCTTTAGTAGGTTTGCTAATGTATTATTAACCGTTTGACTAGAGTTAACCCTCCAAAGAGTTTGCAGGCCTTTTAATTTCCCAAAAAAAAACAATACTTTCTTATTGTTAAAGGAAAACTTAAATTATTTTATGGTATAGAATTTCATTTGGCATTTAAGATTTTGTAATTTTTGTGTAAAATAATATTTTTAAAATTTACGATAAAATTTTAAATATATAATATTTTGGAAATTTTTTAGTTTAAAAAATGTAAAATTAATCTAGAAGCGCTTTTTTGTGGGAATATAAATGATAACAAAAGCAAAAAAGAAGCTTTAGTATCTCTGTTATAGTATTTTTAGCCGTTAAACTAAAATTAACCCTAAAACGGCTATTGCAGGACTTTTAATTTGCCAAAAAACAATACTTTTTTATAGTTAAAAAAACTGAAATTATTTTATGGTATACAAATTCATTTGGCATTAAAATTTTTTAATTTTTGTGTAAAAAAATATTTTTAAAATTTACGATAAAATTGTAAATATATTATTTTTTATAATTTTTTAGTGTTAAGAGTGTGAAGTTATTCTAAAAGCGATACTTTTGTGAGAATATATAAGATAGCTAGAGCAAAATTGAAGCTTAAGTATCTCTATTATCGTATCATTAGCCGTTAAACTTAAATTAACCCCACAAAGGCCGTTACAGCCTTTTTAATTTTCCAAAAAAAAACCGAAACTAATTTATAGTATAGGAATTCTTTTGGCATTAAAAATTATTAAATTTTTGTGTAACAAATCCTTTTAAAATTTACGATAAAATTATAACAAATAATAAATAATTTTTTTTTAGTTTTTTAGTTTATAAAATGTAAATTTATTCTAAAAGCTGTAGTTTTTGGGAACATAATAGATATCAACAGCATAAGCGCATTATTAGTGGGTCAGTTATTGCATTATTAGCCGTTCTATTTATTTTATTAATTCTATTTTTAAATCTATTCTATTTATAAATCAATGCAATTTTAAGTGTAATTAGAGATCAGTTTTAATTAAAGTGATTGAATTATGAATTATGTGGTGATTTTAAAGAATCTAAATGTCTCATAGCGTAATATCAATTTATTTATGCTAAATCTTTCATCTTATACTCCATGTTGAATGTTTGTGTTGTGTCGCGTATTGTGGCTGCTATTTTTATTAGAACACTTCACAGTTAGTGGCATGCAGTAGGTAAATTGAATTATTTTTTATTAAGACGCTCGGCTACCGTTTTTATTTGAAATGAATTACAATCACAATTTTAATTTTATTATATTTTATTTAATATCCGAATTTCATATAATTACAATTGATTCTTTTTCTTGTCTGGTGGATTTTTTGCCACAGCGATATAGCGTACATATTTATGTCTAGTGATATCAGTAGCCCTAGTGATCATTAAGTAACTTGTTGCTACCACGACAACTTCTGAAGCTGTTGATTTTATTGTTTTGTTGTTGTTTTCTTAAAATTGCCCTTAACAAAATTCGTTTCACTCAACAAAATAATTTGTGTGTTTAAACATGTTTTAATACATTTTCTTGTTTTTCTGTTTTATTCTTTTTAAAAGAATATTGTGTTAATGTCAGTCGGTTGTTGGTTGTTAATTTAAAGCGATTAATTTTTGTATTGTTGTACAAATGTCGCAAAGTGTCAATTAGCCTTTCAATAAGTTTAAGCAAAAACTGAAACACAAACAGGACTTTTGTTAGCAATTTTTTTAAAAGAATATCAATTACAGATTTATATAAAAATGATCATCAAACACTATTCGATAAATTATCGATATATGAAGTTAAAGATGATGAATTGTAGCTGTTTAAAAGTTTATTTTTGAAATTGGAAACAATCACCCTTATTCTGTATGGCTACAGCGTCGTCAATTTTGAGGCAACATCACTTTAACACAACATTAATACTTATTTGGTATTCCCTAACAGTCTTATGACGACGTTGCCTGTTTATCCATCATTTTAATAGAATATATTACACATATATAATATTTGAGTCAGCTGATTTATTTGTGTACGATTTTTGTTAAAATTGTTTCAAAGAAAATATAAACTGTGCGAAAATAAAAAATTAAATCTGTATATTTTTTTTTATTATTTATATTCGACCTTTTTTGCCTTCTTTAATAAATACTTATTTATGCCAAGGAGCTTAGTATAATTTGATTAAATATGCCGGCTCCAGTAGTTTTGTATTCCATTTTGTTTTTTACCATCTTTTTTTTTATACTTTAAATTGTAAGTCGCGCCAAATCTGAAAAAATAATATTGTCAAACATGTATTGAACTACGTAATATACCTTTTGCCATCCATCACTTGTTCTATTTGGTAGGTCAAGGCCATTTAGAGTAGTCGCAATACTTTCCCATTGTTTGTTAAAATTAGTAGGAACACCGCCTCTTCGAAATCCCCAAGTGATGGATTTTTTCCCAATTCTTCCACTAATTTTTCAAATTGGTTGGCGTTGGTAATTTTAATTTTTTCCATTTTCTTGCACTTTTTTTATTTTATTTTGTATTTTTAGTTTTTTCAATCTTTGTAAAATCAAAATCACAGACGACAATATCAACGGCAACTAAAGGCAACATCAACGTCAAATTGTCAAAATCAGAGACGACAATATCAACGGCAACTAAAGGCACCATCAACGTTAAATTGTCTGACAGAATACCAAGCATGTATTGCCAGTCATCGATAAGTGACAATATGGCCAACGAGAATACTGATTTACAACAAACGATAAAAAACGACGTCGTCTTGTATTGCCGTCGTCAAACAGAATAAGGGTGAATATGTTCAAGTCAAGGAAGAGAGTAGCATTATGGATGCTGTTAAATATGGGGTGGTTGAAGGAAGTAGACTAGGTCCACTTTTATTTTGTATATACAGTCGAACATCTCTATAACGCAGCAATTGATGACCATCAAATTTCTACGTTATAGAGAAAATTCGTTATAGAACAACTGCAGAAAATTTTGCTTATGTAGAAAATAATAAATTTTTTTATGTAGAAAATATATTTATTAAGACAACATTTACATAATCTTCTACCGCCTACAACTTCAATATTATTGCTGTTTGCATCATACTCCAACCATAACTCTGACAGATGGGATGGAAATTATTTTCATCTACTATATCTGCAGTTTCTGTAGAATTGATCGGAAATCCAGCTTTCTTATGAATTGTTATGAATTGTTTCACTTTTGTTATCTGATTTTCATGCTCTGCTTAAATTTCGGACTGCATCAAGTCAATTAATAGCTACTGGATCTTCAGTCGTGTTGTAATTTAAAATGTGCACATCTCGAGCAAATTTTTTAAATTCATACCTTTACTTAATTGTTCATTAAAGCGAAACGCGTTCATCGATTTTCATGAGTTATGTTTCATTTTGTTCATAGGTTATACGACTTTACGTGAAAGTAATAGGACTTGACACTTTTTATATCGTTTTGAATTAAAAAAACAAAAACTTTACTTAACTCTTTACTTATTATTTTCAGTTTTATTCGACCTTTTTTATTTTTATTAATTCAATTCAATTTAATTTATTTAAGTAATATAATATTTACAATGTTATATACAACTTATAAAGAGTTCAGACAGCTTAGCCTTTTCTACTTAGAAACAGTATTTACAGTTAATTGGTACTTCTAATTTAATAATAATATTATATGCATAAGGAAAAATTTACAAAAACCTATTTGATCAAAAAAAAAAAAAAAAAAAAAAAAAAAAATTTTGGAACGTTAGATAAAACTTAACTCTAATTGTTAACGGTCAGTTCGTTAATGTGATGATGTTCAGATTCTTCGCACCTGGTAGTGTAGTTTAAAGTTAGTTGGAGTAATCTTTCATGAACCATATCAATATTATGAATGGAGTGCAGACGATATGTTGAAAAATATCATGGCAGATTGTATATCATTTTTAAAAGCTTGTTTTGACATATTTGCAGTTTGTTTGCATGACATTTAGCTACATTGCTCCAAACTGGGGCAGCATAATATATTATAGCCATGAAAATAGCTTTAAAAATTAATATTTTATTTTCTCGTCTTAACGTGGATTTTCTATTAACAAACGGATACATAAGTCTCGTGACATTATTTACCTTTTTAACAACATATGAAATGTGTTCGCTGAAGTTAACTTTTTTTATCGAGTATAACGCCGAGGTATTTCACTTGGTTCGACCAGTTAATTTCAGTGTTGTTAATGCATATATTTCTCTGAGGAATGTAAGGATGTTTCCGCCTTCTTGTAAAAAACATTGCCTGAGTTTTTTGTGGATTCATGAGTATTCTCCATTTCATAAAATATTTTTCTGTATTAATGAGTGCGTCTTCGAGATTATCTATTATATCCTCAGCACGTATTCCATGACATATAATAGCAGTATCATCAGCGAATATTGACGATGTACAATTGGTCAGTACCGGAAAATCCGATGTAAATACATTGTATAAAATGGGTGATAGACATGAGCCTTGAGGACAGCCAGCTGCGATTTGAATTTTGGAAGATGTGGTGTTACCTATATGTACTTTATAGGAGCGGTTTGATAAGAAACTCTGAATTATTTTTACAATTTCGGGTGGGAAACCGAGGTTTATCATTTTCAAGATGAGGGCATCGTACCATACAGAATCAAAAGCAGATTTTACATCAAGTAAAATCATTCCCGTGGATTTTCGGGCTCTAAAATTGTTAATTATTCTTTTCTTAATTCTGATTAGGGGATGAGATTTGTTATGTCGAGTTCTAAACCCGAATTGCTGCGAAGGAAATATATGGTGCTCATCACAGAAACATAAAATTTTTCTTTTGATAACTTTTTCCATAATTTTGCTTATGGATGACAACAAACTAATGGGTCTATAAGAGGACGGAACGGATCTTTACCACGCTTGCATATTGATATTACCTTTGCTTTATTTTTATTAAATATGTATTAATCTTTTAAATGGTCTCTTTTTAAATTGAATTTTAACGATTTATTTTTTCTCTTTTTTTCGATATTTCGCTTTGCTGTGGAAAGCTTCTTCAGGAAATTATTTTTTTATATTTTACAAAAACAAAAATCCCGCCTATTTTTGCAGCAGAACTTAAAATATGTTTACTCAACTGAAATACCAAATTCTGTTTAATTACCATTAGCAGGAGCAGAAATATTGGATTCATAATTCATATTTGCAGCAGCGCTTAAAAAATGCACGCCAAACCGGCGTACCAAATACCGTTATCAGGAGTAGAAATAATAGATTTTTAGTTTGTGTTTTGTATGGGAGGTACCACGTCCCTTTGTCCAAATGGACCGAATTGTAAATCTAAACCACCGGGGGCGCCACCCAAACGCATATAAAAAAATTTATGCAAATCGGACCAGTTGTTTAGGAGGAATTTAGTCACAACACAAGTGCAGTAGAATTATATATATAAAGAATAGCAAACCCGGCGAACCCCGTTCGCCACATTTGCCACCAGATGGCTTCGCTTCGTGAGGGATACCACACACCACATACTGGTGCCGTTGTAGTAGATGCTATGTATCAGAGATGGCGCTGTTTTCCTGCTTTTCACTTGAAATTGTTCCTGAACCTCACAGAGACCGAGACCTTTCTAACTAATGCAAAACCGTGGAACTCGGTTCGTGCGTTCTGGAGTTATGGCGTCAGGAAAGAAAACACGACCTATTTTTAAGAAGATTTCAGTAAAAACTTAAAATGGCTGTATCTCCGTACATAAGAGGAATTTAGCAAAAAAAAAGCATAATTTGCGATCACCTACAAGAAATCGATTTTTGTATGAAAATTTCATTAAAAACTTAAAATGGCTGTATCTCCGTACATAAGAGGAATTTAGCAAAAATAAGCATAATTTGGGATCACCTACTATGCTATAAGCCTCACGGAGCTCGAGACCTCACCAACGAATGCAAAACCATGGAAATCGGTTCGTGCGTTCTAAAGTCTAAACGTCAGGAAGGAAAACCCGACTTATTTTTATATTATAGATAATCAGCAAAATATTTTATTAAAATAAATTTAATTCTAATAAGAAAATATCCCCAAATTATTTTTTATAAGATCAATACAAATAAATTATAAATTCTTTAAAATTTCTCTCACCCCCCAGAACACTTACTACACAATAAATCAAAAATTATTTCAATAAAATGTATTAATTCGCCAAATCGTTTTCTTTCAAATGTCAATCATTTTGATCTTATTTGGCTTAAATTCTAACATTTATCAACTTCAAACTGTCATTTCTTTTTTTTTTTTTTCTTTTTTTTTATTATTTCGAAATCTTTGCACGTACAAATCGACAATAAATGATTCATTATTATTAAATTGACAGTTGTTTGTCATATTTTTTTTTAACACTTTTAATATATTTTTTTTTCTTATTTTTTGCTTTTGTATTTTAACAAACATCAAAGAATTTTAATTTTTAAATAATTTGTTTTTTTTTTTAATTTAAACACCCACTCCGGCTATTTAATCTCGAGTATCAAAGTGGTTATACAAAAATAATAGATGTCTATTTTAAATGAGCTAAATTAAAAATAATGGGGTCATTTTAAATGTTAAGTAAATAAAACATACTTTCTGTTTAAGCGGAAATTTGTCATTTTTTTTTTTTTTGAGCAACAACAAAAATGTTGGAACAACAAAAAATGCAAAACTTTCCAAAATAAAAATTTTTAAATAAAACATTTTTTTCTTATAAAAAAAAAAGAAGAAAAAGAAAGTTACAAAACTAAGGGCTCTGTTATCGAGCGCAGAGCTACCATTGTTAAAAGGAGTTGCCAGCTGCTAAAATTTTTTTTTAATGACAGCTGTCAATCTTAGTTGCAAAGTGAGAGTTTTTTGGCAGGTTGCTGTTTAAAGTTCTAAAAGAAATCTAAAGATTCTAACACAAGGGAACTTTGTTTTTAAATAAAAAAAATTTTCTATTCTATTTTTCTATTAATTTCGATACAACTCAAATTGCCTGTATCGCGGTAAACAATAAGAATATCGAGAAAATAGGCTTATTTCGTGATCGTCCATATATTTAAAAGAAATCGATTTTTTTATGAAAATTGAATAAAAAATTTAAAAGTGGCTGTATCTTCGTAAATAATTAGAATTTCGAGAAAATAAGCTTATTTTGTGATCACCTATTTAATTTGTTTTGATCAAAATAACAGACAATATGGGTTGAGCCACATCCAAATTGAAATCATTGCCATGAAATCTGTGAAAGCTTTACTCTGCATAAGTACCCCAAAGCTGTAAACACGTTTAAATTGAAGGTATTGATTGCTGTTGACCGATAGCTTTTCCTGAAGGCAATTTTTTTAAATTTCCTTTATATAAACAACGGGTACTTTTGGAAGTCAAAAATATGCATTAAAATGCATAATTGATGATTTCAACATCTACTCACAGTCAGAGCTAGGCCTTCATGGTCAAAAAATCTTTCAAATAGTTGAACAGAAGTCAGATCTTTTAAAGCTTCTTTCATACAGATTTCATTCTGTAATCGATCTTCAGATACTTCATAATTTTTTTAAAAAATTGGGTCACATTTTCGCCAAGCTGGAACATTTAATGCAGGGTTCTTTCTTGTAGTACCAATAATATCAGATCCTGAAGAGTTCATACTTATTATGTTTCAGTATATAATTCTAATACATATTTAGCACACTTGTCAGCCCATTGTGCCCATATTGGTACAACAACATTTTTAATGTTTTGTTAATGGAATGCTAACTTTGTGGAAGCCATATACAACACCTCCAAAGGAAACTTTACAGGGAATAAAATGTATTGGTATTAAATATAATGTTTAAGCTTTCAGCTAAACAATAACGCAAAAACTAAATAAATAATGTCAACAGGTTTCTTAAATGTTGCTCATAATCAAGTGTTTCCAAATTGGCACAACGGGCACAAATGGGTTAAAGGAAAAAATTTAAGTTAAAGGAAAAACTAAATACGAATGACGAATAATATTTAATATGGCATCCCTTCTATATTGCATGGATTTGTGTATGTCTCCTAAAAGTAGGCTTTACTATTAATTAATTAATTGCTTTCACACAACAGTTTGTGTTTAAGTTTGTTTGAACAACTATCTAAAGGAAGTGTAATTTTTAATTAACAGAAAAGCCCTCTTTTGTATTTAAAAGCATAATAAAAAGAGCTATTTATATAAATTTTGTTTTAAGGCGTTTTTATTTTATTTATTTATTTATGTTTCGCAACAAAGAGACTTTCTTTAGATACTTTATAAACCTCTAAAACATGTCTGTCTTTTAAGCATAGTACTCTGTTCTAATGTGCGAAAAGTGTTAAGCAACATTTGATATTTCGCTTGAAAATTTTGACAATATGTTGCTAGCTGATTCTCTCTTTTTATTTAATATTAATGTTGCGCATTATGGCAGACAAAATGAATTAGACCGTGTTGTCGCAATAAAATTACGACATTTTAATTCCGACATTTCATGCTTCCACATCCATAGCAGGCTCCAATTTCGCGTTTCGGTTGCTGACATTGTGATGCAAAATGTCCAAAAGAGTTGCAGTTGTAACATCTAACTTTCTGTTCACTGAAGCTAACAGCATGTTCACTTCTTTGAAATTGTATAGGTTTCTTAAGTTCAATTCTAGAAAATGCTTGCAGTAGACGGGATTTTTCAGTAAAACATTGTAGTTTTGCCTGCATTCTTAATTGAGTATCCGGAATACCGTCTACCAGTTGATCTATTAATTCCTCCTCATCAATTCCAATTTTGTTGGACAATATTGTCTTTGCATTGTAGTAATCGACAAATGATTTGACATATTTCCACCTACGTGCTTCGAAAATGCGTCGCAATTTAAGTTTACTTTCTTTAGTGCAAAAATTTTTTGCCATTTCTTCCAAAATTTGATTCGGGCTTTGGTTAATAAAGTTGGAATTGGAATGCAGCCAAGTTTGTGCCCTTCCTTTAAGTCTACAAATTGACAAGGCTTTCATGGTGTTTTCGTCGACACTGTACAATTTGTTAATATTTTGAAATTGACTTATCCAGACTTCTGAGGATAATGCACCATCGTATTCGGGAATCATATCTCTTAAAATGGCAAACGAAACATTCAATTTGTTGTCGCTAACACTCGCACACAATGTGTCACTTTCGTTTTTATCCGCTTCAATTATATTCTCATCGCCTTTTGGCTCTACATTTTTGCTGGCTTCATTTGTTACACCTTGTTGTTTTTCTTCAATTTGCTGCTTTTCTCGGCGCAATAACTTCTGCTCTCGTTTTACTATGTCCAACTCCTTCTTCATTGCTTCAGACAACGATCTATATCCATCGTTGCTCCCTTTTGAATAGTCAGTATTCCGCACTCCACTATCATTTTCGTCACTGCACTCATTTGTTTCCACCACCATTACACAATCATTTTGGCACTCTTTGGAACTTGTTCCTGCACACTCATTTTCACCATTTTCTAAGTTAACCAATTCTTCATCTTGTTCACTTAACCGTTCAACTGGGCATCTACCTCTTTCCTCTGGTGAAAGCTCATTTAGTCTGAGTAACAAAGCACTTTTGGTACCACTTGAGGATATGCCCAGATTTTGCAACCACAGTCGCAAACTTGTGGTTGTGTAGTTTTTTCCACAAACACTTTCCATTTTTTGTTAAAAAACATATATACTGTATTGGAAAAAAAATTTTTTTTCCCACTTCTGATTTTGTAGGATATGCCAAATAAAAGTCTTTATGCTTCAGCGATCACAATTTTTCTGACTTTATTTCTTCTTTTTAAATTATTACTTAGAAAACTATGGCAACTAAGGCAAAACTTAAATACTAATACATATGTAAATACTTAATGAGACAAGTGTACTATATTCTAACGTTTATAGAAAAAGGGACAAAGCGATAACCTAGCAAACAAAATACAAAATATAGACACCGTTATCCTACATTCCAACAGTACACTCGCATCGATAAAAATGAGTCTACTCTAAATAAACAGTAAAGCAATACCCACACCCCGCTACAAAAATAGTTTACGAAATAAAAAATTTATAATTTCACTAAAGAGGCTTTAAAAATAATTAAAATTATCAAAATGCTTTAATAAAAAGATCTGTTTTTCAACAAAAAAATATTTTTTTTATTAAATAACTTTTAATAAGGTGGACACATAAGGCAATAGATTTTATTGCAAAGAATAATATAAACATACACTATTATTAAAAGAAAAACATTGGCTATTAAAAAAAAAAATTCATATACTTATTTCAGCCTTTTGTTTTGTGTGGCCAGCCATATCCACCAACGTTATCATCACATCCGCCACCTTTGAGACACCTGCTCACATTTCATTTCGATATACGTTTTTCGATGAAACTGCTGTGTTTTTCTAAAATAAAATAAAAATCTGTAAAACTCTAATTAAAGTCACGTTTTAAATTAGAATAATAAAGACTTGGTGTCTACTTACATATAAATAAGTTGTTTTTTTCTCCGGTGGCGTAAAAGACAGCATCTCAGAATCAGATAAAATATGTTGCGTGGGCTGACGATCTGGCGTGCTTCAAAGCTGTGAGCAACTGGTTCTACAATCAAAATTTATATCACTTACGAAAGTTACAATAAGCAACAATAAGTTAGAATAATAACACTTACGTTCTCAATTTCAACGTCTCAGTGAAGTCCTCAGAAAACTCCCAGGGACCCTGAGATTCGTCTGAAGAGAACTGCAAGTTGCATCCACTACCAGATTTTTTGATGCTTTTCGTTTTTTGTTGTAATACCGTTTGCTACTCAAAATACTCCTCCAGTTTTGCTTACATGCTTCATCTAATAATAATCAAAAAAGATCATACAAACCTTACCAAGTTTTCCAATCACTTTAGCAATATCTATCCACGATGAATATATCATTTGGGACTTATCCCAAATAAGTTTTCTTTTTTTTACTGCAGAAATACGGATACGCTTTTCTGCGTTACTAAATTTTATTTTTTCTTTTTCACTTTTTAATAAATTTACGCTTTTCTCCATACTTTTACTTTTTGGCACAACAAATTTAAAATTAAAATACTTAACAGATCAGCTGTTGCTCACAATTCCGTGGGAAAAAAGTGCTGCTCATATTGTTTCGTAGTCGAAAAAAAAATGTTGCCTGAAACGTTTTGCATTTAGAGAAACATGCGACCAGAAACATTTCGTGACTTTTTCAAAAATAAACAGAGTACTAGTTCAGCAACATTATTTCTTATTTATTTCATACCAATTATTTTTATATGGGCTTTGACAGCATTTGGCACGAAATTACGAACAGAGTATCAGGCTTTAGGCAAAAAATTTTCAAAAATTAAAATCATTTTTTACTATTGATACTAAAATATTAATTTCCTTCCTTTTGTACTTAAAAATTTGAGGGGAGTTATTTTATTTAATTTCTTTAATAAACAAAAAAAAAAAACAAAAACATAAACAAAAACATAATTAATTAAATTAATTTTTAAAATTATGTCTAAAAAAAATTGCATATTAAAACAAAAAATATTCAAATAAATAAAACAATATTAAAAATTAATAAATGTTGTTAATAAGGATGTGTATGAAATGATTGTAGTTAATATAGTTAAAATATTATAAATTAACTTAATACATTTTGTATAACACTTATATAATTTTTTTCGTCTTCATTTTTTTGGTTTAACAAAACTATATAGAGGGCAAATTTGAGGTTAGGTAATAAATTGTTTGTCAAGTAATTATATGTCAAGAATTAAAGTGTCGTTCTTTGATATTTATTTAGTAAGAAGCTGCGTAATTTTAGGAATGAAATTTTACATTTTTGAGTGAAAAATTTACTAATGAAAATTTACTATTAAAATGTTAAAAATTTCACAAAATCACTTTGTAAAATTTCAGCTGCTTTTCCTCGTAATTTAGCTTTCTTTAAGCTCGCTGTGCATAATTTAAGTGCTAAATTCGAGGTTTACGATATTGTTGTAGATAATAGAACAAAATACCATGCTAGTTAGTAGTGGCCGTAGTGATGCAAACATAGCTGCTATTTAGCGAAGTGTTGAATATAAGCCAGGAACATCAACTCGCTGACATTCGCAATAATTAGGCTTCATTATAGGCACTTCGAGCAAAATTTTTTAAGATCTTCATATTTAGACTTATAAAGTGCAACTCGTTCCAGAACTAAACCCAACTAACCATTATTTGTGTTAAACTTTTGATAAATAAATGACTTCCAAAAAGATTATATTCGACCGTGCATTAACGAGATAAGTGAAGCTTTATTGCAAAATGTTCTTCAAAAGAACGAACGATTTCATATTCTAGTATTAATCTCCATACCTCTACTTTACACTTGGTATCAGTAAAACTCAAGTTGTCGAAAAATTGTGTGTATCTTAAGTCACTTTACTTCCTAACCTCACATTTGCCCATCGATTTATAAAGAAATTTATTGCGTTAAAAATTTTTCTATAGGAACTTGGGCAAAGAAATTATTTATGTGCTCCACTAAAATAGGTGCCCATTGTTCACGTGTCGCTGGTATACCGATGCGGGTTATTTCAGGTAAATTTTCATTGACTAAATTCAGAATCATGGTGTCTGAAAAAGGAAAAAATAAAAGAAATTTTTTAATAATTTTTAAAAATTTTAAATAATGAAAAATTAAACATTTTGCTTCTGTTTATAAAATATATACCCAGTTTGGGCTAGCGACAGGATAAGTCGGTTGTGCTAGGATATTAGCAAGCTCATACGAAGCATTATTTTAAATCAAATCTGGCTTTTTAAACACCTAAAACGAAATCTCTCAGCAGAAGAAAAGTTAATAAAAGGCCAGAGTTATAAGGCTGCCAGCAAGAGATATAATAACAAATTTTGTTGTGTGTAGTAAAGGGTGTGTTTATAAAGGTATATAACTTTAAATTGACAAACCTATTTTTAACTGCCGGCTGTATTATCAGCTGTGAAGTGAATTATGTTTAGTATAATTTGGCGATTTCATACTGCTGCCTGCACAACGCTTTCAAATGATGCAGATTTATTTTGAATATCATGCTTCTATTCAAAATACCCGAACCCGATTTCATAACAGAATTTTGTTTAGCGTTAAAACTCACTTTTATTTGAATGGACGCATTAATGAACTAAACTGTCGCATCCTCAAGTGTATGTTGAGATACTGTTACATCCAGAGATATTGACTGCTTGATTTTGTGTAAAAAAAGGTGTTTTTATAGAGATATAGAAACAACTTGGCAACACTTTTTTAACTGACAGGCATTTTTTTCAGCTGTCAAATATGTTAATTTCGTTTAGGCATTTCAACAAAAAGCGTTTTTCAAGAGTCTACAGCGATGAAGCTTGCTTTTGTGTAAATGCTCACGTCAATGATGTTAACCCTCAAGTATCTTTTGAGTCACCGTTGCATCAAAAAAAAAAGGGACTGTTGGGAGCTTGGTTTTATAAGCTGGTGGAATCATAGGTCCATACTTCTTTAAAAAGGATCCTGATCAGACCGTTGCAGTAATAGTGAGCCCTACAGAGTCGTTAACAACCATGATGTTTAGAAGCAGTTTCAACAAGACAGAACGTGACAAGATTTACATCAGTAACGAGTCATTTCGCCATAATCTGATGGTGGTCTTACCGCTGGATGTAAGCAAAAGCGTGCACCCATGTCCTAAGACGCATACAAACTAGGCGCATATACGCTCTTGTTGCAATTTTCGAGTACATGCTAGCAGGACCGTGCTCCCACTCTTTGCTTAAGAGTTGCAGACTGTCCAACTCCTGGTCTACGACATTTATTTAGATGCTAACCTATCTTTTCCCTAACACCTCTTCGAGTACACGGTAGCAGGACCGTGCCCCACTCCTTGCTTAAGAGTTGGAGACTATCCAACTCCTGGTCCTGCTACAAGCGCAACTAGGACCTGTATTTTCGTTAGCACCTCTTCGGAACTTTCTTCAAAGCTCTATTTAAACAACAGCCACCACGTTCCTCCCCAACTGACCTCACCAACAATTACACCAGGGCCGTAGCCCTAAAGACAATTGTTTCCCGTGGTATTAGTTGTATTTATAAGTCACTCATAGAGTCCTATGTCTCTTCCAGTAGCGGGCTTCTGCTCACCCAGGCGACTGGTGCCGCCTTTCACCCCCGAAGGCACATGTCAAGATAAGTAAAATATCCATCAAGCCTGCGTGTACCCGGGGGGTATTTCAACAAGACAACACGACATGACATACCGCTGATCACAATTGATTTATTAAAGGCCTCTAAGATCGTGCGATCTTAATGTTTCTAAACTATTTTTTGGCATAGTGCTTTAACTGAAAATCTTTTCTAAAGCTGGGATTGCAATTCACAGTAGGCTTTTTTTTGCAAAACAATCAGTTTGAAATTGGACCTCAAAAAGTGACTCCTTAATGTTATTTACCGGCAGATTTTTCCTTCAAATTTTATTGTGAGTTCCTTTAATTCCTTCTTAATCTCTAGTTTATATTCATGGAAGTATATCACGTCTAGGATTTAAATGAATGAAGGAATTTATGAAACGATGCCACGCGAAGGTTTTAATTGTCGTTTGTAGTTTATTTTTTGTTATAAACATTTAATTTACCGCAGGTTAAGTAGCGCCAACAACATTAATTATTATTTTTTACTACAGGCTTTGTTGGGATTTGAACTCATGGCTCTTCTGTTTAAAGTGCGGGGATGCAGACATTAATGGAGTCAGATTGTTGTAGTGATAATTTTAAGAAGTATTTTTTAAAAATTCTAGATGTGTGAGGTCAGGTTCCTTAGGCTATAGAAGGCTATAGAAAATTCAATGACATCACCATCGCTATTAAAAATCGACGACACCTTAGACACATTGTCCGAAACCAAATAGTTCTCTACTTTGGACTTGCAGAGTGGTTACTGGCAAGTGGAGATAGCTGATAAAGACAAGGAGAAAATTGCCTTTTGCGCGAGCAAAGTTTGTGGCATTTGGGCTCTGCAATGCTCCAGCTACTTTTGAGCGTTTAGTGGAACGTGTGCTTAAAGGGCTTAACTGGAAGACTTCAGCCCTTATCTGGATGACATAGTCGTGATGGGAAAGACTTTTGATGAACATCTCAAAAACCTGGATGTAGTTCTCAAGCGTATAGCGGCTGCAGGACTTAAATTAAGTGTTAAGAAATGTGCGCTGACACTCGCACGTTTTCACGTTTAACTCGATTTTGGATGAGACCACATCCTTTTGTGGTTGATTGGCCAGTGAATCGCACTACGGATTACAGGGAAAATTCGTTTTTCAGCAGAACAGTCCTTATGTGGAATAAGATCCCTCCGGAGGTCTTTCCTGTCACTTTCAATCTGAGAAAGTTCAAATCGAATGTCCACAGATACTACTCCCTCTTTCCTTCTTTCCGTAACCTAATTTCCAAGTTCTAGCACAATGCATTGCTTAGGTAGGGGTTATCCCCTGAGTGCTGGTCCTATAAAAAAAATGTGCGCTGTTGCAAAAAGATGTCAAATTATTGGGGCATCGTGCAACAGCAGAGGGCATATCAACTGACGAGGATAAGATATTGGCAGTAAAGAATTAGCCTCGTCCACGAAATCTTCATCAGCTAAGTAATTTCCTGGGGCTTTGCACATACTACAGGCGATTCGTGCCATACTTTGCTCAAGTGGCTGCCAGCTTGCATGAGTTGACCAGAAAATCGGAACCATACCACTGGAGTGGGTCAGCTGAAGAGGTGTTTCAGAGGCTAAGGGAGTTTTTTTGTGTACAGCAGCAGTCCTCGCCTATCCGATAACTGGATATGACTTTATATTGGATACAGATGCAAGCGGCTACAGGATAGGAGGTGTGCTTTCTCAGGCGATTAATGGGACGAAAAAAGTTATTGGTTACTATAGCAGAGTATTGTCCAAGCCCGAAAAAATGATTGCGTAACACGATGGGAGCTTTTAGCCGTACTGGAGTGTATTAAACATTATATGGTAACACTATTTCCATGGTATTCACTGGGTTTAAGCTTCTCGTGTATTCTAGAGAGTTTGCGTACATTTAAAAGCAAGAGCAATGAAAGGCATATTGATAATGTTTTGACTGTGCGGGGCAAAAGGAAACTTACTTAAATTACGATCTGAGAATATGCCATTGGCAATAATTTTAGCATTTCCTATTGCCACATTAGCATTCAAACGATGCAACTGCAAACGAACACTGTTATCATTGTTATCATTATTCAGAAAACTGCCATCAGTTAAAATAGTAGCACGGATATTATCTGAAAAAGAATGAAAAATTATTTTGTAAATAACATTTTTGTAGATTTTTTTTAAACACAAAGGAGTCTAAAGGGACAAGTGTTTGTCTCTTCACTGTCTTGACCTACCAATTGTTATATTAAAAGGTCCTTTAGGCACCAATCTTAAGCCACCAAATTTAACATCAGCCTTAAACTGACCATCAGCCTTAAGTTGTTTTAATTCTAAACCGATTTTCACCACAAAACCATTTTTAGTGAAATTGCCCAAAAACGATTTGATTTGTAGATCAGAAATGCCATTAATTTGCATGTTCTTGATGAGCAAACCGCCCTGTACACCATCATTGGCATAACGGAAAATGCCACGTCTATAAAAATAGGGATCAATGGAACTCAAACCATACTCTGGTAGGCCGACCTAGAAAATACATACGGAAGCTTTATAAATTAAAGAAATTATTTAAATTATTTTCTCTTACCTTGAGTTCAGGTATGATTAGAGTCATTAGCTTTTTAATGCATTCATTTTTGTTGGGATCGCTTAGGGAACAAGGAGTAATTTGCAAATCTCTACCTATAAAAACCCAAAAAAAAAGAATTTTATTAAATTCTTCGCAAAACACCACATGACTTAAGAGTTTTACATTCTTTAACCCTGGCTAATCAAAAGACTTAAACCACAAACTTGTTACTTTTATTTAATGCTGTTTCTCTTCTCTTACTCTCTCATCAGATTGAATTAAAATCTTATCCCTTTGTGAACACACACATATAGGTAAATACCCTCCTATTGTGTTTTATTATTGTTTTTATTATTTCATTTCAAACTTCTTGTTTTTCCTAAACCAACAATTTATTGCAGCCCCTGACCTTTAAACAAAAGAAAACCTTTTTTTAGTTTTATTAATTTTTTCTTAAACCTTTTGTACTGTGTTTATTCGTTACATGGTCAATATTTGAAAGTTATTCATTGTGTAAATTTAATAATGCTGCCCTAAAGGTCATTGTCATCATTATGGTTTTAATAAAAGCTTTTTTTGTAACGTTTTATAAAATTGAAAGTTGTAGTGACAGAAATTATTAAATAAAGTAAAGTTATAAAAGTAAACAGGTCTTAAACAAAAGTGATGATAATTACATTTTGGTAGCTACATTAAAAAAAATATATTTTCCCACATAGACAATCTCAAAAATATTGCACTAATATTATAAAATAAAAAGGTTATTACAAAAGTCAAAAGCTTAAACATAACTCATCATCCCAATTTTGTTTTAAACTAAAAAAAAATTTTACAAAATATCAACAAAAAATTTCACTAACAAAATTACAAAAAATAAAATAATAAAAATAATATTTTTTAATATTTTTTTAAAAATAACTTTTTAAGCATAAATTTTATTCACTTACTAATTTAATACGAAATTAGCATTTTTCTAAAGGTTTACTTCTGCATTAAAATTTTGTTTTTATTGATATTGTAAATTTGTAAAAAGTTTACGATAAAATTAAAATAAATACTAATAATGATTTTTACCCAAATTCAAACAAATACAAAAATAGCCTTTTATTTGTGTTTTCATATGGTATTTCAATATTATTGCTGGCAATAGTGTAATTATTTTAATATTTTACGATAAACCAAAAAACCAGAAAAATATTTCCCACTTTTAAATAAATTTTGTGTTTAAAAGCTAAATATGTAAATATGTAAAATATGTATTTTTTTAATTTTTAATTTTTATTTTATTTAATTTTTTTTTTTTGGATTAAACTTTTTTTTAATTTTTGTTAAATTTTCAAATCATAAAATTTTTCAATGTTTTGTTAAATTTGAAATTAGGCTTACACTTTATATCTCACATGCCACCTTAATTTTTTCTGTATATAAGCTTAACGTACTTAAAAAAATTACGATAAATTAAAAACAACTAAACTAGATGCTATTTAACTAATGTAAAAAAAAAACTTTAACTGGTATTGTATTTAAGCTATTGCTTGATGTTAATCATATTGTAAGAAAGTCAAAATTTTACGATAATGTTTGAAAAATATATTTTTTTTATTTTCGTGAACTCAAATTTAAAATTTTCAATAGTCGCTGTTAGAAAGGCTCCGCTTTCAATAGCATAAATTTACACAAAAAAAAATTAAGTTTTGTAGCTTTAAGAAAAATTTTTAGTCTTACATTGTCAACATATCGTAAATTGAAAATAACAACTTGTTTTATAAATAAAAGTTTTGTTTTTATAAAATCCGAAATTACAAACTTTGAGATTTAATATTTTAAAAACAAATTATTCGTTTTTAAAATTTTTATAATAGCTACAAAATTTACGATAATATTTATAAAATTAATATATAAACCAAAGTTCATAATTTTTAAATGCTGCCATAAAGCAGCATTTAAGATAATTACCAGCAGCATAATTGAATTATCAAACTATTTATAATAATTTAAAATGAACAAGTTATTTAATAGCTAAAAAGCTTACGATATTATTTGTTTAAATTATATTAAAAAATTTAAATTTAAACCGAAATTTTTACTTTTTGAGTGATGCTATTATGTTAAAAATTCAGAAAATTATAAATGTTATTTATTTAATTTTTTTTAATTTTTTTTTTTAATTTTAGTTTCAATTGATAAACTATTTATAACAATTTTTCAGAAAATTAAAATAAAATCACCATAACTTTAATAAATAAAATTTATATTTTTTTGTAAAATCCGAAACTAGCATTTTTTATGCTTAATATTCTTTACAAAAAGTATAATTTTTTTAAATTTATTTCATAGCTAAAAAGCTTACGATATTGTTTATTATATTTAAATTAAAATTAAATACTTTAAATATAAATTCATACTTTTACTTTTACTACTATTAATTTTAAAACTGTAATTTTTTTTATTTAATTTTCTTAACTTTTTTAAATTTTAATTTCAATCGATAGATCGTTTATAATAATTAAAATGATCATCATTTATTTAATAAATAAAACTTGTATATTTTTGGAAAATCCAAAATTAATATTTTTTAGCTTAATATTTTATATATAAAAATTTCTTTTTTTTTAATTATTTCATAGCCAAAAAGCTTACGATATTATTTATTAAATTTAAATTAAAAGCTTTAAATATAAATTGAAATTTGTATTTTTTAAGCACTGCTATTACTTATAAAACTTTTGAAATTATAACTGGTTTTTAGTTAATTTTCTTAACTTTTTTAAATTTTAATTTCAATTGATAGATCGTTTATAATAATTAAAATGATCATTACTTATTTAATAAATAAAATATTTTTGTAAAATCCGAAATTAGTATTTTTTGTGCTTAATATTTTGTATATAATTTTTCTTTTTCTTAATTTATTTTATAGCTAAAAAACTTACGATACCATGTATTAAATTTTAATTCAAATCCTAAAATTTTGTAAATATTAACCGAAATTTTTACTTTTTTAATGCTGCCATTTTTTATAAAATTTATAAAATTAAAACATTTGGTTTTTAATTTTATTTTATGATCTTACAATATTGTTTTGAAATATCCATTTAAATTGGCCCAGTTAAAATACCTAACCCTTATTTATTTGGTATCATTTAAATGGAATTT
The DNA here is from genome assembly GCA_030448955.1 of Trichopoda pennipes. Classification (NCBI taxonomy): domain Eukaryota; kingdom Metazoa; phylum Arthropoda; class Insecta; order Diptera; family Tachinidae; genus Trichopoda; species Trichopoda pennipes. The sequence goes on from JASKUP010000002.1 coordinate 9,409,152, forward strand.
GCATTTACGTTGGATGCAGCAACTTCTACAACTATTTGCTTCTGTTGATATAATTAAGTTAATATTGATTTAGTTAAATATTTATTCTGATTTTTAACGCCTTAATTTAAAGTCGTTATTTTTTTATGATGTGCACATAGACATGACACCAATAGATTTTTTTTTTTTGTTTTAATAATAATTTTATTTTATGGTGTCTAATTTAATAGTGACTTTATTCATGTGTCTTAATGAAAAAAAAGAAACCATTATAATATTGGCCAAAAAATGTTAATTGCTTTTGCACAAATTTAGTTTAGTAAACTTTAACTTAAAATAAACTGCAGCACAATTTGATTGGGGTCAAGATCAAAAAAATTATCTAAATAGTTCACATTGTGTTAAGCACAAAGAAATAAAGAAAACATTTCATAACGAAATTCCTCATATTGAAAAACATAATAATAACAGTATTTTAAGCATTTTAATGCTTTTTATCTGTTTGAATATAATTTTTGCTATTACAATTTTAAAAGAGATTTAAAAAAGGAAGCTTCATCACATACTATTTTATTTCATTACACTTTCAAAAGAGCTGTTAATATGCCAAGCTTTAAGTTCAGTCAAATCTCAATTCAAAGGTTAATTTTTCTGAAACAGTTCATTATTTCATTATTATTCTATAATAACTGCCCTTTAACTGCTTAACAATCACGGATTTTAAGTTAAAAACAAATTATAAATTTCTCATACCACCCTCGTAGCTTAAAAACTGTTAATTTAAAAAAATAATTGAAACTTACTGAACAATGTAACAATAAATTATAAGACTTAAGTAACGAACTTTTCTTTTTTACAAGACGGGCGAATTAACAGCGAAGTTTGTCTCTTAAGTCTTTTGTGTTGTACCTAAATTCAATCAAATATATTTCTTTCTTGATTTTTTTTAACAATTATTTCAATGCAAAATATATTATTATTATTTGTTTTGACTTTGAAGGTTACAAATGTGTATAAATTGAGAAATTCATGTAAATTTCATCAGCGTAAATATGTGTGGTCAGTCAGTCAGTCAGTTGGTCAGTGGCTGTTGAAATTTAATAATGTTGGCAATCTCAATTAACACTTGTTATTAAACAGTAAGTTTTTATTTAAGTGTTAAAACAAACATTTTTCTTTTAATTTTTATATAGAGCTAAAACTTTATAAAAGAGACATTTAAGAAGTGTTCATTTAAAAACCGGAATAAATCGCAAGATTCACTTATCCTTTTCCCCAACATTTGTGGCCGAATATCGGCAATATTTCAGCAAATGTTGGATGTTAATTTACATGTTCGAAACGTGACACTATGTGATTACGAAACGTTTTCTTCAATAAATCAACTGGAGCACAATCTGTATTGCACATGCTGCGTCGTCTTGTGGAAACCGCAGCTTCTGAACATCATGATATTCAATTGATAAACGAAGGCGGTGGCCAGCAATACTATTAAAGGATTATGGACCAATAGTTCCATCAGCAGTTTTACGTCTGTTTTGTTTGCCAATGACGTATCCATTTAAACAAACCTGAGCTTCACCACTAAGCAAAATTCACTTATAAAATACGCAACGGGTATTTAGAATAGCAATACAGAAAAGCTGAGAAAATGGCCGCCAGTAAAAAAAAGTGTTAAATTGCTATACCTCCATAACACAACAAAATATCCGACGGTATGCAATGCTAATTTTATAAGGAAAACTTTTCAAGAGAAGAAATGTTGGTCATTCCTATTCATAGACGTTTCGCAAGCATTCGACCAAATCTGGCACGAGGGTTTAATATATAAACTGACACAACACCTGCCATTTAACACTCAAGTTAACCTGAACCAATTGCTGCAGATATTTCCACAGAGCCATATCTTGGATCAGTCTTTTAAATATATACTTCGGATACCCCCCCCCCCAAGAGCACATTGATATGTTTTAATGGAAATCCATCATCACTAAATGTTTCAACAAGGGAAAACGGGAGCCCAGTCTCCTGAAGGCTAGAGCAAAGAGTCAACTGGAAGCTTCACATTATTTCCACGGGAATCATTAAGCCCCAGAGTTCAGCTTTTTTACTTTTTAGCTTTTCAGCTGTTCTCTGGCTGATGATTGAGGTTGCCTCTTCGGAAGTATCATGGTGGTTGTGGTTTCACGGCCCATATTGATTAAGGGGCCAGGATCATCTCACCTTTACTGAGGACATTGGGTGAATGATCCTGATCCAGTGAGCATGCTTGTCATGTGTTCTGGACCAGGAGTTGGTTAGTCTTCTAACTTTGAGGCAAGGAGTAGGGATTAGCGGCCCTGCTTTGAAACCTCCGAAATGGCAACTAGGCTATAAATTAGACTTCGGCTTTCTAGGGTGCGGCGAAGGCATCATACCACCCAAGTTGTTTGACTACCGTCGAGTTATGGCATACACACGCCAGGTACCGACGTAAATCTTATCACACATGTACTTTAGACATCACCTCCGAGGGCACATTGATATATTTTGACGGAAATCCACCATCATTACATGTGTCTTCGGGGGTAAAAGGAAGCTTAGTCCCCTAATAGGCTTGCAGGAGCCAACTGGACAATCCACTATATTTCCACGGTAATCAGTAAAGCCCCAGAGTTCAGCTACTTGTCTTTTTTGCCTTTTAGCTGTTCTCTGACTGATTATTGAGGTCGGCCCTTTGGGAGTATCGTGGTGGTTGTGTGTTTCGAGGCCCTCATTTGAGTTTGTGAGTCGAATCATTCACATTGACCACAATGAATGGTCCAGGTCCAGTCAGCATGAATGCCGTCGTGTTCTTAAATTATATTAAGCTTCATGCGTTCTGGATCAGGAGTTGGAAAGTCTCCAACTTTTCAGCAAGTAGTGAAGGCTGTGGCCTGCTTTGGGCTTTTGAAGTTTGCAATTAGGAGTGACCGGAGGATTTACGTATCTAAAGGCCTTCTAGGGCGAGGATGACGCTACATTTTATCCACAGTGGTATGATCCAACATCTGATTATCGCTTACACAACTAGGTACAGATGTAAATCTTATCACGTACGTACTTCGAACATGACAATATTCACGACGTTTCTGAGCATCCACAATAGCTCACAGGAATATTCCCCATATATCCAGTCTAGAAAGATGGCTTCAGCAATCCATCCATATTGCTTTCTCATTACACACAAGAATCGTAGCCTATGAATCAAATTAATGACCAAGTGGTTCACATGAAAGCCCCTTAAAGATAAGTTGACTCAATTAAAATTCAATTAAAAGTGACTCACATATACGGGCTAATTGGTAGAAACTCTATTATTAAATTAGACAGCAAACTACTCATATATAGTTCCATTTTGAGGCACTGCTTTAGCCTCGAACATCGATAGAGTTTAGAGGCGGCAGCATAAAGTTCTCCGCACGATTACAGCTGCTCGCCGATATGTTCAAAAGTTCGCTAATTCACAATGATCTAAACGTGCCTAGGGTAAGAAGGGAGATTTTAAAACATGTGACGTCATACATAAAGAGACTCGAAATCCACTACAACATTCTAACTGAACGTGGTCACACTCGCCTGAAAAGAAGTGTCATTCTTGCTCTCATCCAAGAAGTGAGATGAGCGCCATTTGAAGCAGCTATATAGAGGGAAGTAAATTTTGGTCTAGTATCGGCTGGACTTAGAAAGAAAGTAATGATGAAATAAAATTTTAGATTTAAGATTTGAATACCTATTGTTGTTGTTGTTGTGCAAGAAAGTATTACAATAAAGAAAACTAATAAAAGTGTCTAACAAAAAATATTTTAAGCAAATAAAAATTATTTATTTGTGTGTTTGTGAATTTATCACATTTTCTTCTTACATTCAAAAACCTTTTATTTTCAATAACTGACTCATTTATTTAACTTTAGGCAGCACTAAAAACTCAAGCACAAAAGAATTAAATAACACAAAAAATCTTCATATCACATGCCTTTACAAAAGCTCTGGCTTTAAAACTAACAAAACGCTTGTTGAAGATTTTAAACGTTCAAATGGTTTGATTGTTTGTTTTTTACTTTTAAATATTTTTATTGCATTTTGTTTTCATTTTCGTTTGTTTTATTGAACGAAAAAGTGATAAAACAGTTCAAAACTGAATACTGATAACTGACCTACATCAATTCGTTTTGTGTTTTAAAAAAAAAACATTAAAAACTTAAAAAAATTATTTATTTTTGTTTTTTTTGTCTGTTTGCCCAGTTTATTGTTAGCTAATGGTCTATTGTTTCCAAGTAGTTGTATACTTTGGTGTATTGTTGTGTTAATGACTTAAACTCAGCTGTTTATGATTATTATTTTTTAGTAAAACCATTACAACATGAAATAGTTTGTAAAAGGGTTTTTCCTCAAAAAAAATTTGCTTTAATATTTTTTAGTTTAGGCTTGTTAAATGCTCCATACAGTTATTCAATTATTTAAAAATATGTATACAAAAAAAAATTAATTTTAAAAAAATTTTTAAAAATTGTGTAAAAAAATTATTTTTTATAAGTGTAAAAATTTATTTTTCTTAAAATTGTGAAATATGAAATTAGCTTTAAATATTATTTTTTATATCAATATTAAATTTTTTTACCCAAGGCTTTATAAGACCTTAAAACTTTTACGATAAAGTGAAATACCATACAAACACTATTATTTTTATAAATTTAAATAAATACGAAATTTTTGCTTAATTTAGGCTTTAATATGGCATATTAAAAATATTTTTATTCATAGTGCAAGTAAGTTTAAATTTTACGATCAAATCTAAATAAGTTAAAAACTCGTATAATTTTTATTAAACAAAAATCGAAATTGTTATTAAGTTTTTATTTTTATAAGCCATACAAATCTTTTTACTATCGCTATTACAAAAGCAATAAAAATTTACGATAAAGTTTTAATCAAGTTATTTATTTTTTATATTTTGTAGACTTAAGCTTTAGAGTATTTTATACAAAATGACTTTAAGATACAATAAAAACTAAATTTTATGTACTGCGTTCACACATTAGTTTTAGATTTTTTATTTAAAGTTCATTAATTAATTTTTTAATTTTATTTTTTAACTTGTGCATAAAACTTTATTACTGTTAGTTAAAAGATTGTAAATAATAATTATAGGTGATTGACCTTTTAGTATTTTGTAAATAATTTTTTCTTCAAGCTTAAGATCTTTAACAAACATGTTTGAAATTTAGAAAAAACTGTAGTTTTCCTCGAGATGCCACCCAATGGTGTGGTGAAATAATGAACAAAAAACAAAATTCGACCTTGTGCTTGAAGGAAATATTATTTTTAAAAGATTGTAAAATTTTATGTTCAAGCACATTTTAAATATCTTAATAAAAATAAAACATTATCACTGTGTTATTATTTATCGTAAACTTTTATAATAGTTTTGATATCATTACCGATTAGTTAGTTAAAGTATATAAAAGTTTTAATTTTATATTAATTTTGGATTCTTGTTTTTATTTTAATTTTTTAATTTTAATGTGTTTTAGTGTTATCGTAAGTTTTTTTAGTACTACCAATGACTCAACTAACAAAATGTATATACCATATGATATATAATATAAAATTTTAATTTTGGCTTACATTTTTATAAGCTATTTTATAAAAGAATGCTTATTTATAATATATATAAATTAATATCGTATATGTTTATATTATTAATTTCAACAGCGTAGCATTTTTTAAAGCATATATATACTTTGATTGAATTTTAAATTTGTTTTATCGTTTTTGCTCTCTTTTTTTAGTTTTGTTTTTTTTTTTGCAATTTTATCGTAAGTTTTTAATGCATTTTTAATAGTTCTGTAAAAACAATTTTTATGCCATATTAAAAGTAAAATAAAATACTAATTTTGTATTAAATTGTTTTCTTAAAAAAGTGTATGTATATTTTTCTGATCGTAAATTTTTTTGAAATATTTAATATTAATAATTAAGGATAGTTAACAAGAAGTATCTTAAAGCATATAGAAACTATTTATTTTGAATTTTAATGACTTGTTTTATATTTTCTTACTCTTTTCAAATTTATCGTAAATTTTTAAAGTATTTTGAGTAGTAGAAAATAGGAAATTTATAAGGCATATAAAGAACTTAGCATAACACTTATTTTGTAAAAAATTTTTTGGAAATTTTATTTTTGTTTTATAATTTATTTTATTTATCGTAATTTTTTTTTAGTTAATATCGCTTATATAAAAATTGTGTGATTATAAATAGAGTTATGCGTAAACTTTTTAGTTTTATTAAATTTTATAGTTTTTTTTCCTCTTATTTTCATTTTATTACGCTTTGTAATTTTATCGTAAATTTTTAATGCTTTTTAAATAGTTCTGCAAAATAAAGTTTTATGCCATATGACAATTAAAATAGCATATTAATTTTGTATTAAATTTTTTTTTTTTAATAAAATGTTTAACAAATTTTCTTGATCGTAAATTCTTTTAAATCATTAAATATTAAATATTAGGTATTGTTACCCAGAAGTTTTTAAAGCATATTTTAAATTTTCATGAATTAATTTTTTTTACTATTTCCAAATTTATCGTATATTTTTAAGGTATTTGGAGTAGCTGAAAAAAGAAGATTTATGCAGCATTTAAAAGCCTTAAAATAACACTTATTTCGAATTAATTTTTTTTTTAGAAAAATTTTTTTTTTAATTTTCATTTTTGTTATATCGTTTTTTTCTTTTTATTCAAATTTCCTTTTTTTTAAATGGCTTACACAAAGATTATTTAATCACGAGAAATAGATAAATTTTTTAGTTTATTATGTATTTGATAAAAGGATTTTTCTTTTTTTTATTTTTAAATTTATCGTAAATTTTTAAAATACTTTTAATAAGTGATTAAAAAAATTTTGTATGCCATTTGAAAGCTACTAGCAAATGGTAATTTCGTTTTTTTTGTATTGATGTTAAAATATATATTTTCATGGTAATTTTAAGAGATCGTCAATTTTAAGTGTAATTAAGACATTTAAAAAATTTTTTTCTGTTTATATATGAAAACTTAAGAAAATTGCTAATTACGGTTTTTTGTATTTTGCGTTTTTTTTCTATTAATTAAATAATATTTTTTTTTTTTTATTTAATCAGGGATGGAACTTTTTTTATGGAAATATTTTTTCTTTTTTTATTTATTTCTAAGCTGCTTATTGAAACACTGACTTTATTAAGCAAAAAAATAATGTGACTTGTTTTATGTTTGTGGTTTTTGGGTATTTACGTGTTATGGTTTATGGCCAATTTTATTAATTTTTATATTTTCCTAAGTGACACTCATAAATTTAAGCCGCATGTAAGAAAAACTAGTTTTATTTTATATTTTCCTTTTTGAGGGCTTTTAATAAAAAAAAAAAAGATTTTCTTTTTGGAGCATTTATTATGTGGCTTTTAGTTAACTTTTATGGCGCCAACTATAAACTTAAAGCACAGAAACTTGTTTTATGTTATAACAGCCATTAGAGTTTTCTTAACTTTTTATTTCCTTTCCAAAAAAAAAGTTTTTTTTTTTTAAATTATGTAAACATTTTTGGATTTCAAGTTCTTGTTTTTTGTAGAAAGAAATAAGGAAAAATCGAATATTTTTTATTTTATTACCATTTAAATTTGTGTTGCTGTTTAAACTGCTAACATTGTTGTTGGCGTCTGTTGTTTGTGAAAATGCTAACAAACTATCCACATTTAGCAAAGAAGCTGTTGATGTTGCAAATTCCTGAGCATTGGGCAATGTTGCTATAGCAGCTTTTGTACTTCCGATTATTGTTGTTGCAATAATTAGTAATTGCAACATTAATAAGTGCATTTTGTTGCTGTAATTATTTGTTGTTTTTTTTTTAATTTAATTATAAATTTTTACTTGCTTTATCACAAGAAAGGAAGTAATTTTATTATAATTATTATTATTTAACACAAACACTTTATTAAATTTTCTTTAGATTTTTTAGGCAGCTTGTTTCCTTATTTTTTAAAATATTTGTATATTTTTTCTTTATTTTTATTTTTTTTAATTTAACTTTTTTTAAAAATTTAATGTTTTAAAATTTCCTGATATTTTCTAATAAAATTGTTTTGGAATTTTTTTTTTTATGAAATTGCCTCAGTGCTCACTTTTCTGTGGCAAATCTTGAAATGTTGCTTTAACACGTTTATTTATAGGTTTTATACAACTTTAGCATAAAAGAAACCAAAAAAAAATAAATTAAAACTGTCGAAAAAAATATTTTTTTTGTGTAATTTGTTATTAGTGGTATGTCTGTCGGCTTAAAACTAAAAACTAAAGCATTATTGCAAATATATTTTTTGAACTTTAATAAATTCAAACTTAAGCTTCTTTCTTAACATAAAAGCTTTTTTTTGATAAGCTTTTAACTAACTACAAAACTACTTTGTCATTTAAACTGAATATTTAGATTTTTAAATCCCAATTTAAACGTTGAAGTCGTAAACTAAACTAAAATAAATTTTTCAAGGAAGTTTTTTTTTTTTTAAATTAACGGCTTAGCAATTTAACAAAATAACAGACCATTAAATATTTAAAATTTAAAAAGTCTAAAACACACAACATGTTTGTGTCTTAAGTCTTTTGTACAAACACACACTTGCATTGGTTCCTCTAAAGAGAGCCAACTCAATTTATAATAAATTTATTTATAAGTTTTCGTTAGGGGAAAAAACGGTTTGTAAAAGAGTAGCAAAAAAATAACGTAAGATTTTTGTGAAAAGTAAAAATCGAAAAAATTTTCTTAAACTGTCTTTAGACTTCAAATAAAATAAGGCAAATTCAATTTTATTTTATTTCCAATTTAGTTATGCCAATACATAAAGAGTTCCGCATACAAGTAAATCACCCTTTATTTAATTTTTAAAATTTTTTAAATATTTTTATAGCATTGTTAAGTGTACCCTAAGCAAATTTTTACACCACTAACTGATTTAAATTTGAAGGAAAGGCATTTTTTTAGTTCATATCGAAAAAATTTGCGATGTTGCAACATTTCTTTTCAATTCATTCCTAAAGCATAAACGAAAAAATCAAAAGGTTTTCCAACGCATTAGCAAGCCACATAGAGCTGACCATGTGAGAAGCATGGATTCTTCAAATTTAATTCACACACTAGCAACAATTATCCTTTGTATTTTGCTAATAGCTATAGCCATAGTAAGTTTCATCAGGAACAGCAAGCATTTGCATTCGAAAGGCATATCGGATTGGGGTCATTGGGGTATAAGCAAGCAGTACGTCTTTGAATTTGCAAAAAACATTGTTCATCATATTGTTGTCATTCTTTTCCGTCTTTGCCGGCTGCTTGTTCAGTGTGAACGCGAGCACTTTCGATCTGAAGACATCATCTCGTGTTCTAATCTGTACTGGTAAATCAGTATTTGGGCTTAGGTAGTTCTACTGTTAAGGTTTCATCTACTCATGTATTTAGAATGCCTGCCACCTGGCCGTTTATGCGGGGCTAATTGTTAATATTTTCGTCCTTTATTATTATCGAAGTAAGTGTGTCCTTCTAAAGGGTATTTTCCCTTTCTTCGAGTGTATGAATAGTTTTGGTGGTGTGAAAATTGTGTCTGAGGTGGTGTTTAGCTGTTCATTTGTAATGTCATCGTTAAAAGTTTTTGTTTTGTGGCACACCAGGTAGTTCCATAGATTTCAAAAATTCAACCGGGTAATTTACTTACTGACAGCTGTCAATGTGTATACTCTACAACGTGTATTTACCGTGTGTATTAAGTCAGCATACAGTATACGTACCGCACACGGTCATAGGCACCTACGTATTTGTTGTTGTTTTATTTAATCACAGGTTGTCAATAAAAGTCACTACTCACGAACGCGTCGACCGATTTTGTGCAAGCTTTAGATAAACCATCTACATGACCATACGAATAAACCCTAAACATAATAAACGATTTTGGTTTGACCGTTCGTGAGTTATAGGGTCCGCAATTTAACGTTTTCTTTTCAACTAGCGCTTATTTCGGGAATAGTAACACTTAACTCATGTTTGTTTTGACAGATAATTAGTTTTATCCTACCGCTGAACGAATATGGTTGTGTCTACGCTTGAACAACGCTGGAAATTATTGCGACATTGCTTGGAAAATCATGGAAATGTTGCAGAATGTATTCGGATTTTGGAAGAAGAGAAGCACAGTCAGCTCCGTATTTTCGTTATCTTGTGGAAAAAGTGAAGAAAGTGGCATCCTAATCGATAAACCAAAGCGTGAAAAGCTAAAAATAGTGTGTACACCCGAGAATATTTCTGCTGTGGCAAAAAGTGTGCGTGAAGCGCCATCAACCTCAAATTCACCGTCGTTTTCAACAATTGAGCCATCATTGAGACGAATTTTGCATAAAGGCCTTAGTATGATGCCATACAAAGTCCAATTGGTTCAGGAGTTGAAGCCAAGTGATCATCCAATACATTTTCGCTAAGTGGGCCTGCGATCGCCTTACCGCCGATTTTGCAAAAATAATCATCTTTTCAAATGAAGCTAATTTTGATCTTGGCGGGTATGTAAACAAGCATAATTGTCGCGTTTGAGCACAGAAAACCCGCACACATACATTGAAAAGCCGACACACCCAAAACGAGTCACTGTTTGGTGTGGTTTTTGGTGCAGAGGCATAATGGGCCATTTTTCAGAAGTGGCCGTTACAGTCAATGGCGATCGTTATCCATGTTGAACGCATTTTTGTTCACAAAAATTGAAGAGGACGATATTGGCAACATTTGGTTTCAACAGGACGGCGCTACGTGCCACACAGCCGAAGCTGTTTAATTTTGTTTATAGCATTCAAAACAAAAAAAAAGTTATTTGGCGGACCCTATATAAAGTCACAATACACTTGCAACAATTTTGTATACATATAGATAACTAAGCATCTTAGTAACTGTATTATTTAAAAGGTAAAAAAATTTGCTAAGTATAAAGATGAATGTCTATCGTAGACATGAACCCTTGAGTTTCTTTTATTATTAACACGGGTTTTATATTCAAGTCATAAGTTAAACAATCCACTACAAGAGAGGAAAGTTTTACTTTTTTTTTTAAATTAAAATATTTAATTCAATAATTACAGTTAATTTATAGATTTTATATGAATAATTTATTAAGATATTGTGGCAACAAAACGTTAAGCATCTTCATTAAGTATTTTGAGCGTAAAAGTTTTAATATGTGTAACAAATATTTCTTAAACATTCAAAAAACTTTAATTATACTGAACATTAGTGGCATGCAAATGAGCATATGTGACACGCATTTAATCGCCTGCAATTTTTGCACACACACACACACTTTAGTAAAGAAAATCAATTAAATTTATACTTTTGTAAGAAGAATAACTTGTTGATGTTTCTCAAATGTTTGCCCCACCTCACACATTTTTAATTTCTTATAATTTTAATAAAATTTGAATTTAATATTTTAAGCACGTTCAGCCTTGAATTTAAGTTGTTCTTTGAAGTTGGAAGTAAATAAATTTTAAAAAAAAGTAATTTTTTGAAATTTATTTTATTGCAGTAATAATAATATAAGTGTAATATACGAGGCAAGTTATAATTAAGTTGGCAAAACTTCGTCATCTCCTAACATCACAAATAAATAATGTAAGAATTTAATAAGAATTGTAAAAAGAAACAAAATTCAGCTGCAAAATATTTTTAACTATAATAATTCAGCTATCAAATATTGAAATTTAATGCTTAAATAAAAGAGATATCAAAAAAATTATATCAATAACTATCAAAGTTATTGAATTCAGCTTCAATTTATCTTAAAATACACAAAATTATAAAAATTATACCTATAACTATTAAAAACTTTAATTCAGCTGCAAATTATCTAATTCAGCAATAAAATGATATGCCATTTTTTATTTTATTTAACCCACCATTAAAGATTTGAACAGTAAATAACTATAAATTCAAAAGCTAACCAATTCAGCTTACGGCATACAAAAATATGTATACAAAAAAATCAAAAAAAATATCAAAAGTACTACAAAATTAAGCTTTAAAATATCCCTACAATCTCAAATTTATTAATATTATGAAAAAAACTGTTCATAACTTTAATTCAGCTGCAAATTACCTAATTCAGCAATGAAAATATATGCCATGTTTTATTTTATTTAACCCACCATTAAAGATTTGAACAGTAAATAACTATAAATTTAAAAGTTAATCAATTCAGCTTACGGCATACAAAAATATGTATACAAAAATTCAAAAAAATTATCAAAAGTACTACAAAATTAAGCTTTAAAATACCCCTAAAATCTCAAATTATTTAATATCTGTTAATAACTTAAATTCAGCTGCAAATTACATAATTCAGCAATGGAAATATATGCCATTTTTTATTTTATTTAACTTACCATTAAAGATTTGAGCAGTAAATAACTATAAATTCAAAAGTTAATCAATTCAGCTTACAGCTTATAGAAATAAAAATAAAATTTTTATTTTATTTCTTTTTACCAAAAGTACTACAAAATTAAGCTTCAAATTGTCCCTAAAATCTCAAATTTATTAATGTTACAAAAATAACTGTTTACAACTTTAATTCAGCTGCAAATTACCTAATTCAGCAATGAAAATATATGCCATTTTTTATTTTTTTTTAACTTGCCATTAAAAATTTGAGCAGTAAATAAATGTAAATGCAAAAGGTTAATAATTCAGCTAAATAAATATTAAAAATATATAAAGAAACAAGCTTATTTTGGCTTTTTGTAACCAAATGTGGCGAAAGTTTGCTCACGCAACCAAAAAAAATTTGAAATAAATAAACATAGACCTTAAAAACTAAAAAAATTATTCAATTTTATTATTATTCTTCAAATTCAGCTAAGAAAATTGTAATTCAGCTAAGCAAAAAAATACTTCTAATAAAAACCATATGTACGCAGATAGTTTTCGTTTAAAATAATTCCAATTCAGCTAGGTTTATTCAGCTTATTGCTATCAATTGTCATCAATTTTATCACACAAAATAAAAATCCAGGGATGTCCACTATCCAAATTGATTTAAATTTTAAACTGAAAAATTAAATTAAAAATCAGGCGACCGTTGGGGCCAATCAACATCACCATTTCTTGAAATAACTTGTTGTGGAAAGAGGTCTCGCAGCAATTCCATTGTAATTTTGGCTGTATGCGATGTGGCACGATCTTGTTGGTACCAAATTTTAATCAAGCCCAAAGCATGCAGTTGTGGCGTTAAAAAGTTTTCAATTATATCTCGATATCGCTTTCCATTCAGTAAGGTCCAATGATTGCTTCAGACCAAATTAGACATCAGACTGCCACTTTTAATTCCCCCCGGGGTCACATTATAAGTCTTTATGCATCACACAACCATCTAGACTTGTGTTTTGCGGGGTAAAAAGGAGCCCAGTCCCCTTAGGCAACTGGAAAATCCACTATATTTCCAGGGGAATCAGTGAAGCCCCAGAGTTCCGCTCTCTTTAGGTATTTAGCTGTTCTCTGACTGATTATTGAGGTAGGCCCTTCAGGAATATCGTGGTGGCTGTGTGTTTCGAGGCCCCCGTTTAAGTTTGTGGGTCGGATAATTTATTTTACTTTCCAGGTCCAATGTGTATGAATGTCGTCGTGTTCTTAATTATACCCCCCGGGGGCACATATATATGGTCTTTATAGAACTTCGACTATTAGACACAGTGCAACTGGAGGAAAAAGGGAGCCCAGTCCCCTGAAGTCAGCAGGGGTACAACTGGAAATTCCACTTTATTTCCACGGGAATCAGTGACCCGCAGAGTTCCGTTATTTGTCTCTTTAGACACTTAACTGTTCTCTGGCTGATTATTGAGGTTGGCCCTTTATGGGAGTACCATGGAGGTTGTGGTTCGCGGCCCCATAAGAGTATAATGGTTATTATGGTGGCCGGGATCATCTCACTGTTAATGACACCCTAAGTGAATGATCCAGTCCAGTGAGCATGCTAGACATGTGTTCTGGACAGGAGTTGGAAAGTCTCCAACTCTTAAGCAAGGAGTGATGATATGCAGCCCTGCTCTGGAATCATCGAAGTTGCAACTAGAAAGTTCTGTTGCATAGAATTATGGCTTCGGCTTCCTAGGACGAGCATGACGTTTCAAATTATGCAGTGGTTTGGTCCACCATCTGATTAAGGCTTCATGACCAGGCGCGGATGTATCACACAGAATCACACATTTGTTCTTAATTATATTAAGCTTCATGCATTCTGGACCAGGAGTTGGATAGTCTCCAACTCTTCAGCAAGAAGTGAAGGCTGCGGCCTACTCCGGGCTTTTGAAGTTGCAACTAGGAGTGGCCGGAGGATAAACGTATCCGAAGGCCTTCTAGGGCGAAGATGACGCTACATTTCATCCACAGTGGTAATGATCCACCATCTGATTAAGGCCCACGCAACTATTAATGGATGGAAAGGTGACTTTTGAATAATTTAAGAGTTTCCCATGCCCAAGGATCGACTATTCAGTTAATTCGCAATGAAAATGTGCCTCGTCACTCATTATGATTTTTTGATGAAAATCAGGGTTGCCATAGGCAAGGTGTAACATCTTATTGGTATATGTTCGGCGTAAATAGTCTTGCGGAAGAAGCTCTTGGGTTAACTGAATCTTATATGAAGATAACTGCGAATCCTTGTGCAAAATTCTGACCAAAGTTGTTCTTTAAAGACCAAGTTCCTGAGTAAGGCGTCGAATTGAGGTTGATGGATTGTTTTGAACACTTTCTTGAGCAGCAGTAATGTTTTTAGCCGATCTTGCAGTACGTTGTGGTCCATGCTAGGGCCTATCACCTACCGACCTTCACTACACGATAAATAGTGTGATTTGTTGGCACGCTGTTTCTCCCAAAAATTTCACGTAACTTTCTCATCGTCACAGTAATCGCTGATTGATTTTGATAAAATGTTTTAACGATTAAAAGCCGTTGGTTTACCGAATATTTTTCCATAATAAATTGGCCACGTGTCTACTTCACGACTGCCTAATATGATTTGTCAAGATTAATGGTTACCAAGATGGCAGCAAAACGAAGTATATCTTCCCTGCGGACACCATGTATTTAAGCGTTTTTTCTCCTTTTATTTGAGCGGTTTTTTCGTTTCTAATCTTTTTTGCAATTTTAGGAATTTCTAGAGTCTTTCTTTTGTATTGAATTTCAATATTCTCGGGAAGCGACTGAGAGAGCCATGATAGTCGTTACAACCAATTGCTAGATGGCATCGTTTATGGTTAGAACTAGGTCTTCGGCTGATCGCCTTCGAACCTCTAACCTTCGTTCTTGATTACAGAAAACATTTTTGGCAATTGTTTTTGTTTAAGTTAGTCTTAGGACCGTCGAAGAATTTAACCTCTCTAGAGTAGTAGAGGTAATTAACGCGCCTGTTGCCTTCCTCAGATGTGACAGCCGTTTATCAGGTTCCCTTTCCGGAAGCGAACCATGATTCTCCGTTAGTTGTAGCAACTGTGTTAGCTTAAGTTAGTATTACGACGGTCTAAGAAATTCACCTCTCGCATCGTAATTCTTATGCCCCCAAACTGCTTACCCTCCAATAGGTCCTTGTAAAAGAATTTAAAGTTTACTCATTCCAATTACAGGTCTTCTATTGTTATTTTTCGTCAGTAACTCCACGGGCTGAGAGTTGGTAAATTACGCGCCTGCTGCCTTCCTTAGATGTGGTAGCCATTTCTCAAGCTCCCTCTTCGGATTCCCCTTTATCCGTAGCAACCCAAGTAGTTCTAGATACTACCAACAAAAGTTGGTAGGTCAGACATTTTAAAGATCTGTCGCCGGTACGAGACCACGTGATCAAATTAGAGGTCAACTGTAATAACGATCTTGCGATCGCTTGGTCCCAAGGCGCGAACTTATGAGCTTGATAAGTAGGGAATTTGACTTAACTTCGTCTTTTATGCTCAGTAGAAATTTATCACCTGCCTAAACGTCAAAAATCAAATGTCACAGTAAAATTAGAAGAAAATTTTAATTTCAATATATTTAAAATTACAACAAAAATAAGAACATTCAGCGCTGAAAATGCATTGTTTTTGATTTCCATTTTCGTTTAACTTTCCATTTGGAAAAAATCAAATGGCACCAGAGCCAGGGCTGCATTTAGAACATTCAGCATGACGGGCAGCCAGCTGTTACGTGTTTCTAACAACACAACATTGAACAGATCACGCGAATATTGATTGGCCACATTTATAACGATGTCATCTGTAATAAACGATTATAGAAAACCAAAAAAAAAACGAATCAATTTCAAACTCACTTAATCTTTGGTCAGGAAATATCCCAGTTGCATTCACTTTTGAATCCTTTAAAGAGGTCGTGGCATTACTTTTTGTAAATTCTAAAAATGTATGATCGTCCTTTCTAAAAATCACACCCAAACTTAACAGGTCAATGTCTAAGGCCTTAATGGAAACATTGAAATCACCTCTTGGTCTGACTTTCACATTATTTACGAGCATATCGCCTTTATAGGAACCAATTACAGACACTTTTGGTATCGCAATATGTAAACGTGCCTTGAATTGGTGGGCTTGTTTAAGAAAATCGATTTTTTTAAATTTTATCGTAGTCAAACCATAAACCAGGGCGTATCGTATTGTTATAAAGCCGTTAAAGGGTCCACTATTATACTGAAAAGCTGTGGCGTTAAAATAAATAGGATCCAAGGGATTGATATCGTGTGCCTTGTTGCCATCCTTAAGTTTTGGCACAACTTTGGCCAACACTTGTCTTAAGCACTGGCCAAAGAACTTCTCACAGTTTTCAAAGTCATCCACTGCAATGAGAAGTTAATAACAAAAAAAATTTAGTTTTTATTCGATTAATCGAATAATTTTCAGACGAGAATCAATCTTTCGTACAAAATTACAATTTAATAATTTTTTTAAAAATTTTCGCATTAAGTCGAAATATAAAAATGATATTTTGTTATTAAACAAAATTAACCGATTATTCGAGTAACTGTTATTCACAATAGCAAACCCTTTTTGAAATGAAATCATTCTATTATTTTACTTATTTATTTATTTTGCTTTCAATAAACAAATTTTATAATTTTTTATTCGAATAAAATTTGTTTATGCGTACCATTTTTATTCGAATATTTTTTTTTTAAATTAACCGATTATTCGATTAACTACTATTCATAATAGTAAACGTTTTTTTAAAATGAAATCATTCTATTATTTTACTTATTTATTTATTTTGGTTTCAACAAACAGATTTATTTTCTAATTTTTTATTCAAATAAAATTTGTTTATTCGTACCATTTTCATTCGAATAATTTTTTTAATTAACCGATTATTCGATTAACTACTATTTATAATAGTAAACGTGTTTTTAAAATGAAATCAATTTATTATTTGACTTATTTATTTATTTTGCTTTCAACATTTTTATTCGAATAATTTAAAAAAAAATTAACCGATTATTCGATTGAATAATAGATTCATAATAGCAAACGGTTTTTAAAATGAAATCATTCTATTATTTTACTTATTTATTTATTTTGCTTTCAACAAACAAATTCATTTTATAATTTTTTATTCGAATAAAATTTGTTTATTCGTACATTTTTATTCGAATAATTTTTTATAAAAAAAAATTAACTGATTATTCGATTAATCATTATTCATTATAGCAAAAGCTTTTTGAAATGAAATCATTCTTTGCTTTCAGCAAACAAATTTTATAATTTTTTATTCGAATAAAATTTACTCGTACTATTTTTTTACTCGTACTATTTTTATTCGAATAATTTTTTAACAATTTACTAAAATTTATTGCATTTTCATTAAATTAGTAAAAGAGCCAAAATTTATTTTATTCCATTACTCGAATAAAATATTATTCGAAAAATATTTAATTCGATTATTTAACAATTTTTTATTATAATTCTAATTCTATTAGAATTATATTTTTTTACGTATTTTTTAACATGATTTTTTTCAATGTATAAATTAACCCTCACTTATTTCAGTAAAAAAAATATTCGATTAATCGAATACTCTTTATTTCAAAGTTTACCCTGCTTTTTTAATTTAAAAATAATTCGTAAAAGCTTTTAAAATAAATTTACATTATTATTTTACTTTAAAGTGTTTGCCACGCAACAAACTTTAATTTCCCATAAGACGAATAATTTTTAATCGAATATAAATGCTACTAATTTCTATGAAAAAAAAGGAAATATTTTTTTAAAGATTTTTAACTTATAATTTTTTCGCTGTATAAATTTCAATTTCACTCATTCCAGAAAAAAATATTCGATTAATCGAATATTCTTTGTTTTAACATTGATCTAATGTTTTTAAAATTAAAATAGTAAATTTGCGTATAAATTTCAAACGTAAACTTACATTCCATTGCATTTTAAGGCATTTGTCTGGATATAAATTTTACTTTTACAATAAAGCAAATAATTTTTAATCGAATACAAACGCTACTAATTTTTGTAAAAAAATATTATTTTATATCTAATTTTTTAATATTACTTTATTTAATGTATAAATTTAAATTTCATTAATTTAAAAAAAATATTCTATTAATCGACTACCTGTCATTTTAACAGGAATTTATCACGCAATAATTTTTAATTGTCCATAAAGCGAATAATTTTTAATCGAATATAAGCCCAACTAATTTCTGTAAAAAATACTTAACTTGTAATTTTTTCAGTGTATAAATTCGGTTTGACTTATTTCAGATAGAAATATTCGATTAATCGAATCTTCTTTATTTTAACATTTACCAAGTATTTTTAAAATTAAAATTTTAGGTTTTTGTAAAAACTTTAAAAGCGAACATCTAAACATTACCCTTTGTCAGGATATAAATTTTAATTCCCCCATAAAGCAAATAACTTTTAATCGAATATAAACCCTAAAAAAAGGTAAAATTTTTTGGACTATTTTTGACTTATAATTTTTTTGGTTTATTAATTTCAACTTCATTCATTCTAAAAAAAAATTATTCGATTAATCGAATATTCTTCATTTTTACCCGAAATTGAAATTTTGATTTTTCATAATTTTTTAAGGTTCAAATTAAAATTAATCGTAAAAAAAAGAAAGTTAATTTATTATTAACATTAGAGTTATAAATTTCAATTTCTCTAAGCGAATAATTTTCAATCGAATTTGTTAGGTTATAAATTTCAATTTCTCTAAGCGAATAATTTTCAATCGAATATAAACCCTACAAACTTTTGTAAGAAAAAGCAAAATTTTTTAACTATTTTTAAATCTGTAACTTTTTGACGTATAAATTACAACTTTACTCCTTCCAAAAAAAATTATTCGATTAATCGAATATTCTTTATTTTAATGTTTACCCGATTTTTGTTTTTTTTTTATTTAAAATTTTACGTTTTTTCAGTTTTTAATCTAAATCTGAGGTTTAAGGTTTTTCCATATCAATGTCATAACAACTGAAGAGTGTCAACCATTCGTCTGTAAACATAATATAATGTTTTCATTTATTGTATGACACTTGGTATGACATCGCTTTACATTAAATTTAGATTTTGTGCAGAACATGCTTTAAGCAAATTTGAATAGTTTTTTATATAAAAAATTTAATGTTTTTTTGAAGGACGTCACGTACTGTAACAATCTACAGAAAACAAACAATAAAATCACAAAAATAAAATATTACAAAAAAATATTTCACACACAGTTTAACAAAATAATTAATTGAAAAAAAAGAAATCTCAATCACAATTTAGTTTTATAACCAAAAGTTATAAAATAAATACAAAAAAATACCTTGCGAGTACGAGTAAGCAAATTTTATTCGAATGATTTTTTTTGTAATTTACCAAATTTGTTTGTGTCTTCATCTAATTAGTAAAGGAAGAAAAAAATAATTTATTTCATTTCATTATTCGAATAAAATATTATTCGAAAAATATATAATCGATTACTCGAACATTTTTTATTATAATTTTAACTCTATTAGCTTCTTACTTATTATTTTAAAAAAATATACCTTTTATTCATATAAAAAAAAAACTTTCTTTGCCTATTTTTTTTATTTTTATTCGAATAATTCTTTATATTAAGAAATTATCCATTATTTTGTTATACTGAATGTTCACAAAAAGTACAGTGCAGTCTTTAAATCAACTAACAAAAACATTTTTTTTTATTAATCGAATATATTTTATTCGATTTATATATTAATCGAATATATTTTATTCCATTAAACGAGTTTTGTGAGATTAAAAAAAGCCCTCAATTTTTGTTAGTGAAATTTTAAAAGGAATTGTGTTTTTGTTTACTATCTTAATTAATCCAAGAAATTAAAAGAGTATAACTCTCTAAGATTATTCGAATAATTTTTATTCGAAGAATATTATACTTTCGTTTAGATTATTTTTATTTTTCAAAACCACTACATAATTTTATTTAATGTATCTTCACTGAAAAATTATGTATCTGTTTTTTTATCGAATACTCTGAAAATAGCTGTGTTTATTCGTACCCTTTTTATTCGAAGAATTTTTTTTTTTTGTAATTTACTTAATTTGTGTGTGTCTTCATCTAATTAGTACAAGATAAAAAAATATTTTATTTTATATCATTATTCGAAAAATATTTAATTCGATTATTCGAAAATTATTTATTGTTATTTTATTAGCTTCTTATTAATTTTTTTAATGTAAAATATAACTTTTATTCATATAAGAAAAAAAATTCTTTGCGTAAGTTTTTCACTTTTATTCGAATAATTCTTTATATCAGGAAATTTTCCATTATTTTGTTATACTAAATATTCACAAAAAGTATAGCGCATTATTTAAATCATGTAAAAAAATTTTTTTTCATTAATCGAATATATTTTATTCGATTAATCGAGTTTTCCGACAGCAAAGAAAGAAGCCCTCAATTTTTGTTAGTAAAATGTTAAAAGAAATTGTGTTTAACTACCTTAATTAATCCAAAAAATTAAAAGGATATTACTTTCTAAGATTATTCGAATAATGTTTATTCGAATAAATTTAATTGGAAAAATATTATAATTTTTTTTAAATTATTTTTATTTTTCAAAATCACTGAATTATTTTACTTAATGTTTATTTACTGAAAAATTATGTATCAGTCTTTTTATCGAATACTCTGATAATAGCTTTGTTTATTCGTACCCTTTTCATTCGAAGAATTTTTTTTTTGTCATTTACTTAATTTGTGTGTGTCTTCATCTAATTAGTACAATATAAAAAAATATTTTATTTTATATCATTATTCGAATAAAGTATGATTCGAAAAATATTCAATTCGATTATTCGAAAATTTTTTATTCTAATTCTATTAGCTTCTTATTTATTTTTTTAATGTAAAATATATATTTTTATTCATATAAGAAAAAAAATTATTTGCGTAAATGTTTTACTTTTATTCGAATAATTCTTTATATCAGGAAATTTTCCATTATTTTGTTATGCTGAATATTAACAGAAAGTACAGCGCATTATTTAAATCATGTAAAAAAAATTATTTTTTTCATTAATCGAATATATTTTATTCCATTAAACGAGTTTTGCGACATTAAAAAAAGAAGCTATCAATTTTTATTAGTAAAATATTAAAAGCAATTAAGTCTTTTTTTGTTAAACTATCTTAATTAATCCAAGAAATTAAAAGGGTATAACTTTCTAAGATTATTCGAATAATTTTTATTCGAATAATTTTTATTCGAATAACTTTTGTTCGAATAGTTATTATTCGAATAATTTAATATTCCATAATTTTTTTTAATTATTTTTATTTTTGAAAACCACTGCATTATTTTATTTATAATAAAGTATCTTTACTTCTATAACTCAGTTACTGAAAAATTATGTGTTAGTCTTTTTTCGAATACTCGGCTAATAAATAGTTACTTCTTTTAATTTTATTTTAACCAAAAGTTATAAACAAAATAAGAAAAAAATACCTTTAAAATATTTAGGCAAAATTACTTCAGAAGCTTTTGACGACGAATTTGAAGTTAGGAGAGTGTCTGCTGTGGCTGATGTGCTTAAAGAAGGTTTTGGAGTTGTAAAATTTATCTCTGGATAAATAAGTTCCCAGCTAGGAGTAGTTTCTATATCTTTTAAATCCTGAAAATTTTTATTAAATGAGACGTTTGAAATTGGCTCCAAACTAAGCGAGTTGCTGGGCCAGTTCTCTAAATTTAAAGGAATAAAGTCATTTTCCTTAGATTCAATACTTTTTGCAGTCGTTTCAAAACTTTCAATTCCTTTAGTAATCAAAACATTTTCGGTAGTCATTGTTAAGGTTGCCACAGGATCACGGCTTGTATTATTTAAAACTTCTTCACTTTTTGCATTACAAATCATAAAATTTATTAATAAAATATATTTTAATAAAAACATTTTGGCTTAGAAAATTTTCCAATAATTTCAACTTTAACTTTCAACGTTCATTTTACAACTGCTGCAGTTTAAAATGTTTTAAGATTTTCAAAAATTTTCTTTAAAAAAAAAATTTTTTATTATTTTTCAATAATTAAATATGAAGAAGAAGAAGAAAAAACTTGTTTGTTACTGGTTAATAATTTTAAATGGAAAAATCAATTTTTACTTTCAGTTTAAAAACTATTATTCTTAAGAATAATTTATTTCTGTTTGTTTTTGCTTAAACAGTCACGAATATTTTTAATAAAATAGTCGTTGTTGTCGTTGTTGTAATCAATGTTCAATGTTTAAAGATTGTGGAATGAATTTTGAGCCTCTTAAGAATGTTGGTCAATGTCAATGAGACCAGTATTTTCTTTAATCGTTGATATTGAAACATTGTTTCTGTACATAAATAGCGGGTGTATTTTCAGGAGTAGCATAATTTCAATTAATGAATTCAACATAGAAATGTAATTATGAACATGATTTTAATTTAAAAATAATTTTGTTGTGTATTTGAAAATTAATTTTGATTCACCAATTCCGGTGTGTATAGGAGTTAAACTGAAGGTTTTTTTAATAGAGTTGCCATATCAAACAACTGGTAATATTTATACAGTAAACGTTCACTAATTAGAACTCTTAGAAGTAAGAAATAGATTTTTTAATGCATTGGACGCTCTGAAATTAGAGCTTGAGGTTCTAAATAATCGAATATATTTTATTCGATTAATCCAGTTTTACGACATTAAAAAAAAGCTATCAATTTTTGTTAGTAAGATATTAAAACAAATTGTGTTTTGTTTTTAACTATTTTAATTAATCCAAAAAATCAAAAAAAACCTTCTAAGATTATTCGAATAATTTTTATTCGAATAATTTTTATTCGAATAATTTTAATTCGAATAATATTATAATTGTTTTTAAATTATTTTTATTTTTTAAAATCACTGAATTGTTTTACTTGAAGTTCTAATTTCAATTTTTTGGTGAAGCATATACCCCGATAAAAATGAAAATGTATTCCGAGCAAGTGATTGATGGTTTATTAAATTTAAAAAGCGACACGGCATTCGTTTTTGAAAAATTAGTGGCGAGATTCTTTCTAGTGATATTGCCTCGATTACTCGATTTATTCACAGATTCCATGCAAAAGTCACTGTGATGGGATTTGTGGAGTAGCAAATATATAATGTGAATGCAACCTAATTATTATATCGTTGCCTACCCCCGCTTGTGAAAAAAGGTGGGCCTGGATACAAAATTCGAAAAGAAAGAATTTCAATTTTATTTGGTTCAATTGCTGGTGGCTCTCACAAGTTAGTGCCCTTAGTTATTGGAAAAGCCAAGAATTCCAGGTGCTACAAAGGTTTTAATAACCCGCTTCATTACGACTTGGTCTGCTTGGATGACTTCACAGCTCTTTCTTGATTGGTATCACAAGATCTTTATTAATGAAGTAAGGTACAGCTCATTCAGTTTTCTTGCTTCCGAATAATCTTTTGAATACTTATTGACAACTGAAATAAGAGCTGAAGCTGGTAAACTGAATAGTTTGTTAAAATCCCATTCCATCCGAAAGGCAATAATATTTCTGAAACAAGCTTGGTGGAATGAGATAACACAAACAGTGATGACGAATTCTTGGTGAAAACTATTAAAAATGAGGACTGTTGCAATGAAGCTCTCCACAGAAATCCAACTTTTTTAGCAGAAATTCATTCAAACAGTTTCATCTGTATTGGATGACATCGCGAAATGGAATGAAGATGTGTTTGAAAACAGTATTGGTTATGACCTAAGTACCGGTGATGAGCTTTCTGATAGCTGTGCAGGCGATGTCGTTGATGACACACCAGTCATTTCAAATGCCCCAAAAAGAAATCAGCCGTCTCAGCAAAATTTGAGGTTAGACAGTAAATTCACTTCAAACACACACTTGTTTGATGACTTCAGTTAGTTGTCGGGCAAATTTCCAGCGAGAAGCATTTAGTTTAATCCTTAGTTGCTTCCCAAGTTGAGTTTGACAATAATCTCTTAACTAAATCTGTATGTTGGGCCATAAAAGACTCCGAAAATCTCCTTTTGAGTGGAATTTATTTCAACATTTTTGGTTTAAAATACTAAAATAACTAAGTTGTTTGAATTTACTCAGCCAGTAAATGAAATACTGTTGCCATTTCTTTCAGTGTAAAACCCCTGTTGCTCCCTCTTTATTCGGTATGATCGGCCTATATACTTTTTCGTAGATGACAGCACCATTTGTCATTTTTACTCATTTAGCAAGAGATCGAACCAGTTGGAGATGAGTTCCAACAAGCGGAACATGAATGATACGCTCAATCATGATCTCGGAACAATCTCTGAATGGGAATAGAATCGACTTTAATGCCTGTAAGACACAATGTTGCATGCTTACGCATAGATCTGTGTTCGGAATTAGTGCTGCATCTGTTACTATAGGTGATATAGGTATTACGGAATCGAACTCTCTTGAAGTTCTTGGCATGAAAATTCAGTGTGATGTTCGATGGATTAAATACAGGTTTCTAAAGAAGCTTTCAAGTACCTCGGTGTTCTAAAATGGTGTAAGCGATACTTTACTCCATTCGATCTTCGTAGTATTTATTCCACCTATATTCGCCCAAAGATGGAATACATATATAAGCCGGCGCCACAAAGTCTATTTCGGAGTTCCTCGAACGCGCACAGGAGAGGGTCAAGAGACTCATTGGGTACGGTAGCGTATCCAACTTTATTGATTCCCTAGAGAATCGACCTATTGTAGGTTGTATTTCCCTGTCTTATCGTCACTACAATGGTAAGTGCTGTAATGAAATATGGAACTTGTTACCGAAACTCGCACACTTTTGGGTTTAACTCGGTTTTCGTTGAGAACATATCCATTTATGGTCAATTGGTCAGTGAATCATACTACGCTATACAGGAAGAATTCCTAGGTGCAACAAACTCCCTCCAGAGGTTTTTCCTGTTACTTTCAACAAAGGAAAATTCAAATCGAATGTCCGCAAGCACTACTTCCTCTTTCCTCCTCCCTTTAACCCAATTTCCTAGTTCCAATATAATGCATTGCATGAATAAGGGTCATCCCCTGAGTACTAGTCCGGACGAAAAAGAAAAAAACAGAGTTTGAACCCTCAATTATAGAACTTTTCCAGAGCTTTCTTCATGGCAGGAGATTTTGTTTTCAGAGTGTTAACAAATTGTCTAGTTACGGTAACATTTCTTGCCGTGCTCCGCAGGGCTCAGTGTTATATACACGACTTTCCTCATGATTTTGATGGTTCACATGGTATCCTCTACGCCGACTATTTACTATTGTACGAGCATAATGAGTCTCCTTATGTGGAACTCCAAATCGTTTCCTTGCACCTTAAAAATGTTTAGGAATTTTATTCACATTGGGGGATAAATTGGGGTAGAGATAGAGATGCTTGCGTAATGCTTCCGGAAAATGTAAATACACCGTAGCGCCGGCGAGCAAAAATCTTATGTTGACATTAAACGGTAATGTAATATTTTTAAGGAGGTGCCCCTGTAGGCTAGTAGGTAGTGTACTAGCTTTTCAGTATGGGTGTTCCGCCCAGGGGCACATAAATATGGTCTTTATAGAATTCCACTATCTAGACACAGTGCAACTGGGTAAAAAGGGTGCCAAGTCTCCTGAAGACAGGCAGGGAGTCAACTGGAAGCTCCACTTTATTTCCACGGGGATCAGTGAGCCGCAAAGTTCATTATTTGTCTCTTTAGACATTTAATAGTTCTCTGGCTGATCATTGAGGTTGGCCCCTATATGGGAGTAACGTGGTGGTTGTGGTTTCCCGGCCCCATAACAGTATAATGGTTATTATGGTGGCCAGGATCATCTCACTGATAATGACACGCAAAGTGAATGATCCAGTCCAGTGAGCATGCTTGACATGTGTTCTGAACAGGAGTTAGAAAGTTTCCAACTATTTAGCAAGGTGTGATGGTTTGCAGACCTATCCTGGAATCATTAAAGTTGCACCTAGGTGGTTCTGTTGCTTAGAATTATATCTTCGGCTTCCTAGGACGCATGTATAACGTTCCTAATTATACAATTGTGGTTTGTCCACCATCTGATTAAGGCTACATAGCCAGGTGCGGATGTAAAACGAATCACACTATCTGTATGGGGGTTCTGGGTTCGTTTCCCAACGAAGGCCTTGGTTTTTTTTCCCTACAAAAATAAAAATTGACTGTCGGTGGGGCTGCTCAGCGATGAAGGCATAATCACTGGTCGCTGTGCTGTCTTATATACGGCAGTTAATTTCCGACTATCCTTCTACTTTCACCACCTGTTTCATCTCTTCTCTATCCCTTTCCTAAAGAATGTAGCACGGTACTTGACTAAATAGGCATTGTTGCCTGAAATGCTACTTCTCTTTAAAAATAAAAAAAAACAAAAACGGACAGCATCAAATACCTTGGAGTCCACTTTAAAAGGTGAATAGGGTTAAGGAAGCCTTGGGTAAACAAAATTGCTTTTGTACAGGGTTAGCATTAGAACAATGTTTCCCCTCCCAGGGGCACATTGATATGTATTGAGGGAATCTCATCATCATTACATGTGACAACGTGGGTTAAAGGAAGTGCAGTCCAGCTGGCAGGAGCCAACTGGACAATTCCACTATATTTCCGCGGGAATCAGTAAAGCCCCAGAGTTCAATTATTTGTCTTTTTAGCCTTTTAGCTGTTCTCTGACTGATTATTGAGGTTGGCGCTTCGGAAGTATCGTGGTGGTTGTGGTTTCGAGGCCCTCGTTTGAGTTGTGTGGGTCGGATCATTCACAATGAACACAAGAATGATTCAGGTCCAGTGATCATGATTGCGGTGGTGTTCTTAAATTTCATTAAGCTTCATGCGTTCTGGACCAGGAGTTGGATAGTCTCCAACTCTTCAGCAAAGAGTGAAGGCTGCGACCTACTCCGAGCTCTTGAAGTTGCAACTACGAATGGCTGGAGCATAAACGTATCTGAAGGCTTCCTAGGGCGAGGATGACGCTACTTTTCATCCACGGTGGTATGATCCACCGTCTGGTTATGGCTTGCACACCTAGGTATAGACGTAAATCTTATCACGCATTAGAGCAATGCTTCTCTATGCAGTTCCAATATGGTTCCGCATCTCAGGGACGGTCATGAAGAGAATGGTGACTGTTTTATGGAAATGCCTAGGCAAGAATTATAAATATTTTTATAGGAGATTTTCAAATGAGTATATTTACGAAAGGGCCAAGCTGCCTGCAATATCCCATCAAGCTTACCAACTGTTGGGAAATTTGGTCGAAAAACGTTAATGTTGGTCAAAACTTTTACCTACACAATACTCCTGGCATTCACTGGAGGGTAACACCCGTTTTTATTTCTGTTTTTTTCAATCCTTCTTAATAAGTTTTTCCCCCCACAAAAACGTCCTTTTTGGCTCCCCTCAATTGCTTTTTTATTGAAACCCATAAAAAAGTTATTAATCATAATTTAGATTAAAATTATTATTTTATAAAAAATTTAGTCCTCTTTAAGAAATGCATCGAACGTGATGTGAGAAAAGTATTCACCACTGATTCTTATAACAACCGGCTCCCAGGCATTACGAGTTTCGGCAACTAGTTGCTTATAAACTGTCTGCCAATTGGAGTTAAGAAACTCGATAATGGCATCATCTGCAAAGGAAAATAAAACAACAACAACAAATATTATTTTTATAATTAAATTAAGAAAAGTAAAAATACAAACTGACTTAATAATGGCTCTGGCAATAGACCCTCGGCATTGAACTTAATATTGCCTACAGTGGGTTCAAAATTAAAAGTTTTAAGACGCATATAACGATGGCCATTACGTTCAGTTATATCGAAAGCACTTTGTATGTCAACGTCTATATTAGCTAAAATTTGAAAGGATAAAAAAATTTTGGTTTTTTTTATTAAAATTTTTAATAAAATCCTTTAAAAAATTTCTTAGAAGTATACAAGTTAATAATGTCGATTTTGTGGCCTGAAAATGCTTTTATTATAATAACAAAATGAGTTAATACATTATTCCAAATATTATCCATCGATGGTCACTACTTTTTCCCATCATTCTGGCAGCGTATAGATTAAGCGGTAAAACAACTGCTCGGATTTTGAAATAAAGAGTGTTACCCTGTTCTGAATGGAAGTGTATTCCCGGTAAAGGTGTTCTGCTTTAATTGACACAAATGCTAGTCAGAAGATGCAAGGTGTGGGCTAAAAATTACGTGAGACAAAAATTCGCTTCCACTGTTTTCTAATAGTTTTTGACCGATCTTGCAACATATGGCCGAGCGTTGTCATGATGGAAGATTATGGCCTCTTGTCTGTTCGAATATTCTAATGATTTTTCGTTGATTACTCTCTACAAGCGAATCAATTGTCTTCGATGCAGATACCTGATTTCAACAGCTCATAATACAAAATACCCTTCTGATCCCACCAAATATAGAGCATTACATTGGCGTCATAGATATTTTTTTTCGGACCAGCACTTAGGGGAAGGTCCCTACACATGCAATGCATTGTGCCAAAACTAGGAAATCAGGTTATGGGAAGGAGGAAAGAGGGAGTAGTATATGTGGACATTCAATTTGAGCTTTCCTACATTAAAAGTGACAGGAAAGACCTCTGGAGGGAGTTTATTCCACATACAGACTGTTCTGCTAAAAAAACAGATATTTCTCTGTAATGCGTAGTGCGATTCACTGACCAACCAATCACAAATGAATGTACTCTCGACAAAAATCGAGCTAAACGCAAAAACGTACAAGGAAGGGGAACAAGTTTTCTCTCTCTTACAATTGCAGTAACGATAAAGTAGTGAAATACAACCCACATTGCGTCGATGCTCCAGAGAATAAATAGATATGGATACTCTACTAATCCCAATGAGCCTCTTGGCCCTCTCCTGCACGCGATCGAGCAACTCTAAAATGGACTTTGGGGTATCGGCCCATGCAATAGACTTATATTCCATCTTTGGACGGATGTAAATGGTGTAAATAGTACAAAGATCGGATGGAGTGAAGTATCTCTTACACCGTTTTAGAAAACGGATGCACTTGAAAGATTCTTTATAACCCTGAAAAATGTATTTAATCCAACGGAGATCACACTGAATTTTCACGCCAATAACAAAAAGATCTTCCGATTCCGTAATACCTATATCACCCATAGCAACAGATGCAGCACCATTTCGGAAAACAGATCTATGCGTAAGCATCCAACATTGCGCCTTACGGGCATTAAAAATCCACTCTATTCGCACGACTCCAATCCGAGATTGTTAAGAGATCGTGAATGAGCGTATCATTCATCTTCAGCCTTTTGGAACCCACCACCAACTGGTCCGGTTTATTACTAAATGAATATGAATAACGAGTGGTCCTCTCATCTTCAGCAAGAGAAAAATAAGAAATAGGTTAGGAGAAAGAACGGAGCCTTGCGGTAACTCTGAATTAATCTTGAACTCGTCTCATGAAATCTCATCTATAACAACTCGTATAGTGTGATTCCCGAGAAAACTTGATTTAAAACTGCAGCAATTTTCACCGACCCGAATTGCAACCAGTTTAGACAGAAGTGCATCATGCACCACACTCTATCCAACGCCTTGTAAATATCTAAATCCACCACCTTACCCTCTCCGGAATGTGTGATAACATTTACGTCTGTACCTTGCTGTGTAAGCCATAACCAGATGGTGGATCATACCACTGTGGATGAAATATAGCGTCATCCTCGCCCTAGAACGCCTTCAGATATGTATATCCTCCAACTACTCCTAGTTGCAACTACAAAAGTCCGGAGCAGGCCGCAGCCTTCACTCCTTGCTGAAGAGTTGTAGACTATCCAACTCCTGGTGTAGAACGCATGAATTCATATCAAATTTAAGAACACAACCGCAATCATGCTCACTGGATCTGGACCATTCATTAAGGTAATTGTGAATGATCCGACCCACAGACTCAAACGAGGACCACAAAACAACAACCACCATGATACTCTCGAAGGGCCAACCTCAATAATCAGTCAGAGAACAGCTGAAAGGCTAAAGAGACAAATAGCTGAACTCTGGGGCTTTACTGATGCCCGCCGAAATATAGTGAAATTATCCAGTTGGCTCCTGCTAGCCTTGAAGGAAACTAGGCTGCATTTTACCCCCGAAGACACATGTAATGACGGTGGATTTCCGTCAAAACATATCAATGTACCCCCGGTGGGAACTCTCTCTTGAATTTCGTGATAAGATTTACATATGCACCTGGCTGTAAGCCTTAATCACATGCTGGTTAAACCACTGGGAATGAAAAGCAACGTCATTCACGCCCTAGAAAGCTTAGGACTAATTCTAGCAACAGGTCTTTCCTAGTTGCAATTTCAGCGGTTCCAAAGTAGGGCTGCAAAACACTGCTCCTTGGTGAAGAGCTGGAGACTATCCAACTCCTGGTCCAGAACACATGACTAGCATGCTCACTGGATCCGGAGCATTCACCCGTTGGTGTTATTAAAGGCAAGATGATCCTGGCCCGTTTACAATCAGTTCATGCTGGGGCCGCAAAACCACAACCACTACGATACTCCCGAAGGGCCAACCTCAATAATCAGTCAGAGAAACAGCTAAAAGTCTAAAGCAACAATTAGCGGAAACTCTGGGGCTTACTGATTCCCGTGGAAATAACGTGGAGCTTCCAGTTGAACCCTGCTGCCTTTAGGGGACTGGGCTCCCTTTTACCGACAGCAGCACAGGTCTAGATAGTCAAGCATTCTATAAAGACCGATAAATGTGCCCCCGGGAGGGGGCTCTGAAAGCCAGCAAGTCACCCGTAGAGCGCCTCTTATGGAAACCATACTGTCAGTCGCTAAGTAAGCTGTTGGACTTTATTTATCATACTTTCCACTACTTTATGGAGTGCAAAACAAATTGCAATTGGGCGGTAATTTTTCGGGTTGTTAGCCTCACCCTTTTTGGAGAACGGCGTTACTTTAGAAACCCTTTCAATACTTTGGAAATTTGCCGGCATGATATTATGTGCTGAAAAGGGCTGCTAACGGATGCGTCAGCGTCGAAGAGCACTAGAGTCCCATCCGGCCCAGGAGACTTGTTGCTGTTGAGATCTGCCAAAATCGTTTTTAACCGCTCAAGCTAGAAAATATATCTTCGGCTTAGTAACGGATACTTTGTCGAACTCGGGCGGTGTTTGATTGGTCTCCAGCAAATATGCAAATGATCAGATATTTTCTAAAAGAATCGAAATTAAAGAACTAGAGTTATCCCTTATTCTTTTAAGAAATAACCAAGAGCTCTTGCTATTCCTAGGAGAAGCAAGAACTTTAGCACAAAGGTGCTCATCGCATAGTATTTTCTTGCCCCTTAGTTTATTGGCACACGAACATCTTGCCCTTTTGCGTAGCGAATCAGTATCTGAGTTTTTGTTTCCACGCCACTGAATGCTTCCTCTCCTGATCTGACTACAATTTTGCACGTCTGATTAAGTCGGGTCTTTGAACTGGTTTTAATCGAAATTTTTTTGCATGGAATAAAAGTTTTCATGCCAAATAAAATGATGTTTGGATGTTTTAGCTTTGGCATTGATTTTGCTGGTTAGACAGACCTTCGAAATGACTTTCTGTGATTGGAGTTATCATAACGTATCAATTTTTAATCACCAATAACAATACTTCTTTTTATAGCATTCAAACATCATTTCCGACATGCAAAATCACCTTTCAATGCCTCTCGGCTTCAATTCATATCTGACCCCAATTTCCTTGCTCTTGAATAAACTCCAATGCTTTTAAAGATAGGGAAATCGCAAGCTCTTCTTGCGTTTCACAACAATCTTCATCGAGTAATGCTTCTGATTCCTCATCCCCAAACTTTTTCGGCTAATCAGGCCTCTCCTAGTCTCCTGTGTCGAAATCATTATTTTTGAAACGCGCAAACCATAATTTTCACAATTTTTTTGAAGTTGGTGCTTGTTAACCGCAAGCTCCTACTAAAAATCGATAACTTTTAATGGCCATTTTCCTCAAATGAAAAAAGATTAGCAGACTTCCTCCTTTTTAGACACAAAATTCGTTATAATTGTAGGTTTTAAAAAAAAGTGTGTTCACACTGTGGCATCTAACGAGTCCTGAATTATAATAACAGATGTTTATCTTCCGGGATAGCATGTTATTATTGTTACTAACTATTTGTGTTAGTTATGCCATATGTGATCCAAATCGACATTATTAACTTGTATACAAATATTTTTTTCTAAAACGTACTAAATGTTGCATTAAACGGTCCCGTCGATGTTATATTAAAAGCATTCGTTCTGATTTTTGAATTATATTGACCCTCGACAAACAGTTTAGACAGATGAGCTTTAGCATTAACACTCACTTCATCTCCTTTCCTTTTGTATTGCAAACTATTCACGCTGATTTCACTTATACCGTGAGTATTTACATTTCGTACTTTCATTTTACCCTGCAGCAAGGGATGTGAGAATATAAAACTTGTTTTATTTATAAAAAAGGGTTCAATCGGTGGTACATTTATTTCCGGGATGCCATTCTTCGCCAGTGGTATCATTTTATCAAAGACCTTAAGCAAACAATCGTTAATGTTTTCGTCCTTTTCATTGCAGGAGGGAAAGTCGTTAAGAGCTGTGGGGGTAAATACAAAAACAAAAGATAATTTAAAGTCACAATTAAAAAATAATTTTTAAAAAATTTGTATAAATTATCGATAACTTTTTTGTAAAGGCGGAATACAGTTTAGCTAAGTATCACGGCTTTATTTACTAAAGGGTGGGCAAATTTTTGGTTAGGAAATAAATCGTTTGTCAAATGATTAAGTGTCAAAAATTTTGGGGTCATCTTGGACATTTCTTTAGTAAAAAGTTAGGGAACTTTAAGTATGGCACGCTACACTCCCGAAAAAAGAATTTTAATTGTGAAAATTTACTATAAAAATGGTGCAAATATTCACTGGTAAAATCTAAACAGCTTTTGCTCACAATCAGGCTCCTTTTGAGACCACTGTGCGTATTTTAATCGCTAAATTCGAAGCTCACGGTATTGTTGCTGATAACAGACCAAAACCCTCGTAGTGATTATAGTCACGTTAGCCTAGCCGTTGTACAGCAAAGTATTAAAAATGATCCTAGAACATCAACCCTTCAACGTTCGCAACAATTGGGCATCACTAGAGGCACTTTGTGCAACATTCTGCATAAAGATCTTCATCTTCATGCCTTTAAAATTCAGCTCGTAAAAGAATTAAAGCCAACCGACCATTGTTTGCCTCAAGTATTTGGGAAATGACTGTTTGAAAAACTGAACGAAATTACCGCAAAACCATTTTTAGTGATAAGTAGGCGATTATGTAAACAAACAAAATTGCGATTAAAAATATCACGCTCAGAAAATCCACAAGCACTCCTCTAAAAATCATTACATCCAAGGAATATCACCGTAAGGAATAGTTTGCGATCAGGCAGTGTCATAGGCCCGTAGTTGTTCGAAAATGAGCAAGAAAATGTCTTCACCGTTAATTCTCTGCGTTAGCAAACCATAATAACCAACGTTTTGTGGCCAAAATTGGCTAATATTGACATCACTGACATTTGATTTCAGCAAAAAGGCGCCACAAGTCTCACAGCCACCCAAGTAGTTCAGTTGTTTCACGAGAAATTTCCCGCTTCTGTAGCTTCTTGATGTGGAGATGTCAAACAGCCGCTTTGTTCTTGGGATTTAACGTCGCTGTATTATTTTCTGTAGGGTCATCTGAAAGACCTGACTTATGTAAACAATCCATAGAAAACAAACGTTGTGTAGCGTGCGTGATAAGGTTTACGTCTGTACCTAGCTGCGTAAACCATAACCAAGGGTGGATCACATCATACTATGGATGAAATTTCATGATATGATTTACATTTGCGCCTGGCAGTGAGCCTTAATCAGATGGTGTTCAGACCACTGTAAGTGAAAAGCAGCGCCACTCACGTCCTAGGAGGCCGAAGTCTAATTCTAGCAACAGTTCCTTCCTAGTAGCAATTTTAATGATTCCAGAGCAGGGCTGCAAATCACTACTCCCTGCGGAAAAGCTGGAGACTATCCAACTCCGGTCCAGAACGCATGACTAGCATGCTCACTGGATCTGGATTATTCACCAGTGGGTGTTGTTAAAGGCGAGATGATCCTGGCCACCATAAAAAACAAACCTGTTATGGGACCGCGAAACCACAACCACCACGATACTCCTGAAGGGCCAACCTCAATAATCAGTCAGAGAAACAGCTAAATGCCTAAAGAGGCAAATAGCGGAAACTCTGCGGGCTACTGATTCCCGTGGATATAACGTGGAGCTTCCAGTTGTACCCCTGCTGACTTCAGGAGAATAGACTCCCTTATACCCCCAACAGCACAGGTCTAGATAGTCGAAGTTCTATAAAGACCGATAAATGCGCCCCCGGGGGGAACCATGGATGAAATGTAGCGTCATCCTCGCCCTAGAAGGCCTTCAGATAAGTATATCTTCCAGTCCCTCATATTTGCAACTTTAAAAGCCCGGAGCAGGCCGCAGCCTTCACTCCTTGCTGAAGATTAAGAGACTATCCAACTCCTGGTCTAAAATGCATAAAGTTTAATAATATTTAAGAATACAACCGCAATCATGCTCACTGGACATGGACCATTCCTTGTGTTCATTGTGAATGATTCGACCCACACAACTCAAACGAGGGGGTCAAAACCACAACCACCACGATACTCCCGAAGGGCTAACCTCAATAATCAGTCAGAGAACAGCTAAAAAGACAAATCGCTGAACTCTGGGGCTTTACTGATTCCCGTGGAAATATCGTGGAATTTTCCAGTTGGCTCCTGCTAGCTTTAATGGGGACTGGGCTCCCTTTTACCACCGTTGGCACATGTAATGACGGTGAGATTCCGTCAAAACATATCAAGAGCTGCCCCTATAGGCTATAGTAGGTAGTGTACTAGCTTATAAGACAAGGGGTTGTGGGTTCGATTCCCAACAAAGACCTTGGTTTCTCTTAACTACAAATAAAAATTGATGAAGGAATGTCACTGCCTATTTAACTGTCTTATACGACAGTTAATTTCCGTAACTATCCTTCTACTTTCACCACCTGTGTCTCATTCCTTCTCTATCCCTTTCCTAAAGAGCGTAGCACGGAACTAAATAGGCATTGTTGCCTGAAGTGTTAATTTTCTCTTTTAAGGAAAACAATATTGCCCCCTGGAAGTTGGGTGCATGTAGCATAAAATTCAGCGCTG
The DNA here is from genome assembly GCA_030448955.1 of Trichopoda pennipes. NCBI lineage: Eukaryota > Metazoa > Arthropoda > Insecta > Diptera > Tachinidae > Trichopoda > Trichopoda pennipes. The sequence goes on from JASKUP010000002.1 coordinate 9,444,999, forward strand.
CATTGATGCGGTAAGCAAAAGTTTTGTTGCAAAATGTACTTTAAATTTTTTTGGAAAGAGCGGACATCTCGCAAAAAAAGTGCCAATTTACTTTCTAACCTCAAATGTGGCATGATGCACTTCTATCAAAACTAGTTACTTTCGGGGTCGGTGATAATTTCTACAGATTTATATTGAGTTTTCTCAGAAATCGCACTATACGAGTTGTTATAGGTGGGATTTCATTCGACGAGTTCACGATTAATTCAGGGGTACCGCATGGCTCCGTTCCTTTTCCTACTCTATTTCTTATTTTTTTTTCTTCTTCAAACTTTCAACGCTATTTACTCAGATGAGAGGAAATTCATTCGGTAAGAGACCGAACCAATTAGGGGGTGAGTTTCAAAAGGCGTAACATGAATGGTACGCTCAATCACGATCTCACAACAATCGTCGATTGAGGTCGTGCGAATAGAGTCCATTTTAATACCCGTAAGACACAATGTTGCATGCTTACGCATAGATCTATGTACGGAACTGGTACTGCACCTGTCAGTATGATTTATATATATAGATATTATGGAATCGGAAGCTCTTGATGTTCTTGGCATGAAAATTTAGTGCGATGTTCGATGGACCAAACATATTTTTCAGGTTTCTAATGAAGCTTTCAAGTGCCTTGGTTTTCTAAAACGATGGGATCTTCGTACTATTTACCACCTTTATCCGTCCAAAGATGGAATCCAACTCTGATGTAGGGGCCGGTGCCCTAAAGTTTTTTTTGGAGCTGCTCGACTGCGTGAAGGAGAGGGCCAATAGGCTCATTGAGAACGCTCGAGTATCCAACTCAATTGATTGTCTTAAGTAACGACGCTTTATCGTTACTACAATGGGAAGTGCTCTAACGAAATTAGGGAACTTGTTCCCGAAACTCGCACGTATATGCATTTGACTCGATTTTCGTTGAGAGTGCATCCATTAGCCAGTGAATCGCACTACTTTTGGTTTTGTTAGCACAACAGTTCGTAGGTAGAATAAACTCCCTCCGAAGGACTTTGCTGTCACTTTTCCTGTAGTGAAATTCAAATCGAATGCGCACAAAATCTACTCCCTCTAACTGCCTCCCCATAATCTAATTTCCTAGTTCTGGTACAATGCACTGCATGAGTAGGAATCATCCCCTGAATGCTGGTCCGAGCGGAAGAAAAAAAACTTTTATTTGGGTACGGTTTTCCGTCGACCCTCGTCAAATTTGGTTTGTGAACAAACCGGTTTCGGCTGTTTGCCATCTTCAGTGTTCTTTTCGTACTCTAGTACACAAACCAAATTTGACGAGGGTCGACGGAAAACCGTTTCCAAATAAAAGTAATTTTAGCCCCGTCGGAAAATTCAAACACATAGAAGAAAAAAAACCTCAAATTTACCCACCCCATATAATTAGTATTGCCAGAGTCTTTTTCAAAGACACTTGTAAATATATAACTAAGATAAATGTAAAGGATTTAAAATAAAAAATTTTATTTTTATTGCTGCCTTTTGTTACATTTAAAAACTGTTTAAAATTCTCATTTAGTTTGAAGAATCAATTTTTTTTAATTAACAATTAAATGTTTGCTGGTTTATGGTTACAAAAAGCACATGGACCTAAATAAAATTCAACATACAACTTTAGTTATTTTACTATAAAACATTTATTTTAAATGCAATATTTTTTAAATTAAATAAAATATTTTTTAGACTGTAACGAATTATTTTAACTGAAGATGATAAAATATTTCGTCATTAACTCGTTATTCGTTAATATTTAATTCATATTAAAATAGCTTTAGGTAATTTAGACCAAGAAATACTTAATATTAGAGGTTATTTAAAATTAACAAATGTTACACTTCAATCCCTTTAAAGGTTATTTGAGCACCTAAAAGCAACTAAAAGATAAAAATTAATTTTCAGTGTCGTTAATTAATTTAAAAAACAAATAAATAAAAAAAATCGCGTTAATTGCAAAATAATTATAGTTTGTAATAAAGTAATTAAAACGTAAAACCTGATGCTATATAACATATTTTTATTTTTTTTTTTTTCTTAATTAACCTTTTTTATGGGATATGAACTTAATACATTTCCTTGTATCGGGTTATATTTTATTGTTTGGTTTCTTCCACTTTATTTTAAGAGACAGCGAGGTAACATAAATGAACCATTCAGAGCATTAAAAATTTAGAGACAAAATGTTGAGGATGGTGCCAAATACAGAAATTTGCGCCTGCAGCAGGTATGGCTTCGCAAAGAATCCATTACATTCGTTATAATAAACATTAAGCTATTTGAGAAGTTAGATTATTATGTTTATAATCTAAAAACTGTTCAAAAAAATATTTAAGCACTCAAAACCCCTTCTTGTCGAATTAAATTACAGCCTGGAGAAGCGGGCACTGCTTTCACTATTCACAACATAATGGATGCAATTTTTACGGTTTTTTCTAATCACTCTAAATATAGAAGTTTGGTTTATTGACTACTTGTCTCATAAAAAACAAACATGATCTTTAACCATAAACGAAATTCGCTTAAGACAGGCTTAAGTTCAAAAATTCATTTCAAGTAGATCAGCACAATGAATATTGCAAACAGATGCAGCAATAGAGAAAGCTAATATCTTAGCACACTTGGCCAGCTTTCTTCAAAATCTAAAACATCACTTGAGAGGAATTTTCCTATTAATAATTTAAAAATTAAAAACACGAACTTAAGTGTGGCTGAAAATGTGTAAAGTTTTTATTTACTATTAAATAAACAATTTTTTAAAAACTTTCCTTTTTCTGTTTTGCTTAAAAAAAATTTATATTTATTTTATATGTCTTGCAAAAAACCAAATATTTAAAAAATCACCCTATACATAACGTTATTTGCAATTCTAGATGATTTTTTTATAAAAACAACTGGTTTCAATCGTTCAACTTTTTTCGATTTTATCATTTATGCCATTAATAAACAATTAACAATTTACGCGTTGTTAGCAACAAAGATAATTTATGCCTATGTTAAGCTGCACAATGGGTTTGATAAACAAAAAGTTTTATTTTAAAATACTAACTGAAAAAACCGCAGCACTGAAGTCAGTCGTCATATTTATTGCTCTTCTTTAAAAAAAATTTATTAGTCGTATTTTTCCCATTGAAAATTTTCATCAGTCATAATTTTTCTAAAGAAAATTTTTAGCGGTCAAAATTTTTCTAAAGAAAATTTTCGGCGGTCAAAATTTTTCTATAGAAAATTTTCGGCGGTCAAAATTTTTCTATAGAAAATTTTCGGCGGTCAAAATTTTTCTATAGAAAATTTTCGGCGGTCAAAATTTTTCTATAGAAAATTTTCGGCGGTCAAAATTTTTCTATAGAAAATTTTCGGCGGTCAAAATTTTTTTATAGAAAATTTTCGGCGGTCAAAATTTTTCTATAGAAAATTTTCGGCGGTCAAAATTTTTCTATAGAAAATTTTCGGCGGTCAAAATTTTTCTATAGAAAATTTTCGGCGGTCAAAATTTTTCTATAGAAAATTTTCGGCGGTCAAAATTTTTCTATAGAAAATTTTCGGCGGTCAAAATTTTTCTATAGAACATTTTTTGTAATCATAAATTTTCTATAGAACATTTTTAGCAGTCATAAATTTTCTATAGAACATTTTTTGCAATCATAAATTTTCTATAGAACATTTTTAGCAGTCATAATTTTTCTATAGAACATTTTTTGCAATCATAAATTTTCTATAGAACATTTTTAGCAGTCATAAATTTTCTATAGAAAACTTTCAGTAGTTATAAGTTTTCTATAGAAAATATTGAGCACTCATAATTTTTCTAAAAAAAATTTCAGAGTTCAAAATTTTCCTATAGAAAATTTTTCTATAGAAAATTTTTAGCAGTCATAAATTTTCTATAGAAAATTTTTAGCAGTCATAATTTTTCTATAGAAAATTTTTAGAGTTCAAAATTTTTCTATAGAAAATTTTCATCAGTCAAAATTTTTCCACAGAAAATTTTCAGCAGTCATAATTTTTTCATAGAATATTTTCAGCAGTCATAATTTTTCTATAGAAAATTTTTAGCAGTAATAATTTTTTTATAGAAAATTTTCAGCAGTCATAATTTTTCTATAGAAAATTTTCAGAGTTCAAAATTTTTCTATAGAAAATTTTCATCAGTCATAATTTTTCCACAGAAAATTTTCAGCAGTCATATTTTTTTCATAGAATATTTCATAGAATTTCATAGAATAGTCATAATTTTTCTATAGAAAATTTTTAGCAGTCATAATTTTTCTATAGAAAATTTTCAGTAGTCATAATTTTTCTATAGAAAATTTTTAGCAGTCATAATTTTTCTATAGAAAATTTTCAGAGTTCAAAATTTTTCTATAAAAAATTTTCATCAGTCATAATTTTTCCACAGAAAATTTTCAGCAGTCATAATTTTTTCATAGAATATTTTCAGCGGTCATAATTTTTCCATAGAAAATTTTTAGCAGTCATAATTTTTCTACAGAAAATTTTCAGCTGTCATAATTTTTCTATAGAAAATTTTCAGCGGTCAAAATTTTTCTATAGAAAATTTTCAGCGGTCAAATTTTTTCTATAGAAAATTTTTAGCGGTCAAATTTTTTCTATAGAAAATTTTAGCGGTCAAATTCTTTCTATAGAAAATTTTCAGCGATCAAAATTTTTCTAAAGAAAATTTCTATAGAAAAATTTTGACCTTTTGAATATGACAGTTTGCTAAGCTGTACCATGACTATTGGTTTTAGTGCCTAAAATAAAGTGAACGTAGGCAACCTTACGAACTTTAATGGTTGTCTAAGCTTTTATATGCTGAAGAAAAAATAAATTTTTCCAATTAATTAAAAAAGCTTGAAAAAGCTTTTTAAAGCATTTAAAAAATCTAATAAAATAAATTTCATTAATTGTCCGTCATTCTATAAAAATTTAATTAATTAAATATTTTTCTTAACACTTAAAACAAATAAAAGAAAAACTCAAGGTCAGGCCGCACTAAGTTTGAACATCTATTGAGGTCAACTTCAAATTCATGTTGTATTACAAACAGAAATTAAAAAAAAATAACTTACTCACTTGCCACATTGGAAGATGACGATGACGATGGTGATAATGATTCTATTGAATCATTAGCGTAGATAAGCAGCATATTGAAGCTTAACAAAATTATTAAATGACGTAGTTGCCACATAATTTAATTAATTTTTTGTTTTAATTTAATATTGCAAAAGTTTTGATCAAACCGTGTTGCACCAAGTGTATTTTGTAATTAAACTGCAACTGATAAATCAAGATTGTTTTTATGCAAAACTCAGCAACAAAATGTTAAAAAAAATTAAAAATGCAAAAAAGCAGACATTGGTGCCTTATGTACACGCTACACAGTTTAAAATTTAAAGCAAAAAAAGCGAAAATATTCGTATAAGATTTTTTATTAAGCTTATCTCGATTAATGATTTTAATACAGGGTGTCTTTATATGGAAACAAATGCAAGTCCTTGTGCAAAATTGTAGCCAAAGTTGCTCTTTGAAGACCAAGCTCCTGAGTACGGCGTCGAATTGTGGTTGATGAATTGTTTTGAGCAGCAGTAATGTTTTTAGCGAGCACCCTTATTTTATTTTTTTTTTTTGGGTTTAAGATGGTAAAATACGTTGCGTATCTGGCGAGAATCGTCATTCCGCCGTATACCGGACTTCGTTGCGACTACCAGCTAAAAACCTGGCACCGCTCTCTCCGGCACCGCTTTCGCATGACCTCGTGGAGGACCCTTATTTGGACTTGTCCCACTAAGCCTGCGTCCAGGTACCCACTTTTAGCATTATATCAGTGCTGGTTCATCGCCACCATGTCCAGGTCACGTTTCTTCATGCGGAGTACACGCTCCATATCATTCGCCACGGCAGTCCAGTTTTTGTAACTGCTAACAATTTTCTCCACTATATTCATTGCTGTCGTTCGCCTCCATTTCCGCGCGGTATCCATACCAGCGCTGAAGAAGGTGTGGTCACATCATCCTCCTCGTAAATGCAGAAGCAAGTGTTGCACTTCCACATATCGTGCAGATAACCCTCCCCTCGGGGGGAACATTGCTATGTTTTGACGGAATCCCACCGTCATTACATGGGTCTTTGGGGAGACCAGTCCCTTTCAAGGCTAGCAGGAGCCAACTGGACAATTCCACTATATTTCCATGGGAATCAGTAGATCCCCAGAGTTCAGCATTTTGTCTTCTTAGCCTTTTAGCTATTCTCTGACGGATTATTGAGGTTGGCCCTTCGGGAGTATCGGGATGCTTGTGGTTTCGAGGTCCTCGTTCGAGTTGTGTGGGACGGATCATTCACAATGAACACAATGAATGGTCCAGGTCCAGTGTGCATGATTGCCGTTGTGTTCTTAAATTATATTAAGCTTCATGCGTTCTGGAGCTGAATGGTCTCTAACTCTTCAGCAAGGAGTGAAGACTGCGACCTGCTCCGGGCTTTTGGAGTTGCAACTAGAAGTGACCGGAGAATATACGTATCTGAAGGCCTTCTAGGGCGAGGATGACGGAAGTAACTTAAGTAGAAAAGGCTAGGAGGGGCATTCTTAAAATTTGGTAGTAACTTGTTATCACTATAAAGAGATTTTACTATGAGTCACCAAGTTAATTTCAGAGGTGGCTAGTCTCGAAGTAGCGACAGCAAGTAACAGTTAGTACAATAAGTTTTCCGAGCCTACATCGCTTTCGAGAAGCGGGTGCTAAGAACTTTACAATGATACTGCTAAAACAATATAATCGATGCTGGAGAGTTAATGGCGACCGCTATAGAGCTATGATAACTCAATTTTTCCTTCCTCTATTGAACAATAAGAATATACAGGAGCTGTGTTTTCAACAAGACGAAGCCACATTTCACAGAGCTCATGTCACAATTGACTTATTGGAAATAACCGCATAGTTATACATGAATTAGCCTTCCCAGGTCATGTGATTTTATGCCACTAGACTACTTTCTGTGGGGATATGTAAAGTCGCTGGTCTACGTTGATAAGCCTGAAATGATTGACCACTTGGAAAGTCATTGAAAATTGGATCTGCAGATAAAACTATAGCTGAGTCAGGCGTGGCGTTCATAAGCCAGAAGTCATATATTATAATAACCGAGATTATCTTCCGAATAAAGGAAATTTCATTTGAGTTTCAAAAATTCCTCTATGTTTTATTCTAATTTAAAGTGTTATACCTCTATAAAAATCATCCTTTACTAAACTCTATTTGTATCCTACCTTGGCTTAAATCAATCAGACCAACTTTATTAGTCTGACTTTTATATTAAGAACTATTACATTTCCAGTTAAACTAGTAACTTGACTTGTGACTTAATGACTTCCACATTGAATAACCAGCCATAAATCGTAAACAAAACATTGTTCAATGTAATAAAAGTAGATATTTTAATTAACTTTTATTAAGCTTCCAGCATCAAGCTTTTAAATCGAAAAGTGAACAATTGAGCACCAGAGGAAGAATGATACTTGACATGACTTTAAGAAGCACCAGAACATTTCTTTTTCCCTAGACCGGCCTCTTACAGGCCACTGATAAAACGAAGGCTTGAAATCTAGACAATATAGATTCGATCCCGGAAGTAGCAGCTAAAGAACCAGCACAATAGACAAGTAGTGCTTTTGGACACTCTGCAATATATTGGTTCAACACCTTAGAACGTTACACAATTAGAGGACGTCACGATAACAAGCTGCTACCTCACGACTAGTCACAATATTAATGACTTCTAAGGAAAGATCAACGATGTTGAAGGTTTGGCAAAAAGCATCGGAGGCAATCACTTAGTTGTGGAAGATTTCAACACCCACGCAGTGGAATGGGGAATGCCAACATCTAACTCCAGAGGAAGAAGGATACTTGACATGGCTTTAAGGGCCATCAGTATATTTCTTTTTCCCTAGACCGTGCTCTTACAGGTCACTGATGAAACGAATGCTTAAAGTAGCCATTACCACGAGAGGATTTTGTCGCCGAGATAATATGGATTTCGCCCAGGAAAATCCACCACAAAACCTATAAAGGAAGTAGCAGATGCTTTCCCGGTAGCGCAACTAAAGAACCAGCACAGTAGACAAGTACTCCTTTTGGACACTCGGCAATATATTGGTTCAACACCTGAGAACGTTACACAATTAGAGGACGTCACGATAATAAGCTGCTACCTCACAACTAGTCACAAAATTAATGACTTCGAAGGAAAGATCGACGATGTTGAAGATTTTGCAAGGAACTTCGGAGGCAATCCCTTAGTCGCAGGAGATTTCAACGCACGTGCCGTGAAATGGAGAATTCCAACAACTACCATCAGAGGAAGAAGGATGCTTGACATGTCTGCAAGGACCACCAGTATATTTCATTATACCTACATCTAGCATCGCTGTCCTCTTACAGGCCATTATGCATATAGGGCTCGGCTGGCAAACTGCTGGAGCGATTGATAAAACGAAGGCTTGAACAAGCCATTACAGCGGGAGGGGATTTGTCGACGAACCAGTATGGATTTCGTCCCGGAAAATCCACCATAGAATGCGGTAACAGAACTAGAAAACCAGCATAGTATCCAGTGGCTCTTTTGGCCATTCTGGACGTGAAAAATGTTTTAACAGGAAACTTCAAGTTGCTAGAGTATGTCCTGAGGATAATTAAAAGCTATGGAGTATGGAGCCACGCAAAGCTCCACGCTTAGTATGGCTGGGGTACATTAGACAAATAGGGATTTCGTGATAAGATTTACATCTGCATCTGGCTGTAAGCCTTAATCAGATGGTGGTCAAACCACTGGGAATGAAAAGCAACATCATTCACGCCCTAGGAAGCCGAGGACAAATTCTAGCAACAGGTCTTTCCTAGTTGCAATTTCAGCGGTTCCAAAGCAGGGTTGCAAACCACTACTCCTTACTGAAGTGCTAACTAACTCCCGTCCAGAACACATGACTAGCATGCTCACTAGATCTGAATCCTTCACCAGTGGGTGTTATTAAAGGCGAGACGATCCTGGCACTCATAATCAAATTCATGCGAGGGCCGCAAAACCACAACCACCACGATACTCCCGAAGGGCCAAACTCAATAATCAGTCAGAAAAACAGCTAAAAGTCTAAAGAGACAATTAGCGGAAATCTGGGGCTTACTGATTCCCGCGGAAATACCGTGGAGCTTCCAGTGTACCCCTGCTGCCTTCAGGGGACTGGGCTCCCTTATACCCCCAACATCACAGGTTTAGATGGTCAAGTATTCCATAAAGAACAATAAATGTGCCGCCGAAGGGGAGCCAAACAGGAATCCGAAGTCATGCGAAAAAGATGCTGGAAAGCGCAAAATATCCTGGGTATAAGGTGGATTTTAAACCGGCAGCCATAATGTAGTCCGCCATACGGAAAGAAGATTCTCGCTAGATTGATAACGTATTTATCCATCTTACACCAAAAAAACGAAATTCTGAGAACGTTAGCCAATTAGCATATGGCGCTTTCCACCCACCGCGGTGAGGGGATCTCACCGTCATTGCATGTGTCAATGGGAGTAAAAGGGCCCCCAGTTCCCTTCAAGTTTAGCAGGAGCCAACTGGACAATTGCACTATATTTCCACGGGAATCAGTAAAGCCCCAGGGTTCAGCTATTTGTCTTTTTAACCTTTTAGCTCTTCTATCACGGATTATTCAGGTTGTCAGTTCGGGATTACCGTGGTGGTTGTAGTTTTAAGTCTCTCGTTTGAGTTGTGTGGGTCGGATCATTCACAATTAACACAATGGTCCGGTGAGCATGATTGCGATCATGTTCTTATATTTTATTAAGCTTCATTTGTTCTGAACCAGGAGTTAGATAGTCTACAACTCTTCAGCAAGGAGTGAAATCTGCGGCCTGCTCCGGGCTTTTGAAGTTGCAACTAGGAATGTCTGGAGGATATACGTATCTGAAGGGCTTCTAGCGTGAGGATGACGCTACTTCTCATCCACCTTAATATATCATTAAAAATGGCAAAAACGTGAGCACTGTATTGGGGAGCAGCGGGTTACTTTTTATCTTTTATGGTGAGAAGCGCAGAAAATGAGAGTAAGTCAAGTCCCAGTGAATGTCCAGCATATAAAAAGTCTGTTATTATTGTGTCTGGAATCTCACCATTCGTAAAGTCACAATCAATTTGTAAGCCCTTGACTGAACCTATAAAAAAGCCAGCGAAAGTAAAAAACACAAATTTCTTTTTTAATTTTATTAAAATTTTAATAACAATTTCTCTTTTACCGTGGAATGTGAATTAAATTTAAAAAAAAATATCAAGACCCAATTTTTATTTTCTCAAAATTTTTAAATTAATTTAAAAATTAAATATTTTAAAATTAAGTAAAGCTTTGCCAAAAACTTAGAATTATTCCTTAATAAGCAGGGAATCAAAGGGTAAATGTGAAAAGTATTCATTGCTGAGTTTAAGGAATTCAGGTTCCCAGGTAGTTCTAGTTTCGGTTATAATGGATTTATAGGTGGTGCGCCAGTTTTGGTTAACTAAGTCTAAAAATGCATCATCTAAAGAAACAAAATATTTATTAAAACGATTAAAATTTTAATTGAATTGAAGAAAACTTACTTAAAACAGGATCTGGCATTAGGCCAGTGGCATAAAAGCGCATGTTACTCAAAGTGGGTTCAATATTGAATTTAGTTAAACGTATATATCTGTGGCCATCACGTTCATACCACTCACCCTCCGGCAGTCCAGTTGCATCTATATCAGCTATAAGAAAGTGATATAAATTTCAGAAAATTTCGAAAAACCAAAATCACAATAACAACAACAACTAACTCATAGTTAAATTAAAGGTTCCCTTGGAATTAATTTTTCCATTATTTATTTTAACTTCAGCCTTATATCTGCCCTCAACAAGTAGTTCGGGTGTTTTGAATTTTACCACCATTTTGAATTTGTCACCCTGTCTTTTATATTCGACACTGTTAAAAACCGTTTTACTTAGACCACTTATTTTGACGTTGCGCACTGCTACTTTGCCTTGTATGAAATTATTAGCAAATTCATAGCTGCTTTTATCGATTTCTAAGGGTTCCGTGGGTGGTATGTTAAGTTCTGGTATACCCTTAATGGCTCTTGGCACCATTTGCTGAAAAGCTTTAAGAATACATTCGCTTAAATTGTCATCGGCTTCCTTGCAACGGGGTATATCGCTGGCTGAAAATAAGCAAGGGCAGAAAAAAATTATTTTAACGGAAATATACTTTCGATATATAAGCAATAAAAACACACATTCATTTCGCTCTGGTTCAAAAAAATCTTAGCTGAATAAGAAAATATACTTTTAAAGTCACGTTATATTATGTTAAACCTTTTAAAATTTGTTTAAAAGTCCAGCTGAATTACATATCTACGGGCTTAAAATCTTTCTGAATAAAAAAAATCTTAGCTGAATAACAAAATATCCTTTTGAATTCATGTTATATTATGTTAAACCTTTTTAAATTTGTTTAAAATTCTAGCTGAATTATATATCTAACAGTTGAAAATAATTTAAAATAAATTGAAACTCTCAGCTGAATTCGTATCTAGCCACCTGACTGAAAATAATTACGGACACACCATGAAAGAAAATTATTTCAACAAAAAGGCACTTTCGGTATGTGAACAAAAAAAAATTGGGATAATTTCGTTATGAAACAAAAAAAATCCTTGCTGAATAACAAAATATCCCTCTAAATTTATTTTATATTATTTACAGTCTATTAAAATTTATTCAAAAGTCTAGCTGAATTACATATCTAACAGCTGACAACATTTTTAAAATATATCAAAACCTCCAGTTGAATTCATATTTAGTCATCTGGCAGGGGCACAAAATGATAACAATTATTCGAGCAAATTTATACTTTTGATATAGAAGCTCTTAAAATTATAATTTCGCCCTGGATCACAAAAAATCGTAGCTGAATAAGAAAATATACTTTTAAAGTCACGTTATATTATGTTAAACCTTTTAAAATTTATTTAAAAGTCTAGCTGAATTACATATCTACCGGCTTAATATCTTTCTGAATAAAAAAAAATCTTAGCTGAATAACAAAATATCCTTTTAAATTCATATTATATTAAAAGTCTAGCTGAATTATATATCTAGCAGCTGAAAATAATTTCAAATAAGCGTTTCAACAGGGTGTCCGCTGAAAAGCCATACTACTTTGTTTTGCCGCCATTTTGGTAAACATTACTCTTAACAGTTTATATTTGGGAGTTGTGAAGTCGACACGTAGCAAATTTATTATGGAAAAATATTCGATGAACCAAACATTTTATCTAAGTCAATCATCGATTACTGTGACGATGAGAAAGTTCTGTGAAATTCTAGGGGGAAACAACATCCCAACAAAACGCACTATTTATCCTGCAGTGAATAATTTCGAAGAAAGAGGGTTTATAGGAGATAGGCCCAACCGTAAACCACAACGTTCCGCAAGATCGGCTGAAAACAATACTGCTGCTCAAGAAAATGTTCAAAACAATCCATCAACCTCGGAAGCTTGGTCTTCAAAGAACTACTTTCGATATAATATTGCACAAGGATTTGCTCGCCATGGCAACCCCGATTTTTATGAAATATTCATAATGAGTAACGAAGCACATTTTCATTTAAATGGGTATGTGAATAAATTTTTATCTTGTCAGGTACCTGGAGTACAACAGCTTTCTTAGCGACCCACAGTATGGTTTCCGTAGAGGCCGCACTACGGGCGACTTGCTGGCTTTCCTATCGGAACAATGGTGTAACTCATTTCGGAGAGAGTTTACCCCCCCCCCCCCCCCCGCACATTGATATGTTTTGACGGAATCTCACCGTTATTACATGTGTCGGGGTTAAAGGCAGCTAAGTCCCCTTCAAGGCTAGCAGGAGCCAACTGGACAATTCCACTATATTTCCGCGGGAATCAGTAAAGCGCCAGAGTTCGGCTATTTGTCTTTTTAGCTGTTCTCTGACTGATTATTGAGGTTGGCTCTTCGGGAGTATCGTGGTGGTTGTGGTTTCGAGGCCCTTGTTTGAGTTGTGTGGGTTGGATAATTCACAATGAACGATCCAGGTCCAGTGAGCATGATTGCGGTTGTGTTCTTAAACATTATTAAGCTTCATGCGTTCTGGACCGGGATAGTCACCAACTCTTCAGCAATGAGTGAACGCTACGGCCTGCTCCGTGCTTTTGAAGTTGCAACTAGGAGTAGCTGTAGGATATACGTATGTGAAGGCCTTCCAGGACGAGGATAAAGCTACATTTCATCCACAGTGCTACGATCCACGTCCGTCAGGTTATGGCTTACACAGCTGGGTAATGACGTAAATCTTATCACGCATATCGGGGAGAGTAAAGTGGTGGCTTTAGATATTTCCAAGGCGTTTAATAGAGTGTGACATGATGCACCTCTGTCAAAGCTTGTTGATTTTGGTGTTGGTGAGAATTTCTCCAGACTTATATCGAGTTTTGTCAGGAATCCCATTATACGAGTTGTTATAGATGGGATTTCATCAGACGAGTTCAAAATTGATTCAGGGGTACCGCAAGGCTCCGTTTTTTCTCCTACCCTATTTCTTATTTTTCAAAACGACCTTCTTTGTCAAACTTTGAGCCCTCTATACTCTTTCCCAGATGACAGTGAATTCATTTGGTTATAGACCGAACCAGCTGGAGGTGAATTCCAAAGGCAGAACATGACTGATCAATCACAATCTCGCAACAATCTCGGAACGGGGTCGTGTGAATACAGACAATTAAAATGCCCGTAAGACGCATTGTTGCATGCTTACGCTTAGGTCTGTGTTTGGAAATGATGCTGCATCTGTTACTATGGTTGATATAGATATTCATGGCATGAAAATTCAGTATGATGTTCGATGGACTAAACAAGTTTCTAAAGAAGCTTTCAAATGCTTCGGCTTTCTAAAATGGTGTAGGAGATACTTCACTCCTTCCGATCTTCGAACTATTTCTACGTCCTATATCCGTCTAAAAATGGAATACAACTATCATGTACGAGTCGACGCCCAAAAGTCTTTTTTGGAGTTATTCGACCGCGTACAGGAGAGAGCCCAGAGGCTCAGTACAGAGCATTTATTTGTGGTTGATTTTCGGATGAATCGCACTATGCATTACAAAGAAAAGTTATTTCTTAGCAGAACGGTCCGTATGTGGAATAAACTCCTTCCAGGGTTCTTTTCTGCCACTGTCAATGCACGAAAGTTCAAATTGAATATCCACAAACACTACTCCCTCTTACCTCCTCCCTAATTTCCTAGTTCTGACGCAATGCGTTGCATAAGTAGGGGTCATCCCCTGAATGTTTTTGCGTTTAACTAGATTTTCGTTGAGAGCGCATCCATTTGTGGTTGCTTTTCCGATGAATCGCACAACGCATTACACGGAAAATTCATTTTTTAGCAGAGATATCCCTACGTGGAATAAACTCCCTCCAGAGGTCTTTCCTCTTATTTTCAATGTATGAAAGTTCAAATTGAATATCCACAAACACCACTCCCTCTTACCTCCTCCCCATAACCTTATTTCCTAGCTCTGGCGCAATGCGTTGCATAAGTAGGGGTCATCCCCTGAGTGCTCGTCCGAGAAAAAAAACTTGAATAGTCGGTTCTGGTGAATGGAAAACCCTAAAATTATTTAACCTTCCACCTGTGCATCCATTAAAGTGACAGTCTGGTGTGCAATTCTTCTTTGAAAATGAATACGCCGTAACGGTAACTGTGAATGGGGAACGATATCGTGATAGGATTGAAAACTTTTTAATGCCACAACTGCATGCTTTGGGCTTAATTAACATGTGGTATCAAGAAGACGGTGCTACATCGCATGCAGCCAGGATTACAATGGAATTACTGCGAAATCTCTACGTTTGGTATTAATTAGAAGTATTTTTTTGCTTAGCTGAATTACAATTTTCTTAGCTGAATTTATGGTATTATAATAAAATTTTATAAATTTTTGTGTTTTTAAAGTCTATGTTTATTTATTTTAAACTTTTGTTGGCTGAATGAGCAAACTTTCACCACATTTGATTACAAAAAGCCAAATTAAGTTTGTTTCTATATATTTTTAATATTTATTTAGCTGAATTGTTAACCTTTTGCATTTGTATTTATTTGCTGCTTAAATCTTTAATGGTAAGTTAAATAAAATAAAAAATGGCATATATTTTCATTGCTGAATTAAATAATTTGCAGCTGAATTAAAGTTATTAACAGTGATTTTTATACTATTAATAAATTTGAGATTGTAGGGATATTTTAAAGCTTAATTTTGCAGCAGTTTTGGTAAAAAAGAAATAAAATAATATGAATTTTTGTATAAAAATTTTTACATGCTGTAAGCTGAATTGATTAACTTTTCAATTTATATTTATTTACTGCTCAAATCTTTAATGGTAAGTTAAATAAAATACAAAATGGCATATATTTCCATTGCTGAATTGGATAATTTGCAGCTGAATTAAAGTTATTAACAGCTATTTCTGTACTATTAATTAATCTGAGATTTTAGGTATATGTATGTATGTATATGCATACATACTTACATACATAAGTAGTTGGGAATGCTTTGAAAATTTTATTTAAAATTTAATCTGCTTTTATTATTGTGTTTAAATGATTTTCTATTATCTCATATAAAATTTAATTAATTCTTTTTGAAACGTGCTTTTGTAGTTAATAATTTGTTGTTTAAATAAACACAGGTTTTTTTCTATTTGTGAAATTGTTTAAAGCGATTAAATTGCTTAGTCATCATAATATGATAGTTAAACAACATAACAAGATAAAACAATAGATTACGAAAGAAATGAAATTACAAATTTCATTGCCAAGTTCAGGTTAAAAACAAAAGTATTGTGTTTGAATTTCATTTAAAACAAAAGAAATCAAAACAAAACAAAAGACTTTCTTTTCTCAAAGAAAAAAAAAACAACAATACAAACAAATCAAATTAAAATTATATAAAATTGTTTTTGTATTTAAGCATGTTGAAACATATAAAATAGGAGTTTCTCTATTATTACTGTTACTCTTTCTCTCTCTCTCTCTCTCTTTGTTTTTGAGAGTTTGAGAATTTGTTTTTATCTAAACAATTATTACCTCATAATAACGGTTTGTTTGAATGCATGCAATTTGTTTTATGCTTGACTAGACATGTTAAATAATAAAATACACCAACTAAAAATTAAAAACCATTCGAATTGCCAACAATTATTTCGAAATTATTAAGCATGTTTTAATTGCACAGATGGAAAATGCAGTACATTTAATATTTGTTTAATTATATGAATTAATATGAATATAAACAAGGCTGTCATTTTTGGTACTACTCATGTGTTGATGAACGAACGGTGTTTTTAAAAAGGTAGTAAATGGTGGGCAAATTTAAGGTTAGAATGTAAATTGTCTTAAAACACACTTTTTCTTGACAATTTCAGTTTTATTGATGCCACTCTAAAATAAAAATATGGTAATTTATAATAGAATATGAAGTCGGCTAAATATCCACCTCTAACACATCGGTAGATGACCTTTCTTTTGAGAAAATTTTAAATCATTTTAAAGTTTCTTTTTTATATATTGTTAAATTAATTAAAAAAGACTGTTGAAAAGAATAACAGATATTTTTTTTAAATTTCTTTAATTTAACCTGTTTCATAATTATCCATATTTATACTTTTGTTTTTAATTTAATTTTAGAATTTTTTTGATTTAATTTTTATTTAAATTTTTATTAAGGAAATAATTTAAAAATTTTTTTTCATTACTCTTTAGAAATTTTTCACTCTCGCATTTCAGCAACCTGTCTGAATGAAGGGCGTTCAGATGATAAGAAAATAATAAATAAATAGAAATAAAATTTATCTAAAGCTAGACATCACATGTTACGAAAGAAGTGAAAAATACACATGGCTTTAATGGAGTGCAAAGCAAATTTTAAAGAGGCGCCTTATTTGGAAGCAGAGAGAAATAATCTCCCAACCTGATCACTTTCAGCTAGTGCAGGAAACCAGGAAGTGCTTTCACCTGTATTTCTAGGAAATCTTAGATATGAGATCATGAAAATCAGCAGAAAAAGAAAAAGAAGAAGAGAAAGAAGAAGAAGATAATACTTTTAACTGGGACTATTTCTAGGAAGTCTTGGATGAGAAATCATGAAAATCGGCAGAATAAGGGGATGCAGAAGAAGATAATACTTTTAACTAGAAGTATTTCTAGGAAGTCTTGGATAAGTGATCATGAAAAGCAGCAGAAGAAGAAAAAAAAAGGAAGAAGAAGATAATACTTTTAACTGGCATTATTTCTAGGAAGTATTAGAAGCAAAAGAGGATAATACTTTTAACGAAGTCTTGGATAAGTGATCATGAAAAGCAGCAGAAGAAGAAAAAGTAGAAGAGGAAGAAGAAAAAGAAGAAGATAATACTTTTAACTGGGAGTATTTTTAGGCAGTATTGGATGAGAGATCATGAAAATCGGCAGAAGAAGAGAAAGCAGAAGAGGATAATACTTTTAACTAGAAGTGTTTCTAGGAAGTCTTGGATGAGTGATCATAAAAATCAGCAGAAGAAGAAGAGGATAATACTTTTAACTTGGATTATTTCTAGAAAGTCTTGGATGAGAGTTCATGAAAAGCAGCAGAAGAAGAAAAAGAAGAAGAAGATAACACTTTTAACTGGGATTATTTCTAGGAAGTCTTGGATGAGAGATCATGAAAATCGGCAGAAGAAGGGAAGCAGAAGAAGATAATACTTTTAACTGGGAGTATTTCTAGGAAGTCTTGGATGAGAAGTCATGAAAATCGGCAGAAGAAGGGGAAGCAGAAGAAGATAATACTTTTAACTGGGACTATTTCTAGGAAGTCTTGGATGAGAAATCATGAAAAGCAGCAGAAGAAGAAAAAAAGAAGAGGAAGAAGAAGATAATACTTTTAACTGGGATTTTTTCTAGAAAGTCTTGGATAAGAGATCATGAAAAGCAGCATCTTAATTGTTGCTGTACTAACTGATCCCAATCTCAAGCAAATTTTGACAATAATTTTGAACACTCTAAGAAAATGGAAAGCCTACAGATCACCGACCAGAAAACTACTCCACATTGAAGGTCTGCTGATTAGAGAGCAGATTCAATATTGTTGGTTTAACTTGTTATTTAAACTCCATTTTTAAAATAAAATTAAGTTAAGGAACAAATATACTCTTTACTCCATTATTTTCGTAAAATAGGAGGAATCACAAGTATGAGGTTAGGAAGTAAATTGTCTTTTAAATGATTAAATATCAAGAATTAAGCTGCCATTCTTTGACATTTATTTAGTAAAAAGTTGGCTAATTTTAAGCTTGCAACGTTACAATCTTCATGATGAACATTTCTCAAAATCAGTTCGTAAAATTCCGGCAGCTTTTTCTCCTAAGCAAGCTTGTTCTAAGAATGATGCACGTAATTTAATCGTTAAATTTTAAACACAAATTATTTTTGCTGGCAATTGACCAAAAAAAAATAAGCTCGCAATGGCCGTAGTGCTGTACAGCAAAGTGTGCAGCAGCCTGGAACATCAAATCGTCAACGTTCGCAACAATTGGGATGACTAGGACCCACTCTGAACAGTATTTTGCATAAAGATCTTCATCTTTACGTTTATAAAATTCAGCTCGTTTACGAATACACTGCACGAAGGCATCTCATTTGTCAACAAACTCGTCTTAAGTAAGAAAACCCATTTTCAATTACGAGGTTATGTAAATCCATGAAAAGTCATTACATCCAAAAAAAGAGAGACAGCGCGGCACCCAACGGCCCGTATTCTTTCGGAAGTGAGCAAGAAAACGCCGTTACTGTGAATTCTATGCGCTACCAAATCATGATAACTAATTTTTTGTGCCCACTATTGGGTAATGTTGACACTAGTGACCTTTGCTTTCAGCAAGATGGCGCCACAAGTTATACAGCGACCCAGTTATTACATGAGTAATATCCCGGTGGCATAAATTTTCAATTTGACGATGACAATTGGCCGACTTGTTCTTGTGAAGCCGCTGGGTTATTTTCTCTGGGGCTTTTTGCAAGACCAGGTTTACTTGAGCTAACCACTGACGCTCTGAAATATGAAATTTGGTGCTGCTACTAATGTTCGAAATAAAATATGTTGTTTAAGCAAATGTACTTCCAACCTGAAATTTTCAGCACTTCAGAAGAAGCACTGTAACGACTGCCTTAAACTCCAACTTGTTCCCGTTACTCGATTTTCGTTGAGAGCACACCATTTGTGGTTGTTTGGTCAGTGAATCGCACTACGCATTACGGGGAAAATTCGGTTCTTAGCACAACAGTTCGTAAGTGGAATAAACTCCCTCTAGAAGCCGTTCCTGTCACTATCAATGTAGAAAAGTTCAAATTGAATGTCCACAAACACTACTCCCTCTTTCCTCCTTCCCATTAACCTGATTTCGTTGTTCTGGCACAATACATTGCATGTGTAGGGATCATTCGAAACGAGAAAAAAAAGAATTTGATGCGGGATGACGTAAAATCATACCCAAGCAAATTTTAAAAATTATTTGAAACGCCCTGAGAAAGTATTACATATCCAAGTCACCGAGGAGAAATCTAGATGTCTGTTGGTTAGAGAGAAAAGTCGATAGTTTCAGTTGAACTCCTGTTACGTGAACTCCTGTGTCACTGTCTGTGTCTGTACTTAATTTTTTCTTTGAAGAAGCACTGCAATGACTCTTTTAATTCCCATTACCGAGCAACAGAAGCCACCAAGAATGGAAAGTTTTATCTCTATCAAATGGGTATGTTGCCAAAAAAAATGTTATTAAATGTCTTACAATAGACAAAAATGAAAGAAGAAGGGGGAAGAGGGGGCGTTGCATCATATTCGCTCAGTGCTATAAATACATTGAGACTAATCAGCACAAAGAAATGTGTGGATAGAGTTAAACAATCTCCTCTAAAAGCATTTCTCTTGGCAATAAAAAAAAATCCAAATTTCGGAGCGTTATCAAAGACGCAAACCTTTATCCTTGACAAATGCCAAATTATCAAAGGGTTATACTTTTATTTTTTATTTAAATTTGCATTTTTTATGATTTCATTTTTATTTATATTTTTATTAAGGAAATAGTTTGAAATTATTTTTTTTTTGTTTTAGAAAATTTTACACTCACGTATTTCAGTAACCGGTTTCAAAGAAGGAAGTTGACTTGTGGCGAAATTAAAACACAAACTCACACTTAAAATTAAAATTGAAAAATTATTATAAAATGTGAACATTTTGTTCTATTTATTTTATAAACACTTTTTTCGAAATTATAATTTTTTTTTCCTTAACCAACGTTTAAGTTTTTTAACCGCTTAACTTCAAGTCCAGACTTAATCTAAACTACAAAATAATGGTCAATGGTGTATTTATTGGCAACAATGGAACAAATGAAATATTAAAAAACTTCATAGAGATGACAAGAGGGCAGGGAAAACACGAAATAAAAAAACACAACAACAACTCAAATAAACTTTTAATGCTAAAAAACGTCAGGCGCAGCCGACGTAATCAAACTGCGGCTTCGAAAAAATAGCGAGAAACGAATACAAATGACGACTAAATAAAAATCGAAATTAAATAATCATTTTTTTCCATTTCTATTCAGTGGCTTTTTTTTTTGTTTTAGAATATGTTAAATTTTATGTATGAAAACCTTCAGAACGAGTTATTAGAACCCAGCAAACATATTGTCTTCTGTTTGCAAAATTTCATACCAAATGAAAAATGAAACGCACAATAATATGTTACAAAACCCCTGTAAAGGTGTGCAACCAAAAAAATTTGACCTTCGACTAGCTCTGCCTCTCCTATACCCGTATTGCACAGGTCCCCACAGTAAAAAAAAAATTGTATAAAAAAAACGAAATTCCCTGGAACTACAATCTATACTTTAACTCATACTGTACTCCGCAAGATTAGCTATTAAGCTGAACTCGATGTTATCGCTCAGCTACGTTGCCCATCCCTGGCAATGCCGTTAAATCAATTTCTCCTAACGGCCCCATAACAACTCCAATTCAATACACCCACCAACAATCTCTCATATTCTTAACAAAAAAATAAAAAAAAAATTAATTTTGATTTATTTATTAATTATTTGTGTTCGAGTTTGCACAATGGGGCTGAAATGAAATATTGCATATTTTAGCGAAAACTAAAATTATCTAACAGACAATAAAATATTTCATAATAAAACTAATAAAATGAAATTTAAATGAAACAATGCAAGAATTACACATTTAAGCAAACAAAAATCCCAAAACTCCCTTAACAGGGAAGTCGTAAAATCAGAAATAACTTCAAAAACGTAAAACTTCATGAAGGAATAAAGGAAATTTAATCCCATAAGTTTAAAAAAAACTCAAGCATATGTTCAAGGTGAGCTATTTTTGGCACCCACTGTTGCACTCCTGCCAGCTGCTCTAATAATTTGTAAAATATTATTTTAATCTTTGCGCACATTTAAAATTTTTGAAATTTTTTAGGCTGTTTTTATAGAGGTATAAAAATTTGTAAAGGAATAAAACAAAGATGAATTTATAATTTAAATATGACTTGCCTGGCTTGGACGTCTTTTCCATATTTGTGGCACCTAATATCGGCAATAGCGTGGCGAAAGTTATGCTCAATCATTTTGGGTTTATCGGCGTATACTAGCGACTTCAGATAACCCCAAAGGAACCAGACAATGTAACAATGGTTCCTGGGGTATGCTCAACGGCGTCCAGGTTGATTCGGTAAAATCCTTAACCTTTATTTACCACCAATCTTCTTAATGGCAGCTCACCCTCGTTGCTACTTGTGTTGTGCAATGGTGTGCAGAGGTATCGCTGTGCTGTTACCACAGTTAGTGGACGAGGGAAATATCCAGATGGGTGAAAATTATGCAGGGTAATAACCACTAGAACACAATTTAGCGCTGTTCGGGGCACTCCCAATAGCGACTGTAGGAACAAACCAGGCTGGGTAAACACCACTGCCCACGTTGTGACCTCACCGGTGCTACTATGGCCAGTACCACGAGATAATTGTTAGTGTACGTGGGAAATGCCCAGAAACAGCGAAAATTGCACAGAGTAATAACCACTAGAACACAGTTTAACGCTGCTCTGGTTATTCTCAGCAGCGACTGTAAGCACAAACCAGGCTGGGTACACACCACTGCCTTGGTTATGTCCTCACTGGTGCTACTATGGCCAGTACCACGAGAAAGAGTTAGTGTACGAGGGAAATTCCCAGAAACACCGAAAATTGCGCACGGTAATAACCACTAGAACACAACTTAATGCTGATCTGGTCACTCCCAGAAGCGACTGTAGGCTCAAACCAGGTGTTGACTTCTCAGTATTTGATTGTTATCTATCGGCAAGCTGCCCACCAACCAGATCGCATAATCTTAGAGGCCACTCCACAGATCCTAAACGCAACACTATGCGCTTTTTAAAAGTTTCTCTCAACAAATCAATTCTGGCACTAACTGTGCGCGATCTTGTAGTACCCACAGTGCGTGCACTTCAAGGTTCTTCAATTATTGAACGACAAAGTCAGTAAACATACCTCTATCGCTGACTGTCAGGCACAATTTTTTAAATGATTCCACCAGTACAATTTGGATACGTTGTTCAGGCACCAGTTTCTTCGTGTTGAAATGTCAAACGAAGCTAAATACGGGGAGTCCGCCAGGAAGGTATACTACTTTGTTTATAACTTTTGCTTAAATAAAAGAGAATGGATCTTATATTGATAAATGTTGTAGTCGCGCCGTAATTTCAGTGTAATCCTAGCTGTATGCGATGTGGCACCGACTTGTTGATACCACATCTAACACAAGCCGTTGTGGGGTTAAAAAGTTTGCAATCATATCACGATACCGCTCCCAATTCACAGTTACCGTTACGCCGTTTTTATTTTCAAAGAAGTAAAGTCCACACCAAACTGCACACCAGACTGCCACCATTAATGGATGCAAAGGTGGCTGTTGAATAATTTTAGGGTTTTTCATTCCCCAGAACCGACTATTCTGTTTTTTTTTCTCGGGCCAGCACTCAGGTGCTGACCCCTTACTTATGCAATGCATTGTGCCAGAACTAGGAAATTATGTTGTAGGAGGAAGGAGGTAAGAGGGAGTAGTGTTTGTGGACACTCAGTTTGAACTTTTCACATTGAAATTGACAGAAAGGACCCCTGGCGGGAGTTTACTCCACGTATGGTCAGTTCTGCTAAAATGTGAATTTTCCCTTTAATGTGTAGTGCGATTCACCAGAAAATCAAACACAAATGGATGCGACCTTAACGAAAATCCAGTCAAACGCAAAAAAGTGCGATTTTCGGGAACAAGTTCCCTAATTTCATTAGAGCACTTAACATTGTACGAGTAGTAACGATAAAACAGTGAAATGCACTTCACATTGCGTCGATGCTCTAGAGTATCAATAGAGGTGGATATCCTACTAATGAGCCTCTTGGACCTCTACCGTACGTGGTCGCGAGCAACTCCAAATAGACTTTGGAATACAGGTCCATATATCAGAGTTTCATCCCATTTTGGAACGGATATAGGTGGTACGAAGATCGTATGGAGTGAAGTATCTTTTACACCGTTTTAGACAACCGAGGCACGTGAAAGCGTCTTTAGAAACTTGAAAAATGTGTTTAGTCCATCGAACATCACACTGAATTTTCATGCCATGTATGTATCACCCATAGTAACAGATGCAGCACCATTTCCAAACACAGATCTAAGCGTAAGCATGCAACAATGCGTCTTACGGTCATTATAATCGTCTATATTCACACGACGCCATTCCGAGATTGTTGCGAGATCATGATTGATCAGTCATGTTCTGCCTTTTGGAACTTACCTCCAGCTGGTTTGGTCTATAACCACATGAATATGCTTTCATCTGCGAAAGAGTATGGAGGGTTGAAAGTTTGACAAAGAAGGTCGTTTAGAAAAATAAGAAATAGGGTAGGAAAAACAACGGAGCCTTGCGTTTCCCCTGAATTAATCTTGAACTCGTCTGATGAAACCCCATCTATAACAACTCGTATAGCGCGACTCCTGAGAAAGCTCGATATAAGTCTGGAGAAATTATCACCAATACCACAAGCAGCAAGCTTTGACAGATGTGCATCATGCCAAACTCTATCAAACTCCTTCAAAATATCTAGAGCCACCAGCTTACTCTCTCCGAAATGATGTATGGAGTTACACCATTGTTCCGATAGGAAAGGCAGCAAGTCGCCCGTAGAGTGGTCCCTACGGAAACTATACTGTGGGCCGCTAGCTAAGCTGTTGGACTCCAGGTATCTCACAAGATGAAAATTTATTCACATATCCATTCAAGTGAAGATGTGCCTCGTCACTCATTATGATCTTTTCATGAAAATCGGGTTTGTTATGCTCGAGCTGTAACATTCTATTGGCAAATGTACTTCTTGTGGAAGAAGATCTTGTGTCAACTGAATTCTATTCTGAAACAAATGCAAATCCTTAAGCAAAATTGTGACCAAAGTTATTCTTTGAAGACCAAGCTCCTGAGCACGGCGTCGAAATGAGGTGGATGAATGGGTTTTAATACTTTCTTGAGTAGCAGTAATGTTTTCAAACCATCTTATAGTACGTAGTGGTCCATGCGTGGGCCTATCATCACCTACAGACCCTGTTTCTTCGAAATCATTCACGACACGATAAATAGTGCGTTTTGTGGGCTACATCGTTTCTTCCAAAACATTCACGTAACTTTTAATCGTCCCAGTATCGATGATTGATTTTGATAAAATTTTTTAACGATTAAAACACGTTGGTTTTTTGAATATTCCTCCATTATAAATTTGCTTCGTGTCTACTTCACGATTGCCAAATACGAATTGTCGTGACAAATGTTTACCAAAATGGCGGCAAAACCTTTCCGGTGTACATTCTGTATAAATCAATCGACAGCTGATAAAATGGTCGCCAGTTAAAAAAGTATTGTCAACTTAAAGTTTTACACCTCTATAGAAACACCCTTTATATCCTGTCTAATATATTGTTTTTGTCCCACTGTCCCAAATTTAATAAATAGAAAATTGATAATAATTACAAAAAAACTAAAAATTTATTCTTACGTATTCAAACCATTTGCAATTAGAATTCAAACCATTATGTTTGCTGGGTAAGCACAGCCATTCAAATTTTAATACATAAATAAATGCACACTTATTTTAGATTTTATGTGATACAAATAATTTATTAATTATATTTATGTATTTATTTGTTAAAATATAAAAAAATTTATTTAAATTTTATGGACAAAGAGAAATATGTAGAGAAAAAGGGGGAAAAGAAAGAGAATGGGAGATTGTTGAATCACTTTGTTTCAATTCGCTTTGACATCATAACTATAAGTTAAAACAACAACTACAAATTACTAATTAAACAATTGTAAAATTAATTTGTCTAATTTAAATATTTTTAACGTAATAAGCCACCGAAATACAGCAAAAAATTAAGTTGTAAATAAAACAATATGATATATATATGTGTGTGTGTGTGTGTGTGTGTGAGTAAAACTCTTCTTATCTGTTAAGATTCTAAGTGTTTCATTTCATAATGGATCAGATCTCCTGCATGATTAATGAGTTCTAGATATTTGATGCCTTATCTTAAAGCATACAAGGCTATAGTGAGTAGGAAAATGTTTCAATTCCACTTTCAGAGGAACGTAAAAGAAAATATTGAATTTATATACATTCTTTTATAGATTTTTTTAAATATAAAATCTTTAAAAATTTTGCTTAAAATTGAAAAATTTATTTTTTATTTCAATTCTATTTTCTTGGAATTATTGCAAATGTTTCATTTTTTAATTGGAAATTTTTTAAACAGTTATAAAAAACTTTTTTATTTTTCAATATACTTAATTCAAATTGCGTTAATAAAGCGGTTTAAATATTGTTTCAATTCCATTTCCTAAGGAACATTGAAAATTATTATTTTTTCATGAGAATTTTATGGACCGTATATAAGAATTGAGTTCTTCTTTTAAAATTTTTCATTTCACCTAAGGTTCCTACCTTGTTTCGATTCCACTTTCATAGGAACATACAAGAAAATACTGAATTTTTATACATTCTTTTAGAGATTTATTTAAAAATAAAATCCTTAAAAAAAGCTTGCTCAAAATTTAACAATCTTATTATGTTTCAATTCCATTTTCATAGAACCATTGAAAAACTTTCTTTTTCATATGAAAATTTTCTAGACAGTTTATAAAAATTTGTTTATTTTTCAAAATTCTTAATTCAAATTGCGTTAATAAAGCGTTTTAATTATTGTTTCAATTCCATTTTCCTAGGAACGTAAAAGAAAATATTGAATTTCTATACATTCTTTTAGAGATTTATTTAAGTACGAAATCTTTAAAAAATACTTGCTTAAAATTTAACAATTTTATTATGTTTCAATTCCATTTTCATAGGACTATTGAAGAACTTTCTTTTTCATATGAAAATTTTATAGACAGTTTATAAAAGTTTGTTTATTTTTCAATATTCTTAATTTAAATTGCGTTAATACAACGTTTTAATTATTGTTTCAATTCCATTTCCTAAGGAATATTGAAAATTATTTATTTTTTTAAAGAGAATTTTATGGCCCTTACATAAGAATTGAATTTTTCTTTTAAAATTTTTTATTTTACCTAAAGTTCCTACCTTGTATCAATTCCACTTTCATAGGAACGTAAAAAAATTTTGAATTTTTATGTTTCTTTTAGAGATTTATTTAAAAATAAAATCCTTAAAAGAAACTCACTTAAAATTGAAAAATTTTATTTATGTTTCAATTCCATTTTCATAGAAACATTGAAAAATTTTCTTTTTTATATGAAAATTTTATGGACAGTTTTTAAAAAACTTGTTTTTTCTATAAAATGGTTGAATCAAATTGTGTAAAAAAATATTTTAATTGTGGTTTCAATTCCATTTCTAAAGGAACATTGTAAAAAAATTTTTTTAATGCAAATTTTATAATCCACATATAAGAATTATAAGCATTTCTTTAAACAATTTTCATTTTAAGTGATGTAGTAAAATGTTTCAATTCCATTTTCATAGGAACGAGAAAAAAAATTTTAATATTTCGTTTAATTTTTAATGTTGAGTAGTTAAATTATAAATATTAATACTATTTTTGGAAAAAAAAAATTTTAAAAACTTCTTTTCCAAGGAGTTATTATTAAAATAACATGGATGTTAATAATTTTTGTGAAATTTTTCCATTTCTGAAAAATAAAAAATAAATCAATTATTTAAAATTATAGTTTCTAGACGACTTAAAAAAATTCACGTTTTATGCATGTTATAATAATTTAACTGTTTTTTTAAAAATTTAATTAAATTAATTAAAAAACAACAAAAAAATTTCTAACGTTTGTTGTTGTTTCAAATTGTGCAGTCACACAGTTCAAAAGCGTTATACAAAATCTTTTATTAACGGAGGAATTAATACTTTATTAGCTTTTGTGAAAAGCTGTATAATTAATTATAAGACTTGTTATCACCTTCAAATGTGGTTATGCAAATTTTGAAACTGCAATAAATGAGTTAGTGATGTTAACACACACTCGAGATAAATTTATTTTACATCAAACATGTCAATTCTGCTATTTTGTGTCAATTTATTTAATAACAAAAATAATAATACAAATAAAATTTATTAGTTTTCAGAAGAGTACTACTAGCTAATCAGCTAATGACTTTATTCATTATCAAGTCACGATTTCATATTGATTGGAAAAAATAATCTAGTGAAGCTTTTGGAGACGATTGGCGAAATTAAAATCGTCCTAAGGAGAAGAGGGGATATTGAAACAATATAATTTTCAATTAAATTAGCTAAATGCAAAATAAAACAAATGTAACTAAGTTATATCAATGATGTTACTAAATTAATGCAGAATTTTAATTTACTATTGGCAACACTGAAAAGTCGTTAACAAGCAGTCGTTTCTCTGTCACTGTTGACCAAAGTTGCTCTCATATTCTCCAAAGCAAAATAATAAAATCCGATATTTTTTGCTTACCTGAGATAACTGTAGTTAACAGAGATGCCACTTAAATCCCTTAACTCGGAAGTGCTACGTCGTGCTATCGCTTTCAAGATCAAACGGGGACTATCACTTCTCCGACACGAGTGGCTTTCTGCTGGTGATTTAATAGATACGGGATCGGTGACGGTCAAGAGACTTTTAGATGAGCGTTTTGTTTCAAGCTGAGATAACAGGAAGGAGAACAGTGACGCGGGTAGAGTCACTTATTAATTCATACGTGACCCTACATTCGTATGGGAACACCCAGACTTTCGCTTCGGCCTAGGCCTGGGCTTCCTACTGACCGGACATGGCTCTTTAAATGCATTTTAGCATCAGAGGGGCTTGTCTGATTCTCCCACCTGTAGATGTGCTGCTAACTATGAGGATTTGAGACACTTTCTTGTGGAGTGTCGCTAAATTGAAAGCCCATTTAGGCTAAACCACATCTAAACGTCAAGTTTTTTACTGCATTTCATTTGACATTTCTTAATTCCAAACTAATTCAATTCTAACCATGAAAAGGTGCACAATCGAGCAACGCATCAAAGTTACTCAAGCTTGTTATGAAAATGGGCGTTCAATTAAAATGCATATCATGCACTTCGTGATATTTTTGGTCAATTTAATCGTCCAAATGTGCGTACAATCGGAAAAATCGTCTAAAAATTTAAGCAAACCAGTTCTGTAGGAGATGTAAAAACACCTGTAAATGCTCGTACAGCTCGTACTGCAGAAAATATTGCTGCTGTTCGCGAAAGTGTGGCTGAAGAGGCGTCAACCTCAACTCGTCGTCGTGCCCAACAATTGCACCTCTCACGCCCCTTACGCATAAAGACTTGCACTTACACGCTTACAAGGTGCAATGGAGTCAAGAACTAAAGCCTTTTGAGCATTCCAAACCTTGTCAATGGTCAGAATGGTGGCAAGAAATGGCAACAATGGATGATCAATTTTCGAAGAAAATCATCTTCAGTGATGAGGCACATTTTCTCCGCAATGGTTTCGTCAATAAGCAGAATTGCCGCATTTGGAAGAATAGTAATCTAAGAGTGATTGTCGAAAAACCAATGCACCCACAAACAGTGACTGTTTGGTGCGTTTTATGGGCTGGCGGCATCATCAGGGCGTATATTTTCCAAAAATGAGGCCCCGGTAAAGCAGTTACTGTGAATGGTGTTCTCTATTGTGGGATGATAACAAACTTTTAATGGCCCGAGTTGATGTCACACAGCTAACGAAACAATGGCCCGTTTGCGCGACAAATATAATGGCCATGTTATCTCACGTGGTGGCGATGTCAATTGGCTGCCAAAATCACGTGATTTGACACCGTTGGAACTTTTTCTTTGGGGTTACTTGAAAGAAAAGGGGGGGCCAGCAACAACTCAAGAGGTAAAGGATGAGATAATTCGGCCCATTAACGGCATAGAACCTCAGTTATGCCTTAGTGTCAGCGAAAATTTTGACCATCGGATGGAGGTGTGCCGTCGAGGCCACGGCGGCCATTTGGTCGATATTTTGTTCTATACCTAAGTTGACCATACCATATTAACATAAAAAAATGACAGTAACACCCTAAATAATGAACATTGGCCCTTAAAATTTACCCACCTTTTAGTTATAAAATTAACTGACTTATTGAACTGCCCTCGTATAAATTTTAAATTAAAATGTGCCTATATGTGATATAATATTATTTGTGAGGGCTTTTAACTCTCGGTTCAAACAATTATGCTCGACTGTATTTTGATGTAAAATAGTAATAAGCCACGAACTTATGTCTAACTAAACATTTTTTCGATTTTTTGTAATTTTCACAAGGAAGGGCTTAACGAAAACAAGAAAAATTAATATTTTAACGAGAGCATAAGAAAAATCTTAAATTGGTGTAAAAGAAACTCAATGAAAAATTTTTAGTTAGGCTAAAGTTCGTATGCTCATTTATATATTTTTTTGGCATATTTGGAAGATTTCATTTTATAGGACATAATTTTATATTTACTTAATTATTTTAGAAACTAAATAACCTTGGAACTATTATGATAATTTTGAAGACACAGTGGGTGATGATGCATTTTTCATTTCGCTGTATTTGTGTACAAAAAAATTTTTTTAAATAAAAGTAAATAATGTTGATGCATGCCTAAGCAGGCATAAATAGTGAGTATGTAAACAAACAGCTTATCACTAACTACAAAAATATATATGTATGCATATTCGCTACCTGCTACAAGTGATAATGTAACACACAATAAATTGCTCGCAAACAACATCATAAAATTTTGTTTGTCACAAATAAGATAATTAGCAAAATAAGCCTGTGATAAGGCTACAATAACAAGCGGACAAACAAATCGTAGTTGCTTCTATATAAAATAAAGGAGAAATTAACAAGAATCCATAGTCGATTAGCAGACAGCCGAATAAGAACATCTTGAACAGCGATAGCAGTTTTCAATATTTTCAATTTCATAAATTTTTTTTCTTCAAGTTCAAATCAAAATGAATGTATTTGTGGAGGAATATGTTGAATATCGTCACAAAAAATTCGATCAAAATAAACGTATGCGTTGCGAATCCTCAAGTTCCTCTACAGAAGACGACTGTGCACATATTAAAATTGAGAGAATAAATGAAAGTCCATTTCAAAACTCTTTACCCTTAAGCTGGTCCATCAACAATATTAAACAAGAAACTTTTACAACACCCGCAGTTAAAAGACCACGACTAAATTCATATGGCAACACCCCCCTACAACAACCTGCCGCAGCACTAACAAATGCTGCCAGCGCTGTTATACCACCGGCTGCTGCTATCTTACCAAAAATAAGTAATGAAACTTTACGCAGTATTTGCAAATATCATGGCAATATGGTGAGAAAATTTCCTAAAAAGCAACGCTCGCCCAAGGATCAAGAGAGACGTAATAAGAACACTATTGCCTGTCGCCTCAGCCGACGTGTTAAGAAACTGGAACACATTGCAATCGAAGAACAATATAAAGAATTTTCTCAACAAACTTTCAATATCATTGAACAGTCTATGAGAGCAACAGCATATTTGCATGAATTAATGAAATTAACAACAGCAACAACAACATTCTCTTTGCCATCTACAAAATTGGAAACTATCACATTAAATACATTAACGGAGAAAACCTCTGCTGCAGCGCAATATAAAAAACCATTCACAATAGCGTATTTAACGGGAAATATGTAAATCCTAAAAATAAAAACAACTTTTAAATTCGCTGTAAAAAGTACTAAAATTACACTTAAGCCTACAAAATCACTGTGTGATTTTTTATTATTATTTAATTAAATTATTTTTTTAATTATTAAAACTTTAAATAAAAACTTAAATATACAAAAATATTTAATTTTATTTAATATTAGCTGGGCAAATTTGAGGTTAGAAAGTATACATTTTTTCTGAACAACTTCAATTTTATTCATTCGAATGTAAAGCGGAAATATGGCAATTATTAACGCAGTATGCTGTCTGGCTAATGTCCATCAATAGCGTGTCGCCAGTTGTTCGAATATTATTATTTTTTCTTTTATAAGACATAAAAATATTTTTTTTACCCATTTATCGATATCGATAAATTGTCAAATGTTGTCACAATTATCAATTCAATTTAATTCCTATAGAAACCTTATAGTGCCATGAAAATTGCCTTAAAATTTTACAAAAATAGTTCGTTAGCACTTAAATAAGCTTTAAACAGTCTACCGATAACCAATATTATGATTATCGGTAGACTGCTTGAAGCTTCTCCAGATTTGTTAAATATTTTTCCAATAAATCAAACTATAATTAAAAATATTTTTCCTTATTTTCGAATATAAAAATTCACTGCAGCCAAAAATCTGCTCTAAAATATTTTTTGTAGTTATCGCTTAAAAAAATTTTTAACAAAAATTATCGATAACTTAAAAAAAATTTTTTTACAATTAAAAATACAAAATTAGATTAGAATAT
The DNA here is from genome assembly GCA_030448955.1 of Trichopoda pennipes. Classification (NCBI taxonomy): domain Eukaryota; kingdom Metazoa; phylum Arthropoda; class Insecta; order Diptera; family Tachinidae; genus Trichopoda; species Trichopoda pennipes. Next base: position 9,477,202 of record JASKUP010000002.1, read on the forward strand.
TTTTTAGGAGTATCGATAACATCAAATAAAATTTCGATAATTTATCGATAACTTCAAAATTATTTTACAGAATTAAAATAAAATATTGAGTACAATATTTCTTAGCAAAAACGATAACAGCTACACAATGTTTCCATAATTTATTGATAAATTAAAGGATTTGCAGCGAATTAACAAAAAAAATAAAGCAGAATTTTTCTTAAGAGAATCGATAACAACAAACAAAGTTTTTCTAACTTATCCATAACTTAAAAATTGTTCACAGAATTAAAAAGATAGAGAAGAATGTTTTTTAGAAGTTTCGATAGCAGCAGTAAAAAGTTTCGATAATTTATCGATAACTTGCAAGTTTTTTCAATACAATTTTTTTTACAAAATTAAGAAAATTATAGTAGAATATTCGATAACAGCAATACAAAGTATCGATAATTTGTCGAAACCAAAAAATGTTTCACTGCAGCTAAAATTCGTCTTTATAATATTTTCGTAGTTATCGCTTCAAAAAAAACCTTAACAAAAATTATCGATAACTTAAAAAATAATTTTTTTTACAAATAAAAATACATAATTAGATTAGAACACTTTTTAGGAGTATCAATAACATCAAATAAAATTTCGATAATTTAATGATAACTTCAAAATTATTTTACAGAATTAAAATAAAATGTTGAGTAGAATATTTCTTAGCAGAAACGATAACAGCTACACAATGTTTCCATAATTTATTGATAATTTAAAGGATTTGCAGCGAATTGAAAAAAATTATAATACAATTTTTTTTTAAGAGAATCGATAACAACAAACAAAGTTTTTCTAACTTATCCATAACTTAAAATTTTTTCACAGAATTAAAAAGATAGGGAAGAATGTTTTTAAGAAGTTTCGCTAGCAGCAGTAAAAAGTTTCGATAATTTATCGATAACTTGAAATTTTTTTTTTAATAGAAATTTTTTACAGAATTAAAAAAATTATAGTAGAATACTCGATAAAAATATTTCACAGAATTAAAAAAAAGTATAATAGAATGCTTCTTAGAACTATCGATAACAACAATAAAAAGTTTTGATAACTTATCGATAACTTAAATAATTTTTGCAGAATTAAAAAATAATTAGAATAGAATATTTCTTAAGAGAAACGATAACAGCTACTCAATGTTTCGATAACTTAAAGGATTTGCAGCGAATTAACGAAAAGTAAAGCAGAATTTCTCTTAAGAGAAATAATAACAGCAAAGAAATTTTTGATAATTTATCCATAACTTAAAAATTGTTCACAGAATTATAAAAAATTATAAAAAAAATTCTACTGTATAATTTTTTTTAGGAGTTTCGATAGCAGCAGTAAAAAGTTTCGATAATTTATCTTTTATATAACTTTTTTTAACAGAAATTTTTTTACAGAATTAAGAAAATTATAGTAGAATATTTCTTAGAATAGTCGATAACAGCAAACAAAGTTACGATAATTTATCGCCAAAAATTTAATAGAATATTTCTTAGCAAAATCCGTAACAGCAATACAAAGTATCGATAATTTGTCGATAACCTAATAATTTTTCATAGAATTAAAAAAATATAATAGAATGCTTCTTAGCAGTATTGATAACAGCAATACAAAGTTTTGATAACTTATCGATAACTTAAATATTGTTTACAGAATTAAGAAAAAATTAGAGTAGAATATTTTCTTAAGAGCAAACAAAATTTCGATAATTTATCGCAAAAAATTGAATAGAATATTTCGTAGCAGGATCCATAACGGCAATACAAAGTATCGACAATTTATCGATAACCTAAAAATTGTTCACAGAATTAAAAGAATATAATAAAATGTTTCTTGTGAGTATCGATAACAGCAATACAAAGTTTTGATAACTTATCGATAATTGAAATATTTTTGACAGAATTAAGAAAAAATTTGAGAATATTTCTTAGGAGAATCGTTAACAGCAACTTGTACGTTTTTTACAGCATATTCCTTGGGAGAATCGATAGCAGTAATACAAACTTATCGAAAAATTTTTTTCTTCAAAATTAAAAAAAATTAGGTTGAATATTTCAATAGAAATATGGATAATTTATCGATAACTGCTGTCATCCAAATTGCAGCTTCCATAAACTTAACCGAAATAGTTCAAAACAAGTAGTCATTAGATGTATTACAAACCGCCACGGCAATGCTAGCGGCTCAAGTACTTGGCGAACTTTGTAGTCTGATTTTGTTTATCGCTGCAAATGAAAAGATCACTAAAACCGCATGACCTAATAATTCTTAAAAAACCGAAAGGGGGGAAAGATTTTTTTACTTTTTTACACAACTTCCTAAATTAAACAAATAAAAATAAAAAAATCTGTAGAAATCCATGTCAGTTTTATAAAATCCACTCAATAATTGATTGTTTCGTTTCGCAATTTTCGCTATTATTACACCACTAATTGAACAAAAGCTTTAATTTTTACAAATTGTTCATTCATGAATTCAAAGCCGCAATTAAAAAACATGCAAAACGGAAACTTCTTTTTACTTCACTGCGTTTTAAATGAAAAGTCAAGTTGTTTCTTACGGACAAGAGAGCTAACAAACATTCAAACAATTGCAGTTTACAATGATTAACGTTCATTAGATAAAGAAGAAGAAGAAGAAGAAGAAAAAAACGCTGTGTAAATTTGCTAAGTAAATATTCGAGGTAAAATGAAATAAATGAAAATGTTGTAAAAACAAGTCTTAACAGCTTAAATTGGCGCAACAGCTTATAAAATCAGAGGGGAGACTTGTGACAAATTTTAAAATTCAAAATCAATTATTTATTTTCAAAAAAATTTTTAAAAGAAAAATCAAGAACAACAAAAAATCGAAAATGAAGAACAAAAATATGAGTTTTAACTATTGAATAAATTTGAGGTTAGGTAGTGCGTGATAAGATTTATGACGTGCATATGCCATAACTCGACGGTGGTCAAACCACTTGGGCGATATGATGCGTGCGGCGCGCCCTAGGAAGCCCAAAACTAATTTCAAACAACAGATTATTCCCAATTGCAATTTTGGAGCTTTAGAAGCAGCACTGCGAACCTTCACTCCTTGCTGAAGGGCTGCAGACTATCCAACTCCTGGTCCAGAACACATGACAAGCATGCTCACTGGATCCGGATCATTCACACATTGTTCTCAGTAAAGGTGAAAGATCCTGGCCTCTTAGTTAATATTCATGAGGGCCGCGAAACCACAGCCACCACGATACTCGCAAAGGGCCAACTTTAATAATCAGACAGAGAATAGCTAAAGAGCTAAAGAACCAAATAGCTGAACTCTGGGGCTTTATGATTCCCGTAGAAATAACGTGGAGCTTCCAGTTGACTCTGCTAATCTGCTAATCTTCAGGAGACTGGGCTCCCGTTTTCCCCCTTTGACACATGTAATGATGCTGGATTTCCATCAAAACATATTAATGGGCCCCCGGGTGGGGGGAAAGTCAGGAAGTAAAATGTCTATCAAATAATTAAATATCAAGAACCCCTCCGTGTTCGAGCACATAGACTACTGCACCGGCTATTGCCCATATTCAGCTGCTCCACCCCATCGCTGCTACATAAACATGTAAAGCTATTAAAAAAGAGGAAAACAAAATTTAAATACTATGGAATATTGTCAACACTGCAAAAATATACGTTATAGGAGAATGCTCTCCTAGGTTGGAAACCCACCCCCCTGGATGCTTGAACCCAACAACTTTTTAAAAAATTTGCAAAATTTTAGCAAAGATAATACAAATCCCATTGTTTTCAAATCCTTATTTAACGAGATGTACAGCGAATACAAGAAAAAAGGTTGGCAATTCATTTTCACAGATGGATCAAAGACCACAAAACACGTCGGATTTGCTATATCTGACGAAACAGGTAGTACGCTGAAAATAGGCCTACTGCCCCAAAGTACAACTATATTTGAAGCTGAAGCCGTAGCAATAATTGCATCCCTACAGCTCTGCCAAATCTCACATGGAAAGTACATAATCTGCACAGACAGTCGTTCCGTATTTGATGCTGCATTAAATCAGAACAATAAGAACGAATTAATTATCTCTATACAACAACTAATAATAAAAATGGGTAACAATATTACACTGCTATGGATTCCCAGCCACATTGGCATCATAGGCAACGAGGCAGCAGACCTGGCTGCCAAAACAGTAATTCAGCAACCAACATACCTTTTTATTCCAAAATCCAGGAAATTTCTGACAAGATGTGCTACCATAAAATACAATATATCCTTAGAACACAAATGGAACAAATACAGCCACCCCTATAAGATCTTCAACCCCACAAAACAGCCGTTAATTCTGCCATCTTTAACCAACTGTTTACAAAATAGATGCATCACAGGGCTACGTCTAACACACACACGTCTCACTCATCAATATTTGTTGGACAAAACGGTACAACCAACATGCACTATCTGTGCCTCTCAACCATTAACAGTTTTCCATATCTTGGCAGACTGTCCAGCTCTCGTAAACGCACGCGCATCGGTTTTTAAATCGACTAGCATCCTTGACTTGCTAAAAACGCCAACTAGTAATAATATTAAAAAAAATCTTTGAATTCTTAAAAAAAAACTTCTTTGCACGACAAAATTTAAATTTTGAAAATTTAACCATCAAATTTCTAAATATACATACATATACATATCATATACACACATGAAATAAGAAGCCGATAGCCATCGTTGCTAGTGCTCTTAGCTTTTGATTTGTTGTAATTTTAATTATAATAAATTTGTAAATAAATAAATAAAATAAAAAATCAAGAATACGGTTGTCATCCTTTAGCATTTGACATGCTGAGTTACACTCTTAATGTGTCCGCTGTTTACTTATAAAATAATGTCGGCAATTATGTATGGAATACAATATAAGATAAATGTCCGCCTCTATTAGCCTCACAAATGGCAGCCCCTTGAAGCATATTTTTCATTACATTCTCACACATTTCACGTGGTATTTCATTAATTTCATCACGAATATTTTACTTGAGTTGTCCAGCGTTTCTGGCTTGTTTGCATGAACCTTGCTTTTCAGATATCTCCACAAAAAAAATCCGGAGCAGCCAAATGAGGTGACCGTGAAGGTTAAACAATATTAAAATTTCTTGAAATAACTTGTTGTGGAAAGATGTCTCGCAGTAATTCCATTGCAATCCTGGCTGTATGTGATGTGGCATCGTCTTATGGATACCACATGTTAATCAAACCCAAAGCATGCATATCGCTTCCCATTCACAGTTACCGTGACGTTACCGAAACAAGGTCCAAAAATTCCTCCCGTCGAAACTATACACTAGACGGTCACTTTTAATGGACGCAAAGGTGACTGTTGAATAATTTGAAGGTTTCCCATTCGCCACAACCGGCTATTCTATTTATTCACACAGCTATTCAAATGAAAATGTGCCTTGTCAACCATTATGAAAATCGGGACTGTCATGGGCGAGCTGTAATATCCTGTTGGCATATGAACGACGGCGTCAATGGTCTTGTGGAAGAAGCTCTTGTGTCATCTAAACCTCATATGGAAGCAAATGCAAATCCTTGTAAAAAATTGTGGCCAAAAATGTTCTTTGAATACCAAGTTCCTGAGCACGGCCGCGGCGTCGCATTGAGGTTGGTGGATTGCTTTGAACACTTTCTTGATCAGCAGCAATGTTTTCCTACCGATCTTGCAGTACGTTGTGGTCCATGCTTGGTCCTATCACACCTACAGACCCTCTTTCTTCGAAATTATGCACTACACATTAAATAGTGTGTTTTGTTGGAACGTGATTTCTCCCAAAAAGTTCACGTAACTTTCTTATCGTCTCAGTAATCGATTGATTGCTTTCGATAAAATGTTTTAACGATTCAAATACGTTGATTTATCGAATATTTTTTCATAATAAATTTGCCACGTGTCTACTTTACGATCGCCAAATATGAACTGTCAAGACTGATGTATACGAAAATGGCGGCAAAACAAAGTGTTGACAGGCACCCTGTATTATAAAAATGGTGATAATGGTGTATCACTTCGTAGGCTCCTTCTAACGCAGCTGTACGTTATTTAATTGCTAAATTCAAGACTCACGGTATTTTTACTGACAAGAAACTAAAACAATACGCTCATAGTAGCCGTAGTGATGGAAAGATATCCCTTCCCCCCTGGGGGAGTGTTAATGGATACCTTCCCATTATGACATGTACTTCTGAGGGTTAAAGGGCGGCAGCAGTTGCCTACGCTAGGCCTGAAACTAAAATGATTGAGCATTCTACGTCCGACCAGTGACTTACCAACTGGTACCACGAGAACCAGTAGCTCACAGGCCTACTGCGTCCCTGTTAATAGGTGAGGCCCTTTATTGAGTAACGTGCTGGTTGTGGTTTAAACCCAAACCGTGGAAAAGTGTGGTTTTTTTCCTTCCAATGTGCTGTTGCATTACAACAGAATATAGCTTTGCTGAGGGCGACGGGAACGTGATTTGATTTACATATGCACCGACTATATAGTCATAATTAGATGGTGGTCAAACCACTTGGTTGATTGGGCATCACCCACGCCCTAGAAGGCCGTACATCCTCCGGTCACTTCTAGTAGCAATTTCGAAAGCCCGAAGTAGGCCGCAGCCTTCACTCCTTGCTAAAGAGTTGGAGACTTTCCAACTCCTGGTCCAGAACGCATGAAGCTCTTTTTTATCAAGAACACGACAGCATTCATACTCACTGAACCTGAACCATTCATTGTGTTAATTTGCATGATCCGACCCACAGACTCTCACGAGGGTCTGAAACCACAACCACCACGATACTCCCATATAGGGGCCAACCTCAATAACCAGTCAGAGAACAGCTAATTGTCTAAATACACAAATAGTGAACTCTGCGAGCGTACTGATTCCCATGGAAATATGTGGATTGCCCAGGTGACTCCTACTAGCCTTTGAGGGGCCTGGGCTCCCTTTTACCCCCCAAGACACCAGTCTAAATGGAATAGTAGGTTCCAAAAAGACTAACATGTGCCCCCGGGGGGGAGGGCGATGGGAGGTTAGATTCGCAAGAAGTGCTATATGCTTGTTACCAAATTCCAATAATAACTCCTGAAGTTCTCTACAGAAAGTGTGCATTTTGAGCCGTTAACCACAAAGGATGGAATGAGTTGGAGTTGGGTATCCAACTCTATTGATTTTCTAAAGCATCGACCAATGTAGGATTTATTTCACTATTTTAGCGTTAGTACAATGGTAAGTGCTCTAACGAAATTAGCTAAGTTGTTCCCGTTTCTCGCACGATTTTGTGCTTAACTCGATTTTCGTTGAGAGCCAATCCATTTGTGGTTGATTGGTCAGTGAATCGCATGAAAATTCGTTTTTTTTAGCCGAACAGTTTGTATGTGGAATAAGCGCCCTCCAGAGGTCTTATCTTTTATTTTCAAATTGAATTTCCACAAACACTACTCCCTCTTTTGTCCTCTCCATTACTTAATTTTCTTGTTCTCGCACAATTGCATGTACAGGAGTCATCTCCTGAGTGCTGGTCCGAAACAGAAAAAAAAAGTTTGCCCACCCATTACTTAAATGATGAATGGACTTAATTTTTTTTTTTTTTTTTTTTTTTTTTTTTTTTTTTATTATTATTAAGTAGTATTTTAAATACTTTCAAAATTTACATATAAATAAGTTTAAATACATTTTAATGTTAAACGCTCTGAACCAAAATATTCTTAATATAATGTACAGCTTTGCTCCTAAATACTTTCACATTCGGTTCAATTTTAGTTTCATTCGGCATCATATTGTACATTCTCAATCCCTTGTAAAACAAAGTTTTCTGCAGCGCATTGGTGTGTGCTCTTTGCAACCTAAAATCAATAGCATTTCTTAGATAATATGGCTGGACATCTCCTACATATCTCATCTGCTCTAACAAATATTCTGGTGCTTCACCCATCTTTAGCTTCCGTATGAAAACTATAGTATTTAGTTGTAGTCTTTGCTTAATATTTAACCATTTCAACGTGTTGAGCATGTAGTTAATTGAAGTAAAACGATTACATTTTAATATTGCACGCATCGCCTTATTTTGTAGTTTTTGTAGTCTAGCAATTTGTTGTTCGGTACAGCTGGAGTATAATATTGTTGACCCGTATTCAAAATGAGGTTTGATCATTGTATTATATATATTTATGGATGTTGAAATTGATACTTTATCTCTTAAACGTTTGAAAAAACCAATTTTTTTCCCGATTTTCTTACAAATATATTCAATATGTTCATTACATTTTAAGTCTTTGTCTATCACAAAACCGAGATATTTTATATTGTCTACTTTCTCTATCGTGATATTATTTATTTCGAGTGTTTTATTAGTGTCCATATTAATTTCTATCAGTTTAGTTTTTGCTTCATTTAGTTTTAGTTTATTCATATTTATCCAATTATTTATTTTTTTTAAATCTTTTCTGATGTTGTCGTAACATTCTTCTTCGGTTTCTGCTTCCGTGAATATCAATGTATCATCCGCGTATAGTATTATTTCACATTTATCAAGTATTTGTTCGATGTCATTTATATATATTATGAATAAGAGAGCTCCTAAAATTGAGCCTTGTGGAACACCATAGTTGTTTATTACTCTACCTGATTCTATGTTATTAACTTTTGTTATTTGTTTTCTATCTTCTAGATATGTTTTGAACCAATTTAGTTCATTATTACGTAAACCATATTTTTTAAGTTTTTGAACTAATATATTACGATCTATTGTCCTTGCTGAATTTGACAATGTAGTATATTGATTATATTTTTCAATTTTAATCTCTTCTTCGTCTATTTGTTCAGTCATATGAGTTTCAGATAGTATTATAAAGTCTGGTTCGTTATTTTCAATTATTATTTCAAGTTCAGTGAAATTATTGATTAGCCCTTGAATGTTTGTGTATATGCCATGAATTATCTTTGGTTGTTATATATCTATATCTAGTCCAATCCTTCTTTTCTTTAAATTGAGTTTATTTTTATATACAGGATATTCTTTGCTAATTGTTGAATGATTTTCAGCAAGACCCATGTTTAGTCTAATATTTTCCTTTTTACAATTAATACAAATATTTAGAATTTCCTTATTACAATCCCTGCTTTTATGGTTACCGTGACATTTAAAACATACTGTTTCATTTCGGCAAACTGCTGCCTTATGTCCATATCCGTGGCAATTAAAACATTGCATTATAACCGTGCCATCGAAAATTCTACATTTCTCCCATCCAACGTTAACTTTTCGCATTGCCATTATTTTCGGGTATGTTTCATTATCAACTTTGATTTTAGCATTATATATTGTTCTATTATATCTTTTGGTTTCAAAGCATTTTATAATTTCGACATTACTGTCTTTCATTATATTATTCTGCCTCTTCAGTTTTTCAATTAATTCATCTCCGTTATTTTTAAAATTCATATCAGTTATTACTATGTGCATTTCTGCATCTTTTGGAATTTTTACTTCATATTTTCCACTTATTTCATTTTCGATTGCCTTTTTTATTTTTTCCCTTTCATCCGTACTTTCACTCTGAATAACTACGGTACCATTACGTCTGTTTTCAACATTTACAATTCTAAAATTGACAGGATTTACTTTTTTATTTAATTCCTCCTTCGTTTTTTGCACTGTTTGTTTCTCCTTTGGTTTTATAATTAATGGGACCTTTTTTGATACATCTGGCATCTCAACATTATCTGACACTATTTTTGCATATGACATTTTTGCTTTATCATTTGTCTCTCTTACCATTTTTTTAATTTCGTTACACATCTTTGTGTTGTTGTTGTTAATTTCATCGTATATGGCTTTATTTTTATTTTCAACTTCATTTACATTACCATAAAGGCTTTTAACTTCTTGAACATTTTTTTCACATAGTTTTTGTACATTGTCAATTTTTTTAAACCTTGTTTCGTATCTTTTTTCAATTGCTTCCAATAACTTTTTTATTTCATTTTCATTTCGTTTAAGAGAGCCTTCAAATTCATTTTTATAGTTTAACAATGTTTGTTCATTTTTGTTTACAATGATTTGTATTTTTCCCTTAACATCATATCAACATTTTGAATATACTGCATACAGTCGTCGCAGATAAAGCGGATATAATTATTTTGATCAAAAATATTAGCAGAGTATTGATCTATGCCCGCGCATTTTTTTGTAAAATGATATATTTTTTCACACACACCATTGCAATGTATGCCACTTTCTCCTCTAATCGCTGACCTGCACTTACTGCATTCAGCCATTTCACTTTTAACAAAGTTTACTAAATGAAAAAACTAAAACTATTTTTTATTGTTCATTAATTAATACAAAACTATCAATTTTTTTAATTATTTTACACTTTCCACAGTATTTTAAATATTATATTAAATTTTTTCAAGAGCGCTCATCAAAACACGTCTATACGGCGAGAGTTGCCACACATATTATTAATCACATTACACATATTATTATTACACATTAATTTAAGAATCTTAAAGTGATACACATATGGGTGCATTAGCTCCAGGAGTTAATTATCTGGAATTTTAGAACATATCAATAAATAAGAATAAATAATAGAAATTTTGGTGTTTAGCAGGCAGGTAGCAAGAATTCTATTGGCAAATTAGCACATAACAAAGACGGAGCATATAACAGAATCTTAACATCCTGTTAAGCTAAATCATAAAATCCTGTTAAGCTGTTTATTTACTTATATCCTTTTATATTTTGTATGTTATAATAAGAAAGTATAATATTTTTGTTTTTCGAAAATTTAACTAAATTTTATGACTTTGTTTTTATTTTAACACAACAAATGGCTTAAAGCAATAACAAGGCTTTAGTTCAACAGTAAACAATTTTTCGAAACAAAAGTTAAAAGATAAATGAAGATAAGCCTTTTATTTAGGCAGCCGCTTTATTCTATTGTATTGAGCATTCGCGCAGGTCTTATCTCTTGTGTGTGAGACAACATAACCTCACAACAGGAGAATGTACTTTTTGCTAATATTTTGTTTAAATAAACGACTTTAGAAAATTTTCTAAAAATGCATTTCGTATTATTTAATTCAAATCTCCATGTGTTGTATTTTCAATTCTATTCCAAAAAATGGTAGAAATTAATATAAATAAATTGTATCATGCAGTTTCATTACAATGCTGCCATTTTTTGTTTTTGTTTATTTATTATTTACATTTATTTGCCCTTTTTAAGGTTGAGGTTATGATTTACTATCTGCAGCCGAATTTATGAGAACCACAAAATTGTCCAATTATTGGAAATTTTATTTATTTTAATAATTATCTACAGCCAGACAATTATCAATTAATACAAATGGACATGACAGCATGTAATTATTAAGGGTAATCACAGTTAATTATAGAGTAAAAATAATTTAATATTTTGCTTTTCATCTAAAGAAGTTTTACGAAATAATAATTCCACAAAGTCTCGTTTTCATAATTCTAAAAAGATCTTTTAACACAAGTGCTTACAAAATAACTAGTTCATCATTCTATTTAGCTTCTATTTAAATTTTATTTTTGATAAAACAGACTTCTTTGAAGTATTTTCTATTAAGCATAACTTTACAAAGGCTAGAAATTGTTCCAAATGCTTAAATAAAGAATTTTTTTTCATTCGACATTAAGTTCGAATTTTCGAACATAAAGAAAAATGTTCAGAATTTGCTAAGCATTTCCCAAATAGTTCCAAATGCTTAAATAAAGAATTTTTTTTAATTCGAAATTAAGTTCGAATTTTCGAACATCAAGAAATTCGTTCAGAATTTGCTAAGGATTTTCCAAACGGTCCAAATGCTTAAATAAAGAATTTTTTTCATTCAAAATTATGTTCGAATTTTCGAATATAAGGAAATTTCTTCAGAATATGCTAAACATTTTCCAAATAGTTTTAAATGCTTAAATAAAAAATTTTTTTTGATTCAAAGTTAAGTTCGAATTTTCGAACATAAAGAAAAATGTTCAGAATTTGCTAAGCATTTTCCAAATAGTTCCAAATGCTTAAATAAAGATTTTTTTTAACTCGAAATTAAGTTCGAATTTTCGAACATCAAGAAATTTGTTTAGAATTTGCTAGGCATTTTCCAAATAGTTCCAAATGCTTAAATAAATAATTTTTTTAATTCAAAATTAAGTTCGAATTTTCGAACATCAAGAAATTTGTTCAGAATTTGCTAAACATTTTCCAAATAGTTCCAAATGCTAAAATAAAGAATTTTTTTTAATTAAAAATTAAGTTCGAATTTTCGAACATCAAGAAATTTGTTCAGAATTTGCTAAAGATTTTCCAAATAGTTTTAAATGCTTAAATAAAGAATTTTTTTTCATTCGAAATTAAGTTTGAATTTTCGAATATAAAGAAATTTGTTTAGAATTTGCTAACGAATTTTCGAAAATTCGTTATTTAAAACTTTGGAATTATTTTTAGCCTTTATAAAGTTATACAAAAAATGGAATCCTTCAAAAAAGTCTTTGTTTGATTAAATTGAACAAAATGTAAGCTATCGTTAACACATAACAACTTCTCGTTATATCTGTTTTAAGACGAACTAAAAAAATTATGAAAAAAAATTTTGTTGTTATAGCGCACGTTGAATAGTATTTTAGAATTATTTAATAAATAATAACAAGCCATGATTTATGTAAATTGAAAACTATAAATATAAATGAGTGTAATTTAAAAGGCTTTCAAGACAATAATTCGAAATTTTATACATTGTTTATTGCTGTTAATCGTTTTATAGTTATTATTTAAATTTTTCAATATGAAATAAAATTATAAAAATTTGTAGAAGTACGTCAATAGCAAAGCAAATAATTACACATTATTTTTAATAGTTTCATTGAACTTTATATTAAATTTCGAATTTCGAAATTATATTTTTGTAAATTTTTCAGCTTTTCTTAATGTTTTAACCTTAAAAAAGCCTCAAATAAAAATTTTAAGCAATTTTCCGCATGTTCGAAAATTCGAACTTAATTTCGAATTTTCGAAAATTCTTAATTTAAGCTTTTGGTAATATTTTTAGCATTTATAAAGTAATATACATATAATACCAAATCCTTCAAACAAGACTTTGTTTTATTACATTTACATATTTAAATCGCAGCTATTGCTAGCTTATAGTATCATCTCTCATGAGTTCTAGTACAAAAACTTTCTATAAAAAATTTTATTGTAACTTCCAATGCTGAATATTATTTTTAAAGTATTTTTTTTTTCATAAAAAAAACAATAATAATATTGTTTTATACTTCTTAACATTAATTTATGTAAATTCGAAATCATTTATTCATAGTTATATTTAGATAAGTGTAATTTAAATTGATTTTACAACAATAATATACAATTTTATAGCTTGCATATCGCTGTTAATCATTTTATTAGGTATTATTATAAAAATTTTAATATTCTATCTAATATGTATGTTTAAGACAATATTTAAATATTTTTTTTTGTGTTTTTTTATTATTCGTACAATGAATTTGTGATTTACGTTGTTATATACAAAAAATAGGCGTTTTTTGAAAACAATGATTAAGCAGAAAAAAATGACTTAAACTCCAAGCAAAAATCGCCTTGTCACGTTAATAACTTTACTAATTTCCCTACACAAAACTTTTATAAAATGCTAATCATTTTGGTTATAATTTAATGTCCGCATCAGTGTTGCCAGAAAAGCAAATGAATTATTTGTGCCTTCAATTCGCATACATACATTTTATTCTTATTTCTTTATTTTCTTAAATGTAGTTAAGTAAATATGTATGAGTGTTTGTATGTTGAAATTATTTCGTGTTATGCAGTGTTTAATGTTAAATGTTATTGCCAAACTTCACTTCACATTTTCGTCATAAAACAAAAATAACGGTATATTTATTTGTTTAGAGTAACAAAAAGTCTACAAGCCCTTATTATTACAGCAGCTTGAAAGGTTACAAGAAGTGATTTTGCCAAAACTTGTGATTTTAAACAATTAAAAACATCGTTGGCCATTTCGGAGCACACCCACCCACCCGCAAAAAATTAAAAACTGAAGATTTTTCCTTTAAAATGCCAATTGCATTTGCCACAACCCTTCTTGTCGATTTGTGTTCATTGAAGAATCTTTCGTTATTTGTTAACAAAGAAATTAGTCAACCTTTTAGCGGATATCCTAAATCACCTAAAATGATTACGTTCTGAATTGGACGCCAGCCGTTTTCCATTCTGCGAAACAAACAACGATTACGCAATACGCGAGAGTCGTGAGTCTTAAATACTCCCAGACCAATTTACATAGGAGTAATAGAATTGGAGATCGGGTCCACAAACCCCCATACATAAAATGGAGTGGAGTGGAGTGATTACCATGCCAACCAATATAAGCTTCTCCATGCTCTTTGGGTGCATCAAATTTTATTAAATTTCCGTCCAAATAGCTGCAAACGAATGGCATGCCTTTCATGGCGAAGTATTAAGACACCCACTTGATCCATGTATTCTGGACAGCGTACATACGTTGCAAGCAAAGCGGAATTAATTGCAGTTGCTACGCCTTTTTACTACTCTGCACGCAGTGCCGTTGCTGACACCATGTAAGTCACCTATTTTATGGTATATGGTTTCTGTTTCTAGTCAGCGTAACATTATTAATAGCTGCTGTTGCACCGTGAGAGAATATTTCTCCCTCTCTCTCTCTGTCTCCAGAATTGGAGACAACAAATTTATCAGCAAAAGAAATTTGTCCCGTTCTAGCCTGAAACGCTCATTGTACTTCAACGTGGATTCCAGGAATTCTTATTCCAGACATGGTCAAAATATTCCTTCTTCTTTTTTATGCGATTTACATTTTTACAAGCAACACGCTTGTGAACTTGCTGCTTAGTGAAATAGAGCCTTGGCATAACGTGTGATTAGATTTACATCCGCGCCTGGCCATGAAGCCTTAATCAGATGGTGGATCAAACCACTGCTTAATTTGGAACGTCATGCTCGTCCTAGGAAGCCGAAGCTATAATTCTATGCAACAGAACTTTCTAGTTGCAACTTCAATGATTCCATAGCAGGGCTGCAAATCATCACTCCTTGCTTAAGTGTTGGAGACTTTTCAACTCCTGTCCAGAACACATGTCTAGCATGCGCACTAGACTGGATCATTCACCTAGCGTGTCATCAACGGCGAAATGATCCTGGCCACCATAATAACCATTATACTGTTATGGGGCCGCGAAACCACAACCACCATGATACTCCCATATAGGGGCCACCCTCAATAATCAGTCAGAGAACAGTTAAATATCTAAAGAGACGAATAACGGAACTCTGCGAGCTTACTGATTACCGTGGAAATAAAGTGGAGTTTCCAGTTGTACCCCTGCTGACTTCATCTCCTTTCTATCCCTTTCCTTAAGAATGTAACACGGTATTTGACTAAATAGGCATTGTTGCCTGAAGTGTTACTTCTCTTTAAACATAAACTGTCGAAAAGTTGGGTTTAAATAAGAACTTTTCTTTCCATCCTGACAACGATCCCAAGCATAATGCAGAAATCGTACGCCTCTGGTTATTATATAATGCTCCAAAACAGTTACACTCTCCTCCACAATACCCTGATTTAAATCTAATATCCATATCTAGGATATCCATATCTAGGATATCTATATCTAGGATATCCAACACGCTATAGAATTGCTGAAAAACTTTCTTATTTACACGCTTTCTTCTCTAATTTTAAGTGTTTGGAGACTTTTGAGCGTTTTTTTAGAGTGAGAAATAAAATTACTGTTATCTCGGTTATTTTGCTGCGATGCAAAATAAAACTTGAAGATGATATTATGTATTATATGCTGCAATAGAATTCTAAATTTGAGTTTAATAAATTGAATTTGTTTAAAAGATTTTTTAACGACAATTATCTATTATATTTTATTGTCTGCTTGTAGACTTATAACTAATACTGTACATACATGTGTATGTATGTATGTATGTACATACATAATTGATTTGAGAGGCCCACTTTTCAATTTATCACTTCTTTAAATATGTTTTTCACTTTATTTCTTATCATCATGTGTTTATTTAGTTCCAGTCAATTATTTAAAAAATAATTTGTATAAGATATTTTGAAAAAGAATAATTGTATCACGCTGTTTCAACTTAACTGTGATTGTACTCACATTTTTTTTTATTATTTACATTCCTCTACTTAAGGTTTAGGTCGTGTTTAACTGTATGTTTACTTAGAAAAGTGAGAGAGAGTTAATTGTCCAGTTATTTAGAATTTTGTTTTTGATAGTAAAAGAAAATTTTTGTGTAAATAAAAAAGCAACAATGATTTTATTCAAATTTAAAATTAATTATCAATTATAAACAAATGGTCATTTTATAATAAATATTTGAGATATTCACGGCCTAATAAACAATACGTATTAATAAAATGTAAAAAATATATGTATGGATGTATGTATATATTGATTCTCATCTTATTTATCGATGAGTGTACAAGAATAATGAAAATTCTGAAAGGAGGCTGCCATATAGATTCACAATAAAAATCGCTAAAATTTTTCTCTGTGAATTGTTAATGAAAAATTATATTTTAGAAGCAACATAACAATGAATAAAGTGGATAAATTTTAAATGATGTCATTATAACGAGAGGGAAAAAGAGGTTAAAGCTAAGACTGGCATATAATTATATATATAAACATTTTGCAAATAGTAAAAATTAATATTTATAAAATAGAGTGACTTTAGTTACTAAAATAAAATCAATATACAGGGTGGGCCAACTTGCACTGACTAATTTGAAATTCTTATAATTTTAGTATTTTTTTTTTGCTTTTTTTGCAGATAATACAGAATATAAAATTTGGTAATGCCATCATACTGAGTGGAAGAACGTTTAAAAATTGTTGAATTTTATTATGTTTCCGGACGATCAATTGTTACACCGCAAAGAAAATACCATCAGCATTTTAATACTGCAGAGGCTCCCAGTTAAAAAATGATAAGAAGCTTAATAAACCGTTTTAAGAAATTGGGTTCAATGGGTAATGAACTACGAAGAAATGTTGTTCGTCCTGTTCGCACTGAACAAGCTGTACGAGATCTCCAAGGTCGTCGACGAGCTACTCAATTGAACATCTCCAGCACATTGCTACACCATATCCTAAAAGTTAATCTAAAGATGTTTCAATATAAAATTGAATTGGCCCAAGAATTATTCCCGAGGGATGCCCCACCACAACGGCTACTACAGGCCAATAGATTGGTTTTGCTAGCGACATAAAATGCCCATTTCTTAAATAATCTTCTTATGAGCGATGAAGCACATTTTCATTTAAATGGATATGTGTATAAACAGAACTGCCGAATTTGGGGTACAGAGAATTCGAGAGTATTGCGTCAACGACAATTACACCCTGTCAGAGATGCACTGTTTGGTATGGAATCATGGCTGATAAAGTTATTAATCCATATTTCTTTGAAAATAAAGTTAATGAGCCAGAAACCATCTCTGGGGTGGTATATCGTACCATGTTGTTCCTATAGTTCTCAATAATCGTTAGATATGGTTCCAGCAAGATGGAGCTACAGCTCATAGCGCAAGAGCCATAATGGCAATTCTGCGAGAACTTTTCGAAGACCGAATAATTTCAAAAAATGGAGGCTTCGCCTGGCTACCTCGTTCTCCACATTTGAAGGGCCCTGGATTTTTGTTTTTTTTTTTTTTTTGTAAAGCTTTTTGAATGAACGAATTTACGTCAACAAACCACAAAATAATCAAGAGCTAAAGCAGAATATTCGCACTGATAATATAATGCATATAAATGCATAATGTTTTGAGTAGAACCATTAACTGCCAACAGGAGAATGGACGCCATCTAAAAGATGGAATTTTTCCTATTTAGCTTAAAAAAAATTAATAATTTATACTTTATTTTGCAAAAAATTTTAGATAAAAAAATTTTAAAATACACAAATTATAAGCATTTCAAATCAGTCAGTCCAAGCTGAACCACCCGTTATATAAAAGAAAGTGACGTTAGTTACTACACTTATAACTCAGCAGCGCGTGGAACAATTTTGACTAGCCTTCAACCAAACAAGAATGATACCCCAGAAAATTTGCGAAATATTCCCGAAAAAATTGATCACAAAACAAAATCATTTTCTCACATATTTTGCTAGGAGTGAGTTAACGACGTCAAAGTAGCAAAGAACAAGGTTGTGCATCACTTAGGCTACACATTCAAAATCAAATCATTAATTTACTGCATTCCTTCAAATCTTTCGAGTGTGTAACAAACGAAGACAAAAAAATCAATTAGACGAATTTTTGCATTCATTGGATGTTCCTGCACCGCAGAATTTACAATTGAAGGTTGGTTGTCATCATGCATCGCAATCTCAATCAAACAAAATTATACAACGGAACGCTTTTATCGATTACAAACCTCAGGAGCAGAATGTGATTTGTTTTACATCCGCGCCCCTGGCTATGTAGCCTTAATCAGATGGTGGACAAGCCACTATACATAATTTGGAACGCCATGCTCGTCCTAGATAGCCGAAGACATAATTCTAAGCAACAGAATCACCTAGTTGCAACTTTAATGATTCCAGGGCAGGGCTGCAAAACATCACACCTTGCTAAAGAGTTGGACACTTTCTAACTTCTGTCCAGAACACATGTCAGACATGCTCATTGGACTGGATCATTCACTTTGCGTGTCATTATCAGTGAAATGATCCTGGCCACCATAAATTTCATAATTCGCTTATGGGGCCGCAAAACCACAACCACCACGATGCTACCATATAGGGGCCAACCTCAATGATCAGTCAGAGAACTATTAAATGTCTAAAGAGACAAATAATGAACTCTGCGACTCACTGATCCCCGTGAAAATAAAGTGGAGTTTCCAGTTGTCTCCCTGTCTGATTTCAGGGGACTGGACTCCTTTTTTCCCCCAGTTACACAGGTCTAGATGGTCAAGTATTCTATAAATACCGATAAATGTGCCCCCGGGGGGGAACCTCAGGAGCAATGTGATTCACACAAGAATACTAACAGAAAAGTTCAAAGGTCACAAAGTTATCAATCCAAAAACTCCAATGTTCCCAAAAGATATGCCATTCAAGTTTAAGCAAATCCAATTTCTACTTCGTCTCGCATTCACCATGACAATCAGCAATTCATAAACCATTGATTGTGCGTGGCTTGAATATGGAGAATGAGTTTTCACGCGTGAAAATAAAACGAAAAATATTGTTTATCACAAAGTTCTTCAAGGCGAGGAAACACCATTCAAAATCGACTCGATCTTTAAATTATTTCAAAAAAAGATCCAATTGCAAGGGACCACTGATCATAGAGTTCCCCCCGGAGGCACATTGATATGTTTTGACGGAATCTCACCGTCATTACATGTGTCAATGGGAGTTAAAAAAGGGAGCCCAGTCCCGTTCAAGGCTAGCAGGAGCCAACTGGCCAATTCTACTATATTTCCACTGGAATCAGTAAAGCCATAGAATTCAGCTATTTGTATTTTTAGCCTTTTAGCTGTTCTCTGACTGATTATTGAGGTTGGCCCTTCGGGAGTATCGTGGTAGTTATGGTTTTGAGGCCCTCGTTTGAGTTGTGTGGGTTGGATCACTTACAATGGACGGTCCAATGAGCATGATTGCGGTTGTGTTCTTAAATTTTCTTAAGCTTCATGCGTTCTAGAGCAAGAGTTGGATAGTCTACAAATCTTCAGCAAGGAATGGGTGCGTTGGTCTGCTCCGAGCTCTTGAAGTTGCAACTAAGAGTAAATGTAGGATATGCGTATCGGAAGGTCTTTTAGGGCGAGAACGACGCCTACATTTCATCGACAGTGGTATGGTCCACCGTCTGGTTATGGCTTACACAGCTAGGTACAATCTTATCAAGTATGACCATAGAGTTTCTGCGATTTTAAATGACACAGGGCAACACCTGCAACATTAATTTCGCTGGGTCCACTATAATGAATAAAACTAACATTCTCCATTTAAATTTAAATAAAAATTGAAGGCAAATTAACATTTACCCGGTCAATGGTTGCTATTCTCCAGGCGTTTAAATTAGTAGCAGCTGCTAAAAAATATTTGCTCTAATAAAATGGTGCTTTATTAACAGTTAATGCCCGAATGCATATTTGAACTTACGAAAGCAAAAATACGCAAAAGGAAATATTTTTACCCTCCGTCTTATTAATTAATTTTAGTTCTCCGTATTTTTTTTTTTTTTTTTTGTGGTTATTAAACTAATGTCAGGTTATGGTTGGCTTATTCACTGCATAAACTTATTTGTTGAATTTTCGTAAATCCATTCCAAACTGAAGACAAAGCCATTTTAAAATGCAGGAATTTCTTTTTTAAGTTTGTGTAGACGATCAGACGATTAATTAAAGTAAATTAGCTAACCCTAACATACAAAATGTTTACACCTGAAAATAAATATCAAAAATGTCCCAGCCATTTTATAAATTAAAATAAACCATTGTGGATGATTGTTACCCAATCGGCTCGAAAGACCCAAAATTAAGATTACAGATGGGACTTTATGTAGATTTTTGAAGGGAAAGCGAATTAGCATGTGTAAAAACGATAATTGCAGATGTTAAAAGGAAAATTTAATAGGAAATTCATTTCAAAATATTTTGGGAAAATTTTCGCCTTATAAGAAGTAATATTTCATATACTTTATAACACAAATAAATTCAGTCATTAATAAAACCAAAAAAAAAAATTATTTATAACTTTATTATACCCTCGTAAAGCTATGCCTGTAATGAGTTTTAAAATATGCTTTATAAGGGGATCATAAACCATCAAAATGTACTATTAGACCTAAGAAAATGTTCACTTAAGCAGCATTTTCAAAAAGGTACAAAAATTTAATCATAAAGATGCAGGTAATAACTTCTTCCTAAAGTGGATTAAATTCAGCCAAAATATTAAAGTGCTACAGGTACTTGATTGATTTTTTTTTTTTTATATAAATATTAAGCATAATCAAACTTACACATCATTCGCTGGAAACATTTCATACGCTAAAGAATTAAATTCGCCATGACTTCAGTTCAAAGTTATCAGCATAAAAAGTTTGATTTAAAAACGCCACAATACAAACACAAAAAGTTTGCACAGCGCTGCCCCAAACGAAAGCGCGAAGAAATGGAAAATAAAGAAAATTTTATGGGCGACATTAATCATACAAAAAAGCAATCATCCGTCACAGTAGCAAAACAACAATCATCACCAAAAAGAAAACAATTTACATCCTTGTTTAGACCCTGGCTGGATGAAGCTAATAGAAAAACCTCCAAAAACGTTTTAATATCTCCAAACAACTCTCAAAAGAACAAAAATGTCATAACATATGCATTCAATGTGGCTAATCAACAGCAATTTACAAATCGTCTAAAAATACAGCAGCAATGCAACAATCTGGCCAACCTCCACAAGCAACGGTATACACCAGCTCAACAATGCATACTGCAACAACAATATGCCTTTTATCATCAATATCAAACTGCTTTATTACAACAACATATAACAACGGCTTTTTATATGCAGCAACTACCACAGTTGGTTTTACAAAGCCAACAACAACATTTAGATGTTTACGGTCATCATTAGTAATTAATGGCAACAGCTGATTTAAGTTATATAGACCTTAGATAATAGCATAACTTGATGTAATGTGATATTTGCTGGTTAAACTGGTTGTTATTAATATTTAAAAAAATATAAATTAAATTATTTATTATTAGTATTTGCTATTATTTAATATTTTAAAATAAATAAATGCATGTGTGTGTATGTATATGCACATACATATGCATGTATAAAAAAATTATAAATTTGTGGTGTTTTCTTGCAGGGGAATAGAAAAATATTGCTTAGATTCATAACATACTAGGTATATACTTATGTATGTATGTATGTATGTAAATATCTAAAAAAACAATTGTATCAGCAAAATTTATGACCGCACAGCCATAAATTAAAGCATCTTACAATAAAATGCTGACTTTTGGCAAAATAAAATACATTGGAATCAAATCCCAAATTGATCCCTTCTCTTATTTTATAGCGAGACTTGAGTCTGGAAACGCTTGAGTATAGCAACCATAAAGTTTCTGTTCACTTGGTTCGTTTTAGTACCGTTATCTTTTTTTTTAAAGATTTTTTTTCTTGTTTTTACTCATCTTCTCTTCTTTTTAGTTAAAATTCAGAAAAGAAATTTTAAAAAATGGAAAACAAAGGTAAAGAAATTAGTGTTTTTTGAGAGAAAAATAATTTTTAAATTGTGGAAAGAAGAAAAAGCTTTCGAAAAATTGGCCAAACTGTTTGTAGAGCATATTCGTCTGTCCAGCGGGTGATAAACATAGAAACAGGGGGTTTAACACCAAAACCGCGGTTTGGTCGTCCAAAAATTTTATCAGCACGGAAAGAGCGCAAGATTGTTAATATGGAGAAAGTAAATCTTCGAATTACATCTTCAAAAATTATGGAAAATGTAAGACGGTTTGTAGGTAATAGGACCAAGCATGGACCACAACGTTCTGCAAGATCGACTGCTTAAGAAAGTGTACAAAACAGCCCATCAACCTCAATTCGACGGCGTGCTCATGGGCTTGGTCTTCAAAGAATAACTTTAGCCTCAATTTTCCACAAGGATTTGCATTTTTAAAAATCTTTTATAGAACATTTCCTATAGAGAAACTATGAGGAAATTTCCCTTAGAAAAGTTTTTTTTATTTTATTATTTTATAAAAAAATTTATGACTTGAAATTTTGTTAAAGAATAATTTGACTTTTTTTTTTAATAATTATTTATTGTATCTTCAAGAAACTGAACTAACAATAAGTTATAAAATCCTAAATTCTAACAAAAAAGTTACATTAGTCCCGACCATGTCAGAACTAACCTTTTGGGTAAAAAAAAACAAAACAGGTATTTCTAAGATGTGTCATCTGTAGCATTGAGGATTAAAGCTGCGGTATCCCTCTTTTTTAATCGGCTATGTCCACTATAATCCAAGATATTGCGAGCAAGGGGATTAGGATGGTCTTCAAGCTTCATCAAGTATTTGCCTGCGTATTTGATGATTTCTGTAGTTACCAGCGGTATGTCTAAATCACAATGTATGTTTGAATTTCTGATGTACCATGGGGCGGAAGTTATCAACCGTAAAATTTTATTCTGCATACGTTGGATTCTATTTACGTTTGAACCTGAGGCAGTGCCCCAAAGTTGGATTCCGTAAGACCATATTGGTTTCAAAATACTCTTGTAAATTAGAAGTTTACAATCTAGGCTAAGTTTCGAGTTCCTGCCAAGGAGCCAATGTAATTGTGTTAGCTTAAGTTTCATTTGTGTTAGCTTTGAGTCAATATGATGTTTCCATGTAAGGTGACGATCAAGATGTATACCAAGATATCTCACATAAGTATGGTGAGAAACAATGTGATTATTGATTCGAACGGGTGAACAATTATCTCTTCGCATGGTAAAGGTCACATGAATGCACTTTTGAACGTTCACTTTAATTCTCCATAATTTTAACCACAACTCTAACTGAGTTATATGTTGCTGAAGATTTATGGATGCTTGATGGGAGTTTTCATGCGAACTTAGACACGCTGTATCATCAGCAAACGTAGAAGTGTGGACAGTTTCACTTACAGGCATATCGTAGGTATATATCAAATATAAAACTGTTCCAAGAATGCTACCTTGTGGTACGCCTGAGGAAATTGGTTTGGATAAACTAACGAAGTCTCCTTCAACAACAGAAAATTTTCGTCCAATTATGCAGCTTTTCAGTAGGTTGCTTATATTACAAGGCAAGTGAGCGGTCAGTTTCAGAAATACACCTTCATGCCAAACTTTGTAAAAAGCCTGAGAAACATCAATTAAAATAGCTGAACAATACTTCTTCTCTTCAAAAGTCCTTCTTATCACCTGAACCAATCTATGGGTTTGCTCAATTGTGCTGACTGATGAAATTTTTGTTACAGAAAAATTTTGTCTGATGAAATTTGTTTTACAGAAAAATTTTTTTTTCGACAGAAAAGTTTTATCTAACTGAAATTTTTTCAAAGGAAATTTATTACCGATGATTTTTTTTAAAGCGGTAAATTCATTCAATTAAACAAATTTGACTGAATATAATTCTCATTTAATCGTCAAAAATGAACGAAATATTAAGTACTTTTCTGCGACTTCTTAGAGTTGGTATCTTAATATGTAAGTAAAAGTTTGGCTGAATAGGCAGCAAAGGTTAAAGTTTAAACCACGAAGGCAAAAAAGCCGGAACTGGTTTTAAACAGATTCGAGAACATTTGACTATTTTTTATAGATAGGGTTCTAAATTATGGATCCATACTCCAGAATAGGCCTGAAAAATGACATGTAAAGGCTATTGGTAACGTATGGATCATCAAACTCTTAAGCCCAACATTTTACAAATAGAAGTCTACCTCTAGCTTTGTTTGCTGTCAAATTTATATGTGCAATAAAATTGAGTTTGGGGTCAAATAACAATCCAAGATCTAATATTTTATCAACTTCTTCCAGATGATGGTCATCGGTAAAATAGCATTATGCAGTTATCGGTTTCTTTCTGACAAAACACATATTAATACATTACTTTAGATTGAGCTCTATAAGATTTATTTAACATCACTTGTGAAGCAAATTAAGGTCACCTTTTAAGTGCTGCTGCTTAGTTACTTGAGTGTAATGAAAACCTTTACGTCATCGGCGTACATGAATGAATGACGGCAGGTACATCATTAATAAATAACAAAAAAAAGAAACGGCTCAAGGTGGCCGTCCTGTGGTACTCCAGATGGAAACTCTATGCATCTAGAGCAGGAGTTATTAAAACGAACCATTTATTTTCCATTTGTTAGGCAAGAGTATATCCATTTGATGCTTAAATTCCACTTTTTTCTTTAGGAGGATATGGTTGACTTTATCAAATGCCTTGCTAAAATCAGTGTATATCACGTCAGTTTGTTGTTTTTGTGAAAATTCACGATATATAATTGTTGAAAGATGTGTCATTTCTTTCGAAATCCCTGCTGATAGTGGGGTTAACAAATTTGATGTATCAAAATATTACTAGGCCCACAGCTACATGAGAATTTAATACTTTTTAATTCCTTAGAGATTGTTGAAATATCAATAGATGGGTGTATGTATGGCTGGCATTCTAGTTATATGAATAGATACGACACTGACTCACCAGTACGAAACAGGGGCACCGGTTTTTTTTTAACTTTAAAGCAGAAAAAATCCATCCGTTTTCCTTTTTTTTATTAAGAAATTTTTGAAATGCTTTTGGATTGCGTTTTAAGTTAACTTTCAATTTGTGTAGATAAAAATTTTAAAATAGTTTATTAAGCCAAGAGTGTGTAGCGCGGCTAATAGAATACCATAAATAATAAGTAGAACATTCTGGTGACTGTTTGAATATTTTTACATAGTTTGTTCTTTCTATTTGTAGCGTCAGATAATTATTTATTATTCCAAGGATGTCGGAATACACAAGTCCATAAAGGAATAAATCTTATGATGGAAGGCTTTAGTTATCTGATCCAGTTAGTATCCTTTAAGAGAGTTTATTTAATAAACTGTAATTGGTATTCTTAAAAGAGAAGGTCTTTACATATGAAGGCACCACAGACTTATATGGAGTTAAAACTAATAATTCGATAGTAGGATGGTAGATATCTTCGGGTGTTATTAAGGGTAAGAAGCACCTAAAATAAAACAATCGATAGCATCATGGCAAAACATTTAACGTTTGAATATGTGATTTTTAATTTTTAGTATTTAACACGTTCCAAACCCGTAAAACTATTTTTTTGGTTTTTCTTTTGCTTATTAATAAAATTATTTAATTAAATTAAATCTTTTGGAAACTTCAAAGAGAACCCTTTGAGAAATCAATTAATTAGGCCCAGAAATAAAAATTATTTTTTGGGAAATTATTCTTAGTAGGGTGGTTACAAAATATAAATTTTGGATTTTTGCAGCGGCTCAGCCCCCTAAAATGTGCCAAATTGGCAAAGTTTCAGACCAGGTTTCAAATTTTATCACAGCTTGAAGTCCTCTTGACATCGATTCCACGAGTTTTCTAACTACTTCCGGGCAAATTTTTAGCCATTCTTCCACTATCACGGATTTGAAAGAATTCTTGCTTGTAATTTCCCTTTTTCTTATTTGCCAATCCAGATGTTCCCACCGGTGTTCAATGGGATTGAGGTCAGGTGACTGGGGTTTTGTTTGTAGTGTGATAAACCAGCCATTCGTTCACTATTTTCGCAGTGTGCTTGGGATCGTTATCTTGTTGACAGATCCTAGCCCAATTTTTCGACGCTTTGTGCCAAGTTATCTTTTAAAATGTTGAGGTAATAGTGTGATTCGTTTTAAATCCGCACCTGGCTATGTAGCCTTAATCAGATGGTGGACAAGCCACAATTGTATAATTTGGAACGTCATACAGGAACGTCCTAGGAAGCTGAAGACATAATTCTAAGCAACAGAACCACCTAGTTGCAACTTTAATGATTCCAGAGCAGGGCTGCAAAACATCACACCTTGCTAAAGAGTTGGAGACTTTCCAACTCCTGTCCAGAACACATGTCTAGCATGCTCACTGGACTGGATCATTCACTTTGCGTGTCATTATCAGTGAGATGATCCTGGCCACCATAATAACCATTATACTGTTATAAGGCCGCGAAACCACAACCACCACGTTACTCCCATATAGGGGCCAACCTCAATGATCAGTCAGAGAACTATTAAATGTCTAAAGAGACAAATAATGAACCCTGCGGCTCACTGATCCCCGTGAAAATAAAGTGGAGCTGCCAGTTGACTCCCTGCCTGTCTTCAGGGGACTGGGTTCCCTTTTTTCCCCAGTTGCACAGATCTAGATAGCTGTTACATACTATAAAGACCATAAATGTGCCGCCGGGGGGGAATGTTGAGGTAATTTGTTTTATTCATAGTATTTGCTATTTCTATTTCCAAATTTCCTACACCATTGGTTACCATACAACCCCACACCATCACTGAACTGCCACCATGTTTTACTGTGGACATTACATTTTGCTGGGCAAATTCAGAATTTTTCGTTCTCCAAATTTTAACCGGCATATTTCAAATTTGCTTTCGTCACATTGTTCCAGAATATATTGGACGTCGGACGTTGATTGATTTTCTTTCTGGAACTCGGCCATGCAGTCCATTCGCATATAGTGCTTTGCATATTGTGCTGGCACTAGCACTAACACCGGAGCTTGCTGTTTCTTTTAAAATATTAGGAAATAACAAAATGAAAGTTTTTAACATGAAATTGAAAGGTTTCTTTTAACGCTCACAGTATTAATGCGGCACGCGTTAATATAAGGTCTGTCTGCGTACTTTTCCAGTAGCAAATACTCAGTCAGTTTTTTTGGGAGAGTAAGAACAATGTTACTCTGTCGGCTGAGAAAATCTGAAAAAGTACGCAGACAGTATCCAGTGAAATTTTGCAAGAAAACAGCTGATCGATGTGTAAACAATTGAAATAATAAAGCAAAAGAATTGTGGCGCATGTGTACGGAACGTTTGAACGTTTCTACCATGAAATAAAATGTTTTGTTTATTATAATTTATTATAAACATTAAAAATAAACACATTTGTAACTACTTACCTCTGCCATTGCTAAATTTTTATTTTTACTTCACATTATATTGCAAGCAGAAATTTCTCCAGTAACATTTTGCAAGTTCTCTGACTTTCAACTGTCAAAAGAGATTTCGAGTACGCAGACAACATTTTGCAAGATTTTGCAACATTTTGCACAAAATGATGCAAAATATGTGTACGCAGAAAGACCTATTATCAAATTGAACTGAAACTTTGTCAATCTCATGTTCTAGTCAATTGACACATTTTAGGCAAATTTTTCTAACCACCCTACTGCAACAGTCATTAAAATGCTACGCAGCTTAATAAATTTATGGTCTGCACTAGGGAGACTTAAAAAGATTTCTAATTTATGGTTTCTTTAATCACCTCAGCCAGTTTTTCTTACTTACAGCACGTTCAAATCATTCGTTGTGTATTTTGCTTGAAAATCGTTGGCCAAACAAATTTGAAGATGTTATCAAACCCATAAACAAATATAAATCTTTGTTAAAAGATCTTTTTTGTTTGTCTGTCCATAGATTATACATTACAAAGCAATTTTCACCTTTAAAATTAAATATTGAACCATTGTTGTTTGTCTCCTGTGTTTTGTTTTTGTTTTTATTCTCAAAATTCTCTCTTAAAAACCATTAACTCACAAAAGGCCTTGACATGTTTGAAATGAAAGCCGGCAAATGTAATAAAAATCTTAAGAAAATCAGCTCTGCTTTTTTGTTTTTGTTGGAAATAAAATAATAATAATAATAATAAAACGGGTTTGCCCAATCGCACGTTAAGATATTTGTAATAAGTTAAACAAATTTTTGGCACGTCATAGTGATGTGCAACTTTCTGATGATAACAGATGGCCCAAGGTTTTTCGCTGAGCGAATTTCTCTTGAGCGTCTCAGAAGTAATAATAAAAAAAAGCCAAACAGTTATCATAAAATGTTAAATTCTATGAGTTCCTAAAGTACAACCCTGTATGACTAAAGGTTTTTATAAACTTTAATCTTCTTTGCTCGTCCATTCTTTTATCTAATTTTAAGCATTGTTTTCTATTTTCCAGGGGAGTAGTACAAACGATTGTCTTTTTTTTTCTAGTAATTTGTATGCAGCCCTGTATGGTTAATTAAGGCGAACATGTCATCAGTAAGGGAACCTCCTCTATTTTAAACAAAAAAGAGATTTGATATGGTTTGATTTGATTTGTTTTGTTTTGCTCTTTTTTCCACAGGCACGTTTGTTTGTTTCTAAAGGGCTTTCCTGTTTTTTTTTTAACATCTCTTTTTCTGTTATAAATAAATAATAAAATAAAAGTGTTTTAATAATTCTTAAAATTATGCTGAGATTAAAAAAATAAATTTATATTGTTCCCTAGAAACCTGAAAATGTTTGTCTGTTTTGTTTTTATTGTGTATTTCGCCGATTTCATTTCGCCTCATCTTTTGTTTTGTAATATAACTGTTGGCAGCAGTTGAGAAAGTTAAAGAGAAATTAAAGCAAAATGTGAGCGAAAACAATGCAAGAGTATTGTATAGAATTTTTAAATTAAACAAAACAAAGATAAATTTTTCAAATTGATATTAAAAATTAAATATTTACTTTATCCGCAAGATAATCTTCTAACATTTTCCAACATTTGAGACGCCCTGTATCGAAAATAATGCGGCGAACGTTGTCTTTTAAGTGATTAATCGTTTTGGACTTATCAGTGTGGTCTAAAAATAATCTAACCGCATTAAATCGCACGAACTTGGAAACCAATCTTGTTGAATGATACGCTCAATCACAATCTCGTAACAATCTCCTAATGGGGTCGTGTGAATGGAGGCGATTTTAAAGCTCGTAAGACGCCATTTTCCATGCTTAGGCATAAATCTGTGTACAGATATGGTGTTGCACCTGTTAATATGGGTAATATAGGAATTACGGAATCGGAAGCTCTTAATGTTCTTGGGAATGAAAATTCAGTGTGATGTTCGATGGACTAAACACATTTTTCTAGTTTCTAAAGTAGCTTTCAAGTGCCTCGGTTTTCTAAGACAGTGTAAGAGATACTTCACTCCTTCCAATGTTCGTACTATTTATACCACCTATATCCGTCCAACAATGGAATACAACTTTGGGCCGGAGTCCCAAAGTCTATTTTGGATTTGCTCGACCATGTACAGGAGAGGGCCAAGAGCCTCACTGGGGACAGTAGGGCATGCAACTTTATTAATTCTCTAGAGCATCAACGCAATGTGGGATGTATTTTACTGTTTTATCGTTACTACAATGGTAAGTGCTCTAATGAAATTAGGGAACTTGTTCCCGAAAATCGCACGTTTTATGCGTTTAAGTCGATTTTCGTTGAAAGCACATCCATTTGTGATTGATGGGCATTACAGGGAAAATTCGTTTTTTAGCAGAACAGTTCTTTTATGGAATAAACTCCCTCCAGAGGTCTTTCGTGCCACTTTCAATGTAGGAAAGTTCAACATGAATTTCCACTAACACTACTCCCTCTTTTCTGCTCCCCATAACCTAATTTCCTAGTTATGGTAAAATGCATTGTCTGAGTGGGGATTATCTCCTTAATGCTGGTCCGAACTAAAAAAAAAAATATCCTAACAGAAAATAGCCTAACGGCATTCAAATGCACTATCTTGGAAAATAATCTTCTCTTGAGCCTAATTTACACAAATTTGAAGCCTTATTCAAGCGTCAGTAATCACTTAGCTACTATCAAAATGGTTACTAAATTAAAAAGTGGTGTTAGCAGCTTAAAGTTTTATACCTCTACAAAAATATCTTTTAATTACACCTAGAACATAAAGCGGTTCAAGTTATTAGTGTGCAAAATAGCAAACATTTTAGTCTTAGAATTAAACAAAGGGAAAGGAAATAGATGTCAGGCTCGCACAAGGAGTTGAATTCTTAGTTCTAAAAATTAAGTGGAAGACAAACTAGCATTTAAACGACAATACCTTTTCCTTAAATAAACGCCAGCGAGAATTTGTGGGGAAAAGAAAAACCACTAGACCAATGTATATGCCGTGTATATTTCGTAAGACTTGGCGATGAGATCACTATTCCTGGACGAGCTCTTTTCTTATCACCAACAAATTAAGTCGTATTGAAAAGGGATCAAATTAATCATAAAATGATGATTTGGTGAAATGTTCAAACACCATGCGACATTAGATTTGATATAAAAGAGGCATGGCCAACATAAAGTTTAACATTACAGGCGAAATCCTATATGTGGTCACCGATGTGTGGTTAAGTGGTTGAACCATCATTAGAATTCACTTAATAACAGCAAAAGCTCTCGTTAAACTCTGAAGTGAAGGAAGATGTCGTGTGAGAGTGTTAAATTTATTTGCGAAAAATTCGAAAATAGCAGCGCTAAAGCCATCTCACAAATAAAGCAAACAGCTGCTGCTGCTTCGCCCTAAATGATAGTGAATACAGCGAAGCGATATCCAAAAAGCGACCAACCCCAACAGCATTTAGGATAGATGCTTACATTCCCCTAGCACCTGGTAGATGAGTGTTGGAAAATGTGCGTCATTCCAAAAGGAAGTTAAATATTTAGGGCTTTGGGTAACGGCAGATGGCATGTCATCTCATGAAAACAAAATGCAGGCAGTATGAGAGGAGCCATTTGCATTCACCAATAAAAAAATATACTTGATCACAAAGTAAAATATTTTTGGTTTTTTCGCACTTTGCACAATTTCAAGGTTTTGTTTTGGTAGTATGTCTCAGGCTAGAATCACAGCCCTGCATTATTGTAATATGTTTTATAACCTCCTTAAAAATGAATAAAAATATTCGCTTAAATATATTCTTATGAAAAATTTATGACAATTAATGTTATGACATTTTTATGTTATACACCATTCCAGTCACTTTAATACAACGAGTATTAAGAAGACAGGGTTGCTGTTCCTTGATGGCATCAATATCATAGAAAAATCTTTGACAAACGTCTATAGAGGAAGCTCGTCCGTTTTTAAATAGAACCGCCGGGAAGGTGTACTACTTTGCTAAGCATTAGTCTTCACAGTTCACATTTGGCAGTCATGAAGTAGACAAGTGGCAAATTTATTATGGAAAAATTTTCGATAAATCCATCACAAATAACATTTTATTAAAATCAATCAATCGA
Source organism: Trichopoda pennipes (assembly GCA_030448955.1). NCBI lineage: Eukaryota > Metazoa > Arthropoda > Insecta > Diptera > Tachinidae > Trichopoda > Trichopoda pennipes. The sequence continues at coordinate 9,509,162 of JASKUP010000002.1, forward strand.
TTACTGTGACGATAAGAAAGTTGCGTGATAATTTTTGGAAAAACCAACGTGCCAACAAAACGCATTATTTATCGTGTAGGGAATGATTTCCAAGAAAGAGGGTCTGTAGGTGTAATAGGACCAAACATGGACCACAATGTACCGCAAGGTCGGCAGCAAACCATTACTGCTGCTCAAGAAAGTGTTCAAAACAATTCATTAACTTCAATTTGACGCCATGCTCAGGAGCTTGGTCCTCAAGGAACAACTTCGGCCACAATTTTGCACAAGGTGCCCCTGTAGGCTAGTATGTAGTGTACTAGCTTGTCAGTATGGGGGTTGTGGGTTCGATTCCTAACGAAGACCTTGGTTTTTTTTCACTACAAAAATAAAAATTAACTGTCGGTGGGGCTGCTCAGCGATGAAGGCATAGTCACTGGTCGCTATGTGCTGCCTTATATACAGCAGTTAATTTCCGACTATCCTTCTACTTTCACCTGTTTCATCTATTCTCTATCCCTTTCCTAAAGAATGTAGCACGGTACTGGACTATATAGGCATTGTTGCCTGAAGTGCTACTTCTCTTAAAAAAAAAAAAAATTATCCTTTAAAGCATCAATTGTCTCTGGCTCGTCGGAGTAACACTTATCTTTGACGGCACCCCACAAATAACAAGTCCGACAACGGTGTTAAATCGTAGCTCCGAGGTGGCCAAACGACAAACGTTAATAAACTTCTCTACAAAAAAAAAAAAAAAAAAAAAAAAAAAAAAAAAAAAAAAACAGGATTTGCCTTTATTGCCATATAAGATTCAGTTGACACAAGAACTTCTTCCACAGAAACATTTACGCTGCCGTACATATGCCAAAAGGTGTTACAGATCGCCCATGGCAACCCCGATTTCCAGTTCATAATAACTGACATGGCACATTTTCATTTGAATGGAGTAAGCAAAATAGTCGATTCTGGGGAATGGGCAACCCTCAAATCAATCACCTTTGCACTCATTAAAAGTGAAGTGGTATGCAATTCGGTTAGGAAGAATTTGGTAACTGTGAATGGGGAGATGGGGAGTGATATCGTGATATGATTGAAAACTTTTTTAACATGTGGTAACAAAACAAGACTATGCTACATCGCATACAGCTGGAATCACAATGGAATTGCTGCGAGACCTTTTTGCACAACAAGTTATTTCAAGATTTTGTGATGCTGATTGGCCTCCACGGCCGACTAATTTGAGTGCTCCTAAACTTCGTTTTGTGAGGATATCTGAAAAGCAAGGTTTTTGCAAACAAACCAGAAAGGCTTGAGTAACTCAACTCAAATATTCGTGGTGATATTAATGAAATACCACGTGAAATGTGAGAGAATGTAACGAAAAATGTGCTCAAAAAGGGTTCGCATTTGTGAGGCGGACATGTATCTGATATTGTATTCCAAACATTGTTGCTGACATTAAATAGAAAATTTATCAATGTTAGTGCTTTTTGGTTTCATTTAATTAAAAATTATAAAGAAAATTAGTAAACCTTCCCGGCGGACACCCTGTATAAGAGTGGCCTTTTGTATCCACAAATAAAATCAGTTGATTACAAAGTGAAATTTTTCGATGTATTTTTTTCTCACTACTTTACAGCTTTTTGGGCCAGCAGTACATCCCAGCCCTGTATTATTAAAGAATTTTTCGTAACCTCTTTTAAATGGAAAAACATTTTTTCAAATATATTTTTTTTTTATTAAAAATTTCTTTATTTAAAACTATGAAATAATTATTATCACAATTTAATTGTAATAATTTAATAAATTTAACTATTTATTGTATTTGTTAAGCGAGAGTTTTTATATCACAGTTTTATTGTCTTATTAATTAATTCAATAAATAAAATTATTGATGTCCTTGTTGTTGTTGTTGTTGCAGCCGCTCATGCCTTCTTATTTCTGGTTAACAGCGAAGTCATTAATAATTCAAGCAAATTAATGATTTAAGGCAGATTCAAACTGCATGTACATTTGTATAGAGAGAAGAGCAGCTGTCTAGTAAATTAGGAAGCAGTTGTGTAGCGGTTTGGTTTATTTTTTGCCCCCATAAACAAACAAAATTCAATTTTTATAATTAATTCTTTGTTGCTGGCCAAACACGAATAATTGTTGTTGCTGCTGCTGCTGATACATTAAAATTTGCTGCTGTTGTTGTTGTTGTTGAGCCCATAAATGATTCATAATTAACTGACGCTGATAATAGGCCTGCTGAATTGCCATAGCAGTTTGATAACGTTGTTGATAAACAGCCATTTGATAGGGTGTCAAGGGAAGGGGTTTCGTAGACAAGGTCTCTCTTGTTTTATCTCCTTCTAAATCCTTGGGATGCTTAGACAGATTTTGGGCATCATCGTTAGCTTTGGTATCACACCAGGGCCTAAAGAGTGTTTTAGGTTGTCTTCTTCTTCTTTTACACATGTTATTGTTGGAGTTAATTTGCACTACAGCACCATCATCCTCCTCCTTCTCACGTAAACGTTTCTGGCTCTTTCCACTGCAGTCCTTAATATTAGTAGATATTTTAGCTGGTTGCTTTATTTTCGAATTCATTTTGAATTAATTTATTTTTTAACAAAATGTTTCTTTATTTTTGCTTGTTGTCACTTTGATGTGTGAATTTGTAATGAGGAGTTTTTGGACAATATCCTGGTTTTTATGCCTTGAATTTTCTTTTTAGATGCCTGTTATATAATTTCTTCCATATTTAATACGCTTTTTCCACAGGTACTTAACTGCCATTAATTTTAACAAAAAAAATTCCTCTCTATCCATAGTTTAGGTTCCGTTTTCTTTAGTTTTAAAATATAACGACAATAAACAACAACAACAAGAACACCAAGAAAAAAAGAAAACTACCTGCCTGCCTGAATGTCCTTTTTGTTTTTAATATTTAAAACACCATATGCCCTTTATCGCTTCTTCTTCTGGGTATTCACCGGTAGCCATAAAATAATTAGCGTAGCAAAATATTTTAACACTTGAAAATTCAGGTAAAAATAACAATTTTCCATTTTCCTCTATATCCTTTTATTGGTTTTAATCCTGCTTTATGTTTTTTTGGTTCTTTAAGTAGGTGTTTCACTTTCCTGTGGTCTATGCGCCCTTTATAATTGCTGTAAATCTTCTTTGTTCTCTTTCAGGTTTTCCCTTTTTTCTTTAGTCCTTAAAGTATTTAATTTAGGAACGCTGTCAGCTTAAGCTGTTTCGAAAATCCTTGTATTAATTATTATTTATGGCTTCCAACAATAAAACCGGATATTGTTTTGTGCATATTTTCTTTTCGTTTACTTATTGAGAATTTATAACAATTAATTAGTATTTAAATTATTGTTTTCTCGCATGTCCAGAGAAAATCTGTAAGACAACAAATGCTCCGGTTTTAAGGTTAAGAATGAATAAAGTGAAACTTATTCCAACAAGGGCGTTTTGCTTTGATCGAAACCAAGAGGAGCCAGAGAGGCAAAATTTCCTACCGACTGTTTATCAAACATTTTTTGGCCGGTGTTGCCACATGTGGGCTAGTGTTGTTATGGTAAGAAATTATGACCTCTTGTCTGGTCCTATTATCTGTTCGCTTTTGGTTGATTGCTCTCTTTAAACGATTCTTCGGTCCCATGTGATCCCTCTACCCGATTTCAACGGCTCATAATACAAAACACGCTTTTGATTCCACTAAATAAATTAACGTCATGGATATTCGGCTTCTGTGTTGAATTGGCTGCTTGGCCGGTCTTAACATACGACTTGGAATTATCGTAATGTAGCCATTTTAAATCACCAGTAACAATGCGGTGCAAAAATGACTTATTTTTATAGCGTTCAAGCATCCATAACTTCCAATATGTAGAATACCTTTTTTAAGGTCATATGGAACCCAATTTCTTTGCTTTTTAATGAGTCCTAATGCATTTAAATGTAGGATAATGACTTGTTCGGTGACTGCCAATGATAATGCAAGTTCTTCTTGCATATGACAACAATCTTTGTTGAATAATGCTTTGCAATTCCTTATTTTCAAAACTTTTCAGCTGACTAGGCCTCTCCACATCTTCTGTGCCATGCGTGATATGATTTACGTCGTTACCTAGCGTGTGTATGCCATAACTCGACGGTAGTCAAACCACTTGGGCAAAATGATGCGTGCGCCGCGCCCTAGGAAGCCGAAGATTACCTTCTAGGAACAGATTATTCCCAGTTACACTTTTGAAGGTTTCGAAGCAAAGTCGCCAACCACCACAACTTACTGAAGAGCTGCAGACTACCTTACTCCTGGTCCAGAACACATGACAAGCATGCTCACTGGATCCGGATCATTCACCCATAGTTCTCAGTAAAGGTGAAATGATCCTTTCCCCTTAATCAAAATTCATGAGAGCCGCGAAACCACAACCACCACAATACTGCCGAAGGGCCAACCTTAATAATCACTCAGAGAACAGCTAAAAGAGTAAAGATACAATAAGCTGAACTCTGGGGCTTACTGATTCCCGTGGAAATACAGTGGATTGCCTAGTTGGCTCCTTAAAGGGGACTGGGCTCCCTTTTACCCCCGAAGAGACGTGTAATGACGGAGTGATTTCATCAAAACATATCAAGGGGGGCAAGTGCTATACAATTAGCTGAACTCTGGAGCTTACTGAATCCCGTGGAAATAAAGTGGAGTTTCCAGTTGTACCCCTGCTGACTTCAGGAGACTGGGCTCCCTTTTTCCCCCAGTTGCACTTGTCTACATAGTAGCTCTCCATTAAGACCATATATGTGCCCCCGGGGGTGGGGGCGTGGCAAGTGCTATACAATTAGCTAAACTCTAGAGCTTACTGATTCCCGTGGAAATAACGTGGAGTTGACTCCCTGCCAGCCTTCAGGGAACTGGTTGAGTAAGCCATAGACAGATAAATGAGTCCCAAGTGGGAATCTTCTGTGCCATATTTGAATCACACAAACCATCGTTTACAAGTTTTTTGAGTAGATGCCTATTCACCGTAAGTTCTACCAACAATCGATAAGTTTCAGCAGCGGTTTTCTTCAATTGAAAATTCCACATTGTAAAAACTGTATGTGTTTACACTGTAGCGCCTTGCGAATACCAATAATAATAATGGTAGATGTTTACCCTTCAAAATAACATATTTGTTATTATTGACACTACTCACAAGGGATAGTTAAGCCAATATATTCTGCCAATCGACATTATTAACTTGTATACCAATATCCCCGAAGCGGTTGACAACACTTCGAGAAGTTCTTCTCGCCGCGTTATTGCCAATATAAGGCGCCAGCAATGTTTACAAAAAACATGGAAGACTAGACACATACATATTCGACTTCATCTGAGCCAGCCGTTTCGGTCAGAACCCAGAAGTCATATTAAATTTATAATTCACTCCATCCGATCTTCGTACAATTGATACCACTTATATCCGTTTAAAGATGGAATACAACTTTCACGAATGCGCCCAGTGCTCAAATGTCTATAGGGTTGCACTCGACTTTGAAGGAGAGATATTGCTTTCTTGATCGAGTGCCACAATTCTAACGCTTGCAGCTATTATGATTAGTATGTTTTGTCTATCAATAGCTGGACTTAAACCTCGGAAGCGTAATTATAGATGAAAATACAATAAAATACAAAATTGTTGAAATAGAGACACAAAGAGACTTTGTTGAACCTGGAATGAATATATTAAATTCTTAAAGGATTGGCTTTAGGAGCCTTATGGCCTCTAAATATGCACTTTAATTTTCCCAAATTCTAAAAAGAGTTTTAAATGCGCTTAATGTTCAGTATTTATTTTTCAAGATCAATAAGTCGCTCTTCCTTTAAGTTACTTTTTAAGTTCCAGTTAAAGCATGTGACTTTTTATAATTAAATAAGTTTTAGGACTTTTAGTAATTACCGAAATTTCGCGTTTAAAATGTTATTACCTTTACACTCACATTAAAGTTTCGTATGAATAACCCGTAGTAAACTCTAGAATAAAACATTTGTTAAAGATTAAAAAAACGCTCTCATAATCCCGCGCACCTACAGTGGCGTACAGCTTATTTCGTACAAAATACAATTTAAAAGGCCTATAGCAAGAAAACTGATGATAATCATCAAAAAAGGCAATTTTTGTAAAGGCATTGCTTTATTTCGTGGCAACAAGTTTTTCAGCAGCTTCGCTTAGTACCTTCTGCCACTCCTCGACCGTAGCAAAAATTTCCCATTAATTGTCTATAACATTTAAGTCTGGAGATTGTGGAGGAGGATTGTCATGTATCCTCCACAGCTCCATATCAAACATGACTGCACAATTCCTGATTTATGCTTCGGATCATTATCTTGATAATACCGAAAACGATCTTTTATAGCCAGAGCATTGTCACGTTGCAATAAATAGTCTTTCAATATGTTAAAATTTATCTTTTGTTTATTATTCCTTCTATAAAAATAATGTTAGCAATTCCAGAGATAGGTATACATGCCCAAACCATCACACTTCCGCCACCGTGTTTAACAGCTGAGTTTAAGTGTTTATTCTGGAGCTGTGTATTGGCCCCACGCCACACGTAATTTATGCCATCCAAACCAAAAATAATGAATTTTCAGTCGTCAGCAAACACAACATTTTCCCAGAATGTAATTGGCTTTGTTACGTGCTCATGGGCAAGCTTAAGCCGACTTTGCACGTTCTTTTTTAACAAAACGGCTTTTTTCCAGCTACGTGACCGTGGAACCCATGTTCATGCAGAACACCCAACTATTTCCCTACAGCATACTTTACCCATTTCCTTTTTAATCTCTACCACCAATTTTAGAACCGATATGCGTGATCAGCCCAATCTTCGAAAAAACGACCCAATGACACGTTTAACATGCAAAAGCTTCTCAATGATCGTTCTACACTTAGCTGTGTAAGCCATAACCAGATGGTGAATCATACCACTGTGGATATAATGTAGCGTCATCCTCACCCTAGGAAGCCTTCAGATACATATATCCTCCATTCACTCCTAGTTGCAACTTCAAGAGCTCAGAGCAGGCCGCAGTCTTCACTCCTTGCTGAATAGTTAGAGACTATCCAACTCCTGATCCAGAACGCATGCAGCTTAATATAATTTAAGAATACTAGAGCATTCATGCTCGCTAGATTTGGAACATTCATTGTGTTCATTGTGAAAGATCCGTCCCACACAACTCCAACGAGGGCTTCAAAACCACAACCACCACGATACTCCCGAAGGGCCAATCTCATTAATCAGTCAGAGAACAGTTAAAAGACTAAAAAGAGGGGCTTTACTGATTCCCTTGGGCATATATTCAAATTGTCCAGTTGGCTCCGGCTAGCCTTGAAGGGGACTGGGCTCCCTTTTACCCCCGTTGACATATCTAATGACGAGGTGCCCCTGTAGGCTAGTAGGTAGTGTACTAGCTTGTCAGTATGGGTGTTGTGGGATCGATTCCCAACGAAGACCTTGGTTTTTTTCACTACAAAAATAAAAATTGAATGTCGGTGGAGCTGCTTAGCGATGAAGGCATAGTCACTGGTCGCTGTGCTGTCTTTATACGGCAGTTAATTTCCGACTATCCTTCCACTATCACCACCTGTTTCATCTCTTCTCTATCAGTTACCTAAAGAATGTAGCACGGTACTTGACTAAATAGGCATTGTGCCACTTGCCAAGTGCCACTTCTGTTAAAAAAAAAAAATGCAATGACGATGAGATTCCGTCAAAATATATCAATGTGCCCCCGGGGGAGATTTTGGTTCCGTTATCTTAGGATTTTCTTAAATTTTCCGGACAATTTTCCTTTTGTCAGCATCTGTAAACATTTTATTTGGCACATTTCTCGCCTTGTCCGTTACTCGGTTCTCGCGTACATATAGCTGTTCTACCTTTTTCTCTATTTTTGCTGACTTTGTCCTTTTTTAAAATGCTTTAGGAGCAATTCTCGTTTTTCTGAACTGGTCCGTGCTACTCTTTTCTAATGCAGTTAAGGAATAATTATACTCAAATAAACAACAGAAGTGAATAATAAACAAAATAAATAGTAACGGTATTTAAACAAAAACACTAATAAAAGAAACTGCACGAAATAAGCAGTGACCCATTTTTTCTAAAAAATAAATTCTTTTTTGACATTTTTAAAAGAAAGTATACATTTTTCAAATTTTCTTTATTACACATTTTCTTATATAAATATTTAGTGAATACTGTACGTTAAGTCTTTTGTTTTATTTCATCATTATTTTTAATTCTATAAGGTTAAAAAGTTTTATTTTTTCATCTGTACGAAATAAGCTGTTAGCCACTGTACATATACAACAGGAGATATAAAACAAATATGTATGCAAGTGTTATTTCAATATTGTAAAGGACTATTGTTTATTGGGAATTAACAAAAATGTTTTTAACGATCTAATGTATGAACACCAAACAATTATAAATCCATATGACACAAATCCTCTTGTCATGAAAATCTATTATTGACCCCTTTCAGACAGGCAAATTTTACTTTGCAAAGTTTTGATTTTATGTGGGAGCGAGGGAGAAAGCATGATTGAGAGTACAGACTTTGATATACTCGCAAAGTTGCTTTGTTTTTCTTTCGTCGCTTATACACAGTTGTACTTATACACAGATTACATTACAGATTACATTGACTAAAACAAAATTTGTAAAAGAAAACTTTTTGTGTTTGAACACCAAAGAAAGTTTAAAAGAAAATTAAAAAAACTTTGTCAAAGTAAAATTTGCCTGTCTGAAAGGGGTCATTATTTCATTCATTCATTTCGCACTTCTCGATAAAAGAATATGTTACTTTAAAACAACAACAACAAACGGAGACCTGCCTGACAGCCGTATAGAAAGATTAAGGAGATTAAAAAGAAGTGGATAAAATAAGAGACAAATGTTTTTCTTTGGTAAATTATTTTTCTTCAGATATTTAACAAGAGAAAAATCACTTTAAGTTAACTAATACACAGATTGAAAATATTTGCAACAACAATAACACAATTAATGGGAATAATCCAAAAAAGAAAGTTTATGGTGTTTATATTTTATACATTTCCTAAGAACTCAAATTTTAACAGAATATTTTCCTTAAATGATCAGGTCACACTTTATAAACACACACACGCTCTATAATTTGCACGCTCTCTCTCTCTCTCTCTCTTACACACTACATTCTATATGCACAGCAGCTCAGTTGGCATACAAAACAAAAACACACACACTGCAAGTACCCTTAAACTGCTGTTTATAAAATTAAAAAAAAAAAAGAAGTGGAAAACGAAAAACAAAACACTTAGACGCCGCTTGTATTACAACGGCGTTCTTTTTGTAATTTGTTTCTTGCAGAACATAAAAATCAAACACTTAAACATTTAAAGGTCATTGTCGTCTGTCCTTGTTGTTTTTTTTTCTTTGGGTCATTTACAAACAGCATGACGTGTAAAAGAAGATAAACGGATCTCTCACTTATCAATTGTTTCATCATTAACGCTTCTCACGAAAAACATGTAACAGAATACGGGCGTTACTAATGAATTGGATATATGTACATACATTTGTATGTATGTATGTATTTTTAAAAAAAACATTTGATATATTTTTCTATAATTATTTATAGAAAATCATTGCTTTTGGAGTTTTGCAACAAAACAATTTAGATTCAGATGATTCAAATTTTTATTGTATTACGAAGAAAAAAGTTCAGAAATTATAAATGAAAAGTGACAGATGTCGCTTCTTTCATTAAAAGTTTTAAATCACTTGTTGGAAAAATGGCGGTTCTTTTGAGTTTTAAGGCGGAAATCTATTCAATTCGCTCCGTATGTCCTTAACATAGCCCAAGAAAAAAAATCCAGTAGTGTTAAATCGCAAGATCGAGTTGGCCACTTAACTCCTGACTGTCTTGAAATTATGCAATCGAGAAATTTAGTTTGCAATAAATTGATCGTTTTATTGGCTGTGTGACATGTGGTAGCGTTCTGTTGAAACCACATGACAGTGATATCCACGTCGTCAATAATAAGCCAAAATTGAGTTCTTACCATCTCGTAATAGCGTGTCCATTGAGCGTTACCACATTTCCACCCTCATCTTCAAAAAAAAAAACAGATCAATCTCGCCTCCAGACTACATAGCGCACCATACACTGACACTTTGAGCACATACTGAGGCTTCTAAATAATCGGTATAGAATTTTCAGAAGCTCAAATGCGGCAATTTTGCTTGTTGACATACCTTTACGCAATATTCGCCATCTGGTGATTTTGGCTAAACCCAATTGTTGAGGACGTGGACGAATTGACAAATTTGGATCTACTTCAACACTGTGGCTTACGGCTGCGATGTATTCAGTTAAACGACCCTATCGAACAGTCGTTTTGTATCGAGCCTGTCGACCAAATTCTTAATAGCGGTCTCGGAAGTCCGAGGAATATTAACAATTTTATGGAATGTGGTTCATTTTCATAGTGAATTTTAATCATTTTCTCTCGTGAGAAAATGAATTCATTGTAACAATGAACCCGTCAAAAAACTAAATGTCAAAACTAGAAAAAAATTGAAATAAATAAGGCTTCGTGTTGTCTACGTCACGAATGAGATCCATAACTGTTCAGATTCGAACAAAATAAATTTTTAAATTTTTTCATCATTTGCAAGTCCAATGTCCAACTTAAACTAAATAATCTGATTGTATTTCAGTAACTTTTTGCTCTTCTCTGGCTCTTTTGATTCTTCCATTCCGCTAATATTCACCATTTTTCTGCTGGATTTTTATCATAATTGAAAATGCTTGACTTTTGCTTCGTTACGTTTTTCGTTCACTAATTTGAAAACCGTTCAATTGATAAACGAAAAAGTCAGTAAATATTCCATCAGTCCATAAAGCACACCAAACAAAGGTCTTTTTGAATCTTACAATGTCTCAATATATATTAAAAATCGGTAATCTTGTTTTAGCTGCCCAATTTTTACAAATTAATAGTTCGGGTTTGAGTCTCCTGGGCGTTGCTCGCACCAATTTTATTTCATTTAAGGAAATTTTCTTCCAGGCTTCTTCCAATGCAACCTTTAGCTCAGTCAAGTTATGGGGTTCTTTTTTTTCGTTCGTACCAGCACTTAGGGGATGGCCCCTACTCATGCAGTGCATTGTACCAGAACTAGGAAATTAGGTTATGGGGAGAAAGAAAGAAGTAGTATTGTTTGTGGACATTCGATTTGAATTTTCCTACATTGAAGGTGACAGGAAAGCCGCTGGAGGTAGTTTACTCCACATGTGAACTGTGCTGCTAAAAAATAAATTCTCCCTGTAATGCGTAGTGCGATTCACCGGCCAGTCGACCTCAAATAAATACGCTCTCCAAGAAAATCGAGTCAAACGCAAAAATGTGCGAGTAACGGGAACAAGTTCCCTAATTTCGTTAGAGCAATTGCAATTGCAGTAACAATAAATCCCCACCCATAGTAACAGGTGCAGCACCACTTCCGGACACAGATCTAGGCGTACGCATGCAACATTGTGTCTTGCGGGCATTAAAATCATTCAAACGACCCCATTCGAAGATTGTTGTGAGAACGTGATTGAGGGTATCATTCAAGTTCCGCCGTTTGGAACTCACCTCCAACTGATTCGGTCTATTACTAAATAAAAACGAATGGCGCTGTCATCTGCGAAACAGTAAATAGGGTTGAAAGTTTCGCAAAGAAGGTCATTTAGGGTCCTACCCTATTTCTTATTTTTTGGTACCCTTGAAATAGTAATTATCACCGACACCAAAAGCAGCATATTTTGACAAAAGTGCCTCATGCCACGCTCTATCAAACGCCTTGGAAATATCTAGAGCCACCACCTTATTCTCTCCAAAGTGATGTATGGTGTTGCACTATTGTTCCGACGGAAAAGCCAGCAATTCACCCGTACAGCACCTCCTACGGAAACCACCACCACGAACTACGCTAAGTAAACCGTTAGACTCGAGGTACAACAAACTTTTTAGTTGTCTGGAGCATAAAAAAATTATTCATTGATCGAACGAAGGGTATGTTTGGGGTCGTTGTCCTGCTGAAATATCCAATATATTCCAAGATCCAAAGCATCTACCGAAGAATTTAAACTACTTTCGCTTATATTGTTGCTGATCCATTGTACATTTATAAATACCAGCCATCCAACACCGCTAGCTGCCATTGTACCCCATACCATGACATCTTTATCCCGAGATTGACTGTAGATATAAATTTTTTATATCTAAAGCTGATTTTCTTTTTTGCGTCACAGTTTTCCTCTACTTTCGTTTCTGAAAATGTTTACTTTTGCTTCGTCAGTAAGTTTCACCGATTCCCAATATGCTTCAACCTTATCTAAAGATACTTGCCGAACTCCAACCCCAACAAGGGTTTTTTTTGCGTGGTATCCTGCTTGTGTATCCACTTCCTATACCACTGAAACCAGTTGCCCGCAGGTTCTGGTTATTGGTGAGGCCCCTCGGGGAGTTACGTAATGGCTTTTGGCTTAATCGCTGCTTTGGAGAAAGTATCCGAATAGATGTTATCGCAGGTTTAACATCCAATATCCTAGCCTGCACATGCAACAGGTCAAGGTGTGATAATTTTCAACTCTACAGCAAGGAGTGGGGGCACGACACTGCTACCATGCCTCCAAAATTGCGACTAAAGGATGTATGCGTCTTAAAGCGCGGATGCTCGCTTTTCCTGCACCCCGTGGCAAGACCATTGTCTGATTAATTCCAAGCGGGCAATTTTGCTTGTTGACATACCTTTACGCAATATTCGCCATCTGGTGATTTTGGCTAAACCCAATTGTTGAGGACGTGGACGAATTGACAAATTTGGATCTACTTCAACACTGTGGCTTACGGCTGCGATGTATTCAGTTAAACGACCCTATCGAACAGTCGTTTTGTATCGAGCCTGTCGACCAAATTCTTAATAGCGGTCTCGGAAGTCCGAGGAATATTAACAATTTTATGGAATGTGGTTCATTTTCATAGTGAATTTTAATCATTTTCTCTCGTGAGAAAATGAATTCATTGTAACAATGAACCCGTCAAAAAACTAAATGTCAAAACTAGAAAAAAATTGAAATAAATAAGGCTTCGTGTTGTCTACGTCACGAATGAGATCCATAACTGTTCAGATTCGAACAAAATAAATTTTTAAATTTTTTCATCATTTGCAAGTCCAATGTCCAACTTAAACTAAATAATCTGATTGTATTTCAGTAACTTTTTGCTCTTCTCTGGCTCTTTTGATTCTTCCATTCCGCTAATATTCACCATTTTTCTGCTGGATTTTTATCATAATTGAAAATGCTTGACTTTTGCTTCGTTACGTTTTTCGTTCACTAATTTGAAAACCGTTCAATTGATAAACGAAAAAGTCAGTAAATATTCCATCAGTCCATAAAGCACACCAAACAAAGGTCTTTTTGAATCTTACAATGTCTCAATATATATTAAAAATCGGTAATCTTGTTTTAGCTGCCCAATTTTTACAAATTAATAGTTCGGGTTTGAGTCTCCTGGGCGTTGCTCGCACCAATTTTATTTCATTTAAGGAAATTTTCTTCCAGGCTTCTTCCAATGCAACCTTTAGCTCAGTCAAGTTATGGGGTTCTTTTTTTTCGTTCGTACCAGCACTTAGGGGATGGCCCCTACTCATGCAGTGCATTGTACCAGAACTAGGAAATTAGGTTATGGGGAGAAAGAAAGAAGTAGTATTGTTTGTGGACATTCGATTTGAATTTTCCTACATTGAAGGTGACAGGAAAGCCGCTGGAGGTAGTTTACTCCACATGTGAACTGTGCTGCTAAAAAATAAATTCTCCCTGTAATGCGTAGTGCGATTCACCGGCCAGTCGACCTCAAATAAATACGCTCTCCAAGAAAATCGAGTCAAACGCAAAAATGTGCGAGTAACGGGAACAAGTTCCCTAATTTCGTTAGAGCAATTGCAATTGCAGTAACAATAAATCCCCACCCATAGTAACAGGTGCAGCACCACTTCCGGACACAGATCTAGGCGTACGCATGCAACATTGTGTCTTGCGGGCATTAAAATCATTCAAACGACCCCATTCGAAGATTGTTGTGAGAACGTGATTGAGGGTATCATTCAAGTTCCGCCGTTTGGAACTCACCTCCAACTGATTCGGTCTATTACTAAATAAAAACGAATGGCGCTGTCATCTGCGAAACAGTAAATAGGGTTGAAAGTTTCGCAAAGAAGGTCATTTAGGGTCCTACCCTATTTCTTATTTTTTGGTACCCTTGAAATAGTAATTATCACCGACACCAAAAGCAGCATATTTTGACAAAAGTGCCTCATGCCACGCTCTATCAAACGCCTTGGAAATATCTAGAGCCACCACCTTATTCTCTCCAAAGTGATGTATGGTGTTGCACTATTGTTCCGACGGAAAAGCCAGCAATTCACCCGTACAGCACCTCCTACGGAAACCACCACCACGAACTACGCTAAGTAAACCGTTAGACTCGAGGTACAACAAACTTTTTAGTTGTCTGGAGCATAAAAAAATTATTCATTGATCGAACGAAGGGTATGTTTGGGGTCGTTGTCCTGCTGAAATATCCAATATATTCCAAGATCCAAAGCATCTACCGAAGAATTTAAACTACTTTCGCTTATATTGTTGCTGATCCATTGTACATTTATAAATACCAGCCATCCAACACCGCTAGCTGCCATTGTACCCCATACCATGACATCTTTATCCCGAGATTGACTGTAGATATAAATTTTTTATATCTAAAGCTGATTTTCTTTTTTGCGTCACAGTTTTCCTCTACTTTCGTTTCTGAAAATGTTTACTTTTGCTTCGTCAGTAAGTTTCACCGATTCCCAATATGCTTCAACCTTATCTAAAGATACTTGCCGAACTCCAACCCCAACAAGGGTTTTTTTTGCGTGGTATCCTGCTTGTGTATCCACTTCCTATACCACTGAAACCAGTTGCCCGCAGGTTCTGGTTATTGGTGAGGCCCCTCGGGGAGTTACGTAATGGCTTTTGGCTTAATCGCTGCTTTGGAGAAAGTATCCGAATAGATGTTATCGCAGGTTTAACATCCAATATCCTAGCCTGCACATGCAACAGGTCAAGGTGTGATAATTTTCAACTCTACAGCAAGGAGTGGGGGCACGACACTGCTACCATGCCTCCAAAATTGCGACTAAAGGATGTATGCGTCTTAAAGCGCGGATGCTCGCTTTTCCTGCACCCCGTGGCAAGACCATTGTCTGATTAATTCCAAGCGGGCAGGCGCTAACGTTAACCTTATTACACACTCTCCCTATTGTTTTTGCATGTACAGTTACTTCTGTAGCACTTGATACATCTTGTGCTAATTTCTAATGATGTAAATTTAATCAATTGTAAATGAAACGGAGCGAATTTCGTTGTTGTGTGCTTTAATTATAAAACTTTTTCAAGCCAAACTTAATTCCAAACTTTATTTTTGTAAATAAATCTTTCATCGAATATTGAAGAAATATGTTGGTTGGAAGGGGAAACGTATGTTAATACAATTTACTTTTTAGCAGCGGTTTTCTTTGCTGCTGGTTTTTTTTTTTTGTTAGCAGGAACAGCCTTTTTTGGTTTTGCCGCGGTGTCCGTACGTTTTGCTCGGACGCTTTTGGTTTTTTAGCTGCAGCCTTTTGGCAGGTGTTGCTTTAACGGTGCCAGCCTTTTTGACAGCTTTTGTGTTAACCTTTTCTATTTTCTGGCTTTCGGCAGTCTTTTTAGCCGCTGATGATTTCTTTGCAGCTGGGGCAGACTTTTGACTTTTTCTTTTCATCGGCGGCAGTAGTTGCCTTCTTCTCAGTAGCTGGCTTTTTTGCTTTTGGTTCTTTTGAGGCAAAAGCTGATAGCTTAAAGGAACCAGAAGCATCCTTTTCTTTAGTTTGAATTAATTTTACACTTGCTGAAGAACTCTTTAAATATTAATTGCTGAAGGGTGCCAATTTTCGAGCATCTACCTTGTAAGTGCTAGTACGATATTTCTTAATGGCTGGTAAGGATGAACGATCTCATTCTTTTAATGTTTTGATGGTGGCATCATCCATTTGCTGGGTTGGAAGATGAGTAGGTACAGTTTGTGCTACGTTTTTGCTCTTTCCTCATTTTTTACTTCTTTATGGCACTAAAGCAACTGAAAATAACTGCGTATTTTGCAACGGTACATGTAACGGTACTATTGCGAGAAAATCGCAAATGACTGTACAAAATATTGACAAGAAAAAACGTACAAATACTTTTGTCCCGCCGATCTCCAACTCAAAGTTCTATACCTCTTTTAAAACACCTAATGTTAAGAAGAATTAAGAGAATTAAATTCGTTTCTCATCGTGATCTCCATCTAAAGGTCAGCACTGAAAAAAATTAATTTAGATTTTACAAATTTTCCCAGCCTTAAAGCAGCGTCTTTTTTCAGCTGACTTCGTAACCCATTATTCTGTGTGACAAAGAAATTATTACAAAAGCCAATAATTATATCCGTGTATTGAAAACAATTTTTTTTTCTTTTATTAACAACAACAACTGCAAAATCTTTCAAAGAATGATTCCAAAAACTATTGTCTAACATACGACCCTAAATCTGAGAATAATTTTAATGTTCTTGCGTAATTCATTTACAACAACACTTGACCTTAAGAAATATCAATGTCATTAATATTTGAAACAAAAAACACTAGTGTTCTACACTGTTTCTATGAATTCAATGCAGTTATTCGTAGAGATACTAAACCATCAATAGGGTTTTCACCTGCTATTGAAACGCCTCTCAATTGTTGTTAAAGATTAAAATAAAAATAAAAAGAAAAAATGTGATAAATTAAAGTAACGATTGAATGTAAAGAAATAAAAACAAAAATAATACCAGACACATTGTGAGAAAAAAATGATAAGAAAGGGAGGTCTTGTCGGTGCTTGATTGTACGCACATATATTGAGCATGAAATCAAAAATGTTAGGCTCAGCAGGGTGCAAAAATGACAAAAAACAATAGAACATTTTTAAAATAGATTAAATAGAAGAAGGAAATAAAAAACAACAACAAACTGAGTATTGATTTTGTGCTTTTCTCAAAATAAAAGCAACATGAAAAGTAATTACAGCAAAAAAAAAAACAAATTCCAAAACATTTAAGCAAAATAAGTAAAAACACAATTAAAACGTTACGCGACAGAAAAGATCACATAATTTTTAGAACTTATTCGAATACTAAAATTTTTTTAAGAGGTAACGGGTGTCCGCCGGGAAGATATACTACCATTTTATTAAAACTTAGTCTTGGCAGTTTATATTTGGCATTCGTGAAGTGAAATTTTTTGGAGAAACAATGTGCCAAAAAAACGCTCTGTTTATTGTGATAAACGATAAGCCCAAGCATGGAACATAACGTACTGATGCTCAAGAAAGTGTTCAAAATAATCCATCAACCAATTTTTGGAGAAACAATGTCTGGCTCACATAAAGTCTAATTTACACCCTTTACAAGTAATGCGTGATATGATTTACGTCGGTACCTAGCATGTGTATGCCATAACTCGACGGTGGAGAAGCCACTTGGGCGATATGATGCGTGCGTCGCGCCCTGGGAAGCCGAAGACTAATTTCTAGCAACAGGTTATTCCTAGTTGCAATTTCGGCGGTTTCGAAGCAGGATCGCCAACCACCACTCCTTGCTGAAGAGCTGCCGACTATCCAACTCCTGATCCAGAACACATGACAAGCATACTCACTATATCCACTTCCCGGGGGCACATTTATCGGTCTTTATAGAATACTTGACTATCTAGACCTGTGCTGCGGGGGGTATAAGGGAGCCCACTCTTGAAGGCAGCAGGGGTCAACTGAAAGCTCCACGTTATTTCCACGGGAATCAGTAAGCCACAGAGTTCCGCTAATTGTCTCTTTAGACTTTTAGCTGCTTCTCTGTCTGATTATTGAGGTTGGACCTTCGGGACTATCGTGCTGGTTGTGGTTTTGCGGCCCTCGGATGAATTTGATTATGAGGACCAGGATCATCTCGCCTTTAGTAACAAATGATCCGGATCCAGTGAGCATGCTAGTGATGTGTTTTGGACCAGGAATTGGATAATCTCCAGCTCTTTAGCAAGGAGTAGTGGTTTGCAGCCCTGCTATGGAACCGCTGAAATTTCAACTAGGAAAGACCTGTTGCTAGAATTAGTCTTCGGCTTCCTAGGACGTGAATGGCGTTGCTTTTTATTCGCAGTGGTTTGACCACCATCTGATTAAGGCCCACGGCCAGTTGCAGATGTAAATCTTATCACGAAATACTCACTATATCCGCGATCATTCACCCATTATCAAAATTTATGAGGGCCGCGAAACCACAACCAGCACGATACTCCCGAAGGGCCTACCTCAATTATCAGTTAGAGAACAGCTAAAAGCATAAAGAGACAATTAGCTGAACTCTGGAGCTTACTGATTCCCGTGGAAATAACATGGAGCTTCCAGTTGACTCACTGCCAGCCTTCAGAGGACTAGGCTCCCGTTTTCCCGCCGTTGACCCAGGTAATGGTGCTAGATTTCCATCAAAACATATCAATGTGCCCCCGGGTGGGAAACACCTTTTACAGGTAATAACACTAAATGACTTCTAAAACATTCTTTAAGAGCCCGTTTTTGAATCACCTTCGGGAATCTCAAATAAAAGAATTCGTCATCGATATTTCAATTAATGACCTTCTCATAGTGGTAGATTTCATATAAAATTCATTGCCCAAGAGTATAAGGTTCCATGCTTAAAATTTCCTAACTTTTTATGAAATAAACTTCAAATTATGACAGCACTCCAACCTTTAACATTAAATGATTTGACAGACAATTTAATTTCTAACCTCAAATTTTGCCCAATAATAAGACAAATTCAAATGTATGTCAAGGATGATACATTGAATTGGCTGAATTAAGCTAAGAGAGATTTTTAAGTGAGATATTTTTGCACAGCTGAATAAAACCGTTAAGCAAGACTTGGATCAATTTCATAGGCTCGCATAGTTTTCAATATCTTTCAACTTTTAACGCTTTAATTGTGTTTCAGCTGTAAACACTGTGCAAGAGGATGCAGCAATAAAGCAATCACAATTTAATTTAAAAATAAATCTTCTCACAAAAGAAAACACAATAACACAAATGTTTGGGAATTTTAAAAACAATAAAGAGATTTTAAAATTGTTTTAAGGAAAAATGATGTTAAGGAACGAGCAGCACATGAAGAAGTAAACGACCTAGTAAAAGAAATTCTAGAGAGGGAGAGAGAGAGATAACTTCTTTACAGAACTATAAAACAGGGTGATGTAAGAAAATCTTCAACAGTCTATTTGCAGTCAGAAAGACAAACGCATCTGAACTTAAGATTTATTTAATATAGATAAATAAATAAGAGAAAATGGCTCCCTCACATATGGAACATCAACAAGAGCAAACTTTGGGTCAAGGATACTACACCCACAAGAAGTTCAATTGTGGCTATTCACACAAAAAATTAGGTTTACGTTTAAGAAAACGTGAGCAAGACTTGGAAGTAAACACTACTATTCCGTCGCAAGCAGAGGATGTTAAAAGCAATAAACCTAATAAAGCTATATTCCGGCCTTATGCTTTGGATGAAATTAATACACCGAGAAAACGCAAACTTTCCAAATCATTAGAATCTTCCGCGAATGCAGTACAAACGGCACCAACAGCTACTAATCTACAATATGACCACCATCAACAACAACAGCAGCAGCAAAATTATTTAAATCTTGCCATTAACGTGCCGGGCCCCACAGTAATAACATCCGCGGAATCTTGTGACTATGCCAGCTTAAGTCCCAATTCTTATAATATGCGCTTGCAAAGACAAAGAGCTGCTCTTTATATCCGATATATGGCTCAAATTCAGCAATCAAATTTCGCCGCAACTTATACTTCGAGTGTCTACCCCGTGGGGTATCCGAATGTAACAGCTCCCCTTTTTAATGGTTGTTAACAGCTGTTTTAAGTCCAGCCCTAACAACTAATTGTCAACTTGTTATTTAAGTTGTGACGTGATAAATGCTATTCTTAAGAAGAGTTAGATTTTTTTTTTTTTCAAAAAATTTAGATTTTAAGTGTTTTTATTGTAAATGTTTTTAAAAAAAATAGAAGAGATAAAAGACTTAGTTTTTATAAATATAGAATCAATAAGAAAATAATTTTTAAAAATTAAAATTGCAATATTTTTTTATTTAAGAAAAAAATGGGTCTTGTTTTTCGCAGTTATCAAAAAAAGGGTTGCTGAAATAGTAAACGGCGGCAAATAAGTACGCCGCTGAACAGCCAACAGTGAGCCAACTTGCCGCAGCAATTTGGCATCACTAGGAGCACTTTGCAGAAAATTTTGCCTAAAGATCCTATAAAGTTCATCTAGTTCAAGAATTGGGCCGACCGGCTATTATTTACGTCGAATGTTTGTAAATTGTTTGCTTGAACAACTGAACTGGACTTTTCAGCAAAATAATCCCTCTTATTCCAGTTGTCGCATACAACGTCGCCGTCATTATGCTATTAACATTATTTTGTTTCACCGTCGTCATCAACTCAATAACAATTTTGCATTCTATAACAGGATGACGACAGCGTTGACGACTTAGCGTTTTTGTCAACATATCAGCACACATCTCTAAAAATATGAGAAAACTGTTTGTAACTTTTGAACAAAATTTTACTAAAAATTAAAATGTTTTTCACTTGTGAGATAAATTCAGACTCGACTGATAATGAAAATACAAGGAAACAAAAACTCATTAGAACGGAAGCTTCTGAGGCAGAATTTCGACATATTTAAACAACCGGACAGCACTTGAACAACAATTTCAGTGTATTATTTTAATGATTGTATAATTAATTTTGTAAAAGGTTTGAAAGTTACTTAAGAGTAAACAAGACTGCTTTTAAATACTCGTATGTCTTAGAAACAATAACAACAAATATGAAAAGCGGGGTAAGGTCAACATACATTTCCCAAACAACGAAGTTGGCAACTACTTTAAGATTTTTGGCATAAGGCTCATACCAACTAGGTGCTGGCCACGATTTCAACTTAGGACAATCTAAGATTTTGTTAGAAACACTGAACGCACTGGAAATGATAGTTTGTCCCCAATGGATTAAATTCGAAATGATGAATAGCGAAAACATGTCAAACAACTGTTTTTGGCGATTTTCAAAATCTCTGAGGCTGCGTTTTATGGATCCTTTAGCAGTTTTGCTTGCTTAATACTATGTTTATGTAGTAGTTCGCCATAGCCACCGCAATTCTGATTTTTCTTTGACGAGAAATCCCTGTTCTTCCTTTCAGCATTCTTTTAATTCAGTGGAGACGTTGAAGGTGGAACTGTTAATGGAATTTTGTTGGAACTTAAGTTCACAGTAACTTCCATAGAAGCCACAATAATTGCGGTTGTTTCTACTTCTGCCAGTGATCCACTTTGTTGTGTCTCCGCTAACTCATTGGATATATTTATGAGCTGGGCTCCCTAAACTGCACCCTCAGGGTTCAGTTGCTTTTGAAACTAGAACAGATTTACCACAGCTTCATTGAGCAGGCTAAAAACAAACTGCTTAAATATCCCTCCACCCTTGCATTAAATTTAGCTTTGTTGGCAACTTTTTTTTTATTCGCTTTAAACTTCAGGTCTCGCCAAACTTAAGGAATTTTTTTTTTATATTTTACTATTTACGGTCATTATTTCCTTACCTTTTGCCACCCATCTCCTAAACGTATCGGCGGGCCAAGACAATTTAACACTTTTGCAATTTATTCCCATTGTTCGTTGAAATTACTTGGAAAAGTACCTCTGCGAAATCCCACTGCAAGCGAGGGATTCTTCTGCCGCTCTTCCACTAATTTCTCAAACTGGATGGAAGTTGTTATTTAAAATTTTTCTGTTTTTTCCATTTTCAAAATTAATTTCAAGTAAACTCAAGTCGTTATGAAAAATGGTGACGACAGAATCAAAGTCGTTTCAATACAATATCGTCGTCCTATTTTCTTGTAGAATTCAAATTCTATGTTGGCAGTCATCGATAATATTCAACAACGACAACTTGGAATAACAATTTGAAGTAAACTGAAGGCAAAACAATATCGTTTTGTTTTCATGTTAACAACTGGAATAAGAGTAAATGTGTGCAGAAATTAATTTTTAGGGAAGAAAAGATGGTGATATCATTCCTATCGGTAAAAAAAGAATGCTAAGGCCATCTATTGGTTCTCCTCTTCGCTGTTTAGTCTCCAAGGCATTTGTCTGCAACCTCGATGTTGTAATGAGATGTGGAGATAATTACTAACGGCTTGTTTTTAGGTTTTTTTTGTTTTCTCTTTTTCGAACCAGCACTCAGGAGATGACCCCAATGTAATATGCAAAGTATTGTGCCAGAACTAAGAAATTAGGTTATGGGGAGGAGAAAAGAGGAGTAGTGTTTGTGGATATTCAATTTGAACTTTCCTACATTAAAAGTGACCAGCAACGCCTCTGGAGGGAGTTTATTTCACATACAGACTGTTCTGCTAAAAAAGGAATTTTCCCTGTAATGCGTAGTGCGATTTACTGGATAATCAACCACAAATTGATCGCTCTCAACGAAAATCGAGTTAAACGCGAAATCGTGCAAGTAACGGGAACAAGTTCCCTAATTTCAGTAGAGCCCTCACCATTTCAGTAACGATAAAACAGTGAAATACATTCCACATTGCATCGATGCTTTAGAGAATCAATAGAGTTGAATACCCTACTGTCCCCAATGAGCCCCCTGGCCTTCTTCTGTACGCGGTCAAGCAACTTTAAAATATACTTTGGAGCACTGTCTTATACATGAGAATTGTATTCTATTTTTAGACGGACAAAGGTGGTATAATTAGTACGAAGATCGGACGGAGTGAAGTATCTCATACATCGTTTTAGAAAACCGAGGTACTTGAGAGCTTCTGAAAAATATGCTTAGTCCATCAAACATCACACTGAATTTTCATGCCAAGAACATGAAGAGAGTTCGATTCCGTAAAACCTATGTCACCCATAGCAACAGATGCAGCACCAATTCCGAACACAGATCTGTGCGTAAGCATGTAACATTGCGGCTTGCGGGCGTTAAAATCAACCCTATTTACACGACCCCAATTCAAAAATGTCGCGAGATCGTGATTGAGCGTATCATTCATGTTCTGTCTTTGGTTCGGTTTATTGGCAAATGAATAAGAATGACAAATAATGCTGTCATCTGCGAGAGAGTATACAGAGTTGTAAGTTTGACAAAGAAGGTCATTAAGAAAAATAAGAAATAGGGTAGGAGAAAGAACGGAGCACTGCAGTACCCCTACATTAATCTTGAACTCGTCTGATGAAATCCCATCTATAGCAACTCACATAATGTGATTCTTGAGAAAACTCGTTATAAATCCGGAGAAATTATCACCGACACTTGAAGGTACCAAGCAGCCACATATGCGTGCATGATAAGATTTACGTCAGTACCCAGCTTTGTAAGCCATAACCTGATGGTGGATCACATCACTGTGGATAAAATGTAGCGTCATCCTCACCCTAAAAAGCCTTCGGAAATGTCTATCCTCCAGTCACTCCTAGGTGCAACTTAAAGAGTTTGAAGCAGGCCAATGCCCTCACTCCTTGCTGAAGAGTTGGAGACCTATTCGACTCCTAGAACACAACCGCAATCATGCTCATTGGATCTAGACCATTCATTGTTTTCATTGCGAGTAATACGATCCACACAACTCAAACGAGGGCATCGAAACCACAAGCACCACGATACTACCGAAGGGCCAACCTCAATAATCAGTCAGAGATTAGCTAAAAGGCTAAAAAGACAAATAGCTGAACTCTGGGGCTTTACAGATTCCTGATTCCCGTTGAAATAAAGTGAAATTGTCCAATTGGCTCGTGCTAGCCTTTTAGGGGACTGGGATCCCTTTTACCCCCGGTGACACATGTAATGACGGTGAGATTCCGTCAAATCATATCAATGTGCCCCTGGGGGGGATCGTCCTATGCATCTGTAGAGTCCTATTGGTAAGCCCGACTGGCAATCTCTGGTACTAAATTGTTTGGGTTTGTTCCGCCATTGAATGAAATAATGTTGTAAATTCCTTTTCCAATTTAGTACTATAAAAATTATATTTTAGATAAAAAAATTTTTATTTCATCATAAAATCGATATCGATTACTGGTTTATCTTTTCTCTTAATTAAGTGATTAATTTTTCATTAACGTTGCCTTGAAATTAGCCATAATCTTAAGTAAAACTGAAGACATGCTGGTATGAAATTGAAAAACAACATAGGCAACATTCAATTCCGGCCAGCAATCAAAATACGGAAAAAGTATCAAAATTTGTGATCACAAATCAAATATCACCTTTATTTGCATAAAAATGTTTATATAAAAATCACATAAAAAAATGTAAAGTCCCTAGGGGCTGTAGCTCTTTGCATGGTCTCCAATGCAATGAAAATTTGTGGTTGCTTATCAAATAATGGGGCAACTTTTTAAGTGAATCATTAATAAAAATTCCGTTTTACCATCCATCCATTTTATTTGAATTTTCTAACAGTTTGTTTATTTTACTAATTAACTTTGGGTAAAACCACAAATCTATTAACTATGAAAAAAGAAATGTTTCTTTCAAAACAAAATACAATTGCCGTTCTTAACCTCAAACTTGATTATACCTCAAGAAATTAGTAAAAGCAACGGTCTTAATAAAAATTCCTGGATTTATATTGATTTAGAAAGAACTTAAGTACTTTATGAAACGCCAGTGCAACAAATTAATTTAATTCAATTCGAGTTAAGTTGCACGCACATGGATTTCCTTGGAAATCATTTGTTTAGCAGATTTTTCCTAAGCGAACAATCGTTCATAAAGGTGTTTTTTTTCTCTCTGTTATTGTTTTTACCTTTTTTGCAAATTGTTATTTTATTGCCATGTTCTCTGAAAAGAAGAAGAAGAAGAAAAAGGTCATTCTTTGATTTTTTTTGTTATTGCCATTTATTCGGCTTGATTTGTATCAGGTAACATTAGCAAAAGGGAATGCCATCATGTCTTTAGTAAATTTAGAAAACCCTTAAAGAAAAGAATATATTTATTTCTTTTTTGTGAGTGAGAAACGTTATTGATCTTTTAATTGCTTGAAAAGGATAAAAATTCAAAGCAACTGTTCGTTCTTTGTTTTGTTTTTTTTTAGTTATCAAGATGAAATAAAATCTTAGTAGAACAACAACAATTTTTTTGTTATTGTATTTAGATTTAATGACAATTATCATTTTAAACAATAATTTATTTTGTAACAAGACACACATAAGAAGAATTGCTATCTAGCGCCTGTCGACAGACTACACATGTAGTCTGTATTAGTCTTTGGTCTGGCTTTTATGCTATGCTGCAATGACAAATCTGTATAGGAGTGGAAGTGCTGTCATTAACAGTAATGTTCAATAAAATCTCAATAAGTAGAAATTAAAAATTGAGATAAAATCGCTAGATAGACTTGAAAATAAATGAATGACACCACTGTTCTGAAATGCCAACTGCAATTCTGAGGAAAACGAATATATATGTAGGCCCTGTAGATGCCCCTGTAGGCTAGCAGGTAGTGTACTAACTTATATGACTGTGCGTTGTGGGTTCGATTCCCAACAAAACCTTGGTTTTTTCGCTACAAAAATAAAAATTGACTGTCGATGGGGCTGCTCAATGATGAAGGCATGCTCACTGTAGTGTCGCATACGACAGTTAATTTCCGTAACTATCCTTCTACTTTCACCACTTGTCTCATCTCTTCTCTATCCCTTTCCTAAAGAATGTAGAACGGTACTTGACTAAATAGGCATTGTTGCCTGAAGTGCTATACTTCTCTTCAAAAAAAAAAACAAAAAAAAAAAGGCCGGGGTATATAGAATCTGTCATCCGTTATATTTTTCAACTGACAAGTAAGTTGAAACACATATTTTCTTATCAGCGTTGTCACAATCAGTACCTTTCCGTCAACGCAAAGTACCGAAAGTTGGTCAATTTTAACCTTTCACGTACGTTGAGAACTTTCACATCTTTCATTTGTTTCTTCTTCTTGTTTTGTTTTCGCTCCGTGTTGTAATAAAATGTTTTTAGTACGAAAATTAATTTAAATTATTAATTAAATAATGGAACACAAACTAACTGAGGTTGTACAAATGTTTCCTTCCTAGAAACAAATATTTAATTTGTCTAGGGCTGCTGCAACAGGCGCAACAGGTAAAAAAGTTTTAATACATAAAATTGTTGGTTTTAAATTTAACTAATTTTCAGTTGAAGTTTGCCAAAGTTGATGGAGATCACTCCGCGATAGGTACGTCCGTGAAATGGTGTCGGCGGAAGGGAAATCGGGATCTGCTGGGTGGTGCTATATGGATGCACTTTCATTCTTACGAAAGCACGTTGCATCACGCAGGTGTTCTGGATCACTTTTAAACATTCTTTCAAAATATACCGCAAAAAATCCATTCTTTTCTCGGTCTTCATAAAGCGGCCTAACCCAA
Source organism: Trichopoda pennipes (assembly GCA_030448955.1). Lineage (NCBI taxonomy): Eukaryota > Metazoa > Arthropoda > Insecta > Diptera > Tachinidae > Trichopoda > Trichopoda pennipes. The sequence goes on from JASKUP010000002.1 coordinate 9,535,811, forward strand.
AATCTTCGAAATTGAGTGCCACACCTAAACTTCAAGTTTTTTTCTGCATTTAGCATTAGACATTTATTAATTTCAGACTAACTCAATTTGAACCATGGGAAGATAATCGAGCAATGCATCAAAGTTGTTCAGGCTTATTATGAAAATGGTCGTTCAAATCAAAATGCATATCGTGCACTTCGTAATATTTTTGGTCAATTAAATCGTCCATATGTGCGTACAAGATCTAAAGCCTCTTAACCATTCCAAACGTCTTCAATGGTAAGAATTGTGGCAAGAAATGGCAGCAATAGGTGATCAATTTTCGAAGAAAATCATCTTCAGTGATGAGCCACATTTTCACCTCAATGGATTCGCCAATACACAGAATTGCTGCCTTTGGGCGAATGATTGTCGGACGGCTTATGGGCTGGCGCCATCATCAGGCCGTATTGTTTGTAAAATTAGGCCGGTCAGGCAGTTACTGTGAATGGTGTTTGCTATCGTGAAGTGATAACAAACTTTTTATAGCCCGAGTTGGAAGAGATCGATTTGGGAGATAAGTGGTTTCAACAGGACGGCACCCACTTGCCACAACTAACGAAACAATGACTCTTTTGCGCGACAAATTTAATGGCCGTGTTATCCTACGTGGTGGCGATGTCAATTGGCCGACAAGATTATGTGATTTGACACCGTTGGACTTTTTTCTTTGGCGTTATTTGAAAGAAAAGGGGGTTCGTCGATAAGTCAGTAACAATTCAAGAGCTAAAAGATGAGATAATTCGGCATATTAACAGCAAATAAGCTCAATTATGCCTCAGTGATATCGAAAAATTTGGACCATCGGATGAAGGTGTGCCGCCATTTGGCCGATATTTTGTGCCATACATAATTAAACCACACCAGCACCTCGGGGGTACATTTAAATGGAAATCCACCGTCATTACATGTGTCTTCGGGGATAAAAGGGAGCCCAGTCCCCTAATAGGCTAGCAGGAGCCAACTGGACAATACACTATATTTCCACGGGAATCAGTACAGCCCCAGAGATTCTCTAACTGTCTTTTTAACCTTTTAGCTGTCCTTTGACTGATTATTAAGGTTGGCCCTTCGGGAGTATCGTGGGGCTGTGTGTTTCGATACCCTCGTTTGAGCTGTGTGGGTCGGATCATTCACAATGAGCACAATGAATAGTCTAGTTCCAATAAGCATGAATGCCGTTCTTAATTATATTCAGCTTCATGCGTTCTGGGCCAGGAGTTGGATAGTCTTCAACTCTTCAGCAAGTAGTGAAGGCTTCGGCCTGGTTCGGCCTTTTGAAGTTGCAACTAGGAGTGACCGGAGGATATACGTATCTGAAGGTCTTCTAGGGCGAGGATGACGCTACATTTCATCCACAGTGGTTTGACCACCATCTGATTAGGGCTTACAGCCAGGCGCAGATGTAAATCTTATCACGCATGAACAACACCATATAATCATAATAAAAAGATTATGACAATAATTTTTTTTGTAAAAATTAATTTCCTGAAGAAGCTTTCCAAGGGAAAGCGAAATATTGAAAATAAACGTGTTAAATTTGCTTAAAAAGACTATTATAAAGATTAATACTTATTTATTTCAGAAAAAAAAGGTCGAATAAAAACAATAATTTCCTAAATTATTTGTGTTTTATTCAAAATCAACATTGGCCCTTAAAATTTAACCACCCTATATATTATGAGAATATTATAAAATATTTATTTTTTAATGAATAGATTAATGCAGATAAATACTGATTTGCAAAAACAAATATTTTAATCATAAATAAATAAAACTTTAAGATTCAAATCCTGTTACGAGATATAACAAAAAAATAAAATAATATTAAGAATTATTTAATGTAACTAGGGTTTGCAATACCGGACCGAATTTCTAAAACCGGTATTTCGGTATTTGATTTTATTGATACCGGGATCCCAGTATTAATACCGGTATAGTTAAAGAAATTAATCGAGGACAAAAAAAGCTGTTAATATAAATATAAATTCAATTAAACAACAAATAAAAATTATTTAATTCACAAAAACAATTCAATTATAAAAAAATAACATAAATTTTGGATTGATTAAAAATTAAAAATTAAACATAAATATATTATAAAAGTTAAGTAATAATAATTAGTTTATTTTTTTGAAAGAAAATATGCCCGCGAAAATGTTAATTTGCCCAGAGTTGTATCGTTTAGTCTCAAACGAATTTTGGTACATAGCAGCCCTGCTGCTGAAAAGGCTCGCTCAGACTCGACACTGGTTGGTGCTATACACATAAAGTATTCATATGCAAGTTGGAGATACTTTCCCTTTGTATTTTCAGCTTTGAAATAGGCTATTTCCTGTTTAATAATTTTATTTAATGTTTCCGAATTTTCCTTTGTTGATACACCAACACTACTTGTAGTTTTCTTTATTTTAATGTTGACTTTCTTAGAAATAGCCATATCCAGTTTTTCCTTCATTGTCATTAATATTTCTGGCTCTGAATCGGAAGACATATCTTCATTTATTTCATCTTGAATAGAGGTGTAATACAAGCATTGCAATAAGTATAAAATTTTCCTTATGATTGTTATCTTATTAATTCGGGAAAAAATGTCGTTGCTTTGGTTAACTTCAAATTCGCTTGAATTATGCAGGTATTGCAAGAGACTTGATAAATCAGTACGTCTTTGTTGTACACGAATAATGAGTTCTTCCTTGAATTCATTACTCAAGGAAGTATTCTGTTCTGTCAATTGATTAAACATGAATTGTAACGCGGCATCTGCAGTTATAAGTGGTGGCATCTTGACGACAAAGAGCCTCCACAGTTAATTTAATTGGAAGAAGTACTGAAATAACTGTTGATGTAAAAATAAATTCATTTTCCGAAAACGACATTTCGCCGGCATTTAAATTCAAATCAATGAGAGCCTTTTGAATGCAAGTCTTTAATAGGACAAAGCGTTCTAGCATGGCAACTAAGCTATTCCAGCGCGTTCTAGAATCTAGAACTAAATTCGTTTCTTTTCCAAACTGTCCTTTAACATGTTTCTGTAAAGCTCTATCATTTTTAGTTGGCGAACGTCTAAATAACTTTGCAATTTTTCTAACTTTTTGAATCAATGGACCTATCTCTTTAAAGAATTACCTTTATTGTTATCTTGAATTAAAGTTAAACCATTGTCAATGTCATCAATATTATTCTCAATTTCATCTCTTGTGTCCATGTTACAGTCTTCCTCAGGATCAGACTTCTCGGAATCAGATTCATCTGTGACCTCATCTTCATTTTCTAAATTTTGGCGAATCGTATAAAGAACCCTGATTACAGCCAATTGTATCCCGTTAACTAAGCAAAGTTGTTGACTTGGAGAAATCAATTTTCTAACTTTGACCATAACAGATGCACCATCTGTAGTAATGCACACAATGTGTTTATTTAAAGAAAGTTCAAACACTTTTTCTTCAATCAGCTCGACGCACTTTTCTGCAGGCAAGGATCCATGCACACGAATTAATCCTAAGTTCCAGAAATTCCTGTTACTAGAATGAACATTTACATTTAAGTAACGTCGATTCTTTACCGATATCCATTCATCAAATGTCAGACTAAATCTCTGACCTGAATGCTTTTGTGACGCTAATTCTTTAATTATATGGTCACGAATTTTTCCACTATACTCCATAACTAATTTTTTTATCGAATTTACAGATTTTGGTATATTTTCGTATCCTCTGGCTGCTAAACATTTCCTGATATCAATCGAAGAGCGAAACCATCACATGCCGTCATTCGAGGTAAAACTGCAGCCAAAGAATTGTCCATATCAGAAACAGAAAATGATGATATTTTTGCACTTTTTTAGTTTAGAGGTTGATGGTTCTGGCCCACTTCTAATACTCAAAGTATTGGAGCTAGGAACATCCCTTTTTTTAAAATTAGTTTGATGCAATGTCTTCAGATGGGTATGTAGACCACTTGTACTACCTCCCTGAGCTTTAATTACTTTGTTGCATTTCTTACACTTTCCAATTTGTCCTTTTTTTCACGAAGGAAATAAAACCACACTGAATTTTCATCAGCCGATTTCTCTTCAAAGTCATAATTTTCAATATTCTAAAGAAAACCAGCGATGATAAAATTATCCATAAAATAAAAACATAACAATATTTAATTTTAATACTTACTTATTAAGATTAAAATCTGTGTTTTTGACTACGATTTATTTTAAATTTTAAATATCCAAAAAACAAATAACACAATTTTACAATAACTTTGGGGAATCACAAAAAACTTGTATGCAATAACAGCTATGTGTAGTGCTGCCAACTAAAATATAAGGTATCTTAACCCCATCTGTTGGCATCATTTGAAGTTTTATTGAAGTTATTATAAGTTTTATATTATTGAATCATTTAGAAATGTGTAACTTTGTTAAAATTTAATTTTATTGTAATACCGGAAACCGGTATTTAAGTTTCGTGTAATACCGGTATTGCCCGGTATTAAAAATGTCCGGTATCCCGGGATCCCGGTATTCAGTATCCCGGTATTGCAAACCCTAAATGTAACTGATAATATTAATGAATTTTAAGAATTTCCTTTAATTAATTCAAATATTGTGTAAAGCATTCATTTCAAAAGAAAAATACGTTAACGACGTTGCTTCAAATGTTTTAAGGCGGCTAAATGAAATATTAATTGGTTTTCATCGTAGTTACCTATTCAACATTTAGTAATCCTTATTTTATAACTGCATACATATGTACATACTTACAGATGTATGTATGTCAAACAGGTAAATAAATGGCTTAAAAAGAAAATTATGTTTGAGTTTTGATTTAGGCTAAGAAATTTCAAATAGATATTTAAGGCTGCAGGTAAACGCAACATGACAACATATCATACAAACATATCGTCTGGTAACCCTTATGAATCAGTAGACAAAAATTTTATTGTCTTTATAAATTTCCTTGAAATATTTGAGAAAACTATTTTTGGTGTTTGGTTTTTGATTTTTTTCTTTTTAGAATCAACTAGAGCATTTACAAAGGCAGCAAGCAACAGGCAGTATTGTTACGCACAACAAAAACTTTGTTAAAGGTGTCATAAATTTTATGGTTAATGATAATTTATTCAAACACAGAACAAACGGCAACAACTATGCATGACCATAAACAGTTGTTCTACCTGTGCCCGGTTCAGAGGAATACAGGTCATTATAGAATATGGTGATTTGTTATATAAAGTCAGTGATCATCTGGCGCAATGCAACAGATTGTTTTAAGACATCAATGAGTGAAGATCATTATTAAGCATAAAAACAAAATTAATTACAGAAAAGGAAAAAGTTAAAATACAGAATATTTTGCATTGTAGTTTAAAGAATGGCGCCGACAGAAAATATTAACATTTGTAAGCAAAACACAGATGATAAATATGCTCACAAAAAGTTTCAAGTACAACGGATTTATGCTCACAAAAAATTTGGAGCTTGTCTTTCGTCTACACCACCAAAAACAATCAATAAAAGGAAAAATTCGTCGCCATTCATGGAGACAAAAACTGGAGTAGCAAATTTAGGACAAACTCGTATCAACAATACAACAACAAAATGCTCTACTGCTGATATTTTTAGACCTTATGCTCTGCCCGATAAAACGTCCAGAAAAAGAAAGTATCATGAACTTCAAAATGAATCAAGCGGCGAAAATTTTGCTATGGATTATAAAAGATTTGCTTACGCAACAGGAACAACAACAACACAGCCTCCTTCAGCACCATCTTTGCCATCATATTCAACGTCTACTGATTCTTATTTGATTAATCCTTTATCCACTTTGTTATATAATCCATTTTATCGCTTACAGCAATATCAATTTAATCCTCAGATATTCACCGTAATATTGCAAAAGCAAAGAGAAGCCCTGTATATGGGTGAGATATTAAAGCGACAAATAAATCTTAATTTATATAATTTGATCGGTCAATGAACTTCAGGTATAACAGAAACTATAATCAATAACTGCAGAAGCATTGAAGTTCTCTTTTTATAAATCCTTTAACGATTGTGATATAAAATTAATATAAAATCGAAAGCCAGTGATTTTTTATGATTGTGTACAGAATTTTTTATAAATTAAGTAGTTGTAAGCTTTTAAAGAAATAAATTTAATTTTATAATTGTAAATAATTTTTAAAAAATAAAAGGTTTGGACGAAATTACAAACATAAAAAAATTTCTTGTGTTTCTAAAGGGTGGGAAAGTTCAGTTTTATAAATACCATTTCACAGTGCGAATTAATAATGAAATATTATGTCGGCCGATGTCCGCTCTTTTCACAAAATTTTAACGCACATTTTCCAAAAAAGTTTCGTGTATCTTGTCAATGCAGCGTCTTTCAGAACCTAAATTTTAAACACGGTATATCAAATGGCCCCAGACAAAATAATCCAGCGGCGTTAAATCATAAAAATGAGACGGCCATTTGAAAACGCCAATGTCATGTAATAACAGAATTATTTTGGGTGGCTTGTGACCCAGTCGTACTGAAACCAAAGCTCACTTATCTCACAACAAAATTTGGTTATCATGGTTTGCTAGCGCAGAGATTTTGTGAGCCTCATATGCCTCTAAGTGGAAATGAGCTTCATCACTAAATATTCACCCTTATTCCAGTAGTCAACATGAAAACAAAACGATATTGTTTTGTCTTGTTTACTTCAAATTGTACAAAAAAAAAGGACGACGATATTGTATTGAAACGACTTTGAATTTGTCTTCGTCATTTTTCATAACGACTTGAGTTTATTTGAAATTAATTTTTGAAAATGAAAAAAAATTTTAATAACAACTTCAACCCAGTTTGAGAAATTAGTAGAAGAGTGGGAGAAGAATCCCTCGCTTGCTGTGGGATTTCGCAGAGGAACTCTTCCAAGTAATTTCAAAGAACAATGGGAATAAATTGCAAAAGTGTTAAATTCTCTTGGCCCGCCGATACGTTTAGGAGATGGGTGGCAAAAGTTAAGGAAATAAAGACCGTAAATAGTGGAATATAAAAATGAAATTCCTCAATAGGTTTGGCGAGACCTCAAGTTTAAAGTGAATAAAAAAAAAAGTTGCCAACAAAGCTAAATGTAATGCAACGGGTTGAGGGATATTTAAACAGTTTGTTTTTAGCCCCCTAGCTGAAGCTGTAGCAAATCCGCTACAATTTCAAAAGCAACTGAACCCTGAGGGAACACTTCAGGGAGCCCAGCTCATAAATTGTATATCCAATGAGTTATCGGAGATACAACAAAGCGCATCACTGGCAGAAGTAGAAACAACCGCAATTATTATGGCTTCTATGGAAGTTACTGTGGACTTAAGTTCCAAAAAAATTCTATCAAAATTTCCACCTTCAACACCTCCACTGAAATATAACAATGCTAAAATGAAGAACAGAAATTCCTCATTAAAGAAAAATCAGAATTGCGGTGGCCATGGCGAACTACTACATAAACATAGTATAAACCAAGCAAAACTGTTAAAGGATATAGATAATTTACAGGGATCCATAAAACGCAGCTTGAGAGATTTTGAAAATCGCCAAAACAGTTATTTGCCATTTTTTCCTTAGTCGTCAATTCGAATTTAATCCATTGGGGATAAACTATCATTTCCAGTGCATTCCAATGTTTCCAACAAAATCTTAGAAAACATTGGTTGCGATAGTCCCAAATTGAAATCGTTGGTATGACCCTCATGCCAAAATTCTTAAAGTAGCTGCCAACTTTGTTGTTTTGGAAATGTATGTTGACCTTACCCCGCTTTTCATTTTTGGTGTTATTGTTTCTAAGACATACGAGTATTTACAGCAGTCTTGTTTACTCTAAGGTAATTTTCAAACCTTTCACAAAATTTATTTTACTCATTGAAATTGTTGCTCACTTGCTGTCCGATAGTTTAAATATGTTGAATTTCTGTCTCAGAAGCTTTCGTTCTAATATGGGTTTTTGTTTCCTTGTATTTTCATTATCAATCGAGTCTGAATTTATCTCACAAGTAAAAAAACATTTTAATTTTTAATAAAATTTTTGTTCAAAAGTAATAAACAGTTTTTTCAAATATTTAGAAATGTGTGCTGATATGTTGACAAAAACGCCGTCGTCATCCTGTTATAGAATGCAAAATTGTTATTGAATTGATGACGGCGTTGAAACAAAATGATGTTGACAGCAAAATGACGGCGACAACTGGAATAAGGGTGATTAATTTTATTCAACATCAAACTTCATTTCCTTAATTGTGTGAGTAAAACGTGTTCGATCATACAGCACACAACTGATTTCTTTCAAAGAGGAATTTGCATAGGAGTTTTATTCTATGGTGAAATAAACAAAATCATTTTGGCAACATGTTTGAACAATTTACTCTCTAGTAGGCAAACGAAACGTTCAACAGTATAATGTTGAATTTATTCAACGTTGTTTTTTTTTAATGAATAAATTTGAGTGGAAATTTTAGTTTATGATTAAATTAAGAAAAAAAGTGGTTTTTACTATTCTTTGTTCCTAAATCCTCCCATTAAATATTTCGTTAATAGCAAGCTACCAAAAAAGTTTAATGAAATAAAGTTGCGAGCATAATTTAATTTACCTTTGCAATTTTATTTTACTGATAAAATACTATTTTGTTTTTTTTTATTAATACTAATACACATACATATATGAAATTAAAATAATAATAAAATGACAAGTAGTTTTCAATTGTTCTGAAAATACTTTGAATGTAAACTGTTTTTCAAAAACATCTTTCACCGTGTTATAAAAATGGCAATTAAAAAAACAATTTTATTATAAAAAAAAAATAAGAAACAAATAAATTTTGAAAATTCAAAACCAAGATAGCCAAACAATTACAAAAAAAAAGCATTTTAAATCGAATTTTTTAATATAAAAGCAACACTTTTCATGAAATTATAAATGTTAATTGAAATTTTTTTATAACGACAACCAAAAAATCTTGCTTATTTTTATAATTTGGCCTTAAAAAAAATTAAACAAAAATTTTTTTGTGGACATAAAAAAATGCAATTTTTTTTTAATTAATGCAACACTTTCAATATTTTCGACAGTGATTACATAAATATTGGCAATTGTTTTTATTACAAATTCAAAAACAAAGTAATAGGACAATGGTCACTGCCCATACATTGACTACGTATGGTATTATCAATGACACGTTTAATAAAACGTTCCGATACAATAAAATAATCCAAACGCCAGCCTACATTGCGTGATCTTGCATTAGCCATATAAGTCCAATAAGTATAGGCGCCCTTTCGCTGGGGATATAAATGTCGGAAGGTGTCTATAAAACCCAGAGACAATAATTCAGTCATTTTTTCCCTTTCCTCCTTGGTAAAACCAGCACTGCGAGTATTAGTTTTAGGATTTGCCAAATCAATCTCTTGATGTGATACATTCATATCACCGCAGATGATTACTGGCTTGCGTTCATCTAAATTTTGTACAAACTGCTGAAATAGTTTTTCCCATTTCATGCGAGCTTCTAGATTTACAAGTTTTCTACCCGAATTGGGTACATAAACGTTAATCAAAAAGAACTTTTCATATTCGGCTGTTATAATTCTGCCACAGTCATCGAACTCTTTATTGCCAATTCCATATTCGACATTAATGGGCATTATTTTTGAATAGATAGCAACACCGGCATAACCGCCTGGCATACACAACCAATAGGGATGATAGCCTGCTATGGGTACAACTTCTTCGGGTAGCTGTTCGTTGGTGCATTTAGTTTCTTGCATGCAAAATATATCCGGTTGTTCATAATCTAAAAATTTTAAACCGTCCTTCTTAACCCATGACCTTAAACCTGCCACATTCCAGCTGGAAATTTTCAAATTAAATCTAGGCTCTTCGAATATTTGTCCCTCAACCGGTGGCGGCAAGTCAAAGTCAGCTTTATTATATTGAGTTGTTGTGGCATTGACAGGAGCCGAGTCATTTTTGCTCTTTTTTGTTTTAGAAGCTGTAAAACAGGAAAATAAAAGAGTTTTGAGTTGCGTGCCGCACGTCATATCTAACTTACTTTTCGAGCCATCCACTTCGTCTTCCAATTCGGCATTGTCCACAATGTCATCTAACTTCTCGCCATTATCCACACTAGACTTTGCAGTTTTTTTGTTGTTAGTTGACGGTGCGGCACGTTTACGACCACCTTTAGCTTTCTTAGCTGTTGCTGCTGCTGGTGCTGGTGGTTCTACTTGTTCTATTTCATCTTCTTTTCTTACATTTGAGCTGGGATGTTCTGGAAAAAAATTATTTTGATTTAGTTTTTTTCAAGTTGCATGTTACGCATTTTTGCTTGTTAGAAGAAACATAAAAATGATTATTGATAATTGAGTGTATGAACGAGTCCTTATAATCGCCAACTAAAAATCTGACTCATATTCGAAACTTTTTATCCTAGACAAAATAACGCGTTGCGAATACAAATTCAGCTCGAAAAATATTTTTACGAAATATTGCGTTAAGCAAATCGAAAACTACTCGTTGTATTGAAGAAATTCCTGCATTCAGGAAAATATTTCGTTTAGTACAGCTTTTGCGGAATTGGCAATCTTTGGCTAAGTGTATGTCGAATAGTTTCTGTCGTTCAAACGCATTGTTAAAAAGAAAACAGGGGCAACAGGTAGTGAATTCTTTGTGTAAGGTTTGCTTGACAATATTCTGGATGATGAGGCGAATGTCCGCCGTTTGCAAAGGTGCATCATGGCACTCTTAATGATGGAAGCCATTAGGTGAACTCCTGCAAAACCACTTTTTGCCAAGCTCAACCGGCTTACTAGCTAGAAAACTAGCATTGAGAATAGTAGTTAGCTGGTAACATACCAGTGTTCTAGGGATCACGAATGTTATTCCTAATCTTATAGATTATTGCACCCGAGAATCCTTCCTCACAAGGAAATTTCTCTTTGATTTGACGATGGCTGACTTGCCTCTATCTAAGAACTATGTACTTGTACTGATGGCTCTAAGACAGGGACAAGAGCTGGGAGAGGAGTTTGCGTTGAAGAATTTATAATAAGAACGAGCTTCAAATTCCGAAATGATTGTAGGCAGAAATATCTGCTATTAGCAAAGCGGGGGACTGATTAAGGTACCATAGAGTATCTAAAAGGAATATCTATTTCTATATCAACAGCATTCATACAATCTAGTCTCTGAAAGGTGTGTTTACCGCATCGATCTTTGTCTCTCAATGCCGAGCATCCTTGAATGTGATGGTGGAGTATTCGACAATCATTCTAAAATCGATGAGGGAACATGGGATTACTCTCGGCAACTGTGTGGCGAATGAGCTAACAAAGTAAGGAATTGCTCTTTTTGCGGCATGCCTTTATTTTGCTTCTGAACAACGTTAATACGCTGCTCTTTATAATCTGGGCAAGGTCAGATGGTCTAACGATCTAGCGTGCTACTCGACTATAAGGAGAATCTGGCCCTCACTGGATTGGAAGAAGACGGTTGCACTGCTACGGTTACCGAGAATGCAATTGTTGCAGTAACTAGGCATATCTGTTTGGGGCCTATGCTAGCAAGATGGGTCTCCCACACAATGATTTCTGCAAAAGCTGTCAGGACGAGGAAAAGAAGACGATTTAACAAGTCCTCTACCTGTGCCCTGCATTGGAATAGCTATGAATAAAGCTTTCTACGACTGGAAACTTGTATGCTGTGTCATTGTTACCGGGTACCTTTTTATGGTCCCATACGCGTGCGCCGCAACTCTTTTTTTAATGATGACTTACCCTTCCTATCGGACCTTATTGGGCAACTTACTCCACTACATCTATCGCGCCCAATTCCCACTCGCTTTTATTCTCCAACACTTGTTCACTTTTCCTTACACCCTCTTTTATATCCTGATCTTTTTCTTTTCTTCATGCCAATGTTTTTACTTTAAAAGAGCAGTTGTTTTCGGACTTTGGCAAGTTTCAATATTAGATACCCTACTGTTTATGATATACATTAATGATAAATGTGAAGTAGTGTTGTGAAGGATCCTCTGGTGAGAGTTTCAGGACAATATACCAAGTAATATAAACAATGTTAACAACACATGGTTAAAAATGAATTAAATAAAAAATATTAAAATGCTTGAAATAAATATGAAGAAGGACTTATCATCCAGATCATCGAGTTTCGACAAGAGGCTTATCTGCTCAAATGGATGTCAGCAGACAATTTTGTATCAAGATATAAGCTTATTTCCATATAAGATTCAATTAACAAACACACTGAACCCAACATATTACCCAATTCGCTTGGAATTTTGTGAGAAGATCATTTAAATGGTGTCAGAGAATGAACGTCTTGAACTGCATTTTGATTTAAACGGCAATGTTAACAAACAAAATTGTCGAATATGGAGCAATTCTAACCCACAGATACTGCATCAGATGCAATTACATCCACTTCGCGTCACAGTGTGGTGTGCAGTTTCTTCAAGGTTCATTGTCGGGGCTTACTTTTTCAAAGAAAACGGGCCTTACTGTTACGGACAATGGAGACCGTTACTTAAAAATGCTGAAAGAATTTTTCTTTCCAGAATTACGCCAAAAATAAATCCCTTTCAACTGTGTTTGGTTTTAACAAAATGGAGCAACTTGTCACATAGCCAAGCCTGTTATGACAGGATTGCTGCTAAAATTCCCCAATAAACTGATTTCAAGTAACTCCACATTCCGTTGGCCCGCCAGAATTCTTGACCTCACGGCACATGATTTTTTTTTTTTAGTGTTATTGCAAAGAATAAGTTTACAAAAGAAACAACAAATTTGGATGATTTAAAGCAATCCATTCCAACGGTAATTGAGGCAATTCCCGCTGCAACACTCCAGGCAGTAATAAATAACTTTTTGATAAGATTTCACACAGAGGGTGGCGGCCGTTTGAATTCAATTATTTTTAAAACTTCAGGCATTACCTTGATAAAAATGTATTCTTTTTTAAATGAATTACTAAAAAATAAGTTACATAAACTTTACAAAAAGTTATTTGAGCTTCTTAATGTAGCAAAATTGATCAGTCACCCTGTATTATAAATACCATTAAGTAAATAAAGAATTATTTAATAGCTAGAGATATTTAAACTGATACAATTAAAATTGTAAATTACATTACGGCGAATTTGCATTAATCTAAAGCACTCACATATTTCCTGGAGTAATTTTTTAAGTTTTGTCATGAATAAATATGTTTCTTACCATTTATTTCCTCAATTTTCTCTAGGTCAACTTTAACATTGTTAATATCGGCTTCATTTCCCTCTAATTCTAAATCTTTTTCCACCAGCTCATCATTTTTACCAGCTTTTTTTGCTCGCCCCTTTTTAGCTACATCTTTTACAGCTTGTTTTTCAATGCTAGGAGCCTTGCGTGAACGTTCTAAAATTAAAAGTTTCTTTTCCCTTAATCGCCTAATAAAAATTATTTACTCCTTCAATTACTTTTGGGTAACACTTCTTCAGTATCGCCATTCATAGGTAGCGCCTCCTCGGTTTTAATAACGGTAAGCTCAGCAGCACGGCCACGTTTAGTTGATTTCTTTTCCTTAACTTCAGTTTTGACTTCATTATTCTCTTCTACTGCCAACTCAATCTCATCTTTTTCAGCTGGTTTTTCCTTTTTTGCAGTTCTGCCTTTCTTCTTTTGTGGCTCAATTTCTGCTGCTATTTCTTCTGATTTTCTTGAATTTCTGGCAGACTTTTTAGCTTTAAAGTTATAGATTCAAATATACAGATAAGGTCACAAATGAACATCTAGAAAAATAAATTTTACCGATTTTTTTCACTTACGATTTTCTTCCATGGATTTCGCTTCAAGTTCTGGTTTTATTTCAATCGACTCTTCTATTTTCGCCACATTTTTCTTCTTTTTTCTACCACTCGCTACATTTGTATTATTATCAGCCACCTGAGAATCATCTTCTTGTACATTTTTGTTAGAGCTTGCATCCTTTTTGTTTTCCTTAGCTTTTGTAGGCTTTCTTGTTTTCGATTCGGCCTTTTTACCGCCACCTCTTCCTTTAACTTCAGTTTCCAGTTCGTTATTTACTTTTTTTTCAATTACTAGATTTTCGGACTGTACACTATCGGTTTCATGCTCTTTAACCTCATTTTCGTGAGATTTCCTTTTAGCTCTACCCTTAGCAACCGGCTTCTTGCTAGAAAGAGCTTCTGCTTCCAACACTGGCGCAGAATTTTTAACACGGCCCGTTCCTCGTTTGGTTACTTTTGAGGCTACAGACTCCTTGTTGTCTTCTGAAGACAAACCGTTGGCAAACATTTTCTCTTCATCTTCTGCTACCTCTTTTTCGCCATTGTTAAGAATCTCGGCGTCTGCTGGTGGTGCTATTACTTTCGTTGCTGCCTTCTTGCTGGTTGCTTTTTTAGGTGGCATTTTTGCTTTGTAATATTTAAAATTTTCTATAATTCTTAGTTTTTAATTATATACTTATTTTAATTTTTTGCAGAATATTTTCACCTCTTTCAGCAAACGCCGCAAATATTGCGCTTCAAGTTGTACACAAAAACTATTCTATTTCTTTTTGGCGCTCATTGAGCCAGTTCACATTGGATTAGTTGTGCTGGCAGTTTGTGGGCATTTTCGGTGAGGGGGGTAGTTTTTGGTTGAAACAATTTTTCTAGCAGCTTCAAAGCCGCACAACGAAAACTAAACTAATACACATGCATTTATGAAAACACAGGTCTTGTGTGTTTTTTTTGCAGAGCGATTTTTAGTCTTCAGTTGGCTATTGCCTTGTCATTTAAGTATGAATGCAAAAGTAGAAGGTGGTTGATCGCGGCAACTAACATTAAAGTTGATAAATCTGAATAGACAACAAGTGGCGTTGTTTATGCTATTTGTTTTTATCATTTTTACCTGTAACCTGAACAAATCACATGAAAATTAAATACTTGCGATTTTATTATTATTGAGTTCAAGTTTTTGTTATAATATTTTTATATTTTACAGAAAATTAAATATGTGTTAATCTTTTAAACGGTATTTTTAATTAAATTTTAACGATATATTTTGCTTTCCTATGGAAAGCTTCTTCAGGAAAAATTAATTTTTAATAAAAATTATTAACAAATTGAAAAAAATTTTTTTATTTAATTAAAATAAAAAAGGTCGAATAAGAATAAAAATAATTTTACAGAAAATAAAATTAGAAACAAACTTTTCATCATCACTTAATCCAGCGATATTTATTTTGTAATGCGTATACTGTGGTGTATACCGAACGAAAAACAAACGTGAAATGAATAAAAAACACTAACACACACAAACCTGTGCATACGTATACAATTTTGTGCTAGAATAATTAGTCAAGTGTATTTTGGAAAGAACAAAAGTTGTACGGAACAAATATTAATCCAATGTGAACTGGCCCATTCATATATTTTTTTGAACTACCCTCATGGCTGGTGCTATCATATGCTTGTGAATGTCTTTGGGATGCCAGTTATAAACTTATAATGACTTATACTTGCCACTTTATAAATGAGTTTCGTTAAAACTCAATTTAATTTTTATAGCTTCATTACATTATAATTATATAAAAAAAATTTATGAAAATTAATTTTCTTTACACTCAGTGTAGCAAAAACACAAACAATACTTTGAGCTTACTACAGCTTATACTTAAAAGGGGAAGTTTAACAGCCAATTTAAATTTAAAATAACGAGTATGGCAACCATATACTATCAGTCTTTTTCTTGCTGTGGCTGATTCATTTGTTTATTCCTTAAGTTATGTATTGAAATTCGTCAAAATATCCTTGAAAGACTCGAAAATAATATCCCTATTAACGAACTCTGACAGGGAGTAAGTTTGTATTAACGATTGATTAAATACATTAAAAGTTTTAATGGCTAAGAATTGGTTTCTTTGTTTTTATGGAAGGCAATTGGCAATTTTTACACACAATTTGCAACATATACATACAACGCTGATGACCTGCGCCTTTTTCTTTCAATTTAGTTCATAATATTCTTTTTCGTTTTTTTTTCAGTAGAAGGACGTCAGACAACGAAACTTAAGGGGAGAATAAGAAAAACGTCAAGCCAAATACCATTGGAGTGCAGAAATAATATAAATAAATTTTCAACAGTCTTGGGGAAAAATTGCAGTCGAAGAAGGGGTGCTTTTTTTAAAGAGCTGATAGAGAAAGTTTTGAGTTCTTTCTAATCTAATTTATAATCGTTGGAGGCGTAAAGTGTTTGTGTAAAATCTTAAAACATGTCTGGAGAAGAAACGTCAGCAGATCGTAATGTGGAAATATGGAAAATAAAGAAATTGATAAAAAGTCTGGAAATGGCTCGTGGGTAGGTGCTGCAAAGTTAGGTTGTTTATTATGAATAGCAAAAAATACATTTTTACAATGTGATTTAGAAAAGGTTAGAATTCCTAGTGTGATGAATTAACTATATTTTATTTTACCACAGCAATGGCACCAGCATGATTTCTTTAATAATTCCACCCAAGGATCAAATATCAAGAGTGAGTAAAATGCTGGCTGATGAATTCGGCACCGCCTCCAACATTAAGTCACGTGTAAATCGTCTCTCTGTCTTGGGTGCCATCACCTCGGTCCAAC
This sequence comes from Trichopoda pennipes, assembly GCA_030448955.1. Taxonomy (NCBI): domain Eukaryota; kingdom Metazoa; phylum Arthropoda; class Insecta; order Diptera; family Tachinidae; genus Trichopoda; species Trichopoda pennipes. The sequence continues at coordinate 9,552,492 of JASKUP010000002.1, forward strand.
ATAGACTTAAATTGTACACCAAAGGTATGTAAAGTTTAAATAGTTAAAAAATTACCTGCAGTTGTATACCATGTATTTCCATATAAATAGTGCCTCCAAATGGTTTGGTCATTTACTGCGGTACTATTGTCACCGAAGAGGGAAAAGAAAAAAAGGTCAACATCGATTTTGAGCCCTTTAAGCCCATCAATACCTCTTTGTATTTGTGTGACAATAAATTTCACACTGAAGCTTTGACTGCGTTGCTGGCGGATGACAATAAATTTGGCTTTATTGTTATGGATGGTAATGGCGCCTTGTTTGGTACTCTGCAAGGAAACACCAGGGAAGTTTTGCACAAATTTACTGTTGATCTGCCGAAGAAGCATGGCCGCGGTGGTCAGTCCGCCTTACGTTTCGCCCGTTTGCGTATGGAAAAACGTCACAATTATGTTCGTAAAGTTGCTGAAGTTGCCACCCAGTTGTTTATTACAAATGATAAACCCAACATTGCAGGCCTTATATTGGCGGGTAGTGCTGATTTTAAAACTGAACTGAGTCAATCTGATATGTTTGATCCGGTAAGTGAAAAATATTGTACTGGCCTTTTTGTAACGAAAAAAAAATTCTGTTTTAGAGACTGCAATCGAAAGTAATCAAACTTGTGGATGTTTCGTATGGCGGCGAAAATGGTTTTAATCAGGCCATCGAGTTAGCAGCCGAATCTTTGCAAAATGTTAAATTTATTCAGGAAAAGAAACTAATTGGCCGATATTTTGATGAAATTTCCCAGGTAATTTATTTATTTATTTAGGAAAACATACATATTTAAATTTACAATTTTCTATTATTACTCAAGGATACGGGAAAATATTGTTTTGGTGTTGAAGATACCTTGCGCGCCTTAGAATTGGGCTCAGTAGAAACATTAATATGTTGGGAGAATTTAGATATACAGCGTTATGTTTTGAAAAATCATGCCAATTCAACATCAACCACGGTCTTGCATTTAACACCTGAACAAGAAAAAGATAAATCGCATTTTACGGATAAAGAAGTGAGTAGAAAAAGTATAAATTGTGATTGCAAAGTAGAATATGAAGATATAAAAAAATTGGTGTTTGAAAAAATCTAATTAGAGTTTCCGAAAGAAATAGAAGAATTTCGCAAATAAGCGTAAAATATTCTAATGAAGGTTTTAGCGAACATGCTTTCAAGCGGCTTACGAAGGTGAAAGCATTCAAGGGAAAATTATTTCCTTGAAAGGGTTGTAACATGTTGGTTATTCAGTCAGGTATTTAGATTAACTCCAAATTCCCCTGTGTAAATAGCAAAAAACAAAATTTTTATATGAAAATTTCTCAATTACCGCTGGTCAGTCTGAGAAATGCGACAATTGTTAAAGATATTTGATTGAGGAGTTTAAGGTGCACTGGACTTGCAAACAATCTATCTAAACAGATCTTCATCTTTACGCTTATAAAGTTCCACTCGTTCAAGAATTAAACCAACCGCCTGTTGTTTACGTCGAACGTTTGTTATTTGACTGTTTGAAAAACTGAACGAAAACATCACATTTTCCAACAAAATTATTTTTAGTGATGAGGTTCATTTTAAATAAGGCGCTTATGCAAACATGCAGTATTGTCGCACATAGAGCTCACAAAATCTGGAAACAGTACTTGAAAAACCTTTGACCGTACGGTGCAGTTTGTAGTCGCAGCATTATCTGCGCTACCAAATCATGATAACCACTTTTTTGTGGCTACAATTGGTTAATGTTGTCCCAAACAGTTCAGTTATCCCGGTTGCGAATTTTTCCCATTTGGCATTATTGAATGGCCGCCTCGTTTTTATGATTTAACGTCGCTGGATTATTTTCTATGCGGCCATTTGAAAGACCGGATTTACGTGAACAGTCCACAAACAATTGACGCTTTGAAAGATAAAATTCGGCACTGCTTTGACAAGATAAGCGAAATTTTGTTGGTTGTAAAATATGCTTTAAGATTTTGTGAAAAGAGCGAAAATCTATCGATGTGCTAGAGGTGGACATTTGCTCAGTAATAATTCCCATATTTCTACTCTATATTGGTGTCAATAAAACTAAAGTTTTCAAAAAGAAAGTGTATGTTTTAAGCCAATTTACTTCCTAATTACGAGTCCGAAACGTGAAACTTTGCGGTTACCAAACATTTCTTTCAATAAATCACTTGTAGCTTGAGCTGTTCCTATCATGGTTATTCCATTGCTGCAGTAATCACGGCTTTATAGTGGCAATCAGTCAGTAATTATAACTTTATAACGATCACCATTTACTGTTTCGTTCTGACCAGCATCGTTTTTAAAGAAACATGGACCAATGATTTCACCTGCCCATAAGCATACCAATAGTCTCAAAATATACTTGAGGATTATTATCACTCCAAATACGGCAGTTTTGTTTCGTGACATATGTATTCAAACAAAAGTGAGCTTCATCACTAAAAAAAATTCGCTTATGAATCGGGATCGGGTATTTCGTACAGAACCATGATTTTCAAAATAAGTTTATTCAATTTGGAAGCGTTGTTCGTTCAGGCGTTCATCTTTTTCATGTTGAAATGGCAAACCACACCAAACTAAATTTAAATCACTTGACAGCTGACAAAATGGCTGTAGTGACCTCTAAAGTTTGATTTAACAAGTTTTTCTTCTCCAAAATCTCCGTTCCAATTTATTCTTATTCTTCAAACAAGTAAGCAATAAATTAAAGTTGGCTACGGACATTCTTGCTGCTTTAAAAAAGTGATCCTCGCCTTTAGCCTTCAGCAGACAGGTTTAAAAAAATCCTTCTTCCTCCCGTATTGTGTTTGCTGCTCGAAGCCATCATCTTCGGTAACTTCTTTTTTTCAATTTTTTCTTAGCATCGTATATTTAGGAAATAATTCGCACAATTTTAGCAATGCAATTTTAGCTGCAATAGAATTTCTTAAATTTCCCTCAGCCATACTTTTATCGGAAACAATTTTTTAAGTTAATTATTAATATTAATTATTAATAAACGCTGCAGCAAATGTAGCTGGCGGAATTTGTAGTTGTGTAGTCGTGCAATCTGCTGTGTCAAACGTGTTTAATGCATTAGTGTCAACAAAATTATTTTTTTTTATCCTTTTATAGACTGGCGTAGAAATGGAACTTATTGAATCTCAGCCACTGCTGGAATGGCTGGCGAATAATTACAAAATGTTTGGAGCCACTCTCGAAATAATTACTGACAAATCTCAAGAAGGTAGCCAGTTTGTACGAGGCTTTGGTGGCATTGGTGGTAAGTTTATAATACAAATTAACCCACATTTTTGTAAAAATTTAATTATCCATAATATTAGTAGGCTAATAATAGCAGTAATTTTAAACAAAAAAAAAAAATATTAATATTTACAACTAAAATTGGTTTTGTATACTTCTTTTTTTCTTTTCTTTCCTCCCATCCTCTTTATTGCTAATTAAAAAAAATCCTTTTGTTTTTTAAATGTGTATTTAAAAACGTTGTACGTTAAAACCTAAAACAACGAAAAGGTATTTTACGCTATAAAGTTGATTTTCAGTCGCTACAAGCTGATGAACCTTTGGAGGATGTTGATCTTGATGATTATTAAATTTGTTATTATCCTACAATTATATTTTTCCAGCATTTTTCATATTTGAAAAGAAAAATACAAACGTAACACACTAACACAGAAGCAGCTTGTCCAACTGGCATTAATATTTATAATTAATTATAAATGGAAATATTTTAACAACGGTCAATGCTAAATATTTTATATCCAAAATCCTACATTTATGGTGGCTAGCAATTTTTATTATTAAATTTATTAAAATGTATTCATATTTAATATTTCCCTTAATTAATCCTTAACGTATTAAAGTATAACAATTTGCATATGTTTGTATGTGTAAACACTACTTCTTTGGAATTCCATGTAAACAAATGTGTACAATTTGTCATTTTTAGTTTTTTTTTTTATTCTCCCTTTAAATTTTTTAACTTTTTAAATTTCCAAGCTGCTGTTCACGTAACATGAGTAAAAATAAATGAAAAGCGTAATAAAGACATTTAATTGATTAAAAGACTAATTGCTTTAATAATTATTAATTACTAATTGATTTTAAATTTATAATTTATAGAACAACTCATTTTCTGTAATTAAAATTTTTTAATGTTTAGGAAATGAAAACACAACAAAAGAGAAAAGAGTTTAATAAAATGAACTCATTTTTTTGAAGGGATTTGTTGTTCCTTTAGCTTTTGTTTTTTTTTATCGCCTTTAAATTGTGTTACAATTTTCGAACGATTTGCTCATGCAAACAAAATCCAAATGTACAAATATAACAGTAATTTTTTTTCAAAACAAAAACAAAATCGGTAAACAGTTATAGTTCTTAAGCTGCGTCACCTTCCATCATTAATCTGTTTATAAATTAATTTAAACGTCTTAAAAAAAATTAAACCCCTTTAATTAATTTATTTTACAAATAATTTTTGCCAACAACAACATGGTTGCTATACATTCTACAACACAACATAATATTGCGAGAATCGCTTAAAACAGATAAGCACCACTTGCTGACAAATGAAATTAATTCAAGTTTGAGACATCTTAGAGATAAGAAAACAAAAAAATTAAGCATATTTTAAGGCGTAACAGAGGTACACTTACCATCGCTTATATTATGTGTGTGAAAAGTGAATAAATTGTTTAATTTAAAACTCTAAAGTGCTGTATTATTATTTTGCAATAAAGGAACTCAATAATATAACAAAACGTTTATTAAAAGGAGTAAACGTAGCAATATGTTTGGGTCTTTCTTATTATTTACATATGTATCAGTTATGCTTAAAATATCAATTAGTGAAAACTACTATTAAAATTAGAGAGAGAGAGCTAGTAATTAAACTGTACAAGAAATGTAAATCTCAAAGAGATATTGCAAAAATTGTCAAGAAAAGCCGTGGGGCTAGTTAACATATCATTCACCATTTTGCAAAAGAAAGTAGAATTGTTAATAAAGAGAACATGGTTTGTAGAAAGGCATTTTCCGAAACAGATGAGATACTCATGATGAGATAAATTAGAAAAGAAATTCGACTTAGTGCTTCAAAACTTATTGAAATGGTAAAAAGTGAGTTGGTTATCCTCTTGAACCCCCCCAAACAATCATAAGAGTTCTTAAAAAAACAAGATGATAATGGCAAAGTAGCTACAATCGAAAGAAGTCCGTTATTAGCAAAGTAAATCGTTAAAAATGACTTGAGTTTGCTCGTAAATATCTCCTTAAAGATAATGATTTTTTGGCAAAGAGTATACGATATTAAAAAAAAATAAAGAGTGTAAAAATACATGGTTAGATTTTATTTACAGATGAAAGTAAATTTAACGTGTTAGGCTCAGATGAAAAGCAAAAGAATTGTAAACTTCAACCGAAAAACATCACAGCAAGTGTAAAGCATGGAGACGGATCCATTATGATTTTGTGGGTTCATGATTGCCCCAGTCAACATGATAAAACAGTCACCTTTGCATCCATTAAAAAGGACAGTCTGCTGTGCAATTTGGTCAGGAGGAATCATTGCACCTTACTTCTTTGAAAATGAAAACGGCCTACCGGTACATGTGAATGGGGAGCGATATCGTGACATGATTGAAAACTTTTTAACGCCACAACTGCATGCTTCGGGCTTGATTAACATGTGGTATCAAAATGGAATTACTGCGAGACCTCTTTCAACAACAAGTTATTTTAAGAAATGATGATGTTGATTGGCCTCCACAGTTGCCCGATTTGACTCCTCCGAATTTCTTTTTGTGGAGATATCTGAAAAGCAAGGTTTATGCAATTAAACCAGAGACGCTTGAGCAACTCAAAATATTCGTGATGAAATTAATGAAACACCGCGTGAAATGTGTAAATGTAATGAAAAATCTGCTCAAAAGGGCTACATTTGTGAGGCTTAACAGCGGCGGAAATTTTTCTGATATTGTATTTCATACATAATTACCGACATTAATTAAAAGATTTATCATTTAATTAAAAACTAAAAACAAATAAAATAGCATACCTTTCCGGCGGCGCCCTGTATATATTTGCTTGCTTTAATGCTGATTAAGTTTTATTATTTCTAATAAATCGTTTATGGCAAGTTGGATTTTTTTTTACTTAACTGGCATCCACCAATCAACAAAACAACAATCAAATCTAAAATTACTTGGTGTTGGTAACTAATTAAGTAAATAGATCAAAGAAAATTATTATTTAATTAAAAAAAGGAAAGAAAGTATGCTTTGAGTTTAAGGCACAAGATTGACACATCAACCGTTAAAGTTAAGCCTCATAAAGGTGGTAAACCATTAAATACATCATTTTTTCTAATTTAATTTTTTAAAAAAATATAAAATTTTTTGTGATAAAGTTAATGTTTTTAATACATTCAAAACTCTTTTAAGTTGCTGATATTTTTTGAAATAAAAATCTAGAATTTAGTTTTTTCAAACCGTAATTTGGAAGCTATGGTCGAAATTATTAAAAATGTTACCAGGTATTTATTCATATTTTAGCCCATGTTCTCTAATGACAAGTCAATGTTAAAATTAAGCTAGTTTTATAACACTTATTAGACATTGTCATTATTAGCAGGACTCATATTCCATTGTGTTGCTAAAAAAATTATTTGTTGGTGCCTGAAAGTATGCTTTTTAAATTTCTGGATATTAAAATTTTTTTATAGAAATAGAGAAATTTCAAATGGTATAAAAAAGAAATTAATTTTTTATTCGAAAGATATTTTTCTATCATAACAATTTAAATATGACTTCTCCATATGACCGCCACATCTAGCTTGAACTCAGTTTTATTTGAATGTCCAATTTTCAGCGACTTTTTTTTCAAAACTTGTGGCCTTATATGGGCAGTAAAATGGTGAATGTTGTCCTCCAAATAGTCTTCGGTTTAATGTTGTCTAGCGGCGCTAAATCGAACGATCTTGGAGGATAATTTAATTTGCCTCCCATATATTCATTTTATTTTTAGTTTTTATTTTTAATTTAAGTTTTTTTAACATTTTTTATTTTATTTAAAAATCTCTTTCCTTAGGTATATTGCGTTACAAGGTGGATTTCCAAAGTATGCAACTTGACGAATTGGATAATGAGGAGTTCGATTTAGATGAATATTAGATAATTTTAAACTACAACACTGCTTTTATATACTTATATACATACCGGTTCCATTGCCTAAACGAGGACATACCTACATACATACACACATATATTTATTATCATTGTTGTATTGTAAAATGTATCAACAACAGTAAGTAATGAACAATCAGAGCTATTCCATAGTCTACAGTTTGTTACACTGTGCTGTTGATTATTTTTTTTTTGCTTTTTCCTTCTATGAAGCATTATTTTTTTAATGAAAATTTTTAAATACTTAAAAATAAAATATCAAATTTTTAAGGTAATTTTATAAGTAAGTAAATATTTTAAAGCTCACCTTGAGCTATAAACATGATCGAGATGAGTACTGAAACAAAAGTTTGACTTTAAAATAAACAAAAAAAAAATAAATAAATAAAATGTGTTTTAAACAAGAAAGAAATAAAATAAATTAAAAACAAAAGAATATGATTCTTCAAATGTTAACTTAGAAAAAAATTACATAAAATCCATATTAACTGGATTATGATCATCCATCATCTTGTCATCAGAATCAAAAGTGAAACTTTCATTGGACCCAAAATCCAAAACATCTGGAGTCTCGAATGTTGTATTTGTAGCCTCAAATTCATTTAATGTTTCACTTCTTTTAAAATCTTCATTATTTTCATTAGACGTGAATAAGAAATCCTTAGCATCATTAAAGAATGTTGCAGAGGACGGTGAAATATTTAAAAATTCTTTATAAAAAGATTTTTTTTTAGTGGCATTTGTAGCTTTCTTCGTGTCCGCATGGTATAGATAGTTTGTACCAGCATATTGTTTAGAGCAGCTAGCTGCTGACTTATCGGAAATAGTTTTATCTTTATTTTGAATTTTTAAAACTTCTTCCACGGGAAATGGTTTCTTGAAAATGATACAGTCTTGTATTTCAATTAACGGTTTATTATTTATATCATTTTTATCAGTTTTTGGTTTAAGCAACATAGAGGCCATTTCAGCTTTTTCAGTTTCTTCAAACGTTTCATTTAAATCATCCCCTGGTGTTAATAAATCTACAATTTCAATTTCCGGATAATTTTGTAAATCATTTATTTCTTGTACATTCTCTTCCTCTTTGTATTTTTTTATTTCCTCTTCCCCCTCCTCTGTTTCTGTTTCATTATTATAAACATTTTCAGTTGTCTCCTCTTGATATTCTTCCAATTGTACTTTAAAACGTACATTTTTAGTTTGTTTCTTAGTTATCGATTGCTTACTGTTAGAAGTGTGTAAAATTGATTTCACACAAAATTTTGTGGTGTTTTCAATGGCTGTTATATTTGTGTTATTGTCAGTTTGATAAAAGCTTTTTAAAATGTCAGTAAAGGAGGGCAATTTTGGCATTATAAAATTACAAGTTTCAGTATTTGACTTTAAATTTGGTATCAAGTTGCAATTGCTATTAAGCTTCAGCATCGGATTGAAAGCCTAAGGATATAAATAGAAAATATTATTTTTTATAACTTTATTAGTAATTTATTAATTAAGCACTAGGGCTTTTTTATAAAAATATCAGCTAATCTTTATTTTTATATTATTTTTCGATATTTGGCCAAACCATAGGTTGGCATCTCCAGGAAAACCAAAAAGTGTATAAACAGTTTATGACAAATTCAAAATAATTAAAAATTTTTTTCAAAAAAACAAAAAAAAAAACACTAAAAACTACAAATTGAAAAAATATTATAACTTAAATAGTGAATATACAATTAAATACGAGTATATACAATTTTAAATACTAAAAATTTTTCAAATAAAATCAATTTTGAAAATAACAAATTTACAAAACAATCACCCTTTTATTCTTTATTTCAACATGAAAATAAAACGATATTGTTTTGCTTTGTTTACTTAAAATTGTTATTCCACTTAAGTTTATTTGAAATTAAATTGAAAAAGGAAAAACAGTGAAAGTTCTTGATCACTGCAGTATGTTTTTGCATCCCACCAATACTATTTCAGGAATTATTTCCGATACTTGACAATGCTTCTATGCTATTGACAACGTTCTATAAAGTGAAATTCTATAAAGTAAAATAATTGTTGCCTTTTTTATTTTGTGATTTGTTTTAGATGGTGGCGACGGCAGCAGAATGGAGAGAAATTTCAAAGTAATTTTTAAAGTGAAAAAATTGTCCTAATTTAATAGGTTCGTTGGATGAAAAAATCATTGTGATGACTGTTAAACACCATTTTAGAAAGATTTATTGCAACTACAATTATTAAATTAAATTCATTAATTAAATTCATTTAGTATATTGCCTGTTTTGTGCTTCTGACCATTAACGAAGCGTCTTAATTGATGTGGGTTCAAACGAGTGTAAACGTGGGGTTTTTCGAGAAAGGATGGGAATATTTTAAGTTGTCTGTCAAATCATTAAACTTCAATAACTACGCTGCCATCCCTTGACATTTATTTTGTAAAAAGTTGGGAAACTTTAAGCATGAAACGCTTTTGAGCAAAATATTTAATTGTGAAAATTTGCTTTCAAAATGATGACAGGCAGAGTGATGCAAACATAGCCGCTATACAGCCATACAGTGTTTAGAATGAGCCTGGAACATCAACTCGTCGACGTTTGCAAGTATTGGGCATGACTAAAGGCACTTTGCGGAACATTTTGGTTAAAGATCTTCATCTTCACACTTAAAAAGTTCAACTCGTTCAAGAACCAAACCAGACCGATTACAGCTTGCGTCCAACGTTTGTGAATTAGCTGTTTGAAAAACAGAAAACAACACGTTGAAAAAAAAATATTTTTGGTGATGAGGTTTTTTTTCAATTAAACGGTTATGTTTTTGGATTATTTGCTCTATAGCCATTTGAAATAGTGAGTTTGCGTGAACAACAATAGTGTGTCAGTTATTTTAAATAATTTTTTTTTAAACAAATTTTTTCAATAGCAAATAATTTGTTACCTTAAGATGTGTTTGTTCCAGTTGATTTTCAATATTTAACTTTTCCTGTCTCAAACCTTCTATATACATTTGATACTCGTTTAGTTGGTTCATCTTAAAAAAAGTAAAATATTTAATCTTTTGTTAATATTAAACATATGAAAAACAATATTTAACTGATTTCACCTTAGACTTATGTTCATTTAAATATTTACTTCCTCTAATCATGACTATGATAACATCATTTCTTCTTTTCATTGCCTGATTGATAAGTTTCAAGCTTTGTTTGAGCGATTTTCTCATGGTCTGCTGTTGATTTTTGTAGGTCTCTTCAGCCTGCCGATATGCAATTTCAGCTTGGCGGTATTCCTGTACAATAAATCTTTGTTCCATTTTTTCGTGCCACTTAAGTATTTTAACAAAACAATCCTGTATTGGCTGCCATTCTTTGAGACACATTGTTTCCATTTCCATATGATAACATTGCAAAATCTTTGTAAAATCAATTTTTTCGATAAGAATTTTTAAATCAACAGTATCGTTATAAATTTTTTTCGATGTTTGCTGAAACTTTTCGAAAGCTGTTATATCGTTATGGGAAACGATCGTCTCCAAATTATAAAGTTCAATTTGTAGACGTACATGTTGACGATCACATTCTTTAAGTTAAAAAAAAACAAAATCATTTACATTATTCTTCTTAACCTTAATTTTCAATTTACCTTCCAATTGATTTTCAATTTTAGTATTTTCTCGATTTATCTGATCAATTTCTTTAAGCATACTGTTGATGTCATCATCCTCTAAAGACAACGTCTGTATGAATTCAAAAATAGTACATAAATTGCTCATTTTGATAATTAAAAAAAACGAAATGAATTTAGACTTTTGATACTTAGATAGTGTTATATTATTTTAACGGTATTTTGTGGAATACAAATTTGTTCAACGGTGTTGCCTTACTGCTTTGCTTACATTAACAAACATTTAAATATCAACTCACTGTAAACTAATAACACATATAAATTGTAATAATCCAGCAGCTCAAAACATTTTTACAACAATAATATTGAAGAAAATGGATTTAACTAATAATTTGGAAAATATGCAGCAACAATGTAGAATATGTTTAAATAAAGGTGATATAAATATATGGAATTATAAAGTTCCACTTAAACAACAACTGGAACAAAATGAAAATAGTTTAATAAGTGTGGATGATTTTATAGAAAAGTCTTTTGTGGAAATAATGGATATATTTTCCAACAGCAAAGTAAGAGGCTTTGCAATAATATGAATAAAAAAAACACTAATGAAATATTTTTAGGATTTGTTAAATTTTACTGAAGAATTTCCCTTGTTGTGTTGGAAATGCTTAGAAGATTTAAAATTTTGCTATATTCTACATGAAAAAATTAAACTTGCAAACGTACAATTAAAAAATATATACCAAGAGTCATTAAATCAATGCATTGAAGAAGAGCATCTTGTAGAAGTAATAGATGAAGTTGAATTAAAAGAAATTAAAGAAACAAATTTATGTGAAACACTGGAAACTGAAAAAATATTAAATTTGCCACAGTACAAATCTTACGATGAATATAAAATCGCAGATGCAAATAAATCAAGTCATTCCAAAAATATTACTCCGGGTAAAAATGATTCCTTTATTGTAACGCAATTTGTACCCGAAGTGCTGGATGTAAGCGAAAGATATGACTCAAATGAAACCAAAATTAACGATGAAGGCTTATTTCAACCGCCACAGCATTTGTTAACAGTAAATTTAAAAGCAGTCGAAGTTAAAGACTTGAAAAATCTTGATAGTGTAGACTTATCTCATGTTTTAGATGCTAATGAAACAGAACTTGATATTTATGTATGTCAATACTGTCCTCGGGCTTACGCTAAGTCTGACTATCTTAAAACTCATATACAAAAATCTCATGTTTGCAAATTTTGCACTCAAACATTTAACATCACTGAAGATTTATTCAAGCATATACGAGAAGTTCACACAGAAAATAGGTGTGTTATATGCCACAAAATGCTAAGTTCACGTACAAATTTAAGGCATCATATAAAACGAGTTCATCGCATAAAGCTGCCGGCCAAAGTGACTTTAATAGATTTTGTTAAATCATCATTACTAGAGGAAAATGAACAACATAATGAAGTTGTCATTTTACAACAGGAACTCGAAACGGCAGATATAAATTTAAATACGGAATATGTATGGGCCAATGATGATTGTATTGAAACGTTAAGTGAATAAAAACGATTTAACAAATAACGTTACATCTTTGATTTTTTCTTACGTTTTTATATTTCTATTTTGTCCAATTAATATTTCATATTTAGTGTTAATTTTAGTTTGTATCATTGGCCTCAGGAAGCCAAAAATTCAGGGCGTTTTCTAACACTTCTTGGGCATTTTCAAATAATTCACCACCTTGCATATACATGGGAGTCAATTCTCTGTAAGCTAAACATACTCTTCTTTCCAAAACGTCTTCACGCAATATACAGTGTTCAAATTGGTAGCGCACAGGACCATATAACACTATGAGGGAGAGCCTTTAAAATAATAAACTCAAAGTTTGGTTTGTTTTAAGCCGAATAATTTGGAACTTACGCTGGCATAATTATCCTAATGACTTTATCTTTAAATGTTTCCAACTCATCTTTTCTTAATAAAGGTGTAAGTAACTGGCTCTCATATTTAGTTAGACAATCTAAATTATATTTCCTGTTACTTTTAAGTTCGTTTTCTAAAGCATCTTTGTAAAGAGTTAACGACAAAACCGAATGACCTACACAATTAGCCGTTACCACACGTTCACCCCAAATCCAACAGTCGTCTATGTGAGGATCTATGGAGGCACCTTTTGCTGGATCATATTCCAAAGAGCATTGTTCGATAGTTTGAAAATTCTTTAATAATTCTTCATTCTTAAATTTTTCTTGTATAAACTGAGTTGTTTTGGGAAATCCTTTGAATGTGCCATTTTGCAATTTCTTTTTCTTAAAATTGGTTTTTGGTCCATAGTTTTGTTTTCGTCTACCGCTTTGTGATACACACCATGTTAAAGCGTCTAAGTGACTCATTATTTCTTTACCCTCGTCAGGAGTTAGAAAATTTTCTTTAACAAATATGCCTGATATTTTTAAACCTTTTTCTTGCATATGTTCCGGATGTTCATTCTGCACCTTCTGACAATCCCACCCTGGATATAAAAGCTTACACTTAATGCACCAGGTCCACGGTTTCAGTTTCTGTAATTCTTTACACAGATTTGGTTTGCATATGTTAAAATCTAATTCGCATTTAAGACAAGTACGGACACCTTTGCAACCACAAGGTCGTAAGGTGTTCATGACTTTATTCTATAGCAAAATATGTAAATATAAAATTTTCACTTTTAGTTAATGTTGTTTTTGTTTAGGTTATTAAAACAGCTGATAGCTGTTATTTTACGGCTGCTTTCTAATACTGAATTGTGGGTTATATGTAAATAGTACTGCCAGATTAAAATTATAATACATTTAATATGGTAGTGCTGTTCAAACAGAAAATATTACAGCCAAAATTATTGCTGTTTAATGCTTTAAACGCATTCAACACAGCAGGCTACCGTCTAGAATTTGTGAAAATACAAATACAGAAGTTCTTATGGAAGCAATTATTTTGGCGACACCACAGTTACACGGTAACACGAACATCGTTGTAGCTGCCGCCAGCTTATTAGATTTATTTGCATTTCTATTGACTGCAAAAACTAAGTTAGTGATGTCAGTACATCAAGGACTATCAAATAAATGAGTGATTTAGAAATAAAAGAAAATCACAAAATGTTTAATAAGGCGCGGTGCATAATGAATTCTTGCCACATGGTCGTATGGTCCATAAGGAATATTACCTTGATGTTATGCGCCGTTTATGCAAAGCAATTCGTCAGAAACGCACAGAATTGTGGAAAAACCAATCATGAATTTTGTACCAAGATAACGCACCAGCTCACACATTGATGCTTGTGCGTAAGATTTTTGGCCAAAAACAAAATCGCATTCACCGGACTTGGCCCTCCCTGAATTTTTCCTCTTCCCAAAGCAGATTGCTACGATTGATAAAACAAAAATCGAATGAGGAGCTGTTGGCGATACCAAAAGGCGCGTATCAGAAGTGTTGCGAGGATTGGAAAAAACGCTGGCATAAGTGTAATGTATCTGAACGGGACAACATAGTTATTGATGACTAAATTAATACTTTTGGAAAAAATTGAAAATAGCGGTTATTTTTTGATCATACCTCGTATATCGAATGTGTTTAATGCAGAAAACTGTTACATTGACCCATTCCTATTTCATATTTTAAATAACTATGAAGTTTACAATTTTTGAGGGATTACAATTTATTTTATGAGTTTTATGTTTAATATTACATCAATTTAATACGTAATTTGTTTTTTAATATTTTTACATTCAGCATAGTTTTGGATTGAGTTTTGAACCTATATTGAATATAAACCTTTTAAAGGATATTTTTTGTTACATTTAAATATTTTTTTCTTTTGACTTGAAAATAAAAGTTGTGTATAAAAAACTTAAAATTAAAAATAGTGTAAAATATAATATAAAATAAATATAATATAAATATTAAAATTTAACAAATATTAACATACTGATTTGTTTTCAAGAATGTTAAGTTAGATTTTCTAAAACGCCTGTAAATGTTTAATCAAAACTAGGACAGCTGGTTGACAATTGATAATCATCACCCCTTTTTATATTGAGGGTTAAACAACAACAGCTCCCGCTTCCGAGCGGCTAACGGGTAAATCGGGACAATTTTTCCAAGTATCTGTTAAAGGATCATAGCACTCCACAGCACTTATAGTTACTTGGGCTCGGTAAAATGTGGCCTCGCAAGGCTAGAAATAACAGCATTAAAAAATTTTATAATAAAAAAAACGTCTTCAAACCTGATCACCGCCAGCTACATAGAGTAAACCATCAGCAGCTGCTACGGCGGGTATAGCTCTTGGTACCGACATTGCACACACAGTAGACCAAGTGTTATCATCAAAATTGTAACGTTCTACTGAGCTTAAAACAGCTTGAGAACTGCTATTACCCCCTACCACATACAAAAAACGATCTAGTATAGCCACACCCATTTGACAGCGAGCCACTTGCATTCTGGCCAAAGGTTGCCACTCTTGGGTAACGGGATTATAGCTTGAAAGAAATTACATGCATTTAATATTTATTTTAAATCTTAATATATATTTAAATACCTGACTAAGTCTGGTAAATGGCGGCTGGATATGGTGCAACCGCCTACTATATATATAAGACCCTCAAAACTAACTACACCCATGCTAAAACGTGGTTCTGGAAGGTTACCAATTATTTGCCAAACATCTTTATCTGGATCGTAACGTTCCATGGAGCCACCAATATCATCTCCTATCCAGCCACCCACGGCCAACAAACTATTATCCATAGCACATAAACCAAATTCACAACGTGGCACTATCATTGGAGCTATAGGGGACCAGCAATCATTTTGAGGATCATATACTTCACCATTAGCCAAAATTTGAGCTCCTCTTTCACCGCCAATAACGTAAATTTTCCCACTTAAAGCTGCTACACCTGGTAAAATACGTCCGATTTCCATTGGCGCAGTTTCCGTCCACTCTCTACGAAATATATCAAATTTGGCAACCGTATCAAATATATCATCGGCTGGATTCCATGCAGAAGTAGTCTCACGTCTTGAACCCCCAATTATATAGATATTTTTCTTAGCCAATTGACGAGGACATACACGCAAAGGCACCAATTGGCCCCTTTTAGAGGCTATATCGCGGCATATAGATCTTAGGGCAATTTTAACCGACATATCACGACAATCTCTCAAAGCCTGATCTATAACTTTGACCGGCACTAAAGCCAAACGTACCAGTGACAAAATATCAAAAACAAAACATCTTCGTTGAGTGACATCGTGTTTTATCCAACGCAAGGCTGCTTGAAAAACTTGTGATTCAGAGTCAACTCGCAAAAGTTCTGAGGTTAAAAGTTGTGATAATAAAGTTTGTGGTGTTTCTAAAAACTCATCTTCCTGAGTAATCTTTTGTATAACAAAGCCAATAACAAAAACACAATTAACGATTTTCATTAGTCAATAAGAAACAAACAAAAAAAATGCTTATTACTTACAGCTGGGAAATTGGCATGCACAAAGTTTAATGCACTCTTAGCTAAGGCTTCGCAATTGTGAGCTTCAGCAAAGCGTAAAATACCCAAGGCGTTGCTAGCATGTAATTCACGACACAAAAATTCGCAACAACCATCTACCACTTCATGCAGTTGCAACATATCTGCAGCAGCTAATAATTCTTGGACGTTGGACTTTCGTGTTAAATAAATAAGCAAATGAAAACAAGAAAAATATGAAAATTAAGATGATTAAGTCTGTTTGTAGAAAGAAACAAGAGTTACAAAATCTTATTAAAATTATAATAACAGTGGTTCGCAATGATAGTCGAGCAATTAATTAGAGAAAAATTTAGCAGCTTTAAAATAAACATTTCATTAAAATATTATTTATTCTGCATATTAGTAAATGTAACAAAACAAAAATTAGTTACTTCAGCCACACTAAAATAGAAATAATAAAAAAAAACCTTAAAACTATGATCACACTCAAAGACGGACTGTCTTCAAATTCGATTGTTTGTGCATTAATATTTTTGTTGTTCTTTTTTCTACAGCTTTTAATCTGCTTGGAATAGATTGCACTAATTTTTTGAACACAAACTGTCATTTTAGTTTTTTTGTGCAAAAATTATTTATTGTGTTTACGCCACACGAAACGCCGGCTATTCGAATTACACAAATGAAATTTGCTTTAATATGGCATAAAAATTGTGCTCTAAATGAGAAATCTTAAGCTATCTATCTGAGCCACTGTATTTGAAATTATATAGCAAAAATAAATGAAAATATTAAAAACTGGTCTCATGTAAAAAAACCACACATATATTTTTTCGTTCAAAATTGATCTAAAATACATGTTCAAAAAAGCAATTCGCCGCATAAGCTTAATGCAATAGAGTATAAAAAATCAGGCTGTAACAAGCATTTACATTTTC
The DNA here is from genome assembly GCA_030448955.1 of Trichopoda pennipes. Taxonomy (NCBI): domain Eukaryota; kingdom Metazoa; phylum Arthropoda; class Insecta; order Diptera; family Tachinidae; genus Trichopoda; species Trichopoda pennipes. Next base: position 9,569,770 of record JASKUP010000002.1, read on the forward strand.
CACATTACAATTCTATATAATTATAGTTAGTTTCTATTACATTCGCCTGTAAATTTGCAATTATGTGAGCCAGGACTTTTTTTACATGAGAGAAAGTGTAAGTAAAAAAATATTGTACCTGAGTTATTTCACATCTTCCTGTATAAATAAAATCTAATAATATATTCAAGATTTCACCATCAATTGTATGTAATACAACTGTCTTTTGGTTGACTTCATTTAAGCCCAATTCTGGTCTAAACATGGCCTCAAAGTAGGCACTTGCAGCACTTAAAATAACACGATGAGCTGCGTATGTGGCTCCACCGGCCACTATATCAACATCACAAAAACGACTTTGTGAGCGCAACTGATTGAGATTTGTCAAAACCTTAAAAGGATACTGGCCATTGCAATACGGTGGTGCTTTTGATGAACGTTGCGTATTTATGTTTAATGAGGTGGTACCATTAGAACTCGAAGCTGAAGAATCCGTCCCACTTGCTCCAGAGGCATCGGTAGGCGAGTTATTTCCATTTCCATTATATTCATTTTGTGGAGAATATGATTTTAATGGAGGCATTCTACAAAAAAAAAAGTTTCTTAATGAAATATTAGAAAATCATTATATTTTAGCTTATCACCCACTTGTTTGTTTTCACGCTGAAGTTTTCGTTTTGTTTGTTTCTTATTATCGTTATTTATTGCTGTTTGTTAAGGTTTCTTTAATTAGTTTTAATTACTTTTAATTGGCCAGCCAATTTACTTTTTTCGTTTTTACGTATATTTTGGTTTTTCTTTTACATGAACAATTTTTCTTGCTTCTTTTATTTTATTAATTTTCGTTTTACAACCAATTAAAAAAATATTTTGTGTGTTGTATGTTTGTCGAGCAAATATTTTTTGATGAATTTATTAAAATATATTGAATTTTCTTTTAAAGTTACATTTTTCCCAACAAAGTTATACGCCTTTTTTTCTGATTAGAGTAGAAAATTTGTGTACAAAAGACTGCCAGCTGAGCAATCTTATTTGACAATTGATATGATATCAAAGCTCTGGATTAAGCAAATAAGAGAAGTAAAGGGCCAAAAAGAAATACAACAAGCTGCCAGATCAAATTGTTTTATACTTCAGTTTACTTGTTCTTATATGTTAATATCATGTAATATTGAAGGCTGTTTTATGGAAATTTTATGAATAAATAAACAATTATATTTTCAGCTTCGAGCGAATTTCGGTTTTTTAAATAATTCGCCATTTTTATGGAAGTGTGCTAGTTTTGAAATCTTTGTGGGTATTTTTATTTTATTTGATATTTTCTTAACAGAAAAATTATGGCAAGCTAGGCCTCTATTACTCTTAAGTTTCTTGGATACATATTACGTTTCTTCACAAATCTGCACAATAAATTTTTCATCTAGAAGTAAATGAAAAATCTGAAAATTGAAATTCCGCACGAACTCTTTACACGGCCTTTACACGGAAAATTTATTTTATGTATTTTAATTTTTTAAATCAGCAGATTGGAAAAAAGCCAATAGTAGTGAAAGAATTAGTGACCAAAGGATGGTGCAATTGTAACAAAGGAAAATGAAAAAGCTTCAATTTTTAATGAATTCTTCTTTGATGCGATTCGAGATATACGGGAATATTTATCACAATCTTTAACGGATGATTTCAGCATGTTTGAAACAATTTCTCGAAGTGCTACACGTTTTAGCCTAGAAGAAATAGTATGATAACCTTTAATATTTAAAGCGAAATTGTTAAATGTCATGTTTTTTCATGTACAATTTCTTTAGAATTTTACTTTTATGTGAACTTTTATCACCAATTGTCGTTTTTTTAATATTGGTGATTTTTAATTTGTCTATTTAAAGATATTTTCAGTTTATTACGGTGTGATATTCAGCTTTAAGAATAATACATTGTTTTCGCTCCACATAACCGAATTTTTAGCTATACTGCAAAAAAAATCAAGTATACGCACAGTATACGCATTACAAAATAAATATGGCTGTAAGTGATGATGAAATGTTTGTTTCTAATTTTATTTTATGTAAAATTTTTTTTATTCTTAATCGACCTTTTTTATTTTAATTAAATAAAAAAAAATTTTTCAATTTGTTAATAATTTTTGTTATTAAAAATTAATTTTTCCTGAATAATCTTTCCATAGGAAAGCGAAATATTGAAAAAATATGTATATCGTTAAAATTTAATTAAAAAGACGTTTAAAAGATTAACACATATTTAATTTTCTGTAAAATATAAAAATATTACAAAAACTTGAATTCAATAATAAAAAAGATAAAATAGTAAAAAAGATAAAAATAAATAGCATAAAATCTATTTATCTACTTTTGAATTCATATTCATATTTACACTACAATAGCCAACTGAAGACTAAAAATCGCTCTGCAAAAGAAACACACAAGACCTGTGTTTTCATAAATGCATGTGTATTAGTTTTGTTTTCGTTGTGCGGCGTTAAAGCTGGTAGAAAAATTGTGGCAACCAAAAACTACCCCCCTCACCGAAAATGCCAACAAACTGCCAGCACAACTAATCCAATGTGAACTGGCTCAATGTCAATAATATTTTCAAAAATAATAGCAGTGTTTTTCTCGTATTATAAAGAAAAAAAATTTGAAGAGAATTAAAAAAACTCATTTACACAAGTTTGTTTCCGCCCGGGTTCGAACCGGGGACCTTGTGCGTGTGAAGCACACGTGATAACCACTACACTACGGAAACTCCTTGCAGGTCTTTAGTTAAATAACATATATTTGCACAGTTCGTGTCAAAAGAAGATTTAACAAACCTTAATGTATGTAACAGCCCAGTCTTTATTATTTATAACAATTCTATTTTACTATCTAAATAAAAACAGCTGTGTAATTTAATCTTTGCTATCGATTCTTAGGGAGTTATTTAATCCACATTGGATATAATTTTTAAAAAAGTAAAATCTAGTGGCAAAATGTCAATAAATAAATTAATGAGGGTGCCTTTCAGAAACGGTTCTGCGATTATTTGTAAAAGTGAAAAAATTGCAACGAATTTTCGTTTAGTGGCTACAACGACTGACAAACATATTTTAGATTTTCGTAATAGAAATATACAAAACTTTTTGGAATCTTTGCGTAAAGAGTATTATGTGCTACGAACAAACACCTCTAACGGAGATGATGAATATAGAAGAATGGCTCAATTATCGGATATTGTAAAAGTATTAGAACAACATGGTGCCTTAAAGGGCAACATGCCATCGCAGGAAGATATAGATGCAGAAAAGGATGAAGATATGAAACAACTAATAAAAGAAGAAGCTGAAGTTTATACACAACTCTTGGAAAAAGCTGAAGCAGAGTTAATGGAAAAATTGCTTACACTAGCTAGCACAGAATGTTATCCCTCCTTAATATTTGAAGTTAACGCTGGAGCGGGAGGCCAAGAAGCTATGTTATTTGCTAGGCAGTTATATGATATGTATATAAATTTCTTTGATAACAACAACTGGGATTATGAGATTTTGGATGAAGATTTAACGGATATTGGGGGCTTAAGACATGCCACTGTTATTGTTAATGATGAAGGTTCCTATAATCGTTTACGTTACGAAGCAGGAGTTCATCGTGTACAAAGAATACCGTTTACTGAAAAATCAGGGCGCTTACATACAAGCACTGCTTCTATTGCGGTTATACCAAGACCAGCAGATGTAAATGTTATTATAGCCGAAAAAGACTTAAAGATTGAAACAAAAAGAGCTAGTGGTGCAGGTGGTCAACATGTGAACACTACTGATTCTGCAGTGCGCATAGTTCATACTCCAACTGGGATAGCAATTGAAAGTCAGACCGAAAGATCCCAAGTAAAAAATAAGGAAATTGCATTGAAAAAACTAGAAGCCAAGTTGGTGCGAATGCAATTAGAATCCTCAGAAGCGAGCACCAAATCGACTCGAAATGCGCAACAAGGAAACTTAGATCGTAATGAAAAAATTCGTACATATAATTTTGCGCAAGATCGTATAACTGATCACCGAATACTGGGTGGTACTGTGCACAATCTAAAAGAATTTCTAGAGGGAGGTGAACACCTCAATAGTCTTATACAAAAAGTTGCTATAGAATTTCGAAAAAAAAGTTTAGCTGAAATTGTAGAGAATTTCAATGAAAAAACAATAGCTAATAAATCTTAATAATTAAAAAAAAGTAAAGTTAATTTAAAATTATTAATTATTTTTTATTTAGCAATGTTACTCCAATCACCAGCAGAACCCATTTGCATTAAATGTTTACGAACGGCGGTCTCCATTATTGCTTGAATTTCTCGACAACCTGCTAAAGCCTGTTCCATTACTATTGACAAATTATCTAAGTGAAAACGCTGGGACATTTCCATAAAAGCAATTTTATTCGATGTAGGTAAAGAAGCAACGGTTAGTGTGGGTCCACCCGAAACTTCTTCAAAGTGAGAAACATCCGTTAAAGGTATATTGTTCTTACTAAGCGAAGCGGTACAAGCTACCACATATTCCTTAAGGCAAATACCAGCATCAACTAGTGCCAGAGTGGCAGCGTTCAAACCGACGGCGTAATTAGCTCCATCAGCCTGTAAGACTTCTACATAAACATCAATTTGCGAACGTGGATATAATTCAGTTTTAATTGCAGCCTTTAAGGCCTGCTTTAAGTAGAGTGTAATTTCTTGCGATTTGCGATCACCACGGGGACGATTTTTTCTTTCAGCTGTAGAAAATGTGGCCATGCTATATTGGCAATTAATGACGACTTCATTTAAATCTAGTTTTTTACTGGTAGCTTGATGAGGGCCATAAATAGCAGCTAATACTTTAGTATTGCCTTGCTCTAAATATGCACTGCCATCCGGTTGCTCAAATACTCCTAATTTACATTTGATTCTACGCAATTCATGAGGCCTGCGCCCATCTAAACGTAACCCTTGGTTGCTTAATAATTCAAAATTAGACATTTTTAATTCAACTTATTTAAAAACTGCTGAAGCCGCGTGTTAAACTAGAAATAAAATTTAAGACCCCTTTCAGACAGGCAAATTTTACTTTGCAAAGTTTTGATTTTATGTGAGAGCGAGGGAGAAAGCATGATTGAGAGTACAGACTTTGATATACTCGCAAAGTTGCTTTGTTTTTCTTTCGTCGCTTATACACAGTTGTACTTATACACAGATTACATTATAGCCTGTTTCCACGACAGTTTGAATCTCGTGCTTCGCTCTCTGAAGCAAGTTTGTGAATCATGCTGTTTACACGACTCATTTATCTGCTTCGATTTGGCTGTTGTTATTAAACAGAAAAACATAAGTTGAAAAACAACAACAACAGTTGAAAAACAACAGAAGATATCCTTCTTGCCGCGATAGCATTAAGTATAATTTTTTTTCCTATCCATTTTTTTTTTTAATTTTATAAAATTAAAATTAATTAATTAAGTTTTAACTTTATTTTGTTTGTAAATTTTCTTTGTTTACAAAAACGTTTAATTTTGATAACTAGTGCAGATAAACTTACGATACAAATTAGGGAAGAGAGGATTTTTACTTGCTTCGCAACTAGCTTCAATATGAATCTACCAGCTTCGCTCTCAAAATTTTGTATGGCGAAGCAGGTTGATTCGCTTATGATTGGGGTGTGAATCAAGAATAGAGAGCGAAGCAGGTGCCGTGGAAACACCATATTACAGATTACATTGACTAAAACAAAATTTGTAAAAGAAAACTTTTTGTGTTTGAACACCAAAGAAAGTTTAAAAGAAAATTAAAAAAACTTTGTCAAAGTAAAATTTGCCTGTCTGAAAGCGGTCTAACTTTACGGTTTTATCACAAACTAAGACCCCTTTCAGACAGGCAAATTTTACTTTGCAAAGTTTTGATTTTATGTGAGAGCGAGGGAGAAAGCATGATTGAGAGTACAGACTTTGATATACTCGCAAAGTTGCTTTGTTTTTCTTTCGTCGCTTATACACAGTTGTACTTATACACAGATTACATTACAGATTACATTGACTAAAACAAAATTTGTAAAAGAAAACTTTTTGTGTTTGAACACCAAAGAAAGTTTAAAAGAAAATTAAAAAAACTTTGTCAAAGTAAAATTTGCCTGTCTGAAAGGGGTCTAAGCAGACATGAAGAAACTGGCACATAGAAAAAATTAAATCAAGTTTTCTCTACGTTCTCAAGAAAGAGACAAGTATAGTGTGTTGTTTTGTAAGAAAATGGGAAAATAAACAAAACAAAAACTTGAAGCACAACAATGATTAAACAATTTTTCTAGCAAAAAGTAATTTTAATTCTTAAATTTGTATTAATAAATGATGTGATAATCTAATTTAAATTGGTTTCATGAGAGAAATAAAAAATATAAAAGTAAAAATATCATGAAACATGCAGTGTTTTATGAACGCAAAAATGGTGCACTGTGACGGAATTACATTGTGTGTTAACAAACAATATAAAAGAAATATTAGAAAAAAGCTTGTCTGGTGAAATGTTCTTAAATATTGCCCAGGGCACAATTTGTCTGTTCTTGTCGCTGTTAGATTGGCTGATCTTAAGACCTTTGACTTGGACCTTTTAAATAAGGAACCATCGGCCAAAGAAATTCTCATCAATAGTAATTCATATTATGAAAATACTGGCGCTCGCCGTTTCAACGGAACTGTAATGGGATTTGTGACACCAGTAGGTAGTTTGGGAAATAAAAATTTTCAACTATTGATTTTTTGTTAAATTTTTCAGTGGAATTCTCATGGTTATGTAGTAGCAAAAACATTTGGCAATAAGTTTGATTTTATATCGTAAAACAATATGATAACTTTAAAGTAAATGGCCTCCACGATATTGATGCTAGATGAATGAAAGAGGTAAAAACCAATGGAAGCAATGACCAGAGATCTATTCAATGTAAGTTTTTGAGTTATATTGATTTAGCCATCTATTAAAGTAATATAATTTCAGTTCTTCCTCGATTTTTATTTGAACACTTCAGCGACAATGACTTTATTCTTTTACTATCGCCTGAACAAGAAATTACGAAACATCACAAATTCGACGGAATTGTGTTCGAATACTGGCTTCAGCTTGGCGGTCGAGTTGCCAATAAATTCTTACAAAAAGTAAGGCCTTAGCTAAAGATAATTTGAAATTATTTTGGTTATTCCACCTTATCGTCCTCAATTATTAAATATGTTCAATGAATATCATATGGATAAATTATATAAGAATGTCTATGCCTTCTCATTAATGATGTACGATTATTCAACGATTAAGCGTCCTGGCGCAAATGCTCTTCTTCATGGGATTAAACAATCTATTGAGCATATAGCTCCCGATAATACAAATGATGTGATAGAAAAACGTCAAAAGATTCGTATGGATCTAAACATGTATGGCAATGACTATACACCTAATGGCGGCGGGCCAATTGTTGCTACTCAATATTTAGATCTCCTTCGCCATGTTAAAAAACGTTTATCATATAATGAAATGTCGTGGAGAACTATTTCGAAATAAGGTAATATTTTTTTTGTAGTTAATTATTGCTTATTTAAGTTTATTTTTTTACAGGACAAATACTGGTCGCCATTATGTTTTTTATCCAACACTTTACTCCTTAAATCAGCGTATTAAACTAGCACTAGAGATGAATGTAGGTTTATCAATATGGAAACTTGGGGAGGGATTAGGCTACTTTTATGACCTTTTTTAACATTGATTATTATGTATTTAGAGTTGCTCGTAATAAAAAAATTTTTTGCATTTGTATAACATAACAGCAGTAAAAATGTCTTCATTAAGCGATTACAATAAAAAGATTTAATTTAACAATTTAGTCAATATTTTTATTTAATGTATTTTTATAAAAATTATAAAGAATAAATGTAAATATACAGCGACTTTTTGCAACCTGGCAACGTTCCTTCTATGGATCTAAAATTAAAAAAAGAAACATGATTTAATGCTTAAATAAAGATAAAATGAAAAGCTAAAAAGATGCATTACTGCAATCTAAGATTTTTTTTCGACCTTATCTGGTCTAGATCCATCATGTTCTGTTTGTAACAGTACCACCTCAAGTAGGATGTGGTTCTTCACCACGCATGATGGTCTTGGGCAAGGAGAAGCTTTTATTTGCGCTACACTTTCCCCTGGATTATCGCAATTAATATTTAATTTATATTTTACGATTTTAAATCCTTGGTACCAAATGTTTAAGGTCACATCTACAACCAAAGAACTGAAAACATATTTCATAAATACAAAAATTGATTATTATAAATTGTAAAACATATCAGCAAAAAAATAGCAAAACAATTCAACAAAAAAATTAGGAATTTAGCAATAACAAAATAAAATAACAATTCACCAATAATTCATTAAATTCACAAATAATTCATTAATTAAACAATGGGATTATAAAAATTATTCATTTTTATAACCACCCATTTATTTTTTATTCCATTTCTTATAATTATTCAATAATTCAGTCACCATCCCAAAGAATATTAATCTCTTAGGACACACACACACACGCACATACACACATTCACATAATTTAAATATTTAGCTTACCTTTTAGAATCCATTGGAAATTTATGGATCTTTTCTCCAGGCGGGCATCCTTTAATGCATCGGTGACTCCTAAAATTTAAAAGAAAGTGTTAATATTAATAACCTCATTAATTAACATTTTTGCAGGTTGCATACTTACATGTTATTTGCCAATAATTTATAAACAGCACAAACCACACACTATACAATTAACAGTCTTATCTAAACACAAACTATACAATATAACAGACTGCGCCTATAAATAAATTAATAAATATTTAATTATTTTTCAAAAATTTTGTAAAGTTTACAAAAAACCTACCCTTATTTGTTCACGTAAAAATTGTTTAAGAGTCTAAACACAATACTGCGATATTTTATTACGGTGCGTTTTTTCATACGATTTTGTAGTAAAAAAATTTTCTATGACCGCAGTGCGGTATAAAATTAGAGTCTAAACACAATACTGCGATATTTTATTGCGGTGCGTTTTTTCATACGATTTTGAAGTAAAAAACCGCAGTGCGGTGCGGCATAAAATTAAAATCTATTTTATTTCATTGCGGTTTTTTTTATTCTCTCAATTTTGTACACTCTTTCTCTTTCTGATGTTGCCATAGTTTTTCATTAATTGGCGGTGTTCACAACATTATTGTAAACAAAACACATGTGATTTTGAAGTTTATATTAATTGTTGTGGGATCAATAAAAAAGGTGCAAAAAGCATAAAAGCAAAAATGGACATCAACGAAAAAATTATTGAAGAAGTGAGGAAGCACGAGTGTCTTTATAATTTGCAGTCCTCAAATTATAAAAACACGCAGTTAAAAGAAGATTTGTGGTGCAAAATTGGCAATGATGTCGGCGTGCCAGGTAAGTGAATTTCTTTTAGTTATCTGCGGTTGTTGTCAGACTTTATTTAATTACAGCTACGGAAGTCAAGAAAAAGTTCCGCAATTTACGGGACACTTACAAAAAGTGGAAGCAGAAAGAGAATTTGCCCTCAGGAAGTGCAGCGTTCTTGCGAAAACCGTATAGGTACGCGGAAGCCTTGAAGTTTTTAGAGGAAGTTCCATCGGCACGCAAGTAAGTTGAAGCAGATTTTTTGCGCTAGAAACACATAATCAAAACAAAACTTGTGACTCCAAGTTATGCGAAAAAGAGATAGTAGTTTGTGGTATATATAGTGCGTTGTGTCGCGTCTGTGTTAGTTTGTGGGTTTTATGCTGTTGGAATATTATAAAGCATATGTTTAAAGCCGATGTCAGAATCACAGCTGTCTATCATCGTTTGCAAGGGAAAGACATGTTATCACTTAAGATGAATGTCAGAGTAAAATAAATATACACAAAAAGAAAAATCTTGCTGTTTGATGTACTGGTACTATTGGAAGTGGTTACTTGCTATAACTCGCTTTTTCCCTTTCATTTCCTTTTTTTTCATGCCTTTTAACATTGGATATGTATTTATTACTTACAATACCTAAGAAAATACATTTTAAAAACGTTGTTTTTATATTGAGGAGAAGATAACAAACTTATTAGCAAACTTTTTTTCGTTTTGGTAAACTTTTTTCAGAGTTGCATGAAAGGTTCGCGTACAACAACATGCTTTCATGTATTAATTACACTAACAAAAAGTAAACAAATAATGACAAAAATATACCATTTTTAAAATTGATTTTAAATAATTAACTTAAATTCTATTTTAAATAAAAAATATGAATTGAAAAGCCGGTATATTGTAGAATCAGATTTTTTAGTTGTCATTTTTATTAGTTAAGAAACAATGGCACTGCACGTTAAACATGTTGGAGTTGGCTTAAACATTTATGATTTCAGTTTTCCATCAATACCTCGATAACCATTACGCGTGTACGAATAACACTATATACGATTGATTGTGATATACCCTATTTCTAAAAAGACTTTACGGAAAAAGTTATACGGCAGCAAACTTTTAAAATTGTTAAAAAATCGTCAAATTTTTTTGGTTTTTCATTAACTCAAAAACCAGTCCGCGTGCACATACGTGCACGCCAAGCCCACTTTTTCGTTCCTTCATTTTTGCCACTTCCCTTGCATACTGGCCTCGTAAATATGTTATCTTGTTCTAAAAATATTATGTTATGCCAATGTTCGGAATAGAAAAAATTTTACTTACCTTCACTTCATTAGGCCCAATTGTGGTAAAAGGTATTTCTCGGATTATATAAGCATTCGTGTTTCTGCCATAAACTGATCAATTCCACAACGGCTTCTTTTGACCAATCACACTAATATTAATAATTTTGCACTTGCTTTTAATTAAGCTGAACTTTTTTATTTATTTACCTTACCACAGCTGATGCTAACAAAGCTGACAACTTGCTTTCCACATTTTTTGGAGATTTAATAAAGCTGAAAGTAAAGAAAGAACAAGTTGCACCACTTGAAGACAGATGCTTTGTCATATAAAAATAGAACACGCTCTAAATGAAAATTTGTCATATGACTTTACACATGTATTAAACATAAGAAAATTTTAAAACCGTTTACACGATACATATTGTATTTTGCAATGGGAAGTCTGACAAGTCATATGTAAAAACACGTCATGTAAAGGCACCTTTATGCTACTACTTAGTACTTAAGAATACCTGTCATAAATTCACCTTATTAAGTTTATGGAGTGTGGCAGCCTTACATGTATAACTCAGCTGATGTATTAAACAAATTTGACACAGTAAAGACACGACTACAAACTACAAAATCCGACAACTACATTCGCCGCCGTGAACGTAGACAATTAATTATTTTGGGCATATCGTATTGTTTAAAGAACACAAAAAAATGCCGTACACAACGATTGTTAGCTGATGAACACAAACAGTAAAATAACGTACTGATTTTTTTAGCTTACTTTAGTGAACTTTCTATGTATGCATACTCATCTTTAACAGTTTATGTGAGGAACTTTTAGTAGTTGCGTTGTGTTCTTTAAAGTATGCAGTAATAAAACCAACGTAAGCACTGAAAAGCACGCTAGGGAACTACACAAATCTAAATACTTACTTTTTCGTCTAGAAATAAATGCAAAATTTACAATTACAATAAAATTTAAAAATTAAGCTTAGAAATCCCTCTGCTTAAACAATTCTCATATATAAAAGAAAAAACTTGCCACTTGTTGTTTAAAAAAAAAAAAAAATTTTTCTTTCGAAGAAATTTTACATCAATACAAATTTAGTCTTATTATAATTATTTTATAAATCGGTTATTAAACATTTTGTGATTTGCTTGTCTTTCTTTTCAATGTATAACTTTATTTGATAATAGTTGATGTAACCTACGGAAATAGAAATAAATTTAAGTTAGCGGCAGCTACTACGGCGTTCGTGTAGCCAAAACATTTGTTTCCATTGACATATTGCAGTCGGTAGCGCGCTGTGTCGAATGTGTTTAAGAAATGTTTGTTGACAACTTTTTCGTGGTGAGAAAGCTGTTGTGATAATTTCTTTAAAATATAGTTTTATGATTAAAATGGAATATAAATTAATTGAGTTTATTAAAAAGAACCCAGTACTATATGAAAAACAATATCGAACAATAAAGTTTTTAGATGAAAAGAAAGCCAAATGGCAGGAAATCGGTAGAATTTTACGCAAGGATCGTAAGTGTTGTGATGTTATTGCTTTGTTTAGCTTTCGAAATTTGTATTTTTATAGCAACTGCGGTTCGTCTGAAATGGAAACATTTACGGGACACATATTTGCGTTCCTACAAACAGAAAATGAAAAAAGGAGACGATGGTGATGTGTTAAGCAGTAGAACCTGGCAATATTACAATGCAATGTCATTTTTAAACCATCAATTTGACGAGTAAGAATCATATGAAATATTTTTGACCAAAATCTATTTTAGCGAAAGTAGAGAATTGAAAAATGTTATTGGACTTAATGCCAAGGTATTCAAGGGTAGCCATTGACTTTATCGTTGAAACTATACTAAACATTTCTAAATATGTAAATCAAGTGAATATCTGTTTTGTTTCTATGAACTCATTATTAGAAATTGAATGCCGATAGAACAAAGACCTACAGCTCAATGACAATCCCAAGACGAATTGCTTTCGATACTATATAAAAAGACGACATATTTGTATAATTTATTAAAAGCATCTGTCAAATTGGTATAAAGAAAATAAAAATTTATCTGGCATTTTCACGAGTACTTTAATCGAAAATAATAGATGGGCAAATTTGAGGATAGGAATAAATTTGTCTATCAAATAATTAAATGCCAAGAATTGAACTGAATTCTTTAAAATTTGCGAAAGTTGGGAAATTTTAAGCATGGAAAGTTTTATTATTGAGCAATGAATTTCAATTGTGAAATTTTACTCTCAGAATGGTATAAATTTCACTGTAACACTCGGTAAAAATCGAGCAGCTTTTCCTTGTAATCATAGTCCTGAGACCACTGTGCGCAATTTAATTGATATTAGCGATGGCAGCATAGCCGCTAAACAGCAAAGTGCTGAGAATGAGCCTGGAAAATTAATGTGGACGTTCGCAATAATAAGGCGCACTAGAGTTACTTTGCCCAGCATTTTCTATAAAGATTTTCATCTTTACGCTTATAAAGTTCAACCCGTTCAAGAATTTAAGCATTAACGTTTGTAAATTGGGTGTTTTAAAAACTGTCGTTCAGGCATTTTTCAACAAAATTATTTTTAGTGATCAGGAGGGTTAACTTCAATCAGGGGGTTATGTAAACAAATGAAATTGTCGCCTACGGGGCTCAAAAATATCACAAACAGTTTTCAAAAAACCATTGCATCCAAAAAAGGTTATCTTCGATACGTATTTATTCGAAAATTAGTAACTTAACTCCGTCGCTATAAATTCTCTGCACTATCAAACCATGATAACCAATTTTTATGGCCACAACTGGCCAATGTTGACATCAGTGACTTTTGGTTTCAGCAAGACAACGCAACAAGCCACTCAGCTACTAAAACATTTGCAGTTATTGCATGAAAAATTTCCAATTGGCCACCTAGTTCTTGTGATTTAACGCCGCTGTATTATTTTCACTGGTGTCATTTAAAACACTGGGTTTATGTGAACAACCCATAAATAACTGACGCTATGAAAGTTTAAATTAGGCGCTACATTGATTAGATAAGCGAAACTTATTGCAAAATGTACTTCAAAGTTCTGTAAAAAAGAGCGAACGGCTGTTGCCGTGGTAAAGATGAACATTTGCTCGACTTCATATTCCATTCTTAATTCCCATGTTTTTATTTTATATTGATATCAATAAAACAGGTTTTTTGTTTTTTTCTAAACGTAAATTTGCCCATCCCTTCGTAACTGACTGCTTCTGCATATTTCGCGCTATTTTTTGCTTTAATTTACTTTAAACCATTAATGAACATATTTTTTTTAAATTCTTGCAGTAATCCCATGTTTAAAACAGAAGAAAATTACGACGATGAACCTGAACCTGCGAATAATAGTTTAAATCACACAGACTCGGACCCTCATCAACTTGATGTTTCCATGTACCATGAACAAGAAGTATCAAATGAAGCGGATTTTGAAATCGAAAATTTCGATTTAAACGATTATGTTAAGAAAATAGATAATCCCAACAGCGCTAATATTAACACAACAAATCCTAACAGTACGCCAGCAAGCAGCAATGGTATACATGTGAACAGTTATCGTCCAGATAATGAACAATGTAGAAAGAAAAAATACGATAAGGAGGCTTTAATACAAGAGGCATGTCAAGAAATGACAAGCTTATTACAAAATGCAAAAAAACATTTTACCCCACCTTCCTCAAATCAAGTATTTTTTAACAGTTTAGCTCTACAAGTTGAGGAAGCGAATTTACCTGCTTTAACACAAATGCGTCTGCAGCAAAGGATTCTGGAACTGGTTACACTCGAAATTATTAATCATCAGCAGAATAATGATTTGCAACAAATGTAACAAAACACTTTTATTTAAGCTTTTCGTCGTACAATTAGTTTTTCTTTTTTTTTTATTGATTAACAAGTTTATTATACAAATAATCTTTTAATAAATCTCGGTGAGCAAATGCTTGCTCTCTGGCATTACTATTATAATTCATTTTCGAATGTGTTATTTCAAAATCTTGTTGGCGCCACAAACCCGGTATAAATTCCATAGTTGTTTCGTCATAATGATCTACAAATTTCTTATGAAAATAGGCAGCGTCATGTTGCATGGCAAAATTGTGCAAAATCATGGTAGCCTTAACAATATGTTCAACACCGATTTCCATGCGACAGGTAAATTTGTTTTGTAACACTTTCCATTTCCAAATCCACAGACCTAATGTGTTTTCTAATATTGTCGAGCCTACCTTTAAATATTCATTTATATTGTGTTTTTCTGGCGTTAACACTTTTCCGGGATATGGTTTAATGACATTATCAATTAGAGGAAAATTTGACGGTGTTACAAAATAAGGAGCCAACATTAAACCAGTATCTGGCATGATCATATCATTGGGCATGGGAAGTTTTTTATCTATTAGGCTTTTTACAAAGTTTTCTTTTTCTTTTAAACCTTTCGGCAGGGCCACATCTGCATGTGTGAAAAGGTATCTGGCACTGCAGGCTGTCATTACAATAATGGGTGAAAAACATTTCTTGTCATGTTGCAGTTCAATCGCATCAATACAACCAATGCAATTTGGCAATCCCAGATCTTTTTCGAATTCTTCTGCCAAACTAAAGTAGTCATCAGCGGTAGGAGATTTAAGATAAGAAGGTCCCAATTCTTCGCATATAACTTGACAAGTATCTAGAATTATTTCTCTTACTGTGGATTTACCCATTCGAAAAGCTAAAGATAATAAAGTTTTGGCGGAATCGTGGGCCAAATAGCTGAAATAGAAAACATAAAATGAAAATAATAGTAAAATCCCAATAAAATAACTATTAAAAACGATCAAGTCATTTAAAAATGTGTAAGAGACTAGATTTAAATTACTATTACTGTTATCGCCATCTTTAATAGAGGGTATTTGAGGCCTTTGCTACCAAATGTCGATTCATACTGATAACTGCCGGCGGCAATACGCATTCGTTCTTATGATGCATATATGTATAGTACTCCTAAAATACTTACATTAAAGTCAACATAAGCCTGCATTCCGGTGATATTGGTTTTCTCAGTGAATATTTACACAATTTCTTTTTTAAAATTCGTATTAAATATTGATATGTCGTTACATTTATACATGTAAATTTGCGAAATTCTCGACTATTATGCTGTTTAATTAAATCCAATAGATTATTATAAAGACTATATAATTCGCGTTCATTCTGGCGAAACTCTTCACGCGTCCATAGAGAACGATTACAATTTGGCACAACAGTATCGACGAAATTCACAAAGGCCAAATAAAATTTAAAGATTTCCATAAATTTTTCAACATAATCATAGTTCATTAAAAGCATGTTAATTTAATTTTTCGATATCTACGGCTATTTAATAAAATTCTATTTTATAAGCACAGACGTCTTTTACAACTGCAGCTGTCAATGTGTTTTAGCTATAAATTCACCAAGTTGCCACTCTAATAAAAATTTAAAATATAATAAAAAACGCCCAATTTAAAAAAAATTATTATAATTACAGATCGAATCCTTTGGAAAGCGGTGGACTCTCGTTATATCCGACAAGTCCATTACATACTTGGGACTCCTAAATAATAAGACAAAATGTTTTGTAAAAGAACATAAATTTTTTTATTGAATAAGAATGACAAACTTAGATTTTTCAACCCTCTCCTTATCGCTTTTTTGGCTTTCTCACAAAAACTAGGAATTTATGGCCGTTAACTTAAATTTGCTAAATCTTTGCAACAATTTGCATACAATTGTTAAATAAAAATTTAAACATAACCATAATCAGAAGGTACATGTACAAGCAAGATTAGTTTTTCATATACGCCAAAAAAGCCATCATATTATTTAAATTAAAGTTAAAAATTTATTTAAACTAAATAAAAGAAAAAAGAAATATATTTCAACAATAACGGGTGCAAAACCAAAACTATATGGATGTACATTATATGGCTTCATAGACCCAAAAAGGGATCATTGTATTTGCTTATGTAAAAAATTAAAAGTTTACGAGGAAAAATTAAAGAAACCCTTATAAATATTAAATAACATTTCCAACATATTCAACAAAAAGTATTTATTAGATTTTTTCTGGAGTGTGCAAGCTGATGGTAAATATTTTTTCATTTTGATATTTTCCTTACAACTCGTTTTATCAAAATAGAACTCTCTCTAATTTTAAAAAATTGTTTTTTGCTGCAACTACCTGCCTCCATCGAGTGCTTTTCTCTTTCATAATATCCACAAGATTTTTGAGTCTATAAAAGATTAAAACTTCTTTCAATATAAATTGTTTTAGCCGATAAAAAATTTACACAAAACTCTTACAATACAACAAACCATATATTTTGCGCAAATTTAAATTTATAAAGAAATTATTAAAAATTCATGATTTTTTAATACACGTGCCAAGGTTTTCAGATAATTATGAAATATTATATGAAAGCAAATATTTGTGCGAACTGCCAACATTTTTGTTGCTCTGGCGATGTTCTTTCTCATATTATATGAAAGTATACCAAATGTAGACACTATGTGACTAAACAGCTGCGTGTTGACATTTATTGTGTTGTTGCTTTGTTTTATTAACGACCCCTGCATACAATTTTGCGAAGAACTATATTTTTAGCACAAAATTCACAAATCAGAAATCTATTAAAGTCTATAGCATAAATAAATAAAAAACAAATTTTATAAATTAAAAGAGAAAAAAGAACTAAAAATGTGTACAACCACAGCCGGTTAGTAAAGCAAAAATGTTTAATATTTTTTTTAAATTTATGTTGATCTTTTTTAAAGTTTTCTAATAAATTTAGTTCATTATTGGCTGTAAAATATTAAATTAAAAATTAATATTTGTTTTAGGGCAATGGGTGAAATTTTTCAACGCTTCTGGCATACCCTCGCCGGCTGCAGCCAGTTATGCTCACATTTTTGTAGAAAATCGTATACAGGTTGACATGTTAATGGACCTGAATAAGGAATATTTAAGGGAAATGGGCATAACATTAATGGGCGATATTATCGCCATACTTAGGTAATTGAAGTTATTCATTTTAAACTCAAAACTAACAAAGTATCTTTAGGCATGCAAAAAGTGTGAGTGATCAAACGGCGCGAGAAAAAGTCTTAAGCTCGGAATCCCAGGTACCCATAGCAGCTGTGCCAGCAAATCCTATAACACCATTAGAAAAAAATAAAATTCGTCTTAAATGTAAGTGCCTTTCTTTATGCTTTTAACTATAAACAGTCTTAAGTCAGTTGTATATACAATGTTTTAATTTGTTAATAATAGCAACTGTAGCATCATCGAGTTCAGCTGTAGTTGTTCCTCCCTTAACAGCCGTTAAACCACGCCGTGTCTTGCCAGAACATGAGGGTAAATATAAAATCAAATTACCTTCCGGGACTACTGAAAGAAGTAAACAAATTTTGGCCAAACAGGCCTTGTGTAAGTTTGGTTTTTAATTTTTTTGTTTAATAAATAGTTCCCTTACTATAGAACTCTAATCTTTTACAGTATATTCTGATAGAGAGGCAGCTAAGGAAAAATCTGACATTTTTCAAAGATTAGCTAAAAATTCTAAGGATACCATTGAACTTGAAGATGAAAATGAATCGTCTTCTGAAGGTTCTGATAATGTTAGAATGAAAATAACGGGTGTGGGTAGCAAAACTATACAAACATCTGCCTCTATCTTTTCTAGACTTGGCGGGAAGTCTAGCGAAGACACAATAACAAAACAGTTAAAGCCTATATTAAAAAATACAGCCAAAAATGTAAGTAAAAAAGTTTATTAAAATGTTTTATATTTATTTTTTATACTTATACTGGTTAAAGAACACAAACTCGTAAATTTTTTTTACAAACACTAAAAACACTAACGTACACTATTTAGAGTTGGGTGTGTTATCGTAGTGTTTGTGCCCATCAAAACTAATCTAATTCTTTCTAATCCAAAAATTTAATATAATTTGTTTTAAAATAAAATCACTAAACAAATTGATTATTGGTGATAAATTTAATTGGGAAACCTTAACTGCATTTCAGATAAGCGAAAGCTTCTTATAATATCGGGTGTTTTTTTATAGAGGTATGTCAGCTGTCAAATCTTTTATGTTTAGTTTGCTTTGACTTTTTCGATCATTAACTGAATAGCCATGATGTGCAGGAGCTGTGATTTCAGGTTACGGCGCTTTTGCCTATATGTGTCGAAAATTTGATCTCCAAATTAGATTGCGTCCGGACTAGTCGTGACGGTTATATGATAGAAGTCATATTAAAATTTCTTTTTATTTCTTATACGCAATCTATCCTTTTACAATAAGGAAATTTGATAATCTAGCACATGTACACTGCTCAGTTTTATGGTTTCACCACCGTCATATTGCCAGTAGATTTGTGTGGTCCCTTAAACTTTAAAGATAGTTTTCGCTAATCCTTGATATTTCTTCAATAATTTTTTACATATTGAGATCGTTTTGAATTTTATGGCGCATTACTGATTAGTTTTAAAATTTTGAACTAGTGTTATTCTAGGATATCTACTTGATCTAGCCCAAAGTTGAATATCATATGACAAAATCGGTTTCACAGGGACATTTATAGATTCTTGTTTTTTGTTTAAGTTGAGTTCTGATTTTGATTGTAAGAGCCAGTACAATTTAGGAGTTCTTAAATCATTAAATTATTTTCTTTTAGCTTTTATGTGTGGTTTCCATGTAAGTCGCCTATTCAATGTCTTTCCCACACATTTAACAGTATATATTTTGTTTTAGGATTTCTTTGCCGTTTATATTCTAATTTTTTAGCTATTTTTAACACAACAACTTCTGTGTCGTGTGCATACCTGACTATTGCGACGTCATTAGTGCAAGGCATAGCTGCTTTCAAAGTTGTGTACAAAATAAACCCCCAAATGCGATACAGTGAAGCCTCTCATAATCCGACACTCATCGTTGCGGTATTTTTCTCCGGTTATGAGAGGTGTGTGCTTCTAAGAGGTACAGATTTATTATTTCAAATATTTTATTTCATAATATTTCATTTTATTAAAGCAATGCTAGGTTAGTCTATAGTGCTTGAACAAATTTATGCAGATTGGTGTCCGTTAGGAGACGTTTCGCTGTATTTAAATAATTGTCAGAAGATTTTTTTCGAATAAAGTAAATTTCGTTTTATGTCCTTAAAAAATTCATTTTATTTTATTCCATTTTAAATTGTATACCTCTATAAAAGCACCCTTAATTTAAAATTGGTTTTTTTTTGGGGTGGAGTAATTATTTTATATTAGTTCACTTTTCAGCCTGCCAATAACCTACATTCTATTCTAAAATAAATCAAAATTTAATCTAAAAAATTTTCTTCCCTCCTTAGCGTCTGTCAACTATTGTAAAAGCTAAAACTATAGCGCCCACAGTTGTTAAGCCTATTAAGCAAAAAGTTATATTGGTAAAAAAAGTTCCCTTAAAAAAAGACAGTGATGAAAGCGAAAGTATGGGCCTATCAGATGATGATATACCTGATGAAATAGACATTTCAGGGGGTAATGAAAAATTTGTAAAATTTGCCTCAACAGCTGAAGTGAGAGAAATTGCACCGCGTAGAAGACATAGATCACTAACAAGGAAATATCTTAAGGCTAGGCAGGATTTTTTAAAAGAAGGAAATGTTAAAGCTCGATTGGGTACAAGTAAGTATAAACAGTAGTGTGCAGAACTAAAGCAACAAACTGCATACCAAACTACATTTTTTAACTACTTGTGATTAGTGTTATTTTATATGAGATAAAATCGTTGCTATATTTTATTAACTACTTAATCAGTGTATTTAGCAAACACGATTTTTTTCAAAATAAGACAGATTGTTTAGCAACAAAAAATAAAAAACAATTTTCATTGGCCTTCAAAACGAATTATGGTGATTTCCATAGAAAAAATACCATTCTAATAACGAAACTTATTCGAAATAATTTACAAAGCAATAAGAGAATTATTAAATTGGTTTTGTGTCATAATTAAACAATGTAAACGGTGCTATTGAATGGCAAGGAACAAGTACAATCTTAAATTTAAAAAAGTGAATTATAGCCGGTTATATAAAAGAACACATACAACTTTTAATTGCGAAAAAAAGTAATAATCATAATAAATAATAATAATAATAATAATGGAACAAAAGATATATTACAGTACAGAAAGACAAAAATACGTTTTAGGCTTGTGATAATTAAGTCATTTATTAAATATTGCATTAATATTAGGTAGTAAAAAACTTTTTTTTTTCTTCTCAATAGTTATTTATTGTATCTTCACGAAAAGAAATAACAATAAGTATTAAAATCTTAAATTCTAAAAAAAGTTAGATTAGTCCTGACCATGTCAGGCCTAACGTTTTGGGTAAAAAAAAAAAATTGTCATAAAAAAAACAAAGCAAATATTTCTAAGATGTATCGCCTGTAGCATTGAGGATTAAAGTTGCGGTATCCCTCTTTTTTAATCGGCTATGTCCACTGTAATCCAAGATATTGCGAGCAAGGGGGTTAGGATGGTCTTCAAGCTTCATCAAGTATTTGCCTGCGTATTTGATGATTTCTGTAGTCACCAGCGGTATGTCTAAATCACAAGCGGAAGTTATTAACCGTAAAATTTTATTCTGTCTACGTTGGATTCTATCCACGTTTGAAGCTGAGGCAGTGCCCCAAAGTTGGATTCCGTAAGACCATATCGGTTTTAAAATAGTCTTGTAAATTAGAAGCTTACAATCTAGGCTAAGTTTTGAGTTCCTGCCAATTAGCCAATGTAGTTGTGTTAGTTTAAGTTTCATTTGTGTTAGCTTAGAGTCAATATGATGTTTCCATGTAAGGCGACGGACAAGATGTATACCAAGATATCTCACATAAGTATGGTGAGGAACAATGTTATTATTGATTCGAACGGGTGAACAATTATCTCTTCGCAGGGTGAAGGTCACATGAATGCACTTTTGAACGTTCACTTTAATTCTCCATAATTTTAACCACAACTCTAACTGAGTTATATATTGCTGAAGATTTATGGATGCTTGATGGGAGTTTTCATGCGAACTTAGACACGCTGTATCATCAGCAAACGTAGAAGTGTGGACAGTTTCACTTACAGGCATATCGCAGGTATATATCAAGTATAAAACTGGTCCAAGAATGCTACCTTGTGGTACGCCTGAGGAAATTGGTTTGGATACACTAACGAAGTCTCCTTCAACAACAGAAAAATTTCGTCCAATTATGTAGCTTTTTAATAGGTTGCTTATATTACAAGGCAAGATTTTATATATTTTAGTTCACAGTATGAAATTGAATTGAATTTATTTTAGTTATTTATATTTAAAAAAAAACAACAACAACAACAACAAAAAAATAACTAAAAATTAATGTCAAACATAAAATGGAACAAACATATTTTTTTTTCCTCAAAATTTCAAACTAAACAAAATTTAATACTTTGTAGGCAAATTTTTCTGCTTTTTTACACTTTCTAAGCGGTTTGGCATTGATTTAACCAACCTTTCGCAATAAGACGGTTCTATTTGTGGCCATTCCCTGATTAGAGCAGCTTTTAGTTGTTCGCGATTGAAAATGGTGTATTCTTTTTAGTTTTTCCTCAAGATAACTACACAAATGCTCAATAACGTTTAAGTCAGGAGATTGTGGTGGGGTTTCCAACACCGTGAGGGCAATTATACAAAAGCCATGACCTAACGTTATAAGCTTTATGATTAGGATCGTTACCCTGGTAAAAGTAAAGGATGTCTTTTATACATAACTTTTCGACACTTTCGTTTAAATTGGTCTTCAGTTTATCTAAATACACTGTTGGATTCATAATTTCATCTATGATATGTATGATATCCCGATCCTGCGACCGATACAGCACCCCATACCGTACTTTACTGTGAATTGCAAGTTATTCTTTTGTAGCTCTTGATTTACTTTTCTCCATACATAGGAACATCCGTCTGACCTGAAAACATTATATTTACTAAAATAAAACCATTATATTACATTTTATATAAAAAGTACATGTTCTTCCAGAAAATAAAATTCATGTGGCGATATTTTTTGGCGAACTTCACACGCTTCTTTTGATTGCAACTGCTTACATAAGGTTTTTTTCTGGCTACTCGGCTATTAAAAAACCCTTCTTTCGGAGAACAATGCAAATTGTTTCTGGGTTAGCAATTTTCCCCAATATATTTTTGAGCTTCTGCCGCCAACTTTGCTGCACTTAAATGCGGATTTTTCTTGATTTGCCTGCTTAACCACAGCTCATCTTAATTAGAAAATATTTTAGTTTTACTGGATTTGGATTTATTTTCGAAACAATTTGTATTTTCGTAACTTTTTATAATGTTAAAAACAGTTATTGGAGCACGATTTACCATTTAAGCGATATCGCGAACAGTTTTTCCTTCATTAGATAATCACTTCAATTAGTTCTCTAAGCTCTGGAGTTTAGTTACCACGTGGCGCCATTTTAAAACAATTAAAAAAAAATTGCTTTGAATGTTTGTAAAGTTAACGGCATTTTAAATAGTACACAATTTTTAGTATTTTAATCTATATAAAGAACAATTTGGAAGTAAAACAACAGGTGTTGCATTATTACTTTGAGGTATTTTTCGAAATGCTGTCAACTTTTATGTAAGTGTGCAAAATTAATGCAGCAAAAACTAAAAATTTTAAAGTATTTTTGTTAATTAGTCTTTAATTTAATTAAAGTGATCAAATATTGTATGATTTGCTCATTAAAACTTGAATCACAAATAAGCTTGATAGCTAAGAAAAATTTTTGTTCCATTATAACTTTCACCCTCTATATTTAAATTTAATTACGCAATACAATTATGCCAGTTAAATAAGAAAAACGTAAAAAGATATTCATCTTCACGTTTATAAAGTTCAGCTCGTTTAAGAAATTAATCTGTGCAACCATTGTTTGCGTAGAACGATTGTGAATTGACTGTTTGAAAAACTGAAGCTGAAAATAACAGTTTTTTTATCTATAAAATCGCCGTTTGTGATGAGGCGGCTCACTATGAATAAGGCGGTTATGCAAGTAAATAAAATTGTCGCCTAGAGGATTTAGAAAATACACAAAAAGTTCTTGAAAAAGCATTAAATCTGAAGAAAGTGACCGTAAGATGCGGTTTGTGGCCAGGGGTTATCATCTGCCCGTATTTTTCTCGACAATCGCCATCATCATGCTACCAAACCATAATAAAAAGTTTTGTTTTGTGGCCACAATTTGCTAACGTTGATATCAGTGACAGTTAGTTGTACCAAAAGGGCGTCACACGCCACCTAGCCACTCAAACAATATACGGTTCTTGCATGAAAAATTTCCCAGTCGCGTTATAACTTGATCCGGCGATATCAATTGCTGGCTTAGTTCTTATAACTTAAAGTCGCTGAAACAACCCAACAACTGATGCTCTGAAAAATGAAATTCAGCGCTGCATGAGAAGCGAAAACTTATCGCTAAATGTGCCAAATGCTTCAAAATTTTGTAAAAAGAACGGACGTTTCCCGACGTGCTAAAGGTAAATATTTGGCCGACATTATATTCCATTAATTATTCACATGGGTATCAATAAAACTTTGTAACCTTAAATTTTTCCACCCTTTATAATTTGGTTAGTCAAAGTAAATACAATATAATATAAAAATAATATTAAATAAATATGTATTAATCTTTTAAACAGTCTTTTTTAATTAAATTTAACAATATATTTTTATATATTTCCCGTTCCTCTGGGAAACTTCTTCAGGAAATTAAATTAATTTCATGAAGAAGCTTTCCAGAGGTAAGCGAAATATTGAAAAAATATATTGTTAAATTTAATTAAAAAAGACCGTTTAAAAGATTAATACATATTTATTTAATATAAATAAAAAAGAGGTCGAATTAAAATAATAATAGTATAAAAATAATATTTTTTTAATTAAAAATAAATTTTAAGTTTTACTCCTTCTTGTTGCTTTTATTCTGCACAGTACTAAATATTTATTAATATAAAAATAAATATTATTTATGTTGTTTTTCTTTTATTACTTTAGATTCTAAGCTGCATACCACAAAGAGATCTATTTGTCTTAAAGCCTCAGCTTCATTACCCACAACCTATAAAACAATATCAAAAATGAAAGCCGATGAAATTATAAATCGCAATGATTTATCTGTACATAAGCGTTTGGGTAAATCCACTTCTAACTCTGCTGTATCAACCATATCAGAACGTTTAGGTAGAGTTAATATCGACAAACCCTTCCATAAGAATTCAAAAGCTGGCTCAGTTTTTGATAGATTAGGTTATAATAGTTAAACATGTTTGCAACATCATTACAACAATTTTATTCGCTTTCAAAACCTACAAACCTTCAAACAACAAATTTTTGTTTAAAACTGTTTTTTTTTTGTTCTTTTTCTTGTATTTTTTTTTTAGTAGTTTTACTAATCTCCTCTCCTTTTAAGGTATTATTATGTTTAGTTTTTTTTTTTATTTTTCCAAATTAAACACTGTTTGAAAGTTGAGGAAAAAAATAGAAGGCAAATAAAAAAGATAACATGAGTAATTTAGCTGTAATCAAAAACAAAAAAAAAATCACATTTTCATTATTTTATTTTATTATAGATTTAAAAAAGAAATAATTTTTAATATTAATAAAATCATAAAATCTTAAAATCATGTGTAAATTCATGTACAGCAGTTAGTATCATTTTTAATTCTATGATTGTTATCATTCAATGTTTCGGAAGCTCAAGGTAGGAAATCTTTAGGCTCGTTTCTATATTTTTTCAGAAAGCCTTGCAAAAACCATCTCGCCAAAGTTTTGAAAACGATACCTTCTATAATGTGAATGTTTCCTACACCTAAAGCTGCCATTTAGCCTCATTCCATTACTGATAAGCCTCCTTACTTTACTGTTTTCTTAGTGTTTTTGTGCAAAAATTCTTTATTGTTTATTTCACACGTAGCGCCCGCCGGCCATCGGAACCAAACTTATTAAACTTGCTTTCATTCGTATAAAGAACATATAAGATCTTATCGTTTAAACCTTTTTCTATTAAACCTTGTTCGACTAAATCTTATTTTATTTATTCTTATTCGATTAAATCTTATTCGATTAAATCTTATTCGATTATTCTATTAAATAATCACCTTTATTCTGTTTGGCGACGGCAATACCAGACGACGTCTTTTTTTTATCGTTTGTTGTAAATCCGTATTCTCGTTGGCAATATTGCCATTTATCGATGACTGGCAAGACATGTTTGATATTGACGTTGACGTTGCCTTAAATTGTCGTTGATATTGCCGTTTGTGATTTTGGTGTCGTGCTGTGTTATAAACAAAAATTTAAAATGATTGAAAAAAAAACTAAAAATACAAAATAAAATCTAAAAAAATACAAATAAAATTAAAAAAAAAGAAAAAATTAAAACTACCAACGCCAACCAATTTGTAAAATTAGTAGAAGCATTGGGTAAAAATCCATCACCTGCCAGGGGATTTCGAAGAGGCAGTGATCTTATTAATTTTAAGGAACAATGGGAAAGTATTGCGAATGCTGTAAACGCCCTTGGCCCACCAAATAGAATGAGTAATGGCTGACAAAAGGTATAATATGTACATAGTTCTTTACAAATATATATTTGACAAAATTCTTTTTACAGATTTGGCGCAATTTAAAATTTAAAGTAAAAACAAAAACGCTGTTGAAAATTTCGATTTTATTATGTTGTTTGGACATCAAAATAACCGAAAACAGGCGACTCGTTTCCTTTTATATTAAGGATCTACATATATACTTCAATACCAACACATGAAACCTTAGATATTCTACGCAACACACTAGACAATTTGTACGAAAGCCAATACATCGCTTATATTATAGATATTGCAAAAACGATAATAAAACAGAACTACTTTAGATTCAATAACAACTCTTACAAATTACCTGACGGACTCGGTATGGGAAACCCAACTTCCGCAATCTTTATGGAAATTTTCATGCAACATCTCGAATCACTACACGTAAAAACACTCATGGAAAAACACAAAATAACTCATTACTATAGATACGTAGATGGTATTATATGCATCCTCGAGCAAGACAACGGCGAACAAATTCTAGAAAACTTAAACACAATTCATGATAAGATTACATACACAATGGAAAAGGAACAAGACAGAAATTTACATTATCTTGACACAACACCTTAAACCACCCTACCCAACACAAACTAGCAGCGTTTAGACATATGATACACAGGCTTGGGATAATTCCACTTACTCCAGATAAGTACAGGAGGGAACTCGACACAATCTACGCCATAGCTATGAATAACGGCTACAAAACCACTACCATCTAGACAATTCAATACAATACTAAGAACAGAAATAGAAAAGACAAGGAGTCAGCCGATACAACACGACGCCACACCTTTACTTACACAGGACCAGAAATATGCAGACTAACTAACCTTTTTCACAAAGAAGGAATATTCACAGCATTAAAAAGTGGAAACACCCTCAGACACTATCTCAGAACAACAACAGAAACAACTGACAAATTTAATTCCAGCGGGGTATACAGACTTACCTGTACCTGCAAACGAACCTATATAGAGCAAACTGGACGAACACTAAAAACAAGGTTTACAGAACACATACGCTCATACAAACGGAAAAGAGAAGACTCAAACTTTGCATTACACCTTGACACTCACGGACACACACCAAGGGAAATAGATGAATGTGTGACATTAGTTACATCCTAGTAAAAAAGGACGAAGACTACACATTCTTGAAAATATGGAAATCTACAAAACAAAAACAGTCAACAACGACATTATAAACGAACAGGTAAACACGACCTCAGACACAATTTTCACACCATTAAAACTACTTATGCAAACGGGCAAACGAAAAACACCCTCAGACGGACACACGTACCTACATAATAGTAAAAGACCGAGATATCGGTAAGTTCACTTTGCACACAAATGCCAGGTGTCCGGTATTCTGCTTACCTGAATATATACGGACCTAATAACAGAACAACCTGAACGCCAACACTGACTCACCAGTACAAACTAAACCGCGGCTTGAGAATGATGCATTCGCATCGAAAGTGCTCGCCATCGGATACAGATCAGCCAGTTAGGACGGAAAATGGCAATATTATTTCGATTTTAATTTATTTTGATTTTTTAATTAATTTTAGGTCCAATTTAATACACACAGCTTATATTTTTTTCACAACAATTTTATCAAAAATAGCACACAAATATATTTTATGATCGATAAACATAAGACTGTTAGGGAATACCAAATTAGTATTGATGTTGTATTAAAGTGATGTTGCCTCATAATCGACGACGATGTTGCCGACGCCAAACAGAATAAGGGTACTTATTCTTAAACATAAATATATAAGCTGGTGGGTTACGCTCTATTGCAATGCAAAAGAAAAATTGTACGAATTGGTACTATTTAATGCGTTTTTTGCACGTTTGTCTCATGGCTCTTGCCACAAATGATTTATTGAAGAAAACGTTTGGTAACTGTACAGTTCACCTTTAACAACATGTAAAGTCGTTAGTCTACGCCACTATGCCTGAAACGATTGACGACTTGGAGGACATGATTCGCAGCATTATTGCCGATATAAAGCGCTGCAAACATTGTAGAAAATCATCGAAGATTTAACTTTCAGATTAGACAGCGTCGGCTGGCTCGGCGAGGCGGTCATATGCCAGAAGTCATTTAAATTATAATGCCAGATGCATATCTTTTGAATAAAGTAAATTTTATATAAATTCACAAAATCCCATTTAATTATATTTAAAGGTTATGGCCACTTTCTTGTATATTGTTACAAAGAAGCTTAGTTTAGGTTATAAAAATATTATTACTTAAAAAAAAAAAATAAAAAGTAAAATAACTTATTGTGTCTGGCTTACACGTTAAGAAGTTTCTAAATCTTATGAACAAAACAACAACAAAATGTTACAGTAAAATTTCATGAACTAAGATATATCGGGTGGCTCATCAATTAAGAAACTCAAATAAATTTTTGTTAAGTTTATGTAATTTGATGTGTGCTTAGATTTTCCGACGGGGTTGATTTTATTTTTATTTGGGTACAGTTTTCCGTCGATCATCATCAAATTTGGTTTGTGAACAAACCGGTTTCGGCCGTTTGTCATCTTCAGTGTTCTCTTCGTACTTAATTTATTTTTCAATAATTTATTTGAAAAAGAATAAATTTTTATTAAAGTAATTCATGAAGTTTGGAAAATAATTGAATTCAAATGGCCTCCACCCTCGGTAACACATGTGCGTAATTTTTTCAAAAAATTATTCATTACTGCCTGGAGTGTTGCAGCGGGAATTGCCTCAATTAACGTTCGAATGGATTGCTTTTTAAATCATTCAAATTTGTTGGGTTGCTTTTGTAAACTTTTTTTTTGCAATAACTTGACAAAAAAAAAAAAAATCAGGCGCAGTTAGGTCAGGAGACCTAAGAGGCCAACGGAATGTGGAGTTTTTTGAAATCAGTTTATTGGTGTGACTATGTGACAAGTTGCTCTGTATTGTTGAAACCAAACAGAGTTATAAGGGATTCTCTTTCGGCGTAATTCTGGAAAGACAAATTCTTTCAGCATCTTTAAGTAAAACGGTCTCCAATGACCGTAACCGTAAAATCGTTTTCTTCGAAAAAGTAAGACAATGAACCTTGAAGAAACTGCACACCACACTGTGACGCCAAGTGAAGTATCTGAGGGTTAGATACTCAAAAATGTTTGTTAACATTGCCGTTTAAATCAAAATGTGCGTCGTCAGACATAAAAATGCCGTTCAACACGTTTTCCAAAATTCCAAGCGAATCGGGTTCAGTCTCTTGAGTTCAGTATGTTTGTTAATTGAATCTAATATGGAAATAAGTTTAAATCTTGGTGCAAAATTGTCAGCAGTGACTGTCTGCTGGCACCCATTTGAGCAGATAAGCTCCTTGTCGAAACTCGAGGAATGGCAGCAGCTGCGGCAGCGATAGTTTCCTGCGTCCGAACTGAGGGATCTCGATGATAAGGCCTTTTTGCGGTTGTGCCACGCTCGGCAAAATTCTTCACGAGTCTCATTATAGTCCATCTGCTAAGAGGAGTGCCACCTATATTCTCTTTAGACGAAAACTACGGACTCTCTGAAGGGTGAAAGTGTTGCACTATCCAAATTCTTGTTTCATTGTCCCAATTCTCCATTTTAGTTAAATTTAAAAATCAATCTATAAAAAAATAAAATAAAAATGTAACCTATCTGGGTTACACAGAAACTAAGTTATTATTTTTGTTTTGTTGGTGGCAGCTTTAATCAGCCACCCTGTACAATCAGAAAATAAAAACAACTAACGGAACAAAAAGATGAGATGATAAGAACGTCATCTATATGTGATGCGTTTTATTAGACCTTTCGAGTAAATGTTAGAACCGCTCAAAACGTTATATAAAAGCTTTCTGTTTAGGGCAATAGCACAGTTTAAAGGCCGGGGCACATAGAATCCGTCATGCGTTATACTTTGACGTATTCAACTGAAGTCAAAGTAACGACGGATAAGAAATCAGCTGTTTTTCTTATTTTTTATTTGTTTGCAGCAAAGTTTTATTAAAGTGCACATTTGACATCTTAGACTTTCTGTTAATGGTAATTTGTACTATTTATTCCATTATTTATTATTATTGTTATTTATAGTTTATTTTAAAAATATTTTACTACGATACAGCGAAAAAAAAATAAAAACAAGAAGAAGAAGAAGCGAATGAAAAATGTCAAAGTACTCAACGTACGTCAAAAGTTAAAAGTTGCTAACTTTCGTACTTTGCGTTGACGGAGACGTATTGATTGTGACAACGCTGATAAGAAAACGTGTATTTCAACTTACTTGTCAGTTGAAAAATACAACGTATGACGTATGACGGATTCTATGTGCCCCAGCCTTAAGTGTGAACGTTGTTAAGTAATGACATAATATTGATACAACAGCTTTTATTAGGCGTTAAGGTGGTAAAGTTGCCATCGTGTATTTTTGTCTATAAACATGAATAATAAACAATCGTCTTAATGAGCCAGTTCACATTGGATTAATATTTGTTCCGCACAACTTTAGTTCTTTTCAAAACACACTAGACTAATTATTCTAGCACAAAATTGTATACGTATACACAGCTTTGTGTGTGTTAGTGTTTTTTATTCATTTTACGTTTGTTTTTCGTTCGGTTTACGCCACAGTATACGCATTACAAAATAAATATGACTGGATTAAGTGATGATGAAAAGATCTTTTCTAATTTTATTTTCTGTAAAATTATTTTTATTCTTATTTGATCTTTTTTATTTTAATTAAATAAATTTTTTTTTTCAATTTGTTATCAATTTTTGTTTTTAAAAATTATTTTTTCCTGAAGAAGCTTTCCATTGGAAAGCGAAATATTGAAAAAATATATCGATAGCCAACTGAAGACTAAAAATCGCTCTGCAAAAAAAAAAAAACACACAGGAATTGTGTTTTTATAAATGCATGTGTATTAGTTTAGTTCCCGTTGTGCGGGTTAGAAGCTGGTAGAAAAATTGTGCCAACCAAAAACTACCCCTCTCACCGAAAATGCCTACAAACTGCCATGTTAGACCAGCACAACTAATCCAATGTGAACTGGCTCAATAAATCGTAAAATATTATTTAAAACTCTAAAGTGTTGTTTAAAATTTATTTTGCAATAAAAAAGTCAATAAACTAAACGTAACATTGTTATTATATGTGTAATATATTAAAATTTTTGGTGTTATTTTGTGCCTTATTTGTTTTAAAATTATCACTACAGATCAATAAAAAAATTTAAAGTTACATATATAAAATATTTTTAATACTTATAAAAATAATAAATATATAATAAAATAACTTTAGGTAAACAAAATGTAGTCCTTTCCTTCCACAAATTTTAAACTTTGTAAGTTCATTTCAAAATCACCATTTGTGAAATCTAATTTCATGCAAATAACAACTGGTGGCTGAACTTGCGAAAAATGTAGTATCGGTATTGAAAATGTTATTCGCCGCAAAACACCATCATAATATTTATACAATTTGTTAATTTTATCTGTAATTAAAATAGAATTTGCAGATTAAAATTATTATTTAATTTTTATTTTTGTCATTTGTCATTTTACTTTTATCTACATCACAGAAAGTTTTAACATTCTTCTTTTGCTCTTCGGGCAAATCACGAAAGAATTTTCTACCCTGCCTTCCGGCATTCCATATAGAGAATCCCTTGCACCAGGGTGGCTTCTTTAAAACATTGTCTAATAAATGTTTAAGTCTTATTTGCCATATAGTTTTTGCTGGCACTGTAAATGTTGTTGCTTCCGAATGATAACGGTATTTAAGCAAAAACTCTTCAACACGCTTTATCACACCTTGATTGTCTAGATGTTTGTAGAAAAATATTAAATCTTCGGGACAACCCTTACCCTCTTCGGAAAATCCTCCCATTATATTTTCGTACACGTGACGATGACACAGCCAGGTGGGCATTATGATTGTGGGACCATTTGATGTATAGATTTGTAAGACTAATTTGTCCGCATGTAAATCATTGGCCCAGCGTGTAAAGCGGCATGTTGAATTATTAGGTGTGCGTATAAATTTAGATCCAATTATCTGAAAAAATAATTTATAAAGAAAAAAGTATGTACAGTCACACAGTAAAGTCTACATACCCTATTGAAAAGCAAGGTTTGGAGTTTTCTGTGAACATTGTAGCATTAAAATGTATTCCAAACTAATCCAATCTAACAACAAACAATAAATTTTTAACAAAAAAAATTTTAATCCAAAAATATTTTTTTAAAAAAATTAACAAAATTAATTTTTCAAACACCGAAAAGCCTGCATACGGCTTTGAAGTGGAGTATATAATATGCAGGTCCGTACTCAAACACAGGTGATACCAGTCACTTCAGGCGCCTTTACTAGATACCGTTCGTTAGAAAGAAGTTTAATTGCTCGTTCGTTATTAAAATTGTAGTTGTGTAATTTAATCAAAATGGGTGTAAAGAAATCTGTGTATACACATGATGTCGTCTACACAAGATATGTCGACGACATCATGTGTATACTAGGGGGGGGATGACGATGGGCGAACTCTAGATTACTTGAATGGAAGACAAAAAATTTACAATGGAAAAAGAAGAGAAGGGGAGAATTAATTATCTGGACCTAACGATCCAGGGGAACATAATCTCGAACAGAATCGAATATGAAATATACAGGAAACCAACAGCAACGGACACAATAATACACAACTCATCAAATCATCCCCAGCAACACAAAAACGCAGCAATCAGGCAGTTAATAACAAGACTCGAGAGAACACCACTAACACGGCAAATGTATATGAAGGAAATGGAAACAATATACACCATAGCGGAAAACAGCGGATACAAAAAGCACCTCGTAGATAACAACAGGAAACAAATTAGAACGAACAGAGAACAGGAGAGTGAAAGGAGGAAACGGGCTACATTGACGTATATGGCAGGATCAGCGTACAAACTGGCGGAATTCTTTGGAAAACAACATCAATACCGCATTCGGAACAGGGGACAACCTAGGCAGAATACTACGGAATAGGACAACCGAGGCAAATATACTAGACGGACAAGAAGTGCACAAATTAACTTGTACATGCCGTTATGGCTACATCGGGCGAACAGGACGAAGGATTAGGACCAGATTTAGGGAACACATTAGAGACTATGGCGGGGGACCGGGATCAACTCCAGAATCAAGCTTTGCGGACCATATATTTAACAGCAAATGTACACCAGGACATATAAAAACAACGGTTAAACTGCTTCATACACAGCACAAAGGAAGGAGACTAAATGTATTAGAAAACATGGAAATATACAAACAAAAAACATTTGACGGACGAATAATAAATGCAAAGAGTGTGATTTGTTTTACATCCGCGCTTGGCTATGTAGCCTTAATCAGATGGTGGACAAACCACTATACATAATTTGAAACGTCATGCTCGTTATAGATAGCCGAAGGCATAATTCTAAGTAACAGAACCACCTAGTTGCAACTTTAATGATTCCAGGACAGGGCTGCAAACCATCACACCTTGCTAAAGAGTTAGAGACTTTCCTACTCCTGTCCAGATTACATGTCTAGCATGCTTACTGGACTGGATCATTCACTTTGCGTGGCATTATCAGTGAGATGATCCTGGCCACCATAAATTTCATAATTCCCTTATGGGGCCGCAAAACCACAACCACCACGATGTTCCCATATAGGGGCCAACCTCAATGATCAGTCAGACAACTATTATAAGTCTAAAGAGACAAATAATGAACTCTGCGGCTCACTGATCCCCGTGGAAATAAAGTGGAGTTTCCAGTTGTCTCCCTGTCTGACTTCAGGGGACTGGGCTCCCTTTTTCCCCCAGTTGCACAGGTCTAGATAGTCAAGTATTCTATAAAGACCGATAAATGTAACCCCGGGGGGGGAATAATAAATGGACAGATAAACACTGCTTCGGACACAATATTTGAACCGTTGAAACATTTTTACAGGAAAACAAACATTACACCAACACGAAAACGTTACGCAGGTGCACAGGACCAGGGCAATAGAGAACATCATAAACGTACAATTGCAGATTATTATGTCACATAAAGGAGGAAAAAAGGGAAAAAAACCCAATGGGTTCACACATAAACAAAAACGGACAACAAGCATGATCGTACAAGGATTTAGTTAGAAAAAAAGACGAATGAAAAAGGGAGCGACAACTTAGGTAAAAAGAGACAAACGAAAAAGGAGAGATAGATGCAGGCAAAAAAGACGGAAAATGACGAACGCAATAACACGATGGGAGACACGAACTATATAAACACAACTGACAATAGAACGCAACTAGTACGAAAAGAACACTGAAGATGGCAAGCAGCCGAAACCGGTTTGTTTACAAACCAAATTTGACGAGGGTCGGCGGAAAACCGTACCCAAATAAAAGTAATTTTAACCCATTCAAACAATTATTCGGAAATATAATCAAACTAATAGTGCAGAAAACAAACCAAGAAGTGGTCGCCCACCTAAACTGACTGCTCGTGCTAAGCGAAAAATTTTGTTAGACGTGCAAGAAAATCCAAGAATAACCAGCAATAGAAATTGCAAAAACCCTGAAAAATCAGTATATTGCTTCAATGCATCCAAAAACGGTGAGATATTTATTGAGAAGCAATGGAATCCACAACCGTGTGCCTCGAAAGAAGACATTCATCAGCAAAATAAATATGGAGAAACGAGTTGAATTTGCTGTTGATGCAGACGAAGCAAAGTTCGACTTGTTTGGCTTTGATGGCAAGCAAAAAGTATGGCGTCGAAATAATGAAGCATTATTGCCCAAAAACTTGCTTCCTACGGTGGTGGCTCCATTATAGTTTGAGGATGCATATCAGCGGCTGGGATTGGTAATTTAACATTTATTAATATTAATATGTATCGCATGGTATACCTGGATATTCTCAAAGCTAATTTAAAGCAATCCACGAGTAAACTGGATCTTACGGTGGGTTGGTACTTTCAGCAAGATAACGACCCAAAACATACCGCTGGTGCTTTTTTTTTGAAAAGAGAAGTAGCAATTCAGGCAACAATGCCTATTTCGGCAAATACCGTGCAACATTCTTAAGGAAAGGGATAGAGAAGAGATGAAACAGTTGGTGAAAGTAGAAGAATAGTCGGAAATTAACTGCACAGCGACCAGTGACTATGCCTTCCAAAGTGACTATGCAGCCCAAACAGTAGTCAATTTTTATTTTTGTAGTGAAAAAAAAAACCAAGGTCTTTGTTAGGAATCGAACCCACAACCCCCATACTAACAAGCTAGCACACTAACTACTAGGCTACAGGGGCAGTTGTTGTCAAAGAATGTGCCCCATCAACTTCATTCCCCACCCCAGTCAGCCGATTTAACCCCATGGAGAATTTATGGGATGAATTGGATCATCGCATTAGAAAAAGGACACTTAAAAATAAACAGGGCCTCAAAAATGCCTTACACTAAAAGTGGAATTTAATTTCGAATAATTACACAAAAGTATTGGTAGATTCCATGAAAAATAGATTAAATGCTGTTCTAAAAAGTTGTGGCGGGTCCACCAACTATTAATTCTGTTGTCTTTTTATTTCCTTTTATACAGTCTTTTTGTAAAGTATGTAGACTTTTCGCTGTTTGAAAAATGAATTTAGTTTTTGTTAATAAATATTTTTGGATTAAAATTTTTTTTGTTAAAATTTATTTTTTTAATAGATTGGATTTCTTTGGAATAAATTTTAATGCTACAATGTTCACAGCAAAAACTCCAAACCTTGCTTTTCAAGGGGGTATGCAGACTTTACTGTGCGACTGTACATTGCAGTTCATTTAAATAACAACAGTGATAGTCATTACGAAAAATTGATATTTAGATAAATGTACTACAAATTTCTTTGTATATGCTTTTATATTATATTAATTGACCACACTGGTTTAAGAAAATGGGTGAAGAAAGAATGAAAAAAGTCCCGTTAAGAATGTAGCGGTCAAAGCCTACTGGAATGGCAAAAAAATTTACTTTAAAATAGTTCATATGAATAACAACAGTTGATAATTTTTAATATTCTAAAGCGAATAGGCTGCGCAGATTTTTAAGTCTTATTTAGTTTGACAAATTGCACTTCATAAAATAAAAAAATTTTAAAATGGAACGAGGAAAGTCATTATCATTAGAAGAAAAGAAGGAAAAATTGAAGCCTATTTTGAACAAAAGTTGTCCTTTAGAAAAATTGGAAGAAGTGCTCGTGTTCAATTACATAATAAGTCGGGATTCTTATGGGAAAAACATGAAAGGAAGACCAGCAAGTGTTTTATCGCCAACAGACAAGCGTGTAGTTTTAAGAATTGCGTCTAATTCCTGTGATTCCGTACCAAAAATTAAGGCGAAAGCCAGAGTTTCAGCAAGTATTTCGACTGTTCGGCGCTTGATAGTAAATTCTCCTCATATTCAGAGAATGAAACTTAAGAAAAAACCTGCAGTAAAAGCCATTCACAAAGAGAAACGATTGAATTTTGCTGAAGTTCACATGACGTGGAAAAGAGAATGGCACATGGTTGTCTTTTCAGACGAAAAAAAATTTTACCTTGATGGTCCTGACGGGTATAATTTTTATTACCATGACCTGAGAAAAGAAGAAATAATATTAAGCCGTCGACACAGTCGCATTGGTGGAATTATGGTATGGGGTGCCATATCATACTATGGCAGTATTAAACTGCAATTTAAAACCACAAAACTGAACACAGAACAATATAAAAAAATTCTAGAAAAAGCTTTTGAGGAATGCAGCAACATTTTTGGACCTTTGCGTTGGATTTTCCAACAGGATAACGCTCCGATACACAATGCCAGAGCGACAAAAGCCTGGATAAGTGACCAAAATGTGACGCTGATGGAATGGCCACCTTACTCACCAGACTTAAACATAGTAGAAAACGTTTGGGGATGGATTTCGCGGAAGGTTTATGAAGGAGGTAAGCAATTTCAAGACGTTCCATCATTGGTCAATGCTATCGAGACCGCTTGGGACGAGATTTCCCTAGATTACCTTAAAACTCTCTACGATTCCATTCCAAGTCGCATATTTGAGGTTATAAAGCACCATGGTGGCAACACTTCTTACTAATTGTTAGAGAACATGTGAAACTTAATAGTTCTTAGCAATAAGACCTAATTTTGTGAATATTTTTTTATGTTTTCCAAACTTTTTTTGCGTTGTTATTCAAATGAACTACTTTTTTTAAAATTATTTAGCAAGTTTTTTTTTCAACATTAATTAATTACTTGTAATTACAAAAATTTAAAAAAATTGTCAATAGTAATAATAAAAAATAAAACAAAATATCTAAAAAAAAAACTGTTATATCTTTCTTTTGCTTGGTTGATTAAAAATCCGCAGTAACATAAAAATTTTTGCTGTTGTTATTTAAATGAACTGAAGTGTATATCAATTTAGCCAGACAGCACTGCAGCTGTGTCCTGTCATCTTTTATATGAACTATTTTTTTTTTGGTAACTCCTGAAAGTATGCTTTAATTTAGTTGTTTATTATAACAGTCGCCTTCAACATGGATTACTACAAGTTCTTTTACTTAAAAATCTTACGTTTTTTTCTAGAGAAAAGGTGCTAGATTTTCTTTTTTATATCACTGGCAAGACACATCTGTAAAAAATTTCGAAGCGCAATAAACCAACAAACAAGTAAATAAACAAATAATAACAAATAATAGCATGGCAGACAAGATAGTATTTGTCAATGTTTATCCTTAACGAAAAACAACATTAAAGAAAATATTTTTATTAAAAAACTAGAGGACCCGGCGTACTTCGCCTCGCCCCTAGGAAAACAGAACAGAGTAGCGAAACCATGTCTGCAAAATGTTAAACTTTTTCTGAATAAACTTTGACGTTTACAAAAATGAGTGAAAAGAACAAAAGAAAGACACAGAATAAGACATTTCAATGAAACGAAGTCCGACTACACTAATCACTCTTTTTACAATTCAAATAATGAACACAAACAAAAGATGCTGACGAAGAATGAAGAAACGTACGTAAGTAACTAATTAATCGTGTTGTCACTAAATAACGAAATGAACCAAAAAAATCCGTATAGTCGAGCTCAAAATGTGTGATAAAAAAAGAGGCGCGATAAATAAAAAACTTAGGGAAATAAAAAATTTTTTAGTAGTTAATTAGAAACCACTAGGTCAATTTTAATAAAAAATTTTTAAAAAACTTTTATTTTTTTATTATTTTTTCGATATTTCGCCACACCGTTGGTTGGCATCATCAGGAAAAACAAAAATAATAATAAACAAATTGAAAAATTTTTTTGTTTAACAAATTCAAAATAATCCAAAAATTTTTTCAAAAAACAAAACAAACAAAAACGATAAAAAACGACAAATTGAAAAAATTTTTTGTTTTACATACATACAAAAAATTTTCAATATTAAAAATTTTTAAATGAAAAACAATTTTGAAAATACATAACACATTTACAAAACAATAGTATTTTACACATATATTTTAAAACATAAATTTAATGACCAAACGTTACAAAAATTAAAGTATTAATTATTATAAGCACAATTTTATTTCGTGCTTGATTTCTTTAAATAAATATTTTATTATATTCTCATAAAATATTTATTACAAACATTTTTATTAAAAATAAACATCTTATGATATTCTCATAAAACATTTATCCAAAATAACAAATAAATTTGAAATGTATTGTAATGGGGGAGAGCATATCCATATTGCAATTTCACTATTGCTCACATAGCTCATCAGTGAATTTTACCCCAATATTGTATTGAAAAAACCTAAGAGTCTTATATCCAAAGCCAAACTGATTTTATGAGAATTTTTTCATAAAATCAACATAGCATAGACAGCAAGACTCAAAGACACTTCCATACAAACACTACAAAACATTTCAAAAACAACAAAAAACATTGTTTATTTTCAATTTTATAATTTTATGCACTAAATGTCTATAAATTTGTGCAACATTCTCCGTATAAACGACGTTTATAATTATTTTCTAAATTTAAAATTGAAAAATTTTCAAAATTAGGATAGTGAATAACTTTAGAGCAATGCGAAGATAATGCTGTTTTTTGTAAACTAATATTATTCCTGTATTTCTGGTCTGACCTATGTCCTGCGATTCTAGTTTTCAATTTATTTTTTGTTGTGCCTACATAAATCTTATTACAATCCTCCTTATCATTACCGTTACAAGGAATTTTGTACACTACATTGGACATATTTAATTTTTGAATTTTATCCTTAGTTTTACTAAACAACCTATTTAATGTGTATGTATTCTTATATGCCATTTTGTATTTATTTGTATCATAAATTTTTGAATTCTCTATTCTTTCACACAAGACAAGGTATATAAGTTATCGATTTATATATTTTGGGTTCCGTTCCACTACTTATAACTCTTTTCCTCCTATTATTAAATTGATTAATTAACCTATTAGTTAATCGTATTGGAAAATTGTTCTCTGTTAAAATATTTGTAATCTTTTCTTTGTTCTTTCTATGGAATTCTTTGTCACTAATTGTTAAAATTCTCTCTATTAAATTATTGGCCGTGTTAATAATAATTCTTTCATTTTGTTTAGAATAATAATTAATAATTCTACCTGAAGCAGTTGGTTTTTGGTACCAATCTATAACAAATTTTTTTTTCTTATTATTAAAGTGTCTAAATATGGAAGTTTAGCATCACATTCCCTTTCAGTTGTAAATTTTATTGAAGGGTCAAATTCATTTAATGTTTCTAACATTTCGTTTTTAATAATAGAATGACCTGGACTAATCACATTAATTTTGTCGTTGGCAGAGTTTACAGTAAACTTCGCCCCCTATGGTCGTTAAAGAACTCTACGCCCTTTGACTTATCTGATCTCTTCACTTCTTTACGGTTGTGAAATCTATGCCAATTGTGACAGCACTAATCAGCGCAGACTGAAAGTCGCATATAACAATATTGCCCGTTATATATTTCAAAAAGATCGCCGTGATCATATCTCATCATACTCTAATTTAATTTTTGGAATGACATTAGATGATCCTTTAAAATATAGATGTCTAACTTTCTTACACAGGATCATCAGGGGCTTTATAAGTTATTTAGTTCTAACTAACCTCGACTTAATTTTATATTAACACTTTTACATTACATTCTTTTCGATTATAACTTTATTATTGTTAATGCTTTGTTTCTAGATTTAAGTTTTATATTAACTCAATGTGTATATGTTAGGGATCAACAGCACTGTCACTTATAAGATGTTATCAGCTTGTTGTGCTAGTTGTTTAAAGAATAAAGAATAATAATAAATTCCATTGATTGTAATACTTTTACGTGAATGCGTGATCTATTACTATCCGGAATCAAAACTCGTATAAATTGCAGCAAGAAAAATAGCACATTTACTGTAGAAAATTACAATGCCAAAATGACAGCTTTCAGATTGCGCAAAGTCTAAGTCAACGTACAATTAAGGAATAATTGCACACAAAATTTCATATTTAATTTTCGATTTTTCCAATTTTCTAAATTTTACAGAGAGATTTTCCAACTTTCCGTATTTAGTATTTACCGAAATTTTCCATGTTTTAAACATGGATTTGGAAAGCCATTAATTAATAATTTCACACAAAATTTTACACAGAAACTCGATTTTTGATTTTTTCAATTTTCAGACAAAAATTTTTACAGAAAACGGCCCAGCCATTCTTATTTTATGAATTACTATACATTTTTTACAGCGTTTTTATATATATACATATATAGATTTAATAAAATTTTCCCCTAGAAAATTTTACAACTTTTTATATTAAACTTTCATCCATTGAATGCAAAATTTGTGATAAACAAATTAAAGAATTTAATAAAAATTCTTTTGTTTTTCATATGTCCGTTACGATAATTTTGAAATACAATTGAAGCCCTATTGTCGTTTATATTTTTCAATTCTCTTCGTTGCGTTAAATTATATCATTGATATTAAAAATCAGGGCATTGTTTCAGAAGTGCAGCCTCAAAAACGTTTGCCATTAAGTATAAACATTTCTTACTTTAATTCACTATTGAACAGATCAACGCAGGGAAAAAACAAACACAAATGTATTATAAAAGAAAATTACCGCATTTTGAAATTGTTTGGCTAAATGATATTGTTTGCTTATCCGTTCCGGCAACATTTCATCGTCTATATCTTGAAAACATAGATAATTGCCCTTAGAAGCTCCTATGGCTCTGTTGCGTCCATAACCAACTAAAAATTTCATAAATTTAACAAAGCTTTTAATAAATTAAATACTTTACTTCTAAATCACCTCCTTTTGATTTACCCGTTGTATTTTGCACAATATGCATAACGATATTAAAATGTTCTCTTAAATAAGCTTCCCATCTGCTAAGCATTTGGAGAGTGTTATCACTACTACAATCATCAAAGACACAAACCTCTATGCTGGGCATTGAGCTTTTTGATAAATCATTTGTTATTTCGCCAATTGCGTTGCTTACTGTTGAGTTTGGTGAGCTGGTAATGGTTGACATAAACGGATTCGGCGCTTTAAAATGTTGCTGTTTTTGTTGGTTTTGTTGTTGGCAATGTTGCTGTTCTTGCTGCAATTTATGTTTCTCAGATTGTACAGCTGTTTGTTTAATAATCGATTCCATACAGCTATCAATCCATTGCCCACCATTTAAAACCGTAATAATCACAGACTTTAATTTAATTTCTAATGAAAAATATTTTTTATTATATATTGGTTTTTGTACACTTACTATTACGTCTCTTGCTTCATTCATTTCCGCTGTCTTTTATTTTTCGTCTCTAATTTATTTGAAAATGTTGTTGATTGAAAAATTTGCCGGTTGCAGTCATGTAATATTATGCTTTGTATTTGCTTTTGATGCGTGTGTGTGTGTTTGTTTGTTTTGCTGTCACTTTTTCCCCTTCTTTAAATGTTAATGTTTTTCTCCTAAGCAGTGTTACCAAAATAACTGTTTAAGAGTTACACCTAACCAAATTGAATAAAATTCTGTGTAATAGTATTTAATTTGCAGATTTATTTTTAAATGTAACAATCTATTTGAAAAAAAAATCTTAAATAATTTTTAATTAAACAATTATTTACAGCAGTGCCTTATAAACTTCGAACTATTTGAATGGGAGTGAAACGCAGAACATAGTTAAATATTTTCTAGAATTTTCAACAATAATAACCCTTTAGAGTTCGCAATATAAATGTATAAAAATATGTAGCTTTGTTTTATAACTTGTACTCATCAAGAGGGCGTGATATACAATAAATTTGTGTATATATATGGGTAGGGTAGGCCAAGTTGGACTGACTGATTTAAAATGCTCATCATTTTTGTATTTTTTATTTTTTGCAAATACTACAGAATTTTATAATATTTTATAATGTCATCATACTCAGTGGAAGAACGTGTAAAATTTTTTTAATTTTATTATGATTCAGGACGATCAAATGTTAGAACGCAAATAAATTACCGTCAGCATTTTAATACTGCAGAGGCTCCCAGTGTAAATATGATAAAAAGCTTAATAACCCCTTTTGAGTATTTAGGTTCAGTGAGCAATGAGCAACGAAAAAATCTTGTTCGTCCTGTTCGCACTGAACAAGCTATAGAAGCTGTACGAGAAACATATTCATACGGATCCAATTGAACATTCCCAGAAGATCGCTACGACTTATTCTAAAAGTTGATCTGAAAATGTTTCCATATAAATTTCAAGAATTATTGCCGAGGGATGCTCCATAACGGCTACAATAAGCCAATATCAGTCCAAGTTGATCCACCCGGTACTTTATGCTTAGTGCAGAAAAAAAATATATAAAAAATAATATATATGAAACTATGTTCTCCATGCGTATATAAAAATTACATTGGTTTTTATTAGTAGCTCACTACACGGCAACACTGCTTCTACATATCTCTCTAATTTTATTTCAAAGTTGCTCTTTGTGTGGGGGTTGGCTGGCTGGCTTAACAGTTACCAGACTTGACAATATATCATTTGATCATTTTTTTTAACAAACTTGACGATTTTTTTAAAAGAAAATTTTGCTTTATGTGCATAATAAATACGTTACAGAAACAGTGTAAGAGATACTGCCTGCAATCCATTTATACCACCACCACCACATCTATGATTTAATATAAAATCTTGGCGTTTCAACCTCTATGTTGTAGTTTAGAACACAACGGAAAAACAAAAAAGTAAAGACGCACCCTCCGACGAGCTATTCTCTCTCCCCTCCTCTTGCAACAACACAGTGCGTCTAATTCTTAACATTATTCTCTGTTTATATTTTCTTCTTCGAATTGAGAGCGGGAACAAACATTCCCATGAAATTCACGAGAGCAATTTTTTCTTCATGAAAACAATTGTATTAGAAAAATTTGCGATTAAATTTCAATTGGCGTTTTTATCTGGCAACTACAGTTTCTCGGCGGTTTGATTGAAAGCGAATTCGGTAATTGTTTTTGTTAGTTCTGCTGTTTTTTTCTTGTCATTTTTATCTCTATTATTTTAATTTTTTTTCTTTTATTATAAATGTATGTTTATACATTGAAGATAACAAATGATTTAAAAATGCTTTTTGTTTAATTGTAATTTTCCGTTAAAGATGTTTGCTTTGCTTAAAACAATGGGTTTTTAAAAACAGAGGCGTA
Source organism: Trichopoda pennipes (assembly GCA_030448955.1). Taxonomy (NCBI): domain Eukaryota; kingdom Metazoa; phylum Arthropoda; class Insecta; order Diptera; family Tachinidae; genus Trichopoda; species Trichopoda pennipes. The sequence continues at coordinate 9,613,956 of JASKUP010000002.1, forward strand.
CAAGTGCATATGATAGTGCTATTTTTCATGCTCGTTATTAAATTGTATGGTTCATGTTATAAAATAAGAAGCCTTCGAAGGCTGTTAATTGATGTATAACATGTGTAAGACTATTTGAATTGCAGTCCTAAAGTATATTAGGATTTTTGTAATTTTTTTAAGGCGCTTTAGTAATTTAAATTTCATAATTTCTTTCAAGATAAATTGAAACTTCCCGAGAATTGTTTATTTGCAAAACTATTTTACAGCTGATAAGAGGCATTTTTAAGAACAGGGCAATAGTTGCTTTAAAATTCTATGGCATGTAGATTATTGATTTCTTGGAAAGGGTTATATCATAGCTAAGGACCACCTCCCGGGGGCACATTGATGTTTTGGTGGAATCTCACCGTCATTACATGCGTCAGCGGGGGTAAATGGGAGTCCATCCCCTTCAAGGCTAGCAGGAGCCAACTGTACAATTCCATTATATTTCCCCGAGAATCAATAAAGTCCCAGAGTTCAGCTATTTGTCCTTTTAGTCTTTTAGCTGTTCTCTGACTGAGTTTAGAGGTTGGTTCTTCGAGAGTATCGTGGTGGATGTGCTTTCGAGGCCATAGTTTGAATTGTGTGGGTCGGATCATTTACAATGAACGCTATTAATGGCCCAGGTCCAGTGAGCATGATTGTGTTCTTAAATTTTATTGAGCTTCATGCGTTCTGGACCAGGAGTTGGTTGGTCTCCAACTCTTCAGCAAGGAGTGAAGGCTGCGGCCTGCTCCAGGCTTTTAAAGTTGTAACTAGGAGTGACTGGAGAATATACGTATTTGAAGTACTTCTAGGAGGAGGATGACGCCACCTTTCATCCAGTGGTATGGTCCACCGTCTGGTTATGGCTTACACAGTTAGGTACAGACGTCAATCTTATCACGCACGATAACTAACGAATATTATTTATCATAATTAAGCCAATGAAGAGAAAATATTTCATAAAGCGATTTCCATTTTGGGACACCAGCTTATTGATAAAGCAAAATAAAATAATATGTATCGTACTTTCGTTAGCTTTATTTTTCAAATGTCAAAGTTTTTAACATTTAAAAATGTTGCCCAACTTTTTAATTTCTATTTCTCTAAATTCTACCAAAAGGAAAAGATTGTTTTTAATTTTTTTTTCAATAAAATAATAAATTTTTTAGATATTTTATTTTAATTAATTTTCTAGTTGTGTTTAATTTTCTCTTTAAATAAAATATTTTATAATAATTACAATTAAACTTAAAATAATTAAGTAAATAATGATTGATTGGTTGATAAATTTTTTTGTTTGCATTTTAAAATTTCTTTCACAAACATTAATTGAGGCCAAAGAAAAGAACTTAATTTTCTTTTTGTTTTAACAAAGATTTTTGTTTTTTAATTATGAAATACAATACTCTTGACAATAATTTTGCATTTTTTAAAACAAAATTAAATAATTTTAATTATATTAAAAGTCTTTCCATTAACTACAAACATGATTTCCAATATGGAAAATATAAGGAAAAATGTATTTAATAAATTCTATTTTGATTTGAGTTTATGAGAAATAAAGATTTACAATGGAAGTTAGGAAAAACGAAATATTTACAAATGATCAGTCTTGGTTTTTTTTTTAATATTAAATTTCCTTTTTTTGCTGTTTAAATAAAATTTTTAGATTTGCAAACATTTTCTAGTGGTGGAAATATTTTGTTTATTGTAAACTAATTCGAAAGAGCATATAAGTTCATCCATGCCTTTAAGTAAACCTTCTTCACGATTGCCGGGTACCCACTCAGAACGGTGGTTGATAGATAAACAATTTCCTCCCAAAGGTCTGGACTTGGCGAAATCTATTAGCCAGCAGCCTACTTTTGTGTCATCGTAAACAATAAAAATACTGGAGCCAACTATTTCATTTGTCTGGAAAAATTGTGATTTTTCCATAACATGACGCATGTGCTTTAAGCGTTTTATTAATTCCTTTTGAACAACTTTTTTGTTGTTAACAAACTCCTCTATAGTTTGTGTAATTTGTTCACTATCTCTTACTGTTTTTAAATCCTTAATGGGTGGTCTGCCTTTCAGTCTTAAAGCTTCTACGCGAAAACCTTTTGAATGTGATGAAGACATAGTTTCGCGGAATAACATATAACGTAGCTTAGTAATAGCTTGTTGCTGATGTTCCTCTTGGGTGGGTGCCAAAGCATCTACTTTTATCATTTTTTGATAAAGATCTGGCCTTAGAGTTTTATTGCTTACTTCTGATTCCAAAAAAGTACGGCAGCCCATTTTTATATCCATTACACAGGGATCTTTGAAGCCCTTTAGCAGATCTTGTAATTCAATAAACATTTCACCAGATTCTAATTGTACGCAACCATAAAATTCGGGCACTATTTTAGAAGTCAATGGCTCTTGTGATAGCTTTTGATAGGCTAATACTTCATAGTCGGAAAAGCTGGCAACTCGTTTGCGTACCACACCACTTGAGCAGGGTACTATACTTTCTGGATGTCCTGACAGTTGCAACCAGCCACAGGATTTATTATTATGTTGTTGCTGTTGTAGTAATACCGGTGTTGCGGGGGCACTTAATTCCAAGGCGTTCTGCAATAAAAAAAAATATTTTTTTTATTATAAGACTTTGGAATTAAAAAAATAAATAATAACAAAAAGTCTATTTGTTTAACAATACATTGCGTAAATTCTTTTTAATTAAATATACAAACAAATAAATAAGAAATAAAAATCACCAAAAATTCCATTGAATTTATAGGAAAATGTGCTGCTGATAACATTAATGGCGAATAATTATTTTTTTCTCATAGCCCAGACATGTCTGGGCAGAAGTATAAAAACAAAAATTGTTTTCAAATAAAACAATTTAAATATAAAAAAAAATATGAATACACTTTAACAGAAAACATAATTGTGATATACATATGTGATCGTGACCGTGTTAAAACTAACGGAAGCGAAATATTTACATATATACATATGTATGTACAGCATAGTAACGTGAATAGCTTTGTAAACATCCATACAAAACAAGGAAATACATTTAAAAGGGTGCAACACCCATGCACTGTCCCATCAAATGCATACTTCGTCAAGATTTATAAATGTAGTCTCCAGTTTTAACAATACCAAAATTGTTTTTAGTGAAAAATGCGTGAAAGTGCGTGAAAATGGCTGTGATTTTGTCAACAAAATGTCCTAGTTTACTCTTAAAAAAAAAATGTTAAGTTAACAGAATTGAATTATTTTTACATTTCGGTGCGAAAATGAAAAAAAAAAACTGTTATAAGATTTTAAAATTTTTTTATTTATAGAAAAAAACAAAAGAACAAAATAAAACAAATTAAAAAAAAAGATGAAGAAAAATTAATGTATTTTTTCTTTTTCTCTACAGGCATTTTTAAAATGCCCAAATGGAGGCAAAAGCAATGCCATTGTAGATTACAGAATGTGGCGTTATTTCCCGCCACAAACAGCAGAAGCATGGAAAAACGAAATTCGCTTCATTGACGAGATAAGTAGTTGTTGACGTAAAAAAAGCTTCCAAATTTTGCGAACGGCTGTCAACATGCTTAACGACACATTTGTCCGCTTTCATATTCTATTATTAATTCCCATATATCTACTTTACATTATTATAAACTAAACAAAGATTGTAAAAAAATGTGTGTTTTAACCCAATTTACTTTCTTACCTCAAATTGGCGGTAAAATTATAAACCAAGTTTCTTTCTAACCTCAAATTTGCGGTAAAATTTAAAGCTATTTGGCAACTTGCAATTGCAACTCTTATAATAATTCGATTGTGAAAGAGCAGAATTAATGAAATTGTTCCAGACTGTTATTTTTTTTGTCGATTTTAATGTTTTTGTCGATATGACGACTTTTAATAAGAATCTTATTTTGCAACAAAATTTAGTGCATGTTGCTCCGTCATGCAAGTAAAGTTTACTACACGTCAAACACTTGAAATGTATTTTATACAGCAACATTTTAATACGTCAATACATATTCCCTTTATTTTTGATATTAAATTAATAATTTTATTCTTTCAATCTAGGCATTAATTATCAAATACATAAAGTATTTTAATTTTAAATAATTAGATAAATTTTGTTTATCGTGTTATTTATTACAAATCTTTTTTGGGATTAATGTAAATTTTCTCTTTCTATATAATTTATGCATATTTTTTTATAGAAAACTTAGCACGCATTAAATAGAAATTATTTGTAAAGCTGAATACTCATATATGGCACTTAATTATATATATATATATATATATATTTTTTTTTAGTATAATTTCTTAATAAAATAAAAAACAAATAAACTGCTGACATTGATAAGTAGACATTAAAAAGTGACAAAATAGTAATGAAAATAAATATTAATAAATAAAATAAAAAAGGACTAAAGTGATGACAGACATCAATCAAATTGAAAACATTTAACTATTTGATTTGAAATAAATTCTTTTTACACTCAGTTTATAGTTATAATAAATTTATCAAAATGTTCTTTTTTTTTCTATTTAAAGTGTGCTTTTAAAACAACAGGGTAGCACTGTAACCAGAAGATTTTACTCCCAATTCCTTTTACCCGCCCTATAGTATCAAATCCATTTAAATATATATATAACGACTAATTTCTTAAAAAAATAAAGGTGATATTTTTATGGTTTAGAATTAAATTAATTGTATAAATTCCCTTATTTATTTTATATTATTTTTATGCTTTTAAATATTAAAATTTTATATCAAGTTGAACAAATTTTACTTCAAACTTTTACCCAACTTTGAATGCAAAAACCTTTTTATCTGTGTTGATTGGTTAATCGCGTGCTTTTGCATGACTTGTATGGCATCACCAAAGTATTTTAAATATGCGTATAATATGGTAACTTTAGAGAATGCAGTTATGGACGAAACAAAGTTTAAGTCCAAGAGAATATATATAAGACCCAGTTTACATTGTGCAACTTTTGTCGCTGCAAGTCCTACTTTATTGTTGTAAATAATGTGAGTAAAGAGAATAGGGGAAGAGAGTAACTCTACCACTATTCTCATTACACACATTATTTACAACAATAAAGTAAGAGTTGCAGCGACAAAAGTTGCACAATGTAAACTGGGTCTAAGTAAACAAACCAAACAAGAAATTGAAATGTTTATAACATTGAAGTTTTTCTAATACAGGTTATGTTCTAACCAAACCAAGTTTAATTTATTCTCTTTATAATTATTTATAATGGAATATAAAAAGAGTTAATATAAAAGGCCTAAGAAAATTATCAACGTGCTATATGGGCTGATAATGATTTTCATAATTTGAAGGGGACTTTGTAATTCAAGACTGATTAAATGACGTAAATGGTTTAAGTGAGCGTGTTTTCTGTTTTTTTTTTAAATTGTGTATGGTATATGAAGATAAGATGTTAGACTCTTCTTTTTTTCAATTACCTCGTGTAATCTTTTTTAAAATAAATGGCCCAAGATTATAAAATTCATAAAAGTAATTTATTGTTTGCTGCAGGTTTACCGGTTTGCAGCGAATTAGGGATTAAGTGAGAAATAGATGAAGCGTACCTATTTTGAAAATAAAAGATTATTTGCAAATGTCTAAGGCATAACTTTGAGAGACTAAAATCAACAGAAATAAAATTTTAATTGTGATTAATTAAGTTATACTAAATAGCTTGGGTATACTTTAGTAATTAAGCGTGTAATATTTTTAATTTGCCTTGACTTATAGAAAACGCATTTCATTTTATTTAAATGTTCGCCCCGCCATTTGTCTTGTTTACATAGATTTGGTTTTCAGAAAAATTTCATTCATGGAAAATTTTTGGTATTGTTTTTTTATTACATGGCTATTAATTGTTTGTAAAATATTGAAAATTATAATTAACTTGTTAAAAAGATGGTAAATGAAAAAATAAATAAATACGTAAGAAATTAATGAATACTTACAATAGCAAGAAATTTTAATAAAGACATGCGGCTAGGTGCATCAAAATCACGTTGACCCAAGTAATCTGTTATATTTTCACAATTTTCGTATAACAAGTTCTAAAAAGAAAATAAAAAAACGCATAAAAAATTATTGTATGATTTTAAATATAACTTTAAATTCTATATACCTAATTTTAATTTTTTAGGAGCTATTTTTAATATTTGGAAAAACTAAATTAATTTTTTTTATTACATATCACAATAATAAATATTGTTGGTATGAGTAGAACTCCAATTGAGCAAACAAAGTTTGCATAACGGCTGTATATAGAAGAGTTCTCTCTTTTTTTATTTTTTTTGTATTCTATTTACTGTTTTTATTTCTTATTTTTTTCCTTGTTTTAAAATTTAACTTTAGTAACATACTAAAGTTTATTTTATGGCTTTAAATTTAATAAACATTTCTATTTATAAAACGTCTAACATATATGTACCTATGATTTCTTCAAAATTTTATATAAACATGTGTTTGCTTTTATATGACAGATATCTTATTAGATTCACTTAACAAAAACCGCTAGTGTTTTTGTTATTTTACGGCAAAAAAAAAGCTAAAACAAAAACAAATTTTTAACAAAATTGATAAAACACACACACAAAATTCATAGGTATGGCAAAATAATTTTTAATTAAACAAAATATACTTTTTTTTATAACTTAATTATACAAAAATTTAAAATAATAGACTGCAAAAATTTATCTCTTTGTTAAAAAAACGTTTGGTAAAGGTTAACATATGTACATACATACATACATATGTATGTATACACATGCTCTTGCATGTTTTGCTTTAGAGTGATTAAAGAAAGTTAACGGTTTTTAGGTTGTTGCTGTATTGTTGCTTTATTTTTAATTTGCTGTAGATCGCTTTTGGCGTTTTTTAAAGCTGGTTTTAAGTAGTGCGTTGTTTTCATAATTAAATAATAAATTTAAAATGAAAAATATATACGCAAATGTTTTTTATTTGTTCGTATTATAATTTCAGGCCTCTTTTTGTTGTTCTTTTTTTTCTGATGATTACGTCTGCATTGTGTTGTTGTTGAAAGTGCAGTTAAGGAACCAAAAAAATATTTTTTATTAATTAGGCAGTGACGTCAAAACTGACCTTACTAAACTTAAACTAAATATAGTTTGTAGAATGCGTAATATAACTCTCATCATACATACATACATACTACATATGTATATAAATGTATTAAAAACTTCACTTAAGGATTTTTTTTCTTTTTAATAATTTGTAAGCTTTAAGCAACAATTTTATAACCATTTTTTAATGCTAATTGATTTTATATAAGATTGACGTAGATTAGTCTAAAAACTGGTCTCCAAAAGAAATAAACAAAAAAATATAAAAAATTATACATACTTATACTTAAATTTATAATATTGGTGAGTCGTCTCGACGTCACTTGCATAAATTTGGACAAAAACAATAAGACAATCAACAAAAATAAAAATATTTATGGCCATTATTTTTAATATTTATCTTTCAGTTCATTTTGCAAGTAACAATAACGGTATCCTTTTTTTTTAAACAGCTGATAATTTTAGTTCTTATATTAAATTTTTTTTTTAAACTAATAAACTAATTTATTCAACACGAACTTTTTATATCTGCTTTTAATTATATTTCTTACTAATTGAAGATTAACTTCTATAAAACCTTTTTAGTTTTTACAATTTATTTATATAATTTAATTAGCAAACCTTTAAGTTTAACCTGCATTAAAAAAAAATTAAACTAATAGTATATTTTATATATAAATTGGCATTATAATTATATTTTAAATACGTCAGTTAATAATAAATAAATAACATGCACATACACACACACACACACACACATACATATAAAAGTTATAAAGTTTCCGGTTTTTGCTTTAGATTTAAAAATGTATAAATGATATAATAAAAAAAAAATAATTACACACATTGTGTGAATAGTTAAGTGATTTATATTTAATAAACTCGTTAACACAATTTTTTAAAACAATAAAACGCCATTAAATAAATATTTATCTTAGTTGATGATGACAGACGTCTGGCACCTCTACTTATTAGAATGACAAAATCATTCAAATGAATTTTGCAATTTTTTTTTTAATGATATTAAATTGACAGGGCGAAATGAAGCAGTTGTGAATCACTCTCTGAATCATGATATGGCGAAGCATATCGTTTACTACATCGTTACGTTGCTTCACATTGGCTTTTACAAAAAAAAAACTTAAAAGAAATTTTGCAAATAATTTGTTCCAAGAGTTTGTTTTTTATTTCTTCAATCGGACTCTCATTATGTTTTTGCGGCGAAATTGATTGTGCTGTGAATCGTTTAAACATATGTAGCATTAGAGCAAAATTAATCTAGAATATGGGTGGGCAAACTTCAGGTTGGCTAGTAAATTATCTGTCAAATGATTAAATGTCAAGAATTGAGCTGTCATCCTTTGTCATTTAATTTAGTAAAAATTTGGAAAATTTTCTGCAGGAAACGTTACACTCATGAACATTTCACAGAACCATCGAAAAATTCAGTTATTGCTTGCGAAATTCCCCGGTAGAACAATTTCTCGATTAGGTAATTGACCACCTTGTTTTTGCGATTTAACGCCGATGAAATATTTTCGGCGGGGCGAAACTGAAATTGTCGAAAAAAACGTGCAAGCCACTTTAAATTCTAAACTTAAAATTTGCCCCATCCCTTATTTTAATATATTTTTTTTATTTGCTGGTCACATTATTATTATTTTTGTTTTGTTTTTGTATTTGCTTAAAGTAAATTTGCATTTGAATAAGTTATTTAATTCTGCTATTAACATTTATATGATATTTCTAATGGCATCATAGAAATTCAATTCAAGTTTCTTAAGAGTTGATATATTTTATGTGTTTAATAAATATTCTACTTAGAGAACTGCAAAAGCTCATTATAATTCCAATAATAGTAAGCTAACAGGCGTCGACTTGTTACAAACGTGTAAGAATTTATAATAATAATAAAAAAAAAATTAGCAACAATATTAAAATTCAAATAAATAATTTGCATAAAAATATTATAAATCTTTAAATAAATTTCAATTTTTAAAAATAACACAAAGTAAAAAATTTAAAAGGAAAAACGATATGCGATTTTAACACCCTCTATTTTGGTAACTGTAACTGGGCCTAACAAACTTGGTAATTTTTTTTTACATTCATTTAAATCATTATACGAAATTAAAAGAAAAATCTATATTACAACGACAACAAGTCGTCTCTGGGCCGGATGGGATACCAGCACTGGTCTTGAAACAATGCTTTTCGATGCTAGCGCGTTCGTTAGAAACCATTTCAAGCATGTTGTATCATGGCTAAAGTGTTGGAAGGTTGCTAATGTAACGCCAGGTGAGCATAAGAACCCAGAAAATTACCGCCGGCTTTCCTATCGGAACAATGGTGCAACACAATACATCATTTAGGAGAGAGTAAGGTGTAGGCGTTTGATAGAGTGTGGCATGACGCACTTCTCTCAAAGCTTGCTGCTTTTGGTGTCGGCGATAATTTCTTCAGATGTATATGGAGTTTTCTCAGCAATCGCACTATACGGATTGTTATAGATGGGATTTCATCACACGAGTTAAAGAATTAATTCAGGGGTACCGCAAGGCTCCGTTCTTTCTCCTACCCTATTTCTTACTTTTCTAAACGACCTTCCTTGTCAAACTTGCAACCCTATATACTCTTTCGTAGATGACAGCACCATTTGTCATTCGTATTCATTTGGTAATAGACGGAATCAGTTGGAAGTGAGTTCCAAAAGGCGGAACATGTATGATACTCTCAATCATGATCTCGTGGGGGTCGTGGCATAAGGGTTGAACAATTTCATAAGGTTCACATCTCTTATTTAAAATATTTGCTTGTTGCTATTTACAATTGAAATTGTCTTTGGCTTGTCTTTTTGCTAACAATAATAAAAAAAAACAGAAACCATTTTATTCTAAAACAAAATGATTAACATTTTTTAGTTGATTCACCTTTTTATGCTTTATAAATATTCATTTAATGACTTGTTCGAGGTTTCATAGAAAAAATAACAATCCATAAAAAAACGACGTATTTTGATTAACGTTGAAATTATTTTAAAATAAAACACATGTTTATATAAAAATAGAACCTACAAGGGTCATTGTTTAGTTTTATGTTTTTAACAAACTATGAATAATTTTTTTCATTTGTAAGAGAAATTAAAAAAAAAAATGAGTTGAAACTTGTGTGTGATTATTAAAAACATGTGAAATTTTTGAAAAAAACTCCATACAAAAAAGATAAAAAGATTTTTATTTTCATCAAAAACAGCACAGCATTGTAATTACGGTATTAAATATATGTAAGGCCAATGTTTTTTTTTAATTTTACATCTGGCAGCATTAAAAATGGTAAACAAAAAACGAAATGGTTGCGGTAAAAACCAAGAACAGTATTAATGCACTGATCAGAAACCTGCGTCAAGGAATTTTTTCGCCTGCGGCAGCTGGTGCAAAACAGTTTCAGCGACGATTTAAAATCGGCTGTAGCTGGCTGAAAATACGTGGTAGTACATTTCCTTTCTTAACAAAAGGTTAAAAGAATTTAAATTCCAATGCATTAATTAACTAAATTCGTTATAATGTTTAAATAATAATGTTCAAAATTTTTTATTAAATTTTATTACAGAGTTGGTATGAATTGGTTTCATAATTTTTTGATAATACAAAATATGCATTATGCATAAATAGTATGATTTTGATTTTTATTATATTTGATCATAAAAAAGTTGGTTGAAGAACTTTATAAAACAAATGTACAAAAAGTACAAGAGTTTATTTTCTTACCTTATTACGTATTATTATGTTTATTAGGTTTATTAAAAAGTTTTAAATTGTTGTTATTGTTACCGTTCAAAATATAAGCACATCCGTCATAATCACGTCTTATACCGTTTAGGCGATTATTCAACATAAATTATTAAAAAAAAGATCACTAACGGCGGCTGTGCTTCAGCCGCTTAAAGCTGACCATATTTTCGCGGCGATGGCTAAGAAGAAACATCTTCAGCGGCTCGACTCAGCCAATCGGCGCAGGTCTTTGGCATTGACGTGTTGTTTTTTTTTAATATTTTTCATTTAAAAATGTTAAGAAATGTTTTAAAGGAAAAGAATTGATATTAACAAAAATGTTAATTTAAAAAAAACGAAATGTTTAATTTAAAAAACAAAATGACAAAATATACAAATAAAAAAAAAGTCATAAAAGAATTGTGTTTTTATTTTGTTCAAAAATATTTATTTTAATTGTTTGCTTTTCAATTTAACGTAATAAAATAATGTAAACAATGTTGTCCTTTTCCCCTGCAATATTTACAATACAAAAAAGAAAAAGGGTGTCAGCTTCTTTATCAAAGCGCAAAAGGTTTTATTTGTTGTTCTTTATCTTTGAGAACTTATCTCTGCTGTAGATAAAGAAAACACTGCAAGGTTTTTTTTGCGACTTTTAACTTTTATTCAAATATTTTATAATTATGATGCCTTCTTCTTAACAAAATGTGTTAATTGTTTTTATAAAAGATGTATTTTAAAGATTATTATTATAATGAATTTCAAACGTCATTTTATGGTATTTTTTTTTTTTACAAAAGTGAACTTTTTTAATTTGTAAATTTCAGCCTGTCGGCCCGGCGGCCTGGTTGTCGCTGTGCTTTAATGAAAGAAATTATTTATTTTAAAAACAACTTAAATTTCACTGGCAATTTGTTACTAAATTACTAAAACAGTTTTTTAATGGCAATAAAGAAAAAAAATGTGCAATAAATAGTTTTTACCTTAATAAAAATATTTTTATTTTCTACAGAGATTTATTTCGTTAATCAAGTTTTTATAAATTGTTAAATATATGAGAAACAAAAACTGTTTTTTTTGATTGACGTCATTTTAATTGTATAAAATAATAATTTTTATTGAGTTATTTTGTTACAATTAAAACACCTGTAAATATTTCTATAAGGAATTGAACGAGAAGCATTAAGTTAAATTAAATTCTTGAGTAAATATTTCATTTTTAACACTAATTAGTTGATCAAAAAAATATATGTTTTATATTGTATAAATTATTCTGAAAATAGTCATTCTAAAAAAAAAAAAAAAAAAAATAAAACGGAAAAATCGCAAAACAAATAATAATAAATTAATAAATAACAAAAAAGTTAATAAAAAAACAAAAAATTTATATTTGGCCAGAATTAATTTTATACTATTTTGGTGTTATTTTTTTTTAAGGTCTATATCGAACCGCAAATCTTTGACTTATTTTACTCTTTACAGGTGAGAGGACATCTTATAAAAGTATTCTTATATAAAAGTTCCATTGAGTTTTTGAGCATATTTGACACGGGTAGATCATTTATTCTGTAGAATAGGGGTCCATTTACAGTTATACAAGCAGTTGAAAATAACCCTTTATCGGATTTTATAAATTTATCACATTGTTTTAGGAATCTGCTGGCTAAAAGACAATTTTATTTATTATCTAAAACAATTTCCAGACATTTCTTTTAATTTAGAATTGAGGTTTCACTTCCATTAAAACAAGCAGCCTGCTGGATGGAATTCTTTTGTTTAATTTAATGTATGGAAATATGATGACTTTGTAAAATTATTTGGATTGACCATTATTTTCCATTTGGTATTGAAAAGTCAGATTTCCTACTTTTGCATTCCATTTGAAACTTTTTCTTTTGTAATTATTACAGTATCATTCGCAGAAATGCTACAGAATGGTCCCTAAGAATATTAAAATGTGAAATACATAGTACATATGTTGAATATAATGTGCTAACACTGACCTTTGTGTTACTCCACTACAGCAGTACATTTATTGAGCTGGAAAATTGATCTTCAATATTTATCATAATTTATATCTTACAAAAAAACTTTGCATGGGTTTCTGCAGGTGGATGAGATAGGAGATCTCTTTGAACTTATATATATATATATATACAGCGGCAAAAAAAAGTATTCGACATAGGCGTTATTTTTTAAAATTAAATAAAAAATAACCGAGTTTTCTTTAAAATGCGTAGTTTTTTTGATTGATATTAGTTGTACAGCAAGTCTTTAAGAATATACCGTTATAAAACTTAAAAAAAATTCAAGGCTTAACAATTATATATCTTGTTTTATTATAACACTTAAATTCCCAAGCAAAAAAAGTATTCGACAAACGTTGTCTTTCTTTTATTGGAATTATGTTTTTTGCATTACTTTATGTTGTTGTTGGTAGGAATACCGTTATGATTCTTCTTTACCATTTTCAAGAATTTTTTACCCATTTGTGTGCAAGTGTTCGCGAAAATGGGTCGAAAAGGCAAAGAAACATCTGCTGATGTAAGAAATTTAATAATACATCATTATAAATTAGGAAAAACTGAAAAGAGCATTGCAGAGATCGTTCAGAAATCTAGAACTACAGTCCATTACATTATAAAAAAATTTAAGGATGAAAACACTGTGATAAACAAGGCGAGAACTGGCCGACCTCGTAAGTTGACAGACTTAGATGAACGGCGAATAGTGCGGGAAGTAAGAAAAAATCCAAAAACTAATGCCAGCATATTAGCAAAAATGACTGAGGAGCACATAGGCGTATCTGTTACTTCCCAAACAATAAGAAATGTCCTGAAAAAATACGACTTTCACTCACGATCAGCCAGAAAAAAACCACACATTTCTAAGAAAAATAGAAAGATTAGACTCGACTTTGCCAAAGAACATGTTGATAAGCCTGTAGAGTTCTGGATGGATGTAATTTTTGCTGATGAAAGTAAATACAATCTTTTTGGATGTGATGGCAAAGTTCTGGTTTATCGTAAGCCTAACACGGAATTGGAGGAACGAAACATGGTATCAACTGTCAAACACGGTGGCGGTGGTGTTATGGTATGGGGATGCATGGCGGCATCAGGTGTGGGCAATTTAGCCTTTATTGATGGGATCATGGACCACCGACAGTACATTGATCTCCTAAAGCATAACTTACGCTCAAGCGCAGAAAAATTGGGTCTGTCAAATAAGTTTAAGTTTTATCAGGACAATGATCCCAAACATAGTGCGATAAATACAAAGCTTTGGCTGTTGTATAACTGTCCAAAGATAATAAAAACGCCGCCCCAGTCTCCAGACCTTAACCCAATCGAACATCTTTGGGGTCACCTTGAGAAGAAAATCAGAACTCGGGCATTTTCAAACAAAAACCAGATGAAAGTCATCCTGCAGGAGGAATGGACCCAAGTCGACCCAGCATATACCAAAAACTTGGTAAAATCTATGCCAGATCGTCTAAAAGAGGTCATACGCCGCCAAGGAAAAGCAACTCGCTACTAAAGTTGTAATATCTTATGTATATATAAAACATGTTACCAATGTCGAATACTTATTTTGTTTGTTTTTAATGTCTGTTTAATGTTTGTTTTAAAATGTCATTTTTGTGTTGAATATAACTTTTTCGTTTCTTAATAAAACGTTGTGTAAGTTCTTTTAGTTAAATTTAACATTTTACAATTTTTTATTGATAAAAATATCAGCTTTATGGTTAATGTCGAATACTTTTTTTTGCCGCTGTATAAAGGCATCGTGCCAAATCGAATCAAAACCCTTTACCATCTCCAGAGACATATAATACCAATGACTGCAACCAATCTGTTCTTTTGACAGAAAATTGTTACTCTCAGAAAACTCATTTACCCTCCCTCTCCTCACTATAATTTTTTAAAATAGTTTATTGAGGTAAATAATGATATTAATAGAATGATAACTGCTAGCAAATTTGGCAACTTTATCATCATCTGCTATAAACTTTGCAGTTTTAAAAAGTTTTGGAAAATATTTATTTTTGTAGCACCGGTTAAATACATTTGTTATAACGGGAAAAAAAGATTATGCTCATTTTTTTAAATTATAATGGCGAAATTATTTTCCCATTAGCGAATTTTTTCTTTCCATTATTAAAGAGATTTATTTGTTTCTTTAATTAAAAACTAATTGAAAATTCCACTAAATATTTTACAGTGTATTTATTTATCTATTATTGTTTTCATTTGGCATTCATGTTTGTTGTTTTTTTTTTTTTTTATTGGCTATGTGATAGGAAAAAACAATAACAATAAATAATAACGGTAGGAAAGAAGATTGCAATCTCAACTGTGTAAAACTAAAACAACAACCACGTATGAGTATTTTGCTTAATAGAGTCCTAATAACGCTGCCAGATTGCTTTGCTTTATTTTATTTTGATTTTATAAAGTTTACTTTAGCGTTTTTTTTATATATAAATAAGTATTTTATAATGCATTAAGAGTCAAAAAAATAACCTTGAGTTAAATAAACTGTAAAGTTCTAAATGTCTAGACATCGTCACAATTAAAAAAAAACAGATTACAAAAATCAGATAGACCTTGTAAACCGCTTACATTGTAAAAATCTTAAGGAAAAATTACTTTAAATGCATACCTTCATAATAGCCGTGACTTAAAAAAAACAAAAAAAAAAAAAGAATTATTAACAAAAATCCAGCACCTAAAAATAAATACAAGCAACAATAATAATAATGTAGATAAGAATATTAAATACATTTTTGTAAAAGGCTGTTTAACACTACACAGCTTTGCTTTAAAACTAAATCAGGGCAAACACTACATAAACTTGTTTATTAAAACGGTTTAAGTATGCCGAAAGTTGTGTTTTTCATTACAACAAGCTATTTTAACGTCGTCATAGTAATGAATATAAATTTTGTTTATGTTCTTTTAATAAGAGACTACGTGTCGCTAGGCATGTTTCGTCTAAATCATATAGATGGCTTTAAACGTATTAACATTGACTATTAGGGCATGATGAACTAGATTTAAACAACGACGGCGCTATTATGAGATAAATTTTGTGTGAGAAAAAAACAAAACATTTTTGACAATGTTTATGGAGTTTTGAAAATTATTATTATTAAAATTTGTGAAGGAAAAATAAAAATTTAGTTTTGCTGGAATATCGTGCTGGCTGGAAATTGCCTTAACACGGTTTTTTTTTCTAACAAATTCAGTTTTATTGATATCAATTTTAAATAGAAATATGAGAATTATTAATGGAATTTCTCGGTCTTTTGTTTGCCCATTTTGCAAAGAAAACTCATTTAAATGAGCTTGCATGATGCCTATAGGTTAAAAATACATTCTGCTATCGTTATTGGAAGAACCATACATTCTATACATTTACTTTTTGGCAATACAGTCGACTTTTGATAATTTGAAACTCGTCAATTTGAATCTCGCGATAATTTGAACTGCTTTCCAGGTCTCCTGAAAAACAATCAATAAAATATATTGAAAAAAAATCTAATAATTTTTATAGTTTTTAAACGATCTTTTTAATCTTGAATAAATATGTTTTTTCTTTTTTAAGATCTTTTTTTTATATATTTTTTTTTCTCTTTTCAATATTTCGCTTTCCTTTGGAAAGCTTCTTCAGGAAAATTTTTTTTTTTTTTAAATTTGAAAACAAAAAAATTATTAACAAATTGAAAAAATGTTTCAAACATTTTTATTTATTCAAGAAAAAAAATCTATGTAATTTAGGTTCCCTCAATCATTTTACTGGAATTTTGATCACCGACTCTCTATAATTTGCATTTTTTTTAGCTCTACGCTTTATAATTTGAATTGCTTTTGGAAAACTGCAGGTTGCACACTAACCTACCATTATTAGACCACATGAAATTGATTTATCTTCTGCCTAATGCAACATCTAAGTTGCAGCCTTTAGATCAAGGCATTATCCTCTACTACTCTACCCTCTACCGCAGAGAAATTGTTTTCAAAGTGTTGGATAACATTGAAAAGGGTGAGACTGAAAAGAGTCTGGAAAAAATCTCAGTTCTATAACCATTTACAACTGCTTCAAAAGTAGAGGGTTTTTGTTAATATCTTCAGCTCAGCTATCAGAGCCACCAGAAGTCGTACAGTCTTCTCCAGCATGGCAACTTCTACCTAACTCTGAAGAGGTAAGTTTTGAGAACTTATGTTCAGGTAGACAATAACCTATAAGTGTCTATGGTGGTCTGAACTGTTGCTAAATGAACTGTTGAATCTGACTTCTTTGGATGAGGAATATGAAGCAAACCAAGCTGAGCAACCACCACTTCCAGTGTCATTAAGTTAAGTAACGGCACGGAATAGCACATTACGCTCCAATGCTCTCAGAACGGATACAAGTGATGATTTCTTTTCAGCTCTAATCTAATTGAACATTTATTAGATAATGAAGTATTTAACTCAAAAAAAAAAAAAATTTACGGACCTTGTTCATTATAAATTGTTCTTATGCTCTATTCTGTTCTATGTTCTTATGTTCTATTATTCTTAGGTAAATATATATGCAACTGTAAGCAAGTTCACTATAATAACTTTTTGAATTTTTTTTTTTTATCTTTCTTTTGACATTTTGAAGTCTCGTTAATATGAAAACTCGATTATTTGAAATTTTTTTCTGGTTCCTTTACAGTTACAAATTATCAAGAGCCGTCTGTATTAGTGTAACCCATGCCGCTGCATCAGCTTATACTTAAATTGTTAGATTAATTAAAATCTCTATCAATTATTTCTTTATAAGTTATTAAAACATTACGCGTAGGATTTATTTTGAAAAAGTTCATTGGAAATAGTTTAGGTGCCGGAAATAATTAATTATTAATTATATTGAAACACTTTTTAAACGTTTTTCCATACAAATCGTAATAAAAACAACATATAACAGTGTTTTAATTCAAGTTGAAGGTCAATAAACTCAAGGCAGTCATTTTTAAAGGTTGTTATACAAAAAAAATGGGCTTAAACGTGCATAAATGACTGTTAATAAATTAAAAGAGAAGTTAATACGGCAAATTGCCGTAAAAAAATGTAATTATCAACTGGCAGCACTGTTACAGAAAACCAAATGCAACAACATGTCAATATGAGTTCTTTTACTTCCAAAAAAAACAATCATGAATTGTTTTTGTGAGTTTGGTAGTGCCGTTTTACATGCTTCTACTTTTGTTTTTTCCATTAGAAAAAAAGAGAAGGGGTATTAAGCAACAAAAGTTGAAGCGTGTAAAATGGCACTTATTTTCAAAAATAAAAAGAGAAAAAAAGTCAGAAACTCATCACAATAAAATGGGTCAATGGCAAAATAAGAAAAGAAATTGAAAAGAAATTTCTTTACATTTAGTACTTTTTTTGCTGTGCTTAGACCGAATGAATTTACATTGTACGATTTTTGTCGCTGCAATTCTTAGTTCGTTGGTAAATGATGTGTAATTTTTTTAATTCCTCTCTTCTCCTATTCTTTCTAGACCCCTTATTTACCACCAGCAAACTAAGAATTGCAGCGACAAAAATCGTACAATGTAAATTCGGTCTTACTTGGTTTTTTGCTTTGATTAAATGTTAAGAAAAAGTTCCGTTATTTGGTTTTTGGACACGAACTTAAAACATAGAAAATATCCAGTTGAAATAATCAATAATTTATTCCATTTTATTGTGGGTTACATCAAAATATTTACTTAAAGATGACCAGAGAGAGGTATGCACTTGGAGTTCGGATGCCGACCAAAAACTCATCCAACAATTTAATACTGGTGGCAAAACAATATTGGAGATTTCCAAGCTACTGACATGTTCGCAATCCAAAGTTTATAACGCCCTAGAAAACATCACGTGGCACGGAACCACACCAAACATGTTACACAACTGCCTGGAGCCTAGAGAAAAACGACACCCAGGGAGGATAGTTTAATTTATAAAACAGCTGCTAAAGATCCTTCTTAAAGCTTAAATAAAATTAAAAGTGGAAATTTCAGAGGAGTTTTATGTAAATGTATCTATTCTTCAGGAAAATAAGCAGGCGTTTCCATGAGAAAAATTTTTCGTGAGTGCATTGCACAACGTAAAACCACTTTGTGTCAAGAAACAATATTAAATCTCGGCTAGAGTTTGCAAAAAAACCTATGACATTTTGGAAAAATTTGCTTCGGAGCAACGAGTCGCCGTTTTACGTTTCGGATCTGACAGAAAACGGCGGTGGAAATGTCATTGTCATGGTGTGGACAGCAGTTTCCTGGCATGCTGTAGGTCCGATATGATATGATACCATTCGCTGATAACATTTTTTTTTTTAAGAGAAGTAGCACTTCAGACAACCATGCCTAATTACTCAAGTACCGTGTTACATTCTTTAGGAAAGGGATAGAGAAGAGATGAAAGTAGAAGGATAGTTGGAAATTAACTGCCATATAAAGACAGCACAGCGACCAGGGACTATGCCTTTATCGCTGAGTAGCCCCACCGACAGTCAATATTTATTTTTGTAGTGAGAAAAAAAAAACCAAGGTCTTCATTGGGAATCGAACCCACAACTCACATACTGACAAGCTAGTGCACTACCTACTAGCCAACAGGGGCACCTAAATGGAAATTTATGCATGATAACGAGTCTGAGCACACTAAATGCCTAGTAAAGAAAACGGTATTACTGTTCTAAATTGAACAGCTCAATCCCCGGATCTTAATCCAATAAGGAACCTGTGAAATAATGTTGAGAGATTGATAAAGCCAACAAATTTGGGGCGATTAATGGTAAGAAATCCAAAAACCTTGGAGATGACATTCCAAAGGAACGTTGTAGGGTATTAACTGAAAGTTTGCCGAGTTAATGCGCTGCTAAACTCCCAAATAAAGACTTACCCATCAAATATTGAGATGTTTTATAAAGTCAAGCTTTAATTAAGCAAATTCACTTTTATTTTGCCCATGTCTTAAATTCATGACCAGGCTAAAACTAGGATTTCTATGTATAACATGTTAAAAAAAGTTTCTAACCATATATAAGTAGCAAACATCCCCTCCCGGAGGCACATTGATATGTTTTGAGGGAATATCACCGTCATTAGATGTATCTTCGGGGGTAAAAGGTAACCCAGTCCCTTTCAAGGCTAGCAGAAGCTAACTGGACACTTCGACTAGATATCCACGGGAATTAGTAAAGCCCCAGAGTTCAGCTATTTGTCTTTTTTTAGCCTTTTAGCTGTTCTCTGACTGGTTATTGAGGTTGGGCCTTCGGGAGTATCGTGATGGTTGTGGTTTTAAGGCCCTCCTTTGAGTTGTGTGGGTCGGGTCCAGTGAGCATGATTGTGGTTATGTTCTTCAAATTTATTATGCTTCATGCGTTCTGGACCAGGAGTTGGATAGTCTGCAACTATTCAGCAAGGAGTGAAGTCTGTGGTCTGCTATGGGCTTTTAAAGTTGCAATTAGGAGTGACCGTAGGTTATACGTATCTGAAGGCCTTCTAGGGCGAGGATGACGCTACATTTCATCCACAGTGGTATGATCCATCATCTGGTTATGACTCACACAGCTAGGTACAGAGATACAAAAATATTAGAAATATATCAGTGAAACCACGTTTCTTAAATGCGTGGCCATCACTGTATGTGCACATACATGTCAGTATATACATATATATATATACATAATTATAATGACAATAGTTCTAGTTGTTCAGGGTTTCATTTTAGGAAGTCATTATACTCTACATCAAAATGATACGTGATTTTGAATTATAAAAAAAAATGCTTTATATGTCTTATCTTTTGTTCACAAAATAAAAGAAAAACATAAAACAACAACTGGATTTAAATAAAAGAATTTTTTTTTAATATTTTTTTAATTTTTAAATTCATCATTTATTTTGCTTTTAATTCAATTACTTCTTTATGCATAAAAAGAAAAAATAATTCTCAGCAATTTAATTTTTAAATTATTTCCTAATTAGATTTAAGTTAAACAATAGAATTTTAAATATCTCTATGGCCTCAACATAATGTTGAAAAGTTTAATTGGCGAATAAACTTATTGACCTTCCTTTAGCTTTCTATGTTTAGTTTTGCAATAAGGAGGACTGTCGCATGCCTATTTCACGTGCTGACTGATAAAATATTAAAAAAATATAAACAAAAATTACGCTTGAAATAAACAAAATCATTTTCGAGCGGTGCTATTGCGTTATATTTTCATTTTTGTTTATTATTTATGAAAAGATAATTATTTCAATTAGCTGTGTTTTGGTTTTTTCATAAAAATCATAATTGAAGTAATCAAAATTGTAGTCTGCAGCAAGAATTTAACAAAGTTTCCAGCCCTGGTATATTATGAATTACTTATGTAGAAATATAAACAGGTTTTAATATAATTATCAAACATGAATGTGATTATAAGTAATAAAAATTATTATATTACCACGTGCTGCTTATATACAGTGAGCTAAAAAATTGTTAAATTTAAACCATCAATAATAATAAAGAAATAAAGATTTTTTATATAAAAATTATATTATATTTATATATATATTTAAATATAAAGTGTACGTAAATTTTTTTAGCTAACTGTTTACTGAACTGAATCTTCACTTACGCGTCAAACAAAAATGTGCTTCAAATTTGAGGCTCCCAAATAATTTATAAATTAATTAAAAATTAAGAATTTTTTTGCTTTTTCTGCACTACCCGCCCCCCGCTAAAAGAACAGCACTTGGAATAATATATTTTATATTATTTTACTAACAACAAGTTAAAAATATTAATCATTTAGTCAGGAGACGTTGAGGTTTTTATATTTTGTCTTTACCACTATATCATTTGGTTATTGGCACGTTTGTGACGTCAATTGTCGCCTGTTAATGACTTATGAGAAATATAATGCAAAAACAAAAAAAAAAAGAAATATGTGGTTTATTTAATTTATTTTTTTTAAACGTGTTTTATTTAAATTGAGTATAAAATTGCCAGTAAAACACTCTACACATTTAAAAACTTCAGTGTGAATATGCGTTTGTTTTAGTTTATGGCTTGTTGTTTTTTTTTTTTAAATCATACTTTCCAGCGTTAATTTTTGTTTTTTTTTGCATTACATATGATGGCTTCAGGTTTACAACTATTATTTGTATTTAATATTGTCAACATTTTCCTAATGTATATACATATGTACATGTATGTAAGTAAGACCCAGTTTACATTGTGCAACTTTTGTCGCTGCAACTCGTACTTTATTGTTGTAAATGATGTGAGTAAAGAGAATAGGGGACGAGAGTAACTCTACCGCTATTCTCTTTACACACATTATTTACAACAACAAACTACGAGTTGCAGCGACAAAAGTTGCACAATGTAAACTGGGTCAAAGTATGTGCTGAAAAAAGTTAATGTGCCAGCACAAGCATTTACATATATACATATATATATATATTACATTTTATTATATGCAGTTGCCATTATGTTTTAACATTCTGCTGTTAACTTTCAACTAGTTATGTAAGTGAGAAAGAGAGAGGCTTTCTATATGTTAGCCACATTTGTAGGCACATTTATATGGAGAATATTAAAAAAATAACGGTTAACATAAGCAAAAGTTATATGATTGATAAAATAATGTTGCCATACCTATTTACATACATACATACATTAATATGAAGAAATATTTTTTTTTCAGCTAATGACGCAAGTCACGTTTATGTTTTAATTTTTGTTGTTTTGCCAACAACTTTCAAATGTATTAAAGTCTCCCTAAATTAAAAGGTGTTTATTAAACTAAAGCATTTTATTAAAGAAATAATATTTATGGCGGATTCCTTTAAAAAAAAACTTTTAGGAACAAAAAAAATATAGTTTTAGGTCAGAGCAGACTTGAAAACATTAAATAAACTCACCTCATTATTATTATTGTTGTTGTTAGTATTATTATTTTTTTTCTTTTCATTGTGGATGGTAGCTGTGGTTGGTTTTGGGTTTGTAGCGCTGTTTGAAGATGTGGCTGTTGCATTTGTGTCTAATGCAATTAGTTTCCATAATTGTTTCAAGCCAATGTTGTCCACACAGGAAAATCTTAATTTGTCATGGGACCAACCCATTGTAGAAGTTTCAGCTGAAGTTGTTGTTGTTGTAGGCGCTTGTAATACAGTTGAAGTCATAATTTTTTTAAGGAATTTAAGTAGCACACTTTTCTTTTTTTATATTAATGTATATATTCTTTGTTAAATTAATTAAGTACTTAATTTAAGGCTGTTGTTTTTTAAAAAGTCTTTTCTTTATATTTTTGATTTTATTTAGCACAACATATTTATGATTTTGCTAAATATTTTTTGCATAAAATAACCGGTTTTTCTTGCTTTAAATCATAATTGCATTTATAAATTTTCTTATACAAATATTTATTTTTTGTTGTTGTTGTATATTCAAATGTAGGTCTTCATTTATTTATTATCTCAATATGTGTCTCTGTATGTATGTATATACTTTGTTTATGCTTGCATTAACAGGCCATTTTACATAAAACTTGTTTTTATGCAATATTTTTTTTACTTCAATCACTGCTGTTATTTAAAAAAAATAATTTTTTGCGAAGAAAAGATTTTAATACTCCTTTTCTTATATTTTAAATATTGTGTGTTAAACAATTGCTTGTAGCAATACGACTAACTGGTTTCCGTTTATAACAGCCAGTTTTTGCTAAGAAACCGCAGCACGTACACTCTTCACAAACGAGTTTAATCGTATTGTGTTGTTGATATCGTTTATTTAGTTCCTGTTTACACTCTTCTACTTTTGTTGTTCATATATTTTTAAATATATTTGTCATTAATCATATTTATTAATGACAGATGTGTGTTTAAAGACCCCTTTCAAACAGGCAAATTTTACTTTGACAAAGTTTTTTTAATTTTCTTTTAAACTTTCTGTGGTGTTCAAACACAAAAAGTTTTCTTTTACAAATTTTGTTTTAGTCACTTGGTGCTTTATGCAATCTGTATATAAGTACAACTGTGTATAAGCGACGAAAGAAAAACAAAGCAACTTTGCGAGTATATCAAAGTCTGTACACTCTATCATGCTTTCTCCCTCGCTCTCACATAAAATCAAAACTTTGCAAAGAAAAGTTTGCCCGTGTGAAAGGGGTCAAAGATAAAATATTGTAAACAATCTAAAACTGTAAATACATTCTTATCATGTACGGGAATTTATTTAGCTAAAAAGAATATTATAGAATATTTTTTACTACTCAAAATAAGTTTATGAAATTTGAACATTCCTTTTTAACAATGAAACAGAATAAAGAAGAATGTCAAAAATGCAAAAAATACAACTTTCTGTGTATGAATATGAACTGAAATACAAAACAAAATTCTCGAGTCCAAGCAGCTCTGTACTGCAGTGAAATAGAAACATATTCAATTTTTATACCTTCTCTTTCTTTGTAATGGAAAATCAAAAGTTGAGCAACAAAAGTTGAAGTGTGTAAACAGGGGCTTACGAACCTCTTTTATTAGTGCTCATTATCAAACAATCGCAACTGAAACGAAGCCGACGCTTTAGTTCCCTTGACACCCATTACAACTCTCTCTAAATTAGTATTGATTGCCACTACTGGAGAGGGATTTCTAATTGCCATCATAATTTCATAAATGTTTTAAGTTTCTTTCTCTAACTCACTCTCTCTCACTAGCTCTCTGCTGTTACCTCCTTGATAAAATTTCATAGTACATATCTACACATTGTTGTTCGGTTTTACACATAAATTTTCTTCATAAATTTGTTTTTATTTTAAGAGAATATTATGGTTCTTTTATTTATTTTTAAAACAAAAGTTTCTTTAAATTGTTATCGTTTAATAGAAATTCCTGTTTATTTTACCAGCAGAGAAAATTGCAATTAAAAATCATGCAGATGAATATGTCAGTCTTTAGTGCTAAATAATTAAGAAAACCGGGTTTTTGTTTTATTTTTAAATTATGATGGGACAAGGGCAAAAAAAAAGCCGGCAAGTGACACGCCATAGTTAACCGTTTTGTTTTTACAAGACAGCATGCTATTCAATTTGTATTTAAGGGTAAATGAAGTTTGTTTGTTTACATTTTTATTTGAGTTTTTTATGCAAATTGGCGCTAAGAATTATATTTGTTTTTAAATTTGTTTTAATTAATTAATTAATAATTACTAGAGTTCACATACCGTAAGTGTGCGGCCGGCGGCAGGACAACAGGTAATATTGTTTTAATACAATATATCGGACTTTTAGGTAAGACAGTTAAGTTATAAGCAAAGCGGAGGTTTTAACCCAGCTGATTTTATACCCTGAGACACTACCTGGAGTGACCAAGGTATTGGACAGTTGAGCGGAGGTCTTAACCCAGCCCAACTTGCAGGGTTTTTGTTATTTCTCTTGGACACGGTTTACTAACTGTGGTGCGCTTACACACGAAGCGGAGGTCTTAACCCAGCGAAATTTGTGTCCACCGTCACCATAGTGGGTGACCAAGGTATTGGATAGTTGATCGGTGGTCTTAACCCAGCCCGACTTACAGTGTTTTGGTTATTTCCCTTGAACACGGTTTGCTAACTGTGGTGCGTTCACACACGAAGCGAAGGTCTTAACCCAGCGGAATTTATGTCCACCGTCACCATAGTGGGTAACCAAAAAATTGGACAGTTGAACCGTGGTCTTTACCCAGTCTAACTTACAGTGTTTTGGTTATTTCCCTTGGACCCGGTCTACTAACTGTGATGCCTTCACACAGGAGGCAGAGGTCTTAACTCAGCGGAATTTGTGTCCACCGTCACCATAATGGGTGACCAAGGCATTGGACAGTTAAGCGGTGGTCTTAACCCAGCCCGACTTACAGTGTTTTATTTATTTCCTGCGGAATTTGTCTCCACCGTCGCCACTGTGGGTGACCAAAGCCATGGACAGTTTAGCGGAGGTTTTAACCTAGCCCAACCTACATTTTTTTGGTTATTTCCCTCGGACACTGAACGGGATACGTAGAACCAAGACAACGGAAACCGCCGCACTCACACACACATACCAGTGTACTTTAGACGCAGCCAAAAAGCGAGCTGCCGTCAAGCGGAGAATTAGTGGTTAATAAAGGCTAAGTTTTAAACAAATCATTCGAAGTCTTTTGATTTATTCCAACGACACTACACAACCCTGGACGCCGCTGAGTATACCCTAGAAGCCGGGAAAAGCGTGTCATTATATCAATTCAGTTATCTGATTCTTTAAAAAAGGTTATGTGACTTGTATATTGGATGATGGCAAAGGGTTTTAGGTGATATAAATTAGCCACTGGGATACTGGCCCGCCACCAAGACATGGAAGTGCAAAACTACATTCCAATATAGTCATGATAACAAATTTGTAATATCAAAATTAGTCGTAGTACGCAATGCCTCTGTCACTAAACCTCCTTGCTGCCTGCGTGTAGGTAGTGTACTAGCTTATCAGTCTGAGAGTTGTGGGTTCGATTCCCAACAAAGACTTTGGCTGTTTTCACTACAAAGAATAAAAATTAACTGTCGGTGGGGTTGCCCAGTGATGAAAGCATGGTCATTGGTCGCTGTGCTGTTTTATACGACAGTTAATTTCCGATAACATGGGCCATCTAGAACAGAAAACTGCCCTGGTAGGCCTACCAATCTAGGGGTAGTTGTTTTCACTAAAAAAAAGAGCTTGAAGGCTATGCAACTATCCTTCTACTTTCACCACTTCTCTCATCTCTCCTCTATCCCTTTTCTAAAGTATGTATCACGGTTGTGACTAAATAGGCATTGTTGCCTGAAGTGCTACTTCTCTTTTAAAAACACAAATAAAGTCAGCTTTAATTACTGGTTTAACGGGAGCTTTTAATCCCCAAACGATGTTGACACCCAAAACTCAAGTCGTTGTTATACTCACGCCAGTGGATACTAAACAGGATTAAACATCTTTAAACTAGTGCAGTTAGTCTAGTGATGATATTAAAATGAAAATAGATTCAGAAAATACAGGCGTTGTTATTATCTCTACAGGTACGTCTGGCGGTGGTGGTGTAAAAAAGGAACGGGAAGAGGATGAATACGAAGAGTAAATTTTCAGTAAAAACATAGAATATCCGGTGGGTTCCCAAAGGCGGAACATGATTGATATGCTCAATCACGATCTCGCAACAATCCGGTAAGACACAATATTGCATGCTTACGCATAGGTTTGTGTTCGGCAGTAATGCTGTATCTATTACTATGGGTGATATAGGTGTTACGGAGTCGGAAGCTTTTGATGTTCTTCGCATGAAAATTCAGTGTGATGTTCGGATGGACTAAGCACATTTTTCAGATTTCTAAAGAAGCTTGAAAGCTGCCTCGGTTTTTTAAAACGATGTAAGGGATACTTCAGTTTATCCGTTCTTCGTAGTATTTATACCACCTTTATCCGTCCAAAGATGGCATACAACTCTCATGTATGGGGCGGTGCTCCAAAGTAAATTTTGGAGGAGAGGGTCGAGAGGCTCACTGGGGACAGAAGGGTATCAAACTCTATGGATTCTCTGGAGCATCGGCACAATGTGGGTTGTATTTCACTGTTTTATCGTTACTACAATGGTAGTTTATGGTTGATTGGCCCGGTAAATTGCACTACGCATTACAGGGACATGTGGTGTTTTCAGTTCATTTGTGGAATAAACTTCCTCCAGAGGTCTGTAAGAAAATTTAAATCGAATCTCCATAAACCCTACTCGCTCTTTCTGTGAATAAGGAGCGATATCGTGATGCGTGATAAAATTTACGTCGTGTGTACTCGATGGTGGTCAAACCACTTGGGCGATATGATGCGTGATTTAATTTATATCTGTACCTGGTAGTTAGCCCTTACCAGATGGTGGTCAAACCACTGTGAATGGTATGTAGCGCCATTCTCGCCCTAGAAGCCCTTCGAATCCGTGGATTCTCCGGTCACTCCTAGTTGCAATTTCAAAAGTTCGAAGTAGGTCTCAGTCTTTACTCCTTGCTTAAGAGTTGGAGACTTTCCAACTCCTGGTCCAGAACGCATGAAGCTTAATACAATTAAGAACACGACGGCATTCATACTCACTAGACCTGAACCATTCATTGTGTTCATTGTGAATGATCCGACCCACAAACTCTCACGAGGGCCTCGAAACCACAACCACCACGATACTCCCATATAGGGGCCAACCTCAATAATCAGCCAGAGAACAGCTAAATGTCTAAAGATACAAATAGTGCACTCTGGGGCCTATTGATTCCCGTGGAAATATGTGGATTGTCCAGATGACTCCCACTAGCCTTTAAGGGGCCTGGGCTCCCTTTTACCCCGCAAGACACCAGTCTAAATGGAATAGTAGGCTCCAAAAAGACTATCATGTGCCCCCGGTAGGGGGCGATATGATGCGTGCGACGAGCCCTAGGAAGCCGAAGACTAATTTGCAATTTCGGAGGTTTCAAAGCAGGGTCGCCAATCAGTATTTCTTGCTGAAGAGCTAGAGACTATCCAACTTCTGATGCAGAACACATGACAAGAGCATGCTTACTGCATCCGAATCATTCACAAATTGTTCTTGGTAAAGTTGAGATGATTAATCAGAATTCATCAGGGTCGCGAAAACACAACCTCCCGAAGGGCTTACCACAATAACCAGACAGAGAATAGTTAAAAGGCTAAAGAGACAATTAGTTGAACTCTGGGGCTTACTGATTCCCGTGGAAATAACGTGGAGTTTCCAGTTGACTCCCTGCCAGCCTTAAATGGACTGGGCTACCTTATTGCTCAATTGACTCTTGTCTAGATGGTTGATTAATCTATAAAGACAGATAAATGTGTCCCTGGGGGGTCGATATCGTGATATGATTGAAAACTTCTTAACCCCACAACTGCATGCTTTGGGCTTGATTAACATGTGGTATCAACAAGACGGTGCCGCATCGCATATAGCCAGGATTACAATGGAATTACTGCGAGACCTCTTTCCATAACAAGTTATTTCAGGAAATGGTGATAATGATTAGCCTCCACGCTCGCCAGATTTGATTGCTCCGGATTTCTTTTTGTGGCGATATCGGAAAAGCAAGGTTTATGCTTGAGCAACTCAAACAAAATATTCGTGATGAAGTTAATGAAATAACGGGTGAAAAGTGTGAGAATGTGAAATGAAAAATGTGCTCAAAAGGGCTTGCAATTGTGAGGCTAACAGTGACGGACATTTATTTGATATTGTATGCTATACATAATTATCGACATTCACTATGATTTAATCAAAAACTAAAAAACAAACAAAGTAGTATACA
Source organism: Trichopoda pennipes (assembly GCA_030448955.1). Lineage (NCBI taxonomy): Eukaryota > Metazoa > Arthropoda > Insecta > Diptera > Tachinidae > Trichopoda > Trichopoda pennipes. The sequence goes on from JASKUP010000002.1 coordinate 9,643,199, forward strand.
TTCCCAGTGGACACCCTGTATAAATAATTTTGTAAATTTTTAAAATTTAAATTTGAAATCTTGCAGCAAAAATGCATTGTTCTTTACACGTAAATATTAATTGTTAAAAAATACCCATTTCCGTTAAGGGTATACATACATACACATACGTATCATTATATAAGTGTACACACACACACACACACACATACATACATATTTACATGCATTTAATATTTTATTAAGAAGATTTGTATTTTTGTTTCTTCTTGGGAATGTTAAAATAGTCAAATAAACGAGAATTGAAAGATTTCCTGTGTTATCTGCATAAAACCCCCCAGAAAATCTGGGCGATAACAGCAATTGCATTTTTTTATAAATATTAATTTGAATATTCTTTTAAAATAAATTAAAGAAATTTTGAAGGCAGTTTTTAAAAGATTATTTTCTTAAATTTTAATGTCAGGTGATTAATTCTATTTTTAGCACTAAGCAAAGAGCAGAGATAAGACAAAATGATTTAATATGACCTTAGAAACAAGTCGATTCGCTGTGTAATATGATATTTGAGTACCGAACAAACAGCCAGCAATAACGGTATACACCGAAAAAAAATAACAACAGTATTTTGACTTTGTTTTTGGTTTATTAAAGAGTGTAGTGCGGCCAAGTCCTTAAAAAATGGTATGAAGGGAAAAATTGTTGAAGTATACAGAAAATAATTAGAAAGAAAGAGTAAGAGAGAGAAAGAGAGAGTTCTGTATTTACAAACATATCTTTCTGATATATTGTGATTGTAATCCTGTTATTGAGCTAAAATTAACATTATTAAGAGGATTATTTAACAAAAAGTTTGATTTTCAATTATGACATTTTATTTCATTATGTTGACATTCAGTTTTTTGACGTATTCGTAGTAAATGCATTGGCTATTGATACAATGAGTTCAATTGAGCCCGAAAATCGCATTGAAATAATTAAAATCCTCCATGAAAATGGTGATTCTGTTAAAGTTACATTTCGTAAAGTTCGTAATACTTTCGGATAACATAATCTCCTTTGCTGAGACCACTATTAAGAATTTGGTCGTTAAATTTGAGTCGATAGGCTCGATAAAAAATGTTTCAACACCACCGTGTGTTCGCCTTTGTCGTTCAACTGAAAACATCGCAGCCATGAGCCACAGTGTTAAAATAGATCCAATAGATCAACATTCTCAACAGTTGGGCTTATCCAATATCACCACATGGCGGATTTTGCATAAGAATTTGACTTAATTTTTTTTTAAGAGAAGTAGTACTTCAGCCAACAATGCCTATTTAGTAAAGTACCGTCCTACATTATTTTGGAAAGGGATAGCGGAGAGATGAAACAGGCGATGGAAATAGAAGGATAGTCGGAATTTAACTGCCGTATAAGACTGCCGTATAAGACCAGTGACTATGCCTTCATCGCTGAGCAGCTCCACCGATACTCCTGAGAGGGCCAATCTCGATAATCAGTCAGAGAACAGCTAAAAGGCTAAAAAGGCAAATAGGTGAACTCTGGGGCTTTAATGATTCCCGTGGAAACATAGTGGATTCGTGCAGTTGGCAACTGCCAGCCGTAAAGGGGACTGGGCTCTCTTTTACCCCCGTTGACACATGTATTGACGGTGAGATTCCTTCAAAACATATCAATGTGATATGATTTACATTTGCACCTGGCAGTAAGCCTCAATCAGATGGTGGTAAAACCACTGGGAATGAAAAGCAACGTCATTCACGCCCTAGGAAGCCGAGGACTAATTCTAGCTACAGGTCTTTCCTAGTTGCAATTTCAGCGTTTCCAAAGCAGGGTTGCAAACCACTACTCCTTGCTGAAGAGCTGGAGACTATTCAACTCCTGGTCCAGAACACATGCTCACTGGATCCGGACCATTCACCTGTTGGTGTTATTAAAGGCGAGATGATTCTGGCCCACAAAATCAGTTCATCTGGGGTCGCAAAACCACAACCACCACGATACTGCCGAAGAGCCAACCTCAATAATCAGTTAGAGAACAGCTAAAAGTCTAAAGAGACAATTAGCGGAACTCTGTGGGGCTCACTGATTCCCGTGGAAATAACGTGGAGCTTCCAGTTGACTCCCTGTTTGCCTTCAGGGGACTGGGCTCCCTTATACCCCCAGCAGCACAGGTCTAGATGGTCAAGTAAATCATAAAGACCGATAAATGTGCCCCCGGGGGGACGCTGGAGGGATAATTTACTAATAGCAAATTAGCTACGGCGAAAATATTGAATTTAGGCTAACCAATCGGACATACAGAATGGCGATTAAGTAAAATCGCTAAAATATTTTACCATTAATATTTTTAGCGTTTTAGCTACAAGCATTACAGAATGCGACTGTTGAGCTCCAGTATATTTAGCCATTTTTCCAATAATATTAGAAATGCATTTTATAATTTAATTTCATTTTAATTTAATTTCAATTTAATTAAATTCAAATATTAAACGAAAATATTTGCATTAAGTGACTCTGTTAGTTAATTATTAGTGCCGATGTGGCATCTCTCAAATTCTTCTACTAAGATTTTTCTCTCTCTCTTCCACTTTACTCACTGGCTGTTTGCAATATGTATTAAGATTTTTTTTCAAAGAGAATTCCGTTAGTTTTTTAATACATTTTTGTATTTAAATTATTCTTTTGACATTTATAAAATTTTTTCTTTTAAACTATTTTAAATAAATATGTTTGATTTCTAGACCATATTTAATGGGTTAATTTGTGTAGCAGAGCGTTTGTCTTAATGAAATTTTTCAAATATTGTAGACATCTTAATTGGATACAAATTCATTTGCAAATGAAATTGTATTGTTTTATGTATAGAAATTAAATTGAAGATGGATTTGAAAATTAATTAGAATAAATAATGTTTTGTTTTTAAAGAAATAATCACGTTTTTTAGTATGAAAATAAAAAACAAAAAATAAAATAGTTTTTTGTGAAAAATTAATTATTCACGTTCATCTTGTTTTGAGTGAGAGATCGTTTGTTATTTAATTAAAATAAAACACTTGCGCTATTGTTTTAAATTAATTAATACAAATAGTTAATGAAATTGTAGTATGAAAAATAGCACGCTAATCTTAACGTATTAATATTATTTAAGAAAAATATTAACGCCACATCACAAAGAATTTTATTAAATTTAATTGGAATAAATTACAAAATGGGGTCACTAGTTACTAGTTATTATAACGGTAAAAATAAGATAAATTTTTAGATGACATAAAGAAATATTAATATGTTAGAGGTATTAATTAACAACAATAACGAAGGTGCAGCGCCTTTTCGTTAAAGTCAACCCCAATTTATCACATTTTTTGTTCTGGAAGTCTCTTTTAGGACCCCTCATTTATAGCCGATAGTTGCTTGCTGCATTATTTAGGAAAGGGATAGAGAAGAGATGAGACAGGTGGTGCAAGTAGAGGGATAGTTACGGAAATTAACTGTCGTAAAAGACAGCACAGCGACCAAAGACCATGTCTTCATCACTAAGCAGCCTAACCGTCAGTCAATTTTTTTGTTGGTAGTGAAAGCAGCTCTTTGTTGGGAGTCAAACCCACAGCCCCCAGACTAATAAGCTAGTACACTACCTACTAGCCTACAGGGGCAGAATGTAGCTTATAATTGCATGCTGAAAAACAATAACCGTCAGGTGATAAACGCAGGCGGCACTGCATACCTTGACTAATTTTAATATCACAAATTTATTATCAGGACTATATTGGTATCTAGTTTTGCACCTAAATGTCGCGGTGGCGGGCAGGTACCTCACTGGCCAATTTACATCACCCAAACCCTCTTAAAGAAGCAGATAACTAAATTGATTTACAGTGAAACCTCTCATACCCGGACACTTCCCCCCGGGGGCACATAATAGTATTTTTGGAGCCTACTATTCCATCTAGACTGGTGTCTTGCAGGGTAAAAGGGAGCCCAGGCTCCTTAAAGGCTAGCAGGAGCTATCTCGACAATCCACTATATTTCCACGGGAATCAGTACGCTCGCAGAGTTCACTATTTGTCTCTTTAGACAATCAGCTGTCACTGATTATTGAGGTTGGCCCCTATAGTATCGTGGTGGTTGTGGTTTCCAGACCCTCGTGATAGTTTGTGGGTCGAATCATTCATAATGAACACAATGAATGGTTCAGGTCCAGTGAGTATGAATGTCGTCGTGTTCTTAATAAAAAAGAGCTTCATGCGTTCTGGACCATGAGTTGGAAAGTCTCCAACTCTTTAGCAAGGAGTGAAGGCTGCGGCCTACTTCGGGCTTTCGAAATTGCTACTAGGAGTGAACGGAGGATATACGTATTCGATGACCTCCTAGGGCGTGAATGACGTTTGCAAATCATTCAAGTGGTTTTACCACCATCTGATTATGACTACCTAGTCGGTGCAGATGTAAATCAAATCACATCACATCATACCCGGACACTCCCCCCGGGGGCACATAAATATGGTATTTATAGAATTCCACTATCTAGACACAGTGCAACTGGGGAAAAAGGGAGCCCAGTCCCCTGATGAGAAGCAGGGAGTCAACTGGAAGCTCCACTTATTTCCACTGGGATCAGTGTGCCCCAGAGTTCATTATTTGTCTCTTTAGACATTTAATAGTTCTCTGACTGTTCATTGAGGTTGGCTCCTATATGGGAGTATCGTGGTGGTTGTGGTTTCGCGGCCCCATAACAGTATAATGGTTATTATAGTGGCCAGAATCATCTCACTGATAATGACACGCAGCCCTGCCCTAGAATCATTAAAGTTGCAACTAGGTGGTTCTGTTGCTTAGAATTATGTCTTCGGCTTTCTAGGACAATTGTGGTTTGTCCACCATCTGATTAAGGCTACATAGCCAGGTGCGAATGTAAAACGAATCACACTATACCCTAGACTCTAGTCAGGCGCAGATGTAAATCTAATCACACATACCCTAGACTCTCCCCCCGGGGGTACATGATAGTCTTTTTGGAACCTACTATTCCATCTAAACTGGTGTCTTGCGGGGTAAAAGGGAGCCCAGGCCTCTTAAAGGCTAGTAGGAGCCATCTGGACAATCCACATATTTCCACGGGAATCAGTGAGCCCCAGAATCCACTATTTGTCTCTTTAGACATTTAGCTGTTCTCTGGCTGATTATTGAGGTTGGCCCCTATATCGTGGTGGTTGTGGTTTCCAGACCCTCGTGATAGTTTGTGGGTCGGATCATGCATAATGAACACAATGAATGGTTCAGGTCCAGTGAGTATGAATGCCGTCGTGTTCTTAATTATATTAAGCTTCATGCGTTCTGGACCAGGAGTTGGATAGTCTCCAACTCTTTAGCAAGGAGTAAAGGCTGCGACCTACTTCGAGCTTTTGAAATTGCTACTAGAAGTGACCGGAGGATATACGTATTCGATCCTGAATTTTCTTTGCTATAAACCTCACGGAGCCCTAGACCTTTCCAACCAATGCAAGACCGTGGAAATCGGTTCGTGCGCTCTGAATTTATAGCGTCAGGAAGGTAAACCCGATAGATGTCAGATGTCAAAATGGCGGCAAAACAAAGTAGTATACCTACCCGGTGGACACCCGCTATATGCTAACACATCTGGACACACAAATGAACCAAAAGTTCATTAAAAAAACAAAGGCAAAGTTCAAATTTGAATTAATTTTGTGAATTTAAGAAGCCGTTGAGGGATTTTTGTCCAAAAACAAAATTTTTATTTGAAAAACGAGTGCATGGATGTAAAGTAAATGATGATGATGATGATTATCATGATGATGAAGATAATGATGATAATTGATGGTGGCCTATTGAAGCAATGAATGAATGTCACAGGAAAACACTAATAGACGCTCTCTTTCATACACTCAGCTAAAGAACTTAATGAGTGTAAGCTACACACACACACACACTTAAAGGCATAAATATTTAGAGCGCTTATTATCTGCACCTCTGCAACAAAGGCACGTCTTAATTGAATAATAATAACAAATAAAATAACAATAACAATAACAAATGCGCAGGCGAACAATTATTTAGGAGTATTATTAGTACAAATGTGTATTATTTGTTGTTATTGTTGTTGATTATTCTGATACATTTGTTCGGCTGTCTGTCCATTTTATTTGTTGTTGCTTGTAGCATTAAGAAAAATGTAATGAATAAGAAAAAAATAGAATTTATGATGACCAAAATGACAAGATCATGAACTGACGGCATCTTCAAATCAAACAGTTCAAATTGAGCGTTGATCTTAAACGGTGTGCAAAATAACGCAACAGAATATTTTGGTTAATAATTCCAAAAAAAATCATAAATTAAAAAGAGATTCAAAAAAGAAAATGTTTTTGTGTAAAAATATTTGTGATATTTTTATATTAATTCTTCTCCAACATTTTGCGGCGAATTGGGGCCAAGAAATAAATATTGGGCCAAATGAAGATTTATACAGTCGGGACTTCTATACAGTACCCACCACTGTAAAAACCTATGAAAATGATACCGTATTATTGCCCTGTGCCTACAAGTGTAAGTAATTAAACTAAATGAGAATTACAAATTGAAAAAAAAATAAAAAATAAGAATAAAAAAAAAAATAATGCGCTGAAAATTTTAGTGTCTTACCTTTCTGTACGTTGGCTTAAGGACGAAGATTTCCTTATGGAATCTCCCCAATGGGAATCCGTGTTAATGGATCGTTATCATTTGCTAGCCAATGGCAGCTTGGTGGTCGTGAATGTCCAAGCCGAGGATACTGGCAAATATTATTGTGAAATCATCACCCACGACGCCAAAGCTGTACAAGTTCATGCCATAGAAGTACAATATCCTCCACGTGTCTATACCACACCCAGTGGCTTTATAGAATTACCTCTTGGCGCTGTTCTAGAAGTCATTTGTGAAGCTGAAGGTGTTCCTTTGCCGGCCCTAACATGGACACATAACAATGAAACAATTATTGATTATTTGGTGGGTAATCGTCAAAATCATATAGTCGAAATAAAATCGCGTAATATGTCTGGCCATATTGTATGCACGGGACAAAATGGCGTCGGCCAACCAGTTTCAGATGGTGTGGAGCTAATTGTTTGGTGTAAGTATATTTAAAATAAATTGTTTTTCCCTTAATTTTAAGTAAAAAATGCGTTTGAAAATGAACACAAAAGAAATTCCTTTAAAAAATTAAACGTAACTGGAGTATTCCGTCTTTAGGAGATACTTCACTCCATCCAATCTTTGTACTATTTACACCAAATAAGAGTTGTATATCCAAAATTGGAATACAACTTTCATGTATGGTTCGGCGTCCCAAAATTTATTTTGGAGTTCGGTTATCATTTCCCGTCTTATCTGGCTGTTGTTCTCCTGAAGTTGAAGGCTTCAACAACCAGCCAGATAAGTTGAAGCCTTCAACTTCAAGAGAAATGACAACCGTGATTCATTTGCTGGCGGGAAAAATCTAAACAACATAATATTTTGCCTCTCTCCTGTTGCTCGACCGCATACAGGAGAGAGGCAAGGGGCTCATTGGAGACAGTAGGATATCCAATTTTATTGATTCTCTATAGCGTCGACACAATGTGGGTTGTATTTCACTGTTTTATCGTAACCCTAACGAAATTAGGGAACTTTCACGTTTTTCCGTTTAACTTATTTTTCCTTGAGAGCTCATTCATTTGTGGTTGATTTTCCAATAAATTCATTTTTTTAGCAGAACAGTTCGTGTGTGGAGTAAACTCCCCCCAGAGGTCTTTCCTGCCACTTTCAATGTTGGATAGTTCAAATTTAATGTCCACAAACACTACTCCCTCTTTCCTCCTCTCCATAACCTAATTTTCTAGTTCTGGTACAGTGCATTGCATGTGTGGGGGCCATTCCCTTGAGTGCTTATTTATTCCAAATATTACCCATCGTTGATCTCTACTTTTTCCCATCTTTCTGGTTAGCAAATGGTTTGCGCGGCAAACAAACTATTCCGATTTTCTTATACTGAATATAAGTAATATAAGAAATGAATCAAGCCAATTTCTAATACCCTGTTCTAAAGTGAAGCGTATTCCAGTAAAAGCGTTCTGTATCTATCCAAACAAACGGTAGTTAGAAGTATACAGGTTTGGGCTATAAAGCTGCTGAGTTAAAACTTCCCGTCCACTGTTTTTCAAACAATTTTTTACCGCTCTTGAAACTTGTGGCCGAGAGTTGCCATAAGATTTTTCGTTGTCGGGAGATGTTTGGCTCGAATATTCTGCTAATTTTGCGTAAATTGCTCTCTTCAAACTTATCGATTGTGTTGTTTATTTTTCTCTCTCCTTTCTAGCTGTTGTTCGTTCAGTGTAAATGCCGAGCGCTTTCAATGTAAAGACACCATTTTCAAGCTGTGATTCAATTAGTTTTGGTGAGTCAGTGTTCACGTTTAGGTAGTTGTTTTTATTAAGGTTGTATCTATTCATGAAGATAGAATGCCAGCCACTTAGCACTTTTCAATACCTCCGTATTTTGTTACTATCTAGGTCTAGATGCCCCTGTAGCAGGTAGTGTACTATAATATCAGTCTGGGGGTTGTGGGTTCGGTTCTCAACAAACACCTTGGCTGTTTTTTCACTTGACGCTGCGGCTTATGGTTAGGACAGCATTTTTTGATATATTTTGATATGTTTTCCGACTGGGTTTGATTTAATTGGGCATGAATTTCCGTCATCCCGCGAAGAAAAGCGAAGTGTTGTTCAAAAATATGCTTTAAAATTTAGTGAAAAGAGCAGATGTCTGCCCACCTGCTGGACGGAGACACTTGCTCAACATTATATTAAATTATTAATTTCCATTTCTTTACTTGACTTGATTGATGCCAGTATCAATAAAACTGAGGATGTCAAAAAAGACTGTATGTTTGAAGCCAATTTATTTCCTAACCTAAAATTTGCCAATCCATTAGAAGAGAAGGAGAATGAGAGAGAGAAGGAGCGAGACAGAAACCAAAAAAAAATGACAGGGGAAGAAAGATCACGGTATATATTTGAGATCAGGTCACAGATGCAGCAGATAAAAAAAACTTTTCTTTCTTCTCCAGCTTAAAAGTCATTACGGGCGATGCTTAGCGCTCAAATTGCAATACTTCGTAATTATGGAGGCTTCTTCTTTAAAATTTTTTAAATTGGACACACGTTTAGGAATTTTATATATGGGACTAGTCAATTTATCAAAAGTAGTTATTTAAAAGGCACAGTTGTGGTAGCGTTATCATCCTGGGTTTGGAGAAGAATGAGAGAGGGAGAGAATTCATTGGCAAAAAGTGCGTATAAGTTTTAGATTTGGCCAGAGGTGTAGCAGATGAAAAATATGTTCTTTCTTCTTCATAATTTGATTAATAAGTAATTGATTAATAATTAAATATTAATTAATTGTTTAATAGTCATTTGCGGGCGAAGCCAGTATTTTTCGTTCGGCCCTGAACTTGCAATGCTTCCTAATTGTAGGTGCTTCTTCGTTGAATTTTTTTAATTGGAAATACCTTGGGGAAATTAAAAGACAGTTTTGATGGTAATATTGCATCTGTGCTTGGTCCGTTTCTTAAAAGCTGCTCTGCAGGCGTTACACCTTTTGAAGAATAATGAAAAACCGTTTTCGGAATTTATGCAATTAGAATGGTACCGTGAAATAAATTCCAAATAAAATAACTCCAACAAAAAAAAAAAAACACAAATGAAATAACTCCCATAAACAAAAAATTCAAAAATCCCATAGAAATGGGGAGTTATTTCATAATGAAATTTTTTATAATTTTCATAATTTTTCATTGGTATTTTTGAATTTTTTGTTGGGAGTTATTTAATTTTTTTGGGATTTATTTCATTTTTTTTGGGAGTAATTTCATTTGTTTAAAATTGTATTTTGATTATTGGGAATTATTTCATTTTTATTGGGAGTTATTTCATTTGTTTAAAATTGTATTTTGATAATTGGGAATAATTTCATTTTTATTGGGAGTTATTTCATTTGACTAAAATTGTATCTTGATTATTGGGAGTTATTTCATTTTTATTGGGAGTTATTTCATTTGACTAAAATTGTATTTTGATAATTGGGAGTTATTTCATTTGACTAAAATTGTATTTTATTATTGGGAATTATTTCATTTTTATTGGGAGTTATTTCATTTGACTAAAATTGTATTTTGATTATTGGGAATTATTTCATTTTTATTGGGAGTTATTTCATTTGACTAAAATTGTATTTTGATTATTGGGAATTATTTCATTTTTATTGGGAGTTATTTCATTTGACTAAAATTGTATTTTGGTAGTTGGGAGTTATTTCATTTGACTAAAATTGTATTTTGATTATTGGGAATTATTTCATTTTTATTGGGAGTTATTTCATTTGACTAAAATTGTATTTTGATTATTGGGAATTATTCCATTTTTATTGGGAGTTATTTCATTTGACTAAAATTGTATTTTGATTATTGGGAATTATTTCATTTTTATTGGGAGTTATTTCATTTGACTAAAATTGTATTTTGATTATTGGGAATTATTTCATTTTTATTGGGAGTTATTTCATTTGACTAAAATTGTATTTTGATTATTGGAAATTATTTCATTTTTATTGGGAGTTATTTCATTTGACTAAAATTGTATTTTGATGATTGGGAGTTATTTCATTTTTATTGGGAGTTATTTCATTTGACTAAAATTGTATTTTGATTATTGGGAGTTACTTCATTTGAGGAAAATTGTATTTTGATTATTCTGAGTTATTTCATTTTTATTGGGAGTTATTTCATTTGACTAAAATTGTATTTTGATTATTGGGAGTTACTTCATTTGAGGAAAATTGTATTTTGATTATTGGGAATTATTTCATTTTTATTGGGAGTTATTTCATTTGACTAAAATTGTATTTTGATTATTGGGGATTATTTTATTTTTATTGGGAGTTATTTCATTTGTCTAAAATTGTATTTTAATTATTGGGAATTATTTTATTTTTATTGGGAGTTATTTCATTTGACTAAAATTGTATTTTGATTATTGGAAATTATTTCATTTTCATTGGGAGTTATTTCATTTGACTAAAATCGTATTTTGATTATTGGGAATTATTTAATTTTTATTGGGAGTTATTTCATTTTACTTAAATTGTATTTTAATTATTGGGAATTATTTCATTTTTATTGGGAGTTATTTCATTTGACTAAAATTGTATTTTGATTTTTGGGAATTAGTTCATTTTTATTGGGAGTTATTTCATTTGACTAAAATTGTATTTTAATTATTGGGAATTATTTCATTTTTATTGGGAGTTATTTCATTTGACTAAAATTGTATTTTGATTATTGGGAATTATTTCATTTTCATTGGGAGTTATTGCATTTAACTAAAATTGTATTTTGATTTTTGGCAATTATTTCATTTTTATTGGGAGTTATTTCATTTGACTAAAATTGTATTTTAATTATTGGGAATTATTTCATTTTTATTGGGAGTTATTTCATTTGACTAAAATTGTATTTTAATTATTGGGAATTATTTCATTTTTATTGGGAGTTATTTCATTTGACTAGAATTGTATTTTAATTATTGGGAATTATTTCATTTTTATTGGGAGTTATTTCATTTGACTAAAATTGTATTTTGATTATTGGGAATTATTTCATTTTTATTGGGAGTTATTTCATTTTACTTAAATTGTATTTTGATTATTGGGAATTATTTCATCTTTATTGGGAGTTATTTCATTTGACTAAAATTGTATTTTGATAATTGGGAGTTATTTCATTTTTAATGGGAGTTATTTTATTTGACTAAAATTGTATTTTGATTATTTCGAATTATTTCATTTTTATTGGGAGTTATTTCTTTTGACTAAAATTGTATTTTGATAATTGGGAGTTATTTCATTTTTATTGGGAGTTATTTCATTTGACTAAAATTGTATTTTGATTATTGGGAGTTATTTCATTTTTAATGGCAGTTATTTCATTTGACTAAAATTGTATTTTGATTATTGGGAGTTATTTCATTTTTAATCGGAGTTATTTCATTTGACTAAAATTGTATTTTGATTATTGGGAATTATTTCATTTTTATTGGGAGTTATTTCATTTGACTAAAATTGTATTTTGATTATTGGGAATTATTCATTTTTATTGGGAGTTATTTCATTTGACTAAAATTGTATTTTGATAATTGGGAGTTATTTCATTTTTATTGGGAGTTATTTCATTTGACTGAAATTGTATTTTGATTATTGGGGATTATTTCATTTTTATTGGGAGTTATTTCATTTGACTAAAATTGTATTTTGATTATTGGGAATTATTTCATTTTTATTGGAAGTTATTTCGTTTTACTAAAATTGTATTTTGATTATTGGGAATTATTTCATTTTTATTGGGAGTTATTTCATTTGACTAAAATTGTATTTTGATTATTGGGAATTATTTCATTTTTATTGGGAGTTATTTCATTTGACTAAAATTGTATTTTGATTATTGGGGATTATTTCATTTTTATTGGGAGTTATTTCATTTGACTAAAATTGCATTTCACTTCATTCAGATGTTATTATAACGGTTGTTATAACTGTTTTTTTTTTTTTAAATTTCTCCTCCATGGATTATCGGCTTCGCTCACGAAATATTGTCTGTTTAGCCGGACTTTGGTCATATATCTATGATATATGGTATGATATCAAAGTTAAGGACCTCTTTCATCGGGAGTTAACTGTTATACCATAGAGTTTAAAACAGTTAAACATTGCCCGGGAGCAAATCAAATTTGTAATGGGAGTTATTTCTTTGGGGAGTTTTCTCATTTGGGAGTTATTTCACGGAACCAATTAGAATAACGTGGCCACATTTTTTAGTGTTTTTTTTTCTAGTTTCTTTATTTTTAATATTTAGATTTAAAGGTACAGTTGCAGTTAAACTGTAGTCAAATTGCCGTCAAATTACCGTCAAATTATTATTTGATTGTAACAAAAATTTGTTCAAAACTGATGAAACTGATGATCAAAATTTTGTTAATTTAACGAAATTTTTTTAATTGAAATTATTTTAAGTCTAAATTGTTGTTTATTTAATTAAAACTAAATCTTTTTCCTCAGTTGCGCCTGAAATCCATGCGCCACGTAAAATATACTATTCCAAAATTGGAGGACGCCTACAATTGGATTGCCTAGTTGAATCGGCTCCACTGGCGAAAGTTCGTTGGTTTCATGCCGGCAAACCAATTTCATATGGTGCCTATTTTGGACGTCAAGATGTCGAAGAATTGTCACACAATCTTACCCAGGCTCAACATTATTACGCTGCCATGAAACACTCCCTGATACTTAAAACAGCTCGTGAATCGGATATGGGCATGTATGAGTGTAGAGCCGAGAATACAATTGGAATACAAAGCGCCTACATGGAAGTAACATTCCGTCCAATGCCATGCACATTTAAAATTAGCCCTGACATGCAAAGTCCCACCGCTCATATATTGGTGTGGCAAACTGAAAGCTATTCGCCAATTATTGAATTTAAACTTAAATTTAGACAAGTGCCATTTGGTGAGTGACGAAATTGTTTATTAAAATTAATTGATTAATTGAAGGGAACACAAAACTATTTTCGGTTCATTTCATTTCATCCCATCTCATCTTATCTCGTTGCGTTCTTTTTTTTTATTTAATTTTTTTATATCCACAGACAGCAGTTATATTTATACAACAACAACAATAACAACAACAACGACAGTGACGACATCATATGGCATAGAATGGACAGAATTAACAATACCCTCCTCCATATCAATAGGTAACGCTAAATTTTATTTATTTAAACAATTTTCATTTCTGTAGCGTGAGTAAACCATTTCATACAGTGAAACATAAAAAAGTTCATACAAAGGTGGGCAAATTTGAGGTTAGAAAATCAATTAACTTAAAACACACACTTTTTTTCAACAACTTCAGTTTTATTGCTGCCAATGTAAGGTAGAGATATGGAAAATGTCCACCTCTAGCACGTCGTTGTGAGATGTGCGCCCTTTTTACAAAATTTGTAAGCATACTTTGCAACAAAGCTTCGCCTATCTCCTCAATGTAACGCCACAGCATCAGTTTTTTAAGATTTGTTCTCTGAAACTCCAGCGGCGTTAAATCACACAGTCACGAGGCAGTTAATTCAAATGGAAAAATTACAAGATCGGAAAATTTCTCATGCCATAACTGAATTGTTTGGGTGGCTGCTGTGTGGCTTGTGGCACAATCTAAACTGAAACTAAAAGTCACGGATATCAATATTAGCCAATTGTGGCCACAAAAAATTGTTATCATGGTTTGTTAAGACAGAGAATTTACAGTGACGTTGTTTCACGGTGATGGCGTTTTCTTCTGCCTGATCACAAACCGTACCATACGGCCAGACTGTGACACAGATTAATATCAGCACCTAGCCGTGTGGCTCTATTCTGACGGTGGTCTCATTACTGGTGGAAATACAATTGCCGTGATAAGATTTACATCTGCATCTGGCCGTGGGCCTTAATCAGATGGTGGCATCATCCTCGCCCTAGAATGCCTTCGGGTACGTATATCCTCCGGTCACTCCTAGTTGCAACTTTAAAAGCCCGGAGTAGGCCGCAGCCTTCACTCCTTGCTGAAGAGTTGGAGACTATTCAACTCCTGGTCCAGAACGCATGAAGCTTAATATAATTAAGAACACGACGGCATTAATACTCACTGTACCTGGACCATTCATGGTGTTCATTGTGAATGATCCGACCCACAAACTCAAACGAGGGCCTCGAAACACACAGCCACCACGATACTCCCGAAGGGCCTACCTCAATAATCAGTCAGAGAACACTTTTTGCTTGAGACGATGTTTTATGGTGATGGAGTTTTCTTCCGCCTGAACACAAACCGAATCATACGGTCAAATTGTGATACAGAATGTGAAACAGATTAATATCAGCACATAGCCGTGTGGCTCTAGTCTGACGGTCGTCTTTTTATTGGGTGAAATACTATACCAATTCCGCTAAGATGTATGACTCTGCTGGCAATTTCAGCAGCACAGCAAGCAGGGCCCCACTTCTTGCTTGAAGGTCGGAAACTATCTAAAATTCAGTCGCTCCTAACGAAGCGATATTTTATTTCAATGAAATAGTACATCGGCGAGGAAAAAGCTACACCTTCTCGTGATTTTTGGTTTTAAACCGCAACCACCACGTTATATCCTGAAGGGCTTCACCAATAACCGCCGTATCACTGCGCGGTACTGGTTCATGTGGTACTAGTTATTACCTCACTGGTCAGACCTCCAGTGTCTAATTCCTCCAGGGTCAAGCTCCTGGTGCCGCCCTCGGAGAGGAAAACCATATGGTCACTTTGTTTGCAGGAATGGTTTTTATGGCTTTTATGAGCCCGATATATGACAAATTTGTTTGTTCCTCTTCCTCCTCCTGCTCCTCCTTACTCATCACTAAAGGCGATTTTGTTGAAAAATAGTTAGTTCTGTTCAGTTTTTTAAACAGCGTTCGACACAACCCATGGTCGAACGGCTTTAATTCTTGAACGAGCTAAACTTTATAAGCGTGAAGATGAAGATTTCTTATATCCAAAATATTGCACAAAGTGCCCTCTAGAGATGCCCAATTTTATCGAACTTCGACGAGTTGATGTTTCAGGCTCATTCTCAACACTTTATTGTACAGTGGCTAAATTTACAAATTTACCAATAAATATCTGCAGCGGTCTCAGAAAGAGCTGAATAATGAGGAAGAGCTGCTCGAATTTTACGAAGTGATACATTTAATAGTAAATATTCTCAGTCTTCTGGCGTATTACCACCACCCCGCCGGGGGCACATTTATCGGTCTTTATAGAATACTTGACTATCTAGAGCTGTGCATTTGGGGTAAAAAGGGAGCCCAGTTGTGAGTGAGGTTGGGCCCTATATGGGAGTATCGTGGTGGTTGTGGTTTTGCGGCCCCATATCAGGTTTGTTGTTTAATATGGTGGCCAGGATCATTTCACCGTTAATGACACGCTAGGTGAATGATACAGTCCAGTGAGCATGCTAGACATGTGTTCTGGACAGGAGTTGGATAGTCTCCAACTCTTTAGCAAGGAGTGATGATTTGCAGCCCTGCTCTGGAATCATTAAAGTTGCAACTAGAAGAGACCTGTTGCTAGAATTAGTCTTCGGCTTCCTAGGACGAGCATGACGTTCCTATTTAGGCACAGTGGTTGATCGCCATCTGATTTAGGACTACATAGTCAGGCGCAAATGTAAATCATATCACGCATATTACCACCTCGGCTAGCTCGGACATGATCTAATCTGGCGATGAATTCATTTTGGCTTAGCTGAGTCGACTAGCGACTTTATATATCCCTGCAGAAACTAGCCTAGCGACCATAAATCCCACAATTCTTGAGGTTAATTCACGGGTCCAAAACGTTAAAACTATGCGGTTACCAAACGTTTCCTTCAATTCTTTAGTTGTAGTACGAACTATTTTGCTTATTGCGTCGTGTTGTTGAAACTACAGTTGCAGCACATCATGGTTGTTTAACTGATGAACGAACAAGTCGGTAATCTTGGCTTTATTGCGGTCATCGTTGACTGTAACGTTCGAATTAGTACGGATCAATGACTCCACCAGTCCCTAAAGTGCACCAAAAAGTCACTTCTTCTGGATGTAAGGGTAACTGAGCATTCTTTTGAGGATCATCGCCACAAATGTTTATTGGTGTTCAAACAAAAGTGCGCTTAATTGCCCAACAAACTTCGCTTTTGAAAGTCTTAATCAACGACAATCTTGCTTTGGCACCACTCAACGAATCTAGTTGAGGTTGGCCCTTCGGGAGTATGGTAGTGGTTGAGTGTGTCGAGGCTCTCGTTTGAGTTGTGTGGGTCGGATCATTCAAAATGAATACAATGAATGGTCCTGGTACAGTGAGTATGAATGCCGTCGTGTTCTTAATTATATTAAGCTTCATGCGTTCGGGACCAGGAATTGGATAGTCTCCAACTCTTCACCGATGAGTGAGGGTTGGCGGCCCTGCTCCGAACTCTCGCAGTTGCGACTAGGAGTGACTTGAGGATAGGGATATCCGAAGGTTGCGTTTTTAAATTTTATTAAGCTTTATGCGTTCTGGACCAGGAGTTGGATAGTCTCCAACTCTTCAGCAAAGAGTGAAGGCTGCGGCCTGCTCCCGGCTTTTGAAGTTGCAACTAGGAGTGACTGGAGCATAAACGTATCTGAAGGCTTTCTAGGCCAAGAATGACACTACATTTCATCCACAGTGGTATGATCTACCATCTGGTTATGGTTTACACATCCAGGTAAAGACGTAAATCTTATCACGCACGCATACGTATGTATTATTGTTCGGAGTAAAGGCGGTAAGAAAGTGCGGTTTTACACACATCAACTTTTGTTGCTCAACTTTTGTTGTTTCCATTAGAAGGAAAGAGAAGGGGTATAAAGCCTTCTCTTTCTTTCTAATCGAAACAACAAAAGTTGAGCAACAAAAATGGATGTGTGTAAAACCGCACAAAGCGTTTCTGGTTTAGTATATTAAGAGCTCTGATGGAAGGATATGCTGACCTTAAAATGGATGTGGTGCGCGATGTGCATTTGAAACATTTTTACATGTTAAAGGCGTTGTTCAGGCGTAGGTTAATATGAACACGTGGTGAGAGTGTGATTTGATTTACATCTGCACCGACTATATAGTCATAATCAGATAGTGATCAAACCACTTGGTTGATTGGACATCAAACACGCCCTAGAAGGCCATCGAATACGTATATCCTCCGGTCACTTCTAGTAGCAATTTCGAAAGTCCGAAGTAGGCCGCAGCCTTCACTCCTTGCTGAAGAGTTGGAGACTTTCCAACTCCTGGTCCAGAACGCATGAAGCCCGTTTTTATCAAGAACACGACAGCATTCATGCTCACTGAACCTGAACCATTCATTGTGTTAATTTGAATGATCCGACCCACAAACTCTCACGAGGGTCTGAAACCACAACCACCACGATACTCCCATATAGGGGCCAACCTCAATAACCAGTCAGAGCACATCTTTGCCTAAAGAGAACAAATAGTGTACTCTGCGAGCGTACTGATTCCCGTGGAAATATGTGGATTGTCTAGGTGACTCCTACTACCCTTTGAGGGGCCTGGGCTCCCTTTTTACCCCGCAAGACACCAGTCTAAATGGAATAGTAGGTTCTCAAAAAGATTATCATGTGCCCCCGGGGGGAATGAACACGTGGTGAAATAGCAAATCAAACTAAATGTAAATCACTTGACAGAGATTTAGAGCCGCTCGTCTTTATTTTCGTGTGGGCGATATCGCTAGTGTAAGTCGATAAAGCCATAACCCGATCTGAGATTAATAGCGGTTGGGCAAATTTGAGGTTAGGAAATAAATTAGCTTAAAATGCACACTTTTTTTTGGAGAACTTTAGTTTTATTAACACCAATGGAATGTAAAAATATGAGAATCAATAATAGAATATGGTGGGCAGATGTCTACCTCTAGCATGTTCGTCAGATGTTCCAAAATTTAGAATCACATGTTGCAACAAAGATCCGCTAATCTTGTCAACTGACATCGCCAAAACGGGAAAGATATTAGGCAATAACTAGTTGGCTCTGTGATTTGTGGCATCGTCTTGTTGAAATTAAAAGTCAGTGATGTCCCTCCTCAGGGACTCTTTTGCATCTTGACATGTGCTCTCAGGAGTTAAGGGCGGCGCCAGCCATCTGGGTTGGCAGGAGCCCGAAATGAAGAGAAAAAATGAACTCTAGAGGTCTAAACAGTTGACTTGAACACGCTGGTATCGCGGGAACCACTGACCTAGTTATTGCTGTGGCCTTTGGGCGAGTTACGTGGTATTTTTTTTTTTTTTTTTTTTTTTTAAAGAGAAGTAGCACTTCAGGCAACAATGCCTATTTAGTCAAGTACCATGCTACATTTTTTAGGAAAGGGATAGAGAGGAGATGAAACAGGTGGCGAAAGTAGAAGGATAGTCGGAAATTAACTGCCGTATAAGACAGCACAGCGATCAGTGACTATGCCTTCATCGCTGAGCAATCCCACCGACAGTCAATTTTTATTTTTGTAGTGAAAAAAACCAAGGTCTTCGTTGGGAATCGAACCCACAACCCTCATATTTACAAGCTAGTACACTACCTACTAGCCTACAGGGGCACCTGTACGTGGTATTTTCGGTTTAAATCAGTTGCTTTTTAAAGCTTCTGTAGGAGATGTTACTGAATGGGATGGGTAACATCCAAAGTCTTATGTTACGCGTGTAGCAAGATGTGGAGTTGCATAGTCTTCAACTCTCGAGCAAGGAGTGGTGGCACGACCTTGCTGCGGCGCTTTTGAAAAGTGTTACTTAGGCTTGTATGCACCTAGGTATGTATGCGCCTTAGGGCGTGGGTGGACGTTATCGAATCACCCAATTGGTAAGACCACCGTCAAATGCCAGGTGCGGACATTATGCTTATCACATCCTTACTGTTACTGATGTTAACATTTGCCAATAGTGCCCACAAAAAATTGGTTATCATGGTTTGATTGTGTAGTTGATTCACGGCGGTGGGGTTTCTTTGTAATTTTCAGAAAAATACGAGCCGATGATGCCGCCGGTTTATTAAGGACTGTTGGTGGTTTTTTTTTGAAAAAGAGAGTGATCACTAAAGATTACATTGTTGAAAAATGCATAGTCTTCGTTGGGTTTTTCAAGCAGCCAATTTAAAAATGTTCGAGGCAAACAATGGTCAGTCGGTTTTATGTTTTAATCGAGCAGTGGTCTCAGAAAGAGCCTTATTACGCGTAAAAAGCTGCTCGAATTTTATGAAGTGCTACGGGGGAATTTTAACATTTTGATAATATATATACGGAACTAAAACTCTTTGCTAAACAAATATCAAAGGATGAGAGCCTAATTTTTGAGATTTAATCATTTGATAGACAATTTATTTCCTAACCTCAAATTTGCGCACCCAATATTAAATTGTAAACTTCTATTTCGATTAAATTACTAAAAATGATTATTAAAGTTTTTAATTATGCTTTTTGGAGCATAATATTCGCCATGGGTTATTCGGCCACAAATGTTGGAAAAAGTCATCTCCATATTAGACTAGGTCCGAACTAGCCATGGCGGTCATATGCCAGACGACATATTTATATTTAAATCCCAGAAGATTATTTTACGCATAAAGTAAATTCAGGTTAATTTAAATAAATTCATTTTAAATTTAGTTTCTTTTGAAGTTTTATACCTCTATAAAAAACACCCTTTAAAATAAATAATAAAATAATAAGTAATAAAGCAAGCAAGTCCATGATTAAAAGGAAGCTCACTCGTCCTTTTTAAAATAAAATGGCCAATAATAATTGAAGGTGAGAAATTTGTCACTTAAGTTACAGAAACAGGGCACAGAGAACAAATTTCAAGTCACCACTATTTTCTAAATAAATTTCTTGTTTTGCAGGACCTATTTATACAAACACTTATACCTTGCATGGCCTACATCCAGCCAGCATATACCAAGTGGTGGTGTTGGCTCGTAATCATTACGGGTGGAGCGATAGTAGTAAAATTTTACGTTTTGCCACGGGAGGCGAAGGTACTTTTTTTGTTGTAACTGTATTTAATTTGAAATAAATAAATAAATATTTTTCCATTTAATTTCCAGTTGAATTTCCCAATTATTCTACTGAATCTGATAAATTTGGTGGAAACAATCATGCTCCCACAATCAATAGCATAGATAATGATCATAATGATGATGATGATACTGCAGATGATGATGATCTTTTAAATAACAAAGCATTTGATGAAATTACTGAAAATTATATAAGTCCACTTAAAGATTTAAAATTGTATGCCACCATGACATTATATCCATCAAGTGGTTGTAGGTCAGCCACTAGCTGCTGCTGCTGCTGGTGGTGCTGTTGTTCGGCAAGTGTCATTGTAGTCATAATTGGTTATTTCAAATTCTATTAAGATTTAAATAATAATAAAAATAGCTGTATTTTTTTTTTTATAATAACAAATAACTGTAGTTTTTTATGTCTCTTTCTATGCTTGTTAATTTGCGAAAGTGAGTGCGAGTGTGAGCGTAGGTTGTGAGAGTGAGAAGTAAGTAAGCAGCGAGTGTGAAATGTTTATATTGAGTGGTTTATGACCCTGATTAATTAAATCATTGACGTTTGTTAGAAGATCAAAATAAATTTATAAAATTATTAAGATTTAAGCTTAAGGCTGATGTCATAGCGGAGGCTATAAGCGAAGCGAAAATAGTAGTGATAATAGTTCGTGCTTTATCAATGCTACCAGATGTCAGAGTGAATGCCATTTGGTAATGGATTCAGACAAAGAGAATTTTAATGAATTTTTTTTTTGCAAAGCAAAACGAAATCCA
Organism: Trichopoda pennipes; assembly: GCA_030448955.1. Lineage (NCBI taxonomy): Eukaryota > Metazoa > Arthropoda > Insecta > Diptera > Tachinidae > Trichopoda > Trichopoda pennipes. The sequence continues at coordinate 9,664,673 of JASKUP010000002.1, forward strand.
TCAGTTAAATAGAAGACCGGATCGGAAATTAGCAAGTTTCACTATTTTTATAATGAACTGAGGTATTGGCCTCGAAAAATTTTAAGAAGAAATTAATAATAACTTTAAGATAGCTAAATATAACACACTATCGGGTTTTTACATTAACGCGTGTTCGACCGGATCGTTCAACTGAAAACATCACAGCCGTGAGCCGCAGTGTTGAAGCCGATGCAAGTTTCGTTCGAAGCAAACAATGGTCGCACGGCTATAATTCTTAAGTGAGCTAAACTTTATAAGCGTGAAGATGAAGATTTGTTTATGCAAAATGTTGTACAAAGTGCCCTCTAGTGATGGCGAATTGTTGCAAACGTCGTCACTAAGAATACCGTGGGCATAGAAATATCCACAGCGGTCTCAGAAAGAGCTGGATAACGAGGAAGAGTTGCTCGAATTTTACGATGTGATACAGTGATAGTTTTGACATTTAGGTTTTAGACGTATTCATAGCAAATGCATTGGCAATTATTACAATGAATTTAATTTCGCCCGAAAATCGCCTTAAAATTTTCAAAATCCACCCTGAAAATGGTGATTCTGTTAAAGTTACATTTCGTAAAATTAGTGATATTTTCGGACCTTCTGAGACTGCTATTAAGAATTTGGTTGTTAAATTTGCGTCGGTAGGCTGGATATACCAACGTAATTCGAACGGGTCGTTAAACTGAAAACATTGCAGCCGTTAGCCATAGTGTTGAAGCAGATCTAATTTTTTTTTAATTCCTCAACGTTCTTAAGAATTGGGGGTTATCCAAAACCATCACAATTATGGCGAATTATGACTTTGAAGCCTTACAACGTACAACTGATGCAGAAATTTAAGCCGACCGGCCATTTCACAGCGACATAGATTCACTCAATTCAATCAGGAACAACCGGCTGGGCTTTCTGAAAATTGATCCCAAATTAGGCTTTTTTTGCGAAATTCCTCTTATTTACGGAGATACAGCCATTTTGAGTTTTTAGTGATCCCAGCTGGCCAGCCAGAACATAGATTATATGTTGTGGGGCTAAGGTCAGAGTCTATACGAAACCAATCGAATCGATTTCAGTCTTAAAACTCAAAATCCAAAAAAGCCAGTTTACGCAGCATGACGGCAACTAATCCTACTTTTAACTACAAATTTTAAAGTGTTAATCCCGTTAATTTCAGTCGGATAGTTGACGATATCGTCCTGGCTTATAACCATGTCAACTGATTTGCAGAAAACAAACTGTTAGGGAAGAAAATTCGAAATGGTTGCATTGGGATCAACGACATCTTCATTTTTCGCCGTCAGTGTTACTCGTTCACCTAGCCAATTGTGATTATTTATCTGGTTAAACACATTTGCAATTTCATCTTGTTGCAAAATAGCACTCATGTTAGTTGTTAATTGGAGTTTCTTTACGTGCCGCCACCAATTTCCTGGCTTGATTAAGAAATAAGTCGGGGAAGAGTCTTACAAAAGTCACCTGACAACAGAATTATGGCTTCATCAAAAATATTTGGTTGTCACGAAATTCTTTCAACTTTGTGTCCACAGTGTCCACAGTGACCTCTTATAGGCCATTGTGCATTCATCCCAAACAAGCAATTTGTCTATCTGTAGGATCTTAGCCAATGCGCTATTTTTGGCGATATTGCAAGTTGGGATTTCGTTGATTTTATTTAATGGTAATTTTTTTTTCCTTTTTTTTTTTTCTTCATTTCGGCCCAGCATTCAGGGAATCACCCCTACACATGCAATACATTCTGCCAAAACTAGAAAATCAGGTTATGGGGGAGGAGGGAAGGGGGAGTAGTGTTTGTAGACATTCAATTTGAACTTTCCCACATTGAAAGTGATAGGAAAGACCACTGGAGGCAGTTTATTCCGCATACGGACTGTTCTGCTAAAAAAAATCGAATTTTCCTTGTAATGCGTAGTGTAATTCACTAGCCAATCGACGACAAATGGATGCGCTCTCACCGAAAATCGAGCCAAGCTAATGCGTAAAAATCAACCATAAATGGATGCACTCTTAACGACAATCGAGTTAAACGCAAAAACGTGCGAGTAACCAGAACAAGTTCCTTAATTTCGTTAGAGCACTTACCATTGTAGTAACGATAAAACAGTGAAATACAATCCACATTGCGTCGATGCTCCCGAGAATCAGTAGAGTTAGATACCCTAATGTCCCCAATGAGCCTCTTGGCACTCTCCTGTACGTGGTCATGCGAGTCCAAAATAGACTTTAGAGCGGCGGCCCATACATGAGAGTTGTATTCCATCTTTGGACGGATATAGTTGGTATGAAAAGTATGCAGATCGAATGGAGTGAAGTATCTCTTATACCGTTTTAGAAAACCGACGCACCTTCTTTAGCAACCTGAAAAATGTGTTTAGTCCATCGAACATTACACTGAATTTTCATGCCAAGAACGTCAAGAGCTTCCGATTCCGTAATATTTATATCACCCATAGTAGCAAATGCAACACCATTTCCGAACATAGATCTATACGTAAGCATGCTACATTGTGTCTAACAGGCGTTAAAATCTATTCTATTTACACGACCCCATTCCGAGAAAAAAGAAATAGCTTAGCAGAAAGAGCGGAGCTTTGCGTTATCCCTGAATTAAAAATGAACACGTCTGTTGAAATCCCATCTACAACAATTCGTTTAGTTCGATTCCTTAGAAAACTCGATAAAAAACTGGAGAAATTATCACCAACACCAAAAAGTGCATCATGGCGCACTTGGAAATATCTAGAGCCACCATCTTATTCTCTCCGAAATGCGTGATAAAATTTACATCTGTAGCTAAGCCGTGTAAGTCATAACCAGATGGTGGATCATACCACTGTGGATGAAATATAAAGTCATCCTCGCCCTAAAAGGCCTTCAGATACGTACATCCTTCGATCACTTCTAGTTGCAATTTCAAGAGCTCGGAGCAGGTCGCAGCCTTCACTCCGTGCTGAAGATTTGGAGGCTATCCAACTCATGGTCCAGAACGCATAAAGCTAAATAAAATTTAAGAACACAACGGTATTCATGATCACTGGACCTGGACCATTCATTGTGAATGATCCGACCCACACAACTCAAACGAGGGCCTCGAAACCACAACCACCACGATACTCTCGAAGGGCCAACCTCAATAATCCGTCAGAGCTAAAAGGTTAAAAAGATAAATAGCTGAACTCTGCAGCTTTACTGATTCCCGTGGAAATATAGTGGATTGTCCAGTTGGCTCCTGTTAGCCTTGAAGAGGACCCTTTTACCCCCGAAGACACATGTAATGACGGTGGAATTCCCTGAAAACATATTAATGTGCCCCCGGGGGGACTCCCTCGGAAATTCTGTATGGAGTTGCACCATTGTTCCGATAGGAAAGCCAGCAAGTTACCCGTAGAGCGCCCTTTAATCATACTGTCGGTTGCTAAGTAAGCTGTTGGACTCCTAGGTACCTAACAAGATGACAATTAATCATACTAACCATCACTTTAGATAGTGCAGAACAAATTGCAATTGAACGGTAATTTTCAGGGTAATTTTCAGGTTTCAAGACAGAATATCCAGTTCGCCCGCCAGATGAAGCCAACGCTATAACTGCATCATTTTGCTATCTGAAGCAAGGCAATGCTACAGTATTTATGTGATGGCCACATTAACCAATTAGTCACACTACAGTCTACTAATAATGCTAAAGCTAGTCATTGCTGGACCTTCAAACTTAATATGTGCCACGTTCTTAATCTCTTTAGGCACAGTCTGTTAGTATCGTATTCTTTAATTTCCATTTCAATTTCCTCGACTTAATGCCGTGTTTGGCATCTTGGTTATATCCAAGTAACTTTTTGGACTCCTGAGGCACTAGAAATAAATAAATTGTTTATTGGGTTTCCTTCCACTCCCTAAAGTCTCGACCCCCCGGGGGCACATCTATATATGGTCTTTGGAGTTAGCAACAACTTAGACCTGTGCAACTGGGGGAGAAAGGGAGCCCAGTCCCCTGAATTCAATAGGGGTACAACTGGAAACTTCACTTTATTTTCAGGGGAATCAGTAAGCTCACAGAGTTCCGTTATTTGTCTCTTTAGACATTTAACTGTTCGCTGACTGATTATTGAGGTTGGCCCCTATATGGGAGTAACGTGGTGGTTGTGGTTTCGCGGCCCCATATCAGGTCTGTTGTTTAATATGGTGGCCAGGATCATTTCGCCGTCAATGACACGCTAGGTTCGGCTTCCTAGGACGAGCATCCACCATCTGATTAAGGCTTCATGGCCAGGCGCGAATGTAAAGCTAATCACACACGCTAAAGTCTTTCACCACATGCTGGAAGCCTTTCCCCATTGTCTGGCATCAAATAGAGTTTATACAGAGTTTAATTTCTTCATCTCTGTTAAGACGCTTCCTTGACCATCCCTGTCGAATTTTCACGGAAATGTTTTATATGAATAAAACACACACACATACACACCAAGTTCATGTGCTCTGGTTTCTGTTAAAACTGAAGGTGGACAAGTATCCATAGTTTGTTTGACTGTATTTAGCTACTTTCCTGAAGGACACAAGAAGTAATTCAATTGTGCGAGAAATATTTGCACTGGCAACAAATTTATTTTTGTTTAGCAACATTCTATGACCAAAGTTGCCATTAATTTAAAATCTGTAAATTTTTTTTCTACTTTTTATTTTTTTACTTTTTACTTTACTTCTTCCTCAAAAAAAAAACTTAATTTGTCTATAAATTTCTTATCATCTAAATCGTTGCTGTGTTTTAATTTCAAAATTATAGTTGAATCTGCGGACACATGTACTCAGCTTTTTCAGCTTAGCGTTGATAAGAAACTCATGCGTCATTAAAATAATTTTTCTACTTAAAGCATGTTCATTAGGGTGGCCACACTAACCATATGGGTAAAAAAAAACGTCGGAATTTTGTCGTTTCGAATCCTCCGAATTGTTCAATCTATGCAGAAAATTAGATAGCCGAAATTTTAGCGAGATGGGAGTATGTTAACACGTGCTACTCAAAGTTTCGGTCCAAGTTTCGAAAAGTACAATTTTTTTGCCTAATTCGACTAAACCTAAAAGTCATTCGATTAAATTTTATTCGACTAAAGCTTATTTGATTAAATCTATTTTGAATAAACTTTATTGGATTAAGGCTTATTCGAATAAAACTAATTTGATTAAACCTTATTCGATTAAACCATATCGATTAATTTTATTCGATTAAACCATATTCGATTAAAACTTATTTAATTAAACCTTATACGTTAAATTTCATTCGATTTAAACTTATTCGACTAAACCTTATTCGATTAATATTGTTATATTAAAACTCGTTTGATTAAACCTTATTTGACTAAAACTTATATGTTTAAACGTTATTCGAATAAATAATAAATTTTATTCGATTAAACCTTGTTCGCTTAAACCTTATTCGCTTAACCGTTATTTGGAATAAATCTTATTCGATTAAAACCTTATTCGAATAATATTATTATATTAAAACTTATTCCATTAACACCTTTTTTGACTAAAACTTGTATGTTTAAATGTTATTCGGATAAATAATAAATTTTATTCGATTAAACTTTATTCGAATAAATCTTATTCGATTAAATCCTATTCAATTAAATGTTATTCCATTAAAACTTATTCGATTAAGCCTTATTTGATTTAAACTAATTCGATTAAACCTTATCCGATTAAACCTTATTCGATTAAACCATATTCGATTAAACCTTATTTAATTAAACCTTATACGTAAAACTTCATTCGATTTAAACTTATTCGACTAAACCTTATTCGATTAATATTGTTATATTAAAACTTATTCGCCTAAACCTTATTCGATTAATATTGTTATATTAAAACTTATTCGACTAAACCTTATTCGACTAATATTTTTAAATTAAAATTTGTTTGACTAAACCTTATTTGACTAAAACTTATCCACGATTACTGACGTTTTCGTTCATGAATGTGCAGTAACTGTGGTTTCCACAAGGCAACGTAACATGTCACACAGCTCGGCCACAATTGATTTGTTGAAGAAAATGTTTAATAATCCCATAGTTTCACGTTTTGGAACCGTGAATTGACCTCCAAGATCGGGCGATTTAACACCGTTAGACTATTATCTGTGGGATTATACAAAGACGCTAGTATAAGCCGATAACTCCGAAATGATTCATCACTTGGAGTATAATTTTCGTCACATTATTGCCGATATACGGCAACAAAGGTTCCAAAAGGTCATCGGAAATTGAACCTCCAAAGGAGACTTTATCCGAGTCGGCTGTGCCCCAAAAGTTATATTTAAATTATAATGTCGGAAGATTATCTTTCGAATAAAGTAAATTTCGTGTTAATTTGAAAAATTAACTCCATTTTAAAGTTCTATACCTCTATAAAAAAGATCCTTTACAAGACCAGCAGGGAAGCCCATTGATCTCAGGTGGAGCCAAAATGCACAAAGTGTTCTGTAAGGAACTTTCTCTTGCTTCGGAGTAAATGAAAGAACAAAAGTTGCGGCCATGGACCTCAATGACCCTTCAGTTTAATTTGGTTAATCCCACTTGTATTTAAAAAAAGATTCTAGAGGATTTCGGGAACTACGGTGGGCATTGTGGAAGATTGGAAGATATTGAATGTAAAGATGAAGAATAAAAGGGAATGACCGTAGAATCTGAAATGTGTATAAGAGAAGGGCAGGGGGATCTTTGGTTGACAAATGTTATAGTCGTTTTGTTCAGTGTATCTTGAGTTGTGTGTGTTTGTTAGACGGCAAGGAAACTTACACGTCTTCAAATGGGCGAAGAGCCTATACCAAGGCAACAAATAGACAATCCAAAAACCAAAACATTACGCAAAATACCTTCATTTTACTGTAAGTTTTTGCCGGCATACGGGCCACTTATGTTAAAAAAAGTCATCGAAAGTTAGAGCTCCACTTTAGACTACATCCGAGCAAGCCATGGCGGTTATATCCAGGAAGACATATTTAAATTCTAATACCAAAGGATTATCTTTCACATAAAGCTGATTTTAGTTCTATATTAAAGTTCTATACCTCTATAAAAAGCACCCTTTACTACAGCTACTGCTGAAATTCTTTTAAGCTTAGGAAAAGGATTGATTCGTTTTTATCTTAAAAATTTATCCGCTGGCAATTATCTCTAAAGCCCCCAAAAAAGAAGAAAATTGTAGTTTTGAAATTGCTAACCAAATGAGAATTTTTAGCATAAATATTTCACAAAAAAACGTGTTTTACACTCATCTTAAATTTATTCATTTAAAATAGTTTTTGGGTTTTTTAATTTAAATGAATATTATTTAGTCTACATTTGTACTATAAAATTTTCAAATAACAATTACAACAACTACTACTGCAAAAACAACAACAACAACTACCTACATCCATATTTATCAAAAGTTGATCTGCCTGAAAGCTATGTTGCATGACTCTGTTTTACGAAATATAAACAAATGACGGCGACCTTTGACAAGAATATTGACTTTTATTGAAATAAAATGCAAATTGACTTACGCAGTCTTTGAAGTCGCCCTGTAGTTTCTACTAACGCACGCGTACTGACATGTGCTGTAATTGTGTTTTAAGCTTTATTTTTTTTTGTGTATGCATAAAAATTGTGTGGCTACAATATGGGCAGCGGGCGACAAATATCAATTAGACTGAACTGTTGTTTTATAAAGGTTGATTGGTGGGGGCACATTGATATGCTTTGACGGAATCTCACCGTCATTACATGTGTTAACGGGGGTAAAAGCGAGCCCAGTCTCCTTCAAGGCTAGCAGGAGCCAACTGGACAATTCCACAGGCATCAGTAACCAGCGTTCAGCTATTTGTCTTTTTAGCCTTTTAACTGCTCTCTGAATGATTTTTGAAGTTGGTCCTTCGGTGGTTGCGGTTTCGAGGCCCTCGTTTGAGTTGTGTAGTTCAGATCATTCAATGGTCCACGCCCAGTGAGCATAATTGCGGTTGTGTTCTTAAATTTTATTAAGCTTTATGCGTTTTGGACCAGGAGTTGGATAGTCTCCAACTCTTCAGCAAGCAGTGAGGGCTGCGACCTGCTTCGGGCTTTTGAAGTTGCAACTAGGAGTGATTGGAGGATATACTGAAGGCTTCCTAGGGCGAAGATGACGCTACAGTGTAATGATCCACCGTCAGGTTATGGCTTCTACAGCTAGGCACTGACGTAAATCTTATCACGCATTACCACTGACCAGCGTCGCTTTTAAAGAAGGACCAATGATTCCACCAGCCCATAAAGCACACCGAATAGCTAGTTTTTGTGGATGTAACGATAACTCGGCCATCACCTAATTATTACCATTTCTCCAAATACGGCTGAGTTTTATTTAGCGATGGCGTAAGCAAAAGGGACCGTAAATTACCAGGCGACAGTTAGAAATTATTAGGCATAAATGCAAGAGAGAGTTTGACACTCAATTGTTAATGATGCGTTCAAAAACAGCCATTCGTTAGGATAATAACTGGATAATTTAGGCCGATTATATATTACTCCAGCTCAATATTTTTCTTTGTAGTTCTGTAGTTCTGCTGCTTCAATTGTAGTTTGTTGTCTTCATAATTCAATTGAATGTGTTTTTTTTTTGGCTCCATGCATTCACTGCTGAGCAAATCAAATGCAAGACAAAGAAAACAAGAAGAGAGTTACATACGGTCGGGTCGAATCGTTGCTACCCTTCACCAAAGGAATTGTGTTATTAATTTTTTTAAATATTGTTTTTTGCCGGAATCTATCTTTGATAACATAAAGATATTTTCCGTGATATTTCGGTGCCTGAGTTGTTTATTTAAAATTTTTCTTTTTGTTAACACCTCTGCGAAACATTCTTCAAAGACCACCATGTTACCCCGCCAGGGGCTCCCCAACAACCGGAATAGGGTCGTACTCCTGCGGCCAACTGCTTCCCGTGATACCAGAGTATGTATGTAAGACACTGGTCGGACTTCATAAGTCCTATGTCTCTTCCAGTATCGCGCTGCTGCTAGCCCAGGCGAGTGGGGCCGCCTTTTACCCTCGAAGATACATGTCAAGATGGGGAAGAGATCCATCCCTACTGCGTGTATCCGGGGGCGAAGCTAGCTCGGATGCAGTCTACCCTGGAGATCCAATTTCCGGTGACTTTTTAGAACATTTGTGGCCGTATATCGGCAATAACGTAGCGAATATTATCCTCTAAATAGACAATCGTTTCAGCTTTATCAGCGTAGACTGAAGACTTTACTTAGTCCCTAGCGGTGTTAAGTCACACGATTTTGGAGCTAATACTCGGGTCCCAAAACATGTAACTAAGCGGTTAACAAACATTTCCTTCAATTATTCAATTGTAGCACGAAAATAAAGTAAATTCCCCTTACTCCCCGAGGGCATGCAGTCAAAATGGATGTCTTTTCCATTTCGACATGTGCTTTCGGGGATAAAAGGCGGTGTCAGTCAGGTATAAATACCCTTTTCCCTTTGGGGGTACGCAGTCAAGTTTAATGTCTCCTCTATATTGACGTGTGGCTTTGGGGGATAAAAGGCGGCGTGAGTTGAGAGAAATAACTAAGGCTCTCGGAGTCTAGCTAGTTACTTTTCACCACACTGGTATCATGGGTAACAGGGTATCATGCACAGGGCTATGGTCCTGATATGCTTATTGGTTGAGGCCCCACGGGAAGCTAAGTGGTGGTTGTGGCTTAAATCGGTTGGTTTTTATGTGATATACGAAGGAACATGCTTGCGCAGGCAACAGAGTGTGAAGTTGGATAGTCTCCAGCTTTCGAACAAGGAGTGGGAGAAAGATCCTGGCTCTTAAAAATTGAGAGTAAGGCGGGTATTCACGTAGGTGTGCATGCGTCTTAGGTTTTGGGTGAGCGTTCTTTTTAGTCACCCAGTGTTAAGACCACCGTCAGATTAAAGCCAAAGGACCAGGTGCTGACGTGAATCTATACCTCATGATCCATATACACCTTAATAAAGATCATCCGTTACATATAACAGATCCTAAGTTACACGATTTTAGAGCTTATACAGGGGTCCGAAACATGAATTTATTCGGTTAGCAAACGTTTCCTTCAATTATTCAATTGTAAAACGAGAATAAAGTAAATTCCATTTCAAAGTTTTATGTATACTCTTATCTCCCCTTATCCTTATCTGCTTATTGGTTGAGGCCCTAGAGGGCGCAACGTGGTGGCTTTACTTTAAATCGGTTGCTTTTTAAGGCCTTCGATGGAAGTGTTACACGAAGCAACATCCAAAGTCCAATGTTTGCGCAGCCAAAACGGCATGGAATTTAGTAGTCTCCAACGCTCGAGCAAGGAGTAATGGAACTTCCCTGCTACCGTGCCCTTAATAATTGCTACTAAGGCGTGTATGAATCTAGGTGTGTATGTGACTTAGAGGGTGGGTGAGCTTTCTTCTTTGTCACCCAGCAGTAAGACCACTTTCAGAGTAGGGCCAAACAAACAATGTAAGCACATGAATCAATACCACATCCATTTAGGTGCCCCTGTAGGCTAGTAGGTAGTGTACTAGCTTGTAAATATAGGGGTTATGGGTTCGATTCCCAACGAAGACCTTGGTTTTTTTTCACTACAAAAATAAAAATTGACTGTCGGTGGGGCTGGTCAGTGGAGAAGGCATAGTGACTGGTCGCTGTGCTGTCTTATATACGGCAGTTAATTTCCGACTATCTTCTACTTTCACCACCTGTTTCATCTATACTCTATCCCTTTCCTAAAGAGTGTAGCACGGTACTTGACTAAATAGGCATTGTTGCGAGAATCAGTACTCCTCCACGGGAATCAGTACTCTCTTTAGGCATTTAGCTGTTCTCTAAATGATTATTGGGGTAGGCCCTTCGGGAGTATTGTGGTGGCTGTGTAATTCGAAGCCCTCGTTTGAGTTTGTGGGTCGGATCATTCACAATGAACACAATGAATGGTGAAGGTCCAGTGAGCATGATTGCCGTTGTGTTCTTAAATTTGATTAAGCTTCATGCGTTCTGGACCAGGAGTTGGATAGTCTCCAACTCTTCAGCATGGAGTGAGGGCTGCGACCTGCTCCGGGCTTTTGAAGTTGCAACTAGGAGTGATTGGAGGATATACGTATCCGAAGGCCTTCTAGGGCGAGGATGGCGCTACATACCATCCACAGTGGTAATGAACCACCATCTGATTAAGGCCCACGGACAGGTGCAGATGTAAATCTTATCACGTCACCACATCTTCCCCCCAGGGGCATATAAATATGGTCTTTATAGAATATTCCACTATCTAGACTCAGTGCAACTGGGGAAAAAAGGGAGCCCAGTTCCCTGAAGTCAGACAGGGAGACAACTGGAAGATCCACTTTATTTCCACGGGTATCAGTGAACCCGCAGAGTTCATTATTTGTCTCTTTAGACTTATAATAGTTCTCTGACTGATCATTGAGGATGGCCCCTATATGGGAGTATCGTGGTTGTTGTGGTTTTGCGGCCCCATAAGGGATTTATGAAAATTATGGTGGCCAGGATCATTTCACTGATAATGACACGCAAAGTGAATGATCCAGTCCAGTGAGCATGCTTGACATGTGTTCTGGACAGGAGTTAGAAAGTCTCCAACTTTTTAGCAAGGTGTGATGGTTTGCAGCCCTGTCCTGGAATCATTAAAGTTGCAAATAGGTGGTTCTGTTGCTTAGAATTATGCCTTTGGCTATCTAGGATGCATGTATGACGTTCCAAATTATAGTATAGTGTTTTTTCCACCATCTGATTAAGGCTACATAGCCAGGTGCGGATGTAAAACAAAACAAATCACGTCACCACATCTATATACACCTTTTTAAAAATAACCCGTTATATATGACAGATGGGCTCCTTATTTTTTTTTTAAAGTTCTTCTGGTGCCTTAAATGGATCTAGAATATATATTTGAGAGAAATGACAAACGGAATGTTAAACCCAAAATACCGCTATGTTGCTGGTGAAGGGTATAAAGATAGATAAAAAATAGCGAAAAGCTGAAATAAACACATAACAAATATTATTCAATTTAGATTTGCTTTGCTCTTTTTTTTTGGCTTAAACTCTATGTAAATATATGTTGTTGTAATTTAAATAAAAAAAAGCGATTAATTCACACATCTCTCGTGTCAAAATCCTTTAGTTTTTTTATGAAAACAAATTCAAAACGAGTCGAGGTCAGTCAATCGTGTTAAATTCAATGCAAAATATTGACGTTTTTGGTTTTCGTTTTTGTATTTGTTTTTGTTTTTATTTTTCTTGGGAAAAACAGATTTAACATTAACAGATGGCCGCAGTAAAGTCACAGGCAAAGATGTGGAAAATGCTGTTCAAGATGGTCACTTTTTATTTGTTTGTTGTTTTCGTTTTTGTTTACTTACAACTAATGTCAGCGTACTTTCAATTTTCGTTTTATTTTTTTTGTGTGTATTATTTTGTTGTTGTTTTAATTCTAGTGGGAGAAGTATGTAACGGCATGTAATGAAAGTGTTTGTTTGATTGTTTATGTATTTGCTTGTATGAGTCAATTATCTCTCTGAGATAAATAAAACTCTCCCCTTGTTTATTTTATTTATTTGCATTTTTATTGCGTCTTGTAATATTATTGTTATTGTTGTTGTTTTTGTTATTGTTTAGCTTTAGTCAGGCTAGGAAACCCTTTTAAATTAAAGCAAATTAATACGACACATAAAGTAATTAATACCAGAAATTAAAATACATTTGTTTTTATAGATAAACAATTTTAATTAAAAGAAAAATTATTTTAAACAGAAACTTAATTTATTATAGAATTTATGGGAATAAGCCTTTGATGTTTATAATTGTATTATTTTTTAAAATCAGCAAAATTTTACTTTATTTTTTTTTTGTTTTTTTTTTAGTCAAGTACCGTGCGACATTCTTTTTAGGAAAGGATAGAGATGATGATGGTCAAACCACTGGAAATGGAAAGCAACGTCATTCACGTCCTAGGAAGCTGAAGACTAATTCTAACAACAGGTCTTTTCTAGTTGCAATATCAGCGGTTCCAGAGCAGGGTTCTGAACCGCTATTCCTTGCTGAAGAGCGGGAGACTATCCAACTCCTGGTCCAGAACACATGACTAGCATGCTCAGTTGATTTGGATCATTCACCAGGTAGATGTTATTAAAGATGAGATGATCCTAGCCGCCATAACGATACTCCCGAAGGGTCGAACTCAATAATCAGTCAGAGAAACAGCTAAAAGTCTATAGAGACAATTAGCAGAAACTCTGGGGCTTACTGATTCCCGTGGAAATAACGTGGAGCTTCCAGTTGACTCCCTGCTTGCCTTCAGGGGACTGGCCTCCCTTATACCCCGAGCAGCACAGGTCTAGATAGTCAAGTATTCTATAAAGACCGATAAGGGATTATTGCGGAATATAAAATTCCTCCAGAAGATCTCTTACCGGCAGGCGGGCTGTCTGCGGGCAAGAAGAAATTATTGCGGAATATAAAATTCCTCCAAAAGGCTTCTTACCTACAGTGATCTACTTGCTATCTGCTGGTAAGAAGTTATTGCGGAGTATAAAAGAACTCCAAAAGACTTCTTATCTGCAGGCGATCTTCTTGCCAATTGATCTGCAGGTGATCTGCTTGCCAGTTGATCTGCAGGCGATCTTCTTGTCAATTGATCTCCAGGCGATCTTCTTGCCAATTGATCTGCAGGTGATCTGCTTGCCAGTTGATCTGCAGGCGACCTTCTTGCCAATTGATCTCCAGGCGATCTTCTTGCCAATTGATCTGCAGGCGATCTTCTTGCCAATTGATCTTCAAGCGATCTTCTTGCCAATTGATCTGCAGGCGATCTTCTTGCCAATTGATCTGCAGGTGATCTGCTTGCCAGTTGATCTCCAGGCGATCTTCTTGCCAATTGATCTGCAGGCGATCTTCTTGCCAATTGATCTGCAGGTGATCTACTTGCCAGTTGATCTGCAGGCGATCTTCTTGCCAAATGATCTCCAAGCGATCTTCTTGCCAATTGATCTGCAGGTGATCTGCTTGCCAGTTGATCTGCAGGCGACCTTCTTGCCAATTGATCTCCAAGCGATCTTCTTGCCAATTGATCTGCAGGTGATCTGCTTGCCAGTTGATCTGCAGGCGACCTTCTTGCCAATTGATCTCCAAGCTATCTTTTTGCCAATTGATCTGCAGGTGATCTGCTTGCCAGTTGATCTGCAGGCGATCTTTTTGCCAATTGATCTCCAAGCGATCTTCTTGCCAATTGATCTGCAGGTGATCTGCTTGCCAATTGATCTGCAGGCGATCTTCTTGCCAATTGATCTGCAGGCGATCTTCTTGCCAATTGATCTTCAAGCGATCTTCTTGCCAATTGATCTGCAGGCGATTTTCTTGCCAATTGATCTGCAGGCGATCTTCTTGCCAATTAATCTGCAGGCGATCTTCTTGCCAATTGATCTGCAAGCGATTTTATTGCCAATTGATCTGCAGGTGATCTGTGCCCCCGGGGGGGTTATTGTTTTGGAATGACCTTGATTACGTTTACATCTGCACCTGACATGACCATGGGCCTTAATCAGATGGTGGCCATTACCACTGTGAATGAAAAGGAACGCCTTTCACGCCCTAGAAGGCCTTCGAATACGTATATCCTCCGGTAACTCCTAGTAGCAATTTTGAAAGCCCGAAGTTGGCCACAGCCTTCACTCCTTGCTGAAGAGTTGGAGACTATCCAACTCCTGGTGCAGAACGCATGAAGCTTAATACAATTAAGAACACGACGGCATTCATACTCACTGGACCTGAACCATTAATTGGGCTCATTGTGAATGATCCGACCCACAAACTCAAAAGAGGGCCTCGAAACACACAGCCACCACGATACTCACGAAGGGCCAACCTCAATAATCAGCAGGAGAACAGCTAAATGCTTAAAGAGACAAATAGCGGAACTCTGCGGGCTACTGATTCCCGTGAAAATATAGTGGATTGTTTAGATGACTCCTAATAGCCTTGAAGGGGTTCGGGCTCCCTTTTACTCGGGAAGACACCACTCTAGATGGCAGTTGTAGAATCGATAAAGACTATCATGTGCCCCCGGGGTTGTTGAAGTTACATCATCCCGCGTCAAATTTGGTTTGTAAACAGACCGGTTTCGGCTCAACAGCAAAAAGGCTAAAAAGACAATTAGCGGTACTCTGGGGCTTTACTGATTCACGTGGAAATATAGTAGATTGTACAGTTGGCTCCTGTTAGCCTATTAGGGGACTGTACTCCCTTATACCCCCGAAGACATATGTAATGATGGGGGATTTGTGGCCCCCGGGGGGGGGGGGGGTGATATTAAGTTATTTCATCCCGCTTCGAATTTGGTTTCGGCTCTAAAATATAACTTGCCGGCGAACATCCTGTATAATCGACAGGAATTGTGGTAATTAATAAAATTTGTTTGACCAGGGCTGGAAAGTTTACAAAAATTAATAAGTTAAGTTAAGAGTGATATTTGCTTTCGAGATGGTTTTCAAAATGAAATCAAATATTTAAATAAACAAAATCGTAAAAAATAATTTAATTAAATAATCAAGACAATTTTATATTTCTAATCACAGTAACAGAAATTGAGGCACATGTTTGCTTTAATGCTTTTTTTTTATAATTTTTTTTGCTTTAAAGTGCAACAAAGTCAACGCTATGACGTCAATGCTAAATTCAAATATAAGAATATTAAATAAGATTTTTTTTTTAAATTTTAAATATAAATAAATTATGTTTTTTAATGCTTAATTATGGCAGATTTGAAGCCATGATTTTTAATATGCATGAGCGGAATAATAATTATTTGAAATTTAAGAAAAAAAAAATAAGAAAAAACTTAAAAACTCTTGTGACGCTTTAACAAAAAAAATTATATTAAATTCCTTATAGCTTTCTGGTCATCTAACGATCATCAGATTATGATAATATTTCTTTTTTTTTATATAAAAGTTCAGTCACATTTTTTTTGTTTTATTTTCATTTTGGATCGCCATTTAATCTAAATGCATCGATATGTTTCAGATAATTGAAATTCAAATTCAAATTCTATGTTTATAAATAAGTTGTTGTTGTTGTTGTTTTTGTTGTTGTTTATTATTCTGCACAATTTTTGCATATTTCTTGTGCATTGAACATAGTTTTGCATTTAAAATAAAAAGTTCATGGCCATTCAAATGTATATTTCTTTTCAATTTGGCGCCATAATTCTAATCAAACATGGCCGCCATATTTTCAGAATTATTAATTAACAGAATGTTTGAAAATAAAATTCATTTTACCAATTTTATAACTTTAAAAATATGGCAAGGCCTTTTGAGGTAAATTAACACCAAACATAGTGGCAACTCTTCAAGAAAATAAAGAACAAAATCGTTGCGCAAACTCAAAATTGTGTAAGCCATAACTAGACGGTGGATTATACCATTTTGGATGAAATGTAGCTTCATCTTCGTCCAAGAAGGCCTTCAGATACGTATATCCTCCGGTCACTCCTAGTTGCAACTTCAAAAGCTTGAAGCAGGCCGCCGCAGCCTTCACTCGTTGCTAAAGAGTTATGTCCAGATTACATTAAGTATAGAAGTAAAAGGTTGAGTGCAATTTGGAAACACACTCAACCAAATAGTATATAAGACGAACTATTTGTTAAAATAATTACAGAAACCTTTTTACAAAACTTGGCTCAGTAGCTCTAATCGCGCAGCGCTAAACTAAAACAAATAAAAATAAAGAAGAAAGTCGGAAACTCCTTTTTTTTCAAAAAATTCCAATACACAACAACGAAATATCATTCTTAACTTTTCTAGACCTTTTGGGGACAAATATAAAAGGCAGCGTCTGGGTGGATAGCTGGTGAGTTGAAACATAAAAGTCATGAAATAAAGACCTGCATCATAAGTACATTGTTCTGTAGTGTCAACTTTGTCTAAGTAGTTAAAGAAATAAATTTTTAATTAATTTAAAAGTTCTAAAATCTGTTGTTATTTACTCACAACACATCGTTTGTAAAAGGTATAAACGTAACAATACTTTTTTTAGACAAAGCTCATTTTCATTGGTGAGGGTATGACAACAAGCAAAATTGCCGCATTTGGACTTTCCTAAAAATCCTAGAGCGATTATTGAGCAGCCTGTGCATGCTCAACATGTCATTGTATGCTGTCCCATGTGGTGTCGCAGATGAGGCTGGCAATGTGATAGCGGTCAATGGATCATGCTATTGCCAGATGCTAACAACTCAATTTTGGCCTATTATGGATGAGGTGGATATCACTGACTGGTGGTTTCAACAGGTCAGTGCCACATGTCACACAGCCAGTTAAATGATCAATTTATTGCCAACCAAATTTCCCGATCGTATAATTTTACAGCGATCAGCCAACCAGATTATGTGATAAGATTTACATCTGTACCTAGAATGTGTAAGCCATAACCAGATGGTGAATCATACCACGGTGGATGAAATGTAGAGTCATCCTCACCTTAGAAGACCTTCAGATACGTATATTCTCCGGTCACTCGTAGTTGCAACTTCAGAAGTTTGAAATAGGCCGCAGCCTTCATTCCTTGCTGAAGAGTTGGAGACTTTCCTACTCCTGGTCAGAATGCAGTTGTATTAGAACACCCTATCGACGTACCCAATTGCTTACAACTGCATGCACCACCATTTTAGATTATTGTTTTGGAATGGCATATACTTCAGAAGGCCTTCGGATACGTATATCCTCCAGTCACTCCTAGTTGCAACTTCGAAAGCCCGTTATCCCTGCATATCCATTTATCCAAAACGGGGATCACTTGGTACATCCATCTACCATAGTCCTAACTTCTCCATCGCATCTGCCATTTCTCTATGGTTTACCGTTTTATGGCCGCCACTACGGGTGCTGCTAGGGTTATTATTCCGTCTAGCGTAGTAGATTTTCTTCCGTTCTAACGCCTACAAATCTATAGGCCGCATTCCAGCTATTACGAGGAGCGGATATAGTGCGGTAAGCAGAAGCAACCCGCAATGCCGCTGTTCGCTGATGTTTTAATTAATGAGCTTTAAACCGGTACGCATTCAAATATAAATGTCATCTGCGAGATAAATTTCTCATTTGTTCCAGTTATATCACTTTAAGTTCTCTCATATTGATAGTGTGATTCGTTTAACATCCGCACCTGGCTATGTAGCCTTAATCAGATGGTGGACAAACCACTATTGTATAATTTGGAACGTCATATAGGCGTCCTAGGAAGCTGAGGACATAATTCTAAGCAACAGAACCACCTAGTTGCAACTTTAATGATTCCAGGGCAGGGCTGCAAACCATCATACTTTGCTAAAGAGTTGGAGACTTTCCTACTCCTGTCCAGAACACATGTCTAGCATGCTCACTGGACTGGATCATTCACTTAGGATGTCATTAACAGTGAGATGATCCTGGCCACCATAATAACCATTATACTGTTATGGGGCCGCGAAACCACAACCAACACGTTACTCCCATATAGGCGCCAACCTCAATGATCAGCCAGAGAACTATTAAATGTTTAAAGAGACAAATAATGAACTCTGCAGGTCACTGATCCCCGTGGAAATAAAGTAGAGCTTCCAGTTGACTCCCTGCCTGTCTTCAGGGGACTGGGCTCCCGGAGCAAATGCTCGTAAAAGGCTGTGAGTGCCCTGTCATCTGTCCTATCAAGCCTCAATAAATCTTCAGCAACATATAACTCAGTTGGAGTTGTGGTTAAAATTATGGAGAATTAAAGTGAACGTTCAAAAGTGCATTCATGTGACTTTCACCCTGCGAAGAGATAATTGTTCACCTGTTCGAATCAATAATCACATTGTTCCTCACCATAATTGTGTGAGATATCTTGGTATATATCTTGATCGTCGCCTTACATGGAAACATCATATTGACTCAAAGCTAACACAAATGAAACTTAAGCTAACACAATTACACTGGCTCATTGGCAGGAACTCGAGACTTGGCCTAGATTGCAAACTTCTAATTTACAAGAGTATTCTGAAACCAATATGGTCTTATGGAATCCAACTTTGCGGCACTGCCTCAGCTTCAAACGTGGATAGAATCCAACGTATGCAGAATAAAATTTTACGGTTGATAACTTCCGCCCCATGGTACATCAGAAATTCAAACATACATTGTGATTTAGACATACCGCTGGTGACTACAGAAATCATCAAATACGCAGGCAGGACATAGCCGATTAAAAAAGAGGGATACCGCAGCTTTAATCCTCAATGCTACAGATGACACATCTTAGAAACATTTGTTTTGTTTTTTTTTTAATGTCAATTTTTTTACCCAAAAGGTTAGTTCTGACATGGTCGGGACTAATGTAACTTTTTTTTAGAATGTAAGATTTTAAAACTTATTGTTAGTTCTTTTTATAGAAGATACAATAAATAATTGTGAGAGTTAAAAAAAAAAATCTTTATTATTTAATATTCAACTAAAGGCACCTCCATTAATAAGCCTGCACTAAGGCTAAAACCAATATTTGAGTTTTTGCTGACGTTAACTAAGCTGCGTGGTAAGATTTACGTTATTATTTAGCTGTGTAAGCCATAAACTGACGGCGGTAGATCATACCATTGTGTATGAAATGTAGCTTTATCCTCGCTCGAGGAAGCCTTCAGATACGTATATCCTCCGGTCACTCCTAGTTGCAACTTCAAAAGCCCACAGCAGGCCGCAACCTTCATTCCTCGCTGAAGAGTCGGAGATTATCCACCTCCTAGTCCAGAACGCATGAAGCTTAATAAAATTAAGGAACACAATCGCAATCACGCTCACTGGACTTGAACCATTCATTGTGTTCACTGTAAATGACTTGACCCACACAACTCAAATGAGGGCCTGGAAACACACAACCACCACGATACTCCCAAAGCGCCGACCTTAATAATCAGTCAGAGAACAGCTAAAAAGCTAAAGCGGAACTCTGGGGCTTTACTGATTCCCGTGGAATATAGTGGATTTTCAAGTTGGCTTCTGCTAGCCTTGAAGGGGACCGGGGCTCACTTTTACCCCCGCAAGACACAAGTCTAGATGGTTGTGTGATCCATAAAGATTTATAATGTGCCCCCGGGGGGGAGGGGGACTGTGGATGAAATGTAGCGTCATCCTCGCGTTAGAAGGCCTTCAGATACGTATATCCTCCAGTCACTCCGAGTTGCAACTTTAAAGCTCGAAGTAGGCCGCAGCCTTCACTCCTTGCTGAAGAGTTGGAGACTATTCAACACAGTTAACACAGCTAAAAGGCTAAAAAGACAGTTAGCGGAACTTTGGGGTTTTACTGATTCCCGTGGAAATATAGTGGATTGTCCAGTTGGCTCCTGCTAGCCTGGAAGGAGACTGGGCTCCCCTTTACTCCCGAAGACACATGTAATAACGGTGGATTTCCGTCAAAACATATAAATATGCCCTGAAGGGGCGGGGAGGTGAGGGGGAGTGGTAGCCAGACTGTGTGATTGATGGTAATGTTAAGAACAGGGTCTATACGAAGCCAAACGAATCAATTTCCGCCTTAAAACACAAAATCCGTGATGTGATTAAGGAAATAGCACCGTCATTTTCCCAAAAACTGTTTTAGAAACTTTGATGAAAGAAGCGACATCTGTCAGTGTGATTGTGCAGGATACTTGTCAGCTATCATTTTTTATTCAATAATTACCGAACTTTAATCATCGGCAAACAAAAAAAAATTTATCTTAATTTTTTTCGTTTTATTGGGCTTTAGAAAACAAACTTCTTGTTGAAAAACCCTTTCTCTCTATTAAAAACAAGATTTATATTTTTTTTTTGTGAAAAATATTATTAGAGCAGAATTTAGATTTAGACAAGCTAATAATAAATTTTTTTATTATGCAACCACTAAAAAGTGTAAAGCCTTGTTATTTTTTTTTTTATTTAATTAAAATATAATTTTATCAAATTCGAATTAAATTAAAGAAAAGTGTTTTATAATGTGGTCAATGTTTTACAATTAAAGCGATTTTAGTTAAATTGTTTTTAACGTCATTGGTGAAGTAATTTTTTTTTGTGGCGAAATCTGTGCGTCTGGGTTTTGTATCAGAGACATTTTATGTAAATTTATGGCAGAAAATAATAAAAAAGAGTTCGTTGAATTTTTGCCTTAGTCCATATAAATAATTAAAATACGAGTTTGTAAACAATAAAAAATAAATTTAAAATCTTTAAAAATTTTTATAACAAAAAATATTTGAATTCGTATTTTAGGCTGAGGAAAGCAGGGATTTTGTCTGGGTCTTTAACCTTTTGATTTAAATAACTACGCATGTTAAATTTTTACCCCAACAGACGTACATTGACTTGACGTAGCCCAACATTTAATCGTGTATAAGTTTATCCCAAAACTTAAAAAACAAAAACAAAACAAAACAAATAATAAAAATTGTGATAAAAAAAAGTAAAGTCGAAAATAAAAATGTATAATTTTCTTAATTTAAGAAATAAATTATTTTGTTATTTATATTTGCAGTCTAGGCATAACACCCCGCCATGAGCTATATTTTAAATTGGTTTTATAATTTTTTTTATACTAAGAATAGTGACTTATAATTAAAATATTTTTTTGTGATTTAATTTCATACATCAAAGAATTTTTGTTTTAAATTTCCCATTTGGGATTTTCAAAAAAAATTTCCCAGTCACAGACTAGTAATATTAATAATAATAAATATTGCATCATTAAATATTCTACAATTTATTAAAGAGTATAATTTAATAATCACCGTATAATTACTTTCGCCTGTTCCTAGAAATTCGCTGATTTTATAAATTTTTATTAAATTGAAAAATTGTTTTCGCCCTAAAAGTTACCAACACTTTATCATAAATTAATTATAGAAGCAGTCAATAACCATGCTAGTTATAACGGGTGTTTTTTTTTTTGATAGAGGAATAAATCTTTAAGTTTCCCATAGTCATTTATATAGACTTTTTGGCAAAACAGTAATCCTATTTCGTTTATCACAATTTGGATTTGGAGTTTTAAAGCCGACATCGATTCGATTGGTTGCATATAGACCTCTGTCCTTAACATAGCAGCTCTACAAAAAATAATCCCGCGGTGTTAAATCACATGATCTAGCTGGCCACATAACTGCTGATTGTTGTGAAATTATGCGATAGCGAATCGTTGCTTTGGAGTTATTCTTTAGAAATAGAACAGCCTGTATCATGAAAAAAAAAGCTAGAAGAGGGTCTCCATTTTGCAAGTCTCTACAGTTAAAAAGTAGGCTATGGAAATGCACCAATCGACTTAGAAATCTACTTAAAATCCTAAAAACCGTTTCCCTCAAAACCTAAATAGGGAAAGGTCTAGATGGTACTCTTCAGTTCGGTGACTCTTTATGGCGCACGACAAGAGGTTCAACAGCGACCAGTTTGAACAAAGCCGCCTTTGCGAAATTCAACTGGTGATTGGGGCTAGAAGCGATTTCGAAAGGGGTGTAACGGTGAAAGTCGCACCCTCGTTTTCACCAACACGATTATAATTATTATTATTTCATTGTATTTATTTATGAAGTCACGAAATAAGATTTAAATTAACGGTCGGGAACGTAAATTGGCAAGCAGATCACCTGCAGATCAATTGGCAAGAAGATCGCTTGGAGATCAGTTGGCAAGCAGATCACCTGCAGATCAATTGGCAAGAAGATCGCCTGGAGATCAATTGGCAAGAAGATCGCCTGCAGATCAATTGGCAAGAAGATCGCCTGGAGATCAATTGGCAAGCAGATCACCTGTAGATCAATTGGCAAGCAGATCACCTGCAGATCAATTGGCAAGAAGATCGCTTAGAGATCAATTGGCAAGAAGATCGCTTGGAGATCAATTGTCAAAAAGATCGCCCGGAGATCAATTGGCAAGAAGATCGCCTGGAGATCAATTGGCAAGAAGATCGCCTGGAGATCAATTGGCAAGCAGATCACCTGTAGATCAATTGGCAAGAAGATCGCCTGGAGATCAATTGGCAAGAAGATCGCCTGCAGATCAATTGGCAAGAAGATCGCTTGGAGATCAATTGGCAAGAAGATCACCTGGAGATCAATTGGCAAGAAGATCGCCTGCAGATCAATTGGCAAGAAAATCGCCTGCAAATCAATTGGCAAGCAGATCACCTGCAGATCAATTGGCAAGAAGATCGCCTGGAGATCAATTGGCAAGAAATCGCCTGCAGATCAATTGGCAAAAAGAACGCCTGCAGATCAATTGGCAAGCAGATCACCTGCAGATCAATTGGCAAGAAGATCGCTTGGAGATCAATTGGCAAGAAGATCGCCTGCAGATCACCTGCAGATAAGAAGTCTTTTGGAGGAGTTTTATACTCCGCAATAATTTCTTATTAGCAGATAGCAAGTAGATCGCCTGTAGGTAAGAAGCCTTTTGGAGGAAATTTTTATATTTCGCAATAACTTCTTTCCCGCAGACAGCCCGCCTGCCGGTAAGAGATCTTTTGGAGGAATTTTATATTCCGCAATAATCTCTTATCGACAGTACAGCTGCAATTGGTGGAAGTTTATCTTCCTGCCTGTAACGCTGCCGCCTAGTCTTTATAGAATATTTGACTATCTAGACCTGTACTGCTGGGGGTATAAGGGAGCCCAGTCCCCTGAAGGCAACCAAATTCCTTTTCAGAGGAATTTAAATTGTGGCGACCACCGTTATGTGGAGTGGCCTTTTCTTAAGATAAAGTATTGATTCTATAAGTATTTGTTATAATGTTTAGCACACTCCAGCACGGCTACAAACTCCCTTCGTGTAATAATTTGTTTTTTCACGCTTGGGCAGTAGTCTACAAAAATTATCCTTGTATGCTACCCTACACTCTTTTATTTAAAAAAAAAATTATTTCATTTCGTATTCTAAACAGCCCCACTGTGTACTGAAGACTTTTAATTGAATATTTGCCATTTTTGTTGTTGTCGTTGTTGTTGTTGTTTTTTATGTGAACAATAGATAAAATGATAAAATTATTTAACAATAAAATTTTGTTATTGTCTTTACTTGCTCTTATTTATTCAGATTTTCTATTGTTGTTGTTGTTGCTTTGCAGCAAAGCAGACGTTTTTAATTATAAATTTATATTTGAATTCAATAAGCAAAAAAATCGAAGTATTGTTTTTTTTTTGTGGTGGCTTAAGTTAGAAAAGGCAAAAACAAAAAAAAAACATTTGAGAAACTTGTGTAAATATTGTGTTTTCGTGGAATTTCAAATATTTGCTTTGGGATGAATATGAATAATAATGATGATGACGATGATGGCGATGATGATGTAAATTAAGCCTAAAGCAAATACAACGTGCAGCAAATATAGCGTTCAAATACGTAGACACGCTTAAACAGTTAAAAGTCCCCAATGCGTGTGTTTTGTTTTATTTACATCATTGATAAATTTAACTTTATTTAAAATAAAAAAAGTTATGACACATCTTAATCAGCTCTTCTCAGCTTCAGCTTTAGCTTTTAATTAATTGACGACACATTATGTCGTTTAAAAAACAATAACTGGAAATTATGACGTTCTCTCTCTCCCTCTCCCTTTTTTGTACTTATCACTCGCTCAAATAAGTTTAATGCTCTTTTGGCACATATTTACACTTGTTGCCTTTCGATTAATTTTCATTATTTTTGTTAATGTTTCCTTAATTAAATTTATAACAAAAAGCCTGCTAATGACAAAATCCTTTAAAGGGTGACACAAAATTTAGACAACAAACAACGAGATTGTCTAGCCTACAACAAAACAAGAATTAAGTGTGGAGAACAATAAAAGTAAAAGAATTTTTTTAAAGCGAAATGGCGTAAATGTTACAATAAATACTTTAAGTGAAGGTGTGGCTCTTGCAGTGCGTTTAAGCTCTAATTTAGATTTGCGTGATAAGATTTACGTCAGTACTTAGCTGTGTAAACCATAACTAGATTATACTACTCTGTAGATGAAATGTAACGTCATCCTCGCCCTAGAAGGCCTTCAGATACGTATATCCTCCAGCACTCCTAGTTGCAACTTCAAAAGCCCGGAGCAGGCCGCAGCCACTCACTTCTTGCTGAAGTGTTGGAAACTTTCCAACTCCTGGTGCAGAACGCATGAAGTTTAATAAAATTTAAGAACACAACCGCAATAATGCTCACTGGACTGTGGACCATTCATTGTGTTCATTGTGTATGATCCAACCGACAACAACTCAAACGAGAGCCTCGAAACACACAACCACCACGATACTCCCGAAGGACCATTCTCAATAATCAGTCAGAGAACAGCTAAAAGGCTAAAAAGACAATTAGCGGAACTCTGGAGATTTACTGAGTACCGTGAAATTAGGCCAGTTGGCTCCTACGAGCCTTGAAGGTGACTGGGCTCCCTTTTGCCCCCGTTGACATATGTAATGACAGTGAGATTCTGTCAAAACATTATTAATGTGAACAAGCTACTTTACATATCTCCGCAACAAATAGTCTAATGGTGTTAAATCGTACGATCTGAGTGATCAATTCCCGCCTCCGAAAAGTAAAGCTATGCGGATAATAAAGGTATTGTTCAATAAATCAGATTGGGAAGCCTTATTGAAACCCCAGTTTCTCCACACCTTGGTTGCTTAGTTGATTAATGATAAAGTCACTAATCGTGGTCCTACAGCGATCACCATTGGCTGTAACGTACTAACCAGCATCGTCTTTAAAAAAAGCTTTTCGGAATGTAATGATGTCTCAACATACACTTGAGGAGATTATCATTAATCCAAATTTGATACCCTCGTTAAGGGTTAGTAAAAATAAATTGGAGAAACAGGAGAAAGCAACAGCATTGCTGCAGCAACAACATTAATACGTAGGGTCCGCCAAATAACTTTTTTTTTTAAATACTACAAACAAAACTACACAGTTTCGGCCACAAATAATAGTTCAGCGGTGTCAAATCGCAGCTCCAAGGTGTTCAAACGACATCGGATCTGCGGTTGATAATATGATCTTCAAAAATAAGGCGCAAAACATTGAGTGTTGCTTCGGCTGTGTGGCACGTAGAGCCGTCCTGTGGAAACCAAATGTTGCCAATATCATCCTCTTGAATTTTTGTGAACAAAAATTCGTTCAACATGGCCCGATAACGATCGCCATTCACTGTAACGGCCACTTCTGAAAAATGGGCCAATTATTGCCTCTGAAGTACGTGATAAGATTTACATCTACGCCCGGCTATGGAGCCTTAATCAGATGGTGGTCGAACCACTATGCATAAATAAGAACGTCAAGCTCGTCCTAGGAAGCCGAAGACTAATTCCTAGTTGCAACTTTAATGATTCCAGAGCAGGGCTGCAAATCATCACTCCTTGCTGAAGAGTTGGAGACTATCCAACTCCTGTCCAGAACACATGTCTAGCATGCTCACTGGACTGGATCATTCATCTAGCGTGTCATTAACGGTGAAATGATCCTGGCCATCGTATAAAACTAACCTGTCTGTTATGGGGCCGCGAAACCACAACCAGCACGTTACTCCCATATAGGAACCAACCTCAATAATCAGCCAGAGAACAGTTAAATGTCTAAAGAGACAAATAACGGAACTCTGGGGCTTACTGATTCCCGTGGAAATGACGTGGAGTTTCCAGTTGACCCCTGCTGCCTTCAGGGGACTGGACTCTCTTTTTCCCGCAGTTGCTCAGGTCTAGTTAGTCGAAGTTCTATAAAGACTATATAAATGTGCCCCCGGGGGGTTGCCTCTACACTGGTTTTGGGTGCGTCGGACTTTTCAATGTACGCATGCTATCGGGTTTTGCAACAAGAAGTTGTTTTTTTTTAATTCTAACAACACCAAAAGCATGATGTTTTGACATTTGATTCTGTTAAAGATACATTTTGAAAAATTTATGATATTTTTGGATAACATAATCATCCTTTGGAGAGAGCTATTAAGAATTTGGTCATTAAATTTGAGTCGACATACAGATAGTATCTGTTATTTCTACTTGTAGGTGCTTTGAATCGCCTAAAGTATTTCTATGTCGAAAAAATCTGTTAACATTGTTTAAATGTTGGAGTCGACATACAGATATTACCTGCTATTTCTACTTAGAGGCGTTTTAAATCGCCTAAATTATTTCTATGTAGAAAAAATCTGGCAATATTTTTTAAGTGTTTTTTTTCATTCATTTACAAAAAGTATATATAGGATCTTTGTTTCTGCTTAGTAAAGTATTAGTATTATTCCTATATTTCTTGCGTGCGGGTTTTCTATGCCCCAAATGCGACAATTTTGTTTGTTTGCATAACCGCCGCCAAGATCAAAGTGAGCTTCATCTGAAAAAAAGATTTTTTTTTGCGCAAAATCGACATCTTCTGTAAGTCGATCGCAATCCCACTTAGCGAAGCGAAAACGCATTGGAGGGTCACTTGGCTTCCACTCCTGAATCAATTCGACTTTGTATGGCGTCATTCCAACGTCTCAGTGATGTCTCTGAAATGTTCAATTGTTGAGAACGACAGTGAATTGATATTGATGACGTTTTACGCATACTTTCTGTGCCACAGCAGCAATATTCTCGGATGTAAGCACTGTTTTTGGCTTTTCACGCTTTGGCTTATCGATGAGAATGCCAGTTGGTTTCATCTGAAAAGATGATTTTTTTTTGCGCAAAATCGGCATCTTCTGTTAGTCGATCGCAGGCCCACCATATTCGTTAAGCGGAAGGATAAAATAAAACTAATTATCTGTCAAATCAAACATGAGCTAAGTGTTGCCATTCACGAAATAAGCACTAGTTAAAAAAAAATAAAGTTAGATGGCGGAGCCTAGAGTTACGTCAACTTTTAAAGCAAAATCAAAGGTCACTATGTGTAAATAAGGCGAAATAGTCACTCTACGGGAAATTTCCTACAAATTTTTACACAAAAAAAAAAAAAGATTTTTTATTATTGATCGTTTTGAAGAAATGATGTACAATGATGCCACCAGCTTGTAAAATCTCCCTAATGATGCTGTCTGTAAAGTTTCTTTTCATTTGGTTTAATTTCACATAAAGCAATTTTCTTTACTTACAAGCCCGTTAAGCTAAAAATTTGCCTTATCGCTGAACAACACAATTTTGCAATAAAAAGAAATCGTTTATAAGTTGGGCGAATTGATAAATGATTTTCAAATGGATCTGAAGTATTGTCAAGAACTTCATCTATTTAAAATAATTTGTCGCCGTGTACTCATATCATAAAGGCCAAGAAATGAGTTTAAAATGACAGTTAGGCGATTTTAAAAACATCCCTTTCATGCAAGCACTGAACATACTCTTTTCTAGTATTCGCTTCACAGTGCAGTTGCACCCACCAGCCACCATATTGTTTGTTTATTTTTTTTAATATAAATTTCTCAAAAATCCAAAACTTTTATTTATAATTTTTTTTATTAAAATAAATAATTTAAAAGTGTAAATCATTTTGCTACAATTTATTTAATTTATTAAATAATAAACAGCCATGTTTTTGCTATCGAATGTCTTTAACAACAGCATTTCAATGCAAAAGTTACACAAACAAATTGAAAAGGGAAAGAGAGAGGGAGAGAGAGGAAAAATTAAGAAATCATTAATTAAACTGCCATCAAAGAACAAAGCGCTGTTAATGAAAGAAAGAAAGAAAGAAAGAAAAAGAAATAAAGAAAGAAACTTAATTCGACTAAAGCATTAAGCATTTCTTGACGTCAATAACTTTTTTTTTGTTATTTCAAGCGGCTTATTTTTCTTTCTTTTTTAACGCCTCTTTGTTTTCCATTTTTTTTTCAAGTTGACTGTAATCATAAGGGGAAGACAAAGCAATAGACAGTGGAGCAGTATTAAAATTGTTAGCAAAAATAGCAAATTAACAACGCTAGACCTGATTGTCTAATGTTCGACGAAAAGAAATTAGTGTTATTTCCACCAACTTTAGTGGAGGCGTTTTATAAGGCCAACCACACACTTCTGATAGAGTAACTTGACCTAATTGTAGCCACGGACAATTCCCTTATGTGGTTTAATTCCTAGAAATATCGCTCAATGGGGCATTCTTTCTTTCTCTACGGCACCAGAAAATCTTCAAAATTGAAATAACTCCAAAGATCTAAATGTGCGTTTGGTTAAGACAGGTTTAACGGAAGTAGCACGTTGGGCAACAATGCCTATTTAATCAAGTACGTGCTACATTCTTCATTAAAGGGATAGAGAAGAGATGAAAAAGGTGGTGAAAGTAGAAGGATAGTCGGAAATTAACTGCCGTATAAGACAGACAGCACAGCGACCAGTGACAATGCCTTCATCGCTGAGCAGCGCCACCGACAGTCAATTTTTTTTTGTAGTGAAAAAAACCAAGGTCTTCCTTGGGAATCGAATCTACAACCCCCATACTGACAAGCTAGTACACTACCTACTAGCCTACAAGCATATCACCAAAAATGATCCTTGCTACACTCGTTTACATCACTAGAAGCCCAAATAAATTCTCTTATCGTTGTTAGAAAAATTTTACTGGGCTTAATTCCTAAGATATGACTCTTGTCCTTTGTGGCTCTGAAACTGTACAGACATTACAGGGAGACACGAAAACCCTTCCTCTCTTGAAACACATTTACGCTAACAAACATTCAATCATAAAATCTGTAGATGAGCGTCTTCATGCTAAAGTTCTTGCTGCTTCTCGCTAGAGCAAGAGCTTTTGGTCATTTAATAAAAGAAAAAGGAATAATTCTAATTCATCAATTCTGACTCTTTTTAAGAATGTTCAATTACTTACTGACCCCCCCCCCCCGGGGGCACATTTAATGCTCTTTATGGAATACTTGACCATCTAGACCTGTACTGCTGGGGGTATGATGTGATTTGATTTACATCTGCACCGACTAGGTAGTCATAATCAGATGGCGGTCAAACTACTTGAATGATTTGCAAACGTCATTCACGCCCTAGGAGGCCATCGAATACGTATATCCTCCGGTCACTCCAAGTAGCAATTTCGAAAGCCCGAAGTAGGCCGCAGCCTTCACTTCTTGCTAATGAGTTGGAGACTTTTCAACTCCTGGTCCAGAACGCATGAAGCTTAATATAATTAAGAACACGACGGCATTCATACTCACTGGACCTGAACCATTCATTGTGTTCATTTTGAATGATCCGACCCACAAACTCTCACGATGGTCTCGAACCACACCACCACGATACTCCCATATAGGGGCCAAACTCAATAACCAGTCAGAGAACAGCTAATTATCTTAAGAGACAAATAGTGAACTCTGCGAGCGTACTGATTCCCGTAGAAATATGTGGATTGTCCAGGTGACTCCTACTAGCTTTTGAGGGGCCTGGGCTCCCTTTTACCCCACAAGACACCAGTCTAAATGGAATAGTAGGTTCCAAAAAGACTATCATGTGCTCCCGAGGGGACTGCTGGGGGTATACGGGAGTCCAGTCCCCTGAAGGTAGCAGGGGTTAACTGGAAGCTCCACGTTATTTCCACGGGAATCAGAAAGCCCCAGAGTTCCGCTAATTGTCTCTTTAAACTTTTAGCTGTTTCTCTGACTGATTATTGAGGTTGGCCCTTCGGTAGTGTTGTGGTGGTTGTGGTTGTGTGGCCCCAAGCATGAACTGATTATGGTAGCCAGGATCATTTCGCCTTTAATAACACCAATGGGTGAATGATCCGGATCCAGTGAGCATGCTAGTCATTTGTTCTGGACCAGGAGTTGAATAGTCTCCAGCTCTTCAGCAAGGTGTAGTGGTTTTCAACCCTGCTTTTGATTCGCTGATATTGCAACTAGGAAAGACCTGTTGCTAGAATTAGTCCTCGGGTTCCTAGGGCGTGAATGACCTTGTTTTTAATTCCCAGTGGTTTGACCACCATCTGATTAAGGCCTACGGCCAGGTGCAGATGTAAATCTTATCACGAAAATTCACTGGCCCGCTTGATAAAGTTAACCTTTTTGGCTGATGTATTTGCAAATAATTCTTATTTGTCGGAAAGCAATCAACCATCGTCCGAGTTCGACAGAGTGAACTATGCCAAAAATATGCTTTCGAGTTCGAACGGTTCAAAAGGTTTTAGCAGATCTTAACATCAACAAATTTTTGGGGACGGATGGGATTCTAGCCTTGGCCTAGAATTCCACTTTTCATCACGATGTATAATGCCGGCGAATTTAAAAAGAGTTGGAAGGCTGCTAATGTACCGCCGATCCCCAAAAAGTGTGAGGCTAACAACCCTGAAAATAACCGCCCAATTGCAATTTGTTCTGTACTTTCCAAAGTGATGGAAAGTATGGTTAATTTTCAGCTACCTGAAGTCCAGCTTACTTAGCGACCGTAAGGGCGCTCTAAGGGCACTCTACGGGTAACTTGCAACTCCATAAATCATTTCGCAGAGAGCACTCCCCTCCCTCCCCAGGAGCACATTGATATGTTTTGACGGAATTTCACAGCTTACTTAGCGAACGACAGTATGATTTCCGTAGGGGCGCTCTACGGGCAACTTGCTGACTTTCCTATGTGAACAATGGTGCACCTCCCGGGGGCACATTGATATGCTTTGACGATATCCCACCGTCATTACATGTGTCAGCGGGGGTAAAAGGGAGCCCAGCCCTCTTAAAGGCTAGCAGGAGCCAATTGGACAATTCCACTTTATTTCCAAGGGAATCAGTAAAGCCTCACAGTTCAGCTTTTTGGCTCTTTAGTCTTTTAGCCGTTCTCTCACTGATTATTAAGGTAGGCCCTTCGGGAGTATCGTGGTGGTTGTGGTTTTGAAGCCCTGGTTTGAGTTACGTGGGTCGTATCATACACAATGAACACAATGAATAGTCCAGGTCCAGGTAGCATTAATACCATTGTGTTCTTAAATTTGATTAAGTTTCATGCGTTCTGAACGAGGAGTTGGAGATTCTCCAACTCTTCAGCAAGGAGAGAAGGCTGTGGCCTGCTTCAGGCTTTTAAAGTTGCAACTAGGAGTGATTTGAGGATATACTGAAGGTTACCTAGGGCGAAGATGAGGCTACAGTGATATGATCCACCGTCAGGTTAGCTTCTAGCTTCTACACCTACAGCTAGGTACTGACGTAAATTTTATCTTAAGCATCATCAGTGACCAGCATCGCTCTTGGCAGTTTTTCTGGATGCGTTCTTCAATTTAGTAAGCTTCATGCGTTCTGTACCAGGAGTTAGATAGTCTCCAACTCTGCAGCAAGGCTGTGGCCTGCTTACGTATCCGAAGGCCTTCCGTAGCATATGCCATTCCAAAACAATAATCTAAAATGGTGGTGCATGCAGTTGTAAGCAATTGGGTACGTCGATAGGGTGTTCTAATATAACTGCATTCTGACCAGGAGTAGGAAAGTCTCCAACTCTTTAGCAAGGAGTGAAGGCTGCGGCCCGCTTCGAACTTCTGAAGTTGCAACTAGGAGTGACCGTAGGATATAAGTATCTGAAGGCCTTCTAGGGCGAGGATGACATAGTTGTATGATCCAATATCTGGTTATGGCTTACACATCTAAGTACAGACGTAAATCTTATCACGCATTTTGCAGAGAGTAAGGTGGTGGCATTTGATAGAGTATAGCATGATGCACTTCTGTCAAAACTTGCTGCTTTTGGTATCGGTGATAATTTCTCTAGATTTATATCGATTTACTCAGGAATCGCACTATACGACTTGTTATAGATGGGATTTCATTAGACGAGTTAAAGATTAATTCAGAGGTACCGCAAGGTTCCATTCTTTCTCCTACCCTATTCCCTATTTTTCTAACTAACCTTCTTTGTCAAACTTTCTATTCTATATACCCTTTCGCAGATGACGGCACAATTTGTCATTCGTATTCATTTGGCAATAGACCGAACCAGTTGGAGGTTAGTTCCACAAGGTGGAACATGAATGTTACGCTCAATCACGATCTCGCAACACTCTTGGAATGGGGTCATGTAAATAGAGTCGATTTAAATGCCCTTAAGACTACTATATGGGTGATAAAGGTATTACGGAAACCGCCCTCTTAATGTTTTTGGTATGAAAATTCAGTGTGACGTTTGATGGACTAAACACATTTTTCAAGTTTCTAAAAAAGCTTTCAAGTGCCTCGGTTTTCTAAGACGGTGTAAGAGATACTTTATTCCATCCGATTTTCGTACTGTTTATTCCACCTGTATCCGTCCAAAAATGTAATACAACTCTTATATATGGGCCAGCGCCACAAAGTCTATTTTAAAGTTGCTCGAACGCATACAGGAGAGGGCCAAGAGGCTCATTGGAGACAGTAGGGTATCCAACTCTATTGATTCTCTGTAGCATCGACGCAATGTAGGTTGTATTTCACTGTTTTATCGTTACTACAATTGTAAGTGCTCCAACGAAATTAGGGAACTTGTTCCCGTTATACGTACGTTCTCGCGTTTAAGTTGATTTTCGTTGAGAGCACATCCTTTTGTGATTGATTGGCCAATGAATCGCACTACACATCACAGGGAAAATTTGGTTTTTGTTAGCAGAACATTCCATATGTGGAATAAACTCCCTCCAGAGGTCTTTCCTGTCACTTTCAAGGTGGGAAACTTCAAATTGAATGTCCACAAAAAGTACTCCCTCTTTCCTCCTCCCCACAACCTAATTTCCTAGTTTTGGGACAATGCATTGCATGTGTAGAGGTCATCCGTTGAATGCTGGTCCGAGAAAAAAAGAATTTAATTCTTCTTTGAATTTAAAATCATTTGCTTTTTGTATTGAAGAAGAAGAAATAATACTTTAATTAAAATATTTTTAACATGTGATGTTCTGATATGATGGGAGACAAGCGGAAAACAAAAACAAAAAAAAATTCTACAACAAAAATGCAATACAAATCATTTTATTTTAAATTGTTTCAATCAAAGTGTGACACACAAAAATCAACAACTTAAACAACAACTGCAATTACAATAAAAACAACAAAAAGTGTTAAAAACAATCACGCAGATGTTTAACGTGAAAATTCATTGTTACTAACTATTTGATTAAAGCTTTTGTTATTGTTGTTGCTTGTATTTTATGGAAAACACAATGACACATCTGACGATCATTATCATTATCAATGACGTTTCAATGACTGTGAGACAAGCTGAAACGTGATTTTAGCGTTTTTTTTTCAGCAAACATTTTGATGTGGCAATTCTGTACTTTAAGCAACTAATAGACTTTTAAAGTGATGCCAACTTGAGTTGAGAAAATTTATTCCATTTGCTGAATCATTTCATGCGAACCGAACGATTAAAGGAACTAGGAAGTTTCCGGTCGTGTTTTTTTTACTTTGAAACGTAAATGAACAACAACAACGAGAACATCTGTTACAGCAGTGTTTAAAAAATATTTTTGTGAATTTATTATCGAAATTATATTTCGCTAAAAAATAATGAATTTTATAGCGGATCTTTTTTTAGGCATCCAACTTTAAGTTGGCTACAGTTTTGACTAGTCGCCATTTTTTCAGCTGTTCAGTGATCCATGTTTAATTTGACATTTTATTCCCGGGCTTTTTGGAGCTTAACTGGTTGGAGATCTGACCAGTTACGAAGTCTGAGTGGAGTCTTTAATATGGCTATTTTTTCAGCTGTTCACTGATCTATGTTTAGTTTGACATTTTAACATGTATAGACTTATGCTTGAACAACGTTTCCAACCTGGTAGTAAATGGTTGGAGATCTAGCCGGTTACGAAGTCTGAACGGAGTCTTTAATCTCATACCACGGGTGTCAGCGGGTCGTGGGACTTCGTTTTGAGGCTGGACCTTCGGCGAGCTTTGTGATTGCTGTAGTTTAAATCCAAATCGAGGGAAGATCTTAAGCTAGGCGTGGAGGTGTATTGCAACCCATAGAACGGTCCCCCCGGGTGCACATGATAGTCTTTTTGGAACCTACTATTCCATTCAGACTGGTGTCTTGCGGGTAAAAGGGAGCCCAGGCCCCTCAAAGGCTAGTAGGAGTCATCTGGACAATCCACATATTTCCACGCGAATCAGTTGCCCCAGAGTTCACTATTTGTCTCTTGAGACAATTAGCTGTTCTCTGACTGGTTATTGAGGTTGGCCCCTATATGGGAGTATCGTGGTGGTTGTGGTTTCGGGCCCTCGTGAGAGTTTGTGGGTCGGATTATTAAAACTAACACAATGAATGGTTCAGGTTCAGTGAGTATGAATGCTGTCGTGTGCTTGATAAAAAAGAGCTTCATGCGTTCTGGACCAGAAGTTGGAAAGTCTCCAACTCTTTAGCAAGGAGTGAAGGCTGCGGCCTACTTCGGACTTTCGAAATTGCTACTAGGAGTGACCGGAGGATATACGTATTCGATGGCCTCCTAGGGCGTGGGTGATGTCCAATCAACCAAGTGTTTTGATCACCATCTGATTATGACTATATAGTCGGTGCAGATGTAAATCAAATCACGCACCCATAGAACGGAAGGACATTTAGATAGACTCTGCTGCAAACCAAGGGGGACAGCATGACCCAAAGCACGCTGTCGAATTGGTACTCATTATTTGTAAGTGAGAGCGTTAGTGGACGCTTATTATTTAGCCAGTGGTAAGACTACCTTCTGGTTTATGGCCTTCACAGCTGGGTACTAACATTAGCCTGCATCAGACATGCATGATAAGATTTACGTCTGTACCTAGCTGTGTAAGCCATAACCAGACGCTAGATCATGACACTGTGGATGAAGTGTAGCGTCCTCGCCCAAGAAGACCTTCCGATACGTATATCCTCCAGTTATTCCTAGTTGCAACTTCAGTCAGAGAACAGCTAAAAGGCTAAAAAGATAAATAACTGAACTCTCGAGCTTTACTGATTCCCATGGAAATATAGTGGAATTGTCCAGTTAGCTCCTACTAGCCTTTAAGGGGACTGGACACCCCTTTACCCCCGTTGACACATGTAATGACGGTGAGATTCCGTCCAAAGATATTAATGTGATCCTAGGGGGAACTGCATCACACATTTGTGCAAATTGGACCCCAAAACAGATTGCAGTTTTGTTTATGGAGGATGTGTGCTTTCAGACAAAAAATCTCTTTATCGCTACAGAAATCACAAATCTGTTTTGTTCTGACCAGCCTCGTTTTTAAAGAAATACGTAAGAATGATGCCACCAGCCCATAAATCACACCAAACGGTCAGTTTTCTTCGATGTAACGGAAGATGGAGGATTACCATCACTCCTGCTGTACCTGTTACTATGGATGATAAGTATAAGTATGACGGAATCGGAAGCTTTTTCTAAAACGGTGTAAGAGATGACGTGATAAAGTTTACATTTGCACCTGGCCGTGGGTCTTAATCAGATGGAGGACCATTACCACTGTGGATCCAATGTAGCGTCATTCTTGCCCTAAAAGGCCTTCGAATACGTATATCCTCCGGTCACTCCTAGTTGCAACTTTGAAAGCCCGAAGTAGGCCGCAGCCTTCACTCCTTGCTAAATAGTCGGAGACTATCCAACCCCTGGTCCAGAACGCATGAAGCTTAATATAATTTAGAACACGACGGCATTTATACTCACTGGACCTGGACCATTCTTTGTGTTCATTGTGAATGATCCGACCCACAGAACTCAAACGAGGGTCTCGAAACCGCAACCACCACAATACTCCCGAAAGGCCAACCTCAATAATCAGTCAGACAACTGCTAAAAGGCTAAAAAGACAAATAGCTAAACTCTAGGGCTTTACTGAGTACCGTGGAAATATAGTGGAATTTCCAGCTGGCTACTGCTAGCCTTGAATGTGATTGGTCTCCCTTTTACCCCCGCTGACACATGTAATGACGATGAGATTCCGTCAAAAGATATTAACGTGCAAATTGGGCCCAAAACAGATTGCAGTTTTGTTTATTGAGGATGTGTGCTTTCAGACAAAAATCTCTTCATCGCTAAACAAAATCTGCTTCTGAAAAATCGGATCAAAGGCAATTTTGTTGCGATCCTAACTTGCACAATGGGCTGCATTGTTCAGACGTCAGTATATTTTTGGTAAAATGTAAAACTAAACTTAACAGAAATCGCAAATCTGTAACGTTCTGACCAGCCCG
Source organism: Trichopoda pennipes (assembly GCA_030448955.1). Lineage (NCBI taxonomy): Eukaryota > Metazoa > Arthropoda > Insecta > Diptera > Tachinidae > Trichopoda > Trichopoda pennipes. The sequence goes on from JASKUP010000002.1 coordinate 9,701,862, forward strand.
GTTTTTAAAGAAGTAGCTAACAGTGATGCCACCAGCCCATAAATCACACCAAACAGTCAGCTTTCTTTGATGTAACGGTGCTTAAATATACACTGGAGGTTTACTATCTCTCTATCGGAAGCTGTTGATGTTCTTGGCTTAAAAATGGAGTGTGATGTTTGTTGGACTAAACACATTTTTCAGGTTTCTCAATAAGCTTTTACGTGCCTTGGTTTTCTAAAACAGTGTAAGAGATACTTCACTCCATCCGATCTTCGTACTATTTATACCACCTACATCCACCCAAGGATGGAATACACCTCTAATGTATGGCCCGGCGCCCCAAAACTGCTCGTCTACGTACAGGAGAGGGCCAAGGGGCTTATTGGGGACGGTAGGGTATTCAACTGTACAGATTCTCTAGAGCAGTGACGCAATGTAGGTTGTATTTCACTGTTTTATGGTTACTACAATGGTAAGTGCTGTGAAGAAATAAGGGATCTTGTTCCCGTTACTCGCACGTTTTGCGCTTGGCTCGATTTTCGGTGAAAGCGCATCCATTTGTCGTCGATTGGCCAGTGAATCACACTACGCATTACAAGGAAAATTTATTTTTTAGCAGAACAGTTCATATGTGGAATAAACTCCCTGCAGAGGTCTTTCCTGTCACTTTCAATGTAGGAAAAGTCAAATCGAATGTCCATTAACACTATTCCCTCTTTCCTCCCTCCCATAACCAAATTTCCTAGTTCTGGTACTACGCATTGTATGAGTGGAGGTCATCCCCTGATTATTCGTCCGACCGTAAAAAAATGGCTGCAATTTGGAAAAGTGCTGCCAAGTTAAACGCCGTTTACTGGGTGTAACATAAGATGCGCATCATAAAATCATTTCCTCTTCACATATACGTCTTCAATTTGGCAGTGCTTGCGCGTTGCACAAAACAGTCTGAGCGTGACTCTTGTAAAGATTTAAAAAATGAGGGACATTGAAGTGGGGCTTAGCTCATATTTACACTGACCATCGTCAGCTACATCGAGTGGTGTCCAACTAAAACAATCTCTCCTCCTATCTGGGGTTGCTATTTACATTACTTCGAGTAATGAATGATGGTATTTCCATCATGGTTTTGTTGTTGTTGTTGTTGTTGTTGTTGTGTTAAGAATAAATAATTCTGAAAATTCCAATTGGAAACCCACCTCGTTTACATATTTTGTTTTTTCTATTTTCTTACGTTTAACTTTAATTTTATTTCACTTCAATATTTGTTTTCTTTCTTCATTTTCCATCAGTTCTCCTCATGTTAAGAATTATTTATTCTTAGATAACCACTGAATGATAAAAATGAATAAATTTTGTTTTCATTCTCACATGGATGGTATGCAGGCAGGCACACTATTGTCATCGTAGGCTTCATGTAATTTTATGCCTTTTACACAGTCCACTACTCTGGCGTAAATAAAATAGAGGTAATGAAATGTAAATAATTTTGCAAGTAAAATTAAGTTTTAGAAAAATTTTTCATAGAATTTTTTCTGTTCAAAATTTGTTGTCAATGTTTTTACGTTCAAAAATAAAATGAATTAAATTACAATAATAACAACAATAACAACAACAAATGAAAACAACCAAAACAAATAAGTCATCACGATAAGAGAAATAACAAAAATAGTTTTAATGACTTATTGTTGAAGTAAAAGTAATTAGTGCTTGGGTAGCTACCCTTGTTTTCCCAACGGTGTTAACCCTTAAAAGTCTATTGGTGCCGCTTCGAATTAAACCAAAAGAAAATCCAACTTTGTTCACCACTTCATCGTGTAACTTTAGGTTCCCCCCGGGGGCACATTTATATGTAAAAGGGAGCCTAGTCCCCTTAAAGGCTAGCAGGACCCAACTGGACAATCCACTATATTTCCACGGGAATCAGTAAAGCCCCAGAGATCCGTTATTTGTCTCTTTAGCCTTTTAGCTGTTCTCTGACTGATTATTGAGGTTGGCACTCCAGGTCCAGAACGCACGAATTAGATTTTCATGCGTTCTGGACCAGCAAGGAGTGAAGGCTGCGACCTGCTCCGGGCATTTGAAGTTGCAACTAGGAATGACCGGAGGATATACGTATCTGAAGGCCTTCTACGGCGAGGATGACGCTACACTTCAACTACAGTGGTATGATCCACCATCTGATTATGGCTCACACAGCTAGGTGCAGATGTAAATTTTACTTTACGTTATCACTGTGTTTGTTTCGAGTTCCTTAGCTAGCGGAGTGCAAATAAATATTGAATTGCTCTTTCTCCTTCTTGCCAGAAGTTGTCTGAACATTTAGCTACTCTTACAATCTCATTGTCTCCTTTCTATGTTTTATTAATGCGCGCCAAAATTCATTTCAGAAAATTCATATCATGAGGTTGCCCCTGGTTTCAGTATTGCTTTAATTTCAGCAACTATGGTTTCGAGTTCTTCATAAGTTAAAGGTCCATTTCCTTACGTCTTTGCCAAAAGATATTTTACTGATTTAATGCTACTGAGGTAAAATTGTATACTTTTTTACGGCAAGCATTCGTAGTGGCTTCTTGGATAGCTGATGAATGTATTATTGTGGAGAGTTCAGGCAATTTATATTTCGCTTCGACGAAGTTTGTTGCATTGTCGCCCTTTGTGTCCACCCTATAGGGGGGAAGGTAAGGCAGAAGATAGAGTGGTGAATCAAAACTTCCCATTCACTCTTTTCTAAATAGTTTTTGATCGGTCTTGCAATATGTGGATGAATGTTGTAATGATGGGAGATAACGGACTCGTGTCTGATCGAATATTTTGATCTTTTTCGCTGATTACAGTTCTCCTGTGATCGTCTGAACCTCTTTAAACAGCTTGTAATACAAAACACCCTTCTAACCTTAAGAAATATAAAGCATTAACGTGGCGTCATGTATATTCGTTTCGGCTTTGATTTAGCTGGTTGGCCGGGTTTTACTGGGGTTTATTTCTGGAAAGACTTTGATTTGATTTTATCGAAGATGTTAAATAAAAACTAAAATCGTTGGGTAAAATTTTAGTTACATTACCTACAAGAAGTTTCCAGCAACTTACCCGCAAGTTTTGTTTTTTGTTTTAAACAAAACTCAACTTACCCGTAAATTTTGTTTTTGTTGTAAACAAAATCCAATTTACCCGCAAATTTTGTTTTTAGTTTTAAAAAAACTCAACTTACCCGCAAATTTTATTTTTGTTTTAAACTAAAGGCAACTTACCCACCAATTTTGTTTTTCGTTTTAAACTAAAGTCAACTTACCCACCAATTTTGTTTTTTGTTTTAAACTAAAGTCAACATACCCGCAAATTTTGTTTTTTTGTTTCAAACAAAACTCTTTCCACAACAAATTATTTCAGGAAATGATTTGAGTGCTCCGGACGACTTCTTTTTGTGGGTATATCTGAAAAGCAAGGTTTATGCAAACAAACCAGAAAGGCTTGAGCAACTATAACAAAATATTCGTGATGAAATTAATGAAATATCGCGTGACATGTGTGAGAATGTAATGAAAAGTGTGCTTAAAAGACCAGGCTTACTGGGGCGAACATTTATCTGATGTTGTATTCCATGCATAATTGTCGACATTAAATAAAACGTTCATCAATATAAAATCCACTTTCTTTTATTTAATAAAAAATTCAAAGTTCAAGGCATACAGCTCAGTCATGAACTCATCCGGCGTTATATCCGCATGAACACGCTGGACGACAACCCGCGGTCCAAGCTTGCCCTTGACGCTGACATCCAGACCTAACTCAGCAAACTTCTTGTTGGCAGCAATCTTCTCCCTCTTGGCTACCGATGGCGTCCTAATCACAGCGCCTCCCGATTTTATCGGCCGCACACCGTGTACACGAACACCGAAAGTTGGACCCACCTCCTTTACCACCTTCTCCACGACCTCCTTGGATGACGCCACGCCTCTGCCCTTGACCACCACCGACCAGGTGTCCACAGGTTTAGGCAAAGCCGGAAATGACGCACTAGCCGCAATCATCAGCGCAGCAGGCGCAGAAGTCCGAACAGCAGCAGAATTGGCAGCGGAAAAAGCAGAAGCAACAGCTCTGGGCACACCAGCAGTCATCGCAGGAGCAGCAGATACCTCAAGGTGTCCTCTCAACCGCTCATTTTCGGCCAGCACACCAAATAGCAACGTCTCAAATCTTGAGGCAATGGCAGAGACCTCCAAGGCAACGCCGCGATCAACGCCGTCCGCCAACACTACAGCCATCAAATCAGCGGTCACAGCCTTCATGGCAGCAACTTTTTCGACGCAGCTGTCCTCGGCCGCAATAACAACAGCCCGTTTGCTCCTGTGCTTACTCTTCCTCGCCTGCGATGGAACAGTCGCAGGGTACGCAAATGAGGCGAACGACGTCACCTCCACCTCATCGCCGCTAACAGAGCCAGCAGCACCACCAACAGCCGTAGTCGCAGCGGTAGGAACGGCAGCAGCAGAAACGGCAGCAGCGCGCGCCATCAATGGCGAACCTAACTTCACCCTCTTAGCAGCGTCGGCGTCACTATCCGTGTCCGTATGTCGGACCTTCGGTCTCGCCGACGGCAACGGCACCATGCCGGACGCATCTGACGTCGCGTCACAGGCATCACCCTTGGGCGCCTTACGCCCAGCGGCAGGCTTAGGCGCCATACCGATACACAAAAATATAAATAAAAATTTCCACCTACCTCAAAATCAGCAGAATTTACTTCAAAAAATGTTCAGATGCAGCCAAAAACAATATCAATAGGTCCAAAAATCAAAATCCAGGTACTTGCAGAATTTCCACCAACGCACAAACAAATTTAATTTCGTCGTCAGCACTATGCCGGGTATTAGTCAATTATTTACAAAATTTATCCAAGAACCCCTATTCAATAAAAAATTAATTCCGCGAAAAGTTTTATTCAGAATTTCAAAATTCACACATCCACGGATTCAGCGGAAAACGCGCTATCCGCCAGTCCCACTCCTGGAATTCTCCAATAAAAAAATAATATATAAAATAAAAAATTATAAACAAGTAAATTAGTATACCTTCACGGCGAAAACCCTGTATTTATTTTCTTTGCGCTTATTTTCTTGAATAGAACGTTTTTATTTTTGTTTAAAAGGCCATTGCTCGCCAAGTTTTACTTGTATATAAATCTACATTTCACAAACCGGGTGCCGGCTAGGGGTACCTCTAGGAACCAAGCAAAATTTTTGCAAATATGTCACATAAATACTTCTAACGAAGAATATTTTAGAATAAAAGTTGCTTAGAATTATAGAAATGTTTTTCAAAATCAGGCTATTAAGGGTTAAGGGTGATATAAAAGGTTTAAAATCGCTTTTAAGGGGTTAAAAAGAAGCAAATTTTTCTTCTCTTTCAAACACAATTTTTTTAAACAATTAAACAATTTCACAAAAAATCACTTTAAGGCAAAATTAAACCAACAATGCTTCTCAAACTTTAATATAAACAATAATTAGTTGAAGCATACTTTTAGGCCAAAGAAAATAAAAAAGTGTAGTCAAACTAACAAGAAAAAGGTGTTATTACTTGTGTTATACACAGAGATAAAAATCTAATTTTAGTTTAACAGACTATAAAAACTATAGGAAATTATTCGAATAAAATATTTAGTGTAAAACTGTCAAGTGAATTACTGTCGCCACTATGGCCGCTGCAAGAAAACTGGATAAAAACTCTTCATTAACACCCATTTACTATGGAAATTTTGAAAACTATTTAAAACCCAAAAGTGTTAAAACGCAAAAATCGCTTTTGTGTAATAATCGCAACTCACAAAAATCCCATTTACGTTTAAAGCTCTTAGAGCATCCGGTTTTAATAGCCGGCCGTAAATCCAAGTGGTCAATGTTAAAAGAAAAATTGAAAAAATTTTATAAATTAAAATTAGAAAAGCATTTTAACCACGCCCCCAATTCGACAACAAGTGCAAACTTTAATGTGGGCCATTTGAAATTACCACGATTTTTAAAATTTCTTAACGCTCGCAATGACGACACGGCCTGCAAACGTAAATCGGGCTTTGAAATCTATTGTGAAATTGCCAGCATTCATGGATTTACGAATTTTGTGGGCGCCTCTACATGGCAGAGAGCATTTTGGTTTTCTGTAGTCCTGGTGGCAGTTATAATGTCCGGATTTGTTTTATTATTATCCCATATAATGAACGTCAGTACACCCACAATATTATATTCGGAGACCACACAATATCCCACCTGGTCCATACCATTTCCGGCAGTAACCATTTGTAATTTAAATCGCATATCGAAAAAACAAGCGGAAAATGTGGCGAGAAAATTGTAAGTACTTTTAAAACGCAATAATAGCTATTTTAAATATAGGGTGTTTTTTATAAAGGTATAGAATTTTGAATTAAAATAAAAAACATGAATTTTTTTAAAGTTACCTTATTCGAAAGAACCTTATCATCTTGTCAAATGTAAAGGATGTTTTTTATCGAGGTATACAACTGCACAATCAATTCAGGCATTCCACATGTGCTTTTTTTTAGCTCGAACCAGTACTCACGGGATAACCCCTACTCATGCAATGCATTGTACCCGAACTAGGAAATTAGATTATGTGGAGGAGGAAAGAGGGAGTAGTGTTTGTGAACATTCGATTTGAATTTTCCTACATTGAAAGTGACAGGATAGACCTCTGGAGGAAGTTTATTCCACATACGAACTGAACTGCTAAAAAAAACGAATTTTCCCTGTGATGTGTAGTGCGACTCATTGGACAACTGACCGCAAACGGATGCTCTCTCAACGAAAGTCGAGTCAAACGCAAAAACGTGCGAGTTTTATGAACAAGTTCCCTCGTGTAGCATGATGCATTTCTGTCAAAATTAGCTGTTTTTGGTGTCAGTGATAATTTCTCTAGATTTATATCAAGTTTTCTCAGGAGTTGTACCCCCCCCCCCTCCCCTGGAGGCGTATTTATATGTTTTGATGGAAATCCACCGTCATTACATGTGTCTTCGGGAGTAAAAGGGAGCCCAGTTTAATAGGCTAGAAGGAGTCAACTGGGCAGTCCACTATATTTCCACGGGAATCAGTAAAGCCCCAGAGTTCAGCTATTTGTCTTTTTAGCCTTTTAGCAGTTTACTGGCTGATTATTGAGGTCGGTGCATATAGTTGTAAACAATTATGTAGGTCGATAGGGTGTTCCAATCCAACTGCATTTTGACCAGGAGTAGGAAAGTCTCCAACAATTCAGCAAGGAGTGAAGGCGGCATTCTACTTCGGACTTTAAAGTTGCCACTAGGAGCGACCGCAGGATATACGTATCTGAAGGCCTTCTTGGGCGAGGATGACACTACATTTCACCCATAGTTGTATGATCCACCATCTGGTTATGGCTTACACAGCTAAGTACAGATGTAAATCTTATCACGTATACGAGTTGTTATAAATGGGATTTCATCAGAACACTTCAAGATTAATTTAGGTGTACCGCAAGGCTACGTTCTTTCTCCTACTCTATTTCTTATTTTTTTAAATGACCTTCTTTCAATCCTATATACTCTTTCCCAGACGACAGCACCATTTGTTATTCGTATTCATTTGGCAAGTAGACCGATTTAGTTGGAGGTGAGTTCTAAAAGGCGGAACATGGAATGGGATCGTGTAAATAGAGTCGATTTTAATGCCCGTAAGATGCAGTGTTGCATGCTTAAGCATAGATCTGTATTCGGAGTTGCTGCTGCATCTGTTGACACTATGGGTGATGTAGGTATTATGGAATCGGACGCTCTTGATGTTCTTGGCATGAAAATTCAGTGTGATATTCGATGGACTAAACACATTTTACGAAGCTTTCAAGTGCCTCGGTTTTCTAAAACGGTGTAAGAGATACTTAACTCCATCCGATCTTCGTACTATTTATATCACTTATATCCATCCAAAAATGAAATACAACTCTCATTTATGAGCCGTCGCCCTAACGTCTATTTTGGAGTTGGAGTCGACCGCATACAGGAGAGGACCAGGAGGCTCATTGGAGACAGTAGGGTATCCAACTTTATTGATTCTCTAGAGCATCGACCCTATGTGGGATGTATTTCACTGTTTTATCGTTACTACAATGGTAAGTGCTGTAATGAAATTAGGGAACTTCTTCCCGTTATACGCACGTTTTCGCATTCAACTCGATTTTCGTCAAGAGCTCATCCATTTGTGGTTAATTTTCCAATGAATCGTACTACGCACTATAGTCCGCGTAGGGAATAAACTCCCTTCGGAGGTCTTTCCTGTCACTTTCAATGTAGGAAACAACAAATTGAATGTCCATAAACACTATTCCCTCTTTCCTCCTCCCCATAACCTGATTTCCTAGTTCTGGCACAATGCGTTGCATGTGTAAGGGTAATCCCCTGAGTGCTGGTCCAAAAAAAAAAGTACACTCCTAGTGGCCGTTGTGATACAAACCTAGAGACTCTACGGCAAGGTGTTTAGAATGAGCTTGGAATACTAACTCGTCGACGTTCCCAACAATAGAACTAATTTGTCTAACAATTCGCTTAAATGTCTTCATCTTCAGGTTCATAAAGTTCAACTCCAAAAATTAAAGGCAACCGTCCATTGTTTGCGTCAAAAGTTTGCGAACGCATTTTTCAACAAAATCATTTGTGGTGATGAAATTCATTTTCACAATTTTTGAATATGGGACTCACAAAATTCACACACAGTTCTCGACAAACCATTACATCCAAAGAAGATAACCGTAAAGGCGGCATTATCGGACCGTATTTCTTCGGAAATGACCGAGGAAAATCATGATAGCAAATTTTTTGAGGCCACAATTGGCTCATGTTGACATCAGTGACACACCGTCGCCCAAACAATTCAGCGACTGTATGAGAAATTTCCCGGTTGTGTAAGTTCTCAATTTGGCGTTGGTAATTAGCCGCCTCGTTCTTTTGACGCCGCTGAATTATTTACCCTGGGGCTCTTCGCAAGACCGCGCTTACGTAAAGAAAACACATACAACTGACTCCCCGAATGATGAAATTCGCTGCCACATTGACCAGATAAGCGAATCTTTGTTGCAAAATGTGCTTCTAAATTTTGTGAAAAGAGCGTATGTCTATCGACGACCTGTAAGTGGACCTTTGCCCGACATCATATTTCATTAATAATTGGAATAATTTCGAAGTAACAGTGCTACCAATAAAACTGAAGTTGTCCAAAAAAATGTGTGCTTTATGACAATTTACTTTCTAACCTCAAATTTGCCCACTCGATATTTAAATCACCCGGTTAATTTGTTTTCTTGAATGATTTAATTTCAGTCAAAAAACCACCAACATGAGCCTTAACGAAATGACCAATTATTTTAATTTGGCTCTGTACACCAGCGAAAATTTAAAGGCGAGCTTAGATGACTACAAGCGCTTTGGGACAATTTTGAAAAGGAACAATTACACAATAACGAAGCTTTTACACGATATTGCACCAAATTGTGATAAGGAACTGTTAAGATGTACATTTCATAGCGAATTCATAGGTTGCGGTCATTTATTTAAGAGAATACAAACTGCCTTTGGTCAATGCTGTTCCTTTAACTATAAAGCTTTAAAGAGAGTTACAACTAAACGTACCGATTATGCGTCAAACGATCATTTGGAATATATTTCGAATTGTGGTTATATTAATGGACTTACTGTTCTACTAAATCCCCATCTCGAAGACTATAAAGCCAGTTCAACTTTAACACCCGGATTTAGAGTGTTAATACATGATGCTCACGATTTTCCCGATACGGCCACTAAGCAGCGTATAATAACACCGCGTACCTCAAATAAAGTGCGCGTATGGCCCCAACAAACCTATGCTACCGATCATGTTGACTCTCTAGATATCAATACGCGCAAATGCTATTTACCAAACGAACGTAAGCTGTACCATTTCGGTTCCTATTCCCAGGTAAACTGTTTAGCCGAATGTCATGCATTAATGATTTACAGAAGATGTAACTGCACTTTACCGTTTATGCCGAAAATGTCCCAATGGCCAGTATGTGGCCTAGAAGATGTTGAGTGTTATCTTAAGTACAAAGGTACATGATTTAAGAAATAAATTTTAACTACTCTCGCTAATCGTTATTTACATTTTAGCTTTATTGGCTTCAGAGTTGATTTCTTCACCATCCGGACTAAATAATGAGCGACTTATATGTGATTGTTATCCCTTATGTGATTTTCATATGTATGACATTGCCATGGATTCGGGAGAACTAACTAGAAAGTATTCGATAACGGAAAACTATTTGTAGTAAGAAAAATTGTTTATACTCTGTTTACTATACAAAAAAAATTTTGTCCCAAAATATGTTTTATATATTTATATAGGAAAATATGTCCCAAATTGTTTGCATACAAAAAAACAATATAAAATAATTTTCACAATTATATTTTAAAGATAACATTTTTGTCTCAGGTTGGTTTTTTATACACATAAACTGTGTCCCAAAATATGTTTTATATATTTATATAGGAAAATATGTCCCAAATTGTTTGTATACTAAAAAAAAAATATCAAATAATTTTGCAGTTATATTCTCTAGACAACATTTTTATCTGAGGTCGGCTTTTTATACACAAAAACTGTGTCCCAAAATCTGTTTTATATACATATAAATATAAAATTCATTCAAAATTATTTTTATTTATAGAAAGTTTTTGAAAGTTTTTGGATATACAAAAAAATTTTGTTCCAAGCTATTTATTTTTTTTGTGTCCCAAATTTTTTTGTCCCAAATTTTTTTTTTAATATTCAAAATATTTTTCATAGCTTACTTTTCACACTAAATGTGTTTTTCGGGTTAGTTTTTTATAAAGAAAAATTTTGTCCCAAGATATGTTTTATATACTTATATAGGAAAATATGTCCCAAATTGGTTGTATACAAGAAAAATATAAAATAATTTATTGTTATATTTTCTGGATAACATTTTTGTCTCAGGTGGGTTTTTTTACACAAAAACTGTGTCCCAAAATTTGTTTTATATACATACATATATATATATATATATAAAATTGGTTCAAAATTGTTTTTATATATTGAAAATATTGCTGTGGAAGTTTTTAGATATACAAAAGAACATCTGTTCCAAAATATTTATTTTTTCGTTGAAAAAGTTATGTCCCAAAATTTTTTTGTCCCAATTTTTGTTTTTTTTAAATACACAAAACATTCTTCATAGTTTACTTTCCGACACAAAATGTTTGTCTCAGATTAGTTTTTTATAAAGAATAATTTTGTCCCAATTTTTTTTTTACATATGTACATACATACATATAGAAATAATACTATCCAAATTGGTTATATAGATAAAAAAAATTTCTCCCAATTCGCTTTATTATATAGAACGCATCAAGATTTTTTTTGCGTTGAAAAAATCTGTCCCAAATTTTTTTGCATAAAAATGTTGTCCCAAAAATTTGTTTTATTTATATGTACATACATATAGAAAAATACTATTTAAATTGTTTGTATGCATGGGAAAAATTGCTCCCATATTTTTTAATATATGGAACGCATCTGTCCCAAGAATTTTTTATTCAAAAATTTTAAATATTCTTAACAATAATTGTTTTAATTTGTTGTCCAAATTGTGTGTATACAAGAAAAATATAAAATAATTTTCTGTTATATTTTCTGGATAACATTTTTGTTTCAGGTTGATTTTTTATACACATAAACTGTGTCCCAAAATATGTTTTATATACATATAAATATAAAATATATCCAAAACTATTTTTATGTATAGAAAATAATTTTTTGAAAGTTTTTAGATAAACAAAAAAACATCTGTTCCAAAATATTAATTTTTCGTTGAAAAAGTTATGTCCCAAAATTTTTTTGTCCCAATTTTTTATTAATATTCAAAATATTCTTCATAGCTTACTTTTCCACACAAAATGCTTGTTTCAGATTAGTTTTTTTTAAAGAATAATTTTGTCCCAAAATTTATTTTATTTACATATGTACATACATACATATAAAAATAATACCATTCAAATTGTTTATATACATAAAAAAAATTTCCCCTAAATTTTTTTAATATATAGAACGCATCAAGATTTTTTGTGTTAAAAAAATCTGTCCCAAATTTTTTTTGCATAAAAATTTTGTCCCAAGAATTTGTTTTATTTACATATGTACATACATATAGAAAAATACTATTCAAATTGTTTGTATGCATGGGAAAAATTTCTCCCATATTTTTTAATATATGGAACGCATCTGTCCCAAGAATTTTTTATTCAAAACTTTCAAATATTCTTAACAATTATTTTTTAATTTGTTGTCCAAATTGTGTGTATACAAGAAAAATATAAAATAATTTTTAGTTATATTTTCTAGATAATATTTTTGTTTCAGGTTGATTTTTTATACACATAAACTGTGGCCCAAAATATTTTTGCATAGAAATTGTTTAAAAATTTTGTCCCAAAATTTGTTTTATGCACATATCTACACACATATAGAAAAAATACTATCCAAATTGTTTGTATTCATGCAAAAAATTTTTCCCAAATTTGTCCCAAATTTGTTTTACAATTTTAAAAAATTTTAAATATTTTTCACGATTATATTTTATTTTTTGCCTTAGGTTTTGATAAAAAAAATTGTCCCAAAATATGTGTTTTATACATATATAGAAAATTAACCACCTAAATTATATTTCTAAACAAACCGAGGTCATTATTTAGACATAAAAAACTGAAATGTGGCTACCAAATTATCTTCTACTTAGATACAAGTTTTTTATATATAGGGAACGCATTTGTCCCAAGATTTTTTTGTGTTAAAAAATATGTCCCAAAATTTTTTGTTTAAATGTTTTGGAAAAAATATTCTTTTTTTAATTTTGCGTTATTTTAACCGCTAAATATTATAAACGCCGATTAATATTAAAACAGAATAAAAACATCTTATCTCTTTTACAGCAAAGGTATTAATGTCACTGATCATATGCTTCTACGTGTCTTCATCACAGAACTTCATGCCGAACGTTTACGCTTGGATGTTTATGAAAATTGGTTGTCATTTCTGGGAACATTTGGTGGCATCACTGGCCTTTATATGGGCTATAGTTTCCTTTCCGGATTTGAGTTGATATTTTTTGTATTCGTACGTCCAGCCTGTAATTGGTTGACTAAAAAACAGATCGAATATCGCATTAAAAAACGTCAAAAGATTGCACAACAAGAGGAGGCACGAGAACAAAAATTACAACAACAAAATTAATAACAAAAATTTAATTTTAGGTGTATGATAAAAATTGTGTTTTTATTTATTTTATTTTATTTTTTGGAGGAAATTATTTTATATATATAAAACGTATGGCCAAAAATTTCTATCCCAAAAATAATTTTTCCAAAGTTTTGTAAAACGAAAACTGTGTGCAATTTATTGCATACAAAGAATATTTTCTCCCATATGTTAATCCCAAAAATATTTTGTCCTAAATTTTATTTCAAACGAAAAAGTTTTACTATTGTTTTTTCTGTAAAGAAAATGTTAGCATAATTTTATGTGTATGATGAAAATTTTGTTTTAATGTATTTTGTTTCTTGCCTGAAGAAATTATTTTGTATGTATAAAATTATGTCCCAAAATTTCTGTCCCAAAAATAATTTGTTCCAAATTTTATTTAAAACAAAAAATTAATTTAATTTGCCTGCTATAAAGAAAAATTTCTGCAAAAGTTTTAACCTAAAATAATTTGTCCCAAATTAAAAAAAAATTTTTATTTTATTTCCTATAAAGAAAAAGTTGTCCGTATAATTCAATGTGTATGCTGAAAATGTTGTTTTAAGTTATTTTTTTTTCTTGTATTAAGACATTATTTTATATATATAAAACTTTTGTCCCAAAATTTCTATCCCAAAAATAATATGTCGCAAATTTTATGCAAAACTAAAAACATTCCCATTTTTTTCCGATAAAGAAAAACATCTCCAAAATGTTTAACCCAAAAAATAATTTGTCCCAAAGTTCATTTAAAACGAAAAAATTTTACAGTTTATTTTCTAAAAAGTAAAATTGGCCCAATAATTAATGTGTATAATGAAATGTGTTCTTTTAGTTTATATTATTTTCTGGTATTAAGAAATTATTCTCTATGTATAAAGCGTTTGTCCCAATACTTTTGTCAAAAAAAATTTATGCTAAAGATAATTTGTCCAAAATTTTATTTAAAACGAACAAATTTGAAGTTATTTCCTACAAAGAAAAATTTGTCCAACATTTTTTTACCCAAAATAATTTGTCAAAAATTTTACTTCAAACGAAAAATTTGTCCAATTTATTTCCTATAAGAAAAAAGTTGTGTAATTTAAGTAATGTGTATGTTAAAAATGTTGTTTAAGTTATTTGTATTAAGACATTGTTTTGTCCCAAAATTTCTGTCCCAAAAATAATTTGTCCCAAATTTTATGTAAAATAAAAAAGTAATCCACTTTGATTGCTAGAAAGAAAAATTTCTTCAAAAATTTTAACCCAAAAATAAATTGTCCCAAATTTTATTTAAAACGAAAAAATTTTACAATTTATTTTGTAAAAAGTAAAATTGGCTCAATAATTTAATGTGTATAATGAAATGTGTTGTTTTAATTTATTTTATTTTCTTGTATTAAGAAATTTATATATATAAATTATAAAAAACATATGTCCCAAATTTTTGTCCCAAATATTATTTGTCCTAAATTTTATGTAAAACAAAAAAGTAATCCAATTTGTCTACTATAAAGAAAATCTTCTCCAAAATGGTTAACCCAAAAATAATTTATCCCAAAATTTTATTTAAAACGAAAAAATTTTATAATTTATTTTCTAAAAAGTAAAATTGGCCCAATAATTTAATGTGTATAATGAAAATCTTGTTTTAATTTATTTTATTTTCTTGTATTCGAAAATTATTTTATATATAAAAAAAGGTTGTCACAAAATTTTTGTCCAAAAAACAATTTGTCCCAAATTTTTTTTAAAAGAAAACATTAATCCAATTTGTTTGCTATAAAGAAAAATTTCTCCAAAAATTTTAACACAAAAATAATTTGTCCCAAAATTTTTTTTAAAACGAAAAAATTTATTAATTTATTTCCTATAAAGAAAAATGTGTCCCTTTATTTTTTAGGTATAAAGAAATTAATTACCCCCATTAAATGACATAAAATTAATAAAAGAAATAAGAAAAACAACAAATAATCAAAATTAATATTTCAAATATCATTAACAGCCAAAACAGTGTTAACCCCATAATTAAGTGGTATTAAGGCATAAAAAGAGGTCAGTGGCGAGCAAACCGTTAATTAAATTAACCTGTCACTTGTTGGTTTATAACATTTGAATTTAGTCTTTTATTAGAGTTCAACTAAAGCGCTGATGTCTTCTAAAAAAATACACCCCATTTTTACCGTACGCAATGTGCTGCCCTACACTTATCACAAGCAGCAACAGTATGGTAATAATTCATTTACTTCTACGTGCACAACAACAACGGTGTCGAAGAAGTCTCAAGTTAAAAAGAAAAATCATTTAACTATGAAACATCTGAGAAAATGGCTTAAAGAAAATTTACGCAATTATTGCAATACGACATCGTTGCATGGCTTCAATCATATAACGCGCCCGGATATGACACAAAAGGAACGTTTGTTTTGGCTGCTTGTCGTCATTCTATCGATTATAATATCAATTGTGTTGGTTATAGTGTCATATTTATGGAATCGTGAAACACCTACGGTAACGGTTATAGAAAGTTCACATCATCCTACCTGGGATATACCATTTCCGGCCGTAACCTTTTGTAATTTCAATATCATATCACGTGAAAGAGCCTTTAATTTGGTGAAAACATTGTAAGTATTCAAATTAAATGATAAAGCGACTGACGATGACAAGGTAGTGAAATGACATTTAGAAAAGTTACAAAAGAAAAAATTAAAACAACCATAATATGGTTGTGATCAAATCATGTTATTATTATTGCAACTATATTAGAAATATTATCGACTATTTAATATTGAATCAAGCTACGGAAAAAGAATCCTCTCACTCTTGTGATGACTGCCCTCAAAGACATCTCTCGATAATTATGCATGTTATTATCTAATGTGTGGGCAAATTTGAAGTTAGGAAGTAAATTGGCTTTAAACACATGCATTTCTTTTTGGCAGCTTCGGTTTCATTCATACTAATGTCAAGTAGAGAATTGGGAATTAATAATGGAATATGATGTTGGGCAAATGTCGACTCCTAGCGTGTCAGCAGATGCCCGCTCTTTTCTCAAAATTTTGTAGCTCATTTTGCAAGAATAACAAACATGCAGCGCCGAATTTAATCTCTCAGAGCGTTAATAATTTGTGGCCTGTTAACGTAAATTAAATCTTTCAAATGGCTCTAGAGAAAATGATCCAGCGGCCTTAACTTACAAGAATTAGACGGGTAATCGATATTGTTTGGATGGCTGTGTGGCTTGTGGAGCCGTCTTGCTGAAACCAAAGGTCATTCATGTCAAACTTAGCCTTTTGTGGGGTGTGTGTGTGATTAGATTTGCATCCGCGCTTGGCCATGAAGCCTTTATCAGTTGGTGGATCAAACCACTGCATAATTTGGAACGTCATGCTCGTCCTAGGAAGCCGAAGCTATAAATCTATGCAACAGAACTTTTTAGTTGCAACTTCGATAATTTCAGATCAGGGCTGCAAATCATCACTCCTTGCTGAAGAGTTGGAGACTTTCCAACTCTTGTCCGGAACAGATTTCTAGCATGCTCACTGGACTGGATCATTTACCTAGCGTGTCATTAACGGCACAATGATCCTGGCCACCATATTAAACAAAAAACCTGATATGAGGCCGAGAAACCACAACCACAACGATACTCCCATATAGGGGCCAACCTCAATAATCAGCCAGAGAACAGTTAAATGTCTAAAGAGACAAATAACGGAACCCTGCGAGCTTACTGATTCCCGTGGAAATAATGTGGAGTTTCCAGTTGTATCCATGCTGGCTTCAGGGGACTGGGCTCCCTTTTTCCCCCAGTTGCACTGTGTCTACATAGTCGAAGTTTTATAAAGACCATATATATGTGCCCTCAAAGGGGCCTATTGTGGGGTGATAAGATCATTCCACTGTGAATGAAATGTAGCATCATCCTCGCCCTAGAAGGCCTTCAGATACGTATATCTTCCGGTCACTCCTGGCTGCAACTTCAAAAGCCCAGAGCAGTCCGCAGCCTTCACTCCTTGTTGAGGAGTTGGAGACTATCCAACTGCTGGTTTAGAAGGCATAAAGATTAATAAAATTTAAGAACACAACAGCAATCATGCTCACAGGACCTAGACCATTCATTGTGATTGATCGGACCCACACAACTCAAACGAGGGCCTCGAAACATACAGCCACCACGATACTCCGGATGGGTGAACCTCAATAGCCTCCAACTCTTCAGCGCGGAGCGAGGCTGCCGGCTGCATTGGACCGGAGGATAAACCTATCTGAAGGTCTTCTGTGATAATGTTGCTAAAAGGCAAATTATCGCAGAGTCCACCATGCATACGATCTGGTAACATTAGTCTCAGGTATGTGACACAGCTCAAATACCTGGGAATAATGGTGGCGGAAAGGATGAACTTTTTAGTTCATTCTGACAAGCTGACTGCAGTTGTGGGTAGAGTTACACGCAGGCGTGCTACTCGTACCAAATATGACGGGCTATTTGTCGCATTTGCATATGGTGCGCCTGTTTGGTACGACCTAGTTATGTCTGTTGTCGGCCGGAACAAGGTGCTGTCTTGCCAGAGAGTGGCTATGCTCGCTTGTATGCCAGTTTGTCGGACAGTTTCAACAGATGCTCTTCAGGTCTTGCTAGGTGCAGCCCCCCTTGACTTGGAAGTGATACGTCGTGCTATCGCTTTCAAGATCAAACGGGGACTGCCACTTCTAGGACATGACTGGCTTTCTGCTGGTGATTTGGTGGATACGGGATCGGCAACGGTCAAGAGGCTTCTAGATGAGCGTCTTGTTTCTATCTGGAAAAACAATTGGGAGAACAGTGACGCGGGTAGAGTCACGTATGAATTCATACGTGACCCAACTTTCGTACGGGAACACCCAGACTTTCGCTTCGGCTTAAGCCTGGGCTTCCTACTGACCGGGCACGGCTCTTTGAATGCATTCTTGCATCAGAAATGCTTGTCCGATTCTCCTTCCTGCAGATGCGGGGCAGACCGTGAGGATTGGAGGCACTTTCTTGTGGAGTGTCCCCTGTATGCTGACATTAGGGACTTAGACTCTATAGGCGTTGTCAGGGTGGGAAGCGACTGCATGTTTGGCGAAATTCTGCAGAGAGCCGAGACCTTAGATGGACTCCGCGAGTTTGCCCGTATAGCCTTCCGCAGGAGGTTAAGGCATTTGCATTAGGTGTATCACTGCGCGAGTATTCGGATACCTGTTGTCTTGTCTGGTTTTTTGTCTGTGCCTGCAATGTCGTCCGGTGTTGTTTTCTATAATGATTGTTGGAACGGGTGTTTCTTTCCGTACTAATGTGGGAGTTTGCGCTGAGTTTTGCGCTAGAGTTTTGCGACAATCTCTTCCCTTAGATCCCTGGGCCTAAGGGCGGAGGTTGCTGCAGTACTCGGGTTTGCAGTAAGCAACATTCCTGGAAGAGTCCGGTGTAGTTAGATAATGTAGTTAGAAGTAGTTTAGTTAATATTGTGGAAAGGGCAGGATGGGGTCCTAGGCTTCTTTTCGGCCAGGGGTCTTATCCTGCCTTGAGTGAATGGTGAGTGAATAAGTACCAAAATGGGTACTGGTGAGTTTGTGGTGTAAATGGTGTGTGAGGCCACTAGTTCGAGTTATTTGGTTCTCGGCTGGTGGTAACAGTTTCACCGGATACTATAAACTGGTACCACGGGTGCCAGGTGCCCCTGAAACTTGAGTTTCAGCCTGGCAGTTGGTGTGGCCCTTCGGGAGCTTCGTGGTGGCTGTGGTTTTTACCCATATCGCGGATGAGCGTATTAGCTCTTGTGGAATTGCATTGTCATAGGGATGCCGTGACCCAAAGATAGGTAGAAGTATAGAAAGTCTCCGCCGTCTCGGCAGGTAACCACAGAAATCTGTATCACATCTGGTTATGGCTTACACGGCCAGGTACATTTCGTGATAGGATTTACATCTGCACCTGGCCGTGGGCCTTAATCAGATGGTGGTCAAACTACTGTGAATGATAAGCAACGCCAGGAACAGGTCTTTCCCAGTTGCAATTTCAGCGGTTCCAGAGCAGGGCTGCAATCCATTACTCCTTACTGAAGATCTGGAGTCTATCCAACTCCTGTCCAGAACACATGACTAGCATGCTCACTGGATCTGGATCATTCACCAGTAGATGTGATTAAAGGCGAGATAATCCTGGCCACCATATTCAGTTCATGCTTGGGGCTGCAAAACCACAACCACCACGATACTTCCAAAGAGCCAACCTCAATAATCAATCAGAGAAACAGCTAAAAGTCTAAAGAGACAATTAGCGGAAACTCTGGGGCTTACTGATTCTCGTGGAAATATAGTGGAGCTTTCCAGTTGACCCTTGTTGCCTTCAGGGGACTGAGCTCCCTTATACCCCCAGCGGTACAGGTCTTGATAGTCAAGTATTCTATAAAGACCGATAAATGTGCCCCCGGGGGGACACGGCTAGGTACAGATTAAATCTTAACAGGCATGATCAAAAATTATAAACACCCCGTAAAATATTGAAATAAAATTTTTAAATTTCTTTTGAAGGAAACGCCCACCCAATATCACCGAAGAAGAAGTCTTACATACATTCCGTATCACCATGTATTATACATTCGCTTTAAATTCATCGAGTATTAATATTAAATTGGCCGAAAAGATTTTAGAGCTGAATAATTTGACTTTAACGGATTTGTCGAAAAAAATAACACCCAACTGCTTGAAAATGGTATCGAAGTGTGTTTGGAAGGGTACGAATACCAGATGTGACAGTTTATTTCAGAGAACAGCTGCCTTTGCGGGCGATTGTTGTTCGTTTAATTATTTTGGCAGAGCAAAAAATAATTTTCCAGAGTAAGTTTCTGAAATTTTTTTTAAATAATAAATTTGAGGTTAGGAACGAAGTCAAGATGTCAAATGATTGAATGCCAGGAATTTGAGCTGTCATTCTTTGACATTTTTTTTTTTGCATAATGATCTTTATTATATTTTAATCTTTGCAGAAAACTTGTCTATCAGGTACCGAAAAGGCCATATCGTGTAACAGGTTGCGGTTATTCCACTGGCCTGTCGGTATACCTCGATCCCATGGCTGACGATTACTATGGTACATATTTCAGCAGTTATGGATTTCGTTTAATGATACACGACGCCTATGACTTTCCCGATACAAACGCCGAAACAAAAGTTATATCCGCCAGAAGAGAAAGTTTTGTGCGCATTGTTCCTGAGTCCTCATACGCCACGAATGATGTTAAAAAAATGGATCGCAACTTAAGAAATTGTTTGTTCTCCAACGAGCGCAAGCTGGCTATAATGCAACGTTATTCATTTATAAATTGTATGGCAGAGTGTCGTATATTAATGGCTTTGGAAAAGTGTGGCTGTGTGCCTGATAATTTACCCAACAATGGTTCGTATCCCAAATGTGGCATAAAGGATTTAAAGTGTGTTATAAAGAGTAGAGGTGAGAAATGAAGGATATCAAATCTCTGTCTTCTCTAATTTTAAGTATTTTGCAGAAATTTTCTCTCGTGCCCTCAATGAAAGTTTCACTATTTCCACGATTTTGAATACAAACAAGTTTCCCTGTAACTGTTTGCCAGACTGTGAGTCCTATCATTATTATTCGGAAATAACCATGGGCAAAATGAATGTTAAATTACCATTGCATTTCGAAAATGAAGACAAGTCAGTGGCTCCTTTAAATTCCAAAACAAAAAAAAAAATATTTCATTAATTTTATATTGTTGTTGTTTTTCTAACAGTAACAGGAATATATCATTTGAATATAACGGTATTTTGCTGCATGTATTCTATAGCGATCTTATGACTACCAGATATCGCACCGAAATTTATCAAAATTGGTTATCGGCCTTGGGTAAAGTTTCTTTTTACATTTTACATTTCATGCGCAGAAGTTTAACGTAATTCTTCTTCTTTAACAGCTTCATTTGGTGGACTTTTGGGCTTGATTATGGGCTTTAGCATTGTAACCGCATTTGAATTTATATATTTTCTTACATTTAGACCTGTTTTTAATTATTATAATAATCATTCAACTTGAATAATAGAAAATAAACAAAAAGAAAAAAAAATAAAAGAATACAACAATCTGGCAAGGCTGGTCTTACGTAAAATTAATGTTTTAAAAAGGCTGTAATTACTTTTTCAAACATTTATGGCCGTATATCAGCAATAAGATGCGGCGAATGTGATGAATTATTTTAGTCTCATGGGCGTAGACCAACCACTTCATATATCCTTCCACGAAATGGTCTAGCGACGTTAAATCTTGGAGGCCAGTTCAAGGCTCCAAATCGTAAAACTATGCTGTTATCAAATGTTTTCCTCATTAAATTAATTACGGTACGAGATGTATGACATGTCGCGTCGTTTTGTTGAAACCACAACTCCTGTTCCTGTCCTATTCTACTTGTTCAACGCATTCTACTTGATGAATCCAAAGTTCAGTAATCATGGCTCTATAATTGTCCAGCGTAGTCAGGTAAAATCACCAGCCCATAAAGCACACCAAACAGTAAGTTTTTCTTAATGTAACAGTGTCTCAATTAGCATCACTCTATCAGCTTGATGGCTATATAAAGTTCGCTTCTGAAACATGAGATCAACGGCCATCTTGTTTTAGGTCCAATTTGTATAATTTGGCAGCGTTGCTCAGGCTTCAGTGTATAACAAATAATTGTAATTGAAATTCGGCACTAAAATCAATTACAATTACTTGTAATTAGTAATTGAAAAATATCAATTAAGATTAATTGTAATTGGTAATTGAAAAACATCAATTACTAATTACAAGTAGTTGTAATTGGAAAAGTTTAGTCACAAATTACAAGCAATTCTAATTGTAATAAGGCATTCATTACTAAAACATTACTAAAAATGTTCGATTACATGTAATTGTTTTTTTTTCAATTGCAATTACAAGTAATTTTAAGTGGAATATTCTAATTACAAATTACAAGTAATTGTGTTTTTTTTTTCAATTACAAATTACATGTAATGTGTAATTAAAAAAACATTACATGTAATGCCAAGCCAAGCTATATATAAATCTCTTAACAGATGACAAAATGACGATGTCAATGAAAAAAGTGTTGCCAACTTAAAGTTCTATACCTCTAAAAAAACATCCGTTGCTTTTCTCTAAACAAATTTCTTGCGCTTTTCGCTCATAATTCACTTCCTTCGCACAAAAGCCACAACTGTTGGCCATCGACAGATAGAATAAAGTTTAAATCACCGCCAGGAAATGGCCAAAATATAAGTATATTGTATGTGGTTTCAATTGAAAGTTCCAGGTTCCCGATTCTTTAAGTTCATTACGACGCTGCTGAATTAGTTGGAAAGCTTAAATCCAAACTTAAAATTAAATGGAACTCGGTTTCAAAGGATCCAAACATTTAAAAAGCGCTGGTTTATTTCAGACTTGGGGGATATCAATTACAGTTTGTTATTAATTACACATTCAATTACTGAATTACATGTAATTGTAATTGGAAAATTTTCAATTACAATTACATTCAAATTTTGCAATTGTAATTTAGTTTTTTCAATTACACATTACAAGTAATTTGTACTTAAAACAACAATTACAATTACTTGTAATTTGTAATTGAAAAAAAAATACAATTACAATTACTTGTAATTATAATTAGAATATTCTAATTCAAATTACTTGTAATTCTAATTGAAAAAAATCTGTTACAATTACTTGTAATTGGAAATTTTCAATTGTAATTGAAAAAATTAATTACAATTACTTGTAATTTGAAAATTTTCAATTACAATTACATTCAAATTTTGCAATAGTAATTGAGTTTTTTCAATAACACGTTACATGTAATTTGTACTTAAGACAACAATTACAATTATTTGTAATTCGTAATTAGAATATTCCAATTAAAATTACTTGTAATTGTAATTGAAAAAAAACTATTACACGTAATTGAAAATTTTTAGTAATGAATGACTTATTACAATTACAATTGCTTGTAATTTGTATTTAAACTATTACAATTACATGTAATTAGTAATTGAAATTTTTTAATTGCCAATTACAAGTAATTGTATTTTTTCAATTACTAATTGCATGTAATTGTAATTGAAATTTTTCAATTACCAACTGTAAGTAATTGTAATTGAAATTTTTCAACTACTAACTGCATGTAATTGTAATTGAAATTTTTCAATTAAAAATTATGCATAATTGTAATTGATTTTAGTCCCTAATTTCTATTATAATTACTTGTAATTTGTAACTGGAAATTTTCAATTACTAATTACGTGTAATTGTTAATGTAATTAAAATGTAATTGAAGCCCCCCAAATGTGTGCTTTATTTTACTGTTCACAGTTAAATAAGTTAAAATTATCGACCAAGGTTTGGGCTATTGTGATGAGGCAACATTTTGGCCAATTAATGAGTAGGAAAATTTGAAGTTAGGAAATAAATATCTATCAAATGGTTGAATTTTATAAATTGAGTTGTCAGTTTTTAACATTTGTTTAGCAAAAACTTTAGGAAATTTAAAGCATGGATCATTACGTTATGGTGCAAAGAGTTTTAGTTGTGAAAAGTTACTATCAAAATGATGAGAATTTCCCACTGGCTTCGTCTAAGATCGCTGTGCGAAATTTATTGGCTAAATTTAAGGCTCATAATATTATTAATGTTAATAGAGCAAAACATGAATGCTCATGGCGGATGTAGTGATGCATATGTAGCCACTATACAGCAAAGTGTTTAGATTGACTCTGGAGCATTAACTCATTGACGTTCGTAACAATTGAGTACTTGTGGTGACTCGTGGTAACCTTTTTTAACTACGCTGCGAAATATGAATCATCATCATCGTAAGCTTTGACTAAATCACACACGCATTAATACCTTTGCTAGGGACATCGACTTTGTTTCTTTTTAATGTAATTTGTAATGTTCTATCAATAATTGAACGTGACTTAAATTAATAAAAAAACTGGCCAAAGCTCTTCATTCTGACGTTTATAATCGCCTAATTGAAAATAGGCCTCATCATCATGGCATTGCTGCTGCTCAGCCCCAATAGCCAATTAACGTTTATGATTATAAACGTTTAAGCATTAAAGCCAAGCGTGCACTGTTGTCGTCGAAAGCTTGTGAATAGGCTGTTTGAACTGAACGAAAAGAATGCCGTCATGATGACGCTCTTTTTTAATTAAGCGATTATGTAAATGCACAAAATTGTCGCATATGGGATTCACAAAATCCTCAACAAATTCCCGCAAACTCATTACATCCACAGAAAGTGACCATTTAGGGCATTTGCGGTCAGGCGTGCACTGTTGTAGTCGAAAGCTTGTGAATAGTCTGTTAAAACTGAGCGAAAATAACGCCTTAATGATGAGGCTCACTTTCAATTAGACGATTCTATAAATGCATAATATTGTCGAATATGAGATTCACAAAATATACGAAAATTTCTCGCAAACTCAATACATTCACATAGAGTGACCATTTAGGGCATTTGTAGTCAGGCGGCATTATTCGTCTATATGTTTTTTGAATGAGCAAGGAAATCCTGACGTCGGGGTACGCTACCAAACCATTATAACCCTTTTTTTTTTTGGCCACAATTGGCTAATGTTCATATCAGCGACCTTTGGTTTCAGCAAGACGACGTTACAAGCCATACAGCCTCGATAACATTATTTCTTGATTTGGTGATTGCAATTGGCCGTCTCTTTATTGCAATTAAACGCAGATGGATTATTTTCTCTAGGGTCATTTAAAAGACCGGGTTTACGTAAACAAATCATAGACAACTGATACTCTGGAAGATGAAATTCGGCGCTGCATTGAAGAGATAAAAGAAAGAACGTCTACTGACGGGCCAGAGGTCATATTCCTTTCCTAATTTCAATATTTCTACTTTACATTGATCATCAATAAAACTAAAGTTATCAAACAAATTGTATGTTTTAAGGCAATTAACTTTAAAACCTCAAATTTACCCACCCTTGAAGGATGTACAGTTTTAAGCAGAAGCAGAAGAAAAAGTCACCACAACTCACACACATAAAAATATTCCTCACAATGACAGGAAACTTTATGAAAACCTAAAAAAAAATAATTATTAGCTGTCTTAAGAATAATTAGCAATCAATCACAATCAATTTAGCCATCAATCACAATGATTGATGACTAAATCACAAAAAGTTTAAACGAGAAAATTGTGGTATAAAATTTGAAATATAATTTAATAATCATGACAGTGAGACTAGAGAGAGAGGCAGACATGCTGGCAGTTTTACTAAAAAATAAACATTTAAAAAATTTTCTTAACGAAAGTGGAATTAACGGTTTACGTTTGTTGCTTTACTGCACACCCTTCAAATATGCCAGGTATATTTGAAAAGTTATACAAATGATAATTGTGATAAAATTGTGATGAAATTGTGATAAACTTTCAGATTAATTTGGTTAATTTTTATATTTGCTGTTGTTATATGGACGCATTTTATTATAACATCATTGACTTTTGAGTATATTCGACAGCCTACCGAATTACATATGTCGACTACTCGAGTACATGTATCCAATACTCCCTTTCCGGGTGTCGCTATCTGTAGTCCCAACAAGCTTAATCGCACTAAAGTGCTTAAGTTCGCTAAAAAAGTGTAAGTATTTGCAGCATTAAAAAATGTTGGTCCAATTAAAAATTGATCTCATACACCCAGGTATTACAAATCATGTGTGGGTCACCCTGTAGTTTAACATTTTGTGTTAAGTTTCTCTTTTATTAATTTTTAATTTTTTTGTTTATTATTTCTTGTGTTCTGATTACAGATAATATTTGTGTAAATTAGTTACTCTCTACAGGCACACCCTTTAGCTTTAATTTTATATTTGTCAAAAAAAACAATTTTGTAAACTTAAGATCCGGTCCTAAAGCTTTAATAATTGACAATTTGTAATCCTTTTGGCGCAAAATATTAATTCTGGAAGGCAAATCCTTAAACTTAAACGACTAACATGGGGTAACCCTTAAATTATTGAGGTTATGTTTTTTATACCGGGTGTCCGCCATTTTGGTAAACATTAATCTTGACAGTTCATATTTGTCATTCGTGCCGTAGACACATGGCAAATTTATTATGGAAAAATACTCGATAAACCAACGTGTTTTAATCGTTAAAATATTTCCGCAAAATCAATCATCGATTACTGTGACGATGAGAAAGTTAAGTGAAATTTTTTAAAGAAACAACATGACAACAAAACGCACTATTTATGAGTAGTGAATGATTTCGAAGAAAGAGGATCTATAGGGGATAGACTCAATTATGGACGAAAACATACTGCAAGATCTTCTGAAAACATTACTGCTGCTTAAGAAAAAAGTGTTCAAAATAATCCATCAACCTCAATTTGACGCCGTGCTCAGGCGTAGGTCTTCAAGGTGCCCCTGTAGGCTAGTAGATAGTGTTCTTACTAGCTTATCAGTATGGGGGTTGTGGGTTCGATTCCCATCAAAGATCTTGACTGATTTTTCACTACCGAAAATAAAAATTGACTGTCGGTGGGGCTGCTCACTGGAGAAGGCATAGTCACTGGTCGCTGTGCTATCTTATACGGCAGTTAATTTCCGATAACATGGATCTCCTAGAAATGAAAGCTGCCCCAGAAGGCTAGCAGGTAGTGTACTTACTCCTACCAATCCTAGGGGTGGATGTTTTCACTACAAAAATAAGAGCTTGAGGGCTATGTAACTAAGATGTCCTTCTGCTTTCACCAGCTGTCTTATCTCTATTCTCTATCCCTTTCCTAAAGAAGGTAGCACGGTTATGACTAAATAGGCATTGTTTTCTGAAGTGTTAAAAACATAGCGCCCCATGCAAAGGCCTCTCAATAATCGGTCTAGTATTTTCAGGACCGAAATGCGGCAATTTTGTATGATGACATACCAGTGACAAGTGAATATGGGCTTCGTCTGAAAAAATGATTTTTTTTGAGAAAATTCAGCCGGTTGTTTCTGTATGAATTGAACGAATCTACGGCTTTGTTGCCTGAAGTGCTACTTCACATTATAAAAAACAAAAAAAAAACTTTGGGCCAAAACTGTGAACAAGTTAACACAAGAGCTTCTTCCACAAAACCATTTACGCATCCGTATTAATGCCAATAGCATGTGACAGCTCGCCCATGACAATCCCGATTTTCAGGAAAAAAGCATAATAAGTGAGGAGGTACATTTTAATTTGAATGTTTAAGTGAATGAACTGAATAGTCGGTTATGGGGAATGGGAAACCCTCAAATAATTCAACAGTCATCTTTGCATCCATTAAAAGGGACAGTATGGTGTGCAATTTATTCGGGAGGAATCATTGCAGATTACTTCTTTGAAAAAGAAGTAACTGTAACTGTGAATGATGAGCGATATCGTGATATGATTGAAAACTTTTTAACCCCACAACTGCATGCTTTGTGCTTGATTAACATGTTGGTGTCATTAAGACGGTGCCACATCACATACAGCCAGCATTATAAGGAAATTACTGCGAGACCTCTTTCCACAACAAGTTATTTGAAGGAATAGTGATATTGCTTAACCTCCACGGTTGCCTGATTTGATTGCTCTGGACTTCTTTTTTTGGGGATTTCCACAAAAGCGAGGTTTATGCAAACAAACCAGTATCGCTTGACCAACTCAAATAAAATATTCGTGATGATATTAATGAAATACCACGTAAAATGTGTGAGAATGTAATGAAAATGTGCTCAGAAGGGCTCGCATTTGTGAGGCTAACGGAAGCGGATATTTATCGGATATTGTATTTCAGCAGTTGGATAGTCTCCAACTCTTCAGTAAGTATTGGGAAGCTCTTGAAATTGCAACTAGGAGTGACCGGATGATATACGTATCTGAAGGCCTTCTAGGGCGAGGATGACGTTACATTTGATTATGGCTTACACAGCTAGGTACAGATGTAAATCTTACTACGCATACCTTCCCGGTACCTTTCGCCCCGGGGTCACATTGATATGTTTTGACCAAATCTCACCGTCATTAAATGTGTTACCGGAGGTAAAAGTGAGCACCAGTCTCCTAAAAGGCTAGCAGAAGCCAACTGGACAACACCACTTTATTTCCACGGGAATCATTAAAGCCCCAGAGCAGCCCTCGTTTGAGTTATGTGGGTCGGATCATTCACAATGAATGAATGATCCAGGTCCAGTGAGCATGAATGCCGTCGTGTTCTTAGAATTTATTATTAAGCTGTCTGATTATTGAGGTAGGCCCTTCGAGAGTTGTGGTTTCGCGGCCCTCATGAATTTTGATTAAAAGGCCAGAATCATCACACCTTTACTGAGAACAATGGATGAATGATCCGAATCCAGTGAACATGATAGCCATGTGTTCTGGACCAGGAGTTGGATAGTCTCCATCTCTTCAGTAAGGAGTGGTGGTTGGCGACCCTGCTTCGGAACCACTGATATTGCAACTGGGAATGACCTGTTGCTAGAATTAGTCCTCGGCTCCCTAGGGCGAGAATGACGTTGTTTTTCATTCCATAGTGATTTGACCACCATCTGATTAAGGCTTACAGCCAGGCGCAGATGTAAATCTTATCATGCTCTGGGGTCGGCTCTGCAGAAGTATCATGGTGGTTGTGGTTTCAAGGCCCCCGTTTGAGTTGTGTGGGTCATTCACAATGAACACAATAAATGGTCCAGGTCCAGTGAGCATGAATGCCGTTGTGTTCTTAAATTATATTAAGCTTCATGCGTTCTGGAGCAGGAGTTGGATAGTCTTCAAATCTTCAGCAAGGAGTGAAGGATACGGCCTGCTCTGAGCTCTTAAAGTCGCAACTAGGAGTGACTGGAGGATATACGTATCTGAAGGAATTCTAGGGCGAGGATGACGCTGCAATTGATTATGGCTTACACAGCTAGGTACAGATGTAAATCTTATCACGCATACCTTCCTGGTACCTTTCGTCCCGGGGGCACATTGATATGTTTTGACCAAATCTCACCGTCATTACATGTGATACCGGAGATAAAAGGGAGCCCCAGTCCCTTAAAAGGCTAGCAGGAGCCAACAGGACAACACCACTTTATTTCCACGGGAATCAGTAAAGCCCCAGAGCAGCCCTCGTTTGAGTTGTGTGGGTTCGGATCATTCGCAATGAACACAATGAATGGTACTGGTTCAGTGGGCATGATTGCGGTTGTGTTCTTAAATTATATTAAGCTTGCATGTGTTGTGGACCAGGAGTTGGATAGCCTCCAACTCTTCAGCAAGGCCTGCTTCGGGCTTTTGGTGTTGCAACTAGGAGTGACTGGAGGATACACGTATCTGAAGGCTGTCTGGAGGAGGATGACGTTATATTTCATCCACAGTGGTATGATCCATCGTCTGGTTATGGCTTACACAGCTGGTTACAGACGTAAATCTTATCACGCATCACTTGACAACTGTCTATATGGACAGTTAAATCCATTTTAAGCAGAGAACTAAATTTTGTCAATTCCGTTTTTCATAATCGAATATTATTTAGCGATAAAGTTCTTTGTTATTGAAATGGATACGTTATGCCGTATTTGGAGCGATGAGAATTTGACTGTTTGCTAGTGCTTTATGGACTGTTGGACTCTCTCGTCCCCCTAGGGGCATATAAATATAGTCTTTAGAGAATATTCCACTATCTAGACACAGTGCAACTGGGGAAAAAGGAAGCCCAGTCCCCTGAAGTCAGACAGGGAGACAACTGGAAGCTCTACTTTATTTCCACGGGGATCAGTGAGCTGCAGAGTTCATTATTTGTCTCTTTAGACATTTAATTGTTCTCTGACTGATCATTGAGGTTGGCCCCTATATGGGAGTATCGTGATGGTTGTGGTTTTGCGGCCCCATAAGGGATTTATGAAAATTATGGTGGCCAGAATCATTTCACTGATAATGACACGCAAAGTGATTTTTTTTTTTTTTAAGAGAAGTAAAGTAGCACTTCAGACAAGAATGCCTATTTAGTAAAGTACCGTGCTACATTCTTTAGGAAAGGGATAGAGAATAGATGAAACAGGTGGTGAAAGTAGAAGGATAGTCGGAAATTAACTGCCGTATATAAGACAGCACAGCGACCAGTGACTATGCCTTCATCGCTGAGCAGCCCCACCGACAGTCAATTTTTATTTTTGTAGTGAATAAAAACCAAGGTCTTCGTTGGGAATCGAACCCACAACCGCCATATTTACAAGCTAGTACACTACCTACTAGCCTACAGGGCAGTCCACCATCTGATTAAGGCTAGATAGCCAGGTGCGGATGTTAAACAAATCACACTCGGTTGGACTCTCTCGTTCAACAATTGAATAATCATGATGTGCAGGAGATGTGGTTTTAACAAGAGGGTGCTGCATGTTGAAGGAAGTTGCATGAAGTTGCAACTAAGAGTGACTGGAGGATATATGTACGTACCGAAAGGCTTCCTGGGTTGTGGATAATAATACAATTCATCCACAGTGGTTATGGATTACACAACGTAAATCTTATCACGCATTCCTTCCCGGCGGACATCCTGTACTTCTGTATGATGATGGATAGTAAATTGGCTTTAAACATAAACTTGTTTTCGACAATTTCAGTTTTAACAATACCAAGATAAAGTCAAAATCTGGGATTTAAAAACGGTCTATGATGTGGGGCAAATAGCTGCCTCCAGACGTCTACTCTTTTTCACACAATTTTTAAGCATATTGTGCAACAAAGCTACGCTTATCTCTTAATACTGAATTAGTGTCACCTTCATTTAAATGAATGAAATTAAATGATCTCTAAGATGTCTCTAGCAGGCAGTCCTTTCTAAAGATCATGTCTTTTAAAGCTGCCATTTTGTTTAGGGAACGAAAAATAAACAAAACTCAAAAATCATCAAATAAAAAGTGAAACATAATTTCGACATTATGGCGAATTAAGGAAAACTGTAGAGCAGCAGTTTGATTTGATAATTTGCTAGTGGTGACAATATAGCTATTGAAAATAAAATTTTGGCGTTTTTAATGTGTTTAAGTAAGACAAGCTAAATAAGCTTTAAGTTATTTGTGCTACATGTAATAACACGCTATGTAAACTAAATCAAATAACTGAAATTAATTAAAATAAAAATTTTTTGTGGGAATAAAAAAAATGTATTTAAATTCAAGCATGCGAATGTGTCCTCTTGCTCTAATTGTGATAAGAGTTAGAGGTGGAATTATTAAAACAAATTAAAACTTTCATACTCAAGTCATAAGTGTTAAGTGTTAAATAAATAACATTTATTTTAATCACACCTGCACTCGTTCAGTTATTTGTGTTAAATAGTTTTATCAGCAAATTGTTTATTAGGCGAATTCATTTAATCACTTAAAACTTTAATTGGGTTTTTCTACTTGAAGGTATAAAAAAAAGGTATAAATAAAAAAAATTTGCATAAATACTTGGTAACAAATTCACGATAACAGGTGAAATATATGGCTTCTGAAAAAAAAACTTTATTATGCGTTATAGAGCACAACATATTTATGTTAATTGTAGGCATTTTTAAACTTATGACACTTATAAACGACATAAAATATTACAGCAAGTAAAAGTGAGAGAAAAAGAAAGAGAGAGAGAGAGAGAGAGAGAGAATGCTGAGCAGGAGCAAATAATCATTAACTCTTTCAGGTTTGGTGGTTAGTTATATCGTGATCAGATTTACATCTGCATCACCAGATGGTGGATCATACCACTGTGGATGAAATGTAGCGTCATCCTCGCCCTAGAAGGCCTTCAGATACGTATATCCTCTGCTCACTTCTAGTTGCAACTTCAAAAGCCCAAAGCAGGCCGCAGCCTTCACTCCTTGCTTAGGAGTTCGAGATTTTCCAACTCCTCGTCCGGAACGCATGAAGCTTAATATAATTAAGAACACGACGGCATTCATGCTCACTGGATGTGGACCATTCATTGTGTTTATTGTGAATGATCCGACCAATAGAACTCAAACGAGGGCCTCATAACCACAACCCCCGCAATACTCCCGAAGGGTCAACCTCAATAATCAGTCAGAGAACCGTTAAAAGGCTAAAAAGACAATTAGCGAAACTCTGGGTCTTTACTGATTCCCGTGAAAATATAGTAGATTGTCCAGTTGGCTCCTGCTAGCCTTGAAGGGGATTGGGCTCCCTTTTACCCCCGCAAGACACCAGTCTAGATGGTTGTGTGATCCATAAATGTGCCCCCCGGGGGAGTATTGTTTTTGAATGGCATATACTTCAGACACGTCTATCCTCCAGTCACTCCTAGTAGCAAGTACAAAAGCCCGGAGTAGGCCGCATTCTGAGTTGGAAACTATCCAACTCCTGGTCCTGAACGCATGAAGCTTAAAATAATTTAAGAACACGACGGCATTCATGCTCACTGGACCTAGAGCATTCAGTGTGTTCATTGTTAATGATCCGACGCCCAAACTCAAACGAGGGCCCCGAAATACACAACCACCACGATAATCCCGAAGAGCCTAGCTTAATTATCAACTAAAGAACAGCTAAAAGGCTAAAAAGACAAATAGCTGAACTCTGATTCCCGTAGAAATATAGTGGATTGTCCAGTTGGCTCCTGCCAGCCTTGAAGGGGAATTGGCTTCCTTTTACTCCCGTAGACACATGTAATGATAGTGGCTTAGCGCTACGGTATTCAACTATGGGGCACTGCCTCAGCGTCAAACATGGAAAAACTTTGTATGATTACTGCCGCTCCATAAACATAAAGACTTAAACTGTCCCCTAGAGTAACAAGCTTGCTTCACATCCAAACACTCTAGTCCGCAACATTCTAGATGATGGTGGCCATTTTCCGACTGAAAAGGAGGGACGCCTCTTGCTTCTTTGCTGAGAGCACAATTCCACGATTCTTGAATAAACGTATATTGCCAGCAGCAGTGAAACTTTTCAATTTAATCTATTTTTAGAATCAAATTTCACAGTTATTATTAAAGTTCGAGTTTTCGAAAAATTAATTTCGAAAAATTAAAAAAATTAAAAAAAAGTTTTTATTATTAAAGTTATTATTAAAGTTCGAATTTTCGAAAAATTAATTTCGAAAAATTAAAAAAAAAAATTTGTTTTTTATTTTTAATAAATTTTCACAAAAATTTTATTTACACCATTTCCATAAACAACAAAAAAAACAAACGAATTGTTTAATTGAAATAGCCCAACTTTTGGACTTCGTTTACCATGGCAACAATAGAGTCGACAGTTTCCTCACCTGTGGGTATAATATATTTGGAAGGCAATGAGAAGCCAATAAAAGACTTGGAAGATGGACGCAATTCATAGCAGAAGGACATTTTTGTGCCAACATTTTCATAAGCCCAATCAATGGAGGCTCCTGAAGCTGGATAAATGGCATCATGAATATTGCCGCCAGTATATTCAGTGCCATAACGTTCCCTAATAGCCGCAATGCTGACATCAAAAACTTGCTTCAAATCCTTGTAGTTGGCGGGTAAAGTAGCCGTATGACCATAAGGGAACAACAACAATTGTGAATAGGAATGAAAGGAGATGTACAAGGAAATTTTACCACTCAAACTGTGTAAATATTTGGCCAAAGAACGTACTTCAATTTCGGAAAATGGATGTGGACCGGCATAAGTATCACTGCAAGTATTATTGCTGGAGCCCACAACATTCCACTGAAAGTCCCAATTACGATTGGGATCGGCACCAAAACATGTACCATAAGGAGTGCGGGTCTTGCGCCACATGCGATTCTTGGTGTGTGTAAAAACATAACCATCCGGATTGGCATGAGGAAAAATGTACCAGTTGTAGTTTTTAGCCACCTCCTGAATGCTGCTCTCATTAGAGTTTAACAATTGATTTATTAAAAAGGTGGCAGTCGCCGGTGATATCCATTCGCGAGCATGTATACCAGCTTCTAGAAAAATACCAGGCTTTTCGCTTCGACTTGTCGAAATTTTAACACCCAAAATTGAACGCTTCTCATAAGTTTTGCCAGCCTCAATTAAAGTGACTATACCAGGATATTCGCTGGCCAACAGTTGCAACCATCTATAGGTGTCATCCAGCTCATAATATTGTTTCCAGTTGTAGGAAAAAGAGCGTGTTATGGAACCAGATTTCGACACTATTTCACTGCCATCATCTAATTGCTTTTGTAAATTTCTCTCCACCAACTCCCATTCAATTTCACTTGTATCCATAATTTCCAAAAAGTCAGGCAGCTTGTGGGGTGCCACAATCACATGAATCGGTTTGTTGACAGCATGTATGCCATCCAGGAATATTATGGAATCCGATGATCCTTCCAAATTTTTCAAAACTTGCAATTCACTGTTGTTCGAAGCAATAGCTTTATATACGCGATAATTGTCATAGCGGACGCGTTCGCCATAACAGCAAGCGGCTAATAAGAGCAGACCAAATATTAACATTAATTTACCAAACGCCATGCTTCTTGTCCAATTGCTCTCACAGCAGTAACTAAAGTGACTTCAGAAATAAAATAAAACTTTTATAGCGGGCAATAAAATAAAAAATAAAATAAAAAAATAAACTATTTTATTCAACTGGCTGGGTTAAAATTATAAAACAAAATAATGAATGGCATGAAGCAAGATAACAAATGCTTAAGACAGTTTTATTAACATCGATAACTTCAATTTGTTTTTCATGCATTTAAGTTTATCAAGCCGTTTGTAGCTTGAACAATTTTTATTGGCAGCGTCTGAACTTGATACAAAAATAATAAACTCTACAGAGAAATGCATGACCCTCCTAATCATCTTGTCTCTGAAAATTACTATCTCTTTTATCACAAATAGTCACATAAAATAACACAATTAATCAATAGCTATCATTTACTAACAGTCTTGGGAAATATCAATTACAGTTTGTAATTAATTACACATTCAATTACTGAATTACATGTAATTGTAATTGGACATTTTTAATTACAATTTTACATTCGAACTTTGCAATTGTAATTCAGTGTTTTCAATTACACATTACATGTAATTTGTACTTAAAACAACAATTACAGATGTAAATCTTATCACGCATGTCTGTTGTATTTAATAAATACAGAATGTGACTTAAAATACTATCTTGAGGAACACCAGCTAGAATTGGTTGAGGTCGGGTAACATAATCTCCTTCTTTAATAATAAGTTGGCGGTCAATGGTGTATACTCGTAGGAGATTGGAAATATTCAGCCGCAAGCTTAGCTTCAATTTGAAATAAAGGCCTTCGTCCCACACTTTATCCCCCGGGGGCACATATATATGGTCTTTATAGAACTTCTATCTATCGATCACAGTGCAACTGGAGGAAAAAGGGAGTCCAGTCCCCTGAAGTCAGCAGGGGTACAACTGGAAACTCCACTTTATTTCCACGGGAATCAGTAATCTGACTGATAATTGAGGTTAGCCCCTATATGGGAGTATCGTGGTGGTTGTGGTTTCGCGGCCCCATATCAGGTCTTTTGTTTAATATGGTGGCCAGGATCATCTCACTGTTAATGACACCCTAAGTCAATGATCCAGTCCAGTGAGCATGCTAGACATGTGTTCTGGACAGGAGTTGGAAAGTCTCCAACTCTTTAGCAAGGAGTGATGATTTGCAGCCCTGCTCCGGAATCATCGAAGTTGCAACTAGAAAGTTCTGGTGCATAGAATTATAGCTTCGGCTTCCTAGGACGAGCATGACGTTCTAAATTATGCAGTGGTTTGATCCACCACCTGATTAAGGTTACATAGCCAGGTGCGGATGTAAATCTAATCACACAGTTTACCGAAAGCTTGTCCTCCTCCCAGGGACACGCAGTCTTGATGGATCTCTTCGGAATCTTGACATGTACCTTTGGGGGTAAAACACGGCACCAGACGCATGGGCTAGCAGGAGCCTGATACTGGTAGATACATAGAACTCTCGAAGTCCCACCAGTGACTTATTATACACACACTGGTGCCATGGGAACCAGTTTCCCGCAGGCCTGCCTCTCGCGAAGCAACATGGTGGCTGTTGTTTAAATCGGGTTGTTGAAAAAAATTCCGAAAAGGTGTTGGCGAAAAGATAAGGTCAACATCCAAATAAATGTGCTAGTTGCGTTTACAACAAAACTAGAAGTTGGATAGTCTTGAAATCTTTAGCAAGGAGTTGGATCACGGTCCTGCTACCGTGCGTATGTGCACTTAGTGTGTATGCGTCTTAGGGTGTGGGTGGCCGCTTTCCTACACCCAGTGCTAAGACCACCATCAGATTATGGCCCCATGGCTCGGTGCTGATGTAAACCCTGTGACGTCTTTACTGAGAGCTTGTGAAACATCAATGAAATGCACCGAACAATACTACTTTTCCTCAAAGTTTATTCTTACGACTTGCAGCAGCTCAATGAGTTTGTTCGATAGGACTATGTTGCCGTCTATTACCTTTTGAACTGATTTTCACAATAGCGGCAATTCGTAATTCAGAAGCGAATGCTTCATTTACAGCTCTGGTGAAAAGATATGGAAAGTTTAAGTTTTTTATTTATTGTAAATTTTCGTCTTATCGTTATACTAACGCCTGATTAGTATACTCTATTGCTTTAATCATAAAATTTTATTGCCATGCATTAATAATTGTGTACTCAAATGTTATTAATCGTATTTTTTTATTTTTTTTTTCAACAATTATTCGAATGTGTTCAAAGTAAATCGAAGATGAAAAATTTTTAAATTATAAAAATTGTTTTAAATATATGAAAAAGGCTTATCTCCAGTTCCCTCTTCGTAAAATATTTCTTTATTTATTTTATTTTGCGTCTGTGGTCTATAATAGCGAATTTTTCAACCAGAAGGTTGTTTTGCAATTGTGGCAACACGGACAACATGAAAGTTGTGACATTTAGTTTTTTGACGTATTCTATTCAATTTCGCACATCCACTATGAAAATAGTGGTTCTGTTAAAGTTACATTTCGTAAATTTCGTAATATTTTCGGACCTTCTGGAACCGGAGTCTTTTGAAACCGCTATTAAAAACTTGCTCTTTAAAAATGAGTCGAAAGACTCGATATAAAATTGACGAACATCAACATTGTTCAATTGAAAACATCGCAGCCGTGAGCCACAGTGTTAAAGCCGATTCAAATTTGTCAATACTGCGACGTTCTCAAAAATTGGGGTCATCCAAAACCACCACATGTTGAATTTTGTGTAAAGATTTTACTTTGAAGCCTTACAAGGTTCACCTAGTGCTGGAATTAAAGCCGACCATCATTCACATCACCGTAGACTCGTTCAATTTATTTAGGAACAAGCGGCTGGTTTTTTTGAAAAAATGAGTTTTTCACACGAAGTCCATTTCCACCTATCAGGGTATGTGAACAAGCAAAATTGCTGCATTTGGGCTTCTGAAAATCCTAGAACAATTATTGAGAAGCCTTTGCATGCTCAACGTGTCACTAAATGGTGCGCTATGTGCTCTGGAGGCATGATTGAGCAGTTTTTTTTTAGAAAATGAGGCTGGCAATGCGATAACGGTCAATGGATCACGCTATCGCGAGATGCTAACAACTCAATTTCTTCCTATTCAAAGCATCGGTTGTTTGTGTTTTTTTCACGCAAGCCTGCTCGTTCAAATGTCACCAGAGAAAATAATCCAGCTGCGTTAAGTCACAAGAACGTGCTTTACTAATTCCCATGGAAATATAATGGATTTGACCAGTTGGCTCCAGCTAACCTTGAAGGTGACTAGGCTCCCTTTTACATCCGTTGACACATGTAATGACAAAGCGTGATTTGATTTACATCTGCACCGACTATATAGTCATAATCAGATGGTGGTCAAACCACTTGGTTGATTGGACACCAACCACGCCCTAGAAGGCCATCGAATACGTATATCCTCCAGTCACTTCTAGTAGCAATTTCGAAAGCCCGAAGTAGGCCGCAGCCTTCACTCCTTGCTAAAGAGTTGGAGACTTTCCAACTCCTGGTCCAGAACGCATGAAGCTCTTATTTATCAAGAACACGCCAGCATTCATACTCACTGGACCTGAACCTCCCTTTTACCCCGCAAGACACCAGTCTAAATGGAATAGTAGGTTCCATGTGCCCCCGGGGGGAACATGTAATGACGGTGAGATTTTGTCAAACCATATCAATGTGCCTGCGGGTAGGAGAACGAGGCGGTCATGCGTGATAACATTTACATCTGCACCTAGCCGTGTGGACCAATATCAGATAGTGGATCATTACCACTGTGGATTAAATGTAGCGTCATCCTCGCTCTAGAAGGCCATCACATACGTGTATCCTCCAGTCACTCCTAGTTGCAACTTCAAAAGCCCGAGGCAGGCCGCAACCACTCACTTCTTGCTAAAGAGTTGAAAACTATCTAACTCCAATCAACTGTGTGATTCGATTTACATCCGCGCCTGGCCATGAAGCCTTAATCTGATGGTGGATCGAACCACTGCATAATTTGGAACGTTATGCTCGTCCTAGGAAGCCGAAGCTATAATTCTATGTAACAGAACTTTCTAGTTGCAACTTCGATGATTTCAGAGCAGGGCTGCAAATCATCACTCCTTGCTTAAGAGTTGGAGACTTTCCAACTCCTGTCCAGAACACATGTCTAGCGTGCTCACTGGACTGGATCATTCACTTTGCGTGTCATTAGCAGTGAGATGATCCTGGCCACCATAATAACCATTATTCTGTTATGGGGCCGCGAAACCACAACGACCGCGATACTCGCATATATGGGCCAACCTCAATAATCAGCCAGAGAACAGTTAAATGTCTAAAGAGACAAATAATGAACTCTGCGGGCATTACTGATTCCCGTGGAAATAAAGTGGAGTTTCCAGTTGTACCCCTGCTGACTTCAGGGGACTGGGCTCCCTTTTTCCTCAGTTGCACTGTGTCTAGATAGTCGAAGTTCTATAAAGACCATATTTAAGTGCCCCCGGGGGAAGGGGGGTGTTGGAGGAAGCGGTCAATGGACTTTGCCAAATGGAGACTGTGACTTGTGGCATCGTCTTGCTGAAACTAAAGGTCGCTGATATCAACAGTACTTAATTGTGGCCGCGAAAAATTGCTTACGACAGTTTGGCGGCGCAAAAACTTCACGGTGCCGGCGTTTCTTTGCTGATTTTAGAAAAATTATGAACCAAAGAGGCTGCCTGATCACAAACCGCTCTTTATCGTCATTTTCTTTAGAGGTAATAAATTGTTCGAAGACTTTTTGTGGATCTTGTGAATTCCATATGCGACAATTTTATTCTTTTACATAATGCGACTCATTGAAAATGCGCCTCTTCTTCACGAAAGATGATTATGCTGAAAACGGCGTTGTTTTGCTTCGATTCAAACAGCCAATTAAGAAATTTTCGATACAAATAATGCTCGGTTGACTTTAATTCTTAAACTAGTTGAACTTTCTAAGCGTCAAGATGAAGATCTTTGGGCAAAATATTGTCAAACGTTATGTAGTTATGGCGAATTGTTGCGAACGTAGGCGAGTTGATGTTTCAGATTCAGTGTAAACACTGGGCTGTAAAGCGGCTACGTGGACTATGAGCGCATTGTTTTAACTTATTAACAGCAACAATACTGTGAATTTAGCGATTAAATTTTGTACAGCGGTCTCAGAAGCAGCCTGATTACTGGAAAAAGCTGCTCGAATTTTAGGCGGGGAAATAATAATAAATAATAAACTTTCTGGATTATAACTCTTGGCTCAACAGTGTAAAGTTCCATGTAAGCTAAAAAATTCCAAATTTTTTACTAAATAAATGTCAAAGGATGAGAGCTCAATTCTAGACATTCAATCATTTGATAAATAATTTACTTCCTAACCTCGAATTTGCCCACCCGATATAAAGCGCAAGCTTGTGCAAACTCTCGTCTTAGGTCTTAATAGATATTAAAATTTTATTTTTTCTTTCTATTTACCTTTTTTTCCCCCACCCTTCAACAGTTTTGAAGAACAACAAATTTATAAGCCCAACTATGTGGCTCAAACGGCACAGGAAATGGCTCAGCATTTATATTACTTTAAGCGTTTCTTTATCTTTCCCTACGACAAGGCAAAGCTCAATTTAACCGTTATTAATCGTTTAGATGAAATCTTTACCTTCATGTTCAATACAACGAATTATCCGATAAGAGATTATTTGAAAAAATTAGCACCAGATTGTAAAAGTTTAATTATACGAGGAACGATTTATGGCGCCAAAATAGATACTGCGGAATATGTTTATAAACGCTTGACATCCTCAAGTGTTTGTTGTATGTTCAATTATAATAGAAAAAGTTATTCGATTGATTCGTAAGTATTGTTTTTAATAAAAAAAATTTTTTTAAATTATTTTTATTTAAT
Organism: Trichopoda pennipes; assembly: GCA_030448955.1. Classification (NCBI taxonomy): domain Eukaryota; kingdom Metazoa; phylum Arthropoda; class Insecta; order Diptera; family Tachinidae; genus Trichopoda; species Trichopoda pennipes. The sequence goes on from JASKUP010000002.1 coordinate 9,742,573, forward strand.
TAATTTTAGAAAACAGCGTTACGCCGTTGATCGCTTTATTAATAAAGCAGAAAATATAAAATTTGAATCCAGTTCCATTCTCAATTCAATACAATTTGTGTTGCGTAGTGATTCGAAAGATTTTTCAAGTACCGAATTTCAAAATACAGCATTTCAGGTGAGTAAAAAAGAGAATTTTAATTTAAATACAAATTCGCTTGAAATCGTCTCGACAATCAACTTAGAAATCTGGCAACTTTTTGTTAGAGAATGAGAGTGAGAGTCAGAAAATTTATGCTTTTTCTCCTTGCTCTTCAATTTCCGTTATGTTTATTTGAAAACAGTAATGTTACAGTGTCTCCAGTGTTGGACAGATGCACTATAAATTTGAAAATATAATTCTGTTTGATTGGCAGTACCTGGATGGCCATCTTGGCTATTACGTGAAGCGTGCTAACCATTTAACCTGCATTACAATGCTGTTTTCGATTATTATTTTAGTGGTTTAAAGTAGGATTAAATTTTATTTATTTAGCAAAAAGTTAAAAAAGCTTAAGCATTGAATGCTGCACTTGTCCGCGGAGAATGTTAATTGTGAAAAATGGTGAAATTTTCACTGTATCACTTTGTCAAATTCGAGCAGTTTTTCCTGGTAATCAGGCTACTTCTGGCGCCGGTGTATTTAATTTAATCAGTAAGTTCGAAGCTCTCACAGTATTGTTGCGACATTAGTCTAAAGTAATGATGCAAACATAGCCACCATACTGCAACGTGTTCAGAATGAGCCTGTAATATCAACTGATCCTGGCCACCATAATAACCATTATACTGTTATGGGGCCGCGAAACCACAACCACCACGTTACTCCCATATAGGGGCCAACCTCAATGATCAGTCAGAGAACTATTAAATGTCTAAAGAGACAAATAATGAACTCTGCGGCTCACTGATCCCCGTGGAAATAAGTGGAGCTTCCAGTTGACTCCCTGCCTGTCTTGAGGAATTGATATGTTTCAAAACCGAAAATATTTTCTTTGTTTTAGGCAGCAGCAAAGTGAAATAATGATTTTATTTCTTGCTTAAGTAACACAAACCTTAAAAATCGCTAAAATAAAAAAACGCCTAATGACTTTACAAAAAGTTGTCTCCACTAATGACGAATTTTTTTTTAATTTGTTTTTGTTAAAAAATTTCTTTAACTTGATATTTTGTAGTTGTATATTTTTCCGCGAGATGACTATGCCACCATACAATCAAATCGGATTGGAGAAATTTTAGTTGATCACAACACTATAGTGGAAGTACCTATAGAACCGAAATTTTTTGGCTCTACCCAACAAGTAAGACAGTTTGCACCAGATGTGCGCAATTGTTATTTTGCCGATGAAGGTCAAAAACTTTTAAATCAGTAAGTTTTTTGCTCTCTTTATCATTTTAATAAATTTGAGGTTAGAAAGTCGATTGAGATTAGGAAGTAAATTGACTTAAATACACATTATTTTTTCAACATTTTGAATTGTTACTAAAATTAATATAAAGTAAAAATATTACAACTAATGTTGGCATATGAAAGCGGACAAAGGTCCATAATTAGAATTTCGGCAAACGTGCGCTCTTTTCACAAAATTTTCAAGCACGTTTTGCAATAAAGCTTTGCTTATGTCGTTAATGCAGTGGCAAATGTCATCTTTCAGAGCAACAGTTGTTTTATGGTTTATCACGTAAGTTTGGCGACAAAGAAAATAATCCAACGGCGTTAAATCACAAGAAAGAGACGGCCATTTAAAATCGTTAAATAGAGAAAATACAAATTTCGTATGCAATAACTGAATTGTTTGGATGTTTGGCAATGTCGGGTTAAAACCAAATTAAGAAACTACTCGACCGATAAATAATTCAACGACATTAACTCACAAGAAAGAGATGGCCATTTAAAATCCTCAAATCGAGAAATTACACTAACGGAGAATTTTTCATGTAATGACGTGATAAGATTTACATCTGCACCTGGTCGTGGGCCTTAATCAGATGATGGATCATTAACACTGCGGATGGTATGTAGCACCATCCTCGCCCTAGAAGGCCTTCGGATACGTATATCCTCCGGTCACTTCTAGTAGCCTTCACTCCTTGCTGAAGAGTCGGAGACTATCCAATTCCTGGTCCAAAACGCATAAAGCTTAATATAATTAAGAACACGACGACGTTCATACTCACTGGACCTGGATCATTCATTGTGTTCATTGTGAACGATCCGACCCACAAACTCAAACGAGGGCCTCGAAACAGACAGCCACAACGATACTCCCGAAGGTTCTACCTCTACAATCAGCCAGAGAACAGCTAAATGCCTAAAGAGACAAATAGCGGAACTCTGGGGCTTTACTGATTCCAGTGGAAATATAGTGGATTGTCCAGTTGACTCCTATTAGCCTTGAAGGGGACTGGGCTCCCTTTTACCCCGCAAGTCACAAGTCTAGATGATTGTGTGATCCATAAAGACTTATAACGTGCCTCCGGGGGGACATTTCTCATGTAATAACTGAATTGTTTGGATAGCTGGATGGCTGTATGGCTTGTGGCGCCATTTTATTGAAATTAAAGGTGATTGGTGACAACATTAGCCAATTGTGGCGATAAAAAATTGGTTATTATCTTTTGATAGCCCTGAAAATTCAAGGTGGAAGCATTTCCTTGCTCATTTATAAAAAAAATACGGTCCGATGATGACGCCTGACCACCAACCGCAACTTACAGCCGCTTACTTTGGAAGAAATGATTTTTCGACGTCTGCTTGTGGATTTTGTGAGCTCCACAAGAGACAGATTTCTTAGCTTACACAATCGCCTATTTGAAAATGAGCCTCCACATCACTAAAGATGATTTAGTTGAAAAATACGTTGTTTGTTCGTTAAATTTTTCAAGCCATTGATTCGCAAAAGGTTCGAGGCTTTAATTCTTGAACGAATTGAACTTTAAAAGATTGAAGATAAAGATCTTTCTGCAAATTATTTTCAAAAAAAGCCTCTAGCGATGTCCAATTGTTGCTAACTCTGACGAAATGACGTAACAGGCTCATTTTCAGCATTTCGCCGTACAGCGTCTAGGCATCAATTGCGTCAACTACGATCCAAATTGTCAGCAACAATATCATGAGCCTCGAAATTATCGATTTAATTACGCACAGCAGTCTTAGAAGGAGCCTGATTCCGAGGAAAACCTGCTCATATTTTACGAGGTGTAATATCATGAGGCTCGAAATTATCGATTTAATTACGCACAGCAGTCTTAGAAGGAACCTGATTCCAAGGAAAACCTGCTCGTATTTTACGAGGTGTAATATCATGAGCCTCGAAATTAGCGATTTAATTATGCACAGAGGTCTTTGAAGAGGACCGATTCCAAGGAAAAGCTGCTCGTATTTTACGAGGTGTAATATCATGAGGCTCGAAATTATCGATTTAATTACGCACTGCTGTCTTAGAAGGAGCCTGATTCCGAGGAAAACCTGCTCATATTTAACGAGGTGTAATATCATGAGCCTCGAAATTAGCGATTTAATTACGCAGAGCAGTCTTGAAAGGAGCCTAATTCCAAGGAAAAGCTGCTCGTATTTTACGAGGTGTAATATCATGAGCCTCGAAACTAGTGATTAAATTACGCACAGCAGTCCTAGAAGGAGCCTGATTCCGAGGAAAAGCTGTACAAAGTGATAAAATGTAGTTTTCACAATTTTGATGGAAATTTTTTGTAGTGTAGCGGTATTAAATTTCACGTTCTTCGATGCCAATTTAAGGTTTCGAAACGATTACCATAAATCGATAGTGGCATAAGCTGTGCGACTTACTGTGGCATCTTATTGAAATTAGAGCTCAGCTCTGCACAGCACGGTTGTTGAATGGAGTTACTAATCAGGACTCTATAGCGGTTACTATTGACTGTAACGTTCTGACCAGCTTCGTTTTTAAAGAAGTATGGACCAATGATCCCACCAGTCCATAAAGCAAACCAAACAGTCAGTTTTTCTCGATAGAACGGTGTCTCAAAATAGGACAGCGAGGAATATCATCATTTAAAAATATGGCGGTTTTGTTTTAGGACGAAGATGGATATGTATCCATCCACTATGGAGGACTTTGCGGAAAGCTCTTGCTTTGCGTGCTTATAAAATCGAAATCATGACATAATTGAAAGTCCACTATGGAGGACTTTGCGGACAGCTCTTGCTTTGCGTGCTTATAAAATCGAAGTCATGACATAATTGAAGCACGATTAACTAGCAAGACGTAGATTCGGTGAATGGGCCCAAGATGAGATTGTCGTTGGTCACGATTTTTATAGGCAAATTTTGTTTAGCGACGAAAATCACTTTTATGTGAATGTACACGTCAATAAGCAAAACTTTTGCATTTGCAGTAATGCGTGATAAGATTTAGGTTGCTACCTAGCTGTGTAAGATATAACCTGACGGTGGATCAAACCACTTGGGTGATATGTAGCGTTCATTGCTTAATACGTCCCAGCTATTGACTAAATAAATGTCGAAAGATGACCACTTAATTTTTGGCATTTAATCATTTGACGGTCAATTTACTTTATAACCTCAAATTTGCGCACCCATTACAGCGACGCTTTTCGATAAAGCTTGATATTTATAATGGACTTACGATTTTACAATAATCGATACAAAGTATATCGTTTCGTATTGATGACACTAAATGGTTTAGGGCTGATTGAAGCTCACATGGCGGTAGTAAAATATGGTGTGGGCAAATTTGAGGTTAGAAATTAAATTGTTTTAAAACACATACAGCTTTTTCTTGACAACTTCAGCTTTCTTGATGCCACTGAAAGTAAAGTACTGTAAAGTAAAGTAAAGTAAAGTGATGTCAGTTAAATGTTTACCTTTTTACACAAAATTTTTAAAGCATATTTTATGGCAAAGCTTTGCTTATCTCTCATTTGATGGACAATTTACTTGCTTACCTCAAATTTATTCCAGCGATTATTTATGTGTTAAAGATATATTTTCCTTTAAAATTTAAGATCCTTTTATTCCATGGACGAATGTTTGCTATTGTGTCGCATGGAGTCTATGATAAAACATTGTGGCTGTGTTACGCCTCCAATGGCAGCCACCTATAGAAATTTTACTTATTGTAATTTTAATAATTTACCCTGTTTGATGGAATGGAAGAGCATTTGGTATGGCTGGGATTCATTTGCGTATGTGCATGCAGATGGTGAAAATAATCAGAATGACTTTACCAGCGGTCACCGTTGCCCAAAATGTTTGCCCAGGTGTAATGGTGTGGATTTCAGTTTGGAGGTCAATGAAATCTTAATGCATTCAAATAATGGCCAACCTTTCCGTCATGGCATTTTGTAATTTAGTTTGGAATTTTTTTTTTTAATAGAATTTTTTTTTTTAATTTTTTTTCTTTATAGAAAAGGTCTCAACATGTCCCAACCTTTGGCCATTGTTAAACTATATTTTAAGCAGCGTTATATATCTTTCACCGAAATGGATATTGTAGGCGATTGGGTGGTTTTATTGAGTATGTTACAATAATAAAAAAAAACAAAAAATACAGGGTGTTCGCCAGAAAGGTATATTATTTTATATTGCCGCCATTTTGGTAAATCTTAGTCTTAACAAATGATATTGCAAAAATGATAATAAAACAAAACTACTTTAGATTCAATAACAACTTTTACAAATTACCTGACGGACTCGGTATGGGAAACCGAACTTCCGCAATCTTTATGGAAATTTTCATGCAACATCTCGAATCACTACACGTAAAAACACTCATGGAAAAACACAAAATAACTCATTACTACAGATACGTAGATGGCATTATATGCCTCCTCGAGCAAGACAACGGCGAACAAATTCTAGAAAACTTAAACACAACTCATAATAAGATAACATAAGATAATAATAAGATAGGTGCCCCTGTAGGCTAGTAGGTAGTGTACTAGTTTGTAAATATGGGGGTTGTGGTTTCGATTCCCAACGAAGACCTTGGTTTTTTTCACTACAAAGATAAAAATTGACTGTCGATGGGGCTGCTCAGCGATGAAGGCATAGTCATTGGTCGTTGTGCTGTCTTATATACGGCAGTTAATTTCCGACTGTCCTTCTACTTTCACCACCTGTTTCATCTATTCTCTATCCCTTTCCCAAAGAATGTAGCACGGTACTTGACTAAATAGGCATTGTTGCCTGAAGTGCGCTACTTCTCTTAAAAAAAAAAAAAAACTCTGCCAACGACAAAATTAATGTGATTAGTCCAGGTCATTATATTATTAAAAATTACGCCCGAATTAGATGCCGATTCTATCAATTCGATCAACTTCCCGTCAGTTCTCACATTAACGTTGACCAGAGTTCTCCTAGCTTTCGAGAGGACAATACATTTCGATTTCGAAGCAATCCATTAGACATGGTCCAGCGATTGATCATGTGCAAATCGTCATCTATCCCATACACACACCTAGGAACGGCATTAATCCAGCTACGGTTATAGACTTGCATCCTGATTCTCTTAGAAATGTCTGGTAGGTCATTTATGTAGAGACAGAAGAGAAGCGGTCGCAATATAGAGCCCTGTGGTATTCCTCTACTAACTACAAGCGGATTAGATCTCCTATCATCAACACTCACTATTTGAAATTTGTTAATCAAATAGGAGGATATTAGACAGAAGAGGAGAAGCGGACCCAATATAGAGTCCTGTGGTATTCCTCTACTAACTACAAGCGGATTAGATCTCCTATCATCAACACTCACTATTTAAAATCTGTTAATCAAATAGAGGGAAAAAGAACCAGACAGAAGTTTGCATTATCTTGACATCACAATAACACGAGAACTGACAATTTAACATTTTACATCTATAGAAAACCAACAATGACGGACACTACCATCCACAACACCTCAAACCGCTAGCAGCGTTTAGATATATGATACCCAGACTTAAGATAATCCCACTTACTCCAGATAAGTACAACAAAGAATTCGACACAATTTACACTATAACTAAAAATAATGGCTACAAACCCACTAATAACAATAAACTTCTTAGACAATACAACACTAAAAACAGATACAGCACGACGGCACACCTTTAGTTACACAGAATCAGAAATATACAGACTAACTAACCTTTTTCACAAAGAAGGAATACTCACAGCATTAAAAAGTGGCAACACTCTGAGACCTAATCTCAGAACAACGACAGAAACTACTGACAAATTTAGTTCCATCGGAGTATACAGACTTAGTCTTGTACCTGCAAACAAACTTATGTAGGCCAAACTGGACGAACACTAAAATCAAGGTTTACAGAACACATAACGCTCATACAAATGGAAAAGAGAAGATTCTAACTTTTCATTACACCTTGACGCTCCTCACGGACACACACACCAAGGGAAATAGATGAATGTATGACATTAGTTACATCCTAGCAAAAAGAGGACGAAGACTAGACATTCTTGAAAATAAGGAAATCTACAAAACAAAAACATTCAACAATGAGACATTATAACGACGAACAGCTAAACACGACTTCAGACACAATTTACACACCATTGAAACTGCTCATGCAAACGGGCAAACGAAAAACATCCTCAGACGGACACACGTACCTACATGATAGTAAAAGACGGAGGGAGGTTTCGATAAATTCACTTTGCGTACAAATGCCAGATGGCTGGCATTCTGCTTACCTGAATATATACGAATCTAATAACAGAACTGCCTAAACACCAACACTGACTCACCAGTACAAACTAAAACGCGGCTTGAGAATGATGCATTCGCATCGAAAGCGCTCGCCATCGAATACAAACCAGCCAGTTAGGACGGAAAATGGCAATATTATTTGTCTTAACAGTTTATATTTGGCAGTGGTAAAGTAGACAACAACGTGTTTTAATCGCTAAAATATTTTATCAAAATCAATTATCGATTACTGTAACCATGAGAACATTTTTGGAAGAAATAAGGAGCCAACAAAAAGCCCTATTTATCGCACAGTAAATGATTTCGAAGAAAGAAAGTCTGCATTTGATAAGGCCTAAGCATGGACTACAACGTATTGGAAGATCGCTTAAAACATTGCTGCTACTCAAGAAAGTGTTTAAAACAATCTATCAACCTCAATTCGCCGCCATACTCAGAAGCTTGGTCTTCAAAGAACATCGTTGGCTACAATTTTGCTTAAGGATTTGCATTTGTTTCCATATAAGATTCAGTTGACCCAAGACCTGCTTCCACAAGACCATTTACGTCGCCATACATATGCCCCAATAGGATGTTACAGTTCGCCCATGACATCTCCGATATTTATGAAAAACTCACATTGAGTGACGAACGCATATTTTCATTTAAACGTTGAGGTGAATAAACAGAATAATCGGTTCGGGGGAATGGAAAACCCTCAAAATATTTAACAGTCATCTTTGCAGCCATTAAAAGTATTAGTCTGATGGGCAATTTGGTTAGAAGGAATCATTGGATCTTACTTCTTTAAAAATGAAAACGCCATAACGATAACTATAAATAAGGGGCGATATAGTGATATCAATTATTTTTCACTTCTTAACCCCACAACTGCATGCTTTGGTATCATTAAGATGATGCTACTCTTTCCACAACTAGTTATTTCACAAAAATCTGATGTTGATTGACCTCCACGGTCGCCTGATTTGATTGCTTTCGACTTCTTTTTGTGGGGATTTGCCGGAAAAGCAAGATTTTTGCAAACAAGCCAGAAACGCTTGAGCAATTCAAACAAAATATTCATGATAAAGTTAATGAAACATCGGGTAAAATATATAAGAATGTAATGAAAAATGTGCTTAAAGGGGCTGCTATTTATGAGACCAAGACAGGCGGACATTTATCGGATATTGTCTGCCTTATATAATTGCCGACATTAACTAAAACATTTATCAATTTAAGATCCATTTTCTTTCATTTAATCAAAAATTAGCCCCCTTTATGGTCTTTATAGTACGTAACAGCTATCCAGATCTGTGCAACTGGGGAAAAAAGGGAGCCCAGTCCCCTGAAGACAGGCAGGGAGTCAACTGGAAGCTCCACTTATTTCCACGGGGATCAGTGAGCCACAGAGTTCATTATTTGTCTCTTTAGACATTTAATAGTTCTCTGGCTGATCATTGAGGTTGGCCCCTATATGGGAGTAACGTGGTGGTTGTGGTTTCGCGGCCCCATAACAGTATAATGGTTATTATGGCGGCCAGGATCATCTCACTGATAATGACACGCAAAGTGAATGATCCAGTCCAGTGAGCATCCTTGACATGTGTTCTGGACAGGAGTTGAAAGTCTCCAACTCTTTAGCAAGGTGTGATAGTTTGCAGACCTGCCCTGGAATTATTCAAGTTGCAACTAGGTGGTGCTGTTGCTTAGCATTATGTCTTCGGCTTCCTAGGACGCATGTATGACGTTCCAAATTATACAATTGTCGTTTGTCCACCATCTGATTAAGGCTACATAGCCAGGTGTGGATGTAAAACAAATCACACTATTTAATCAAAAATTAGGTGCCCCTGTAGGCTAGTAAGTAGGGTACCAGCTTGTCAGTATGGGGGTTGTGGGTTCGATTCCCAACGAAGTCCTTGGTTTTTTTTCTCACTACAAAAACAAAAATTGACTGTCGGTGGGTGGGGCTGCATAGCGATGAAGGCATAGTCACTGGTCGCTGTATTTTCTTATATACGGCAGTTAAATTCCGTAACTATCTTTCTACTTTCACCACCTGTTGTTTCATCTTTTCTCTATCCCTTTCCTAAAGAATGTAGCACGGTACTTGTCTAAATAGGCATTGTTGCCTGAAGTGCGCTACTTCTCTTTAAAAAAAAAATTAAAAATTCTAAATAAGCAAAGTAGTATACCTTCCCGGCGGTCACCCTGTAGATAAACTTTTGACAGCTTATTTTATTTGAAATCTTTACAGATCGTTTTGGCGGCATTATGTCTCTCATGTATGGCTTCAGTATTATGAGTTACATTGAAATAATCTACTTCGCTACGGGTAAATTTTTTATATTTTATATCGATAACTGGAAGCTGACATTAGAGCGCAAACTGTTAACCTTAACATCAGCAACAGCGAATAAAGATAATCAAGTTTCAGAAACTCTGGATTTTATTTTATATTGGAGAGAATTAAAACCTTTACAACCGTTAAATAAGAGAAAGTGTAAACGTGTTGCCAATAATAACTAGAATTTAAGAGAGAGAGAGAGTGCATAAAGTAAAGAGAATAAAAAAAATGAATAAGATCTATTTTATTATCAATCAAGGTCATCATCAGCTATTACTTATCAAAATTTATTGGAGAGATATTAAGGAATATAATGCCACTTATCGACAATGTGTGATTAGTTTTACATTCGCGCCTGGCCATGAAGCCTTAAGAAGATGGTGGATCAAACCACTGCATAATTTGGAACGTCATGCTCGTCCTAGGAAGCCGAAGCTATAATTCCATGCAGTAGAACTTTCTAGTTGCAACTTCGATGATTCCAGAGCAGGGCTGCAAATCATCACTCCTTGCTTAAGAGTTGGAGACTTTCCAACTCCTGTCCAGAACACATGTCTAGCATGTTCACTGGACTGCATCATTCACCTAGCGTGTTATTAACAACGAAATGATCCTGGCCACCATAATAACCATTATACTGTTATGGGGCCGCGAAACCACAACCACCACGATGCTCCCATATAGGGGCCAACCTCAATAGTCAGCCAGAGAACTATTAAATGTCTAAAGAGACAAATATTGAACTCTGAGAGCTTACTGATTCCCGTGGAAATAAAGTGGAGTTTCCAGTTGTACCCCTGCTGACTTCAGGGGACTGGGCTCCCTTTTTCCCCTAGTTGCACTGTGTCTAGATAGTCAAAGTTCTATAAAGACCATATATATGTGCCCCCGGGGGGTACAATATCGACAATATTAAGAACACTTTGGCTTCCGTTGTATAGATCAGCTTGAGGTCCTTGAGAGGTTTTCCGTTGTTCAATCCAACCCGGTTGGTATGGACGGAATGAACCCAAGATTCTTCAGATTTTTGATCTCGAGACACCTTCCGATCATTACGCATTTCTTCTTCAACTCTGTCCTCACGAAATCCAATTTTCCTAGGGAATGGAAATCCTCTAGGATTATCTTTATCCCTAAGACTAATGGTGAATACCGACCGATAGCTATTCTACGGTTTTTATCAAAAGTTTTTGATAATCAATCCTCAGCAATCAAATGAATGAGTAAATTTTTATCCGTGGCACAATCTGGTTTTGTTAGGGGCAGAAGCTGTATAACGGTTTTAGTGGATGTGGTCGAGAGCCTCAGATCTTAACTCGACATCAACAAAGTGGGTTTCTTGATTTGACTAGATCATAGTAAGGCCTTCAATGCGGTAGATCACTCTATCTTAATAATTAAACTGCGTAAGTTATTTTATTTCTCAAGCTCGGCCTGAGTTTTACGAAATGTAACATTAACAGAACCACCATTTTCATAGAGAATTCGAATTATTTTAATGCGATTTTTGCCAATTTCGCAATGTTTTGCGCTACGTCAGAAAACTAAATGTCAAAACTCCATTTTACATCATCAAGTTCTTTCGGAGGAAAGGAAAAGCAGAAAAGGAGAATCTCTTCTACTCTTTTTATATCACGAAATTTATAGATTTTGAAAAGTAAAATCGTTAAGTCCTTAACGCAGTTCCTAACAAGTTTAGTAACTCAAAGGCATTTCTGTTTGCAACTCTATTAAAAAAGAAAATAATACAGACCCAGATAAAACTATCTTCTTCTTGTTCTTCTATATAAATTAAGCCCAAAATAGGTGTCCGTTGGTTGCCAGTGTTTGACGAGATGCGCCGTCGGATTTCCAACAAATTTTCACAGTACCTTCGTAATGGTAGTTCGCTGGTTTGTGTCTTTGTTAGATGCGTTTACGCACAATAGTGCGTCCACAGGTGCGTGTTTGAAACGAGACAAATTTTTCAAAAAACTCAAAATTCTTTTTCCATTGCATACTTTTCGGCTCAATGAAATGTGTGTTTTTCGTTTGTACGTTGCTGTGTGTGTGTGTGTGTGTCTGCTTGCACAGAATGCGACGACAATACAAATCGAAATATGCCCATGTTCATACAAAAGGGGATGTGCAAACAAATAGAGAATTTTGTTTTCTACATTCTGTTGCATTTTGTGTGTGTGTGTGTGTGTGATTTGCGTGTTCAACTCCAAAATGATTTATCAGCCGAACATTTTTCAAAGCAATTGTTAGATATTGGGAATGGCGCACATCCAATTCACCCCACCACAAAAATTTTTACGCTTCCAGATAATTTTTGCCATTTTGCACCATCAAAACAACAATTGGTCACAAACGTATTTTCCGGTATTGCATAAAATTTTAGTAATCATGATTGGTTTGGGGTAAAGAGCTGCTATCTTAGCTGCGAAAAATGCAGGTGTTTCGAATATCAATGTGACAATTTTGAATGACATTGTCAGGGAAATTTTTACCTACAAATCGATTGACGACTCTGATGTTGTAAATTATCCAGTCGAATTTTCAAATTCGCTTGAGTTACCTGGACTGCCGCCCCACCGCCTACAAGTGAAAGTTGGTGGTGTTGCAATTATTTTGCTTACAAATATCTAACTTTGCAAATGGGACACGTTTAGTCATAAAAAATGTGATTGAAGCAAAAATTTTAAAAGGAAAATATAATTCCTCCAGATATGCCGTTTGATTTGAAACGGTTTCATTGTTGCTTTTGCAATGAGCTCTGGTTTTCGCACGGTCAATTATATGTATCATGTTGGCGCACAAACGACTTGCAAAGCAGTCACGGGCACGCTAGTAATTAATATAAAATCGAAATAAAGTTTTAAGTGTTAAAATAGAAAAACAAAAACGTTTTTTTTTAATAAATTTTTCAAAAAAATTTTATTCATTTCATTTATATTTTTTAGTAGTTAATTATTAAGCACTAGGTCATTATTTAATAAAAAAAAAATTAAAAACTTTATATTTTATTACTAATTTTCAATATTTCGCCAAACCATTGGTTGGCATCATCAGGATATAAACAAAAAAGACGAATATATAAATAATAATAATTATTATTATTAATAATATTATTAATAATAATAATAATAATATATAAAAAGGTCAGATAACTATAATTATTATATATTTTATTTATATTTAAAAATATATATAAGGTAATTTTTCAACAAAGTACTTTTTTCGAAAAGGTACTTTTTAAAAAAAATATACCTTTTTAAAAAAAAACTACACGATTCCTTCCTATAAAGGTCAAATAACTATAGTTATTATATATTTCATTTATATTTAAAAATATATATAAGGTAATTTTTCAACAAAGTACTTTTTTCGAAAAGGTACTTTTTAAAAAAAATATACCTTTTTAAAAAAACTACACGATTCCTTCCTATAAAGGTCAAATAACTATAATTATGATAAGGTACTTTTTTCGAAAAGGTACTTTTTAAAAAAAATATACCTTTTTAAAAAAAAAACTACACGATTCCTTATTAGGCGGTATCTTAACAAAAAATGTATTTGCCTTAAAGTGTTGTTCTTATTTTAAAAAGAACTATTTAAAAAGAATTAAATGTTTATGATTAAAAAAAAGGGTAAAAATATGTACAATAAGATTTTAATAAAAATTTGTTTTTAAGATATCTTTTTAACAGATTCTCAAAGGCTTTAAAAAAAATATATGTATATATTTACACCATTTCCTTAAAAGGAATTAATTGTTTAATTAAAATAGCCCAACTTTTGGACTTCGTTTACCATGGCAACAATAGAGTCAAGCGTTTCTTCACCTGTGGGTATAATTTCTGATGATGGTAATCTAAAGCCAAAATCAGAACTACGAATTGGCCGCAACTCGTAGCAGAAGGCCATTTTTGTGCTAGTATTTGTATAGACCCAATCAATTGAGTTACCTGATATCGGATATATGGTATTATAAATACTACCGCCTCTATATTTAGTGCCATAACGTTTACTAATGGCAGCAATGCTAACATCAAAAACTTGTTTTAAATCATTGTAGTTGGCGGGTGGAGTACGCGTGTAACCATAAGGATATAACAATAATTGAGAATAAGAATGGAGGGAGATGTAAAGCGAAATTTTACCACTTAAACTCTGTAAGTAATCAGCCAAAGAACGTGCTTCAATTTCAGAAAAAGGGCCTGAGCCGGAATAAGTATTAGAGCAGGGATCATTGCTTGCACCCACATAATTCCACTGAAAGTCCCAATTACGGTTAAGATCGGCACCATAACAATTACCATAACGAGTACGTGTCTTACGCCACATACGATCCGTGGTGTGAGTATAAACATAACCATCAGGATTGCTATGAGGAAAAATGTACCAGCTGTAGTTGTCAGCCAACTGTTCAATGCTGGTCTCATTAGAGTTTAATAATTGATTTATCACAAAGGTGGCAGTCGCAGAGGAAATCCATTCGCGGGGATGTATACCAGCTTCAATAAAAATACCAGGCTTTTCGATTGCATTTTTTGCAATTTTTACACCCAACATTTTACGATTCTCATAAGTTTGGCCACCCTCGATTAAAGTTACTATGCCGGGATATTCCTTGGCCAACAGTTGCAGCCAGTCGTAGGTATCTTGCAGCTCATAATATTGATTCCAGTTATAAGAGGAAGAGTTGTTTAAGGATTCAGATTGCGCTACTATTTCACTGCCATCATCTAATTGTTTTTGTAAATCCTTTTCCACCAATTCATATTCAATTTCGTTTGTAGCCATAATTTCCAAAAAATCAGGCAGCTTGTGGGGTGCTACAACCACCTGTATTGGCTTGTTGTCAGAGTATATGCCATTCAAGAACATTATAGAATCCGACGATCCTTCCAAATTTTTCAAAACTTCTAATTCAGCCTGGTTGGAAGCGACAGCTTTGTAGATGCGATAATTGTCGTAACGGGCCCGTTCACCATAACAGCAAGCGGCCAGTAGATATAGGCCAAATATTATTATTAATTTATTAAATGGCATCATTCTTGTTATTATATCCAGTTTCACTCACAGCACTGACTAATGTAGTTTTGGAATTAAATTACAACTTTTATAGCGAATTATTTGTTTGTTATTATTTCAAAAAACAACAACAACAACATAATTACGTTAATAAAACCATTACAGCGTATTTATTGACTGGGCTAAGTTGATATGTAAAAAAAAAATGAAAAAACAAGAGCGTAAATCAAGATAAGATATGCTTGAGACAGTTTTATTAAAATGGATTCCTTCATTTCGTTTTTAGGTGGGTGTTTATGTTTACCAAGCTGTTGCACAGTGGTATGTGCGTATATTGTCCGACGTGGTTTGATTTATTTGGGTATGATTTTACGTCAACCCGCATCAAATTTAGAATATAGAAAGAAAAAAGAACACCGAAGAGATGGCATATAGCCGAAACCGATATGGCGCGACTTGACATAAAATCATATCCAAACTAAGCAGAGGTATTTACTAGCGAAAGTTTGTGGACGATTGGCCCCTAGGTTAAAGGGTAATGACATGACCCCATACAATTTTTTGGAAATCTCATAATAAGTTTATTTTTATTAATAAAATTTCAAGAGTTTTTTTTTCGAACTTAAATAAGATCATGAATAAGTCTACGAAAGAAAAATATTCTTACATGTCTAGGTTACCTTCTGGAAAGGTTTGGAAACAAAGTGTCAGTTAGTGGCAATGCCGAATGAATAGTAGGGAAGAAAAAGAATTTAATGGATGAAATACTTATACATAGACAATGGGTTTGAGTAGCTGAAAATCTGTAGGAGAAGATGAATGCAAATAGCTCTTAATTTGAAACCACATTTAGACCACAGTTCAAGTTCACAGCCTCTTAAAATATACTGGAAGAAACACATGTATTTGCGCTTTTTAATCTTTAACTCCATAAAATTAATATTTTACAGCATGAATTCAATTTCTTTTTTTTTTTTTAAGAAAAGTAGCGCACTTCAGCCAACAATGCCTATTTAGTCAAGTACCGTGCTACATTGTTTAGCAAAGGGATAGAGAATAGATGAAACAGCAGGTGGTGAAAGTAGAAGGATAGTTACGGAAATTAACTGCCATATATAAGACAGCACAGCGACCAATGACTATGCCTTCATCGCTGAGCAGCCCCACCCACCGCAAGTTAATTTTTTTTTGTAGTGCAAAAAAAAACCAAGGTCTTTGTTGGGAATCGAACCCACAAGCCCCATATTTACAAGCTAGTACACTACCTACTAGCCTACAGCCTACGTCGATTCACATCATCGTGTCAACCTTGATGATCTAAAACTTCCTTCATCATTAAAAATTATAATAAAGGGTAAGGGTATGGCAGCTGCTCTACCACTTACAACACCTTGCCCGCTACAAAAGTCGTTTACAATTGATTCTAGGCATTGTCATTGTATTAAATAATGTTTTTATAAGCAACTAGCGCGGCGTACAGGTGATAATATCCTCCCATACTTGCTATGTCACAAATAACATTGGCGTCACAAATCCATTGTCGCTTATCAAAGATAAACTTTAAATGGTTTAAGCGCCATACAACGCAATTGCCCCCAATTTTTATTATTGCAGTCCAGCTTGGATACGACCTTAGAAGCGTTCAGGCATAATCCAACGGACGTAGCGTCATACCACTGTTCTCTCGAACAAGTATTCTGCCATAACTTAATAATTGGACTTTGTATGGCGTCAATGTACCAATGTCTTTATGCAAAATTCATCTCAATGAGGTCGCTGAAATGTTCAATTGTTGAGAACGACGGTGAATTGATGTTGATGGCGCTTCATGCACACAGCAGCAATATTCTTGGGTGTAGGCACTGTTTTTGGCTTTTCACGCTTTGGCTTATCGATGAGGAGGATGCCAGGTTTTATTCACTTTTTTCACAACATAACGAACATACGGAGCTGACTGATGGTGCTTCGCTTTTTCCAAAATCTCCGTACGCAATTTTCGCACACACATTCTACAACCATTACCATGATGATTTTTAAAGTATCGTCGCAATATTTGTTCCAGCGTTGTTCAAGCAAATACACAACCATATTCGTTCAGCGGAAGAATAAAACTAACTATCTGTCAAATGAAGCATGAGTTAAGTGTTGCCATTCACGAAATAAGCACTAGTTGAAAAAAAAAAACAAAAAAACGTTAGATTTAAATAAAAAAAAAAAATAATAATTTGTATTTACATAATTGTAACACAGAGACAAATAAATACTATGAACGTAAATGAATTAAAAAAAAAAAATTTTTTTTTATACTTTACACGAAAATTACTGTTTAATTTAAAAACAATTTTTTGTTGTTTTTTTTTTGTAATAAAATCATTAAAAATACTGATATCTTTTAGAATTTGTTTTATTTTATTATGTGTTTTATTTTTATATTATTTGATTAGGTTTTAGGTTTAGTTAGTGCTTTAGATGTTATCAAGGTTATGTTCAATATATATATATATATATATATATATATATATATATATTACACTTTTTTTATTTATTTTATTATTTTATATTTATTTAGTTGTTAGTATTTTTTATGTATATTTATATTATCTTATTTCATTGCGAATTAATTTTGATTATTTATATTTACTATTTATATATTTTACTAGCTGAACCCGGTGTGCTTCGCTACTCCCCACGTTATAAAATAAAATTAAAAGTAATTTTTTAGTAATTAATTTTAAGCACTAGGTCTTATTTAATAAAAAATTTTTTAAAAAACTTTATTTTTTATTATATTTTCGATATTTCGCCACACCGTTGGTTGGCATCATCAGGAAAAACAAAAATAATAATGAACAAACAAATTGAAAAAATTTTTTGATTAACAAATTCAAAATAATCAAAAATTTTTTTCAAAAAAAAAACATAACAAACAAAAACAATAAAAAACGACAAATTGAAAAAAACTGACTATAACGTACGGATTAACAATATTGTAGGAGATATAACTAAATACACCCAAGTAAATAAGGACCCTACTACCAAATTGCAGAAGATTAATAATGATATAGTAGAAGAACTTTTTAAATTTAAAATTATCAATGTTACAGAAAGAAATAAACTTAAAACTAATATTGCTATAGCATCTAGGTTATACGGACTGCCAAAAATTCACAAAGAGAAATTTCCTGTAAGGCCAATTTGTTCATTTGTTAATTCACCATCTTACGAATTGTGTAAATATGTTACTAACATATTGAAGAAGATCACTGAGGGTTCTAAGTATAATATAAAAGATTCAATTGAGTTTAAAGGAAAAATTAAAAACCTTCATGTACAGGATCATGAAAAGCTAATTTCTTTTGATGTAGTATCATTATTTCCAAGTATACCTGTTGATTTGGCGATCAACACAATAGAACAGAAATGGGATGTTTTGGAAAATTTTACAAAGATAGAGAAAGGTTTATTTTTTCGTATTCTCAAGTTTTGTATAGAAGATAATAGATATTTTCAGTATAATGAAAAGATATATGTTCAGCAAAAAGGACTTCCGATGGGCTCTCCAGCTTCTCCAATTGTGGCAGATATTGTTATGGAAAAATTGTTAGATAATGTTATTAAAAAATTAAATGTAAAACCAAAAATTATGACAAAATATGTAGATGATTTGTTTTGTATTATATCTGAATCTGCCATTAACGAAATGTTAGAAACATTAAATGAATTTGACCCTTCAATAAAATTTACAACTGAAAGGGAATGTGATGCTAAACTTCCATATTTAGACACTTTAATAATAAGAAGGAATAAAGAATTAGTTATAGATTGGTACCAAAAACCAACTACTTCAGGTAGAATTATTAATTATTATTCTAAACAGAATAAAAGAATTATTATTAACACGGCCAATAATTTAATAGAGATAATTTTAACAATTAGTGACAAAGAATTCCATAGAAATAACAAAGAAAAGATTAGAAATATTTTAACTGAGAACAATTTTCCAATACGATTAACTAATAGGTTAATTAATCAATTTAATAATAGGAGGAAAAGAGTTATAAGTAGTGGAACGGAACCGAAAATATATAAATCGATAACTTATATACCTGTCTTGTCTGAAAGAATAGAGAATTCAAAAATTTATGATACAAATAAATACAAAATGGCATATAAGAATACAAATACATTAAATAGGTTGTTTAGTAAAACTAAGGATAAAATTCAAAAATTAAATATGTCCAATGTAGTGTACAAAATTCCTTGTATCGGTAATGATAAGGAGGATTGTAATAAGGTTTATGTAGGCACAACAAAACATAAATTGAAAACTAGAATCGCAGGACATAGGTCAGACCAGAAATACAGGAATAATATTAGTTTACAAAAAACAGCTCTAAAGTTAATCACTATCCTAATTTTGAAAATGTTTCAATTTTAAATTTAGAAAATAATTATAAATGTCGTTATATGTTAGAATTATAATAATTAAAGTACCATTAACCAAAAGAATAAATTTTAAAGCAGATACGGAGAATGTTGCACAAAATTATAGACATTAAGTGCATAAAATTATAAAACAAAACTCTGTATCTGCATAATATTAATAATTAATACTTTAATTTTTGTAACGTTTGGTCATTAAATTTATGTTTTTAAAATATATGTGTAAAATACTATTGTTTTGTAAATGTGTTATGTATTTTCAAAATTGTTTTTCATTTAAAAAATTTGTTAATATTGAAAATTTGTTTGTATGTATGTAAAACCAAAAATTTTTTCAATTTGTCGTTTTTTATTGTTTTTGTTTGTTTTTTTTTGAAAAAATTTTTTGATTATTTTAAATTTGTTAATCAAAAAAAAACTTTTCAATTTGTTTGTTCATTAATATTTTTGTTTTTCCTGATGATGCCAACCAACGGTGTGGCGAAATATCGAAAATCTATTATATAAAATTAAAAGTAATTATATATTAACAAAAATTTATTTATGTAATTTTAATTTAATTATTGCAATGCTTTAGGATATACAATATTTTTAGTTTGCCCATCAGGAGCATACACATATAAATCGGAGGGTTTTCCTACACGCGAGCATGCAACATAAAGCTGTCCATGCAAGCCGCAAACTTGCAGAGATTGGCCTTAAGTTTTGTTAACAGTCATCGCAAACGCTAACCGAACAGGAAACTGCAATCGTTTAAAATCGAATGGTAAATCTGTTGGCATCATTGGAATGCGTGGCAAAAGTACATCTGTCCCTTTATATTTTCCTGTTATAATGGTCGCTTCTATTAAATTATTTCTCAGTTTTTTTTGCTGCAAGTCGAGTGCCATTGCAAAGCAATAAAATAATGGGCAGTAAAATAATGGGCAGTGTTTCGCGCTGAACAGCAGTCTCGGAAGCCCTTGATGTTGAGGTTCGAGATCGCTGAATTTCTAGGCGTGCTTCACGTTGCTGTAAATTCTCCGCAGCTCTAGAGGTTGAGGCTCGAGACCATTCAATTGTAAGGCGTGCTGCACGTTTTTCATGAGTTTCGTTTGCTCTATTGGATTTCATTTTCATTGATTTTGGAGTACGTGCTGAAAGGGATGATTTTTTTGGAGGCATTTTTTTATTTATAACTAAGTTTTTAACACAGTCGTTTCTCACTTAATTTAAACTTTGATTTTATTAACTTTTTAAATTTTTTTTTTGTTATAAATTTAATAAAAATTTAGTTAAAAAAATAATTTTTATAGTTTTTGTAAACGATCTTTTTTATCTTTAATAAATATCTTTTTTCTTTTTTAAGATCTTTTTTATATATATTTTTTCTTCTCAATATTTTGCTTTCCTTTGGAAAGCTTTTTCAGAAGAAAATTTTTTATATTATTGAAAAAAAAAAAAAAATTATAATTTAATTATAATTATAATTTTTTTGTTTTCAATAATATAAAAAATTTTATTGAGAAGAAAAAATATATAAAAAAGATCTTAAAAAAGAAAAAAGATATTTGTTAAAAATATAATTTAAAAAGAAAACTGCAACTTCTGTCTAAATCACTATTGCAAATGCGTTAAGGCAAAAGTAAATATGCAGTAAGGTTAGTACTCCCCTTTTTTGTTTTAAAACAATTGCATGAGAACCGCATGCAATTTGCTTCATGCTCCCCTTTGTTATTTTTAGACGAATCAAAAAGCAGCAATTACACAATCAGCTGTTTTCACAGTCACTTGTAAGAGAATGAGAATGGGGTTACCCCACTCTCTGTTTTAATTAACATATTTAAAAAAATCAGCTGTTTTGCAGACACTTGTGGGAGAAAGAGAATGGGACTACCCCACTATTTTAATTAATATGTATTTCAAATTTAAGGTAAAGCCGTTAATAAACGTAGTAACAGTAGGTGCAGAAGTGTGCATGGTCGAAAAATATTATCATGTAATAAGTATTTCTGAGCCAAAGAATTTTCTATTATTTCATAAGAATATCCTATTGTGAAAATTTAATGGCGATCGGTCCAGTAGTTAAGACTATATTACGATTTTTGATTGTCCTAAAAAGGGGCGTGGTCCCACCCACTTTTCTCCTGGTACGTATTCCTTATTATGCCAATACCATATGTACCAAACATCATCGACGTAGGTCAAAAAATGCCCAAAATATGGCGATTTAAATTTTTGGGTTATATGGGCGGTGCCACACCCCTTTGTCCAATCAAAGCTTTATACAGCCTACTATTCCTTCCACAATCACAGTAACATGCTGTGAAAATTTCAAGAAAATCGGCCCAAGGGTTTGGCCTCCTATAAAGCACAAACAAACAAACAGACAGACAGACATTCATTTTTATATATATAGATTTATTCAGGCATTAAAAATTTATTTATTTATTGCATTATTAAGTATTATACATTTTTTTTCAGTATACAGTACTTTTCGCTTAAAGCGAACTTCAAGGGACTGAGCAAAATGGTTCGTTTTAAACAAAAGTTCACTTTAAATGAAGGTTAGAAAAAAACATCTTATATAATTGCACATGCATGTGAAGTTCCCTTGTTTATTTATTAAAACATTATTAGGATATTTTAATACAAAAAATTAGTTTTTAAAAAAATCAGTTATTTTAGTTTGCTTATTACTAATATTAGTTTTATTTATACATATATACTTCCACTTCAGCCAAGTGGTTAAGAATTTGTGGTGGAGTGTCTCGTGACTGAAGAAAAGTTCTTACATAACCTACGCTACATATTGCATCCAGAGCAGTTATGACTGGGATGGGCTCTTCGTTGTCCATATCATCGTCAAGGTCGTTATCACCAGCGCAAACAGACTGCAAAATAGCTTCGTCGTCTAATTCTTCCGTAGTTACAAGGTCGTCATCAAAACATATGTAATCATTGAAGCTTAGTGTCCCAACTGTAACTGAAAATACTAAAAGTTTATTTAAAGTGCG
The DNA here is from genome assembly GCA_030448955.1 of Trichopoda pennipes. Classification (NCBI taxonomy): domain Eukaryota; kingdom Metazoa; phylum Arthropoda; class Insecta; order Diptera; family Tachinidae; genus Trichopoda; species Trichopoda pennipes. The sequence continues at coordinate 9,765,092 of JASKUP010000002.1, forward strand.
ACAACTCAGCAAACCCTTTTTATTACCATCTGTGAAAGTTTCCTTTAGTTGGTTTAATGGCAGATCATCATCCGAGTCGAACTCACCCTCATTCTTGGTAAATCCGCCGTGCCGAAAGCAATTAGCAATTGTTGTTTTGCTGACTTTTAACCATGCCATATGCCAAAAATTAATTGCATCCAGTATACTAACTTTGAAGTTATCTTCACCGGTATCAACTGAATTAACAATTTTTGAGAGAGAAGTAAGTGGCGATATTTACTTTTCAATGCGTGAATGACACCTTGGTCCATAGGTTGTAAAACTGAGCTAGTATTTGGAGGCATAAACACTAATTTAATGCACTCTAAGTCCTTTGTGTCTGAATGAGCTGGGCAGTTGTCTACCAGTAGTATAATTTTTCGATTCACACGGCGTAAATTATTGTCCTATTGTCTTAACTCATTGTTAAAAATTTCGGATGTCATCCAAGCCTTTTTATTAGATTGGTAATTAACTGGTAATTTGTTTATGTTTTTGAAGCACCTGGGATTCTTTGATTTTCCTATTACTAAAAGTTTTCGTTTCTCTGTACCCGTCATATTTGCTACTACGAGTACTGTCAGTCGTTCCTTTGACAGTTTTCCACCTGTACAGGTCTCACCTTTGAAGCGCAGTGTATTATTAGGCGTCAGTTTATAAAATAAACCAGTTTCGTCGCCATTGAATATGTCCTCATCTTTAAAATGTTTTCTTATATCTGGCCACTTAGTTTGCAACCAATCATTGACCACATCCACATTGACTTCAGCCGCCTCTCCAACTATTTTTCCGCTGGTGATGTTGTGGCGTCTTTTAAATCTAACAATCCAACTTTCGCTGCACTTAAATTCGCAGCAGTTAAGCTTTTCTCCAAATTCTTGTGCTTTCGCCTGTAAAACGGCATTGGTTATAGTCAAATTATTGGCTCTTTTCTGAGTAAACCATTTGAATAGGCAATGGTCAAGTTCTATGAAACAAGAAGTTTTAACTTTTTTTACATTTGATGAGTTTTGCTCAAAATTAGTTAGGACCAATTCCCTTTTTTTTCAAATTGTAGGAATTGTTGACTTGCTGAGGCCCATTTCTTGGCATATTTGCTTTTGTTTTACACCTTGTTGTAAGCGTTTTATTATTTCATATTTCTCTTTTAAAGTAAAACACTTTCTTTTTTTTCATTTGGTACTACATCCATCTTTCAATTTAATTCTGCACATCGCCTTCACGCAAACAAACATTAAACTTAGGGAAATTCCCGGAATCGAGAACAAACAATGGGTGTTAGTGTTGCAAGTGCAAAAATAAAATTTTTTGTTCATGGCACCACTTTTTAGTTCGTTTTAACCGAAAAATGAACCTGTTTTGCATGCAAATAAAGTTCATTGTAACCGAAAGTTCGCATTAAACGGGTTCGTAATAAGCAAAAAAAATTACATGGGTTATAAGAAATAATTGGTACATTTTAGGCGAAAGTTCGCAGTAAACGGGTTCGTTATAAACGAAAACTACTGTATTTGTATACTTTTTTTATAACTTATTATTTATTTATTTTATTTTTTAGTTAGTTAAATCTTAAATTATGTTGGGTATTTATATGAAAATTTAAATTATTTAAACATTTCCTGTAAGCAATGTACATTATTTTAATCTATATACACCTATACCCCGTTTTACACGGTATTCGTTTTACACGTTTTCGATCTTACACGGTTTTTGTTTATTAAAAAAAAAAAACTGTAAGGAAGCGCGAGGTACTCAACAGGATCTAAATGCAATGTGTTGGTGTAAGGTGTTGGTCCAGTATTATTCTGAGCACTGCTGCCGATTTACTTGCAGCATAAAAATGCCGATTTTCATATGGGTTCAGTATTTTCTTAGCACTGCTGCCGATTTACTTAAACAAGGCTTTTCTTGTTTCCTTATGATTGTAATTGATTTTATTAAAGAAATATTTACAGCTTATATACTAACGGCCGTATGCATAAAAACTTAAAGTAGGTTTAACTGCCGTTGTTAAGCACAATTTCCTAAAGTAGGAAAAACCTACGTTAAACCTACAATAAATTGACAGTTCAATTTTATTATTGAAAGTTGAAAAACCAAACAAATTGTGTTTACAATAAACTGAGCCGTTTTTTTTTAAAGTGGCATAAGTTACTTTGTTATAGTCATCTTTTTATTTTAAATTAGTTTATAAAACATTTTAATTTTTAGCCATTTCAACTAGTCTGTATTTAGTTTTCTTTCTGAATCGGATTTTTCTAATGATTGTGTTGAAATAAAATCTTTTTTCTCCATGTTGTGTACTTTGAAGGATATTTTCGACAGGGGACTATTACTGCTATTACTATTTTGTCCTTTACATAGGTCACTATGTGCAGTAATATGCTTTTGAGTTGTGACATTCTTAGATATTTTATACAACACGAAACAACCTCCTGAGAATAAAAAAATAAAATAATGGTAATTATGTGTAGTATATTAGATATCACTATAATATTGTTCCGTAAACTGCACAATTCTTTCGAACTAATAAAAATAACAATACTTTACACACACTTATTACATGTTTCCATTTCTTTCACACTAAGCTCCGTAATTAATTTCCTAAGTACAGCGACAAACGCCACTTCCAAAAAAAGAATTTTTGTTGCACCGTTAAATATCTTAACAAATCTCAATACTTCTTAATTTCAAATTTATTAACAATGAAAAAAACAAACTGTTCAGTTGTGACTTATGCCACTTTTAATGTAAACGGCTCAATTGACAATTATACTTTGTTATTCCAAAAATGTTAAAAAATATTTATTAAAACAAATTGTAGTATACAAATAATGATAAAAACTAAAACATAACATGCCATTCAATATAAAACATTTTTACATCTTTATTTTATATTTTACAAAAATATAATTATAATTAATTATTTTAAACAAAAGTTTTATTGATGTACATATAATCAAAACAAAGCTCGTTATCCGAATAATTATTTTTTTAATATGAACAAATTCTTTGTAAGTTCTTCGTAAGCCTTGCAAATTAACCTTTTTTGGGTGCTTTGCTTTTTATCAAAAAAATTAATATAAAAGAAAAAACAAAAATATGTTGATTTTGCTGAAAAAAATGAAAAACAATAAAAACATTTTTTATGGATCTGACTACCCGGATAAATAATATTCATTTTTATACATCGTTAATTACAACGTGACAACTGAAAATAGTGGCATTGCCAGAATCAAAATACTAATTTTACTAAAGCATACATTAGCTAAAGTACTATTTATGAATACCATTTTTTAACAAACGTCTGTTACCCTTAAAGTGTTTGTTAACTAACGTGTACTTTAAAGCTCAAGTAAGCGTTTTTTATGCATACAGCCGTTATAACTTTTCGACCAGTTTCATTTTCTACTCTAACCTTAAATTTCAAAAATACTGCTGACACTTCAGATTTTGACTGTAAAATGTAAATAAAGACTTTATGCGTAAACAATTTAACAAATCAGTGAGCCTATTTATTGTTTTTTGTACGACCCAGTTTACATTGTGCAACTTTTGTCGCTGCAACTCGTACTTTATTGTTGTAAATAATGTGTGTAAAGAGAATAGTGGTAGAGTTACTCTCTTGCTCTATTCTCTTTACTCACATTATTTACAACAATAAAGTACGAGTTGCAGCGACAAAAGTTGCACAATGTAAACTGGGTCTACCCGAATATGATGTGTTTTTTATGTGTTACAGGTCAAAAACAACAACACCGCTGCAGTATGAAAAATTGGCAAATTTAATGTCATCTAAATCAGATATTGCATGTGGATACCACCAGCGATCAAAGGAAGAAGTGGCAGTGTTCTAGGAGCAAGTTGCAGAAGTTCTCAATGCACTAGGTCCTCCAACAAAAAATGCTTATTTTTAATTATGTTTACATACAACTTTTTGTATTAAATTTTACATTTCTTTGCTTATTTTGCTATTTCATTTCCACATTTCACAGTGATGCTATTCATTTTTTAAACATTGTTTTCTTCTTCTTTTTCTTTCGATTCCGTTTTTCTTCAGAATACCAATTTTCGATCGCAACGGAACTGAAAGCGGAGACTTAATCGAAACGCAGAATAGGGGTGATTACTCTCGTGTAAATAGGGTCAGTCAATAAATGATTTCTTCTGATAAAATAGTTATTCATACTACAGTGTGGGGGCAATTTGAAAAAGTATATTCCTTTAAATACAAATTTTATTAGAAAAGACGAGAACACAGTTTTCACTTAAAAATAATATCTACTAAAACATATAAAATTAGAACCTTTTATAATTTAATAAATTAAAATTTTTTTATAATTTAAATAATTAATTTAATCTAAAATAAGGTTTTTGAAATTTCCCTATGGGCATACGATTACGTTGGCGCAGGCGACGTACTGCCTCACGTAAATATTTAGGTTGTAAGGCGCCAGTATCACCCATTTCCTCCATAACATCTAGAGCTAAAGAAATTTTAAGCCAAAATTAATCAAAAAAAAAGTAACCCGGCTTCCCATTCACTTATTGCAAATTACCTTCTTCCACAATTTCTCCCACAAAAACTTTGGCAATGCCAGACATGGCTATTACTACATTTTGTGACACCGAACAGCCTGTTATGGTTTGCATTAATCTCTTAACGGCCGCTTTTGGAAAAGCTGATCTTCTATACATCTCATACCGATCCAATTGTTCTTCTGTAAAATTTGAAACCAAAACTCTGAAAATAGTTGCACATCTTTTTTAAAAACAAAAAAAGGATATAATTTTTTGCTTATATACTAACTGCATTTTTTCTCTTTCTTCCTCTTCTATTTCCTTTTTAGACTTTTGTTTGCGACTTAATTGCTGGTGGTCATCTATGTCGCTTTTATTTTCAACATTTTCTTTTTTAACCTCACTTGCTTGTTCAGTTTTGGTCTCGGCATCCTTATTATCCACCACTTTATCGAAATCGGAATTTGTTTTACTTTCGCTGGTGGTTTTATTATGATCTTGATGTGAATCAAAAAATTTCAAGTCCACTTCATCGGAATCCGTATTATTGGCAGATTTTTGTGTCGGAAAGAATATATCATCCATTTTTACTATTGTTTGTTTACAAATTAAATTCACAAATGACAAGGTTGTGTTCATCTCATTTTAAAGTGTTGTAAAATGTTTTTTATTTGCAATGACTTATGTTAAGTGTTGAACAGTGTTTTTTTGTGTGTTTGTTTTCTTGCGGTTCTTTTGACTTTTTAAAAGAACTCGTGTCGTTTTCTCTTTTCACACTGGTTTTTTTTTTGCGAAAAACTGCGCTTTGTGCGTTTGTTGGTTAATATAATTTATAAGAATTATTACACATTTCTATAAATAAATAAAGAATTTGATTAAAATTCATCGAAATAAAAATGTCAAATGTAGAAGAAGCTAAAGTCGATGGATTTGTGGCCAGAAAGGATGAAATAAACCCAGAAGCCAATGAGGTTTCTAGTTTACTATCCCAACAAGAAGAGGTTAAAAAACAAAAAAAGCCTAAACCCAACAACAAGAAATTGAGACAAGGTAATTGAAAACAAGAAAAATGTATGCCGAAGAAAAAAAAATTAATTATTTTTGTTACAATTTAAAGCTGAAGCTGCTGCCAAAAAGGCAGCCGATGGCGGAGAAGGTGAGTCTGTAGTAGAAGATGAAAAAGTTGAGGTTAATGGGGAAGCTGCTGCTGGAGAATCAGAAAAGAAAACTGTAAATAAAAAGAAAAATAAGAAAACTAAAACTGTAAAAAATGTTCAAACTGAACCTCCCTCAACACCCATTGCTGAACTTTTTCCCGATGGCAACTATCCGGAAGGTGAAATTATGCATCATCCTAAACCCAAACATTTGCCCGATGATACAGTAGCTGTCAATCGTTTTACCTCCGAAGAGAAACGTGCTCTTGATCGCGCCCACACCGATATCTATCAGGAATTGCGCCAGGCCGCCGAGGCTCACAGGCAAACTCGCCAATATATGCAACGTTATATAAAGCCTGGCATGACCATGATACAGATTTGCGAAGAATTGGAAAATACTGCTCGTCGTTTAATTGGTGAAAACGGTCTGGAGGCTGGTTTGGCCTTTCCCACCGGCTGTTCTTTAAATCATTGTGCTGCCCATTATACCCCGAATGCTGGTGATACTACTGTGCTGCAATATGATGATGTTTGCAAAATCGATTTTGGTACACATATTAAAGGCCGCATAATTGATTGTGCCTTTACATTAACTTTCAACAATAAATATGATGCTTTGCTGCAGGCTGTAAAAGACGCCACGAATACAGGCATCAAGGAGGCTGGCATTGATGTTCGTCTATGTGATATTGGCGCTGCCATACAAGAAGTTATGGAATCATATGAAGTTGAATTGGATGGTCAGGTTTATGGTGTCAAGGCGATACGTAATTTAAATGGACATTCAATTAGCCCATATCGTAAGTAGATTTTTGTAGTGCTTTTGTAACTTACGTTCCCTAAAGTTTTTATCGAATTCATAGTTTATTTTCAAAAGTAAGAAAATGTTGGCCAACAATCTTCATTTACAGTGACTGACATTAAAAGTCGGGCGGGCAAATCAGTTTTAGATATCATGGCTTATTATTTTTAACAGAATAAGTGCTTACTGCGCAATTAAATTTTTTTTAGTAAAAGAAATTTAAAAAAACTTTAAACTTATGGATGGTCACACTGAATGTCGGCGAAAGCAAAATATAAGCCGTGATCAATTGCATATTTGCTTTCGTAGTAAGAAAATATTTTAAAATACTGTTTGTAATGCCGCTTACAATCCCAAAATCGTTATTAATAACCGTTTAGAGCGAGAATGCGCATGTATCGTTAATTAAATCACGACGTCTTAAGGCGATGCAAAAAAGTCAGCTGAATTATACATAAGCAACACGCGCCTGTAAATAGAAAGCTTTAACCGAGAGACAAAAAGTTTATCGTTCGCAAAGTACAAAATGATCCCTTCCGTCTCCGCACCAAAATTTGGCTTAATGGCAAAAACCAATTGTGGAAAGAAAGTGTATACGAAAAAACAAAAAGAAGAGTTTTAAGAAAAACTAAATTGTGAAAAATAAAAAGGATCGTTTGGAAAGTCAATAATATCTTTCGGGTTATTTTTGAGAGTGAAAACAAATTTAATTTGTTTGGTACCCATGACCGGCGGTCATTACGTGAGGCATAAATACAAAAAAAAAATGTTTGCTGATGTCGGAAACATTTATCGAAGGGTAATAAATGCACCAGAACACTTAAAACGAATAAAATTGCAGAAAAAACCACCATTAAACCGGCAACTTAAGAAATTACGGTTGCGGTTTTGCAAAGAACACATGACTTGGAAGAGTGGTGGAATGAAGTAGTTTTCTCAGATGAGAAATAATTCAATTTTGATGAAACCGATGGTTTTAACTACTATTTCCATGATTTGAGGAAGGAAGAACGTTGTCATAGTCGAGTAGGTGGTGTTATGGTTGGGGATGCGATATCGTACTATGGAGCCATAAACTTGGAATTTCAAACCACGAAAATAGCAGAAAATTCATTTAAATCAATTCTATAAACGGCGTTTTCAAAATTTCAAGTGTTGTTTAAATTCATCCCATGGACTTTCCAACAGGATAATGCTCCTATCCACACGGCAAGGATTATTAAAACGTGGATTCGCGAGCAAAATATTGAATTGCTGCCATGGCCACCATACTCCCCGGACTTAAATATAATGGAAAACATGTGGGGGCATGGTTATCTTGGAAAGTGTACGTAAGAGTTTGGACGGCAATTTGATGACCCACAATCTTTAATTGCTACAATAAAATCGGCACGGTCGCAAATTACCTTATAATATTTATTGCGACTGTATAGCTCCCTCTCCAAATAGAATTTATGAGGCAATTTTGCAGCTTAAAGGCCGCATTATAGGCGTAGAGCTAAATATAACGCCTGATGTGTGCCTACAATTAGTGGAATGTAATCAAAGAAAATTAAAAGCTGTAGAAAGTCAAAAGGATATGGAACCATGTATTAATTAGCAAGCAATCGAATTTAAAGGCCATCCAGACTTTTAGTTATACTTTTACTTCTATTGTTATCAGGCTGTAGTAGTTTTTAGTTAAATATTTTAATGAATTATTTCTGTAATTAGTTGCCCACCCCCCACTTTCGATTTGAAACACTGTAGTTAAAAATCATTAAACCCGAATGAATTTAAACTCTGTCTAGTATTTGTTTGGATTATAAAAAAGTTTATAAAATGATTTTTTTTTTAAATACTTTTTTCTTTTTACTAAATTATGTTGTTTCTTTCACCCAACCACTGTAGGCATACATTCGGGCAAAACTGTGCCAATTGTTAAGGGCGGCGACTCAACACGCATGGAAGAAAATGAATTTTATGCTATTGAAACATTTGGCTCGACCGGCCGTGGTCTCGTACATGATGATATGGATTGCTCTCACTATATGAAGAACTTTGATGTCCAACATGTGCCCTTACGTTTGCAATCTTCGAGCAAATTATTGAGATTAATTAATAAAAACTTTGGTACGTTAGCGTTCTGCAAACGTTGGTTGGATCGTGCTGGTGCCACTAAATATCAAATGGCTTTAAAGGATTTGTGTGACAAAGGCATAGTTGAAGCCTATCCACCATTGTGTGATATTAAAGGCTGTTACACAGCCCAATATGAACACACTATTATGTTACGTCCCACTTGCAAAGAAGTTGTATCGCGTGGTAGCGATTATTAAAGGCATAATAAAGCAGGTTTGTTGTGTAAAACAAATGGAAGAAATTCTTACAGTTTGAAACTGTTTTACAGGGAATTTTTCCTCCTTTTTTTTATCCCAAAAAAAAACAGATTTTTATTATCACAGATTAAAGCCATCTTTTTCATAACATTTTGTTAAAGCTTTCTATTACTTTCTTTTTCTTTAATGTTATTTTGTTTAAATCTTCCTTTATAAAGTTTTGTAAAAAAGGAAATCGAAGGCATTTTCTTTATATAAAAAAAAGATTTAATTAAATTAAAACATCCTTCAATGCTAAAAGATTTTTGTTTTTTATATTTCTTTACGTGCAATCTATCCGTTTAAGTATGATAAATTATCGAAAGGAACTACAATTCATTTGAATTGACTGCCGTATGAGACAGCACAGCGACCATGCCTTCATCACGGAGCAGCCCCATCGACAGTAAATTTTTATTTTTGTCGTGAAAAAAATAAATAAAACAGCGAAGGTCTTTGCTGGGAATCGAGCCCACAACCCTCAGAATGACAAGCTAGTACACTACCTACTAGCTTACAGGAGCACAGTGTACATTTTTTCACAACAATTTTATCAAAAATAGTTCACAAATGTATCAGTTAACTCAAACATTAGATTTTATTAAAATTATCGATAAACTGGCAACGTCGCACACTGGGGATTTCGCAGAAAAAAGTCAAATTGTCAACATACTATTCATGCAAAATGAATAAAATCGAAATAGTTCAAGTTATTCCCGTAAATTAAAAAGCAATTTGGTATGTTACCACTTCGTGCGCGTATTAAGCTGATGGAGTGAGTGTCTTTTCCATGTGGCTTATAATATTGAATTTAAACGTGGGACAGTCCACTCAAAAGAAGCACAAAAATGTTTGAAAAAGCGTAAACTTAGAGAGAAAATTGAAATACAGGTTATCAACCTGTTAAGTAAGGCTCTGGTACGACAAATTCAGGAAATACGCCATTAATATTCTTTACGAATCTTGCATTGATTTCCAAAATCACGGGTCTAGATGAAAACATAATCAAGAGGTTTTCAATAATTCTCGAAACTATAACAATCGCCGAGGTAGTAGATCCAAAACAATTTGGTAATTTTTGTTTGGAGACGGCAAAGAGTTTGTTGCACTGTACGAGTGGTACAGAGACGTGATTTGATTTACATCCGCACCTGGCCATTAAGCCTTTACCAGATGGTGGTCAAGCCACTATGCATAATTTGGAACGTCATGCTCGTCCTAGGAAGCCGAAGCCATAATTCTATGCAACAGAACTTTCCAGTTGCAACTTCGATGATTCCAGAGCAGGGCTGCAAATCATCACTCCTTGCTTAAGAGTTGGAGACTGTCCAACTCCTGTCCAGAACACATGTCTAGCATGCTCACTGGACTGAATCATTCACTTAGCGTGTCATTAGCAGTGAGATGATCCTGGCCACCATATTAAACAAAAGACCTGATATGGGGCCGCGAAACCACAACCGCCACTTTACTCCCATATAGGGGCCAACCTCAATGATCAGCCAGAAAACTATTAAATGTCTAAAGAGACAAATAACGGAACTCTGCGAGCTTACTGATCCCCGTGGAAATAAAGTGGAGTTTCAGTTGAACCCCTGCTGCCTTCAGGGGACTGGGTTTACTTTTTCCCCAGTTGCACTGTGTCTAGATAGTGGAATTCTATAAAGACCATATTTATGTGCCCCCGGGAGGATGTACGAGTGGTACAATATGCCACCTACACTTCACAAAATTCTGATTCATGGCAAGGATATAATTGCCAAACAACTATAGACAAGACTATAAAAAATATCGCCTTAGACACTCCAGAAAATGCAGTCGAATCGAACGAACGAAGATATTATGCACTGAATGATGGTAACATCAGGTCCCATGATTTCACATTTCACGCCTTCATTTAGCCAAAAAAAGCATAGTGTTTTTATAAGTGACGAAGTTAAGGCTCTTTTAAAATAATAAATTAAAAATTAAAAAACAAATCATTTAAATTTTGTTGTTAGTTATGGCTTTTTACATTGCAGGTAGCGATCGACATTTCTCTAACTTTCTTTATTTTGATTACGTTTGTGTATTACTATATAAATGAAACTAAATTTGTGATGAAATCACTACATTTTTTGACAAATACATTTTTTTTCTCACCTCCATACAAAAATCCCCAGTGTGCGTCGTCATAAGACTGTTAGGGAATACCAAATTAGTATTGATGTTGTGTTAAAATCGACGACGATATCGATGTTTGCCGTTGCCAAACAGAATAAGGGTGAAATAATATTGCCATTTCCCGTCGTAACTGGCCGGTTTGTATATGATGGCGAGCGCTTTCGATGCGTATGCATCATTTTCAAGCCACGGTTTAGTTTGTACTGGTGAGTAGTGTTGGCGTTCAGGTAGTTCTGTTATTAGGCTTGTATATATTCAGGTAAGCAGAATACCAGCCACCTGGCATTTGTATGCAAAGTGAACCTAACGATACCTCCGTCTTTTACTATTATGTAGGTACGTGTGTCCGTCTGAGGGTGTTTTTCGTTTGCCCGTTGGCATGAGTAGTTTCAATGGTGTGAAAATTGTGTCTGAGGTCGTATTTACCTGTTCGTTTATAATGTCGTTGTTGAATGTTTTTGTTTTGTAGATTTCCATACTTTCAAGAATGTCTAGTCTTCGTCCTTTTTTGCTAGGATGTAATAATGTCATACATTCATCTATTTCCCTTGGTGTGTGTCCGTGAGTGTCAAGGTGTGATGCAAAGTTTGAATCTTCTCTTTTCCGTTTGTATGAGCGTATGTGTTCTGCAAACCTTGTTTTTAGTGTTCGTCCAGTTTGCCCTATATAGGTTTGTTTGCAGGTACAGGTAAGTCTGTATACCCCGCTGGAATTGAATTTGTCAGTTGTTTCTGTAGTTGTTCTGAGATAGTGTCTGAGGGTGTTTCCACTTTTCAATGCTGTGAGTATTCCTTCTTTTTGAAAAAGGTTAGTTAGTCTGTATATTTCTGGTCCTGTGTAAGTAAAGGTGTGCCGTCGTGTTGTATCGGCTGTCTCCTTGTCTTCTCTATTTTTGTTCTTAGTGTTGTACTGTCTAAGTAGTTTATCGATGGTAGTGGTTTTGTAGCCGTTATTTATAGCTATGGCGTAGATTGTGTCGAGTTCCCTCCTGTACTTATCTGGATTAAGTGGAATTGTGCCAAGCCTATGTATCATATGTCTAAAAGCTGCTAGTTTGTGTTGGGTAGGGTGGTTTGAGGTGTTGTGGATGGTAGTGTCCGTTGTTGTTGGTTTTCTATAGATGTCGAATGTTAAATAGTCAGTTCCTCGTGTTATAGTGATGTCAAGATAATGTAAATTTCTGTCTTGTTCTTTTTCCATTGTGTATGTAATCTTATCATGAATTGTGTTTAAGCTTTCTAGAATTTGTTCGCCGTTATCTTGTTCGAGGATGCATATAATGTCATCTACGTATCTATAGTAATGAGTTATTTTGTGTTTTTCCATGAGTGTTTTCACGTGTAGTGATTCGAGATGTTGCATGAAAATTTCCATGAAGATTGCGGAAGTTGGGTTTCCCATACCGAGTCCGTCAGGTAATTTGTAAAAGTTGTTATTGAATCTAAAGTAGTTCTGTTTTATTATCGTTTTTGCAATATCTATAATATCAGCGATGTATTGGCTTTCGTATAAATTGTCTAGTGTGTTGCGTAGAATATTTAAGGTTTCATGTGTTGGTATTGAAGTATATAGATCCTTAATATCAACGGAAACGAGTCGCGTATTTTCGGTTATTTTTATGTCCTTAAGTTTATCAACGAGGTCTTGTGTATTACGTATAGTATATGTGTTTTGTAAATTTATCCTTTCCTTAAGTACGCTGGTGAGGTGTTTAGCTAGGTGGTACGCCGGTGCAGGTCTGTAGTTTATAATAGGTCTCATTGGTATGTTTTCCTTGTGTATTTTTGGTTGTGCTTTGAGCGTCGGTGGTCCTGGATTCATGTTCATGTACATGTATACCTTTCCGTCAGTAAAAGTTTTGCAGCGTTTTAATAGGTTGCGTATTTCCTTTTGGAAGGACTCAGTTGGGTCATTCCTGAATTTAGTGCAGTTGGTCTGCTGTATAAATTGTTGTGTTTTGTCTATATATTCTTCTTTGTGCATTATTACTGTCGTATTTCCTTTGTCAGCCTTTGTAATTATTAAGTCATTGTCTCGTAATTTTGCCCTTATCTGCTTAGCAATTTTTTGCTCGTTTGGATTCGTTTTTTTCTTATTGTGTTCTTTTATCGTTTTCTCGAGTATGTCGGCCACTCTGTGTCTCATGTGTTCTTGGCGGTCGGTTGGTAATTGAGCGATAGTTGCCTCAGCATCTACAATCTGTGTTTCAATCGTCTTCTGTATTCTGTCAAAAGGTAAATTATGTTTCAATCCTTTTTCCATTAGTTTTGTCTCGTTTTCATTGAATTGTGTATCTGTGAGGTTTTTGACTCGTGAATGAAACTCCATCCTATTGTGATTGTCGGTTTGTTTTGTTAGCTTTGTAAATTTACGCTCCATTCGTTTGTATTTTTCATCCATCTGGTTTTGTACCCTATCGCGTAGATTGTGTAAAAATGGTGGAAATATATGGAATAGATTATGTTTAGTCAATATGTCGGCTACCTCTAAGTGAATTCTATATAATTCCTTGTTAAGTTTGTCTTTTTTGATATAAAGTGAGCGTATTTCAGTCTTTATCCATGTTAGTTCTGCTGTACGTTTAGCCTGCTGTGAAGCGTAGGTTTTTGTGGTGATGTTAACAGTTGCGTAGCGTGGCGTAATGTTGTTGTCAATACATTGTCTGTTGTAGCGTATGTTTGCGATTGTCTTGTGCAGTTGTAAAGTCTTATTGGTCAGTTTGTTCAGCATTACCTTAGCCTGACTGGCTGTGTCTGGTATTATATTGTTTGGTTGTCCTCCGCCAGTAGATGAAATAATATTGCCATTTCCCGTCGTAACTGGCCGGTTTGTATATGATGGCGAGCGCTTTCGATGCGTATGCATCATTTTCAAGCCACGGTTTAGTTTGTACTGGTGAGTAGTGTTGGCGTTCAGGTAGTTCTGTTATTAGGCTTGTATATATTCAGGTAAGCAGAATACCAGCCACCTGGCATTTGTATGCAAAGTGAACCTAACGATACCTCCGTCTTTTACTATTATGTAGGTACGTGTGTCCGTCTGAGGGTGTTTTTCGTTTGCCCGTTGGCATGAGTAGTTTCAATGGTGTGAAAATTGTGTCTGAGGTCGTATTTACCTGTTCGTTTATAATGTCGTTGTTGAATGTTTTTGTTTTGTAGATTTCCATACTTTCAAGAATGTCTAGTCTTCGTCCTTTTTTGCTAGGATGTAATAATGTCATACATTCATCTATTTCCCTTGGTGTGTGTCCGTGAGTGTCAAGGTGTGATGCAAAGTTTGAATCTTCTCTTTTCCGTTTGTATGAGCGTATGTGTTCTGCAAACCTTGTTTTTAGTGTTCGTCCAGTTTGCCCTATATAGGTTTGTTTGCAGGTACAGGTAAGTCTGTATACCCCGCTGGAATTGAATTTGTCAGTTGTTTCTGTAGTTGTTCTGAGATAGTGTCTGAGGGTGTTTCCACTTTTCAATGCTGTGAGTATTCCTTCTTTTTGAAAAAGGTTAGTTAGTCTGTATATTTCTGGTCCTGTGTAAGTAAAGGTGTGCCGTCGTGTTGTATCGGCTGTCTCCTTGTCTTCTCTATTTTTGTTCTTAGTGTTGTACTGTCTAAGTAGTTTATCGATGGTAGTGGTTTTGTAGCCGTTATTTATAGCTATGGCGTAGATTGTGTCGAGTTCCCTCCTGTACTTATCTGGATTAAGTGGAATTGTGCCAAGCCTATGTATCATATGTCTAAAAGCTGCTAGTTTGTGTTGGGTAGGGTGGTTTGAGGTGTTGTGGATGGTAGTGTCCGTTGTTGTTGGTTTTCTATAGATGTCGAATGTTAAATAGTCAGTTCCTCGTGTTATAGTGATGTCAAGATAATGTAAATTTCTGTCTTGTTCTTTTTCCATTGTGTATGTAATCTTATCATGAATTGTGTTTAAGTTTTCTAGAATTTGTTCGCCGTTGTCTTGCTCGAGGATGCATATAATGTCATCTACGTATCTATAGTAATGAGTTATTTTGTGTTTTTCCATGAGTGTTTTTACGTGTAGTGATTCGAGATGTTGCATGAAAATTTCCATGAAGATTGCGGAAGTTGGGTTTCCCATACCGAGTCCGTCAGGTAATTTGTAAAAGTTGTTATTGAATCTAAAGTAGTTCTGTTTTATTATCGTTTTTGCAATATCTATAATATCAGCGATGTATTGGCTTTCGTATAATTTCCGCAATCTTCATGGAAATTTTCATGCAACATCTCGAATCACTACACGTGAAAACACCCATGGAAAAACACAAAATAACTCATTACTATAGATACGTAGATGACATTATATGCATCCTCGAACAAGATAACGGCGAACAAATTCTAGAAAGCTTAAACACAATTCATGATAAGATTACATACACAATGGAAAAAGAACAAGACAGAAATTTACATTATCTTGACATCACTATAACACGAGGAACTGACTATTTAACATTCGACATCTATAGAAAACCAACAACAACGGACACTACCATCCACAACACCTCAAACCACCCTACCCAACACAAACTAGCAGCTTTTAGACATATGATACATAGGCTTGGCACAATTCCACTTAATCCAGATAAGTACAGGAGGGAACTCGACACAATCTACGCCATAGCTATAAATAACGGCTACAAAACCACTACCATCGATAAACTACTTAGACAGTACAACACTAAGAACAAAAATAGAGAAGACAAGGAGACAGCCGATACAACACGACGGCACACCTTTACTTACACAGGACCAGAAATATACAGACTAACTAACCTTTTTCAAAAAGAAGGAATACTCACAGCATTGAAAAGTGGAAACACCCTCAGACACTATCTCAGAACAACTACAGAAACAACTGACAAATTCAATTCCAGCGGGGTATACAGACTTACCTGTACCTGCAAACAAACCTATATAGGGCAAACTGGACGAACACTAAAAACAAGGTTTGCAGAACACATACGCTCATACAAACGGAAAAGAGAAGATTCAAACTTTGCATCACACCTTGACACTCACGGACACACACTAAGGGAAATAGATGAATGTATGACATTATTACATCCTAGCAAAAAAGGACGAAGACTAGACATTCTTGAAAGTATGGAAATCTACAAAACAAAAACATTCAACAACGACATTATAAACGAACAGGTAAATACGACCGCAGACACAATTTTCACACCATTGAAACTACTCATGCCAACGGGCAAACGAAAAACACCCTCAGACGGACACACGTACCTACATAATAGTAAAAGACGGAGGTATCGTTAGGTTCACTTTGCATACAAATGCCAGGTGGCTGGTATTCTGCTTACCTGAATATATACAAGCCTAATAACAGAACTACCTGAACGCCAACACTACTCACCAGTACAAACTAAACCGTGGCTTGAAAATGATGCATACGCATCGAAAGCGCTCGCCATCATATACAAACCGGCCAGTTACGACGGGAAATGGCAATATTATTTCATCTACTGGCGGAGGACAACCAAACAATATAATACCAGAATAAGGGTGATTTATTTTTTTTTTTTTTTTGGTGAAAAGAATGATTCGCGAATTAATTAACAAATGAATGATTCATTTACAGCAGCGGCGATGGTGGCACAAAAATGTTTCAGCTTTAGATTTATCAGTTATACGCCGTACGTTGTTAGACCGAATTTACATTGTACGATTTTTGTCGCTGCATTCTTAGTTTGTTGTTGTAAATAAGGGGTGTAAAGAGAATAAGGGAAGAGAAGAACAAAAAAAGTACACATTATTTACCGACAAAATAAGAATTGCAGCGACAAAAATCGTACAATGTAAATTGAGTGTTAGTGTGCTTTGCTGGTGTATTTAATTTTTTAATTCATTTAATATATTTAAGATTGCTAAAACAATGCTGCCAATTGGATAGTTTTTTATTTAAAACACAGCTTTTTTAAATTATTTCTACTATTTTGCCAGGTTTTTGCTCAATAGTCTTTTGTCTTGATAGTTTATCTCTTTCTGGAGTCATAAAAACTTGATTGGAATAATTTAGAGCCGCAAAGTTTGAAAATGAAAAATATTCCAGCAGCTTCGGGAATTATACGATATTAAAAACTTCCCCATGCATTGTCTATTTCTTGTAGAGATTTCAAAAAAAACCTTAAGGATTTACAATTCTTTCCATGAAAATGATTTAGAGAAACATTTTTTAAAAATATTTTTAATTTTTCATTTCCATACGTTCCGTGTATTTCATTATTGGGAAAATTAGCCTTGTAGAAATTAGCGATTTTGAATCGGTGAATTTTAAATGGCCAACAGTTAAAAATAAATCTTAAAAATAACTTAATTCAAATTCTTAAAAATTATTATAATCCAATTTACCTATTTCTATACAAAAAAAAAAATAAATAAAATAGAAAGAAGTAATAGTACGCTGCTTAATCTCTATTATACATAAGTATAATTTCAGATCCCGTTACATAGTTTAAAGGTATACCATCGCTTAGAGATCCATCTTGTTGTATATTTCTGGCTTGATTATGCAGTTCCTGAGCCATGGGCGAATCATGTGTTATAACATCTTTGGCCACAAACGTTCTTGTTTCCACATAATCTAAGCCCGGCTCCGGCTTTGCACCCATTAATAGATTGCCTTTTTGCACACCCATATACTGGGTGGCCTTGGCATTCAAGGGCAAAAGGCCACAACTTTCTGCCTGAACTTTGCGATGTGCTTGAAGATTAGAAACACAAGTGAAACGTTTGCCACAGCCATTACACATAAAACGTTTGATGCCCGTATGCACTGACATATGGGTCAGTAGGCTTTCACGATAGGGATATTCTTTGGGACATAGCTGAAAAAAAAAACAAATATCGCATCAATTAATTTTTGTTCTCAATAAAATTAAACACAAACTGCTTACATGACATTTAAAGCGCTTTTCATCGGTGTGGGCATATTTAATATGGGTTTTATACTGGGCCTTAATCTTAAAGGTTTTGCCACATTTGTCACACTGATACGGTCGGGCATCATTATGCAATAGCATATGAGTCTTAAGTATACCAGCTGTTGTTAAGCATTTGCCACACTCCTGACACTGGTACAAAGGCAAACGGCCACAATCGGAACGTTCATGATCCGTTAATTGTGTCCTGCCCATAAATTTCTTACCACATTTCATACACACTAAATTACGTGAATTTTTATAATCCTTATTGCCGCCATGTTTGCGAGCCTTGTGCGACTTAAGAGCATCACAGCCAGTCATATATTTTTCACATATTTCACACCACAACAAATCTTTGTGCTGTTCATGGGCATGAGCAGTGGCATCTAAGCGTGTTTTGAAATATAAATTACAATAACAGGGACATTTATATATTAAAGTGCCGTCAGGTCCATGTTTGGGTATATGAGACAGTAAACGTTTTTCCATTAAATAAATTTTATCACATATATGACATTTAAACACATCATCTGTGGAAACTTCGTCTAAATCATTTTTGAAAATTTCCTTTATAAAATCTTCAGACTTTTTGTGATCCTCTCGTAAATGTTTTTCATAAGGTTTACGCATATAATAGATTTTGATACAGTCTGGACACTGCCAAGACTTATCACGTCTCTTCAACAGTTTCATACGCTCTTTCAATTGTTTGGCCGATATTGAAGCCAAACGTCGTGTTTTGCCAGCCTTACCACCCTCCTCATCGGAACCATGTTCCATTTTAATAGCTTTTGTACGTCTAGGTCGATATTTGCCCCGCTTTTTAATGAATTTTTTAATTTTTTCAGATTTCGAAAAGAATGGCTGTGCATTGCGGGATACCTTAACCGTTGAACATTCTTTCAACACTGGAAAACAGTTGATAACATCTTCCAGTAGCACATAACAATTCCTAATGGCATCATTTGTTAGTTCGTGAGTCTTGAAAATTTAGAAAACAATTTATTCATACACACATTTTTTTGAGCAGCTAGAAATCGATTGTGAACTTACCTTATGTTTTTCCTCTAAAATATCTTCTTTGCAATCCTGCAGATCATCACTTTCTTCATATTTCACATAATCCACTTCCGATTCTTTTAAAATATCATCCGCATCCTGTCGTCGATGCTTTTTCTCCGCCATTTTACGTTTTCTTTTAGTTTTTGTTGGATTTTTAAATTTGATGTCTACGCCTTCGTTTAGTTGACTGTAATCATTTTCATTTAATAAATGCTCTAATATGCGATCCTTTGCATCAAATAATGTATTCTCTTCATCTTCGTATTTCACCTCAGCACTGTAAGCATCGTCTAAACGATTGTATTCGAAATCTGCTAAAGGTTCTATTTGTATATTTGTGGTAACCGCTGCATTAGTTTCATCGTCATCATAATTTTCTTGTTTAATAACAGCCTCTGGCATGGGAATTTTAAAATCTTCCACAGATCTATCATCCTCTTCTTCATCCGTGTCATCCTGTTCGAAATCTGGCACATATTCATCCTCACTATCATCAGACCATTGTGTACTGGTTGGATTTGGCGGCGAATTGCTGCTGTTCATTATAATTTCTGGCGGTGGTGGTGGTGGGGGCGTATTATTCTCTTCAATATTGTTAACATTTTGATTTCGTTTTGGTTTTAGCGGAAAATTATCCTCCTCCTCATTATCGTCGTCGTCATCGTCATCATCATTGTCTTGATTAATAAGTTGTTCAGGTTTAAAATCATCATCTAGAAGGTCAAAATTTATAACCTTTTTTCTAGTTAGTTTTTTGCGAGGAGTGGTGGTGCTGTTAGCGGAGGCGGCTGTTTGTGGTGTTGGTGCAGGGCCTGTACGTTTACGGGCAGTAGGTTTCGTTCTAATCGGCTTTTCGCATGCTTCCCTTTTCACGTTTGTCACTTTCACTTGATCGCCGGGTTTGATAATTTTATTAACATTGACCACTTTAATTTCAGAGGTGGGATTTAAAGTTGCCGGGACTGCAATAACAAATGGATAAAAGTTTTATTTAAAAAAATATTTAAATTTCTATAACTTACTGCGGGATGTATGTTTTCTAACACGATTTCGAGGTGGATCAAATTCCGGCAAGCCACAAGAATCTGGACGATTACGGCGATGTTTTATGAGATTAGAATAGCAGGAAAATCTTGAACCACAACCTTTGCACTCCACCAAACGAATGCCGGTATGAATGGAAGAATGTGTAACAATACTTTCCCGATGCGAAAAACTTTTGCCACACACCTTATGAATTAAAAATATCGTTAAGAATATTTCAAAAAAAATTTTTTTACTTCATTATTTTAACTCACATCACACTTGTAGGGTTTCTCGCCCGTATGGGTCCTCTCATGTTCCACTAAACGAGCTTTTTGCCTAAAATTACGTCCACAATAACTGCAACAGAACTTTAATTCACCCGAATGATTTTCTAAATGTTGTTTCAAATTGTATTTCGTTACAAATGCCATTGGACATTTATCACATTTGTAAGGCTTAATGCGACCGCATTCTGTTTGTATGTGTCGACGATAGGGATCAATTGTTTTGTAAGCCGCTCCACATTTATCACATGTAAATATTTCTCTATCCCTACCCTGGTGGGCACCCCTTATATGCTCCCGATAGTCATTTTCATTGGTGAAGGTGGCATCGGTACATAGACGGCAGGCTATGGTTGTATGTTCGGATTCGCGATGCTTTTTGAGATCATCATCGGAACAGAAACGGGCTTCACAATAGCGACACATGAAGCCCCCAGGCGGTTCATGTTTCTTGACATGCTTAACATAGCCAGCAAGAGATACTAAAGCCTTATTACAAACTGGGCAAAACAATTTGGGTACACCATCTGTAGAAAGTTTGACCAGCATGTCGGCAGCAGCAGCAGATGACGTTGAAGCGGTACTGCTATCAGCTAAAAAATACAAATAAAATGCTTAAATTCATATCAAGTTGAATAAAAATTTTATTTAAATGTTTAGCAGAAGGCAAGATCTTTCTTTCATTTTGATGTGTTGCGTATATTCTCCGACGGGGTTTAATTTATTTGAGTATGATTTTACGTCAACCCGCGTCAAATTTGTTTTGTGGACAAACCGGTTTCGGCTATTTGCCATCTTCACTGTTCTCTCTATACTCTTTTATCTTCAAATTCTATTTCCTTTATATTTCTACTGATCAACGAGTAGCTGGAAACTCAGAGATTGACATATTGCAAAATTCTAGTAATACTAACAGCTCTTAACGACCTTGATAAATTTGGCTCTCGCTTGAAAGGTTCTTGTTACTTTGACAAAAATAATTGCATGCGGCATTTACCACAGTAAAGTGCGGCGCTTTAACGTAGGGTTACATTAGGCAAACATTTGACTGAAATCATTAAATATTCCTTTGCTGTAGTCTAACTACAAATTATTCAACCTTATTCCAATTGTCAACATGAAAACAAAATGATATTATTTTGCCTTGTTTACTTTAAATTGTTATTCCCAGTTGTCGTTGTCGAATATTATCGATCAATGTCAACATAGAATTTGCATTCTACAAGAAAATATGACGGCGATATTCAATTTGTCGTCGTCATTTTTCATAACGACTTGAGTTTATTTGAAATAATTTTGAAAATGGAAAAAAAAGAAAAATTTTAAATAACTTCAACTCAGTTTGTGAAATTAGTGGAAGGGTTGCAGAAGAATCCCTCGCTGTAATCTCAAAGAACAATGGATAGATATTATTGGAAGGCAAACTGCATAACAGCTGATCCTTGGCTGAATATGTAAATGAAAAGAACAATCCTAAAAAAAGAAAAATTAATTTGCCGCTGCTAATATTTGATGGGAGGTATGCCATCTCCCATCTTTGACACTTCGAGAAACGGCGAACATAATTTCTTGATAAGATTTATATCTGCACCTGACCGTAAGCCTTTATCAGATTGTGGTCAAACCACTGGGAATGAAAAGCAACGTCATATACGCCCTAGGAAGCCGATGACTAATTTTAGCAATAGGTATTTCCTAGTTTCAATTTCAGCAGCGTCAAAGCAGGGTTGCAAACCACTACTCCTTGCTGAAGAGTTGGAGACTATCCAACTCCTGGTCCAGAACACATGACTAGCATGCTTACTGGATCCGGATTATTCACCCGTTGGTGTTATTAAAGGCGAGATGATCCTGGCCCTCATATTCATGCGAGGGCTGCAAAACCACAACCACCACGATGCTCCCGAAGGGCCAACCTCAATAACCAGTCAGACAAACAGCTAAAAGTCTAAAGAGACAATTAGCGGAACTCTCGGGCTTACTGATTACCGTAGAGCTTCCAGTTGACACCCTGCTTGCCTTCAAGGGACTGGGCTCCCTTATACCCCCAGCAGCACAGGACTAGATGATCAAGTATTCCATAAAGACCGATAAATGTGCCCCTAGGGGCGACGGCGAACATAATATTCCCTGGGGCATTTCGATATATGTTTTTCGGCGCATATAAATTAATTCGCCGCTACATGATTTCGCCATGATCAGGTTGAAGAAATTTGAAGGAAGCAAGGAAGATGCCATCTTCCGTTTTTGACATTTCAAGAACCGGCGAACATAAATTAAATAGCTGCTGCTATTATTTATTTCGCAATGATCAGATTGAAGAAAAAAAAAGCAGGGGTGCCATCTCTTTTCAAGAATATAAATTAATTCGCCGCTGCATGATTTCACCATGATTCAAAGAACGGCGAACATAAATTAATTCGCCGCTTTCATCATTTTTGTGCATAATTTTCCCATGATCAGGTTGAAGAAACAAGAAAAAGGCAGAAGGTATGCCACCTCCCATCTTTGACATTTTGAGAAACGGCAAACATAAATTAATTCGCCACTGCTTTCATTTCGTACATGATTTAGCCACGATCTGGCTGAGAAAGTAGAAAGAAAATAAAGAACGTGCGCCATATTTGAATATAAATTATCAGATTAGTTTAAAAAAATTAGAAAAATACAGAGGTGTGACATGTCCCATAAAATGGGAATATACACTTAGCTTATAAAGGCTGCCTTAGCCTTAATACAATTTTCAGTGATATAAACAAAAAAAAATCGGGCTGATTTGGTAAGATTGTAAATCAATCAGCTGTTGCATAAAATAAACAATAAAAATTGTCAGCGAACAAGTTTTATTTAGAGTTGAAATAAAACTTTTTATTGAAGAATGTTGAAAAATGTAAGTAAATGCTTAAATTTTTTATTTATGTATGTATGTACTTATATAACTATGAATAAAAAACATTCTAAAGAGATATATATGTATGTATATATGCATAGATAACTACATATGTACATATTTCCATGGACATAAAACAAGTAAACAATTTTGACATTTTATTTCGGGCTAAAAATTTGGTTTTTTAGTGTTCCCGTACTTTTAAACGTTTTACTCTCTAATTGAGAGTATTTTCTCTCATTTGCCCAAACTTTACCCAAAAAGTACGGGAACACAGCTTAAATAAAATAAGACAAACAAAAAACAGCTGATTTTTTATCCGTCAACAAAGTACTCATTGTGCCAACCTCATCCGTCGTTACTTTGACTTCAGTTGAATACGTCAAAGTATAACGCATGAGGGATTCTATGGGCTCCGGCCTTTAGTGTTTGCGGGATAAATTTAGAAAATCATTGTTTTTCAGGATGCGTGTTTACGAGTTGGGAAACCATCCGCTTTGTTTGTGTTAACGTCAGACCAAAAAATAAAAAATGTCGATTACGAAGGAGCACTTCAATGAAACGGACACGTATAACGCTTCGATTCAGTATTTCCTTTGGATTCACTTTTATTTTTTACTTCGAGAAGTTCAACTAAATTTCACTTCATTTATGTTATCGAAAGGAATTCATTACTGTTGTACAATGAAATAAAATTTTTCCTTTTCAAATATAAAACAAAAAAAAAAATAATTTTTCTTCATCTTTTAATTAATGTTATAAACAACGAAGACATCTGGTGACGAAACGGAATTCGCCGGGTTTGCTAGTAACATTATAAAACAGTGAGCCTTTCAATTTCAAATTTACTTTCTTCCTTTTCATAGGGTACCTTCACTTTTGCAGTGCAAAAATATAGAGTTTCCAGAAAGATTCCTTATTTTTCTTTTGTTTTTGTGAAATGTTTAACAACGTTTTTTTGTTTAATAATATAAAATAGAAATGAATTTAATTTTTTTAATGAATTTTTTGTTTAATTTTCGCTCAAAAATCGCAAAAAATGTCTACATATATAAGTTAGGGTACCTAGACTTATGCTGTACACTGTATTTGGCTAGAAGCAAACCTTATATCAAAACAATCATAAATTATTACAATAATCGCCTTAAGGTTTTAATAAATGCTGCCATGCTCTAAAGGGTTAAACACTTTGATACAACTGAAAAAAACATCTCTGGTATAGCGGCATTTTTTGTTTAACACTTGTTCAACAACAAAATAAACGTAAGAAAATAGTACTAAACACTACCACTTATGTACATCCAGTACGATTCTTAAAACAAAAGTAATGAAGGAAAAAAAATTGCCGCAGAAATTTGTGAAAACTGTTAGTGTAGAAGCGCAAGAAAAATCTAAACAAATTAAGACAGAAAAAAAAGACATGTTAATGTGATACAGCAACAATACTCACCCATATTAATTAATAAAATTGGTCACAGGCTGTAAAGGCTTACAGACAGGCCAGGCAGGGTAAAATTTGTGATGAATATTTCCGTATTTTTTTAGTCTTTTAACTTATTGTTGCTGTATTTTGTTAATTTTCTTTTTTTTTGTGTTTTTTAACTTTTAATTTTCTTTCACGGCTATTTGTTTAGCTTCTAATTAATAATGATTGCAATGGCTGCTCCAACAAACAATACGATTGATTGTGTTTGTTTATATTTTGTTGGCCTTTTTAAGTTTTACACATTGAAAAATTTCTGGTGATTATTAATTTTTCAATTACAAGCTATACAAAAAGTGATTCTTTTTTTTCTTCTTTTCATTTTCTCTGCTCTCTTTTTTGTATTATACACATTGAAAAATCGACACGTCTGTTATGGCGTTGTATTCACTATTAAATATGGCTCCTTTTGTGTGGCTGGTTGTATGTAAAACCACAGACTATGTAAAACTTTTCTCACACTGCATGTTTGCGCTTGAGTGATGCCAAGCCGTTAGTTTCTATACAATTATTACGGCTGTTAAGTGTTGGTAAATGTTAATTAATAAAAACAAAAATCACATATAGAGGGCTGTTTGAAATAGTTACAGCTGTTATCTTTTAAATTTGATTATAAATTAGCTGTTTCAATGAAATATTTTAAAGAAAATGTGCTGCCAAAACATGTTAAAATGAGAAAATTTTATTTTAAGAATAAAGTTTGCAGATTTATAAAGGCCGGGGCACATAGAATCCGTCATGCGTTATAATTTGTCGTGTTCAACTGAAGTCAAAGTAACGACCGATGAGGTTGGCACAATGAGTACTTTGTTGACGGATAAGAAATCAGCTGTTTTTTGTTTGTCTTATTTTATATTTTTTTGCAGCAAAGTTTTATTAAAGTGCGTATTTGAAATGGAGTTAGACGACATCTTAGACTTTCTATTAATGGTAATTTGTATTCCACTATTTATTCCATTATTTATTATTATTATTTATAATTGATTTTAAAAATATTTTACTACAATAGAGCGAAAACAAAAAAAAAAAAAAACAAGAAGAAGAAGTAAATGAAAAATGTCAAAGTACTCAACGTACATCAAAAGTTAAAAGTTGGCCAACTTTCGTACTTTGCGTTAACGGAGACGTATTGATTGTGACAAAGCGGGTAAGAAAACGTGTATTTCAACTTACTTTTCAGTTGAAAAATACAACGTATGACGGATTCTATGTGCCCCGGCCTTAAGGTAATTTGCTTATAATCACCCTTATTCTGTTTGGCGACATTAATACGAGACGAGGTCGTTTTTTAATGTTCGTTGTAAATCCGTACTCTCGTTGGCAAATATTGCCATTTATCGATATTTGATATTCTGTAAGACAATTTGACATTGATGTTGCCTTAAATTGCCGTTGATATTGTCGTCTGTGATTTTAGATTGAAAAAACTAAAAATACAAAATAAAATATAAAAAAGTACAAATAAAATAGATAATTAAAATCACCAGTCATTAAATTAAATCTTTAAAAATAAATAAATAAATCTTTAATAAATAAATATGTATTTTAAATTAAATCTATAATATAAAAATAAGTCGGGTTTTCCTTCCTGACGCTATAACTTCAGAACGTAAGAACCGATTTCCACGGTTTTGCATTCGTTGGAAAGGTCTCGGGCTCCGTGAGGTTTATAGTAAAGAGAATTCAGGAAAAATTTCAAGAGAAAAGCAGGAAAACTGGGAAAATCATCTCTGATATATAGCATTTACTACAACGGCACCAGTACGTGGTGTGTGAGTATCCCTCACGAAAATAAGTACGTTTCATTTTAAGTAGATGACGCCGTGCGCTAGGTCGCATGTATGTATACTGTTCATCCTAGAAATGATGAATGTTTTTATTTGCGACTGCTGTTGGTAAATGTACGTGGACCAAAATCATTTGCGCATTTGAAAACTCTGAATGAACTATTGGGTTTGCTGGAGAGCGATTTTCATTGGGATTTAACACTTGCGGGTTCGATTGTTTCATCAAATGCGTACCAAATACGAACGCTGTTCGCTATTATCATCACCACATGTTTCCCTACACAACCAATTGAGTTATGAAACGAATGAAAATACGACATATGTGAAGATATCTTGCATCGCTTGCGCATTCGAACGAAGAATAATCCCAACATACAATCAACTGATGAAATATATAATAAAAGATTGATTCTGATTGAGGATCAATGCTCGACTATTGCAAACAAGCTACTGATTGAAGTAGGAATGATTGCGCTAAATCGATCGATGCAGCATGCACTCAACCTCAACCAAGAATTAAATTTAGAGCCGCAATACAATGTTGTACATTGCAGGAATTCGTTTGAAATAATGTGCCATTGCTGAATGAACAGCAAAAACAAATATACGAAACATTTATGGAGTAGTTGACAATAATACTGGTGGTCTATTCTTCCTGGACGCACCGGGAGGAACTGGGAAAACATTTGTCATTTCATTGATTTTGTCCACTATTCGATCAAGATGTGACACAGCTTTGGCGTTAGCATCATCTGGAATTGCGGCGACTCTTCTAGATGGCGGTCGTAATGCACATTCTGCGCTTAAGTTGCCACTCAATTTAAGCACAATTGATACCTCTAACATGCAATATTTCCCGAACCAGTACAATGGGAAAATTGTTGATACAATGCAAGCTCATTGTGTGGGATGAGTGCACAATGGCACTTGAAGCACTTAACTTCACACTGAAGGAACTTCGGCGAAATAACAACATCTTTGGCGGCTTGATGATATTTTTGTTGGCAGGCGAAGTTGTCAGTAATTCCCCATCAAAACGCCTGCATATGAATTGAATGCTTGCCTGAAGGCATCACCTTTCTGGAATAACGTAAAAAACATTATCGCTAACCACTAATATGAGAGTTTAACTTCAAAATGATCAAAGTGCTGCACAATTTTCCAAACAATTGTTAGATGTTGGAAATGGAAAAGTCGCAGTTGATGCGACAGCTGGATTAATTACTCTTACCAACGACTTTTGCCGATTTGTAGACTCTCAATTAGTTCTTATTTTCAATAATGTTTTCCCAAACATTAGTGAGAATTATCAGAATTATGCCTGGTTAAGTCAACGAGCAATTCTCGTCGCAAAGTATAATGATGTCGTACATGCACTGAATTTCACCATTCAATAAAAAATCGATGGCGATTTGGTGACATACAAATCCGTTGAATCCATAACAAATCCCGTTGATGCAGTAAATTATCCAAAGGAGTTATTTAACTCTCTGGAATTACCAGGGATTTCCACCACATAACTTGCAACTCGAAGTTGGTTCAGTTATTATGATTTTGCGTAATTTGTATCCACCGTGACTTTGCAACGGTACTCGACTTGCGGTGAAAAGACTTATGCCGCATTTTATTGAAGCAATCATTATTAACGAAAAGTAAGCAGCTGAAAATGTATGTATTCCTCGAATACCAATGATTCCAACTGATCTTCCGTTTGACTTCAAACGATTGCAATTTCCGGTTCGCCTTGCGTTCGCAATGGCAATTAATAAGTCGCAAGCCCAATCGCTTAGTGTTTGCGGGATAAGTTTAGAAAATCATTGTTTTTCACATGGTCAGCTATACGTTGCGTGTTCACGAGTTGGGAAACCATCCGCTTTATTTGTGTTAACGTCAGACCAAAAAACAAAATATGTGGTTTACCAAAGAGCACTTCAATGAAACGGTTAATTTGCGGACACGTATAACGCTTCGATTCAGTATTTACTTTGGATTCACTTTCATTTTTTATTTAGAGAAGTTCAACTAAATTCCACTTAATTTTTGTTATCGAAATGAATTCATTACTGTTGTGCAATGAAATAAAATTTTTCCTTTTCAAATATAAAACAAAAAAATAAAATATTTTTTCTTAATCTTTTAATCCCTAAACGAAATGTTACAAAAAACGAAGCCATCTGGTGGCAAACGTGGCGAACGAACGTACGTCGCCGGGTTTGCTAGTCTTTATATATATAATTCTAATGTACGTGTGTTGTGACTGAACTCTTCCTAAACGGCTGGACCGATTTGCCTAAATTTTTTTTGTATGCGTTTGGGTGGCGCCCCCGGTGGTTAAGATTTACAATTCGGTCCATTTGGACAAAGGGACGTGGTACCTCCCATACAAAACACAAACTAAAAATCTATTATTTCTACTCCTGATAACGGCATTTGAACAACATTTTATACGTCGGTTTGGTGTGCATTTTTTTAATACTCCTGCTAACGGCATTTAAACAGAATTCGGTATTTCGGTTGAGTGAACATATTTTAAGTTCTGCTGCAAAAATAGGCGAGGAGAGTTGATAAAGACGCGTGGTACCACCCATACAAATCTTTTTTATGTATATAATTCTACTGTACGTATGACATGATAAGGTTTACATTTGCACCGGCAGTGAGCCATAATCAGATGGTGGCCATTACCACTGTGAATGAAAAGCAACGCCATTCACGCCCTAGAAGGCCTTCGAATACGTATATCCTCCGGTCACTCTTAGTAGCAATTTCAAAAGGTTGCAGTAGGTCGCAGCCCTCACTCCTTGCTAAAGAGTTGGAGACTATCCAACTCCTGGTCCAGAACGCATAAAGCCTTATATATAATTAAGAACACGACGGCATTCATACTCACTGGACCTGAACCATTCATTGTGCTCATTGTGAATGATCGGACCCACAAACTCAAACGAGGGCCTCAAAACACACAGCCACCACGATACTCCAAAAAGGGCCAACCCCAATTAATCAACCAGAGAACAGCTAAATGCCTAAAGAGACAATAAACTAGCAACGTCATCATAAGACTGTTAGGGAATACCGAATTATTTGGGTATGATTTTACGTCAACCCGCGTCACCGGTTTCGGCTATTTGCCATCTTCAGTGTTCTCTCTATCCTAGTTGCATTTTATTGTGTCCAGCTGTGTTAATATAGTTCGCCTTGTTTGTGTCTCTCTACGTGCTATTTGTCACTTTTTCACTACTTGTCTGTATCTCTCTCTCTTCTTACAGAGTATTGATGTTGTGTTAGAGTGATCAACGACAATGTTGCCGTCGCCAAACAGAATAAGGGTGATTATGTCTCACAGAAACGGTTTTTGTAATAAAATGCTTTTTATTTAAATTGTGTTTTACATTTTTTTTTATTATTTATTTTTCTAATTTTTCTGCTTTTAGCAAAAACAAAACAAAAAATACTTAAAAGTTTTGTCTTAATTCATACAATATTTGTTTGTGTGTTAGTTTGTGTGTTAGTTGCTTAATACTTAACGTTAAAAAAAGCGTTCGTATCTTAATATTAAAAACCTATTAAATAGTATCACTTTGTTCTTTGTTGTCGTTTTTAATTCTTCGTTCGTTTTTGTCTTGTTTTATAAGTCTTAAATACAATTTAAAAAGGAAAGAAAAACAAAAACAAAAAAAAATATTTACAAAAAGTATTTACACCTTCGTTTTTCACAAACTTTTTAAGCTGTGAAATTAAAGCCTATAAAATCTGCAAATGACTGTACGTCCTTTCATATGCCACGATCTTTTCTATGATACGATCATTGATCACCTCTTTAACAGTTACAGACCATAGAAAATCATAATGATTCCAATCATCATAAGGTATTCGATAAAGTTCTGCACAGGGTAAAAGAGTGGCTAAATACTCGACATCTGCCACCGCCGACATGTAGTCATTGTTGCTGTAATACATGTTGACACAACTTTTTATGTTGCCCACCTCATAGTGGGGTGGAGTTGCTTGATTGTATTTTTTCAGGTTAAGATCGATACCATGATCGAATTGCTTAAAATCTCCTGAGGTATACAATTGTAAATAATGAATTATTTGTGTGGTTGAGGCACCGGCCGGATGAGTTTCACAGACATGAGGCAAAAGCGTCTAGAAAAAATAAAAAAAGAAATTTACTTTTTTCCACGGGCAGGATTATTTTTTAAGCATCAGGTTTTCATATACAAATTAAATATTTTTTTTATTTTCAATATTGCGCCACCCTATTTGGTGGCATCTTCAGGGTAACAGATTTTAAAAAAAATCCATAAATGAAAAATTATTGACAAAAAAAAGAAAACATTTTTGTTTTGCCGCCATTTTGGTTAACATTAGTCTTGACAGTTCATATTTGACAGACGAGGATTTGCATTTGTTTCCATTATAAGATTCAATTAACACCAGAACACTTATGCTGCCGTACATATGCCAATGGAATATTAGAGGTCGCCCCTTACAATACCGATTTTCATGAAAAAAAAACATAATGAGTGACAAGGTACATTTTCATTTGAGTGGATACGTGATAAGATTTACATCTGCACCTGGCAGTGAGCCCTAATCAGATGGTGGTCATACCACTGTAAGTGAAAAGCAGCGCCACTCACGCCCTACGAGGCCGAAGTCCAGTTCTAGCAACAGGTCCTTCCTAGTAGCAATTTCAATGATTCCAGAGCAGGGCTGCAAACCACCACTCCTTGCTGAAGAGCTGGAGACTATCCAACTCCTGTCCAGAACAAATGACTAGCATGCTCACTGGATCTAGGAACATTCCACCAGGTAGGTGTTATTAAAAGTGAAATGATCCTGGCCCCATTAAAAACTAACCTGTTCTGGGGCCGCAAAACCACAACCACCACGATACTCCCAGAAACGGCCAACCTCAATAATCAGCCAGAGAACAGCTAAATGCCTAAAGAGACAAATAGCGGAACTCTGCGAGCTCACTGATTCCCATGGAAATAAAGTGGAGCTTCCAGTTGTACCCCTGCTGACTTCAGGGGACTGGGCTCCCTTATACGCCCAGTTGCACAGGTCTAGATAGTCGAGCGTTCTATTAAGACCATAAATATGCCCCCAGGGAGGGGATTTAAAGGGATATGTGAATAAATAGAATAGTCGGTTTTGGGGAATGGGAAACCCTCAAACTACTCAACAATCAGTTACCTTTGCAACCATTAAAAATGACAGTCTAGTGTGCAATTTGGTCAGCAGAAATCATTGGAAATAAAAAACGGAGTAACGATAACTGTGAATGGAGATCGATATCGTGATAATGATTGAAAACTTTTTAATGCCACAACCGCATACTTTGGGTTTGATTAACATGTTGGTATCAACAAGACGAAGCCACATTGCATACAGATAGGATTACAGTGGAATTACTGCGAGACCTCTTACCACAACAAGTTATTTCAAGAAATAGTGATGTTGATTCACTGGCCAATCGACCACAAATGCATGCGTTGTCAACGATAATCGATGGATGCCATCTCACCGTGCGAGTAACGGGAACAAGTTCTCTAATTTCATTACAGCACTTACCATTGCAGTAACGATAAAACAGTGAAATACAACCTACATTGCATTGATACTCTAGGGAGTCAATAGAGTTGGATACCCTACCGTCCCCAATAAACCTCTTGGCCCTCTCCTGTACACTGTCGAGCAACTCCAAAATAGACTTTGGAAGCCAGCCCATACATGAGAGTTATATTCCATCTTTAGACGGATACAGGTGATATAAATAGTGCGAAGATCGTATGGAGTGAAGTATCTCTTACATCGTTTTAGAAAACCAAAGCA
Organism: Trichopoda pennipes; assembly: GCA_030448955.1. Lineage (NCBI taxonomy): Eukaryota > Metazoa > Arthropoda > Insecta > Diptera > Tachinidae > Trichopoda > Trichopoda pennipes. Next base: position 9,797,442 of record JASKUP010000002.1, read on the forward strand.
CTTGAAAGCTTCTTTAGAAACCTGAAAAATGTGTTTAGTCCATCAAACATCACACTGAATTTTGAAGCCAAGAATATCAAGAGCTTCCATATTACCCATAGTAACAGGTGCAGCATTACTTCCAAACACAGATCTATGCGTAAGCATGCAACATTGCGTCTTACGGGCATTAAAATCGACTCTTTTCGCATGACCCTATTTAGAGATCGCCGCGAGATCGTGATTGAGTGTATCATTCATGTTCCGCCTTTGGGAACTCACCTCCAACTTATGCTGTCTATTATTAAATGAATACGTATAACAAATGGTGCTGTCATCTGCGAAAGAGTATACAGGGTTGAAAGTATGACAAAGAAGATCATTTAGAAAAATAGGAAATAGAATAGAAGAAAAAACGGAGCCTTGTTGAACCCCTGATTTAATTTTGAACTCGTCTAACGGAATCCTATCTATAACAACTCGTATAGTGAGAATCCTGAGAAAACTCGATATAAATCTGAAGAAATTATGACCGACAGCAAAAGCAGCAAGTTTTGGCATCATGCTACAATCTATCAAACACCTGGAAATATCTAGAGCCACTGCCTTACTCTCTGCCAAATGCGTGATAAAATTTACGTCTGTATTTAGCTGTGTAAGCCATAACCAGATGGTGGATCATACCACTGTGGATGAAATGTAGCATCATCCTCGCTCTAGAAGGCCGTCAGATACGTATATTCTCCAGTCACTCCTAGTTGCAACTTCAAAAGCCCGAAGCAGGCCGTATCCTTCACTCCTTGCTGAAGAGTTGGAGACTATCCAACTCCTGATCGAGAATGCATGAAGCATAATCGCATGAGCAGTCATGCTCACTGGACCTGGACTATTCATTGTGCATGATCCGACCTACACAACTCAAACTAGGGCCTCTAAACCACAACCACCACGATACTCCCGAAGGGTCAACCTCAATAATCAGTCAGGGACTGGGCTCCCATTTTTTCCCATTGATACATGTAATGAGATTCCATCAAAATGTGCCCCCGGGGGGAATCTCTCCAAAATGATGTATGGAACTGCACCATTGTTCTAGCAGGAAAGCCAGCTAGTCACTGGTAGAGCGTTCCCCTACGGAAACCATACTGTCGGTCGCCAAATTAGGTTACTTATGGACGCTCTAGCGTCGAAGACCACTGTTTCAAGACCAGTGCTGGTATCCCATCCGGTCCAGAAGACTTGTTGACGTTGAAATCTGCTAAAACCTTTTTAAACGCTCGAGCTCTAAAAGAATATTTTCGGCATAGTAACGGATACTCTGTCGAGCTTGGGCGGTGATTGATTGCTTTCCGGCAAATAAGAATTATTTGCAAATATACCAGGCAAAAGGTTAGCTTTATCTACCAGGTCAGTGAATATTTGGTCATTCTTGAAAAGAGTCGGAATGGACGAACTAGAATTATTCCTTACTCCTTTGACAAATGACCAAAAGCAAGAAAATCCATTCATTTAATCAAACATTATAAACAAACAAAATAGTAAACTTACCCGGCGGACACCCTGTTTTTTGAAGAATTTTTTAAAGAAAATTATGGGAAGGAAAATCTTTTGAAGAACATTTTTTGGAGAAGAAGATTTTGATTGAATTTGCTTGTCAACAATTTTTCATTTATTGATTATTACAAAAATTGTTTATATACGTATCTTTTCCTGAACGTTATGCCACCTAAATGTGTGGCAAAATATTGAAAATAAAATTTATTTAATCTTTATATCAAGTCCTAAATGCTTTAAACTATTTTTTTTTGTTATAGAAAATGACTTACATGATTTAAATGCTTTGTACCCCAGCCGCCAATAAAATCCAAAATGCCGGAACATAGAAACTTAAAATGTGAGTCCTGTGAACATACAAACTCGCAAAACAATTTTTGTATACTGGTGGTTGGCAACAATTCCAAACCGCCTAAAATCATGCTCATAAATGAGGGATAACCCAAAAAGATGCCGCCCACCTTTGACAATAAAAATGAATGATTCTTCATGAAGGCAATGGGTGCCAACAAATGAACTGTTTTCACTTTTTCATTGTACCACGGCAGGGATGACATTAAAACGAAAAATGTCGTTGTGCCCTGAGAATGAGCCACAAAATGCAAAGATTTTTGATGACTTTCCTCCAGCACATAATCGAGCATGGCAGCCAAATCGTAAACACCAATTTCGTGCCAACTAAAGTTCCAAAAATCCGAAGAATCAGGATGTTTGTGCTTATGCTGGCGTGAATAAGTATTGCCGCGGGCATTTCCTAGCCATACATCGTAGCCCATGTCGGCAAACATGTAAGCTAATGAGGTTTCGGGACCATTAATAATCCAGTCATCAGAGGCACATAAAATGCCATGTTGCAAAAACACTACCGGTTTGTCGGTGTTGTTGAGGTTTTTTGTCTTGGGTGAATCGGGTATACGATAAATGGTCAAAATATAATCGTCAGGCGTGTGAACTGTATGCTCTTCCACTGGATAATTGTAATTTGAGATCAGTTTAGCCTAAAACAATAAATCGAGAGGGAGTATTTAGCATTAGAATGAAAGATTCGAAAACAGTTTAAAAAAATTATATACAAAATTCTTAAAATATAGGGTCTTTTTTTAGAGGTATAGAACGTATTTCCTTTTTGTAGGGTTCCGACTCCAAAATGTTTTCATTTTTTAAATTGCTGCGAAATTAACTTGATTCGAAAGATTATCTTTTTGGCATAATAATTTACATATGACTGCTGGCATATGGCCGCCATGATTGACTCGGACGTAGCTTATCTCAAGATTCAATTTTCGATAACTTTTTCCATCATCTGTGGCTGCAAAAACGCGCGGCGAATGCTGCCCTCCAAGTGGCAAATTTTTTCGTGCTTAATGGCGTATACCAGCGACTTCACATATTCCCACAGAAAATATCGGGTATTTCCACAAGAACTGCCCCCCGGGGGCACATTACAAGTCTTTATGGATCACACAACCATCTAGACTTGTGTCTTGCGGGAGTATAAGGGAGCCCATTCCCTTAAAGGCAACAGGGGTCAACTGGACAATCCACTATATTTCCACGGTAATCAGTAAAGCCCCAGAGTTCCGCTAATTGTCTCTTTAGACTTTTAGCTGTTTCTCTGACTAATTATTGAGATTGGCCCTTCGGGAGTGTCGTGGTGGTTGTGGTTTTGCGGCCCTCGCATGAATTTGATTATGAGGGCCAGGATCATCTCGTCTTTAAAAACACCAACGGGTGAATGATCCGGATCCAGTGAGCATGCTAGCCATGTGTTCTGGACTAGGAGTTGGTTAGTCTCCAGCTCTTCAGCAAGAAGTAGTGATTTGCAACCCTGCTTTGGAACCGCTGAAATTGCAACTAGCAAAAGACCTGTTGCTAGAATTAGTCTTCGGCTTCCTAGGGCGTGAATGACGTTGCTTTTCAGTCCTGGTGGTTTGACCACCATCTGATTAATCTGATTAAGGCTCACAGCCAGGTGAAGATGTAAATTTTATCACGAAATTTCAACAAGAAGTCTTCTCCCCTAGCGGCACATTGATATGTTTTGACGGAATCCCACCGTCATTACATATGTCTTCGGGGGTAAAAGAGAGCCCAGGCCCCTTCAAGGCTAGCAGGAGTCAACTAAATGATTCCATCTAGACTTGTGTCTTGCGGGGGTATAAGGGAGCCCAGTCCCTTAAAGGCAGCAGGGGTCAACTGGCAGCTCCACGTTATTTCCACGGGAATCAGTTAGCCCCAGAGTTCCGTTAATTGTCTTTTTAGTCTTTTAGCTCTTCTCTGACTTATAATTGCTGTTGGCGCTTCGGGAGTATCGTGGTGGTTGTGGTTTCGAGGCTCTCGTTTGAGTTGTGTGGGTCGGATCATTCACAATGAATCCAATGGATGGTCCAGGTTCAGTGAACATAATTGCGGTTTTGCTCTTAAATTATATTAAGGTTCATGCGTTCTGGACCAGGAGTTGGATAGTCTCCAACTCTTCAGCAAGGAGTGAAGGCTTCTGCCTGCTTCGGGCTTTTGAAGTTGCAACTAGGAGTGACCTGAGGATGTACGTATCATTTATACTGATCATTCACATTAAACACAATGAAGAGTCCAGGTCCAGTAAGCATGAATGCTGTTGAGTACTTAAATTTTGTTAAGTTTCATGCTTTCTGGACCAGGACTTGGATAGTCTCCAACTCTTTAGCAAGGAGTGAAAGCTGCGGTCTGCTTCGGGCTTTTAAAGTTGCAACTAGGAATGACCGGAAAATATACGTATCTGAAGGCCTTCTAGGGCGAGGATGACGCTATATTTCATCCACAGTGGTATGATCCATCGTCTGGCTATGGCTTACACAGATGGGTACAGACGTAAATCTTATCACGCTATACTTGGCAGCTGACAATATGAACATTTAAATCCATTTGAAGCAGAGAACTAAATTTTGTCAATTCCGTTTTTCATAAGCGAATATTATTTAGCGATGAAGTTCTCTGTTATTGAAATGGATACGTCATGCCGTATTTGGAGCGATAAAAATTTGACTGTTTGCTGGTGCTTTATGGGCTGTTGGACTTTCTCGTTCAACAACTGAAAAATCATGATGTGCAGATGGGATTTTAACAAGAGGGCGCTGCATGTTTGCTGCACGACGTGGGCCAAGATTGATTTATTGAAGGAAACATAAGGTAACTGGCATAGGATCACGTGCCGGGCCAGTGAATTTGCTTTTAAAGACATGCGATTTAACGCTAAAAGACTATTTTCAATGGGAATATGTGAAGTCGCTAGTTTACGCCGATAAGCCCGATCACTTGTAGCGCAGCATTCGCGCTTTATTGCCGATATATGGCCACAAACGTTGGAAAAAGTTATCAAAAATGTATTCACAGTCGGACTATGAAATAATTTTTTATCTAAAGAAAAAAGTTTAAAAAATGATAAAAAAAGGAACGGAGCTCTCGACTGCATTTAAAAAAAATAAGTAAATAAATAAATAAATAAAAAAATAATAACAAACTGAAAATAATAATCAAATAATAACAAATAAAATATTTAATAAGAGAATTGGATTTTCGTTACTGTGTTTTAAAAACAAAGAAATCTTCGGCTGTATTTATAACTATGCAATGCGGTGTATAAAAATGTTTGCAAATGCCTTATTTACTCGGGGACTTTGATCAAGAAAATAAACATTTCAAACAAATATAATAAACTTTATTCATGTGTGTGTGTGTGTGCAAATGTATATGGCAACTTAATTCTTTTTGTTGTTGTCGATAGAAATGATGTTGTTATTTCGTTTTGCTGATGCACCCACAAAATGATTCAATCAATGATAAGCAGCGTTAAGGGGAAACGAGTGTATTTATGGCCACACATGTATTTGCCTGATTATCAACAAAATATGGAAAATAATTCTTTATTATTGAAAAGAAATTAACATTTAATGGCCGCTGATCCAAAATAAAAATTATTTAATTTTATGGCCCTCAACATTTTACCAAAATTTAATTATGCGAACAAAGAAACAAAAGGAAAATGATCGAAAATTGCTTTTATTTCATTTTAATATTAATTACTACAGTTCGTCTAAAATCTGGTGAAATTAGAATTTTCCAGTGAAAGAGCTCTTTTATTTCAATGCAGAGATTTCCCGAAATCGTGTGCAGCGCTAGGTTTCCAAATATGTATGTACATAACAATCCCCCCCCCCCCCCCCCGGGGGTACATTTCGTGATAAGATTTACATCTGCACCTGGCCGTAGGCCTTAATCAGATGGTGGTCAAACCACTGGGAATGAAAAGCAACGTCATTCACGCCCTAGGAAGCCGAGGAATAATTCTAGTAACAGGTCTTTCCTAGTTGCAATTTCAGCGGTTCCAAAGCAGGGTTGCAAACCACTACTCCTTGCTGAAGAGCTGGAGACTGTCCAACTCCTGGTCCAGTATGCATGACTAGCATGCTCACTGGATCCGGATCATTCACCCGTTAGTGTTATTAAAGGCGAAATGAACCTGGCTATCATAATCCCTTCATGCTTGGGGCCACAAAACCACAACCACCACTATACTCCCGAAGGGCCAATCTCAATAATGAGTCAGAGAACAGCTAAAAGTCTAAAGAGACAATTAGCGGAACTCTGGGGCTTAATGATTCCCGTGGAAATAACGTGGAGCTTCCAGTTGACCCCTGCTTGTCTTCAGGGGACTGGGCTCCTTAATACCCCCAGCAGTACAGGTCTAGATAGTCAAGTATTCTATAAAGACCGATAAATGTGCGCCCGGAGGCACATTGATATCTTTTGACGGAATCTCACCGTCATTACATGTGTCAACGGGGGTAAAAGGTAGTCCAGTCTCCTTCAAGTCTAGCAGGAGCCAACTGGACAATTCCACTATATTTCCACGGGAATCAGTAAAGCCCCAGAGTTCAGCTATTTGTCTTTTAAGCCTTTAAACTGTTCTCTAACTGATTATTGAGGTTGGCCCTTGTAGAGTATCGTAGTGGTTGCGGTTTTGCAGGTCCTCACGAAATGATTAAGGGGCCAGGGTCATCTCACTTTTGACCAAGAACACATGGTGAATGATCCGGATCCAGTGAGCATGCCATGTCATGTGTTCTGGACCAGGAGTTGGGTAGTCTCCTACTCTTCAGCAAGTAGTAGTGGTTTGCAACCCTGCTTTGGAACCGCTGAAATTGCAACTAGGAAAGAATTAGTCCGCGGCTTCCTAGGCCGTGAATGACGTTGCTTTTCATTCTCAGCGGTTCAACCACCATCTGATTACGGCCAGGCTCAGATGTAAATCGTATCACGTAATTCAACAAGAAGTCTTCCCCTCAGGGGCATATTAATATGTTTTGACGGAATCTCAACGGGGGCAAAAGGGACACCAGTGCCCTTTAAGGCTAGCAGAAGCCAACTGGACAATTTCACTATATTTTCGCGGGAGTCAGTAAAGCCCCAGTGTTCAGCTATTTGTCTTTTTAGCCTTTTAGCTGTTCTCTCACTGATTATTAAGATTGGCCCTTCGGGAGTATCGTGGTGGTTGTGTATTTCAAGGCCCTCGTTTGAGTTGTGTGGGTCGGATCATTCACATTGAATACAATGAATAGTCCAGGTCCAGTGAGCATGATTGCGGTTGTGTTCTTAAATTATACTAAGCTTCATGCGTTTTGAACCAGCAGTTGGATAGTCTCCAACTCTTCAGCAAGGAGTGAAGTCTGCGGCAGCCTGCTTCGGGCTTTTGAAGTTCCAACTAGGAGTGACCGGAGGATATACGTATCTGAAGGCCTTCTAGGGCGAGGATGATGCTACATTTCATCCACAGTGGTATGATCCACCATCTGGTTATGGCTTACACGGCTAAGTACAGATGTATATCTTATCTTATAAATCTTATACTAAATTTTGAGTATTAAGATTTGTATACTTATTGTTAGTTCATATTTGAAGATTCAATAAATAAAGAAATGTTAAAAAAAAAACGGTAGTTTCTATACAGATCCCTCCAACGGCAATTTTTTGTTTGTTTTAGGCGGCTAGAGGTGATATTTAGCCGCCGGAAATCTAACTTAGAACACTATAGTACTAAGCTGCTCTGAAATTTAAACGTTTAATAAATTATATGAAAGTTGATAACAAAAAAAAAAAAAAAAAAAAAAAAAACAAAAACATAAATTAGAAAATTATCAGAAGATAAAAAAATAATAAAAAGAAATCATTTAAAAGTTGAAGGTTGCTAGAATATATGTTTCATATTAGCTTTATGCCTTCAAACTTATTATTCTTAAAGCAAAAGCCCCCCTTGTGTTATCACAAATCAAACATAGCCTATCTTAACACTTTATGCTTCTAGTTTTATGCTTGAAGTTTTATACGCTTAAAATTTTACAAAATGAAAAACAAGTTCATAAAATCTTATCAAATCTTATCAGTTTTGGGTTTTACTCTACTTTTTTTTTATTGTTCAAATATCGTCGTGATGAATGCTATAGGCGGTATGTCAAACAAAAAAGATTGAAATTGGTTTTATTGTAGCGTTGTAACCAAAATTTGAAATGCTACAATTGCAATTTATCTTATGTCGTTCAGGCAATCAGAAGAGAGCTTTTGCGCGCCACTGCATGCTGCTGTTTTGATTACTGCAAAACGACGTATGTCAATCGCACGCTTGATTTGACAGTCGCGTGGAGTGTTCTTTCGGGATAAAACCTATAAATTATGTCATTCTCCATTGGATACTAATAGTAAGTGTTGATGTTTTTGATGTTTTTCTTTTTCCAAAAGTTGGCAACTCTGTTTACAATAACTACAATTACAGTTTGAAATAATCCATGTGATTTTGAAATGCTTTTTTTTATTTTTGAAGATCACGTACGTCACATGCATAACAAAAAATCGTATTTCCTATTAATATTATAGATTATTTTTCAGAAGACTGACTGGCTGACTGGCTGACTGGCTGGACAATTTACAACTCTCAGACAAAGAAACTGATTTCAATTGTGGTTCAGAGGAATTACATGAGCCACCCCACAAAACAATGAAAATGTTGCAGCGACAGTAGAGGCAGGAGCAGAAGGAATTGATAACAATAATGGTTCATTAATTGAGCAAAGTGAAGAGTCAAGACTAAGGAAATGCAATGGTCAGAGTTATAGTAACGAATGGAAAAGACAGAAGAATGGAAAGTTAAGAGTGAAAGGAAAGTCTTGCTTCGGCTTTAAAAAGAATGAACATGGAAAGTATGATGTACAAGTACACATGAACAAGCAGCGAGAACTGTTCGTCCAAGGTGCGGAGGGAGGCCATTCAACAGCCTGATTATCAAAAGGTGGCTCAAGACAGAATTTCAAGGTGCTGTGGATAGTAGTGTCCGTCGTAGTTGGCTATCTACAGGGTTCTACTTATTTTCTGTGTAACCAGCCTCATTTTTATTTTATAGATTGATCTTTAAATTTAACTAAAATGGAGAAATAAGAGAATGAAACAAGAATGTGGATAGTGTGACGCTTGCACGCTTTGGAGAGTCCGTAGTTTCCATCCAAAGAGAATATAGGCGCACGTTTGGTGGCACTCCTCTTAGCAGCTAGACTATAATGAGACTCGTAAAGAATTTTGACGATCGTGGCACAATCGCAAGAAGGCCTTATCATCGAGTTACCTCAGTTCGGACGTAGTAAACTATCGCTGCTGTAGCTGCTGCTATACAATCCCATCCTCGAGTTTCGACAAGGAGCTTATCTGCTCAAACTGGTGTCAGCAGACAGTCACTGCAGACAATTTTGCACCAAGATTGAAAGTTATTTCCATATAAGATTCAATTAACAAACAAACTGAACCCAGGAGACTGAATCCGATTCGCTTGGAATTTTGTGAGATGATCATTTAAATTCATTCATTAGGTGCCCCTGTAGGCTAGCAGGTAGTGTGCTAGCTTACATGACTAAGGTTGTGGGTTCGATTCCCAACAAATACCTTTGTTTTTTTTTCACTACAAATAAAAATTGACTTTCGGTGGGGCTGCTCAGTGATGAAGGCATAGACTGGTTACTAAGCTGTCTTATATGACAGTTAATTTCCAAATATCCTTCTACTTTCACCACCTGTCGCATCTCTTCTCTATTCCTTTCCTAAAGAATGTAGCACGGTACTTGACTAAGTAGGCATTGTTGTCTGAGGTGCTACTTCTCTTTACAAAAAAAAATGGCGTCAGAGAATGAAAACATCTTAAACTGCTTTTGTATGTCTGACGAGGCACATTTTGATTTAAACGGCAATGTTAACAAACAAAATTGTCGAATATGGAATAATTCTAACCCATAGATACTCCATCAAATGCAATTAAATCCACTTCACTTCACAGTATGGTGTGCAGTTTCTTCAAGGTTCAAACTGAACCCAAGAGACTTCCCGATTCGCTTGGAATTTTGTGAGATCATTCAAATGGCGTCAGAGAATGAAAATGTTAACAAACAAAATTGTCGAATATGGAATAATTCTAACCCACAGATACTCCATCCGATGCAATTACATCCACTTCGCATCACAGTATGATGTGCAGTTTCTTCAAGGTAATGAACCTTGGCCTTATTTTTTTTGAAGAAAACGCTCTTTTTGTTATGGTCAATGGAGACCGTTACTTAAAGATGTTAAAAGAATTTTTCTTTCCAGAATTACGCCGAAAGAGCATCCCTTTCAACTCTCTGTTTGGTTTCAACAAAATGGAGCAACTTGTCACATAACCACACCTGTTATGACAGAATTGCGGCAAAAATTACGCGATAAAGTAATTTCAAGGAAGTCTACGAAGAGAACACTGAAGATGGCAAACGGCCGAAACCGGTTTGTTCACAAACCAAATTTGACGAGGGTCGAAGGAAAACCGTACCCAAATAAAAGTCTATATTTCATTGGCCTCCCAGGTCTCCTGACCTCACTGCATCTGATTTTTTTTTGTGGAGTTATTGCAAAGAAGAAGTTTATAAAGGAAACCCAACAAATTTGGATGATGATTTAAAGCAAACCATTCGAACGGTAATTGAGGCAATGCCCGCTCCAGGCAGCAATGAATAACTTTTTGATAAGATGTCGTACATATGGCACCGATGGTGGAGGCCATTTGAATTCAATTATTGCCAAAATTGATTAGCCATCCGATATAATTATGAAATGATAAACAGTCAGTTCCTTGTGTTATTCTGATGTCAAGATTCTGTCTTGTTCTTTTTCCGTTACCTGCATGAGTAGATCCAACCCTAATTAAGTGATAAGATTTACATCTGCGCCTAGCAGTGAGCCTTAATCAAAAGCAAAGCAACGTCATTCACGCCCTAAGAAGCCCAAGAGTAATTCTAGTAACAGGTATTTTCTAGTTGCAACTTTGATGATTCCAGAGCAGGACTGCAAACCACCACTCCTTGCTGAAGAGCATCCACCTCCTGTCCAGAACACATGTCTAGCATGCTCACTGGATCTGGATCCTGGCCACCATATATAAACTGACCTGTCTGTTATGGGGCCGCGAAACCACAACCACCACCATACTCCCATATAGGGGCCAACCTCAATAATCCGCTAGAGAACAACTAAATGTCTGAAGAGACAAATAGCGGAACTCTGCGAGCTCAGTGATTCCCGTGGAAAAAACGTGGAGTTTCCAGTTGTACCCCTGCTGACTTCAGGGAACTGGGCTCCCTTTTTGCCCCAGTTGCACAGGTCTAGATAGTCGAGCGTTCTATAAAGACCATAAATGTGCCCCCCGGGGGGAATCCAACCCTAATGAAAGAACTATGTAAAACAGAATACTGACTCACCAGTGCAGTTTAGAACACGGCTTGATAATACCAAACAAACAGCCAGCAATGACGGCTTACATTGAAAGAAATGACAACAGTGTTCTATTGAATAGCGGAAGAAAAGAAGATATTTGGATCTTTTATGATCCAACATACAGATATTGCTCCGAGCATACTGTCAAACTCTTCACAAGGAAAAGCAAGATCTTACCAGCTTTGGGAGCAACTAACGATTAAACTGAATGCTTCTAGCGCAGCAGGAAAAGAAGCGTGATGTAAGTGGAACAAAAAGTAAAAATTCTCTTTGATCAATAACTTTGTTCGTATTGGCTTCGAATAGGCCAGAAGATAATCATCCTCCGAATAAAGTAAATTTCATAGCAGTCGAAAAAAATCGTCTATAAAAAAACATCAAAAATTAATATTTATTTTTAAAAAAAAAGCTACATTTACCGCACAGTAGTTTTTTTTTTAATTTACATAATCTTACTGTTACTTTCATTATGTGGTATACATACAGACAGACATATGTATGTGCATACACTCATATTAATATTTAATTCAATTTTATTTTACAATGTCATGCCGTCGTGGGTCTCTTTTTAATAAAACTAAATTTAACAGTTTTAAATGCGAATGAATGAATTTAAATGTGAGTTCGTGTGCCTGTGTGTGTGTTTGCTTATGCGTTTGTTTTGTTTTTGCATGTCATTTCTTCTTAGCAATCAACGGTGGCTTTGACCTTCAAAAATGGTGGGTTACTCAGCTTTTTGTTGGCTTGCCGTCTCTTGTTATTATCGATTTGTAAGTGGGTAAGGGAAGTATGGAAATGAGCAAAAAGAATTGTTCAATTAAAATCAGTGATACATTTAGTTTCTCTGCTATCTCTACACATACACACATGTAAACGCACTAGTAGAATAGTAAATAAGATTTTTTTCTCATAATTTATGACCGTAAAATCTGATTTCAACTTAACATTTTTATACAAAAGAGGGTTAAAAAATTTTGAATAATTTTCTGTTATCTACAGTGTAGCTTAAAAGTAATCAAAGTATGTGAATGTTTATAATTTTAACAAATGCTAGGAAATAATACAGTGCTTTCAATGAAAATAGATATAAGAGAGTGAATTTCTTCTTCTTATAAAATTTTTTTATAATGTGGCACCACTTTAAAGAAATTCGTTTTCGACAGGACTTTAGCTCGATAATGTCCTGCAGCAGGCTAAGAGAATGCCGCCCTCAAGTTAAGTATTCAACCAAAAGAGTGGCTGGAAGTCTGAAAACTTCTTAGTTTACCTAGTGTCGCTCTCCAAAACGACCCTATAAATTTTTTTTTAAACAAATAAAACCGACTTGACAGGGGTTCAGTAATCCAATCAGGGAATGTACCATGTATTAAATGAAAAAAAAGAGCCAGGAATTGCAGAATCCCAATTCACCAGGAGCAGGAGCCTCTAGTCTAGTCTTTAGTCTGGTCTATGCTCTGGCCTCTAGCCTATTTGCTAGTTTAGCCTTTTGTCTAGAGCTTAATATCTAGCCTCTAATGTAGAGCTTAATGTCTAGCTTCTAATCTAGAGCCTATAGTCTAGGCTCTAGTCTATAGTCCTGCCTCTACTCTAGACACTCTAGTCTAGAGCCTATAGCCTCTTGTCTAGAGCCTATAGCCTCTTGTCTAGAGCCTATAGCCTCTTGTCTAGAGACTATAGCCTCTTGTCTAGAGCCTATAGCCTCTTGTCTAGAGCCTATAGACTCTTGTCTACAGCCTATAGCTTCTTGTCTAGAGCCTGTAGTCTAGAACCTATAGCCTGTAGTATAAATCCTATAGACTCTAGTCTAGAGCCTATAGTTTCTTGTCTAGAGCCTATAGTCTCTTGTCTAGAGCCTATAGTTTCTTGTCTAGAGCCTGTAGTCTAGAGCCTGTAGTATAGATCCTACAGACTCTGGTCTAGAGCCTGTAGTATAGATCCTACAGACTCTGGTCTAGAGCCTATAGCCTCTTGTCTAGCGCCTATAGCCTCTTGTCTAGAGCCTATAGCTTCTTGTCTAGAGCCTGTAGTCTAAAACCTATAGCCTGTAGTATAAATCCTATAGACTCTAGTCTAGAGCCTATAGTTTCTTGTCTAGAGCCTATAGTCTCTTGTCTAGAGCCTATAGTTTCTTGTCTAGAGCCTATAGCCTGTAGTCTAGAGCCTACAGACTCTGGTCTAGAGCCTATAGCCTCTTGTCTAGAGCCTATAGCCTCTTGTCTAGAGCCTATAGCCTCTTGTCTAGAGCCTATAGCTTCTTGTCTAGAGCCTGTAGTCTAGAGCCTATAGCCTGTAGTCTAGAGTCTGTAGTATAGATCCTACAGACTCTGGTCTGGAGCCTATAGCCTCTTGTCTAGAGCCTATAGCCTCTTGTCTAGAGCCTATAGTCTCTTGTCTAGAGCCTATAGTTTCTTGTCTAGAGCCTGTAGTCTAGAGCCTATAGTCTGTAGTCTAGAGCCTGTAGTATAGATCCTACAGACTCTGGTCTAGAGCCTATAGCCTCTTGTCTAGAGCCTATAGCCTCTTGTCTAGAGCCTATAGCTTCTTGTCTAGAGCCTGTAGTCTAGAGCCTGTAGTCTAGAACCTATAGCCTGTAGTATAAATCCTATAGACTCTAGTCTAGAGCCTATAGCCTCTTGTCTAGAGCCTATAGCTTCTTGTCTAGAGCCTGTAGTCTAGAGCCTATAGCCTGTAGTCTAGAGCCTGTAGTAAAGATCCTACAGACTCTGGTCTAGAGCCTATAGCCTCTTGTCTAGAGCCTATAGCCTCTTGTCTAGAGCCTATAGCCTCTTGTCTAGAGCCTATAGCTTCTTGTCTAGAGCCTGTAGTCTAGAGCCTATAGCCTGTAGTCTAGAGCCTGTAGTATAGATCCTACAGACTCTAGTCTAGAGCCTATAGCCTCTTGTCTAGAGCCTATAGCCTCTTGTCTTGAGCCTATAGCTTCTTGTCTAGAGCCTATAGCCTGTAGTCTAGAACCTATAGCCTGTAGTATAAATCCTATAGACTCTAGTCTAGAGCCTATAGCCAGTAGTCTAGAACCTATAGCCTGTAGTATAGATCCTATAGACTCAAGTGTAGAGCCTATAGCTTCTTGTCTAGAGCCTGTAGTCTAGAGCCTATAGCCAGTAGTCTAGAACCTATAGCCTGTAGCCTAGAGCCTGTAGTATAGATCCTATAGACTCTAGTGTAGAGCCTATAGCTACTTGTCTAGAGCCTGTAGTCTAGAGCCTATAGCCTGTAGTCTAGAGCCTATAGCCAGTAGTCTAGAGCCTGTAGTATAGATCCTATAGACTCTAGCCTAGAGCCTATGGCTTCTTGTCTAGAGCCTGTAGTCTAGAACCTATAGCCTGTAGCCTATAGCCTGTAGTCTAGAGCCTGTAGTATAGATCCTATAGACTCTAGCCTAGAGCCTATAGCTTCTTGTCTAGAGCCTGTAGTCTAGAGCCTGTAGTCTAGAGCCTATAGCCTGTAGTCTAGAACCTATAGCCTGTAGTCTAGAGCCTATAGCCTGTAGTCTAGAGCCTGTAGTATAGATCCTATGGACTCTAGCCTAGAGCCTATGGCTTCTTGTCTAGAGCCTGTAGTCTAGAACCTATAGCCTGTAGTCTAGAGCCTATAGCCTGTAGTCAAGAGCCTATAGCCTGTAGTCTAGAGCCTGTAGTATAGATCCTATAGACTCTAGCCTAGAGCCTATGGCTTCTTGTCTAGAGCCTGTAGTTTAGAGCCTATAGCCAGTAGTCTAGAACCTATAGCCAGTAGTCTAGAGCCTGTAGTATAGATCCTATAGACTCTTGCCTATAGCCTATAGCTTCTTGTCTAGAGCCTGTAGTCTAGAGCCTATAGCCAGTAGTCTAGAACCTATAGCCAGTAGTCTAGAACCTATAGCCTGTAGTCTAGAGCCTGTAGTACAGATCCTATAGACTCTAGTCTAGAGCCTATAGCTTCTTGTCTAGAGCCTGTAGTCTAGAGCCTTTAGTCTAGAACCTATAACCTGTAGTCTAGAGCCTGTAGTATAGATCCTATAGACTCCAGTCTAGAGCCTCTACTCTAGAGCCTATAATCTAGAGCCGCTAGTTTAGTGCCTATAGTATAAAGCCTCTAGTCTAGAGCCTATAGTCTGGAGTATCTAGTCTAAAGCCTATAGTCTAGAGCCTATAGTCTGGAGTCTCTAGTCTAAAGTCTATAGTCCTAAGTCTCCAGCGTGGAGTCTATAATCTAAAGCCTCTAGTTTAGAGTCTATAATCTAGAGCGTCTGCCTAGAGCTTATAATCTAGAGCCTATAGTCTAGAACCTATAGTCTAGAGCCCATAGTCTAGAGCCTTTAGTTTAGAGCCTATAGTCTAGAGCCTCTAGTCTAGAGGCTAGAGGTGTACAGCCTCTAGGGTAGAACCTCTAGTGTAAAGCCTCTAATCTAGAGCCTCTAGTTATGAGCGCCTAGTGTAGAGCCCCTAGTGTAAAGCCGCTAATCTAGAGCCTAAGTCTAAGGCCTATAGTCTAGAGTCTATAGCCTCTAGTCTAGTGCTTCTAATCTAGCCTATAGCCTGTAAACTTCATGGAGCAGCTATTTGTATGTATTATCCTTTCTCATATCGTTTGATATTAAAGTTATTAAAGAGTTTTTAAAATTTTGAAAATTACCTAACGAATGTAGAGCGCTGTGCCTTACATTAAAACAATAGGTTACCGTCTTCTTAAGCACTATATGTGTTAAATTTAAAATTTAAACTAGTCTATGGTGTTAAGGTTTTGTTAGAAACGGTTATGCGGTTCCGTAACTGCAGATTTATTTTCAGTTGCTGTTTATTTTTAAGCCCCCCCTCCGGATTTTAAGTTGACACTTTTTTCATTTGCATTTGTCAAATGCAAATCATGTTTGTGCTTGTTTTTTTTTTGTTTGTTTTTTGTTTTGTTGTTTCCGTTTTATGTTTCGCAACTGTAAATAAATAATGTATGAACTTACCGTTACTTTAAATGCAGCTGTAATTTGTATAAGAGCGCCAAAATTTAACAAAAGTAGACTGAGGAACATGTAGTGGAGTAAACTATTGCACTTGAGATAATTTTTTAAAAACATTTTAACAATTATTTTTAACAATTTTATTGCGTTAACTTGAATTGAAATTATTTTGCAATAAAAACTAATTATTGTTTTTATAGATATTTTTTGCGGAATGTTGTATGTATCAAGAGATGTGTGTGTAAATTGTATGAGGCAACTTTTTATATTGAATTTATTTTTGATTTAATACTTCGATTCAATACTATTTTTTTATAATAAAAAAAAAACTTAATGAAGTTTTAGTTTTAATTAACTTCTTTTAATTATTTTTAATTAAATTTTTGCAAATCCAAGTCTCTGTCTGCTGTGTATTCGATGGAGCGCGTCCAAGCTGTTGACCCACTTAGACTGGACTGTGTAAAAGCTGGCATTTGTTGCTTGTCTTTTTAACTTTTCCCTGAGTGTGTGCAAAAAAATTATTTTCAACACTTTTCTTGTTTTTATCACAAATAATCTACTTTTTGTTTTTTACTATTATTTACTTTGAATTATTTGCTGGCTGGCGAGTGGCAATCGTTTGCTTTTGTTTTTATTTCATTTGATTTTATTTGATTTAATGCTGTGTTTTGTCTCTTTTTGTTTTTTTTCTTTTTGAAGAGTTTGGAATTGCTGCAGTTGATTTGTTGTTGTTAAATATTTACTCTGCTCATATGTTTTTTAATAAATGCAATGTGTGTGTGTAGGTGCGAGTGTGTGTAGTGGCACATTTAAATTGTTGCTGTACAGTGTTTTATTTATGGTCTTCATTGAGTAAAAATTTTCATTATTATTTTTTTTGTTGTCTTTTTTAAGCTGATAACAATTTGTTTTTTTTTAATAAAACGGTAACATTTCATAATTTTATATTCCTTCCAGGTGGGCTAAGTTGTAACGTGCCACTGTAATCTTTCTTTGTTTCTAGATTGTTTAGATCTAAAAAGAATGAAACAAAATTTGTATTATTTAAAATATGAGAAAAAAGCAATAACATTTTTAATAGCTAAATAGCATAATATTAAACTATTAACACATAATAACACGTTTTGACATTGAAATCTTAATAATTCAACACACACGTGAATGAAATGGAATCTTAAAGACATGATAGAATTCGATGAAAATATTTATAGCAAATTCATAACCGAAAAAAATCTTAAAAATTATTAAATAACACAGTTATCTTTTTCAAATTGTAATTTATAAAATCATATTAAAATTTAAATGGAACGAAATGCATTTTCATGTAAACAGAAAAGAGACAAGAACCAAGGAAAACTCCTGAAACCACCCACAGCAGCAATTTTTAACAAGTAGATATAAAAAAATAAATGGAACAAAATGGAATTACTATGAAACATTACACACATAAACAAAACTGTGCAATTTGACTTGAAAATTAAAAATTTTTTATTATTTCAAGTCTACTATAAAAAAATGCAAGTGGAACGAAATGGAATATCATGAAACTTGTAATTTTTTTTAGCATTCTTAATAGCATTCACAAAAATTACAATATATTGTGAAATTTGTTAAATTTTTAAAGAAAATATAAAAGGAACGAAATGGAATTCGATGAAACATAAGAAAAATTTGAAAAAATCCCTAGATTAAAGAAAAAGAAATGTAAATAATTTGAAAACCATTAATTCTGCAAGCTGAAACGAAATGGAATGGAATGTTTTATCATAAAATATTTAAAGATTAACCAGCATTGTTAATAGCATTCACAAAAATTATAATATATCGTGAAAATTTGTTACATTTTTAAAGAAAATATAAGAGGAACAAAATGGAATTTGGTGAAACATAAGAAAAATTTGAAAAAATCCCTATTTTAAAGAAAAAGAAATTTAAGTTATTTGAAAACCATTAATTTTTCAAACTGAAACGAAATGGAATGGAATTTTTTATCATAAAATATTTAAGGATTAACCAGCATTGTTAATAGCATTCACAAAAATTATAATATATCGTGAAAATTGGTTAAATTTTTAAAGAAAATATAAAAGAAACGAATTGGAATTTGGTGAAACATAAGAAAAACTTGAAAAAATCCAGGATTAAATAAAAAAGAAAACTAGCACTTACAAATATTAAAATATATTTTGATATTTTGTTAAATTTTTAAAGAAAATGCAGGTGGAACGAAATGGAATATGATGAAACATATGAAAAAATTTAAAAAACCCTAGGTTAAACAAAAAGAAAATATAATAATTCGTATACCGTTAATTTTAAAGCTGATAGGAATAAATAAAAATGAAACGAAATGGAATGGAATATCATGACATAAGTAAAATTTTTGTAGCATTCTTAATAGCATTCACAAAAATTACAATATTTTGTAAAATTAACAAAATCTTAAAAAAAAATATACAAGGAACGAAATGGAATTTGATGAAACATAAGAAAATTTGAAAAAATCTCTAGATTAAAGAAAAAGAAATGTAAATAATTTGAAAACCATTAATTTTTCAAACTGAAACGAAATGGAATGGAATTTTTTATCATAAAATATTTAAGGATTAACCAGCATTGTTAATAGCATTCACAAAAATTATAATATGTTTTGAAAATTGGTTAAATTTTTAAGGAAAATATAATAGAAACGAATTGGAATTTGGTGAAACATAAGAAAAATTTGAAAAAAAATCCAGGATTAAATAAAAAAGAAAATTAGTACTTACAAATATTAAAATGCAGGTGGAACGAAGTGGAATATGAGGAAACATAGGAAAAAATTAAAAAAACCTCAGATTAAACAAAAAGAAAATATAATAATTCGTATACCGTTAATTTTAAAGCTGATAGGAATAAATAAAAATGAAACGAAATGGAATGGAATATCATGACACATGAGAAGATTTAATAGCAATCTTAATAGCACTCACAAAAATTAAAATATATTTTGAAATTTTGTTAAATTTTTTAAGGAAAATGCAGATGAAACGAAATGGAATATGGTGAAACATAAGAAAAAATTAAAAAAATCCTAGGTTAAACATCTGAATTAATAAAAATGAAACGAAATGGAATGAAATATCATGACATATGTAAAGATGTAATAATATTCTTAATAGCACTCACAAAAATTATAATATATTTTGAAATGTTGTTAAGTTTTTTAAGGAAAATGCAGGAGGAACGAAATGGAATTTAGTGAACATAAGAAAAATTAAAAACAATCCAGGATTATATACAAAAGAAAATTAGCAGTTACAAAAATGATAATATATGTTGAAATCTTGTTAAATTTTTAAAGAAAATGCAGGTGGAACGAAATGGAATTTGATGAAACATAAGAAAAAATTTTAAAAACCCTAAGTTAAACAAAAAGAATATATAAAAATTGGCACCATTAATCTGAATAAGTAAAAATGAAACGAAATGGAATGGAATAGCATGACCCATGTAAAGATTTGATAGTATTCTTAATAGCACGGATAAAAATTATAATATATTTTTAAAATATTGTTAAATTTTTTAAGAAAAATGCAGGAGGAATGAAATGGAATTTTGTGAAACATAAGGAAAAATTCTAAAAATCCTAGGTTAAACCAAAAAATATATATATATATAAAAATTCAGATGGCGTTAATTTTTAAATGGGAATAAATAAAAGTGAAACGAAATGGAATGGAATATCATTAAACATGTAAATATTTAATGGCATTTTAAATAGCGCTTAAAAACATTTTAATGTTTTGAGAAATTTGCTAAATTTTTAAAGAAAATACATGTGGAACGAAATGGAATTTGGTGAAACATAAAAAAATTGATTAAAAATTCTAGGTGAAGCAAAAAGAAAGCAAAGTAGATAATTGATAAACTGTTACTTTTCAAAGCTGACAGGAATAAATAAAAATGAAACGAAATGGAAGGGAATTTATGAACATTTTTTAACTTAAAAAAGACTTAAACAAACCAAATTTTAAGAACTTAAAAAACTAAAGCATTTATCAAAATTTTAATAAATGCTGTAATGGAACACAATGGAATTTGATGAAACATAGACAAATATTAAAATATTCTTATGTTTTCGGTTTTTTTATTATACGTTTTTATTTATTGGGTGAATTAATGACTTTCAACTTATTATTTGCTTTTAAATTAGGACGAGGCATGTTAGTTTGTTTGTTAATTAAAAAGATATTAAAATAAATCACAAAGTCGATGCACTGTTTAATTTCATTGACCTTTTAAAATAATTGCAAACTTGAACAAAAAAATGTCTATAAAAAAGATTCGATGTCATTGAAAGTGTTGCCACCCATTTTTTTTCTAAAAAGAAATGCAGTTAACGGTTTTATTTTTCATTTCTTCTAATTTCACCTTTCGCTTTGAAGTAAATAAAAAGTATCATTTCATTTTAATTTTTAACATCTCAATTTGTACATAAGATTTGCTGCGTGTGCATAGGAGTCTATCAAACCGTCAATTTCATTAATAAATCTTAAGATTCATTTCTTATTAAAATGTTTCTATTTTATAAAAATTCTCTTAACTGCTTTAGCTGTTGTTAAGCATGTTTTACTATTTAATTGTCGATATTTTAATTTACAGAAATAACACGAGCTAAATTGGATTATTTAAACGTGTTTAATATTGTTAAATGTATTCAGTGAATGTAAAGGGTGTTTTTTATAGAGGTATACAACTTTGAAATTAATAAAAAATGTATTTTTTAAATTGACAAGAAATTCATTATATTCGCAAAATGTTAAACATATATTGACGAAAGTATAACTTGGCTGGATTCTGGCCAGTATAACTAGTCCATAACAATATTCGACTTAAATTTAATTGTGAACAAAATATAACTGCCCTAAATAATAATAAATAATAATAACAAATTTGAATCATATATTGAGGAAAGTATAACTTGGCTGGATTCTGGCCAGTATAACTATATTCGACTTAAATTTAATTGTGAACAAAATATAACTTCCCTAAATAATAACAAACAATAATCACAAATTTGAATCATATATTGAGGAAAGTATAACTTGGCTGGATTCTGGCCAGTATAACTATATTCGACTTAAATTTAATTGCGGACAAAATATAACTCCCCTAAATAATAACAAATAACAATCACAAATTTGAATCATTTTTGAGGAAAGTATAATTTAGCTGGGTTCTGGCCAGTATAACTAGTTCCTAACTATATTCGACTTAAATTTAATTGTGAACAAAATATAACTGCCCTAAATAATAATAATTAATAATAACAAATTTGAATCATATATTGAGGAAAGTATAACTTGGCTGGATTCTGGCCAGTATAACTATATTCGACTTAAATTTAATTGTGAACAAAATATAACTTCCCTAAATATTAACAAACAATAATCACAAATTTGAATCATATATTGAGGAAAGTACAAATTGGCTGGATTCTGGCCAGTATAACTAGTCCATAACTATATTCGTCTTAAATTTAATTGTGAACAATATATAACTTTCTTAAACAATAACAAATAATAATAACAAATTTGAATCATATATTAAGGAAAGTATAACTTGGCTGGATTCTGGCCAGTATAACTAGTCCATAACAATATTCGACTTAAGTTTAATTGTGAACAAACTGTAACTCTCCTAAATATTAGCAAACAATAATCACAAATTTGAATCATATATAGAGGCAAGTATAACTTGGCTGAATTCTGGCCAGTATAACTATATTCGACTTAAGATTAATTGTGAACAAAATCATTGACAAACAATAATCACATTATGCTGACACCATGAGTCATAATTATGACTTTATTATTATTATATATTGTAATTATAGGTAGCGACTATGAATAAATTATAACTAAAATGCTATTGATCACATTCAAGCTATGACTATATTATTAACAGGTCATAAATAGAATATGAGCATATTGTTTTACAAACAACACTTAACTATGCACAGACTGTGACAATGTTATGACTAGATTATTATTTAAATAGATGTATAACCTGCTAATGACTTGAATTATTTTCATTAATTATGACATAAATCTTTAATTATAAGCAACTCTTTAACGTTTCTGAGATCACTTAAAGCATTTTAAGTTTAAAATGATTTAACAATGACTATGATATAATTAAAGGATATTTTTATAGAGGTATAACATTTTTAAATGGAATAAAGAAAAAATGACTTTTTTAAATTATTATGAAATTTATTTAATTCGAAAAATATTCTGAAACAGCAATGCAAAGCAACAATGCTTATTTAGTCATGTACCGTGCTACATTCTTTAGGAAAGGGGTAGAGAAGAGATGAGGCAGGTGGTGAAAGTAGAAGGATAGTCGGAAATTAGCTGTCGTATAAGATAGCAGAGCGACCAGTGACCATGCCTTCATCACTAAGCAGCCTCACCAGCAGTCAATTTTTATTTTGTGGTGAAAAAAACAGTTGGGAATCGAACGCACAACCCGCAGACTGACAAGTTAGTACACTACCTACTAGCCTGCAGGGGCACCTTTCCCACAAAAGGATCAAAATGACTTACTCGCAAGCACTACAAATTGACTTACAGCAAATTTGCTTTTATTTATCAACTGGGGTATCCGTTGCGGTAAACCTCGCCTTGACTAGTCATATTGACAAAAATTGCTTATTTGCACATAACGTTCTCTCATAAAGATTATCTTTGTTTATGTCATGTTTGTGTTTTAACATCCCTGTCACAACATATGTTTGCACAACAATGACCACCCACACATGTCAGTTTTATTAAGTCATTTTTGTTGCAGACTTGTGATAAGAAATAAGACAAGTGTATTAAACATGACATAAAGAGCTTTGAACTGTAATTGTTTTATTCAAATAAACTTAAATATTTTCCCTAAATACAGAATTGAAAAGTAAATATAAACAATAAGTTAACAAATAAGGTTTATCAGTTAAGTTTACTCATGATATTAACATTTATACTGACACGACACAATTCTGTTAAAACAAATAATGATGATAAAATTTGAGGTTAGGAAGGAAATAAGCCTAAAACATACACTGCTTTTCAACAACTTTAATTTTATTCACACCAATGTAAAGCAGAAATATTGGAATGCGTGATAAGATTTACACCAGTACTTAGCGGTGTAAGCCATGACGGTGGATCATACCACTGTAGATAAAATGTAGCGTCATTCTCGCCCTAGAAGGCCTTCAGATACGTATATCCTCCAGTCACTTCTAGTTGCAACTTTAGAAGCCCAAAGCAGGTCGCAGCCTTCACTCCTTGCTGAAGAGTTTAGAGACTATCCAACTCCTGGTCCATTCATTCTCACTGGACCTGGACCATTCATCGTGTTCATTGTGAATGATCCGACCCACACAACTCAAACGAGGACCTCGAAACCACAACCAGGATGATACTTCCGAATGGCCAACCTCAATAATCAGTCAGAGAACAGCTAAGAGGCTAAAAAGACAAATAGCTGAATACTGGGGCTTTACTGATTCCTATGGAAATATAGTGGAATTTTCCAGTTGGCTCCTGCTAGCCTTGAAGGAAACTGGGCTCGCTTTTACCCCCGTTGACAAATGTAATGACGGTGACATTCCGTCAGAATATATCAATGTACCCCCGGGAGATCCCCCCAGGGGCATATAAATATGGTCTTTATAGAATATTCCACTATCTAGACTCAGTGCAACTGGGGAAAAAGGGAGCCCAGTCCCCTGAAGTCAGATAGGGAGACAACTGGAAACTCCACTTTATTTCCACGGGGATCAGTGAGCCGCAGAGTTCATTATTTGTCTCTTTAGACATTTAATAGTTCTCTGACTGATCATTGAGGTTGGCCCCTATATGGGAGCATTGTGGTGTTTGTGGTTTTGCGGCCCCATAAGGGAACTATGCAATTTATGGTGGCCAGGATCATTTTACTGATAATGACACGCAAAGTGAATGATCCAGTCCAGTGAGCATGCTTGACATGTGTTCTGGACAGGAGTAAGAAAGTCTCCAACTCTTTAGCAAGGTGTGATGGTTTGCAGACCTGTCCTGGAATCATTCAAGTTGCAACTAGGTGGTTCTGTTGCTTAGAATTATATCTTCGGCTATCTAGGACGAGCATGACGTTCCAAATTATGTATAGTGGTTTGTCCACCATCTGATTAAGACTACATAGTCAGGCGCGGATGTAAAACAAATCACACTCTCTGTACCCCCGGGAGAATTAATAACAGAATATAATGTCGGGCAAATGCGCTTCTCTAGCATGTCAGCAGACTTCGTTGCCTTGCCCATTTTCCAAAGAGTACGGGCCAAATTGCCGCCTGTATATTATACACAGAATAGAGAGAACACCGAAGATGGCAAACAGCCGAAACCGGTTTGTTCACAAACCAACTTTGACTCGGGTTGACGTAAAATCATACCCAAATAAATCAATACTGTCACCAATGAGCCTCTTGGCCCTCTCATGGACGCGGCCGAGCAACTCCAAAATGGATTTTGGGGCGCCGGCCCATATATGACAGTTATGTTCCATTTTTGGACAGATATAGGTGGTATAAATAGTACGAACATCGGATGGAGTAAAGTATCTTCTAAACTGAGACACTTGAAAGCTGCTTTAGAAACTTGAAAAATGTGTTTAGTCCATCGAACATAACACTGAATTTTCATGCCAAAAACATCAAGAGCGTTCGATTCCTTAATACCTATATCACCCATAGAAACAGATGCAGCACCATTTCTGAACACAAATCTATGCGAAAGCATGCAACATTGTGTCTTACGGGCATTAAAATCTTTTCTATTCACACGACCCCATTCCGAAATTGTTGCGAGATCGTGATTAAGCGTAACATTTATATTCCGCCTTTTGGAACGCACCTTCAGCTGGTCCGATCTATTATTAAATGAATGGGAATGACAAATGGTGCTGTCATCTGCGAAGGAGTATATAGGGTTGAAGGTTTGACGGAGAAGGTTATTGTGCAAATTTGATGAGCCTGTCTCCTAAATGTTAAAATGTAGGGATATTTCTATAGGGTCCGCAATTTAACTTTTTTTTTTCAACTAGTGCTTATTTTGTGAATGGTAACAACTGTGTGATTCGATTTACATCCGCGCCTGGCCATGAAGCCTTAATCAGATGGTGGATCTAACCACTGTATAATTTGGAACGTCATGCTTGTCCTAGGAAGCCGAAGCTATAATTCTATGCAACAGAAACTTTCTACTTGCAACCTTAATGATTCCAGAGCAGAGCTGCAAATCATCACTCCTTGCTTAAAAGTTGGAGACTTTCCAACTCCTGTCCAGAACACATGTCTAGCATGCTAACTGGACTGGATCATTCACTTAGGGTGTCATTATCAGTGAAATGATCCTGGCCACCATAATTTTCATACTTCCCTTATGGGGCCGCGAAACCACAACCACCACGATACTCCCATATGGGGGCCAACCTCAATAATCAGCCAGAGAACTAATTAATGTCTAAAGAGACAAATAATGAACTCTGCGGGTATTACTGATTCCCGTGGGAATAAAGTGGAGTTTCCAGTTGAACCCCTGTTGACTTCAGGGGACTGGACTCCCTTTTTCCCCAGTTGCACTGTGCCTAGATAGCCGAAGTTCTATAAAGACCTTATATATGTGCCCCCGGGGGGCGTGAATGGTAACAGAGAGTGTGATTTGTTTTACATCCGCGCCTGACTGTAAGTCCTAATCAGATGGTGGACAAACCACTATTGTATAATTTGGAACGTCATACATGCGTCCTAGATAGCCAAAGCCATAATTCTATCCAACAGAACCACCTAGTTGCAACTTAAATGATTTCAGTACAGGTCTGCAAATCATCACACCTTGCTAAAGAGTTGGAGACTTTCCAACTCCTGTCCAGAACACATGTCAAGCATGCTCACTGGACTGGATCATTCACCATGCGTGTCATTATCAGCGAAATGATCCTGGCCACCATTTTAAACCATAGACTGATATGGGGCCGCAAAACCACAACCACCACGATGCTCCCATATAGGGGCCAACCTCAATGATCAGCCAGAGAACTATTATAAGTCTAAAGAGACAAATAATGAACTCTGCGGGTCACTGATCCCCGTGGAAATAAAGTGGAGTTTCCAGTTGTCTCCCTGTCTGACTTCAGGGGACTGGGCTCCCTTTTTCCCCCAGTTGCACAGATCTAGACAGCTGTTACGTACCGTAAAGACCATAAATGTGCCCCCGGGTGGTACGTGAATGGTAACACTCAGCTCATGCTTGATTTGACAGATAATTAGTTTTATCCTTCCGCTAAATGAATAAGATTGTGTATATGCTTGAACAACGCTTCGCTAATTGGGCCTGATGATTTTGCAAAAAAATCATCATTTCAGATGAAGCTCATTGATCTTGGTGGGTATGTAAAGAAGCAAAATTGTCGCATTTGGGGCACAGAAAACCCGCGCACATACATTGAAAAGTCGACGCACTCAAAACGAGTCACTGTGTGGTGCGGATTTTGCTCCACAGGCATAATTGAGCCATTTTTCAGGAGTGGCCGTTACAGTCAATGGCGATCGTTATAGGGCCATGTTGAACGAATTTTGGTTCACAAAAATTGAAGAGAAGGATATTGGCAACATTTGGTTTCAACAGGACGGCGCTACGTGCCACACAGCCAAAGCTGTGTAGTAATGTTTATAGCATTCAATATAAAAAAAAAGTTACATGGCGGACCTCATATAAACATCACATCTCTTTCGGCATACCCTTTAAATTTTAGTATTTTTAGTTAAACCTTCCGTAAACATTTCAAAATTCTTACTTTTATGGTTGCAGAAATAAAGGACTGATTGTGTCAGACGGAAAGAATATTGTAGCGAAAACAATAGGGCGAGTTTTAACCTTTTAATACGGAATCCTAAAACAAAGCTCTTCGAGTTATTTAAAATTGAAATTTAAGGAAAAATAATTTCCAAACATTTTTAGGTGCGAAAAGGAAGCAAAAAGTGTTTAGATCCTAATGGGGTCGCTGGTGGAAACACTGGTGAAAGATATACAAAACCTGTTTTTTCGAACTGCGATTTTTTTGCATGTTTAAAAACCAAACATAATAAAGATTACCCTTTACTTTTAAGCCATCTGATAAATTAATGGTTGTTGTTTTAAAAAAACTTAATAAATATTTTTCACATCAACAAACAGGAAAATTTACTTGGACGCGTAAAGCACAAATCATTATTTTGGAAAATTCAATAAACTAGCAGCCAGTTGACTTGACAAACTAAGCAGAGTCATGAGATAAAACTTTACGCGTCAACACAAGCAACTTAATTTTAAGATGTTAAAGATTAATTTCGTCTTATTTTTATTTCTTAACTTCTCTCTTTAATTTTATATTTTTATTTATTTTTAAGCACAAAATTTGATTTAAAAATCACCTGGTTTAAGTTTGTGTTGTTTTTAATAAAAGTAACAATATTTTAATAAAATAATTTTAACACGAATATAATTATTTTAATTTATTATGCGTTTGAATTTACATAAATTAATAACATTTATCACAGCTTAATAATTTACGAGTTGTTGTCTTTTGTTTTTCTTAAATTAAAATTTTTTCTTATTCACAGCAACCCGCGTTACTTCCGTACAAATTTACAAAACTAAACTAAATGACGGCGAAAGAAAAAGTAATGACTGGATAAATCATCTGCGCCAACTGCGCAGCAACCAAAAAAAGGAAAAAAAAAAACAACACAAAACACCAACAAAAGTCAACAAACATTTAACTACAGCTGACATTTTGTTTTGTAAAACACAAAATCACCCCACATCACAGCTGTTGCCAGATTAAACGATTTTTTTATTGTTTTGACGACTTTTGCTTAGAGTTGATCTGTTTTTAAAATTGAAATAAGAAACTTGATTTAAATAAGAAATTTTAATTTATAAAATATTTTCAGTATAATTGTCAACATAAATAAGAATGAAAAGATGGCCGTTTCGAGCGCCGAAGCTATAGGCGCTCCCAATAGGCGTTTTCGATAAACGAAAGTTTGGTGGAAAAGAAAGTTTAAAGAAATATTTCTTGGCGTTATTTTTCATGTAAAAAGCTGACGTAATAGAATATGCCCTCAGAAGCTAAAGTTATACCGGGTGTCCGCCGGGAACGTATACTACCTTGTTTTGCCGCCATTTTGGTAAACATTAGATTTAACAATTCATATTTGGCAGTCGTGATGGTAGACACGTGGCACATTTTTTATACAAAAATATTCGATAAATCTACGTGTTTTAATCGTTAAAACATTTTATCAAAATCAATCATCGATTACTGTAACGATGAGAAAGTTACGTGAAATTTTTGGGAGACATAATGTGCCAACACAACGCACTATTTATCGTGTAGTAAATGATGTCAAAGAAAGAGGATCTGTAGGTGATAGGCCCAAACATGGAACAGAATGCACTGCAAGATCGTTTGAAAACCGTACTACTGCTCAACCTCAATTCGATGGCGTGCTCAGGAGCTCAGGAGCTTAGCCTTCAAAGAACAAATTTGGCCACCATTTTGCACAAGGATTTGCATTTGTTTCCATTATAAGATTCAGTTGACACAAGAACTTCTTCCCCAAGACCATTTACGTCGCCGTTCATATGTTACAGCTCGCTCCTGACAACCCCGATTTTCATGAAAAATCATACTTGAGTGACGAGACACATTTTCATTTGAATGGATGTGTGAATAAACAGAATGGGAAACCCTCAAATTATTCAACAGTCACCTTTGCATCCATTAAAAAAGACAGTGTGGTGTGCAATTTGGTCAGGTGGAATTCTTTGGACCTTAATTCTTTAAAAATGAAAACGTGGTAGTGGTAACTGTGAATGGGGAGCAATATAGTGATATGATGTGAAAAGATTTACATCTGCACCGGTAGTGAGCCATAATCACATGATAGTCAAACCACTGTGAATGAAAAGCAACGTCATTCACGCCCTAGAAGGACATCGAATACGTATATCCTCTGGTCACTTCTAGTAGCAATTTCGAAAGCCTGAAGAAGGCCGCAGCCTTCAATCCTGGTTAAAGAGTTAGAAGCTATCCAACTCCTGGTCCAGAATGCATGAAGCTTAATATAATTAAGAACACATACTTACATTCATACTCACTGGACCTGGACTATTCATTGTGTTCCATGTGAATGATCCGACCCACACAACTCAAACGAGGGCCTCGAAACACATAGTCACCACGATACTCTCGAAGGCCCTACCTCAATAATCAGCCACAGAACAGCTAAAAGCCTAAAGAGACAAATAGCAGAACTAAACGGGCCACTGATTCCCGTGGAAATATAGTGGATTGTCCAGTTGACTCCTACTAGCCTTGAGGGGGACTGGGCTCCCTTTTACCTCGCAAGACACAAGTCTAGATGGCAGTTGTAGGATCCATAAAGACTATCATGTGCCCCCGGGGGGAAATATATGATGATATGATTCAAAACTTTTTAACGTCACAACTGAATGCTTTGGTCCTGATTAACATGTTGTATCAACAAGACGGTGCCACATCGCATTCAGCCGCATAATGGAATTACTGTGAAATCTCTTTCCACAACAAGTTATTTCAACAAATAATAATGTTGATTGACCACTACGGTTCCCCCCGGGGCACATGTATATGTTTTGACGGAAATCCATCGTTATTACATGTGTCAACGGCGGTAAAAGGGAGCCCAGTCCCCTTCAAGGCTAGCAGGAGCCAACTGAAAAATTCCACTATATTTCCACGGGAATCAGTAAAACCCCAGAGTTGAGGTATTTGTTTTTTTAGCCTTTTAGCTGTTCTCTGACTGATGATTGAGATTCGGGAATATCGTGGTGCTTGTGTGTTTTGAGGCCCTCGTTTGAGTTTGTGGGTTGACTTATTCACAATGAACACAATGCATGGTCTAGGTCCAGTGAGCATGAATGCCGTCGTGTTCTTAAATTATATTAAGCTTAATGCGTTCTGCACTGGATAGTCTGCATTGGATAGTCTCCAACTCTTCAGCAAGGAGTGAATGCTGCCGCCTGGTTCGGGCTTTTGAAGTTGCAACCAGGAGTGACCAGAGGATATACATATCTGAAGGCCTTCTAGGGCGAGTATGATGCTACATTTCATCCACAGTGGTATGATCCACCATTGGATTATGGCTTACACAGCTAGGTACAGATGTAAATCTTATCACGTATGACCTCAAAAGGTCGCCCTATTTGACGTCTCCCCACTTCTTTTTGTGGGGATATCTGAAAAGCAATGTTTATGCAAACAAACCAGAAACGCCTGAGCAACTCAAACAATATACTCGTGATAAAATTAATGAAATGTCGCGTGAAATGTGTGAGAATATAATGAAAAATGTGCTCAAAACAGCTCGCATTTGTGAGGCTAACAGAGGCGGACATTTATCTAATATTGTATTCCCTTGTATTTTCTGTATATATTTTATGCCATTTTTCGCCAGTCGATTACTGGCATGTTTTCTGGTCTGGCAACTTTAAGCATCACAATTGAAAGCTTTGACAGTAATACAACAACAACAGCAACAACAAACAGCTGTGGACAGAGAGAAATAAATAGACATTTTTGAGTTTTAAAATGAATAAGTCTTAAACGAATTTGCCAAATCCCTATTGCTAGCCAGTTCAAATTCCTCAGATATGTACCCAATGAATCTTTTTGGCAGGCACTATATCTCTTCATAGAAGAAGAAAATTGTGATTTGTATTAGATATTTCCTGAGAAGAAAAAATATTGTGGGGTTCCATATTTGTTTTGATAGTAACTAGGACCTCCCTGGACACACCTATGCAGCTCTTTTAGTATTTTTAAAACACACGACAAATGAATTAATGCTCTCTATCTCTCCCTTTTTGATGGTCGGAATTCCCCCTCTAAGTCCTATAGTTTAATACCATCAATAGCTTAGCATAGTATCACCGTAAAGATTTGGAAAATGCCTGCCTCACTTATATAAATTTGGTCCGAAAATTGGTATATGACTTCTTTATTGGTTTAATTAGAACCTGCCTTTTTCGATCCTGGTAAATTTTTTGCAGATTCAAAAATATAAAAAATAAGAGCCAAATTATTGAAACAAGTGGTGGACTCATCCCAAAGGCAGAAAAAAAGCAGAGCATCTTATTTGTCATTACTTTAGGGTAAAGCGCTGTCGGCTTTAGATCGAATTTAAAACAAAATCATATTTCAAGATCCTATTAAGATCTTTAATGTTCAAAACGGCTTAAAAATTTGAAACAAACGAAGAATGAGCTAAACCCAGGAAAACACAGGTATATGAATGTACACACATGTACGTGAGAAGAAAAAGCCAGTCAAACTGATTTTCCTTTTTTAAGTAAATGATTTCATATCTGATGACGACATCATTGACGTCACTTCATTTTGATGTGGCCACAAACTCAATGATAAATTAAATTCATCAATTCCCTTCAAGAACAGCATTGAAAAGCTTCAATTTCAATATCATACAAAATTTCAAAATAAACAAACGACAGAGAGAGATATGCATTTATTTATATATGTAGAGAGAGACAGAGAGCATGAGAAAAAGTATAGAGAGCTAATGTAATGTTCATTGTAAACAAATTAAAATTTTTCTAAAATTAAATTCTATGAATGAAAAATGAGCCGAACAAATGACACAAGACAAAAACAAATGACCAAAAAAAGGGGGTGTGTACTCCGGGGGTATGGTTGCTATTTATCAAGTATCCACTTTTTGTATACCATCCACTTCACAACAAATGAAATATGTACGTATTATCTTACTACTACGGAAATACAGTGACTGCAATAAGTTTTCGTAAATGAATGAAAATTTTCTATAGAAAAATTTTAAAACAGCTGAAAATTTTCTATAGAAAAATTTTAAAAAACAGCTAAAAATTTACAATAGAAAAACAGCTGAAAATTTTATATAAAAAAATTTTTAAAACAGCTGATAATTTTCTATAGAAAAAATTTTAAAACAACTGAAAATTTTCTATAGAAAAATTTTAAAACAGCTGAAAATGTTCTATAGAAAAATTTCAAAACAGCAGAAAATTTTCTATAGAAAAATTTTTAAACAGCTGAAAATGTTCTATAGAGAAATTTCAAAACAGCTGAAAATTTTCTGTAGAAAAATTTTAAAAACAGCTGAAAATTTTCTATAGAAAAATTTTAAAAAACAACTGAAAATTTTCTATATAAAAATTTTAAAAAACGGCTGAAAATTTTCTATAGAAAAATTTTAAACAGCTGAAAATTTTTTATAGAAAAATTTCAAAACAGCTGAAAATGTTCTATAGAAAAATTTCAAAACAGCAGAAAATTTTATATAGAAAAATTTTTAAAGAGCTAAAAATTTTTTATAGAAAAATTTCAAAACAGCTGAAAATTTTCTAAAGCAAAAATTTTAAAAAACAGCTGAAAATTGTCTATAGAAAAATTTTAAAAAACAGCTGAAAATTTTGTATAGAAAAATTTAAAAAAACAGCTGAAAATTTTTTATAGAAAAATTTCAAAACAGCTGAAAATTTTTATAGAAAATGACAAAACAGCTGAAAATTTTTTATAGAAAAATTTTTAAAACAGCTGAAAATTTTCTATAGAAAAATTTTAAAAAACAGCTGAAAATTTTCTATAGAAAAATTTTGAAAAACAGCTGAAAATTTTCTGTAGAAAAATTTTAAAAAACAGCTGAAAATTTTTTATAGAAAATTTTGAAACAGCTGAAATTTTTTTATAGAAAAATTTAAAAACAGCTGAAAATTACCTATAGATAAACTTTTAAAACAGCTGAGAAATTTCTATAAAAAAATTTTTAAACAGCTGAAAATTTTTTATAGAAAAATTTCAAAACAGGTAAAAAATTTCTATAGAAAAATTTTCAAACAGCTGAGAATTTTCTATAGAAAAATTTTCAAACAGCTGAGAATTTTCTATAGAAAAATTTATAACAGCTGAAAATTTTCTATAGAAAAAATTATGACAGATGAAAATTTTCTATTAAAAAAATTTTGGACAGCTGAAAATTTTCTATAGATAAATTGTTTTCTATAGAAAAATTTGTTTTATTTAATTTGTTCTATTCTAATTCTAACTGATTCTAACGAAAAGGAAATGTCATTTTCTAAATCATAAGCAGATTAGAGTGGTATGAGTATATTGAATTAAATTGCTTTGTAGTTTGTGGGACATCATAAAATTTCCTGTTTTGGTCGTCACTGTGGTATGATTAAAGCTGTAATAAACTTGTTTTTCTGATAACTATTTGTGTTAATGTAATTTCTACCCAAAGAAGGCTTGTCTTTTAAGGAAATGAAAAATAAAAACAAAAACATATATTTAAAAAATAAATGCGCAAATAAAAAAGCTGTAAAAACACATTTCGCTACAAAACGCTTCTTTGAAAAAAATACGCACAAACCACATTGCGTTGTGGTAAATTTGTTTATTCAGTTTTTTTAGAAGTTTTATCAGCAAAGTTTATTTAGTTATTGAAAGCGATAAAAAAATATATTTAAATTCTATTTCAAATAGTGTTTTTTTAAATAAGTTGCGTATGAATGTATGTATATTCGTATGTATGTATGTAAATATGTATGTATTAGTTAATTAAAATTAACTTTTCTTCTTAATAGATTTCAAATAATAAACTATTTTTGACAATGTTTCATCAAATTCCATAATGTTTCTACTTAAAATTGGTTTAAAAGAGCTTAAACCTTTTTTTTAGACTTGAAATTTTATTAATCAAAGCTCTACTTTAATGTTTCATAAATTCCATTTCGTTCCGATTTTAATATACATAGCTCTCGTTTTAAATAATATTTGTTATAAAGTTATAGTGGAGCCTAAATTTCAACAACCAAGAGCCTTTTATATGAACGCCATATAGTTCTGAGAGAAAGCATCTGTTTCTCTTATTCCATTTCGTTTCTATGCTTCAAATTTTACTAAATTTTAGATTGCTTAATTTTTTTATTTAAGAAATATATTTTTCTATTAAAAACAATTATAAAAAAACTATGTTTCATTAAATTCCATTTCGTTCCGCATTATATTTTGTGTTCATCTTTGTTTATTATTGGTTTTTTGGCTTTAGAGCTGGATGTTAAACAAAAATTCGTGTATTATTATTGTTAAAAATTACTTTTGCAAGATTCCATTCCATTTCGTTTCAAGATCTAAAAATTTTAGACTTAAATATAATTTTTGCTTTTTTTTAATTAGGAAACAATATTTATTTGAGATGCTAATAGTCAATAATATTTAGCAGTGTTTCACAAAATCCCATTTTGTTCCTCTTTTAAAAAAAATACAAAACCTTAACATTTTCTTTTAAAATTGTAGTTAAAATATTATTTTAAACAACATAAAATAAGTAGCTAACTGTAAAAATGTTTCATTCCATATCGTTCCACTCCACTGAAATGTTTAAATTTAATACTTTCCTGTTTGCTTTTGAAAAATAACAATAATCTTAAGAAAAAACAAGCTTAATTATATATATTTAAGACTGTTTCACCTAATGTCATTTTGTTTCGCTTTTGTAAGGCAATTAATTTAAAATTTTTTAATTTAAAATTTTTTAAAATTAAGATTTTTTATAAACAAAATAAAATAATTTATTGCAAGTTTTTTAAAAATATTTTTAAAACTAATTTTGGCCATGTTTCAATAATTCCAATTTGTTCCTAGCTCTTAATCCTTTTTTTTAATGTAAAAAATATCAAATTTTTTTTATTTAAAAAACAACACTGATAAACTTGATAGTGAATACACTTAAATGAAATAAAGTTTTGCGTTGTTTCACTATTTCTCATTTCGTTTCACTTTTCTGATATGTTAAATTTTTATATTTTCTTCCTTTGTTTTTGAAAATAACACTAAATTAAAGATATAAAGAAAAATTTAAGAGTTTTCTGGAGTGTTTCACTAAATTCCATATCGTTCCATATTATAGAAATATTTCTTTTCGTTCCAAGTCTTAAAATTTTTTATATAAAAATTATTTTATAAATTTTGTTTGTTAAAAAATACTAAAATAAATTTAATTTTATCAATGTTTCACTATTTACCATTTCGTTTCAGGTTTGTAAAATGTTAAATTTTTATATTTCTCTCTTTTAATTTTGAAAACCATGCTGATTTAAAGCAATAAACAAGTATTTAAGTGTTTATGCGAATGTTTCACTTAATTCCATTTCGTTCCATTTATTTGAAATGTTTAATTTCATCTCAAATTTTAAAATTTTTTTTAGAAAAATTATTATATTTTTTTTTCAAGAGTTTTTTTTTTTTAAATACTTAAATGAAATTATGTTTAGCGGTGTTTCGTTATTTGCCATTTCGTTTCCCTGTTGTAAAATGTTGAATTTTTAAGTTTTCTTTTTTTGCTTTTGAAAACCATACTGATTTACAACAATAAAGAAGAATTTAAGTATTTATGAAAATGTTTCACTTAATTCCATTTCGTTCTATTTTTTTCGGCGTAAGGCTTAAATTTTTTAAAACCAAAAATATTATTTTATTTTTTTGTCAAGAAAAGGTGAATTTTATATTAAAAATACTTAAATGAAATTATTATTAGCGGTGTTTCGTATATTACCATTTCGTTTCACTTTTCTGAAACGTTAAATTGGCACATTTTATTCTATTGCTTTTAAAAATAGCATTAAATTAAAGAAATAACAATGAATTTAAGTCTTTATGAGAGTGTTTCATTTAATTCCATTTCGTTCCACTTAACAAAATAATTTTTTTTTGTATTAAATATATTTAGTACTTAAAAATTATGGCAACAGAACTATTTAAATGTGTGTTTCATTAGTTTCCAAAACATTCCTTTAATAATTTTTGTCAATATTTTGTCATAATTTTGGCTTAAGTGGAACTGGGTTGAGGGTGTATATTTTATGTTTTAAACAACCATTTTTTTTAATAAAAATAATTTGTTTCATTCCATCATTTGAAAACGTGTTTATAATTAATTAATGTTATAAATTCATAACACTTTTGTTTTATTTAAACTTGAATTTTATTTGGTCAAAATCGGGTTTTTGTATCTTAACCAAATTCTACACATTTGCTCTTCAATATCAATGAATTATTTATGAAGTAATAAAAAAACAAGCAAAAAAGTTCTAGAACTATTCCTTTTCGCAAAAGTTTTTTGGCAATTGAAAATATTAAAATTTAGAAAGAAAAATAAAACAAAAACATATTTAATGAACGTTCGAGGAAGTGAAAAAATTTTTTTAAAAAAATTATTTAATCTCAGAATGACGTCAATTTGTCATTCTTTTGTAAATATTTTACGCATTAGTTTTCACAATAAAAATAACAATTATGCAATGTTAAGCTATAAAGATAAGGAATTATGTAGTTTTTATTGTTTTTAATTTTTATTTTAAATATTCGCAATTTTCTAAACTTGCTAAAGGAACCGAAATGTTATTGAGGGAAATAATCTAGAAAGATTTATTGAATGTCAGTTTGTTAAGAATATTTTTATAATTTAATTTTTTTTATTTAAGGACATCACTCTGTGTTTTTAAAAAATTTCTTCTCAGCTAATAGTCTTGCTGCTCTAATTTTAAGGAACTAAATATATTTCACACAAAAAAAAAATTATTTTATTGAGTGAAACGAAATGGAATTGAGTGAAACACTATTACAAAGACTTAAATTGTTTTTTGTTACTCTAATTCAATGTTATTTTCAAAAGCAAAAGAAGAAAATGTATAAATTTGACATTTAAATAAAGTGAAACGAAATGGTAATTAGCGAAACACTGCTAATCATAATTAAATTTTAGCATTTTTAAATAAATTATTTCTTTATCTTAACTAAATATATTTCACACAAAGAAAAAAAAATATTTTGTTAAGTGGAACGAAATGGAATTGAGTGAAACACTGTTATAAAGACTTCGATTATTTTTTGTTACTCAAATTTAATGTTATTTTCAAAAGCAAAAGAAGAAAATGTATAAATATAACATTTAAGTAAAGGGAAACGAAATGGTAATTAACGAAACACTGCTAAGCATAATTAAATTTTAGTATTTTTAAATAAACTATTTCTTTATCTTAACAAAAAAATTAAATAATAATTTTTCTATAAAAAATTTGAAGACTTGAAACGAAATGAAATCTTTTAAGTAACTGGAACGAAATGGAATAAATTGAAACGCTCTTATAAATAATTAAATTCTTGATTATTTCTTTAATTTAGTAATATCTTCAAAACTAAAAAAAGAAAATGTAAAAATTCTACATTTCAGAAAAGTGAAACGATGTGGGAAATAGTGAAACACCCCTAAATAAAAAGCTTACTTTAAAAAAATATATAAAATATAAATTTTAATATACATATCAAATTTAAGACTTTGAACGAAATGTAATATTTGTATTAAATGGAATGAAATGGAATTATGTGAAACACTCTCATAAATACTTAAATTCTTCTTTATTTTTTTTTGTGCTAAATTCAAAACCAATAAAAGAAAATGTAAAAATTCTGCATTTCAGAAAAGTGAAACGAAATGGTAGAGTGAAACACTGCTAAATATAATTTTATTTAAGTATTTGTAAATAAAACTAAAATTTTTTTATAAAAAAAATAAAATAATTTTTACACAAAAAAAATCCAAGACTTGGAAAAAAATGAAAAAAATTTATTAAATGGAACGAAATGGAATAATATGAAACACTCCCATAAATACCTTAATTCTTCTTGTAATAGATTCTACTAACTTTTTAAGCATAACAGGCGTTATTCGGCTCTATTTCTCCTGTAATGCAGGGTTTACTACTGCAGAATCTGTTTTACATACGCCGCGACGCTTTAGTTCGTTACACAAGTGTTCGAATACGTTTATATCTGAGCTTTGTGCAGGTGTTTTTATGATCTTGGATTAAGCATTTGACTAAAACTTATTTCGTTAAATTCCATTAGATTAAACCTTATTCGATTTAGCCTTGTTCGATTAAACCTTATTCGATTAAACCTATTCGATTAAACCTTATTCAATTTAATCTTATTTTATTAAACCTTATTCGATTAAACTTTATTCCATTAAACCATTTTCGATTAAAATATATTCTATTAAATCTTATTCGATTAAATCTTATGCGAATAAACTTTTTTCAATTAAACATTTGATTAAAACTTGTTTGATTAAATTCTATTAGATTACCCCTTATTCGATTTAGCCTTGTTTGATTAAATCTTATTCGATTAAACGTATTCGATTAAACTTTATTCAATTCAAACTTATCGGATAACTAAACGTTATTCGATTAAGTCTTCTGCGATTAAACCATATTCATTAAATTTTATTCGATTAAACTTTATTCGATTAAACCTTATTCGATTAAATTTTTTTGGATTAAGCATTTGATTAAAACTTATTTGATTAAATTCCATTAGATTAAACCTTATTCGATTTAGCCTTGTTCGACTAAACCTTATTCGATTAAACGTATTCGATTAAACCTTATTCAATTTAATCTTATTTTATTAAATCTTATGCGACTAAACATTCTTCGATTAAACGATATTCGATTGAATCTTCTTCATCAAGTCCCCATGTTTCACTGATTTCTAAGTGTTTTTGTGCAAAATTTTTTGTATTGTGTTTTCGCCACACGTAAATTGACCAAATGAGAATTATATGTAGATATCCAAGACAGATAATTTGCGGCTTTTTGAAGTAACCAAAAATGGTTGTAATAAAACTGGCTGTAAATAAAATTGTCCGAAGATCCTTAAAAATTAAGGCGCATTAAAAAAAACATTGTTAAAGAAAAGAAAATTAAAAATACGAACTTAAGCCTTTCTAAGCGTTTTCATATTGCTATTTCACTAGGGCCTACCCTAATTATTACTGTTATTTTTTTTTTTAATTTAAAGAAAAAAATTCAGTTTCTTATGCTTTCAACCTCAATTAACCAAATGAGAATTATATTTAGTTAGGAAAACAGAAAACACAA
This sequence comes from Trichopoda pennipes, assembly GCA_030448955.1. Taxonomy (NCBI): domain Eukaryota; kingdom Metazoa; phylum Arthropoda; class Insecta; order Diptera; family Tachinidae; genus Trichopoda; species Trichopoda pennipes. Next base: position 9,836,841 of record JASKUP010000002.1, read on the forward strand.
AAAATAGCAAAATTGCGTTTTTTATTGTCTCAGTGAATTTTACTTATTTAATTGTTTTTAAATATATTTATGCTCTCGGATTTTTTGTTTTATAAATTTTTAATTAATTTTAAGCGATGTTTGTTTTGTTTTTATTACAAATATATATTTTTTCAATTTTTGTTGCTGTAATATTCTATTTATTGTAAAATTATAATTTTTTTCTAATTTCATTTGTTTATTTTAAAATCGTAGTAAATTATTTTCATTGTTTTATTATTATCTTGATTTTATTTGTTTGTTTTTTTTGTTGTAAGTGCTACAGCTGTTCATTATTTACATACATATTGACATATTTATTTACGTTTACATATTTAAATAAAGATTTGACACATTTGATAATTAATGATTTGAAAAATGCGTTTTAATTGTTTTTGTTTATTTAGTGTATTGAAACACTTGCGTTTTTTCACTTAATAGCACACACACACCTCCACCTTAATATTGTTTGCAAGAGAAATAAAATTAATTGAACTTTGAACGAATGAATCAAATTTTGTGAATAGATTTTTGGTTTTAAAATTATTTTTAATAAATTTATTAGCATCATAAACTTGTAAAAAATTTTATAAACAAATTTTGTATTTTTTTTTAAAAAGTTTTTAAACTCCCACATTGTTTTGCTTTTGTACTCAAGGGTTCTTAAAAACCTGTTAGTGGGAGTGAGAGAGAGCACTGAGAGGAAATTAATGTTAAAGTATAGAAATATTTTAAAATTAAGGTTTTTTAATAAATATTTAGTGAATTTTAAAAAAAGAATATATAAAAAAATTTTTTCTTTAAAATTATAAATTATATAAAATAAATTTGTTTAAAAACAACCAAAATTCCATAAGAATATTTAATTCACCTCATGATGAATTCACGGCTAACATTTCTCTCTTAGCAAATATCCTCACCTTAAATATTGTTTGTATTAATTAACACGGTATTGCCAGTCGTAACAGTTAGTGTGGTTTGCTTACAGCAGATATGGGACTTTCAATGGGATTAGAAAATACAACTCATGAATATAAAAAATCTTGATTTATAATAAAATTTTTTTTAAATTAATTTTAAAATTTTGTGAATAAAAAACTGTCGTTGGGATAGTGAACTTCTATATTTCCTGTGGATTAAATTTCTGCCACTTTGAGATCTTGCAAAAACTATTCGATCATATAAATAATGATGGTTGTTGAGAAACTGCGATCCGCTACACGAATATTAGGCACCCGCATTTCAGACCTTCGAATGTCATTACAAAAATTTCTTTAGAGTATAATGAGATATGATTGCGGTGGTCCATCTGAATTATAATTATATAGCGAGCTATATTGCAGTATACTATTATCAATATGCGCCGTTTCGTACTAACACAATGAGCATAAATTTCACTGTCATAAAGGAGTGAGGGAACCAGGTAAGCTTTTGCCAATAACGCATACAATGCAAAGCTTTCCGTAAACTAGGCCAACAACAGTGTTGACATATGATCGGTCCACGTTTGTCTACTATAGGGTGTCTGCAGGGAATTCATACTACTATGTTTGCCTATAATTTTTGATTAAATGAAGGAGAATGGATCTAGAATGGATATGGAATAAAATATCAGATAAATATCAGCCTCTATTAGCCTCACAAATGCGAACCCTTTTGAGCACCTTTTTCATTGCATTCTCATACACATTTCACGTGATATTTCATTAATGTCATCACGAATATTTTGTTTGAGTTGCTCAAGCGTTTCTGGTTTGTTTGCATAAATCTTGCTTTTCAGATATCCCCACAAAAAGAAGTCCGGAGCAGTCGAATCAGGCGACCATAAAGGCCAATCAATATCACTATTTCTTGAAAAACCTTGTTGTGGAAAGAGGTCTCGCATTAGTTCCATGGTAATCCTGGATGTATGCGATGTGCCATCATCTTGTCGATACCACATGTTAATCAAGCCCAAAAAGCAGTTGTGTCGTTAGAAAGTCTTCAATCATATCACGATATCGCTCTCCATTTACAGTTACCGTTACGCCGTTATCATTTTCAAAGAAGTAAGGTGCATTAATTCCTCCCGACCAAATTGCACGCCAGACTAACACTTTTAGTGGATACAAAGGTGACTGTTGAATAAAAAAAGGGTTTTCCATTCTCCAGAACCGACTATTCTGTTTATGCACATACATGATAAGATTTACATCTGCACCTAGTCGTGTGGGCCTATATCAGATGGTGGATCATTATTACTGTGGGCGAAATGTAGCGTCATCCTCGCCCTAGAAGGCCTTCAGATATGTATATCCCACGGTCACTCCTAGTTGCAACTTCAAAAGCCCGAAGCAGGCCGCAGCCTTCACTCTTTGCTGAAGAGTTGGAGACTATCCAACTCCTGGTCCAGAACGCATGAAGCTTAATATAACTAAGAACACAACCGCAATCATGCTCACTGGACCTGGACCATTCATTGTGTTCATTGTGAGAAATCCGACCCACACAACTCAAACGAGGACCTCGAAACCACAATCACCACGATACTCCCAAAGGGCCAACCTCAATAATCAGTGAGAGAGCAGCTAAAAGGCTAAAAAGCTTTTGTTTTTATAAATTTTGTCCAGCTTTTACTTTATTGTGTATTTATAACTCTCATATAATTAATATTTTTTTAACACGAAATATCTGCAATAAAAAATGGCGATGAGCTGGTAAAGCAACGGCTCATTAAGGTTATATCCATTCAAAAATGGAATACAACTCTCATGTATGGGCCGGCGCTCCAAAGTCTATTTTGGGGTTACTCGACCGGGTACAGGAGAGGGCCAAGAGGCTCATCGCGGACAGAAATGTATCCAACTTTATTGATTCTCTAGAGCATCGACGCAATGTGGCCTGCATTTCACGGTTCTATCGTTACTACAATGGTAAGTGCTCTTATGGAATTAGGAAACTTGTTCCGAATACTCGCACGTTTTCCCATTTAACTCGATTTTCGATGAGAGCGCATCCATTTGTGGTTGATTGGCCAGTGAATCGTACTACGCATTACAAGGAAAATTCGTTTTTCAGCAGAACAGTCCGTATGTAGAATAAAATCCCTTCGGAGGTCTTTCCTGTCACATTCAATGTGGGAAATTTCTAAACGAATGTTCACAGACACTACTCCCTCTTTTCTCCTTCCCGTAACCTAATTTCCTAGTTCTGGCACAATGCATTGCATGTGTAGGGGTCAGCCCCTGAGTGTTGTCCGAAAAAAAAAGTTGAAAGATTTTATTGCGATATAATTTCAAAATTTCATTAATAAAGGGTGTATCTTATAGGGATGAAATAAATGAATTGACATGCATTTTTCGAACCTGTGTATAGGCCTACAAAATTTTCTCTTTTGAGGAGAATGGCGGCTGCGAAGAAGAAGCTTACGATCAATATGCACCAACTCCAACTCCAAAAACTCGTAAACTCGTTTACGTCATTTGAAAGTGGTAACTTAATTGGCAAAGGCAAGGAGAGACCTGGTCAGCCAAAAGAGTTTAATGAGGAATTGAAATTATTACTCGACGAAGACTGCCCTAGCATTGGGATTCATTGCAAAGCTAGACAATTGGGCTCCATATGAATTGCAGCCGATTTTGCATGTCAGAAATGATGCTTGAGCACAAGTCTTTTCTGCATCGTATTGTTACTGGTGATAAAAAATGGAAACATTACGATAACCTCAAGCGCAAAAAGTCATATATAAAGTCCGACCAACCAGTCAAATCAACAATGCCGATGCCAAATATTCACGAAGCTTTTTATTCGAAGAATCAGAAAAATGTTTTGTATTATGAGATGGGTTAGAGATGGGTTAGATGATCACAGGGGATCTATACCGAAGACAACTGATTCGTTTGAAGAGGAAAATTAAAGAAAAACGATCAGAATTTTCAACCACATACGAGGCCATAATCTTCCATCACGTCAATTTATATTTTTCTTTTCAAATATTTATTATCAAGAGATCTTTGCACATAAACTTTTATTTATTTATTTATGTTATATAAATTTTGTATCTATTTCTTAATAACTTGAATTAAATACAAAAACACTCGACAAGAATGCAAGCAATTTGCCTTCTAAAACATTAAAGATTTTCTTCAAGTTGTCGCTCTTCTCAACATTTTGCTCTTTGCTACCCACATGATCATACATAAGTGCATATGTATTTACATACATGTTTAATAATATCTTCTTCGATAGAATCATTTTCTACATCTGCTTCGCTTTTTCGCTCTCACTCTGTTTGTAGCTGTGAAATTTAACCGTAATACTGTCGTCATCATTGCCATCTTAATAGTCATTATTTGCATCATCACTGTATTGATACACAAATAGCAACTATAAATGTAACATGACCAACAATTAACGGTAACTGACATCATATATGCATGCATGCACACATGTAATGTGAGTGTGTATGTACATAAACAAAGAATTAAAAATACTCTTCTTTCTCAAACCGTTATTTATTTTATTTACTACTTCCATCAATCTATTCTACTTCCCACTCACTGTACAACACTTAAATGTTCTCATATTTATACAAATACATAACGGCACTACTAACAGCATGCTCTGACAGTGTTGTTAGATTTTAATTTTGCACTAAACTTTGTGTAGAAAATCGTCAAAAACTTACAAAACGAATATTTGTTTAAATTTTAAAACCTGCGATTATAAAAGCACCAAAAAACGGAGGAAATCGTCAAATGTTTTGAATTAATTCTTTTTTTGAAAGCACAAAAAATATTTTGCTACCAAGAGTTTGATCTAAAAGAAATAAATCTGAAGGCGGTTGTTGGCAACACTAAAAGCCAAAAATTTAATAGCTGAAATTAAGGTTTAATAGGATTTACACCACTTAAAGCTTGTTTTTTTAGAACCCATTCTAGACACTTTATTTCCACGGGAATCAGTGACCCGCAGAGTTCGTTATTTGTCTCTTTAGACATTTAACTGTTCTCTGACTGATTATTGAGGTTGGCCCCTATATGGGAGTATCGTGGTGGTTGTGGTTTCGCGGCCCCATATCAGGTCTTTTGTTTAATATGGTGGCCAGGATCATTTCGCCGTTAATGACACGCTAGGTGAATGATCCAGTCCAGTGAGAATGTTAGACATGTGTTCTGGACAGGAGTTGGAAAGTCTCCAACTCTTAAGCAAGGAGTGATGATTTGCAGCACTGCTCTGGAATCATCAAAGTTGAAACTAGAAAGTTCTGTTGCATAGAATTATGGCTTCGGCTTCCTAGGACGAGCATGATTTTCCAAATTATGCAGTGGTTTGGTCCACCGTCTGATTAAGGTTTCATGGCCAGGCGTGGATGTAAATCGAATCACACAGAACCCATTGTTTTAAAATGTATGCAGACCTTCTTTTTCACCTTGATGGCGTTATAAATCGCCAAAATTGTCAACAATTATTTGTTGAAATGTGGAGGTGGCTGTCATTTGTTACTAATGGATGAACGTTACTTTATAATAACTCCTACATGCAATTCATGAAAGCTCTAGAGTCATTAGTGATAAAATTGATGACACATCGGCAAAACTTCTAGAAAAAATTGACTCAATTCAAAAAAGTTTTAGATTCAACAGTGACTAAATTGAGACCACAAAAGAAAAAATTCTAGATAACACATGCGCAGTACAACAATGCTTTGAAGCCAACGGGGAAAGGAATAAAAAATCTTAGAAGTCTTTTGAAGAGATGTTAGTACAGGCATAACATCCAATGTCCTAGCTTGCAACAGAACAAGGAGTTGGATAATCTCCAACTTGTTGGTCATGTTACATTTTTAATTGCTATTTGTATCAATACAGTGATGATGATGACGACAGTATTACGGTTAAATTTCTCAGCTACAAACAGAGTGAGAGCGAAAAAGCGAAGCAGATATAGAAAATGATTTTGCCGCAGAAGATATTATTAAACATAAATAAAAGCGTGTATGCGTCTTAGGGCACAGATGCCCACCACTCAGTTGTTAAGACCATCGTCAGATAACAGCCAAAGGATCCGGCGTTTTCGTACAACTTATCACATAAATTCGGGAGGAATCGGTAAGAGTCATCTCTGAGTACACTAGGAAAATACATATCCCGGGCTTTAACGGTAGCGCAATTTTCAATGTGTTCAAGTTTCAATTCGAAGCAGTGACCAGCAAAAATGGATGGGACAATAAGGGAAAAGCTATAGAGTTAATTCAGACCTTAAACGGTGCAGCGGCCAACATACTCGAAAGTTTACCAGCTTGTTCTATAAATAATAATGAGAGCATAATGGTGGTGAACATAGAAGAGAACTTTGAGATGTTAAATATTCGGTTTGTGCAGCGCAATAATCATTCTCAATAGCAACCATCATGTATGGGCAAATCTAGGAGTCTGCAAAAGCCATCTCAAAGCCCACAAGACTACAAACTACGACGTCTTGAGGCTGGTACCAAAAGTTGCGGAGACAAAAGGAGGGACATGAAAGATTGTGAGCAAATACTGGAAGAAAGGCGTAAGTTTAGCGCCAAATGCTTTAACTGCGGTAAGGTCGAACATTTCCAACGCAACTGCAGATCTGTATGGAATAGATCAAGATCTGCTAAGGCAGCAAACAGCCGAAAAACTCAAAATTGCAGGGAATCTGCATTGCTACTATACGACAGGTAAACAGAAACCTTACTGCTTGCGCCTGATCATTGGAAAGAAGTAGGTTCTTACCATAGACACAGAAGCATTCCAGTCTATAATAAGGTCGGATTTAGTAAAAGGAGCAGTGAAACCATTAAGTATTCAACCGTTACTTTACTACCATATCAGCCGTCGCCTGTGAAAAAGCCAGGATGAGACTAACTATTGGAAACATCAGGGCAGATCACGTATTTGTTCTCGCAATTAGAGTCGATGAAGTCATTATTGGTGCAGGTATTATCATAGGGTCACAGCATTAACCTACATATGGGCCAACATAAAAAGATTGGGCGCAATGTTGAGATACCCCTGGATGTTGGAAGTGAGGGCAGGACCGCAGCAAAGAAGGGAGTTGCCGTTGAATGTCAGAAACTACCACCTCAGGCGGAAATTAGTATTGTGGCTAGGAAACACTATAATGCTGAAACCCTTTAAAAACGGCCATGCAACGTAAAGGGCGACTATTGCATAAAAGTGGAGAGTGCCACTACTCTTTGCTTGAAAGCCGGAGACTATCTAAACTTCTGTCACCCCGTAATAGCGACTTTCTATTGAGTATGCAACAGCATACCGGATAGAAACACACAGCTTCCTGTGGTTTGGACTTAAATCACAGCTAGTACGTTACTCCCCGAAGAACCCCCTCCCCCTCCTCGGAGGCACATTTCTATGTTTTGACGGAAATCCACCATCATTACATGTGTCTTCGGGGATAAAAGGGAGTCTAGTCCCCTAATAGGCTAGCAGGAGCCAACTGGACAATCCACTATATTTTCACGGGAATCAGTAAAGCCCCGGAGTTCCGCTATTTGTCTTTTTGGCTTTTGAGCTGTTCTCTGACTGATATTGAGGTTGGCCCTTCGGAAGTATCGTGGTGGTTGTGTGTGTCGAGGCTCTCGTTTGAGTTTGTGGGTTGTATCATTCACAATGAACACAATGAATGGTCTAGGTCCAGTGAGCATGAATGCCGTTGGGTTCCTAAATTATATTAAGCTTCGTGCGTTCTGGATCAGGAGTTGGATAGTCTCTAACTCTTTAGCATGGAGTAAAAGCTGCGGCCTGCTTCGTGCTTTTAAAGTTGCAACTAGGAGTAACCGAAGGATAAATGTATCTGAAGGCCTTCTAGGGCACATTTATTGTCTTTATAGAACGCTCGACTATCTAGACCTGTACAACTGGGGGAAAAAGGGAACCCGGTCCCCTGAAGTCAGCAGGGGTACAACTGGAAACTCCACGTTATTTCCACGGGAATCAGTGAGCTCGCAGACTTCCGCTATTTGTCTCTTTAGACATTTAGCTGTTTTCTGGCTGATTATTGAGGTTGGCCCCTATATGGGAAAATCGTGGTGGTTGTGGTTTCGCGGCCCCATAACAGACAGGTCAGTTTTTATATGGTGGCCAGGATCCAGATCCAGTGACGATGCTAGACATGTGTTCTGGACAGGGTTGGATGGTCTCCAGCTCTTCAGCAAGGAGTGGTGGTTTGCAGCCCTGCTCTGGAATCATCCAAGTTGCAACTAGGAAAGAACTGTTGCTAGAATTATTCTTCGGCTTCCTAGGGCGTGAATGACGTTGCTTTTCATTCCCAGTGGTATGACCACCATCTGATTAAGGCTCACTGCCAGGCGCAGATGTAAATCTTATTCATCCGCAGTGTGATCCATCATCTAAATCTTATCACGTACTACCCGGAAGGCCTTATGAAAATTAAGGTGGCCAGGATCATTTCACTGATAATGACACGCAAAGTGAATGATCCGGTCCAGTGAGCATGCTTGACATGTGTTCTGAACAGGAGTTAGAAAGTCTCCAACTCTTTAGCAAGGTGTGATGGTTTGCAGCCCTGTCCTGGAATCATTAAAGTTGCAACTAGGTGGTTCTGTTGCTTAGAATTATGCCTTCGACTATCTAGGACGCATGTATGACGTTCCAAATTATACAATAGTGGTTTGTCCACCATCTGATTAAGGCTACATAGCCAGGTGCGGGTGTAAAACGAATCACACTCTACACAATTTCCAGTGTTCTGGGTATTTTCCTCGTACACTAACGCTTATCCCGTGGTGCTGGCCATAGTAGCACCGGTGAGGTTACAAAATGGTGTGGTGGTTTTTACCCAGCCCAGGGTAAAAGCCTACCTTCGCTACTGGGAGTGACCAGTAAATAGCTGGGATACTGTAGGTAAATAAACTGCGAGAACGTTGTAAGTATTCTAAAGGCTGGGATTTTTCTTAAGGGCTTATGATATTGGGAACTATCGACGGCCAGATTAGTTATTTAAAGTTGTTATATTCCGAGATGTGCATCTAAGCACATTACGATGGAGTTGATTTTATTTTTATTTGGGTACGGTTTTCCGTCGACCCTCTTCAAATTTGGTTTGTGAACAAATCGGTTTCGGAGGGAACACTGAAGATGGCAAACGGCCAAAACCGGTTTGTTCACAAACCAAATTTGACGAGGGTCAACGGAAAACCGTACCCAAATAAACATTGTTATATTCCCTTAATAAAGCTATAGATGAAAATCTCGAGTATGAATAATTGTCACACAAAGTTTCCATCTCGTCTCTCCATCTCTCCATGAAATATTTTACAGGTAAAATAGAGTGAGAACTAGAATCTGTAAAATATATTCAGGTAAGTTTTTGCTTTAAATATGGATTGACAAATTCAAATAAAATAAAAGTTAAAAAAGAAAATAATAAATTAAAAGAAAAGAAACAAAGAAAAGAGAAAACAGTGAAAATGAAATTTCACTTATTCAAAAAAAAAAAAAAAATCGCCAAATTGTTGAACAATCGTCATATCTGGCCACTCTCATCAGCAATGCTGGCAATGAACTAGTTTTTCTTATTTGACAAGAACAATGACGACAACAATAAAGAAAATACAAACAACAAAACAGTCACGGCAAAGTTGGAATGCAATATTCGGTAACAAAACACTTCAAAAAATAAGAAACCTGAAAAACAAATACACACAACCCTTCTTGTTATTTATTATTATTATTGTTGTTGTTGTTATCGTTATCGTTATTGTTGTCATTTTGTTTTGATGCGGACTTGAACTTTTGCAACAAAATGAACTATATAAATAATAATAACAACAACAATAATAACAACAACAAATGTTGATAGTAAACTTTAAAACACAAACAAAATGCTCAATAATGATGATTAAAATCAAAAAATGCAAAAAAAAAAAAAAATAAAAATGAAAAACAAAAAAAAAGAAATTCAAATAAAATAAAAGAATTGAAGAAAACAAGTGCAAAACTTTAGAAAACCGTTACAAGTGAAAACAAGAAGAAGAATAATAAGAAGAAGAAATAGCAGCTGAAAAAGGAAAACACAATTTATTTTTGATTTATTAACTCAAGGTTGCGACAAACAAAAAAAAATAGAATTTTTTTACAAATAAAATTATTAAAGATACAAAATAAATAAATACGGACAAAAAAAAAAACAGGCGAAATAAATAATCCTGTTTTAACCTAAAAATATCGACAACTTATTGATAACAGCAATAACAACAACAACAACTTGAGAAGAAGATTTAACAGAAACGGTAACATCAAAAGAAAATTTTAGTCGGTCATTTAAAGAAGGGCTAAGCGAATTTAGCAGTGATTGTTGTTGTTGTTGTTGTTTTATTTACCTTTCTTAACAGGTTTTTTTTATAGTCGACTGCAGCCAGTTAATTCATTCTATACAACTTAGGGGGGGTTTTTTAAAATTGGCAGCACTTTAAGTAGCCGCCATTTTGTCAGCTGTCTAGTCATTTTTGTTTAGTTTGATGCAAATTTAGTTTGAAAATGGATGGTAATATCTCCAGTCATCTGGGGCTAGCAGGAAGTTTCTCTTCCTCTCGAAGTCCTACCAGTTGATTTAAATACACTGGTACTACAGGAACCAGTTGCTCGCAGAGCTACGGTCTTGTGTCTAATTATTAAAAATTCCCCTCGGGTAGTTACATGATGGCTTTGGTTTAAATCGGTTCCTATTTAAAGCCTCCGGTGGAATGGCTGCAGTTTAAATCAGTTCCTATTTGAAGCCTCGAATAGATTGGCTGCAGTTTAAATCGGTTCCTATTTAAAGCCTCGAATAGAATGGCTGCAGTTTAAATCAGTTCCTATTTAAAGCCTCGAATAGGACGTGTAACATTCAATATCCAATGGTACGCATGTAGCAGGATATGGCCCCCGGGGGCACATTGATATATTTTGACGGAATCCCACCGTCATTACATGTGCTTTCGGGGGTAAAAGGGAGCCCAGTCTCCTTCAAGGCTAGCGGGGGCCAACTGGACAATTCCACTACATTTCCACGGGAATCAGTAAAGCCCCAGAATTCAGATATTTGTCTTTTTAGCCTTTTAACTGTTCTCTGACTGATTATTGAGGTTGGGTCTTCGGGAGTATCGTGGTGGTTGTGGTTTCGAGGTCCTCGTTTGAGTTGTGTGGATCATTGGATCATTCACAATAAACACTTCAGCTCCAGTGAGCATGAATGCCGTCGTGTTCTTAAATTATATTAAACTTCAGGTGTTATGGACCAGGAGTTGGAAAGTCTCCATTTCTTTAGCAAGGAGAGAAGGCTGCGGTCTGCTCTGGGCTTTTTAAGTTGCAACTACGAGTGACCGGAGGATATACGTATCTGAAGGCCTTCTAGGGCGAGGATGACGCTACATTTCATCCGCAGTGGTATGATCCACTATCTGGTTATGGCTTACACAGCCAGGTACAGATGTAAATCTTATCATGCATGTAGCAGAACATGGAGTTGAATTATCTCCAACTCTCGAGCAAGCAGTGTGAACAATGCTATGCTTGCTATGCTCTTCCAGATTGCTACTAAGACATGTATACAACTAGATATGTATGAGCCTTAGGGCAAGGGTGAACGCTGTAGCTCTGTCGCTGTAGCTGGTCGTTTTAAGAGACCCAGGCTACTTATTTTATAATTGTAGTTTTAAGTCGAACGAATTTTTAATATAACAACAGCTCGCTGGGTAGTGCCATCTAGACGTGGTGGTATAACTGGCGGCTGATAATAAACGCAGCCACCAGCTGTTTTATACATCAGCTGTGGAGATAACATATGTGTGCGTGTACTTTTGTGTGGCGGCGAAATGGGTATATAAAGATGAACTTTATAAATAAAGAGAGAGTTGATGCGCAGCTGGCCGACAGACTACAGTTAATATTTTGACAGGAGAGTTTCGCCCGCAAATATTTCGGAGTATCTTCGGCAAATACTGTGAGGTTACAAACTGGTGTGGCGGTTTTTACCCAGCCCGGTTTGTGCCTGACCAGAGCAGCGTTAGATTGTGTTTTAGTGGTTTTACTCTGCACAGTTTCCGCTGCTCTGGGTATTTTCCTTGTACACTAACTCTTTTCGCGTGGTGCTGGCCATAGTAGCACCGGTGAGGTCACAAACTGGTATGGCGGTTTTTACCCAGCCTGGTTTAAGTCTGCAGTCCCTACTGGAGTGACCAGAGCAGCATTAAAATGTATTCTTGTGATTTTTACCCTGCACAATTTCCGGTGTTCTAAGTATTTCCCTCGTACATTAACCCTTATCCCCTGGTACTGTAGTAGTAGCACCGGTGAAGTCACAAACTGGTGTTGTGGTTTTTACCCGCTACTGGGACTGACCAGAGTAGCGTTAAATTGTGTTCGAGTGGTTTTTACCCTGCACAATTTCCAGTGTTCTGGGTATTTTCCTCGTACACTGAGTGTGGATACGTGGTACTTACACACGCGTGGTACATGGCATACGGAGCAACGAGGGTAAGCTGCCGTTAAGGAGATTAGTGGCAAATTAAACCATAAGATTTATACCGAATCAACCAGTCGCCTTTTAATTAAACATTGACACAACAAACCCTGGACGCCATTGAGCATACTCCAGCAACCAGGGTAATCGACCCCCCAGGGGCACATTACAAGTCTTTATGTATCAAACAATCATCTAGACTTGTGTCTTGCTGGGGTAAAAGGGAGTCCAGTCCCCTCAAGGCTAGCAGAAGCCAACTGGAAAAACCACAATATTTGCACGGGAATCAGTAAAGCCCCAGAGTTCCGCTATTTGTCTCTTTAGGCATTTAGCTGTTCTCTGACTAATTATTGAGGTTGGCTCTTCGGGAGTATCGTGGTGGTTGTGGTTTCGAGGCCATCGTTTGAGTTTTTGGGTCGGATCATTCACAATGAACACAATGAATAGTCCAAGTCCAGTAAATATGAATGCCGTCGCGTTCCGGCCCAGGAGTTGGAAAGTATCCAACTCTTCAGCAAGGAGTGAAGGCTGCGGCCTGATTCGGGTTTTTGAAGTTGCAACTAGGAGTGACCGGAGGATATACGTATCCGATGGCCTTCTAGGGCGAGGATGACGCTACATATCACAGTGATAATGATCCACCATCTGATTAAGGCTTACGGCCAGGTGCAGATGTAAATCTTATCACGTAACCGGGGTAATCGTGTCGTTACAATGCATTTCCAAACCATCCAGCGGTAAGACCTTACGCACGTGACGTGAGTCTGTATGACATCCTGTATCACGTACTATGTCTATTTTACGGTCAACATAAACGTTAATTAAAGCACTTAATTGTATGAACTGTGGAACGTTTTCGCACCACTTTTACTCTAGATGATAACACGCATCTACAGAGACGTTGTACATTGCGTGCAGAGGAATTTATTACTGTTTCAGAGCGTAGCGTAGAGGAGGACTCGAATAAGTCTATCCACCATTGTGTACCGGAATCGGATATGTATCCGTCTACTTTATAGAAGATTTTGCGGAAATCCAACTCGTGCAAGATTTGAGGTCAGGCGATTTTCTAACAAGCTGGCGAAATCATTGGTCCGTAATAAACACGGTGCTGGTAAGAACTTTGCATATGGCGTAGAGAAGAAATTATTGCTGCTGTAGAGCATAGTGTAAAATAGACTCGAATCAGTCTATTCGCCATCGTGCACAGGGATCGAATGTGTGCCCATCTACCATATGGAAGATTTTGCGGAAATCGGACTCATGCAAGAATTGAGACTTTACGCTTTCCTAACAAACTGGCGAAATCATTGGCCGTAATAAACACGGTGCTTGTAAGAATGGTGGCTGCTACAGAACCATGATTACTGACTTTTCGTTCATCAGTTGGACATTCAGAGAACCCCCCGGGGGCACATATATATGGTCTTTATAGAACTTCGACTATCTAGACACAGTGCAATTGGGGAAAGAGGGAGCCTAGTCCCCTGTAGTCAGCAGGGGTACAACTGGAAACTCCACTTTATTTCCACGGGAATCAGTAAGCTCGCAGAGTTCCGTTATTTGTCTCTTTAGACATTTAACTGTTCTCTGACGGATTATTGAGGTTGGCTCTTTATGGGAGTATCGTGGTGGTTGTGGTTTCGCGGTGGCCAGGATCATTTCGCCGTTAATGACACGCTAGGTGAATGATCCAGTCCAGTGAGCATGCTAGATATGTGTTCTGGACAGGAGTTGGAAAGTCTCCAACTCTTAAGCAAGGAGTGATTATTTGCAGCCCTGCTCTGGAATCATCGAAGTTGCAACTAGAAAGTTCTGTTGCATAGAATTATAGCTTCGGCTTCCTAGGACGAGCATGACGTTCCAAATTATGCAGTGGTTTGGTGCACCATCTGATTAAGGCTTCATGCCCAGGCGCGGATATAAATCGAATCACACAGTTGGACATTTAGAATGTGCATGAACTATGGATTCAACAAGAGGACGCAACATGTCACATAGCAATCCGTATGGTGAACGTATGATTTCATTATTTCACAGCCCTGAATTGGGCTGTAAGGCTTAACGTCGTTAGAGTATTTTCGGTGGGAGATATGTGAAGTCGTTGGTATATACCGATAAGCCCGAAACGATTGAGCACTTGGAGGACAACATTTCTTGCATTATTGTCACTATACGGTCACAAATATTAGATATAAGACAACGCAACATATCACACAGCTCGTAAAATAATTGATTTACTGAAGGAAACGTTCGGTATCCAAATAGTTCCATGTTACGGACCCGTGTAAAGGTCTCCGAAATTGTTTAATTTAATACCTGCAGACTATTTTCCGTGGGAGATATGTGAAGTCGCTAGTTGATGCCGATAAACCCGAACCGATAGACCACTTGGAGAACAATATGCGCCGAGCGTTATTGCCGAAATACGGCTAAAAATGTTGGAAAAAGTCATCAGACATTGGAGCTCCATATTAGATTACTTTAGAGCCAGCTGAGGCGCCCTTATTCCAGAAGTCATTTTTAAATTCTTCTTCTTTTTCTTCTTTCATTTCGGACCAGCACTCAGAGGATGAACCCTACACATGCAATGCATTGTACCAGAGCTAGGAAATCAGGTTATGGGGAGGAAGAAAGAGCGAGTAGTGTTTGTGGACATTCAATTTGAACTATCCTACATTGGAAGTGACAGGAACGACCTCTTGAGGATGTTTATTCCACATACGGACTGTTCTGCTAAAAAACGAATTTTTCCTGTAATTGGTAATGCGATTCACTGGCTAATCAACCACAAGGGGTTGTGCTCTCAACGAAAATTGAGTTGAACGTACGAGTAACGGGTACAAGTTTGGTATCGGCTGGTTTCGTTTAGCTGAAACCACTGCCAGACAGACCTCAGGCTGAGTTTACTTGTGTCCTTTTATAGTGGGCAAAAAGGCTGGGCATTTAAGGTTAAGCATTTCATCAATTGCATATCATTGTTCGCAGGACTATGCTTCTACTCTTTATTGAAGTGTTAGAAATGATTTAAGCTCTCATAGTGCAACTGGAACTTCTCCTGCCATACAACAGCACGTATGATACCAGTACCTCTACCAAAGTGGGGTTGAAGAGTTAAAGCAAACACACATACACACACAGTAGATGATTGCATTTATTTAAGTCTCTAACCTTTTAAATGTTTGCATAGTTTTAAAGCTCAGTCTAGGGGTTTTATTTCTTTGTATTTAAAACCATTAAAAAATATTATTAAATTTATTGCATTTTATTAAATCAATTTTATTTTATAATTTAAATTGTGGATTTCACAATCTGTTTGTATGCGAAAGCAATTTATTTAATTAAATTCACTGCTTTTGTGCAAAATATAATAATTTAATTAAATAAAAGTTTGTTTAATCAAATGCGAATTATGAATTAAATTTTCTAGGATTTTGTTTTTTATTTTTGTTTGTGTTAAAAATCCTTTTTTTTATATTAAATATTTTTCACATCCTCCTTTTTTTAGAATTCATATTAAATTATTAAAGTTTGTTTTTAAATATTTTTATTAAATGTTGATTTTTTAATTGCCCCTAAACGTTCAAACTAATTGTGATCAAATTTTGATTTTAGATGGAGCTTAAGGCGGATTAATATTTAAAATAAACTTTGACTTAGTGTTTTGAAATGAAGAGCATCTGGGAGGGTTTAAAAAAAAAGGAATCCAAGCATACTTTCAGGCGTTAGAAATAACATTTTTTTATATATATTACGTTATTGGACTTATCGTAAAATTATTTATTTAGTGGCTTTAATTAAGGCAAAATATTATGCAAAGTGTCTCTGGTGATCTCTAATAGTAGAACGTAGACGAGTATCCGGTAGCCGAGGTACCCCTGCTCATTTTCAACATTCAACATTGGGCTGTATAGCGGCTATATTTGCACCACTACGGCCACTATACGAGCATGTTATATTCGCCTATTATCGGCAACAATACCGTGAGCGTTGAATTTAGCAATTAGATTAAGCACAGCGGAGCAATAATTACGACGAAAATTTGCTGGAAGTTTACGGCGATACAGTGATGGTAAATTTTTACAATTAAAATTCTTTGCTCAAGTTTGTAACGTTCTTTGCTGGAAATATCCAATATTTTGCTAAATAATCTTTCAGAGAATCATACATTTGTGGGTTGTCCACGTAAGCCCAATATTAAAAAAAAACCCCCCGCTGCGTTAATTGGCGTGTGCCAATTGTGGCCATAAAAAATTGTTTATCAGGGTTTGGTAGCGCACAGAATTAATAATGACGGCCTCTCCTTGCTCATAGCACTTGACAGACAATTTACTTTGTAACCTCAAACTTACCCACCAGTTATTTCACTTATAAAAAATTGTATCGGGGTTTTTCACTTACGGCAACAACAAAAAACATGATAGTTTTTTGACGACTTCGTCTCTTTCTGACACCGCTATTAAGAATTTGTTTGTTAAAATTTGTGACGTTTGTAAAGCCTTATGAAGATGCCTTCGTCTATTTTACAAATTCCTTTTTACCACTGAAGTTCAAAACAATTGATGTCATGTTTCGTTTTAATTAATCAAAATAAAAACTTTTTTGTTGTACAACAAAAACAAATCACATGAAAGAATCTTTCCTTCTGTCGGTTTATTTTATTTATAATGACAGTTTAGTTTGAGGTCACAACAAACAAACAACAAATAACCAAACAAACAAAGAATCTAACCCAACTCAATCAACCAACTTATTCTAACGACAAACAAAATGATAAAGTTTTAAGTTTTATGAGCAAAACGTGAGCTTAGAAGCAGCACCAAACAGCATTACTACAGAGTAAAGAGAACAAATTTATTAATAATGTGGATATAAATTTCAAAATTTTATATCAATTGCAAAAGTACCTTTTACAAAAACAAAAAAAAAATTTTATTCTTTGGAAAAGTTCTTTCTATTAACTTTTATAAAAAGAACTTTTAATAAAAAGTACCTTTATAAAAAGTACTTTTATAAAAAGTACTTTTACAAAAAGTACTTTTATAAAAAGTATTTTTATAAAAGGCACTTTTATAAATATCAAATAATATCAAAATATCAAAAAAAAGTACTTTTATAAAAAGCATTTTATAAAAAGTACTTTTAGTAAAAAGTACTTTTAGAAGAAATTACGTTTTACTAAAATATCAAAAAATATTAAAATATCAAAAAGTATTTTTATATAAAGTACTTTTAGTAAAAAGTACTACCTTTGAACAAAAATGTTTTTAAGAAATTAATCCTTCACATAAAGATTTTTCCATAAAAGTAATTTTAAAAAAGGAATCAATTTGAAAAGTAACTACGACTTAAACCAGGTAATTTTGTACTTTAAAAAAGTATATTTTACAAAATTTACCTCAAAACAATTTATTTAAAGTAACAAATATTTTTTTTTTAAATTTTAATTGCAGAAAAATATCCTTAGCAACAAAATTAAAATGATAAAAATTTTCTTTGGAAAAGTACCTTTCGTTGAAAAGTACCTTTTGTAAAATTTATCTTTTACAAAAACCATTTTTGAACAAAAACGAGCTTTAAAAACTAAGCATGAAAAAATATAAATGTAATATATAAAGGTACTTTCGCATAAAGTACTTTTTATAAAATTACTAAAAGTAAAAGTACCTCATTTGAATTTGTTTTAACAAAGAAGGTTTAACAAAAAGTAAAACTATGGCAAAAGCACCATATTATACTATTTTAAGTTAGACCTTGAATATAAAGGTACTTTTGGATAAAGTTCCTTTGAAAAAAGTACCTCCTTCCGAATTAGCTTTAGTAAGAGGTCTGTAACAAAAATAACAATTAAGAGGTACTTTTTATAAAAAGTACCTTTTATAAAAACCATATTTTAAAAAAGCAACTTCTGTTTTAAGAATATAAAATTCTGTTTTCAGAAAAATAATCTGTCACAAAACGTTACTTTTACGAAAGAAAGTTTTTAATAAATAAAAATTTTTAAAAAATAAAATTTTTAAAAAATAAAATTGAAAAAAAAATAATATAATTAAAAAATAACTTATCCTTCTACAAGAAATCATTTAAAAAAATATCTTTAACAACAAGTGCCTTTTACAAGGTGAAATTTTATTTATAAAAAAGTACCCTTTTTATAATAAAGTATTTTTTTAAATAAGTTCTTTTATGAAAAAAAAGTACTTATGTTATTTTAAAAAGAATACTTTTTTATAAAAAAAGTACTTTTTTTAAAACAATATTTATAACCAAATGTACACTACTGTAAAAAAACCTTTTACGTTTGGGCGAAAGTTACTTTTGCCATGTTTATAGCGATGTTTTCAAAAAGTACTCTTTAAAAAGTTCCTCCTAGAATACATGTCCTCAATAAAAAGTATCTTTAAACAAAGAATATGTAACAAAATGGACATTACAGCATTATACCTTTTAAAAAACTTCCTTTAACAAATTTTTGTAAAAAGTAATTTTTGCACTTTAAAAAAGTGATTTTTTTAAAGAACCTTTAAAAAAATACTTTTTTATGAAAGTACTTTTTTTTATAAAAATATCTATAACCAAATATACCCTACTCTAAAAGAACTTTTTACGTTTGGCAGAAAATTACTTTTGTCACTTTAATAGCGATGTTTTCAGAAAGTACTCTTTAAAAAGTACCTCCTAAAACATATGTCCTTAATGAAAAGTATCTTTAAAAAAAGATAAAAAAGGACATTTTATAACATTACACTTTACAACAAATACCTTTTATAAAACTTTCTTAAACCAGTTTTTGTAAAAAATACTTTTTACATTTTAACAAAGTACTTTTTTAAAAAGAACTTATAAAAAATACTTTTTTATGAAAGTACCTTGTTTTTTATAAAATACCTATAACCAAATATATCCTATTCTAAAAAAAACTTTTTAAGTTTGGCATAAAAATATTTTTGCAACGTTTCTTACCATGTTTTCAAAAAGTACTTTTTAAAACGTACCTTTTAGAACATCTGTCCTTAATGAAGAATATCTTTAAAAAAATATAGAAATAGAAAAAAAGAACATTTTTTAACAATACTCTTTACAACATATACGTTTTATAAAATTTCCCTAAACCAGCTTTTGTAAAAAGTACTTTTTGCATTTTAAAAACTGCTTTTTTTAAAAGAACTTATAAAACGAACAACTTTTTTATGAAAAGTACGGTTTTTTATAAAAACATCTAGAACCAAATATACCCTACTCTAAAAGAACTTTTTACGTTTGGCAGAAAATTACTTTTGTCACGTTATAGTGATGTTTTCAGAAACTACTCTTTAAAAAGTACTTCGTAGAACATATGTCCTTAATGAAAAGTATCATTCAAAAAAGATTATATAACAATACTTTAACACAAATACTTTTTATAAAAATTTTCTTAAAACTGTTTTTGTAAAAAAGTACTTTTTGCATTTTGAAAAAGTACTTTTTTTTAAAAAGCTAGTTTATATTTTTAACAAAAATGACTTCAAAAAAACCCTTTATAGGTAAAGAGGGCTTTCTGTTTTTACAAAAACAAGGTTTTTTTTACCGAAATTACTTTAAAGTTTGCCCTTTGCAAAAGGTACAAATTGTACTAAAATACTTTTTTCCTCAATCTTTTTAAACGTTTAATAAATAAATGTTGACCTCTTTATTAATTGAGTATTTAAAATAAATATAAATTGTTTATATTTTTAATTGTTTTTCAATTTAAATTTTGTGTGAGAATTTTCTTCTATTTTGTTGTTATTGTTGTTGTTGTTGCATGTCATACATATCTACTGATAATGTTGTATCTTTATTTTATTTTGTATGAACTAAAAAGTTTGTGTGTTTATAAATATTTTTAAAGTGTTTGAGTTTGTAATTTTTTTTCTCTTTGTTTTATCTGCTTCCTATTTAATGTGTGTTTATGTGTGTGTGTAGGTATGTGTGTGTGTGTGTGTGTGTGTATGTGATTAAATATGAAAAGTGAGTATTTAACCTTAGTTTATTTATAATATTTTGTTTCTTTTTATTTTTCATTTCTTGCTTAAACAATAAAACACTTACATCTGCATAAATATACGAGGATAATTTGAGAAATTGTGGCAGCGGTTGCTATAACCTAAAGACAACCCTCAGGAGTACTTCTGGATAAATCAAAAGACTTACTATCCACTAATTGAGGAATTCAAGCTAGAATTCCACTCACGCTTCAAAAACCTTACGGAGTTAAGATTCACTGACAACGAAACAAAACGAATAGCGAAACGACTGAAACATAACCTAACTTTTGGGAAGATACCAAGAACACTTAAAACACAAATTGTAGATGCCGAGGGAAACATATAATAAATAATTGTTATTTGCCGTAAAGCAATCAACCAACGCCTGAGCTCGATAGAGTATCCGTTACTATGCCGAAGATATTCTTTGGAGCTCGAGTGGTCAAAAAGGTTTTCGCAGATCTCAACATCAACTAGTCTCCTGGGGTAGATGAGATTCCATCATTTATCTTTACACAGTACTCTTCCATGCTAGCGTGACTTTTAGCAGCCCTTTTTGGGACGTTGTATCATGCTGGCGAAATTCCAAAATGTTGGAGGGTTGCTAATATAACGTCGATTCCTAAAAAGGATGAGGCTAACAACCTTGAAAATCATCGCCCAATTGCAATTTGTTGGAAAGTATGATAAATTTTCATTTTGTGAGGTACCTGGAGTCTAACCGACCGTATGGTTTTCGTAAGGGGTGACTTGCTGGCTTTCCTATTAGAACAATGATGCAACTCCATACATAATTTCGGAGAGAGTAAGGTAATAGCTCTAGATATTTTCAAGGCATCTGATAGAGTGTGATATGATGCACTGCTGTTCAAACTTGCTGCTTTTGGTGTCGGTAATAATAGCTATAGATTTATATCGAGTTTTCTCAGGAATCGCCTGTACGAGGTATTATAGAGTTTAAGATTGATTCAGGAGTACCGCAAGGCTCCATTTCTTCTTCCTACCCTAAGTCTTATTATTCTAAATGACCTTTTTCCTCAAACTTTATCTTTCGAAATTTGGCAAATAGACCGAACCATTTGAAGGTGACTTTCAAAAGGCGGAACATGAATGATCAATCGGTGATCTTCGAATTGGGTCGTGCAAATAGAGTAGATTTTAATGCCCGTAAGACGCAATGTTGCATACTTACGCATAGATCTGTGTTCGGAATTGGTGCTGCATCTGTTACGAAATCGGACGCTCTTGATGTTCTTGGCATAAAAATTCAGTTTGATGTTCGATAGACTAAACACATTTTTCAAGTTTCCAAAGAAGCTTTCAAGTGCCTCGGTTTTCTAAAATAGCATACGAGATACATCACTCTATCCGATCTTCCCACTACTTATACCACCTATATTCCTACAAAAATGGAATACAACTTTCATGTAAGGGCCGGCGCCCCAAAGTCTATTTTAGAGTTTCTCGACCGCATACAGGAGAGAGCTCAGAGGCTCATTGGGGCAGTAGGGTATCCAACTCTATTGATTGTCTAGAATCTCCAAATTGATATGTTTTGACGGAATCTCACCGTCATTACATGTGTCAACGGGGGTAATAGAGAGCCCAGTCCCCTTCAAGGCTAGCAGGAGCCAACTATATTTCCAAGGGAATCAGTAAAGCCCAAGAGTTCAGCTATTTGTCTTTTTAGCATTTTAGTTGTTCTCTGACTGATTATTGGAGGTCGGCTCTTCGGGAGTATCGTGGTGGGTCGGATCATTCACAAAGAACACACTAAATGTTCCAGGTCCAGTATGAGCATGATTACGGTTGTGTTCTTAAGTATCGTGGTGGCTATGTGTTTCGAGGCCCTCGTTTGAGTTGTGTGGGTCGGATCATTCACAATGAACACAATAAATGAATGGTGCAGGTCCAGTCAGCATGAATGCCGTCGTGTTCTTAAATTTTATTAAGCTTCATGCATTCTGGACCAGGAGTTGGATAGTCTCCAACTCTTCAGCAAGGAGTGAGTGGCTGCGGCCTGCTCCGGGCTTTTGAAGTTGCAACTAGACGTGACCGGAGGATATACGTATCTAAAGACCTTATAGGGCGAAGATGACGCTATATTTCATCCCCAGTGGTGGGATCCACCGTCTGGTTATGGCTTATTCAGCTAGGTACAGATGTAAATCTTATCACTCATGATTTTCTAGAGCATCTACGCAATGTGTGATGTATATTGAGTTCTCTCAGGAATCAGTGTGATGTTCGGTGGACTAGTCATATTTTTTAGGTTTCTAATGAAGCTTTCAAGTGCCTCGGGTATCTAAAACGTTGTAGGAGATACTTCACTCCATCCGATCTTCATACTATTTATACCTCCTGCATCCGTCCAAAGATGGAATACAACTCTCATTTATGGGATGGCGCCCCAAAGTCTCTTTTGAAGTAGCTCGACCGCGTATAGGAGAAGGACAAGAGAATCATTGGGGACGCTAGGGTATCCAAATCTATTGATTCGTTAGAGCATCGACGCAGTGTAGGTTGGATTTAACTGTTTTATCGTTACTACAATGGTAAGTGCTTTAACGAAATTAGGGAACTTGTTCCTGAAACTCGCACGTTTTTGCGCTTGACTCAATTTTCGTTGAGAGCGCATCCATTTGTGGTCGATTGGCAAGTGATTCGCACTACGCATTAGAGAGAAAATTCGTTCTTTAGTGGAACAGTTCGTATGTGGAATAAACTCCTTCCAGAGGTCTTTCCTGTCACTTTCAATGTAGGAAAATTGAAAGCGAATGTTCACAAATATTACTCCCTCTTTCCTCCTCCCCATAAACTTATTTCCTACTTTTAGTACAGTGGATTGCATGGGTAGGGGTCATCCCCTGAGTATTGGTCCGCGAGAAAAATATGATGGTGTCGCATGGCATACAGCCAGGGTTACAAAGGAATTACTGCGAGACCTCTTTCCACAATAAGTTATTTCAAGAAATGGTGATGTTGATTGGCCTCCACGGTCCCCTGATTTGACTGCTCCGGACTTCTTTTTGTGGGGATATCTGAAAAGCAGGGTTAATGCAAATAAACCAGAAACACTTAAAGCAACTCAAACAAAATACTCATGATAAAATTAAATTAATTGAAATATCGCGTGAAATGTGTGAGAATGTAGTGAAAAATGTGCTCAAAGGAGCTCGCATTTGTGACGCTAACGGAGGCGGAGATTTATCTGATAACGGTTTCTATTCATAATTGCTAATATAAGATCTTTCTGTTAATCAAAAATTATGACCAAAAAAGTACTATACCTTCCCAGCGGACACCCTGTAAATTTTTTACCAATGCTTTGTGTGACTCACCCTCGTATTGAAAATGTAGTACTTAAATCAGGGCATCATCATACGGTTATTGTAGTTCTTTATGTTGTTGTTCTTGTTGCTGGCATTATTTTGTCCACCCTATATCGCTTTGTTTTTGATTTCATCTCAGCGTTGCTTCTTCTTGTTCGTTTTGTTGTTGTTGTTATTGTTGTTGCGATAGTTGTTTATGTGCTGTTTATGGTATGAAAAATTCAATGTTCATGTAAATCATTGTTAGTGTCAATCAATTTAAGCGCCTTGAGGTATGTGATGAAAAAAAAAAATCTACATGTATTTCGTTTTATAATGTCTTCTTCTTAAGATTTTATATATTTAAAAAAAATGTTTCTTTGTTTGTTTGTTATATGGATGCTTATAAGAAGTGTCTATGTATTTAAATATATAGACACACACACACACAACCATACATACATACATTCAGTATACCCTGCTTAAAAAGTAAAAATATGCTGCAGTTGTAAAGATGCAAATGATCGTCTTGATAATGATTCTGTTTATTGTAAATGACTGCAACAACAAAAGCAATAGCAACAAAATGAATATTGCAGCCATGGAAAAAATAAAGATAAAAAAAAACTATCAAAGCCTTTATTTTAAGAGCTTTCCCAGCGCCAATACTTAACGGGGTGTCTTTTAATCATTTTTGTTAAATGTATTTATTTGCATCATTAAAAGAAAAATAGTGCCCAACAACGTCTATACAGTGAAACCTCTCATAACCGGACACTCACCGTCGCGGTAGAGAAGTAGCACTTTGGGCAGCAATGCCTATTTAGTTACAACCGTGGTACATTCTTTAGGAAAGGGATAGAGAAGAGATGAGAAGGTGGTGAAGGTAGAAGTTAACTAGAGATGTGTACTCTGGATTAATTTATGAAAAATAAATTTGTTTATAATAAAAATTAAGATTAACTGTGTTAATAAAAAATCGCCAAAAGTTAGATTACAATTTAAAATTTTATTCTAATTTTAATGCTCAGAAATATTAGTGGTTAATTTCTTTTAACTGCTAAATATACTCGCATGGCAATGTGTATGCTTTTTGACTATTATGCCACAGCACAGTGACCAGTGATCATGCCTTCATCACTGAGCAGCTCCACCGATAGTCAATTTTTATTTTTGTAGTGCAAAAAAAAAACAGCCTTGTTGGGAATCGAACCCACAACCCCTAGTCTTATAAGCTAGTACACTATCCGGTTATTATAGTTGTCCGCTTATAAGAGGTACAGATTTATTATTTCAAATTTGTTTTAATGATTTATCATAAGAGTCAGAGTCTTCAGACTGACTTACTGACTTCTTTAGTTTTCTTTTGTTTTTGATATTTTCCCTATTCCGTCAGCTAATTCGTTTTCATTTATTGTTTCTTCTCTTTTTTTCTTTTCTCGTGTCTTTTCTTCTCTTCTCATCTCATCTTATCTCTTCTATTATTTTCTATTTTTTTTTCTTTTCTTATGTCTCTCTTCTCTTGTCTTCTTTTCTCTTCAAAACTCTTCATTTGCACTTCTCTGCTAATTAATTTTCTTTGTTTTTTTCTCCTTTTATCTGATCTGATCTTCTCTTATTTTCATTTCTTATGTATTTTCTTTTCTCATGTCTTCTCTGCTCTAGTCTTCTTTTCTATTCAAATCTCTTCTCGTGTTCTGCTCTTCTATACGTTTTGCTACTCTGCTCTTTTTTCTAATTTCTAATAAATTTTCTCTGTTTTTTTCTCCTCTTATCTGATCTGATCTTCTCTTATTTTCATTTTTTATGTATTTTCTTTTCTCATGTCTTCTCTGCTCTAGTCTTCTTTGTTATCTTTCTTTTGTCATCTGTTATCTTTTCTTTCTTTCTCTTCTCTACTTTTCTGTTCCTATCTCTTCTTCTAGCTTCTTCTATGCGTGTTTTTACTTTGCTCTTCTTTTCGCGTGTTATCTTCTGTTATCTTTCTCTTGTCGTCTGAAATATTTTCTTGTATTTTCTTCCTTTCTCTCCTCCTCTCTTCTTTTCTTTTCTTTTCTCTTCTTTTCTATCTTCCTTTTTTCTATTCTTTTCTATTGTCTTCTCTTCTCTAGTCTTCTTTTCTCTTCAAATCTCTCCTCTTCTGTTATCTTTCTTTTGTAATCTGTTATCTTTTCTTCCTTTCTCTTCTCCACTTCTCTGTTCGTATCTCTTCTCTTAGGTTATCTTTGCTTCTAGTCTATTCTATGCGTTTTTCTATTCTGCCCTTCTTTTCGCGTGTTATCTTCTCTTATCTTTCTCTTGTCGTCTGTTATATTTTCTTCTTTTCCTTTCTCCTCTTCTCTCTTCTCTCCTTATCTTCTGTTCTATTCTGCTCTTTTTTTCGCGTATTTTCTCCACTCATTTCTTCACTTCTCCTTTCTACGCGTATCTTCTCCACTAATTTCTTCACTTCTTCTTTCTTCGCGTACCTTCTCCACTCATTTCTTCACTTCTCCTTTCTTCTTTGTATTCTGTTTCACCGATCGCAAACGGAAATTTTAAACTTTTCCAGATGCTTTAGCAGGCAGGATTTTTTTCAATTGGTCAACAGTTGATATACAAACTGACAGGGAAGACATAGCTCCGCTTTTTTCTTTCTAAAGTGCCATGCTACTAGTATTTAAGGATAATGTTTATCTATGCTCTATCACACAACCTTAAGTATTCTGCTCTGGCAGAATAATGAATTTAAAAGCTTAAGGAAACGAATCCAGATGATTATTTTTTTATTGGAAAATCATCACTTAAAATTTAAAGCTGAAGCAAAATAATAAAATAACACATTGACGGCATAATAATAATAGGAATAAATGCGGGAGGGGGGGGAGGTGAAAGTGAGAGTATTTCACTACAACGATATTAAACTCGACATGTTTTATTTGTTTTCGGTGATGCGTTGCGTGCATCTTAATTAGTAAACGTGGCGAAATAAAAATTCTACACACATACACACACACGCAAGCACACACGCACATACCGATATATAAAATTCACTTTTGCATTCAAGTGCTGGCTGATATGAGGTTTAATTGTAAAAGTCCTTTAAAAGTTATAAATCAGTTTGTTAGTCTGCCATAATTGCCAGAGACTATGAAAAGTTATGGGCGTTTGTGGTAAAATTGGTGGTAGAGAAAAAAATTTTAAGAAAAATTTATATGATTTTTTTGAAGCTCTAAAGGGCCATAACATACAGTGGAGCGAGCAATTATCTGCTATTTCACATTATTTTTTTTTCAACACTAAAGAATCCTTTTTGCACTACACGTATGCAGCTGTTTGCACACTGACTTATAAATATATGGCTTGAATATATACAAACGTACAGAAGCAGCATTAATTCAACAAACACATACACACGCCCACACTCACATTTACAAACAAATTTGTAGAAATGGTTTACAATACAAAAACAAACGTCTACTGTGTTCAAAATAACCTTGAAATTCTTTAAAAAAATATAAAAAGAGAAAGACAAAACACAAATACAAACACAAATACACACACACACACATACATATACAATAACACTATGGCATTCATTTATTACAACAACTTATGTATAAAAACAAAAATAAATATAAAGAAAAATATTGTGAAAAAAATCCAAGAAAATGTGGGGAAAAAAACATATGACATTCATAAACGTCACTTCAATTATAGTGAAATTTTTATTCACACGTTATTTTCTCTCATCGTATTTTGTTTTTTTTTTTTTTAATATTTCACTTACGTTCGTGTGTGCGTTTTTTTGTTTTTTGTTTGTTTGTTTTCAAGTGATACAACAACGCCAACAACAAACTTTTAGCAAGACTTACTGTCTCATCGGTTTCCAACTTAAACTAAAAACAAAATAAAAATATTAAGATGTCCCACAAATAAACACACACACTGCGCTACACTATACAACACAACACAACACAACACTATACCCATTCTCTTTACGCAATGACAACCAGAGACAATGTTGTAAACATGCCAGCAGCACTCACTAGGGTGCGCGTTTTTTTTTAAATGAAAAAGTGCACCTTAACTCCCTCTAGAAATGTTCTCTCTCTCTCGCTTTCTTTGTAGCAAAAATTTTAGAGTTTTTGATTTAATTACACACAAAAATGACACTAGACAGCAATTTACTTAAGATGCTCGTCTTTGCTACACGAGATTTTTTTTTAACTCCCCAAGTATCCACTCAAACGCTGCCTTTTTATATTTGTCCCCTAAAAGTCTAGAAAAATTAGCACGTTTTGTTATTGTTATGTTGTCCATTCAATGTATAGGCGCCTATATGTCTGTGTGTGTGTATTTTTGTTTTTGTACTGATAAAGTTTCTTTCTGGAATTTATTTTAAGATAGTTGTTGTTGTCCTGTGTTCATAAGTTTTCTTAGAAAATTACGCCGTTAGTAAACAGCATATATAATTGTTGTTCCACTCAGATGCTGCCTTTTTATATATGTCCCCTAGAAGTCTAGAAAAATTAAGAATATTCTTCACTCTTTGTAGCACGTTTGTTATGTTATTCATTCATTCAATGTATAGGCGCCTATATGTCTGTGTGTATTTTTGTTTTTATGCTGTTAAAGTTTCTTCCTGGAATTTATTTTAAGATAGTTGCTGTTGTCTTGTGTGCATAACTTTTCTTAGCAAGCCACGCAGTTGGTAAACAACACACCCCGTAGTTTACTTTACTGCTCAATTTATATGAAATTAATTCTTGCATTTCGGGCTTCTCTATAGAAGTCCAAACACGGGAAAGGATACAACCTTAGCTGGCTTCAATTTTGTTTCCTTTCCAACTCTACACCGAAGATTTTCGACAGTTGCCCGAACAGTGAAATTGTTGTTGCTGGTGATTTCAATGTTCACAACTATTCTTGGCTTCGCCATTCGGGCCATACAACTGCAGAGAGCCAGTACGTTGAGTTATGAAGCTAGTGTTTGTGCATCTCTTGGCAACTCCGATCACTGTATCATCTCCGCCTCCTTTTCATATTCATATATATTTATGAGAAGACTCGTTAAGCTGAGATTAACGAATTTTTTGGAAACTTTTTTCTCCGACAATAATGACGATGGCATGACGGAATGAAAACTTTTGTTCCATCAGAAAAAATAATTTCGATTAAAACTAGATCGAACTCTTGGTTTATAAGACTTGCAAAAATGCAGTCAGATCAAGAAATGAAGCAAAAGGGCGCATAAGCAATCCTTACGGAAGCGCTTCCGTGCTTGGGGTCATTTGTTAAAGGTCCAAGGGATAATGCTAGTTCTTCAATTCCGACTATTTTCAAGAATGATCAAATATTCACTATGACGAAGATATTCTTTCAAACTCGAGCAGTTAAACACTGGTCTTGAAACAGTACTCTTTAACAGTAGCGCATCCGTTAGCAATCCTTTTCAGCATATTGTATGAATCTTCAAAGTGTTGGAAGGTTGCTAATAAAACGCCAATCTCCAAAACAGGTGGAGCTAACAACCCTGAAAATTACCGGCCAATTGCAGTTTGTTCTGCACTGTCTAAAGTGATGGAAACTATGATTTATTTTCATCTTGTGAGGTACCTGGAGTGAAACTTAGCGACCGACAGCATGGTTATCGTAGCGGGCACTTTAGAAGAGACTTACTGGCTTCCCTATCGGAACAATGGTGCAACTCCATACATCATTTCGTCCCTCCCGGGAGCAGATTGATATGTTTTGATCGAATCTCACCGTCATTACATGCGTCAATGGGGGTAAAAGGGTGCCCAGTCTCCTACAAGGCTAGCAGGAGCCAACTGGACAATTCCACTTTATTTCCACGAGAATCAGTAAAGCCCAGAGTTAAGTTATTTGTCTTTTTTGCTTTTTAGCTGTTCTCTGACTGATTATTGAGGTTGGCCCTTCGGGAGTTTCGTGGTAGTTGTGGTTTCGAGGCCCTCATTCACAATGAACACAATGAATGGTCCAGATCCACTGAGAATGATTGCCGTTGTGTTCTTAAATTTTATTAAGCTTCATGCATTCTGGACAAGGAGTTGGATAGTCTCCAACTCTTCAGCAAGCAGTGAAGGCTGCGGCCTGCTCCGGGCTTTTAAAGTTGCAACTAGGAGTGACTGGAGGATATACGTATCTGAAGGCCTTCTAGAGCGAGGATGACGCTACATTTCATTCATAACGGCATGATCCACCGTGTGACTATGGCTTACACAGCTAGGTATATACGCAAATCTTATCAGGCGTTTCGGAGAGAGTAAGATGTTGGTGCTTAATATTTCCCAGGCATTTGATAGAGTGTGGCATGATGTACTTCTGTCAAAACTTGGTGTGCTTAGTGTCGGTGATAATTACTCCAGATTTATATTGAGTTTTCTCAGGAATCAGTGTGATGTTCGATCGACTAGTCATATTTTTTAGGTTTCTAGTGAAGCTTTCAAGTGCCTCGGTTTTCTAAAACGTTGTAGGAGACACTTTACTCCATCCGATCTTCAAACTATTTATACCTCCTGCATCCGTTCATAGATGGAATACAACTCTCATGTATGGGCCCCAAAGTCTATTTTGAAGTAGTTCGATCGCTTACAGGAGAAGGCCAAGAGGATCATTGGGAATGCTAGGGTATCCAAGTCTATTGATTCCTTAGAGCATCGACGCAATGTAGGTTGGATTTTACTGTTTTATCGTTACTACAATGGTAAGTGCTTTAACGAAATTAGGGAGGTTGTTCCTGAAACTCCCACGTTTGCGCGCTTGACTCAATTTGCGTTGAGAGCGCATCCATTTGTGGTCGATTGGCCAGTGAATCGCACTACGCATTAAAGAGAAAATTCGTTCTTTAGTGGAGCAGTTTGTATGTGGAATAAGCTTCCTCCAGAGGTCTTTGCTGTCACTTTTAATGCAGGAGAATTCATATCGACTGTTCACAAATACTACTCCCTCTTTCCTCCTCCCCGCAATCCAGTTTCCTAGTTCTGGTAGAATGCACTGCATGAGGGTCATTCCCTGGGTACTGCGCCGAGCGAAAGAAAAGAAACCGACCTAAAAATTGTCAGAATATTGCGTAAGCCCACTCTACACCCAGCATATGAAGTTCTTCTATATGAATTTAAAAAAATTTTGACAACCTGTGGGCGCTTGCGGTACGTCTTCTCCTATTGCAATCTGCCTATAACTTTCCACAAAGTATATTTTTGATACAGAGAACATTTCTAGGGGGAGTTACAATCCAAATTTTTGGAAAAAAAATTTTACCCATACATATAAGGTGCACCCTAAGCACTCACGCTCATTAACAGACAAGAAAAAAAGAGAGAGAGAAAAAAAATAGAAAAAAAACAACAAAAAACAAATGAATACAATTCAAGTAAATGCATGTACTTGGTAAATAATAATAACAACAACAACAACACCACCACCAAAATATAACAGTACTATTGCAATAGCAACAAACAACAAACAGCAACAACAAACAATAACAACCAAATGTATAGAAATATTTTCATTTTAATGTTTAAAGTGTGCGTATATGTGCATGTGTGTGTGTTTGTGTTTGTATGTAATTGCACTAAATGCAAAATGAAAAATATAAAACGAAATGTGTCCTTTATAAAACTTTATAACAAAAAAATTAAAACATTTTAAAAAATAAAACAATTTTCAAGTCACAACGAATTCGTTTGCTGGTACAAAATATTCAATTCAAAATTTATAATGGGTGGGCAATATTGAGGTTAGAAAGTAAATTGTCTGTTCAGTGATTTTATGCCAATAATTGAGCTGTCATTCTTTGACATTAATTTAGTAAAAAGTTGGCAAATTTTAAACATTCTGGAGGAAAGAATTTAGATGGTGAAAATTTACTATTAAAATGGTGAAAATATCACTGTATTTTTTGGCAACATTCCAGCAGCTTTTTCTCGTAATCGGGCTCCTTTTGAAAGCGCTGTGCGTAATTTAATCGATAAATTCGAGGCTTACGGTATTGTTGCTGACAATAGACCAAAATAATATGCTCGTAGTGGCTGTTGTGCTACAAACATACACCGCTGTACAGCAGTGTTGAGCTTGGAACATCAACTTGTTGACACTCGCTATAATTGGACATCACTAAAAACCACTTTACGCAAAATTTTCTACAAAGATCTGCATCTTCACACTTATAAAGTTCAACTCCTTCAATAAGCCAACAGGTATTGAAAGAAACGAAAACTTATCAATTTTTGGCTTATAGTAATAAAAAGAACTCGGTTTGAAACCTGAAAATCCTAATAAATCACTGCTTAAATATTTGTTACTTTCCAGGAACTTACAAAGAAGCTGCTGTGGTTCCTGTATAAAAGTCACAATCAGACTCTAAACAGAGCGATAAATATCTCCTTTCGCTAAAATATCTCATATATGATCCATCGCAAATGAGATGGAATGTTTTATCGAAAAGTTCTCATACTCAAAAAAGAAATAATTTTTTATATAGAGATTTCTCCACCGCAAATGAGGTGGCATTTGCCAGAGAAAATTTTCCATAGAAAATTTTTCATTCTCAAAAGAGATGAAATTTCTTATTTAGAAAAATTTTCAGTCGAAAATAATATGAAATTTTCTGTGGAAAATTTCGCCATTTTAATTGCGATGAAATTTATCATAGAAAATTTTTCGATCTAGAAAGAATTTTTAATTTTTTTATATAGAATTTTAATTTTTTGATATAGAAAATTTCTCCATCATAAATGAGATGGAAGTTTCTATGGAAAATTTCTTTACCCCAAATGCGATAGATTGTTTCATAGAAAGATGCTCGTTTTCAAAAGAGGCGTAATTTTTTATATAGAACATTTTTCCATTGCAAATTAGAAGATAGAAAATTTCACGCTCCATCGCAAATGACACAAAAACATTTTTTATATAGAAAATTTCTCCATCGCGAATGAGATGCAATTTTTAAAAAAAAATTTCTCCATTGCAATAGAAAATTTCTCGTTCTCAAAAGAGATGAAGTTTTTTATATAGAGAAATTCTTTATCATAAATGGGATGGAATTTTGTATATAGAAAATATCTTCATTGCAAATTATATGTAATTCTCAATTGAAAATTTCACGCTCCATCGCAAATGAGACAAAAAATTTTTTTATATAGAAAATTTCTCCATCGCGAATGAGGTTAAATTTTTCAAAAAAAAAATTTCTCCATCGCAATAGAGAATTTCTCGTTCTGCTAAGAGATAAAATTTGTTACATAGAAGATTTTGTCATTGCAAATGAGATGGTATTTTCTATAGAAAATTTTTTCATTACGAATGAAATGGAATTTTTTATATAGAAAATTTTTTCATTGCAAATTACATGGAATTTTCTATAGAACATTTTCTTCATTGCAAATGACATGAAATTTTTTCTATAGAACATTTTTTCATTGCAAATGAGATGGAATTTTCTAAAGAACATTTTTTTCATTGCAAATGACATGGAATTTTTCTATAGAACATTTTTTCATTGCAAATGAGATGGAATTTTCTATAGAACATTTTTTTCATTGCAAATGAGATGGAAATTTGATATAGAATAATTTTTTCCTTACAAATGAAATAAAAGTTTCAATAGGAAATATCTCGTTGTTAAAAGAGAAGAAATTTTGTAAATAGAAATTTTACGGTCGCAAAAGAGACGAAATTTTTTATATACAGAATTTTTCTATCATAAATAAGATGGAATTTTTCTATAAAAAAATTTCCATTGCAAATGAGATGAAATTTTTCTATAAAAAATCTCTCCATCGAAAGTCAGATGGAATATTCTATAGAAAATTTTTCCAGAAAAAATTTCTCCATTGCAAATGAGATAAAATTTTCTATATAAAATTTGTCGTTCTTAAAAGAAACGTAATTTTGTATATTGAAAATTTTTTTGCCGCAAAAGAGGCGACAATTTTTTATATAGAAAATTTTTCTGTTGCAAAAGAGACGAATTTTTTTATATAGAACATTTTTCGTTCCCAAAAGAGACGATATTTTTTATATAGAACATTTTTCTGTCGCCGAAGAGACGGAATTTTTTATATAGAAACTTTTTTCTGTCGTCAATGAGCTGGATTTATTTTTTATGGAAAATTTCTCTATTGTAAATGGGATGGTATTTTCTATGGCAAATTTCTCGAATGATTTGAATGTTTTATAGAAAGAGGCGAAATTTTTTATATAGAAGAAAATAGAAGACTATTGTAAATGAAACGGAATTTTTTAAAAACAAAATTTCCAATGCGAGTTTTAATTTTCAGAAAATTTTCAGGGAATTTTCCAAAAATTTTTATTTAAAAAAATTTTAAGAAATATTTGATTTTTTAAAATTTGTATTTTAATTTAATTTAAATTTTATTTTCGAGTAAAAATCATAAAAATTTTTTTTATCTCCTAGAAAAAAAAATTTGCTTATTTAAAAAGCCTCCCTGGGAGGTAATCCGTTTGTTTTTTAAATAAAACAAGAAAATAAATTCAATAAAATTTTCTTTTATATAAAATTTTTTAAAATTTTCTAAGTGTTTTTCCTGGCAAATAAATATTTTCATAAAAAATTTAATTTTTAAAAAATTCCCATGCAAATGTTTCTAAAACAGAAAAAGTTGGGGCACACAATGACAGTCTGTCGTCTAATGTTTCATTTCCCAAATTTTGTAGCGCATTGAAATTTTATGAAAAACATTTACACACTTTTAAAATAATTTGTACAATTTTTTCCGGTTTAGTAAGATGTTGTGTAAATGCACTTGTAAGGTTGAATATTTACATATTTGTATTGCTGCATATACATGCCAAGAACAACAATAACAACAACCATTTACTTGAACAACTGTGTGGAATATTTAAACAAATTTGTCCTTTTTATCATTATCAGCAAACAAAAAACAACCAAAAAAAAAAAAAAGGAAAAGCTTTAAAAGTCCTTAGAAAAGACGACAAATTAAAACCTTTAAATATAAATTTGCTGCAATCTTAATGTGTAAAGAATGACCCGTGTGCTCTCTTCTCTTTTTCACACTCCCCAGATGCTTGTTAGTTTAAACTTGTGTAGTAGGATTTTAGGCGCACATATGTTTATTAGTTTAATGTTGATACGGGGGCTTCTTACTTGCAAGCAATTTTCTATTAGATGTTTGCATGTGTGTGTGTGTGTGAATGTGTGTAGTGTAAAAAACACACAATTATAAGAAATTTGTTGATAAAAGTGTGTACAAGTGTGAGTGTGTTCAAAACATAAAAATGCATTTTATAAATTACTTGCATTAGCAGGCACTTGTGTTGTTGTGCTTCGCTTGTATGAACATTTTTTCTTTTTAACGATTTTCCCTACACAATTTTTACATTGTTTATTCTCTTAAAAATAAACAGTTTTCTTAAGGTGTGCCTGTGTTTGTAAAAGTATATGTGTTTGCCTTAACATTTTGTATTTTTTGCTTCTTTGCGAAAATTCTGAAAAAAGGTTATTGTAGGAGAACTTAAGAAAATATAAAAGTGCATGTGTGTATGTGTGTGTGTGAAATATATAAAAGAACATGTCTGCATATTTTTTTTTTAAATTAACAGCAGCTTCCATTTCGGTCGTAATTTTTCTATTCATGCTTTTAAAAAGAACACAGCTTGAAGAAAAAATGTTTTATGATTCTTTTTGCTATTGAAATGTGTTAAAGAATTTTGTCTTAATTTTTAAAAAATTCGTTTTATTCGAATCGAATATTTTTTTATAAGGAAAAACTTCTTGTCGATTTCTAAAAATAGAATCAGAAAATTTTATTAAAAATATTTTCTTCTGAAAATTACATTAATTCTAAAAACTTTTTAAAAATGATTTTTGTTGGAAAACATATTTTGTGTAGACGGCGAATTTAAAAGTTCCTTGTCATTGGCAGTTTCTTAAACAGTCAACAATAATGTCCAACGGAGCTTCATCGCAATTTAAGCACGCCCAGAGTACAAATTTTCTATAGAAAAATTTTCGCCCGTAAAAGAGTAAAACAATTTTTTATAGAAACATTTTCTCGTGTAAACTAGTACAATTTTCTATACAAAACCTTTCACCCATAAAAGAGCATAAATTTCTATAGACAATTTTTCACCACTAAAAGAGTAAAAATTTTCCATAGAAAATATTTTACCTTTAAAAGAGTACGTCTTTTCTATTTAAAATTTTTCATCCCTAAAATATGTCGAATTTTCTATAGAATATTATTTGCCTCTATCAAAGTAAAAATTTTCCATTGAACAGTTTTCGCCTTTGAAAGAGTGCAAATTTGCTAAATAAACTTTGTAACCCGTAAAAGACTGCAAGTTTTCTACAAAAAAAAATATTCACCCGACAAAAAAGTAAACATTTTTTAGAAAAATGCTTTTGCTTTAAAAGAATCTAAATTTTCTATAGCAAATATTTTGTCCATAAATATCCTAGAATATATTTTATGCTCCAAATTAAATTAGAATACTAAAGTGTTCAAAACAAGACAGAGTGGGAACAACGTGTGTGTGATTTGATTTACATCCGCGCCTGGCCATGAAACCTTAATCAGATGGTGGATCAAACCACTGCATAATTTGGAACGTCATGCTCGTCCTAGGAAGCCGAAGCTATAATTCTATGCAACAGAACTTTCTAGTTGCAACTTCGATGATTCCAGAGCAGGGCTGCAAATCATCACTCCTTGCTTAAGAGTTGGAGACTTTCCAACTCCTGTCCAGAACCCACTAAGGGTGAAAAGTGAAAAAAAAGTGAAATGATCCTGGCCACCATAATAACCATTATACTGTTATGGGGCCGCAAAACCACAACCACCACAATACTCCCATATAGGGCCAATCTCAATAATCAGCCAGAGAACAGTTAAGTGTCTAAAGAGACAAATAACGGAACTCTGCGGGTCACTGATTCCCGTGGAAATAAAGTGGAGTTTCCAGTTGTACCCCTGCTGACTTCAGGGGACTGGGCACCCTTTTTCCCCAGTTGCACTGTGACTACATAGTTCTATAAAGACCATATATATGCGCCCCCGGGGGGTGAAAGAGTGGGAAACAAGAAAGAGTGAGAAACAAGAAAATTTTCTATAGAAAATGTTTCCTTTCTTAAAACAAGCGATTTTTCTATACAAAATTTTGCACCAAGTAAATTTTCTACACACAATTTTTCTCCAAGCAAATTTTCTACGGAGAATTATCTGTAGAGAATTTTCTGTAAAGAATATTTTTATAAAGAACTTTCTATAGAGCATTTTCTATAGAGAATTTTTCACAAAACAAATTTTCTATAGAAAATTTTTCACCAAGTGAATTTTCTATACAAAATTTTTCACCGCGCGAATTTTCTATAGAAAATTTTTCACCAAGCGAATTTTCTAAAGAGAACTTTCCATAGAGAATTTACCGTAGAAAATTTTCTATAGAGAATTTTCTATAGAGAATTTTCTATAGAGAATTTTCTATAGAAAAATTCCTATAGAGAATTTTCTATGGAGAATTTTCTATAGAGAATTTTCTATACAGAATTTTCTATAGAGAATTTTCTATACAGAATTTTCGATAAAGAATTTTTTATAGAGAAGTTTCTATATAGAATTTTCTATAGAGAATTTTCTATAGAGAATTTTCTATTAAGGATGTTCTATAAAGGATTTTCTATACAGAATTTTCTATAGCGAATTTTCTATAGAGAATTTTCTACAGAGAATTTCCTATAAAAAATTTTCTATAGAAAGTTCTATAGAAAATTTTTCTATAGAAAGTTTCTATAGAAAAACTTTCTATAGAAAGTTTTTCTATAGAAAGTTTTTCTATAGAAAGTTTTTCTATAGAAAGTTTTTCTATAGAAAGTTTTTCTATAGAAAGTTTTTCTATAGATAGTTTTTCTATAAAAAGTTTTTCTATAGAAAGTTTTTCTATAGAAAGTTTTTCTATAGAAAGTTTTTCCATAGAAAGTTTTTTCATAGAAAGTTTTTCCATAGAAAGTTTTTCCATAGAAAGTTTTTCCATAGAAAGTTTTTCTATAGAAAGTTTTTCTATAGAACGTTTTTCTCTAGAAAGTTTTTCTATAGAAAGAATTTTCTATAGAGAATTCTATAGAGAATTTTCTATAGAGAATTTTCTATAGAGAATTTTCTATAGAGAATTTTCTATAGAGAATTTTCGATAGAGAATTTTCGATAGAGAATTTTCTATAGAGAATTTTCTATAGAGTATTTTCTATACAGAATTTTCTATACAGAATTTTCTATAGAGAATTTTCTATTAAGGATTTTCTATTAAGGATTTTCTTTACAGAATTTTCTATAGAGAATTTTCTACAGAGAATTTCCTATACAAAATTTTCTATAGAGAATTTTTCGCTCGTAGAAGAGTACGATTTTTTATACAAAATATTTGCAAATATTTGAAAGGTTTTCTATAGAAAGTTTTTCTATAGAAAGTTTTTCTATAGAAAGTTTTTCTATAGAAAGTTTTTCTATAGAAAGTTTTTCTATAGAAAGTTTTTCTATAGAAAGTTTTTCTATAGAAAGTTTTTCTATAGAAAGTTTTTCTATAGAAAGTTTTTCTATAGAAAGTTTTTCTATAGAAAGTTTTTCTATAGAAAGTTTTTCTGTAGAAAGTTTTTTATAGAAATTTTTTCTATAGAAAATTTTCCTATAGAAAGTTTTCCTGTAGAAAGTTTTTCTGTAGAAAGCTTTTCTATAGAAATGTTTTCTATCGCAAATGAAATGTGATGGGATCTTCTAAAGAAAATTTCTCTCTATTAAGAGGAGTTGCTAGAAAATATTTCTCTTCGGACTGACACGACTCTTTAGGTAAAATATTTAGCGCGTACACAGTGGGTAACAGAGAGTGTAAATAATAAAAAAATATGTGTTTGAAAATAATAATTTTTAATATATATTTAAAATTATATGTTAAAAATTTTGTCAATAATAAAAGAAAAGGATAATGTGCTAAATGTCCTTTTTATTGTGAGGAATAATATAATTTTTCCTTTATTCCCTGCATACGAATTAATTAATCAATTCGTTTGGTGAATAAAATATGTCGACATTTAAGAAACAAATGACCCAAATAAAATCCCAATAAAAAGGATAATGATTAATTAGTTGTGTCTTAAGTATTACCTCCTTTATTCCTCATAAAGGACACATTTCTTTGCCATCATCCATTAATAATAATTTAATCAATGACAATGAAATTAAATTTATTAGCGAATATTAAATAAATCCCTTTAAGTTATGAAATTTAATTGAAGTTTATTATTGTGATGATTGGCTATTTTTGATAACAGATTTAATGCTTTTGTCGTTGTAGCGCTGTAAAGAATTTGTGTTCCACGTGCAGCCTTTAAGTTAAATGTTTGCAATTTGGCGATTATCGACCAAAGACACATGAAAAGGGGTGAAGCAAATGAACAGAACACAAACAACAAAGAGCACAATTAATAAATAAACATTAACAGCTGAAAACGAGAGTCACCCATCAGGCATTGAAATACATACATACACAGGCACATGCATACGCACACCTACAATATATTTACGAAATGCTTTACGAGAATTAACACAAACATGGTTAAATGAACTTATTTAGCTACAGTGGGACTTCTTACGTTCTTCTACTAATATTTGTAAATTTATAAAGCATATACAAACAAACACACACATACACACACACATACATACACACACACACACACATTTATGCACTCATTGACCATTGCGACTGTTCAAATGCCAACCACGTCGAAAAGCGAGAAACATTAATTTTGAAAAGAACAAATTATTAATAAACAATAAATAAAATTTCATAGACATTCTACTCGAAGGACTATAAAACAAAGACAGACAAAGAAAAGCAAAAACAAAAAAAAAGAAAAGATTAAATTGTCAAACTGTCAATTTCTGGTGAGAAAAGACTACAAAGAAACAAAAACTCAGGCGAACACAATAAACACGCATCCCTACAAACACTTTTTTTAAAATAACAACAACAACAGACAATTATTGCAAATAAGAAATGCGAATAAAAGTAAAAGAGAATTTATGATTTTTATACATCAACGAAAAGAAAAGAAGAGCAAAGAACAATAAAGCATAAACAATATGAACTAAAATACACAGCAAAGAAATAAAACTTATAATTAATTGCTGAAGAAAACTGAAAAATACGAGGCACAGTCAAGCAATTCTGGTAAGAGAGTAAAAAAAATTAGGATAACAAAATTAGGATGAAAAAATTGGGTTTTTCAAATAACCAAAGTTTTCAAACCAAATAACAAAAAAAAAAAAAAAAATACTGGAAACATCGATACAGACGAGGCAACATCTTGTTAGGAAATAAGCTACAAAAAAATGTTGAATATTTTAGACAATGTGAATCAAAACGTGGATTACAACAAGAGACATTGCTATACACGTGGAAACGTCAAGTGGCAACCACTTTTGCGATTTATAAAACAATTCTCACACTACTAACGCTCTAACGCTGGATTTAACCAAATAAAAAATAAGAAAGTTGTAAATATTGAGATAAAAATATTCCAGCTGTCCCGGCGGAAAATTTTAATTAAATAAAAGAGAATGGATCTTATATTGATATTTAGTCCGGAGTAGTCAAATCAGGCTACCGTGGAGGCCAATCAACATCACCATTTTTTGAAATAACTTGTTGTGGGAAAAGGTCTCGCAATAATTCCATTATCCTGACTGTTATAATTCAAAGTTACCGTTACGCCGTTTTCATTTTCAAAGAAGTAAGATCCAATAACTCCTCCTGACCAAATTGCACATCAGACTGTGACTGTTGAATAATTTGAGGCTTTCCCATTCCCCAGAACAGGTTATCGATTGATGCATAAATATAAGTCGCAGTCCTGGACCGTAAGATTTCGTAAATAATTATTGACTCTTTTGTGTTGTTTAATAAAAATATTAAAATAAATTTGTTAAAATATAAAACAAACGTATCAGAGAGAGAGAGAGAGAGAGAGAGAAAGAGAGAGAAAGAGGAGAAAGAGGAGAAAAAAATTCGAAAAAAAATTTCCCTAAAAACGAACAATAAATTATTTGGTGAAATGAGTCGTGGGGTTGGGCGTATGATTAATATTAATTGAATTTGTAATTAAGTATACGCCCCCGTGCTTTTCAGTTGTTATTTAGTTAATTAATAATAAGGTATGCGTCAAAATGATAAGGTCAGTATTTTTTTATTATTTATTTATAACGGGTATTTTTTATACAGGTATAAACATCGCTGAAATGCCTCAACAACGCTTTCAAATTGTAAATCATGAAGGGTTCTGTACTGTTCTACATACCACATTTACTCCAAAGGATAATAGATATTCGTGATAAGATTTACATCTGTACCTGGCTGTGTTAACCATAACCAGATCGTGAATCTTATCACTGTGGATGAAATTTAGCGTCATCCTAGCCCTAGAAGGCTTTCAGATGCGTAAATCCTCCAGTCGCTCCTGGTTGCAACTTCAAAAGAACGGAGCAGGCCGTAGCCTTCACACATTGCTGAAGAGTTGGAGACATTCCAACTCCTGTTCCAGAACGCATGAAGCTTCATAAAATTTAAGATCACAACGGCATTCATGCTCACTGGACCTGAAACAGTCATTGTGTTCATTGTGAATGTTCGGGCCTACACAACTCAAACGAGGCCTTCGAAACCACAACCACCACGATGCTCCCGAAGAGCCAACCTCAATAATCAGTTAAAGAAC
Source organism: Trichopoda pennipes (assembly GCA_030448955.1). NCBI lineage: Eukaryota > Metazoa > Arthropoda > Insecta > Diptera > Tachinidae > Trichopoda > Trichopoda pennipes. Next base: position 9,878,420 of record JASKUP010000002.1, read on the forward strand.
AGCTAAAAGGCTAAAAAGACAAATAGCTGAACTCTGGGGCTTTACTGATTCCCGTGAAAATATAGTGGAATTGTCCAATTGGCTTCTGCTAGCGTGTTAGGGGGCTGGGCTCCTTTTTAGTCCCGTTGACACATGTAATGACGGTGGGATTCTGCCAAAACATACCAATGTTTCGGATCAGCACTCAGGGGATGACCCCTACATATGAAATGCATTGTACCTGAGCTAGGAAATTAGGTTATGGGGAGGAGAAAAGAGGGAGTAGTGTTCACAAACATATTCGATTTGAATTTTCCTACATTGAAAGTGACATGAAAGACCTCTGAAGGGAGTTTATTCCACATACGGACTCAAAATATAGCGTAACAGTTCCATAACCATAATTGACTGGGTGAACGAGCAATATTGGCGGTGAAAAAGAAGACACAATTATAACCAGAATGACGAAGTCAACGATCCCAAGGAGTTTTTAAATTCACTAGAATTGTCTGGACTATCACAGCTAAAATTAGGATCAGTTGTCGTTGTACTGCGTGACATTAAGCAACCTCGATTGTGCAATTGAACTAAACTGCGTGTGAAAGAGTTTATGAATAAAATCATTGAGGCAACGATTATAAAGGTAGTTGGTCATAAAGGCAGTTGGTCATACTTTTGCAGTATTGATATTAACTGGCTATAGTTCAAAAAACAAGGGCAATAAGCTACCCTAACCTAATGTCCGCCATTCGAACAGTAGTGCATGATAAAGATTTGCCAGTTCCAGAACCTCCAGAAGATTTGAATTTTGAACAACTTAAAACGTTTTCTAGTATACAGTCAGAGCTAGATGAGCAAGATGATGAAGAGTTCCAGGGTACTTTAGAAAAAAAAGAGTCTCTACTGTTTGAGCAGATCGAGCTTAATGACTTGTTTAGAGATCTTGGCTTAACGAAAGAAAAAGCTGAGTTGTTAGGTTCTAGACTGAAAGAAAAGAATTTGTTTGGTAGATGGAACCAGCATATATGTGTATAGGAAGAGAGAGAGAGAGATAGATAGCGACAGTTAAATACAACAAAGAAGACTGGAGACTATTTATCGATTTATTTAAAACTAGTTTGAAAGCTGTTTTATTACACAATGGTAACATTTATGCATCTGTAACTAGTGGCCATTCTGTACATATGAAAGAGAGCTATGAAAATCTGAAAATAGTGAAAGATAAAATTGGCTATTTTGGTCTGGGTTGGATGATGATGATGAGACGAAATAAAAGTGATTTGCCTGCTTCTTGTGCGGCAAAGAATGTTTCTTGTCCGAATGGGACAGTAGAGATAGGAATCATTATTGTTACAGAAAGAACTGGCCTATAAGGGAGTTTTTAAAACCCGGAAAATGGTACACTATACACAAAAAATCTTGTAGATCCTCCAAGCATTTTTCTACTACCTCGACATATAAAGTTAGGCCTCAAGAAGCAGTTTATAAAGGCATTGCCTAAAGATGGACCTTGTTTCAAGTAGCTCTGCCAAAACTTTCCAAACCCTTCACAAGCTAAACTCAAAGAAGGCGTCTTTGAAGGGCCTGGGCATTCGAAAAATTATTTTCGAGATTAACAAGGACCAGAAATGAGAAAGAAGCCTGGGTATCATTGACAGAAGTTGTTAAAAAATTCTTAGGAAATCCAAAACGACCCAGCGTATGTTATAATTGTAGCAAACCATGTTAAATAAGTTTGAAAAATTAGGATGTTTGTTGGAGCCTGAAAATTCACTTTTTGAGAACACTCTTGATTACTGCCCTGGAAGACTTTAGTGAGAAGCAGGGTGAACTTTTCCACCACGACATAAAACTGTTGGAAAATCACTACCAGGGCTGCTGGAACACCAACATGATGGCGGACTACTGTTGGTTACTTCATCGAGATGCTCAACAAGCAACACAAATCGCAGAAAAAGCTTTACAAGAAGCTTCAAAGAAAAAAGAGAAAGGATATATAAACTAATTCCAGCTGACTAATGAAACCGACACTTTAGGTTTATTTTATCATTTTTAATTATTTAATGTAAACAAAATCAGTGATCGTGATGGTGATGCCTTAATATACTGTTTTATTAATTTTACGCTATAGCTTAAGGAGCTTTTCAAATGGGTATATAGTATAAATAAGAAAAAGAATAGTGCTCAGATACAATATGGATGATACAAAAAAACTAATTTTAGATTCTGGGCATAAAAATCTTTAAAACGCAGCTGTTAAAGTGAAAAAATTAAAAAAAAAACTTTTCGTTGGCCTGTGTAATTTTCCAAGCAACATACTGTGTAATTAATTAAAAATAATAGTAATAAAATTTGATTTCGAATTTCGTTTTTAATTTCGAAATTTCGAATTTCATTTTTCGAATTTTTTTTATATAAAACTTAAGCTTTGTTAAATATTAAATAGGCAGTACGAATTCTGCCGTGTCAGCTTGTATTGAATACATATTTTGTTTTGTTTGATTGAATAAGTGAAGCATAATTTAGGGGGCTTGTAAGAGAATTAAATTTTGGTTTTTTGTTCCCAACTGTGCTTGAGAATGAATAATGAAATTATTTGAGATGGCAAAATAATTTGTGAACTTTTAAAAATTTCAAAAATATTTAAAAGGATTTTAAATTTAAAATCCTTTTTTATAATTCCCAAAAAAACATTATTTTTTTTTAAATAAAATTTAAAATAAAAAAATAAAATCTGCTGCACTTTAGAGCAGCATTTGTGGTTTCACCAAGCTACTGCTCAAAATTAGCAAAAATTAAACTCAATTTGAGTTTAAAAAACATTTTTACACTAGAGAGCAATCTTTAATTTATTTTTTGCCTTAAAAGCTTTTTCAAAGCTTTGAATTGGAAATTGAAATAAAAAAAAAAATATTTTGTTGTTTTAAAGGATGAGTTGAAACAAAAAAAGTTGTTTAAATTTTTAAAATAAATTTTTTTAAATTTTTAAAATTTTTTAAAAAATAATTTTTAAATATATAAAATTTTGTTATAAAATAATTTTTGAAACAAAAAATTGTTCTTCAAAAATTTAAAACGTAATTAAACTATGCTACTTTCTAGGTAGTGTTCTTTACTTTCCATGTTTTTGTAGGTAAAAAAAGCTTTGACTGCTTAGATTACATGTGTGTGTGTATGTGAGTGCTTTTGTTTCATTTCTTTGTTGATTGTAAAAAAATTATTGGCAAAAATTTTCCTGCTTAAGCTTGTTTGGTTTGGGTTTTGTTTTGCCTGTGCCTGTGTGTTGTTTTATTTTTTCCGCTTTGTTGTTTGTTTCCATCCTGTTTTCTAGCAAGTCCTTATTTTTTTATATTTTTTTGTTGTTGTTGTGCACCTAATAGGCGGCTTTTGTGCTCATTTTTCCGATTGTTTTGTAGTATTTTGTAAAAATACATGAACTATTTTTCTATGCATAAGCGTGCAATTTAAATAGACTAGACTTTTAACCAACATGCTTTCTCTTTCTCTCTTATCTGTTTAGGCACTGGAGCATAATGTTTAATAGCTTTTACTCCTAGTAAAAGCTTTTCTTTTTCATATAACTTTTTTTTTGTTTTATCTCGCTTGTTTAATTTCAAGTGCTTTTCCTTTAAAGGTGTGTGCATGTGTGTGTGTATGTGTGTGTGGCAAAAAGGACCTTTAGATTTCAGCAAGTTAAAATTTAAGCTTTATAACGTTATTCTACGTTGCGGTGTTACATTCGCTTCAAAACGCGCACGTTACGAATTAAAATTATATAGACTTTTTAAAATAATTTTTGCAAAGTGTTACACAAAAACCTCTGAAAAAAAATTTATAGAAAAAGGAAAACTCCTTCTCAAGTAGTATTATCAAATGTGTTAGCAAAATTTCTTTAAAATTTATTTCAATTGCTTCAAAAAAAGCTTAAAAACTTTTATTTTAAAATCCATTAAAAAAAGTAAGATTTTTATTGTTCCGAAAATAAATAATTTTTTCTGTTTAAATTATATTTAAAAAAAATAAAGCAAAAAATTTTTGTGTCCTCAAAACTTTTTTTAACGTCCTTAGAAAATTAAAACCAATTTCTTTTAATTTTTTCTTTTAATTTTTTTTTATTTTATTTTTTTCGGGTGGACAAATCGAAAACCCAATTTTCTGTTTTTTTATATAATCAAGTTTTAAAAACAGCTACAACTGCAAAAAAAAATAACAACAACAACTACAACAATAAAGCAGGCAAAGTTTAGAGAATAAACAGCCAAAGAAACAGAAAAAATTTTTACAAAGACTGTGTAAGCGCTAAGAAAGTGTGTGAATTTAAAAGTGTGTTTGTATTTCAAAATTATATTAGGGTGTGTATGTTTTAAATTTATTAAAAAAAATTTTTTTTAAATCTCAAAAATTTTTTTTAAATTTCACAAAAGACATTTTTTTTAATTGATATTTTTTTTATTCGTGCTAATTTTTGATTGTGAGCTATATTTAGAAAACGTATAAAATTTCAATTGTAATTTTTAGATTTATAAAAAAATATGAGATTTTGGGGATTTTAAAAGATTTTTGGGAATTTATTTTTTTGCTTTATTTGTGGCAAAGGTTTATTTTTTAAATTTATGTTTGTGTTTTGCTTTAAAACTTTTCGTTTTTTTTAAATTGTATAAATTATTTTAATAAAAATTTTACTTTAAATGATTAAATTCTTTTTAAATCAAAAATATAATTTTTTTAAATTCCACAATTTTTTTTAAATTGATATTTTTATATTTAAAAAATGTATAAAATTTCAATTGTAATTTTATGTTTCATAAAATAATATGAGATTTTGGGGATTTTAAAAGATTTTTGGGAATTTATTTTTTTTGCTTAATTTGTGAAAAGGTTTTTTTAATTAATGTATAGGTTTTGTTTTAAAGCTTTTCCTTTTCTTTAATTGTATAATTTTTTTTAATAACAATTTTACTTTAAATAATAAATTTTTTTTATAAATCAAAAATATTATTTTTTTCAAAAATGTATAAAATTTCAATTGTAATTTTATGTTTTATAAAAAAATATGAGATTTTGGGGATTTTAAAAGATTTTTGGGAATTTATTTTTTTTTGCTTCATTTGTGAAAAGGTTTTTTTTAATTAATGTATAGGTTTTGTTTTAAAGCTTTTCCTTTTTTGAATTGTATAATTTTTTTTAATAAAAATTTTACTTTAAATGATTAAATTATTAAATCAAAAATATTTCCCTTTAAATTTCACAATTTTCTTATTCGTGCTAATTTTTGATTATGAGGCATATTTAAAAAATGTACAAAATTTAAATTGTTATTTGGAGATTTATAAAAAAATATGAGATTTTGGGGATTTTAAAAGATTTTTGGGAATTTATTTTTTTTTTGCTTTATTTGTGAAAGCTTTAAAAGTTTTCTTTTTTTAATTGTTTAATTTTTGAAATTATAAATTTTATTTCAAAAAAATTAAATTTTTTTTTTTTAAATCAACATATTTTCATTTAAATTACACAATTTTTAAAAGTTGCTATTTTTGTTTTTATTCGTGCTAATTTTTGATTATGGAGGGATATTTAAAAAATGTATAAAATTTAAATTGTAATTTTTAGTTAAAAAAATGAGATTTTGGGTATTTAAAAAAAATTTTGGAATTTTTTGCACTGTATATTATTTTTTTGCTTTATTTATGAGAAAGTTTTTTGTTTTTAACTCATACATAAGTTTTGTTTTAAAACGTTTTGTTTTTTTTATTTAACTAAATTTCTTAATTATAAATTTTATTAAAAAAAAATTTTTTTTAAATTTTATAAAAATCACAAAATTAAAATAATTTCTTTGAATGAAATTTTTTTTAAATTTTTTTTTTCAATTTTGTTTAAATATATGTTTGACGACCTAAAAAATAATTTTTTGCTGAAAATTATTAATTTACATTTTTTTGGTAAAAACTGGCATTGGATCCCATTTGAAAAAATTGCAAAATTTTTTAAAAGATTTTTACATAAAATTTTGCTTCAATGTTTAATAATTTTTAATATTTATTATTTTTAATATTAATATATTGATCTTTTTAGTGAACCTATTTAAGAAATTTAATTTATTTTGTTTTTGTGAAGTTTATTTTTAAAGCCTTTTAATACGAATATTTTTTAATAATTTGTTACAATTTTTGCTTAGGCATAACTCTAGGCTCTCTGTTGGCTTTTGTATTTTTCTTTTATCGTTATTAACACTTAAGTTATTAACATTTTATTAAAAAAATTTATTAATTATTATTAATCATACGCCACCTTCACCACGTTTCGATTTTAGTTCAGTTTTTTTTTTTTAATGTTTAAGCTTTTATTAATTTCTTTATAAAAATGGGTTTCTTTTTATAAATATTTAGAACTTTTCTATAGCCGTCAGCTACTTTTTAACTCCTGCGTTTTTAAAAACTCTTTGAAAATTTCAAAAATTATTATTCTTTTTTTAATGAAGTTCACTTCTGAAGTCATTTAATTAAAATTTGTTAAAAAATCTTTTAAAAATTTCACTTAAGAATAACTCAAGAATATCTAAGCTTTCCTTTAGCTTTTTTATTTCTCTCTTACCCAAGTTATAAACATTTTAATAAAATAATTTATTAATTATAATTAATCATACGCCACGTTCACCACAATTGTTTTTCAGTTTAAAGTTTTCTTTCAAATAATTTTTCAAATTAGTTTTATTTCTTTATTTCTTTTAAAAAGTTGAAGTACGGTAAAAATTATATGTCACGTTGTGGCGGTTTTTTCTATCAGGATTTTCACATTTTACGGGTTAAAAGAAAATATAGTTTCTTTAGGTCCGATGGCCGGCGGGCGTTTCCTATGACATAATGTTAATGAGGAACTTTTTTAAAGAACCACTCAAAAATAATAAAGCATGGAGGTATTTCAGTGATAATATGGGATGCAAAGTGGGTGCTCTAACGAAATTAGAGAACTTTTTCCCGTTACTTGCACATTTTTGCGTTTATCTCGATTTCCATTGAGAGCGCATCCATTTGTGGTCGATTGACCAAGGAATCGTACTACGCTCTACAGGGGGAAAATTCCTTTTTTTAATAGAACACTTCGTATGTGTAATAAAATCCCTCCAGAGGAATTTCCTGTTACTTTCAATGTACGAAAACTCAAATTAAGTGTACACAAGCACTACTACCTCTCTCCTCCTCCCTATAACGAGATTTCCTAGTTGTGGCACTTCCATGTTGAAAAACTTGACTTTATAGAAGGTAATGTTAAGGAAAGTTGGTCATTGCTGAGAATTTTAAGTTTTATCAAAACAACGACTTCCTAAGCACACATCTGCGATAGTAGATAATTATTTGCTTTACAACTATCCTACAGTCATCATAACGGCTTAATGAATCCTAGATATAAATGTTATCGATTACTTATGAGACAAACTTAAGCATCGTATGGAATATAGGGAGTGTAGTAATAAAAATTATTCTAATGGAAGCTAATAGAAACAAATAACTTCTGATGGGTGCAAAACAATCCATCAATCGACGAAGTGCTCAGAAGCTTGGTCTGCCTTGTGATGTTACAGCTCGCCCATAACAACCTCGATTTTCATAAAAAAATCATAAAGAGTGACGAGGCATATTTTAATTCGAACATTAATAAGTGAATAAATAGAATAGTCGATTCTGAGGCATGGGAACCCCTCAAATTATTCAACAGTCTGCTTTGCATCCATTAAAAGAGACAGTCTGGTATGCAGTTTGGAGGAATCATTGGACCTTGATACTTTGAAAATGCAAACGACATGACGGCAACTGTGAATGGGGAGCGATATCGTGATATGATTGAAAACTTTTTAACGCCACAACTTCATGCTGTGGGCTTGATTAACATGTTGTATCAACAAGATGATGGCACATCGCATACATTCAAGATGACCATGAAATTAATGCGATACCTCTTTCCACAACAAGGTTTTTCAAGAAATGGTGATATTGATTGGCCTTTATGGTCGCCTGATTTAACTGGTCCAGACTTCTTTTTGCGGGGATATCGAGAAGACGATGGTACATCGCATACAGCCAGCATTATAAGGAAATTACTGCGAGACCTCTTTTCTCAACAAGTTATTTCAAGGAATAGTGATATGGATTGACCTCCACGGTTGCCTGATTTAACTGCTTCGGACTTTTTTTTGTGGGGATTTTCGGAAAAGCAAAGTTTATGCAAACCAAACCAGAAACACTTCGGCAGTTCAACTCAAATATTCGTGGTGATATTAATGAAATACCTCGTGAAATGTGTGAGAATGTAAATGAAAAATGTGCTCAAAAGAGCTCGTATTTGTGAGGCTAACAGAGGTGGATATTAAATAAAATATTTATCAATTTAAGATCCGTTGTCTTTAATTTAATCAAATATTATAAAAAAAATAAAATTCCGGTGGTCACCCGGGATATTTCTACATCGAATGCAAGAATTTTCTTATTTTTGTATTTGGGTAAAGTCAGCGTTAGTAGTGTGAGAATTGTTTTACAAACCGCATAAATAGTTGCCTCTTGATGTTTCCAGGTGTGTAGCAATGTCTCTTGTTGAAATTCATGTTTTCATTCACATTGCCTAAGATAATCAACATTTTTTTTAGGTAATTTCCTAACAAGATGAGATGTTGCCTCGTCTGTACCGATGTTTACAGTATTTTTTTTTTCTTTTTTAAAAAAAACCCAATTTTTTTATCCTAATTTTCTTTTCTGGTTTAATTTTATCGCTTCTGGTTCATAGAATATATTATCAATACGACGACATATTCCCAGCACATGACACCAGTGTGTAAACTACCACAAAGGTGTATCTGCCAGCTTAACTTAATTCATTAATAGCTGTATCTTATACTCTAATTATTTCTTATTGTGCAGGATTTGAATATATAAATAAATAAAAAAATTATTTCGTTGCTTTATACAAGCGCCTAAAACTATACTATTAAAAATATAATGTTTTCTCTTTTATTTAATCGAAAATTATAAACAAACAAAGTAGTATAACTTCCCGGCGGACGACACCCCCGGCGTTTGTATGCTTTTTAAGCTGCCTTAATTTATTTCTTTTATTTTAAACTTAATCTGGGATAACTTTTAAGTTTTAACTCATTAAAAGTTCCACGTCATTAAATTAATGCATCGCGTGAAAACTGAAAAAACTGTTTTCATTTTTCTTTTTCTATTTAGAAATTTAATTCTTTTTGTTTAATTGGAAACCTAAAAAAAAAATTACAAAATAAATCCATTCCTTTCAAAAACTGTTTAAGAATTAGTTTGCTGCTGTGTGTGTGTATGTGTGTGTGGATGTGTGTGGGTATTTAAAATATTGCAGCGGTAGTTTGTTATACACTCTTAAGTAGTTGAATGATTTTTATGTATACTCTAGTATAATTACACATATATATGTGTATTAAAATGTGTGTGTGTGTGTCTATATGGCTGCATAAAATTTCAATGAGTGCTTTTCTTCTATTAATATGGTCAGTGTGAGAGTGAGTAAATGAGTGTGTGTCTCTTTACGGTGGCTTTGTGCAAGTTGTGCGTTTTAAAGAAATAATAATTTCAGCGCGTGTAAAGTTTTCAATTGAAAAACAGCAAAAATAGGAACAACAACAACAACAACAAGCAGGTCTGGTCTGTTTTTTTTTTATAGAAAAAATATATTAAAAAGAGATTCAAAGGTAAAAATTAGTAAAATTTCTCAGAAACTCAAAGCCACAGCAAACATTTGAATGAAAGATATTTATTTATTTAATTATTGCTATGTATGTGTGTTATATGTGTGTATGTGTGTGTGAGTATTTTTTTTTAATATTTTTCTTTTGATTTCAAAAAATTTCTTTTTTTCTCTTTTTTTTGTATTTTTGTGTTTATTTTGGTGTTTTTGTTTATTGCTGGCCTTAAAATCCTTTCATTTTTACACCTTGTGTTAAGCAGGTGGGTGTGTTGTTTGTATAGTCTTGCTGTCTTGGGGGTTAATTTACATTTTCCTTTACAACATTATCAAAAAAAAAAAAAATTTTTAATATTTTTCTTTTTTTAAGAAAGAAAACATAAAACACAAATTACATTAATTTTTTTTGTTTTAAAATTTTTAAAATTTAAAACACTCTCCTCAAGGGAAGTTCCTTAAATGTCCTTTAACATTTGACGTCATAATTAATTTTTTGAGAGCATTTAGCTGTTTTTGATTTCACCTTTTTCTTTAAGATTTTCTTACTTATACCGTCCATACCAGGAGCTTTTTATTTCAGCAATTAACTTGTATACCTTCATCAGTACATATGTGTGGAGTGAATACATCTTTCAAGCGTTTTTCAGCGTCCCTTCTTGCCCAATCTCCACAGATGTTTAGTAGAGGAGGTGTCTCATACTAAACGGGCCTTTTAAAGTTTTTTGTAGCACGCTATAAAGAATAATTAGAGTTTGGTGTAGCATCGAGGCCATCCAGATATTCCTCAAAATATGCAGTTTTCTCAAATGCTAGCAAGTCTCTAAGCTGCTTTCTGCATTCTTTAAGTCTCTGCCCCTGCTGTGGCGATCTGGGGTGTTGTTGCCAATCTCTTCTAGCTCTTCTGTTTTCCGCTACGAGATGTTCCAATGTCTGTAGAATAGATTATAAGATTCTTAATTTTTCTACACCTCTAGTGGACAAATATAAAAGGCAGCGTCTGACTGGATAGTTAGTTAGTTAAAACATAAACCTCGTGAAATAAAGACTTGCAGCTTTAGTAAATTGTTCTGTAATGCCAACGTAGAAATTTAACTTTGTGTCCAGTTAAAGTAAATAAACTTGTAATTAACTTAAAAACTCTAAAATCTGGTGTTATTTGTTTTGCAGTAAAGAACCTAAAGTAGTCTGCGGCTGTTTGGTTGTTGCAAGCTGAGCTGCTTGTTTAATATTTTCACTTAAAGTTGCAAGGCTATACTCCACGTTCTCCTCTGTTTTCCAAGCAAAATATTCTCCGAACAATGGCTGCTGAGATATTTTTTAACACTCAACCCGTTGATGCGACTGATCATAAAGGGTGTTTTTTTAAGCCCGATAGAACTTGAAATTGTAAAAAATAACACAAAAAATTAAATTGTAATCAAAATTTCTTTTTTATTCGAAGGATTAATACGTGACATTAACATTTGAAAATGATTTCGGGCATATGGGCACCGCGGCTGTTCTTGACGAAGCGCATTCTGGACGTCCAATTTTGGGCCACTTTTTCGAGCACTGCTGGGCGTATGTCACGAATAACACGAACAATGTTGTCCTCCAAGGCGTCAATTGTTGCTGGTTTATCAGCATAAACCAGTGACTTCACGTAGCCCCACAGGAAATAGTCGAGTGGTGTCAAATCGCACGACCTTGGAGGCCGATTGACAGGTCCATTTCTCGAAATCAACTTATCGCCAAATTTTGATTTCAATAAGTCGATGGTTGCGTTCGCTGTATGGCACGTAGCGCCATCCTGTTGAAACCACATCTCGTCCGGATCAATGTCATCCATATTTTCAAACAAAAAATCATTGGTCATGGTGCGGTAACGATCTCCATTGACCGTAACGCGAGCTCCGGCCTCATTTTTGAAGAAATAAGGTCCGATGATGCCACCAGCGTGAAAACCGCACCAAACGGTGCATTTTTCTGGATGTAATGGAGTCTGTAGGGTGTGTTGTGGATTGGTCTCACTCTATATGCGGCAATTTTGCTTATTAACAAACCCGTTAAGCCAAAAATGCGCCTCATCGCTGAACACAATTTTGCGATAAAACAAAGGGTCAGTTGCCAACTGCTCTAGAGCCCAATCGGCGAAAGAACGACGCATCTCGTGGCTTCAATTCCTGCACCAGCTGGATCTTATACGGGTGTAGGCCGAGATCTTTGCGCAAAATTTTCCACGTAGTGGACGGACAGAGCCCCAATTCCTGCGACCGACGACGAATTGATAAATTTGGATCTTCTTCCACACTTTCGTTTACAGCGGCGATATCTTCTTCAGTACGCACATTCCTTCGACGTGTTGGTGTTATTGCATCCTCTAGAGAGTATGTGGTACGAAATCTATCGACAGTTCGAAGAATGGCTTGTTCAGATGCACGATTATGTACGCCATAAAAATGACGAAGTCGTCTATTAGTTGCGCGAATCGACGACTGATTTTCAAAGTAAATTTGGATAATTTCGTAGCGTTGTTCAAGCGAGAGTCTATTCATGATGACTTGTCAGAGTATACTGAAACAAATAAAAAAAATGTTTCATCAAAATTTCATTTTTTGTGTTACTTTTTACAATTTAAAGTTCTATCTAGCTTAAAAAAACACCTTTTATTTGTATCAGGAAAAAACAAATGTCTTCTAAGCGGGTTGCAAATAGGATTTTATTATGTGTTTATTCTTTTTATGGAAGAGTTTGCGGAGAGATCGCTCAAAAATGAAAGCTACACGATCACCTTTGATCACGATTATCATAAGCGAATTTTATTTAGCGATGAAATTCACTTTGTGTTAAAACAGACAAGTCCAAAGTCCAAAATCCCACATTTGGAGGGATATTGATTGTCAAGTGTGTGTAAGGACTCTGTTACATATACAGGGTATCTATTGGAAAGGTATACTACTTTGTTTTACCGCCATTTTGGTAAAAATTCATCTTGACAGTTCATATTTGGCAGTCGTGAAGTAGACATGAGGCAGATATTCGATAAATCAACGAGTTTTGATCGTTAAAACATTTTATCTACGATGTGACGATGAGAAAATTACGTGAAAGTTGTGGGAGAAGCAATGTAACAATAAAACGCACTATTTATCGTTTAAAGAATGGTTTCGAAGAAAGGGGTTCTGTAGAAGATTGACCCAAACATGAACCACAACGTACTGCTGCTCAAGAAATTGTTCAAAACAATTCATCAACCTCAATTTGATGCCGTGCTCACGAGCTTGGTTTTCAAAGAACCACTCTGGCCATAATTTTGCACATGGATTTCCATTTGTTTCCATACGAGATTCAGTTGACACAAGAGCTGCTTCCATAAGACCATTTATGCCGCCGTATATATGCCAATAGATTTTTTTTTCTCTTTTTAAAGAGAAGTATCACCTCAGGCAACAATGTCTATTTAGTCAAGTACCGTGCTACATTCTTTAGGAAAGGGATAGAGAAGAGGTGAAGCAGGTAGTGCAAGTAGAAGGATAGTCGGAAATTAACTGCCGTATATAAGGCAGCACAGCGACCAGTGACTATGCCTTCATCGGTGAGCAGCCCCACCGACAGTCAATTTTTATTTTTGTAGTGAAAAAAAATCAAGGTCTTCGTTGGGAATCGAACTCACAACCCCCAACCTGGCAAGGTAGTGCACTACCTTACAGGGGCACCTTCCTGCCAATATATTGTTACAGCTCGCCCATGGCAACCTCGATTTTCATAAAAAAAATCCTAATGAGTGACGAGGCACATTTTCATTGGAATGGATAAGTGAATAAACAGAAAAGTCGATTCTGGAGAATGGGAAACCCTCAAATCACTTAATATTCATCTTTGATGGGAAATTTGATTAGGAGGCATCCTTGTACCTTACTTCTTTGAAAATGAGAACGGCGTTACGACAACTGTGAATGGGCAGCGATATTGTGCTATGATTGAAAACTATTGAATGCCACAACTGCTCGGTGGACACCCTGTAGTAAAACTGGTGGTTTGAATTGCTTTATGAGCTGGTGGAATCATTGATCTATAGTTCTTTACAAATGATGTTGGTAAGGACAAATAGATGAACTGTGCTTTCAACACAATGGCACAATATCTCGTACACCTCATTGCCCAATTGATTTATTTCGAACCGTGAGTTGGTCTCTAAGATTGTGAGGTGTATAGGGTCGCTAGACTGTTGTCTGTACAGTTTACTGAAGGTATAACGTTTTATACCTCTATAAAAACACCCTTAATATTACATTTTCGCTTTAGATTTGAACAAACTAAAGACCTGTTTCTAGTTGTAAAATAAAAAAAAAATTTTTTTTCGACTAAATTTTCGATGCTGTTATAAAGGTAAAAAAAGTAAAGAAAAGAGATTAAGAAGGAAAGAAACTGGAAACAAAGAAGAAAAAGCAAAAAAGAAAATTGTGCAGCTGAAAGAATAAATACAAGTCTTTGGAAAATATATTGTAATGGAATATAGTCATAGCAACCTCATCACGCACTCCATTTTTCCTGTAGTTATACACATTTTTATTACGTATTTTTTTTGGCAGCCATTATTTACATATTCTCTCTTCAATATTATGTTAAGTTAAGCAAATAACACAGATTTAATAAAAAAAAATGCAAACAGTAGAAAAACGGAAAAGTATTACAAAAAAAAAAAAAAAAATTAAAAAAAATAAAAGTATAAAAGTATAAAGGAAAAGCAATATCAACATAAAATGTTTGTTATGCTGCACGTATTTGTTTGACTATGTTTGATATCCTTTTGCACAAATTTCCTAAGAATAATTTGCATTCGAAAATATTATTTTAGGAACTGTTAGGTTATCAAAAAAAAGAAGATATTAAGAGAAAAATTTTTTTATAATTCAAAAAATTTTAGTTTTACTATTAAATTTTGGTTTTCCAAAAACAGTACCTTAATGTCTATGATGGTATCGGAAACCCTCAATTCTTATCTTTAATTTTCTGTTTTAAAATACAAATTATTTGGTTATTTAAGAAAGTTGTGGCGAATTTAACTTATAAACTCAATAATTAATATCAATCATACGCAGTAGTGGCAAAAATAACATTTTTAAAAATAATTGCTTTGGGATCATATTACAGTGTTATTTTTTTCTCGGACCAGCATTCAGGGTGTAACCCCTAAACACAAATGGATGCGCTCTTAACGGAAATCGAGATAAATGCAAAAAATGTGGGAGTAACGGGAAAAATTCCCTAGTTTCATTAGAGCACTTAGCATTGTAAGAACGATAGAACAGTAAAATACAACCCACATTGCACAGATGCTCTAGAAAATCAATAGAGTTAGAAACCCTACTGTCCCCAAATGAGCCCGTTGGCCTTCTTTTTTACGCTATGGAGGACCTCCAATATAGATTTTGAAGTGCCGGCCCATACATGAGAGTTGTTTTCCATTTTTGGATGCATATAGGTGCCATAAATAGTACGAAGATCGGATGGAGTGAAGTATCTCTTACACCATTTTAGAAAGCCGAGGCACTTGAAAGCTTCTTTAGTAACTTGAAAAATGTGTTTAATCCATTGAAATCCACACGGAATTTTAATGCCAAGAACATCAAGAGCTTTCAATTCTGCAATATCTATATCACCCATAGTAACAGATAAAGCACCAATTCTGAAATAAATTTTAAGAAAAAACATTACACAAATATTTAATTCCTTTTTAGTCACTTTAATGATGACATTGCAGCATTTCTTTGCCATTCAATTTCATGTGGTGTAGAAACGAAAGAAATTAAAAGGTTTTTCGTAATTGCACTCGTTCTTTGCTGATAGTCATTGAGCAAGTAAGTCGCATCAGCAACGGCAAGCATTCGAATGGCATATCTGTAGAAATCGTGGGGATTTATTACAACCATATGTCTTCACCTGTAAATTTTGTAATTAAAATAGTTGCCTCTATAACATTGCTCATCATTTTCTTGACTAAGAGGAGTCTGGATTCCGGGTTGCAAAGTCGTTGTGGATTTATGTTTCAAAATAGCGCAATCGTAAATGTGTAAAATGCAGTACCATTAATATTTTACTTAAATTTTCTATAGTTAAATTCAATTAACTTACCCGCCAATTTTGTTTTTTTTTTATTAACAAAAATCAATATACCCGCAAATTTGGTATTTTAAACGTTATATTATTACTGCAAACGATGTATGCTGATAGAAAGTGTTATATATTATTGACCTTTTTCGTCACTTTAATGACGTTATTGCAGTGTTTCCTTTCAATTCAATTCCATCTGGTGTGTAAACGAAAGAAATTAAAAGATTTTCGATGCGTGAGCAAGCCACATAAAGCTGCATATGTGGGAAGCGGGGATTCTTTAATATTAATTCACACACTTGCAATGATTGTCCTCGTGCGTTGCTGATAGCCATTGAGCTAGTAAGTCGCATCAGCAAAGGCAAGCATTCGAAGGGCATATCTGTAAAAATTATTGGGATTCATCACAACAGAATGTCTTCACCTGTGAATTTTCTAATTAAAGTAGTTGCCTCTATAACACTGCTCATCATTTTTTTGACTAAGAGAAGTCTGTGTTCCGGCTTACAAAGTCGTTGTGGATTTATGATTCAAATTAGAGCAATCGTAAATGTGTAAAATACCGCACCATTATCATTTTACTTAAATTTTCTATAGTTAAATTCAATTCAATTACCCGCAAATTTTGCTTATTCCTGCTTAACAAATATCAATTTACCCACAAATTTGGTTTTTTAAACGTTATATTATTACTCTAAACGATGTATTCTGATAGAAAGTCTTATATTTTCTTGACTAATCACGTATTTCACACGGGTATGGTTGCCTTTCTCATTTTCTCTAAGCTTCTACCAAAATTTATAACTTTTAGCAGCCGTTTTCTGCGAATGAAAGAAGGCTATCAGATACTTTTTAAACACAAATTCGATATTATTAAAGCGATTGATAGTAGTGTGCGTTTATCCTTTAGTGTCTAGCGAACTCTGCTTTATAACGACAGATGATAACCCTCTAGAATACCATATGTTATAGTTGTGTTATGTTAGTTAGTTGCTTTATAATACTTTTCTAAATTTGGTTGATTTTTAGTTTCATTTATTTCTCCACCTCAATTTCTTTAATTTTTATACTGTATATTTTTTACACTTTTTATTTTTATACTTTATACTTAAAAAAGAAAATCATAATTTGCCTTTTTTCTTACTTTTAATTTTAATAAAATTTCTCTTTTGCTATAAAATATTTATTTTCTTTGCATTAACCACCCCTCCTTCTGCTCTATTTTCACTACAAATACAAATAAATATTTGATGCATAGATTAGCACCCTTGCGCAATTTAAACAAGCAATTTCGAGGTAAACAAAATTGTTCAATTTTATATTAAAAACTGCATAGTAAATTGTATTTGCTTCTGTATATTTGCTGTCTGTCTTATATTTGCAAACATCTACACTTGCACATGTACACACAAATATTCTATAATAATTGTCAATTCTGCTCCATCCTCGTTGAAGTTGACACTTGCGATTCTGATAATTTTAATTTTTCTTCGTAATTTGGGTTGGACATGTTTCTTTCGGCGTGTCCACCATTTTTAGTGGTAATTGTTAAAATATTAATGTAGGTTCTTTATATTAATGTTCTCAGTCTGCATCATCATTCGCGTTAGACATAATATTCAAGGGCGTGTTTTCTTCAGTGTGTCCACCAATTTCAGTGGTGGCTATTAAATTCTTAATGTAGGTTGTTCATATTTATGTTCTGTATTTGCATCATCAGCCGAATTAAATTAATATTCAAGAGCATATTTTACTATTAGTGTCCACCAATTTTAGTGGTGGCTATTAAATTATTACAAAACGTATGATGTAGAATTTCATATTTTTTTCGGGACTAATTTCAAAGTTACAGCTATTCTGTATAGAGAATAATAAATTTTCATTTGTTATCTCTGTGAATGGGAACAAAATTGTGATCATTTTCAATCGTCCTGCATCCTCATTGAAGTTGAGGCTTGTGATTCTAATGATTTTGATTTTCTTCGTATATAAATATTCTTGTTCTGAATCTGCCTCATAGTCATAATAGTAATGAGTTAGACATAATAGTCATGGTTTCTTCAGTGTGTCCACCAATTTCAGTGGTGGCTATTAAATTATTAATGCAGGTTCTTCATATTTATGTTCTGTATTTGCATCATCATCCAAGTTAGACATAATATTCAAGAGCATATAATCCTCAGTATGTCCCCGCCGGGGGAACATTTAAATGTTTTGACGAAATGTGGTCGGATTCTGGGTCCAGGTCTAGTAAGCATGAATGCCGTCGTGTTCTTAAATTTTATTAAGCTTCATGGATTTTTGACCATGAGTTAGATAGTCTCCAACTCTTCAGCAAGGAGTGAAGGCTGCGGCCTGCTTCGGGCTTTTGAAGTTGCAACTAGGAGTGACCGGAGGATATACATATCTGAAGGCCTACTAGAGCGAGGATGGCGCTACATTTCATCCACAGTATATGATCCACCATATGTTTATGGCTTTCACAGCTAGGCTTAGATGTAAATCTTATCACGTATTTTTCAGTATGTCCACCAATTTTAGTGGTAACTATTAAATTGTTAATTCAGCCCATTTGACAAAACGACTGAAGCCAAAGTTCTTATTTTTTGGAACTACTTTCATGTACAAATCGTGGAATTAATTCCCAAATCATTGAGCTAAAAACTGGAATGGAATACACTTAAGTGTCAATAGTTTCAGGATTTTCGGCCTAACTAACGATTTCATATATCTCCATAGAAAATAGGCTAGTGCCGGTTAATCGATCCCCCTTGGAGGCTTATGCAAGAGTAAAATAATGCGGTTACGTTTCCTGCAAGAAATTACTTACGACACGAGCTGTGTAACATGTTGCGCCGCCATTTTTAAGTCATAGCTCCTGCATATTCCGTTCAATTGAGGAACGTAAAGATAAAGCATCCATTTTAAAGAAAGCACACCAAACACTCAGTTTTTCTGGTTGTAACTGTTTCTCAACATACACTTGAGGATTATCTTTACTCCTCATACAGCAGTTTTGCTCAAGCGAAAGAGAGCTTCATCGCTAAACAAAATTCGCTTATAAAAAATGGGATCAAGAGAAATCTTGTCTTGGCGCCAAATAGATCAGTTTGCTTATATTGACTTAACTAAGCACAAGTCACTTGATAAATGACAAAATGGTCGCCAGATAAATAAGTGTAATAAATGAATTTAAAACTTAAAAGGTGTTTCTATAGAAGCTGCGTCCTTCATTACAGTGAGGGGCTTGAAATTTCCACAGAGTATATATTGCAACGTCTGCTTTAGCGGCAAGTAAAATCTAATATGGACTGTCATAATACTAACGTGAAGGTGACGTATTTGTATACAGAAAATTACGACTGATGAAATTCGCTATATAAAAATTATGATTTATGAAATCATTTTATAAATAAATAATGACTAATAAAATGTTTTTACATAAAAATTGTGATACGTGAAATATTTTTACAAGACTATTATGACTGATATAAATTTTTTTTAGAAAAATCACGCTGATAGAAATTTTCTAAACAAGATTAAGAAAATTTTCTATAAAAATATTATGATAAATACATTTTTTGGATATAAAACATGACTGATGTATTTTTGTTTTAAATATTAAATCATCTTTTTAATAGAAAAGATATGACTGATAAAAATTATCTACAGTACAATAATGTCTCTGAAATGATTTGAAGGAATATCAGAAGAAATATTACGAATTTTTTTTTTTTGATAAATCATGACTTAAGATTTTTTTGTAGCCAAATCATTATTGACCAAATTTTTTTTTAGAAAAATTATGACTGAAATTATTGCTGAAATGATTTATGAAAAAATCATTTTTAGAAAAATCGTAAGTGATGAAATTTTTTAATACAAAATTCATTAGTGATAAAAATTTCTAAGAAATATTTTTTGTATATAAGTCATGACTGATGAAATTTTTTATAAATAAATCATAATTGATGAAATTCTTTTATAGGAAAATTATAACTGATGTTTTTTCCTACAGTAAAATTATGTCTGTTGAATGTACTTTTTTGAGATAAAACATGACTAATGAAAATCGTTTTATACAAAAATTATGACTGATAAAAATTTTCTTAGAAATATTACGAGAATTCTTTATAAAAGTATTATGATTGATAATTTTTTTTTGGAAATCAGGAGTGGTGATATTTTTTATAGCAAAGTTATGGCTGATAAACCTTTTTTCTACAGCAAAACTATGTGTGCTGAACATTTTTTTTATAGAAATATTGACTGATATATTTTCTAAGAAAGTTTACGAATATTCTGAATAAAAAAATTATGATTGATATTTTTTTTTGTATAAATCATGACTAAAGAAATTTGTTTTTGGCAGCTAATTCATTATTAATGTAATTCTTTTATAGAAAAAATATAACTGCTATAAAATTTCTATAGTAAAATTATGTCTGCTGAAATTTGTTATAGAAAAATCAACACTGATGAAATTTTTTCTCAAAAAAAAAGCGACAAAAAAGTTTTCTAAGAAAGATTATGAAAATTCTCTTAAGAAAGATTTGATATTTCAATCATGACTAATGAAATTTTTAATAGGTAAATCATGACTTGTGAAGTTTTTTTATAGAAAAATTATGACTCATGAAAATTACCTACAGTAAAATGATGTCTATTGAAATCTTATTTTGAAGTAAATCATGACTAATGAAATCTGTTTAATGCAAAAATCATGTCTGATGAAATTTCCGAAGAAAGAAAGATAATCAGGACTGATGAAATTTTTCAACAGTAATATTATTTCTGCAGAAATTTTTTTATGCTGGATGAATTTTTTTATACCTGAATCATGAATGATAAATTTTTTTTCAAAAAATTACGAAAATTCTGTATAGAAAGATTATGATGGTTTAATTGTTTTTTATTTTTATAAATCAGGACTGCTGAAATTTTTTATAGCAAATTTTTTACTGGGAAAAGTTTTCTACAGAAAAAGTATGTCTGCTGAATTTTTTTTTAAGGAATATCAGAACTGATGAAATTTTCTAAGAACGATAACAAAATTCTTTATAGAAAGTTTAAGATTATTTTTTTTTGTTTTATATAAATCATGACTGAAGAAATTTTTTCATGACTAATGAAATATTTATATGGTAAAATTTTTTTTCTAAAAACATCATGATTGTTGAAAATATGCGGCAAAATAATTATGTCTGTTGAAATATTATTTAGAGATAAATCATGACTAATGAAATGCATTTTATACAAAAATCATGACTGATGGAAATTTTCTCAGAAAGAAAGAAAATCAGGACTGATATAATTTTTCTACTGTTAAATTATGTCTGTTTAAATTTCTTTTTATACAAAAATTATGACGGATGAAAGTTTTTTATACCTGAATTATGAATGATAAATATTTTTTCAAATAATTACCTAAATTCTGTATATAAAGATTTTTGTCTATAATTTTTTTTATATAAATCAGGACTGAAGATATTTTTTATAGCAACATTATGACTGATAAGTTTTGTACAGAAAAACAATGTCTGCTGAAAATTTTTTTTATAGAAATATTATGACTGATGAATTTTCTAAGAATGATTACGATAATTGTATAGAAAGTTAAAGGTTAATACATTTTTTGTTTTACATAAATCATGACTGATGAAATTTTTTTCATTACTCAAGACTGATGAGATATTTTTATAGTAAAATTATTTAGGCTGAATTTTTTTTTCTAAAAATATTACGAAAAATTTTTTTTGTTTTATATAAATCATGACTGATGAAATTTTTTTCATTATTCATGAATGATGAAACATTTTTATTTTAAAATAATTGGTTTTTCTAAAAAATCAGTTTAGATGACTGGTGTTAACCTTCAGCAGAAAAATTATGTAGCGAACCCTTAGAAAGTGGAGTTAACTCAAAAAGTTATTTACTAATCCTTTAAGTAACAAAGGTGGGGATCATATATCGACTGGTGGTTTAACGATTTTTAAAATTCAAACACTTTATTAACGTATAATAATTTCCACTTAAATTGTTAAACTGTTTGTTTTATTTAAAATTATTGGACATGGTAGTTTTACGCTTAATTTTGTTAATAGTTCAAAAGAATGATACGCAACATATAATTCCATTAGCTCCTTGTGATATGCTACATTTATAATACGATTTAACTACACGCCATCTATTATTATCAAAAATGAGAAATGGAACAAAGATTAAGCACAGGACTTTAATTTGAGACATGTAAAAATATATTTTAAAAGCGAATACGTAAAAAATATATATTTTAAACGATAAGCAAAGCGATATATCTAAAAAAATGATTAAAATAGAGAAAATTGAAAAATGAGAAAAAAATATAAGAGTTGAAAAAGGTGAATAAAATTGAAAATAAAATTACTTTAACAAGAAATAAGAGCATAATATATAGAAGACACATGTTATATTTTGATTTACTTTTTGTTTTATATTTTTTGTTTTTTTTTTTTTTTATTTAAAAAATACAGTCCCATTTAAGCCGTAAGGCTAAAAATCCACCAAATCCACTGTAACAAAGGCTAATGCAAACATTTGGTTATACAATGGGAACTCAATATTTTACACAGATTTCAATAGACAGCGTGTTGCAACACTCCCATACATTTTTTAGTTTCATTTTATTTTATTTTTATGTTTGAAGTTTATTTTTCAATTCTCTCTCTTGGTTTCAGACCAGCATTAATATATTTATTTTGTTATGAGTGTGTGTGAGTATGTGTAAGTGTGTTTGGGTGTGTGTCAGTATAAGCGTATAGATATTTGTGTGTGTGCCTAAAAGATTTTTCTAACTTGGAGTACCTAGTAAACAGTGGGACTAAGGGGAAACAAATTATTTTGTCTAAATTGATGAAATTTGTTTACGGAATCGAGTTATCACAATAAACAAAAAAATGTATATTTTGAAACTTTTAATTTGTTTTTTATTGAACTTATTTTAAAATTATTTGTTTTAATGTTAAGTTTTTATAAATTTTTTTTATTTTGTAATTTTTGCTGCACAAAGCAAGTGAAAATTTGTTTTTTAAAATTGCGATTTTCAATCGGTTTTTTTTTAAGAACATTGAGTTTTTTTTCCAAAAACTTTTAATTATTTCAATACTTTTATTATTCAAGAAAATTAAAAAATTTCTAATATTTTATTTATTATACATTTGTTTCTTTTAAAATTTCTTATATTTAAATTTTAATTTTATTTAAAATTTAAAATATTTTATTTATTTTTTTTCTTTTAAGATTTTCTATTTGTATATTTAATTTTATTTGAATTCAAATTAAAATTTAAATATTTTATTTATTGTTTTTTTTCTTTAAAATTTTTTTATTTAAATTTAATTTTATTTAAAATTTAAATTTTAAAATATTTTTTTATTATGTTTTTTCTTTTAAAATATTTTTTAATTTTATATTTAATTTTAAATCAAATTTTAATTTTAAAATTCAAAATATTTTATTAATTATTTTCTTTTTTTAATTTTTTATATTTAATTTTATTTGATTATTATTTTTATTCGACCTTTTATATGTTAAATAAATATGTATTAATTTTTTTAAAAAACAATTGTTTTAAAAAATTTTTTCTAAATTGTTAATAATTTTTGTTTTTATGAAAATTAATTTTCTATAAAGTTTTCCAAAGGAAAGTGAAATACTGAAAAAAAATATTAAAAAGGCCGTTAAAAAGATTAATATATATTTATTATTTAATTTTATTTAAAATGTAATTTTAAAATTTTAAATATTTTATTTATTTTTTTTTTGTTTAAATTTTTTTTTATTATTATATTTTCTCTTTTTATTATTATTATATTATTTTTTTAAATTTAATTTTTTTTAAATAGTTTTCCCTTGTTTTTAAATAAAATTTTTACAATTTCTTTTTTGTAGTTTTTGATTTATTTAGTGGAGTGATATTTTTTTTTTAATTTTCACTATTCCATTTTTTTAAATAAATTTCGGTATTTTTTATAATATGGAATATTGTTATTTAATTTTAACTAATTTTGTGGAAATTTCGAAAGTTGAAAAAAATTTTTTGCAATTCTTCTTTAATTAAATTTTTAATTTTTTTTATGTGAATTTTGAAGGGTGAGATTTTTTTCACAGTTTCGTATATTCAGTATTTTATATTTTTTTTTTTTCAATTTCGATATTTTAGCATAATTTGGATTTTGAAAATTGATTATTGATTTCTTTTGAGGGAATTTTTAACGATCAGAATTTTTTCGAATTTCGAATTTATCAATTTGTTTTTTATTAAAATATTTATCTTTTTATGTGGAATTTTTCTATTAAATTTTAATTATTTTTGTGGGAATTCTGAGGGGTGAAAAATATTATTTTTGGTTTTAAAATTTTCAGTGTGTCAATTTTTTTATTATTAAATCTCGTTTTTTATAATTTGTTATTTTTTTTTTTTAATTTTATTTTATTTTGTGTGAATTTTTAAGGCTGAATATTAGTTTTTGAGAAATAAAAATAATATTATTTTTTATAAGCAATTTTATTTTTCGTGCTTGATTCCTTTAAATAAATATCTCATGATATTCTCACAAAATATTTATTACAAAAATTTTTATTAAAAAATAAACATTTTATGATTTAAAGGAATCAAGCACGAAAAATAAAATTGCTTATATTGAAAATGATTCCGAATAAATATAAATTACTTAATATTATTTTTTTATAATATTTAAAAAAAAAATTTTTTTAATTAAATTTTTTTATTTTTTTGTTTATACAAAATTTTGTTTTTTGTTATTACTTGTTTTCTTTTAAGTTTATGTAATGTTTTGCCGAATTTTTACTTTTTCCATTTAATACAGAATTCGCTATAGAATTTTCTTAAAAAGAATTTTTGATAGAACAAATTTAAATTAAATTTTTTTACTTCTGTTAATATATTTTTAATTAAAAAAATTAGCGAGCACATGCAATGGAAAAAGGTTCCGAATAATTATAAATTAATTAAAAAAATTTTTTTTAATATAAAAAAATTTTTATTTCAAAATATTTTAATTAAAAAATCTTTTTTTTTTGATCGTTTAAAGCTTTTTTTATATATTTTTGCCACATTTTGATTGTTTGGGCGAATTTTTAATTTTTTTTTATAAATAATTTTATACTAATAATATAAAATTTATTTGATTTTTTTTTATCTCAGGCTTGTTGTTGTTTTTTTTTTAATATTTTGATTAATTGTCCTAAATAAATAAAAATAATATGAAAATAGCAATGAAAATTAAACAGCGCAAATTCTCTTAATATTTCTGTTAAAATTGCTAAAATAATTCTATTGAAGTATTTTTAAATTATTAACATAGAAGTGATTTGCTGTAATTTATCAAAAAATAAAAAAACAAAAAAATTAGAACACAAAATTCATTTACTGAGAGACATTTTTGATTGATTTATTTTTATTTTTTGCAAATCCGTTGTTAGTTCTTCCTGTCGGATTTTTTTTTATTTTATTTTGTTAAGCAGAAGAAAAACTGCTGTCTTGGCTGTCTTTAATAATAAATTTAAAGGTTTGGCGACGACGCCTAATTTTATTAATTTCTCACTCTCTTTTTATTCACTGCTCCCTCATTAAAATATGTGAAGGAGAAAAAATAAACAAACAATCACGTATAAAATTAGTGTAAAGCTACAACTATAAAAAAAACAACAACACCAACAACAATAATACACAAAAATAAAAAGGAACCCTTCACTGTAAAACCAGCTAAACTACATTTGTCTAAACTAGAGTAGTGGAGTACACTCGTTAAATACAACAGACAGCAGTGACAGTGGCAGCAGCAGCAGCAGTAGCAGCAGAGAACACAAAAAAGCCCTGAATCTTTAATAAAAACATACAAACAGCCGTGGCATTTTATGGCTGTAATGGGGGGAAGGGGACCATGCACAAATTACAACAAACACTGAGAAACGAACATAATAAAAGATAAAAACGAATATAATAAAAACCAAAACGTAATAAAAAAGAAATGAAAAATATTACACACACACATGCATACATACACAGCTTTACAGACTAAATAAAACTATTAAGGATTTTTTTGTGGTGCAATATACAAGCAGCCATTAACAAACCAATAATTAACAAAAAAGAAAAGCAAACAGAAAAAAATAACAACAAGAAAATATGATAAAGACCAATAAGTAATAAAACAAAGAAATAAGAAAAAATTAAGCAAAAAAAAAACAGAAAAACCAAATAAAAGTGGCACAAACTAGGAGGTGGTAGCAAAATTACAGCCAACAAAAAAACAAAAACGCACATTTAAAACTGGGTATCAGTGTTAGTAGTGGCAAATAACGGTTTAAAACAAATCCCATAACAAACTACAAATCACAAGCACACTCAGGCAAAAACAAAAAAACAAAAAAAAGGAAAAAGCAAAACAATAACAGCAAAAAAAAAAATAAAAACAAAATATCAAGAGCCAGAGAGAAAAAGAGAGAGAGATAGAAGCAGAGCAGAGCAGCTGTAAATTCAAAGCATACTTTTGGAGAAATTTACTTTTTGCTGCAGCTGTAATCAGCTGTGTGTTTGTATTATTATTTTGTTTTATTTTTTATTATTTAAAAACAACAAACAAAAAACAAAAGAAAAATATATTTAAACACATGTTAACAAAAAATAACTCTCTATTTTTGTCTTTGGCTCTCCAAAATATAAATCTCTATTTGTTTTAAGCTTTCAGAGTACAAAACAATATCTGAGGTTTAACTCAAATTTTTAAAGCCATTTTTATTTAAAGTCTCTTATTTTAATGTGTTTGCTATTAATGATAACGTGATTTGTTATTAAATGAAATTAAAACAGCACAATTTTGTAGCATTGTTGTTGTTGTTGTTATTACTTTTTTTCTTCTTTTATTACATAAATGAAAAGCTCAGATTTATTTAATTGTTTAGAAAAATAAATATAAAAATTGTTTTCAGACTTTTAAAAATTTTTTAAAAAATATTTTTTTGTAAATTTTAATGCACACAATTGAACAAAATTTTTAAAAATCAAAAAAATGTTGTTTGAGGACTTCTAAAAAATTTAAAAAAAAGTTTTTAAAAATTTTAATTTACACAAACAAATAAAATTTTTAAAAATTATTTTTAAAAAAATTATTAAATGCTTTAATGGAGTTAATACGTTTTCAATAATTCCCTTTAAATATTTCTTAATAATCATCATCACTAGTTGGGATATTAAAATACGAAACTATCTTTTTGGATCCTTCTTAAATCTCTCATAGTACTTTAATGATCAACAAAAACTTTCGAACTTCTTCCTAACTACTAATAACTAAACTATTCTTTAAGTATTCTTAAGTGGTGAAATTTTAATTTTTAATTTTTCTTTTTATCACAGAAATCCTCATAGTTACCAACTCAAGGGTGGGTAAATTAGAGGTTAGGAAGTAATGTGGCTTAACACATAAATTTTTTTCCCACAATTTAGTTTCATTGATGCAAGTGTAAAGCAGAAATGTTGGAAATTAATAATGGAATTAGATGTCAGGCACATATCCACCTCTAGCACGTCGTTAGATGTCCGCTCTTTTGACAAATTTCGCTTATCCTATAACTGTAGCGCCGAATTACATTTTTCAAAGCGTTATTTGTTTGTGGATTGGTTATACAAACCCTGTCTAATGCGTGATAAGATTTAAGTCGGTACCTAGCGTGTGTATACCATAACTCGACGGTGGTTAAACCACTGGGGCGATTGAATGCGTGCGACCGTACTCTAGGAAGCCTAAGACTAATTTCTAGCAACAAGTCATTCCTAGTTACAATTTCGGAGGTTCGGAAGCAGGAACGCCAACCCCCACTCCTTGCTGAAGAGTTGGAGACTATCCAACTCCTGGTGCAGAACACATGATAAGCATGCTCAATGGATTCGGATCATTCACCCAATGTGCTCAGTAAAGGTGGGATGATCAAATTCATGAGGGTCACAAAACCACAACCACCACGATACTCCCGAAAGACCAACCTCAATAATCAGACAGAGAACAGCTAAAAGACTAAAAAATCAAAAACCTGAATTCTAAGGCTTAATGATTCCCGTAGAAATAACGTGGAGCTTCCAGTTGAATCATTGCTAGCCTTCAGGGGACTGTGTGATTCGATTTACATCCGCAACTGGCCATGAAGCCTTAATCAGATGGTGGATCTAACCACTGCATAATTTGGAACGTCATGCTCGTCCTAGGAAGCCGAAGCCATAATTCTATGCAACAGAACTTTCTAGTTGCAACTTCGATGATTCCAGAGCAGGACTGCAAATCATTACTCCTTGCTTCAGAGTTGGAGACTTTCCAACTCCTGTCCAGAACACATGTCTAGCATGCTCACTGGACTGGATCATTCACTTAGCGTGTCATTAACAGTGAGATGATCCTGGCCACCATAATAACCGTTATACTGTTATGGGGCCGCAAAACCACAACCACCACGATACTCCCATATAAGGCCAACCTCAATAATCAGCCAGAGAACAGTTAAGTGTCTAAAGAGACAAATAATGAACTCTGCAAGTTTACTAATTCCCGTGGAAATAAAGTGGAGTTTCCAGTTGTACCCAGCTGACTTCAGGGGACTGGGCTCCCTTTTTCCCCCAGTTGCACTGTGTCTAGATAGTCGAAGTTCTATAAAGACCATATTTATGTGCCCCCGGGCGGTAACCTTCAGGGGACTGGACTCACGTTTTTCCCGCCGGGTGACACAAGTATTGACGGTGAGATTCTGGCAAGACATATAAATATGCCCCCGGAGGGAAACGCCGTCTTATAGAAGATCTTAGAAAAATAAAAAATCCACCGGCATTTAGTCGCAATAACCAGGCGGCTAATTGATCTTGCGAAATCGAAAAATTACGCGACCGCGAAAGTTCTCAAGAAATAACTCAATTGTTTGGGCGGCTATGTTCTTTCTCCTACCCTTTTTTGTCGAACCTTCAACCTTATATATATTTTCTTTTGCAGATGACAGCGCTATTTGTGATTCGTATTCAGTTCGTAATAGACCAGGCCATTTGAAGGTTAGTTCGAAAAGGCAAATCATGAATGATACGCTTAAGCACGATCTCGCGACAATCTTGGAATGGGCTCGTGGGAATAGAGTAGATTTCAATGCCCGTAAAACGCAATGTTGCAGGGTAACGCACAGATCTATGTGCAATAATCGTGCTGCATTAGTTACTATGGGTGATATAAGTATTACGGAATCGGAAGCTCTTGATGTTCTTGGCATGAAAATTCAGTGTGATGTTCGTTGGACTAAATACATTTTTCAGGTTTTCACAGAAGCTTTCAAGTGCCTCGGATTTATAAAACGGTGTAGACACTTCATCTGATCTTCGTACTATTTATGGCACCTATATCCGTCCAAAAAAGGATTACAACTCTCATGTATGGGCCGGCGCTCTAAAGTCTATTTTGGAGTTACTCGACCGCGCACAGGAGAGGACCAATAGGCTTATGGGGGACAGTAGAGTATCCAATTCTATTGATTCTCTAGAGCATCGACGCAATGTGGGACATATTTCACTGTTCTATCGTTACTGCAGTGGTAAGTGCTCTAATGAAATTAGGAAACTTGTTCCCGATATTCGCACGTCTTCGTATTTAAATTGATTTTCATAGAGAGCGCATCCATTTGTGGTCGATTGGCCAGTGAATCGCACTACGCATTACAGGGAAAATTCGCTTTTAAGCAGAACAGTCCGTATGAGGAATAAAATCCTGTCACCTTCAATCTGGGAAAGTTCAAATTGAATGTCCACAGACACTATTCCCTCTTCCCTCCTTCCCGTAATCTAATTTCCTTGTTCTGGCATAATGCATTGCATGTGTAGGGGTCATCCCCTGAGTGCTGGTCCGCAAAAAAAATGTGGCTTGTGGCGCCATCTTGCTAAAACCAAAGGTTACTAATGTCATTAGCCAATTGTGGTCACAAACAATTAGTTCTTATTCTATGGTAGTGAAGTGAATTCACACGATCGCAGCGTTTCAAAAAAATACAGCCGATGATGCCACCTGCTTAAAAACGGTACCATGCGCTCCCATTCTTTGCTTATAAGGGCTTTATATGGATTTGTGGATTTTTTTTAACCCCACATGCAATACCTTTGTTTGCTTACATCAGTGCCTAACTCTAAATAAGCGTCGTGCCCGCTGAAGATGAATTTGTAGGAAAAGGCTTTCTTTTCCTTCAGCTTTTTAAGCAGCCTGGTCCGCATTTGTCGACTTTAACTCTTAATAAGCACGAAGATAAAGGTTTTTAAGCAAAAGGTTGCCTACTTGCCTTTAGTGATTTCCAAATGTTGCAAACGTCGTTCAGTTGATGTTCCAGACTCATTTTAAACCCTTCGTTGTGCAATGTTTATGTTGGCATCACTAGGGGCATCTGAGACCTTAACGAATTTAGCGATTAAATTACAAAGTGATACAGTGTAACTTACGCTATTTTCATAGTAAATTTTTACAATTTAAATTCATGCCTAAAATTTTCCAACTTTTTGTTTAATAAATATCTCCGAGTGACAGCTCAATTTGTGATATTTAATCATTTGACAGACAATTTATTGCCTAACCTCAAATTTATCCACCCATTGCTTGTTTGATTTTTGTGAATGATAATGCTTAAATTTCTTAACAGCTGCGCTTATATTCGAATAATCGCTGATTATTGTGACAATTCGTGCAGCCATTTCCATGAAAATAATCTTTCTTTGCTTAAGGTGTTTCTTCTTTAGCTGTTTTTGCCTGTTTCTAGCGTTTTTGTAAGCTAATCTTAGGGTTTGTGCCTTTGCAACCAAAACCAAATGAAGTCTCTATTTTTGGAACAGTTTTCTTTCGATTTTGCAGCTCAGACAAATCTTCAGCCTTTTTCTGGGCGATATGGCAACTGTTGCAATTCTTCTTCTAAATTTTACTTTAATTATTTTTGTTTCGTGATTTTACCGCTTTCAGACATTAAGGAGTTTGGAAATGAAGGACTATTTAAGACGATTTTAGTTAAGAAGAAAAACTGAAAATGGACAGTTATCCAGCGCTGACTTGCGAGCGTTAACTGAGATTATACTGCCGCAATTTAGGTGTATAATGACAAATAACTTGGATATATAGGAGTTTTATTAAGGAATGTCTAAATATTTCTAGCAGAGAGGAGTTTTGAGAGCCACTTTAATTTATTTGTTTAAATTTTTTATTAAAAATATTTTTTTTAATTTTTTAAAAATATTTTTTTTAATATTTTTAGCCTTTATCACGTTAGCTTCGAAAGTCTTAAATTTAATTTAATATAATTAAAATTTATATTTTAGCAATTTAAAAATTTCTTAATAATTTAGTTTAATCAGATGGCAAATTAATAATTTGCTTAAGAAATTGCTTAAAATATATTAATTTGTACTCTTTTTTCTCTCTCTCTCATTACAGCGCTTACTCTCTTCATTTTAAGAAACTATGAACAAAGTCTACACAATGAGTTCTTAAAAATTAAAACACTCAATAATGAGTTATGTCTCTCAGAAATTAAACTCAATAAAGAAAAAAACAAAATAACAAACACAGCGATATGACATGACATTTAACAACGAAAAAAGCTTTTGCTGATTACAATAGCAACAACAAAAGCAAATATATGTACAAAAAAAAAAATATACTCACCCCCTAAAAAGTAAAGCGTGCGCCTGGTAGCTATGTTAAGACAAAAAAAAGAAAATTGTTAAAAATAGCTTAACGAAAACTAGAAAAACAAACGAGTTATCATAACGGTAAAGGTACGCGAACTAAATACAACTCTAAAGCGCTTAAAGAAATTTAAATATGATTTTTAATAGCAACCAAAAAAGTGTAAAGCAAACTAGCAAAAAATAGCTATTAAAAAAAATAACAGCCTAAAAATAGGCTACCAAAAAGGAGTTTAAATGCAAAAATTAAATAAAATAAAATTTTATGGCTTAAAAAAATATATAAATATAAAGAATTTGCTAAAACTTTAAGAATTTTAAAAGGAAATTAAAAAAAAAATATAAAAAAATTAAAAAAAAAAAATTAAAAAAAAAAATAAAAAATATAAAAAAAATATTTTGTAATCAAAATAATGTTAAAAAAATTTAGTTAAAAATAGTGTGGAATGCTTTAAAGGTTAGAAACATTTAAGACTACAGAAAAATGTAGAGAATTTAAAAAATATTTTAATTAATTTATATTAAGCCCCAAAGTATGCTAGAAAAATGTGATAAAAAGGTAAAAAAAAATGTTTATAATAAAATAAACAATTAAATATAAGGAAGAAACACAAAATTGAATTAAAATAAAAATGTAAAATGTAAAAGAAATTACATAAAATTAAAAAAAAATAATTTTAATATTTAAATTTAAAGTCTTCTAAATTAAAAAAAAAATTAGCTAAAAAATATAATAAATTAATTTATTCTAATTATAAACATATTAAACTTCTTAAACCGCAAGCACCTTTATAACTATTTAGCAAAAATAATATAAAAATTGTTACAAAAATAAAACAAAATTTAATAAATTTAAATTAAAAATAAAAAAAAATAAAATAACTACAATTAAATATAAATAAATAAAAAGAAACAGCAAACGGCAACAACGATTATTTAAGGGTTTTAAACAACTTAAAATTATATAAAAAATTAGAAATTATTAAAAAAAAAAATTAATTATTAAAAAATAAAAACAAAACTAAAAAAAAGACGCACAATTTAAAGGCAAAAATAAATTAACACGATCAGTAATAGGGTCCAATGTTGCAGCAACAAGCAACATGTTTACAGCAACATTTAATAAACTCAACATCCACAATAAAAATTCTAAAAGTCTCAGCAACAACAACAACATCAAAAACTACAACAGCAGCCAAATCAGAGACATGTTGCAAACAACACCAACATGAAAATTCTATTAAAATCAACACATGCTATCAACAAAGGATAACAGATCATCCTTTGTTAGTAGGGGCTAAAAGTCAACAGCTTGACAACAATGCTGCCCTGCATAGCCCCTTTAAAATTAATAATAATATTGAAAAAAAGCAAAATGTTGAGGCAACATTAGCACCCAAAGCCTTAAAGGTAAAAGATCAAAATGCACAAGAAATACAAACAGGCTTAGCTAAGGGCGTTTCTCAGAAGCCTGGTTTAATTCTAAATAAATTACCAAACGTAAAGGCACAAATTTTAACAAAACAAATAAAAAGTTCTTTAACAGCCTCAAATGACATAAGCAACATGTTGCCGCCGCCACATGAAAATTTACAACATAAAAATACAATTGAAAAAATATGTTTAGATTTTAATAGCAGACGTAGAAGAGGACGCCTAAGGTTAAAGCCAGCAGTAAGTAAGCAAATTCAACACAAGCAACAGGAGCAAAAGGAGTGGCAATGGGAGTGGCAAAGGCAGTGGCAAAGCTTGATATCGAATAAAAAGTATGAGACTTTTAATAATGTGCCAGCAGCAAAGTCTTTAACAAATGTTGCTAAAGTTAAAATAACGTTATTGTTAACACAAATGCTATTGTTTATACAACAAATAAACAGTTTTGTAAATAAACCATTACAAAAACTACAACAACAACAACAGAAACAACAAACAAACAATTTAGTATTAAATTTAATAAACAAAATTAAATATGAATTAAATAAATTTAATAAAAATCCCAACCAACGTAAAACCCAGCAACATTCCAACAAACTAACAACATTATCATCATTATCAACAAAAACCTCAACAGTGTCATCAATATCATCACCGTTAACATCACTAACAACTTTAAACTTCTCAACAATTCTCCTTTATGCTTTTCTTTTCATTACAACTCTTCTAATACTTCCATGTTATCATCCCAATGCATTGGCTGAAGCCGCTAAACCTAAATCGGCTACACAGCAACAACAACAACATCATAATAATAATAACAATAACAACATTAATAATCATCTGCAACAACATCAGCAGGATAAACCATTAATTGCTTATGCTGCCGGTGCAGATAATGTTCATATTGATAAAGAGGGCACCATATTGACACCGCCCTCCTATCAAATTGTATCATCGCAAACATCGAACGAAGAGGATACCGAATATATACTCGATTTGGATGAGAGAAATTTCGATTTGGAGAATGAGAGCATAAATGAGGTGAATGAGGAGGACAGTGGCTCTTATAAAAAAATTGACAATGGTGAGTGAAAATAAAAAAGAACAATTACAGGTACTTTTTTATTCTAAAAAGTACTTTTCAAAGGGATTTTTAATTATTAAAAATTTAATAAATTTAGGGACTTTTGTTTCTAAAAGTTTTACCAACGATTTTTATGCACTCAAAAAAATTGTTTTTTTAAGTAAAAGTACTTTTACCCCAAACTTTTTATGTACTGAAGTAAGTTTTTTTTAATAATTTTATTGCAAACCTGGCGAACCTGCCAGTGGATTCAATTTCATATTTAACCAAACGAAAATATTAAAGGAAATTGATTATTTACTCAAGGTAACAAATTTGTTATAATAATAGCGTAACAAATATCGTGGTTTTAATTTTTCCCGCTTAGTTAACAAAAGCAATTTATGCAATTGTTTCTCTTTAATTTTTTACATGATGTAAACAATAATTTACCCAGACTTTGCAACACAAAAAATAAAATTTTTTAAGTTTATAAATAAAGCAACATTCCCTTATTAAGTTTAGTACTACAATACCATTAATATTACACCATGTAAAGGTAATTGAAATTTATTAAAATATTAAAATTTTTAATTTTTTCGATTGTTTACATAATGTAAACAATTGTTTACATGACATTTACTGTCCAATATTATATATTTTCGATTTCTTCAATTATAATAATTTACAATTTTTTACATGATGTAAACAATTATTTACCCAAACTTTGCAACACAAAAAACTATTTTTTTTAACTTAATAAATAAAACAAGAGTCCCCTATTAAGTTTAATACTGTAATACCTTAATTATACACTATGTAAGGTGTTATTAACCATACATTTATTTAAAGAGGCATTTAGAATTAATTAAAATACTAAAATTTAGAATCTTTTTGATTGTTTACATAATGTAAACAATTATTTACATGACATTTACTATCTAACATTATATATTTTAAAGTTTTTTAAATTTAAAAAATGTAATTTACAATTTTTTACATGATGTAAACAATTATTTACCCAAAGCTTGCAACACAAAAAATTATCATTTTGACTTTATAATTAAACCAGGAGTCCCTTATTATGTTCGTACTATAATACCTTAATTACACACTATGTAAAGAGTCATTAGCCATACATTTATTTAAAGAAGTATTTAGAATTTATTAAAATACTAAAAGTGAAAATTTTTTTAATTGTTTACATAATGTAAACAATTGTTTACATGACATTTACTATCTAACATTATATATTTTAAAGTTTTTCAAATTTACATGATGTAAACAATTATTTACCCAAAGTTTGCAACACAAAAAATTATCATTTTGACTTTATAATTAAACCAGGAGTCCCTTATTATGTTCGTACTATAATACCTTAATTACACACTATGTAAAGAGTCATTAGCCATACATTTATTTAAAGAAGTATTTAGAATTTATTAAAATACTAAAAGTGAAAATTTTTTTAATTGTTTACATAATGTAAACAATTGTTTACATGACATTTACTATCTAACATTATATATTTTAAAGTTTTTCAAATTTACATGATGTAAACAATTATTTACCCAAAGTTTGCAACACAAAAAATTATCATTTTGACTTTATAATTAAACCAGGAGTCCCTTATTATGTTCGTACTATAATACCTTAATTACACACTATGTAAAGAGTCATTAGCCATACATTTATTTAAAGAAGTATTTAGAATTTATTAAAATACTAAAAGTGAAAATTTTTTTAATTGTTTACATAATGTAAACAATTGTTTACATGACATTTACTATCTAACATTATATATTTTAAAGTTTTTCAAATTTACATGATGTAAACAATTATTTACCCAAAGTTTGCAACACAAAAAATTATCATTTTGACTTTATAATTAAACCAGGAGTCCCTTATTATGTTCGTACTATAATACCTTAATTACACACTATGTAAAGAGTCATTAGCCATACATTTATTTAAAGAAGTATTTAGAATTTATTAAAATACTAAAAGTGAAAATTTTTTTAATTGTTTACATAATGTAAACAATTGTTTACATGACATTTACTATCTAACATTATATATTTTAAAGTTTTTCAAATTTACATGATGTAAACAATTATTTACCCAAAGTTTGCAACACAAAAAATTATCATTTTGACTTTATAATTAAACCAGGAGTCCCTTATTATGTTCGTACTATAATACCTTAATTACACACTATGTAAAGAGTCATTAGCCATACATTTATTTAAAGAAGTATTTAGAATTTATTAAAATACTAAAAGTGAAAATTTTTTTAATTGTTTACATAATGTAAACAATTGTTTACATGACATTTACTATCTAACATTATATATTTTAAAGTTTTTCAAATTTACATGATGTAAACAATTATTTACCCAAAGTTTGCAACACAAAAAATTATCATTTTGACTTTATAATTAAACCAGGAGTCCCTTATTATGTTCGTACTATAATACCTTAATTACACACTATGTAAAGAGTCATTAGCCATACATTTATTTAAAGAAGTATTTAGAATTTATTAAAATACTAAAAGTGAAAATTTTTTTAATTGTTTACATAATGTAAACAATTGTTTACATGACATTTACTATCTAACATTATATATTTTAAAGTTTTTCAAATTTACATGATGTAAACAATTATTTACCCAAAGTTTGCAACACAAAAAATTATCATTTTGACTTTATAATTAAACCAGGAGTCCCTTATTATGTTCGTACTATAATACCTTAATTACACACTATGTAAAGAGTCATTAGCCATACATTTATTTAAAGAAGTATTTAGAATTTATTAAAATACTAAAAGTGAAAATTTTTTTAATTGTTTACATAATGTAAACAATTGTTTACATGACATTTACTATCTAACATTATATATTTTAAAGTTTTTCAAATTTACATGATGTAAACAATTATTTACCCAAAGTTTGCAACACAAAAAATTATCATTTTGACTTTATAATTAAACCAGGAGTCCCTTATTATGTTCGTACTATAATACCTTAATTACACACTATGTAAAGAGTCATTAGCCATACATTTATTTAAAGAAGTATTTAGAATTTATTAAAATACTAAAAGTGAAAATTTTTTTAATTGTTTACATAATGTAAACAATTGTTTACATGACATTTACTATCTAACATTATATATTTTAAAGTTTTTCAAATTTACATGATGTAAACAATTATTTACCCAAAGTTTGCAACACAAAAAATTATCATTTTGACTTTATAATTAAACCAGGAGTCCCTTATTATGTTCGTACTATAATACCTTAATTACACACTATGTAAAGAGTCATTAGCCATACATTTATTTAAAGAAGTATTTAGAATTTATTAAAATACTAAAAGTGAAAATTTTTTTAATTGTTTACATAATGTAAACAATTGTTTACATGACATTTACTATCTAACATTATATATTTTAAAGTTTTTCAAATTTACATGATGTAAACAATTATTTACCCAAAGTTTGCAACACAAAAAATTATCATTTTGACTTTATAATTAAACCAGGAGTCCCTTATTATGTTCGTACTATAATACCTTAATTACACACTATGTAAAGAGTCATTAGCCATACATTTATTTAAAGAAGTATTTAGAATTTATTAAAATACTAAAAGTGAAAATTTTTTTAATTGTTTACATAATGTAAACAATTGTTTACATGACATTTACTATCTAACATTATATATTTTAAAGTTTTTCAAATTTACATGATGTAAACAATTATTTACCCAAAGTTTGCAACACAAAAAATTATCATTTTGACTTTATAATTAAACCAGGAGTCCCTTATTATGTTCGTACTATAATACCTTAATTACACACTATGTAAAGAGTCATTAGCCATACATTTATTTAAAGAAGTATTTAGAATTTATTAAAATACTAAAAGTGAAAATTTTTTTAATTGTTTACATAATGTAAACAATTGTTTACATGACATTTACTATCTAACATTATATATTTTAAAGTTTTTCAAATTTACATGATGTAAACAATTATTTACCCAAAGTTTGCAACACAAAAAATTATCATTTTGACTTTATAATTAAACCAGGAGTCCCTTATTATGTTCGTACTATAATACCTTAATTACACACTATGTAAAGAGTCATTAGCCATACATTTATTTAAAGAAGTATTTAGAATTTATTAAAATACTAAAAGTGAAAATTTTTTTAATTGTTTACATAATGTAAACAATTGTTTACATGACATTTACTATCTAACATTATATATTTTAAAGTTTTTCAAATTTACATGATGTAAACAATTATTTACCCAAAGTTTGCAACACAAAAAATTATCATTTTGACTTTATAATTAAACCAGGAGTCCCTTATTATGTTCGTACTATAATACCTTAATTACACACTATGTAAAGAGTCATTAGCCATACATTTATTTAAAGAAGTATTTAGAATTTATTAAAATACTAAAAGTGAAAATTTTTTTAATTGTTTACATAATGTAAACAATTGTTTACATGACATTTACTATCTAACATTATATATTTTAAAGTTTTTCAAATTTACATGATGTAAACAATTATTTACCCAAAGTTTGCAACACAAAAAATTATCATTTTGACTTTATAATTAAACCAGGAGTCCCTTATTATGTTCGTACTATAATACCTTAATTACACACTATGTAAAGAGTCATTAGCCATACATTTATTTAAAGAAGTATTTAGAATTTATTAAAATACTAAAAGTGAAAATTTTTTTAATTGTTTACATAATGTAAACAATTGTTTACATGACATTTACTATCTAACATTATATATTTTAAAGTTTTTCAAATTTACATGATGTAAACAATTATTTACCCAAAGTTTGCAACACAAAAAATTATCATTTTGACTTTATAATTAAACCAGGAGTCCCTTATTATGTTCGTACTATAATACCTTAATTACACACTATGTAAAGAGTCATTAGCCATACATTTATTTAAAGAAGTATTTAGAATTTATTAAAATACTAAAAGTGAAAATTTTTTTAATTGTTTACATAATGTAAACAATTGTTTACATGACATTTACTATCTAACATTATATATTTTAAAGTTTTTCAAATTTACATGATGTAAACAATTATTTACCCAAAGTTTGCAACACAAAAAATTATCATTTTGACTTTATAATTAAACCAGGAGTCCCTTATTATGTTCGTACTATAATACCTTAATTACACACTATGTAAAGAGTCATTAGCCATACATTTATTTAAAGAAGTATTTAGAATTTATTAAAATACTAAAAGTGAAAATTTTTTTAATTGTTTACATAATGTAAACAATTGTTTACATGACATTTACTATCTAACATTATATATTTTAAAGTTTTTCAAATTTACATGATGTAAACAATTATTTACCCAAAGTTTGCAACACAAAAAATTATCATTTTGACTTTATAATTAAACCAGGAGTCCCTTATTATGTTCGTACTATAATACCTTAATTACACACTATGTAAAGAGTCATTAGCCATACATTTATTTAAAGAAGTATTTAGAATTTATTAAAATACTAAAAGTGAAAATTTTTTTAATTGTTTACATAATGTAAACAATTGTTTACATGACATTTACTATCTAACATTATATATTTTAAAGTTTTTCAAATTTACATGATGTAAACAATTATTTACCCAAAGTTTGCAACACAAAAAATTATCATTTTGACTTTATAATTAAACCAGGAGTCCCTTATTATGTTCGTACTATAATACCTTAATTACACACTATGTAAAGAGTCATTAGCCATACATTTATTTAAAGAAGTATTTAGAATTTATTAAAATACTAAAAGTGAAAATTTTTTTAATTGTTTACATAATGTAAACAATTGTTTACATGACATTTACTATCTAACATTATATATTTTAAAGTTTTTCAAATTTACATGATGTAAACAATTATTTACCCAAAGTTTGCAACACAAAAAATTATCATTTTGACTTTATAATTAAACCAGGAGTCCCTTATTATGTTCGTACTATAATACCTTAATTACACACTATGTAAAGAGTCATTAGCCATACATTTATTTAAAGAAGTATTTAGAATTTATTAAAATACTAAAAGTGAAAATTTTTTTAATTGTTTACATAATGTAAACAATTGTTTACATGACATTTACTATCTAACATTATATATTTTAAAGTTTTTCAAATTTACATGATGTAAACAATTATTTACCCAAAGTTTGCAACACAAAAAATTATCATTTTGACTTTATAATTAAACCAGGAGTCCCTTATTATGTTCGTACTATAATACCTTAATTACACACTATGTAAAGAGTCATTAGCCATACATTTATTTAAAGAAGTATTTAGAATTTATTAAAATACTAAAAGTGAAAATTTTTTTAATTGTTTACATAATGTAAACAATTGTTTACATGACATTTACTATCTAACATTATATATTTTAAAGTTTTTCAAATTTACATGATGTAAACAATTATTTACCCAAAGTTTGCAACACAAAAAATTATCATTTTGACTTTTTAATTAAACCAGGAGTCCCTTATGATGTCTAGTGCTATAATACCTTAATTATACACTATGTAAAGAGTCATTAACCAAACATTTATTTAAAGAAGTATTTAGAATTTATTAAAATACTAAAATTGAAAATTTTTTTAATTGTTTACATAATGTAAATAATTGTTTACATTACTGCTTACTTTCTAACATTATATATTTTTAAGGATTTTAATTTTAAAAATTATAATATACCATTTTTTTCATGATGTAAACAATTGTCTACCCAACCTTTATAGCATAAAATATAGTTTTTGTAACTTGTAACTTTATATTTTTCATATTTTTGATATATTTTTATTATTTACATAATGTAAACAATTGTAAAGTAAACATTTATTAGATAGCATTATGTATTACAAATTTGAAAGTGGTAAATTGAAATTATTTACACGATTTAAACAATCGTTTACTTAAATTTAACTGCCTAATACTTTTACAAATTTACAATTTGGTAAATATTTACCAAAAGTAATGTATACATGATATTTTATATTTTATTACATCACAAATATAAGGTTTACTGCAACATTTTTTACAGTGCATTTGAATCCTAGCCGTAATTTATGTAAAACTTATATTTTTATAATTTCGACATATTTTAAGTTCTTTACCGCATGTAAACAATTGTTTACGTGATGTTTATCGCAAAATATTGAATTCTTTGGTAAAATATAAAAACGATTGTTCAGTTTCGGCTGTTTTTTTTTTAATTTAGTGACTGTACATTTTTACATGATGTAAATAATTATTTACCCAAACTTTAGAGCACAAAATATAATTTTTTATCCTCATAAATTTATTATTATGCTTAATAACGTAGTATCTTGAATATACGTCATGTAAAGAATTGTTTACTAAGCCATTATGGTGACGTTATTACGCCGTAATATTAAATTTTATAAAGTGTCTCATCTCTTTTTAAATAAACTTTTATAAATTTTAATTTACACTTTTTTACACAATGTAAATAATTGTTTAGTCAGCTTAATTGCGTAATATATAATATTTATTAATGAATCTTTGAAAACAATCAACAGTTTTTTACATTTGTTTATAAATTAAAAATTAACAATTGTTTACTTAAAGTAAAAATTATAAGAAATTATTTTATATAATTTTTACTTAGGGTAAATAATTCTTAATTTGTGCCCTTTAAAAATATATAAATTTTAAAAAAAAAATATTAATAATTATTATATGCCACCATTATTTACTCATACGTAATTGGGTAGGCATTTGCTAACATCAGTTAGTTACATGATGTAGAAAATTTGTTCACATTGAGTAAATAATTGTAAATTCTAACTTTTAAATTTGTAAAACACATGAGAAACTTTAAATATTTAACATTCTGCGCTAAACGTCATGTAAACGATTGTTTACATTATGTAAATAATTCAAATATACCAAAACTTTGAAAAATTTTTATTTTTTTAATAAATTTTAACTACTAAATGTAATACAGACTGGTTAAATAATTATATACAGCACGTAGAAGAATTGTAGTCAATTGTTTACATCATGTAAAAAATTGTAAATAGCATAATTTTTAAATCAGATGAGAACAATTTTAGATATCTGACGTTCAGCAGTAGTTTTCAGTTAAATAATTGTTTACATTATGTAAATAACTGAAATATATATTAATTAAATAAATAATTTAAATGTTTTTAAATAAATTTTAACTGAATCATGTAATAAAGGTGTAGTAAATAAATTTTTAAATAGTTAAAATCAATATATAACTAAATTTTTGTATGTAAAAAATAATTAATTAAAAAACCATAAAAAAAGCTGTAAATTTTGGGTAAACAATTGTTTATATCTTTTAAAAAATTCTGAATTCTTACTTTTAAATTTTTCATACAAGTAAATAATTGTTAACATTGTGTAAAAAAGTGATATATATCAAAAATATAATCAATTTAAATTTTTCATAATTTTTAACTATCTAAATATTTTTTACATATGGTAAATATTTCATTACATAGTGCAAAATCAAGATGTTATTACACTAACAATAATAATGAATTCAAGATTTATTTATAAATTCAAAAATAACCCAATTTTATGCCGTAAATTTTGGGTACACAATAGTTTACCTCATGTAAAATAAAAAAAAATTGTGTTTACTTTAAGAATTGCATTTGTAAGTAAACCATTATATTTTAGATAAAAAATTATAATCAGGATATTTGTTTACTTGTTATGCTAACACAGTAAACAATTTTTTACCTTCCGTAAATAATTAAATTTCTTTAAACTGTTCGATTTGTCAAATATAAATTCGCTGGCATATTTGCCATATCAACATTGTAATTTTAAAGGAGAATTATGTTTTTATGTTTTTTTATATAATCAAAGTAAATCTTTAATATTATTTATTGTTAACGTAAACTTTTTGACAAATGAGGTCATATACATATGTATGCGAAAACATTCTTTCATGGTAAAAATAATAATAATAAAAATTTATTGTATTACAAAGTTTCTCACCTAATTTAAAAATTAAGCAATTTACAATTTTTTACATAAGGTAAACAATTGTCTACAATTGATTCTACGTAATGTATAGAATTATTTACAAAGTCTCTGTTATGTTAGATAGTTAAAATTTATTAAAAATTAAAAATTTTTCATATTTTTGACATATATATCAATTATTTACATAAGGTAAACAATTGTTTACATGATGTTTACTGCATAACAATAAATATTTGAAAGTTTTTCATCGACTTTACAAATTTAAAAGTTGCATTTTATGATTATTTACATATTGTAAACAAATTTTCTACATCATGTAACTCACTGATGTTAGCAAATGTCTACCCAATTACGTGTAGGTAAATAATGGCAGTATATGATATTTATTAATATTTCTTAAAAAGTGTATAATTTTTCAAGAAAAGAGAAAATGCTCTATTTGGGTACAAAGCAGAAAGCCGCTACGTCATAAGACTTTTTTTATGGGAACAGAAACGTAATCGTTACATGTAAAATTTTCAATCTATTTGCTATTTTATTTTTCATTGTTACAAAAAATAACAAAAGAGAAAAACTTAATTTCCTTTGAAAGAAATGCTGATGGCCTGGCTACAAAAAAACTTAATTTTTTTTAAAGTTCTAGTTCATTTCATTTATAAGTCTAAATGTCCGTCTGAATATCCTTTTCAAATATTAATGAAGAGACACAAAAAAAGAAGAAGGAAAAAATATATTTTTTGGCATTTCGTTATT
Organism: Trichopoda pennipes; assembly: GCA_030448955.1. Taxonomy (NCBI): domain Eukaryota; kingdom Metazoa; phylum Arthropoda; class Insecta; order Diptera; family Tachinidae; genus Trichopoda; species Trichopoda pennipes. Next base: position 9,922,284 of record JASKUP010000002.1, read on the forward strand.
TGAAAAGTAATTTTAAAGCATTAATAATGACGTAGATTGTTTAAGTATGTCATTATATTTTAATAGCATAGTTTTAGGGGCTTGAAAGCAATGAAATAGTTTTTTATTTATTTATGTTCAAATCCTCTACAATAAGAAATAGTTTTATAATTAGAGTACAGGATACAGCTATTAATGAATTAAGTTAAGATGGCAAATACACGTTTGCTGAGGTTTACACACTGGTGTCATCATATGTTTGCAATATGTCGTCATATTGATGATATGTTCTATGAAGAAGAAGCAATAAAACTAAACCAGAATAGAAAATTAGGGTAAAAAATTGGGTTTTTCTTTAAAAGGAGAGCTTCCAAGTAACAGAAAAAAATACTGTCAACATCGATACAGACGAGGCAACATCTTGTTAGGAACTAAGCCAAAAAAAACTAATGTTGAATATTAATGACAACGCGCATAAAAACACTTAAATCAACAAGAGACATTGCTAAACACGTGGAAATATCAAGCGGCAACTACTTTTGTGATTTATAAAGCAATTCTTGCACTACTAACGCTGGCTTCAACCATATAAAAAAAAAATAAGATAATTGTTAATATTCCCGGGTGTCCGCCGGAAAATCTATTACTTTATTTGTTTCCAATTTTTGATTAAACAAAAGTGAATAGATCTTATATTGGCAATTATATCTGGAATTAGATAAATGTCCACCTCCGTTAGCCTCACACATGGGTGCCCTTTTGAGCAAATTTTTCATTAGATACTCACTCATTTCACTTGCTAATTCATTAATTTCATCACGAATATTTTGTTTGTGTTGCTCAAGCGTTTCTGGTTTGGTTTGCTTTTCCGAAAATCCTCCCAAAAAAAGTGCGGACCAGCGAAATCAGGCGACCATGGAGGCCAATCAACATCACTATTTCTTAAAATAACTTACTGTGGAAGGTTTTTCTCTTGTAATCCTGGCTGTATGCCATGTAGCACCGTCAATTAAACCCTAAGGATCCTCTTGTGGCATTTTCAATCATATAACGATATCGCTCCCCATTCCCAGTAACCACTACGCCGTTTTCATTTTCACAGCATTAGGGTTCAATGATTTCTCCTGACCACATTGCCCACCAGATTGTCACTTTCAATGGATGCAAAGGTGACTGTTGAATAATTTGAGGGTTTCCCATATCCCAGAACCGATTATTCTGTTTATTTCCTTTCCATAATCCATTCAAATAAAAATGTGCCTCTTGTTACTCGTAATGATTTTTTCATAAAAATCGTGGTTGTCATGGGCGAGCTATAATATCCTATTGGCATATGTATGGTGGCGTAAATGGTCTTGTGGAAGAAGCTCTTGTATCAACTGAATCTTATATGGAAACAAATGCCAATCTTGGTGCAAAATTGTGGCCAAAGTTGTTCTTTGACGATCAACCTCCTGAGCATGACGACGAATTGAGGTTGATGGATTGCTTTGAACAATTTCTTAAGCAGCAGTAATGTTTTCAGCCGTACGTTTCTGTACGTTGTGCTCCAGCTTAAGGCCTATCACCTACGGACCTTGTTTCTTCGAAATCATTCACTACACGACAAATAGTGCGTTTTGTTGCCACGTTGTTTCTTTCACAAATTTCACGTCATTTTCTTATCGTCACAATAATCGATGACTGATTTCGATAAAATGTTTTAACGATTAAAGCACATTGGTTTATCGATTATTTTTCCATAATAATTTTGCCACGTGTCTTCATCGCGAATGCCAAATATGAACTGTCAAGCCAGTAAATGTCAAATGGCGGTAATACAAAGTAGTATACCTTCCTGGCGGATACTCTGTATGAACGCAAGAGATGGGTGTAAAGTAATTAACATGCTGTTTCTCTTAACTGATCTGGCTAACCTGATATTATCAATAAGATATGATTTTACGAAGATATTAAAAAGGCTATAGAATGAAATTCCATATGGCTTCGAAGAGAGTTGGGAGATCTTCCCAATTCGTAGACATATTCGTAGATATTGTTATATATGACGCGCCGTATACCATTTCACGAGAAGCGGTCAAAAAAAAATCAATAACTTTTGAATGGATTGGAATTTTGATGCGATGTTATCTTTTGTTTGATGGATTGGACTTGGGACTCTAATTTTTGAGACTTCAAAAAACATTTTAATTTTTAGTTGAATTTGAGTATAAAAGTGCGGTGTTATAACATGTTGATTCCTTTCAAGAAACGTTTTATTATTTTATTACAAAATAACAACACAACGATTTAGAGTTGTTAAAATTAATTAAGCGATTTTGTCAGTTTAAATACACACAAAATAAACACGATGGTAATTCCATCACTCTAACGCCTAAAAGATGTTTTATTATTGTGTTATCGATACTGAACAACGTTTCAACTTGAACTCCATTCATTTGCCTCGCAAGTGCTGCTTATATATCTAAGTGCTTCTTCTTCTTCCTGGATATACAAGAATCTTCTATTTATTTCAAGAAACGTTGTATTATTTTATTACAAAATAACAACACAACACTTTAGAGTTGTTAAAATGAATTAAGCGATTTTTTCAGTTTAAATACGCACAAAATAAACACCATGGTAATTCCATCACTGTAACGCCTAAAAGATGTTTTATTATTGTGTTATCTATACTTAACAACGTTTCAACTTGAACTTCATTCATTTGCCTAGCAAGTGCTGCTTGTATATCTATTTTAAGTGCTTCTTCTTCTTCTTGAATATACAAAAATCTTCTATTTATTTCAAGAAACGTTTTATTTTTTTATTACAAAATAACAACACAACACATTAGAGTTGTTAAAATGAATTAAGCGATTTTTTCAGTTTAAATACGCACAAAATAAACACCATGGTAATTCCATCACTGTAACGCCTAAACGATGTTTTATTATTGTGTTATCTATACTTAACAACGTTTCAACTTGAACTCCATTCATTTGCCTAGCAAGTGCTGCTTATATATCTATTTTAAGTGCTTCTTCTTCCTGGATATACAAGAATCTTCTATTTATTTCAAGAAACGTTGTATTATTTTATTACAAAATATTAACACAACTCTTTAGAGTTGTTAAAATGAATTAAGCGATTTTTTCAGTTTAAATCCACACAAAATAAACACCATGGTAATTCCATCACTGTAACGCCTAAAAGATGTTTTATTATTGTGTTATCTATACTTAACAACGTTTCAACTTGAACTCCATTCATTTGCCTAGCAAGTGCTGCTTGTATATCTATTTTAAGTGCTTCTTGGATATACAAGAATGTTCTATTTATGCAACTATTTGAGCAACAGAGATGCCTAGACTGCTTAAATACAACTGCACATCCCTCGCATAGATATGGATTTTGTAGTGCAAAAGCTGTTTCGGTTAATCATTTACATAAATAGAAAAAATAGAGTAATCCAAGGAATGATGCCTGGGGCACTTCCCTAGATAAATGTAAAGATGGTTTAATGACACAAACTGCCAGAGAATATGGAGGCATGAAGATAGCATGGTCGCTTGGTTTCAGGCAAAGCTTGTTATGAACAATACCAAAAATCTTAGGGTGATTAAGAAATAGCAGGAAATTTATTTTTCCTTCATCAAGTTTACGTCGCGACATACGTTCTGCGTTACTTCCCATAAAGCAGAAACACAGCGCGTGATTTTGGCGAAAGTCTGATTGCTTGTTAAACAACGAAGTTTTGTTTTTAATATAAGCCGATATTTGAATTTTCTTCAAAACCTTAGATAAAATGCACAAGCTGTAAATTGGCCTGAAAGCTGCGTCATTTTTAGGAATTGGCACAATTTTTTTGTTATAATTTCTAACATACGAACGTATTGCTTTGGTGCATTGGTAGCGATATGCATATTCGTTTCAACGCTTAAAATTTCCCAATTGTTTACTAACTAATTAATAAAGGCGACGGCGCAGTTCTAAACATTTAACCATCTGACAAACAATTTACTACCTAACCTTAAATTTGCCCATTAAATAAAAATCGAATAGTGTCCATTGCTAAGCAGTTAACTTTAGAACGGTTTGACCGATTGACGTTTCTTTTTTGTTTTTGTAAATGTGAAAAAGGAAAAAGAATTTTATCTAAAGAAAAACCTGAAAAGTTGCTTGGAAAATTGTGAAAATTCGGAAAAACCTAAATTGTGTTTTTGGAAGAAAATTAAAAATTTTTTATAACAAATTTTATAGTTTCCGCTTAAATTACAACGAATAATCGAAAACGAAACTTAAATTCAGAAGATTAGCATATAAAAGTTCAATTGACCACTCCCATTTTTACGCCCACTTTTTCAGCATACCTATTATATGTATTTTAATTGTTTACTTATAAATTTACAGTTTGACAAATATTCACTAAGTAAAAATATATTATACGTATTTTTACATCATCAAAATAATTATTTACTACCATGTAAAACTTCTATTTTTTATGTATTGTGCATTTTTTAAATTATTTACAAAATGTAAACAATTATTTACCTGACGTTTATCGCTCACCAAAAGTAAAAAGATATTATACGTATTTTTACATCATCTAAATAATTGTTTACTACAATGTAAAACTTATATTTTTTATGTATTGTGCATTTTTTAAATAATTGACCACAAAGTAATTAATTGTTTAGCTGACGTTTATCATTCACCGAAAGTAAAAAGATGTTATACCTACTTTTACATCATCAAAATAATTATTTACTACAATGTAAAAATTATATTTTTTATGTATTGTGCTTTTTTAAATTATTTACCACAATGTGAATAATTGTTTAGCTGACGTTTATCGCACAAGATAGAAATCTTGAGTAGAATATAGAAAAACTTTGTTCAGTTGTTTTTGTTTTCGTTTCTTTTTTTGGAAATTTGAGTAATTGTAATTTACATATTTTTACATGATGTAAATAATTATTTACCCAAACTTTACAGCACAAAATATAATTATTTTACCCTTATAAATTATTATGTTTAATATTATGTTTATTATGTTTAATAACGTAATATCTTAAATTTACGTTATGTAAACAATTGTTTTCTAAGCCGTTATTGGGTAATGTAAACAATTGTTTACCTTAAATTTGCTCCATATTATATATTTCTCATCTGTTTTATAAACTTTTATTTATTGTAGTTTACAATTTTTTACACGATGTAAATAATTATTTACCCAAACTTTACAGCACAAAATATAATTATTTTACCCTTATAAATTTATTATTATGTTTAATAACGTATATGACGTTATGTAAACAATTGTTTACCTGTAATTTGCTCTATAACATTATATGTTTCTCATCTGTTTTATAAACTTTTATTTATTGTAGTTTACAATTTTTTACACGATGTAAATAATTATTAACCCAAATTTTACAGCACAAAATATAATTATTTTACCCTTATAAATTTATTATTATGTTTAATAACGTAATATCTTAAATTTACGTTATGTAAAGAATTGTTTTCTAAGCCGTTATTGGGTAATGTAAACAATTGTTTACCTGTAATGTGCTCGATAACATTATATATTTTAAAGTAACTCATCTATTTTGTAAAATTATATTAATTGTAGTTTACAATTTTTTACACGATGTAAATAATTATTTACCCAAACTTTACAGCACAAAATATAATTATTTTACCCTTATAAATTTATTACTATGTTTAATAACGTATATGACGTTATTGGGTAATGTAAACAATTGTTTACCTTGAATTTGCTCCATAACATTATATATTTCTCATCTGTTTTATAAACTTTTATTAATTGCGGTATACAATTTTTTACACGATGTAAGTAATTATTTACCCAAACTATACAGCACAAAATATAATTATTTTACCCTTATAAATTTATTATTCTGTTTAATAACGTAATATCTTAAATTTACGTTATGTAAAGAATTGTTTTCTAAGCTGTTATTGGGTAATGTAAACAATTGTTTACTTGGAATTTGCTCCATAACATTAAATATTATATAGTGTCTCATCTGTTTGTAAACTTTTATTATTTGTGGTTTACAATTTTTTACACGATGTAAATAATTGTTAAGTCGACTTAATTGCATAATGTCATCAACTATCCAACCGAGTTTTTGAATTCGCTGCAACTACCCGAACTGCCAACCCACAACTAAAAGTTGAATTAAATTGTTGAGAAAAATCAGCTAGCCTTTGCAAGGACAACTGGTTGTCCATTGAAAAACTGATGATCAATGTCATCGGAAGAACAATTCTTAGGGAACCATACAGAGGAGCAAATGTTTTAATGGGACGTATGCCCATCGCAAGCAGTTTCCGATGAGGCTGGCATTCTTAGTGGTAATAAATAAAACACAAGTACAGTCATTCAGGGTTTGCGGTTTATATGTTCGACTGTTACCCTACTTGGAAGCCAGTCAGTTTTTTTATCATGTGTCGTAAAGAATAATACATTTTTAGCTTTGTTACTCGAATGCGTTTCTTACAGCCAAAGTTTATTCAAATAAATTCTGTGTGTTATCGAAAGATATTTTAAAGTAAAAATTAAATTAATTTTAATAAAAAATTTTCAATTGTCCGTTGCTTTATTTTAATTCCCTTTTCGAAATGGAGTTTTTCCTGTTTCGAAAAAAAAAATTCTTTAATAGAACGTTGAAGGTGAAAAAGAGCTTAAAGTTGTTGGATTTTCTTCAAAAGCTTTCTTTCTCTTTTTTTGCCATATAACAGGGAGATATTGGTGGAATCATCTTGCATAGCATCCTTAATGATATCAACCAGTTCCTGATCCTTTATATTGGACAGCGATGCAACTGATTGCTTTGAAATTATGTATGTTATGCTTAAACACACACACACACATATATATACACATATGTACGAAGTACTCTTTTTTTTGTCACGATAATAAACATTTTATTTGTTGATTTCATAATTCTCAATTGGTGTGTAATTTTTTTTTATATTTCAGAGTAACTTTTTAACTTAGAAATTTTATTGGAAAACAAAAAAATATTGATTTTGAGATTTATGACTTCATTAAAAGAAAATTTATTTAATATTTTGTTTTATAAAATTTTCGAAAATCCTAATCCTAATCTAATGCTTTGATTTATTTCCTAAATCTCTTTCTTCGTTGCTTTTAAGGCACAAAAATATTTTTTTTTGTGTTGGCTTATTTGCTAAAATCGTATTTGTTTTTTTTTTTTTTTTTTTTGTTGCAGATAGTTTAACCAGATTCATGTCATGTTTTTTTTTTGTTGTATTTCTTTTTTTCCCCAAAACGCTGGGTTTCATTTAAGGCACTGGCTGCAGAAAAAAGTTGTTTAACATTTCATGCTGGGGGTTTTCTTTTACGGTCGTCATGCGCAAAATTTTTTGAATGAAAAAAAAAACTGTGTTTAATGATGTCATTGAATTCGTAAAACGAAACATTTGACAAAGAACAACAACAACAAAAAACTTTAATGACTTAATTTGAAAATGTAGTGCCAAAAAAAGAAACAAAAAATATTCTAAAAGTATCCTAAAATAACTTTTAAGTCCTTCACAAAACTTTCTTTGATCAAAAATGTTAATTCAGCAAAACTTTTTGTTTTAATCGATTTCAGTTTAATAAAATAAAATATTCGTACTAAAAAAAATATTATTCGAATCCCTTATTGTTGCCTTTGCAAAACCTTAACCCTAAAATCATAAACAAATTAAGAGCTTTGAATAGAAAAAATCTTAAAAACTTTTAACATACTTTTAGGCATTTCGGCTGTATGTGCGTTTCGCAGAGCTGTAAATGAATGATTTATTTTTTTTTTCGATGTTAATTCATAACGAATTAGCAAGATTTTTGAATTGCTTCTTTTCTCAACGAACAAAAATGGCATGAAATTTGTAACAATTAAAAGAAGTTAGGCTTCGCCCTTCGGGCCATACAACTACAGAGGGCCAGTATGTTGCTTTATTTGCCGCGCACAATCACCCTGAACAATTAAGGAAAATGAGCCAGTCACACTTAATTTCTGTTAAAAGGTACTGCAGTAATACACTCAACCTTTTGTCTAACTTCACATCCCTAAAAAAATATGAAATTAGTGTTTGTGCCGTTCTCGGCAACTCCGATCACTGTACCATCTAAGCCTCCTTTTCATATTCGCAGCGTTACAGCGTTGGGCAACCAGCTACCAAACCTTTAATATATATTTATGAGAAGGTTCGTTAGCCTGAGCTTAACGATATTTTTAGGCAACTTAATGGAGAACTAAGTTTCTTGGACAATAATATCGCTGCCATGGTGGAAATGGTTGCTTGGAATAAAAACTTTTATTCCATTCCAAACTATTTCGATTAAAACCGTAATCGTAATTTTGGTTTAATCAGTATCTGGCGTAGAAACAAAAACGCAGATACTGATTCGCTACCCAAAAAGGCGAGGAACGTTTTCGTGTTAAGCTTCTTGCTACTCCTCGGGGTAGCAGCAGCTTTTGGTAATTTGTTAAAAGAGTAAAGGATAATGTTAGATCTTCTTCTCCAACTCTTTTAAGAAATGATCAAATATTCACTAACCCGCCGGATCAAGCTAACCTTTTGGCTGGTATATCTGCAAATAATTTTTATTTATCGGAAAGTAGTGGACTATCGCCCAAGCTCAACAGATTACCCGTTACTCTACCGTAAATATTGTTTCAAGCTGAAGCGATTAAAATGGTTTTAGCAGATCTCAACGTCAAATCGGATGGGACATCAGTACTAGTCGTGAAGCAGTGCTCTTCGATGCTAGGGCATCCGCTAGCAAGCCTTTTCAGCAAGTTAAATCATGTCAGTGAATTTCTAAAATGTTGGAAGGTTCCTTATCTAGCGCCAGTTCACAAAAAGGGTGAAGGTAGCAACCCTGAAAATTACCGCCCAATTGCAACTTGTTCTGCACTTTCTAAAGTGATGGAAAGTATAATTCATTTTCATCTTGTAAGATATCTGGAGTCCAACGGCTTACTAAGCGACCGACAGTATAACTTCCGTAGGGGGCACTCCACGGATGATTTGTTCGCTTTCCTATCGAAAAAGGGGTGCAAGGCCATACATCATTTCACAGAAATTAAGGTGGTGGATGTGGATATTTCCAAGGCGTTTGATAAAGAGTGGCCTGATACACTCTTCTCAAAACTAGTTGCTTTTGGTATCGGTGATAATTTCTATAGATTTGTATTGAGTTTTCTCAAAATCGCACTATACAAGTGTTTACCCCCCCACTCCGCCCCACGGAGGCATATTTATCGGGGTGCTGCTGGGGGTATAAGGGAGCCCAGTCCCCTAAATCTTATCACGCATGTCTCCAGCAACCTTTCCCCCGGAGGCACATTGATATGTTTTGACGGAATCTCATCGTCATTACATGTGTCAAAGGGGATAAAAGAGATCCCAGTCCCCTTTAAGGCTAGCAGCAGCCAGCTGGGCAGTTCCACTATATTTCCACGGGAATCAGTAAAGCCCCGTAGTTCCGCTAATTGTCTCTTTGGACTTTTAGCTGTTCTCCGACTGATTATTGTGGTTGACCCTTCGGCAGTATCGTGGTGGTTGTTGTTTTAGGCCCTAGTTTGAGTTGTGTGTGTCGGATCATTCACAATTAACACAATGAATGGTCCGGGCCCAGTGATTATGATTGCCGTTGTGTTCTTAAATTTTATTAAGCTTCATGCGTTCTAGACCAGGAGTTGGATAGTCTCCAATTCTTCAGCAAGGAGTGAGTGGCTGTGGCCTGCTTCGAGCTCTTGAAGTTACAAGTAGGAGTGACTGGAAAATATGCGTATCAGAAGGCCGTCTAGAGCGAGGATGATGCTATATTTCATCCACAGTGGTATGATCCACCTTCTGGTTATGGCTTACACAGCTGGGTACAGGCGTAAAGCTTATCACGATCTGCTTCAACACTGTGGGTCATGGCTGTGATTTTATTTAATTGAACGACCTGGTCGAATACTCGTTGGTATTCGGACATTTTGTATCGAGCCTGCTGACTAAAATTTAAGGACCACTTTCTTAATAGCGGTCTTAGAAAGACGATTATGTATAACGAAATTATCACGAATTTTACGAAATGAGAACCAGCATTTTCATAGTGGATTTTAATTAGTTTAAGGCGATTTTCGTGCGAAATTGAATTCACTGTAACAATTGTCAAAGCATCTATTACGAATATGTCGAAAAACTAAATGTCAAAATTATCATGTTGTTAGCGTTGCCACAATGGAAAAACAAACTTTTTTCGAAGAAAAGAAAATTCTGCCTCAAATTATTGTCCTTACCATTAAATTAGTGCAATCGCCTGAATAGCCATGTGTTTATTTCTTTTATTTTTGTTGATTGTTTATTTGGAAAAGATAGTTATCAGTAGAAGGGGTAACGAAATGAGCTATTGTGTCTTTTTGGAAATTGCTTATTAAAAATTCCACGAAATAAGTTAAAAAAATAGAAAGCAAAAACAGCTATGCTATCTAGTTGTTTAACTTATTTCGTGGAATAAGCAATCTGAAAAGACACAATAGGTCATTTCGTTTACTCTTCTTCTAACAATTATCTTCTCCTAAAGCTGAAACACAGCTACTTTGTATAGTCACACTATTTGATAAAAAAATTAAAACTTTAAGTTTCTTTTAGTCAATAAATAAAATTTTCCTATGTTAAGAGAATTTTCACCAACACCCAAGAATCCATTTTGTCTTTACCTGACAATTCCAGCATATCATGGACCATTCAAATCTAAGAATTTTTTGTGTTTGGCCTTATTCTACATGAGATACAAGATGTTGTTTTTTCCATAAAAAAATTGATTGAATAGCAAAACGATAGTAATGCTTACTGCAGATTTACTTGCAAAATCAATTCAAATTTCAATTAATTTAATTTTAATGAATTCAATGGTAATGAATTACTAATTATTTGTTCCATTTTGAATTGAATTAGTTCAAAATCAATTCTATTTAATAGACCTGACAAACAATTTCAATTCCCTTTAACAACTACATTTACATCGGAAGTTTTGGAATTGAAATCGTGAGTGATTTCACAAATTGAAATGTATGGCAATTCATTTTTTATTAAATGCATTTGACTGGTTTCAAATTTCATTAAATTTATTTATTTTTGCGTGAAAATAATTCATTCAAAATTTGTTAGTACAGTTAATTATTTAACAAATACATTCAGTTACAGCTCTGTTACATCTCTAGCATAACAATAAGAAAAGCATTCAAAATTTGTAGCATACTTTAATGGGTTCCAAAAAAAAAGTTTTCTTTCTGTATGATATTTTACCACTTTTGTTATTTAAATATCGAAACCTACGCAAATCAAAACCAGCCAGCAAAGACAACAAAAATAACAACAAAAGCAGAAAAAGGTCAAGTAAAAAAACTTTTTCTTCTCTTTTAAGACCAAATAAAAAAAATTTTTTTTGAAATCCTGCCAAATCAAGTGATTTATTTGTTCACAAAGCAATTGGTACCAAAAGTAAACTGAACAAAAAATTCCATTTAGGGCAACAAATAACAACTCAAATGTAGAAAATTCTTTACAAAAAAAAAACAAAAATTTCAATTTTTAAATGGAATTTTTAAATTAGTCCATATCAAGCATATTTGCATGAAACATTTAATCCTCTTAAAGGATTTTTTGTAAATATTTTCTTTAAAATTTGAAAACTAATTTGAATATTAAAAATTTTTTTTTTGGGAATTTTCAAATTTTTTTAGGAATTAGAACAAAGTATTAAAAAAAATACTTTTGACGTAATCTCATCGTCAATACATGTGTCAAAGGGGGTAAAAGGGAGCCCAGTCCCCAAAAAGGCCAGCAGGAGCCCACTGGACAATTCCACTATATTTCCACGGCCATCAGTAAAGTCCCAGAGTTCAGTTTTTTGTCTTTTTAGCCTTTTAGCAGTTCTCTGACTGATTGTTGAGGTTGGCCCTTCGGAAGTATCGTAGTGGTTGTGGTTTCGAGGCCCTAGTTTGAGTTGTCTGGGTCGGATCATTCACAAGAAACACAATGAATGGTCCAGTGAGTATGAATGCCGTCGTGTTCTTAATTATAATAAGCTTCGTGCGTTCTGGACCAGTATATGGATAGATAGCGGCCTGCTGTGAGCTCTTGAAGCTGCAATTAGGAGTGGAGGATATACGTATCTGAAGGCTTCCTAGGGCGAAGATGACGCTATATTTCATCCACAGTGGTATGAAGCACCGTCAGGTTATGGCTTACATGGCTAGGTGCGACTCTACTAGCTTGCCAATCTGGGGGTTGTGGGTTCGATTCCCAACGAAGACCTTGATTTTTTTCACTACAAAAATAAAAATTAACTATTGGTGGAGCTGCTCAGTGATGAAGGCATGGACATTGGTCGCTGTGCTGTCTTATACGACAGCTAATTTCCGACTATCCTTCTACTTTCACCACCTGTTTCATCTTTGCTCTATTCCTTTCCTAAAAGAATGTAGCACGGTACTTGACTAAATAGGAATTGTTGCCTGACGAAAAAAAAGGTACTGACGTAAATCACGCATTTCGGAGAGAGTAAGGATATATTATAAGGATATATATAAGGATAGATATTTTCAAGGCATATGATAGAGTGTGGTCAAAACTTGCTGCTTTTGGTGTCGTTGGTAATTTCTCCAGATTTATATCGAGGTTTCTCAGGAATCTCACTTTACGAGTTGTTGTAGATGGGATTTCATAAAGACTCCGTTCTTTCTCTTTTCTAAATGACTTTCTTTGTCAAACTTTCAACTCTATTAACTCTTTCGCAGATGACAGCACTACTTCTCGTTCGTATTCATTTGGCAATAGACCAAAACAGTTGGAGTTGAGTTCCAAAAGGCGGAACATAAATTAAAGCTGCATCTGTTACTATGGGCGATATAGTACTATGGAATCGAACGTCCTTGATATCCTTGGCATGAAAATTCAATGTGATGTTGGATGGCCTAAACACATTTTTCAAGTTTCTAAAGAAGCTTTCGAGTGCCTCGGCTTTCTAAAACGGTATAGGAGATACTACACTTCATTCGATCTTTTTACTATCTATACCACCTATATCCGTCCAACAATGGAATACAACTCTCATGTAAAGACCGGCGCCCGAAAGTCTCTTTTGGAGTTGCTCGACCACGTACAGCAGAGGGTCAAGAGGGTCATTGGGGACAGTAGGGTATCCAACTCTATTGATTCCCTGGAGCATCGATGCAATGTGGGATGTATTTTACTGTTTTATCGTTACTACAATTGTAAGTGTTCAAACGAAATTAGAAAACTTTTTCCCGTTACTTGCGTTTAGCTCGATTTTCGTTGAGAGCACATCTATTTGTGGCTGATTGGCCAGTGAATTGCAATACGAATTATAGGGAGAATTTTTTTAGCAGAACAGTTCGTGTGTAGAATAAACTCCCTTCCGAGGTCTTTCCAGTCACTTTCCACAAAGTATTCCATGGAGTGTGTGGATCCATATCCAATTCTCGAGCACGACGGCGAATAGAATGATTAGGGTCCTCCTGTACTTTACTCTCTTCAGAAGTAATGTTTACTTGTGTATGTACACTTCGGCATCTCCGTAAAAATGTATTATCCTTTAGAGTGAAGGTGGTATGAAAGCATTCCATGGTTAATCTTATTAACGAAAACGTTTCATAGTTAATCGAATTAATTTCTCTGATGGATGATCATGTTCTTCCTTTTCCAGGGAATCGCACTATGTTTGGTTTCTTTAGCAGAACAGTCCGTTTGTAGAATACACCCCCGCCAGAGGCCTCTCCTGTCACTCTCAATGTAGGAAAATTCAAATTGAATATCCACAATTTCATATTTTCCTTCCCATAACCTAACTTTCTAGTTGTGACACAATGCATTGTATACGTAGAGGTCATCCATCCCCTGATTGCTGGTCCGAGAAAGAAAAAAGAAATGACGAAGAAAAAAGTTTGTTCTTCTGCTTAAAATTAAGTTCTGTCGAAAGCTCTGGCGAGCAAAAATCTTTCCAAGAATTTTTTATATACAAAATATTCGTAATATGTTTATGATTGTGTTTGAGGTTGTGGTTGTATGTGAAATCTTCTATTTTATAAAACTCTATTGTACAGAATTTTTGTATGCGGTTGCTGTTGCCAACCATTTAAAATATTCGTCAAAGGTCAAAGTTGAAAACGGACTAAAGCAACAGCAACAAGAATAACAAAAAATTATACACAATTATACAAATGAAAGAAAACATGTAGCTGTGTGTGTGTGTGTGTGCGTACGTGTGTGTGTGTGTTTATTAATGTCAAAAACGTATTTCAAACAAAATGTTTGTATTTTTTTGTTAAGTCTTTGTCAGTATTTAAATATTTTCTTAAATAAGATAACAATTTTTATCAAAACTTTATTTTGTACAAAAGAAATATCAAAAGAGAAAACTTCAAATCAAAGAGACAAGAGAAAATAAATAAATAAACTTTTAAAGCCAAAAGCAGCAGCAGTAACAGCAGCAGTAATAACTGTTACAGCTGGGAAGAGGGCTAGCAAGCAGCAAACGACATAAGTCATATTAAAATTTAGTCAAGCGAAAATATCATAAGTCACCATAGTTTTATAATAAAAAATAAACAAAAAGAAAAATTTTAATTTAAATAAAAAAACAAAATCTACGGTCATTGTCAACGAAACGAATAAAATTTATAAGAACTAAAATGAAATATATAAAATAAAATAAATAATTAAAATATGCTTTAATATCTCCTGCAATATTATTATTGAATCATTATTCATTTTGATTATTTTTAAGATAAAAAAAATTAAAACGTGTTTCATAATTTCCCATTTCGTTCCTTGAGGGAAAAAATTTAAGGCATTTGATGTTTCTCTTGCTCGATACTAAAATTAGTTATGTTACTAAATTGAGATATATTTAATTTAGCCATGTTTCACCAGATTCCATTTTGTTCCCTTCGCAAAATGTCTTTAAAAAACTAAGCCATAAGGATAAGAGCTCGTTGAAAACATTCTTATCCTATAAAAAATACGTTTTTTATTAAAATATTATTACTATAGCAGTGTTTCACTGATTTCCACTTTGTTCCTATTAAAAATTTTAGCGCTTTTCTGGTAATTTTTATTTTTAACAAGAGAAAGTAATATTATATGTTCTAGATTATTGCTGTTGGGAATTCAAGACATGTTTCATAATTTCCCATTTCGTTCCTTGAGGGAAAAATAAGGCATTTGATTTCTGTTTTGCTTAATTTCTCGATACTAAAATTAGTTATGTTGGTATATTGAGATATATTAAATTTAGCCATGTTTCACCAGGTTCCATTTTGTTCCCTTATCTAAATTCTCTAAACAATTTAGCAGTTTCGGTAAACACCTGTTTTAAAACCTTTCTAACTCATACGTAATACATTTTTTATAAAAAATATCATTTATATAGCAGTGTTTCATTGATTTCCACTTTGTTCCTAAACAAAATTTTAGCGCTTTTGTAGTAATTTTAATTTTTAAAAAAATAAATAATATAATATGGTCTAAATTGTTCCAGCTAAAAAATTGAGAAGTGTTTCATATTTTCCCATTTCGTTTCTTGGGCGAAAAATTAAGGCATTTGATATCTCTTTTGTTAAATATTTCCATACAAAAAAAAATGATTTCCTGGCTATAATTTTATTTCTTCTACTATTTAAAGAATTAAAACATGTTTCATATTTTCCCATCTCGTTCCTTGAGGGAAAAATTAAAGGCACATGATTTCTCTTTTGCTTAATATCTCGATATTATAATGAGTTATGTTCGTAAATTGAGATATATTAAATTTAGCCATGTTTCACAAGATTCCATTTTGTTCCCCTAACAAAAATTCTGTAAAAAATTTAGCAGTTTCGGTAAAAACCAGTTTTAAAACCTTCTTAAACTATACGTAATACATTTCTTATAAAAAATATCATTTATATGGCAGTGTTTCATTATTTTCCACTTTGTTCCTAATCAAAATTTTGGCGCTTTTATGGTAATTTTTATTTTTAACAAGAAAAATAATATTATATGCTTTAAATCGTTTCAGTTGAGAATTTAAAAAGTGTTTCATATTTTCCCATTTCGTTCCTTGGGCAAAAAATTAAAAGCCTTTGATTTGTTTAAGTTTATTCTTAATAGGTCGATACTAGTATAAGTTATGATTGCAGAATTAGATGTGTTTTAGCCGTGTTTCACAATATTCCGAAATGTTCCCTTAACAAAATGTCTTTAAAAAATTCTACAATTCAAATAATAACTTGTTTTAAAATATTCTTAAGCTACATTCAATACATTATTATGAAAATCATATTTATATAGCAGTGTTTCACATATTTCCACTTTGTTCCTATTCAAGGTTTTAGCTTTTTAGTGATTATTTTTTATGATTAATGAGAAAATGTGTTATTATGTTTCAAAATTGTATAAGTTGAGAATTTAAAATTTGTTTCACTTTATTCCATTTCGTTCCTTCTGGGAAAATGTTAAGAAAAGTTAAGATATTTAAGTTTTTGCTAATAATTCAGATTTTAGTATAAGTTATGATTATAAATTGAAAAGTTTTTGCTTTGCTTTAAGCGTTTTAATTAATTCCATTTCGTTCCATTTTAAAAATTTTTTCTAGCAGCCTTAGTTTGCTTAAGAATTACTTAACTTTAACATTTTATAAAGTTATTTCTTTATTGAACATAAAATAGATGTTTGTATGTTTAAGGCATTAAGACTTGTGGGTTTGTGTTATGTTGGCGTTACAGTATTACAGTTAAACTGTTCTTTTTCCAGCTGCTTTTTTTTAACACACAAATTTTTATTTGATCAATTTTTATTAAAACTGATAAAAAAAATATAATACCACGTAGGTTTAGCGCTTCATGAAGTGGATATTTTTCAATTTCCGTTTAACAAATCTGTGCTATTTAAAATATTCCCCATATTTCGCATGCAAAAATTTAAGAAGGAAAGAAAAATAAATCATATTTTAATAAAATTTATTATCAAATATTTGTATGCAAATGAATTTGGGTAGGTGGGTGTGTGTGTGTGTGTGTGTATAGAAATTTGGTTTTCATTACCTGCTACCTTCTCTCTCTCTGACGCTCTTTCACACATCCCCTTTCTAAATATGAATATTGTCAATCTGTGTGTTTGGTTGTATGTGTACTTATGATTTAATATGACACAATTGTTTTATTGTTGTAGTCATTAATGTTATGTGTGTTTGCATGAGTGTTTGTAGCCATGCATAAAGTAATTTGTTTATAGAGAGATGTGTGTTAGTATGTGTCTACCATGTAGTTATTTGTTTTTAAATTTATAGATGCTTCTGCCGCTGGCTCTGTCGTTGTTTCATCCTGATCTCATTGTCATTGACTGTATTTAATAGCATATTAATAGCCTAAACTAACACACATGCCATTTCATTTATTGTCTCTCCTTGCTGATCCTTTTAACATTTGTTTTTGAATATTATGAAATGTTTTTTATTTTTGAAATTTGATTTATTTTTTATTAAAATTTCTTTTAATAAATAAATTTTAATATTTATTACAGCTAAAAATGTTCTCGAATGCTAAAATGTTGTCCATTTCTCTTGTAATATTTTTTGACAAATTGACAAAGTCTATAAATATTTTACAGAAATATGTTTGTGACAGTTTTTATTTTAGTGTCTTATTAAAGCCAGAAAAACTAAATCAGATCCTCAATAAATTTATCCACAGTGTTCAGGCTTTTGTCAGTTAGTTAAATTGTATGGACCCCCAATTCCAATTTGTTATGTTCGTTTCTTTTCATTTATCATAAATTGTAAACAATTTTGAACGTTTCACTTAATTTTATATACAGTTAATTATTTTTTAGTAATGTTTCACAAATATTCCATTTCGTTCCTTTAAACAAAATTTAGCAAGTTTAATAATTTTAGTAAGATTATTTAATTTTAATGTTACTGATATGATTTTCTAAACAAAAAATTAATTTTAAGCCAACGTTTCACTTGATTCCATTTCGTTCCACTTTAACATTTCTTATAAATTTTAAAAAATTATATACTAATACAATAAAAGTAACTAAAAAAATGCAGTTTCCCTTAAAAATTTAATTTTAAGCCAACGTTTCACTTTATTCCATTACGTTCCACTTTATAATTTTTCATATTTATAATTTCATATTTAAAGAATTATGTAATAATGCAATAAAAGTAACTCAAATAATTCAGTTTCCCTCAATATTCATATGTATTGTTGTTTCACAATTATTCCATTTCGTTCCTTTAAACAAAACATAGCAAGTTCCATAAGTTTAGTATGATTATTAAACTCAAATGTTACTGATATGATTTTCTAAACAAAAAATTAATTTTAAGCCAAAGTTTCACTTGATCCCATTTCGTTCCACTTTCAAATTTCCTATAAATTTTAAGGAATTTTATATTAATACAATAAAAGTAACTCAAATAATGCAGTTTCCTTTAAAACTTTAATTTAAAGCCAATGTTTCACTTGATTCCATTTCGTTCCACTTTAAAATTTTTCATAAATTAAAAAAAAATAATTTTAATAACATAAAAGTAACTTCAATAATGGCAGTTTCTCTTAAAAATTTAATTTTAAGCAAATTTTTAACTTGATTCCATATCGTTCCACTTTAAAATTTTCTATAAATTTTAGAGAATTACGTAATAATACAATAAAAGTAACTTAAATAATTCAGTTTTGCTCATATTTAATATGTATTGTTGTTTTACAAGTATTCCATTTCGTTCCTTTAAACAACACACAAAAAGTTGCAAAATTTTAGCTAGTTTATTTGATACAAAAGTTGCTGATATGATTTTCTAAACAAAAATTAATTTTAGGCCAATGTTTCACTCTTTTCCATTTCGTTCCACTTTCAAATTTCTCATAAATTTCAAAGAATTTTATATTGATACAATGAAAGTAACCAACTAAACCAGTTTCCCTTCTGTTTCATATAATTCCATTTCGTTCCGTTTTAAAAATATGTCAAAAAACTCTTATAAAGTCAAAGATTGTCCTTTTTATTAGCTTTAATATCAGTATTTATCTAAATAATCTATTTTGTTTTACATTTTATACCATTTACCATTTCGTTCCATAGTAAAAACTCTTAAATTTAATTGAAGTTTTTAAAGAATTAGAAGCATTTCATTTAAAATATTTTTTTTATAATATTAATGAATTAATTTAGTTATTATTTTATAAGTAGTTATCATTTTGCTAATTTAGTTATCATTTTTAAACCTATGTTTCTAGAAATTCCATTTCGTTTCTCATTAAATGCATTTTTTGTAACATTTCTTCAAATTCCATTTAGTTCCATTGGCTATTTTTCCGCTTTCTTTACTTTCTCCTTTGTTATGTGATATTTTTTTATTTAGTTTAAAAACCTTGAATTAGCAACTGTTTCATAAGTTTCCGTTTCGTTCCCACTTCTTCGTTTTATAAAATTTTTGTGTATCTTTTAGATTTTTTTAATGTTTTATGTTTATTCTTTTTCACAACACCTGTTAAATAGCAATTTTTTTTTTGTGTTTCAGTAAATTCCATTTCGTTCCTTTTCTAAAATTTGCTTTACTTTTTAATTGCTTCAATTTTGCTTAATTCGGGCTTTTGCCGAAAACCTCTTTCAAATAATTTTTTTAGTGTTTCACATTATTCCATTGCGTTCCTCTTTTAAAATTTGTGTTATTTTTTGAGTTTCCAATTTTTGTTGGTTTAGAATTTAATGAGGAACTAATTGATATAGTTTTTTTACTGTTTCCAAAATTTCCAGTCTGTTCCCTTTTCAAAATTTACCATATTTTTTATTTTTTCAATATTGCCTTTTACCAAAAATTAGTTAAAAGAATTTTTTTTACTGTTTCAAAATTTCCATTTCGTTCCTTTTCAAAAATTTGCAATAGTTATTAATATTTCCAATTTGTATTAGCTCGCGCTTTTATGGAAAATTAGATTAAATAATTTTTTTCACCGTTTCATAAAATTCCATTTCGTTCCTTTTTAAAAATTGCAGTATTTTTTTTTTATTTTTCCACTTGTTGTTACCTCAGGCTTTTATGGAAAATTTGTTAAAATATTTTATTTCACCGTTTCATATTATTCCATTTTGTTCCTTTTCTAAAATATGCAATATTTTTTTTATTTTTTCAATTGTTGTTAGCTCAGGCTTTGATGGAAAATTTGTTAAAATAATTTTTTTCTCCGTTTCATTATATTCCATTTCGTTCCTTTTGAAAAATTTGCAATATTTTTTAATATTTCCAATTTGTATTAGCTCAGGATTTTATGGAAAATTAGTTAAAATAAGTTTTTTCACCGTTTCATATAATTCCGTTTCGTTCCTTTTCAAAAATTTGCAATATTTTTTAATATATCCAATTTGTATTAGCTCAGGCTTTTATGGAAAATTAGTTAAAATAAGTTTTTCACAGTTTCATGTAATTCCATTTTGTTCCTTTTCAAAAATTTATGTAATTTTTGGATTTTTCCCAATAAACCTTTTACCAAACATCTAGTTTAAAAAAATTTTTTTATTGCTCACATACATAATTTCATTTCGTTCCTATTTTTGAATTTTCCCAATTTTGCTTAGTTCAAGCTTTCATGATTCATAGTGTTCCTTTGGTAAAAAATTTCCAATGATTTTATTTAGACCTATTTTACTGTGTATGTATTTTTATAATAGTCTAACGATAAAATATTAATTTGTGTTATGTTTCATTAAATTTTATTTGACTTAATTATTTTATGTCTTTTCCATTTTATTGAGCATCACCCTAATAATGGTACAATAACAAGGTGTTGCCAACAAACATTAATGTTGCCGATACAGCAGATTAAGCGGTAAATAGATAAAGCGGAAGTTGTTAAATAATTTAAGGTTTTCAAAATGTGTTTGTGTGTATGTATGTGTGCCGTTAACATTAAACAGATGTCTATATAGCTGGCTGGCTCTGTAACCATAAGATTGTATTGAGTTAATAGCAAAATGTTGAAGCCAAAAACAAAAAATGATTTTTTACGGCACACTCTTGTTACATTTAATGGCTGTTAGCATGAAAGTCAAATAGCATGAACAGGAGGAATATGTTAAAATTAATGTTATAAAATTATACAGCTTTTTGTTATTGTAATATTTATAATCACAGACATACTATACCGCACAAGCCTAATTTACATAAATAATTTTATGTGCTTGTGTGTGTATGTGCTTAGTTATCCACTCTTATATGAAGCATTTTATTTATGTATCAGAGAATTTGTAATTTATACGATAACGAGTACGAGCTACTTGTGTCCTGATGCCATTATTTTCATCGACCAAAAGTAATTTATGCTGTTGTACTTGACTTCGTTAAATAATTGTTTTTCCTTTTTTTTAATATTGTTTTTGCTGTTTCAGTTTCATTTTAAGCATCCTTATTCACTTAAAGAGAAATTTATATTTTTCGTTCTACATCTTTCTAGTACCTTTTTTGCGTCATTTTGCTATTTTTAATGGAGCATAAAAATTCTATTATGTTAAACATAACATTTTGAGCTAAAAGAGTGCCATAATAACAATTAAATATTTTACTCAGGTAAATCGGCATTTACATTTTCCATTAAGATTTGAATTTTTTTTTTTGGCATTTCCAAGCATTTTAGGCAAAATTATTAATTGTGTTTCACTAATTTCCATTTCGTTTCTTTGCCCATTACTTTAGATTTTAGTGAAATCTATTTAATTACATTATGTTAAGCATTATATCTTACTGAAATATGATTTTATTTAATGTTTAAACAAATTCCATTTCGTTCCTATGCCTCGAAATTTAAGAAAAATATACCTTAAATATTACCACCATCAAGTAATTTATATAATCTATATATATTTTTTTGTTTGGCTAGTGTTTCATTAAATTCCACTTCGTTCCATTAGCAAAATTTATTTTTTATATTTTTTTAAACGAACTATAATTATTATAAGTGGCTTGAACTATTTTAATAAATTTTAATAATATTTCTAAAATTTCCATTTCGTTCCTTGGTTAGAAATTCGTTTAAATATGATTTTTTTTTCTAAAACACCTTTGAATTCTATTCTATTTCGTTTCATTGTTTACTTGTCAATTCGGTTTAAAATTTTCATTGAATTGACTTTATTTAGTAATTTTTTTCTACCACTTACTTCGACAATGATGTTGGAATGGTGTTTCACAAAGTTCCATTTCGTTTCATTGCTCATTTTTTAGGACTTAAGTAAAATTTGCCTCTAATTACATTATAGTTTGCATTATATATTATTTAAATATGTTTTTTTTAATGTTTCAGCAAATTCCATTTCGTTCCTATGCCTTGGAATTTAAGAAAAATTGCTTTAAATATTAACATTCTCAAGTATTTCATATAACTTATATTAATAAATATTTTTTTATGTTTGGCTAGTGTTTCATCAATTTCCATTTCGTTCCATTACCATAATTTCTAAAATTTTTCTTTAATTTGTATTTTTGTTTAAACAGACAATAATTAGTACATATAGTATGAATTACTTTAACAAATTTGGATAATGTTTCCAAAATTACCATTTCGTTCCGTGCTTAAAAATCTATATAAAATTTAATTTTTTACTCAAAACCTTTTTAAATTTAGGCTTCTTAAGTTCATAAGTAATGGGATATATGAAATTTTCATAAATGTAAATAAATGTTCAAAAATTTGTCTATATTATTTCAATTCCATTTTGTTTAATGATAATCTTGTCAATTCTGTTAAAAAAAATTTTTTTGAATTGACAAGCTATATTTTATTTAATAATTTTTTTTGCTACTACTTATGTTGGAATGGTGTTTCACAAAATTAGATTTGGTTTATTGCGTATTTTTTTAGAATTTTAAAGAAATCTGTCTAATAACATTATATCTTACTAAAAGGTGTCGTTATTTAATGTTTCACAAAATTCCATTTCGTTCCGGTACCCTTGAAACTTAAAAATAAACATGATTTAAATGTTAAAATTTTTTAATATTTTTTATATTTTATATATAATTTTTTATACGCATCGTGTTTCAATTCCATTTCGTTCCTTTAATAAGGCTTTAACGTTTTTTTTTTCAAAATTTTAATATTATTTAAATTTTTTATTTATATAATTATTATCTCCCTTAAATCTCTTAAAATAAAAAAAACATGTATAATAATTTATTTATTAATTCAATTCCATTTGATTTTATTAACATTTATAGCATGATATTTGATTTGATTTGACAGCTTTGATTATAATAAGCGATATTTTATTTAATGTTTCGTATAACTTAATTTAGGATTCTCAAAAAAAAGTTTTTCCATAATCCTTAGCGTACTATTGAAAAAAATCCAATACACACGAGGCAACCATTGAAGCAACAAAAGGTTTAAAAGGTGCTATTCAGTCACTTCTAAGTGAAGCGTGTAGTTTATTTGTGATTTCGAAACTAGCTACGTTAGCTGAGTGATTTCTTCAGGTTGGCTGGCATAGAAGTTAGAGATGTACTAGTCATTTTTTTGAGATGGTTCACGTATAAAATATATTTTTTTTTCATTTTTAAAAAATAGCTTAAGTTATGGCAAACAAACAAAATAGAAAAATAAAACAAAATTAGAAAAATGGCTGGAATTTTCCTTCAAACTTTTTAAAAGCGTTTTTTAAAACTTAACTGCTGCCTTAAGCCACCTTAAAAGTAAATTCTTATGTCAATTATGTCAAGACAAATTTGACTGTCCTCGTAATTATTTTAGTTTTGTCATGTCTTGTTATTGTAACGCTATACCTTAATCCATCATTATTTTCTTGTTGTTGTTGCTGTTTTTTTTCCATCTTTAAAGCTGACATTGAGCTAACATTCCTTAGACCTTTCAATTCCTTTAACTATTTGATGTTGTAACATTTATTTTATATTAAAAAAAAAACAACAACAACAACTCTTTGTTGTTGTTTTTATGCTTGACTAAAATCACTCGCCGTAAAATTGTTTTTTGATTAAATATTAAACAAACCAACAACTTTTTAAAACTATGCCTGCTCTCACATTGAGAGCTAATTCCCCGCCATAGACCTGTTAATTGTAGTCGCCTCTGCTTTGTAACATGAGCAACTGCACAACAAGTTTTTATTTATTTTTTTTTAATTTTTATTTTTTTATTTCAATGAGAATTATTTCAAGCGTATAAAAGTCTGTGGTTGGCATTTTAAGTTTTAACCAATTTTATTTTCTGTTATTCTAAGCAAAAATATCTTTAAGCGGCTTCATTCGATTGTTTAAAAGCTCTTTAGCCATTAAAACCAAAAAAAAATTTATTTATTTATTTTTGTTTTGTTTTTGTAAATTTTTAATCGGTTTTAGTTTTCTTTTAACATTTGAAAAAAAAAGAAAAACCGCTTTTTATTGCCTTAAACAAGGGCATAGTTTTAGACGGGTTCATGGTTAATAAATAAACCTGTTATCGAGTATCAAAAGCAGCCTACTTTCTGGCTTCTGTTCTCTTATTTAAGTTGTTTTATGGTGTTGTTGCATTTTTAATTGTAGTTCTTTGTTAAGCCTTTTGTTGAATTACGCACACACACACATACACACACAATCACACTGTTTACACTGTAGAGTGTTTGAATATGTTTTTATATATTTTTGTTGAAATTTAAAGCGCAACAACAACAACAAAAACAACAGCAAAAGAAAAGAAAATAAAGGATTTTTTAAACTCACTGGTGGACAGTATGTAACAACTTTTTACCTTTATCCAACACACTCTATTACCCCAGAGTGTGTATGTGTATGTGTGTGTAAGTGTGTGTGTGCAAGTAAAATATAAATACTAAAATAAATAATTTCCTTTAATTTGTAGGCTGGGCTATTTGCTTATATGGACATGTAAATGTGCATGTATGTACGTATGTATGTTTGTATGTATGTATGCCTGTATGTATGTATGTGTGTTTATTTGACTACACTCGTATAAACTCCTTTAGTTTGCAATGACTTTTCATGTTGATTTTTCATTTGATTCATTAAAATTGTTTGTGCGGTTGTTGATGTTATTTTTGCTCTCAATTTATTTCTATCGCACACACACACACACACACAGTTGTGCAAATTGTTTTAATTGTTAAATTGATTGAATTTTATATTTGGCAAAATTAGCTTACAGTTGAAATATTTTACAGCAACAAAAACAACAACCAAACGAATTTATACACAAAAAGAAAAAAAGTGTTCGAGAAGAGAAAATCAATTATTAAAATATCCCAGTGAGCATTAATTTTATAACTTTTATAAAATAAAAATTAAAATTGAGAAAACTAAAATTAGGAAATACAGGTTGTTCACCGGGAATACTACTTTGTTTGTTTATAATTGTTGATTTAATGAAAGAGAATGGATTTTATATCGGTCAACTATGTATGGAATCCAATACCAGACAAATGCCCGCCTCTGTTAACCTCAAAAATGTGCGAGCACATTTTTAATTACATTCTCACTGAATTTTACTTGGTATTTCATTAATTCCTTCACGAATATTTTGTTTGAGTTGCTTAAGCATTTCTGGTTTGCTTTTCATAAATCTTCCCCTCATTTAACTGCGCAGCAGGCTTTTTGGCTGCAGAAAAATTTCGTTCGTTCCATTATTTCTAATAATTGACTTATATTATGCAAGCGGTTATTTCCCTCGGAAAAGTGGATGAATTTCAGGAATAAATGATATCTGTTCCTTGGCATGATTTTTGGGACAATGGAATTTTTGTAAAAATTATCCTTGCTCCAATACGTGTGGATTGAAGGAAGCTTTACAATTCCCATATATATCACAATTCCCTCGCCCCCGGGGGCACATTTATCGGTCTAAAAAGAGTTCTTATTATCTTGTCTTCCTTTAATTCTACCATTCTACAGTAGTAGACTTGCTCTCATAAAACTAACAATTCTAAAAAGCTAAAGGATTATTCTTACGTCACTTTTGTTTAAAATTTAATAAATGAAAATGTCGGTTGAGATTTTTTGATTGGCAATATTTTTTTTAATTCCATCATATCGTCCTATACGCTATTATAATGCTTTGATAATTAAAGTATACACAGCAAATTATGTTAACTCTCAGCCGTTTTTAAGAAGTCGTGCTGAATTTATTAAATTTTATAAGAATTTTAAGTTTTCTTTAAATGTTAATGCTGGTTAAGTGTTATTTAATTTTATACTTAAATCACTAAATTTAAGTTTTATGTATTAAAATTATTTCCTGTTTTAATGTCTGTAAGGATTTTTAATCCATAGATACAAATAAAATAAAAAATAGTATGGGTGACTAATTTCTCACCTTAGTTACAAAAACGTAACACCTGTGAAACTTGATGAATGAACAAGAAGTTCTGTTATAATTTAACTATACGTTCGCCTAATTTGGGTTCGGAATAAAATAAAGTAAAATAAAATAAAAAATAGAATAGAATAGAATAGGTGAAAAATTTCTCACTTAAGTTGCAGAAACTTAGCACCCGCCCAAGTTGATGAATGAACAAAAAAATATTTATTTATAATTCCACCTTTAGTTATAATTTAATTATACATTCATCTGATTTAGACTCAGAATAAAATAAAGTAAAATTAAATAAAAAACATAGGTGACAAATTTCTCACTTAATTTACAGAAATGCAACACACATAAAACTCGATAAATGAACAAAAAAAATGTTTTTTTTAATCCAAGTTCAGTTATAATAAATTATATGTTCGTCTCATTTATACTCAAAATAAAAAAAAAATAAATAAACTTAAGTTACAGACACGTATGAAAAATAGAAATGATTATTATTTTTAGTTTTATTCGACCTTTTTTTAAATTTTATTAAATTTTAATCTTTTCACTCGGTCCTTTAAAATAAAACGATTTATTTTTCTTTTTTTCTCTCAATATTTCGCTTTCCTTTGGAAAGCTTCTTCAGGAAATTATTTTTTATATTTTCAAAAACAAAAATTATAACAATTTGAAAAGAAAAAATTTTTGAAAAACATTTGACAAAACATATAAAATTATTTTCTTCATACATACAAACATACAAAAATTAAAATTTAAAATATTAAAACATACAAAAACAAGGAAACGGAAACTAAATAACAAATTCTTTCTTATGAAATAATTATAACAAATTATGTGTTTTTTGTATTAAGTACCTATAATTCTGCGCTAAATTGTCTGTGTCTGTTTTGAAATTTATTCTCCTTACATTTGGAACATTAACAATTTCTAACATTTCTAACAAAGAATAAACTTAAAACAAGATTAGCTGGTCATAGATGTGACCAAAAATATAGGAATATTTCAACACAGAAGACATCCTTATCTTCACATTGTAAGAAATATAATCATTATCCAAAGTTTGATGAAACATCAGTATTAGATAAAGAAAAAAACTACAAGAGACGTTATATGTTAGAAATGTTAGAAATTGTTAATGTTCCAAATGTAAGGAGAATAAATTTCAAAACAGACACAGACAATTTAGCGCAGAATTATAGGTACTTAATACAAAAAACACATAATTTGTTATAATTATTTCATAAGAAAGAATTTGTTATTTAGTTTCCGTTTCCTTGTTTTTGTATGTTTTAATATTTTAAATTTTAATTTTTGTATGTTTGTATGTATGAAGAAAATAATTTTATATGTTTTGTCAAATGTTTTTCAAAAATTTTTTCTTTTCAAATTGTTATAATTTTTGTTTTTGAAAATATAAAAAATAATTTCCTGAAGAAGCTTTCCAAAGGAAAGCGAAATATTGAGAGAAAAAAAGAAAAATAAATCGTTTTATTTTAAAGGACCGAGTGAAAAGATTAAAATTTAATAAAAAATAGAAATGTTTATTTTTAAATTCAAGTTCGTCTTATTTAGACTCAGAATAAAATAAAGTAAAATAAAATAAAAAATATAATAGGTGACAAATTTCTCACTTATGTTACAGAAACGTAATATCTTTCAAACTTGATGAATGAACAAAAAAATTTTTATTTTTAATTCCAAGTTTAGTTATAATTTAGTTACACGCTCGTATTATTTTATTCACCAGTGAGTGAGTTTAATAAAATAAAAAAATAGAATAGGTGACAAATTTCTCACTTAAGTTACAGAAATGCAACACACATCAAACTCGCTGAGTGAACAAAAAAATGTTTTTTTTAAATCCAAATGCAGTTATAATTAATTATATGTTCGCCTTATTTATACTCAGAATATAAAAAAAATTAAAGAAATTAAAAAATACAATTGGTGACAAATTTCTCACTTAAGTTACAGAAACGTAACACCCGCCAAACTCGCTGAATGAACAAAAAATTGTGTATTTTTAGTTGTAACTTCAGTTATAATTAATTATATGTTCGTCTTATTGAGACTCAGAGTAAAATAATGTAAAATAAAATAAAAATAGAATAGGTGACAAACTTCTCACTTAAGTTACAGAAATCCAGTGCACATCAAACTCACTAAGTGAACAAAAAAATGTTTTTTTTTAATTCCAAGTTTAGTTATAATTTAATTATACGTTCGTCTTATTTTATTCACCAGTGAGTGAGTTAAATAAAATAAAACTAGAATATGTGACAAATTGCTCACTTAAGTTACAGAAGCGTAACATATACCAAACTCGCTGAGTGAACAAAAGATGTTTATTTTTTAATCCAAGTTTAGTTATAATTAAATTATACAGTCGTTTTATTAAGATTTGGTAAGAAATAAAGCAAATTTAAATAAAATTAGAATAGGTGACAAACTTCTCACTTAAGTTACAGAAATTCAGTGCACATCAAACTCGCTGAGTAAACATAAAAATATTTATTTATAATTCCCAGTTTAGTTATAATTTAATTATACGTTCGTTTTATTTTATTCACTAGTTAGTGAGTTAAATAAAATAAAAACTAGAATAGGTGACAAATTTCTCACTTTAGTTACAGATGCGTAACACAGACCAAAATCGCTGAGTGAACAAAAAAATATTTATTTTTTATTCCAATTTCAGTTATAATTTAATTATACGTTTGTTTTATTTTATTCACCAGTTAGTGAGTTAAATATAATAAAAACTAGAATAGATGACAAATTTCTCACTTTAGTTACAGAAACGTAACACCCGCCAAACTCGCTGAATGAATAAAAAAATTTTTTATTACAAGTTTAGTTATAATTTAATTATACATTCGTCTCATTATACCAGTTCACCAGTGAGTGAGTCCTTGTTTTTCTTCAGTGTAATTTTGTAATCAATTTCCTGCCGCTGGAGGGTGGTGGTAGTATGGTCTACATACACTCACTTTTATTCACAAAATTGTTTACAAGAACGAAGGAAAGAAAACAAAAAGCAACAAAAAAAAAAGAAAAAGAAATTAAATAAATTTAAACATCTGGCAGAGTTAAGTTTGCCTGGCTGTGTAAATTTTTAATTGCAGTTTTATTAACGGTTTCATTCGCTCGTTTTCTCATGTGTGTGTGAGCATGGGTATGTGTGTGTTTTTTATTTACGTTTATATGTTTTGTTTTTGTATGTTTAGTTTTTGAAATGAAATTCAAATGGAAAAGAGAAAATGTTTTCATGTTCAGAAGAGCCAGTG
Organism: Trichopoda pennipes; assembly: GCA_030448955.1. Classification (NCBI taxonomy): domain Eukaryota; kingdom Metazoa; phylum Arthropoda; class Insecta; order Diptera; family Tachinidae; genus Trichopoda; species Trichopoda pennipes. The sequence goes on from JASKUP010000002.1 coordinate 9,951,955, forward strand.
ATGGGAGTAGGGAGTTATGATAGCTTGATATAATGATAAGGTATGTAAGCTAAAATGTTTGTTGTTGTTGTGGGCTTTTATACAAATAGTGAAATATTTTGAAGCCTAAAAGTAGCCAGCCGCTGACACACAAAGTATTTATTTGTCAGTTTAATTAAAATTTACATTTCCAAATGTATAAATTCTCAGGGCTGGCATCGATGGTTTATTTGTGTTTTCCTATTTTACGTTAGACAAATTGGCTCCTCTAAATAAAATAATTAATTTCTTTTTTTTCTCTTCCCTTCTCTTTTCCTTTTCATTCTCTATTAAACTTAAGACCCTGACATTTTCCTTATAACGCATGGATTTTTACACTTGCCGTTTTCTTCTTGCCAAGAAAAAAAGTTGTTGTTATTAGAAATTAAAATCCTAGTAGTTGAGGTAACGGAAAATATGTCAGACTTGCTTAACAGCCTATAAGCATGCTATAATTTATTTTCTTTATTTTGCAAGTTTATCAACTTGTGATGTTTCCGCTCTTTACTGACACCTTTTATAATGAGAGCGTTACTTATCGTTTTATATAAACAGATTTTTGCCTTCAACTTTTTGCAAATAATTATTTTGATTTATTGCCACTTTAAATTAGATTTGTTGTTTACAAAAATTTGTTTAACAAACTGTGAGTTGTTTGTTTCTTTTTTCGTTTTTTTTTGTAATTGTCACAGGCGGGTGACAAAAACTAACGAAAATAGAAAAATAGAAAAACTTTAATAATGACGGTTTTATTCTTATCCCTTAGTTATAATGGTTTAAAAATTAATAGCAATTTAAAGAAAATGTTTTATTTTGTTCTTAAGCCACATTAGAAAGCGTTTTTTTTTAACCTCAAAACTTATTAACAACAAAAGTTTTAATGGATTTAATTAAAGTTTTCTTGCTTTTTTTATAATTTAACTTTTAAACTTGAATTTATTGCTAATAGTTATCTTCTGCTATGACTTTCGAAATTATGTCCTTTGCTTTATTTTTTTATAGAAAAATTATGATAAAATTCTTTATAGAAAAATTATGACTGATGAAATTTTTTTTGCAGAAAAATCAATTTTCTAAAGAATAATTGAGAATTATAAAATATTTGAAATAAAAACTCTGACCGATATATAAAAAAAATCATGAAAAAATTTTTTATAGAAAAATTATGACTGATAATAAAAAATTATAACCAACCAACATTTTCTTCATATAAACTATGACTGAAGAGTGATGAGAATTCTCTAAAGAAAAATTATGGTCGGTGAACATTTTTTCTTTAAAATAATTGTCTGATTAAGGTTCCTGTAGTGAATTTTTGTAGAAAAATGATGATGACTCATAACATTTTTTGTGGAAAAAATTTTGATTGACTAAAATGTTTTTTAGATAAATAATAATTAAATTTTAATAGCAAAAATATGACTGATGAAAATTTTCTAAAAAATAATTATGACTGATAAATATTTTCTAAAGAATAAATAAGACTCATGAAATTTCCTTAAAAAAAATTTTTATTTGAAATTTTTGTGACAAAAATTATGACCAATAAAAAATAATGACTGACGAAATTTTTTTAATTTAATACTTATCACGATTTTTTTAATTACTTGTTGAGTGATAAAAAATTTTCTAAAAAATTTCCAAAAAAAATTTTTACTGCTGAAATTCTTTGTGGAAAAATTATGATCGATGAATATTTGTTATGGAAAAATTTTGACTGATGAAATTGTTTGTAAAAATATTATAGCTATTGAAATTTTTTGTAAAAAAATATTGATTGATGATATTATTTTAGAAAAATTATGATTGATGAAATTTTTTATAGAAAAAGTTTTTCTAAAAAAAATTTACTGTCCAATAAAAAATAATGACTGTCGAAAATTTTTTATATAAAAATTATCACGATTTTCTTAATTAATTGTTGAGTGATGAAAAATTTTCTAAAAACAACAAAAAATTGTGTCTGATGATGAATATTGATGAATATTTTTTATAGAAAAATTTGAACTGATGAAATTGTTTGTAAAAATATTATGGCTATTGAAATTTTTCGTACAAAAATATTGACTGATGAAATTATTTTAGAAAAATTATGATTGATGAAATTTTTTAAAGAAAAAGTTTTTCTCAAAAAAAATTTGTCTGATGATAAATTATGACCAATAAAAAGAAATTACTGACGAAAATTTTATATAAAAATTATCACGATTTTTTAAATTAAACCAAAAATACAATTGCAGCTGTTGAAATGCTTTATCAAAAAATTATGACGGATGAATATAATTTATGGAAAAATTTTAACTGATAAAATTTTTGTTAGAAAAACTATGACTGATGAAAATTTTTTATACAAAAAAATTTATTGATGAAATTATTTTCGAAAAATTATGATTGAACAAATTTTTTATTGAAAACGTTTTTCTAAAAAAAACAAATTTGCTGATGATAAATTTGAATTATAAAAAATTATAACTGACGAAAATTTTTTATATAATAATTATCACAATTTTTTTAATTAACTGGTGAGTGAGTTTCTAAAAACAAAAATACAATTTCGGCTGTTGAAATTCTTTCTAGAAAAATTAAAATGAAAAAAGTTCGTGTAGAGAATTTTTGTAGAAAAATGATGACTCATAACATTTTTTATGGAAAAATTTTGGTTGGCAAACATTTTTTTAGATAAATAATAATTAAATTTTAATAGGAAAATTATGACTGATAAACATTTCCTAAAGAGTAACTATGGCTTATGAAATTTTTTAAAGAAATAGTTTAATTAAAGTTTTGCTGGACACAAATTTGACTGATGACAAATTATGACCCATAAAAAATAATGATGACGAAAATTTATAAAAAAATTTACACTGAAGATTTTTTTGATTAATTGTTCAGTGATGAAAATTTTCTAAAAATAATTTTTTCTACTAAAATTCGTTGTAGAGAAATTATGAGGAATGAATATATTTTATAGAAACATTGTGACTGATAAAATTGCTTGTATAAAATTTTTTGCTCATGAAATATTTTTTACAAAAATATTGATTACCGAAATTGTTTTATAAAATCACACATGATAATACATCTGCTATGAAATTTTCAATTTAAATTTGATGTACAACAAAAATTTTAATAGAATTAATTAAAGTTTTCGTTAAAAATCGCCTCCCTTATATTTTGTATTTGTTGTCCTTTTTTTATCATTAAACTTTTCTAGAGTTCCTTCTGCTATGACTGCTTAAAATCATGCCTTAACCCTTAACTCACACTCACAGGGTTCTGTGTGCATACCTGCAACCCTTATAGCAAGAGATTTGACATTTCAACAAAGTTGATGTATTATGACTGCTACAACAAATAATATATAAAAATTTAAGGGTGACACCCTAAAAAAATGTTTAACCTTATATTTTAAATCACAAAAAACGGGTGGATTATATAGTGGCTTAAATTTTATGTCCTTTGAAAAAAAAAGATATAAAACTAAAAATTAAAGAGTGTCCCCATAGGGACTTAAATTTCACGAACATTAACTCATATTTTTTGGCTATGATAACTAAGCATTTTTGCAACGTTTGAGTATAAAATGGCTTTGAATAGATCAGGGAAAATAATAAAGGACTCAGATGGCTACTCAGTGGCACACCAGAAGAAACAAAAATTTCTTTGGGAGTAAGCATATTAAAAGGACTGCTTTCAGTGCTGTTTGGCAGATATAAATTAAACCAAATTTGGCAATTATTCGTGAATCCCACAAGCTTACGTTTCCTTATCAGGAGTTTGTGGTTGGCCTTATCAAACTCCTGACTAAAGACGGTGTAGATAACATCAGTTTATTTTCGTGAAACAAATCCCCGATTGACAATCATTGTGAAATCCAAAAGATTAGTAACAGTTAAACAAACCCTTCTAAAACCACTGTTGTCATTACTTCTTGCCCTTTCAGGCTGTGTCTTCAGTATGAGCGGGGAACGCTTTTAATGTGAAGGCATCATTTTCAAGCCGCGTTTTAAACTGCACTAATGTTTTTCACTGTGATCACACCAGCACTTGTATCTCTGAGCATCCTAAATGAGCCTCTTGACCCTCTCCTCTATGCGCTCGAGTAACTCTAAAATAGACTTTATACTATCTTTGGACGATGTAGGTAGTATAGATAGTACAAAGATTGGCTGAAGTGAAGTATCTCTTATAACGCTTGTGAAAACTGGGGCACTTCTTTAGAAACCTGGAAAAAGTGTTTACTCCATTGAACATCACACTGAATTTTCATGCCAAGAATAGTAAAAGCTTCCAATTCCGTAAAATCTATATCACCGAACACATATCTATGGGCCTTAAAATCGACTCCACTTACACGATTCTATTCCGAGATTGTTGCGAGATTGTGATTGAGCGTGTCATTCGTGTTCCGCCTCCAACTGGGCCGATCTATTACTAAATGAATACGAATGATAAATGGTGCTCTCATCTACGAAAGAATAAATAGGGTTGACAGTTTGATAAAGAAGTTCGTTTAAAATAATGAGAAATAGGAAATAGGAGAAATAACGTATCCATGCTGTACGCCTAAATTTCCCCCCGGGGCACATTGATATATTTTTGAAGGAAATCCACCATCACTGCATGTGTCAACGGGGAAAAACGAGACTATCCTTCTACTTTCACCACCTGTTTCATCTCTTCTCTATCCCTTTCCTTAAGAATGTAGCACGGTACTTGACTAAATAGGCATTGTTGCCTGAAGTGTTAGTTCTCTTTAAAAAAAAAATAATGGGTGAATGATCCGGATCCAGTGAGCGTGGTTGTAATGTGTTCTTTAACAGGAGTTGGATAGTCTCCAGCTCTTCAGCAAGGATTGCTGGTGGCGGCTTCGAAATTACAACTAGGAATGACCTGTTGCTAGAAATTAGTCTTCAGCTTCCCATTGCGCGGTGCACGCAACATAGCGCCCAATTGGTTTGACCATCGTCGAGTTATGGCATACACACGCTAGGTACCGACGTAAATCATATCATGCATGCACCCCTAATTTAATCTTGAATTCGTCTGATGAAATTCCATCTACAACAAGTCGTATAGTGCGACTCTTAAGAAAACTCGATATAAATCTGAAGAAATTATCACCGACACCGAAAGTAACAAGTTTTGACAGAAGTGCATCATGCCACACTCTATCAAACGCCTTAAAAACATCTAGAGCCACTACATTACTCTCTCCGAAATGATATCTGTAGTGGCATCATTCTTCCGATAAGAAAGTAAGCAAGTAGACCATACTATCGATCGCTAAGTAACCTGTTGGACTCCAGGTACTTCACAACATTTTTTCTACAACCAGATTTAAATAATAGAGTAATAAAAGAATCCCTTCATACTTTCGGAAAATAACCAAGCTTCAGTGATATGTTGAAGATTATTGTAAGAGGATGTGCCAGAGTGACAGCACATTTGCTACGAATGCAATTCGGAATATTATTCGGACCATATTTATATGAAAACTTTAACTTTTTGTAACAGCTCAGAACTGTTAATTCATTAAGATATGGGCCCGATATGGCACCTCTGATAGTTGATAGGAAGCAGATTCACCAAGATTTTTATCGAAATTGGTGATAGAAAAGAAATCTGCAAACAAATTACTTATTGTCAGCTCATCATTAGATTCAAAATTTTATGCTTTATACTCTACAACAGAGGGCAATGCCATTGACCTTTTTTCTTTGAAGTTGACCAACTTTTATGACAGGCTGATTCATATATGAGATAAAAACACTTCGTATGTAAATTCAATTTTATTTATTTAATTGAAAGTAAAAATCAAGCATGAAGGTTTTTATAAATTGTATTTTATTTTTTTATTCCAACAATAACAACAACATAAATACAACATAAGCCTGTCATAACAGATATGTTGAAGGCAAAAAAAAATATATTTATTTCATCGTTTTGTAAACATTTTTTTTATTTTTTTATTTGTGAGCACACGAGCACTTGTATCTCTGTGTCAAGAACACGTATTTCATTTGTGTTATTTCTACTTCTTCTTGTTCTTCTTCTTCTTCTTCAAGTGCCACTATGTGGGTTTTGATAATCGATTATTTCTTTTACTTGTAGTAACATTTGCTACTTGTAATTTATGATAAAAAGCAATTATTTGCTACAAAATATTTTTTACCATGAAATGCAACACACAGCACAACACAACACAACACAAATCTCATTCAAACATTCAAGCAGCTCTTAATAAATAATAAGAAAAAAAATACTAAATAATAGAAGAGAATAGAAATATTGGATCAAGTTTGAAAGAATTTTATTGGTTTTTTTTAAATATTCGAACTGCTGGAAAATTTAATAAAAATTTCTGAAGCTTCCTTATCTGGCTCAGCTACACTTTGGACTTAATGAGCCATTATTTATACAGAGTTGCATTTTAAGCCAGTTCTAGTTCTTGTTCCATTTAAATTTTATTTCGGTTGTACTTAAGATATGGTCACCTCCCTAAGACTGATGTAATTAAAAACGAAAGAAATTCAATGTGATTGATAAAAGTTATTTAAAAGAATAATTATGACGTTATTTTATGTCGAAAAAAAATTTTAATTTTGATGTATTTTTATGCTTTTTAGCAAAACTATAACTGATAAATAAAATTTTTTTTTAACTATGACTGATGATAAATTATGACATAAAAATTACTGATGAAATTATTTTATAGAAAAATAATTGTAATTGATTAAACTGAGATAGTTTAAAAAAAATTATGAAAAAAATTTTTATAGAAAAATTTTGATTGATTATGAACTGGTGAAAAATTATGACTGAAGAAATCTTTCTAACTTTTTATAGAAAAATTATGACGTTATTTTTTGTCGAAAAAAATTTTAATTGATGAATTTTTATGGTTTCTAGCAAAACTATAACTGATAAATTTTTTAAACTATGACTGATGATAAATTATGATTGATAAAAATGACTGATGAATTTTTTTTATAGAAAAATCAATTTTATTTAATTATCTCTGTTTAAAAAAAAATTATAATAAAATTTTTTATAGAAAAATTATGATTGATTATGAACTGGTGAAAACTTATGACTGAAGAAATCTTTTTTATAAAAAAATTGGAATTTTTTATAGAAAAGTTTTAATTGTCATTTAAAAAAAATATGACTGATGTAAAATTATGATCGATGAATACTTTTTATAGAGAAATTGTGTCTAATGAAGTTTTATTTATAGAAAAATCAATTTTCTAAAGAATAATTATAACTGATGAAAATTTTATAGAAAAGTTATAAGTGTTTTTTTATCAATAAAATTTTTAATTAATGAATTCTTATGTTTTTAGCAAAACTATAACAAATAAAATTTTATTTTTAAAAATTATGACTGATGATAAATTATGACTGATAAAAATGACTGATGAAATTTTTTTTATAGAAAAATGAATTTTATTTAATTATCTTTGTTTAAAAAAATATGATGAAATTTTTTATAGAAAAATTATGATTATGATTTTGAACTGGGGAAAAATTATGACTGAAAAATTTTTTTTTTATAGAAAAATTAATTTTCTAAAGAATCATTATAACTGATGAAATTTTTTATAGAAAAATTATGACGTTAGTTTTCGTCAATAAAAATTTTAATTCATGAATTCTTTTGTTTTTACTAAAACTATAATTGATAGAATTTTAGTTTTAAAAATTATGACTAATAAAAATGACTGATGAAATTTTTTTTTAGAAAAATCAATTTTATTTAATTATCTTAGTTTTCAAAAAAAATTTTTTTTATAATAAATTTTTTTATAGAAAAATTATGATTGTTTATGAACTGATGAAAAATTATGACTGAAGAAATCTTTTTTATGGAAAAATTAATTTTCTAAAGAATAATTATGATTGATTGAATTTTCTAAAATTTAATTGTCATTTAAAAAAAAAATATATGACTGATGTAAAATTATGATCGATGAATAATTTTTGTAGAGAAATTATGTCAATTGAAATTTTTTTTATAGAAAAATCAATTTTTTATAGAATAATTATAACTGATGACATTTTTAAAGAAAAATTATGACAAATTTTTTTTTATATAAAAATAGTAATTAAAGTTTTTATAGAAAATTTTTATACAACAATTATGACAAAATTTTTTATAGAAAAATTATGATTGATGACAATAATTATGACTGATTAATTATGACTGATAACTTTTTTTTTATATAGATATCAATTTTCTGAAGAATAATTATTGATGATGAAATATTTTGTAGAGAAATTATATTTGATGCAATTTATTTTATAGAAAAATTATGACGAAATTTGTGACTGATAAAAGTTATGACCAATAAAAAATTATAACCGACGAAGATTTTTATATAAAAATTATAACTGAAGGTTTTTTAAATTAATTGTTGAGTGGTGACATTTTCCAATGAAAAATTATGGCTGATAAAGTTCTTTTTAAAAAAATTATAAGTGATAAACATTTTTCATAGAAAAATTTATATAAAAAAATTATGACAGGTGAACACTTTTTATAGAAAAATCATAATTAATGATAAAGTATGACTGGATGAAATTTTATTATAGAAAAATTATTATAAAATTCTCTATAAAAAAATTATGGCTGATGATAAATTATGACTGATGATAAATTATGACATAAAAAATTGTGGCCAATGAACATTTTTTATATAAAAATTTTGACTGAAGAGTGATAAAAATTTCCTAAAAAAAATTATAGTTGATGCACATTCTTTATAGAAAATATTTCATTGATAAAAGTATTTTAAAGAAAAATTTTGAATAGCGAAATTTGTTTTCGAAAAATTATGATTAAACTTTTTATAGAAAAACTATAACTATAATTTATCATAAATTATGGCTGATGAACATTTTGTAGTAATAGTTTCATTTAATTTTTTTTTTTTTTAAAAAATCAATTTTCTAAAGAATAATTACAACTGATGAATTTTTTTATAGAAAAATTATGACAAAATTTTATATAGAAAAATAATAATCAAGTTTTTTGTAGAACAATTACGATTAATGATAAAGTATAGGTGTCAAAAATTATGAGTGATAATTTCTTTTTAATAGAGAAATCAATTTTCTAAAGATTTATTATGAATGATGAAATATTTTATAGAGAAATTAAGATTGATGATAAATTATGAGTGATGCAAAATTATAGCGGCTGAAAATTTTTTATATAAAAATTATAATTATAAATTATTATTATAAAGTATAACTGGTGAAAAATTATAAATAATTTTTCTAAAGAATAATTATGAATGATGAAATTTTTTTATAGAAAAATTATTATAAAATTCTTTTTAGAAAAATTATTGTTGATTATAAATGATGAATAATAAAAAATTATGGCCGATGGACATTTTATATATAAAAATTATGACTAATGAGTGTTACAAATTTTCTAAGGAAAAATTATGGTTGATAAACTTTTTTTATTGAAAATATTTGCTTGATAAAAGTTTGTGTTACAAATTTGTGTTAAAAAATAATAACTCAAAAAATATTTTATAGAAAAATTTTGATTAGCGAAATTTGTTTTAGAAAAATGATGATTAAACTTTTATAGAAACAATATGACTAATGGTAAATTATGACTGAAGATGCATTCTGACTGATGATAAATTATGGCTGATGTACATGTTCTAAATAATAAGTCTGACTAATGAACATTTTTTTATGGTAATAGTTTAATTAAAATTTTTCTTAGAAAAATTTTGACTGATGATAAATTATATTAATAAAAAATTATGACCAATGAAAATTTTTTATATAAAAACTATGACTGAAGAATTTTGTAATTAATTGTTTAGTGATAAAAACTTTCCAAAGCAACATTATGGCTGCTGAAATTCTTTGTAGAAAAATTATGTCCAATAAACATTTTTTATTAGAAAATGATGACTGATTAAATTTTTTATAGCATTAATTATGGCTAATGAATTTTATTGTTATTCAATATTGTTTTGATTGACGTAATTTTTTTTTTGTAAAATTACGACTGATGTACCTTTTTTTATAGGAAAATTATAACTGATGAATTTTTTTTAACAGAAAAATTATGACTGATGAAAACTTTCCAAAGAAAAAATATGATTGAAAAAAATTTTTTGTAGTAAAATTATTACATGAAATTTGTTATACAAAATTATGTTTGACATAATTTTTTTTTTGGAATAAATATGACTGATGCCTTTTGTTATTAAAAAAAATTATGATTGATAAATTTTTTTTAAATAGAAAATGTTTGAATAATGAAAACTTTGTAGACACAAATTATGACCGATGATTTATGTTAAAAAGCTATTATAAAATTTTCTATAAAAAATTTATAAATGATGGACATTTTTAATTAAAAAATATTGACTGATAAAATATTTTATAGCGTAATTATGACTTATGAAATTTTTTGCAAAAAAATTATGACTGATAAATTTTTATTAATAGAAAAATTATGACTGATGAAAAATTTCTAAAGAAAAATTATGATTGATGAAATTTTTCATAGTAAAATTATTGCATGAAATTTCTTATACAAAATTTTGTTTGACATAATTTTTTTTTTTAATAAATATGACTGATGCCTTTTTTTATAGAAAAATTATGATTGATAAATTTTTTTATAAAAAAAAATGTATGAATAATGAAAACTTTGTAGACACAAATTGTGACCGATGAAATTTATGGTAAAAATCTATGATAAAATTTTCTATAGAAAAATTATAAATGATGGTCATTTTTTATTAAAAAATATTGACTGATAAAATTTTTTATAGCTTAATTATGACTTATGAAATTTTTCGTAGAAAATTTATGACTTATGAATTTTTATTAATAGAAAAATTATGACTGATGAAAAATTTCTAAAGAAAAATTATGATTGATGAAATTTTTTGCAGTGAAATTATTACATGAAATTTGTTATACAAAATTTTCTGTGACATAACTTTTTTTTTGCATAAAAATGACTGATGCACCTGTTTTTATATGAAAGTTATAACGATTTTTTAATAGAAAAATTATAACTGATGATTTTTTTAATAGAAAATTTATGAATAACGAAAAATTTCTAAAAAAAAAAATATTGACTGAGGACAATTTTTCATAGAAAAATCAATTTTCTAGAGATTAATTATGACTAATGAAATTTTTGTGTAGAAAAATTACGACTGATAATTTTTTTTTAGGGCTGCTCATTTCATAATACAGCTGTTATAAAATTTTCCATAGTGTGGCTACTGTAGCGATATAATGGGAAAGTATTTATAAAAACATATTTGAATTAAAAAGAAAATTTTGTAAAATATGACAAATTCATGAATAAAATCAAAATATCACAAGAAATCATACTTTCACATAAAAATTTATGCCACCAAAAATCGATAAATAATTTAACAATTTTATTTTTAGGTTTTAATTTTAATATAAAATTTTATTCGTTTAATTTATTTTACAAAAGATTTATGAAAAAAATTGAATAAATGAAGTGTTAAATCAAATAATATTTAGTGACTTTTTTTCGAGACCCAACAAACGGTTTGCGTTAAATTTTGTAAGTGTTTCTATTTATGGAGCTTAAAAATGTTCAAAAACTGGTTTTATTTAGATTTTCTTAATACCTCCCACATAATTGAAGTGAGATGTTTATTTATATTTTATAAATACAAAAAAAATAATTAAAAAAATATATAAAATTTTTTTTTTTAAACTTGAATCAGTCATTTTATTATAAGGGTCCCCCCTTTACAGTGAAAATTTGTTTTTTTTTTATAATTCAGATTTTTATTTTTTTTTTTTTTATTAAAAAAAGAATACTGTTTTTGTTTTTTATAATTGTTGTTCACTTAAAACTCTTTCCACACATTAAAAATTAAATTTATAAAAATCATTAAAATCAAGAGTCACAAATCTGTAATACGTTTTGTCATGGCCTGCTGATATTGACTGTGATAACGCTCGCAGGCCATAAATTTATCCACTTTTGTTGGCAAATTATCCTCTTCGGCAAATGTAAAGGCGGGCAAAAATAAATCTTTGGAACGTTCGGGTATTTGTTGCTGACTGTTGTGATTTTTGGTTTGTTGTACGGGCTTCTCAATAATGGGCGCTACAGGAGTATTAGGCGGAGTGCTAACATTTGTATGCCATTCAAAGCTGACATTTTCCAAAAGTTCATTGCGTTCTAGAGATTTGGTGCGTTTGTAGGGTTTTAAATTAAGTGCTGCCGTGGAAACATACATTTTCGGTTCCTCGGCATAAGTGCTCACAGGTAAAGCTGATGATAAAGCCATTTTTTTATTACAACTGTTTTTTGTTCGTTTAGCGCGCCTTGTATCTCTTTCGCGTTTTAATTTCAACTGTTTTGTTTTATTTTGAGTGGATTTTGATTTTGCCACCACAAAAATCAATTTCATGAATAAATAAATATTTATCTTGTAGTTGTTGTTTTTGTTGTTGTTGTTGTCATTATTTGCTTATTAAACTTTGTTTGTGCGTCTTTAAGAACTGTCATCAGTTTTCTAGTGTCTTACTCATTTTGTTATTCTTGTTGTTGTTGTTATTTTTTCTTGTTACTAAAATAACAAAAAAAAAAAAAAAATAAAATCCAACACTTTTTGCATTTAAATTTTAAAATGAGTTTTTTGTTATTTTATTAATATTTTTACTCTTCTTTTTTTTTCTCTCTTTTGACTTTGTTGTTGTTATTATTATTATTTCATTTGGTTCTATCTTGAAATACAAGTAGAATGAGTAACTTGCAGTTTCACAGTGGGGCCGACCCGACCGTCCCATAATTAAAACATGACCATAAATTACACACAAATAACAACTTGAGGGGTATTAATTATGCTGTGAACACAGAACACAGAATTTGAAACTTCAAATTAAATGAGTCATCAAATAATAAATTCCAAACACTTGGGTGTTTGTTTCAAAAGCTATAAAAGCTTTAACAATTAATAAATAAAATTATCTCCTATTATTTTCAAGTTCAGTTTCGAATAAAATTTGTTATGGCTTTTCCTTTTAAAAAAATTTATAAAAATTTTTAATGCATCTACTGTGTGCACTATTGAATTCAGCCTTCAGCTGAATCGATTAAATGTAAAATTTTAAAATTTTTCAATTTTAAATCAATCGATTTTGTTTCATTTACAGTTGAAACATAATTCAAGGAAGTTTCTAGTTCTGTTCTAGTTTAATTACATATCAAATGTTATAATTTTAATGGAATTCAGCTGAGCTGAATTTACATTTTATATTTAAAATATTTAGATTTTATAAATTATCATGTATTGAATTTACTATGTGCTGAAACATTTTTATAAAATTTTTATATACTGAAATGATTGCTGTAAACAAATTCAGCTGAGCTTAATTTGTTATTTTGAAATTATCAAGTGCTGAAAATTTGATTTCTTAAAAATATTGTTTATTGAAATGACTGCTGAATGATTTTAAATAAATTCAGCTGAGCTCGATTTGTGATTTCGAAATATTAAAGTGCTGAAATTAATTCAGCTGAGCTTAATAGGTTAATTTTTAATTATATTTTGTTAAAAAATTGATTTCTTAATAATGTTGTTTATTGATATAACTCCTGTATAATTAATAATGTTGTTTATTGATATAACTCCTGCATAATTTTAAATAAATTCAGCTGAGCTTAATTTGTTATTTTAAAGTTATCAATTGCTGAAAAGTTGATTTATTAAAAACTTTGTTTATTGAAATGACTGCTGAATAATTTTAAATCAATTCAGCTAAGCTTGATTTGTGGTTTTGAAATTTTAAAGTGCTGAAATTAATTCAGCTGAGCTTAATAAGTAAATTTTTAACTATAATTTGTTAAAAAATGTATTTCTATAAATCTTGTTTATTAAAATGACTTCTGCATAAATTTAAATAAATTCAGCTAAGCTTAATTTGTGATTTTGAAATTATCAAGTGCTGAAAAGATGATTTATTAGAAAATTTGTTTATTGAAATGACTCCTGAATTATTTTAAATATATTAAGCTAAGCTTAATTTGAGGAATTTAAATTATAACGTGCTGAAATTAATTCAGCTGAGCTTAATAAATAAATTTTAAATTATATTTTGTTAAAAAATTGATTTTTTAATAATGTGGTTTATTGAAATGACTCCTGCATAATTTTAAATAAATTCAGCTGAGCTTAATGTGTTATTTTGAAATTATCAAGTGCTGAAAACTTGATTTCTTAAAAACTTTGTTTATTGAAATGAATGCTGAATAATTTTAAATCAATTCAGCTGATCTTGATTTGTGATTTTGAAATTTTAAAGTGCTGAAATTAATTCAGCTGAGCTTAATAAGTAAATTTTTAATTATAATTTGTTAAAAAATTGATTTCTTAAACATATTGTTTATTGAAATGACTCTTGCATAATTTTAAATAAATTCAGCTGAGCTTAATTTGTTATTTTGAAATTATCAAGTGCTGAAAAGATGATTTTTTAGAAAATTTGTTTATTAAAATTACTCCTGAATTGATTTTAAGTTTATTCAGCTGAGTTTAAACTGTGATTTTATAACTTTAAAGTGCTGAAATTATTTCAGCTGCGTTTAAAAAGTAAATTTTTAACTATAAACTGCTAAAAAATTGATTTCTTATAAATATTGTTTATTTAAAGGACTTTTGAATAGTTTTAAATTAATTCAGCTGAGCTTAATTTGTTATTTTGAAATTTTCAAGTGCTAAAAAATTGATTTCTTATAAATATTGTTTATTGAAATGACCCCTGAATAGTTTTAAATCAATTCAGCTGAGCTTAATTTGTTATTTTGAAATTATCAAATAGTGAAATATAGATTTCTTAAAATCATGGTTACAAAATCATTGCTGAATAGCTTTAAATATAATTCAGCTGAGCTTAATTTGTAGATTTTGTTTTACATAGTAAATATAATTCAGCAAAGTTACATTCTACTTTGATATAGAATTTAAAAATATTAAAAAAAAAGTTTTTTGTTGTAAGATACGGTTTAGATAAAAATAATGTTTTCTTAATTTGTATTAAATTTGTATTAAATCTATTCAGCTAAGCTGAATATAATATATTGGTTTGAATAATGACAACTATGTAATTGTAAAGGAATTTATCTCAGCTTCATATCAGTTTGATGTGTAATTGCAATAAATTTTTGATTAAAAAAATTTTATTATGTGAAATCGCTTGGCTGAAGATTTTAGTTTTGTAAAGATGGCTGAATCTAAGTCATAGAGTCAGAATTTTAGTTTTATAGGGAATTTGGTTGTGAAATTGTCGAATTTATTTTGAATGACTTTAGTATAGCTGAACTTATTTTTATTGTATTTGCTTGTTATTTTCTAAATGTTCAGGGAATTCAGTTAAGCTGAGTTTTAAATTCAGCAGATTTTTAAATTAAAATAGGTGTTGTTTCTAAAATTTGATTGCGAAAAATTATTTATATTTATTATTTTTTTTTCCAATATTTGTTTGAATTTTATTGCTCTTGAATTTTTCAATTTTGAGTCTAAGTTTTATTCAGCTGAGCTGTATTTTGCAAAATATGCCTATTGGAGTTTAAAATTACATATTGGTAATTTAATTACATGGCAGGGTCTTATTCAGCTAAGCTGAATTTTTAAATTGTGGCTCATTTAAATTTAATATTATGAAAAATTAGCAATGTTTAAAATATTTATATATTTTTGTAAAACTAATTTGTAAAATATTTTTTTTAAATTATAATTTTGTTAATTTAAATTATTCATAGTTGAAAATTATTTAGTTTAGCTGAATTTGCAATTTCAATTTAGTGTTAAAAATTTGATGGAGTTAAAAGTGTGAGAATGACTGTTTTACATGTATAATATGTTTAATATGTATTTATGTTTTTGTAAAATTAATTTGTAAAGTATTTTTTTTTTAAATAATTATTTATAATTTAAATTATATTTTATAGCTGAATTTGCCATTTTTATTTAATATTAAAAATTTAATGGACTAAATAGTGTGGCAATGACAGTTTTACATGGAATATGGCGTTAAAATTATTGCTGAATATATTTTTAATCAATTCAGCTAAGCTGAATTTTTAATTTTTTGTTTGCCAATAATTTAATAGTTTTTAATTTCTAAGTGTGCGGAAATTGAAGAAAGCTGTGTTTTAATTTTATAAAAATTTAGAAGATTTATAAATTAAAAAAATTTTTTTATACAATTTTTTTTTGAAAATATAATTTTTATTTTGTAATTTTATTTAATACTTTTTTGAATTTCATTGCTTTTAAATTAGCAAAAAAAAATTTTTTTGAACTCAGAACTCCCTGAACCTTGGATGCTCCTAAAGGAACAATAACAATTTTATTTTCGTTTATAATTAATTCTAGATTTGTATGTTTGTTTTCTTAGACTTGAAAACAAATTAAACAAAAAAAATTGTTGAAAAAAACTAAATATTTTAAGATTTTAGACACGTTCTTGGACATCTTTTTTAGCTGACCATTTTATTATGCGAAACATGAAAAATATTTTTTTTTGCCTTGAAAACCACTCACTTGATCTAGAGAATTAATAATTAAATTTATATTTAAAATAGTACAATAAGAAATTATTTAAAAAAAATTTGCTTATAAGTTAACTGACAACAACAATCAGAATAATTGTTAAATCAAAAGACAATAAAAATACAAAAACAAATGTTCGATAACAAAAAAGAAATACAATTGATAACAGCCAAAAGCCAGAAGTTATCAATTTAATCTTTTCGCTTTGCAATTTTTATTAAGGCTGTGCAGAAACTAAACACAGTGGGCTTAGTTGTGCAGTAAATGATGAAAAGCTAAATTTTTATATAAAATAAATTTAAAACAAACAAAAGAAATTCATAATTAATAACAAAAAAAATGCTTGATATAAACGAGGGTTTTATTATTATTGTTAATAGTCACTTCTCGTCACGTCACAACAATTAAAAACATACAAAACGAAGTATGCCTTAGTACTGGCTATTTATATGGCTTCAATTTGATATTGACACACAGTGTTACTAAACAGTCTGAAAAACTCAATTTTTTTGTTCTCTTTTGTGGTGCATAAATAAACAAACATGGCGGTTTTCCATTCATATGCTAAACCGAGCTGATTCCACAAACTTCCAACCATTTGCCTTACGATTTATTTAAGGCCATGGCTAAGAACATATCCACAGGAAATATTAGACCTTTATAATCGTATGATAGATCTGTTGGCATCATTGATATACGAGAAATCAAGATTACTTCTCCTTTGTATTTCCCTTTATGATTGTTTCTTCAATGAACTTATTCAATAGCTTCTTTATAGCGACGTTTGTTCCATTGAACAGTCGAGGTTGATTAATGTTAAGCAACATAATGACAACTAATCCTACTTTTAACTGCAAATTATAAGGTGGTCTTGGTCGGCAAGTCGCGGTACAGTTGCCTACATGATCCTGGTTTATAATGGTGTCCACTGATTTCCAGGAAACCAATTGTCCCGGAAAAACTTCTAAATGAGATCATTGAGATCATAGACACCTTAATTTTCGCGGCTTCAATAACACATTTGCGGTTCTATCTTGTTATAAAAAGTACTCGCATGTAAGTTGTTAATTGGAGTGTCTTTACGTGTCGCCACAATTTTTTAATGATTTTAGGCAAGCGTTCTGTTCATCAGCAAAAGTTGATTACTTGTTTGACCAAAAACTAACTATTAAAGGAGTCTCAATTATCAGTTCATTTCACGTATTCACACAAATAAATATTTCACAACCAACTGAGAATTTTAAACAAAAGACATCAAATTATCATACCTTACCGTACCGTTTATACCTTCCCTGGATTTTTCATTAATAATTCGAAATAAAAATTAGTCAAATCGGTCCAGTAATTCATTTTGATAATGGGTTTTCCAACAAGAAGTTTTTATTTCAATTGTGGCGACACTAATAACATGACAGTTTTGATATTTAGTATTTTGACGTCTTCGTAGTCGATGCATTGGCAATTTTTACAATCAATTATATTTCACACGAAAATCGCATTAAAGTAATTAAAATTCACTAAGAAAATGGTGGTTCTGTCAAAGTTACATTTCGTAAAATTTGTGATTTTTTCAGAATTCTTTTTTTTTGGGATTTAAGATGGGAAAATACGTTACGTATCTGGCGAGAATCGTCATTCCGCCATATGCCAGACTCTGTTGCGGAAACCGTCTAAAAACCCCACCTTACGTCCGGGATATTTTGACATCCCTCGCATGACCTCGGGGAGGACTCCTGTTTATGGCCCTGTCCCACAAAGCCTGCGTCCAGGTACCCACTTTGAGCACTAAATCAGTCCCGGTTCATCGTCCCCATCTCCGGGTAACGTTTCTTCATACAGAGTACACGCTCCACATAATTCGCCGCAGCAGTTGAGTTTTCGCGACTGCTAACCATTTTGTCCACTATATTCGTTGCTGTCTTTCGTCCGGTTTGTGAATCCATTTCCTCGTGGTATTCATTACCAGCGGTGGCACTTAAAGAAGGTGTGGCCAGCGTCATCTGCCACATCATCCTCCTCGTAAATGCAGAAGTAGGTGCTGCACTTCTTCATATCGTACCTGCACTTAAAAAAATAATCATGTGCAGATAGCATCTACATTAAGTAGACATTTACCTCTTCGTTCTCCCTGCATATCCATTTATCCAAAGCCGGGATCATTTGGTACGTCCATCTCCCATAGTACTCACTTCTCCATCGCATCTGCCATTTCTCTATGGTTTCCCGTTTTATGGCAGACACTTCGGGTACTGCTAGGGAGTTATTCCATCTAGCGTAGTAGATTTTCTCCCATTCTATTGCCTGCAAATCTATCGACCGCATTCCCGCTATTACGAGGACGGTAGGTGCGCTTACAGTGCGGTAAGCAGAAGCGACCCGCAATGCCGCTGTTCTTTTAACCAACAATAACGCCTTTGCCCTGCGTTTGACACTCAATGTCTGCGCCCATATCTCACTCCCATATAGTAGAATGTTGTTGTAGGCCTCCATCAGTAGCCTTCGCATACTTGGGTCCCCCGATATTCGCCCTGTGTCGGTCAAGTTGTGCCGCTATCTTCACCAATTTGGATGTTGAGTGTATGCTTTAAATCTAGTCGTTTCGGACAACATAATCGTTCTAAAGAGATCGATTAAGAACTTAATCGACAGGCTTCATACAAAATATGCAACACGTGTTTAACCGGGTCTTTCAACTGAAGACATCGCAGCCGTAATCCACAGTGTTAAAGCAGTTACAAATTTGTCAATTCTTCGAGGTTTTCGACAAATGGGATTATCCAAAACCATCACATTGGCGAATTTTGCTTAAGGATTTGTTTTTGAAACCTTACAAGATTCAACTGGTGCAGTAATTGAAGTCGAACGACTGTTTACATCGCCGTAGATTCGCTTAATTCATACAGCAACAGCCGGCTGGATTTTTTTTTAATTTTGACTGGTATGTCAACATGCAAAATTGCCGCATTTGGGTACTGAAAATTCTAGAGCGATTATTGAGAGGCCTTTACATGCTAAGCGTGTCACTGTATGGTGCGCTATGTGGTTTCGAGGCATGATTGGGCCGTTTTTCTTCGAAGATGATGCTGGACATGCGCTAACGCTCAAGGGATCACGCTATCGCGAGATTACGTGATAAGATTTACATCTGCGCCTGGCTATGGAGCCTTAATCAGATGGTGGTCATACCACTGGGAATGAAAAGCAAACGTCATTCACGCCCTAGGAAGCCAAAGACTAATTCTAGCATCAGGTCTTTGCTAGTTGCAACTTTAGTGATTCCAGAGCAGGGCTGCAAACCACCATTCCTTGCTGAAGAGCTGGAGACTTTCCAACTCCTGTCCAGAACACATGTCTAGCATGCTCACTGGATCATTCCACCAGGTAGGTGTTATTGAAGGTGAAATGAACCTGACCACCATATAAAACTGTTATGGGGCCGCGAAACCACAACCACCACGAAACTCCCGAAGGGCCAACCTCAATAATCAGTCAGAGAAACAGCTAAATGCCTAAAGAGAGAAATAGCGGAAACTCTGCGGGCTACTGATTCCCGTGGAAATAACGTGGAGTTCCCAGTTGACCCCTGCTGTCTTCAGGGGACTGGACTCCTTTTTTCCCCCAGTTGCACAGGTCTAGATAGTCGAAGTTCTATAAAGACCATATAATGTGCTCCCAGGGGGGGGGGGGGGCTATCGCGAGGTGCTAACAATTCAATTTTGGCCTATTATTGATGACGTGAATATTACTAATATGTAGTTTCGACAGGATGGTGCCACATATCTTACACCCAATGAAACGATCAATTTATTGTAAGCCAAATTTCCCGATCGCATAGTTTCGCTACAATCAGTAGTTAAGTGGCCGGCCAGATTGCGTAATTTAATACCATTGGATTATTTTGTGATGATCCATGATAAGGACAGAGACTATACGGAGCCCATCGATTCGAATTCAGCCTTAAAACTTAAAATCCGTGATGTGATAAAACGAAATAGGACCGCCATTTTGCCAAAAAGTGATTAAAAACTTTGATGAAAGTATCGAAAGAATTGACATCTGTCAGCGTGGTTGTGGTGGACATTTGTCAGATATTATTTTTCATTCATAATCGCCGAACTTTTCGCTTTGTTAATCATCTTAATTAAAAATGTTTGTTTTATTTTGTTTTAGAAAACAAAGTTCTAGTTGAAAAACCCTTTTATATATAAAATTAAATTGATATAAATAAATATTTTTAAAATATAAAGTCAATGTGTTAATTTAGTTATTTGAAAATGAATTGCTAATTTAATTCTATATTTTTATTTCAAATAATTTTGCCTGAATGAAGTCAAGTTTTAAGTCACTGATGACTCACGATTTACTTTTCGCTACAACAAAATCAACATCTAAATGTGTTTTTGTTTCTTTGCATATATTGACATACATTTTAAATTGTTTAATAAATTAAATTAGTTATTGTTTGGAATGAATTTATTGTTTTCTAATATGTGAGAGAAATAATTGATTTGAAGGAGGATTTGAAAGTGTCATGTGGTGTGACATAAAATTATACTTTTTTTTAAATTTTCAAATTTTATTAGAATGTTATTAATGTAGTTTTTAAATGATGATTACAGAAATAAAGTATAACTAGTAACGGGTGTTGTTTATACAGGTGTAGAATTTTAAGTTGGCAACACTTTTTTTAGCAGGAAGCCATTTAACCAGCTGTCAGGTGATTTTTAATTAGTTTGGTTTCATATTTTAATATGAAGAAAGTATGGCCTGAATAATACTTTTAAAATGGCGAAAAATTTATATACAAAGTCTTGATTCTGTATGACATCGATAGCGCGCTATAAGTCCATTTTACGTTCAACAACA
This sequence comes from Trichopoda pennipes, assembly GCA_030448955.1. Taxonomy (NCBI): domain Eukaryota; kingdom Metazoa; phylum Arthropoda; class Insecta; order Diptera; family Tachinidae; genus Trichopoda; species Trichopoda pennipes. The sequence continues at coordinate 9,973,437 of JASKUP010000002.1, forward strand.
TCCCCCATCAAAGCAATTAATATGATTACCTGCAGAACGTTTTTTCACTGGTTATACTCCAAACAAAAATGCGCATAAATAGAGACGACGTACAGTGCGCACGGAAAAAGTCGCTGCTGTTTCAGACCGTAGCGAAACAGTTTATCCGCCTTCGTGTACAGGAAATATGTGTGTCCATTTACTTTATAAAAGATCTTGGTCTGCCTGCTTAAAAAATTCAGCTCCTGCAAGAATTTAAGACACACGATCACCCAGCGAGGCGACGATTCGGTAAAAGAACCCAAAACGAGATTGTCATTAATTCCGAATTTATAATTAACGAATTTTGCTTGGCGATGAAGCTTACTTGTGTTTGAATGGATATGTTGTCAGTAAGCATAACTGCCATCTTTCCAGTAACGATAATCCGCAAGTGTATGTTGAGACACTGTTACATTCATTCACATCCTTCACTTTATCGATCATCTTGTATGGGATCTCACCCTGTGGGCTTGCAATGCCGTTCTTGCATTTTGGGTTAAACAGTAAAATCCTTTTGCCCTTCTAAAAATCTCTTTGCTTGCTGCTCGATCATAACTGGCTTTCATTTTATCGCTACTCATTTTAATGCGGTTGCGGACAAGCTCGTGCAGGTCTTCTTGTGCCTGAAGAGTATTTTTATTATCGTCAAGCGCTGTTTTAATGCCCATTTCCAAACTCTCTGGCAATTTTAGTTCTATTACAAATACGATTTTTACTGGATTACCTGAGCTTGAATCGCTGACTCGCTGCTCAGTATGCTAAAAATTTGGGAGCATGGTCATCCCAATCCTTTTGATGTTTAATGACTATTTTTCTGAGATACTCATCGAGGGTACGATTGAAACTTTCTACCTTGTCATCAGAATATGGGAGCAGCGTTGTCGTTGTATTCCTTTTTGATGCTGTATATCTCGTACATTTCTTTCAATATGGCTGACTCGAAATTTCGTGCCTGGCCAGAATGCAGTTGCATTGGAACACCCTATCGATATACCCAATAGTTTGCATGCACCACCGTTTTGGATTATTGGTTTAGAGTGGCATATACATCAGACCATAATCCACTACTACTAGTACATATCAGTCTCCAGTGTCACTGGCAGAGATTGGGCTTCTGATATCTGTAGTTATTCGCCCAAAAAAAGACACCTGCATTATATTTTTGAAGCTTGGACCGAATTTTTCTTGTTGGGCCCTTACCGCCAACACAATGCTTGCAATTAGCTATATGCATGATAACATTTACGTCTGTACCTAGCTGTGTAAGCCAGACGGTGGATAATACCACTGTGGATGAAATTTAGCGTCATCCTCGCCCTAGAAGGCCTTCAGATGCGTACATATATCCCCCAGTTACTCCTAGTTGCAACTTCAAAAGCCCGGAGTAGGCCACAGGCTTCACTCCTTGCTAAAGAGTTGGAGACTAAACAACTCCTGCTCCAGAACGCATGAAGCTTAATAAAATTGAAGAACACAACCGCAATTATGCTCACTGGACCTAGCCCAGGATTGTGTTCATTATGAATGATTCGACACCCACACAACTCAAACTAGGGCCTCGAAACCACACCTGTAGGTGCCCCTGTAGGCTAGTAGGTAGTATGTGATTAGATTTACATCCGCGCCTGGCCATGAAGCCTTAATCAGATGGTGGATCAAACCACTGCATAATTTGGAACGTCATGCTGGTCCTAGGAAGCCGAGGCTATAATTCTATGCAACAGAACTTTCTAGTTGCAACTTCGATGATTCCAGAGCAGGGCTGCAAATCATCACTCCTTGCTTAAGTGTTGGAGACTTTCCAACTCCTGTCCAGAACACATGTCTAGCATGCTCACTGGACTGGATTATTCACCTAGCGTGTCATTAACGGCGAAATGATCCTGGCCACCATAATAAGCATTATACTGTTATGGGGCCGCGAAACCACAACTACCACGATACTCCCATATAGGGGCCAACCTCAATTATCAGCTAGAGAACAGTTAAGTGTCTAAAGAGACAAATAACAGAACTCTGCGGGTTACTGATTCCCGTGGAAATAAAGTGGAATTTCCAGTTGTACCCCTACTGACTTCAGGGGACTGGGCTCCGTTTTTCCCCCAGTTGCACTGTGTCTAGATAGTCGAAGTTCTATAAAGACCATATATATGTGCCCCCGGGGGTATGGCTAGTAGGTAGTGTACTAGCTTGTCAGTGTGGGGGTTGTGGGTTCGATTCCCAACGAAGACCTTGGTTTTTTTTTCACTACAAAAATAAAAATTGACTGCCGGTGGGGCTGGTCAGCGATGAAGGCATAGTCACTGGTCGCTGTGCTTGCTGTCTTATACGGCAGTTAATTTCCGACTATCCTTCTACTTGCACCACCTGTTTCATCTCTTCTCAATCCCTTTCCTAACGAATGTAGCACGGTACTTGAATAAATAGGCATTGTTGGCCAATCTCAATAATCAGTCAAAGAACAGCTAAAAGGCTAAAAAGACAAATAGCTGAACTCTGTGACCTTACTGATTCCCGCGGAAATATAGTGGAATTGTGCAGTTGGCTCCTGCTAGCCTTGAAGGGAAGTGGGCTCCCTTTTACTCCCGAAGACACATGTAATGACGGTGAGATTCCATCAAAACATATCAATGTGCTCCCGGGGGGAACAATTAGCTATATAATCGGCTACAGATTGTATGCAGCCTACCTAGCAAAATATTTGCTTTATCTTTTGCAGAGTGTTTTTTTACTCCCAAATGATCGCCGCTGAGACCATTAGGAAGTTGCTTTATTACGTCGTTTATTCTGGAAATTTTCTCAGTCAGTTTTGCCATTTGTACCGAATTTCGAAACAAGCAGCGATCTAACACTTTTATGCCATTCCACTGAGCCCAGTGCATTCTACAGATATTTCATTACGGTCCAGTTTTTTGTTCTTCCGTTGAGCCAAATAATTTTTGGCAAAATGGGATTCTTATTCTCGGCCTTAGACCAGTATTTTGCTGGGGCAATTTGGATAAGCCGCAAATTAATGATGGACTCCTTTTTCTCGGCTTTTGTGCAGTGGCCATCTTGAAAGCTTATCAACCTTATTGTGTTTATGTGGGCTGGTGGAATCATTGGCTCATACTTCTTTAACAATGATGCTGGTGAGGATAGAGCCATTATTAGCGATGTTTTAATTCATCAATTGAACAACGATGATGTACAGGAAATGTGATTTTAACAAGAGGACACATCTTCTAACACAGTTAGTAGCACAATGGATTTATTGAAGGAAACATTTGGCAACCGCATATTTTGACGTTTCGTATCACGGCAGAAATAATTTCAAAGTTCAATTGTTTCTCAAGTTTTACAAAAATTATTTCTTTAACCAAACAATTTTTTGTTGTAAATATTTGTTGTTTTAGATAACTCCGCAATTAATGCAAGCAACATAACAAACTTATAATATGTTCTAGCCAAGTGTAGGGGAATAATTAATATGACATAATGGTTGTTAAGTGATTTACAATAAAAAATTTATTACTAAATAAGTTTAATGTAAATATTGAGGGACGTCACAGTCTACAAAACAACACAAGTTATGACTTGTCTTGAAGTAGAAAGAAAAATTGATGAAATTTAAAACCTTTTGTTAGGTTATGATTCCTAATAAGTTTTTGTAATTGAAATTTGCTGTTCGTTGGACAGTCATTTAATTTGTTTATTTTTTTTCTTAATCACTGTGAAGTGATTAATTTTTTAATAAAAATTAAAACACTTTCAAGCTTTAAAGAATTGTTTTTGTTTGTTTTTTTTTGTATGACTCATAAAAAAACACTATTTGTTAATAATAACAATAACTAAAAAAAATCTAAAAATATTTTTATAGAAACAAACAAAAACCGCAATCGAGTATAAATAAACACTTCAATTGTGATAAAGATTCTTAAGAATATTTTTTCTTTTTTTTTCTTTATTAATAATGAGGGTTTTAAAAGTGTAGAACTTTTAATTTTATCTTTAAGTAAATAAATTCAATTATTTAAATAAATATAATTAAAACAAATTATTAACTTGAGAGAGACGCCTTAAATTTTTTTACAGGCGTCAAATGAAATAAAAGCATTTTAAAGTATTCCAGTGATAAGAAATTGAAAATGAATTTATATTTAATAAATTATTTTATTAATTAAAGACCAAACCAAATGCTGATAAAACGAGAAGCAATGAATATAACACTTAATTATAAAATTATTTTACTTTTTAGAAGTAAACATATTAATCGCTTAATTTTATAAAAAAAATTTTTAAATTTTTAAAGTAAATTGAAAAAAATATAATTTCGAAAACTTTTTAATATTTGATTATTATTTTTATTCGACTTTTTTATTTCTTAACAATTAAAGTATTATTAATTTTTGTTGTTATGAAAATTAATTTCCTAAAGAAGTCCTCCAGAGGAAAGCGAAATATTGAAAAAAATATATTGTAAAAATTTAATTAAAAAGACCGTTAAAAAGATTGATAAATATTTAATATTATATAAATATTTGTTTTTATTTTCATATTTTTATTTTTTATCTTTATCTGCGATATTTCGCCAAACGATTGAGTGTTATCTGCACGAGCTTATCATAATATGATAAATTTTATTCATAATATGGTTTAAACTTATCTTACCATGGGTAAATCTAATCATAATATTATTGACAGCTTTGCAGCTGTAGTAGTAATACAACTAGCAAACCCGGCGAACTCCGTTTCGCCACCAGATGGCTTCGTTTTTTGTGACATTTCGTAATTTACTGCATCATCGGAATTTGTTATGGAATCAACGGATTTGTATGTCACCAAATCGTCATCGATTTTTGATTAAATGGTGAAATTCAGTGTGTGTACATCATCAATATTCTTTGCGCGAGAATTGCTCGTTGTCTTAACCAATCACAATTCTGATAATTCTCACTAATGTTTGGAAAAACTGGGAATCCTTGTTTGCGACGTTGGAATTTCTTTGTTGATTGATTCCAAGTGTAATACTTGGGTATTTCAACGTATAGCAGCATCGCTGCGAACGGATCTGCTTCACACATTGCAAAGAAACTAGTCAATGTTGTCGATGGTGGTCTCTCAGCTCGTTGTGCCGCATTAGCCCCAGTGAAGTAAACTCTTTGTCCATTTTCCAAATACACTGCTAAAAGTAAAACTGTGGGATATCTTTCATGAATTTGAAATGACAATAATCCCCATAGTGCTTCATTAGTACTGACGTATCTGCCCATTTGGAAATTGCTGATTTCGCCATTCGCATTTTCCGACGCAATACCAAACACAGCCATGTCGCTGCCTTTTGTGACGTACTTGCACAAATATTTGACTGATTTGGCCAAATGACAACTCTAAACGTTCGCATGTATTTCGAAAATTCGAGATAGCAGCGGGCAATATGGTACAATGAATACATTTCCAATCTCAATCTCTTTATTTTGAACTTTAACTTTGATAGTTCGAATGTGTGGTGTATGTGTAGTTGTGATGTGTAGCAATTGATTGTGTTGAAAGGAAGTCATGCGAAAGCAGTTATTGTATTCAAGGATGCATTGAAGAAAATGGTTGGAATCGGGATCAGTTCAATCGCACAGTGGTTTCAGTGGCTGTGGTGGTGTAAGTAATGACTTAAGTAAGTAAGTAATGACTTTTCCACTTGCGCAGCACAATCCAGCAGTTTCTCTTTTGAACTTTAACGCAATATCAGCATGCAGTCGTCATTGGTCCAATATCTAAATTGTCGTCAACACTGTAGTTCGCAGTGGGATCATATTGGAATGCCAAGCGATTATTTGATGCCAATAATCTTCGTGTGCTCACGCGTTGTTTGAATCGGGCATTTTCTCTTATTATATTTTGTCTTTCATCGCTTAAGTTTTGTAAATGCACTTGTTGCTGCCTTGCATGTCTTGTGCAGCGGCCGATGTTCGCACGTCGTCCTCTCGGTATTTTGGAGACAGACAGACTGGTGAATTTAACCTCAAATGCATGATCCACATAATTTACACAGTTCAACAGCAGGCATTTGTCCGTACAAATGCCTGCTGTTGAAGTTGAATAAAAATTTGCCCAATATGCATGATTGATTTGATGGTTTCCAATTGAACTGTTAGTACATGCTACATATCCGATATGGCGCTGTATGTGAAAAATGATTTTCCCTGTTTTCCTGCTTTTCTCTTGAAATTTTTCTTAATTTGTCTTTACTACAAACCTCGCGGTGCCCGAGACCTTTCCAACCAATGCAAAACCATAGAAATCGGTTCGTGCGTTCTGGAGTCATAGCGTCAGGAAGGAAAACCCGATAAGTTTCACTCATAATATGGTTTAAAATTACCTTACTATGGGTAAATCTAATCATTATATTATTGACAGTTTTGCAGCTGTATTAATATAATATATTTTATTTTTATCTTGATTTTCAATATTTGAGCCGTTTAGTGCACAAATCGATTAACTCTTTAAAACAAGAAGTCGAGAAATGCGATGAAATAATAAAATGAAATAATGTAATGAAACTCTACGTATATTATAAGGTCAAGTATACATTGCAGGAATGCGTTAATACATCAATAGCTTTTATCTAATGGTATATAAAATTAATAAGAAAGAATAGGCAAAAAATGATCGTCAGTAATGTTAAAATTTGTATGTGATTGATGGAGTTAACCGATTTGGCAGTGTTTCAATTTTTAAGTATTTTATTACCGCATATATTTTATAATTTGTGATTAATTATCAGTAGTATAAATATCGTCTTCATCAGTTCAAGCATTATAATAAGCATGTCTAACAGGAGAAATGAATTTTAGCGGATCGGTCCATCAAGTCTTTCTTTTTTTCCTTTGTCACAGTTCTACCTTTAGGATATAATAATCGCTGATGTATATTTCCTTGGCATTTAATTCGGAGTCTTTCTTATAAACATATTTGGAATTATATGAGTTGTGGTTTGGATCTTTCCAACTTTATCCAGCGTAGTTTAGGCCAACACAACCTCTTAAGAAAACATTTAGATCAAATTGACACTCTTAACTATAAAATGCCTTCATGGCAGCCTCTCTCTCTCTTTCCACCGAAGTAATTGGTTGCACTTCTCGCGGCATCTACAATTAATACTGCAGTTATTAAATTTCCTTCTTCTCTATTCCTATGCCAAATCTCTTATTCTTTTTCTTATTCTTATGCAAATTTCGTGTCCAATTATCAGGATTACGATTTCTTTTCTTCCAATCAAAGTGTTTGTTGGGATATTTGTAATACTACAATCACATGAATCCAAAGAAAACCTTAAGTGTCTTCTGAGTTAGACTTTCTGCTGATAAATCGTATTGAAGAACCATCACTTGATTCACATCCACATCCATATTGTAATAAATCTTATCTGTAGACTCTCAATTAGATCTTATTGCAAATATTATCCCAAACATTAGTGAGAATTATCAGAATTATGTTAAGTCAACTAGCAATTCTCGCCGCAAAGAATAATGATGTTGCACATGCACTGAATTTCGCCGTTCAATCAAAAATCGACGGCAATTTGCTGACATACAAATCCGTTGATTCCATAACAAATCCCGATGACGCAGTAAATTATTCAACGAAGTTTTTGAACTCTATGGAGTTACCAGGATTTCCACCACATAACTTGCAACTCAAAGTTGGTTCAGTTATTATGATATTGCGTAATTTTAATCCACCGCGACTTTGCAACGGTACTCGACTTCCGGTGAAAAAAGAATCATGCCGATTTTGATTGAGGCAACCATTATTAACGGAAAGTACGCAGGTGAAAATGCGTGTATTCTTCGAATACCAATGATTCCGTCTGATCTTCCGTTTGACTTCAAACGATTGCAATTTCCGGTTCGCCTTGGGTTCGCAATGACAATTAACAAGTCGCAAGGCCAATCGCTTAGTGTTTGCGGGATAAATTTAGAAAATCATTGTTTTTCACATGGGCAGTTATACGTTATGTGTTCACGAGTTGGGAAACCATTCGCTTGGTTTGTGTTAACGTCGGACCAAAAAGCAAAAAATGTGGTTTAACAAAGAGCATCAATGAAACTGTTAATTTGCGGACACGTATTCAGTATTTACTTTGGATTCACTTTTATATTTTACTTAGAGAAGTTCAACTGAATTCCACTTCATTTTTGTAATCGAAATGAATTCATTACTGCTGTGCAATGAAATAAAATTTTTCCTTTTCAAATATAAAGCAAAAAATAATTTTTCTTCATCTTTTAATCCCCAAACGAACTGTTAAGGTATCTGGTGGTGAAACGGTATTCGCCAGGCTTGCTAGTTTATTCTAAAAACCTGCTATGGCTAATCGAATTGATTTCAGCCTTAAAACTTAAAATTCTTGACGTGGATAACGAAGAAGGACCGTCATTTTGTCAAAGAGTGTTTAAAAACTTTGATCAAAGAATCGACATCTGCCAGCAGGGTCATGGTGGACATTTGTCAGATATCAACTTTTCTCTTCGTAATATAATAAAAATTTATATTATCTTAATTAATTTTTTTTTCAGAAAACAAACTTCTTGTTGAAGAGCCCTTTATATGGATTTAAGTAAAAGAAAAAATATTTTATTTTAAATTTAGTATTTAAACATTTTTAAAGTTTTATCTTAATATGACACGTTTTAATCATAATATGATTAAAAATTATCGTACTATGGTTAAATCCAATCATCTTATTATTAAATTGTGATATTTTAATAATTTCACCGCTTTGTATTAAATTAATATATATCCGGCTGTCTAAAATAAACTCTACAGTTCTTTTAGGTTCATAAAATTTAGCTTTTAAAGAGGGTAACAAGCCCTCTATTGCTTTGTGACACATTTTTTATCTTGCTATTTTATATGGCTACAAACTACATCACACAAATTATAGAGACTGGGGATTTTAAATTTCACACCAACGAAAGGAATGTATTTTGTGGGTCTCATATTTTTCGCACCTAATCTAAATACCTCCCGCATCAATGACCTAGTGGCAGGTTCAAGCTATTAATTTTGCATTATTGGGCATCCGCCCAATGTTCTTTTAAGGTTTATAGTGAAATTTTTTTACTTATTTTGAATTAAAATATAATCTGGAATTTCGGAAATTTTCCAATAATTTTTTAGGAATTTTAGAAAAACACAAAAAATATTTTACAACCTTTTTTTAAATTGTTAAAAATTAAAAAAAAAAAACAATTAACTCACTTTGTCATTCTCTGTCTCTTTACAGAAACCCGTTATGAAAATGTAACCATTATTAAAACGCCGCTCTTCCCAAAAGATCTCTTTACCAAAGAGCAACTTGAAAATGGTGCTGTTATATGTCACATTATTGGTGTGATATACATGTTTGTAGCCTTGGCCATCGTGTGCGATGAATTCTTTGTGCCTTCCTTGGATGTGATCATCGAAAAATTGGGCATTACAGATGATGTTGCGGGTGCCACATTTATGGCAGCCGGCGGTAGTGCGCCCGAATTATTTACCAGCGTTATTGGCGTCTTTGTATCATTCGATGATGTTGGCATTGGTACAATTGTCGGTTCAGCCGTCTTCAATATACTGTTCGTGATCGGTATGTGTGCATTATTTTCGAGAACGGTGCTAACGCTGACATGGTGGCCCCTATTTCGTGACTGCACTTTCTACAGTATTAGCTTAATGGTATTGATTTATTTCTTTCGCGATAATCGCATCTACTGGTGGGAGGCATTGATCCTGTTTAGCATTTACTGTGCCTATGTGGCCTTTATGAAATGGAACGTGCAGGTGGAGTCGTGCGTCAAGCGGGTGATAACGAAAAATAAGGTGACTCGCGTCCGAAGTACAGATCAGCTTATGCCAGCAGTAAGTAGTTGGGAAGTTTTTTTGCAAACGAAGAACCAAAACAAACAAAAAAACCAAATTTTTAAAAAAAATTAATAAAATTTAAAAAGAATTTGATTTAATTAATTAAACTAAAAAACATAATTCGCTGTTTTAACAAAAAATTGTTACAGTTAAAAAAAACAACAACCTTAAATATCTTTTTTATTTTAATAAAAAGGATATTTATTTATTGCCAGTATTTATTTAAAATAAATTTTATATTTTTAAGTTCTTAATTAATATTTCAGTTCTTCACTAATTGGCTGTTATTGGTGTTTTATGCAATATTTTGTTTTAATTCTTTTTTTGTGAATTGATTTTTGTAAAAAATTTTTTTTGTAATAATTTTCAAATTTAATTTTATTTTTTTTAATTTTATTTATTTTTTTTTTAATTTTTATTTATTATTTAATTAATAAACAACTTGCACTTTTGGCTGTTAGAATGCATGTTTTCAAATTCCTGTTTGCTTTTTAAAATAAAATAAATATTTTTTTTTATTTAATTTAGAATTTAATAAATTATTTTTTCTACTAATCTAAATCTATTTTTTTGTATAAATATTAAAATAATTTATTTAAATATTTTTAGCACCCTCTAATAACCTAAATAAAGTAGTTTATATAAGAAAACACAAAAAAATATTTTTGTGCCAGATTACAGTACTGTGCAAATCATAATTCTAATAAAAAGCGGCTAAAAAATTAATTTTTGTACCATATCACAGTACTGTGATAAAAGAAGATAAAAAGCGACTATAAAATACATTTTTGTACCAAATCACAGTACTGTGAAAATCATAATTCTAATAAAAATCCGCCAAAAATTCATTTTTGTACCAAATCACAGTGCTGTGAAAATCATGATTCTAATAAAAAGCGGCTAAAAAATTCATTTTTGTTCCAGATAACAGTACTGTGCAAATCATAATTTTAACAAAAACCCGCTAAGAATTCATTTTTGTACCAGATCACAATACTGTGAAAATCATAAGTCCTGATGGAATTCCCTTGCTGTTTCTAAGATTTTGTGCCGATGTTTGGGGATCCTCTTTGGTGAATTATATTATATCAATATTCTCTCTACAAATCTCGTGGGTTGAAAAAGGAGATATGACAATATATGTCTTAGCCCTGTCATCTATTTACGCTGGTGGCCTTATATTTCCCAATTGTTTTTTTTATTATAAAGGGGATTGGAGTATTCCCAGGGATTGCGGTTGATAACAGTTCTTAGCGCCCTCTATAATATACGATTCCTAGATGAAATATCCCTCCTAAGCATTCTCTGAGTGTTTTTGTACTCTTGATCTTCCATGTCGACAGTTCCCCTACGTCTTGCCCTTGTATAACAGTTTCAGGGCTGTAAGCACCCTCTTCTTAGATCTGTCACTTCTACGTTCCTGACTGCGGCGGTAAATTTTATCTTCAATTTAATGTAAAATTTAAAAGTTGAAAACTATTTTTTTTTGAAATTATGATGGCTGACAAAAGAAGAAGAAGAAGAGTTCAATAAGGCAAATTGCTGAACTTCTGCTTGTAAATATTCCTGTCTTCTAAGTAAAAAATTTCTCAATTGTTGAAAAAGTTTTCAAATTTTGTTTTTTGTTTTTTTTTTTTGTTTGGTTTCTTCATGTTTTCTCCGTTTATATTATGACAAGTGTATGTCTTCCTGCTCATTGTGTTTTTGTTGTATTTCACAAACACAAAGAAAACTTTTTAAAACGTGTACAAGTTGCGTTTTAGTTTTAAATTGTTAAGATTTTGTGCTAAATAAGTTTCATTTCCATCTTCTTCTTCTTCTTTTTGCACTGGCAAGGTGGCGTTCAATTAATTTTATACTTAATAAGTGCTTTTTATTTATGCATGTGTGTGTATGTGTGTGGGTGTGGCTGTGTTGTGTATAATTTTTCTTCACATAATTATAATCACAATTTGCCAATGCAAGCATTTCTTAACTCAACAATTAGTTGTTGCAAATGCAGGTGATGAAAATTACGATGACATGATAAAACGAAAATTTTGAAGCATTTAGAGAGAGAGAGAGAGAAAGAGAACCCAACATTTCCGAGGTTAAAAGTGCAATAAGGAGGCTAAAACAGAAAAAGACAGCAAGGGAAGATGGCATATAAGCAGAACTTCTAGTCGCCGACACAGACTTGGCAGCTGAGCTTTTAAAGAGTTTTTCAACAAGAAGTTTGTTTTCTAAAATAAAATAAAACAAAAAATTTTGATCAAGATGATTCAAATTTTTATTCTAACACAAAGAGAAAAGTTCGGAAATTATGAATGAAAACTAATAGCTTGCAAATGTCCACCACGACCACACTGAGAGTTGTCGATTCTTTCATTAAAATTTTTAATCACTTTTTGGCAAAATGGCGGCTCAATTTCGTTAACTACATCAAGGATTTTAAGTTTAAAAACGGGAATGGATTCAGTACGCTCCGTATCGATTCTGTCCTGAATTAGCCGAACAAAAAATAATCCAATGGTGTTAAATTTCACGATCTGGCTGGCCAGTTAACTGCTGATTGTCGTAAAATTATGCGATCGGGAAATTTGGTTTTCAATAAATTGATCGTTTAATTGGCTGTGCGACATGTGGCACCGTCCTGTGCACATGTCAGTGATGTCCACGTCGTCAATGATAGGTCGAAATTGAGTTGTTAGCATCTCGCGATAGCGTGATCCCTTGACCGTTATCTCCTTTCCAGCCTAATCTCTAATAAGAACGTCCCAATCATGTTTCTAGACCACTTTCTAGACCAAACAGTGGCACATTCAGTATGCAAAAGCTTTTTAATAATCCAGAAGCCGAAATGCGGCAATTTTTTCATGTTGACATACCCTGAGAAGTGAAAAGGGCTTTGTCTGAAAAAATGTTTTTTTTAGAAAAACCAGCCGGTTGTTTCTAAATGAAATAAGTGAATCTACGGCGCTGTAAATGGTCGATTGAATTCAATTCCTGCATAAGTTAAAACCTGTAAAGTGGCCCTGTAGGTTAGTAGATAATGTAATAGCTTAGGGTTGTAATAGTCTGGGGTTTGTGGGTTTGATTCCCAACAGAGACGGTTTTCACTACAAAAAAAAAAAATAAATAAAAATTGACTGTCGGTGGGGCTATTCAGTGATGAAGGCATATTCACTCGACGCATTGCTGCCTTATACGACAGTTAACATTCCGATAACATTGGCCTTCTAGAAATGAAAGCTGCCTCAGTACGCTAGCAGGTCGTTTACTTAGCCTACCAATCTAGGGATGGTTGTTTTCACTACAAAAATAGGAGCACGAAGGTAGTTACATAACCTACAAAAATAAAAATTGATTGTCGTGGTGGGGCTGCTCAATGATAAAGGCATGGTCTTTGGTCCCTGCTCTGTCTTATAATACAGTTAATTTCCATACTATCTCTTCCACTTTCACCACCTGTCTTATCTATTCTCTATTCCTTTCCTAAAGAATGCAGCACGGTTGTCACTAAATAGTCATTGTCGCCTGAAGTGTTTCGTCTCTTTACAAAACAAAAAAATCAACTCCTTAGACAAAATCTCCATGTAGTGATTTTGGATAGCCCCAATTGTTGAGAACGTCAAGAACTTGAAGAATTTAAGTCTGCTTCAATACTGTAGCTCACGGCTGCGATGTTTCCAATGGAACCACTCGATCAAACACGCATTGGTGTTCGCACATTTTGTATCGAACCGGTCAATTCAAATTTAATGGCCAAATAGCGGTCTCAGAAGAAGACTGAAAATTTCACAAATTATACGAAATGTAACTTTAATAGAACCACTATCTTGCTAGTGGATTTTAATTACTGTAATATGATTTTCGAGCAAAATTGAATTCATTATAACAATTGCCAATGTAGCTGCTACAAGTACGTCAAAAAAACTATATCTTAAAACTGTCATGGTGTTGGTTGCCACAATTGAAGAACAAACTTCTAGTTTAAAAATCCGATTGTATGTTTTTCAAAATAAGCCTGTAGTTGGGTTTTCTATAACAATAAAGCCGAATCTTGTATTATATATATATATGTCCCCCCCCCCCCGGGGGCGCATTTTTCGGTCTTTATAGAATACTTTACTATCTAGACCTGTTCATCTGGGGGTATAAGGGAGCCCAGTCCCCTGAAGTCAGCAGGGGTACAACTGGATGCTCCACGTTATTTCCACGGGAATCAGTAGCCTGCAGAGTTTTCGCTATTTGTCTCTTTAGGCATTTAGCTGTTTCTCTAACTGATTATTGAGCTTGACCCTTCGGGAGTATCGTGGTGGTTGTGGTTTCGCGGCCCCATAACAGGTCTGTTTTTTAAGGTAGCCAGAATCATCTCGCCTTTAATAACACCGAGTGGTGAATGATCCAGATCCAGTGAACATGCTTAGTCGTGTGTTCTGGACAGGACTTAGATAGTCTCCAGCTCTTCAGCAAGGAGTAGTGGTTTGCAGCCTTGCTCTGGAATCATTGAAATTGCTACTAGGAAGGACGTGTTATTAGAATTAGACTTCGGCCTTCTAGGGCGTGAGTGGCGCTGCTTTTTACTCACCGTGGTTTGAACACCATCTGATTAAGCCTCACTGCTAGGTGCAGATGTAAATCATATCGCGAAATTATATATATATATATGTATATAGATTGCAGTTTATTAATCGCGCTAAAACTCAAGTTTTTTGGCTATTGCCAGGGTTATGTATCACTAATTTTTGTAAAGCCAATGTTTTAAATAATCACTTTTTTAACTTATAATAACTGTTCATACAAATTTTTCTGTATAACAGTTTCTATATAACAGTTTATGTATAACAGTTTTGTATAACAGTTTTTGTACAACCGTTTCTTTAAGAGCCAGTTTGTTTCTATTGCAAGCATGCTTAATAAAAAAGAGCTTAATAAATATTTAATTTTAGGAAAAACAAATATAACAGTTTGCGTTCAATAAAGTTAGTTTTACTTATAAAGTTTTTTTTTTCAAAAATATTTTTATAACAATTGATGTTTTTTTCTATATATATGTATATAAGTGATGATGAAAAACGTAGCGTTAAAAAATCGTAAACTAAAGTGTTATAATTTTTTGTAATAAAAAAATTTTGTACTAAAAATGATTAGTTTCATTATTATTTACAGAGATAGACTGAAAATTTAATAATTTATTTGAGAATTTGCGTTAGATTGCACTTCTGTAGGCACAATATTCTTTAGAAGAGTTTCAATATTTTAAAATTTTAAAAATTGTTTTGTTTAACTAAAGTTGTTTAGAAAGTAAATTTAAAAGTTTCATTTGATATATAAATCGCTAAATTGTTGTGGCAATAAAAAAGTAAATAAATCTTTTATGTACATAAGAAAGCTGTATGTATAACAATTTTTTCAGCAGAATATTTTTGTTGAAGTTTTGAAAATTTTTCTGCAAGTAAAACTCGTAAAGTATTTGACTTAATAAAATGAAACTTCAAATAAATATTTTATGTCTTTGAAATAGTTGAAGTATTTCAGCCACTTCAAGATGAATAAAATTATAAGATGTAGTAGCTGCAAATATGCTTTGCTTTACCAAAAACTTTATATTAAAAGGTTTTTGACATTTATTTCTATTTCTTAACGTAAAGTTGTGCCACTTATAAAAATGGCTTGTAAGTCATTCTGCACAATTTTAAATACTCTTCAAATACAAAATTTGCTGCAGGCTTCTTTGTTTTCTTATTTCAGTTCTGTTTATATTTGTTTTTGCTTTTTTTAATATAAAAGAATATGCTGCCTCTTATAAACGTTAACAGACTTCCGTTACCAAAAATTTTATTTTTATTTTGTACAAAAAAAAAGAAATGAAAGCATACAAAAGGAAAAACATTCACAAAACAACTGCATTGCAACACTCTGCAGCACAAAAAGTTCTGTTGTACGATTTTCTACTCAATTCAGTTTGTCTTAAAATCTTCTGTAGCAACAAGAATTTTTAACAAATTTCATAATAATACGATAAAATACAATAAAATAAAATAAATACTAGTAAAACATGGCATACATACATACATACAAACTCAACATAAACCAGCCAAAACACGTAATGTCACTCACACAAAGTCTTGTTACAAATTCCATTGTTAAGAAATACAAGTCGTTGACGTACTAAAGTCATGTTTTATGTATTAAAATAACAACAACATAAACTACTACAACAACTAAAGAAGTACAGAAATTTGTACAACAATATATACGAAAAATAACAAAAAAAAAACAAAAAAAAAAAAAAACTAAGGGAAAAGATTATTCAAAGCGTTATACGAACAAAAGTTTAAATAAAATATTATTCATTACAGATTTCAGTGTTGAGGATATTTTATAGAAAATATTTCTTTATAAAGAAAGATTATTTTATGTATAACAGTTTGTATAACAGTTTGTATAACATTTTATATAACAATTTACAGAGAAGTTTGCATAAAATTATGTATAACACTGTATTATATAACGTCTTTCCTGACTGTTTGCTCGCAAATGGCAAGCGCTTTCATTGTGAATACATCATTCTCAAACCACGTTCTATCACTTACATACATTTATGCCATTTACGAACACACAGCCAGGAAAAACGTTAAATAAAGGAGAAATTGATAATAGTATTTCATTCACTGGCGGAACATACACAAACAATTTAGTGTGTATAACAGTTTGTATAACAGTTTTGTATAACAATTTCGTATAAACGTTTTTGTATGGCAGTTTCTATTTTATATTTCTTTTTAATTTAAAAAATTTTCACATTTGTACAAAATATTAAATTAAACAAGCAAAGCTATGTTGTGTAAAACAGTTTTGAAAAAACTATTCGAAAGTGCTTGCATTCGGCAAAGTAACGTAGTCAAAGCTACTTAGTAGTTTATTTAAATGGCTTCTCTTAACTATAATGAAAAACTTTTCCATTTGTAACTGTTCCTAAGGTTTGAAAAATAAACATGAAAATGAAATTTAAAATCAAACTCTATGAGAGTTATACAGCATATAAAAAAAATATTGAATAATTTAAATAAGAATTGTAAAGCAATTTCAGTTTAAATGATGTATAAGTAATGTGAAAGAAAATTTTTAATGCGATTTATTTCCTCTGCATTTACAAGTTTATTATATTTTCAAAAATATATATTAAAGTTAAAATAGAAAAAACCTACGAAAAATATTTATTTCAACTGTTATACGAAAAAAAAATCTATAAAAATATTGATTTTAGATTTGAATGTTGATGATACTTTAAAAATCTTTATATAGAAAGGTTACTATATGTATATAAGAGTTTATATACAAGTTTGTATAACAGTTTTAGGCAACAGATTCAATTTGAATTTTTTTATTTTAAGTTTTCTTTATCGACATTTTTTGTAAAACAGTTTTGAAAAGCATGGTAACTATATAAGAATTATAACTGTTATAAATATATTGAAGGAACTAAATAAGCATTCTAAAGCTTTAAATTATAATGCTGTTTAGTTTGTAAAAAAAAATAATTACAACAGTATATATAAAAAATAACCAAAGAATAAAACGTTAGAAATAGTTTTTCGAAACTATTATACGAACTAAACTTTAATAAAAACATGATTTATTAGAAATTTAAGTGCTGAGGGGAGTTTAGAGAAAGTTTTTATTCACACAGAAAGTTTATTATGTGTATAATAGTGTGTATAACAGTTTGTATAACATTTTTTTTCCAAAGTTTATATTTCACTTTCTTTATTATAAGTATTCTTTATAGATATTTTGTGCAAACAGTTTTGAAAAAATTTGCTAACTATTTCAGAATTATAACGCATATAAAAATATGATATATTCTAAATGAGCATTTAAAGATTTGCATTTAAGTGCTGTGTAGTTTTCAAAGTCATTTGTAAGTACAGGCAATAATTACAACAGTATATACAAAAAAAACCGAAGAAAAATATGTAAGAAATAAATTATTAAAACTGTTATACGAACAAAACATTTGTAAAAACATTATTTATTATAAATTTAAGTGTTGAGAGTAGTTTATAGAAAATATTTTTTTCACAGAATTTTTACTATGTGTATAACAGTTTGTATAACAGTTTTGTGTAATGTTTCACTATTTCACATTTTTTTTTATTTCAAATAATTATTTATAGATATGTTATATAAAACAATTTTGATAAAGTATGGAAATTATAGAAGAATTATAACACATATAAAAAATATTGAATGAACTAAAGCAATCTGAGTTTGATGTATATGTGTGGTAATGATGTTTATCAGTACGAGGGCTGCTATTTATATTTGTGGCGTAAGGATGAAAACACAGGCACTTAAAGACAAAATCTATTTTATTGTTTTTCAAAACGTTCTCCATGAAGATTTATACACTTTTGCATGGGTTGGAACCAATTTTCAAAGCACTTTTCCACTCCGATTTGGGTACTTCTAAAACATGGGTTTTTAATGCAGAGACTGCTTCTTCAGGTGTAGGAAACCGTTGTCCACGTAGTTTTTTCTTGATGTTCGGAAACAAAAAAAAAACATTAGGTGCCAAGTCAGGGCTGTACGGCGGATGATGCATCAATTCAATGTTTCGCCCTGTCAAAAACTCCATTGTTTCAGCCGATCGGTGACAGCTCGCATTGTCGTGATGCACAATGATACGTCTTTTCTCAAGGACTTCTGGCAAACAAATAGTGGTGTACCATGCCGAATTAACCGTCTAACGTTGCTCTAATGGCACAGTCGCCACATGACCGCTAATACCGAAGAAACCGGCTTTGATGTGCTTCTTCCACGAACAATTTTGGTGGGATTTTGCTCGTCTTGAAAGACCCATACGGCGGATTGCTGTTTTGTTTCAGGATCATATAAGTGTATCCATGATTCGTCATCTGTGCAGATGTTATAAACTGCTTTTGATGCACCTTGAGGGAATTTCTGCAACATTTTCTTGCACCAATCAACACGAGCATCCTTTTGTGTGTTTGTCAGGTTATGCGGTATCCAACGTGAACAAACCTTTTTCACATGCAAATGTTCCTGCAAAATCTTATTGACGCTTGTCATACTAATCCCTATAGATGCCTCAATCTCGCGATATGTTACACGACGATCATGCTTTATTAGCTCATGCACAGCTGCGATGTTTTCTGGCACAACAACCGTTGTTGGACGACCTTCATGGGATTCGTACTGGAACGATTGTCGGCCACGATTCAATTCGTTAAACCAGTTTTTAATGGTGCTGTAAATAGGTGCTTCATTATCATATAAGAAATTAAGTTCATCTGTGCACTGTTGTCGTGTCAGGCCACGTCGAAAGTTATGAAAAATGATTGTACGAAAATGTTTACGAGGTAATTCCATTTTCTCCTAAGATCACTTTTTCAACTTGCTATCACTAACACTAACAACAATAAAACGACAAAATGTTTTGGTTGAGGTTATGTTTAACAATGTGAAGGTTGCACTGGAAACATCAGCTGATGCCTAGCAACAGTCAGTGTTGCCAGGCCAGATATATTAATAGCAGCCCTCGTATTTTTTTAGGCCCTTAAATTAATTTACACTAATAGTGTACACTTAATGGCTCGTTGATATGCGTATAACAGTTGTTTTATGTAGTTTGTGTGCGAATCAAACCGTAATGTGTTTATATACTGTATTTCTGTAGAACAATTCTTATTGCAATTATCTTATGCAAATTTTATTTTACTCATATGTATAACACTTAAATTTAAAACTTTAAAAATGTTTCCCCTATTTAAATCGTCTCAGTCTTTTTTTTATTATGTGGAGTAGCATAACGAAATATTTGAAAATATTTCATAGTGAAAAGTATATTCAATCCAACGTGAAAACGTTGGAAGTATAATAAACAAAATAGCCCAGTCTGAAACAGAAGGCCGAGGCAGAAATAGTAAATGAAAAAGATATTCAGTTTAAGTTGGAGGGTATAAAATAATAAAGAAAGTTTTCTACCTGTTTTTATACACTGCATTTTTAAACAGGTTTTTGTTTCAAAATAAAACAAAAAATAAATAAATAAACAAATAAACTGACAGTAAGTAAAATTGAGACAAGAATGCAAATGAAATGAATGCCTTTTTAAAAATAAACTCTGCATTAATATTTATTCATTGTTTTTTTTTTTTTTTTGAAAGCAGAAAATAAATAAAAGAGACAATTTGTTACATTTTTTTTGTATGTTAACGAAATTAATTTATTTTTCAACTTAATATGTCAAACCGTTGGCTGCAAGAGAGTCATAACTATAAATTATCAAATTTCAAAATGGTTTATGCCGAACCATTTTGCCAGTGTTTTAATTTATATGATTTCGTCTTAAGTTTAGTAAATGTGAAGGTTTAAGCGGCTATATGAAGGGCCATCATTCATTGGGCTAATTTGATATCAGCTTAAGGTTTAAACATTATTTGCTGTTTGATAGCATAATTTCGTATATTGTTGGAAATATTTCTTTTCACATCGTGTAAAGCATTGCAGCTGGCAACTCTCACTCAAACTCTCAGTCTCATTGACTGTCTCTCTTTCCCTATTTTTGAAAAACAAGTTAGGTTGCCTCTGCAGTAAGCAGTACTTACAGGGTGTCCACCCGGAAGGTTTACAATTGTTTATAATTTTTGCTTAAATAAAAGCGAATGGACCATATGTCGGGCAATTATGTATGGAATACAATATCAAATAAATGTTTTCATTCCGCTCTCACACATTTCACGCGGTATTTCATTAATTTTACCAGGAATATTCTCTTTGAGTTGCTGAAGCGTTTGCTTACATAAACCCTGTTTTCGGATATTCCCACAAAAAGAAGTCAATTCAGGCGACCGTGGAGACCCATCTACATCAATATTTCTTCAAATAACTTATTGTGGAAAGAGGTCTCGCAGTAATTCCATTGTAATCCTGACTGTATGCGATGTGGCATCGTCTTTTTGATACCACATGTTAATCCAGCATGCCGTTGTAACGTTAAAAAGTTTTCAATCATATCACAATATCGCTCACCATTCACAGTTACCGTTATGCCATTTTCACTTTCAAAGAAGTAAGATCCAATGATTCCTCCTGACTAAATTGTACACCAGACTGTTGAATAATTTGAGGGTTTTCCATTCACCAGAACCGAATTTTCTCTTTATTCACATATCCATTCAAATGAAAATATGCCTCGTCACTATTTATGATTTCCATGAAAATCGTTGTTGTCAGGGGCGAGCTCTATTGGAAAATGTACGGCGGCCTAAATAGCTCTTGTGAAAACAGCTCTTGTGTCAACTGAATCTTATATCGAAACAAGTGCAAATCCTTTTGCAAAATTATGGCCAAAGTTGTTCTTTGAAGACCAAGCTCCTGAGCACGGCTTCGAATACATTGTGCTCCATGCTTGGGCCTATCACCTACAGAACTTCTTTCCGCGTAAACATTCTCGCAAATATTTCAAGTAATGTTCTCCTCGTCACAGTAATCGACAATTGATTTTGATAAAATGTGGGTTTATCGAATATTTTTCCATCATGAACCCCCAAGACTAATGTTAACGAAAATGTCAGCAAAATATATTCCGTCTTTTGGAACTCACCTCCAACTAGTGCGGTCTATTTCTAAATGAATAAGAATGACAAATGGTGCTGTCATCTGCGAAAGAGTAAATAGGGTTGAAAGTTTGATAAAGAAGGTCATTTAGAAAAATAAGAATTCGAATAGGAGAAAGAACGTAGCCTTGCGGTATCCCTAAATCAATCTTCAACTCGTCTGATGAAATCCCATCAATAACAACTCGTATAGGCGATTCCTGAGAAAACTCGATATAAATCTAGAGACACCAAAAGTTTCGATGATAATTTTGACAGAAGTGCATCATGTCACACTTTACCTTACTTTCTCCGAAATGATGTATGGAGTTTCACCACTTTTCCGACAGGAAAAAATTGCAATTGGACGGTAATTTTCAAGGCTGTTAGCCTCACACTGTTTGGGAATGGGCGTTACATTAGCCACCTTCCAACACTTTGGCAATTCACCGGCATGATACAACGTATTACCGCACGTGCTAGCGTCGAAGAGCACTGCTTCAAGGTTAGTGCTGGTATATCATCCGACCAAGGAGACTTGCTGACGTTGAGATCTAACGAGCGTCTGTTTTTGAAATTTAGGAGAGAAATATTTCAAGCATACGCAGGCGTTCCTTTTAATTACCTCTGTATGACATGATCATACTTTAAAATTTCCCAAAGCTTTTTATAAGCTCTACAGAAAATTAATGGCTGTGGAAATTTTTGCATAGAAAAATTATAACTGTTAAGATTTTTCTATATAGAAAAATTATGGCTGTTGAAATTTTTCTATATAGAAAAATGATAACTGTTGATATTTTTCTATATAGGAAAATTATGGCTGTTGAGATTTTTTCTATATAGATTAGAATTATGATTGTTGAAATTTTTCTATATAGAAAATTTATGATTGTTGAAATTTTTCTATATAGAAAATTTATGATTGTTGAAATTTTTCTATATAGAAAATTTATGATTGTTGAAATTTTTCTATATAGAAAATTTATGATTGTTGAAATTTTTCTATATAGAAAATTTATGATTGTTGAAATTTTTCTATATAGAAAATTTATGATTGTTGAAATTTTTTTATATAGAAAATTTATGATTGTTGAAATTTTTCTATATAGAAAATTTATGATTGTTGAAATTTTTCGATATAGAAAATTTATGATTGTTGAAATTTTTCTATATAGAAAAATAATGATTGTTGAAATTTTTCTACAGAAAAATGTTAACTGTTGAATTTTTTTTATAGAAAAATGTTAACTGTTGATATTTTTCTATAGAAAAATGATGACTGTTAAAAAGGTCGATCTTTTTCATAGAACTTCAACTACAGGCCGTAAATTATAAGGCTGCACAATGAGATCCCATTTGCCCTATTCCCTTTCGTAAACTTTTTCGGTTTTAGTAAAAAAATATATTCTCATACTCTGTATTTTAAAACCTTATTACACTTTTACACTGATTTGTCTGCGTATAACAGTTTTGAAATATTTATTTTATGATTTTATTTTTGTTTTTATATTTTAAAAAATCGAAAGAATTTTCAAGTTGTTTCTTATCATCAAAAACTGTTTATTTAGCCTTAATAAAATGTTATTTTAAACTCTTTGAAATTCTTGAAATTAAATTAAATATTTTATCATCCAACTGAATCTCAAGTCAAGGTTAAATGCAACTCAACCGCGCTCAATTATAAGAATTTTAGAACCACAAACACAAGCTGTATGACCACACAGTGGCAAAGAAATAATTTTTGTTTGAAACATAATTAAAACAACTGAATTAGTTTCTAAATAGCGCGCATAAAAATAACAGTGAATAACTAAAGGAATAACACAAAAATCATAGAAGATTAAAAAAATTAAATTAAAGAATAATTAAAGTTTGAGAGACAAAATAATATAAATAAAATAAATATCCAGCACAATGGCCCGCTTTACTCGTCTGCAATATTGGCAGTTAATTATTTTCTGCTTTTATTGGTTTGTGTTCTTTCCTATTTTATGGTTTCTAATCAGACCGGACATTTTTGCTGCCACTATTTTAAGCGCCATTTTATTTGCTTTCATTCTGTTGGTCGTGTATTACGTTTTGTACTGTTTAATTGACTGTTGCTGTCAACCTCAAGAATCCACTCCCACTCATAAAAGATTTTGGTCACGAAACGCTAGAAGAAGAGCCCACAATCCTGTATATTCTGCCACCACTATCTATAAGGGTGAAAGTGATACAAGAGTTCGTATGCCTGATACTGTGTTGTATGAAAATGTTTTACAACAAAATAACCAACCAGCAGAAATGAATGGGCATGAGCAGCCTTTAAGAGATGAGGAAAGAAGAAATGTACGTTTTATTACCAGTTGTTCGCTGTACTATGATGGCCAAGATTTTCATGATTTTAAATAGACATTTTTTTAAGTTTTATGCCAAGTTAATTTAATAAAAAAAAGCAGTGTGTGTTTAAGAAATTAAAATGTATTTTTTTTTGTGATTAAAATGTGATAAAAATTTAATTCAGTTTAAAAAGCCAAAAAATCTCTAAACTAACGAAAAATTGCTTAGCAACATATAATTCGTAATAATATTTCATTTGCGTCGAAATTTCACTTTACCACAAAATTTACATTTTATCACAAATTTTTAAATTAAAACAATCAACTAAAATTTCTTAAAAACCGAAAATTAAAAAAAAACAGCATGCCACTTAAGAATCGAAAATTCGTAATAATATTTTATCTTCGCAAAAATTTCACTTTATCACAAAATTAAAATTTTATCACAAATTTTTATATTAAAATAATCAACTAAAATTTCATAAAAATCGAATATTAAAAAAACAGCATGCCAATTAACAATATAAAATTCGTGATAATATTTCATTTTCGCCAAAATTTCACTTTATCAAAAAATTACATTTTATCACAAATTTTTATATTAAAACAATCAACTAAAATTTCATAAAAATCGAAAATTAAGAAAACAAAGTATGGCACTTAACAATCGAAAATTCGTGATAATATTACAGTTTCATCAAAATATCGGTATACACTAGCAATTACATCACAAATTTTAAATTTATAATATGATGTAATTTATATTGTAATATTTATCTATATTAATAAAGAAAAAAATCACTAGACTAGCGAAAAATCAAATTGCCACTTAAAAATTTTTTAGTGAAATATTTTCACTAAAAAACTAAAATATCACAAATTTTAAATCAAAAAATTTTAATATCATAAAAACGAAGATCAACTAAAAAACAACAACGAAAAATCAGCTTGCCATTTAACAATAAAAAATAGTGATACTTTTACATTTTCCCCAAACTTTCACTTTTATCACAAAATTTTAATTTGATCACAAATCATTAAACCAAAATTTCAGTAAAATTAAAAATAAAGAAAAAAATCTAGACTGATGAAAAATCAGAATACGACTTAAAATTTCAAAAATCACACATTTCAATCGCATTTTCAATAAAATTTCACTAAGAAATTTGATTTACTTCCAAATCTTTCATTTAAATCAAAAAATCTAAAAAATTTAGAAAAAAAAATTTTTAGACAAAATATCAGAATGCTAGTTAACAATCGAAAATTTTAAATAATATTACATTTTCACCAATATATCACAAAAAAATTTCCAAAAATTAAAATATCACAAATTTTGAATTTTAAAACAACAAACTAAAATTTCATAAAAAGCGAAAATTGGTTAAAAATTACCAACGAAAAATCAGCATGCTATCTAACAATAAAAATAGTGATGCTTTTACATTTTCGCAAAAATTTCACTTTTATCACAAATCATTAAAGCCAAATTTCAGTAAAATCAAAAATAAAGAAAAAAAAATTAGACTGATGAGAAATCAGAATAAAATTTAAAATTTCAAAAATCGCACATTTCAATCACATTTTCAATAAAATTTTACCAAAAACCTTTATTACAAATTTTTGATTTAAATAAAAATCCAAAAAAATTTTTGAAAAAAAATCTCTAGACAAACGAAACATCAAAATGCTAGTTAACAATTGAAAATATTGAACAATATTACATCTTCACCAATATATCACAAAAAAATTAAAATATTATCACAAATTTTTAATTTTAAATGAACAAACTTAAATTTCATAATAAACGAAGATCAGTTAAAAAGCAACAACGAAAAATCAGCTTGCCATTTAACAATAAAAAATAGTGATACTTTTACATTTTCGCCAAAATTTCACTTTTATCACAAAATTTAAATTTGATCACAAATTAATAAACTAAAATCTCATAATAATCAAAAATTCAGAAAAAAATCTTTAGACTGATGAAAAATTAGAATTCCAGTTAAAATTTAAAAAATCACACTAGTATCGCATTTTCAATAAAATTTCACTAAAAACTTAAAATTCCATTACAAATTTTTAATTTAAATCAACAGACTAAAATTTCACACAAATCCAAAAATTCCAAAAAAATTGCTAAACTAACGAAAAGTCACAATGCTACTTAACAATCGAAAATTTACAATAAAATTACGGTGTCCCTCCTTTTCAGCCACGTTCAATCACAATCGGGGTAAGGGCTGGAATTTGGATGAATTTCAAGCTTCTTTATGAATGACATCACATGTTTTAAAATCTCTGGTTTTACCATAGGAAAAACCTACGAATCGTGTTGAATGATGTTCCAGACTAGAGCAGTGGCCCGCAACTGATTGCAGTTTAATTTAAGAATCTTAATTAGTAAATATTTTTGAGCCACTTTTAATTTCAATTGAATCAACTAAGCTTCTATGTGGGGTGCCCTTGTAGGAAGGCAATTAAGAATACACCTAGGTATTTTACTACGGTCTGCTGAGTAACTACTTGGTTAATTTGACTCACAAGAGACGAATGTTTGCGTAATGGAAAAGATATATAAATACAATTTTTAGTGAAGCAACCATGAAGGTCTTGTAATTGTCGGAGAGCTTCCTGAAACCAATTGTAGATGCTTAGAAAAACTGTATTATCGGCGAATGCTGAAGCGTGAATATTGTTATTAGTTGGAGGTCCGAAGTTTGGGCCGATAATATAGCCTGCTAAAAGCCTATGGTGTTAAGCGTCAGCTGTTATTTCACTTTATGTATTAAGATTTCATGACAAACTTTGTCGACTATATGCGAAACGTGTATGAATAAGGCGACCCAATAAATCTTTTCTTCTAAAGCTTTCGTTATGGCTTGTACTAGTGTATGCTTTTTTTTATGTTATTTGATGTTTAGGAAAGCATCTGCTTCCATTCAGAAGAGAGCTGAACTTAGTCATTAGCAGCCGTTCAAAACTATAATTATATATTTTTTAAAATAATAATCAGTTTTTCTTTGGCACCAATTTTTCTGACTTAACTGGGTATATAAAAAAATATACTTCTGTTATTGAAATACACCCCTTCAATTTCAATTATTTTATTTTAATAATTTTAAACAAAATGAAATGTAACCACAATTCAGATGCTTTAAAAAATTCGTATAAAAGAAACGCCTGTCAAGGAGACAGTAACAACTGAATACACATTCAAACAATGCCTTGACATTAAAAATAAAAAAATAAATAAATAAATAAAAATAAAAAGTATAAAATAAGAAGAAAAAAGTAGAAGAAACTGAACACGCATTATGCTTAATTCAAGCTGGCGAGGGCAATAAGAGAAATTAACAAAAATAAATAAATAAGGCATACTTTTAGGTTATACAAATTAAGTGCGTACAAGAGTTGAAGAATAGGCAGGGTGGGCTGTTTTTATTTTTAGCAAAAAGTATATTTTTTTGTATTAATACACTTAAAAAAATTTTTTGAAAATTACTTTTACTTTTGAATTTTTGGTACTTTTTTCTTTTGGCAAAAGGAGCCTTTTGCAATATTTATATATATATAGATAGCTATCAAAATTACCTTAAACAAAAAGCACTTTTGGAAATCATATAAAACCTCTTTTAAATTACAAACTTTAATTTATAAACGTTAATGAAAATAGTACTTTTTTAATCATATCGAAAACAAAAATTAACTTTTTACAAAAAGAGTTCAATTTCAGCTTTAGTCAATTATATTTTAACTAATAATTTTGACCTTAAAAGTAATTTTCACCAAGAAGTACTTTTTGGTAAAAAAAAGTACTTTTTCAAAAAAGAGGCCTTTAAAAAAGAAATTCTTAAAAACTATATTTTTGTAAAAAAAATTAAGAAAATATAAAATTCTAGGAAATAGAACACAAAATCTTTTCACCAAAAAAAGTACCTTAGGCAAAAGGGCTAAAGACCTATTTTCATAATTTTTATTATGAAAAATTACTTTTTACCAAAAAGGGACTTTTATAAGAACAAAAAAATTTCGTTAAAAAGGCTTTTTTATAAAATAAAATTTTTATAATATTAACTGTTTATAAAAGTACCTTTTTATAAAAACTACCTTTTATAAAAGTATTTGTTATAAATGAAGTTTTTATTAAAGTTTTTTTATAGAAGCATATTTTTTAAAAGTATCTAAAGTATCTAAAAGCATATTTAACAAAAGTATCTTTTTATAAAAATAGCTAAATGTCATAAAATAATCTTTTGCAAACGAACCTTTTTATAAAGGAACCTTCTATGTAACTGCCTTTAAAAAAACACCTTTTAATAAAATACCTCTTCTAAAAGTATTTTTTTTAAAGAAACTTTTATAGAACGGCATTTTATAAAAGTACCTTTTTAAATGCCTTTTTATGAAAGTATCGTTTCTAAAGTCTGTCTTTTTTAAATACCCTTTGTAAAAGTACTTTTTATAAAGAAACCTTTTATTAAATCGCTTTTTAATAAAAATAACTTTTTATAAAATACCTCTTCCAAAAGTACTTTTTAGAAAAGAAGCT
Organism: Trichopoda pennipes; assembly: GCA_030448955.1. Lineage (NCBI taxonomy): Eukaryota > Metazoa > Arthropoda > Insecta > Diptera > Tachinidae > Trichopoda > Trichopoda pennipes. The sequence continues at coordinate 10,001,825 of JASKUP010000002.1, forward strand.
TTTATAAAAGTACATTTTTACGTACCTTTTAATAAAAGTACCTTATTAAGTACCTTTTAATAAAAGTATCTTTTTGTAAATTTAGCTTTTCTTCACGTACCTTCTTATAAAATTAATTTGTAAAATAAATTTTATAAAAGAACCTTTTGTAAAAGTACTTTTAATAAAAGGACCTTTTATATAACCCTCTTTTAATAAAAATGATTTTTTTATATAATAGGACTTCCAAAAGTACCTTTTACATATGAAGCTTTTAAAAAAGTGCCTTTGTATAAAAATACCTTTGTATAAAAGTACCTTTTTATAAAAGTATCTTTTTAAGTACCTTTTAATAAAAGTATCCTTTTTTAAATCTAGTTTTTCTACAAGTATCTTCTTATAAAATATATTTTGTAAACCTAAATTTCATAAAAGTACCTTTTGTAAAAGTATTTTCTATGAAAGAACCTTTTATATAACCCTCTTTTAATAAAAATACTTTTTTATAAAAACCTCTTCCAAAAGAACATTTTACAAATTAAGCTTTTTAAAAAGTACCTTTTTATAAAAGTACCTTTTTAGGTACCTTTTAATAACAGTATGCTTTTTGTAAATCTAGCTTTTCTACAAGTACCTTCTTATAAAATTTATTTTGTAAACCTAAATTTCCTAAAAAACCTTTTGTAAAAGTACTTTTTGTGAAAGAGCCTTTTATATAACTGTCTTTTAATAAAAGTACCTTTTTATAAAATACCTCTTCCAAAAGAACATTTTATAAATGAAGCTTTTTAAAAAGTACTTTTTATAAATGAAGCTTTTCAAAAAGTGCCTTTGTATAAAAGTACTTTTTTTGTAATTTTCTTTAGTGACTTTTGCTTTATTGGTGTTTACGCCATTTTCTATATAATTGAACTTGGGTTTTAAATTTATTGATTCTTCTTCTCTTTCTTTCTTCTACTGCCTTTGATGGCGGTAAAATAAAAGCTCTTTTTTTCTTGTTTTCTGCTTAAAATGCTAGAGGTCTTTCTAGTCAACATTGCTGCTGTTGCATTCACAGCATTGTTTATATTCTTTATCTGAAATTCACATTTTTTGCAACTATTGCATTTTCTTCTTCTTCTTTTTCTTCTTCATTATTTTACTTATTATTGCCTTGCAATTTATTAGCAAATTTTTCTAAAGAGAATGTTAACTAGAATTATTTCATCAGCAGCCTTAAAGGGTTCCTTCTGAGCCATTCATTACAACCATCTTTTCCAGCAATTTTATTTTAAACTAAACTGGCTGCTTTTTTCCCAGATTCTTCTTAATATATAAATTGGTTTATTTTTAATTCTTGTCAAAATTCCTATTTTCTTTTCTAGAAATAATAATTTTCCTTGTTAAATTCTTCTTGTTTCCCAACTTCCCTAAAGTGATAAAATGTTAAAATATAGATTTTTATGTAAAACTTTTATTCAATTTTTCAAGTGATAATTTTTATAGAAACAAAAAAAATATATATTGCCTACTATTAGGCTTTATCATTACAATATATATATTTTTTTTGAGAACAAACACATTTTAAAAATATTAAAACAAAAACAAATCTTGAGTTTACCAGGACCAAGTTAAACCAGAACTAAAGAATCATTTTTTCTTGTATTAGTTTACAACTACTTACACACATGTATGTACATGAACATCACATATTAAGTTTGTTATGTTTAAACCAGAGTTGTTACTCACTGCTTCCGTTTTGTGTCATGTGCATACAAATTTTATCTTGTTACTCTAGAGTAATTTTTGGTTTTTTTTTTTTGCCTAACATTTGTTTAAGAAGAGTTGCCCGAACTGGCTGTGTGACTCATTTGAAATTCTTAATAAATATGATATGACCTCCCCAGTTCTATTTGCAGTGTATGTGCTCTGACAGTTTAATAGTTTTGTCCTTAAATTATATTTGTTGGACTTTTAAGGAAAATACTTCATAATACACTTCATTTCTTTTGTTATTCGTTTTAAGCATTTTTGTGGTTACTTCTGTTGAAAATATTCAAACAAAATAAAATAATTATTTTAAAAAATTGTTGCCCAAGTAAACTCATAAAGAGTAGATTTTTACCATAATAAAAAAATAATAAAATTAAAAATAAATAAATAAATCATTTATAGAATAACTTTAATATTTAACTAAATAAATGTAAAGTAATAAATTTTTAAAAATTTGAAGTGATTTAATTAAAACTAATTTTATTTTATTTATTTATTATGTATACAAAAATTTTATTTTGTTTTATAACAAGCAAATTTAGCACAAAAACTTTGTGATTAAAATAATAATTTGTTTTAAATATTCTTATAAAATATTCCAGTCTTTAGTTAGTAAAAGATATTTTAATTTAAAATAAAATTAAGGAAGTAATATTTTTAAAATACTTAGCTACTCTTTATTTAAATATATAGCTTTAAATTAATTATCGGTTAACTTTTAACTCTTCAAAAGATATTTTTTTAAAACGGTCTGTTAGCGAATAGTGGAAAGCTAATAAAAATTCCTTGAATAAAAGTATTTTTTATAAAATCAGCTTCTATAAAAGTAGCTTTATATAACAGTAATTTTATACAAGTAATTTTTTATAAAAGTACCTTTTAATGAAGAAATTTTTTATAAAAGTAGCATTTCTAAAAGTACCTTCTTTTAAATAAATTTTGTAAATTTGAAATTCATAAAAGAACGAACCATTTGCAAAAGTAACTTTTTTTAAAAAATCTTTTATATAACTGCTTTAAAATAAAAATACCTCTTTTTAAAATAAATTTTATTAAAGTACCTTTTTTAAAAGTACCTTTTTATAAAAGTACCTTCTCTAAAAGTACCTTTTTATAAAAGTACTTTTTAAAAAAGTATTTTTTATAAACTAGCTTTTATAAAAGTACCTTCTTTTAAAATACATTTTGTTAATTTAAAATTTTTGAAAAGAACTACATATTTTTAAAAGTACCTTTTTATTAAAGAATATCTTATATAACTGCTTTTCAATAAAAATACTTTTTTATAAAATACCTCTTTTAAAAGTATTTTTTATAAAAAAAATCCTTTTGAAAAAATAAATCGTTCAAAAGTCCTTTGGTTAAGTAAATTTTAATAAGATACCTTAACTGCCATATTATTAAAGTACATTTATATAAAAGTACCCTTCAAAAAGTAGCTTTTCAGAAAATACCTTTTATATAAGTAAATTTTATAAAAGTTACTTTTTATAAAAGCATGTTTAATAGAGTCCCTTTTTTGAAACACCTTTTGCAAAAGTACTTTTTATAAAAGAATCTTTTAAACAGTGCCTTTTAATGAAAGTAACTTTTTATAAAATACCTTTTGTATAAGTAGTTTTTATAAAAGAAGCTTTTATTAAAAAGCCTCTATATAAACCTCCTTTTTTATAAAATTAATTTTTACAAAAGTACCTTTTTATAAAAGTTTCTTTTCTAAAGTTGTTTTTTTGTAATAGCTTTTGTAAAAGTACTTTTTATTGAAGCCTTATTATAAACGTACCTTTTTTCAAAAAGCAAATTTTTATAAAGGTATCTTTTCTTAAAGCACTTTTTTATAGAAAGAATCTTTTACACAAGTGCCTTTTTATAAATGTAGCTTTTTAAAAAATCACACTTTTATAGAAGTACTTTTTCTAAAAAAAAACTTCGTTTGCTAGAGACCTTTTTTGAAATACCTTTTGCAATAGTACTTTTTATAAAAGTGTCTTATGATAAACGTACCAATTTAAGAAAAGCACACTTTTTTAGAAGTACTTTTTCTAAAAAAAACATTGTTTACTACAGTCGCTTTTTTGAAATACCTTTTGCAATAGTACTTTTTATTAAAGAAACTTTAAAAAAAGTGCCTTTTTATAAAAGTAACTTTTTTTAAAATACCTTGTTTTTTTAAATAACTTTTGCAGAAGTAGTTTTTCTAAAAAACTTTTTATTAAATATCCTTATTTTAAACGTACCTTAAAAAACACATTTTTATAAAAAATCTTTTCTAAAAGAACTTTTTTTATAGAATGTCTTTACTTTTTTTGGAAAAAATCTTGTACAAAAGTGCCTTGTTATAAACGTACCTTTTTAAAAAAGCAAACTTTTATAAAAGTACCTTTTCTAAAAGTACATTTTTACAAAACAAACTTTTCTAAAAGCACGTTTTTATTGAATGGCTTCAGTTTGCATAAAAGATTCTTTTGGAAAAGTACATTTTTAGAAAAGTACCTTTTTAGAAAAGTATATTTTTTTAAAAGTACTTTTCTAAAAGTATATTTTTACAAAAGTACCTTTTATAAAAGCACGTTTTTATTGAATGGCTCTACTTTTCATAAAAGACTCTTTTATAAAAGTGCCTTCTTATAAAAGTACCATTTTAAAAAAGCAAACTTTTACAAAAGTACCTATTTTAAAAGTACATTTCTACAAAACAAACTTTTCTAAAAGCTCGTTTTTATTGAATGGCTTCAGTTTGCATAAAAGATTCTTTTGAAAAAGTACATTTTTATACAAGAACCTTTTTAAAAAAACACATTTTTATAAAAGTACCATTTTTAAAAGTACAGTTTTGAAAAAGTACCTTATCGAAAAGGTAATTTTTATTGAATGGCTTTAGTTTTTATAAAATAATCTTTTAGAAAAGTACCTTTTTAAAAAAGTACCTCTTTAAAAAAGTACATTTTTATGAAAGTATCTTTTTTGAAAGTACATTTTTACGAAAGTACCTTTTCTGCAAATACATTTTTATAGAATGGCATTTGTAAAATCCACTTTTTTGAGAATACCTAATGGTTTACCAAATTTTAATTTCATATTAAGTTAAGAGCCTAAAAGTAGGCAGCACTAATTTATTGTTAATTTTTAAAGCAAATTTTATTCAGTTGAGCGATGAAAGCAGGCTTTACATATTTCCTTTCTTTATTTTATTTATGCTAAGCAAACAAAAAAATTTCTTTGGCTACAGAAAAACAACAAAACTTTCTTTTAATTAATTTTTCGGTAGCGAACATAATATTTTTTCATTCTTCTGATTTTCAACAGCAACTGCATTTTTCTCACTCTTTTCTTGTTGTTTAAGCGGCTGCTTATTGTCACGTTGTTGTAAACTGTTACTCTCAATTTTAGTAGCGCTCTTTTGTAGATCTGAAGCTTTTGCCAGATCTCTGTTGTTTTCCGACTTGTTTTCTAATTTCACCGGATGCTTATCCCTTTCCGTCCCAAGCAATTTCAAAGTGATCGGAAATTGATGAAAGTTTTGATAAAGTTATAATTATCATAGAGAAACTAAAAAATTTTATTTTTTTTGTTTTACAGTGTGCATGTCCTTTGGAACAGGACATACACATTTGTGTAGCTTGGGATTTTACTTAGTCAAAATATGCCAGTTTTTTTGAGATCAAAAACATTTTATTTAATGCAAAAATATACAGAGAAAATAAAAATAAAAACTGAAAACAAAAACAATTCATTGGTTTCTAAAATAAGTAACTAAAACAAAAGGAGCAAAAACAATTCATTAGTATTTAAAAATAAAATATAATTGGAAAAAAGTTCAAAAACAAAAACAATTCACTAGGTTTCTTAAAACAAATTAATATAAATTAAAAAAAAATTAAAAAGTGTTAAAAAAATATCACATTGCGGTATGGAAGCTTTTAAAGCAATTTTTTTCTGACGAAAGGCACAAATAAACGTTGCACTTCTCGCACCGCGTTCGTGTGCGACTATTGCACTTTTTAAAGCGGCACGCTCGTGCTGTTTTTAATTTGTCAACAATTGGCCAATGACACCCTTCATCTAGCCGTTTGCTATTTCCTGGCAAAGGAGAACAGGAGTTGTTTGTCCTTTTGGATACTTCTTCTTCCGACTCGCCTTCAGAATCGTCAAACCTTCTTTTGGGGGTACACAGTAAGGCTTCTGCAACTTCTAGTCGGAAAGACAGCAGGTCCTTGATGGACTTTCTTGGCATGTTTTTGGATCGACAATGAAGCCGGTACTCCATCCAAGAGTTAACGATCGATAAATCAAGAAAATGAAGTGCTACTTTTAATGTCCACTTTTTCGATTTTAGCCACGTTCTGTAGCACTCCATTGATTGATCGCATATGTCCACTCCTCCCATATTTTTATTGTATTCCATGACAATGGCAGGACAGCTAACATCAATTCTTGATTTTTGTTCCTTATTCCATCTTTTCACGGAACCGACCGGATCCTGACCATATGCTGTAGAAGCGAGAACAACTGATTTGTTGTCCTTCCACTTGACCACGACAATTTTTTCGTCGGACCTTATCATTTGGTCAGAATCCCCTCTTTTCAAGGCCTTGTCGTCCCGTAAATTAACTTTTCGCAAGCGATTTACTTGAATTGTGCCAGTTCCATGCAAATTCATTTCTGCCAATCGCTCCATGAGTGGTAGTGTGGTAAAATATCGATCAAAGAACACGGAAGAGTTATTTGGCAAAGTCCTTACCAAACGCAGAATAATGCTTGGGCCCAACCCAAGTGTTCTATCACCTAATAATGTTTTTGAGCCCTGATAGACTTCAAAATCTAAAACAGTACCTGAAAAATTAAATAATGTATTTCCAAGCGTATCACTGATTTATAACTAATTAATACCACAGGACGAAGTCATCACAAAATTTTTAAGACCAACTGGTCGTGGTTTATTCCGTACATATTGACGAAGTCCACCTGGCAACCTTCCAAGGAACGGAATCATTTGTTCATCTATTGAATAGGTGGTAAAATTTCTGGGAATGGCAAGGCAACGTGTTCTGACAGCATCAATTATGGGTTGAACTTTCCAAAGGTAATTTGAGCGTGTTTCTTCTGAAGTTTCATCGGCATCAACAAAATGAAGACATTTTCGCAAAAGAAATAAACGGTTTCGTGCCAGCTTTTCGGAGACAATATTTTTGCCAAATTTCTGCTCCCAATACATTCTCAGCCGCGGAAGCTTTATGCAACCAAAATACAAATGAGCACCGTATAGCTGTCTGATTTCAGATGCACTGGTTTTTAATTCAGTACCATTTTGTTTTAAGTAGTATATATTAGTGTACTTTGCAGCTTGTTCAAAATGCTCATCAGGAAAATATTTTTCAAAATATTTTATTGGCAGATGTGGGGCTGTTGGCTCATGAAATTGATCAAGCGCTTGGCTTTCAAAGGCGTGGAATATTCCTCTCTTCCATAATAATGATCTATTATTTAATTCAACGTTGTTTTCAGGAGCACTGGTGTGTGTGTCGACTAAGTCCGTATCTGCTTCAACTTCGTCATCATGGTCGGAATGCGGAGACTGTGCACATAGGTCGTCCTCAAATTCATCTGATGAACTGTCTCCTTCGACGTCCGACAAGTCACAAATTAATTTGAAGACTTCTTCAATGTCATCTTCTCTGTCTAAGTTATATTTTTTTGCTGTAAAGGCGATAAATTGAGCTAGTATAAACCCATGCTACACATTTGTGTAGGCACATATTGTGCTTCAAAAAAACACAACAACACTTTTTGCCTTTCAAGGAATTTGCACATTATTTAAATATTTGATGATTTAGTTATAAACCAGCAAGAAAATTCGCGCAAAATCCGTTAAATTTCAACAGAATAATGATACTTACATTTTTTGCCTCCCGCACCACTAAACATGACCACCTGTTTTGAACAAATACACACAAATACTAAAAGAATCCTCTCAGAAATTATTTTGAGCACAAAGAAGACACAACATATAAATATGAAAGAATAAAAAGAGCAAGAAAAAACTAGCCAGTAAAATACAAAGCTCTCTTCAATATACGTTACTTTTACCTACACATTTGTGTAGGCAGGGACGGAAAGGGTTATGGCTGATTTTGGTAACATTATTTCTAGGCTGGTTAGTGGCTGTTTCTTTAAGTTTCATGAAGGTGGATATACGTTGAGCGACTGTTAAATCAATTTCTCCTCTCTCCAAACGCCTTAATTGATGTCTGATGGTGACTTTGCGTACAGTTTTCTTTATTTTGTATCTTAAATAGAAATATTCAAACACTTGATGAATAATTATGTAAATAATTATTAAAAGAAATAGAACCGTTGTGTAGGCCAAAAACATGTCTTGCAAATTGTAAACATTTATTAGCTCCTCCTTGCGCAAAATCAATACCAGCCAGGGGGCAAAGCCCAGCCAATAAAGAAAAAATGTGGCAAATTTTAAAAGTTTATAACCAAACATTTTACAACAAAAAAGCGTTTTATTTATACAAAGTTATTAAACGTTTTGAAATTAATTTTTAACTTAAAGCATTAATATTTACAACAACAACAACAACAACAAATAGAATGAAAACTGTTGAGATATCAATTCTATTGCACAAACTGCAACCGCACTATCAATCACTCTATTACATCTAATTGAGTGAGCTTAAGGCAACAAAAACAAGGTTGTGCCAACGATTGTTGGGTCTGTCAGTTATTTGGTCATATGATTGTAACTGCATATTGCAATTGTTATTGTTTTTATCTTTGTATTGGATTTGTAGTTTTTATGGGTGTTTGCGTTTGTGTTTGGCTGCACGTAAAACAAATATCATTTAGTAATTTATACAGTTGTCTTTGTTCGCTTGTGGTCATGAATCATGTTGTTGTGATGCTGATGCTGATGCTAATGGCGATGATGAAGTTCGTCGTTGAAGCAAAACAAATTAAAACAAATGACTTGTACAGACGCCTCAAGTGACCACTCTTTAAAAAAAAAGAGAACACAATCACTCACCTTCAAAAAAAGTACTTTTTTTAGAAATCTTATGCCAGGACTATATACAACACTCTGTTATTTTTTTTCCTCTTTTAAAATATTGTTATCGTAATTTTTATACTTTTATTAAATATGAAATAATCTTTTAACGGTCTTATTAAATAATTTAACGATTTTATTTTTTTTTATTTTTTTCAATATTTCGCTTTCCTTTGGAAAGCTTCTTCAGGAAAAAATTTTTTTTTTTTTTTTTTTTTTTTTTTTTTTTTTTTTTTTTTTTTTTTTTTTTTTTTTTTTTTTTTATATTTTTGAAAACAAAACAAAATTTTGTTTTGTTTTCAAAAATATAAAAAATTTTTTCCTGAAGAAGCTTTCCAAAGGAAAGCGAAATATTGAAAAAAATAAAAAAAAATAAAATCGTTAAATTATTTAATAAGACCGTTAAAAGATTATTTCATATTTAATAAAATTTAAAAAAAAAAGGTCGAATAAAAATAAAAGTAGTAATTTTTATACTAAATACAATCAAACTTTGACATGGTTCTCGTTTCTGCTGGCGATAGGTTCGAACAACTTGTACTTGAACGGCAACGGCTGTTACAGTTTTAAAAAAATAACAAATGAAATAATAAATTTAAAAATTTACTATAAATAAAATCAATTGCAAAACCGTACCTTTTATAAAAGGTGCGGTACTCTGGTACTTTTTGCAAAAGGTACTTTTTTGCAAAAGTACCAGAAAAAGAAAAAAATTGATTTTTAAGTTATTATTTTTATTAAAAAATTTTTTAAAAATTATTTTTAATTTAGGATTTTTAGCACTTTTTTATTAGCTAAAAGAGCCATTTACAATAATTATACATAATATAGAGTTTTAAAGACTACCTTAAACAAAACCCTTTTTTGAATAATTATATGAAATCTTTTTTTTAAATAAAAACTTTAATATAGAAACTTAAATCAGAATAGTACTTTTTGAAGTCATATCGATAACAAATCCCCTTAAAGAAAAAGTACCTGTTACTAAGAGAGCTAAAGTTTGTCTTTAATAATTTATATTTTAAATAATAATTTTGACGTTATAGTGATTTTCACAAAAAAGTACTGTTTCACAAAAAGGTACTTTTTGACAAAAAAGTACTTTGTACAAAAAGGGTTCTTTTATCTATTTACGAAAAAGTGCTTTAGAAAGTCCAAAGGTCTCTTTTAATAATTTTCAATTTAACTAATTTTAAGGCAGTAGTAGTTTTTACGAAAAAGTACTTTTTCGTAAAGAAAAAGTACTTTTTACAAAAAAACGTCTTTTACAATAGTAACCTGTTATAAAAAAGAAACTTTAATACCGAAATTTTAATGAAAATACTATCACAAAAAACTACCTTTAAAGTAAAAGTACCTGTTACAAAGAGTTAAATTTCGTCTTTAATATTGTTTTTAAATAATAATTTTGACGTTATAGTGATTTTCAAAAAAAGTACTTTTTTTTACAGAAAGTAAATTTCTTAAAAATTAATTTTTTTTAAAACAATTAAGAAATACAGTTAACTTTTAGGAAATGGAACTTTTTGAAACACAAATTTTTACAATCTTTTTACAAAAAAGGGCCTTCGAGAAAAGCACTAAAGGTCTCTTTTAGAACTTTTAATAGTTTTTAAGAAAAACAACTTTTTAGAAAAGGCTTTTACAAAAAAAAATTCTTAAAAACGAAATTTTTATAAAATTAAGTTTTTATAAAATTATCTGCCTTTTGCAAAAGTATTTTTATAAAAAAGAAGCTTTTTTAAAAAGTACCTTTCTATAAAATACCTATTGTAAAAGTACTTATTAAAAGAAGCTTTTATAAAAGTGTCTTTTTTATAAAAGTACATTTTTATAAAAGTACTTTTTTTTAAAAAGGGATCCTGCTCTAAAATGTTACTTCATAAAAAATGTTTGTAATAAATTCCTCTTACAGTTGGCTAGTGCCTTTTATCAACGAATTTAAAAAAAGTATTTGCAAAAGTGTACATTTTTATAAAAGTACATTTTTATAAAAGTACATTTTTATAAAGGTACATTTTTAAAAAGTACCTTTTCTAAAAGTACGTTTTTTATAGAAGTACATTTTTATAAAATTACCTTTTCTTAAAGTACCTTTTTTTCTAAGTACCGTTTTATAGATTGCCTTTTGAAGAGTAAATTTTATAAATGGATCTGCTCTACAAAATTGTTTCTTGAAAAATTTTTGTAATTAATCCCTACGACAGTTGAACAATATTATTATTAATTTAATTAATTTTTATAAAACTATCTTTTGAGAAAAGTACCTTTTTATAAAACACCTATTGTAAAAGTACATTTTATAAAAGAAGCTTTTATGAAAATGCCTTTTTTACAGAATTACATTTTTATAAAAGTACATTTTTATAAAAGTACTTATTTTTTAAAGTACATTTTTATAAAATTAACTTTTCTAAAAGTACCTTTTTATGGAATAACTTTTGAAAAGTAAATTTCAAAAAGGAAACAGCTCTAAAAAATAGTTGTAATTATTAAAAAGATAATTAAAATTATCTTTTTATAAAAGTACTTTTAACATTAGTATATAAAAGTACTTTGTACTATTATATACCTGTAGTAAAAGTACTTATTAAAAGAAGCTTTTTAAAAGTGCCTTTTTTATAGAAGTACATTTTTATAAAAGTACTTTTTTTAAAGAATATTTTTAAAAAAGTACCATTTTATGGAATCCTTTTTGAAAAATCAATTTTAAAAAGGGATCCTGCTCTAAAATGTTTCTTCATAAAAAATGTTTGTAATACATTCCTATCACAATTGCCTAGTACTATTTATAAAAGAATTTCACAGAAGTATTTGCAAAAGTGCTTTTTTTATAAAAGTACATTTTTATAAAAGTAAATTTTTATAAAAGTACATTTTTATAAAGGTACATTTTTAAAAAAGTACCTTTTGTAAAAGTACCTTTTTTATAGAAGTAAATTTTTATAAAAGTAAATTTTAATAAAAGTACTTTTTTTAAAGTACATTTTTATAAAAGTACCTTTTATAAAAGTACCAATTTATGGAATACCTTTTGTAAAGTAAATTTTAAAAAGGGATTCTGTTCTAAAAGGTTTCTTCATTAAAAATTTTTCTAAAAAATTCCTATTACAGTCGCCTAGTACCATTTATAAAAGAATTTAAAAGAACTATTTGCAAATTAGTAGTTTTTATAACTAAGGATAAAAAATGCATTTAGTCCTTTTCTTGAATAAATCCCTTTAAAATTTTACTTTTCGTCATGTTGTCGAGCCACTGTGCATATTTTAATATGGTGTTTACACATCTATTTTAAAAATTTTTTTTTTTACTTCTTATTATAAAAACCACTCGTTTTAACCACAAAAATCGTTTTGAATTTTATATGAATGACTGACTCCTCTTTTATCTTTCCCAGCCAATTTTAGTCTCCCAGAAGGTCTTCTAAACGGCAGATGATTAAAAATAATAATTTTTTTTTGGTAAAAAATCAACGAGATGTTAAAAAAGTTTATACAAATATTTATATTTGCCGGTTACTGGCTTTGTTTTGTTCCCTGGCTAGTGATTCTATTGAATCGCCACGGTGTTATTAATCCCTACAACATAATGGACTATTTCATACAGTACACCACTCTGCTCTTTGTACTGATTGTTCTCTATTGGCTGTTAAATGTTATTGTCGATCACTACTACACCAACTATGAGATCAAAAAGAGAGTGCGAAAAATTACTATAAAACAGCAGTTGGAACGTTTGGAACGGGGTGAAATTGATATTAAGGAAGCACAGCATATGAGCACCTTTACAAAAGTCAATAGGCCGAAGTCGCCAAAAAGCAAAAGATCTGCAAGTGTAAAGAAACCAAAGCCGCTGGAACTGCAGGTACTAAATGCCAATAATGCTAAACGACCCAAAAGTCCCGTTGAACATTCTAAAAATAGTCCAGAAGTTAACTCAAAGTCCAAGCCATGCATTGTGTCAGTCAGTACGGATTTATCTCCCTGTTCAGAGTTGCCACCCTATAATGATGAAATGAGTTTGTTGGAGACTTAAGAGGAATTTTACTTTCAATATTATTTTTTTTTTATTTTTTTCTTAATGAATTTGTAAATTAAAAGGTGACTTTTACAGTCACATTTCAAAAGGAACCGTCATTATGGGTTTCGTTAGTTTAAGAAAAAATAAAATTTAAAGCGTGTTTTTATAGAAGTTTAAAAACTTTAAGCTGGCTACACTTTTTAACTGGCGACAAGCGATTTATATTTAGTTTAGTCTGTCATTTCAACATGAATCGACTGACGCCTGAGCAACGCTTTCACATTAAAGAAAATTAATTTTGAATATCATAGTCTGGTTCCATATATCCATATCAAGGTCCACATAATCGTTTATTAGAGCAATTACTTTGATTTACTATGCAACGTTTTCGCTCCACGTTTATTCTCAGTTTATCCACGGAGACGTCGTACAGTGCATATAGAAAAAGTCATTGCTGCTGTAGTGCATAGCGTAGAGAAAGACTCGAATCAGTCTATGCGCTATCGTGCACAGGAATTGTGTATGCGGCAAGATTTGGGTTTACGTGCTTAAAAAAATCAAGTCCCGTAAAAAAAGTGAAGCCACACAATCATCTAGCAACGCAAAGATTCAAGATTGTTTTTGATCCCAGTTTCCATAAGCCAATATTGTTTGGCTCACATTGGTTTGAATGTTTACGTCGCGAATAAACAGAACTACTGCATTTGGAGTGACAATAATCCTGACGTATATATTCAGTAAAAATAGCCGTTGGTCCATAATTCTTTAAAAACGATATTTGTGCTAATGTTACAGTCGCTGGTGATCGATACAGAGTCATGATTACTGACTTGTTCGTTCAATAAATGAACAACCATGACGTGCAGGATTTCTGGTTTTAACACAGATCATATAAAGTCGTCGAAAAGTGGATGTTCAGATTAGGTTACAACTGAAAGGGAGATGATTTTAGCGCTTTCACCAATTTCGCACAGTGGCTTTTGGTGCGTTTTGTATAGTCGAGAATTTTGCCGTTTACTCTCCTGCTGCGCTATTTTGTAAACTTACCTAATACTTTTTACACCATCTGCGTTTAATTTTCATTTACGCAAGAGAAGTATACCAATGTATACTCTAAAGAATACTAAATAATACTTTGTTATACTAAAGAATACTAAAGTATAATAAAGTATATCACAGTATCCTAATGTATATTAAAGTATACAAAATAGTCTAACCTATATTAAATTATACTAGTATTAGTAAAGAGTAGAAAAAAGTATGCTAGAGTATACTAATGGAATGCTAAAGTTTACCAAAAAATACTAAAGCATACCAAAAAATACTAAAGAATACTTTAGTATACTAAAGTATACCAAAGAATACTACAGTATACAAAAGAATACCAAAGTATGCAAACGTATAGTAACGTAAACTAATGTATTCTAACCTTTACGAAATTATACTAATAGTAGTAAAGAGTACTAAAGTACACTAGAGTAGACAAAATTATACTAGAGTAGAAAAAATTATACTAGAATAGACAAAATTATACTAGAGTATACTTAAATTTTCAGGAGTATACTAAAGTATACTACAGCATGCCAAAGTATACTACAGTATGCTAAAAGATACTCCACTACACTAAAGTATACTAGTGTACGCTACAGTATACTAAAGTATATTAGAGTATATTAAAGTATACCAGAGTATACTAAAGTACATTGGAGTATACTTAAGTATATTAGAGTATACTAGAGTATGCTAGAGTACACTAAAGTATACTAGAGTATACTAAAGCATACTATAGTATACTATAGTATACTACATAATACTAAAGTATACTACAGAATACTAAACTATACTACAGAATACTAAAGTATACTACAGTATACTAAAGTATACTACAGTATACTGAAGTATACTACAGTATACTAAAGTATACTACAGTATACTAAGGTATACTACAGTATACTAAAGTATGCTACAGTATACCAAAGTATACTACAGTATACTAAAGTATACTACAGTATACTAAGGTATACTACAGTATACTAAAGTATACTACAGTATACTAAAGTATACTACAGTGTAGTATAGTACTACAGTATATAACATACTTTAGTATATTAATGTATACTACAGTATACTAAAGTATATTATTGTATACTAAAGTATACTAGTGTATACTAAAGTATACTAGAGTATACTTCAGGGTTCTCTGTTGTACTGTAGTATACTTTAGTATACTCTAGTATTGTCTTCTTAACTCTTGTGTACTATACTTTTGTATACTTTTGTATACTCTATTCAATTTTGAAAGCATACCAAAGTATACTAAATTATACTGAAATGTAGTAAGATTTACAATTTTGTCTATATGCAGCAGTGCATACAACGTTTTCAAGTATTCATCATTTGATTGATATTTTTTTGTGATAGCAAGACCTTTAACTAATCTCAAAAAAATAACCATGTGTTATCATTTTTTAAGAAAACAGTAATAATAAGGAATGTTTAAGATGGTACTTTTTTAGCAGAAATTTGTTTAAAATCACTGCTCACAGTGCATGTATAAAAATGCACAAGAGTTGTCTTAAGTAATACGAGTAGCAGTAGTTTTTATTTCTCTAAAAATATTCTCTCAAATACTTTCTCTCCTTAAAGCATCATTATTTATATTTGAAATTAAAGAAAATCATACATTATGATGGTTATAAATTAAGTTTCCATTTTTCATTTTGTAAGTATATAGTTTTCTGTTTTATTTTTCACTGACAGGCCTTAATTATACTTCATCATTCTCAAGGTTAAAGTAGAGTATTTTTCTATGCAAAATAAAATAAGAAGAAAAATGTAAAGCATACTTCACGGATTCACTCTCATACAGATAGAAAAATTACACAAACAGAAATGGTTGTGTGGCTGGAGAATATGAAGAGGTAAACAGCGAGGAAATCATTTTCGTAATAAAACAGTTCGAATATTTTTTTTATATTTAAAGAAAATATAATTTAAAGAAAAAAATACTTAAATCAAAAAGTATTTTTTCCTTATAATGGTCGTAGAAAAGTTTGAATTGCTTAGAAGAAAAACCGTAAATTGTTTGCCAACCCTCAAAAAAAAAAAAGAAAAAAGCAGAAAACAAAAATGAAACAAAATGAAGATATTTCATGCTGGTTTTCTGATTAAACTGCATTTTTGTTTTGTTGCTTTCTGTGTTGTGGCTCTACAAAAGCAACAATGACAACAAAATTGTTTTAAACATTGTTGGCAAATAAATTTAAATATTTGTGAGATAGTATAAATATCCAAATGTAATTGCATGCACGTGTGTGTGTGGCTGCATGTACATATGTATGTTTTGAAAAAATTTAAATTAAAATTTGATTGGTGTTTGGCAAAGAGTTTGCAATTAAACTCGTTTATTTTTTCGTTGTTAAAAATTATTTAACACAGTTTAATTTAAAACAACATTAACGTTGTTAAATTAAAGAAATTAAATTTTAATTTTTTTTTTTAAATATTTAAGCTTTTCGTCAATGTATTTTTAATACATAAGTGAATCTTCTTATAAACACTTCAACGATAAAACTGTTAGTTCGAAGCGCAAAAAATTTAATTCCATGAACGCATAAGCTGAAAGATTTATGCAAATCACTTTAAGCGAACTAAATTGTTTATTATCTATTTTTAAATCGTCAAAAAATCTAATTTTTCTAATTACTGTTTTAAGTTGTTTATTTTCTAAAAAGTACTTTTTTCAAAAAAGTACCTTGTTCAAAAAGTACTTTTTTCAAAAAGTACCTTATTCAAAAAGTAAATGTTTCCAAATTACTTTGTTCGAAAAGTATTTTTTCTAAAAGTACTTTTTTCAAAAAAGACTTTTTTCAAAACGGACCTTTTTTAAAAAGTATTTTTTCAAACAATAGCTTTTTCAAAAAGTACTTTTTTCAAAAAAGACTTTTTTCAAAACGGACCTTTTTTAAAAAGTATTTTTTCAAACAATACCTTTTTCAAAAAGTACTTTTTTCAAAAAAGACTTTTTTCAAAACGGATTTTTTTTAAAAAGTATTTTTTTAAACAATACCTTTTTCAAAAAGCAATTTATGTTAGAGGAGCCCTTTGCAGAAATGAATTAAAAATGGTACATTAATGCTTTTTCTAAGTAATTTTGTTTTTTGTTTTAAAAAGTACTTTTTGTAAAGTTGTAATGGGTCTGCTTTTTGTCACTTGTGTTCCATTAAGGAATTAAAAATGAATTATCTAATATTCTTATAAAAAGTTTACCTCCTTGAAACTGAAATATTTTTCAAAACGCTTTAATTAGGCAAAAGTAACTGCGACTTCTATAGCAAATAAACCCAAAAATAGTCGTGGAAGCTAACGGCCCATCAATAAGTTGATGAAGTACCCTTAACAAATTATATGAAAAAATTATTCATAATCGCCTAAGGGATGTCCTAATGCATCCATAATAGCAAGAGAACAATTTGGCTTTAAAAAACCTTGAATTTCTACTAACGGGTTTTTCAACAAGAAGTTTGTTTTCTAAAACAAAAAAATGATCTCTTACAAATTTCCACCACGACCAGGTTGTTGTTGCCCCAAATTAAACGAACATATTATAATAGCGCTCGCAGAAGAACGATTATGTTGTCCGAAAATATCACCAATTTTATGAAATGGCATATTAATAGTGGCGCCATTCACTATCAAGAATTTAATTTATTTTAAAGCGATTTTCGTGCGAAATTAAATTTGTTGCACTGCCAATACTTTAAAAAAACTAAATTTCGAAACCATCATGTTGTTGGTGTTGCCAAAAATGGAAAACAAACTTCTTGTGAAGAAAAACTCGATACATTTAAAACAAAAATCGGAAAATTACTTTCACTTATTTCCATTCATCAAATTTTAATTGAAAATTTTCTCAAATTTATTAAAGAAACAAAATTGTGAATTATACAAACAAACTTAACATATTATTTGCTGCCTTAAAGTATGCTTCACAGGTGCTTCAAATTTGCTCCATAAAGCAGATCTTGCCACCTTTAACGCTTAAGTATTTTATTTAATATATTTCTTAAATAGAAAACACATTTGTTTCTAAATTTCTCACACTTTTCACAAGTTTTTAGAAATTGTTCTCAATTTCTTTTAATTTTCCACAAAATCCTCTACTTAAACATACTACAAGCTCTCTTAAACACAATTTTCCATTACATAACATCTTTCAGCGTATCCATAACATTTTTAAAATGTTAACCCCAACTATTTTAGGTCCAATAATCACAAATGTTACATTTCCCCATCAACAAAATTTTCTTTTAAAGTATTTTAACTCCTTTACTGGGTCTTGCTTAAAAACATTACAAATATCTGAAGCAAATAATATGTCGAAAACGAAAAATTCTTATTCTTATTCTTTAAGGATACAACAACACATTAAATATGGTTACAAAAAATTAAACGTGACTTAGGGAATGAGAAAAAAAGTGTAGGAAAATATTTGTATGCTAAAAATATACAAGTTTATTTTTTTAAAGGAAAGTAAGGCATATGCAATTCTGCAAATAAGGGCTTCGTAACGTGCATATCCTTTAAAGGATAATATATATTATATATTATATAATTTTATAAGAAATATAAATATTACAAAAAAAATTTTTTATATAAGGAAATAGACTCTTTTTTTGACCTAACTTTTTAATTACTGTTTTTTAAGTAATTTTTTTTGTTTTGAAAAAAATTTTTTTTTAAAAAGTACCTTTGTCAAAAGGTACCTTTTTCAAAAAGTACCTTTACTAAAAAGTACCTTTTTCAAAAAGTACCTTTGTTAAAAAGTACCTTTTTCAAAAAGTACTTTTGTCAAAAAGTATTTTTTTCGAAAAGTACCTTTTGTTATAAAACCTTTTTGCAACAGATTTCCTTTTTGTCACTTTTATTTCGTAAAGGAATTAAAAATAGTACCTAACTGAGTTTTCTTAGTTATTTTTGTTTTTAAGGTACTTTTTCAAAGTTTAAATTTTCAAAACGAACAGGACTTGTTTCGTTTTCTTTCACTATGATTTCGAAAAAGTTTTTTCTAAGTTATTTCTTTTTTTGTATAAGGTACTTTTTGCAAAGCTTAAATTTTCAAAATGTTTATATAGTTAAACAACTTTTTTGTAACAGACTTTTTGGTTTGGTTATCCCTGTTTAGTAAAGGAGCCAAAAATAGTGCTTTTTCTAAGCAATTTTTTTTTGTTTCACACGGTACTTTTTTAATTTCGTTTAGAACTATGTGCAACAAATATTTTTAGTCATTTTCATTTCATGATTTTTTTTTTCTATTCCTAATAGGTACTATTTGCAAAGTTCAAATATTCAACAGATTTATTTTTCTTTAGGTACCTTTTGTAACAGATCTTCTATTTGTTACTCTTATTTCGTAAAGGAATTAAAGATAGTAGATTTTCTAAAATATGCAATTTTTTTGGGACTATTAATATTAAGATTCCTTTTCCAATAAGTACTTTTTAAAAATATATTTCATATTTAAATACATTTTACGAAAGGGATTTTTTCAATAAAGTATCTTTTATAAAATTCACCTTTACCCATATACAGTTTCAAAAAAGTTTTTAATCAATGCATTACTGAAAAGGTACTTATTGCAAAAGGTACTTTTTCTGGAAGATACTCTTGTCAAAGGCACTGTTTCTAATAGATACCATTCAGTTCGAAAAAAAATATTATTTTCCTAAATCGTACTCTTTTATGAAAGCCCTTTTTTTCAGAAATACTTTGCTTTAAATAAAAAATTTTTCTAAAAGATACTTATTTTAAAACGTACCTTTATAGATACATCCCATTTATCATAGCAATTTTTGAAACGATATTCCTTGGTCCCTTTTCTAAAGAATGTTCTTTCAAAAAACTAAGTTTTGTTAGACATCTTTTGTGCGATGTCTGTAAAGGACTGTTTTGTTGAGGCCATTTGTTCTAAAATGTACCTTTTTTACAGAAGGTTAAAAAGGTATTGAGTTTTATGAAAAGTAAAATGCTCAAATTTTCGTTTTCTTTTAGCTTAGCTTTTATAAAAAGTACCTTTTTGGATACCCTTTCTTAATCAGAGCACTTTCTGAAATAGTGATCTGTAGAAATTTTTATCTATTCTAAAAAAAAGAAATTTTCACTAAACACCTTCTCTGGGAAGTCTGTAAAAGATTCTTTCCTTGACATACGATTTTATAAAAAGTACTTTGTCAAAAATGGACTTTTGTGAAACAAACTGTTGCCTAAGTATTTTATATCCGTAAGTATTTCCATTTTTGAAGGAGAATTTTGTCTTAAAACTAATTTTTACAAAAAGTAACTACACAGAATAGTACTATTGAGAAAAGTACTTCTGAGAAAAGTACTTCTGCAAAAAGTACTTCTGAGAAAAGCCTTTTTGTAACTTTACTGCTGTATATAAAATTTTTTTCCTAAAAATATGTACTTAGAAATTTTTTTTTTCAAAAAGGGGTTTTTTTTAAATCTTAAAAGTAAAAGGTACTTTTTTGAAAATATGTTCTAATTCGTTTTTTAGAGAATATTTTATTAAAAGGTAGTTTTTCTTAAGAGCTCTGCGAAAAATATGCCACTCGGGAAAATGCATACTTTCTCAAATGATTTTTCCTAAAAGAAAATATTTTAAAGTACCATTTATGATAAATTGTTTAATTGTTTCAAAAGAGCCTTACTTTGGATGAATTCTTAAGGGTACTTTTAATAGTTTTATGGTTTAACTTTTATAAAACTGATGATATTAAATTTAGCCTTTGAAAAATGGTTAAGTTTTCTAGGGAAAGTTTTCCGTAAAAGAGACTTTTCGATGAATACTCTTTAATGCGTACTTTTTTTTAGAAATATATGAATAAAAAGGTCTTATTTTTACGCTTAAAGGGCTTTGTATACTTTTTTTCCCAGAACGAATTTTATACTGAATAATGTTTTTTTCGATTTTTATTAAACAAAATTTCTTGTTTTAAAATATAATTTCAAATAATTAAGGCTTTTTTTAAAAGTACTTTTTACCCCAAGCATCCTTTTTCACATATTTTTTTTTTAATTTATTAGTATTAAAAATATAAATTTTCTTAAAAACTTCTCTAAGAACCATTTACTTCTTTCATATTAATTTGCCTTAAATGATTCTGGATTTTAGGACTTTTTTAAAAAGTAATTTTATATAAAGCATATTTTCCCCGATACTTTTTTTAAATTTTATTAGTGTTAAAAATATAATTTTTATAAAACATCTTTTTAAGAACCATTTACGTATTTAACTATAAACTGACTAAAATTAGCCTGAATTTAGGGCTTTTTAAAAAGTACTTTTTTTGTAAAGCATATTTTTTCAAATATTTTTTGTAAATTTTATTAGTGTTAAAAATATAATTTTTTAAAAAAAAACCTTCCTTAGAAATGTTTACTGTTGTCATTTTATTTAAAAATTATTTTGGAATTTAGGTATTTTTCAAAAAGTACTTTTTACCTAAAGTATATTTTTACAAATATTTTTTTCTAAATTTTATAAGTGTTCCAAATATAATTTTTATAAAACATCTTTTTAAGTACTATTTACTTCTTTAACTGTATATTGCCTAAAATTACGCCGAAATTTAGGGATTTTTAAAAAGTACTTTTTACGTAAAGCATAGTTTTTCAAATATTTTTCTTGTAAATTTTATTAGTGTTAAAAAAATATTTGTTTAAAAAAATCTTTTTAAGAACTATTTACTTCTTTAACTTTATTTTGCCCAAAATTATGCCCGAATGTAGGGATTTTTAAAAAGTACCTTTTAATTCAAGCATATTTTGTTTTTAAATACCTTTCTTGTAAATTTTATAAGTGTTAAAAAATAGTTCTTTGAAACAATTTTTCCAAGAACTATCTACTTCTTTGTTTATTTTGCCTATAATTATGCCTGAATTAAGAGCTTTCTTAAAAGTACTTTTTACCTAAAACATCGTTTTAGTGTTACAAATAATTTTTTTTTAAATCTTTCCAAGAACTATTCACTTCTTTAACTTTATATTGCCTAAAATTATGCTTAAAGGTACTTTTCCTCTTTAGAAGTACTTTTTACCCAAAAGGTACTTTTTTCCAAAAAAGAGACTTCACAGAAAAGTTACTTTTTAGTTAAAAATTTACTTTTTACAAAAACGGGAATTTTTACAAAAAAGGTACTTTTAACAAAAAATGTACTTATCACAAAAGCGGTACTTTTTACAAAAAAGGTACTTTTAACAAAAAATGTGCTTTTCAAAAAAGCTGTAGTTTTTACAAAAAAGGTGCTTTTCATAAAAGAAGTACTTTTTACAAAAAAGGTACTGTTTAAAATTTATGAGTTTTGCAGTCAAAATCTTTTTAATTAATATTTTTCTATTTTTTTTTACATGTGGTAGAATTTTCAAAATCCAACTTCTTTGGCCTAATTTAAGGCTCTTAACTCGCTTAACATCTTTAATTAATTTTTAAAATACCACGTTGCCGCCCATTTTTTTCCCCGACAATTATCGTTGAATTTAAATGCACTCTGCTCGTAAATTAAATTTAAATGCATCGTGTTGATGAAGGGTTTTATATAGAAGGGGTTGCAAAAAGTTTTATTTATTCTGCTTAGACAGCTAAACACAGCCTGTTAGTGGCATAACTGCTTGTATTGTGGAGTATGTGGGTGTATTTTACTTTAGCATACTTTTAGGTTTGTTTTAGATTTTTTTTTTCAAGTTTACCTTAATTTTTTATTTCTTTTTCATTATTTTCTGCATTTTTTTTTTGTTTTTTCCTTTCATATAACATCCATCAGTTGGAACCAGTAACCGACAAGTCAAGGATATTTTGTGATTTCTTAAAAGCTTGTTGGGCTATTTAAATCTTGTTCCTATTGTTTGAGTAGATTTTTCATGTTTTTCATTTAAAAAATCTTAAATGAAAATATGAGAAAAAATTATAGGAAATTTTCATATTCTTGAGAAGTTAAGGAAACTAGAACAATTCTTTTTTATGGTTCCAGGTAAATAGCGCCCGATTATTATAAATCTGGGAGGTGTGTTATTGAAAAGAAAAATTAAAATTTCCTCTCCTAATGGTGGTTAAAGCAATAGAACTTTTATGGAAAAATTCTAATACAGGGTGTCCGCCGAAAAGGTATACTGTGTTGTTTTGGGACTATTATGGTTAACATTAGTCTTGACAGTTAATATTTGTCGGGCCAAAGCATGGAGCACAATATACCGCAAAATCGCCTGAAAATATTACTTCTGCTCAAGAAAGTGTTTAAAAAATTCTATCAAGTTGCCAGACTGCCACTTTTCAACCATTTTAGTCGACTGGGTATTGAAACACCCAAAAAAGTTAAAGTAGTAAACAAAATTCCTGCGTTAACCTGTTTTGAGATAGTGACTACAATACTAGAGACTAATTAATGTTGCCGGCAGTAATGACGTGCTGGGAGTTTTGCGATTAAATGATCGACGCGATCATATCTAACTTTGATTTGTGCTCCGGAAATCATAATCTTGCCGACATTTTACCGATTAAACTTCATCATTATCATATCGCATTCTTCCACTCTGAAATTATATTGAGACACTTGGAGTTGGTATTTCATATTTGCGACAAAGACAATGCAGTTTCCATCGAAAGCTTTTATAACTAATGGCCAATACCACTTTTTGCCTCGAACTCGAATGCGATAATTGTTCATGGCGTTATCGAAAAGTTCTACACCCGCCATGTATTTATTACATTGGTTCACTAAATACGGTTGTTAAATTTTAAACAGTTTTCATTGTTTTCGATCATATCATCACTCTGTGTGACTTAAATAATTCGGTAATAATGTTATGACCTTCAAAAAAATAATAATGGAAGCCTATTAAATGATCAACTACATAAAATATTTCGGTGAATAACGTACCGAATTATCATTCTAACGTACATGACGTGATAAGATTTACATCTGCACGTGGCCGTGGGACCTAATCAGATGGTGTATAATTTCCGACTATCCTTCTACTTTCACCACCTGTTTCATCTCTTCTCTATCCCTTTCCTGAAGAATGTAGCACGGTACTTGACTAAATAGGCATTGTTGCCTGAAGTGCTACTTCTCTTTTCAAAAAAAAAAAAAAAATAATAATTACCACTGCGAATGAAAAACAACGCCATTCGCGCCCTAGAAGGCCTTCGAATACGTATATCCTCCGGTCACTCCTAGTTGCAATTTCGAAACCCTGAAGTAGGCCGCAGCTTTCACTCCTTGCTGAAGAGTCGGAGACTATCCAACCCCTTGGTTCAGAATGTATGAAGCTTAATATAATTAAGAACAAAGCGGCATTCATACTCACTGGACCTGGCCCATATATTGTGTTCATTGTGAATGATCCGAAACTTCGTCAGAAGCTAAACACCAATTATTGTAACCAAACCTAATTGGCTTTCCTTTGATAGTACGCTATCATCTGCTAATCAATAGAAAGATTTTTGAGAAAATAATCCAAACTGTTCATCAGGCTATTTAATGGCGACACTTTAGACAATTTATCGTTAGGATCAAGTGTCGAATTATCGCAGACACAATTGATTCGTTAGAATCTATCTGTCTTGGCATACTTCCCCCCGGGGGCATATTATAGTCTTTTTGGAACCTACTATTCCATTTAGATTTGTGTCTTGCGGGGTAAAAGGGAGCCCAGGCCCCTCAAAGGCTAGTAGGAGTCACCTGGACAATCCACATATTTCCACGGGAAATCAGTTGCCCCAGAGTACACTATTTGTTCTCTTTAGACAATGATGTGCTCTGACTGGTTATTGAGGTTGGCCCCTATATGGGAGTATCGTGGTGATTGTGGTTTCGGACCCTCGTGAGAGTTTGTGGGTCGGACCATTCAAATTAACACAATGAATGGTTCAGGTCTAGTGAGTATGAATGCTGGCGTGTTCTTGATAAATAAGAGCTTCATGCGTTCTGGACCAGGAGTTGGAAAGTCTCCAACTCCTCAGCAAGGAGTGAGGGCACGGACTACTCCGGACTTTCTAAATTGCTATTAGGAGTGACTGGAGGATATACGTATCCGAAGGCCTTCTAGGGCGTAGTTGGTGTCCAATCAACTAAGTGGTTTGACCACCATCTGATTATGACTATATAGTCGGTGCAGATGTAAATCAAGTCACGCTTGTCTTGGCATACACCCCCCGGGGGCATATTTATAGGCCTTTATAGAATACTTGACTATCTAGACCTATGCAACTGGAGAAAAAAGTGAGCCCAGTCCCCTGAAGTCAGCAGGGGTACAACTGGAAACTTCACTTTATTCCCACGAGAATCAGTAATGCCCGCAGAGTTCATTATTTGTCTCTTTAGACATTTAATTGTTCTCTGGCTGATTATTGAGGTTGGCCCCTATACGGGAGTATCGTGGTGGTTGTGGTTTCGCGGCCCATAACAGTATAATGGTTATTATGGTGGCCAGGATCATTTCGCCGTTAATGACACGCTAGGTGAATGATCCAGTCCAGTGAGCATGCTAGACATGTGTTCTGGACAGGAGTTAGAAAGTCTCCAACTCTTTAGCAAGGTGTGATGGTTTGCAGCCCTGCCCTGGAATCATTAAAGTTGCAACTAAGTGGTTCTGTTGCTTAGAATTATGCCTTCGGCTATCTAGGACGCATGTATGACGTTCCAAATTATACAATAGTGCTTTGTCCACCATTTGATTAAGGCTACATAGCCAGGTGCAGATGTAAAACAAACCACACTCTCTGTCTTGGCATACACCCTCCCGGGGGCATATTTATCGGCCCAGCCCCCTGAAGTCAGCAGGGGTACAACTGGAAACGCCACGTTATTTCCACGGGAATCAGTGAGCTCGCAGAGTTCCGCTATTTGTCTCATTAGACATTTAGCTGTTCTGTGGGTGATTATTGAGGTTGGCCCCTATATGGGAGTATAGTGGTATAGGACAGTTTTTAATGGGGCCAGGTTCATTTCACCTTTAATAACACCTACCTGGTGGAATGTTCCTAGATCCAGTGAGCATGCTAGACATGTGTTCTGGACGGGAGTTTGATAGTCTCCAACCCTTCAGCAAGGAGTAGTGGTTTGCAGCCCTGCTCTGAAATCATCAAAGTTGCAACTAGGAAAGACCTGTTGCTAGAATTAGTCTTCGGCTTCCTAGGGCGCGAATGACGTTGTTTTTCATTCCCAGTGGTATGACGTAAATCAAATCACGTAATGTCTTGGCATACATTTTTTAATCATCACACACCCTAGACACCGTTAAAGACGATTGGGTATTTAAATACCCATGACCTATCTCAGGAATGGGGTGAGGGTAAAATTAATTGTTTACACCAAGCAACAACTTCTATGGACATCCTGGTAAAATTTTAATGGATGTAAAGGTGACTAATGAATAATTTGATGGTTTCCCATTCCCCAGAACTGACTAATCTGTTTATTCATATATCCATTCAAATGAGTTTTTCATGAAAATCGTGGTTGTCATGGGCGAGCTATCAAATCTTATTGGCCTATGTACGGCGGCGTAAATGTTCTTGTGGAAGAAGTTTTTGTGTCATCTTAATTTTATTTGGAAACAAATGCAAATCCTTGAGCAAAATTGTGGCCAAAACTGTTCTTTGAAGACCAAGCTTCTGAGCAAGGCATCGAATTGAGGTTGATGGATTATTTGGAAACACTTTCTTGAGCAGCCGTAGTGTTTTCAGCCGATCTTCAAGTATATTATGGTCTATGCTTGGGCCTATCACCTACAGACTTTCTTTATTTGACATCATTCA
The DNA here is from genome assembly GCA_030448955.1 of Trichopoda pennipes. NCBI lineage: Eukaryota > Metazoa > Arthropoda > Insecta > Diptera > Tachinidae > Trichopoda > Trichopoda pennipes. The sequence goes on from JASKUP010000002.1 coordinate 10,028,446, forward strand.
CTACAAGGTAAATAGTGCGTTTTGTTGTTAAGGTTTTTCTCCTAAAAATTTCAAATAACCTTCTCATTCCCACAGTAATCGATGATTGATTTTGATAAAATGTTTTAACGATTAAAAAACGTTGATTTATTAAGTAATTTTTCATTATAAATTTACGCCATGTGCCTACTTTACGACTGCCAAATATGAACTTTCAAGACTAATGTTTACCAAAATGGCGATAAAATAAAGTAGTATATCTTCCCGACGGACACCAGGAGTCATAGAACTGAAGATGTTGAAAAAAGCTTGTGTTTTAAGTCAATTTACTTTTTAACCTCAAATTTGCCCAGCCATTATTTGTGTTGTTTAATTTATTTGTTTTATTTTTTTTTTAATTAATTTCTTATAGTTTAATTTTATATAATTATAACATTAAATTAAAAATAATTTCTGTGTTCAGTAGATTTAAATTGACGAATTTTATGCGCTCTTTTTAACAATTTAACGATTTTGCTGCTCGCGTTGCAACACTACAATTGTATGGCAGCATTAATAAAAGCAAAACAGCAAAAACACAATAAAAAACAATCAAAACATGGACAAATGTGTGTGTGCGGGTGTGTTTAATAATGATGATAATAATAATAATAATATGAGCAACTAATTAATGTTTAATACACAACAATGGGGAATAAATAATTTTAATGTTGAAATGGTTTTTAGTTTTTATTATTATTATTTTTATTATTATAATTGTCATTTATTTTTAATTTTCATTTTTATGTTTCAATGTTTTATAAAATGTTGCGCTGACTGGTGTTGGGCGGGGGAGGGTTTCATTTAAATGTTTGTGGGCATTTTTGGTTTGTCATATGAGAAATTGCAACCACAAATTAATTAATATATATTTATTAGTAAATTCGAGAAAGTATAAACAATGACTGTATTTATAAATTTTTTTATTTTATTTAATGCATTTTAAGTTTTCAAAAGTTATGGCAGCAAGTTTAAAAAAAATAATTTAAATAATAAATAAAAATTTAATAAAAAAACAAAACAAATTATTTGTAAAAATTAAATTGAATTTAAAGAAAAATTTAGTTTTATAAAATTTAATCTTAATCTTTTAAACGGCCGTTTAAATTATAACGATTTATTTTTTCGATATTTCGCTTTTCTGTGGAAAGCTTCTTCAGGAAATTATTTTTTAAATTTTTTAAAAACAAAAAATTATAAAAATTTGAAAAGAAAAATTTTTTGAAAACCAAATTGTTATAATTTTTTGTTTTTGAATTACTAAATTCATGTATTAGTAAAATGCATATTAAACCTAAGATAATCACAAAATATGTGGATGATTTATTTTGTATAACTTCAGAAGATGCAGTGGATGATATTTTGTCAGAATTGAATAGTTTCCATCCGGATATTAAATTTACGATTGAAAGAGAATTAGAATCTAGACTCCCATATTTAGATATATTGATAATAAGGAAGAAAAATAAGTTAGTATTTGATTGGTATAAGAAACCAACATCTTCTGGAAGAATTATTAATTTTTATTCAAAACATCCAAGGAAAATGATAATAAACACAGCGAAAATTATGATAGACAGAATATTGACTATAAGTGATAGAGAATTTCATGTGAAGAATAGGGATACAATAAGAGATATACTTAATGACAATGATTTTCCAGTAGAATTAACTAACAGGTTAATTAGACAATATGGTAGTTATAGGCATAATTTAGGAAATACTACGGCAGAACCAAGAAATTATAAATCATTAACTTATATTCTTGGAATATCAGAAAGATTAAGAAAGTCTAAAATATATGACACAGATAGATATATAATTGCACACAAAACATATAACACATTAAGTAAATTATTTAGCAGTATGAAGGATAAAATAGGGAAAATGGAAATATCTGATGTAGTATACAGGATACCATGTGGAGGAAATGACCAAGTGAACTGTGACAAAGTTTATATTGGGACAACAAAGAATAAACTTAAAACAAGATTAGCTGGTCATAGATGTGACCAGAAATATAGGAATATTTCAACACAGAAGACATCCTTATCTTCACATTGTAAGAAATATAATCATTATCCAAAGTTTGATGAAACATCAGTATTAGATATAGAAAAAAACTACAAGAGACGTTATATGTTAGAAATGTTAGAAATTGTTAATGTACCAAATGTAAGGAGAATAAATTTCAAAACAGACACGGACAATTTAGCACAGAATTATAGGTACTTAATACAAAAAACACACAATTTGTTATAATTATTTCATAGGAAAAATTTGTTATTTAATTTCCGTTTGTTTGTTTTTGTATGTTTAAATATTTGAAATTTTAATTTTTGTATGTTTGTATGTATGAAGAAAATTATTTTATATGTTTTGTCAAATGTTTTCAAAAATTTTTTATTTTCAAATTGTTATAATTTTTTGTTTTTGTTAAATATAAAAAATAATTTCCTGAAGAAGCTTTTCACAGGAAAGCGAAATATCGAAAAAAATAAAATCGTTAAATTATTTAAAAAGACCGTTAAAAGATTATTTCATATTTAATAAATTTTAAAAAAAGGTCGAATAAAAATGAAAGTATTAAATTTAATAAAAATTTTTATTGTTTTTTCAACCGATCTTTTTTATTTATCTTTAATAAATATCTTTTTTCTTTTTTAAGATCTTTTTTATATATTTTTTTTCTTCACGATATTTCGCTTTCCTTTGGAAAGCTTCTTCAGGAAAAAATTTTTTATATTTTTGTATTTGTTAATAATTTTTTGGTTTCAAAAATATAAAAAATTTTTTCCTGAAGAAGCTTTCCAAAGGAAAGCGAAATATCTTGAAGAAAAAAAAATATCTAAAAAAGATCTTAAAACAGAAAAAAGATATTTATTAAAGTTTTAATAAAAATAAAAAAAGGTCGAATAAAACTGAAAAGAAAAATTTAGTTAAATATTTAACCCTTTTAGTACGACAAGTACACATATGTACCATCAACCTTTAAACATCACAAAAAGATATTATTTGGCTTTAAAGTGTTACCACGCAGTTTTGTAAACAATTTTCTTTGCTCCCAAAAACGGGACTTCCCTAAGTATTAATGCAAACACGGGCGCAGTTTAGAGATTTCGCTGACAAATTCAGACGTGTACTACAATTATTGCTGTTTTTTTTTAAGATATTTAGAATAACTGTACATATGTATAGCAGGTTCAAATTATAAAAATTCAACCGCAGAAATGTATTTCAACTTGTGTTTGATAAAACGTGGGAACACTTTCAATTATTTTCCCATTTTTATTCGAAATTTAAAAAGCGCTACACATACATATGTACCGCCAGTCCGACAGATGGTGCATACCAGTACCTGTACCAGTAGGCACCTGGGTACTTAACTGGCTTCTCATAGCTTAAATGTACATTGAAATTATGAACCCGAAAGATATTGTAAAGTTTTTGAAGGATGACGCTGAAACCGGTGGCTTGGAGGAGGACTTTTTCTGCTTCAAGTTGTAATAACTATGACTCAAGTGATGACGAGAAATTTCATCGATTGATGATGGTAATGATATTGTCGAAGATGTGAAAATGTTATTGAAAATATGTCATCTGGTTATCCAATAGCAAGTATTCATTTTGATTAGCATATTCCTGACCAAAGCTTTTATTACGAAGATATTACGTGATAACATTTACATCTGCGCCTGGCCGTAAGCCGTAATCAGGTAATGGTTAGACCACTGGGAATGAAAAGCAACATCATTCACGCCCTAGAAAGCCGAGGACTAATTCTAGCAACAGATCATCCCAAGTTGCTAACCACTACTCCTTGCTGAAGAGCTGGAGAATATCCAACTCCTGGTCCAGAACGCATGAAGCTTAATATAATTTAAGAACACGACGGCATTCATACTAACTGGACCTGGACCATTCATTGTGAATGATCCGATCCATACAACTCAAATGATGGCCTCGATACACACAGCCACCACGATACTCCCGAAGGGCCTACCTCAATAATCAGTCGGAGAACAGCTAAATGCCTAAAAAGACAAATAGCGGAGCTCTGGGAAAATATAGTGGATATTTCAGTTGGCTCCTTGCTAGCCTTAAAGGGGACTAGGCTCCCTTTTACCCCCGCAAGACACAAGTCTAGAAGTTTGTGTGATCCATAAAGACTTATAAATGTGCCCCCCGAGGTGGGGGGAGATTCCGAAGAGATTTTTAATCCATGCCTTGTAGCTACAAAATATCTGAACATTAGCCCGTCCCTTATATATGAAAATTTAATTTTTCTAATGCATACCCTCTAATATTGTTCGAAATGGTCTAGAAGAGCTAAATTAAAAATATTAAACCTTTTGGACAATGTTAACCCATGCCAAGACTCGGTCAAATTTTACATTTGGGGTCATATAAGGCTATATATGGAGTTTCTAAAAAAAAAAACTTTTGATAGACAAATTTAATAACAACATTATGAAATATGATAATTATTATAAAAATTACCCATCTGTAGCCAATACTAACCCTTTCTGGCCCACGTTTATTTGAATAATACAACAAAGAAGGCAAACTTCCCATATTTTAGAAACTGTCAGTTTACATACACATACAGTTTTTTATTTATTGAACATTATTTTTTTTAAACTGCTATTAATCATATAACATTTAGGGTTTTTTTATTGTGTTCTAATGCTTTCTTACACATAAGTAAATACGAAATATAAACAAAATGATTACCGTTAATTTATGCCAGAATTTAAAATTTTGATATACGCTCACGTGGGGGTTTGTTATGGTTATAATGGAACAAAGTTATGTATTAATTATTCGTTTGGATATTTTCTCTTGAGAGTGTCTTTCTTGCAATCCGGATACAACTTTCTGTGCTCCTGCACGCATTGTAGTAAATATTGTTTTTGTTCTTCATCTGCAGTGATCAAACCGTGAAAATCTTGCATGAGCTTTACCGATCTCTCAGCAACATCATTTATTGGCTTCAGATCAGAAATACATTCTCTGGCCTTTATATATGATGCGTTTTCATTCCATAAAATGGGAGAAACTGTTAAAAAATCATCCGGTATTCTCAAATTTATAAGAGTATCTTTGCTTTTGTTGTTGATAAAGTCGCACATTTGTTTTTCTGCAAGACAAATAAAGTTAATAAAAGACATACAATTAAAAATAGTAACATGTGCTTACTTAATAAAAAATCAGTGCTGTCCTCATCTAGAATGTAGCGTTTTATATTGTTGGAAACATTATTTTTACTAAAGTTTGCCACCATCTTTGCCTTTGTTTCCAATTCCACATCATTGTCAAATAAAGAAAATATAGCACATTCTGGCGACAAATACCACAAGTGTTGACAAAACTTCCCGAAAGCTGATTTCGATATTTCTTTATCGATGTTTTCATATTGTTTCAATGTTTTGAGGAAACATAAATCCTGGTACGGCGCTTTTAATGCTGACGGACAGGTTATCCACGGCTTCACATATGTTGTGACTATAAACAAACTCAAAGCAAGTAATCCGTCTTTTTCTTGGTCTGTTAAATTGAACTCTGGTTGAAGCAGACACATTTTTATCGAATATATCGCCTTGGCCATCCAACGTGCGTGGTGCATTGCTCCTGGTGGTCTGATTGTTAGTTTGTTGTCGGTATTTCCAGCCATAAATATAATGCACAACTCTATTAACTCTCTATAATCATTTCTTGTTTGTTTTTTTTTTTAATTGAGCTGAATAAAAAATTAAAAGATCTTTAATTTTTTCAGGCGAAAAATGTTTATTTATATCATTTGGAAAATATTGAATATTGCGGCTGTTAATGTTACTCCAATTCTCCTTAAATTTAATTTTTATAATAATTATCATATTTCATAATGTTGTTATTAAATTTGTCTATCAAAAGTTTTTTTTTTAGAAACTCCATATATAGCCTTATATGACCCCAAATGTAAAATTTGACCGAGTCTTGGCATGGGTTAACATTGTCCAAAAGGTTTAATATTTTTAATTTAGCTCTTCTAGACCATTTCGAACAAGATTAGAGGGTATGCGTATCATATTTGAAAAAAAAACCCATATAAGGGACGGGCTACTGAACATATACCGCGTATATCATGTATTATTGAATATATAGGGGATGACCCCTACATATGCAATGCGCTGTGATAGAACTAGGATATTAGGTTACGCGAAAGAGGAAATAGAGAGTAGAGTTTGTGGACATTAGATTTTAAATTTCCCAGATTTAAAGTGACAGGAAAGACCTCCGGAGGGATTTTATTCTACATACAGACTGTTCTGCTGAAAAATAAATTTTCCCTGTAATGCGTAGTGCGTTTCACTGGCCAAGCAATAGTTGTGAAATAGAATTAATTATTGGATAAATGTTTATTATGTCCTATAATCGTCTTCCCTGTATCAAAGACTATTGGTCACTTCATATAAAATCTTTCAATTGCACGGGATAGCGTTACCTTTTTATTTCATCTAAGATATAATTTCGCAAGTCCTGAAAAATCACCAAAGCAGTGATGCTTTATCGGCTGAAAATCAACTGCTGCTATGCTTGCATTGGCTCGAAAATGGCTGCCAGTACCATGGAGTTGCAGCTATGCCTGGTTTTGCAAAATCAACAGTGTGCAGAACCATCCCTACAGTTGCTGACGATTTAATAAACGTTTTGTTTCAAAACACCATTCGGTGGTCGGATGACGTCAGTGGTATTGCTGATGAGCGGCTTCCCTTGTGTGTGTTTATGCTTGCGTGGATCACACAATCATTAAAATTGATGCGCCTACATTACACGAAGAAGGATATGCGGAAATGGCATGGAAACCACTCATTAAATATAACGATGATGATAAGGTGCCCCTGTAGGCTAGTACGTAATGTACTAGCTTGTAAATATGGGAGTTGTGGGTTCGATTTCCAAAAAAAACCTCCGTTTATTTTCACTACCAATAAAAATTGACTGTCGGTGAGGCTGCTCAGCGATGAAGGCATAGTCGCTGGTCGCTGTGCTGTCTTATATACGGCAGTTAATTTCCGACTATCCTTCTACTTTCACCACCTGTTTCATATATTCTCTATCCCTTTCCGAAAGAATGTAGCACGGTACTTGACTAAATAGGCATTGTTGCTTGAAGTGCTACTTCTCTTTAAAAAAAAAAAAACTATGATATGCAGGTCAGATTGCACATTTTACAGTGTAATTGCAAGTTGGCCGGGCAGCGTTCATGATTCAGCACCCTTGAATTCGGCTGTAAGCCAAAGATTTGAAAATGGATGGAGACCATTTCCGGATGCTTTTATTTTTTTTTTTTTAAAGAGAAGTAGCAGTAGCAGCGGTCAAAATCTACTGCAGTAGCAGCGTACTTTCGTACTTTTCCGAAAAAGGTACTTTTTTATTATTTTTTTTTAACTAGCTTTAAAAAATTATTAGTTTGGTATTAAAAAATATTTACGCTAATATTTTTTTTTAAATGTTACCGCTTTTCTTTACTAAAAGGAAATTTCATTAAAAAAGTACTTTTTTTTCTCAGAAATAAAATTTATTTTTAGGCAATTATTTTAAAGAAATAAAAGAAAAATTAATAATTTAATTTTAAAGAAATAAAGAAAATTCAGCTAAAACGATTTTTTTCGAAATATTTTTAAGCAAAAAGTATGTTTTTTAAAAAACAATTAGTACTATTTAAAATCAAAATTACAAATTATTTTCTATTTCTTAAATAAATTTAATTATAAAAAAGTACTTTGATTGAAATTTTTGTTTTATTTCTTCAAAATTGTGCTTTAAAAAAATTGGTACTTTTTGGAAAATTAAGTACTTTTGCGAAAAAGGTACTTTTTTATTATTATTTTTTTTAATTTTAGTTTGGTATTAAAAAAAACATTTAGGCTAATTTTTTTCTTAAAATGTTAACGCTTTTTTTCTAAAAGGAAATTTCATTAAAAAAGTACTTTTTTCCTAAGAAACAAAATTTATTTTTAAGAAATTATTTTTTTAAAGAAATAAAAGAAAAATTAAAAATTAAATTTTAATGAAATAAAGAAAATTTATCTAAAACGTTTTTGTTCGAAATATTTTTAAACAAAAAGTACGTTTTTCAAAAAACAAAGAACAATTAATACTATTTTAATTCAAAAGTAAAAATTATTTTCTATTTTATAAGTAAATTTAATTATAAAAAAAATACTTTGCTTCAAATTTTTGTTTTGTTTCTTAAAAATGGAGCTTTAAAAAAATTGGTACTTTTTTGGACAAATATGGTACTTTTTCGAAAAGGGTACGTCTTTGTTATTCTTTTTAAATAGCCTTAAAAAAATTTATTTATTTACTTACTGGAATTTAATTTTTTATTAAAATAATTGAAAATTTATTTAATTTTAAATGAAGGCCCATAAAAGATAAGAAATCCTTTCCGACAGGAAGAAAAAGTTCTTCTTTAAAGCATTATAGAAATGAGAAAAGCTTTTTTTGTGACACCATTATTTTTATTATTTTCCACACTCAACAATTTTTTTAATAAAAAAATTAACTTAACTTGATTAAGATAAAAGTTTTATTATAAAGATATTAGTAAGCGAAACAGTTGGACGTACTTTCAAGGACATTTTAATGTGTGTGTGTGTGCGTGTGTATTTTTTTAACGAGAACTGCATATTTTTTAAACTAAAGCAAAAACCAGGAATCGTTTCAAATGCAAAAACAAAAAGTTTGTAAAAACTTCCATTTGAGTGTATTCCCAGGATACTGGAGTTCTTGTGTGATTACAAATTTTATCTCATTTATTACAGTTTTTATCGTATTTTATTTTGTGTTTTTTTTTTTTTGCATACCAGAGAACAAAAACTTGCTCTTTTTTGCTTTTGCTCTCTTGCTGGTTTTTGTATTTGAGGTTTTAAATTTGTTCTGTTGTTATTTTCTGTGAAAAAATTAAGGACACGGAAACAAAATTTTGAATGCCAAAAATTATTGGATTTATTTCATTTTCTTTTTTATAAAAATCTAAACTGTTAAGTGTTGCCAGTTAGGCATCCCTTCCTAGTTCAATTTATAAGGAGACTTAAATTACTTTTTATTTATTTTATTTAATAGGAAACTCTTTATTATACAGCCTGATCATTCATTCAATTAAGGCTTCACATTTAAGGCTCTGCTTTATTATCTGCCTTTTTGCCGTTTAAAAGGGTGAGGTTGTAAGCAAAGGATCTTGTCCAGGTCACCTGAACACTAATAAAAATCTAAAATTCTTTGGTGCTTTATTTTTCCGTAAAGGAAGTTTTTAACAGGATAAGTTGATTGTTCCAGACAACAGTCAAGAAATATATTTGTAATTTCTGGGGTTTTCTTTTGCAGGAACGATTATTCGAGTAAATGGCTTTAAACTCTATTGGGCATTTTTGTTTAATTATTTACAGTGTTGTAATGACACCTTTTTCCTAGCTGCAGGGATATACTCAGTGGAGTCCAGGGTCGTGTAGTGTCGTTGGGACAAATAAAAGGCTTCGGTTGATTTGTTTTTTAACTTAAACTGTATTTGCCACTAGTCCGCCGCTTGACAGCAGCTCGCTTCTCGGCTTCGTCTACTATACACTGGTCTGTGTGTGTGCGTGTGTGAGTGCGGCAGTTTCCGTTGCCTTGGTCCTATGTATCCCGGTCAGTGTCCGAGGGAAATAACTAAAACAATGGGCTGGATAAAAACCTCCGCTTAACTGACACAAATTCCGCTAGGTTAAAACCTCCGCTTCGTTTGCGACCGTTCCACAGTTAGTAGACTGTGTTCAAGGGAAATAACCAAAACACTATAAGCCGGGCAGGGTTAGAACCTCCGCTCAATTGTCCAGTGCCTTGGTCACCCACTATGGTGACGGTGGGACACAAATTCCGCAGAGTTAAGACCTCCGCTTCGTTTGTGACCGCACCACAGTTAGTAGACTGTGTCCAAGGGAAGTAAAAAAAACACTGTAAGTTGGGCTGGGTTAAGATCTCCGCTTAATTGTCCAGTGCCTTGTTTAGCCACAGTGACGACGGTGGGACACTAAATCCGCTGCGTTAAGACCTCCGCTTCGTTTATGATCTCATCACAGTTAGTAGACCGTGCTCATCCACTGTGGCGATGGTGGGACATAAAATCCGCTGGGTTAAGACCTCCGCTTCGTTTGTGGCCGCACCACAGTTAGTAGACCGTCTCCGATGGCAACAACCAAAACACTGTAACTTGGGCTGGGTTTAGACCTCCGCTCAACTGTCCAATACCTTGGTCACTCCAGGTAGTGTCTCAGGGTAGAAACTGTGCTGGGTTAAAACCACCGCTTTGCTTATAACCTGACTATCTTACCTAAGGGTCCGAAATATTGAAATAATATTACCTGTTGTCCTGCCGCCGGCTACACACCAATTGCATTGTTATTCATGATGTTCGCCCTTTTATACATATTCCGACGATCAGTCATTTATTTTACCAAAAACAACATTGGACTTTTGGCGTTACAGTGTGAATTAATTCCAACTCTTCAGCAAAGGGTGGGGGGACTGCCAAGCCCCTGCTCTTAAAAATTGTGACTAAGGCGTGTGTGCACCTAGTTGTGTCTGCATTTTAGGATGCGAGTGGGCATTATTGCTACACCCAGTAGTAAGACCACCATCAGATTAGGGCCAATTGGCCAGGCGCTGCAATAACTCATACAATAACTGAATTGTTTCGGTGGCTGTGTAGCTTGTGGCGCCGTCTTGCTGAAATCAGTTTAGAATTTCTGGATATCCAGAAATAAGTTTAGAATAGGGTGAGATATGATAGCGGCGACCCTTTGGAATTATATAGCGAGCAATATCATTGTATACCACTATCAATTTGCGTCAGTCCGTACTGTCACAAATAGCATAAATTTCATAGCCATCAAAAAGTGAAAGGATGAGGTAAGCCTTTGCCTTTGCATGCGTATAGCAAACGGGAGGGAATCCTTTATCGCGAAGCTTTCCATAAACTTTACCAACAACAGTGTTAATGTTATAATGTATTTTGCTGGGGCAGTTCTCAGTGGATGCCCAGTGGTGCCAGTAATACTTATTGTTAATCTTTTTTTCTTAATTCAAACCACAAAATAAAAAAAACCCAAACAACTTTCTTAATTCGCTTTTATTCTTATCTTTACGTTTACAATTTGGAGTTTTTATTTTTAACACTCGAACACAAACCAACCAACCAGACCGTGCAAGATTTAACATTTTATGCCCTGAACCCGACCGACTTAGATCTCCCGTATCGCGTGCTTGTACACGGGAGGTAGGATACTTAATGCGCTTGCCCAGCGTTTACTTCTTAATTTTCTTGCTCGATTGGTTGATTGTTAGTGTCTCACCACGACTAGGACCTATGGCTGTAATAACCAGGAGTGTCCCTATACACTACAACTTCTTGGTCTGGGGACTATGGCTGTAATAACCAGTAGAAACCCTCTACCACTACCTGTTAATGACCTGCATGTCTTGGTGGCCTTCCACTATCGAGGCTGTAATAGCCTGCGTTATAACTGAAGTTGTCGTGATCATCACACCCACCATCAACCAATCATTACCACTAAAGCACTGACATCAAACAATCTCACCAATACCCCGCCAGTTTAACCTCTTTCTTATTGTGGCTGATTCTCTTATACTCTTTTCTCTTAAATTCGACTAATTATAATAACTCATTCGAAAGATAAGAGACTATTATTAATATGTCATCATCGATTCAGGAACATAATAATAATGATAATTACTAATAATAATATCGATAAAAAAAATGTTAATAATACTTTAATTTACAAAATTCTAAATTCAGTATGATAATTAATAATAATAATAATATTGATCAAAATTATAATAATACTCTATATAAAACTATTCAAAAAAAGATTCGTGCGGCAGTATGTAACGAAAGTTTACTTCGTTACAATATGATTAGTCCATGTTAGTCTACCATTAAAAACTACACCCAAGTTAGACGCAGAGTTCACGAACTCAATAATACTACCACCATTTTGAACGTGAATATTATAGATCTCAAGAGGAGAATACATTTTGACTTTTAAGCATTAATAGTCAATCCTTTATCCACTGCCCAGCAGTTGATCATGTTCGACTCGTCGTTCATTCTACCACACACACAGATGGAAACATCATCTATGCTACTGCAATTATAAACCTGAAGACATCATTAACATGCATATGGAGTTTACTGCCGATAGCAACATCAGGCAAGTCATTTAGATACAAACAAAAAAGAATAGGTCCCAAAATAGAGCTCTGTGGTATTTCCCTCTTAACCCCAAGATTTCCTATCCTTAACACATATTGCCTGTGAATAGTCAGCAAGGTAAGAAGATATAAGATGGCAGACCGAGCTAGAGAAATGAAATAATTTTCGTGGTTTTTCCACCAAGATCGAGTGATCCACTGCATCGAAAGCCTTACTGTGATCCAGAAGAATTAAGAAAGCCACCATGTTGCCTTAATATATTTTGGAATAATTTACGCCACAAGGAAAAGTTGAAAAATTTTGCAGAGGCGCAAAAAGTGTTCCAAAAAATCAATTCGATTTTGTTATTTGGAAAAATTCTAATTTGCATAAAAAAGCGCTAAATACACTGTCAGAAATCATTGAAAAGCTCGATAATACCAACCTTTTTAAAAAAAGCGTTTTTAAAACAAGAAAAAGCACTAAATAACACTAGAAACTCACCAATGTAACATCACTGCTTTTTACAAGGCCATTTGCTGAAGTATTGAAAAATGAGTGTGAGAGAGAATTAGAGAGTGAGAGCATGTGTGTATGAGCAAGTATGTAAAGGAATGTATATTTTAAATAAATTGTATAGTTTTATTGGTTGTATAGTTTTTCATTTTCATTTTCAATTTTTTGGCATTGATTTATTTTGTTTTATGACACCATGTGTTCAAATTGTTTTTATTGCATTTTAATTTTCTTTTACAGCATTTTTCCTCTACAGCAATTTCCTTTTTACCGGGGATAAGAGATGTTTTTTAATTGTTTTTTCTTTCCCTTTTTTTCGGTAATAAAATTAATAAAATTGTATAAATTACAAACTAAATTACAAAATCATTAGAAGGTGGTGCTTCAGAATTAACTAAAAAAATTTTCTAGAAAAAACAAATTAAGGAAAAACGTAATAATTTTTAAAATATTTTAATATTGAGTTTATATACTCCTTCGTAGATGACAGCATCATATGTCATTCGAATTCGTTTGGTAATAGATCGAACCATTTGGAAGTGAGTTCCAAAATGCGGAACATGAATAATACGCACACTCACAATCTCGCGGCCATCTTCGATTTTAATGCCCTTAAAATTCAATGTTGAACGCTTAAACATGGATCTGTGTTCGGAATTGGCGCTGCATCTATTGCTATGGGCGATATAAGTCCCACCGGGGGCACATTGATATGTTTTGAGGGAATCTCACCGTCCTTAAATGTGTCTTCAGGGGTAAAAGGGAGTCCAGTCCCCATCATCGGTAATCAAAATTCGCTAATGGAAATATAAAAATGGATCAACGTCAATAAAAGGTTTTGGGCCCATTCAACATTTCCAAGCCTTGCTAGGTGATGGTGTAGCTTCAATTCTGGCACGGGGTTGGATTTTGTAAGCACGCAAATCAAAATCTTTGCCCCAAAATCTTCCTTAAAGTGTATGGATATATATCCAATTCCTGTGCACAATGGGGTTTAGACTGATGTGGGTCTTTCTTTACGCTACACTCTACAGCACCATTAACTGTTTCTGTTCTCACTGTACTATTTTTCTGTGGATGTGTATATTTAGAGTAAATGTGATTTCATCTTGATATTTCACAGTTAATCGAATAAATTATAAAGGAAAAGTACCTTTTAAGAATGGTACCTTTTGAGAAAAGTATTTTTTAACAGATGTGCCTTTTAAGAAAAGTACCTATTAAAGAAAGCATGATGCAAGAAAAGTGCCTTTTAATAAATGTACTTTTTAAGAAATGTTCTCTTTAAGAAAAGCACCTTTTAAGAAAAGTACCTTTTGAGAAAAGCATTTTTTAATAAAAGTGCCTTTCAACAAACAATTCACTGGAAGAAAATAACTTTTAAGAAAAAATACCTTTTAAGAATGGTACTTTATGAGAAAATTATTTTTTAAGAAATGTACCTTTTAAGAAAAGTACCATTTAAGGAAAGCATGATGCAAGAAAAGTGTCTTTTAATAAATGTGCTTCTTAAGAAATGTTCTCTTTAAGAAAAGCACCTTTTAAGAAAAGTACCTTTTAGGAATAGTACCTCCTTAAAAACGTATTTTTTTAATAAAAGTGCCGTTACGAAAATGTGATTTTAAGAAAATTACGTTTTAAGTAAAAATACGTTTAAAAATAGTATCTTTTGAGAAAAGTTCTTTTTAAGAGATACCTCTTTTAAAAAAAAGTACCTTTAAAAAAAGTGCTTGTTAAGAAATATTTCCTTTAAGAGTAACAACTTTTAAGAGAAAAAAGGTAAATTTTTAAAAAAGTACCTTTTTAGATAAAAAAAACCTTTGAAGAATAGTGTCTTTTGATTAAAGGATTTTTTAAAAAAAATTTCCTTTTAAGGAAAGTACCTTTTAAGAAAATGATGACACAAAAAAAGCGCCTTTTAATAAAAGTGTATTTTAAGATATGTTTCCTTTAAGAAAAGCAACTTTTAAGAAAAGTACCTTTTAAGAAAATATACCTTTGAAGAATAGCATCTTTTGAGAAAACTGTATTTTAAATAAAGTTTCTTTTAAGAAAAGTACCTTTTAAGAAAACGATAATACAAAAAAAGTGCCTTTTAATAAAAGTGCGTTTTAAGAAATGTTCCCTTTAAATAAAGCAACTTTTAAAAAAGGTCCCTTAAAAAACATACATCTTTAAAAAATACCTTTTAAAAAAAAATACTTTTGAAGAATAGTATCTTTTGAGAAAAGTGTTTTTTAAATAAAGTTTCTTTTAAGAAAAGTACCTTTTAAGAAAACGATAATACAAATACGTGCCTTTTTATAAATGTGCGTTTTAAGAAATTTTCCCTTTAAAAAAAGCAACTTTTAAGAAAGGTCTCTATTAAAAAAGTACATTTTTAAAAAGTACCTTTTAAGAACAAATACTTTTGAAGAAAAATATCTTTTGAGAAAAGTATTTTTTAAGAGATGTGCCTTTTAAGGAAAGTAACTTTTAAAAAAAGTACTTTTAAGAAAAGTACCTTTAAAGAAAAGTACCTTTTAAGAAAACGATGATGCAAGAAAAGTATCTTTTAAGAAATTTTCCCTTCAAGAAAAAGTACCTTTAAGGAAAAGGACCTTTTAAAAAAAGTACCTTTTAAGAAAAGTACTTTTTAAAAAAAATACCTTTTAAGAAAAGTTATGCTTACAGAAAAAGCTTACGAACACTTTCTGTTTAAAAAAAGAACTTTTGAACACAATTTCCTTTCTAAAAATTGCTTAAAGAAATGAAAATTTCAAAAATAGTCTTCCTAAAAACTGTTTTTAAGAAAAGTACTTATTTAAAGAAGAACCGCTTTAAAAAAATAGCAACAAGCTTAAGGGAGCCTTAATAATGTACTCGTAATAGTAAATATAAATTTGGTATTTTAGTGTTTTTTCAGTAAGAGAGAAAGAGAGAGAGAAGGAGAGAGAAAAACCACTTTAGTTTATATGTGTATGAATGTATGTGTTTTTTTAGTTTCCAATCCAATGATATCCTTTACCCAATTTCCTTTATAAATTGAACTTTCTCAAATAAAAAAAGAATGGCGAATGGCATGTGATTTATAGTTTTTGGTAGTTAAAAGAAAATTTTAGTTGTTTTTAGTATGAAAATAAAAAGAAAATAAAGAATTTTTAGTTTACTTGTTTTTTTTTTGTTTTTTTTTTCATTTTATGAACATTTAAAACTATAGAAACTAGAGTAAATTTAGTTAAATCACAAAAACAAATTCATTGGCATTAAAATAAACATAAACATGACCAGCAACTACTTAAGTATTTACGTACGTTTTTGTTGTTGTAGTAAAGAAATAAAAACAAAATTTAATACCCAAATAAATAAAATCAAAAAACATGCAGATTTAAAAAAAAACACATATAAATGGGTTTGCATGTTGACCTTCAAATTAGCACACAAATAAAAATACACACATGTACATACATATATATTTGTATTTGTATATTTATTTAGTTATTTATATAGAAAAAAATGCTCTTAAATCACACACGCATATATACACACACATAAAATGAAATCTTAATAAAAATCATTATTTTCCATTTGAAAGAATCACTTCATTTGATTCTCCTTACTCCTTACTCCTCTCTCCAACTAACAACTCAACCATCTACCGTTATATTGGAAAGCAACCAAAAAAACGTAGGAATAAAATGTAGCATTCCCGTTGCATTGTATTTTACAAAGAACACATTATTTTTTCTTCTTGTGAGAGCAGAGTAAATGGAAAACACTGAAATACTGCAATCAAATACTATGAATCAATGCGTGTGTTTATATATACACACACAGCCAAATACATTTTAAATGTAATGAATCAATGCGTGTTTTTACAAAAACACGAATACACACACGCACCTAGTTGTAACAAATAAGTGCCTTTACTATAAATATGAAAACATTTATAGAATTTGAGAGGAGAATTTATTAATGTGATATTTTTAAGTGATTACACACTAAAATAGATAACAGTAATGGCGACTAATTAGGAACATTGTGTGATTAAAATCATTTTAAGACTGTAAAAGTAAAATTGAAATTTAAAATCGAATGACTTAACTTTCATATAAAGTACTGGGCATAACAAATACAACAAAATTCGAAGGCAACAGACATTTTAAATTTAAATTCTATTAGAGAAAGAAATTATGATTTGAGGCACATTTGCATCTGATATTATAATTAACGATCATGATAAAATCGGCAGTCAATAAGGCCGTACCACTGTTTATACTTAAAAAGAAAGAAATTGAATTTTGTAAAGGTATTAAATCTATTTTCGTAACGATATCACGACTAGACTACTAGACTAGACTAGAAAAATATATCTTTGACACATAAATAATGCCTGGGATAAATTTGAGGTTAGCAAGTAAATTGTCCATCAAATGAGAGATAAGCGAAGCTTTTTCATAAAATGTGCTCTAATAATTTTATGTAAAAAGGTTAACATTTAACTGACATCACATGCCTTTACTGTACTTTACTTTACTCTTCTTACAGTGTTATCAATAAAGCTGAAAGTGTCAAAAAAAGCGGTGTGTTTTAAAACAGTTAACTTCCTAACCTCAAATTTGCCCACACCATATTTTACTACTGCTATATGAGCTTCAATCAGTCTTATACCATCTAGTGTCATCAATACGAAACGTACATATTTTCTATCGATTGTAAATCGGTATACCTATTATTAATATCAAGCTTTATCGAAAAGCGTCGATGTAAAGGGTGGGCAAATTTGAGGTTATAAAATAAATTGATCGTCAAATGATTAACTGCCAAAAATTATTTGGTCAATAGCTGGGACATATTAAGCAATAAACGCCACATATTACGCAAGTGGTTTGATCCACCGTCGGGTTATATCTTAAGCAGCTAGGTACCGACCTAAATCTTATCACGCATTATTCCAAATGCGAAAGTTTTGCTTATTGAGGTGTACTGTCACATAAAAGTGATTTTCATCGCTAAACAAAATTTGCCTATGAAAATCGTGATCAATGACAATCTTATCTTGGGCCCATTCACCGAAACTACACCTTGCTAGTTAATCGTGCTTCAATTCTGTCATGAATTCGATTTTATAAGCACGCAAACCAAGATCTTTCCGGATGGATACACATCCATCTTTTTCCTAAAACAAAATCGTCATATTTTTCCTCAAGTGTATTTTGCGACACTGTTTTATCGAGAAAAACTGACGGTTTGATTTGCTTTATGGGCTGGTAGGATCATTGGTCCATACTTCTTTAAAAACGATGCTCGTCATAACGTTACAGCCAATAGTGACCGCTATAGAGTCATGATTGGTAACTCCATTCAGCAACCATGTTTTGCAGCAGCTGTAATTTCAATAAGACGGCACAGCAAGTCATATAGTGCCACCACTAATTTTTGGTAATCGTTTCGAAACCGTGAATTGGCATGGAAGAACGTAAGGAAAAATTTCCATCAAAATGGTGAAAACTACATTTTATGACTTCGTAAAATTGGAGCAGCTTTTCCTCTTAATTAGGCTCCCTCTAAGACTGCTGTGCGTAATTAAATCGCTAATTTCGAGGCTCATGATATTACACCTCGTAAAATACGAGCAGCTTTTCCTAGGAATCAGGCTCCCTCTAAGACTGCTGTGCATAATTAAATCGCTAATTTCGAGGCTCATGATATTACACCTCGTAAAATACGAGCAGCTTTTCCTAGGAATCAGGTTCGCTAATTTCGAGCCTCATGATATCACACCTCGTAAAATACCGTAAACTACAAGCAGCTTTTCCTCGGAATCAGGTTCCTTCGAAGACCTCTGGAAGCTCATGATGTTACACCGCGTAAAATACGAGCAGCTTTTCCTCTTAATCAAGCTCCTTCTAAGACTGCTGTGCGTAATTAATTTCGAGGCTCATGATATTGTTGCTGACAAAATAATCGTAGTGGATGCAATGATGCCTAGACGCTGTATGGCGAAATGCTGGAAATGAGTCTGTAACATCAGAGGCTTTTTAGGTAATAATTTTCAGAAAGATCTTTATTTTATAAAGTTCTTAAAGCTTATAAACTTCAATTTGTTCATGAATTAAAGCCTCGAACCTTTGTGAATCGATTGTTTGAAAAACTAAACGAAAAAACAACGCATTTTTCTCACAAAATTATTTTTAGTGATGTGGAGGCTCATTTTCAAATAGGCGATTATGTGAGCTAAGAAAATTGTCTCACATGGAGCTCACAAAAATACAACTTCTCTTCTTAAAGTTGCCACCCTGTGATAAGGCAAAATATAGAAACTTAAGCTTAAAGGCAATTATTTATAACATTTATAAGAAAAAAAAGCTCAAAAAACTATAATTATAATTTCACTTTTTTTTATTTCTTCATTCATCCTAAAACTTTTATTTCACTGCTTAAATACTAAAAGCTATCATTATTCCTTTAATTAATATTTCATTTGTATACTAGATTTTAAAGAAAAAAGTAATTTAAAAAAATTAATTTTTGTAAATTTTTTGCAAAATTATTTGTTAAATTTTAGTTGCTTTTAACTGTTACTTTAAAGCTTTAATACTTATAGTTCCTTTAATCTCTATATACCTACATATAGAAAAAGCTTTTTATATTTTCTATTTAGCTTGTTTTATCTTAAAAGCTTTTTTGCCTAAAGTTTAAAAAAAAATGATTTTAAATAAATTTTTAATTTCTTCTTTAAGTTCAATTATTTTTCTTCTGTTTCATTTTCATTTTAAGTTTTAAAAAAATCTTTTTCTTAAAAAAAAAAAAATAATAATTAATAACAAACTCTTGTTTTTAAAAAAAAGTGACAAAACAAAAAATCTACAAGTTCACAAGGAATAACGAAAAAGAACTGAAAATCAATACAACAAAACTTCCCACTGCGCTTCTATATTTAAAAATAAAATATTTTTAATTAAATATACAACAACAATAAACAATATTTCTTTTTCTTTTTAATTTAAAAATTCCGTTAATTTATTAATATCAGTTTTTATGTTTTGTCTTTCATATCATTTTAATTTTTAAAATAAAACTTTTTATTTATATTTTTATTTTTTTGCTTAAAGCTTTTAAGTGTTTTTTTGGTTTTTTTCCAAAAAAATTTTCTTTACTAAATGTTGAATTGTTTAATGGATTTGGTTTTAGTTAAAATTAGAATGTGGCGTTTAAGCAAAAATTTTCAAAGAAATTACCACTTTTCCAAAAACATACCTCAGAAGCTTTTAAAGTAAAAGCTTTCAAGTTTTAGCAAATTTGTTTAGTAAAATTATCAAAATAATTTTGCCTTTACACACACATTTTCTTTATTGGTTCTTCAAAAATTTTAATCGTAATGCTTTATTTGTTCACTCACTACAACAAAAAAAAAAAACAATGCAAGCTTTTATTACAACAACGTCAAGTTTTATTTAATTTTTTTTTTTTATTTTTTCTAACCATATCATTTTGTTACAACTTTTATTTTTATTATAATTACTTTGTTTTAATTAATAAGTAAACATTATGTCGAGGTATAAGAAATAATAATAAAAATGTGCTTAAAAAGCTTTTACGGAAATAAAGCTTTAAATAAATTTTTACATAATTTGAATATGTTATTTTTTAAAACAAGAGTGAAAACAAATTTTGGAAATTTTTTAATTTTTATTAAAAGTTCTGTACACATAAATCTAAAAAGCTTTCAAACTTTTTTTTTTAATTAAAGATTTTTTTAAACAAAATTATATTAACATCACAGCTGGGGTGTGAAAACGGTTTAAAAAACAGAAAGAGCTTCTTAATTTCTATTAAAAATTGTGATTTTGCAAATCTTAAAAGCTTTTAAATATTTAACATTTACTAAAATTAAAGTTAATTTAAATTTTTCTTAATATGAAAAAAAAATTGTTACATCAAAAATGTGTAAAGACACTCTGAAAACAATTTTTTTTTAATCTATTAAAAGTTCTGGATTTTTAAATTTAAAAAGCTTTTAAATATTTCACATTTACAAAGATTAAAATTTTTTTATTCATTTCTATGACATCACAGGTATAAGCGAACAGGTTAAAAAAAAGCTTACTTAAATTGCTGTTTAAAATTCTAAATATAAACAGCATTTATAAAATCAATTTTATTTGGGTACGGTTTTCCGTCGACCCTCGTCAAATTTGGTTTGTGAACAAACCGGTTTCGGCTGTTTGCCATCTTCAGTGTTCTTTTCGTACTTGGGAAAACCGTACCTAAATAAAATTGATTATAACCCCGTCGGAAAAACCAAGCACATATTTATAAAATCATTTAAAAATTTTTGGATTTCTAAGCCTGAAAAGCTTTTAAATATTTTATATTAACTAAAAATTAAGATATTTTCAACTTTTTTAATTATAAAAAAAAAATATTGCCAAATCACAGCAAATATGTGACGATATCATAGGGGTGAGTTTAAAAAACAAATCTTATTTTTAATTCTATTAAAACTTTTGAATCTGCAAATCTAAAAAAGCTTTTAAATATTTTACATTTACTAAGATTAAAGAATTTTTAAATTTTCGTAGAAGCAAAAATATCAGGATATCAAAGATGTGAGGAAACAGTGTGAAAAAAGAGCTTTCTTAAAGTTCTTTTTAAAATTCTAAAACTAAAAAGCTTTTAAATATTTTACATTTATTAAGTTTAAAATTTTACATTTTATAAAGGCTTCTCTAAAGCAAAAATATTAGAACATAACAGGTGTGAGAAAACAGTTTGAAAAAGAGAGCTTTCTTAAAATTCTACAACTAAAAAGCTTTTAAAAATTTTGCATATATTAAACTTAAAGATTTTATAAACTTTTTTCTGAAGCAAAAATATAACCAGCCAATATATAAATTTTAATTTAAAAGCTTTACTCTAAAAGAAGCTTTGAAGAGCAAATTAAAATGATATATATTTGTAAAAGCTACTTCTCAGTACTAAATGATATTTAAGGGCTCAATTAAAATAATAAAAAAAAATAATATAAAATATAAAGCTTAAAAGCTAAAGCAAATATATTTAGATTTTATATAAAAAAAAAGATATTAAAAAGCTTTTAGTTTTTAATTTTTGAAAGAACTTTATTAAAAATTATATAAATATTAATGGAAAAGTATTAAATTAAAGTTTTTAATATAAAATATCTTCTTTAAAAAAGAAAACAGGTCTTTAAGAAAGTTGTTTAAAACTTAATGTGTTTTGAAAAATATCAGCTAAAAATAATTAACGAAATATATTTCATGAGATAAAAAATATTTTAATATTTTTATTGTTATTTCTATAGCTGCCAGTCACAGCTTAAGATTGCAGGTCTTTTGTCTCTTTTGATAAATAACAACTTTCCTTTGGAGCTTAATATTTAATAACTTTATCTCTTTTTTCTCTCTTTTTGCCTATGATTTCTTTTTTCTCTCTCTTCTTTGATTTATTAAACAAAAATGCATAAATTTGTTAAAATCATTAATGTGGATCGTATTTAAAAAAAAATATTAATCATGTGTCCGGCGTTAACTCATCATGTTTTTATTTAATTTTTTCTGTTTTGATTTTATTTTTCTGGTTTCTTTTTGTTGTCTTTTTTCTTGTCTTCTTATTCTTTTTTTCTTTATATTTAATAAACGTGGCCCTTTACAAAAAGGGCAATGCTGCCAATTCATCGGAAACTTCAATGGCAACACAGCCTGGTGGTTCGGTAACATCAAGAGCAGCCTCGGAGTCAAGATCAGGACCACCTGGATCCAGTAGTGGTGCTGGCGCTACAGGTAATAGCAGTGGTGGAAATGCCAATAGTACACAGACTGGTGCAAAATTCCGTCATGGCCTATTGCAGCTTATGATTCACACAATAGATCCGCTACATGATGGTGAGTTCATGATGTTTCCATAGTGTTTTGCACACTCACTAACACGCAAACACTAACTCACACATACACATACACACACGTACACTATAATACCACTAATCACATCAATTAAAATCATCCCCTCCCCCGTACAATAACACTTTTCCCCACCTCCTCCACCCATTTAATTTAAACATTTTAAATTTAGCCCCCCTCCCACTTTTTTCACCTTAACTAATCCTTAACGAAACCAGCCTTGAATGAGTATAACAATTAATATTATCATTATACTTCTAACCCTGTTAATAACAATCAATATCAAACCTGCAACAAATATCAGTCAGTTTTCATTTCAAACAGCTCTATTTTTCATTTAGCAAAAATTAAAAAAAAAAAACAATTTTTTTAAAAGTTTTTATCAAAAGTTTTAATGCAACAGCTTCAATTAAAAAAAAAACAGAAAAGAGCTCAAGTTTAATGTAGTTATGCGAATTATTAAATATTGAAACAAAAAAACAGTTTAAGCTTTTTAACCAAACTTTACCAAAAAAAAAAAAAAAACAAAACAAAAAGCTTTTAGTCTAAATGTTATAATTTGCTTTATTTTTAATTTGAGTTACGATATTCGAAACTTATTTACAATTATTTTGTTTATTGTTTATTGAAATGCTGCTTGATTCATATGTGTTTGAAAACTTAAAGCTTAATGCAATTTAACCAAAAACAAAATATGCAGGGTGATGAAACAGATCAAAAAACCAAAAGGAAAAAGAGAAAACTTTTACTATTCTAATATTAAGTTAAAAGCTTTTTTACTTTGCAAGGTAGTTACTTCTTAGCAAACTTTTCCTAGAAAAAACTATAAAAGCTTTTGTAAAATTATTTTCTACTCTTGCTTAGCTTTTAAAAAATGCTTTAAAGCTTTTAGTGCTACTTCAAAAAAAAGTTTATTATTAACATTAACAGCTTCAAAGCTCTTAGTTTATTATGAAATTTTTATTACTTTCAATTGTAAAATAGAAAATTCTGGTATATAAAAGCTTTAAAAAAGCTATAAAAAGCTATAAAATTTTTATACTGTAATTCATCGCATACGAGATTTTTCTCAAGTTTATTTTTCCCTAAACAAAACTTAGTAAAAGAGTTTTTTTTTAAATTCCAAGATAATCTATATATATAGGGTTTTTCAACCAGATGTTTGTTTTCTAAAACAAAACAAAATAAAATTAGATTAAGATAATTCACATTTTTATTGTATGACAAAGCAGAAAACTTCGGCAATTATAAATGAAAAATGATATCTGGTAAATGTCCACCAATTGAGTTGTTATCATGTCGCTATAGCGTGGTCCATAGATCGTTACCGAATTTTTAGCCTCATCTTTGAAAGAAAAAAAAACAGCCCAATCACGCCTCCCTACAATGACACGTTGAGCATGCAAAGACTTCTCAATAATTGTTCTACGACTTCGTCATAAAAATAAAATGATTTTTTTCAGAAAAGCCAGCTGGTTGTTCCTGAATGAATTGAGCGCATCCACGGCAATGATAATATGCGGCCGATTTCAATTCCTATACCTGGCAGTCAAATGTCCGCCGGGAAAGTATACTACTTTGTATTGCCGCCATTTTGGTAAACATTAGTCTTGAGAGTTTATATTTTTCATTTGTAAAGTAGACACGAGGCAAATTTATTATGGACAAATATTCGATATAACCATTTTATCACAATCAATCATCGATTACTGTGACGATGAGAAAGTTACGTGAAATTTTTACGAGAAAAACCTTAACAATAAAACGCACTATTTATCTTGTAGTGAATGATTTCGAAGAAAGAAAGTCTGTAGGTGACAGGCCCATGCATGAACCAAAATGTACTGCAAGCTCGGCTGAAAACATTACTGCTGCTCAAGAAATTGTTCAAAATAATTCATCAGCCTGAATTCGACGCCGTGCTCAAGAGCTTGGTCTTCAAAGAACAAATTGCAGGTTGTAGGAAGTAGGAATGATCTGTTGCCAGAATTAGTCCTCGGCTTCCTAGGACGTGAATGACGTTGCTTTTCATTCCCAATGGTTTGACCACCATTTGATTATGGCTTGCAGCCAGGTGCAGACATAAATCTTATCACGAAATTACATGTGTCAACGGGGATAAAAGGGGTCCCAGGCCCCTAATAGGCTAGCAGGAGCTAACTTGACAATTGCACTATATTTCCAAGGGAATCAGTAAAGTCCCAGAGTTCAGCTATTTGTCTTTTTAGCCTTTTAGCTGTTCTCTGACTGATTGTTGAGGTTGGCCCTTCGGGAGTATCGTGGTGGTTGTGGTTTCGAGATTTTCGTTTGAGTTGAGTGGATCGGATCATTCACAACGAACACAACGAATGGTCCAGTTCCAGTGAGCATGATTGCCGTTATGTTCTTAAATTATATTAAAGTTCATGCGTTCTGGACCAGGAGTTGGATAGTCAGCAACTCTTCAGCAAGAGGTGAGTGGCTGCGGCCTGCTCCGAACTCTTTGCAACTAGGAGTAATCGGAGGATATACGTATCTGAAGGCCTTCCAGGGCGAGGATGACACTATATTTCATCCACAGTCGTATGATCCATCATCTGGTTGTGGCTTAAACAGCTAGATACAGATTTAAATCTTATCACGCATGTACTCCAGACATAATTGCTAATATAAGATCTATTATCTTTGATTTAATCAAAAATTATAAACAAACAAAGTAGTATAGCATCCCGGCAGACACCCTGTATTTTTAGTGAAGCCATAGTTCTATTGTCAGGTGATTTTCTTAAGAGTCTTCCCAAGGAAAATTGTCTAAGGAAGGGAGAACATATCTGCTGCCTTAAATAACTTTAATATAAAATGAATTGTTTTAACTAAAACTTTTCTACAAAGAAGTTTCTGTAGAGCTTAAACTAAAGAGCAAAAGCTTTTAGAAAAAAAAAAACGATGGAAATTTACCATTAAGGAAGTAAATATTTAAGATACAGAAAGCTAAAACATTTTTTAGATAGTTAGAGATATTTAAAAAATAGCTTTAAAACAGCTTCTCAAAGCTTTTATAAAAATAGCTTCAAGAAAAAACATTGAAAGCAGGTAGTAAAAAAGCTTTTAGATGTTAAAGTAAATAGCGGCAAAAAAAAGCTTAATGAAAAATATGTTTGCCAGCTTATTTTAAGGGACTAAAAAACTTTTAATGGACTAAAAAAGCTTTACAAAAAATCTTTATATAAATAGAATTAAAAAATATATTAAAATCTTGTAATAAAAAGCTTCTAGGAGAACGGTGCTTAAAAATATTAAGAAATAAAATTAAATTTTTAAAAATGAAAAAGCTTTCATTAGATTTTTTTGTTTAAAAAAAATATTAAATTACCTTTTTTATAGCTTTTATTTCTTCTAAGCTTTTGGACAGTATAATAAAAAGCTTTCATATATTGTAAATCAAGTGTAAAGATAATAGTATTTTACATACATACAAGTGAAAATAGAAATTAAAGTTTTCTCTTTTTTTTATTAAATAAAAACTTTTTAAGTCCATAACACGTTTTCTAAACAAACAAAAAAGCTCTTTTCAATTAATTTAATAACAAAAAAAATTAAATATGGCTTGTTTGAAGATGCTTGAAAAAAATTTATAAAAGTAAAAAATCATAAAGGCATTTCAACATTTCATACTTTCAAAAGCGACAAAACACTCGCTCACTCTCTATTTCGCTCTCTCTCTCTCTCTCTTTCTATCACTGCCTCTCAACTGTTGAGTTAATACAAAACAAAAACAAAAAGAAACCTAAAAACACTCACTTCCTAATTCTTTATGTAATTTAAACTATAAATTTAAACAAAAAAATAAAACTTTTTATATAAAAAAAGCAAAAACACTTTTATATTTTAAAACAACAAAAAAAACACAATAAACAAACTCCCTTATTTCCTTTCTTTATATATAAAAATAAAAAACACAAAAACCTTTCTATACTTTTTATGAGATATTCTGTCAGTAGTTTCAGTGTTTGTACGTGCGTTATTTAAATTTTTAAATAAAAAAATAATTTTTTTTTTAAATTTATACAAAACTTATAAATATTTTTTTTAAGAATTGTGTTCATAAATAAATCAAATAATTAATTAATTAATTAATCCAAACAAGATATATATGTATCACCCTGTATATATAAAAAAATAATTTTTAAATTCATGAGTTATTTATTTGAGTTTTAATATTTTTTTTTTATAGCACGAAAAACCTTTTAAAAATATTTGTAAAATATATTTAAAATTTTTCTTGCTATAAAAAAAATTAAATTTAATTATTTTACGTTGGTTTGATTTTGTTAATATTCGTTCTGGAAATATTTATATTAATATACAAAATTATATTTTGTCTTAAACTTTAACTTTATTTTATATATATATATATATAAATATTATTTTTTCAAAAATATTTTATAAATAAATATATATTTAAATATAAAACATATTAATATTTATTATTATAAAATAATATTTGTGTTGTTTATTGTCAGTTTGGAGTTAATTTTTTTATTAATAATTTTGTTAGTTCAATTAAAAGTGTTTTAAAAAAATATTTTTAATGAAAATTAATTATTAAATTAGATTTATTTAAAAAAATATTTTTTTTTCCAAACAATTTAGTGTGTTTTAAAAATTACTCTACATATTTTTTTAAAGTAAATTAAAATATAGAATTTAGTTAAAATATTTTATAAAAAAAAATTAAAATAATTATCTTAATTAATAATTAATTAAGTTAAACTAAGAAAATTAAAAAATTATGAACTTAATATTTATTTTTTTATTTTTTCTTTTTAAACTTCAAATTGATTTCACACAAAAAGCTGTGAAATTTTAAACAGGAGGTTGATTATAAAATATTTTTTAAAAAAAGTTCTATAATGTAGCAGAAAATAATTTTTTTATCTCCTTTTAAATCTATTATTGAGTTTTACTTTAATATTTAATTTTTAATAATTAATAAAATTTTTTTAAAGGATTTAATTACCGATTTAGGTAAATTTTTAATTGACCTAATTACGGACTTAGTTAATTTTTTTATTAATACGGTTTTAAAAAAAAATTTAATTAATTTATTTAAATTTTTAATTAATACAATTAGAGTTTTAATAAAGGTTATTTAATTTAATAATAGATTTAATGAATTTTTTAATTGAATCAATTACAGATTTGGGTAAATTTTTAATCAACTTGATTTATGATTTGAAAAAATTTTCATTAATACAGTTTTGACAAAATTATTAATTAATTTAATTATTTTTTAAAGATTTTTTTTAAATTTAATTGATTTAATTACCACTTTGTTTAAATTTGTATTTAATACAGTAAAAATTTAAAAAGATTTTATTTAATTTAATCATAGATTTTATTAAATGTTTAATTAAAAATGAAGTAAAGTTTTAATTGATTAAATTACAGATTTGCAACAGGGGGTTGGTTATAAAATATTCATGGAAAAAGTTTTATGATGAAAAAAAAATTAAATTTTTATCTTCTTTAAAATCTATTATTTGGTTTTACATTAAGATTTAATTTTTAATATTTAATTAATTTTTTTAATGTTGTTAATTACGGATTTCGTTAAATTTTTTATTAATACAGTTCGAAAAAAAAATTAATTAATTTAATTACTGATTTGATTAAATTTTTAATTAATACAATTAGAGTTTTAAAAAAGTTTTATTAATTTAATAATAGAATTAATGAAATTTTTAATTGTTTCATTCAGATTCAGTTGATTTTTCCACAAGACTATTTATGCCGCCATTAATTATTCTCACATCTTAAAGCTTTTTCTACTCTTGTGTCAACTGAAACTTATATGGAAACAAATGCAAATCCTTGTGCAAAATTGTGGCCCAAGTTTCTAAGCAGGGCGCTGAATTTAGGTTGATGGATTATTTGGAAACAATTTCTTTTGCAGCAGTAATGTTATCATCCGATCTTGCAGTACACTGTGATCCATGCTAGGGCTTATCATTTACAAACTTTCTTTCTTCGAAATCATTCACTACAAGATAAATAGTTCGTTTTGTAGGCAGGTTGTTTCTCCCAAAAATTTTAGGTAACTTTCTCATCGTCACAGTAATCGATAAACCCGTTGGTTTTTCGAATATTCGAATATTTTTCCATAAGAAATTTGCCATGTGTCTACATTACGACAGCCAAATATGAAGTGTTAGGATTAATGTTTACCAAAATGACAGCAAAACAAAGTAGTATACCTTCCCGGCGGGCACCCTATACCATCGAAAAAAGGCTTGACATATTTTTTTAAGTCTATCCACTTACTACAAATTTAAGAGAGCAATTTTCCTTCAAATTGCATTTTTTAAAAATATTTTTTAAAAGATTTCTTGCATAAAACTGTCAATTCATAAAACTGTGAAAGACTTTTCTAAATTATAAATTCAAATCAAGCAAAAAATAAAATTTTTTTTCTGGTTTAACAAAGAAAGACACTATAGAATTTTTTAAAGAAAAACTAATTTCAAACACTTCATAATTCAATGCAGCAGAAAAGTTTTTAAACTTCTTCAGCAGTTTTCCATTTTTCGTGCAACAAAAAAACCCCCTTTTTTCCATTAAAAACTCGTATCAGAAACCATAAAAATATTCATATTTTTTCTGTTATAACCCGTTATCGCTATTAAGTTCTCAAGAATTTATTTCTTCCTGTGGAAGCTTAACGGCTTTAATAACTGCAAAATCTACAGCGAAAGGGATTTTAGGTTTTAGTTGGTGGCTCAATAATTCTATGTGAAATCGTTAGTATTCGCATAAAGTTTATTTGTGTGTGTAAATTGTATAACCAAAACGAGTGAGTTGTTTGTTGTATGGGAAAAACCATATCGTTAAAAAAAATTTTTTTTTATATCCCACAAAAACAAAATCCATAAAATATTTCTGTCTCTATTAGCGTTTTTATGAAGAGAAATTTGTTTTTCTCACAAACACAAATTTTATAAAAAAAGTTAATCTTGAATACACCAAATTCTATAAACAATTAGAGCGCAATAATTTTATATTTACCGCTTTTAGAATATTATAACTCAATCACGATTAATCAATTACTGTTATACATGATTCTACACCTTATGCCGAAATGGAATCTCTTATATTTGTATTTGTAAAACTTTTAAAATTTCGCTCTAATACTTAGACTGTAAAGATGACGGTTTTTTACTAAGACACTCTTGATTCCATCTAATAATGACATTACGATATACGTGTAGCACTAAGGTTGCTTATAGTCTTATACTAAAACCATTTTTATATAGTAAGGCAATCGTCTTATACTAATATCATTCAAAGTCTTATACTAAGCAATAGTCGTAAACTAAGACCAACTGATTGTATTAAGACCATAATACTAAAAGCATTCATAATCATAAACTATAACCACCATTTTATAATAAGACCATCACCTTATATTTAGACTATTATTGTCTACGTCTTATACATAGGCCATCGGCTTATACTAAGAGCACATTATATTATACTAAGATACCATAATTTTATACTAAGAATATCGGTTTACACTAAAACTCTTATACTACCATAGCCATATACTGGCTCTTTAGGCCCATCATTAGTCGTCTTATTCATCGACAGTCGTCCGATACTAAGACATTCGTCCGATAGTAACCCCATCGTCTTATACTAAGACCGTCGTCCGATACTAAGACCTTTGTCCGATAGTAAGACCATAGTCTTATATTAACCCCATCGTCTTATACTAAGACCGTCGTCCGATAATAAGACCATCGTCTTATATTAACCCATTGTCTTATACTAAGACCGTCGTCCGATACCAACACCTTCGTCCGATAGTAAGACCCATCGTCTTATATTAACCCCATCGTCTTATATTAACCCCATCGTTTTATAATAAGATCGTCGTCTGATACTAAGACCTTCGTCCGATAGTAAGACCATCATCTTATTTTAACTCTATCGTCTTATGCTAACACCGTCGTCCGATACTAAGACCTTCGTCCGATAGTAAGACCACAATATTATACTAAGGCCATCGTTCTATACTCATCGTCTTATACTAAGAACATCGTTTTATACTCATCCATCGTCTTATACTACTCTTATACAAAGACCATCATCTTATTGTAAGACCACCGTCCTATACTAAGAACCATCATCGTTTTATACTAGAATATCGTCTTACACTAAAACCCTTATACTACCATAGTCTTATACTGGCTCTTTAAGCCCATCATTAGTTGTCTTATTCATCGGCTTATACCATGACCATCGTCTTATACTAACCCATTCGTCTTATACTAAGACCACCTATCGTTTTATACTAACGTCAACATCTTATACTAAGACCGTCGTCTAATACTAAGAAGGTCTTATACTAAGACCATCGACTACCGCCTTATAACAAGGCTACCATATTATACTAAGACCATCGTTCTATACTCATTGTTCTATACCAAGATCATCGTCTTATACTAAGATCATTGTCTTATTGTAGGTACATCTTCTTATACTAAGATGACCATCGTTCTTATACTAAAACCATCGTATTCATCGGCTTATACTAAGATCATCGTCTTATACTAAGACCATCCTCTTATTGTAAGACCATCGTCCTATAGTAAGAACCATACTAAGAATATCGTCTTATACTAAAACTTTTATACTGCCATAGTGTTATACTGGATTTTTAAACCCATCCATTAGTGGTCTTATAATAAGAACTCCATTGTCTCACACATAAGTACTTATACTAAGACCGTACTTTTTATAGAGGTGCCGAACTTTGAAACGGACTAACACAAACATGTATTTTTTAAATTGACATGAAATTTACTTTATTCGAATGCTACACTTTAAGTGTGGCGGTCATGTGACTTCTGGCATATGACTGCTATGATTGGTGCGGAAGTAGTCAACATTTGTGGCACCTTATAAGGACAATAACGTGGCGAATGTTGTTTTCCAAGTGGTTAACAATTTTGAGCTTTAGCAGTTAATGTTATCAGCGCTACCTGAAAACATAAAAATTTTTCTGTTCGTTATAAAGGGAAATGAGAAGCGTGTACACTTTTGCCTACAACTTGTAAGAGATTTTTCCATAAAACAGGTTTTTTTACAACTAAAGCTTTGCTGTCACCCGTTTCTTTTTTGAAGCTATCGGTGAAAAAAAACTTAAGCTACTTATCAGCAAGCCGTGAGTTCTCTGATTCAGTCATAAATCTCAGAAATGAAAACAGTAAGTTTTATATATAAATATAGAGGGTGTTTATATATGGAAGTATAGACCTCCCGGGGAGACATTGATAAGTTTTAACGGAATCTCACCGTTACTACATGTGTCAACGTGGGTAAAAGGGAGCCCAGTCCCCTACAAGGCTAGCAGGACTGGACAATTTCACTATATTTCCAAGGGAAACAGTAAAGCCCCAGAGTTTAGCTTTTTGTCTTTTTAGTCTTTAAGCTGTTCTCTGAGTGATTATTGAGGTTGGTCCTACGGGAGTGTCGTCATTGTTGTGGTTTCGAGCCCCTCCTTTGAGTTGTGTAAATCGGATCACTCACAATGAACGCAATTAATGGTCCAGGTTCATTGAGCATGATTGCGGTTATTTTCTTAATTTTTATAAAGCTTACATGTGTTCTGGACCAGGAGTTGGATTGTCTCCAATTCTTCAGCAAGGAGCTGTAGCGTTGGCTTGTTCTGAGCTCACGGAGTTCGTTGCAACTAGGAGTGACTGGAGGATAGAGATATCCGAAGGCTTTCTAGGGTGAGGATGACGCTATATTTCATCCACAGTGGTATGATCCACCATCTGGTTATGTCTTACACAGCTAGTTACTGACGTACATCTTATCACGCATATGGAGGTATAGAATTTTGTATTGAAGTAAATTAAAGATGAATTTTTATAAATTGACATGAAATTTATTTTATTCGAAAGATAGATAAAATTCGGCCATTATGACATTATGACTCCGGCTGAATCGGACGTATGCAGAATAATCTGTAGATACAATTTTCCATGACTTTTTTAAACATTTGGGGTGGCATATCGGCAATAATACGTATTCACTGAAACAAAAGAATCAACGGCTGTTACTAGATGGCGTAGCTTAAATTTTTAAAGCAATTGGATATTGTAAGCATACAAGCCAAAGTCTGTCAGCAAAATACTCCACAAAGTTAATGAACATATACACACTTCCTGTTGTCGACTGCGAATAGCCTGACTCGGGTCTACCTCTACCCAACAGCTCTACAGCAGCAATGATTTTAATCGTGAAAATTTGAATTTGCTATCAGCTTTTCCTCGTGACCAGGCATCTTCTGAGACAACTGCGCGTTATATAGTCACTAAAATCGAAGCTCACGGTATTAATCGAAACAATAGATATAAAGAATAGGCTCGTAGTGGCCGTAGTGATGCAAATATCGCGGCTGTACAGCAAAGTGTTGGGAAAGAGCCAAGGACATCAACCCGTCAACGTTTGCTGTAATCGAGCATCACAAGAGGTATCGAACGTTTGTGAATTGTCTGTCTAAAGAAGTGAACGCAATTTTTTTTTGTACGCTCTGTGCGACGTATTTGTGGATGCGTTTTGTCGTTTGTGCGAAATGATGAATTATTCGATTGACCATAAAAAACCGATATGTATTTCAAACAGAACCATGACTCATTAACTAAACATAAATGATGTGACAGCTGACAAAATGGCTGCCAGGTATCGCCAACCTAAATTTTTATCTCTCTATAAAAACGACCTTTTTCTAAAATCGGATTTTATATTTAATCCAGCTGAAATTTAGCGCATCAGCCAAAATTAAAGTCATCGTCTTAAGCTAAGACCATCATCTATTTCCCTTTTCGTCTCATACTAAAAATCCTGTTTTATACTTTTAGCAAACTTTTCTTGCATTCAAGCTTTTCTATCTTTTATTCGAATTTAATACAGATTTCATTCTAACAAATTTAAAATTTAAAATGTGAACTGAGTTAAAGGAAATATTTGTTATTTAACCTTCGCTTAAATCACCTCATGACCTTTTTATTAAAAAAACAAACAAATCATTTTGTTTTTGCAATTACATTTATTTGCACATGTTTGTATTTCTTCCTGATCCTTTGTTCCTTTTACATTTATAATGTCAAACATAAAACGTAAGAAGAAATGTTATTTATGGTTAAACAGCGAAGCATACAAATATAAAATTAAATGAAAGTATAAAATTTATACACACATGTTTTAATAATAACAAAAACAACAACACATTTATCAGGCCTCAATATTCAATTTAACAAGTATTTTTTATTTTATTTTATTTTTCTCCCTCTCTCTATCTATCTTTCTTTACCTTTTACATGACATTTAAGGTAGAGAAAATTAAAGCTTTTTATTTCCAGTCAAGTATTTTTGATTCAGATAGATTTTAAAGCATTTAAAAAAATTTTAATTATATTTACAAAATTTTTTCGAATTGATATTTTTAACTATTAATGTAAATGCAGAACCCTGTACGTCTGTCCGATGGTCTCGGAGTAGTGTAAATGTAGTGTAGAGGGATTTTTAGAAACAATCCGATTATAACTCGGAGTTATAAATATAACTTTTATTTGGGTACGGTTTTCGGTCGACCCTCGTCAAATTTAGTTTGTGAACAAACCGTTTTCAGCCATTTGCCATCTTCAATGTTCTCTTCGTAAGCACTAAAAATATCACCCAATTACTTAGCCTTCCTATAATCGAACTATAAGACGGTAATTAAGGTATAAAACCATGCTCTAAGTATAAAACTATAGTCTTAGTATAACACATTACCTAAAGTATAAAATTATGATCTGAATATCGGACAATATTCTGAGTATAAAAGGTACAGTCATCATACGACAGTTGTCTAAATATAAAACCGTAACCTGTGTAAAACGGAGACTCTGAGTATAAGGAGGGTTAAATGTACGAGATAGTCTGAGTATAATATGCAGATTGTGACCTATAAGATGGTGGTAATTTGGGTATACAATGGTAGTCTAAGTATAAGACGATGGTCTGAGTATAAGACAACCATCTAAGTATATGAGGTAGCCTCACGAGGTATACGAGGTGGTCTTAGATTACGAGGTACTCGAAATATAAGAGAAAGTAGTCTCAGTATACCAGATAGTCTCAGATTTCGAGATAGTCTAAATGTAAGAGAAGGTCTGAGTATAAGTTTGTGGTTTTAGTATAATAAATTGGTCTAAGTGAACGATGTAGTATGAGTATAAAATGATAGTCGGGTTAAAAAGGAGACTTTGAGTATAAGACGTTAAGTCGGAGTATAACAAGCAGGTTTGAATGTACGAGGTAGTCTAAGTATAAGGCGGTAGCCTGAGTATAAGACAGCCGTCTAATTATACGAAGTAGTCCCAGTACACCAGGTTGTCCAAATATAAGATATAAGATATAGCTTAAGTATAACCTGGTAATCAGTATAATAAAAAGATCTATGTAGACGATTCTCACGAGTAAGTCTCAGATTATGAGTTAATCTAAATATAAAAGAAAGTCTGATTATAAGTTAGTGGTTTTAGTATAATAAAATGGTCTAAGTGAACAAAGTAGTCTGAGTACAAAGCGATAGTTGGGGTAAAAAGGAGACACTAAGTATAAGACGTTAAGTCGGAGTATAATTACAAGGATATTTGAATGTATGAGATAGTCTGAGTATAAAA
Source organism: Trichopoda pennipes (assembly GCA_030448955.1). NCBI lineage: Eukaryota > Metazoa > Arthropoda > Insecta > Diptera > Tachinidae > Trichopoda > Trichopoda pennipes. Next base: position 10,063,836 of record JASKUP010000002.1, read on the forward strand.
GACAGGTTATAAGTATAAGATTGCAGTCTGATTGTACGGGGGAGTCTAAGTATAAAGTGGTGGATCTGAGCATTAGACAATCGGGTGAAGTAGTCTCACTATACAAGGTCGTTCAAATATAAGATATAGTCTGGTTATAAGCTTATAGTCAGTTTAATAAAAAGGTCTACGCGAGTAAGTCTCTCGAGTTAGTCTCTGTAAACGAGGTAGTCTCAGATTACGAGGTAGTCTATATATATAAATATAAGCTACTGGTTTTAGTATATTGAAATGGTTCAAGAGAACGAAGTAGTCTGATTATGAAAAAGATAGGATGGGTAAAAATAAAACTCTAAATATAAAACGGTTGGTCTGAGTATAACAAGGAGGTTCGAATGTACAAGGTAGTCTGAGTATAAAACGGTAGTCTAAGTATAAGGCTAAGTATACGAAATAGTCTCAGTATACCAGGTTGTCCAAATACAAGATATAAGATATAGTTTAAGTATAACCTGGTAATCAGTATAATAAAAAGGTCTATGTGGACGAATCTTACGAGTAAGTCTCAAATTACGAGTTAATCTAAATATAAGAGAAAGTCTGAGTATAAGTTAGTGGTAAAATGGTCTAAGTGAAAGCAGTAGTCTGAGTACAAAATGATAGTTGGGGTTAAAAGGAAACTTTAAGTATAAGATGTTAAGTCGGAGTATAATTACAAGGAGGTTTGAATGTACGAGATAGTCTGTGTATAGAAGACAGATTATGAGTATAAGATTGTAGTCTGATTGTACTGGGGAGTCTAAGTATAAAGTGATGGGTCTGAGCGTTAGACAATAGTGTGAGCATACGAAGTAGTCTCAGTATACAAGGTCGTTCAAATATAAGATATAGTCTGGGTATAAGCTTATAGTCAGTTTAATAAAAAGGTCTACGCGAGTAAGTCTCTCGAGTTAGTCTCTGTAAACGAGGTAGTCTCAGATTACGAGGTAGTCTTTATATATAAATATAAGCTACTGGTTCTAGTATATTGAAATGGTTCAAGAGAACGAAGTAGTCTGATTATGAAAAAGATAGGATGAGTAAAAAGAAAACTCTAAATATAAAACGGTTTCTCTGAGTATAACAAGGAGGTTCGAATGTACGATGTAATCTGACTATAAAGACAAGGTTTTGAGTATAAGATTGTGGTATGATAGCACGAAGTAGACTATGCTTAAGACGATAGTTTGAGCATAAGACGATAGTTTGAGTATAAAACAGTTGTCTGTGTAAAAAAGTGATTCCAAATATAATACAGTTGCCGGAGTATTTGATGGTGGTCTGAGGATACAGAGGCACTTTGAGTATAGGGATACTGCGAGTATAAGACTGTAGGTTTGAGTATAAGAAGGAAATAGACTATGCTTCAGATGATTGTCTGAGCATTAGACGATAGTCTGAGTATAAAACAGTTGTCTGTGTAAAAAAGAGAGTCCAAATATAATACAGTTGCCGAAGTATTTGATGGTGGTCTGAGGGTACAGAGGTACTTTGAGTATAGGTACTTTGAGTATAAGAAGGAAATAGGCTATGCTTAAGATGATAGTCTGAGCATAAGACAATAGTCTGAGTATAAAACAGTTGTCTGTGTAAAAAAAGGGAGTCCAAATATAATACCGTTGCCGAAGTATTTGATAGTGGTCTGAGGATACAGAGATAATCTGAGTAAAGGGAAACTGTGAGTATAAGACTGTGGGTTTGAGTATAAAAAGGAAGCTTTATTGTATGAGGTAGTCTAAGTATAAAAGGTTATGATTATAAGATTCACAAAATAGTCGGACTATAAATATAAAGTAGTCTATTTTACAGTTGCCTGAGTATAAAGTGACAGTCTTAGTATAACAAAATTTTCCTAAATGAACAAGGCAGTCTAAGTATAAGACGGTGGTGTGTTAATGACGATCGCCTAAGTAATACAGGGAGTCTAAGTATAATACAATTCCAAAGTACTAGGGTGATCTGAGGGTACGATTAGTATAGATGATGACCTCATTATAATACTGACCTAGTATAAGATGATAGTCTGGCAGCAAGATAGTAGTCTGAGTATAATAAAATAGTACGAGCTCTGAGAAGATGGCTGTGTTAGTACAAAACGGTAGAATTAAAAGGTGGTCTGGGTATAAGAAGTGGTCGTAGTATTTGGATGCTTTTATATGGGTATAGAACTATAAATGCGCAACACGTGTTTAACTGCCGGCCATTTTGTCCGCTCTCAAGTGATTTAAATTTAGTTCGGTTTGGCAATTCAACATGAATAGACTGATGGGCATGATTAACGCTTTCGTATTGTGAAAAATTATGATTCTGTTGGAAATACGTTTAGCGCACTTCGTTAATTTTATGTTCAGCATAATCGTTCATCAGGGCAATTAATTCGATTAACTATTCGATTAACAGTGGATATAAAAGAAGTCAACGCTGATGTAGAGGAAGACTCAAATCAGTTTATCCACCATCGTTCACAGAAGTTGTGTATGAGTCCATTCTCATTGTGGAAGACTTTGCGAAAAGATTGTGATTTGCGTGCTCACAAAATTTAACCCAGTGCAGGAACTGACGACAAACGATAACTCACTAAAAATAGTCGTTGATCACGATTTTAATAAGATAATTTGGTTTAGCGCTAAAGCTTACTTTTGTTTGAATGGATACGTCGTCAGTAAACAAAATTACCGCTATTTAGAGTGATGATAATCCTCAAGTGTTTGTTGTAAGACACCGTTACGTAGAGAAAACTGACCGTCTAATGTTTGGCTTTATGAGCTAGTGAAATCATTGGTCCGTTCTCTGCTAAAAACGTTACTGGGCAGAATGGTATAGTTCGATGGTGACAGCTATATAGGGTCATGATATGCTATAGAGTCTGTATAGTGTAGGGAAGACGATGATGTAAGTATAAGACGAAGGTCTTAGAAAAATATGATGGCCTTAGTATAAGACGATGTTCCTAATATCAGACGATTAAACAAGTATAAGACGGTGTTTTTAATATAAGACGTATAAAACGAAGATCTCTGTAATAGACGATGGTCTTAGTATAAAACGATGTTCTTAATATCAGACGATAATATAAGTATAAGACGAAGGACCTTAGTATAAGATAATGGTCTCAGTATAAAATAGCGTACTTAGTATAAGAACGTTCATAACATGTTTAATTTTATTTCAAAATTCTATACTTTTATAAAAAAAACACCCCTTATAAACTGTAGTCTGGGAGGAATATGGCATTGGTCCGATTATAGAGCGTAAACAGAACCTAAAACTTTAGTCTGAGTATAACGTGGTACTGTGAATATAAGACAGTGGGATGAGTATAAGATAACGGCATTAGTATTCTAATAATAGAATTCTTCTTGCAATATAAAATGCGAGTAGCAGTTTAAGGGAGTAAAATAAATGAAGTATATTTTTAGGCTTTGAATAAAAAATTAAGTGAAGTATAAGTAAAGTATAAGAAGATTTTGTGTAATTTTCTGACTTTTAGCTAATTAATTGTTTTTCAAATTTTAATGCTAAAATAAAATGGAGGGGGGAGGTGGATTGGGGGGAAATAAAACAACTTACAGAATGTTTTTGTTTAAAATATTTTCTTGTTATTGTTCATGTTTTCTGTGTTATTGTGTGTGTGTCTGTTAATGATAAATTACTTTTGATGTTGTGTTCTTCTGTCTGAATTAATTAAAATTAAATTATACCAACATGGTCAAACATGTTAAAGATACATGATAACAATAACAGAAAAAATGTTTGGCAGCAGGAGAGGTTTTTTTCGTCTTTAACCGAAACTATTTTATATTTTATATTTTCAGCACAAAAGCTTTAATTAAAACCTTATAATTTAACAAAGTTCTCTTATACACATCTGCGTTTTCCTTTAAAAAAAACAAAAATGAGAAAAACAAAAGCAAAACAAACTTTCACAAAAAAAGGTCGACATTTAACCAAAACAAACAGTCAAGTGCTATTTGAAGTTTTGTTGTCATTCTACACAAGAATCCACAAAACTTTATGAAAAGCATGCGGTTACCCTCAGCACAAAACAATGAAGGAAATCTGGTTTGTAAATAGAAAGAGACAGCATATTCAACACAAGTACCTTTTTTAAAGTGTTTGTTTTAAAAACACTTTAAGTGTTTAGTTTTTAGACTTTAACATTTAAGACTTGTTCTTCTATTTATTGCAGACCAGCTTTACTGATTTTCAAACTTAAAATAAATAATGCTGGCCATCAGCTTAATTGGAATAAAATTAAAAATATCGTATAGAATTTAGTTCTGTTGTAACATTTTTCACAGGCTTTCAGTCCCTTTCTTGCAACTGCACATTTAAAAACCTACCTTTTCTTAAAAACGTATCTTTTTTTAAAAAAAACTAGCTTTTTTTAAAAAGTGGCTTCTTTTAAAAAAGTCCTTTTTTTAAAAAGTACTTTTTTTTAAAGTACTTTGTTTAAAAAGTACATTATGTTGAATTAAGCTTTTTGTAACATTTTTTACAGGCCCTTTCCTGCAACTGCACATTTAAAACCTACCTTTTCTTAAAAATGTATCTATTTTTTAAAAAAGTAACTTTTTTTAAAAAAGTAACTTTTTTTTTACTTTGTTTAAAAAGTAGTTTGTTTTAAATAATTTTCTTAAAAAGTACTTCTTTTAAAAGTACTTTTTTTAAACAAGTACCTTTTTTAAACAAGTGCCTTTTTGAAGAAGAACCTTAAAAAAACCTAAGGTAAAATAAGCTAATATTCTGAAAAAAACTCCTTCAAAAATCCCTTTTTTTTAAAGGAATTCTAAAAAAGTACTTTTTATGTAAAGCGTCCCTCGCTTTAAAAAAATTACTTTGGTAAAAAAAACCTTTAAAAACCCTTTTTTGTAAAAAGGGCCCATTTCAAAAATATCATTTTTAAAAAGAGGACACCTTAAAACAAGTACTTTTTCTGTAAATGATTACTATAAAAGAATACCTTCTTTTAAAATCAGTACGTTTTTGCAAGCATTTTAATAAAACGGTACTAAGAGCAGATAGTAAAATTCACTTTTATTTGTTTTTTATATATTTACAAAGTACCTTTTCCTAAAAAAGGTCGCTTTAAAAAAAGTACCTTTTCTGAAAATAACTCCTTCAAATAAATGACTCCTTAAAAATATCTTCTTTAAAAAGGTTTAAAAATTATTTTTTAAAGGACTCCTTAGAAAAGTACATTTATTGAAACGAGGACACCATTTTTTATGAAAATAACTCCTTTAAAAGAGTACCTTCTTCAAAAATCTTTTAAGTTTTGCAATAATTTTTACAAAAATTTACTTAAATCGCAAAATTCAATAATAATTTTTTTTACATATATATATAAAAAGTACCTTTTTTAAAATAAGGCCCTTTTAAAAAAAAGTACCCTTTCTGGAAATAAGTCCTGTAAAAATTCCATTTTTTTGAAATTACTCCTTAAAAATGCCTTTCCTAAAAAACCTTTAAAAACCCATTTATAAAGGACCTTTTTTTAAAAGAGCATTTTTTTTTATAAAAAAAGCAATTTTTTCGAAAATTACTCCTTGAGAAGAGCAATTTCTGCCAAAATCTTTGAATTTTTGCAAGCATTTTTATAAAACATTACTAAATGAAAACGTTAAAACCCCCTTTTTTATTCATTTACAAAGTAAATATTTCTTAAGAATTCTTAAAAAAGGGCCATTTGTAAAAAAAGTACCTTTTCTGAAAGTAACTCCTTTATTAAACCCATTTTTTTAAAAAGAAGGCGCTTTAAAAAAAAGTAACTTTTCTAAATATACTCTTTAAAATAAGTTACTAAAAGAAAACAGTAAAATCTCCTTTTTTATTTATTTACAAAGTAAATATTTCTTAAAAATTCTTAAAAAAGGGGCATTTGTAAAAAAAGTACCTTTTCTGAAAATAACTCATTTATAGATCCCATTTGTTATAAAGGACTTTTTAAAAAAATAACTTTTTTGAAAAGGGGGCGCTTTAAAAAAAAGTACCTTTTCTGGAGATAACTCTTTTATAAGTCTCATTTTTTATAAAGGACTCATTGAAAATTACGTTTTTTCAAAAAGGGACGTTTTAAAAAAAGTACATTTTCTTAAAAGAGAGAAAGTACCGCTACTTGAAATAACTTGTTTAAAATTTACATATTTTTTAAAGGGACTTCTGAAAAAATACTTTTTTCAAAAAGAGAACACCTTCTAAAAAGTACCTTTTCTGGAAATAACTCCTTTGAAATCCCATTTCTTAGGGTCTCCTTGAAAATTACGTTTTGTGTTTTTTTTTTGAAAAGGGGGCGTTTTAAAAAAGTGCTTTTTCTTAAAAAGGAACATTTTTGAGAAAGTACCTCTACTGAAAATAACTCCTTTTAAATTACTGTTTTTTTTAAAGGGACTCCTGAAAAATTACTTTTTTCGAAAAAAGAAGACCTTCTAAAATGTACCTTTGCTGAAAATAACTCCTTTAAAATGCCATTTTTAAAGAGAGTCCTTAAAAAGTACGTTTTTTTTTTTTGAAAAGGGGGCGCTTTAAAAAAGTACTTTTTCTTAAAAAAGGACAGTTTTGAGAAAGTACCTCTACTGATAATAAATTGTTTAAATTTTATATTTTTTTATGGGACTCCTAAAAATACATTTTGAAAAGAGAACACCTTCTAAAATGTACCTTTTTTGGATATAACTCCTTCAAAATTCCATTTTTTTAAGGGACTCCTTGAAAATTACGTTTTTTCTAAAAAGGAGACGTTTTAAAAAAGTACCTTTTCTTAAAACAGAACATTTTTAAAAATAAATCCTTTAAAAATTGCATTTTTTTAAAGAGACTTTTAGAGGACGCCTTCTAAAAAGTACCTTTTCCGAAAATGACTCCTTTAAAGGAGTGTTTTCTTTGAAAATCTTAAATTTTTTGCCCATAAATTTATAAAACGTAACTAAAAGTAAAAAATTAAATTAATTTTTACTATTTTTACTTCATGTTACTGTTCATCAAATGGATTAACAGACTACCCAGACTTACGTTAGCATAATCTTGGTTCTTTTTAATACTTTTTCTGTCTTATTCTTTTGTAGTCACATAAATAAATAACAATTTTCTTTCTCTATTAAAACTTGCTGTATTGTGCTCTAGAGAAAAGGAATGTGTCATTTGCCTGTGTTAGTTTTTTGTAAATAAAATAAACACACAACCAACCAAACAACCAACCAACCAATCTCAATCTCTCTTTGTTAAATATGAAAGTACATGAGTGCTAAGTTCCAACGGAAACGGAAGTGACAGTACTATCGCCAGCAAACAATATTTATGATGTTATTCTTTCCAGGATTTTTTCAACACACATAGACACACACACACACACACACATGCTTACGCAATAGCTATCTTTCCTCCTACAATTCTCTCTCTCTCACTCACCATAAATAACTGTATATTTACTTTCATGTAAACCCCAGACTCTCAACACCCACAACAACCCTCTCATACATGTGTGCACGCCTGTACACGTACAAAGCAAATTAATGTAATATTTTACCTACTTTTTTCTCTCTAACAACAACAACAACAGCAATAGAAGCTAAAGTGTCAATTTAAACGTTTATAATGAAAATTTCTGTTTTTTTTTTTTGGTTTTGTGCTGTGTTGTTGGTTGTCCTTAAAGTGTGTGCTTAAAATATTGTTTTTATTATGCCCTGTGCTTGTCTGTCTGTCTCCCTTCCTTTATCTTTTTTCCCCCTTTAAAAAAATTGTGAATATTGAAAACTTAAACTACCTCAAACGGTTAACAGTTAAGCAACTGTATTGGTTTTGTTATCGACCTAATGGCTTCAGCACATGTTTAAGGGACGTAATTTATTCATAAGTCTATAACCCAAACAGACAAGATGTTAGACTATCACAAAATATAATATTTGCACACAGGAAAAATGTTACTGTAGGCCTAAAGTAAACACAGCAATTTATTCTTTATTTCTACATTCTCTTTTCAAGAGATGTTCATCGGAAATATTTTTTTATTAAACAAAAACTTTTTTTTTCGTAATTAAATTCAAAATACAAATTCTGCTCCTCTTTTTAATAATTTTTGCAAAAAGTACCTATAAAAAGGCTAGCTTTTCAATCACTTCAAAGAATAAACTTGTTTAAAAAGGTACGTTTTATAAAACATACACAACTATCTTTGATAAAAAGCAGCTTTAAAAAATCCCTTTCTGCAAATAATTCCTTTGACAAAAGCCACTATCTTAACACGAATTATTCTAAAAAAAGGAATTTTTAGACATTTTTTTAAGAAAAGACTCTTGTAAAAAGTACCATTTTTAAATGGTAAAAGACCCATTTTTCTAAGGAGAGAATATTCAAAAAGTTCACCTCTTTGATAATATCCACTTTAAGTGAAGTACCTTTTATGAACAAAATTCCTTTAAAAAAGCCCAAGAAGTGTCTTTCTTAAAATGGGGAAGATTTAAATAAAACCTACCTTATGTGAAAGTAACTTCTTTAAAAAGCCATTTTTTTAAGAAGATCTACTTTACGAAGTACTTTTTTTTTTAAATAATAAAAGTTTCTTTGCTGAAAAAAATCTCTTAAAATTTCCATTTTTTTAAAAAGGACTACTTTCAAAAGCATCTCTTTTTGAAAATGGGGCAATGGAAATGAAAAAAGGACTCCATTGAAAAAATACTTTTTAAAATTAAAAGTCCAAAAATAGTATTGCTTAAAAGAACTTTTTCAAAAAGTATGTTTTTAAAAACAATTTTGTGAAGTGTCGTTTTTGACCCTTTTTAAAAAGCACCACTTTAATAAAGTACCTTTTTTGGAAAAATAAATTCCTTTTAAAAAATACATTTTTTTAACAGTAGCCATTTTTCTTATTAAAACATTTCTTCAACAAATAGAGTTTTTATTAAAAGCAGTTTAAAAAAAGTACTTTTTTTTAAAGAAAATGAACGTTTTCAAAAAAAATTCCTTTCAAAAAGAACATTTTTGTGAAAAATATAGTTTAAAAAACAGTTTTTTAAAAATTTTCAAATTAATAACCCATACCAAGGGGATTATTTTAATAAAGTTTAATTTCGAAATAACAACTCTTAAAAAAAATATTTTTGTAAAAAGTACCTTTTTTTAAAAGTACTTTTCCTCCAAAAACTGTACCTTTTTTGAAAAGTACCTTTTCTCAAAATAGATTACCTTTTCGAACTCCTTTAAATCAATAGCTTTTTTAAAGAAGATTGTTTTAAAATAAGTACTTTTTTAAATAACTCTTTTAAAATAGTACTTTTGTAAATAAGCCTCTTCAGGAAGTGCCTTTTTTGAAAAAAGAAAATATTTTAAATCATCGTTTTTGCGAATCAAAGTTTCTTTAAAAGTACCTTTTTAAAAGATGCCATTTCTCACACCAGAGTACTTTTTCAAGTACCTTTAAATCAATAGCTTTTTTAACAAAGAGTGTTATAAAATAAACACTATTTTTAAATAACACTATTAAAATTGTACTTTTGAAAAAAACTCCTTTAAAGAAGTACCTCTTTTTTAATAAAATTCAAATTTGAAATAAATTATATTTAAAAAAAATATATTTGTAAAGAGTACTTTTTCTGAATAATATATTTTCTCAAAGAAACTCCTTTCAATAATTTAAAATAAGTACTTTTTTAAAAAATAACTCTTTGGAAATAGTATTTTTGAAAATAACTCTCTTAAGGAAGTGCCTCTTTAAAAAATTATTTTTGTTAATCATCGTTTTTGAGAATGAAAGCCATTATAAAAGTACCTTTTTGAGAGGCACCCAACTGTGTGATACGTTCACTGTAAAAAATTTTTGTATAAGAATTTTCCATTGTTTTTCTATACAAAATCATTGTGATATCATCTATAAACCATTTTCTCTGTGATAGTTTTTCTAAAAAAATATCACAGGGATAGTTTTCTTAAAATTATTACTGTTTTTCATTAAAATTCCATTCTCCTGCAGAAATATCACTGTGATGTGTTTTAGGGAAATGCCCGTAAAAGCATCACCGATATAATTTGTCTACGATTGCTGTGATAGTTTCTGCATGAAAATTCCATTATCCTGCAGAAATATCACTGTGATGTTTTTTAGGGAAAAAAGCATCATTGATATAATTTTTCTAAGATCGCTGTGATAGTTTCTGCATGAAAATCCATTATCCTGTAAAACTATTACTGTGATGGTTTTGTTTTCATATAAAGGACACTTTAATAACTTTTCCGTTAAAAGTTATTAAAAAATATTACTGTGATAGTTTTTACATGATAATTCCGTTCTCTTAAGAAATATAATTGTGATGGTTTTTTTTTGCATAAATGCCACTTTGTTAGCTTCTCTGTAAAAATATCACTGTGATGGTTTTTTTTTTCTAGAATTACCATTCTTTTGTAAAAGTATCCCGGTAACAGTTTTCTATGAAAATGATTGTGATAAAAATTATCACGATGATAACTTTTTTAAAAAATATCACCGTGATAGTTTTTTACTGAAAATTGCATTCCCCTATAAAAATATCATTTTGATAGTCTTTTCTGTAAAAACATGACTGTATTTGTTTTTTTTTAAGATATATCACTGTAATAGTTTGCTTTTGGAAGTCCCATTTTTCTATAACAAGATAATGGTGATAGTTTAATAAATATCACTGCCATAGCATTTCTAAGAAATATCACTGTGACATGAAAATTTCATTCTCCTGTGGAAATATCACTACAAGGGTTTATATATCTTTTATAAAGACCACTTTAACTTTTCTGTAAAAACATCACTATTTTTTCAGAAATATCACTGTGATAGTTTTTTGATCAAATTCAATTTTCTGTAAAAATGGCACTGTGACAGTTTATTATAAAAATATTAAGATGATAGCTTTTCTAAAAAATATTTCAGTGATAGTTTTTTCACGAAAATTTCATTCTCCTGTAAAACTATCACTATGAGGGTTTTTTATTTATATAAAGGACGGTTTTAGTTTTTCTTAACAAATATCACTGTGATTGTTTTTTCATTAAAGTTAAATTTTTCTGTAAAAATATCACTATAACAGTTTTCTATCAAGATATTACTGTGATCGTTTTTCTAAGAAATGTTAATGCAATATTTTTTCTATAAAACAAATTACGGCTTTTTTTAGAAATATCACTGTGATAGTTTTTCTAAAAAAATATCACGGTAATTGTATTTTTTAGAAATATCACTATTATGGTTTTTCTAAAAAAATATCACGGTAATAGCTTTTTTTTTTAAATATCAATGTGATAGTTTTTCGTTTTTAACGATTTTTTCCTAAAAAAACGATAACGATAACATTAATTAGATTAATGCTGCTAAAACACATTCTTAAAGTTTGCTCTTATTTAAATAACACATTATAACATTAACAATTCTGTTTTTTGGTTTTCATTTCAAATCACCAGTTTCGTTTCCAATGCCTGCAGGTTCCTCTTAATATTCAGCTTTAATTCAACCAATGAAAAACCTCTAACCTTCTGTCAGTGACAGCTTAAATGCCAACGGAAATATTTAGATTTGAGTCCTTTTTTTTAAAGATTTTTTGTGTTGCCATTGGAGGCAGCAGACTCTATTTTCTGGCAAATGTGCGGTTAAATTTAGCAGGGTGTGCGTGTGTCTCTTGTGTGCGTTTATGACGTGGGAAAATATCACACAAAAAAGGATTTCATGTTTTTTGGACATTTGTGCTGATTTTTCAAAAAGTGTATAAAATCCTAAAAACTAAATCCAGCTTGATGATGACTTTGTTACTAATGAGTTGAGATTAGTTTGTGTGCACTACTATTTTTCCCCTATAAAATTACACAAAAACCAAAAAAAAAAATTCCCCTAAAAGTATGTACTTGAATGTTAACGTAAATTATCGTCATCATCAGCCTTGTCGTCATCATCATCATCATCATCTTTCTGTACTTAAAGTATTTTTTTTTCTTTTATAAATTTTCTTTTATTATTCTTTTTTGCAAGTTTTGCACAATTTTTCTTTTTATTTTTAATTTTAATAGAAGACAATTTGTCTGTGTGGTTTTATCTACATGAAATACTATACATGTATATGTATGTATTGTTGTTAGTATTTGTGTCGTAGCGGATAAGTCCTACAATGTCCTTCATTAAATGGCTTTTATATTGCAACCTATTAAATGACATAAATTTTCTTCTATTTTTTTCTATTCTGCTTTAAAGCAAAAGAAAACTTGGACATTTTTGTTGTTTTGCTATTTTGTTAACAACCAGTGATTGAATGTTTAGTGTTTAACAAAACATTTTGAAAATTAAAAAAATTATACAAAAAAATATAGAAATCGAATTTAATATTTTCTTTAAACAGTTTTTAAAAAAACAGTTATAAGTTAAATTTTCTATTCAAAAAATAACTTCCTTTAAAGATTTGTTTTAGAAACTACATATCTGCACAAATTTTATTTGAAAATGCTTAATTTTTCAAAGGATAACTTTAACCTTAAATTATTTTCTGCTGCAAAAAAAGTTCTAATCTCAGGAGCGGATTTTAAAAATTGTATTTTTCGAAAAGTACTTTTTGAAAAGTACTTATTTGAAGGTACCCTTAAAGTACTATTTTCAACGAAATTTATTTAAAAGTATTCATTTAAAAAAATTATTATTCTCTGCAGCATTTTTAAAAAATTGTATTTTTCGAAAAGTACTTTTTTGAAAAGTACTTTTTTGAAGGTACCTTTCAAGTACTATTTTCAACGAAATTTATTTAAAAGTATTCATTTCAAAAAATTATTATTCTCTACAGCTTTTTTAAAAAATTGTATTTTTCGAAAAGTACTTTTTTGAAAAGTACTTTTTTGAAGGTACCTTTAAAGTACTCTTTTCAACGAATTTTTTTTTAAGCATTCATTTGAAAAAATTATTCTCTACAGCTTTTTTAAAAAATTGTATTTTTCGCAAAGAATGTTTTTGAAAAGTACTTTTTTGAAGGTAGCTTAACAGTAATTTTTTCAAGAAATTTATTTAAAAGCATCAATTTTTTAAAATTATTATCCTCAGCAGCGGATAAGTCTTACAGCAGTTGTTTTTCAAAAATTATATTTTTCGCAAGGTAATTTTTTGAAAAGTAATTTTTTGATGATACCTTTAAAAGTACTTTGTTAAGGAGAATTCAAAAGCATCCCATTTTAAAAATTGCAAATCTTATTAAATATATTTTAGATGCTTTTTTAAAAATACTTTTTTGAAAAATACCTTTCAAAAGTACGTTTTTAGGTACTTTTTTCAAAGAAATTTATTTATTTTAAATATACTTTTTAAAGGGAATTTCTTTAGAATGTTCTGTTAAATTCAAACGCATTACTTTTCTTAAAAGGGTTTTTGATTTAAATTGATTTTTTCAGAAACTACTTTTCTGAAATGTACTCTTTTAAAAGTACCTTTCAAGGTACTTTATTCTCAAGAAATTAATTTAAAAGCTCCCATTTTTAAAATTTATTATCCTCAGCAGCTTTTTTCAAAAATTATAGTTTTGCAATTTTTCGAAAAGCACGTTTTTTTTTAAAAAAAGTTATTTAAAAGCATCCATTTTTAAAATTATAAATTTTTAGATATTTTTTTTCAATAAGTACTTTTTGGAAAAATACTTTTTAAAAGAACGTTTTCAGGTACTGTAAAAGTACTTTTTAAGATATTTTTTTTAAATTTATTTATGTCTTTTTTTAAAGATATACTTTGCCAGAAAGCATTGCGTTTTTCCAAAAAACAATGTATTGTTTTTAAGGCATAAAGCTTAATCGAATAATTTTTAATCAATTAAAGTTTAACCGCATAAATTTTGATATAATAAAGTTTAATCGAATAAAGTTTAATCGAAAAAATTTTTAATCAGTTAAAGTTTAACCGACTAAATTTTTGATATAATAAAGTATAATCGAATACTTTTTAATCAGTTAAAGTTTAACCGAATTAATTTTGATATAATAAAGTTTAATCGAATAATTATTAATCTATTAATGTTTAACCGAATAAATTTTGATAAAATAAAGTTTAATTGAATAAATTTTAATCGAATAATTTTAAATCAGTTAAAGTTTAACTGAATAAATTTTGATATAATAAATTTTAATCGAATAAAGTTTAATCAAATAATTTTTAATCAATTGAAATTTAACCGAAAAAATTTTGATATAATAAAGTTTAATCGATTAAAGTTTAATCGAATAATTTTTAATCAATTAAAGTTTAACCGAATAAGTTTTGATATAATAAAGTTTAATCGAATAATTTTTTATCAATTAAAGTTTAACCGAACAAATTTTGATATAATAAAGTTTAATCGAATAAAATTTAATCGAATAATTTTAATCAGTTAAAGTTTAACCGAATAAATTTTAATATAATAAGGTTTAATCGAATAATTTTTAATCAATTAAAGCTTAACCGAATAAATTTTGATATAGTAAAGTTTAATCGAATAATTTTTAAACAATTAAAGTTTAAACGAATAAATTTTGATATAATAAAGTTTAATCAAATAAAGTTTAATCGAATAATTTTTAATCAATTAAAGTTTACCCGAATAAATTTTGATATAATAAAGTTTAATCAAATAATTTTTAATCAGTTAAAGTTTAACCGAATAAATTTTGATATAATAAAGTTTAATCGGATAATTTTAAACAATTAAAGCTTAAGCGAATAAAGTTTGATATAATAAAGTTTACTCGAATAAAGTTTAATCGAATAATTTTTAATCAATTAAAGTTTAAACGAATAAATTATGATATAATAAAGTTTACTCGAATAAAGTTTAATCGAATAATTTTTAATCAATTAACGTTTAAACGTTAAATTTTGATATAGTAAAGTTTAATCAAATAGAATTCATTCAAATAAATTTTAATCGAATAACGTTTAAAAGAATAAGTTATAAAGTTTAATTTAATAAAATTTACTCGAATAAAGTTTATTCGAATAAGTTTTAATCGAATACATTTTAATCGAATAAATTTTAATCGAATAAATTTTAAGCGAATGAAAATTAATCGAGACAGTTTGAATTCAACAAGTTTTAATCGGATAAAGTTTAGTCGAGTAAGTTTCATTCCAATAAGTTTTAATCGGATATAGATTTAACAAATAAAGTTTAATTGCATAAAGCATGCAAAGACGTTTTAATACTCGCTTTAGAATTATCAGAAGCCTAAAATACGGCCATTTTGGAAGCATTTGGGCAGGAAGTTGATGAGCATTTTTGTGTCATTTATAATGAGTTTAAATCATGCCTAAAATTATGCTTCAAATTGCTGTGTAAAAAGCCCCCTTTAAAGAATTTTTAACAAGTTGGCAAACTTTTTGTTGGTTTTTAAAAGTTATGCAGTAATTTTGCGGAAAATATAACTGGTTAAAAGGATCTCATTAAAAAAATATAATTAAAGTAGCCAAAATTGCATTCCTTTTCTAATTGCTTGTCTACAACAGCTTGAAAATATATAAATTTTTTTTAACAAGAAAAACAAGTTAAAAAGCTAAGTAGCAACTGGATTAAAAAAATAAAAGAATTTGTAGTTAATGAAATACTAAGCCTTAAGATAGGCAACACTTTTATTTTAAATAGAATAACTTTTTGTATTAAAGAAAAATATCTATCTTTTTACTTTGATTTCTTGTAATTTAATATTTAATTTAAACCAGAAAATTTTTGGAAAACTGATTAATATTTTTCATTATTTGATGTTTCATTCTCCGTTTATCTTGCTCTCGCTCTAGTTCTGTAACATCTTGTGCCATACAAATAACGTTCAATTACATTTATTACAAACGTGACTGTTTGCTAGGGATCTTATTGCCAAGAGTAAATTTTCATCAGTAAGATGATGATTAAACTGCTGATGATGATGATGATGATGATGTTGAAGCTGATTGCTGTTGCCATTTTCTAGTTTTATTTGGTCAAGTAATGAAAAAATTTATGCTGCTTGATTTTTTCATTTAAACTTCCTTTCCAAAATATATTTGTTTGGTCTTTCTTAGGGTCAACATTGAAAGCAATATGACACACGGCAACAGGACACGTTGCAGGATAAAAATACATTCAATATTTAGCAAATCGAACATGAAATGCAATAAAAATAATCAATTTTAATTGAAATTCAAAATAAAGCACAAGCACAAAGAAGACTACAGAAAAAGAAATTTTAATTTATATTCTCCCTAATGCATACACTACTTCCACAGCAGTTATCTTTTGACAAATGTACCTACTTCCAGGCGAAGACCTTCTTACGCAATTACCCTAAAAGACTTTATCATTTAAATATTCATAGCTATTCCATTCTCGATAAATTTTGCAGATTGCAAAAATTCTATAATGAGTTGTAACACCTAAAAGTAGGCTATTAAAATTGTACTTAATAATTAATTTAATTTCTCAACCTCAACTAGATAAACCTTCTTGTAGAACAAACACTAATTTAATGATTTTGATATTAATAGTTTGCTTCACTGATTAATAATGATAAGTAATAAATCTAAAGCATACTTTAAGGCATAGCAAAATCAATTTTTAAGGGTAAAAGAAACAGTAAAAATGTGTAATAAATACATCTAGATATAAGATTTAATTAGCAGGATAATTTGTTTTCAATCATCAAACAAATATTGACAGTGTTTTCTTAGCTTAAATTAAAATTGAGGTTAAAAGCTTAATAAGAGGAGCGCCGTAAACATTGGGGTTATTTAAACATTAAAAAGAAATCTATTGTCTTCTTTAAAGGTAAAGAAGCAAGTAAAAACTAAACAGTTGTATTAGTACTGCAAAGTTAAGTTAAAACTCTATGTAAAATTAATTAAAAATATGGTTCAAAAAATTGTTGCCTACTTTTAGGAGCAAAACTTTTGCTAAAAATGCTTTACAAGAGATTTTTATTCAACATTAAATATAAAGTTAGGAATATTTCAACTAAACCAAATATTTTTTTGGCACTTGCGAAATGGCTGGAACAATTAGCACCGCTTCCCCAAGTTTCGATAACTGAAACACGACATTTTTGCACATTGTTTTGTTTTTTTTTTAAATTGATAAAATGTTCAAAAAGGGTAATGAATATCATGCCCTTACCATTCATATAAGTAAAATTCCTTTTTTAACTTCCGCCTTAAATTATGCAACATTTTTTAATAAAATAAATAAAAAACAAATTTTCGGTGGAAAAGTTTTTAAGATTTTTAAATAACAAAAAAAAAAAATAATTAAATAAGCACACTGCTCAAGTTAAATCCACTTAGTAAAGCTAACTAACTCTCCTAAAACTTAGCTATAGACTTAATAACTAAACGCAGCTATAGATTTAAAAGCTAAAAATTGCAGGCTACTTTAACCAACACCCATGAATTTATTTTTGCACACATTTCAAATAGACTTTAATTGAGTAGCTACACTGTATGGCTCCAATGTTATTTACTTTTTGGAGCATACCTTTAGGCGCCTATTTTGAAAATGTGTTTTAAAATAAAACAACAATGTCAATTTGTGGCAGCAAACAGTTACCTGTCTTATATTAAAATTTAATATATTTGCATAGCCTATTCTTAGGCGCTTGTCTATCTGTAGATATCTATTTAAGTTATCTACAAAAAATTTCACTGCTAACCTTTTTATAATCAAATGCATTACCTATAGTTAGGTAGCATACTTTTAGGCGCTAATTTAGACTAGTTTTGGTATTGTGTCCCTGCTAAACTTATTTAAATAAAACAGCAATGCCTGCTTTTAGGAGCATACGACTACCTCATAGCATATAGGCTATCCTTAAAGTCTTGCCCGTCTTTAGAAGGCAATTGAACTAATTACAAAAGAATTTTTATATATTTAATATAAAAAATAACACGCAAATTTAGGAGCATACTTCTGGGAGCTAATTTAATCACTTTCCCTGAAAATTGGTCATATCCTAGGAGGAAAAAAGTTACTTAGTTTTTATTTGCAATTCATAAAATTATGTAGCATATTGTTCGGCACAGGTCTATTTTAAGATATCAATTTAAAATATTTAACAATATTTGTCACTTAGCTTAGCTTTTCAACATAAAACAAATCTTCTTTTTCTACTCATGTTGAAATAATATATGTAGCCTATCATTAGGCATACTGTTTAAGGTTTCAACTTAAACTGTTTAGAAAATATTACGTTTCTAAAGTTTTTTATTAAAAAATTATACCCAATTTTATGAACATACTTTTAGGAGCTTATTTAATTTTTTTTTTAATTTTCGCAACCATGCTCTTTTTCTTTCTTTTTTTATTATAATGAATGGAAATATATAGCCTAACATTAGGCGTTTGGCTTTAGGTACGCTTACCAATTTAGACTATTTAGACAGTTTAAACTAAGTAAAATTAAACTAGTTAAAATATATTTTTATATTTTATTATGCTTAAAGTTTAAAATTAAAAAATAAATGTCCAAACTTAGGAGTATACCTTTAGGTGGTGACTTTAATTATTTTTGAAAATTTGTGAACACAATAATATTGACATAAACAACTTAAAAACTTATTAACTGCTTAAGTTTTTGTATTACAAGACCATGCCTAATTTGAGGAGCTTACTTTTAGGAGCTACTTAAAAAAATTTTTAGAAAATTTTTAATTAATGCAAATAAAAAAATTTTAGGCAAACAAAATTAATTTCCTAATTTCCTAAAGTTTACTGTGATAATGGCTTTGATATTGTTCTTAGTAATATTAACCTGTTTCAAAATATTTTTACTTTGAAAAAGATATTTTTATGAATATTAAAATTTTTAATTTTTAATATATAATTTATTTTCATTATTATTATTTTTCAAATTTAAATAAAAATTAATTAATTAAATAATATTAAAAATTACTAAAACATTATAAATTCTAACTAAAATTTGCCAAAATACTACAGATTACAATAGACTTTATGCAGGCCTAAAGGCATTTTTTAAAACGACATAAAAAATTAATGGCTTTTGACACAAATTTTTTTTCTGCAGCCAATTGCTGTTACAAAAATGTGTTGGATAAAATAAAAAAATACTACACTTAAATATTTATGGTTATTTACGAATAGGTATAACGCCTAAAAGTATGCTATAAAACCTTAAAGCCAATATAACAGATAGAAGCAAAGTATTTTTTGATGAAAATATTTAAAAAGCTTAACAGAGTGTGTTGCATATGAAAATAAAAAAAACTATAAGTTTTAAAAATCCCTTAATGGTTGATGTCATTACAAGTGAAATAAGCCCTGGAATGGATGTTACAAGCAACGAATATACCGGCTTGTCTCACAGACAAAATGACAAAACAATAAATTCACTTTTTAACTGACAGTTTTAACTTAAAACAAAGAACAAATATCACATTCAATGACTGACGTTGGCATAAACAATGTTGTTTTTGTGTTTTTTTTTTTCTGTTAAGTTGACATTTGGCAGTAGGTAAAAAATTAACTATTTAAAGCAGCTCCTAAATGTATGCTACATAAATACATTTTTTCTTTATTACATTAAATATACATACATCATTTATATACGTGTATTTTATGTGCGCTTTATGTCCATTATTTTTATTCACTTGTAAAATTCCCAACAGTGTTGCCAAATTGCTTCAATTCTAAATTACTGTTTTTCTCAATTGCAATACAGTTTTTGCAAAAAGATTCTATTTTTAAATCTGTTTTTTATATGTGAAAATTCTTGTATTCATTGATTTTTGTATTGTGGTGTTTTTATAGAGGTATAGAACTTAAAGTTGGCAACCCTTTATTTAACTGGCGTCCATTTTGTCAGCTGACAAGCATCGCTTTTAAAAAAAGTACGATTCAATGATACCACCAGCCCATGAAGCACAATAAACAGTCAGTTTTTGTGTATGTAACGCTACCTCAGCACATACTTGAGGCTTTTTGTCACCCAGCATATGGCAGTTGCAAAATGGAGATCAAAGGCATTATTTTATTTTGTACACATTTACAGAATCTACGCCTTGCAAACTGATTGGGTGGCTTCAATTTTTCCAAGAGGCTGGAGGAGAACATTGTGAAGAAACGTATTTCGAACTGAACCATGATTTTGAAAATAATTTTGAAAGCGCTGCTCCGACGTCTCCTTATTCATGTTGCACTGGCAAACCAAGTTAAATAGTAATTACTTGACACAATGGCATTTGTTTTCATTAAAGATACTAAATGAAAAACAAAATCGATGGGTAAAATGATGTAGTAGTAAAATTTTACATTTCCTATAACAAATTCAAGCAACATACCCGCCAATTTTGTTTTTTTTTAGCAAAAATCAGCTTGCAAGCAAATCGAGTATTTCCATAAAATCTAACATAAATGGCGGATAGACTGATTCGGGTTTTCCTCTAAACTACAATTTACAGCATCAATGTTTTTTTCTGTGCACACTGTATAGCCTCTCTTTGGATCTTAAATATTATGTAGAATGGACTTTATCTGCAATCCTTCCATAATTAATCGAATTAATTACTCTGATAGACGATGATTATGAGCGTAAAATGGACGTAGTGAAGAAACGTATTTCGAACAGAAGTATGATTTTTAAAATAAATTTGAAAGCGCTGCTCCGACGCCACTCTATTCATGTTGCACTGGCAAACCAAATTAAACGATAACTACTTGACAAAATGGCATTTGTTTTCATTAAAGATACCAAATGAAAAACAAAATCGTTGCGTAAAGTGATGTAGTATTAAAATTTTATATTTCCTATAATAAATGCAAGCAACATACCCGCCAATTTTGTTTTTTTTTTTTTTTTAAATAAATTTACTAGCACATATGCTATTTTAAACGTTTAATGTTTGTGAGGACACAAACCGAGTTATTTCCATAAAATCTGCCATAAATGGGGGTTAGAATGATTAATGTTTTCCTCTAAACTACAATCTACAGCACTAATGATTTTTCTCTGCACACTGTACGACGTGTCTGTCGATGATTACTATTATGTAGAGTAGATTTTATGTGAAATAGACGTAGTGAAGAAACATATTTCGAACAGAACTATGATTTTGAAAATAAATTGAAAAGCGCTGCTCCCACGTCAGTTTATTCATGTTGTACTGACGAACCAAATTAAACGATAATTACTTTACAAAATGGCATTTGTTTTCATTAAAGATACTAAATGAAAAACAAATTCTTGGGTAAAATAATGCAGTATTAACACTTTAGTTACATTTCCTATAGCTAAATTCAGGCATATACCCGCAAATTTTGTTTT
Organism: Trichopoda pennipes; assembly: GCA_030448955.1. NCBI lineage: Eukaryota > Metazoa > Arthropoda > Insecta > Diptera > Tachinidae > Trichopoda > Trichopoda pennipes. Next base: position 10,085,112 of record JASKUP010000002.1, read on the forward strand.
TTTTTTAACAAAAATCAATTTACAAGAAAGTATGCTCCTTTAAACGTTTAGCATTTGTGAGCACATTAATCGAGTATTTCCATAAAATCTTCAGCAGTAATGATTTCTTCTCTGTACACTGTACGATGTCTCTCTGGATGATTACTATTATGCAGAGTAGACTTTATGTGAAATCCTTCCACAGTTAATCGAATTAATTACTCCGATGGTCGATGATTTGAATCGTAAACTGAACCTAGTGAAGAAATATATTTCGAACAGAACTATGATTTTAAAAATAAAAATGAAAGCGCTGCTCCAATGGTTATATTGTAATGCCAAATCAAATTAAATGTTATTTGCTAGACAAAATGGCACTTGTTTTAATCAAAGATACTGGAATGAAAAACAAAATCGTTGGGTAAAATTAAAATTTTACATTTCCTATAAATTCAAGCAACTTATCCGCCAATTTTGTTTTTTTTTTAACAAAAATTAACTTACAAGCAAATATGCTACTTCAAACGTTTAAAATATGTAAGCACACAAACCGAGTTATTTCCACAAAATCTTCCATAAATGAGGTTAGAATGATTCATGTTTTCCTCTACACTGCAATCTACAGCAGCAATGACTTTGTCTGTGTAAGCTTGCGTAAGCTTCTACCAACAAACTATAATTTTCAGCACACATTTTCTTCAAATAATAAAACGTTTTCAAACTTACGCGCAAAGTATCTTTTTAGGCGCAAAATTTTTTATAATTATAGCGATTGAAATTAATTACAATTTGGCTCAATATCTTTAGCTAGGCCTTTTAAAAGTATCATTCTAAAAGTACTACACCACGATTTTATTTTAATAAAAAAAACTTCAGGCTTAAAGTATGGGAAATTTAAATTTATTCGTTTGAAATCATAGCAAAGCGCAACCAAGCATATTATTAACAATAGCCCTCTCTCACTTTAAAGCTTTCATTGCTGTTTGCCATTTTACAAAAAAAAAAACAAAAATATAATAAATTTCTTAGCATTTTTATACAAATTAAATCACTTTTGTTTACCATATTTTTAGGCTACAACATAAATTTTTTTGCTAAGTAAAGTTGTTACAAAGAAACACAATACGTTAAGCGTTTGTGTAATAAATACTTTTTTAAGCATTTTTATTTTATTTTTTTTAGCAAAAATTTAAATGCCCTGATATTTTTTTATCTGCTTTACATTCAACAACAAGTAACAATTCGTTACAGCTGTTGTTTTAATAAACAAAAACTACTTAAAATAGGCAACACATTTTTGTTTCCAATATATACCTAAAAGTATGCCATGTAACTGTAAGGACAAAATTTTCTTTTTTCTCTTTTATCTTTTTATTACTAATTTATTATTTTGTATATTAAACTTCGTTACCTTATTTTTCGTAAAAAAAAACATTTGTACACTCTTTGTGTGTGGTTGCGCTTAAAAAATTATAATAATAATGGCCCTGCAATAATTATAGGGTTGTAAAATGCAGGCCTACAACAAACAATTAACGTTTAAATGCATTTCTATGTAACAACAAAAATTTACAAAACAAAATTACAAACAAAAAAAACGCAAGAAGAGGAGAGGAGAAGAGAAATTTAATAAAAGAAATTTCAAAATAAAAATTACAAAAATTCAATTGTCTAGCTGCGCAAGAAGCAACATAAGTTAAAAATATATTTTTAAATTGCAAATATTATTGAATAACTAATCAATAAAATTGCTTATTTTGCCTGAAAATATGCACTAATTAATATAAGTTTTTTCATTCCATTCTTTGCTTAAATCTCTCAGTCAGAACTCTTTGAACAAGCTATGAAGGTGTGGCTTAAATTGCAAAGGATATCTATCAGTTGAAAGCAAAAACAACAACAAAATCAGAACATTTTTCTTTAAAGGAAATATTTCTTTTTTAAGTTAAACAAAAAATGTGGAAAAAAAGATGATGAGTCAGATGATGCAAAAGATAGCAATAGATATTTTAATTAGATGCTGCTAAAAGTAGGCAATATAAAGTTTTAATTAATTGTTTTCTTGTAAAGAAAACTTGTAAAAAAAAATCAAAGTCTATTTTAAGGGGGTTCAAAAAAAACAAAAATGATTAAAATCAATATAAAAAATAATTATAACTGAAAAGAGGTGAACTTATTCAATTGGAAAAAAAATCCTAGAAAAACTTTGAAACCATAAAAAAAGAGTATAAAATCCAAGGCAAAAGATAAAGCCCTGTTAAAGCAATTCGGTATCAATTACTATAATCACACATCATAACACAATTTTATGTATATAACTCTCCTCTTCATTCTTTCTTGTTTGTACAAAAAAAAAACAAAAACTCTTCTACAATGCAGAGAAACCTTTCCCAATACTCCTTCGATTCTCTCTTCAAACCCATTATCTGCAAAGTTTTCACCAGCGAATATTTGTTCTGTAAAATAATATATAACGTGATAATCTTTATATGCAAATTTTTAACCGTGATAACTCTTCTATAAAGAAATTTCAGTCGTGATAATTTTTCTATAAAAAAATTTCTACAGTTTTTCATTAACACTTCAATCACTAATAACTTTTCCATAAAAAAAAATATTTTTCTTTAAAAGAGCTTAATTAGTGATCATTTTACTATAAACAAATTTTATCAGTGACTTTTCTATAAAGAAATTTCATCAGTAAAAATTTTTCTAAGTAATCATTTATTTTAAAATAATTTTATGAGCGAAAATGTTTTCTATAAAGAAATTTCAGCAGTGATAATTTTCTATAAAGAAATTTCAGCAGTGTTAATTTTTCTATAAAGACATTTCAGCTGTGATTATTTTGCTATAAAAAAATTTCTAAAGTTTTCCATTAACACGTCCATCACTGATAACTTTTCCCTTAAAAAAAATATTTTTCTTTAAAAGAGCTTTCTTAGTGATAATTTTTCTATAAAAAAAATTGTATCCATGACTACTTCTCTATAAAGAAATTTCATCAGTAAGAATTTTTCTGAGTAATAATTTTTTTAAAATAACTTTATGAGCGATAATTATTCTATAAAGAAATTACAGCAGTGGTAATTTTTCTATAAAGAACAACAGCAGAGTTAATTTTTCTATACAGAAATTTCTGTCATGATAATTTTTCTATAAAAAATATCTATAGTTTTTCAATAACACTTCTATCACTGCTAACTTTCTATTAAACAATTTTTAAAAGAGCTTTATTGGTGGTAACTTTTCTATTAAAAAAATGGTATCCACTACTACTTCTCTATAAAGAAATTTCATCAGTAAAAATTTTACTGAGTAATAATTTTTCTAAAAATAATTTCATGAGTGATAATTTTGCTATAAAGAAATTTTAGCAGTGATAATTTTTTTTATGAAGAAAATTCAGCCGTGATAATTTTTTCTATTAAGAAAATTCAGGCGTTATAATTTTCTGAGTAATAATTTTTCTAAAAATAATTTCATGAGCGATAATTTTTCTATAAAGAAATTTCAGCAGTGAAAATTTTTTTATAAAGAAAATTCAGCAGCAATAATTTTTTATAAAGTAATTTGATAACTAGCAGCAGCAGTGATAATTTTTCTATAAAGAAATTTCAGCCGTAATAATTTTTCTATAAAAAAATGTTATTAACACTTCCATCACTGATAACTTTTTCATAAAAAATAATGATAATTTTTCTATAAAAAAAATTATCAATGACTACTTTTCTATAAAGAAATTTCCTCAGTAAGAATTTTTCTGAGCAGTAGTTTTTCTAAAAATAATTTCATGAGCGATAATTAATCTATAAAGAAATTTCAGCCGTAATAATTTTTCTATAAAAAAATTTCTCCAGTTTTCCATTAACACTTCCATCACTGATAACTTTTCCATAAAAAAAATTGCTTTTCTTTAAAAGAGCTTCATTAGTGATAAATTTTCTATAAAAAAAATGTATCCATGACTACTTCTCTATAAAGAAATTTCATCAGTAAGAATTTTTTTGAGTAATAATTTTTCTAAAACTAATTTCATGAGCGATAATTATTCTATAAAGAAATTACAGCAGTGATAACTTTTCTATAAAGAAATTTCTGCAGTGATAATTTTTTTATAAAGAAATTCCTGCAGTGATAATTTTTCTATAAAGAAATTACAATAGTGATAATTTTTCTATAAAGAAATTTCAGCAGGGATATGAATTTTGTAAAAAAATTTTAACGTTGATGATTTTTTATAGAAAAAAATTCATCAGTAATAATTTTTCTATAAAAGAATTTTATGAGTGTTAATTTTTCTATAAGAAAAATTTCGGCGGTAACAATTTTTCTATAAAACAATTTCATGAGTAACAATTATTGTTTAAAAAAAATTCCTCATTGACAAATTTTTCTATAAAAACATTGTTATAAATTTTTTAAAAATTAGTCAGTAACAATTTTTTGAGAATAGTTAGAAAATAAATTAAAGCATATTTTTAGGCTTTAATACTAAAATTTTTTTACTTGTAGAAGTTCATTAAATATGCGGTAGAACTTAAAATGAAATATAAACACTAAAACGCAACTTAAATCTTTAAGTGGGTTACAAAAATCTAAGCATAACTTTAGGCTTTAAATTCAACAGTTTTTCTTTTCTCTTTTTACTTCGTCAGTGCTGTATTAATTACTTAATTAACAACTTTATTTGAAACTAAAAGTTTTAAAGAAAAACTTTTGTTTTTTGTTTCACTATCGAATAGTAGAGTATAATTTTTTTGAAATAACTTAATCAATAACAGAGTAGGCCGTAAATTTTTCTCATTATAATACCATTAGAGAACTTTTAATGGCTTGTTAAGTAATAAATTAATAAAGTTTTTATTATCTTGTTATTTAAAAAATTATTAACAATAGTTACTTAAATGCATCGTTTAAAGGAAATCAGTGAGAATTATAAAGAGAAGAGTGAAATATTTCATTTAAATAGAAATTGTAATAGAAACATAACATTTTAGAGAGCCTTAAGATATGCAACAATAAGTAGCAATGTATTTTTATAGAAGTATAGTACTTTGAAATGGAATAAAACAAAGATGTTATTATTCAAAAGGTTAGTTTTGACATTTATGCTTTAAATATGACTTTTGCTATATGACGGCCATGGGTAGGTCGGGCCTAGGCTAATCTGGAGGCCTAATCTTTAATGACTTTTTATAATATTTATAGTTGTTCTTTGCAATAAAGCAAATCATTTCCCCATAGAAAATAGTTTAGCGGCGTTAAATCGCACGATCTTGGAGTGATGTCCAAGGATGCGTAAAAGTATGAGGTTACAAAACTTTTCCTTCAAAAGATCTCTGATGTTTCCAGCTGCTTGACATGTAGCGCCATCTTATTGAAACCATAGCACCTACACAGGATTACTTAATTGATGAAGTCAGAGTAATCATGGCTCTGTGGTGGCCACCATTGACTGAGACCTGCTGACCAGCATCGTTTTTAAAGAACTACGAACTAAAAATGCCACCAGCCCATGACACTAAACATCAAACAGTCAGTTGTTCTAGATGTAACGTTAATTCTACATACACTAGAAAACTATGGTTACTCCAAAAACTCAAGATGGCGTATCAATTCAAAAAAAAGAAAGTTTCATTGGTAAAAAAAATTCTCTAATGAATTTCGTTTTGGATCGATTTACCGAATCAGCACCTTGTTGGGTGATGGTGTGACTTCAGTGCCTGAACGTGTTGGATTCAGAAATCCGCAAAATCTTCCATATAGTGTATGGATACATATACGATTCCTGTGCACGATGGCGAATAGACTGATTTTGGTCTTCCTCAACACTATGCTCCAGAGCAGCCACGACTTCTTCTATATGCCTTGTACGGCGTCCCTGTGCATAAGTATTATTTTTAAAGAGTAATCGGATTAACGACTGTGAACGATTATGTTGATCGCAAAATGCGTGTATAGACGTTAGTATTTTCCCGGTGAAATGACAAGACAAAATCAACAGTTAATTCAGTTCTTTTAAATAAGTGTTGTCAAGTTAAAGTTCTATAACTCTATGAAAAAAACTTCTAATGTAATAAAATTACAGGATGACACAAATAAAATTTATTTAGAATTTTTTCTCTTCCTTTTTAATTCTAAAAGAACTCTCACTTTGAAAAAACCTGTTTAAAGCTTTTATACTGATAAAATTATTAAAAGAAAAAAAGTCCTTTTTAAAATGTTTGACATAAAAAAGGACGAAGTTCAATAGCATATGAATAACAATATTTATAATTTTATAACTCTTCTAATAAAAGTAAAATAAATTCCTCATTGTATAATAAAACAAAAGCAACTAAATTTATATTTACGGCTCTCCATGGCTAAATTTATTTTAAGGTCACCCTGTAAAACAATTAAAAAAAGCTCCACCTTTTTAACAAAACAAACAAAAACCACAAAATAACAGTTTAAAAAAAAATAAAACCAAAATAACAATTCTTTTCACACAAAAAAAAAATATAGACAAAAATTTTAAAAACCTTTAAAACAATAAATTAAAGCCTATATTAAGGCTTTTATATAAAACAAAAACCATAGCCTACTTTAAGACTATTTAAACCACAATTTAGCATAAAAGAAATTATTAAGTAAAAATTTCATCTATAAAACCGCATAAACAACAACAACAAAAAGCATAAATACAAATTCCACAAAACAAAAAATAAAACAATAGAAGAAAAAAAATAAAAGAAAAGAGAAAAAACGATAAAATAATAAGAAATCTTAAGACAAAATCTATTATCTTGGAATGCTTCTTTCTGTCAATGCTATTTTTCAATAATCTTTTGTGTGAAAAAACCACAAAACACCATCAAATAAAATTATAGACATTATTTTTCTCTGCCCTAAAATTATGCTATAAATAACAACAACAAAAAATTATTTCTATTTTGGAGAATACAAACAAAAACAAAAAACCATAATTATGTTTAGGTTCATATTACAGTTCATAGCAAAATTAATGCTTGAAATACATGAAAAGGGCGTGACAACTTTCAGTTGTTAAAATTGAAATGACACATAAAAACAATGTGACTAAAACAAAAAAAGGACTTAAACGTCTTAAAGCATTGAAATGATGACGATCAGAATGAAAAATAAATGAGTTGTGACAAAAAATGTTTGTAATTTGTTTGTCATTTAATTCAAATTAGACTTTAGTAGGATTTTAAAATTAAAGCCTTAAAGTAGGCTTTATAAATTTTTTTCTAACTTCTAAATTCCTTCGTTTTCCTTACAAATTTTGATTTATATAAAATTTAAGCCTTAAAATTTTTCATTGATTTTAAATATTCATTTTATAAAAAACCTTTTTTATATAACAATTTAATAAAAATTTTAAAATGGCTGTATCTCCGTAAATAAAGGGAACTTGGAGAAATCAAGCTTATTTTGTGATCAGCTATTTATTTTATAAAAATTCAGTCCTCTTTGTAAATTAAATTTTATTTTTTAAAAGTTTAAATTTATTTTAATAATAATTTATGTTTAAAAAAGGCAATGGTTATTTCGTGTAATTAGCGCCTTAAAGTAGGCAACACAAATCTTTACAACTTTAAGATTAATTGTTTTTATTCAAAGTTTTGTATTTTAATAAGTGTCTCTGAATTTATTTCAATATTTAAAACAAACTAAAGCTGCCTAAAGGCAGCTTATGAAGTTAACGCCTTAAAGTAGGCAACACAAATTTTCGTAAATTATTCAAATTCAATTAGTTTCTAAGTAAAATTTTGTATTTTGAAAATTTTTTGGTGTTGATTTTACTATTTAAAGTAGGCTTCTGAAATCGCGGCCTTAAAGTAGGCTTCAAAATTTTCTAACAAGCGCCTATTTATTTTTTAAAAAATTAGTCCCCTTCGTAAACTAAATTTTATATTTTAAAAATGTAAATTTATTTAAAAATTAATAATATGCTTAAAATAAGCTATGGTTATTTTGTTTAATTAGCGCCTTAAAGCAGGCAACACAAGTTTTCTCAACTTTTAAATTAATTGTTTTTAATAGTTTTGTTTTTTAAGAAATTTATCTGCGTTTATTTTCATATTTAAAATATGTTGAAACTAGTGAAAAGTAAAGCCTTATTAACGCTTTAAAATAGGCAACAAAATTTTTCTTCGAAAACTTGAAATATTTAATTGCTTGTAACTAAATTTTTGTGTTTTAATAAATGTCTCTGAATTTATTTTAATATTCAGTAAGCTTAATAAATAAACGCCTTAAAGTAGGCAACACAAATTTTTCTAAATTATATAAATTTATTTGTTTCTGAGTAAATTTTGTATTTGGAAATTTTTCATTGTATTAATTTTAATATTTAAAATAGGCTTCAGTTAGCTTATGAAATTAAGGCTTAAAAATGGGCTATAAAATTTTCAACAATTTTAAACGTTGAATTGTTTTTATTTAAATTGATCGTTTTAAAAAAATTCTCTGTGTATACTTTAATATTTAAAATAAGCTTCAGTAGCTTATGAAATTAACGCCTTAAAGTATGCTACAAATTTTTCTCAGTTTTAAATACTTAATTATATTTTTTTAAATTCTGCATTTTAAAAAATTTCTCTGTGGTAATTTTAAAATTTAAAATAGCCTTCAGTTTGCTTATGAAATTAAACCCTTAAAGTAGGCTACTAAATATTTATAAGGTTTAAATATTTAATTGTTTTTCATTTAAATTCTGCATTTTAAAAAGGTATAAGTTTTAATATTTAAAATAAGCTTCAGTAGCTTAAGAAATTAACGCCTTAAAGCAGGCTCAATTTTAAATATTTAATTGTATTTTAATTTAAATTTTTTATTTTAAACAATCTCTCTGCGTTTATTTTAACGCTTGCAAAAGGCTTTATTTAGAGTAGGCAAGACAAATTTTCCTAAATTTTAAATATTTAATTGTTTATGAAATAAAGTTTTGTATATTAAAAAACGTTTCGGTGTGGATTTTAATACTTCAAATATGTTTCTGTTAGCTTACAGATTTAAGCCTTAAAATAGGCAACACAATTTTTTATAACTTTTAAATATTTAATTGTTCTTAAATTGAAATAAAAGAATTTAACAGTATTTAATATAACATTTAAAACAGGCTACATTTAGCTTGTGAAATTAACGCCTTAAAGCAGGCAACATAATTTTTCATAACTTTGAAATATTTATTTTTTTAACATAAGTTTTGTTTATTAAAAAATATTTGGGTGTTTCATTTAATATTTAACATAGACTTCACTTAGCTTAAGAAATTAACGCCTTAAAATAGGCAACACAGATTTTCGTAATTGTTGAATATTTAATTGCTTTTAAATAAAGGTTTGTTTTTAAAGAAATTTCTCTGCGTTTATTTTAATATTTAAAATATTTTGAAATAAGTGAAAAGCATAGCCTTATTGACGCCTAAAATTAGGCAACAAATTTTTTTTTGTAAATTTGAAATATTTAATTGTTTTTAATTAAAGTTTTGTTTTTTAAGAAATTTCTCTACGTTTCTTTCAATATTTCAATTAGTTGAAATAGGTAAAATAAGTGAAAAATAAAGCCTTAAAGTAGGCAACAAAAATTTTCGTAACTTTTTGAATATTTCATTGTTTTTTATTAAAATTTTAGATTTTAAAAAAATGGCTTCGTTATTGTTTAAAATTTTAAATGGGTTGCAGTTAAGTGATGAATTCAAAGCCTCAAAGTAGACAATACAAATTTTTGCAATTTTTAAATATTTATTACTTTTTATTTAATGTTTTGTTTTTAAGAAATTTTATTGGGTTTCTTTTACTATTAAAACCGGCTTCAGTTAGCTTATGAAATTAACACAAATTATGTATGTGAGTACCTCTCAGTGATAAGTTCTCTATAGAAAGAATTTCATCAGTCAAACCTTTTCTAGAAAAAAAATTCGCTAAAGTAGCGATAAATATATTGAAATATTTGTTTTTTTTTAATGAACATTATTTTAATTATTTTATTTAATAACTTTATACAGACAGAACCAAAAATTTGCTATTATATATAAGAATTTAACAAGTATTCCTAAATGTAGGCAACAGTTTTCTCCATAACGATAACTTGTTGCAACATTTTTAATGATGTATATCCGCGCTTAGGCGCAGATTTTTGTTCTCAAAATGCTTAATCATTATGGACTTATCAGAGTAGACTGCCAGATAAGAAAGTGTTACCAAGTTTTCTAAACATATCTAAAAAAACACCCTGTACTTCAATAATTATGCCAATTTTTCTAATTTTTTTTTCTGCAAGCAATAATCAATTATTTTTTATATTTTCCTTTTTCAAATATTTCTCAAATAAAGAAAAAAATTATATAAAAGTTAAAGGGGGTCTGCTATTATCTGTTATATCAGCTTCAACTTTAACAAATGTCTGTTAAGATGTCTTTGCGAAATAAAAAATAAAATATTTTTGAATAAACGATTATTATTCATTATTTTTATTATTATTTTTATGACCACCCTGTGTACAAATGCTAATAGATATTATTAATGTTATTTTATGTTTTTTTCTTTATTAGTTTGTTTGTAGAGTAACATATTTTGTATATAAATACTGAAGTATAATTTTAGGCATATGTTAATATCTTCATAAATTCAATACAAGTGTTGTTTGTGTTTTTCATATGTAAATTTTGTGTGTTTTATATGTTGATTTGCTTTCTATTTTATTTATCTGACTTTTGTGTTAATATTATATTAATAACATATTTTTAGGGGCATTAGCAATTTAAGGCATAATCTTAGGAATATAAATATATTTCTTCTATATTATTAATTAATTTCAATTTTTTTACAAAGAAACAATGTTTCTTTTTTAAAAATTTTTTTTCAAAAAAATAACTCTTTTAGAGAAATTTTCATTAAAAAATGCAGGCTCAATCATGCTTTATGATTTATACAATTCTGTTAATAAAAATCTTTTATGATATTTTTATTAAACAAAACTGGTTAAAAAACACAAAAATTTTAAAAAAAATTTTTAATTATTCTCATTTTTCCAAAAAGGTAAAATAAATAAAATTCCGAAATTTCACTGTCTTTCACATTTCTAACGATTTTTATAGAAAGAATTTTTTTATATTTTTTTTTCAAACTGTAAAAAATTCTTATTAAAAATTTATAAAATTTTAAAAATTACCCATGCTTGAGATATATTCCTTTTGAGGGAATTTTTTTTTAAAAATTAAAAATAAATTTCTTTCTTCTTTTTTGTCTTAGTAACAAAAATAAAAATGTAAAAATTTAAAAAAAAAAATTTTAATAATTTTCCTTTAAGGAAATTTTCTCTTTAAAAATCATGTTCAGTCATGCTTTATGGTTTGTAAAATTTTGTTAATCAAATTCTTTATAATTTTTTTGAAAGTCAAACATTTTTGTTAATAAAAAAATAGGAGCCTTTATCTTTTTGTGAAATTTCAAAATTTCCCTTTAGAAAAAAAATTGTAAAAAAATTTTCACAGTTACAAAATTTATTTTATAAATTTTTAACTTTTGGGGAAAATGAGAAATTTCCTTCCCATTTCTAATGGTTAAAAAGCTTTTTATGCTTTTTTTTCACAGTGTAAAAAAATACTTATTTAAAAAACAATTGTAAAAAAATTTCCCTTGCTCAGGATATTTTCCTCTCGAGGGAAATTTTATATAGAAAAGTTAAATTAATTTTTTTTTTACTTTTGGTTTTTGTGGGCAAAAGAAAAGTAGAAATGATACAAGTTATAAAATTTTAATACTTTCCTCTTTTTAAATAACTACGCTTCTAAGGATATTTTAAATTTTAAATATTTTTTGTAATATTTTTATATAGAAGTAAAAAAATTTTAGTAAAAACAAATACTATGAATCCAAATATGTTATTTAATTTTATTAAAATTAAATTATAAATTAAATTTTTAAAAATCTTCATGCATAAGAAATATTAAATTTTATTGTAGCAAGGGAAAAAAATAATTTTTTTTTTTAACTTGAGAAAAAACACAAAACAAAAGCACAAAACCCATTAAGTTTTATCTTGTTCTCTTCCTGCAATGCTTTTCCTCACAATTTTTTGGCTCATGTTCAAGTTAACGAAAACAAGAAAATTTTTTCTAGGAATTATATATTTGCTATTTTTTGTGTTGTTGTAAATAATTGCCACATTATGAGGAAAACTCATTTATTAAAGTTAAAATAGTTGCATACGCAGTATACTTTTTGCCACATGAAATATATCGTAACACAAATCAAGACAAAATTGGCGGGTAAAACTGAAAAGTTTTGCAGTTAACTGCGAATCACTTTACAAACAAATATCTTATTTATGGGAAATTACAACAAAAATTTCTATAAAAATTTATAATCAACTGCTTAAGAAGGAATCTTGTTGGGAATGAAAACTTTTGAAAACATTAAAGTTTTAAGTTCATTCTAACAAATAAAAAAAGAAAAGATAAATCATATAATTTTTACAACTGGCTCCTTAAGTTATGCTTGAGTTTCTATTTAATTAAATTGCCTAAGGTTATGCTTTATTTAAATAGTTGCTTATTGCCGTATGTAAAGATGTGCTTACACTTCATCATATAATTTTTTATCTTAAGCCTTATTATTGCTGGGCAGAATTTTATTTAAAATTTTGCTTTCTATGCCAAAATTTAGCTGTTTATCTTAGAAACCAATTAGCTTTAAAGCTTTTTAATTTTTTTTTTCTTCTTTAGTGGTATAAAATCGTGAATTGTTTTTCACCTAAATTAATTCAAAAAAGTTCAGGGCCATAATTAGTTGAATGAAGACGATGCAGATGAAAGTCTTAAAAAATTTTCAGCTTGAAAACAATTTAATGCTTAAAATAAAGCTTAATGTTTAAATAAATAATTAAAGCTAAGAAATTTACAAACAAAATTTATTAATTTTTTTAAAATCAATAAATTTTACTAAAAAGTCTTTAATAAATTCCGAATAAAGCTGTATGTTTACTTTAGTGACAGTGGGTTTTTATTTCTTTAGAAAAAAAAAATAATTAAAAGCTTAAAATTAAGTTTCAAAAGGAATTTTTTAGTTTTCAAGTTTTTATTAAATTTTACTAAAAAATTTTTAAGAATTTTTATATAAACCCTTTTTTTTTGGAAACCCACTTATTAGAATATATCATTTCAGTTGATTTAATTGTTTTTAAAAAGCTTACAAGAAAACAGCTTTTTAAAGCTGAAAGTTGTGTTTTTTACTTTTATTCTTTTTTAATTTTTAATATTTCAAATATCTAAGACATAAAACTTTAAATCGTTAATTATGTAGTTGCTGAGCTTTTAATCAATTAACAAATTAAAGACTTTTAAAGCTTTTTGCAGACTGCTAATTATTTGATGTATAGTAATTTATAAATTTTTATATATTTTATAAACTTAAGAAATCTACGGCTTATATCAGGTTTTAACTAAAACTTTTTAAAGCTTTTTAAAGCTTTCCCATATTTATAATTTACGCTTAATAAGGAAGAGCTGAACTTGTAATAAAAATGAAAATAGATAATATTCTTTGCTTATTTTTTCACAAGAGCTTTCAACAAACTTTTAAAACTTCTTAAGTTATTTGCCATGCAAAATTCTCAATATTTAAACAAATGCAAAACGTTATTTAAGTTCAAGCTTTCGAATGACAAAAACTAAAAGTTTACAAAACGCCTTTCAAAGAACATGTTATATATTTTATGGATGTTATGAATAAAAACTTCGGCTAGCACCATATTGCAATTAAAACTTCGTAAAGCTTTTTAAAGCTTGCACCTAAATTTTACATTATGTCTAAAAAGGAAGAGTGATACTTGCAAAACATATAATACGAATATAAAAATGTAGTTTTTCACTTTATTCACAAAAGCTTTTTAAAAATTCTATGTTGATTAGCACTCTCAAAATGTATTGTAATTGATCTTATTAAGAAGTTTAGCTTTACTAACATTAAATTTCTTGCAAAAGCTTTTTTAAAGCTTTAAAAATTTAAACTTTAAAAATTTTACTTCTCTAAAGTTAGGCACACACATTATGTGATTAGTGAAAAAATAATATAATTAAGCTTTTTTAGAGATTTAGCTATAAAAATATTATAATAACTTTTTTTAAAAAGCTTTTTAAGATTTTGAAAAATAATTTAGCAATTCTTAATACATAGGGCATTCATTTTATGTCTGTTGTACAAAAATAATATAATCAAGTTTTTTTGAGAGCTTTAGCTAAAATAATATTGCTTTTACCTTTTCTAAAAAAGCTTTTTTAAAATTTTGAAAAAAAAATTTAGATGTTTTTAATAACTTAGGCACACAGATTATGTAATTAGTGGCAAAATTATATAATCAAACTTTTTTGAAAATTCTAAGCTTAGTAGCCCATTATTTAAAGCTTCTTCTCGAAACATTAAGTAAACCCGTAATTGGCATAAGATGTTTGAGGTATAATAATTTTTACGTTGTTTTTTTAATAAAAATATATTTAAAAGCTTTCAAAAAAAACTTAGCTTAAAATATATATATATAAAAGCCTTAAAATGAAAGCTTTGTAGATACAATTTAGTAAACTTAAGTATGTAATGTAGGTATTAAGTTCATATTAAGTTTGTGTTTTGTATAACATATTAATATTAATAAAGTGTTATTGTTAAAAGTTTCAATGTTAATTGGCATGTTGTTGTTTATTCTTTTTAAATTTTATTTTTAAAAAATAATAGCTTAATAACGCTTAAAAAACAATTTGAAATAAAAATATTTTATAAATGATTTTTAGTTTAAGCTCAAGGTGTTTATATAAAAATTAAATTAATTTTTATTTTTGTTTTCATGTATTACGCCACACCTTTGGGTGGCATCTTAAGGAAAAGAAAAGTGTATAAAAAATTTTTTTTATTATTGATTAATTTGTTGAATTTTTTAAACGCTTTCTTTTAGTGAAGAATCCACCCAATAGTGTGGTGAAATATTAAAAAAAATTAACATTAATTTAATTTCTATATAAAGAAATGGTGCTTGAAAATTAGAAAAAAAAATTATTTATAAAAAAATTTAAAAAAGGGTTAATAGCTGTAATTATTATTTATAGAAATGTTATAAAACAAAAAAATAGCTTAATAAAACTATAATAAATTAAAAGCTTTTAATAGAGGAAAAACTTTTTTTAAAGGAATTTAAATTAAGTCTAGGAAAATATTCCTGAACTCATTCCTAATGCCAGATAATTTCCTTTAGCCCTGTTAGAAAATTAAGTCACCACTACAAAAGCTTTAAATGACAATTGTTTATAATTACAATCACTAGCAAAAGCTTAAGCTTAAGCAGCTTTCCCTTTGTAAAAATAAATAGCCAGCATTTTAAATAAGTTAAAAATTGCCAGCCTTAGAAAATCGAAAGAAAAAAATTTAACACCACCCACACCTTTCTTTTTACTAAAATTAAGTTTAAACACTTTCCTTGATTTTCTTCCCCCTTTCCGTCTTTGTGTATTATACACCCCACCCAACACCTTAAAGCCTTAGGCTCTTTAAAATATGCATTACAACAATAACGCCTACCAGTAGACCACAATATTATACAACTCGTATATATAATCTTTTCTTATCCACCTCAAGCAGCTCAACATTACATTTTTATTTCAAAAAAAATCCTCCACCACCAAAAATATCAGAAACGAATTTCCAAAAAAAAAGAATACAAATGAAACATTAATCAAATAATCATTCAAATCAAAAGTTTTTGGCCGTGGCGTGGTAAATATATGTAGTGGAAACTATAATTGTAGTGAAAAAAAATATATTTTTTTTAGTTTTCTTTAAAGCTTTTTTTAAAAAATAACAATTTGCCATTGAAAAAGACGAATTTTGCTACCAAGAAAAAATATTAAAATTTATATATTTTTAATAAATTATTAATGTTTTTTTAATTTATGCCTCAAATTGAAACTGCAAAAAAAAATATTAATAATTTTGTTTTTATTTTCTTTATTCCTAATCAAGCTAACTTTTGCTCTTTGTAAAATTTAGTTTAAACTTTAAACTGTGACTCTCTTTCTCCCTCTCTCTCTCGCTCTCTTTGTGACTCCCCAAAAACATTTTCTTAAATATGGTGAAAAAAAAATAAATCTTAGCATAAACTCTCACATTAAATTGACTGTTTTAAACTCCCTCTAATGCTAATCTTTAAAAGCTCCCTAAATCCATTTTTAAATCCTAGTTAAACCAACCCCTAACTATTTCTCTAACTACGGCGAAAACTAATTATAATATACGGTGATTTTTACAGTGTTTGGTTTTTGAATATAAATTTATATTTTTTTTAAGATTTTTGTTATCGCTATTTTGCCACACTCTTGGGTGGCAATTTCAGGAACAGAAAAGTGGATAAACAATTTTACAAATCAAACAAATAAATGTTTCATTTATTTCAAATAAATTAAACAAATAAATTTTTCATGTATTAAATAGTTTATACACCTCTTTTCCTAAAGTTGCCACCCAATGGTGTGGCGTTATATTGTAAATAAAAATTAAAAAAAAAATTAATTAATTTTTATAGATAGACCTTGTTATTCAAGAAAAATAATTTATAAATTATCAAAAAGCTTTAATAACTACAATTTTTTGTAAGAGCTTTAAACTTTCACAAAAATACTTCTTCTTATTAAAGCTGAAAATTAATCCTTAATTCTTGCAACTTCGTTAAATACTTGCAACTCAATTAAAACTTTTAGTCAATATGGAAACTGTAACCTAAAATAAAATCTCAAATTCGGGAAAAAATGTTCACAGACTCAAAAAACGAAACAAAAAAACATTGTTATTTATATATAAATATAAGAAAACTTTAAGCTTTTAAGATTTATTTTCTTTGTTTTGCAAGCTTAAATCATAGATTTAAGCTGTGAGTGTAAACATAAAAGCAATGAACGTTAAACAATGTGTTGAAAATAGTAAAACCAATAAAAAAACCTTTGAGCTTAAAAAAGCTTTTCACTAAAGCTTACAAAAACAAATATTTTTTATTATTTGCTTTAATTCAAACTTTGTACTTCGAAAAATTACCATGTCATATAAAAAGCTTAAAGTTATTAAAAAGATTTAAACCCTCAACAGTTTTTAAAAGTTAAAGCAAATAGCTTCCCAGTCTACCTCCTAGAACTAAATACTTGAAAATAAAAGCTTTTAAAATTTTATTCTATTGAATAATGTGTATTCTGCTAAAGCTTTTAGTTAAAATTACAAACAAGTAAAATATTACTGAACTAAATGGAAAAAACTACTCATAAAAAAAATAAAACAGCGTTAAGTGCAAATAAAAAGTTTTAAAATTTTTATCCATTAAAATTGTTTATGTCCTGCTAAAGCTTTTAGTTAAAATATAGGCTGTGGAATAAGATATAGTTTAAAGCTTTAGTTGTTTCTATATTGCAATAGTTATTAAAAATTCGAAACATAACGTTTTTATTAATAGTTAAAAAAAGCTTTTAAGATTTAAAAAGAAGCTTTCGAACAAGCTTTAAGTTTAATTTATAACTCTTTCGCTTGATTTCTTTGCTTCCTTTTATAAATGATTAAAAATCAAACATATTTAAAAGCCTTAAAGCTTAAATAAAAGCATTAAAAATTAATAAAGAATTATATCGGGTAAATTTATAGAGGTATAGAACCTGAAGTTGCTGAAGAATTTTTAAACAGGTGGTTTTTATGTCAGTTGTCAAGTGATTTATATTCAGTTTTGTTGGCATTTCCACATAAATAGACGGACGCGGCCTTAATTTGCGTAAACTTATATTGCAAATCATGGTTCTATTTGGAATATTTATCACCAACTATGTCCATTTTATGGTCAACATAATCGCTTATCAGAGTAATTAATGCGATTAACTGAGGAACTTTTTCGTACCAAGTTTACTCTAAATGATAATATGCATTCATAGCGATGTCGTGTTTACAGAAGAATTGATTAGGGCTGTAGGGCGTAGCGTAGAGGAAGACTCGAATTAGTCTTTTCGCCATGGTGCACAGTAATTGGATATAAAAGATTTTGCGGAAAGATCGTTATTTGCATGCTTGCAAAATCAAATCGCGTGCAAGAATTGACCCACACTACCATCTATCAGAGCGTAGATGAATGGGCCCATAACAAGTTTGACGTTGATTTCGATTTTCAGAAGCAATTTTTTTTAGCGTTGAAGTTCACTTTTCTTTGAAAGGATACGTCATCAATAAATAAAACTGTTGCGTTTGGCGTTTTAGTAATCCTTAAGTATATGCTGAGACACCGTTACATCCAGAAGAACTGACTGTTTGGTGTTTGGCTTCATTGGCTAATGGAATCATTGGTCTGTACTTCTTTAATAAAACCGATGCTGCTCAAACGGTTACATTGGATAGTGACCGCAATAGAGCCCTGATTACTGATCTTTTCCATGCATCAATTGAACAACCATGATGTGGCTGCTGGTTTGAATAAGACGCTGCAAAATATCACACAGCTCGAAACAAAATTAGTTTAGTGAAGGATATGTCTTATAACCCTTTAGCCTTACGTTTCGGACCCATGAATTGACCTCACAGATGCGGCGATAAGCCTGAAATGATTTGCCAATTGGAGTATAACATTCGTTATGTTATTACCTCAGCACTGTGGGGATGGCCCCCACACATGCAATACATTGTGCCAGAACTGGGAAATTAGGTTATGGGTAGGAGAAAAGAGGGAGTAGCGTTTGTGGATATTCAATTTGAGATTTGCTGCATTGAGAGTGACAGGAAAGACCTGTAACTGGAGGGAGCTTATTCAACATACGGACTGTTCTGTTAAAAAGATGAATTTTCCTTGTAATGCGTTTCACTGGAAGAACAATCACAAATGGTGGCGCTCTCAACGAAGCGAGTAACGGGAACAAGTTTCCGAATTTCATTAGATTTTTTACCATTGTAGTAACGATAAGACAGTGAAATATATCGCACATTGCGTGGATGCTCTAGAGAATCAATAGATTTGGATCTCCTGCTGTCCCCAATGAGTCTTTTGGCCCTCTCCTATACGCGATCGAGCAACTCCAAAATATACTTTAGGGCACCGACCTATACATGAGAGTTATATTCTATTTTTGGAAGGCTTTAGGTGGTATAAATATAGGGTCCGCCATTTAACGTTTTTTCTTTGTCAACTAGAGCTTATTTCGTGAATGACAACACTTAGCTCATGTTTGATTTGACAGATAATTAGTTTTATCATTCCGCTGAACGAATATGGTTGTGTTAACGCTTGAACAACGCTTCGCAAAGTGGGCCTAAGATCGACTTACAGAAGATGCCGATTTTGCAAAAAAAAAATCTGTTTTCAGATGAAGCTCATTGATCTTGGCGGATATGAAAACATCCAAAATTGTCGCATTTGGGGCACAGAAAACCCCTAACGCATACATTGAAAAGCCGACGCAACCAAAACGAGTCACTGTTTGGTGCGGATTTTGGTCCAGAGGCATAATTTTGCCATTTTTCAAGAGTGGTCGTTACAGTCAATGGCGCTCATTATCGGGCCATTTTAAACGAAGTTTTGTTAACAAAAATTGAAGAGGAGGATATTGGCAACACTTGGTTTTAATAGGACAGCCGAAGCTGTGTAGTTTTGATTATAGCATTTAAAAAAAAAACGTTATTTGGCGGACCCTATAGTATGAAAATCCGATGGGGTCAAGTATCTCTTACATTGTTTTAGAAAACCGAGGTACTTGAAAGCTTCTTTAGAAACTTGAAAAATACGTTTAGTCCATCAAACATCATACTGAATTTTCATAACGATAATATCAAGAGCTTCCGATATCGTAATACCTATATCACCCATAGTAACAGATGCAGCACCAATTCCGAACAGAGATCATTGCGTTTTACGGGCAATAAAATCAACTCTATTTACAAGACCCCATTTTATGATTGTCGTGAGTTGGTGATTGAGAGTATCATTCATGTTTCGCGTTTTAGAACTCTCCTCCAACTGGTTCGGTCTATTGGCAAAAAGCCATCAAAGCTCAGACTTCTAAATTACATTACGTGCAAGCCAGCCACTGTAGTTCTAAGCCAGCAGCCATATTTAATTAAAAATGCCATAAGATTATCTTTCGAATAATATAAGTTTCCAGTAAATTTAGGAAAACTTCTCCTTTAATTTATTATATTTTAAAGTTACATACCTCTATAAAAACACCCTTTATATTTTTACGAAAACTTTAAATGTAACCATTTAATACGAGCTAAAAATGCGCACTTATTAAGGAGAAACATTTTTGAATTGCTTTTTTAAGCATGTTTGGCTAAGGTCATAAGTTCACTCCCGCAAAATCTGTGATAGAAAACCAAATACAACAAAAAATCACTTTATTTAAATTTTTCTCTTAATAAAACAAAATTAAAATCTCTCTCTCTCTCCCTCTACTCTTTTTTGAATATTTAAAACTTAATTTTGGCTGTTTGCTTAAAATTAACCCAAAAATTAATATTATCTCTCCCTCTCTTTCTTTGCTATGTTGTTAAAAAAAAAATATTTGTGAATTTCCCTTTATTCCTTTTCCCCCTTATTTAACAAAAAAAAAAAAAAACCTAAAAAATTAAAAATTTTCTCTCAGCTTTGGCTGTTAACAAAAAAGTAGATTTTTTATTACTCTCTTACTCTCTCTCTCTCTTTCTCTTTAGTAGTAATATATTTTTAACTGTTTGACTTTATTGTTGTATTAATTGAGAATTTTATTTAAAAAACTATCTCCATAACTGATTATCTCTATATACTTTAATTAAAGCAAACACAAAAATTATTTTATTTCTTAAATACTTAAAAAAAAAAACTAAAACTTTTTTCTTTATCCTTTCTTTCCTGATTTTTTATTAAAAATATAAAAAAAAATAATATTAACAAAGTAAAAAAAATAATAAAAAAAATTAAATTAATTCGATTGTTTTAATCGATTAAAATTCTTGTTTTCTTTTTTTCTTCTTCTATTTTTTATGATTTTGCCAAAAATATATATAAAATCAAACTAAAAAAAAATCAACTTGGATTTTCCGTTTTCCAAAATCAAATCAATTTCAAAATAAAATATTTCACTTAATTTTTTTTTTATATTTAAAACAAAAAATATAAAATAACTCAACTCAATTTTTAAAATGGTCACTGTGCAATTAATTTTTTTCTCTTTCTTCACAAAAAAAAAACATAAATTCCAAAAATATTTTTAATATTTTCCTTCAAATTTCCAAAATAATTTCGCTCAAATTTTAAATGCCTTGAAATTAAAAATTAAAAAATAAAAAACACTGAAACTAAAATAAATTAAAAAAAAAAACATTCAACACAACAATGACAATGACAAAGATGATGTTCCAGGCAAGGTGGACGAAAAGGCAACGCAACTGCATGCCATCGCCTCGCTAAAGGTTCTGCTGGATGCCACCAAACCCCAAAGAGGTGGTGCTACCACCTCGGCTGCCAATCATGTGAAGATAAATTTGAAAGAGACAACTTTAGCTGATCGTCCCAACGGCAACATTGACACAACCCTAGATTCGGTGAGTATAAAAAGTTTCTTTTTATTAAAAATAAAAAAATATTTAAAAAAATAGTTCTTTTTTATTTTTAAGTATTTTGCTAGAAAGCTTTAGAACCAAATTAAGGGCAAAGTTTATAGAAAGAAAATTCATTTAACTTTACAGAAAAAGCTTTAAGTTTATAGGGAATGAAAATAAACTTTCACCAAATTAGTAAAACTTTTGTAAAAATAAAAAACAAATCGTAAATTACTAAAACCAACACAAGCTTTAGGCTTAAAAACCGCAATCATTAAAAGCTGCTTTTAATTTGCAGTTAAAATAAAAAGCTTTATAACATTTTTTAGCTAAACAGCACCAATAAATTTTTGTTGGCTTTAAAAATTCTAAAATTTGTAATAATACTTTTTAAGCAATCAAAAGCATTTACTTTAAGTTTTTAAAAAAAAGCTAAAGACATACACATTTTTTATCATCATTTAAATATAAATGAAAGCTGGTATTAAGTTGTTTGGTTTTGTTTCGCCAGTAAATAAAATACTGTTGCCACACCTTCCGGTAAAAACCATCGTTAGTGGCTGTTAGTTTGGTACAAAAAAGCTTTTAATTTTATATACATTATGAAGCCTAATTATATAAAATCTCAACTTCATTGTTAATTAAAACGGCGAGGATCTTTAATTACAGCTTAATGTTAAAATAATATTTTTAACTAAAAAAAAAGCTGTTTAAAAATTTATTCTTACACCTTAAACCTCTTACTCTTGGGTAAAGAGTTTTAATTCTTATAAAAAAAAATAATTCAAAAGTAACCAATCTGAAAGCTCTAAGAACTGAAAAATAAATTTGATCAGTCTTCATTATTTCTTTTTTTATTTTTAGCAGTTAAAATAAATATTGACAAAAATCTAAGTTTTCAAAACACTTGGTTGTAAGAAGACAACCTAAAAATATAAAAACTTATAAAAGCTTAAGTCATCAAATGAAATACTTAAGATAAATTACTGCATGCTTAAGATAAATTAGCAGTAATTGCAGGTTAAAATATTTAGAAAACTTAAATATTTTAATTATTAATTTAAACTTAATCTTAAAGTTGTAAAACAGAAAAAGCTTTAGCTAAAGCTTTATGTTTAAATATAATTTTTACTGAATAACAACTTTTAGAAATTTGCTCTAAGAGTTTTAATACTAATTAAAAAAAGTAAGCTAAAATGTAATAAACGCTAAGCTTAAAGCTCTGAGGATAAAAGGTAGAATTCTATCAGATTTAAAATTTTATTTTTTTATTTTTTTGGAAATAACATAATTGTGGATTCAAGTTTAAGCTTTCAAACTACTTTCTGGCTATATAGCAAAAAAATACGTTATACGAGCTTAAAGCTTTGCATAAAATGAACATAATAAATCAATGCTTTTGCTGATCAAAACATTATTCCTGAGACTACTTAAAAGTAAATTTAAAAAAATAGTGGTTTAATATAAACAATTCATTGACGTTAAAAAAGCTTTAAGCTTTGAAAATTTTATAAGCAATTTATCTGAGAGTTTTTCATATTTTTTTCTTATATTCAAATTTTTGGACTTTTGAATTTGACTTGCTGAAAAAAAGTGCACTTTTTTTAATAACAAAAGTACACTTTTCCCAAAAAAAAGCTTTGTATTTTTTTTGTAAAAAGAGCTCTTTAATCGGGAAATTAGAGCCCTTTAAAATGAATGGGCAAATTTTTCTTTAAAAAATATAACTTTTGTTGGTCATATATGGCCCAAAATTGGAATCGGTTTTTTAGAAGTAATGAAAAAAAAAAAATTTATTTCGTAGTTTTTGGGTTTTTTTTAAACTAGATTTTTGCTTTTAATAAAAATGTTAAAGAAAAAATAATTTTTTTTATTATTTTCTAAATTGTACTTTTTTTTAAATAAAATAAAAACATCAAATATAAAAATAATAAAAAATAAATATAAAATATAAAAAAAAATAATTAAAGCGAAAATTTTTTTCAGTGTAACAAAAACACAGCCAAAAGCTGTAGAGTTTGGTTTAAATTTAAACAATTTTTTTAAGGAAATTAGAAGCATAATCAATTTTTATGGGCGGTAAAAAAATATAAACTTAAAGCTTTTTTTCTCAAATTAGAACTTTTTTAAAATGATGTTATTTATTCTTTGCCCTAAACTAAATAATTTAAATTAAGTATGTTTTTGCTACTGAATGCTATTTAATAACTAAACAAAATAGTCTTTTTATATAAAAAAAAATTATTTATTTTTAAATAAATTCTAGGTCACACAATATCAGCTGCATAAGTTATTTTGTTTTAATTTTTTTTTTTTAATTTAACATTTTTTTTTATAAATATAGTTTGTTAATTTAAAAAAAATTGAATTTTTATTTTATTTTAATTTTTTTTTACTTAACAATTTTTTTTATAAATATATTTAATTAATTTAAAAAAAATAGAATTTTTATTTTATTTTAATTTTATTAAAAAAAAATTTTTTTAATATTTTTTTTTTGAATTAAAAAAAATTTATTTTATTTTAATTTTATTAAAAAAATGTTTTTTTTTAATATTATAAAATTAATTTTGTTTTATTTAAGGCTAGAAGCTGTGAATTAAAAATCAATAAACGATTTACAAAATAATTTATTCACAGTTCAAATGTTCGAAGGACCAATTAGAATTGAGAGGTTGAAAAGACCACTAAGAAACCAAAACTTTGAGTATTAAAATTATTTAGTTGTTAAATACACTGAAACCTTTACGCCTTACAAAAACTGCAGGGTCTCTAAACTATATAAAAAAGCAACTCTAAGGATACTTAAAAGTTGTTTATCCATTTAAGTCTTTGAAGGACCATAATATTGAAAATTACCTTCATCTAATGTTTGGTTTTTTTGTTAGTTCTTTAGCAATTTCAAAGCAGATAACAAGGATTATCTGCGTTAATTGTATTTGATTCCTTTAGATATAAATTCAGTAACTTCCTAATGGACAATGTTTTTTATTTAATTTTGGTCCTTTTTATTTTTAATATGTAGCATATTAAAACCCAATGAGAAAAATCTTCACCCTCACACTCCTTAAGCATATACAGGGCTCAGCTGTAGCTGTTGTGTAAGCTTTTATTCTCAAATATTGAAATCTAAAACGAAAAGCTATTTACATCATTATATGCTAGCAGAAAACTATGCACAGTGTAACGGCCTGAAATTATATACCACAGTTTTTGTAAGATAATTCCTTGAATAAAAATTGTTAAGGTTCGAAGGACCCTAAATTAAAAAACAAAGTTTTTGATACAATAATCTTGGAGGTAATTTTTCAAATAAAAATTTTTAAGGTTCGAAGGACCCTAAATTAAAAAATCAAAGTTTTTGATACACTGGTCTGGGAGGTAATTTTTCAAATGAACATTTTCAAGGTTCCTAGGACTCAAATTAAAAAAACACAGTTTTTGATATGAAGGCTTTCAGATTTGATGTCTTAAACAAAAACTTCTAAGGTTTGAAGCATCTTAAGAGGTCTTGTGAGATATTTTCCTAAACAAAAATTTTTAAGGTTCAAAGGACCTTTAACTAAATAATGACCCCGTAAAGTAATTTCTAAAATAAAAATTTTTAAGGCTCGAAGAAACCACCGTTTTTAATATAAAGGCTTTATGAGGTAATCTCTTAAATAAAAATATTAAAAGATTCGAAGGACTTTAAATTAAACAACAAAATTTTGAAATGATGGGGTTATAAGGGAATTTCTTAGATAAAAATTTTGTAAGTTCAAGAAAGCCTAAATTAAATATCAAAGTATGACATCTCTATGAGGTAATTTTGTAAACAATAAATTTTTAAGGTTCGAAGGACCCTAAATTAAATATGATATGAAAGCTTTAAAATGTAATTTTGTAAATAAAAATTTCTAAGGTTTGAAGGACCTTTAATTAAATAGCTAAGTTTTGATTGACAACATTGGGTAGTTCTTTCTTCAACAAAAATTTTTAAGGCTCGAAGGACCCTAAATTATACATCAACGTTTTTAATATGAAGGCTTTATAGGGAAATATTTTAAATTGAACAACAAAGCTTTTGAATTGGCGGCCTTGTGAGAGAATTTCTTAAATAAAGTTTTTTAAGTTCGAGGAGCTTTAAATTAAATATCAACGTATTTGATATGAAGGCTTTATGTGATAATTTCGTAAATAAAAATGTTTAAGGTTCGAAGGACCGTAAATTAAATATCAAAGCTTTTAAGATATTTTTCTAAACAAAAATTTTTAATGTTCGATTAATCTTAAATTAAACTATAAAGTTTTTGATATGACGGCCTCGTAAGTAATTTCGTAAATAAAAATGTTTAAGGTTCGAAGGACCATAAATTAAATATTAAAGCTTTTAAGATATTTTTCTAAACAAAAATTTTTTAGGTTCGAAGGACCGTAAATTAAATATCAAAGCTTTTAAGATATTTTTCTAAGCAAAAATTTTTAATGTTCGATTAACCTTAAATTAAACTATAAAGTTTTTGATATGACGGCCTCGTAAGTAATTTCGTAAATAAAAATGTTTAAGGTTCGAAGGACCCTAAATTAAATAATAAGGTTTTTGTTTGACGGCTTTGGGAAATAATTTCTTAATTAAGGTTCGAAGGACCGAAAATTAAATTACAAAGCTTTTAACATTTTCCTAAACAAAAATTTTTAAGGTTCGATGGACCTTAAATTAAACTATAAAGTTTTTGATATGACGGCCCCCTAAGTAATTTCGTAAATAAAAATGTTTAAGGTTCGAAGGGCCGTAAATTAAATAACAAAGCTTTTAACATTTTCCTAAACAAAAATGTTTAAGGCTCAAAGGCCTTAAATTAAATATTAAACTTTTTATATGACGGCATCGTGAGGTAATTTGTTAAATAAAAATGTTTAAGGTTCGAAGGACCCTAAATTAAATAATAATTTGTTTGACGGCTTTGGGAAATAATTTCTTAAATAAGGTGCGATGGACCATAAATTAAATATCAAAGCTTTTGATACGACGGCCTTGTAAGATATATTCCTAAACAAAAATTTTTAAGGATCGAAGGACCTTAAAGTAAATAAAAAAGTTTTTAATGTGACGGTAGTTTCTTAAATAATAATTTTTAAGGTTCGAAGGACCTTAAATTAAATATCAAAGCTTTTAAGATGAAGGCCTTGTAAGATATTTTCCTACACACAAATTTTTAAGGTTCGAAAGACCTTAAATTAAATAATAAAATTTTTGTTTAACGGCTTTGGGAAATAATTTCTTAAATAAGGTTCGATGGACCATAAATTAAATATAAATTTTTTTAAATTTGAAAGCTTTAAGCAAATAATTTTTTAAATAAAAATATTCAAGCTACGAAGGATCCTAAATTAAATCTTCAGGTTTTAGTTTTTTTACATATAATTTGTATTAAAAGATTCGAAGGACCAATAGACCCATTAGGCATGTTAAATTTTGAGAATTTCGGAAACTTTTTATGCAGTCCTATATTTAGCTGAGAAATTTAAATTTTACAAAATATTAATTGTTTTTATTTATTTATTTATTTTTTGTTTTAGTATAAACAATTTCATGTTTTCTTTTGTTATTTCCAATTAAAATGATTATTCTTTATATTAATATTTTTTGTTTTTGTTATTTTAATTATTTTATCCAACCAAAGGTTATTTTATTTATAGTTTCTTTTTAAACTTTTGTTAAATAAAAATGTGTGTATGTATGCCAAATGCTCTGCCAATCAATAGAAATAGAAAATACTCATTCAGCATAAAATAAATCGAACGTGGCGCCTTAACATATGTTACATTTAAGTATAACAGAAAAAAAAACAACAAAAAACAGAACTATTAAAATCCAGTCATTTATTTTTCCTTTGCAGAGAGCAATTAAATCTGCTCTTTTCCTAAAATAACTCTTAATAGAGATAATTATTTTTAATTTTATTTAGGTACGGTTTTCCGTCGACCCTCGTCAAATTTGGTTTGTGAACAAACCGGTTTCGGCTGTTTGCCGTACGGAGTACGAAAAGAACACTGAAGATGGCAAACAGCCGAAACCGGTTTGTTCACAAACCAAATTTGACGAGGGTCGACGGAAAACCGTACCTAAATAAAATTGAAATTAACCCCGTCGGAAAAGCCAAGCACATATTATAATTATTTTTAATATATTAAGGAAATCCTAATTGCAAAATGTTCTAGCAAAAAGAGAAATTATCTCAATTTATTTATTATATTATTCCCTTTTTTGTGGTTATTCTTTCAGCATATCAAACCACTACTGGCAGAAGAGTCAATTACATAAATTGTTATTTACACAAAGTACTCAAAATGTGCAACCATGTTTATACTATTTTTACATACGATTTTCATCAATTGCACAAACATGAAGATGGCTTCTTCAACCGCAACCTTAAAAATCTAATTTTATTCGAATATTTTTCAAATAAAAATCTACTAGAACATCAATTTAAATAACATACGAATTTTAATATGATGCCACATTTCCCAGTTATATAATTTTTAATAGTTGAAAAGGATATTTAGTACTTTTACAAATCCAAGAACCATAAAGTGTTTCCCTCTAGACCACAAAGAATAAAATAATAAAAACTCGTTTGTATAACACAAAACTTAAGTCAGCTTAACCATTTGGTTTAATCAGACCCAGAACACTTTTATCAAGCCCTACAAAATTTTTAATTTTTAACTTTTTTAAATGGTACTTTTTTATTAAAAGTACTTTTTGGCAAAGTACTTTTTTTTAAAAATACTTTCTGGCAAAGTACTATTTTGCAAAAATTTAGTTTAATCAGAGCCACAAGACTTTCACCAAGCTGTACAAATTTTTAATCTGTAATTTTCTTTAAATGGTACTTTTTTCTACAAAGTACTTTTTGGCAATGTACTTTTTTTGAAAAACTTTAGTTTAATAAGGCCCACAAGACTTTTATCAAGCTGTGCAAAATTTTAAATCCTGAATTTTGTGTACATTGGTACTTTTTTATTGAAAGTACTTTTTGGCAAAATTCATTTTCTGCAAAAGTTTAGTTTATTCAGGCCCACAAGACTTTCATCAAACTGTGCAAAATTTATAATCTTTCATTTTCTTTAAATGGTACTTTTTTACTTTTGCAACGTACTTTTTTTGCAAAAGTTTAGCTTAATCAGACCCACAAGACTTTCGTCGAGATGGACAAAATTTTTAATCTTGAATTTTTTTACGTGGTACTTTTTTATTAAAAGTACTTTCTAGCAAAGTACATTTTTTGCAAAAGTTTAGTTTAAACAGGCCCACAAAACTTTTATCAAGCTGTATAAATTTTTTAATCTTTAATTTTCTTTAAATGGTACTTTTGTCTTAAAAGTACTTTTTGGCAAAGTACTTTTTTGCAAAACTTTAGTTTAATCAAACCCACAAGGCCTTCATCAAGCTGTACACAATTTTTAATCTTTAATTTTCTTTAAATGATAGTTTTTTCTTAAAGGTACTCTTTGGCGAAGTACTTTTTTTTGCAAAAGAAATGCATTTCTTAAAAGGTATTATCCAAAATCAATAAAACTATATATTAAAAATCCTCTTAAAATTTAGCAGACAATAATCTGAATTTTCTGCTATATATAAAGTCCTCTGTACAACTGTAAAAGTACCTTTTCTTCAAAATATAGTTTGTTATTATTTTAATGTACGTTCTCTTGAACGATTTTGGAGCTCTGTAAAAAGTTCTTTATAAATAATTTTTAGGACGATCGTTTCTAACATAAAACCCTTTTTCTGCAGTTCTTCAAATTTTGTTTTCCTTCAATGGTATTGCCATCCATTAATTTCCAGATAGGTGCTTTTTAAATAAGTACTTTTTGCATAAAGTGCCAGTCAAAAAAGAATTTTATTTGAAAAAAGAATATTTTTCCTAGAAATAGTTTTACCGCAAATATATTTTTAAAAAAATGCACTTTTCACTGAAAGTACCACTTCAAAAGGAATTTTTTTTTCAAACAGGGCCTTTTAAAAAAATACATTTATAGAAGGTACCAATTAAAATGGTTTCTTATGGGGAAATCTAAGTTTTTTCAAAAAAGTACGTTTTTCACAAAGGTACTTTTTAAAAAGAGAACTTTTTAGAAAAAGTATCAGTTGCAAAGAAAAATTCTTTAAAAAAGCTTACCCCAAATGAGTACTTTTTAAGCGTACTTTAGAAAAACTACGTTTTGTAAAATAATATTTTTTTTTTAGTTTTTGTAAACGAGTAGCTTTATATTAAAAGTACTTATTACTTTTTAAAAGTACTTTTTGTATAAAAGTACCTTTTTTGGTAAAAGTACTTTTTCCCAAAAAGGCTCATTTAAAAAAAAACAAGTAGCTTTTTATTAAAAGTGCATTTTACTTTTCAGAAGTACTTTTTTTATTAAAAGTACTATTTGTAAAAAAGTACTTTTTTCTAAAAAAGCTCGTTTTTAGAAAAAAAAAACAAAAAAAAGAAAAAAAAATATTTAGCCTTTTTTTTAATATCAGTAGTTACCACGATAAAGACAACAACTTTAAAAACCTTAAAACTATTTTCGTTTAAATAAGGAGGGGAGGTTTAGTTCTAAAACTTAATACAATTTTTTAAGCCATACACACATTTTTATTTTAATTAAACTTAATTAAAACATTTATTTTTTCTTTTTAAAAATTTATAATTCATACAAAGTTCATTGGTTGATATGCCTGAAGCGTTTGCATTTATGCGTTTGAAAAGTTTTTTGATTTTAAATATATAATTTTTGTTGCATTAATGGTTGATGTAAATATATATTTTTTTTTTGTTAATTTTTGTTAACTGTTTAAATATTAAAATTAAGAAATTTTTTATAAAAAAAGTACAAAACTCAATGCAACGAATATGTGTGACTATTTCTTAAAGAACAAATCTTTACAACTTCTTAGCATAACTTTGTCTTTTACTATAACTTATCACTTAACTATATCTATCTCTTTCTATCATATAAAATATAACTTATGTCTTCTCTTATTTAAAAGTATAAAAATTTAATTAAAATTTCTTGAAAAAAATATCGCCAACATTTTATCACCTGCCACCTTTTCAAGTCACTTTAAGCAATTTTGTTGTTTTCTTTACCATTTGATTGATGTCTTTCTTTTCACTTGCTGTCATTTATCATAAATTTTGTTTCTCTTCATTTGATTAATTTGAATTTCAATTAATGATTTCTTTTCTTATACCTGTTTTGAAATTGCTTAACAATTCTGTACCGCCATAGACCTAATTCGGAAAAATTTTTAATTTTTTTTTTTATAAAAAATTTTCAGTTTTTAAATTATATTGTTATTAAATTTTGTAAGTTTTTTTGCTTTGTCTTTAAATTTAAAAATTTTTAGAATTTTTTAAAACTTTTACAATTTTAAAAGCGTTTTGTATTAAAGAAAATAAAATAAATAATTAATGATCATATTATCCATTTTCAATAAAAGAGAATATAATAAAAGTGAAGAGAACACTTTAATTAAATCCAACAGCTTTTTCAAAAAACAGCTCAAAAGAGAGAAATTTAATTTCCATTTGTAGGGAGAATATTTTATATTAAGATTTTCCCTCTCTTTCGATTCAATACAGCCGAAGTATCATAGACTTTTACACACAACCAAAATGCACGATACTAATTGTAAATAAAATAAGAGGTTTTAAAAAAAACCTCTTTCCGGCTTTTTTAAAATTGGTCGTGTATATTGAACTTAATCCTTTTTAAAGTTCATTTAATAAAAGGTACTTTTTAATAGGTACTTTTTATAGGTACTTTTCAATAGCTGCTTTTATAAAAAGTCCTCTTTAAAGTATTAGAAAGTACGTTTAAAAAACTTTGAAAAGTACTATTGCAGAAAGTACTTTTTCTTGATGTACAAAAGAGGTACTTTTTACAAAAAAAAATGTTTTGCTTGTAAAGACACATATAAAAAGTCCTCTTTTAAGTAATAGAAAATACGTTTAAAAAAAATTGAAAAGTACTATTGCAAAAAGTACTTTTTCTTGATGTACAAAAGAGGTACTTTTTACAAAAAAAAAATGTTTTGCTTGTAAAGACATATATAAAAAGTCCTCTTTTAAGTAATAGAAAATACGTTTAAAAAAATTGAAAAGTACTATTGCAGAAAGTATTTTTTCTTGATGTACAGAAGAGGTACTTTTTACAAAAAAAAATGTTTTGCTTGTAAAGACACATATAAAAAGTCCTCTTTTAAGTTAAAAAAAAAAGTTTAATTAAAACTTTGAAAAGTACTATTGCCGAAAGTACGCTTTCTACAGATTTACAAAAAAAAGTGCTATTTAGCAGAAAAATATTTTGCTTGTAAAAGCATATATAGCTACTTTTATAAAAAGTGTTCTTTCAAGTGTTAGAAAATACGCTTAGCACCATGCTGTTGGAAGCAAATGTTGCCCAGATTCATATTCTCAATTTTTCACCACAAAAAATCGGTTATCGACTTGCGATGTTGAACACCATCTACGGTAATTGCTTAGCAGACCTTATTTTCAAAAATTTAAGGCCCGATTACGCCCCAAATAGTGTTTGTGGCTTTGCAACAATAAGTCATGGATGTTGGACTTTTAATTTTTTCAAAGGGTACTTTTTAATAGACACTTTTCATAGGTACTTTTTACTAGCTACTTTTTAACAGCTACTTTTATAAAAAGTCTTTTTTAAGTGTTAGAAAATACGTTTAAAAAAAATCTTTGAAAAGTACTATTGCCAAGAGTACTTTTTTTAGATGTCCAAAAAAAAGTACTTTTTAGCAAAAAATATATTTTGCTTGCTTTTTAAGAACTTTTTTCTACAAAATTTTTTTAAACTTGTTACCAAAACTATACGTTTGCAGAAAGTACTTTTTTTAGATGCACAAAAAAGGTACTTTTTAGGAAAAAAATTTTTGCTTGTAAAGCCTTTATAAAAATTCCTGTTTAAAGTGTTGGAAAATACGTTTAAAAAAACTTTAAAAAATACTATTGCAGGAAGTACTTTTTTTAAGATGTACAAAAAAGGTACTTTTTACCAAAAAAAAAATATTTTGCTCATTTTTTTGTTTTTTAAAATGTTTTTTCCACAAAATTTTTTAAAACTTGTAACCAAAACTATACATTTTTTAAAGGTACTTTTTTATCTATGATTTAATTCTCCCAATTTAGTATGTTAAGCTTTTAATATATTCTCTTTTTGTGAACATTGTCTAATTATTTTTTATACATATAGCCAAAGTTAGTTTGTAGCGTATTTGAGATTTTTACTTAACGCTTAAATTAAAAATAAAAAAAATGCTTGGTACTTTATACACATAAAGCTTAAAGTACTTTAATTTGAAGTTTTAAAGTAGTTTATAGATTTTTGTAATGTATTCAAATAGCACTTATTGAAATAAATAGGCAAAGCAAAGCGATAAGATTTCAGTAATTTTTATTTTATTATTATTTTCACAATTTTAATTCCGAGCTGGGCCTAAATAAAATCCCGGAATAATTTAGTGGTACCTTTTATTGAAATCAAAAGTCTTGAAAAACATTTTTATTGCTGTTACCATATGTCCTTTTCTCTCTCTCCGTCCCTAACTCTCATTCTTTCTCTTTGCCTTTATTGCTCTCTCTCTCTCTCTTAATCTCTTTCTATCCCTGTTACATGTTTATCTCTTTATCTCAACTTAAAGTTGTTGATGTTTTATGAATTCAATTTAATTGTTTTTGACAAACGTGCTTAGAAATCTAAACTTTATTAACTTTAAGTATATTTGTTTTTGTATATTTAACAAATATTTAAGTAAATTATTTTTTTAATAATTTAATTACCAAAAAACAAAAAAAAATTATTAAATTTTCTTATAACAATTTTTTTCTTTTTTACACAAATTACTCTCTATTTTATACTGATTAATTAATAAAATAATTAAAATAAAACAAATAAAAAACAAAATATATAAATAAATTTGTTAACATTAAAATTAACAAATTTAAAGCCATCGTTAAGCGGTCGTCGTGCCAGCTGGATAGATCAAAGGGTCAAAATTCAAACGCGAAAATTTAGCATCAAAGTTAGTTTCACAAAATAATTTATTTTCTTTAACATTTTTTTAATCTTAATTTTCTTTCTTAACAACAACAACAAACAAACAAATTAAACCTTTCAAAAAGTTTCCAACTAATTTCTATTATTTTTATTAAAAACTTAATTTAATTCCCATAATATTGACTGCTTTTATTAAAACAAAAATTAAGTTAAATATTTCTCAATTCATTGTTAATATTAATGTAAAAATTTAATTGATTTACTTTAGCGTAATAATTTTATAATAATTTTTATAGTCAAGCTTTAAATAATTAGCTGAACCTTCTGTTTTCTTTTATATTTTTTAATATTTGTTTTATTCCATACACCCCACCTTTCTTATTTTACCTTTATTTTCAATGTTAATAATTTTTAAAACAATTAATTTTTATTAATTTTAATTAATTATTTAATTAATTAAAGCTTAATTTTTTTTAAATAATTTATAATTTTCATTTTTGAAATAAATCTTGTTTACTTTTTAATGTGCATATTTATTAAAAAAAGGATTCTTAATACGAGGGTGGTTTCAGAATTATATTCTGCAAAAAAAAAATAATTTCCAAAACAACAAACTTAATTTTTCTCCTTCATTTACACTTTACTTTCACTATATGAGTAGTTTACAGGGTTCCCTACTCCTAATTTAATAAATAAATATCTAAATATCATTCTATCTCTTTCTCTCATACCGCTAAACTAGGCGCACCTTAAATTTTCTTAGAAATGAAATTATCAACAAACAATAAAGTTGAGTTGAAAATTAACACGGTACACTAACAGGGGCCGCCATTATAGACAAACACTTACAACGGGTGTTTTTTTAGAGGTATAGAACTTTAAGTTGGCAACACTTTTTTAACCGGCGACTGTCAAAATAATTTATATTTAGTTTGGTTTGTCATTTTAACGTAGACAGACTGACAACGCTTCCACATTCTGCCTACTACGACTCCCCCCCGGGGACTCATTTATCTGTCTTTATGAATTACTCAATCATCTAGACATATGTCAAGGGGGGCATAAGCCCAGTCCCCTAAAAGCTGGCAGGGAGTTAACTGGAAGCATCAGAGTTCAGCTATTTGTCTCTTTAGCCTTTTAGCTGTTCTCTGTCTGATTATTGAGGTAAGCCCTTCGGGAGTATCATGGTGGTTGTGGTTTCGCGGACCTCATGAATTTTTATTAAGGGGCCAGGATCACCTCACCTTTACTGAGAACAATGGGTGAATGATCCGGATCCAGTAAGCATGCTTGTCATGTGTTCTGGACCAGGAGTTGAATAGTTTCCAGCTCTTCAACAAGGAGTGGTGGTTGGCGACCCTGCTTCGAAACCTCCGAAATTGCAACTAGGAATAACCTGTTGCTAGACATTAGTCTTCGGCTTCCTAGGGCGCGGCGCACCCATCACATCGCCCAGGTGGTTTGACCATCGCCAACTTATGGCATACACAAGCTAGGCATCGGCGTAAATCTTATCACGCATGCCATTTCATATGGCAGTGTGGCTTCGATTTTAAATGATCAGTTGGATTTAAGAAAATTATCTGCAAGATAGGTGCGGCGTTTGCTCGCAATTGATCATTAACGTAAACATATGACAACTTCAAAAGATTGTTTGGAGTTGTTTAACCGCAATCGAAATGAGTGGTTTTGGCGTTTTGTAACCTGTAGATGAAACATGAATCTATTACAGTACTGCGCAGACAAAGCAGCAGTCTAAACAATGGATTTCATCGGGTGAACCTGCTCTAAAGAAAGCTAAGGTAAGTTTGTCGGTAACTTTGTTTTGGGATGCACGTGGTACAATCCACATCGATTATCTTCAAAAGGGGAAGGGGAGAATATTATGTCAACTTATTAGATCGATTAATTGAAGATTTAAAAAGAAAACGAGCCCTTATGGCGAAGAAAAAAGTTCTTTTTTATCAAGATAATGAACGGGTACACACGTGTGCAGTCTCAATGGTAAAACGAATTGGTACCTCATCTGCCATATTCTCCAGACTTGGCCCCAAGTGACTATTTCTAAACGTAAAGAAATGTCTCTATGGAAAGCGATTTAGCTCTAACAATGAAATTATTGAAGAAACAAATGCCGATTTTAAGGACCTCGAAAAATCCTATTTTTTGGAAGGGATACAAAGATTGAAGCAACGTTGAACTAAAAGTTTTAAAATATGTTAAAAAATTCATTCAAAAATTAACGAACTTATTGATCCACCCTCGCTTTTCGCATCTACTAGCATTTTGCTCGCTTTCGGTGATGACTGAACCTTTGGAGGATATAATTGAATGGATTGTCAATTTTAACGTCCTACAAAGAATCAGAATTTTGTTTTCCAATCTCGAACAAACAATTCCAAAACAGAAAATACTTTTAATTATTGCCTTAAAGCTTTAAAGCTTTAATATGGAATGCCACAGTGCCTCGTAATATTTAAAAAAAAACTTATGATTTAATCCCACCGCTTAAAAAATCCGTTATAATTTTACATCTGTGAAAATGAGTAGAAATATTAGAAATGGGTCAAATAATATTGGGGCCACCCTCGTATCTTCAAATCTAACCTAATTTTATATAATTTTCGATTTTTTTGCTTTTCATTTGTTTTTAATTTTATTAAAATTTAATGTAATTAATTAGTTTATTATGTGTGTGTGTGTGTGTGTATTATTCATTGACAATTTAGCATTGAATCAATATGTAATTAGTAATAATTGTATTGGCACCAAAAGAGTAAACAAAAATCTTGTGTAATTGCCGTGGCTTTAAATGTTGTTACAAATATTTTTAAATATTTAAATTTAAAAAAAAAAAAAAAAACTTTAGAGTTTTGTTAGGGCTCTTCAAATGCATGCTAAAAACTATCTAATTGAAACACAATTTTATATAAAAGTCTTTTTAAAAACAAAATGATAAAATAAATAAATTTCAAACTAAATTTAAGAAGACAGCGAATGTAACGAAATTTAAAACCGAATATATAAAATTTAAATACATTTTTTTTGATAATATACTGACTAATAAAAATGAAACAAAATGGAATTGGAACAATAATTTTTTTTTTCAAGAAAATATATCTAAAGTATTGCAGAATCTATTTATACTTGAAAAACAAATTTAAAAAATGAAGGGAACAAAGTGGAATTGAAATACAACCACTTACGTAGCTTTTTAATAACTCAAAAAAACACATTGTAAAGCACATATTGTAAAAAAATTCTTCAACAAACGACAGAAACAAAATGGAATTGGAACACATTTTTTTGCTTGGTTTTAAACAAGATATGAACAACATGTAAAAAACGAAATGGATTTTACAAAAAAAAATCAAAATAACAAATATCAACATCATTAAAAAATTTTTTTGCAGAAAAATGGTGAAAAACACCTTTTTCCACATTTTTAACTGTGTATCCACATATTTTTACAATTTTTTTAGAAGAAACAATCACGAGGAACGTAATGGAATTGAAACATTGATCTAAAATAAACAAAACATTAAATAAACTGGCAAAAAATTCATAGCTAAAAACATAAATATAAGAATTTTGAAAATGTAAATAAAATTAATTTCAATTTTCTGTCTAAAGGACTGGGGAAACTAAAATGAAACGAAGCAATAATAATAACTTCCAATTAATTTCAAAAGAACACAAACTATCCAAAAAAATGCAGAAATAACTATTTAAAAACGGGTGTTTTAAGCCAAGGAACGAAATGGAATTGAAAAGTTTTATAAAAGATCTTCAAATCTATATTTATTTATAATATTTTGCGATTAAAAACTGATTCTATATACTTTCCTGGCTTCATAAGAAAAAGAAACGAAATGGAATTGGCACAATTTTATTTTTTTAAGACAAAATTATTAATTCTTGTATTTATATTTTAAATAAAGAAAACTTTAAATATAAATAAAGTAACTTAATACATCACTATTAGATTAAAAGCTTTAACTCAATGCTTTTTTTAAAAAAATGCAGGAAAACTGTTACTTGTTTTTAAAAAAATTTATATTGAAAAATATTTTTTTTAATTTTGAAAAACGCAATTTTTCATTTTTTTTAATTCTTAAAACTAAAAAAAAACATATATTTTATAAATTTTTCCAGGAAAAAAATATTAGAAACAATATGGAATTGAAACATAAGGCTCGTTGCAGCAAAAAATTTTTTTGCAAACTTTTCTTTTTAAAAAATAATATAAAAATATAATATTAAGCTGTCTAACAAACAAAAATCTGCAGGGAACAAATTGGATTTGAAACACAAAGCCAGTTAAAGCAAACAAAAATTTTGTTAACTTTTCTCTTTAAGAAGTAATATAAAATTAATAAATTCGGCTCTTAACAAAAAAAATTTAAAGGGTACAAAATGGAATAGAAACACAAGGCTAGTTAAAGGAAAAATTTTTTTTTGTTATCTTTTCTTTTTAAGAAATAATATAAAAATAATAAATTTAGCTTTTAACAAAAAAAATTGCAGGGAACAAAATTGAATTGACACGCAAGCCTAGTTGAAGCAGAAACAAAAATTTTGTTAACTTTTCTTTTTAAGTAATAATATAAAAATAATAAATTTGGCTGCTTATTAAAAAAATATCTAAAGGGAACAAAATGGAATTGAAACACGGCTAGTTGAAACAAAAAAATATTTTTTGTTAACTTTTCTCTTTATGATATAAACTAAAAATAATAAATTTGGCTCTTAACAAAAAAAATTTGAAGGAAACAAAATGGAATTGACACGCAAGTCTAGTTGAAGCAACCAAATTTTTTTGTTATCTTTTCTTTTTAAGAAATAATGTAATAATAATAACAAATTTGACTGTTTAACAAAAAAAAATCTGAAGGGAACGAAATGGTATTGAAACACAAGGCTAGTTGAAACAAAAAAAAATTTTTTGTTAACTTTTCTTTTTAAGAAATAATGTAAAAATAATAAATTTGGCTGTTTAACAAACAAAAATCTGAAGGGAACAAAATGGAATTGAAACACAAGGCTAGTTGAAGCAAAAAAATTTTTGGATAAGTTTTCTTTTTAATAAGTAATATAAAAGTAAAAAATTTGACTGTTTAACGAAAAAAAAACCGATGGGAACAAAATGAATATGAAACATTTCCTAAAATATAAAACAAATTTTCTTAAAAATTTTTTTATATAACAATAATGCATTATAGTTATATTTTGTTAATTATCACCCATTTTAATTTTTAGTTTTTTTTTATTAATGTAATAACAACCCTCGTAACATTACAACAACAACATATATATAAAAAAAATTTCCAATAATTTGTAAAATCTTTTTTTTTGTCATTCTTTAACCACGATTTAAGCAACCTCAACACAACTGGGCCAAAATACTTTTTGATTATGAAAGATGCCACCATAAATGGTGAGTGGTTGTGGCATTTTTCATAGTTGTTTTGCCAAACTTTATTTTAGCCCAGCCATTGTTATAAAGAATGTTGTAGTTGTTGTCGAAAGAGAACAAAATAAAGAAAAATGTATAAAAATATAAATATAAAAAGGACAAAAACTAGACACTAAAAAAAATATAAATGAAGTGAAACAAAAAAAAATAACAAGGACAAATATTTCTAAACGCGCTAAGTAATACACTTACACACATACACTCACACTCTAACACAAAACTATTTTGTTGTTATAAATCGTTGATTTATACTTTTTAATTTTTATAGTCAAGAAAGAAAAAATCAATTGATTTATAAGAAAAACTAAAACTCACACACACACGCACACACATACACAAACATAGGCAAACACGAAAATTATGGAAGTAACCAAAAGAACTAGAACATGTTGTCACACAATGTACAAACATGTCACATGTTTGCTTAGACATTTAAGACCAATTTCAGAAATTCTCTGTTACACTGCACTGATTGTAATTGAGTGAACGTGCATTCTTGATTCTTCACGTGCTGTTGCATGTAGTGGTCAATGCGAGGTAGGTTTCAGAATTACAACAGCGAAATTGAAGGAGTGAACAGTGCAAAGGAAATTTTTTAGG
This sequence comes from Trichopoda pennipes, assembly GCA_030448955.1. Lineage (NCBI taxonomy): Eukaryota > Metazoa > Arthropoda > Insecta > Diptera > Tachinidae > Trichopoda > Trichopoda pennipes. The sequence continues at coordinate 10,124,808 of JASKUP010000002.1, forward strand.
TTTAGTCTTCTGACTGAGGAGTAATGTCACAACAAGTTATTTCAAGAAATGGTGATATCGATTGGCCGTGGAAATACCAGGTGAAACGTGTGAGAACGTTATAAAAAATGTGCTCAAAAGGAATCGCCTTTGTGAGGCGAACAGAGGCGGACATTTATCTGATATTATATTCCATACAAATCCAATTCCATAAAATCCAGATCCCTTCTTTTTTATTTAATCAAAAATTATAAACAAACAAATTAGTATACCTTCCCAGACACCCTATATTAAGCCAATTTGCATTAAAGAATTCTAGTCTAAAATAACATTAACCGAATGAGAATTCTAATCAATAAAATTGAGTAAAAAGTGTAAAAAGATATAAAAACTTTCTGAACTGCCCTCGTAACTGTAGATTGATGTTTACTTTTTACCACTTGCCTGGTGTGTTAAAATATGTAATTCTCCTAAAAAAGGCTCCTTCTATTTCTTATAGAAAAAAAAAATTTAACACGGCCATAAACTCCCGCCCACAGTGCACTACACTAAATCTTTAACAGCAGTTTTTAGTGTTGTTTTTTGTATTGAATACAATTTATTACCGACAATATTCTTGTTCAATTAAAAAAGAAATAATGCTACGAAATTGTTACATTAAATTGAAACTAAATGATGGCATTCTTTTAATCAAATAACCAGTAACAACAACATCAACAACACACCACAACGATAAAATACAGGATTTTTTCAGTTTGAAACCAACATAAACGAAACGTACGAGCATGAACGATGCCAATGCATTGGCCTTGGATGTTAATAATGAAATTGAGTATTCATTTTGTTAGGTCCTTTCGGCGTCCTCATCATCATTCAAACCAATATGCAAACGTTCAAACATGTTTAATTTGATATTGAAGAACACCAGGAAATACAAATAGAGCCATCAATTTTAAGCAACACAAATTGAAATTGTTCTTGTTTTTTCATATTTTTTTTTAATAAAAACGTGTCTGTACGAACTTAAAAGAAAAGAGAACAAAAACATAAATAAAGGAAATAAAAACAAATACGAAGCGGAAAAGGGTGCATTAATAACATTGTAAAATGTCTGCTGGTCTTTCAATTAAATTATCAGAAATTTCATATATAAAGAAAATAAGAATTTTGTTTTTCCTAAAACTTTATAATCCTTTTGGCCAGTGATAATTTAACAGCTAATTTCTTTAAAAAGGTACTTTAAACAGAAGAAATAAGTTAGTTTTGTATAAAAATCATGTTTTAATTAAATTTTCAATAAATATTTTCAAAAGCATCAAAATCATGGTATTTAAAATATGGTACTTTTTCAAAAAGTACATTTTCAAATAGTAATTTTTCAAATAGTACTTTTTCAGATAATGTTTTTTCAAGCACCACTTTCAAAAGAGATTGTTTTCAAAGAGTATTTTTATTAAAGAGTACTTTTCGCAAAAGCATACTATTACGTTTAAATTAAATTTAAAAAAAAAAACTTAAAATCTGTTTATATACTTTAACCAACAAATAAAAAAGGTCTTTATACAGAAGAAATAACACTTTTAAAGTTAGTTTTATAATAAAAAGCATCAAAATCGTGGTATTTAATATATGGTACTTTTTTAAAAGTACTTTTTCAAATAGTACTTTTTCAAATAGTACTTTTTCAGAGAATACTTTTTCCAAGAGTACTTTCGAAAGAGATTGTTTTTAGAGAGTATTTGTTAAAGAGTACTTTTTCAAACAGAACTTTCGAAAGAGATTGTTTTCAAAGAGTATTTTTTTTAAAGAGTACTTGTCACAAAGTACTTTTCGCAAAAGCATACTAATACGTTTAAATTAAATGTTGAAAAAACTTCAAATCTGTTTTATATACTTTAACCGACAAATAAAAAGGAGAAACAAAAAGGAATCGGCATATTTTACACTTTAAGGTTTATATGGATGAAAGCCTTGGTATTTGAAATAGTGTCAAATTGTACTTTTTTAAAAATTATGTTTCCGAACAATACTTTATCAAAGAGTACTTTTTCAAAGATTACTTTCTCCTAATGTAATATTTCCAAGATTATATTTTTTAGGAGTCTTTTTACGAAAAGTACTTTCTCAAAGAGTACTTTTAGCAAAAAAACACTAAATTCGTATGTTTAATGCTTACGCATGAAATGGAATTGAAACACGTTTAAATTAAATTAAAAAAAATTCAAATCTCTTTACATATTTATTATATAAAATTGATTTAAATACTTTCCTGGCCAAAAAATAAGGAAAAACAAAATGGAATTAGCACATGTGGATCAAAACCATGCTATTTAAAAAATGGTACTTTTTCAAAAAGTACTTTTCCGAAAAGTACTTTTTCAAAGATAACTTTTTCAAGTGACACTTTAACAAAAAGCACTTTTTCGAAGAGTACTTTTTCGAAGAGTACTTTTTCTAAGGTACTTTTTTAAAGAGTACCTTTTTAAAAGGTAAAAGTAATATTCTACTTTTTCAAACACTTTTAGATCTTTAAGAATTACAAATTCATAAACTTAAATAAATAAAATAAAAGAAAAAAAATTAAACTATTGAAAACAAAGTACTTTTTGTGCAAAAAAAACTACATTTTATATACTTTCCGCGATGAAATGGAATTGACAGATTTTACCTTTTAAGATTCATATGGAATAAAATATTTTATTTACTGTAATACAGAGTTAAATACTTTCCTGGCCAAAAAAAACAAAAAAAGTGCATCAAAACTAAGGTATTTAAAATATGACTCTTTTTAAAAAAGCACTTTTTCGAACAGTACTTTTTCGAAAAGTACTTTTTTTAAGAATACTTTTTCAAAGATTGCATTTTCAGGGCGTAATTATTCAAAGACTACTTTTTCAAAGATTACTTTTTCAAAGAGTATTCTCTCAAACAGTAGTTTTTCGAAGCGTAATTTTTCAAAAGTACTTTTTTAAAAGGAAAAATTATGAACTTTCAAAAATAATTATACATAACAAACAAAATAATAGAAAATACTTCAAAAGGTTATTTAGTAAAATGTTCTATTTCAAACACTATTATTATTATTACTGAAAAATAATACTTTTTGTACAAAAAAAAACTAAATTTTATACACTTTCCTCGATGAAAAATAAGGAAAAACAAAATGTAATTAGCTGTATACATCTTAAGCTGTATATGGATCAAAACTAAGGTATTTAAAAAAAGGTACTTTTTAAAAAAGTACTTTTTCAAAAAGTACTTTTTTTAAGAATACTTTTTCAAAGATTGCAGTTTTTAAAGCGCAATTTTTTAATGAGTAATTCTTCAAATATTACTTTTTCAAAAAGTACTTTTTCGAAGAGTACTTTTCCAAAAGGACTTTTTTAAAAGGAAAAATTATGAACTTTCAAAAATAATTATACATAACAAACAAAATAATATAAAATGCATCAAAAGGTTACTTAATAAAATGTACTTTTTCAAACACACTTTTAGATTTTTGTTTTGAAAAAAAGGTACTTTCCTAAAAACACACTTTATTCAAAAATTTTTGGAAAGACTTTACTTAAAAAGAAATACTTTGTAGCGAGAAGGTTTATTTTTCCATTTTAAATTAAAATATATTCTTTCTCTATCGTTTTTCCTTTTTCCTGAATATTGTCACTCTGTCATTATTCAAAAGGAAGTGACACTCACTGTTAATCTACATCCAAACTGTTACCGTAAAATTGAGTGTTTGTATTTGTGTTAGTGTGTACTTGAGTATCATGCCAATTTAAAATAATGAAATATAAAAGAAGACATGCATTATAACATCTTTTTCCGTTATTTTTTACTCCATTTATTTAACTTTCAACAACAACAACATGATCTCAAGAGTGACAATAAATAGTTAAATGTTGTCTGTCATTGTACGAGGCTCCTTACCAGGGATAGTTGATAGATAGAAGTGCTCATTTAAATTTACACTCTGGCATGAATAATCACTACATTTATTTCAATACTCACACACATTCATACACAAACAAATATGCATATCTACACTCATGCATGCCGGTGCATGTGCAGTCATGCATATTAAAAAAACAAAAAATCTGGAACAATAATAAAAATAAAATTTTGCAGAAATTAAGATAAAAGCAGCAACAACAATGCAGAATATTTTTGGAAAAGAAGAAGAAGAAGACAGCTTAAGCAAAAGTTTCATTAAATAAAAGCATCAGCGCAACAACGACTGACAACCCGTTCATGTTTGTAGATACAAGAAGAAACAATAAAAAAATTATTTCAAAAGTTATTTATTTTTCTTTATTAGATTTGAGCAAAGATAAATTGAGCTACGAAATTAATGGCAAAAGAAGATGAGAGTATTCAAGCAAGAATATAAATTTGATTATTATTCTTTCTTTATATAAGTTAAATTTTTGTATATTATTGTAGCTTAATGTAAAATATTTATTATTACAGAAATGCTATTTTCAAAAAGATACTTTTTTACAAAACAGAAATATTTAAGGAAAATTATTTATAAAAGGTATTTTTTTCAAAGATATTTTTTTAAAGATATTTTTTTGAAAAGGTACTTTTTTATGAGGTACTTTTTGAAGAGGTGCTTTTTTGAGAAGTACTTTTTTAAGAGGTACTTTTTCAAATGGCGCTTTTCTCAGAAGAATTTTTTTTAGAAATGTAGTTTTTAAAAGGTACTATTTTTAGAAGATACTTTTTGAAAAGGTAAATTTTTAAGAGATGCTCTTATACAAAACAAAAATATTTCTATATTTTTCGAAAGATATTTTTAGAAAAGGTACGTTTTTAAGAGGTAATTTTTAGAGGTACTTTTTTAAGAGATACTTTTTTAAAAGATACTTTTTAAAATGCCACTTTTTAAGAGGAATTTTTTTAGAAAGGAACTTTTTTAAAAGGTACTTTTTTCAGAAGATACTTTTTTAAAAGGTACATTTATAAAAAGATATTTTTTAAAAAGATGCGTTTTTAAGAGGTACTTTTTTACAAGGTACTTTGTAAGAATTATTTTTCAAATCACATTTTTTTAAGAGGAATTTTTTTAGAAAGGTACTTTTTTAAAGGGTACTATTTTTAAAAAGATGCTTTTTGAAGAGGTACGTTTTTAAGAGGTACTTTTTTAGGAAGTACTTTTTTATGATACTTTTTCAAGTGACACTTTTTAAGAGGTTTTTTTTAGAAAGGTACTTTTTTAAAAGGTATTATTTTAAGAAGATACTTATTTAAAAGGTACATTTTATAAAGGGACTTTTTTAAAAGATACTTTTATAAAAAAAAAACAAAAATATTTCTTTAAAGAAAACTTTTTAAAAAAAGTATTTTTTTAAAAGATATTTTTGAAAAGTTACGTTTTTAAGTGGTACTTTTTTTAAAGGTGATTTTTTAAGAGATACTATTTCAAGTGGCACTTTTTAAGAATATATTTTTAGCAAGGTACTTTTTTAAAAGGTTTTATTTTTAGCGATAAATTTTTAAAAAGTACATTTTCAAGAGGTACTTTTTTAAGAGGTAATTTTTTAAGAGGTACTTTGTAAGAGATATTTTTTCAAATGGCACTTTCTTAGGAGGAATTTTTTTGGAAAGGTACCTTTTTAAACGGCACTATTTTTAGAAGATACTTTTTTTAAAGGTCCTTTGTTAAGAGGTACTTTTTTAAAAGATACTTTTTCAAATGCCACTTTCTAAGAGGTACATATTTAAAAGTTAGTTTCCTTAAACGTTACTATTTTTAGAAAATACTTTTTTTAAAAGGTACTTGTTTTAAAAACTTTTTGAAGAGCTAATCTTTTAAAGGGTACTTTTTACAAGCGTACTATCTAAAAGCGATTCATTTTTTCTAAAGAAATACTTTAGCTAAAAGGTACTTTTTACAAAAAGCTGTATTTCTCAAAAACAATTTTTTAAAACGTAATTTTATAAAGGTGAATTCTTAAAGGGTGCAGTTTTAAAAGGTATAATAACTACTAGGTAATTTTTAAAGGATACTTTTTAAAGGTTCTTTCTTTAAATTATCCTTTTTTAAAAGGCACTTATTTAAAAGGAACTTTTTTTAGAGAAGTTTTCCAAAAAATACTTTTTTTAAATTAAACTTTTTTAAAACGAACTTTTTTTAAAAATCTTTTTTTGAACATGTAGTAATCTTCTAAAGGATACTTTTTAGAAACGTACTCTTTAAAATCGATCTATTTTTTTTTTCAAAGAAATACCAAAAGTCTTTTGCCAAAAGGTACTTATTTCACAAAGCTGTTTTTCTGCAAAACATTTTTTTTTGTTAGTGCATTAAAGAAGGAATATTTCTCTAAAAAAAATACTTTTTAAAAAATGGTACTTTTTAAAAGTTGTATTTTTAAAAGGTACTTTTTAGGAGGTACTTTTTTAAAAGGTAGCTTTTCAAATTTACTCTTTTAAAAGACACTTTTTTAACAGTAACATATTTAAAAGGAGCCTTTTTAATGGAAATTTTTCAAAAGGTACTATTTATAAATTATACTTTTTTAAGACGAACTTTGTTAAAAAATTACTTTTTACAAACGTTCTGTTTTAAGGGGTACTTTTTAGTGGCGTACTCTCTAAAAACGATTTATTTTTTTAAGAAAACAAGCCTTATGCATAAAGATACTTATATGAAAGGGGTGCCTTACTTAAAAGGTACTTTGTTTAAAAGATATTTTTTTAAAAGGTATTATTTTAAAAAGATACCTTTTCAGAAGTTCGTGTTTTCAAAAATTACTTTATGAAAAGATAATCTTTTAAAGGATATGTACTTTTTAAAAATAACACGATTTTAAGGCACCTGCTAGAAAAAAGTACTTTTTTCATAATTGAGAAAAAAAAACTGTTTTCAACAATTAATTTAATTTTTCTTTTAATTTTTTGTGTTAAGAAAGGGAATTTAAAAATTTTTCGTTCGAAAATGTAACCTTAAAAAAGTACTTTTTAGATACTTTTTAAAGTACCTTTTTACTTTATTATTTTTTTTTCTTTTTTTTTTGGACAAAAATTGCCGTTAAGACAATTATTTTACAATGAAATGAATTGAAAGTGAACTAACAGAAAACGTACCTTGTAAACAAAAGTACTTTTTGAGAAACTTAATTCAAAAAACCCCTTTTTCAACAAACAAAATATCTTTTTTTCAAAAGATTTCGTATTCATTTTGCTTAAATTTTGTATTTTTTTGCAGAAAACTGCTTCATAGAAACAGGGTTTATTAAAAAAAAGGCCTTTAAAAATTTTTTGTCCGCAAACATAACCTCAAAAAAGTACTTTTTAGGTACCTTTATATTTTTTTTTTTTTGATACCAAATTGCAGTTAAAAAAATTATTTTACCACGAAATGAATAGAAAGTGAACTAACAGAAAAAGTACCTTGTAGGCAAAAGTACTTTTTTTAATTAAAAAAAAAAAACCTTTTTCAACAAACAAAACTTTTTTATAAAGTTTTTATTTAAATTTTATACTTTTTTCAGAAAACTGCCTCATAGAAACAGGGTGTATTAAAAAAGGGCCTTTAAAAAATTTTCATTCAAAAACATAACTTCAAAAAAGTACTTCTTGGGTAGGTTTTTATTTATTATTTTTTTTTTTTTGGTACAAAATTGCCGTTAAAAAAATTATTTTACCATAAAATGAATTGAAAGTGAACTAGTAGACAAAGTACGTTGTAGGCAAACTTTTTTATAAAGATTTCGTGTTACTTTTTCTTTAAATTTTATACTTTTTCTTAGAAAACTGCCTCATGGAAACAGGGTGTGTTAAAAAAGGGCCTTTGAAAATGTTTCATTCAAAAATATAATCTCCAAAAAAGTACTTCTCATGTACTTTTTGTTTTATTATTTTTTTTAGGAAAACGTTGACTTTATAAGAAAAATTTTACACATAAATATTTTGAAAATCATTTTTTAATTATGAAATCATCAATGTTGCCAATGTGTTTTTTATTTAATGATTGAAACATAAAATATTTCTCACAGTTCATAATATATTTTTCTCTGTGCTTTAATCTCTTCAGAAAATTAATAAAAAAATTATTAATTCTTTTCACTGTATGAAACTGAGTACAAATTATGACAACAACAACACCAATGACAATAAGCAGAAGAATTGATTACAATTCACAAATTGATTTAAAAAAACATCCTTCCCTACTCTCCTTTTCTCCCGCTCTCTCTCTCTCTCTCTCTCTCTCTTCATCTCTCAACAGGAAATACGTCTTTTGTTCTTAGTCTTAATGATAAATTATGCAAAATACCAACTGTCAGTATTAATATGAAATTTAGCAAAACATTTACAATAAAAAGCTTTAACAGCAGCCAAGGAATGAATCATCCATCTCCTGACAATAAATGCTTTAGTGTTAGTGATATAAAATCCTTATGCTTATGACAGTTAACGAGACAAAGAGCTGTAAAGTGATAGAAAGAGATTTTAATATTTAAAAATCTTGTGAGTGAGTGAGTGCATTTAATAATGATGATGATTTTTATTATAAAAACATATTGGAACCGCATATTGTTGTTGTCGTTGATGCTGAAGATTATAATGCTGATACTTATCTGATGATAATGATAATGAAAATTATAATCATCAATGACGTTGTCATTGTCACAGCTAGCTTACAGCCGCTTAAATAATTGTGTATGCAAAATTTGTCATTTTTAGTTTTTAACAAGTGAACACAAGTTTACCATGTTGAAAATACTTTTAACAACAAAACCAGCAACAACAACAATAAAAAGAAATGTACAAATATTATTACTGTTGTTGTTGTTAGTCAAAACCATAAGCGGATTTGAAAAGGCTTAAAAATAAATTTATTGTTCTCGTATGTAGCATTCAGACACAGAAGTACATCATGATGAAGCAATTGTTGTTTAAATATTTTACAAGTGTTTTGTTCTTTCTCTGGGTATTGTTGTTGCTGTTGCTGCTGCTATTGCGGAATTAGTGGAAAATGTTGTTAAATATTGATTTTTCGTTGTAAAATTTTTTTTTTACTCGTTGCTTTTTTGTTTGCTGTTCAAATACACACACTGCAAATAGAAATAAATGACATGACATGAGAAAAAGTATTCAAGTGGAATAAGAGAAATTAAAAATAAAAATAAATTAGAACTTAAGTTTAAGTCTTTGTCAAGGTAATAACAGCAAATAGTTGTTAATCAAAATAAAAAATTAAAAAGAAACCAATTGAAATTATTTTATTTAAAGAAATAAATCCGAAATTTAAAAATTTAAATGGTACTAACAACAAAATATTAGTCAAATTTATTAAAATATTATATTAAATTTAATCAAAGGAAATGAAATGGAATGGAACGAAATGGAATGGAACGGAACGAAATAGAATGGAACGGAATGAAATGGAATGGAATGATTTAAAATGATATGAAACACACACTCTCATCACATTCAAAAATTAAATCAAGTTTTAAACAATCCTGACCTTAAAGATATTTTAAAAAACTATTAATTCCTAGCAGTTTTATAGAAACAAAATGGAATATAATGAAACAAAAGCATTTTAAGACATAAGTCTAGTTTTATTACACTCTTTTTTTAATTTAAATTAAAATTGTAATTAAATTTAAAACTAGGAACAAAATGGAATCTATTGAAACATTAATTTAATTCTACTAAAATAAACTAATGGCTAGTAAAACTACAAAAAACTAATAAAAAACTAATTTTAATAAAATAAAAGGAAACGGATTGGAATGGAACGGAACGAAAATGAATGGAACAGCGCGTAACGGAATTATTCTAAAAATATATTATATGTATAGATACAAAATGGAATACAATGAAACAAAAGAATTCTAAGACATGTGTCTTTTGAATTTAAATTAAAATTTTTATTAAATTTAAAACTAGGAACAAAATGGAATCTATTGAAACATTAATTTAGTTGTAATAACATAACAAACTAATGGCTAGTAAAGCAAAAAAAAACTAAATTGAAATAAATAAATGAAAAGGAATGGAATGGAATGGAACGGAACAAAATGGAATGAAGCTGAACGAAAAGGAATGGTACACAGCGTAATCGAATCTTAAATGAAATCAAAATTTACCTTAAAAATTATCTTAAAAATATATTATAGAAATGGAATAAAATGAAACAAAATCATTTTAAGATACGTGTCCTTTTTTGATTCAAATTTTTTAACTGAATTTTAAACTAGGAACAAAATGGGATCTAAATTAACATTAATTTTTTTCTACTAAAATAACAAACTAATGGCTAGTAAAACAAAAAAAAATTAAAAAGGAAACTAAATTGAATAAAATAACATGAAACGGAATGGAATGGAACGGAACGAAAAGAAAAGGTACATGTCATAATTGAATCCTAAAATGAAATCAAAGTTTCCTTTATAAATTGTTTTTACTAAATATCTTTTTTTCTTTTTAACGATCTTTTTTATATATATTTTTTTTTATATATTTATATATTTTTATATATATTTTTTTATATAAAAAAAAGATCGTTAAAAAGGAAAAAAAGATATTTAGTAAAGTTAAATAAAAAAAGATCGTTTAAAAAAACTATAAAAATTTATAAATTATTTTAAAAATATATTATATTATAGAAACAAAATGGATTAAAGTGAAACAAAAGCATTTTAAGACACGTTTGGGTTTTTAATTTAAATTAAAATTTTAATTAAATTTTAAACAAGGAACAAAATGGAATCTAATGAAATAATAATTTAGTTGTACTAAATAACAGCTAACCAAGAAACCAAAAAATAAAATGAATAAAATACAATGAAACGGAATGGAAAGAAACGGAACGAAAAGAAATAGAACACAGCAAACTCAAATAGCAGACATAGATCGCTTTTTTGTCGAATCTTATAAGTTTCAGAAATGAAATAACATTTTGCCTTAAAAATTATTTTAAAAAATATAAACTTCGTAGTACCTCCAATTTCTCTAGAAACAAAATGGAATATAATGAAACAAAAGCATGTGTCTAGTTCTATAACAACATTTTTTTATATAAATTAAAATTTTTAACTTCACAAAAGCAAATAAATAATTTATTCATAATAAAATTAAGATATAAAAGTAGTTGAAACACCAATGAAACAAAATGAAATGCAACATTGTAAATTTTGAAACTGTTTGTAATAAATATTACTTAAAGAGAAAACACTTTATAAAAAATTATAAACATGTACCATTCAAAAAAGGAATCCGAAAAAAAGAAGGAATGTAATGGAATTTAATGAAACATTTTGACAGCTGTGATCAATTAAAAATGTGTAAATTAAAAACTTTCTGAAAATTCTTTAAAGTTAAAGATGTTTCTTAAAAGGTTTGTAAAACCCTTTTTCATATGTCTAGGGAATGAAATGGAAAATAGTGAAACAGAAAAAAGATACATTTACTTTTTATATAGACAAGAATCGTTTTCTCTACACTACTCTGCTTAAACTACATCTTTAGCTCTTTTTAAAAATTTTGTTGAGAAGGAATGAAATGGAGTTGGAAAACAAATTATTTATGCAAGGGTAATTTACTCATGCCATGTAGACAGAACAATGAAGTGATTGCTAGCTACGAAGCATCCGCCTTAAATGGAACAAAGTGGAATTAGGTGAAACACAAAACATTTTTTGTTGTTTTTAATTTTTTAAGCAAATAATATTTATATGAATAACTTAGATTTGAAATTATGCTAAAAATATTCCTTATCGCAGAAGGAATTATTGAAATGTAGTGTTGACTATTTTAGAATTTTTTCAAGGCGCGTAGACAAAACTATGAAAAATCTACTAAGAAATTTGTGTATCAACTGGAACAAAATGGAATTATGTGAAACATAACATTTTTTTCTTGTTTTTAATTTTTTAAGCGAATAATATTTATATGAATAGTTTCGATTTTAAAATATGCTAAAAAATATTCCTTATGGGAGAAGGAATGAAATGGTATTGAAACACGAATTGTTTATTTAAATGTAGGGTTAACTATTTTATTATAATTTTTCATGATACAAAAACGAAACTATGATGCATCTACTAAAAAATCAAATGAAACAAAATAAAATTAAGTGAAACATAAAATTATTTTGTTGGGGTCATAATTTTAAGCGATCGAAAATAATCTAAAATATTTGGATTTTAAAACTTGTAAAAAAATATATAATTTATGAGAGAGGGAATGAAGTGAAATTGGAATATAAGTTATATTTTGAAATATAGTTTTGACTATTTTAGGATGTTTTTCAAGCCACGTAGAGGAAACTATAAAACATCTACTAAGAAATATATGTCTCAAGATGGAACAAAATGGAATAAAGTGAAACATAAAAATTTTTTTTGCTCTCAGTTGTCTAAGCGGGCGCTATTAATCTGAATAATTTAGGTTACAAAATTCATTAAAAATATTTTTAAGCGCCGGGATAAAATGGAATCGAAACACATATTGTTTTTTATTTCTATTTTAATGAATTGTTAAAATAAATTCTTGAAAAACTTATCCAAAATATTTCAAATGTCAAGAACAAATTATAACTTTTTAAATCCAACCCCAGCCTCACTAAATAAATTACTTTTTTGAATGCAGCGCATCATGGACTAAAGAAAATAAATATATTATTTTCTATTTAAGGTTGAAGCACTTAACGCGTCACATCAAATTTTCCGTGATACTTTTATAAAAAAAATTTTAATTTAAAAAAATTATTAAAGAAAAAATTTTCACAAAAAAAATTTATATAAAATTGTGTTTCAAGTTCATTAAATATTCTAATTTTAATTCAAAAGCATGTTTATTTTGAAATTTTGTTTATTAAAAATGGCTTGGAATGAATATAATAACAAAGCGCCTAAGGTTAGGCAATTATTTTCTGATTTTAAAAGGCCTTAAAAATGGCTTTAATTTTAATTGTTTAGTTTTTTTCGATTAACAATTAAACAAAATTTTATTTAGGCAGTTTAATTAATTTTTGCTTTGTTTTTTTATAGCCTTAAAATAGGCTTTTGATTTTTCTTTTAACAAAATATTTTAAGTGCGTTTTTATAACTAAAAAACTTTAATTTTTAATTTGAAAACTCTTTTTTTAAATAAAAAAAACTTGTTTTTCTTTATTTAAACATTTTGAAATGCACTTTTTTTATTAAAATAAAAATTATTGAAATTTCTTTTTAATTCATAGTCACCTGACATTATAATAACCATTATTTAATAAAAAAAAGAAATATTTCTTTAATAAAATAATTTTTTATAAGAAATTAAAATTAATTATACAAACAAAAAACTATTTAAAGTTATGTATAAAATTTGAACAAAAATAATAATAATAATAATAACTAAATAATAACTTCCTTTCTTTTGTAAAAATTTTTAAATTTTAAATTTAAATCCCTAAAACTATGCCTTACATTTAAAAGAAATTTTATAAAATATTTAAACTAACATTTTTATACTTTTGTGTATTCCAAAACAAAAAAAAAATAAATTAAATCCCTTAATAGCAGACACAAGAAATCGAAGATGAGCCAGAGCCCTTAAGCATGGCATGGCCAGATACTGCCCGTAAGCGTTTAACTTATGTATTGGTGGCCCCACTTTTAATACCCATGTGGCTAACTTTACCGGATACACGTACGCCTAAAGGTAAAAAACTATTTCCTGTAACATTTATTGGCTCCATATTGTGGATAGCAGCCTTTTCATATCTCATGGTATGGTGGGCCAATGTAGCAGGTGATACCGCTCGTATACCCCCCGAGGTATGTTTAACAAAAATGAAATTATAATTTTATACTTTATTCGACTATGCATTGGCTGTTTTTAAAACGTTAATTTTTTTTAGGTTATGGGCTTAACATTCTTGGCGGCTGGTACTTCCATACCAGATCTGATAACTTCGGTTATTGTGGCACGTAAAGGTTTTGGTGATATGGCTGTTTCCAGTTCGGTGGGCAGTAATATTTTTGATGTTACTGTGGGGTAAGTAATTTTCTTTTTTGCATTCTTAAATACTTGATAATATGTCTGTAGTTTTCGTTATAATTCAGTAAAAATAAAAGAAAAATTATTTCGAAAAAAATTCCCCATAAATTGATTTAACTGAAACTGGAACGAAATGAAAATTTTGTGAAAAATTTCACTATTAAAACTTCAATAGTTAATGCCTTAAAAAAAAAACAAATTGAAATTCTAAGAAACGCTAAGCAGATAATATGTAAAAATTGTGAGGAACGTAATGGAATGGAACGTATTATTAATATTAAAATATATCTTTTAAATTATAAATTTTAAATTATGGTATTTCAATGATAATTTGCCTAATTTTAATAAAAAAAATTTCTGGAACAAAATGAAATATGAAACACTCTAAAACCTTAAAAGGAAATCAAAAAAAATTTTGAGCTTGAAAACACACAAGCCCATAATATTCGGTAAAATTACAGTTATTACACAAAAATCTGTTCGAAACAAAATGGAATGAAACGAAAAAAAATTATAAAATACTGTAGGACTCAATAAAAATAATCAAAAGACAAAAAATATATATTTAAATCACGTAGTTTAGTTTTAGCACAAAAGAAACAAAATGGAACATGAAACACTCTAAATCTTTAAAACAAAATCGAAAAAAAAACTGTTAGCTTGAAAAGAAAATGCATAGACTTGTAATAAAGAACTTAAAAACTCACAATATTCCGTACTTTTCAAGTCATTCCACACTTTCATCACTTTGAAACAAAATGGAATGCAACTAAGCGATTCATGAAGCACTTTAATTAAAAAAAAATCTAAAAGAAATATTTACCTTAAAAACGCACTGTATAAATTATAACTAAGGGAGTTACAAGCCCGTAATATCCACTAAAATTACAGTTATTACACAAAAAGCCGTTTGAAACAAAATAGAATGAAACGAAAAAATTTATAAAATACTGTAGGACTCAATAAAAATGATCGTAAGACAAAAAATATATATTTAAATCAGGCAGTTTAGTTTTAACACAGTAGAAACAAAATGGAATATGAAACATTCTGAAACTTTATAACGAAATCGAAAAAAACTTTTTAAGTTGAAAACAAAATGCGTAAATTTTAAATAATGAACTTAAAAAACCATAGTACTCCGTATTTTCCCAGTCATTTCAAAAAATCCTTTGAAACAAAATGGAATGAAACGAAATGATTTATAAAATACTTTAGGAATGATTACAAATGATAAAAAGTCAGCAAATTTATATCTAAATCAGTAAGATTAGTTTTAACACAATAGAAACAAAATGGAATTTGAAACACTCAAAAACTTCAAAACGAAATCCAAAAAAAAACTGTTTAGCTTGAAAACGAAATATGAACGAACAATGAACTTAAAAACTCACAATATTCCGTAATTTTCAAGTTATTACACAAAAATCACTTAGAAACAAAATGGAATGCAACTAAATAATTTACGAAGCACTTCAATTAAGAAAAATCATCTAAAAAAAATTTTAGCTTGAAAACGCACCTCATAAATTATAACTAAAGGACTTACAAACCCATAATATTCAGTAAAATTACAGTTATTATACAAAAAGCTGTTTGAAACAAAATGGAATGAAACGAAAGGATTTATTTAAATACTTTAGAATTTAATGAAATTATTAATAATTCAAAAAAAGCATATTTAAATCAGGTAGCCTAGTTTTAACACAATAGAAACAAAATTGAATATGGAACACTCTAAATCTTTAAAACAAAATCGAAAAAAAACTATTTAACTTGAAAACGGAATGCATAAATTTTAAACAATGAATTTAAGAAACCACAATATTATATACTATTCCAGTCATTTCAAAAAATCCCTTTGAAACAAAATGGAATGAAACGAAATGATTTATTTAAATACTCTAGAACTTAATGAAATTATTAATAATTCAAAAAAAGCATATTTAAATCAGGTAGCCTAGTTTTAACACATTAGAAACAAAATGGAATATGGAACACTCTTAATTTTTAAAACAAAATCGAAAAAAAACTATTTAACTTGAAAACGGAATGCATAAATTTTAAACAATGAATTTAAGAAACCACAATATTATATACTATTCCAGTCATTTCAAAAAATCCCTTTGAAACAAAATGGAATGAAACGAAATGATTTATTTAAATACTCTAGAACTTAATGAAATTATTAATAATTCAAAAAAAGCATATTTAAATCAGGTACCCTAATTTTAACACAATAGAAACAAAATGGAATATGAAACACTCTAAATCTTTAAAACAAAATCGAAAAAAAAAACTACTTAACTTGAAAACGGAATGCATAAATATTAAATAATGAAGTTAAAAAACCACAATATTCCGTACTATTCCAGTCATTTCACAAAAATCCATTTGAAACAAAATGGAATGAAACGAAATGATTTATTAAAATACTTAAGAACTTAATAAAATTGATAATAATTCAAAAAAAAGTATATATAAATCAGGTAGCCTAGTTTTAACACAATAGAAACAAAATGGAATATGAAATACTTTAAATCTTTAAAACAAAATCGAAAAAAACTATTTAGCTTGAAAATGGAATGCATCAATTTTAAATAATGAAGTTAAAAACCCATAACATTCCGTACAAATTTCACAATAATCTATTTGAAACAAAATGGAATGAAACAAAAAAAAATTATGAAGTGATTCAATACTTAATAAAAAACGATTAGAACTTATTTTAAATTGCGTAGCATAGTTTTAATAGTATAGAAACGAAATGGAATATGAAACACTGTAAAACTTCAAAAATATGGTACAACTGGCGGCTGATAATGAACGCAGCTACCAGCTGTTTTATACATCAGCTGGTGATGGTGGAGATAGTGTATGTGTGAGTGTGTATATGAACAAAGGGTGAAATGATGCGCAGTCGATAACAGATAATATTTTCACAGGCGCGTATCGCCTGAAAATAATTCTGAGTATCTTCGGCAAATACTGTAAGGTCACAAACAGGCCAACACGGTTTGTGCCTACTGTCGCTACTGAGAGTGCCCAGAGCAGAGATAAATTGTGGTCTGCACAATTTCCCGTATTCTGGGTATTTCTTTCGTACACTGTCTATTATCTCGCGGTGTGAGGTTAGGTCACACACTAGAGCAGTTGTTTTTACCCAGACTGGGTGGTGCTTTAAGCCAATTTACTTTCTAACCTCAAATTTAGCCACCCAATATTTTCTACCATTAAAATTTATTTTTAATATGAAGCAGTAAAAAGTACAGCTTTTTTACACGCACTTTAAATTCTCTCTGACTTTTTACAAACTTTAAAGTATAATGAAAATTATTGCCTACTTTTAGGTTTTTTATAATGCCCTTACTTTATGCAAAAACAAAAACATCTTTAATATTTTCACAGATAGTTTATAATCACGATTCATTTAGCGCATTCTAAAACGTGTCTAGAAAACATTTAGAAAAACTTTTATATCATTTCCTTTTTGGCATAACAGCAACAACAACAACTACACGCTTAAAAGCCATTAAAATGTCATTAACCATTTGCAACATTTTCAATAACTTGTATAAATTATACCTGGAGAAAGGTAATCAAAGTAACATTTATTTGAACAATAATTTTTTGCGACACCGCCAAACTGTGTTTAAACAATTTAAAAGGTGATTATGAGTTTGTGTATTTAACAACAGGATTTAAATTGAAATTGTTTTATATTTTCAAATTATAATAGAATTTTTTTTCATTCCATTAAATACAAATAAAATTTTTAATAAAATTTAGTGACTTTAAAAATGTTGCCAAAATATAATTTAACACGGTTTAATTCCTTATTATTTTAATTTCGCATGATTAGTTTTGTGAATCACAAATGTTGCGAAAATGTTTAGCAACATGTTGTTTTAAAATGTTTATAAACAATGTAGCTAGACATTTTAAAGAAAACGAGAAATTTGAAATAAAAAACCAAAGAAATCAATTGTCTTTGGTAAAGGTACCCTATGACCGTCTTAGCCTACTTCAACAGCTCATAACATAAAAGAACCTTCTAATCCCACCAAATACAGAGCATTACCTTGGCGTCCTAACTATTAGGCTTCAGCGGTGATTCGGCTGGTTGGCCGAATTTAACACAACACTTTTTGCGCTTGGAGTTATCATCACCAGTAACAATACGTTGACAAAATTACTTCTTTTTATAGCTTTGAAGCATCATTTCCGACATGCAAAATCGCCTTTCAACTTCTCTTGGCTTCACCATTTGTGTTTAAAAAATGTTTATCACCTAAATTAAATTCATCACATCACCAAAAGTTTAATTCATTGTTTATGTCTCAGAAATGTTTTTTGTTTAATATCATTCTTATTTAAATGTTTCGGCAACATATTGCTAAACAATATTTTAGCAATGCAGAACATGACAAGATTTCCATGATACCGAGCCATGTGGCCATAATCCGATGGTGGTCTTATTACTGGGTGTAGGAAAAAGCGTCCACCCACTCCCTAAGACGATTACACATGCACGGTAGCAGGGCCGTGGCCCCACTCTTTGTTTAAGAGTTGGTGACTATCCATTTCCTGGTTGGATGTTAAACTTTTCTTTTCATTAACATCTCTTCGGATCTTTTTTCAAAGCCCGACTTAAACCACAGCCACCACGTTGCTCTCCGAGGGTCCTCACCAATAACCAGAACAGGGCCGGGCTTATGTAAAAAAAAACAAAACGCTTAAGCAGCTCAAACAAAATATTTGTAATGAAATTAATGAATAACCGCGCGAAATGTGTGAGAAATTATTGAAAAATGTGCTCAAGAGGCCTAGCATTTGGGAGGCCAGTAGAGGCTAACAGAGGCGAACATTTATCTAAAATTGTGTTCCATACATAATTGTCAACATTAAATAAAATATTTATCAATATAAGATCCATTCTCTTTCATTTAATCAAAAATTATAAGCAAACAAACAAGTATTCCCTCCCGGCAGACTCCCTGTACATCACACTGTTGGACTTTAGAATGTTGCAGAACCAAAAAAAAAAAAATTAAGAAACATTTGTTTATAAACTTTAAGAAATATTTTTCTTCTAACACAATACAAGATTCCAGAAAATTTAACTCATTATTTATGCCCCCGAAATGTCAAAATTTTGCTTTTTTTTAAATGTTTCAGCAACATGTTGTTAAGCTGTATTTTATAAATGCAGTTTACGTTCATAAATTGAAAGTCGAATTTAAAAACGTTCTAAATTTTATCATATTTTTTTTTGCTTTTTAATAGATGATAATGAGGGACTTTAAAATGTTGCACAACTAAAAGCATTTGTTTATAAACATTACGAAATATTTTCTTTGAACTACCAATACAAGATGCTAGAAAATTTAATTAGTTATTTATGTCCGCAAAATGTGTAAATTTCATTCTTTTGAAATGTTTCAGCAACATGTTGTTAAGCAATTTGTTAGCAATGCAGTTTACATTCACAAATTTATAGTAGAGTTTAAAAACTTTCTAAATTTTTTTATAATTATTTTGCTTGCTGCTTAATGACAATGAGGGAATTTAAAAATGTTGCCGAACTAAAAAAATTTGTTTATAAGCATTACGAAAGATTTTGGTTGAACTATTAATACAAGATCCCAGAAAATTTTAATTCACTATTTATATTCCCGAAATGTTTTTAAAATTTTATTCTTTTGAAATGTTTCAGCAACATTTTAAATGCGAGTGTATCAATAATATGAGAGAAACAATAAAACAAAACTAAACGTAACACATGCTGCCCCGACAAATATGCAATACTTATTGTTTAATTTGTACTTGCCTGCACTGGCACTTAAAAATTAGTTTTCAATTTTTCATGGTATATGATTATAATAAATGACGTCGTTATTGTAGATCTTCCTCTTCTTCTTCTTGTTATGTTTCTTCTTCTTGGAAAATTTAACGAGTTGAAAATTTCAATACAAAACAAATCATGAGGAGACTCGTTTATTACTCAGCCCAGTTTAATTAATTACACCACGCTACATGTCTGTTTATAAGTGCGTACCTGTATTGGTTTAATATTTTCTGCTACAAATACAGTTATATAAATCTCATCATTCACTATTTACAGAGAGTATGGAAATGAAATAGCAACAGTTTGAATTGCTGCTTTTATATTCAAGCATTTGCATTTCTTTTTATTATTTCACATCACCCGTTGTGTATGCCATATTACAATTACGCTTCCTCTGTAGAAAAGAATATTTTGTAAGTATTTTACAAGGTTACTACGCATTTGTTTGCTTATTTTAAGGATTCAAGCATTTGTATTTTATTACTTATTTCAAGGGAAAATGCTTTTAAAAATATATATAAAAAATTATGTACTAAATAAATAAATAAATGTTACAAAATTATAGTCTATTTTATACCTACAACATGTTTCAGCAACATGTTCTTAAACATTATTCAGCAACATGTTTCGGCAACAAAAAAAAATTTTTTTTTTTAATTTTCAATCTACAAAATAATAACAGCCGCACAGTATAAATCGCATCCTTCGATAAACGCAGCACCTCGACAAAAGCAACACCCAAATTGTTAATATTGGTGAGCAAGTTAACGTAACGTTTTAGAAAACAGGACCTCAATAAACAGAGATTCCGTTATTAGCCAGACCTTTAAATCTTTTAATATAAATTTCGAATAAGGTTCAAAGTGTTGCAATTTGGAGAGTATTGGGATGGGAAGTGTGCCCCTGGAAGTCATCAGAATAATCAGAGAACTGTACGTAGATTCTAACAGAAAGTAGTACATAGTGGATTCGCCAGCGAGCCCTTCAACACTAACGCTGTCATCAGACAGAGTTCTACACTCTCACCACTCTTATTCACTATTGTACAGGATATCATCATGGAAGAAGTCTGAGCAGAAAGAAGGGTAACTTGGCGCTTAACAAGTCAACTAGAACTTAAAACTTTGGCGACGTCGTCTGTCTACTATTACACAGAGCCGGCGACATGCAAGCTAGGGTACACTATTTTGTAAGACTGGCTGCTAACGCAGGACTACAGATAAACTTCAAAGGCAAGATTAATACATGTCCATTTCCCTCCCCCCATGATAGTCTTTATGGATCCTACTACTTCTATCTATACTGATGACTTGTGGGGTAAAAGGGAGCCCAGACCCCTTCAAGGCTAGTGGGAGTCATCTGGACAATCCATTATATTTTCACGGGAATCAATAGCCAGCAGAGTTCTGCTATTTGTCTCTTTAGGCATTTAGCTGTTCTCTGGCTGGTTATTGAGGTAGACCGTTTTGGGAGTATCGTGGTGGCTGTGTGTTTCGAGGCCCTCGTTTGAGTTTGTGGATCGGATCATGCACAACGAACACAATGAATAGTCCAGGTCCAGTGAGTATGAATGCCGTTGTGTTCTTAATTTTATTAAGCTTCATGCGTTCTGGACCAGGAGTTGGATAGTCTCCAACTCTTTAGCAAGGAGTGAAGGCTGCGGCCTACTCCGGGCTTTCGAAATTGCAACTAGAAGCGACCGGAGGATATACGTATCCGAAGGTCTTCTGGGCGAGGATGGCGATTCATACCATCAACGTGGTTCGACCATCATCTGATTATGGATCACTGCCGGTGCAGATGTAAATCTTATCACATGATGTCCATTTCTCCTTCGAGGGCACATTGATATGTTTTGATGGAATTTCACCATCATTACATGCATCAACGGGGGAAAAACGGGAGCCCAGTCCCCGGAGTCAACTGGAAGCTCCACATTATTTCTTCAGACATCAGTAAGCCCCTGAGTTCAGCTATTTGGTTCTTTAGCCTTTTAGCTGTTCTCTGTCTGATTATTGAGGTCGGCCCTTCGTGAGTATCGTGGTGGTTGTAATTTCGCGGCCCTCATGAATTTGATTAAGGGGCCAGGATCACCTCACCTTTACTAAGAACAATAGGTGAATGATCCGGATCTAGTGAGCATGCTTATCATGTGTTCTGGACCAGGAGTTGGATAGTCTTCAGCAACGAGTGGGGGTGGCGGCGGCCCCGCTTCGAAATTTTCGAAACTGCAACTAGGAATAGCCTGTTGCTAGAAATTAGTATTCGGCTACCTAGGGCGCGGCGCACGCATCATATCGCCCAAGTAGTTTGACCATCGTCGAGTAATGGCTTATACACGCTAGGTAGCAACGTAAATCTTATCACGCACATGTCCATTATCAAGGGATAAAGGCCAGTCGACTTCGTACACAAAATCTCCTGTCTAGGAAGTGTAATGGCTACAGATGGTATAACAGAAACAGACGTGAAACACAGACTCAACATGGCGAAAACAAAATTTTGCACAACTATGAACAGTATGGAAAAACAGTCGCTCATCCACGAGGCCAGACTTGGGAATATTCAACGCATGTGTTAAGGTCCCGGCATGCTCCACGGAAGTAAAACTTAGTTAATCTTCAACAACATTACACAGAGATTAGAAGTATTTTTAGGCAAATGCCTAGAGATCATATGCAGGCCAGGTGGAATGTCACACATCAGTATATGGCAAAGAACAAGTGAAGAACCCATAATGGTAAAATAAAGGGAGGACAATGAGAATAGATAAAATACATGCTTAGAGAGGACACATGATGACATAACTGGAATGGCCCTGGAATCCGCAAAGATCGGAAGGAGCAGAGCATACCAGGAACACTTGCCATTGATCAGTGAGCCAGGAACTTGGACAATGCTACCTCACATGGAAGGATGCAAAGAGAATGGTGCTAAAAAGAACAAGATTTCGATACCAAGTGGGTGGCATATGCTCGCAAGAGGGGTAAAATAACGCCCAATACAATTGTTGAATTCTGGAATGTATTGATGTTCTCAAATCATGAATGGATTAGTGAAGACGAACTGTCACTGAGTTTTGTAAAAGTTGATGTAACTAATTTAAAAACAAAAATTAGCAACATGTTGCTATATATTTTGTTATCAACAAGCACAGAAAATCAGAAACAAGCGCCTGAATTGTCTAATTTATTTTTAATTTCAAATTTCTTTAATTTATACAATATTTATTTAAAAAAAAAAATTAACAATATGTTGCTAATTTTTTAATATTAGCAACATGTTGCTAAACATTTTTTTTATCAACAAGGACAGAAAATTAAAATTAATTAACTCAACATTTATATTATATTTTACAAAAAAAAAAGAAAATTACCAACATGTTGCTAAACATTTTTTTATCAACAAGCACAGAAAATCAGCAACAAACGCCTGAACTGTCTAATTTAACATGTTGCTAATATAAGAAATATTAGCAACATGTTTCTAAACATTTTTTATCATCAAGCACAGAAAGCACAGAAGCAACAAGCACCTGAACTGTCTAATTTATTTTTAATTCCAAATTTCTTTAATTTATACAAAATTTAATTAAAAGCGAAAATAGAAAATTTAACATTTTGTTATCAAAAATAATTTCATTTTAGCTTTTTACCCACACACACATACTCACATAATGAGAGTAATATAAATAATAATAATTATAATTTCATAATAAAAAATATCAGTTTTTATCTTTTCAAAAATGAAACACAAGTTTGTTTTTTTGTGTAAAACAAAGCGAGTAAAAAAATCTAGTTGACATTTACATTTCCATTTGCATTTACATTTAATTTTGGGGTCTTTTTTTATTTATATTTATTTATAAAATTTGTTATTGTTGATTTTTGTGTTAAGGACAATGATAAGCAAATAAATTATGAATATTTGTTGTTTGTTGTAGCACAAATATGAAAGGCTGTTATTATTTTATTATTGTTGTTTTTGTTTTCTAATTTTGATTTTTTGTTAAAAACAACTATTTCCAGACAGACAATACAGTTTGTTTTCTTATGTGTGTGTGTGTGTGTGTGTGTGTTTATGTGTTCTTTTATGAAATGCTGACATCGACCTTCACCTTAATTGTTAAGGGGCAAAACACACAACAACAATAACAACAAAAAAGAAACAATCAACAATTATGGAGATTATAATCATGTGCTCAGTTTTGTTTTTAATAAGGGGGGCGATTAAAAACCAACAAAGTTAAAAAGCAAACAAACAATGTTGCCAACACAATATTAAACATTTTGCATACTTTAGCAACAATGTCTATATAAATTTACCTAAACATATTTTGGGCTAATAAAAATAATTTTAATACATAATTTTAAAATAATCAAAATTGTTGCTAAATATAATTATTTATTAAAAGACTATTTATTGTTAATAATTTTTAATTAACTCTTAGCAACGATGTTTATATTGGTTGGGTAAATTTAAGGTTTGAAAGTAAAGTGGCTGTTAAATTGTTAAATGTCATGATTTAAACTGTCATATTTTTATATTTATTTATTAAAAATTTGGGAAATTTTATGCATTAAACACTACACTCTTGAACAAAAATTTTTATTATGAAAATCACCTATCAAAATGTTGCAAATTTCCCTGTATCACTACGTAAAATTCGAGCAGCTATTCCCAAACATATTTCGGGTTAAAGAAACTAATTTGTATTATAAATAAATGTAAAATAATAAAAAAGCTATTTAAAATTATTTCTAAATATAATTATTTTTTTAAAAATTATTTATTGTTAATAATTTTCAACTAACTCTTAGCAACAATGTTTAAATTGGCTTGGGCAAATTTAAGGTTTGGAAGTAATTTGTCTCCTAAATGCTTAAATATAATGAAATTAACTGTCATATTTTTATATTTATTTATTAAAATGTAGGAAAATTTTAAACATGGAACGTTGCACTCATGAGCAAAAATGTTCATTATGAAAATCCATTAGCAAAATGATACTAATGTTCACTGTATCATACGTAAAATTCGAGCAGCTATTTCTAAACATATTTCGGGTTAAAGAAAATAATTTTAGTTATAAATAAGTTTAGAATAATAAAACAGCTATTTAGAATTTTTACTGAATATAATTATTTTTTTTAAACTATTTATTGGTAATAATTTCCAATTAACTTTTAGCAACAATGTTTAAATTGGCTTGGGCAAATTTAAGGTTTGGAAGTAAATTGTCTATTAAATTTATTAAAAATCATGATTTAAACTGTCATATTTTAATATTTATTTAGTTAAGAGTTGGGAAATTTTAAAAATGAAACGCTACGTCTTGAAAATCAACTATCAAATGGGGGAAATTTCACTGTACCACTATATAAAATTCGAGCTGCTTTTTCTGGTAATCAGGCTCCTGCTAAAATCGCTGGTCATAATTTAATCACTAGTGGCCATACTGATGCAAGCATAGCCGTTGTACAGCAAATAAGAATGTGCCTTAAGCATCAACTTGTCGCCACAATTGAGCACATGCGCAACATTTTGCTTAGAGATGATCTTCACGCTTACAAAGTTCAACTCGTTTAAGAATTAAAGCCGGCCTGACCGTTTGAAACACTGGACGAGAATTTCTCAACAAAATCATTTCTTTAGCGACGAAGCTTATTTTCAGTGAGGCGATGTTTTAAGTAAACAAAATTGTCGCATTAAATCCATTGAAAGTGACCGCGTAGTGCGGTTTGTGGTTATCAGCCTATTATTTTTCGAAAATGAACATGAAAATGATGTCATTGCGGATTCTTTTCGGTACCACACCTTGATAATCAATTTTTGGTGGCAACAAAATAATGTGTGACCTTTGGTTTTAGCAAAACAGCGCCACCGGTCACACAACCACTCATTAATTGCCTGTGGCGTTATGTCTCATCAATTTGGTGATATCAATTTGCAGTCTATTTCTTGTGATTTAACGCCGCTGGATTATTTGCTTGGGGGTTATTTTAAAGACTGGACTTACATGGTCAACTCACAAATATCTAACGCTTTGAAAGATGAAATTCGCTGCTGCTGAATTGACGAATTAAGCAAAGCTTTATTGTGAAATGTGCTTTAAAATTTAAAAAAAAATTGTTGATATCTAACGTTGTACCAGAATGGTTATTTGTCCGACATTATAATTCAACATTTCATCCCATATCTCTATTTTCCATTGATATCAATTAAACTGAAATTGTCGAAAAAAAACTGTATGCTTTAAGCCAATTTACTTTCAAACGTCAAATTTGCCCAACCAATAAAAAATTTTTTTTTTTAAATTAAAAAAAAAATTTATAAAAAGGATTTTTATATTAAAAATTTATTTTATAACAAAAAAGTACATAAAAATTGGTTTCTTAATGGTTATTGTATTTTTGTGTAAAAGATTTTTTAATTTTGCTGTCTCTTTACTTGGTTGGTTGAATACAATTCTCATTTAATCAATTTGTTTTGAGATATAAGATTTAAAAATTTTTAATACAAACTGTAGGTGGAATCTATCGAACAACAGCTACATGAGCAGTAGAGCAATAATAATATAGATATGCTTTCATTTTATTTTTGTTTTTTTTTTTTAATATATTTTTTATTTAATATTATTAAATATTTAGGTTGAAAAGAAATTTCGTGTGTATAAAAAAATTTTTTCAACCTGTTTTTTGCTAAATTAATAAAAAAGAAATATTTAAAATTTTAAAAAATCCTTTCAAACAATGTTTAGAAACAATGTATACAAATATTGTTTAGGAACATTATTTAGCAATATTGTATATAAACATTGTTGCATTTATTTAATATAATCTCTCTATTTCTTTTACTTATTTACAGTCTACCTATACCCTGGCTTTTATATGGCATTTGCTATGGCGCACCCGTGGAAGTAAATTCGGTTGGCATGGTCTGTTCCATAACGATATTGTTTATGATGTTATTATTCGTCGTTATGTCAATTGCCTGTTTCCGTTGGCGCATGAATAAGGGCTTAGGCTTTACCATGTTTTTGTTATATTTTGTTTTTGTTGCCGTTTCGTTAATGTTTGAATATGATGTAATAACATGTCCAGTGTAAAATGTTAAAAAAAAAATAAATAAAAACAAAAAACCAACAAAATTATATATGTAGCAACATATAAACAACAACAACAACAAAAAAATATAAAACAACTTTATATACAAACATAGAAATGCAAAATTGAAAAAAAAATAAAAACATTAAAAATGAATTATTTAAAAACAAAAATTTATATAAGAAATTGTTAATAATTTTTAAGTAATTTATTAATTAAACTAAACAACAACAAAAAAATCATGTTCATGATCAATTGAATATATAAAGAAAAAGCAAGCAACAACAACAACAAAAAGAATGTATTGTACTTTAGCAACATAAAGCGTAAAAAATATAAAAAAAATTCATAAAAAAAATTAGATAAAAAAATTATAAGTAAATTATAATTATTCGGAATCATATTCATTATAAGCAGCAATATTTATTTTGTGCTTGATTCCTTTTTTAAATAAATATTTCATGATATTCTCACAAAATATTTATTTAAATAAAAATAAAAAATAAAAAATGAAATGTATTGTAATGGGGGAGAGCATATCCATATTGCAATTTCACTTTCGCTCACAAAGCTCATCAGTGAATTTTACCCCAATATTGTATAGAAAAACCTAAAAGTCTTATATCCAAAGCCAAACTGATTTTATGAGAATTTTACCATAAAATCAACATAGCATAGACAGCAAGACTCAAAGACACTTTCATACAAACACTACAAAACATTTCAAAAAACAAAAAACAAAAAAAACATTGTTTATTTTCAATCATTTCTACATAAGGGTTGCCATTGGAAACCATTCATATGCAATTTGAAAATTCCAGAAAATAAAAAATATTTGTAAATAGTTTTACAAAAAAGCAACGAGCACATGCAATGGAAATAAGTAAATTATAATTATTCGGAATCATATTCATTATAAGCAGCAATATTTATTTTGTGCTTGATTCCTTTTTTAAATAAATATTTCATGATATTCTCACAAAATATTTATTTAAATAAAAATAAAAAATAAAAAATGAAATGTATTGTAATGTATTTCCATTGCATGTGCTCGTTGCTTTTTTGTAAAACTATTTACAAATATTTTTTATTTTCTGGAATTTTCAAATTGCATATGAATGGTTTCCAATGGCAACCCTTATGTAGAAATGATTGAAAATAAACAATGTTTTTTTTTTGTTTTTTGTTTTTTGAAATGTTTTGTAGTGTTTGTATGAAAGTGTCTTTGAGTCTTGCTGTCTATGCTATGTTGATTTTATGGTAAAATTCTCATAAAATCAGTTTGGCTTTGGATATAAGACTTTTAGGTTTTTCTATACAATATTGGGGTAAAATTCACTGATGAGCTTTGTGAGCGAAAGTGAAATTGCAATATGGATTTGCTCTCCCCCATTACAATACATTTCATTTTTTATTTTTTATTTTTATTTAAATAAATATTTTGTGAGAATATCATGAAATATTTATTTAAAAAAGGAATCAAGCACAAAATAAATATTGCTGCTTATAATGAATATGATTCCGAATAATTATAATTTACTTATTTCCATTGCATGTGCTCGTTGCTTTTTTGTAAAACTATTTACAAATATTTTTTATTTTCTGGAATTTTCAAATTGCATATGAATGGTTTCCAATGGCAACCCTTATGTAGAAATGATTGAAAATAAACAATGTTTTTTTTTTTTTTTTTGTTTTTTGTTTTTTGAAATGTTTTGTAGTGTTTGTATGAAAGTGTCTTTGAGTCTTGCTGTCTATGCTATGTTGATTTTATGGTAAAATTCTCATAAAATCAGTTTGGCTTTGGATATAAGACTTTTAGGTTTTTCTATACAATATTGGGGTAAAATTCACTGATGAGCTTTGTGAGCGAAAGTGAAATTGCAATATGGATATGCTCTCCCCCATTACAATACATTTCATTTTTTATTTTTTATTTTTATTTAAATAAATATTTTGTGAGAATATCATGAAATATTTATTTAAAAAAGGAATCAAGCACAAAATAAATATTGCTGCTTATTATAAAAAAATTATTAAATAATTATAGTATTTAACAAAAAAAATATAAAAAAAATAATTAAACAAAAAGTGCTCATTTAAAGAGAAATTGTTATGTATTGATTTAATAATTTTTATTATATTTATTATTATGTTAAGATATCATTTCATATTTTATTTAAAGGCATCATGTAATATTTTGTTATTTTTGTTGTTAAATAAAAAAAAATAAAACCTAAAATTTAAGCAACAACTTTATTACAAAAAAAAAACAAAAACATAAAATTTTTATTTAGATTTCAATATTAAAAAAGAATCTTTCAAAAGCTAACTAACATTCTTATATGCAAACATATTTATAAATTATATAAAGCTCTTTCAAAAAAAGCTTTTTACTAAAAAATATTAATTTGTAATTTTTTTTTTAATTTTAATTTTGAAGTATAATTTGTTTTGACACAATTAACGCTTTATATGTTTAACTTCTCAATTCCGGTCTACAAACTGAGATCCTTTGCAACTTACCTTAACACAAAATCCTTTAAATTTTGTTCTCCTTAAAATACGTTCTCAAAATATCTCTTTAAGCTTTCTATCGACATCACTGAAATCTTTTCTTTCTCAAGTTATTGGTTAGGCTGAAGTGCTGTATTAAAATTTTCAAAAAAAGTTCAAAAACACGTAATAATAATGTTTTCTTTAAAAGCTCTTTAGCACAGCTTAAGGTTTTTATATACGAACTTTAAATCAAACTCTTTAAAACACATAAATAAATTTAAATTTTAATTTAAATTAAATTAAAAAGAAATATTAAAGCTTTTTATATTTATATTTTAAAATTTTCTTTTTAAGCTTTCTTAAGTTCAATTAAAAGGCTGCCTTAAAGCATTAAAATCGAAAACTTTAATTTCCATTTTTGAAGCAAACATTTTTTAAAGCTTTAAAAACTTAACTGTTTGCAGTTAAAATTATAAATTTCCAAATATGTCCACAAATCCTTAAGCTTTAAGGTAAAAAAATATAAAGACCTTTTTTTCCTTAAAAAAAATTAACTTTTGCAATAAAGCTATAAAAGCTATTAGCTTTATAAACACCACTAAAACTTACGCTTTTCATTTTTACTGTTAAATATAAGAAATTTATTTTAAAGCTTTCAAGCTTAAAATGTTACATTTGTTAATGTAAAATACTTTTAAGCTTTAAAATTACAATCAACTATTTTTAGTTAATTTGTTAAGAAAATAAAAACATTAACATTTTCCTATATTAGAAAAAAAAACAAAATAAAAACTTTACTTAAGGTGAAAACTTTTTGAAAGCTTTGTTATGTTGTCTTATATTTAACAAACTTAAAAATTAAAAGAAGTTTATATTCATTATTTGCTTAAAACATGATTATTGTTTTTAAGGCCTCTAAGCTTTTTGTAACTTAAAGCTGGCGTATTAAGAAAAAGTTAAAAAGTTTATAAGTTTTATAACCACTAATTGCAAAACAAGTTCAGCAATTTTAAAGATTATTAAATTAAATGAAAATACTATTTCTGAAAAAGCAGTTAAGCTTTGTAAAGCTTATAAGCTTTAAATTGAAAAAAGTGTAGTTAAAAAGCAAAGTTCTTAAGGTTGGAGGGAAAATAAAACTTTAATTTTATAAATTTATTGAAAGCTTTTTTAAAGCTTTTATTATATTCTTAATATTATGTTGTTGAGGTTTAATTAAAGGCAATAAAAATCTTGAAAAACTTGAACTTTTAACTACTTTTTGTTTAAAAATATTTGTTTTGTTATTTTTTAAGCTTTTAAGGGTTACAAAGCTTAAAAACTTTTTCATGTAATGAAAAATCTTTTTAATTGCTAGTTAGTGGCTGAGTTTGTTTCATATTTAATTTAGGATTTAGTATAAGCTTTTATTAACTTTACAGTATGGAGTTAGGAAAAGCTTTTTTATAGGTCTTAAGCAATTAGCTTAACATTTTTTAAATTGATATGAAAATTTGTAAAATTCATTTTGAATTATAAAGTTGACCTAAAATAGGTAACTATAGAAATCTTTTAAGAATTTTTAATAAAGCTTTCTTCTTGTTTTTAATAAAGGAACGTGTTAATGTTTTTTTTTCAATAATAAGTTTAAAGCTTAAAGATATTTAATATTAACAAAGGTAACATTTTCAGCTTAAAAGCTTTAAAGTTAATACTTAATATTTAATAGCAAAAAGAAAGAGCCCTTATTTTAAAAAGCATTCAAAAAGCTTTTTCTTATTTCTTAAATTTTAAAAAAATTAATTAACATTTTTATTTATTTTTATTTCAAAGAAAAGAATTTCAAATTTAAGCTCTATTTACTTAAGATGTGTATACTTGAGCGGAGAGCTTAAGAAAAGCCAGAGTTTTAAGGTAAAATGTGTTAAGGCAGCACTTCTTTTTAGCTTGAAGAATCAATCAAAAAATAAAAATCAAATTTTAGAGTTTTAAAACCTGACTTTACTTCAGGTTATAAAAAAATATGTTGAAATAAATTAAAGGCTTAATTTTTAAAAAAATTTTTTTTTTATTTATTTATTTTTTTTATACAGAATAAAATGTAAATTCGTTATCCAGTGTTTTTTAAATATGGTAAAGCTTTTTAGCGAATTAAAGCATATGTTTCAACAACGAAATTTAAGTTAATCTACTATTTAAGTTGCTTCTATCACTCTCACTCTCTATCTCTCTCTTTCTAAGTTCAAGCCAAAGAAAAGTAAATAAATATATAAACAAATAACCATTAACTAGACAAAAAAATCAACTTAAAGCTTTACTTAAACCCAAAGAAATTAAAATTTCCTTTACAAATATTTACTACAAAAAACACTTCTCTTTAACTTAAATACTTTAAGAGAATAAAAGAGAAGATTAAAATTTTAAAACTTAAAAAATTTATTATTAGCAAAAAGAATTAAAGTAAATTACACACACTAACTATTGACAGCAATAAACCAGTAACAACAGAAAATTAAAAGAATTAATTCAAATTGAAAATAAATCAAGTGAAAGAAAATTAAACGAATTAATTAATAAAAAAAATTTGTACAAACCACAAAAATAAACGAAATAAATTTTTGAAAATTATTATAAAAAAAAATTAAAATAGTTACCAAATAATAAGAACAACAACAACAGCATAAACATAACTAGGCATTTAAATTTAAAAAAAAATAATTAAATATATAAAAACCAATATTAATTAAAAAAAATATAATAATAAAACATTTTATGAAAGCAATAATTTACATAAAAAAATAAATAAATAAAAATTAACTAAAAAACATTTATTATATGTTATAAAACAATATCATAAACATACTAACAAAACAACTTAACTTAAAACATTTAACATACAAAACCCAACCAACACCCAAACCCCCTCCACCTTTTCTTAAGCCGATACTTATAAAACAAAAATTTATTAACTAAAATTAAACTTAAAACTATAAAAGAGAAACATAAATTTAAAACAAAAATAATATTTAACTCTCTTAAGCTAAAGTATTTAAAGAATAACATACGTATTACTATTACTTAGAACAAGAAACAAAAATAACAACAACAACAAGAAAAAACACAAAAAAATTTATTATTAAACAAATTCGAAACAACTAGAATAACAAAAAGGAAAAAAAACAACAACATTTAACCAACTTTTTAACTTATAAAAAAATATAAAATAAATTAACAACAACAACAATTTCCTTTTTCAGTCATTAACAAACATTTTAGCATCATCCCGAAGTAATAAGTCATTCTTCGTACAGCAGCAAAAAAATCCAACAACAATTGTATAACATACACTCTCTCTCACACACATGCCTGCATCTCTCTCTCTCCCTCTTTCTTTCATTTTAAAACTTTTTTCCTTAAGCATTTTTTTTAAACAATTAAATTTAATAAAAAAAAAAAAGACGAAAATATTATTTTTAAGGGCAAATACTTAGTGCCTTTTCAATCACCCTAAAGTTCTTTAGTGAGATCATTACTCGATTTTCTCTTTCACCTCTACAGCTGTAAGAATAAAAAATTAGAAAAATTTTTTATTTAAATAAAAAATATTTTCATTTTCAAATTTTACAATATTTAATTTCAATGAAAGCTTCAAAGTACCAAAAATTTAATTGCTAAAGCCTCTCTCTCTCACGCTCTCCTTTCTTCTCCACTACAGCTTTAAGAAAAATATCCAAAAACACTTTTTTTCAATAATAAACGTTTTTTTTTGCAAATTTAAAGATATTTAATATTTAAAAAAAAAATTAAACTTTTAGCTGAATGATATTTATTTTTAAATATTTTAAATATTTTTATTTTAAGCTATTATTATTTTATTTATTTTTATGGTCAAATCCAAAGTTCTCTCTTCTCTCTCTCTTTCTCATTTTGTTGTGAAACCAAAAGCTTTATTTAAATTAATTCGCAGGAGAATTGGCACATGCTACAAAACGGTTCTTCCATTGCTTCCTCTACAAAATATCGCCAATATGCAGGAGCGGAAGGTTAGATATTCTGCGGCCTCTAACAAAAGTGCTCTTAAAATTGCAACGGGGTATGTCAGTATGCACCCCAAAGACATTTACAAAGCCAAATAATTACAAAAGCATAATAGCTAAAGTTTTATTGCTAAAGCTCGATTTTCCCTCTCGCTCTCTCTCTCGCTCTCTCGCTCTCCTTTCTTCTCCACTACAGCTTTAAGAAAAATGTCCAAAAAACTTTTTTTAACTAATAAACGTTTTTTTTTTGCAAATTCAAAGATATTTAATATTTAAAAAAAATTAAACTTTGAAAAATTTTATTATGAAAGCTTTCTCAAAGCCTAAAAATTTATAAAAGTTTTCATAGCTGAAAGAAATTTATTTTTAAATATTTTAAATATTTTTATTTTAAGCTATTATTATTTTATTTATTTTTATGCTCAAATCCAAAGTTCTCTCATCTCTCTCTCTTTCTCTCTTTCTCATTCTGTTCTTAAACCAAAAGCTTGGGTAAGCTTTATTTAAATTTATTCACAGGAGGATTGGCACATGTTACTAATATTTTATTCTATTTCTTTCTCTACAAAATGTCGCCAATATTCAGGGACGGAACGTTAGATATTCTTCGGCCTTTAATACAGGAGTATAGGCTCGGCTCTGCTTAAGGTTCTCTTAAAATTGCAACGCGGTGTGTCATTATGCACCCCCCCCCCCCCCTAATAAAAATCGGGGACACACGTAATCTTCTTGATGATCACCTTCTTACCTTGACACGCCATACACTCACTCACATACGCCTGCATATGTGTTTACCTCTTTTATTTTAAAGCTTTTTTCAAGATTTTTATATAAACAACCAAATACTGCTAAAAAAAAGACAACAATATTAATTTTGTAGTGTAAATGCAATTGTCGATTTTCCTTTTCACCTCTACAGCTTTAAGAAAACCAAAAGTTTAAACATTTTCAATTAAATAAAAAACGCTTTCTTTTTTAAATTTTAACATATTTAAAATTTTAAAGAAAGCTTCACTCTGGCAAAAGCTTTAAGAAGTTTTAAAAAGTTTTTATTGCTAAAGCTCATCAAAGCTTAAAAATATACAGAAGTTTTTACAGCTAAGAGAATTGTTTTAAGTGTTTCTGATTAAATCCAAAGTTTCCCGTTAGTTTAAATTTTTCTCTTTCTCTCTCTCTTCTGTTTTGAAACTTGTTGATATATTTCTTTATTTAAATAATTTTGTTTACATCCGCTTAATTGTTTTAATCTTATTTCTTAAACGTTTTAAATGATTTCGAAACGATCTTCGATTTTTTCGAAATTATGACGGCTTCAACATAAAAATTTATCAATTATTTTATAACTACATAAAATAGCATATGTTATTAACGCACTTTCAAGATTTCGAATTTATGTTCGAATTTTCGAAGATGTGAAATTTTCATTATAGATTTGTATTTTTTTCTTTGGAAATAAAAAGAAATTGAAACTTTTATTTATAAGAATCCGAATATACATACGAATTTTGTTGCAAAATACCCCACTGTACAATATAAATCGCATTTATCTGTAATATGAATATTAAATTTTGAAAATTACTTAATTATATTACGACTGGGTAAAAACAAATGTGTTTTTAAAAATTTTCAAGATTTCGAAATTATGTTCGAATTTTTCGAACATTGCAAAAACACATTCAAATTTTATTTTTTCTTTTCCATTTATTAAAATGTTTATTTTTAACTAAAAAAAATAAATTCTGCAAAATCCCCCACTGCGTAATGTGATTCATAAATATCGAAATTATTACAGCTTTAAGAATTTTACGTTTTAATTTTATGTTTCTTTAATGAAAATGAAAAGAAATTAAAATTTTTAGTTATAAAAATAAAAATATGCGCATTATCTTTTGCTAAATCCCCCACTGTGTAATGTATATTGTATTTATCACATATATGACAATTAAAATATAAAAATTTTTTAATTATTTCGTAGCTGGATAAAGTAAAATATTTTTTAAAGCATATTCAAGATTTCGAAATTATGTTCAAATTTTCGAACATGTGAATTTTATATTAAAATTTTTATTTCTTTTAATGGAAATGAAAATAAATTAAAATTTTAAATTCCAGGTATAAGAATAGGCGAATATTGTTGCAAAACTTTTGCTAAAACCCCCACTGAGTAAGGTAAATCGTATTTATCTTTAATATGACTTTTAAGATATGAAAATTTCCTAATAATATTATAGCTGGATAATATTAAATATCTTTTAAAGCATTTTCAAGATTTCGAAATTATGTTCGAATTTTCGAACATGTGAATTTTTATATTACAATTATATGTTTCTTTTAATGGAAATGAAAATAAATTAAAATTTTAAATTCCAGGTATAAGAATAGGCGAATATTGTTGCAAAACGTTTTGCCAAATCCCCCACTGTGTAATGTAAATGGTACTTTTTCTAAATATGACGATTAAAGTATAAAGTAAAATATATTTTTAAAGCTGATTTTAGATTTCGAAATTATGTTCGAATTTTTGGTATTATATTTTCATGGATGTTTTAAATTACTGACTTTTTTTATTACATAGCTTTGAAAAAAAAAGCTTTTTTGTTGCGAACAAAAAACAAAAACT
Source organism: Trichopoda pennipes (assembly GCA_030448955.1). Classification (NCBI taxonomy): domain Eukaryota; kingdom Metazoa; phylum Arthropoda; class Insecta; order Diptera; family Tachinidae; genus Trichopoda; species Trichopoda pennipes. Next base: position 10,160,868 of record JASKUP010000002.1, read on the forward strand.
AAATTAACAAAACTAAAGCATTTCACATTCATATCACATACATCATCAAAACTCAGCATATTCTTCCAAAAGAAATTATAAATTTAAATTATGCGACTATTATAAACTTAAAATAAATAACTTTTTAAACAAATAAGAAACTACATTTTTAAAACTAAGGAAACACTCACACAAACATTTAAACATTACAAAAAAAAGAACATATCCTTTTGCTCCTCTTAACTTAAACAAACCAAAAAGCTCTTCTAATAATTATTATCTTAAATGACACATACATACAAACATACTTTTTCTTGTTAATATTTAAATCTCGAAAAAGAAAAATTCAAAAACTATATATTTAAATTATAATTTTCATTAAATAACATATTTAAGAAAAAAAAACAACAACAAAGAAAAGAAATATTCTATTCCTATTTCCTTTTTTTTTTAATAAAATCTAATATAAATAAATAATTATAATAATTAAAACAAAAAATGGTAATGCTTTAAGTAGTAAAAACAAACAAGAATTATATCGAAATAATAATTTAAAAAATTATAACTTAAAAAATATTTATAATTAAGAGAGAAAAAACCAAAATCAGTAATTTAAAAAAAAATTGTTATGGAGTTTTAGAGTTTTAAACCGTTGAAAAATTGCATAAGAAATTGTTGATAAATTAGTCCAAGTTCATATATAAAACAAAAAAATAATATTAAATTTAAAACAAAAAAAAAACAAAAAAAATAATATTAATATTATTAATAATATTTAATGAATTTAAAAAATAAATATTAAAAGCATATTATTATTTAATTTATATTAAAAACAAACGAAAATAAAGATTTGAAATAAAAATTGTTTAAAATTAAATAAAAAAAAACAAAACTATTTTCTTTTCACCACTCATTCAAAAGGATATTTCAGACATTTTCACATAAAATAAAGACTATTGGAAATTTGGCAACATAGCAAATTGGTTATATTATACCCATTTGATGCCAATGGCCTTACCATTGTTTCATTTTTTTTATACTTAATACCGCCTAATTATTTTTATCTTGTTTATTACGTTTATTCTCATGATAGATAATTCATGTTCGAATTTTTATTCGAATGTGTAAAACGTGTTTTTTGAAATTATAACAGTTAAAGTGTAAAGATTTCTTATTTATTTTATGGCTACACATTATTACGTTAATCTCAGGATAGGGAGTTAATGTTCGAATTTTTATTCGAATATGTAAAACATGTTTTTCGAAATTATAACTGTTAAAGTGTCAAAATTTCTTATTTATTTTATGGCTACACAAAAATTGTGTTTTTTATTGCATTTTAAAATATTCAAAATAATATTCGAATTTTCGAAATTATTTTCGAATTTTCAAATTTTTCAAATAATTCAATCAAATTTTAGTTTCTGCCAATGGAAATAAGAAAAGTGAAAATTTTTACTTCTAAACCAAAAAACTGTCCGCTAAATCTTACACTGCGTAATATCAATCAATCAATCAATATCGAAATTATTTCACCCAAAGTATAAATATTTTTTAATTATTTTATGGCCACATTAAATAAAATAAATTTCTAAAGCTTTTTAAAAATCATGAAAGCATGTTCGAATTTTCGAACATATAAAAAATTCATTATAATTTTGTTTCTTTCAGCAAAAATAAAAATAAAAATATATGAAATATTTACTTATAAACAAGACTTTCTAAAAAATCTCCCACTGTATGATATAACTCGTATATAACGACAGTAGAACAGTTAAAGTATAACATTTTCTTAATTATTTTTGGGTTACATATCATACAATATGTTTTTAAAGCATTTTAAAAATTTCGAAATCATGTTCGAATTTTCGAACATATAAAATATTCATTATAATTTTGTTTCTTTCAGTGGAAATATTATTTATAATATAATAATTATGAACAAAAAAACCAAAACTTTCTAAAAAATCCGCCACTGTATGATATAAATCATCTTTAACGATATTATAACAGTTAAAGTATAACATTTTCTTAATTATTTTTGGGTTACATATTATAAAATATGTTTTTAATACATTTTTAAAAATTTCGAAATCATGTTCGAATTTTCGAATATATAAAAAATTCATTATAATTTTGTTTCTTTCAGTGGAAATATTATTTATAATATAATAAAATTTATTTATGACCAAAAAAACTAAAATTTTCAAAAAAAATCCCCCACTGTATGATGTAAATCGCATTTAATGATATTATAACAGTTAAAGTATAACGTTTTCTTAATTATTTTAGGGTTACATACCATACAATATGTTTTTAAAGCATTTTGAAAATTTTGAAATTATGTTCGAATTTTCGAATATATAAAAAAATTCCTTATATTTTTTTTCTTTCCATGGACATGAAAATAATATGAAATACTTATTAATAAATCAAAAAGAACTTTCTATAAAATCTCCCACTGTATAAAATGAAAAGAATATGAAAAAAAAACTTTCCACAAAATCTTCCACTGCATAATGTAAATCATATTTTTCGAAATTATGACAGTTAAAGTAAGAAAATTTCTTAGTGACTTAATGGCTATATAAAATAAAATATGTTTTTCGAAATTACATTCGACTTTGCACACATGTAGAAGTTAATCAAAATTTTATGTTTGCTTCAATGGAAATCAAAAGAAATTGGAATATTCATATACCAACCAAAATTAGAATGTGGGAACTTTGTTGCAAATTTTTTTTGTAAAATCCCCCACTGTGTAACCTAAATTTAATTGATTAATTGTAAGTACAACAAGTAGAATATAAAAATTTCATAATTTTATTAAAGCCGGGTAAGATAAAATATATTTTTAAATTATCTTCAAAATTTCGAATTCATGTTCGAATTTTCGAACATGTGATAAATTCGTTACAGTTTTATAATTCCTTTAATGGAAATGAAGATAAATTTGAATTATTATTTGTAAACAATAATTTGAAAAGAAGAATTTTGTTGCAAAATTTTTAGCAAAAACCCCCACTGTGTTATATAAATCGTATAAATCACAAATATGATAATTGAAGTATGAAAATGTGTTAGCTGTGCAAAATCAATTATGTGTTTATTTTAATGGTATTTTCAAAACTTCGAAATTATATTCGAAATTCCATAAATGACAAACACAAGCTAAATTGCAAAAATTTCCTTTGTGTGATATAAATCATATTTACTTGAACTACTACAGATAAACTTAGAGAATTTCTTGGGCATTTAATGGCTACATAAAACAAAATATTTCTTTTCGAAATTATGGAAATGAAAAGAATTAAAATTTTTATTTATTAAAAAAAAAAATTGGAATATGCGCATTTTATAGCGAAATTCTTGGTAAAAACCCCCACTGTGTGCCAAATATGACAATTAAAGCATAAAAATTTCTCAAAATTTAATGAAAATGAAAATAATTAAAAATTTTTATTTATAAGCTAAAATTTTATTATTTTCAAGATTTTTAAATTATATTCGAAGTTTCGATTATGTTAACATTTTTGTTTTTTTTAATTAAAATAAAGATTAATTATGATTTTTATTTATAAAATTGGCATATGCAAATTTTGTGGCAAAATGTTTTGCAAAATTCCCCACTGTGTGATTTAAAACGTATTTTTTTCCAAACAAGGCAATTAAAGTATGAAAATTTCTTCACAAAATATAGCTGAGTATAATAAAATATGTTTTTAAAGTTTTTTCAAGATTTCGAAATTATGTTCGAATTTTCGAACATGTGAAAATTTCTATAAAATTTGTAGTTTCTTTTAATGAAAATAAAGGGAAATTGAATTATAAGCCGAATTTTATGATTTTCAAGATTTCGAAATTATGTTCGAATTTTCGAACATGTAAAAATTTTTTTTAAATTTGTTGTTTCTTTTAATGGAAATAAAGGGAAATTGAAATGTTTAATTAATTTCATGATTTTCAAGATTTCGAAATTAAGTTCGAATTTTCGAAAAAAAAATTTTTATTGAAATTTTCGATTTCTTTTAATGGAAAGAAGGGAGAGTTAAAATTTTTTATACATAAGCAAAATTTTGAATACTCGAGTAGAAAAATATCTTTAAAAAAAGTAAAATTTTATTTAGTTAAAAAAATGGAAATTTAATAAAATTTTAAATTTCCCCTAATTGGAAGTTCTTACAACTTCCAACCGAAACCCGAAGGGATTTAATATTTAATTAAAAAATTTTAATAATTTTTTTTTTTAACAAAATTATAGTTTGTTAGGGTTCGCTTGTTGTTGGTTTCTTTATCTTTTTTATAACTAAAATTTCTTTAAACTTTTCTTACAGCTTTCAAAAAATTTTCTTTTATTTAAAACAGTTTTGTTTAAGCCTTATACCCCTACCCCCCAAATACCAGGTATGTTTATTTTATTTTTTTTACAAGTAGTTTGAGTTTTACTTTAACAAAATTTTGTTAAAATTTTCATTTTTATTTTTACTCTTTCAGGTCCTTTTTAATCCACAAGCCAACAAACAAAATTTATGTAAACGAAAGCGCGGTTGCCAGATTTCTTAAATACAAACCTTAAACGTACACAAATTACACAGAAGTATAAAATGAATGGTAACACTTTTAAATGAAATTAACTTTTTTTATTTTTAAAAACACTTTTTAACTGCCACATATAAAATATTATTAAAGCATAAAAAAAATAATAGAAAAGTTAAAAAAAATGGTTTAAATTAAATAAAAAAAATTTAGATTAGAAGGAACACAAAAAAATAAAACAATTTGAAAACTTTAGCACTTAAGATTTAAATATAAATAAAAAAATATTTTAAGTGAAAAATATAAAATTAAAATGGTGAGATAAACAAAAAGTTTTGACAAAAAAAATAATTAAAATTTCGTTCAAACATGGCGTCCGTTTTAAAACATCAATCATTTGAAATTATTTTTTTTTAAATTATAAAAAAAATTTTATTTAGCTTTAGTTTTTTTTTTGGAATAAAATTTATAAAAATTTATTTTATAAATTTTTTAAAATATTTACAATAACAAATATATAAAGTGCACTTCAAACTGTTATGGTTATTCAGTTTTTGTGGGGTTTCTACAGCAATAGGAAGCCGGACCGTGAAGAGGTACAACGCACAACCAACCCTATTCCACTGGGCAACGACAACTTTCATGGCGTACGCATTATCTCATAAGCATACATCTACTCTATCACTCGTGTCGCTGGGATAATACCCAAATGAACTCTCACCCGAGACTTCTTTCTTGAGTGTAAGTTCGCATGAAGTGTGTTTAACTCAGGCGTGAAACATAGGAATGATTCTATTTACAAATTTTCTCACAAACTAATAAGTGGAGAGAAATAAGAGAGAAATGAATATTTGCTCTTTGAGCCGAAGTATGGAGAATGCGCGCATACATCTTTTATACAAAGGAATATAACACTTTATTTCTTGCAAATATTGTTTTGTTTGGCATCAGAACATAATGTGTAATACAGCAACACAGGCGCTTGGTTCTGCCTTGATGACGTAGATGTGCCCTTAAACGAGTGTTTCAACTTTTGTTCGTCCCAGTGTAAAGAATTAATTGTTTTTAAGTCTCATTTGTTTCCTAGTGGTATTCGGATTTAAGCTGGACTTCAATATGAATACTCGCTTAACCGATGAATACTGAGATTCCTCGTTCCGACCAGCAATCAGAGGATGACCCCTGACCCTCATGCAATGCTTTGTAACTGAACTAGGAAATTAGATTATGGCGAGCAGGAAAGAGAAAGTAGTGTTTGTGGACATTCGATTTGAATTTTCCTACATTGAAAGTGACCGGAAAGGCCTCTGGAAGGAGTATATTCCACATACGAACTGTTCTGCTTATAAGCGAATTCTCCCTATAATGCGTAGTGTGATTCACTGGCCAATCGAACACAAATGGATGTGCTCTCAACGAAAATCGAGTCAAACGCAAAAACATTCAAGTAAAGGGAACAAGTTCCTTAATTCCGTTAGAGCACTTACCATTGTGGTAACTACAAAACAGTGAAATACAATCTACATGGCGTCAACGCACTAGAAAATCAATAGAGTTGGATACCCTACCATCCCCAATGATCCTCTTGGCCCTCTCCCGTACGTCAACGCACTAGAAAATCAATAGAGTTGGATACACTACCATCCCCAATGAGCCTCTTGGCCCTCTTCCGTACGCGTTGGAGCAACTCCCAAGTAGACTTTAAGGTGCCGGCCCATACATGAGAGTTGCATTCTATCTTCGGAGGGTGAGATAAATGTACGAAGATCGGTTGGAGTAAAGTATTTCTTAAACCGTTTTAGAAAACCTAGGCACTTGAAAGCTTCTTTTGAAACCTTTAGTCCATCCAACATTATATTGAATTTTCATGCCAAAAACATCAAGAGCTTCCGATTCCGTAGTACTTATATCACCCACAGATGCAGCTGCATTTCCGAACACAAATGTAACCATAAGCATGCAACACTGTAACTTACGGGCATTAAAATAAACCCATTCGGAAGCGTATCATTCATGTTCCGACTTTTAGAACTCACCCCCAACTGGTTCGGTTTATTACTAAATGAATACAAATGACAAATGGTGCTGTCATCTGCGAAAGAGTAAATAGGGTTGAAAGTTTAACAAAGAAGATAAACATAAGAAATAGGGTAGGAGAAAGAACGGAGCCTTGTGGTACGCCTTAATTAATCTTGAACTCATCCATTTATAATAACTCGTATAGTCCAATTCCTGAGAAAACTCGATATAAATCTGGAAAAATTAACATCGAAACCAAATGCATTTAGTTTTGATAGAAGTACATCATGCCACACTCTAGCAAACGTTTGGGAAATGCGTGTTAAGATTTACGTCTGTGTAAGCTGTAACCAGACGGTGGATCATACCTCTTTGGATGAAATATTGCGTTATCCTCGCTCTAGAAACGGTTCAGATACGTATATCCTCCGGTCACTTCTAGTTGCAATTTCAAAAGCCAGCAGCAGGCAGGAGCCTTCACTCCTTGCTGAAGAGTTGAAGACTATTTAACTCCTGGTCTAGAACGCATGAAGCTTAATAAAATTTAAGAACAAAACAGCAATCATGCTCACTGAACCTAAACCATTCATTGTTGTTATTGTGAATGATCCGACCCACACAACTCAAACGAGAGCCTCAAAACCACAACCACCACGATACTCCCGAAGGGCCAAACTCAACAATTAGTCAGAGAACAGCTAAAAGGCTAAAAAAACCAATAGCTGAACTCTGGGGCTTTACTGATTCCCGTGGAAATATAGTGGAATTGTCCAGTTGGCTCCTAATAGCCTTGAAGGAGACTGGGCTCCCTTTTACCTCCGTTGACACATGTAATGACGGTGAGAATCCGTCAAAACATATTAATGTGCCCCCGGAGGAACACATCTGGGAAATATCTAGAGCCACTATTTTACCTTCCGACAGGAAAGCCAGCAAATCCACCGTAGAGCGCCCCCTCCACTAACCATACTGCCGGTCGCTAAGTAAGACGTTGGACTCCAGGTACCTTATAAGATGAAAATTAATCATACTTTTCATCACTTTAAAAATGATGATAAAGAACACACAGTCTTCTATCGAATGCCAGCAATTCGTTTACTTTGCCAAAGAGATTGTTAAATACAAACACTCAATTTTGCTTTCCCCTTTCTCGAGTAGTCTATCAAGTAACTCTATCCTGCTACCATTTTCGATAACTATAGCCTAATAACTATTGTAATACATTGGTTCCTATCATGTTATCACAAAAAGCAAATATAGTTTCAGATCTACATAAGCCACTACTACTAGATATTCCAGAGTTTCCGCAGTTTAAATTACTTTCTGCCAGATATTGTCGTTACCTAAAAATTCACTTCTTCTAATGGTAAACGAAAAAAAAATTCGTCATGTCTTTCATTATTGGATTTTCATCGTTGGATTTTCTATATTCCACTTTAGAGGAGCAACTACTGTGAGTAATGTGTCGACTATTATCATCCAGCATTGAAATCAAAGCCAACAATCCACTCTTCAGAATATGCTGTATTATGATTAGGTTTATTTAAAAGTATGCCTTCCTCTGCGCAAGTAACTCCACTAGGAATTTGGTTTCCATCGTCATTATAGATTGCGATTTGTCGTACTTCCGACAAGCTCCATTTTTGCTATTTATCTGGCAACTAACTGATAATCTTTAAAACCAAGAAGTACTAAGAAAAGCATATTCATATCCCCCAGCACTATAAATGGTCGTTTCAATAGCCTAAAGGGCATAGAGCATCCAAAACTTGCAACAAATAAACAATAAATTTAAATATTGTTCTCAGATATTTCGCTTCTCAGTTATTCCTGGGTAACCAGCTCTGGATTTATTTGGTTTCGCATTTCAAAATTCATATCTACTTTAAGCTACAAAAATTGTAGGCCTTCTTAAATCTTTCAAGCACCGTACGGCATCCCGAAATTTTTATCAAATTTTTAACTCTTCTTAAACTAAAATTTTCAGAGCTTTCGCTTCCTTATTTGATAGGCAAAATTTAAATTTAAGAAATTCATTTGGTTTAGTCCCAGTTATTATAGGATGACCAGCTCTGATTTTATTCTGCATTACATTTTAAAATTCATATCTATGTTAAGCCAAAGGGCTTCGTGCGATGGTTGTAGGCCTTGTAAAACCCTTAAAAATTGTAAGCGCATCTTGAAATTTTTATCAAGTTTTATACTCTTCTTCCTAAATTCCGATTTTGGGAGTTTTCTTTTCCTTATTTAATAAGCAAAAATTAATACAAATTTAACTTAAGAATTTCTTTTGGTTTAATCGCAGTTATTCCTGGGTAGCCAGCTCTGGTTATTTCAAAATGTATATATACTTTAAGTTAACGGGTATCATGAAATAATTGTAGGCTTTCCAAAAACTTTTTAAATACTCTTTTTAAAATCCAATTTTCAGAACTTTCGCTTCTTTATTTTTCAAGATAAAATTATTAAAACTTAAATTAAAGAAATTCATTTGGTTTAGTCCCAGCTCTTGCTGGATAAACAGCTCTGGCCTTAATCTGCATTTCGTTTTAAAATTCATATCTACTTTAAGCTAACGGACTTCGTTAAAAATTTCAAGCGCTTAAACACCTTATGGCATCCCGAAAATTTTCTCAAATTTATTTACGCTTCGCTCTTCTTAAATTCCAATTTTCAGATATTTCGTTTCCTAATTTCATAAGCAAAAATTAATAAAAATTTAACTTTAGAATTCGTTTTTGTTTATTTACATATATGGCGAACTTACCAGCTCTGCCTTTGTTTTGCATCTCCTTTCAATATGCATTCATATTTAATGCTAACAGTAGGAATTTTTTGTAACGGTATTACTCTCTTGCTATTGTTGTTGCTGCTTCACAATTAATAGTCGCCTCTAAACACTTGAAGAGCATTTTACAATAAAAAATTCATAGTTAACAATAAAGTAGACTTAATTTATTTATAATTTAAATAATTATTTAATTTATTGAAATTGTTTTCTTTTTAAAAAAAATAACAAATAGTATTAAAAACATTTAAAAAATAAAAATAAAAATATTTTCATTTTTAAAAGGCAAATTTATAATAAAAAAAAAATTTTTGTAAAAATGAACAAAAAGTAATCAGATTTTATTTTCCCACCTATTTTTTATGTAGCGAATAAGTTTAGAAGGACAAACAACAAAAACATTAAATTCCTTTAATTTAAAATTTTTATTTAAACAGAAAACAACATTGTTTTTGAAAATTAAAAAAAAATTTTTAATAAAAAAATTCAAATTAATTGAAAAAAACTTTACTTTATAAAGACATGTAAAATAAGGTAATTAAATACGCTTTTAGCTTTTAAGAGTTGAAGTATAAAAAATTAATTAAACAAAAAAAATTATATATAAATAATTAATAAAAACCACAAACAAAAAGAATTATAAAAAAATTAAGTTATTTATATATAATAAAAATAACAAGCAAACATAACCACAACATTAAGTAGGCAAATTTAAAAAAAAATAATATTAAAAAAAAATGAAGTTGGACAACATTTTTACAAAACTCTTTTTAAAGGAAGCGATCGGTTTTGATAGCCAGCCATTTAAATTGTGAAAATCAAAGAGAGTGAAATAATACAACTTCGCTGTAAAATTGAATTTCATTATTTTTCAAAACTTTTAAATTTTACAATTTCTATCACAAAACTTTTATATTCTCTATAAAATTTATTGACATAATTTAAGCTTTAAGCTGCTGTTTATCTATTGCTTTTAAAAATCCAACAACCCCCCTAAAAATGTTTTTTAAATTAAACACTATTAATTTTCAAGAAAATTTAAAATGTCAAAATACCAAAAAATATTAATATCCAGATTTTCTTTAAAAATCAAAAATATAAAGCAGATTTCAATTCGCCGGGCATTGCTACCAAAGCAAAATGTTTCAGACAATATTTTTTTTCAAGAAATATTGCCGGCTGCATTTCTATTCACCGAAAAATATTTCTATCAAGAATTTTTTATTTTTTTTTTGGCAAATAACATAAACAGATTTCAATTCGCCGGGCATCGTATTAAATATAGCAAGGAAAGCAAAATGTTTTAAACAAAAATTTATTCCAAAAAATATTTCTGGCTCCATATTTATGTTCTAAAACATATATGTCCCAGATTTTTTTTAAAAAAATATAACCGGATTTTAATTCGCCGGTCATCGTAACAAATTTAGCAAGCAAAGCAATATTTTTCTGACAAGAAGTTTTCCCCAGAAAGGTTTCCACTGCATTTTTATCTGCCTAAATATATTTCTATCAAGAATTTTTTTTGTTTTTGCCAAAAACATAAACAGATTTCAATTCGCCGGGTATCGTAATAAATATAGCAAGCAAAGCAAAATGTTTCAAACAAGAATTTATTTAAAAAAATATTGCCGGCTGCATGATTATCTAGCGAAAAATACTTCTGGCAGAAATTATATAAAATGCAAAATATATAAACAGATTTTATTTCGCCCGACATTGTAACCATTGTTGTATTAGCAAAGTAAAATGTTTCTGACAATAATTTTTTCCAAGAAATATTTCCGGCTGCATTTTTATCTGCCCAAATATATTTTATTAAGAATTTTTTTTTTTTTGAAAAAATATGAAGAGATTTCAATTCGCCGGTCATCGTATTAAATATTGCAAGCAAAGCAAAATGTTTCTGACAAGAATTTTTTCCAAAGGATATTGCCGGCTGCATGTTTATCTACTAAAAAATATTTCTGCCAGTAATTTTATAAAATGCAAAAATTATAATCCGATTTCATTTCGCCCGACATTGTAACCAATACAGCAAGCACAGTAAAATGTTTCTGACAAAAATTTTCTCCAAGTAATATTTCGGACTGCATGTTTAGATACTAAAAAGTATTTTAAGCAAAAATTTTTTCTAAATGCCAAAATATATAAGCGAATTTCATTTCGCCCGGCCTCACAACTAATGCAACAAGCAAAGAAAAATGTTTCAAACAAGAAAATTTTCCAAGAAATATTTCCGTCTTAATATTTAGCTAGCGAAAAATAGTTGTGAAAAAAAATGTAAACAGAACTCATTTCGCCCGACATCGTAAGCAAGCAAAGCAATGAGTTTCAAAGCAAAATCTTTGCAATAAATTTTGCCACGCGCATGTTTATCTGCCGAAAAATATTTTTATCAAAAAAATTTTTTTAATGCAATAAAATATATGGGGATATCAATTCGCCGCAAGCAAAGCAAAATGTTTTAGACAAGAATTTTTACCAAGAAATATTTTCGGCTTAATATTTATCTATCGAAAAATATTTGAGATAAAAATTTATTTTTAAATGCAAAAAAATATAAGCAGAACTTATTTCGCCCGACATCGTAAACAAGCAAAGCAAAGTGTTTCAAAAAAGAAATTTTTCCAAGAAATATAGCCGGCTGCATGTTTATCTACCGAAAAATATTTCCGACAAGAATTTTTGTACAATGCAAAAAAATATAAGCAGATTTCATTTCGCCCGACATTGTAACCAATACAGTAAGCAAAGTAAAATGTTTATGACAAGAATTTTTTCCAAGAAATATTTCCGGCTGCATTTCTATCAACCGAAAAATATTTCTAGCAATATTTTTTTTGCAAAAAAAGGAGAGATTTCAATTCGCCGGGCATTGTAACTAATACAGCAAGCAGCACAAAATGTTTCAAACAAGAATTTATTCCAAAAAATATTGCCGGCTGCATGTTTGTCTAACGAAAAATATTTTTACCAAGATTTTTTTTAATGCAAAAAAATATAAGCGGATATCAATTCGCCGCAAGCAAAGCAATATGTTTCAGATAAGAAGTTTTTACAAGAAATATTTTCCGCTTAATATTGAAAAATATTTGTGAAAAAAAATTTTTTTTAATGGAAAAAATAAGTACTACTAATTTCGCCCGACATAAAAACCAAGCAAAGCAAAGTGTTTTAAACAATAATTTTTTCAAAGAAATATTGCCGGCCGAATGTTTATGTACCGAAAAATATGTTAATGAACAAATTTTTTTAATGCAAAAAAAATGATTTCAATTCGCCGTGCATCGTAACGACTACAGCAAGCGTAGTAAAATGTTTCAGACAAGGATTGTTTCCAAGAAATATTTCTGGATGCATGTTTATATACTGAAAATAAATAAATATAAGCAATTTTCAATTCGCCCGATATCGTAACCAATACAGCAAGCGTAGTAAAATGTTTTAAACAAGGATTTTTTCCAAGAAATATTTCTGGTTGCATGTTTATATACTGAAAACAAAAAAAATTTAAGCAATTTTCAATTCGCCCGATATCGTAACCAATACAGCAAGCAAAGCAAAATGTTTATTGGGTTTCGTTGTTATGAAATTTTTTTTAATTTATTTTCAAATTTATTTCTAAATTGTTTGTAATTTATGAGCAAATTGTTTTTGATTTATTTTTAATTAATTTTTAATTTATAAAGAAATTGGTTTTTATTAACTTATTAATTTCCTTTCACTCTCTTTAATTTTCGAATAAAAAATAAAAATAAACAAACATCTGTAGTTTCAAAATATATTTAAACAACGATTAAAAAATAGTTTATTATTAAGAAAAAAAAATTAATTTTGTTGAAAATAAAAAGAAATGAGTTTTTGGTTTATTTTTTTGGAAGACAAATATCATGCGTCAAGAGAAAAAGGCAATAATTATATACAACAAAGATAAATTTATAAAAAAAAATAAATAAATAAATGTATATATACAGAGAAAAAATCAAATAATAATAAAAATAAAAAAAAATAATAAATTATATAGAATTTATAAAATATATAAATAAAATATTTGTTACTTTTTTACATAAAAACATCAGCAAAATATTTTTAAAAAAATAAAATTAATAAACATACAACAAAAACAAAAATAAAAACAGTATAGAGCAATAATTTTAATAAAAATAAAAGAAAACAAGAAAATAAAAAATTATTATCAAAAACAAAATAAAAAGAAAATAATAAACAAACAAAAAGCACTTAAATAAATTAACTAAAACAAAAATATTTGTTCAACAATTGCAACATTCTCAAAAATAAAAATTCAATTTCCAAAATTTTTAAAACTAAAACGAAATAAAACCAATAAAAACAACTATTGAAAGGGCTTCATTTTAATATTAACAATAAATTAAAAAAAAATAATGTTTTTAATTATATTAAAAAAACAAAAAAAAATTAATAAATTTATTAATATTATGAAAACATTTATGGAAAAAAAACTTAACCAATAAATAAATATATAAAAATGCAACAAATTAAAAATATTTTAAAATTTAAACGTTATTTTATAATTTTATTAATTTTATTTTTTTTTTATATTACAACACCCACTGTAAAATGAAAGTCTTCATTAAAGAGTCATTTATTTTTTGTTGTATTTTAAGCACAAATAAGAAAAGTATTATTAACGCTACATGAAAGTCAGATAACGTTTTTAGTATCAGGGATGGAAAATTAAATTTTAATTTTGTTAACAATTTTTTTAATCGCTGAGCACATGTTCTGTTTTTTTCAAAAAACAGTGTGCGCTAGAAGTTAGTAGATTTTTTTAAATTAAAATTTTTACTTTTGTATTTTTTAATCACAAGAAGGATGAGATGGCCACTTGATGTCGAATCGTTCAGTTCAGTTTTCTCAACAGTTAATTCACAAAAGTTCACTGCTCGACGTCGCACAGTGACAGATCTTATGTGTTGGCCGTCAAAATTCTATAGCTTTTGATTGGACCCGAATTTTTTTTTTTTAGCACATTTTTCACTACATTCTCACACATTTCACCAATTTCATCACGAATATTTTGTTTGAGTTGCTCAAACGCAACTGGTTTGTTTGCATAAACCTTGCTTTTCAGATATCATCACAAAAATAAGTCCGTAGCAGGCAAATCAGGTGAGCGTGGAGGCCAATCAACATCTTCATTTCTTGAAATAACTTGTTGTGGAAAGAGGTATCGCAGTAATTCCATTGTAAACCTGGCTGTATGCGATGTAACACCGTCTTGTTCATAAATTTTAATCAAGTCCAAAGCCTGCAGTTGTGGCGTTAAAAAGTTTTCAATATCGCTTCCCATTCACAGTTACCGTTCCGCCGTTTTCATTTTCAAAGAAGTAAGAAGGTCTTCTGACCAAACTATCACTTTTAATGGATGCAAAAATAATTGTTGAATAATTTGAGGGTTTCCCATTCCGCAGATCCGAGACTATTCGTTTTTTCATGAAAATCAGCAGTGTCATGGGCAAGCTGTAACATGCTATTGGCGTATTGGCACGACAGCGTAAAAGGTCATGTGAAGGAAGCTCTTGTATCAACTGAATCTTTTATGGAAACAAATGCAAATCCTTGTGGCCAAAGTTATTCTTTGAAGACCAAGCTCCTGAGCACCCCATCAAATTAAGGTTGATGGATTGTTTGTAGCACTTTCTTGAGCAGCCGATCTTGCAGTACATTATGGTCCATGCTTCAGCCTATCACCCACAGACCCTCTTTCTTCGAAAACATTCACTACACGATAAATAGTGCGTTTTATTGGCACGCTGTTTCTTCCAACAATTTCACGTAACTTTCTCATCGTTACAGTAATCGATGATTGATTTTGATAAAATGTTTTAACGATTAAAACTCGTTGATTTATCGAATATTTTTCCATAATAAATTTGCCACCTGTCTACTTCACGACAGCCAAATGTGAACAGTCAAAACTAATGTTTACCAAAATGGCGGCAAAACAAAGTCGTATACCTTCCCGGAGGACACTCTGTATATGCCTCTGCGACAGAAATTTGGAATTTGAGTCGACAGATTCGATACAAAATATGCAAACACCAACGCGTGTTCGACCGGGTCGTTCAACTGAAAACATCACCACCGTGAGCAATATTATTAAAGCAGATCCTATTCCTTGACATGCTCAACCATTGGGATTATTCAAAACCCCCACATGGCGAATTTTACGTAAGGATTTCTTGTTGAAGTTTCAACTGGTGCAGGAATTGAAGCCGGCCAACCTTTAACATCGCCGTCGATTCGCTCAATTTATGCAGGAACAACCAGATGATTTTTTCTGAAAAAATCATTTTTCCAGGCGCCGCCCATTTTCACTTGTCAGGGTATCTCAGCAAGCAAAATTGCCGAATTTTGGGCTTTTGAATATTCTAGAGCGATTATTGAGAAACCTTTGTATGCTCAATGTGTCACTGTATGGTGTGCTATGTGGTCTGGAGGCGTGACTGAGCCGTTTATTTTTTCGAAGTTGAGGCTGGAAATGATGTAATGGATCAATGGATCACGCATTCGCAAGATGCTAACTACTCAATTTTGGCCTATTATTGACGACGTAAATATTACTGACATGTGGTTTCAACAGAACGGTGCCACATGTCAATGATTTCACGACAATTAGCCGATCTTGCAGTACATTGTGGTCCATACTTCGGCCTATCAGAGACCGTTTTTCTTCGAAAATATTGACTACACGATAAATAGTGCGTTTTGTTGGCAGGTTGTTTCTTCCAACAATTTCACGTAACTTTCTCATCGTCACAGTAATCGATGATTGGTTTCGATAAAATGTTTTAACGATTAAAACTCGTTGATTTATTGAATATTTTTCCAATAATAAATTTGCCACGTGTCTACTTCACGACAGCCAAATGTGATTTGTTAAGATTAATGTTTACCAAAATGGCGGCAAAACAAATTAGTATACCTTCCCGGCGGACACCCTTAAACTTTAAATTAAAGTTATACTCTTTTCTATCTTTGCTGATTGTTTGTTGGGTATGAACCCCGTGCACTTTCGATGTGTAGACATCATTCTCAAATCGTGTTCTAATCTGTACTGGTGAATCAGTGCTCGGGCTTAGGTAGTTCTGTTGTTAAGATCGTATCTACTCAAGTAGGTAGAATGCCCATCACCTGCCGATTTATGCGTGCCTAATTTTCAATATTTCCGTCGTTTATTATTATCGAGGTACGTGTGTCCATCTGAGGGTGTTTTACGTTTATTCGAGTGTATGAGTGGTGCGAAAATTATCTCTGAGGTCCTGTTTACCTGCTCGTTTAAAATGTCTCTGTTAAAAGTTTTTTTTTTGTTTTGTAGATTTCCATGTTTTCCAGAATGTTCAGTCTTTGTCTTTTTTTCCTAAGATGTGGTAATGTTATTATACATCTATTTCCCTTGGTCAAGGTGTAGCGCAAAGTTTGAGTCTTTCCTTTTTCGTTGGTATGAGCATATGCGTTACGTAAATCTTGTTTTCAGGGTTCCTCCAGGTACATGTTTCTTTCTTCCAATTCTGTCTTAGGCTTACGATACACCCAGAACGTTGCCACCACATTCAAAAAAGGTCAGGCAAAACAGATCATGCATCCAGAACTCTATAGGCTTATTTACATATTCTTTCTTAAAGTCTAATCTAATTCGTCTATTTATCCTTCTCCGGCTGATCGTGCATGGAAGTCGTATTTTTTTAGGACATTTCTTATGATTTGGGGAGTGATATAAAAAGGTCAGCCGTTTGGTGCTAATCTGACGATGGTCTTACCACTGGAATTAGGAAGAACGTCTACGCGCTTAATAAAACGCATACACACCTAGTAGCGGTTAAACTAAATTTGTCAGTTGTTTCTGTCCATGTCCTGAGATATTATGTCTCAGAGCGTTGCCGGTTTTTAATGCCTTGAGTAAACTTTCATTGTGAAAAAGGTTAGTGAATCTATATATTCCTGGTCCTGTGTAAGTAAAATTGTACCCTTGTGTTGTATCGGTTGGCTATTTTTAGTTATAGTGTAAATTTTATCAAATTCTTTGTTGTTTTTATCAGGAGTAAAAGGGATTATCTTAAGTCTGTGTATCATATATCTAAATGCTGCTAGTTTATGTTGGATGGTTCGAGGTAATAGAGATGGTAGTCCTCGTCGTAGTTGGTTTTCTATAGATGTCAAATGTTAAACAGTCAGTTCCTCGTGTTATTGTTATTTTTTCGTTCGCACCAGCACTCAGGGCATAACCCCCCCTCCCCCCTACTCAATGTAATGCATGTCTTAGAACTAGGAAATCAGGTTCTGGAGAGGAGGAAAGAAGGAGTAGTATTTGTGGACATTCGATTTGTATTTTCCTACATTGAAAGTGACAGGAAAGACCTCTGGAGGGAGTTCATTGCACATACGGACTGTTCTGCTAAAAACCGAACTTTGTCTGTAATGTATAGTGCGATTCACTGGAAAATCAACCACAAATGGATGCGCTCTCACCGAAAATCAAGTCAAATGCAAAAACGTGCGACTAACGGGAATAAGTTCCCTAATTTCGTTAGAGCACTTACCATTGTGGTAACGAGAAAATAGTAAAATACAATCTACAATGGCGTCAATGGTCTAGAGAATCAATAGAGTGCCCCTGTAGGCTAGTAGGTAGTGTACTAGTTTATCAGTATGGGGGTACACCTGAAGGTTTTCAACATAGGTTTTCAATTAGGTGCCCCTGTAGGCTAGTAGCTAGTGTAGTACCTTGTCAGTATAGGGGTTGTGGGTTCGATTCCCAACGAAGACCTTATTTTTTTCACTACAAAAATAAAAATTGATTGTCCGTGGGGTTGCTCAGCGATGAAGGCATAGTCACTGGTCGCTGTGCTGTCTCTTATACGACAGTTAATTTCCGTAACTATCCTTCTACTTTCACCACCTGTCTCATCTCTTCGCTATCCCTTTTCTAAAGAATGTAGCTCGGTACTTGACTAAATAGGCATTGTTGCCTGAAATGCTACTTCTCTTTAAACAAAAAAAAATAGAGTTGGATACCCTACCATCCCCAATGAGCCTCTTGTCCCTCTTCTTTACACTGTCGAGCAACTTTAAAATAGTTTTTGAGATGCCGGCCCATATATGAGAATTGTATTCCATTTGTGGATGAATATAGGTTGGTATAAACAGTACGATGATCGGATAGACCGTTTTAGAAAACCGCGATACTTGAAAGCTTCTGTGGAAACCTGAAAAACGTGTTTAGTCCATCGAACATCATATTTAAGTTTCATGCCAGAAACATCAAGAGCTTCCAATTCCGTAATACCTATATGGGTGGATGGATGGAAGGATGGGTGGATGGATGGGTGGATGGGTGGATGGGTGGATGGATGGATGGGTGGATGGATGGAAGGATTGGTGGATGGATGGAAGGATGGGTGGATGGATAGATGGGTGGATGGATGGATGGAAGGATGGGTGGATGGATAGGTGGATGGGTGGATGGATGGAAGGATGGGTGGATGGATGGAAGGATGGGTGGATGGGTGGATGGATGGATGGGTGGATGGATGGATGGATGGAAGGATGGCTGGATGGATAGGTGGATTGATGGAAGGATGGGTGGATGGATGGGTGGAAGGATGGGTGGATGGATGGAAGGATGGGTGGGTGAATGGATGGAAGGATTGGTGGATGGATGGAAGGATGGCTGGATGGATGGATGGGTGGATGGATGGATGGATGGAAGGATGGGTGGATGGATAGGTGGATGGGTGGATGGATGGAAGGATGGGTGGATGGATGGAAGGATGGGTGGATGGATGGAAGGATGGGCGGATGGGTGGATGGATGGATGGATGGAAGGATGGGTGGATGTATAGGTGGATGGATGGAAGGATGGGTGGATGGATGGAAGGATGGGTGGATGGATGGATGGGTGGATGGATGGAAGGATGGGTGGATGGATGGAAGGATGGGTGGATGGATGGAAGGATGGGTGGATGGATGGAAGGGTGGGTGGATGGATGGATTATTATGGATTGTGTTTAAGTCTGTTAGAATTTGTTCGGCGTTGTCTTTTTTCTTGAGGATGCATATGATATTGTAAGGTGTAAGGGAATATTTATTCTAGATTACAAAAAAGGATATTATCGAGTATTTTCTGAGCACTCCTGCCATTCTAGAAGAGCATTCAAATGCCCACTTGCTGAAGAATTAACGACTTGATATTCGTTTTTTATAAGTTCATGGAATTTTAAGGTGGCATGTTGTTTTGCTTTGTGTTTCATAAAATTTGTAAACAGACACAATAGGTCATTTCACTTTATTTTTTTTTTTTTTGTTAGCGATAAGTATATTCCCTAATCCATTAAAATTTTTGCTTAAACGCAACAAAAAATAAATGAAGAAATAATTTTGAAATATTTTTAAATTAAATGTGTTTAAAAAAAAAATTAATATGCCACATATATGTATATATATGCAGCATATATTTGTTAAAACTATTAAAAAAATGTTATTGTTATTATTATTATTATCACTAACAAACAACAACAAATTTTATTCTTAAATAATTATTTTCTTTTCAATTATTATTAATCGAATACTTATATTTCAATAAATACTCGTAAATATAATCGTATTATTATGTTACTTTTATTATATTTACTTTGCTAATATATTTCGAAATCACCTCCTTTTAAGCTCAACTTTTTTTCATTCACAAAAAACAAAACAAAAAAAACTAAATTAATAATAATTTCGAAAAATACAAAATCTATTATAATTTCTTAACTTCATTTAACACAAATTTACCATGGAAATGGAAAGAATAATAATCTATTGCAATTAATATTATCTAAGCATATTTAACTATAAAACCTCCAGAACAAAATATTTAAAATATGATAATAAAATGATTATTTCAAAATAAAACATAAACTACAACAACAACAAGAAAAAAGAAAAATATTTTAAAATTCTTTAAAAAATTTTTTTGGAAATTATATTTTTAATCATATTTAATTGCTACTTCGAATAACTAATATATGCTGCTGCTATAGTCGTTAATTGCTGCAGGCAAACTATAAAATTCATATATGAAAGCAACATAATAAATTTGAAAAAGGACTTTGGACTTTGTTACTTTAGTAGCGAGTGACACAAAACTTAACAACGTTTTGGTATATTCTGCGACGCTTCAGCTTCATTGCGCCTGCAGGAAGGCTATCATCTCTGGTTTTTGTTCCAAAATTTACGAATTCTGAATTTTTCTTCCCCCAGTCATCCTAAAGATGTATAATGGGGTTAAGGTCTGGGGACTATGGCGGCATTTTTATTACCTTTGGACAATTACATGGCAGCCAAAGCTTTTTAAAGGGTTTTTCAACAAGAAGTTTATTTTCTAAAACAAAAAAACTTCGTTTAAGATGTTTCAAATCGTTATTGTATTACGAAGTTCTCTTCGGCAATTATGAATGAAATCAAAAGTGATATCTGGTCTTCCATGACCACGCTGACAGATGTCGCTTCTTTCATTAAAGTTTTTAAACGCTTTTTGGCAAAATAACCGATTCTATTTCGTTAATCACATCACGGATTTTAAGTTTTAAGACTGAAACCGATTCGATTGGCTCAGTATAGACTCTGTCCTTAACATAACCTCACAAAAAATAATCCAGTGGTGTTAAAATGCGATATGGCTGACCACTAAACCGCTTTAAGCCACAGCCACCATGTAATTCGCCGAGGGGCCTCACCAATCACCAGCAACAAGGCCGCAGCTCTGCGGGCATGCGTGATAAGATTTACATCAGATACGCATATCCTCCGGTCACTCCTAGTTGCAACTTTAAAAGCCCGAAGCAGGTCGCAGCCTTCACTCCTTGCTGAAAAGTTGGAGACTATCCAACTCCTGGTCCAGAACGCATGAAGCTTAATATAATTTAAGAACACGACGGCATTCATGCTCACTGGACCTGGACCACTCATTGTTTTCATTGTGAATGATCCGATCCACACAACTCAAACGAGGGCCTCGAAACTACAACTACCACGATACTCCCGAAGGGCCAACCTCAATAATCAGTCAGAAAACAGCTAAAAGGCTAAAAAGACAAATAGCTGAACTGTGGGGTTTTACTGATTCCCGTGGAAATATAGTGAAATTTTCCATTTGGCTCTTTGTAGGGGACTGAACTTCCTTGTACCCCCGTTGTCACATGTAATGATAATGAGATTCCGGCAAAACATATCAATGTGCTCACGGGAGAAAGCCCTGCGGGCAACTGGTTCCCGTGATGCCATTCCAGCTACCAAAATACAAGATGGCAATTAATTAGTTTTTAGCAGGTTTACCCTATACTTCAATTCTTATATTCGAATTAAAATATTCGAAACAAAATCTTTCTAAATCCAATTGATTTTCTTTACGATTCCGAAGCTCACAGTGAACACTATTAAATATAACGATTTCTACTGTTGTTATTTTTCTCTATGCTTTCTGACTGTTGTTCGTTAGATCTAAACGGCGAGTGCTTTCAAAGACGTCATCTTCAAGCCGTTATCCAAAATTCGTATAATTGTTTCTATTTTTCCTATTGTTTTAAAAAATAATATTTTTTTAAGAAAAACCTCAATAGAATTTATATTCACCCTTATTCTGTTTGGCGACGACAATACAAGACGACGTTGTTTTTGACGTTAATGTTGCCTTAAATTGCCGTTGATCTTGTCGTCTGTGTGATTTTGGTGTCGTGCTGTTATAAACAAAAATTTAAAAGGATTAAAAAAACTAAAAATATAAAAATATAAAAAAAAATAGAAAATGGAAAACAGTAAAATACCAAACGCCAACCAATTTGAAAAATTAAAGGAAGAATTGGGAAAAAAAATCCACCACCTGCCAGTGGATTTCGAAGAGCCAGTGTTCCTACTAATTTTAAGAAACAATGGGAAAGTATTGCGACTGCTCTAAATGCCCTTGTCCCACCGAATAGAACGAGTGATAGATGGCAGAAGGTTTAATATGTGTTTGACAAAATTCTTTTTTCGGATTTGGCGCGACTCAAAATTTAAATTAAAACAAAGATGATAAACAACCAAAAGGAATGCAAAAATACTGGAAGCGGCATATTTAATCAACCTCATTTACTGAGCGCCTTGAAAGAAGCTGTGGCAAATCTGCTGAACATTTTGATTTTGTTTTTAATTTGTTTTTTTTTAGATTTTTAATTTATTTTAAGTTCAATTTAATGCAGATTTTATTTAATAAATAATTATTTATTAAAGAAGAATAAAAAGGTTGAATATAAATAATAAAAAAAATACAGATTTTATTTTGTTTTTCACACAGTTTATATTTTCTTCGCAACATTTTTATCAAAAAGAGTACACAAATGAATCAGCTGACTCAAATATTCGATATGTGTGTTATATTTTATAACAATGATCGTCGTCATAAGAAGACTGTTAGGGTATACCAAATTAGCAGTGTTGTTGCCTCAAAATCGAAGACGATGTTGCCGTTGCCAAACAGAATAAGGGTGATTAATTAAAAGCAAAGGATACTTAATGAAAAATAAATTATTTAAAAACGGCAAAATTACTAAAATTGTCAAATCTGGCAACCGTTCACAAGTAGTAAAGAATGGAAAACCGCTAAAAAGTGTTACAATAAAGCAAAACTCAATTATTTTGAAATTATTATGTTTTCTCTATTATTATGATGCAAAATTTGTTTAAACAAATTTACCAAAGTTTTTTGTTAACCTAAAAAAAAAGAAAATTCTTATTTCTATATAAAAAAAAATATTATTTGGAATTATACAAACATATTTTAAAAATAACTTGTTGCATGCCTTTTGCATAACCTAAATTACAAAAAAAAATTTTGTAGCCATATTTTACAAATTAAAAAAAAATGAAATTTAACAGAATATGCTCCCAAGCATTGGTTTTGTTTTAAATCGTATCAAAAATACATAATTAAAATCTTAAATAATAAAGGATTATTTTTTTTTCAACATTCCACTAAGAACTAGTTAAACAAAAAAATAGTTAGTTGAATTGACTTTTGTTGCTTTTTTAAGTGTTAAGATGACTTGGACTCGGCGGATTGATTTTGTAATTCAGTTAATACACTTTTGGGATCCTCAGACTTTAAGTAGGGATTTATTTCTGGCTGAGGTTCAAATATAACGTTACCACGTATTACACGCACACGAGGACCAATGGCACGCGGATTAAATTTTACTTTGCCACAAGTATCAGCACGTATCTCACGATGTGTTTTAAGGGCACTAATGCAAGAGAAATGCTTATCACAGCCATAACATTTATAACGCTTCATGCCTATGTGACGTGACAAATGGGCAATTAAGGTTTCACGGTGGGTAAAACGTTGAGAGCAAACCTATTTTTTTTTTTTTAAGAAAAGTAAAATAAGAATTAAAATTGTTTATATATTTTAATTTTAATTTTGTCTACAAATTACTTGGCAAAAGAATGGCCTCTCTCCAGTATGTGTTCGATGATGAACCTTCACCTGTCCCCTGGTACGAAAACGTTTCTCACAATAACTACATTTGTGAGGCAATTCACCCGTATGTATGGTCATATGACATTGCAGCGTGCCATGAGAATAAAATTTCTTATTGCATTCTTTACACGAATACTGTGGTTCGCGACTACAATTTGCCAGAATGTGATCGTTAAGCATGGTTTTGGAAGAGCAAGTTCGACCGCATTTATCACAAACATAACGTGGTCTCTGTTGTATTGTATTTGTTACTTTAAGAGGTTTGGGCGACAATGACGTTGTATTGTCAACGTTGAGGGCAACTGTTTCAGATGCTGTCACTAAGAATTGTGTTTCCGCATCTTGAGTTACAGCTTCTTGTTTGATTTGCGGTTTTTCTTCATCTTCAACAGTTTCGTCTAAAAAAAGATCGAAAACAAAATTGGTGAAAAAAATTTTTTTTTGACACAAAATAAAAATAAATATTTTCTGAACCAAATTTGTTTTACTCATATAAAATAAAAATTTAACAAAATGAAAAAAAGGAAACGACTTAAAATTAAATTTAATTAATTTCTTTAATAAAAAATTTTGTTGCCAAATAATATAATTAAATTATTTTATTTTGTTTTATTATGCAAAATATGAATTTGATGAAAAAAAATTAATTAAAAAAATTAAAATTTATTAAAATAATAAAATTAAAAATTAATTAAAAAAATTAATTTTTTTAAAAACAAAAAAATCATAAACAATTTTTTTTATGATATTTTAGGGAACAAATTTTTTTTTTAATTAAAAAAATATAAAACATGATCAACTCATCAGCCTTCGCAACAATTGGGCGTTACTTGAAGAACTTTGCGCAACATTTTGCCTAAAGATCTTTAGGCTCATTAAGTACAACTCGTCAAGAATGTAAACCGAGCGAGCATTGTTTGCTAGAACGTTTCGTATATTGGCTGTTTTAAAAATTGTTCAAAATAACGCATTTTTTTAACAAAAAACAACTTTCGAAAAAAATATGAATGAAATAAATTTTGTCTCATTTTTCACAAAGAAATTTTTTTACAAAAAACAAAATTAGTTTTTCCACTTAAACGGAAAATTCAAAATTATTTTAAAGAATAAACACACTCACCTTCATATCGATAAGGTTTCGCCTGTACATTAATCTTTTCCATATCACGATTATTTAAATTGTGCGCCTTTATTAGATGCATTTTTAAAGCGGTTTTTATTTCATAGTCCTTCAAGCAATAGGGACAAATCCATTTGTAATTATATTTAGGATTTTGATAGCGTGCCTGTACTAGTTCCACATCCATAGATGTTAATATGGGCAAATATAGTGAAGAGGGTTCATCAATATGATTGGTTTTTAAAACAAAATTTCCCGCCGGTTTGCCTTGTATTTGTTCGGTTGTTTTAGTTTCAACCTCTGCTATTTGTTGTTTCATATTGTCGATCAGCTGTTTTCTTTCGGGTATATTTTCGATAATCATTAAACGAGTTTTGGGTATATAAAAATTTTTTCGATGCTCTTCAGCCTTAATAAGGGCCTCCGCCTGTAATTTTTTAAAATCTTCAGCATCTATTGTTGTATTTTCTTCCAGAGAATTAAGTTTAATGGATACAACACTTGAACTATTAATGTTTTGATTGGTTATTCTACATGCTTCTGCTGTTGGGTTAGTTGTATTAATTAAGATTGGAGTTGTTGGGTTTGTTTTTAAGTTTATGTTTGTTGGTGTTTGGGATCCAGCCGTAATGGGAGAAATTTTTAATTTATTTACTAATGCTGGTTTATTATCTGTATTTGTATTAATGTTATTGCTGTTCGCTGCAATTGTCATTAATTGAGTGTTGGGCAAAAGTTTTATTATTTGCAAGCCAGCTTTCGGTAAAGATTTAATATCTCCATTAACATTTTGTCCATTTGCCAGTTTAATAGACATAAATTTACCAGCATTACAATTTTTAATATTTGCCAAATTGACAGCGCCCACAGATTTATTCACTACAGGCATTGGAGCTGGTGTTATCTTAACCAATCTTAAATTACTTTCATTCTTTTTAGTGTTATTATTAATAGCAGTATTAATATTTATATTGCTGGCATTATTATTATTATTTATAATTTTCAAAACTGGTAAATTATTAGCATTCATATTGATAAGTTTGCCACTTGTATTCATATTAACTAGATTGTTAACTGAAAAAGTTTTCATATCAGGTCTGGCGTATATTTTTATATTTTCGGAAGTTACTAACTCAAGCGGTATAAATTTACCAGTTGACTCAGGAACAATTACGTTGTTTATAAGTAACGAATTCATGGCTGGTTCCTGTATACATTTTTCCGTCTCTTCCTCTTCGGTTTTAATAATAACTTCAGGTATTAAATTCGAAGTTATTGTAGTTTCATAATCGTCGGTTGGTTCTTCTTTAATTTGCATATCCGTTTCAAAGTTAAAGGGCAATTGACTGGATTCCGTTTCAGCTTTGATTTTGTCAAATGTTTTTAAACGTTTCAACGCTATGTTCTCTTCACTTTCCTGGACGCTTTGTCTTTTATTTGTTGTCAGTGGTTGTGTTGTAGTGGCATATTTTAGTCTTAATTTAGTGATTGGAACAGTTGACACTGAGTTCGTTGTGGCCGATGTTATTTGCTTGTCGACTGAACAATTTGTTGAATTGTTAATATTAGTATCATTATTGTTTGCAACATTATTGGAATGTAGTACGACATCTTGCATTAATTTGCCACAGCCTAAAGTTTGCTGTAGCCAGTGAACATGCAACTGGAGTTCAGTTTTAAAGCCGTCACGGCAAAAGGAACAAAAATGTTTGTAACGAATTTTTGCAGAAGCTTGCTAAATTATAGATAGGGAAAAAAATTAACAAACACCAGGACATCGTTAAGTTTACTTACAATCTTATGTTCCTTTAGCTCATGTTCTTCACACAACGGTAGAGTGGCATAATTAGCGCCACAGTGTTGGGAGCAAAAGAAAAAGTTTTCGCGGTGCAAATTTAAATGGTTTAACAGGGAGGCAGCATCTATGAACGTCACTGGACATACGGGACACTTTTTTTTCTTAACACAGTGATTCCGTTTTGTATGTTTTAAGAATTGCGAACGATTTGTAAATGTTTTTAAACACTTCGAACACACTCCCTTAAATTTGCTGGCCTACGAAAAACTACTGTTAAAAATATTCTTGAAATTTTCTTTTATTTCTTACATCGCAATTGTTAATGGAATCTATAAAACGCTTTTCATCTTCAGACCTCATGTCGGCGGCACTAACGGTAATAATGCTATCCTGTTCCTCCACAATGTGAAAGTTATTACACGACTCAAATTGGTCCGTTTCAGCTGTAATATTTCAAAAAAAAAGCCAAATTTTTCAATTCACAATTATATACACAGTTTTATTACTTAAGTTTTAAAATTAAACCCTTTTTAATTTACAATTGCATATAATTTTATGTATTTGTGTCTAGCCACAATAAAATAAATGCTTTCTGGATATAACGGTTCTTTGTTGACATCACAGCCAATAAAGTTTCATAGTGATGCCACAAACATAAAGTTACTTACATCAGCCATAAACAAAATAAATTAAGACCGCTTTCACACAGGCAAATTTTACTTTGACAAAGTTTTTTTAATTTTCTTTTAAACTTTCTTTGGTGTTCAAACACAAAAAGTTTTCTTTTACAAATTTTGTTTTAGTCAATGTAATCTGTAATGTAATCTGTGTATAAGTACAACTGTGTATAAGCGACGAAAGAAAAACAAAGCAACTTTGCGAGTATATCAAAGTCTGTACTCTCAATCATGCTTTCTCCCTCGCTCTCACATAAAATCAAAACTTTGCAAAGTAAAATTTGCCTGTCTGAAAGGGGTCTAATTCAAATTTATTTAATATTAAAAATGTTATAAACAATGAGTATAATAAAAATAAATAAATACTATATACATATACTAAATATATATATATATACTAAATATTATTTTGCTTAAAGTTTAAACCACAACTTTTTTTAAAATTTAAAAAAAATATCTTAACTTATGCTCAGTATGGTTACTCTATTACACTTATTACAGGGTTCCTTACTAATGTACTATATAATTAAACAGATGTAGGAAACAAAAGAAAAAACGGCTTATTAAAAGAGAAAACATACGAAACAAAATGAGTGATGGCTACAACAACAACAACAAGTACAATACCATATTTTTTAATGATCGTTTGACGACTAGTAGAGCACTAAATCAACGCTAACCTACACACAAACAAACAATGCTATTATTTATAAAGGTTCTCTTCTTTTCTTTATTTTGTTACCTGCCTTCTTTAATTGCAAATAAAGTAACAAAAAGCTAAAATAATGGATTACGGTGATTTTGCTTTATATTGTTTAAATTAAATATTTTTCAAAAAACGCAATTCATTTGTAAAAGAAATTCACTAGCAAAAAATTCCACCCTTATCATTTTACACAAGATAAATAAACTTACCATTTATTTCTTGCTTTATTAAAGCTTCTTCTTGCTTAAATATTTCCTGAAAATCTTCAACTTCATCAAGAGGCTCTTCCTTAATTTTAATTGCAGCCAACATTTCTAATTGTTTGTTTATCATGCACTTAAATTAATTCAATATTTTTTTCTTATTTATACAATTTTATAAATTTGTTGGCTATTTTTTATTGTTTTTTTTTCTTTTAATATCAGAAAAATTACTGTTAAAAAACTACGACCGCTCTCAGCGATAATAACACGATGTAATGATCGTATAGATCGTTAAGAGAAATGTCAAAGAATATTTATTCAAATGGTTGCCGTTTAAGAAATAGTAGCACAAAAGAGAATTGAATTAAAATAACGCGTTCGTAGCATATGGTTGTATGAAAAGGGAATTTAAAAATGACGGTTATTTAAATCTGCATTATCGACACCAGTTCAGTATAAATACTGGTATTTGTTAGAAATTATTTTTGGTTTGTCAAGTACGTTCAACGTTGATTGGCGTTATAGAAATAGTTGCACAAAAGGAAATTAAACTAAAATAACGCGTTCTCGTTACATGGTTATAAAAAAAGGGTATTTAAAGTTGATGGCTTATTTGACCTGCATTATCGACATCAGTGCAATACTCGTATCTTCAAAATACTACAAGCCACTGTGGCATTCCATATTAATCTGCAATGTTAAAAAGGTTAAAGCAGAGAACTTATCATAAGCTTTAGGTTTATGTATTTAAAGCTTGTAGACAATACACAATAATGGAATTGTGTGTTTGAGATTGGAAAATAAGAAACATTAATTTAAATTATTTGATGTTGTTTGTAGGAAGACATCTTCTGATTTTTTATAACGTTAAAATTGGTAATCCTTCATTCAATTATATTCTCTAGAGGTTCATTTGTCTTCGAAGCAAAAATCTAGCAAATGCAAAATACTAAGCATTACTAAGCAATTGACACATTTCCGTAGAGGACTTTCTTCGAAGTAGGGCTTTTTATTGAGGTTATGACAAGATCTGCTTTATTGATATCAAGGTAAAGCAGAAATGCAAAAATTAATCATGGAATATGCCGTCGGGGAAGTGCCTGCTTTTAGCACATCGGTAGATGTACGCTCTTTTCAGAAGTTTTTTTAACACATTTTTCAATAAAGCTTCGTTTCGATCAATGTAGCGCCGAAAATCATCTTTCAAATTGTCAGTTATTTGCGGGTTGTTCACGTAAACCCGATATTTAAAATTTTCGCCGCTGTGCTGTTGCAAAATAATTACTTCCATAAGAACGTGTTTGACAGATTGTACCCGGTAGAGGCTTTTTAATGATAAGAACAAACCCAATTTTCTTTAAAAGTTATAAGAGGTACTTATTTTATATCCGAGAACAAGCTGTTTTGAGTAGGATTTGATAGGTACCTAATAGGTTTACCATTTTGGATCGCCAAATGCTTTTATTTGTTTGTGAAATTGCGAAAAATATGACAAGTAAAGAGGAAACTCTTAGTTAACTGCTGGCAATAATTCGTGCATGATGATTAACAAAATAATCCAGTCACTAATTGTAGGCTTCATGTGCTCTTGTATTTATTATTTAATTATTTGAAAATTGTCTTTTAACTTTTAAGCCCAAAATTTACAACCTTGCCTTACTGCGCACATAACAGTGTTGTTAAGCGAAATCATAGCAAAGCAAGAGGAAGCAAAAACAAAAGAGTTTGACAACTAATATACAAAAGAAAAATATCCATAATAGAAAAAGGATTCTTAATAAAAAATTTTTAATTTGATACAAGAAATCATTAAGATTTCTTTTTAAAAAAAAGATAAACACGAAATGTCCTCTAATAACGATAGCCAGTATGTTAATGAATATATAAAACGAGAAGATGAAGACATGTCTGCTGGTAAGTACAAAAACCAACAATATTGTGTGATTAAAATATTTTTTTAAACTATTGTCTCAACTTATAGATGAGGACTCTGACAATCGTCAAACACATTCCAATTATATGTTAAGAGAGCAGGATCGTTTTTTGCCAATATGCAATATAATAAAAATTATGAAAATTCCTGTTCCAGAAAATGGTAAAATTGCCAAAGATGCACGTGAATGTATACAAGAATGTGTATCCGAGTTTATATCTTTTATAACATCGGAGGCTATAGAACGTAGTATGTCGGAAAATCGCAAGACAGTAAATGGTGATGATTTGTTGTATGCATTTGCTAATTTGGGTTTCGATAACTATGTGGAGCCATTGTCAGTGTATTTGCATAAATACAGAGAGGTAATTTAATTTTCGAAATATACATTTTTAGTAGAACTATTTTGTTATCCAAAACTAAATTTTTTCTAATTTTAGGTTACAAAATGTGATCGCAATCTTCTATGTGAAGGTTCTATACTTCAGGATGATTCCTCTAGTGATATTCGTAAGACATGAACCAAAACGCAAAACACACTTTTTATTTGTTTGTTTTTTTTTTTTAATTGTTATATTTATTTTACCTTCCAAATTATTTAAATTAAATCTATAAATACCATTTATAATTTTATTATTATTTAGCCAACTTTTACAAAAAAAAAGAAAAACAAATAACATATCGACAAATATTAATTTACGAATTTGATTTTAGTTTTTAATTTTTCGAAAATAATTATAATTTAAGTAATAATTAAGCTTAATTAAATTGTTTTTATTTCTTTAATTCAATTAAATGAACAATAAATATCAAAATTGTTTTTTTACATACAAATACATATTGTTTATTTTCGTCCAGTCCAATTCATTTCATTTCACCTAATTTTTTCTTGCCTTAGGTTATAGTGGCGCTAGTAGTACGCACAATTCCATTAATTTCCCTAATAATAGTATAAATAGCAGTAGTTCGAATGCCTCTAACGATGCTACTTCTACTAATAGCAAACAAATTTCTAATGACTTTATTGACTTTCAAACAAAAAGTGAAGTTGTCAAGCCAATTTTGCGTACTTACGTCAATAAGAACTCCTTAACAAATCATGCAAATAATACCAATATTATGGCCTTAACCGCACCAGGCTCTTTGACTTCCACCACAACATCTGTACCAACACTTATGTCATCTACCATAACGTCTTCATCTTCTTCACCTTCGTCTCCTTCTCTAGCCGAACAGCATGAAAATTTACGTAATTTTCGTAAAGCCAGCGCTGTTAATTCATTTTGCACTGAAACCGATCTAAATATTGATAATCAGCGACATCAGATTTTAAATTCGGTTGTAACCACACAAGCCAATGACTTAACAGCAGCTGGTCTTCTAAATGCTGACCATATGATTATATTCAATACTGATGACTTAATACAGCAAGTAAGTCAACAGCAGCAACAATTACAACAACATCAAAGACAGCAACAACTTCAACAGGCACCAGAGCAACATACACTCCAATGGCCGCAACAAATTAAAGAGGAAAACGACTTTTGCAATAATTTCGTTTTTTAAAATAAACAAATAACAACAACAATTTTACTTTTTAAGTGGCTTTTAATTGAAAATATTCAATAAGAATAAATGAAATAGATAATTTTATTAAATAAACTTTATTTGCCGTTTGTTTTTTTTTATGTAACTGTTTTATTGTATGTTGTGAATGTGCATGTGTATATTACAAAAACAATGCAGCGAAATAAAATTAGTGGCTTTGACAAATAAAGAAACCAACGGCAAAATGAACTGTTACTTTTATGCACATTATTTCTAATAAGTAAGTTTCGTTATTCTCCAGCATCAGCAAAGGTAACAAATAAATACAGAATAAAAAATAACTGCCCGAAAAACGTTTAAATAAAAATATTTCATCTCACATAGAAATTTCTTTAATGCTCTGCCTTAACTTGAAGTCAGTATTATTCGCGCTGAAAGATGAAGAAGGCCGCCTATAGGTAAAAAAATGCCAGGTATTTAAAGAAAATATATTGAAAATTATTGAAGAGAATTTATACTCCAGCACAAGAGGAATTGCATCTCGCATTAATAATGAATGTGGAATAATTATTTGGGTATGATTTTACGTCACATATGGAATAAGTATCTTCCATCAGACCGTTTGAACATCCAGCAAACCCATGAATTATTTTGCTAAAAATTTACCCTAGAGGGCATTTCTTTTCTCGCAAACAATGGTTGCCGGTAAATTTCCTATTTTGCAAATGTCAATCATAATTTAAAAGTTGCCATCCGTAATGTAATTTTGGCAACTGTAAGTCCTCTAAGCTATCTTTGCTATCGATAATAGAGATTTGACAAAAACTACAATTATTGCAAAAGTATTGATGGTGTGTTTAGAAAAATTATCTTTTCAAGCGAATTCACGAAAAACCAATCTTGAGCACAAACGTCTACGGCGACTGATGAAATTTGTTTGTTGACGAATTTTTATAAACAAATTATGTTTGAAAATATTTTTTTAGTGAAACATCATGACTGAAGAAATATTTTTATAGAAAAATTATGATTGACGATATCTTTTATAAAAAAAAATAATTTTATAGAAAAATTATAACTGATGAGATTTTTTTGTAGAAAAATTATTTTTAATAGAAAAATAATGACTGATATATTTTTTTTGTAGGAAAACTATGACAATTTTTGTTTTTTTTAAATTATGGCAGACAATTTTGTATAGAAAAATCATGACTAATGATATAATTTTTTATAGATAAATCATAACTTATGATTTTATTTTATAGAAAAAATATTACTGAAAAAATATTATGACAGATGATATCTTTTTTGTAGATTTTTTTTGAAAAATTAAGAAATTTTTGTAGAAATTTATTTTTTTTAGAAAAATTATAACTGATTTTTTTCTAGAAAAAATGTAACTAATCAAATTTTTGTAGATGAATTATGACTAATGAAATTTGTTTGTAGAAAATTATGACTGAATTTTTTTTTTATAGAAAAATTATGACTGATAAATTTTTAACAGAAAAATGATGACTGATGATATTTTCTTGTAGAAAAATTATTTTTAATAGAAAAATGATGATTGATAATTTTTTTTTGCAGAAAAATTATGACTGAAAAAATTATGAGAGAAAAATTATGACAGAAAATTTTGTATAGAAAAAATCATAACTGATGATATTTTCTTGTATTTTATAGAAAAAATATATATAGATTTTTTTTTTTTAGTAATCATGAAATTTTTGTAGAAATATATTTTTTTTTTATAGAAAAATTTTAACTAATTAAATTTTCGTAGATGAAATTTGACTGATTTTTGTTTGATGAAATTTGTTTGTAAAATAATTATGACTGCTGATGATATTTTTTTGTAGAAAAAATATGACTGAAATTTTTTTTATAGAAAAATCATGTCTAATGAAAACTTTTTTATAGACAAACTATGGCTGATGAATTTTTTTTATAGAAAAATTATAGGTGATGAAATTCTTCCAAAAGAATTGTGGCCGAAGAAATTTATTTGTAGAAAAATAATGACTGTTGATATTTTTTATAGAAAAAATATTAGTGACAAAATTTTTTGTAGAAAAAACATGACTGATAGATTTTTTTATAGAAAAGTTATAGATGATGAAATTCTTGTAAAAGAATTGTGGCTGATGAAATTTCTTTGTAGAAAAATTATGTCTGATGTAATTTTTGAATAGAAAAATCACAACTGACGATTTCTTTTTTAGAAAAATCATGGCTAATGCAAATTGTCTATAGAAAAATTGTGACTGATGGAATTTTTTGGTAGAAAAATTATCGCTGATAAAATTTTTTTAATAGAAAAAGTATAACTGTAAATTTACAAACTACGAACCATTTATATATGAATACAGGGTGCCCGTCGGGAGGGTAATATTATAAGGTTTGTTTATAATTTTTGATTGAATGAAAGAGCATGGAGTTTATATTGATAAATGTTGTATTTAATGTCGGCAATTATGTATGGAATACAATATCAGATAAATGTTCGCCTGTGTTAACCTCACAAATTCGAGCCCTTTTGAGCAGATTTTTAATTACATTCTCACACCGTTCACGCGATATTTCATTAATTTCATCAGGAATATTTTCTTTTCTCAAGTGTTTCTAATTTGTTTGCATAAAACTTAATTTTCAGATAATCGCTGAAAAAGAATTCCGGAGCAGTCAAATCAGGTGATCGCGGAGGCCAATAACTTGTTATGGAAAGAGGTCTCGCGGTAATTTCATTCTTGTCCGGGCTGTATGCGATGTGGCACCCTCTTCTTGATACCACATGTTAATCAAGCCCAAAGTATGCAGTTGTGGCGTTAACAAGTTTTCAATCATATCACGATATCGCTCCCCACAGTCACAGTTACCGTTACGCCGTTTTCATTTTCAAACATTCCTGATTCCTCCTGACCAAATTGCACACCATACAGTCACTTTTAACGGATGCAAGGGTGACTGTTAAATAATTTAAGGGTTTCCCATTTCCCAGAACCGAGACTATTCCGTTTATTTAAATATCCATTCAAATAAAAATATATGTACGGCGGCGTAAATGGTCTTATGGAAGAAGCTCTTGTGTCAACTGACTCTTTTATGGAAACAAATGCAAATCGTTGTGCAAAATGGTGGCCAAAGTAGTTCTTTGAAGACCATGACCCTGAGCACGGCATCGAATTGAGACTGATGGATTGTTTTGATCATTTTCTTGAGCAGTAGAAATGTTTTCAGCCTGTCACTACAGACATTCTTAATTCGAAATCATTCACGGCACGTTGTTTCTCCTAAAAATTTCACGTAACTTTCTCATCGTCACAGTAATCGATTGATTGATTGATTGATTTTGATAAAATGTTTTAACGACTAAAACACGTTGGGTTTATCGAATATTTTTCCATAATAAATTTGCCACGTGTCTACTTCACGACTGGCAAATATGAACTGTCAAGACTAATGTTTACCAAAATGGTGGCAAAACAAAGTAGTATACCTTCCCGGCGGACACCCTGTACATAGATATTCTGATTAGATTTCGCAATTATTTTACCACTAAATTTTGTTGGTATTTGGTTTAAACAATAACAGTGAAGTGCTGGCTTCTAAATTGCTAAGAAATTGTTACAGCAGCTTTTTGCTTTCGAAAATGTTTTTAATAAATTATGATTTTAGTTTTTTTTTTAATATATATTTATTTTTATTTATTTATAAGGTTTTGTGTTTTACATAAAATTTTGGGGTTCTTTATATTAAATTTTTGTTTTATAAACTAATTTAATATGTGATTTATAGTCATGTTTTTATTACTAATCTCTGATTATGTTGCCGTTTTCTTTATTTTCAATTTTTCTTCTCTAACAATTATTTTTATTTTTTTTTTATTTATTTTTTTTTTTTATTATTTATTTTTTTGTTGATGATTTCTTTACTTTGCATCTTTTATAAATAGTATTCTAAAAAAAGCTGCACTTACATATAAAACTTTTAATTATATTTAATATAAAGGAAGTATACTTGATAAATATGTATTTAAATATTAATATTAAATGGAGAAGTTTTTATTTAATTCCTTAGAGCAGATTGAAGGAACTAGTAAAAATGAAAGCAAAAAAATAAATGGCGATAGATATAAAATATTAGAGAATTTTCAACATTGGCCAAAACTGAAAATCTAGCGATAATAATTTATTTATTTTATAATTTTTATTTTAAATCACACTGAGGCATAAAATACTGAGTTTTTGTGTCATTTGAAATAAAAATAAAGTGCTTAAAATTATTTTTAAAATCATGACATTTTGAAAGGAATTTTTCAAAATTAATATTTTTCTTATAATTATAGAATTTTATAATTTTATACTGATTCTTATAACTATATAATTAAAGAAATATATTTTTAGCTTTATTAATAGTAAATTTTTTCTTTTTTCTAGTTTTTATTAAGAATTCCTTCAACCCGTTTTAAATGTCTTATTTTAAGAAAACAAAAAAATATTTGTTTTATATTTAATTTACGACATTATAATTTTGATTTTATAACATTATAAATAATATATTTTTTTATTTCTTATTTTCTTAATTAACAATACAAAAAAAAACAAACAAACAAAATTAAAACTTATTAATAAAATATTTAAATTTTTAAGGAACAAGAAAACATTTAGTGTTTGGAATTTTGTTTAAAAAAAAAACTTGGAAACTTAAAATTGTTTTAAAGGTTTATCTTAAAAAATAAGCAAAAAATTTTTAAAAAAATTAAGGTTTTATTAAGTAACGGTCAACGTTACAAAATCCAATAAAAAAAAACGATTTTTAAGTTGTTGTTTTTTGTGTTAAAAAAACTGATGCTTCTTAAAACCAGTATTTTTTTTAAATTATTATTAAATTCGCTGACTTGCTTGCGTGTTTGTAAAAATTAAAAACAAAAACTTTATTTTTATAAAGTTCGAAATTGAGGGTCAAGCCTTGACAAAAATCATATGATTCTGGTAGTTTTAATAATTATGAAAATTCTGTAGAGTTATTCCAGGCATTAATAATTTCCAATTGCTAAATTAATTTGCAAAATTTTTATAAATAAAAAAAATTATTTCACAAATATATAATTTTGAAAAAAAAATATATTTTTATATGAAATTTTAAAAATAAATTTCATAGAAATTTTTTTTTTATTATAATGATCATTAAAAAAAATTATTATTATTATTTTATAAACCTGTAATCAAAAATTCCAAAATAATCTCATTTTTAGTTTTAATATTTTGGTACAAAAGTTGGAAACAATTTCTACTTTTAATTTGTTTAACAAAATTTTTTTTTGATTTATTGAGTGATTTTAAAAAAATAGTTTGTTTATAAATTTAAAAAAATATATAAATATTTTTCTGCAAACTTTTTTTACATTTCAATTTTCAATTAATAAATAAAATATTTTCGTCAAATATATTAAAAACCAATAATTGAACATTTTAAAAATTAATATATTGTTATTAAAATAATGAAAAAAAAATTTTTTTTCTTTAAAAAAATTTTTGAATTTGTTAACAAATATTTTTCATTTATTAATTGAAAATCGAAATTTAATTCTTATCAAACAAAGTTAAATTTTTTTTGAATAAAAACATGTTTTATTATTTATAAAAAATTATTTTTTTTTATTTGAAAAATCAAAAAATAACTTTTTTTTCAACACACACTTTCAATATGACGGCGGTGACTCAATTCATATTTAACCGCCAACGCCTGAAATTTCAGATTGACTTTGATGTTTATACAGAAGTACCTGCCGCTAAAATATAATTTTTCTTTCAATTTTGACATGTTAAGCCTGGCGTACTATTTATTAATTAAAATGTATAGTTTTATAAGTTTATTTTTCCTTACATAAAAAGTTTTCTTAAAATTTCACAATAAAAAAATTATTTTTTTTTATTTAAAAACTCAATAAATAATATTTTTTTTAATAAACACTTTGAATATGCCACCGGTAACTTAATTAATACTTAGCCTCCAATGCCGGCGTTTTTTGATTGACTTTGATGTTTATACAAAAGTACCCCTGCCGTTAGAATATAATTTTTCTTTCAATTTTCCAATGTTAAGCCTGGCGTATTATTAATTAATTTAAATGTATAGTTTTATGAGTTTATTTATCCTTAATTAAAAAGTTTTCTTAAAATTTGACAAGAAATAAAATGTTTTTGAGTTCATATTCAGTTTGCATGCATACTTCTTCTTGTAATGTGACAGCACTCAAACTCACAGAGATGGAAACGTTTAAAAAATGATTTTCGATTTTATAAAAATCAAATAAATTAAATGAAATTTTTGTTAATCGAGAGAGTATTGTGAAAAACTTTAAGAGCCATTAATATGGATAACGTTATTTTAATTTTTTAAAATAATAAAAACAAAATTCAAATTACAAACATCAGAAGGTATATGTGTGTCTGTGTGTACGTGAATTGTGTAATACTTGCCAATGTAATTTTAATTAATTTAAGGCTTCCTTAAAATAAATAAAAAAATAAATTTTGGATATCCGCAAACAGAAAAATATATATAATACCTATAATAGACTTTTCATCTAAATCAATTGTATAATAAGAGGCGTAAATCGTACAAGAAAATATCGTCTTCTTTAGGATTTTAACATCTTGAATAAATTTCAAGCAGTAACGTTTAAAAAAAATACTGGTTTAATAAAACGATTAGTGTCTTTTTAAAAGCTAATAAATATTTATCATCTAAAATAACTTAATTTTTTTTGTGCTTGTCCTCTAAATGCAGCTAATTGTGTGTTTGATTAACAAGAAAAAATAAAGAGTGCGTTTTTCTGAAATGTGTTGCCGTTGTTTTTGTTGTTGTTATAGTTTTGTAAATTGTATTTTCTTAAACTAAAATTTATATTTAATATGTACGGTGGCTAGCAAAAATAAGTAAGAGTATGTTCACGACTCTGACTTTCATCAGCCGCAAAAGCAAAACAACCAACAAGCAAACAACAACAAATTTGCTTGTTTTAATTCTTATATTATATCGGTAAAAAAAAAAATAGGAGTAAAGAGAAACAAAAATTGCAGCTATTTTTACTCTCTCTTCTTTTATAAGACCGAATTTACATTGTACGATTTTTGTCGCTGCAATTCATAGTTTGTTGTTAAATAAGAGGTGTAGAAAGAATAGGGGAAGAGAGGAATTAAAAAATTACACATCATTTACCAACAAACTCAGAATTGCAGCGACAAAAATCGTACAATGTAAATTCGGTCTAAGCAGAGATCATGCAAATTTACCATAATGTTTGTTGTTATTTTATTCTTCTTGTTCATAGAGCAGTTTAAAACGGGTTTCTTTCTTGTAAATTAAATCATGTTTTGCTTGTCATTATTTAAAAAAAATTGTTGATTTTTTGCATAAAAATGTGAAATATATGTGCAGCAATTGAAAATAGTGTTACGAACGTGACTAAGAAGGGCTGCTCTTCATATACCATTTCCGGGAAGCTTATGATAACGGCTTAAAAGACTCTAAATTAAATGTAACTCGAAAATCGCAAATCAAAGGGCGAAAAAAAATTATTAACTGCTAAATGTAAGTGAATCGACAAGTCAGGCTACAGATTAACGTCAATACCTAGCCATTTGGCGCAAACCTGACGTTGGTCATACCACTGGGTAAATAGTATGTGTCCAAGGTCCCGAAAATGCATAAAATACAAACACAAGTGGCAATTTCAGGAGCACGGCACGCAGAATCTTGCCCGCCACTCCTTGCTTGAGAACCGGAGGCTATCTAAACCCTCAATAAGAAGCGACATTTTGTTGAAATGTAACAGTACATATAGAATAGAAAGGAATCAGACAACACACCTTACCGCGGTTTCGATTTAAGCTAAATCCATCACTTAACTCCCCGAAGTGGCTTACCAACAATCTGGATAGAGTCACAAGACCTGTGGGCTACAGGTTCCCGTGGTACCGGTTGGTAAGTCACTGAAAGAACTTGGAGGGTGCAAATTTTCCAGTTTCAGGCTTTTGCTAGCCTAGACGAGTGGTACCGCCTTTAACACACAGAAGCACATGTAAAGATTAAAAGATGATGGACACTGCGTGCCCCTGGGAGAGGAAAACGAATGGGCATCTAAAAGAGTTCTTTAAGACATGACAGATATTTCAGCTGCATTGTTCGATATAAACATTAAAGCGCGCTTGTAATTCACAAGAGAGCCCAGAAATCGGACCAATGATGATTAAAATCGTGTTTTCTGGCCTGATGAGTCCAAATTTAACCATTTTTAGTCAAATGGAAAACAATACAATTTCTGGCCTGATGAGTCCGAATTTAAACATTTTTAGTTAAATGGAAAACAATACTGCTGCAGTAGATCCTGGGAATGTGTTTAATGACACCAATGTGAAAAAAAACTGTTTACCCATTTAAGTGCCAATTTTGGGAGCATTTCGTTCATGTGGAATTGTGACAAATTTATTTGTTAGCTTAAGATTCAGACATATTTGAGAAGAGTAAAGGAGAATAGCAAATTCCAATTGTTGCAATAAGCTGTTTAATTGTCCAGCACATCATCGAAAGGTTTCGCCACGAAAACAGAATTGGTTAAGATTAGATCTGTTGCCAAAGAAAATATTTAATGATGCAACACGAGTTGAATAGATTGTAAAGTTAAAGCAAAACACTGAGAGAACACTAAAGGCCGTGTCACATAAAACTTTGTTGCTTTGCGTGACATTTGAAACTTTAAAGCAAAAGCATAAATCAAGTGGTGTATGTCACAATAAACTTTGACAACAACACACAAACACAAATAATAAAAGCCAGGTGTTTGTCAAAGCGCGCAAAAAGTTGAATGTTGGTTAACTTTTCGCTTTGCGCTGCGTCAAAAGTGCTTTATGTGGCAACTTTCATACATTTACGTACATTTTAACTCAAATGTCAAAGCGAAACTCTGACGCAACGCAAAGCAAACGTTTTATCTGACACGGCCTTAAAGATGGCATATAGCCGAAATCGGTATGTTCACAAACTAAATTTGACGTGGGTTGACGTAAAATCATAACCAAACAAACCCGATCTTAAGGCTTCAAAGTTCACAACTAAAGTCAAAAAGTATTTGGATAAGGCGTGTAATCCTTCCTTGAAACTGTTCGAAGAGTTTTGCCAGAAACAATTTTTCACGAAAGGTCTAGCCGAAACAAGACATTGAAAATGCTGTAAACGGAAAAAGCACAACTGACATTCATTTGACAGTTGGTTATTTTTCGGGCGGATAAACCCAAATATAAAACTTTTCCAATTAGATGGAAAGTCTCCAATTGGAGGATTTCCAACACTGTCTTTAACTAAAGGGGTTTACGTTCTATGGTTAAATATGACGGAGGCAGGGTAATGGTTGCGGGCAGCATATCATATTCAGGGTTCGAAAAATTGCCATTTATTATCGGTAACATGGATAACAAAGATAGGTGGATACAAAGTGCAGAAAAACTTAGGATATTAGGTATTCATTTAGTTGATCCTAAACATGCACTATGGGTCAAAAATCTATACAAGGTTCCAAAAAAAAACAACATTTTGGAAAGAAAAGTTAACTCCAAAGTTACAATAAATCATGTATAAAAATGAGAGCAGTTCAAAAAACGTTTAAAATTTGAGTTTATAAGGATTATTTTCATTTGTTCTTTCAAACTCTTTAAGGTCATATTATGTATTTTTGCTTCTCCCTTTTTTCCTATTTGTTACGAATAAAATAATAAAAACAAAAATTGAAAAAAGAAATAAAATTTGATTTGCTTCTTTGTATGATTTTGTTTTTTTTATGGCTGATGAAAGTCGGTGTCATGAACAGGCTCTCATTTCTGCTCTTCACTGTATGTATGTTTGTATGTATATATGTGTAAGGTATTCTGTAATATGTAAATATATATATATATATAAAAATATTTACATACAATAATTTTATTCATCTTGACCATAATATTC
This sequence comes from Trichopoda pennipes, assembly GCA_030448955.1. NCBI lineage: Eukaryota > Metazoa > Arthropoda > Insecta > Diptera > Tachinidae > Trichopoda > Trichopoda pennipes. The sequence continues at coordinate 10,202,722 of JASKUP010000002.1, forward strand.
CTCAAAATCTTCAAAATAACTGCTATCATGATCTTCTAGATCATGTGGAGATATTATTCTGGCTAAAGATCCCTGACTACTGCCACGACTATTATCCTGATTATTAAGACCGCCGGCAATAGCATCCGGTTGCAATTGTGACTCTTCCGTACTATTGAAATGTGCTATTTTATCGGTGTGACCTAAAAATTGTGTGGGCACAGCATCATTTTTCAATTTATTTGTATCGCCCATTTCAAAGCAAATAGCTGAAAAATGGCGTCTACAAATGCGATAGTTTTGTGCACGAAAATCAGTGTAATCTAATTTAAGATTGGCAAACCATTTTATAGATATATCCGGATTATAGGGGAATTTAAAAAGGGGTTTTAATGGACTTATACAGCCATAAACAATGCATTGTTCATGTGCCGACTTTAAATGTTCAGGTATATCGTTTTGATGTCTAAAAGAGTTTTCATTCAAATTGAGATTCAATGTAGGCACAGACCAGGTGTGTAGGAGACCGGTGTCAGTAAAGCATAACGACTCAAAGTGCTGTTCACATATGGCATATTGATTTTCCTTATAGTTGCGCGGATCTATTTTTAAGTTGAAACACCATTTAATAAAAATTTCCGAATCTTTGGGAAATTCATTGAACATACGTATGCCCACTGTTTCGGAACTATTGTTACATTTTTGTACACAACATAAATAGATTTGAGATTTGACATCGCTTATAACAAAACTGGCTGGTTGATTGCTATTCGAATTAGTATAGAAATTTTGAGATTTCGGCGGGGAATTTGAGATTTCGTATTTGTGTATGGTGAATAAGGATGTTTGTGGTTCTGTTTCTTGAATTTCTATAATTTCTTGTTTTATTTCGATCGGTATTTGATTGTAATATAATTCTTTTTCCTTATTATACGATGATTCTTTAAGTTTAAGTTCATATAAATTATCGATTGTTGGTGTCTTAATTAATGGGGGAATTTCGGGCGTAAATGTATCATCTTGTGTTAAGGAGGCAGTACACCATTCTTCCGAATTATCCAATTCCTGTTTAACTTGTATATTTTCATCCATGTGTGAACTAGAAGGAAATGAACTAGAAAGAGATGAACTTGAAGGAAATGAATTAGAGGGAAATGAACTAGAAGGAGATGAACTAGAAGGAGCTGAACTAATAAAATTTATATTGGCATCTAAATAGTATTTTGGAATAGCATTATCTTTAAGATCCATTTTCTTATTGAAGATATCGCTAGCCTGAAAATGTAAACCACATATGCGTGTTAAATTTTCATTAAATACTTTCTCACACTTTGTATTTCTTAACCATTTCTTAAGTATTGCAGCATCTTTGGGAAATTTGTACAATCTGGGTTTAGTTTTAGATCCTTTCTCCTGGCCATTGGGACAGGTTTGAATGCAACATTTTTCTTTTACATGCCGAATCCTAGCATTATCATTCGTTATAATATTTCTAGTTGCAATAGTCAGAGGTAAATTTAATGTGGGCATTGCCCAATCCAAAAGATTTCTTCTCAGTACACAATAATCTTCAAAATGAAGTTCACATATTTTTAAATGCGGCTTTGTTTGCAGGTCACTGTATTCTAAACCAATATTTTGACACCATTTTTTCGCCATATCTGACTGTAAAGGAAAATTGAATAGTTTTAGGTTTTTATGAGATTTGAGATTTTGATCGGTCGGACATTGTGTTACGGCACATTGTCTTGTATAGATTTTCTCTAGGGCATTTACACAGTTAAAAGTCAGCTGAAGTTGTTGTTTAAAGGCTTGGTCTTCCCTAGCTGTATCTAGCGACTCCTTTATGGTGTCTTCATTTATTTTATATAAATAATAAAAATGTTCATCACATAATTGAACATTTTTTTCATATTTCCCTTCCACACTTTCATTCAACTCTTTAGTTTTTAAAGCCTGTTTTATGAGCTTCTTCCAGTTAATGCCATCCTCCAGCGAACGTTCAAATTTTTTCACCACTCTCCATATAATAACGCAAATACCTTTACAGGGCCATTCATATAATATTAAATGTTTGCCTTTACAGGATGGATATAAACATTTGAGTTTAGAGTCTTTGTGATTTAGCGGTCTACAAACTGTTAACGCGCTATTTTCACTCTTGCTCAGGTTTAAAGTTAAGGATATTTGTTTTACCTCTTTATCTAAGAGTAAAGTGGGTATAACATTTGGTTTGGGTATGCGACAATCGATTAAAGCTTTCTTTTCAAAATGCCTATGACATATCCAATCATCGTTAGTTATAGTTTTCTCCTCCACATTTATAAGACGACACCATTTTGTTTTGAGTTCTCCTCGAGGAAAAGTTATACGATTAATTTTGTCATATTGACTAGAACGTTGGCAACTTTTTATTCGACATCTTAAATAGCTAAATTTCTTTAAGCTATCTCTCCAGTCCAAATCCCTGCCAAGATGTAATGTTGGCACTGCTCCAAACAGTAAACGATTGTTATCCTTAATACAATTTTTATGAAAGTGTTCTATGCAAATTCTAACTGTTTTCCATACAGCATTTGCTGAATATTGTCTTTGATTGATGTTACAATTTTTAAGCCAATGATCTCGTAATTTGCGTATAATGGGCAGTTTGAAAAGTACTTTGTCCGTTTCGAGATTATTATAATTTTTACAGGTTTTAATGCAGCAAGAAATTAAATTTTTACTGCTTAAGCTTAAAGTCTTTTCTATCCCTTCCTTCTTGCCTTCTTCCTCTTTTTCCTCTTCGGCTTTTGCTGGAATATTTTTAAGATTTTTATGTTGACCTTCTTCCACACAACCCTGTACGTTTTCGTTCTGTGAGTCCTCTAAAATTTCTTGTTTTATTTCTTGTATCTTTAACAGGGTTTTTTCTTGTTCACTATTTTCCAGACAATATTTATAATCCTGTTGCCGATCCTCTGTCTCTAACCTTAAAAGATCATCTCTGTTAGCTTCTTCTTGTTTAAAGGGTTCTGGACTTTCGGTTAAAATTTCCAATAAATTCTCTAGATAAGCGTCTTCCTGTAGATGTGATTCTAAAACCTCTTCTTCTTTACTTAGGGTTTCTGGTTTTTCCTCTTTATTAATTTCTTTTAAGGGGAAGTTCGTAGGGTTTTCATGCAGTTTATTGGTTTCTTTTAAAATTTCTTGTTGCTTTTCTTGTTTCAATTGCTTAAGTGGCTTGTTCTCCTCCTCGTCGGTGGTCACAAATTCAGCTTCTTTCAACTTTTTACTTTTAAATTGCCCTGGCTTCGTTTTTATTTGCCGAGATTTTTGATTGTCCTTGTGCAGCCGTGCGCTAGTTTTAGCTGCAATTTTTTTACGTTTTCCTAAATTTGTATTAAGAGTTCTTAAGTTTAAATTACTCTTAAATTCCGTTTGTGTATTCCTTGAACCACACTCGCTAAAACTTTTTTCAACTTTATCTTTCTCCAAATTCGGTTCCATGTCCTCTTTTTGCTTAACGCCGCCTTCATCTTTTATTTTGTTGTCTTCGTTTTTGAGGTTCGGTTTCATAGTAAATGTGGGATTTTTAAATAGTTTTTTTCGATGACCCAATTTAAGAGTAGGCACAGCCATACTTCGTATAGAGCCAAATTTATTTATACACTGCTGTTCAAAATGACGACTACATATTTTCCAATCCCTTAAGGACTCCAATTTGATTTCCTTTGGCAACTGTAAATTATGACACCATTTCCTTAGCAATGTTTTCTCCTTGGGAAAATTTGACAATTGTTGGGAGGGTGTCTTACACATTTTCACACAACATTTCAAATAGGCTCGGCGTGCCGGATTTCTATAAAGTTCGGCGGGTGCTTTGCTTAGACCCAAAGTTGGCACAGAATGTTTGCGTAAAAGCTTAAAGCCTTTATAAAAACAGTCCATCTCAAAGTGGGCCGAACAAATTCTCATCGATTCCTTATACTCCTCTCGCGGCACATTCAAATTATTCAGCCATTTTTCCTTCAAGCTGTTGCTAAAGGGAAATTTATACAAATAAATTTCCTTAGATTTGTTAAGGATTTGTCGACAACTTTCTAGGCAGCAAACATAAAAGGCAATTTTATCGGCCGGATTAAGATACAGTTCAGTTTTCCTTTTTAAACGTAAAGTAGGCACAGACCAAGATTTCAAACGTTTAACTTTATTGTAAGCCTTCGAGAAGCAATAATTCTCAAAGTGTTTATAGCAAACACGCAAGTTAAGGGTACATTGTTGGGTACCCAAATCTAAATTATGTATCCATTTCTTGATCTCCAAATGTTTAATAGGGAATTTGTAAAAGGGTCCCTTTTCCGTGGGACAATTGGCCACACAGCAGTGCTTTAGGTTTTCATGATTGGAAGGCAAGGCCTCGGGTGGATTAACATATAAACTGTTATTAAACGGCAGCTTAAGGGTGGGCAATGACCAGCGATGCAACTTTTTCTCACTCAAACATCTCTCCTCGAAATGCTGAGCACAAATGCGATAAGCAGGACGTTGATGATAATCAAAATTTAAGCTCGTATTGTGAAGCCATTTACTAAATAATGTCACATCTTTGGGAAATTTAAATAGCTTCCATAACAATTTAAAGCCCGAATTGCACTTACTTATGTGACATTTAAAGCATTGTAGGGCAGGTAAAGCTTTAAGCTCATTATAGGTAACAGAAAGTTTGATATATTCCTTGGACTCCTTAAGAAAAGCACTATACTTTTCCAAAATTCTTTCATAGAATGCCACAAAATGTACGGAACATATATACAGCGAAGTGTTATAGCTAGTTTCCATTTCGAGTTCCTGAAACCAATAGCTTTGTATTATTAAATCTTCCGGTAATTTGTGATAATAAAATCCCTCGATGCTGCAATTATTTAAACAACATTTTATAAAATTATTGCCATAAATGTCAGTGTCGTTGTGGCCCAGTTTAAGCGTAGGCAAAGCTTGTGTTATCAAATCTTTGTTCGATATTTTACAATTCTGTTCAAAATGTCTATCACATACTCTTAAATCCTTAACATCCGCCTCCTCCACTTGTAACTTTAAGTTGTAAAGCCATTTTTCTAAATCCTCCTTGTGCTTGGGAAATCTATAAAAATGTTTAGTGTCCTCGGAAGTTTGTTGGCAATTGAGAACACAACATTTTCGTGGTATTTCATACAGATCTTCAGTGTTTTTGTAGAACCAGCCTTTGGGCGATACTTCCAAAAATTGTGTGGGTATGGCATTCTCATGTAAAATACCATTTTTAATACAATTTTTATCAAAATGTTTACTGCAGACCTTATCAAGCGGCCTGAAAGTGTCTGCCGTTAAATTCAAATTGAAAAGCCATTTTTTTAATAAATCCTGTCTTTGTGGAAATTGAAATAATTTCACTTTATCCACACTGGGAGTTTTCTGACAATTTTCCACTATACATTTGCTTTCATGGGGATTTGTGGTCAATAACAAATGACTTTCGGTTTTTAGGCCCAAATTTAGTACCGGCACCGCATTAAGCTTAAGATTGTCTGTGCCCCCTATAAAGCTATCTAAAGCAAAATGGCGTGCGCATATTTTATAGTGAGAACGTAATTCGATTTGTAAATTATTACACCAAATCTTTCTTAATTCTGAGCTGCGTGGAAATGAGTAAAGTTTTGTGTTCACTTCCTGGCATTCACTTATACAACATTTTTCCTTGCTATTACTTTTATTTTCCCTTTTCAAGCGTAGTCTTCGACAATTCCTTAGAACTTTATCCGTATGTCCCAAATTGAGAGTGGGCAAAGCTCCGGTGCGTAAATGTTTTTTCTTAAAGAACACATAAGGCTCAAAGTGTTCGTTGCATATCTTCCAGCCTTTATATTTCTTAAGCTCATAATTGAGCTTTAAATTTTTGCACCATTTCCTTAAGGTTGAAGGCTCCGTTTCCGGCAATGGTAACAGAAATATGTGTTCCGATATTTGATTGCCACAGTGAGGAAGATAGCATTTAGCTTTAGCTTTTTGCTTGATTTTCAAGCTGAAATTATTTCTATAAATCGGCTCTCGGTTGGTCTCACTTAATTGTAAAGTCGGCACCGCCTTAGCATGTAATTTATTATTCTTAATAACACTCGTTTCAAAGTGCTTGGAGCATAGGCGTAAGTCAGTTTTTGTTGTTATTTTTTTCGTTAACCTTAAGTTCTTTAACCATTTCCTTAAGATATTGTGGTCCGCGGGAAATTTGTATAGAACTTCCGTTCTCTCCTCGTGGCATTTTATTTTTTCATCTTTCTGTTCCTTCATTGCTTGTTTCTCTTTCTTCTCCTGCTTTAAAAATTTCTTGCGGCGACAATGTTTGAGGCAACATAGCCGAAAAACCGATTGCTTGCTGGGTTTGGGCGTTTTATAAGGTGGCGGTGGCCTTAAGCTTGAGTCAATTTCCTGCATATTTCCTGCTTCCGAAAATTCCTTAGTTACACTTTTTCTTTGTGCTGTATCCTCTAGATTGGTGTGTCTGGCAACTCGATTCGGTCCTAAATTTAAAGTTGGCACAGCCCCCAACTTAAGTCTTCTCGTGCCGATTACTCTCAATTCAAAATGATCTATGCACACACGTCCAATACACTCTTCGGCTTGTAATCCCAAATTGTCACACCATTTTTGTAGGAGCTGTGGATCTTTGGGAAAACCATAGGTGGTTAAATGTTGTTCGGGTGTTTTTTCCTTGCCACAGTGTTTCAAACAACAAATAGGTGCTACAGCATTAAGAGCTTTATCTGTTCTTAAGTTGGTGGTTATAGTGCTCTCCATTTCATTGGGTGAATAATTGTTGGTAGTTGTTTCATCTTCAGAGATTTCCAAACGTTCTCTTTTGTTTGTTTCGTTGTTTGTTTGCGCGTAATGTTCCCTTTTCACACTGACCGCCGTTAAATCAGCTTCACACTTTTCGTCTACTGCAAACACAAGTGATTCTATATAATTTGGTGTTTTTGAGTCAAAGTCTTCAAAACCTTCAGCCAGTGGATCTTTTGGGGAAAGAGACTTTCGTTCCGGAGATCTTGGCTCTCGGAAATTATCTAATTTTTGTTCGGGTGTGACAGAGCGAGGTTCTCTAAAACAATTAAATGTTCGTTTATCGGGAGTTTCTGACCTGTTGCTAGTGCTATGAAAATTGTTAGTCTTCTGATCAGGCGTTTCAGATGCCAAATCTTTCCAGCCAGAAGCTGGTGTTACAGACCGGCGACCTCTCAAACTGCTGGCAGGTGTTAAGGAACCAAACTCACGTTCATACGAGGAACGTGAACATAAATCCATTAAATCTTCAGGTGTTAGGGGAGTAATAGAGACTCTCAGTTCCTTAAACTTAATAGAACTCCAGTCGGATATAGAATTTGAAACACTAATTTCATCCTCATCTTGTCTAGACTCCTCGTTATCCTCGACTTGTTCACATTCACCTTCCTCCTCCTCTTCTTCTTCTTCATCAGTATCATCGTCATCATCATCAATATCATCAAAATATAATTGTTCCTCATCTTCCTCTTCCTCGTCGCCTTCCTCTGATTCCCACAAATCCTCCTCTTCGTCTTCTGTATGTGGCTGATATTCCTCCTCCAAATCGTCTTTTACTTTACCCTCATCTTTGTTTAGCTGCCTTTCTAGTTGTTTTAATTTAAGCTTCTCTATTAATTCTGTATTATCGTATACATTCTGTTCCGCATGACCTAAATTCAGAGTAGGTACAGCACCGTTTTTTAACTTTTTCAAGCCTAAAACTTCCTTTTCAAAATGCTCTTCACATATTTTGCCCCTGCACTTTTCGACTTCCATTTGTAAGTTTTTCGACCATTTTTCCAAAAACTCTGGTGATTTGGGAAATACAAAGGTGCGTGCTAACGTAGGCCCATTATGATTTTTGCAATGTGCTAGAAGACAGCGTATTGGCGGCAAGGCTCTTAACTTTCGGGGATTATCATAAACGGTTTCCGCATGACCCAAATGCATGGTCGGTACCGCCCAAGGTTTTAACATTTTCCCCTCTAGACATCTCTTGTGAAAATGTTGATTACAAACTTTGATATTTTGCAATTTGTGAGTGGTTTTCAGGTGACTGATTTGTAAATTATGCAGCCATTTGCGTTTCATCTTTAGGTTTGAGGGCAGATTGTAAAAACGTACACCATGTTTCAAGCGACTCTTACGACAGCTGGCCACAGAGCACTTGGCACTATCAAGTGACCTTTTGATTTTTACTTGTTTCAATTGTATCTCCGATATATCTTCGGAAGCATCATAAACTTCTTCTCTAATTGTTGTCTTATTAAGATGTTCGGGAGCTTCATTGTGACCCAAATATAAGGTGGGTATTGCCCACGAACGTATACGGCAGCTGCCAAAACACATTTTCTCAAAGTGCAACGAACATATCTTTAGCAACGGTGTCAGATGGTGAGACATTTTTAAATTATCACACCATTTCTTTAACAGGTTGTCATCGCTGGGAAAATTAAAGAGCTTAAGAGATTCATCATCGACCATTTTAGGATAATTGCATTTATTGACGGCGCATTTTAAAATTTGTGGACCCAACATTCTTTTATCTATTTTCGTTAGATCAGGATTTTTATAGAAATGTTTATCATTATCGGTGGAAGGTAAATTAAGGGTAGGTATGGCCCATGATCTTAATCTTTGATTTTCTGTGATACAAAAAGACTCAAAGTGTAGGGCGCACACTTTGTTCATATAACGACGATGCTCGTCGGGTATTATGCCGGTATTGTGAGCCCATTTGCTTACCAATTGTTTGCTATAGGGAAAAAAGTATAATCTTATGGAGGAGTTAAGTAAATTGGTGGGACAATCCTGCACCCTACACTGATAGCTATTTATAACCAGCGATATGTTAGACTTTTGATAATTGTTTTGCAGTTTATTGAAATCTGTTTTCAAATCCTCATTTTCCTGTATCATTTCCATCATTCGATTTTCAAACTTTTTAAACATCAACTGGAAATGTAAACCACATACTTTAGCCTCCGGCGAAAAATAGTCCTCCTCAGTTTTTTCCCACTCCTTAAGCCACATTTCTTTTAATTCTTTAGTTTCGGGCAAATCGTAAGGTTCTCTCATTATTGATTTTGGAGCGCTGCATTCGGTAACACAACATTTAATATCGCTCGGCTCTAAACTCAAGGGATCTGCGACATTATCCTCATCATCATCCTCATCGTCTGGTTCCTCGCAGTCATATTGTTGCTCATTTTCCTCCTTTAAAATACGTCGCCTCTCTAGTCTTTCGACATCTTTTTGTTTAATAAACAAATTCGGTCTTATTCGATCCGGATTTATTTGATATAAATCATCCAGCTCCTCATGGCCTAAATTTAAGGTGGGCAAAGCACCATAATTTAAACGAGTTTTCCCCACACACACCGGCTCAAAATGATCATTGCAAATTTTATATTTTTCTCTTTCCTTAAAATTTAGATAGTCCAACTTTAGGTTATGTTTCCATTTGCGGAATAATTTCACATTTTTCGGAAAACTATTCATTTGGGCTTCATCATATTTGCGTGTCTTGCCACAAGACTGTACACAGCACTTGAAAAGGCATTCGCCAGTTCTTTGTTCGGGTGGAGGATTTTGTATTATTTCCACTAAATCATCTTCTTTGTGACCCAACTTTAGGGTAGGTATAGCCCATTTGTATAGCTGTCTGGGTCCCAAACATTCCAACTCAAAATGTTTGCTGCATATCTTAATGCCCACACAATCGTTATTGTTCATTTTGAGATTGTTGCACCATTTTTGTAGCAATTCATCATCATCGCGGGGAAAGCGGAAAAGTCTTATGTCTTCCATGTCCTTGCGTGAATCACAGCCACTTACCACACATTTCTCTAAATCAAAAAAGGATCTTATTTCATTGGGATACAAATCGGTGTTTTCGTGTCCTAATTTTAAAGTGGGTATAGCACCGGGTGATAATCTCCTTTCACCCACCGAATGAGGCTCAAAATGTTCTGTACAAATTCTCATTTGTGAGGTTAATTTTCCCTTTGGCCAATTTTTAATATTATGACGCCACTTATATAAAATTGATCTGTTGTGAGGAAAACGAAATAGTGAAACATTATCTAATTTTGTTTTACGACAGGACTCTATTACACAGTGCCTTTGGGCGCCCATTTTATGTTGTTTAAGTCGGGCAGGATTTTGATATATTTTATAGCCTTGTGGAGCGTTAAGATCTAGCGTGGGTACGGCCAATGTCATGGGACAACGTTTGGTTAAAACAGATGCCTCAAAATGACTGCTACAGATGCGACGATGAGAGCTGCCCACCAATGGTAATTGCAAATTGTGACACCATTTCGCCAAAGTTTGGCGGTTGCTGTAGGGAAAACGGAAAAGATGTATCTTGTCCACAGAACGCATTTTACGACAGTGCGGCAGACAACATCTGGGAGACCATTTTGGGCCCCCTTGACTGTTGAGAAATCTTTCGGGTTTCATTTTCTTTTTGTAAATAGCTGGTATCGGCGGAGGATTTTCAAATAGATGCTCAACTTTGCCACCCAAATTTAGTGTAGGCATGGCCCAATTCAATAAACGCTTGCCTATACAGTGCTGTTCAAAATGTAAATTACAAATTTTAAGATTAGGCAAATCTGTAACATCCAGCTGCAGGTTATGGGCCCATTTAGCCAATTGTTCGGCATCTTCGGGAGGTCGATATAGTTTAACATCATCAATTTGTGGATTACGTTTGCAGCTGATAACACAGCATTCGCCCTGCTCATCACCATTGTTTGGCGCAAAAGGTTTAACCCAATTCTCATTGACCTCTTCCTCTGAAGGTAAACAGTGGGGAGCCTCATCCCAACCCAAATTCAAGGTGGGTATAGCCCATTTTTCTAAACGCTTGTTGCGCAAACATCTATCCTCAAAATGCATTTCACAAACAGCATCATTAAACAGTTTAGAACCATCCGGTATGGGTTTTTGTAAATTCTCACACCACTTTTGCAACAATTCCGGGTGGGTAGGAAATCTATGCAAATTGGCATGATCGCGATCACGATTTCTTTTACAGCTTTGAACGCAACAAGTTTCTCGGATATTCAATTTCTTGATAACATCAGGATTACGATATATATTTGTATCGTCATGTCCCAGCTCTAGAGTGGGTACAGCAAAAGGTCTCATACAGCCGCCAATGCAATACTTTTCAAAATGTGCACTACAAATTCTAGCACTTTTGTGCATTTTAACCAAATCCATTTTTAAATTATGACACCACTTTTTAAGCTGTTCCGGGCGTTTGGGCACCGTATGCAAAGTGATGTCATCGGAATGACGGGTTCTTTTACAAGATGGCACCAGACATACATCTCCTAAATCCAGATTATTAGAATTGTTTGAGGTTGAAGAAGAGAATTTTTTTGCTATGGACTTCAAGAAGACACCATCATAGATACGTGATCCAGTAGAGTTTTCCATTTCTTGTTTAAATAATTGGGCATATTTTTGAGCTTTGGACGATGTAGAAGCTTGTGGTGGTGGTGGTGGTGGAGGCGGTGGTGTATATAGTTCATTCTCATATATATTGAAACGATCATTGTGGCCCAAATTTAACGTAGGCACTGCACCTGGATTAAGTTTCCTTAAGCCTAAAGCTTCTTTAATAAAATGGGAAGAACAAATTTTATGATTCTTGCCTCGATACATATTGGGATCTAATCTCAGGTTATAACACCAACGTCGCAATAGGGTTTCATCTCTTGGAAATCTATATAAAGATAAATTACAATCATAGGATCTACTGCGACGACAGAAGGGTAAAAAGCATTTTTTCTCTTCCTGATAAATATTGGGATTATCGTGTATCTTACCATAAACTGTGCCCAAATTAAGTGTTGGTATAGCCCAGGGTTTTAGGCGAAACTTACCAAAACATTTCTCTTCAAAATGTCTAGAACAAAAAAATCGATTATCTTTACTGTGTACGGGGAGACGGGAATTTTGACACCATTTAATCAAAGTTTTTAAATCTCTAGGGAACACATGAAATTTAACATTAGTTTCGCCACGCTGAGAAGGACAGCCAGGCATGCTACACTTAGCTAATTCACCACCAGGAAACCCCCCCGAACTTTCTCTATTTTGATATAAATTTCCGACATCATCATGGCCCAGATTAAAGGTGGGCACAGCCCAATAACTTAATGAATATTTGGCTATACAACGTTTCGGAAAATGTAAGCTACAGATACGATAAACAGAATAATTAACATTTGGATCGTAAATCATTTTCAAATTGTGTAACCATTGTGACAAATATTTTTCCTCTCGGGGAAAACTAAAGAATTGCAAAGAGGGTGAAGAAAATTTGCGTACACCACATTTGGGAACACAACAAATGGCATCATCATCTTGTATGGCTTCGTTGTTATTGTTAAAGGAAAATGAGGAATTTGTAGAGCTGGAAGCATTATCTTGATAGTCTTGTAGAAAAGCTAAATTTTGATTTGAACCGGATGTATAGTCTGAAGTACCATAATCATTGTCATAGCTAACAAAATCGGATTGATCCATGGGTGGATAAAAATCCGGTTCTACTTTAATTTCTGTTTTTACCTCGATATGCGGTTCTAAAGCAGCAAACTCATTTTTTGAGGAGGATGTTGTTGTTGTTGCCGTTGTTGTTGTTGCTGATGACGTTTTGGTAGATTCCATGGAAGTTTTTGAGGTGGAGGGTTTTGCATATAAAGCATCTAAATGATGACCACTGGCAGGAGGTATATCTACAAAAAAAAAAAAAAAAATAAACAACAATAACAATTTTGAACTTAAGTTAAGTATACAAGTTAATACTGTCGAAAAATGTCGAAAATTATAATCACAAAATAAGTTGATACATTATTCAAAGTATTGTCCATCGTTAGCCGCTACTTTTTCTCATCTTTTTGGTAGCATATGGATTCCGCGTTAAGAGAATTGTTCTGGCTTTGAGCTAAAGAACGAATCAAGTCAATTTCTGATAGCCTGTTCTGAAGTGAAGCTAAGGAGCATTCGATCGAACAGAGAGTGTGATTTGTTTTACATCCGCGCCTGACTATGTAGTCTTAATCAGATGGTGGACAAACCATTTTGTATAATTTGGAACGTTATACATACGTCCTAGATAGCCGAAGACATAATTCTAAGCAACAGAACCACCTAGTTGCAACTTTAATAATTCCAGGGCAGGTCTGCAAACTATCACACCTTGCTAAAGAGTTGGAGACTTTCTAACTCCTGTCCAGAACACATGTCGATTCGATCGAAAAGATGATAGGCATCAAGGGCAAGGTCTGGGCTATAAGGCGGATAAGCAAACACTTTTCTCGCCGACTGTTTTGCAAATAGTGTTTCGCCGGTCTTGCAACAAGTGTCCGAGCGTTGTCATGAAGGAAGATTATAGCCTCGTTTCATTGACTGACTTCGGTACAGGTACTCTGTGATCGCCTAACCCGATTTTAATAGCTCATAATAGAAAACACCCTTGTGATCCCACCAAATACAAAGCATGGATATACGGCTTAGGCGGTTTTGGCGTATTTGGCTGATTGGCCTTGATATTATTGTGATGTATCCATTTTTAATCACAAATAACAATACGATGTAAAAGTGATTTCTTTTTGTAGCGTTCAAGCACCCCCCGGGGGCACATATATGGTCTTTATGGAGAGCTACTATGTAGACCTGTGCAACTGGGGCAAAAAGGGAGTCCAGTCCCTTGAAGGCGGCAGGGTCCAACTGGGAACTCCACTTTATTTCCACGGAAATCAGTAAGCCCCAGAGTTCTGTTATTTGTCTCTTTAGACGTTTGACTGTTCTCTGTCTGATTATTGAGGTTGGCCCTTATATGGGAGTATCGTGGTGGTTGCGGTTTCGCGGCCCCATAGCAGTTTATGGTTCTATGGTGGCCAGGATCATTTTACCGTTAATGACACGCTAGGTGAATGATCCAGTGCAGTGAGCATGCTAGACATGTGTTCTGGACAGGAGTTGATGGTCTCCAACTCTTTAGCAAGGTGTGGTGGTTTGCAGCCCTGCTCCTGGAATCACTAAAGTTGCAACTAGGAAAGACCTGTTGCATAGAATTAAGGCTTCGGCTTCCTAGGACGAGCATGACGTTCCAAATTATGCAAAGTGGCTTAACCACTATCTGATTAAGGCTCCATAGCCAGGTGCGAATGTGAATCAAATCACGTCTCTGTAGCGCTCAAGCATCATGTCCGACAGGAAAAATCGAAAAATCGCATTTCAACGCCTCTCTGATTCAATTCATATGGGACCCAATTTTTTTTATAAAGATAGATATAAAGGTAGCACTTCAAGCAACAATGCCTATTTAGTCAAGTACCGTGCTTCAATCTTTAGGAAAAGAATAGTGAAGAGATGATACAGGTGGTGAAAGTAGAAGAATAGTTACGGAAATTAACTGTCATATAAGACAGCACAGCGACCAGTGACCACCGACAGTCAATTTTTATTTTTGTAGTCTTTGTTGGAAATCGAACCCACAACCCCCAGACTGATAAGCTAGTACACTACCTACAGGGGCCTCTTAAATGAAATCCAATACATTTAAACGTAGCGAAATGGCTTATTGTGTGTATCCTAATGATAATGCAAGTTCTTCTTGAGTTTGACAGCAATCTTCCTGCCAATTCCTCATCTTTAAGCTTTTTCGGTTCACCAGGCTTCTGTGCTAAAATCACCACTTGTGAATAGCACAAACCATCGCTCACGAGTTTTCTTAAATAGCACCAGTCGTTTTCTTCAAATAAAAGAAGAACTTCCCTGCTTAACATCTTTCTTAGGCACTGAAAAAATTGTACGTCTAGTGAATACTGAATTACAACGACAGATGGTTACCTTCCAAAATATCACATTTTTTTCACTGACACAAATTATATGTGATAGTTATGTCATTATTGTTGTCCAAATCGACATTATTAACTTTGAGGGTTGGGCAAATTTGTGATTTGAAAGTTAATCGTCTATTAAATAATTAAATGAATTGAGCGGTGGAGTGTGTGGAGCCGGCGCTGGCAAGCTTTGTAATGAACTTTTCGTCTAAGTATGAAAGTTTGTTGATCCAGTTGTTGGTAGAGAACGAGCGTCTAAAGAGTTACTTGAAGATGCCGTTACGATGGAAAACCTAAGGAAGATCCCGAGAGATTGATGGAAGCGGTGTTGAAGGAGGGCTCGAGTCAGCACTGACTCGCACCTAAAAGGTATCGTTGCGGTGTTTGACCTGATGGAGGCCACCGAGGAATCGATGGGAGTGTTGTTGAAGAAGGAAGTGAAGTCGTCGCTGGCGCGCACTAAATAGACTTTGCGTCCAGATATCAAGGTTTGTTAATCCAGCAGTTGATGTAGAGCGAGCATCTAAATGACCGATTGGACCGCACCAGCAAGACCTCCGACACCTCCGACCTCATATTCCGTTATTTATTTCAATATTTCTACTTTATACTGGTGTCAACTGAAGTTGTCAAAGTGTGCGTTTTAAGCGAATTTACTTTCTAACCTCAAATTTATCAAACCCTTTAAAAAAATATTTATTATTGTATTGCATTTTAACTCACCTTTTAAAGAGAATGTGTGAGCTATTTCTAGATTAGAACTTGCCGGCTTTCCCATATAAGGTGACGATGACGAGGTAATAGGTTTTTTAAAGGCTGTAACATTAAGAATTTGTTATTTTTGAAATTAAATTATGATTTTAAAGGGAATTACGAAGTATTTATACCTTCTTTATCATAAAATTTACCACAGAAATCTTCATTCGCTATATAATGATCATGTAGTTCCAGTGAAGTTTGAAAACATAAGCGACATATACAGCAATCGAAGCGAGGCTGATATTTATGTCCATGTAGATGTGCTAATAATTGATCACGCTGCGTTACACTTATACAACAAATCTGAAAAAGATTTAGAACGGCTTTATTAGCTTTTAATAATATCGAAAAATGCAGTAAAAAAATTGAAAAGACTCAAAGTTTAATTTTGCGTAGCAGTTACATGGTTCAAATGGCTGTCAAGCACCAAACTTTGTGCTGAAATTTTTTTAGTCATTTAAAAAAAATGTTATGGTTTTACTTTTTGTAAAAAAAAGTTGCTGGGGACTATTCCCTTTTCAGGTAATATGTTATGTTATCGATAACATAACATAATGTTATCGTTACATAAAATGCTACCGATAACTTAATTTTTCCGTAAACAAAATATTTTAACATTTTGTGAAAAAAATGTTTGAAGATCGATAATTTTTCTTTTCATAAAAAATTTTATCGATAACTTTGCCTATTGAGCTTTTTTTCCTAAGAAATTAATTGGGTAAATGTCAGGTACCCAAGCGATTCAGTTCGTTTGAGAAATTTCTTGTCATTCAACGCCGCTGGATTATTTTGCTTTTCCTTCGGAAGCACGCAGTCTTGATAAAATCTTCATCTTAATATGTGCTTCTGACGTTAAAAGGCGGCACCAGTCGCCTAGGCTAGCAGGAGCCTGAAACTAGAAGAGTTGGACCTTGGAAGTCCAACCAGTGATTTACCAGCTAGTACCACCGAAAGCAGTAGCCCGCTTGGTGGCTGCCATTTAAACTCAAAAACTATAAAAAGGTGTAGTGTTCTCCTATCAGAAGTATTATTGCATTGCAACACAATGTCGCTATGCTAAGGGCGACATGGAATTTAGATAGTATTCGGCTCTCAAGCAAGGAATAGGGACAAGGCCCTATTGCTGTACATTTAAAATTTCAATCAGAGATGTGTAATACACCTTGGGGGCGTTGGTAAACGCTAAGTTTTCACTCAATGGTAAGACCACCAACAGATTAGAGCCATACGGCTAGGTGCTGACGTTAATCTGTATTAATATTTAACTGTATGGTATGGTTTGTAGTCAAATGGCAACGTCGATACTCATTTTGTACCCCCCGGGGGCACATTTATCCGTCTTTGTAGAATACTTGACTATCTAGACCTGTGCAACTGGGGGAAAAAGGGAGTCCAGTCTCCTGAAGGCAGCAGGGGTCACCTGGGAACTCAACGTTATTTCCACGGGAATCAGTAAGCCCCAGAGTTCTGTTATTTGTCTCTTTAGTCATTTAACTGTTCTCTGGCTGATTATTGAGGTTGGCCCCTATATGGGAGTATCGTGGTGGTTGTGGTTTCGCGGCCCCATAACAGACAGGTCAGTTTTTATATGGTGGCCAGGATCATTTCACCGCTAATGACACCCTAGGTGCGTGATTTGATTTACATCTGCACCGACTATATAGCCATAATCAGATGGTGGTCAAACCACTTGGTTAATTGGACATCAATCACGCCCCAGGCGGCCATCGAATACGTATATCCTCCGGTCATTCCTGGTAGCAATTTCGAAAGCCCGTAGTAGGCCGCAGCCTTCACTCCTTGCTAAAGAGTTTGAGACTTTCCAACTCCTGGTCCAGAACGCATGAAGCTCTTTTTATCAAGAACACGACAGCATTCATACTCACTGGACCTAAACCATTCATTGTGTTAATTTGAATGATCCGACCCACAAACTCTCACGAGGGTCCGAAACCACAACCACCACGATACTCCCATATAGGGGCCAACCTCAATAACCAGTCAGAGCACATCTTTGCCTAAAGAGAACAAATAGTGTACTTTGCGAGCGTACTGATTTCCGTGGAAATATGTGGAATGTCCAGGTGACTCCTACTAGCCTTTGAGGGGCCTGGGTTCCCTTTTACCCCGCAAGACACCAGTCTAAATGGAATAGTAGGTTCCAAAAAGACTATCATGTGCCCCCGGGGGGAATGACACCCTAGGTGAATGGTTCAGTTCAGTCAGCATGCTAGACATGTGTTCTGGAAAGGAGTTGGATAGTCTCCAACAAGGAGTGATGACTTTCAGCGCTACTCTGGAATCATTAAAGTTGCAACTAGGAAAAACCTGTTGCTAGAATTAGTCTCCGGTTTCCTAGGACGAGCATGACGTTCCTATTTATGCATAGTGGTTTGACCACCATCTGATTAAGGCTCCATAGCCAGGCGCAGATGTAAATCTTATCACGTAGTTACCTCGAAGTTAGTGGAGAGCGTATCCATTTGTGTTCGATTGTCCAGTGTGTCACTACGCATTACAAGAAGAATTCGTTTAAACTCCCTCCAAAGGTCTTTCCTGTCACTTTCAATGTAGGAATATTCAAATCGAATGTCCACAAACACTACTGCCTCCTTCCCCCTCCTCATAACCTAAAATTCTAGTTCTAGTAAAACACATTGCATGAGTAGAGGTCATAATTCCCTGTGTGTTAGGATCTAAAAAAACAAAACAAAATAATAATAATAAACAAGGAAACACTACCACCGCCATAAATTCTCGGCGCTACCAAATCATAATAACCAATTTGTTGTGCCCACAATTGACTACTATTGGTATCAGTCACCTTTGGTTTCGAAAAGACGGCGTCACATGCCACACAGACACCCAAACAGTTTAGTTATTGCATAAGAAATTTCCAGTCACGTAGGTAATTAATTTCATCACGAATATTTTGCTTGAGTTGCTCAAGTGTTTCTGGTTTGTTTGCATAAACCTTGTTTTTTAGATATCCCCACAAAAAAAAAGGTCCAGAGCAGTGAAATCAGGCGACCGTGGAGGCTAATCACCAACATTTCTTGAAATAACTTGTTGTGGAAAGAGGTCTCGCAGTAATTCCATTGTAATCCTGGCTGTATGCGATGTGGCATCGTCTTGTTGACATTTCATCTTAATAAGGCCCAAAGCGGCATGCTTTGTTAAAAAGTTTTCAAACATATCACGATATCGCTTCCCACAGTCACGGTTACCATTACACCGTCTTCATTTTTAAAGAAGCAAGGTCCAATGATTCCTCCTGTCCAAATTGCACACCAGACTGTCACTTTTATTAATGAATGCAAAGGTGACTGTTGTGTAATTTGAGGGTTTCACATTCCCCAGAACCGACTATTCTATTTATTCACATATCCATTCAAATGCAAATATGGTTCGTCACTCATTATGACTTTTTCATGAAAATCGGTGATTGGTTTATCGAATATTTTGCAATAATAAATTTGCCACATGTCTACTTCTTCCAAATATGAACTGCCCAGATTAATGTTTACCAAAACTCTGGCAAAATGGTGTCCCGGTGGAAGTACAGGGTTATTTCTACTTTACATTCGCATCAATAAGACTGAAGTTCTTTAAAAAAAATTTATAAATATTCCCCAGCCTTTAGATATTCTTCGCCTCCCCCCCCCCCCTCCCCGTGGGGCACATTTATCGGTCTTTATAGAATACTTGAATATCTAGATCTGTGCAACTGGGGGTAGAAGGGAGGCCAGTGCCCTGAAGTCAGCAGGGGTACAACTTGAAGCTCCACGTTATTTCCACGGGAATCATTAGCCCGCAGAGTTTCCGATATTTGTCTCTTTAGTCATTTAGTTGTTTATCTGACTGATTATTGAGGTTGGCCCTTCGGGAGTACCGTGGTGGTTGTGGTTTCGCGACCCCATAGAGGTCTGTTTTTATGGTGGCCAGGATCATCTCGCCTTAAATAACACCCACTGGTGAATGATCCAGATCCAGTAAGCATGCTAGTCATGTGTTCTGGACAGGAGTTGGATAGTCTCCAGCTCTTCAGCAAGGTGTAGTGGTTTGCAGCCCTGCTCTGGAATCATTGAAATTGCTACTAGGAAAGACCTGCTGCTCGAATTAGGCTTCGGCCTCCTAGGGCGTAAGTGGCGCTGCTTTTCACTCACAGTGGCTTGACCACCATCTGATTAAGGCTCACTGCCAGGTGCAGATGTAAATCATATCACGAAATATTCTTCGCGTACACACCCCTGGGGGCACATTGATATATTTTGACGGTATCTCACCGTCATTACATGTATCAACGGGGGTAAAAGGGAGCTCAGTCCCCTTAAAGGCTAGCAGGAGCCAACTGGACAGCACCACTTTATTTCCATGGGAATCAGTAAAGCCCCAGAGTTCAGCTTTTTGTCTTTTTAGCTGTTCTCTGACTGATTATTAAGGTTGGCCCCCCGGGAGTATCGTGGTGGTTGTTGCTTCGAGGCCCTTGTTTGAGTTGTGTGTGTCGGATCATTCACAATGAACACAATGAATGTTGTCCTGGTTCAGAAAGCATGCTTGTGGTTGTATTCTGAAATTTTGTTAAGCTTTAGGCGTTCTGAACCAAGAGTTGGATAGTCACCAACTCTTTAGCAAGGAGTGAGGGCTGCGGCCTGCTCTGAGCTCTTAAAGTTGCGTCCAGGAGTGACTGGAGGATAGACATATCCAAAGGCTTCCTGGGGCGTAGATGACGCTACATCTCATCCACAGTGGTATGGACCACCGTCTGGTTATGGCTTACAACAGCTAGGTACTGACGTAAATATTATCGTGCATTCTTCGTCAACATTGTTTAAAGTCTAGAAATTATTATTTCAAACAGTAAGTAGTTTATATACCACACACACATACACTCAGACACCGATACAACTTTTAATGTCTAAAGACTTTAAATAGTTTTCCCGCCTATAAATATTTGAAAACAAAAAAGTTTTAATAATTAATTTAACAACAAAACAACTGCATGTTTATATGAACATACATACATACATACATAGATACATACATACATACATATATAAATACATAGCTATTTATATTTGTTTAATATACTTACATTACATTTAAACATTTCATATTCATGTTGACCATATTCATGCTGTTCGCATTCATCAATTGTATCATAGAATTTGCCGCAATATTTTTGACAAAAATATCTATTTGAGCGATGTAATTGTTCGTGTGTCTGCAATTCCTCATTAGACATAAAGGACATGGGACATACGGAACATTTAAAATCATATTCAACAATATTGCAGCTGGATAGAGCAACATGTTGTGTATAGTTTTGACGTTTTAAAAAAACTTGTTTACATCGTTGGCATATGGGCAGAGTTGAGGAACGTTCTGTTTGTAATTTGCGGCGAGGAAAATTAAGCGGCTGTGAGTAAAAAAAGAAGAAAAAAAAACAAACATAAACAGTGAATGAGTGAAAATAACAACAAACAATAAATTTGTAGCAAAACAAACAAAAAAAAAACAAAAAGAAAAAATAAAAACAAAAAAACGACAGCAAAAAAAAACACAAGAAAATGAATGAAAACATTTGTGTTGTTGTGCCGTAGTAAATGTGTGTAACAAATTGTGTACACAAAAATTATATAGAAATGTGCATATACAAATAAATGTTTGTATGTGTGTATGGTACATACATACATATAGTATGTACACACATAGATATATATATGGAATAGTACTGTAGGTTATGTTATTGTTTATTTTTATTGTTTTTGTGTTGTTTTTTTTTTGCTTCTTTTATATTCATGCTGTTGAGGTTTTATTTCTTTTTTTACCTTTGCCTCTGTTTTTATATTAGTCAAGGATATTTGATGGTGTTGTTGTTGTTCTTGTTGCCTTTCCTCTGCTGCTACTGCTGCTGTTGCTGTTGGTGGTGGCGGTTGCATTATAGTAGAATTCTGGGAATTTTTATGTTGTTGTGCTTGTTGGGAAACGTCTTCATTATGTGAAGTAGTTTGTTCATTTTGAGGATGATGATAAAATTCTTGTTTTATTTGTTGCAATTGATGATGATGATGTTGATGTTGACGATGTAGTTGTTGCTCTTGTAATTGTTGATGGTGTTGTGCACGTTGTTGTTGCTGCTGTTGTTGTTGTTGTTTTTGTTGTTGTTTTGGTTGTTGCTGCTGTTCAAATTGTTTACGTTTTTCTTCCATGTGAAAAGATTGGTTTTCTAATTGTGGCGCACTTTTGTGTTGATAACCAACATCATCGACAGGCTCAGCTGAAAAAGGAAAACAGTAATTTTTTAAAATTAAATTCATTTTCATATTAAAACTTTAAACTAGACATTTCAAAAGAAATATACACAGATTCGCAAAATTATTCACACGTGATATTATAATAAAGCACATTAAACAAAATCCCCCTATTAATGCACTTATGGCGGCTCATATTGAAAATATGTTGCAGGCATGAAAATTCAGTGTGATGTTTTCAGGTTTCTAAAGAAGCTTTCAAGTGTTTCGGTTTTCTAAAACGTTTTGTAAGAGGTTCTTTACTCCATCCAGTCTCCGTACTATTTGTACCATCTATACCGTCCAAAGATGTATGGGCCGGCGCTCCAAATTTTATTTTGGAATTGCTTGACTGTGTACAGGAGAGGGTCAAGAGGTACATTGGGGACAGTAGGTTATCTAACTCTATTGATTCTCTAGAGCATCGATGTAATGTGTGTTGTATTTCACTGTTTTATCGTTACTACAATGGTAAGAACACTGAAGATGGCAAATGGCCGAAACCGGTTTGTTCACAAACCAAACTTGACGCGGGGTGACGTCAAATCATACCCAAATAAATTATAGTTAAAATGTTAAGATTCATGTTCTCGTCCATGATACTTTCTATAAATTGTATATTTCTGACAATGAAGCTGCCAGACAATCACACATTATCAGTGATAAGCCTTAATGCTTCACTGTTTTGCATTTAAGCCACACGCAACGACTTTTGGTAATCGCAGCAACGTAAATTAAATTTGCTTTCATCCGTAAAAAGAACTTGTAAGCTGTTAAAATATTGATAGGAAAAAATCAACATAACGTGACATATAAATTTTACTACACTCCAAAACTTATTCGATTAAAGCTTATTCGATTAAATCTTATTCGATTAAATCTTATTCGATAAAATCTTATTCGATTAAATCTTATTCGTTTAAACCTTATTCAACTAATGGTTATTCGATTAAACCGTATTCGATTAAACCTTATTCGATTAAGAGTTATTGGATTAAATCACATTCGATTAAACCTTTTTCGATTAAAGGTTATTCGATTAAACCTTAATCGGCTAAACCATATTCGATTAAAGGTTAATCGAATAAAGCTAATTCGACTAAACCTTATTCGATTAAACCTTAATCGGTTAAACCATATTCGATTAAACCTTATTCAATTAAAACTTATTCGATTAAGCCTTATACGATTAAACCATATTAGATAAGCCTCCATGCTTTACTGCATCCTTAGTATTTTTGTAGAAGAATTCTTCATTGTGTTTACGCCACACATAATGTTCGCCTTCCAGCGGAAACATGCAAATTAAATTTGCTTTCATCCGTAAAAAAAACCTGTAAGCTGTTAAAATGTTGATATGAAAAAGCCAACATAACGTGACATATAAGTTTTACTGTACTCCAAAACTTATTCGATTAAATAATATTCGATTAAATTTTATTCGATTAAACCTTATTCGTTTGAACCTTATTCAACTAATGGTTATTAGATTAAACCGTATTCGAATAAACCTTATTCGATTAAGTGTTATTGGATTAAACCACATTCGGTTAAACCTGTTTTCGTTTAAAGGTTGTTCGATTAAACTTTAATCGGCTAAACCATATTCGATTAAAGGTTATTCGAATTAAGCTAATTCACTAAAGCATGCTTCACTGCATCCTTAGTGTTTTTGTGGAGGAATTTTTCAATGTGTTTACGTCACACATAATTATTATTCGCTTAAACCTTATTCGATTAAGACTTATTCGATTAAACCTTATTCGACTAAAACTTATTCGATTAAGCCTTGTTGGATTAAACCTTACTCAATAAGCCTCCATGCTTCACTGCACCCTTAGTGTTTATGTAGAAAAATTCTTTATTGTGTTTACGCCACACATAATGTTCGCCGTCATCCGTAAAAAGAACCTGTAAGCTGTTAAAATGTTGATACGAAAAAGCCAACATAATGTGACATATGTATAAATTTTACTGTGCTCCAAAACTTATTCGAATAAAGCTTATTCGATTAAACCATATTTGATTAAATCTTATTCGATTAAATCTTATTCGATTAAACCTTATTCGTTTTAACCTTATTCAATTAATGGTTATTCGACTTAGCCGTATTCGATTAAGAGTTATTAAATTAAACCACATTCGATTAAACCTTTTTCGATTAAAGCTTATTCAATTAAACCTTAATCGGCTAAACCATATTCGATTAAAGGTAATTCGACTATACCTTATTCGATTAAACCTTATTCGATTAAAACTTATTCGATTAAAACTTAATCGATTAAAACTTATCCGATTAAAACTTATTCGATTAAAACTTATTCGATGCAATTTATATTTTTTTTCTTATTATTTCCGCATTTAATTCTTTTCCAAAATTGCTTTTAATCTTTGCGGCAAGTTTTAGAGCGGTTAATGCTTTGTTCTTTCTTACGTGCGTTGTTTATTTCTAATTCTGTTCTTACTTTTATTGACGATATATTGAAAATTTTTTTTTAAATAAAAAACTGCTGACATCTAAAATATTTAATAAAAATCTACCAATGATTTGCCTGACTTTAAATAAAATATAAGAAATTTGTCGGCACAAAATAACTGTACGTCTGTCCGGGGTCTAAGCTCGACTTGTTAAAAGCAGTGACTTGATATGTACTTTCCCACCCGTGAAATTTACAAATATTTATTTTTTGTTTTATTGGAAGAAGAAGAAAAACGTCATGTGCATTACGGCAAATTGAAAAGTTTGTTTACTTTCAATGGAATTCAATTTTGATTTAATTTTATTTCACTTTTACACAAATAGTGCTGAAAGTAAATAAATTAAAATAAATTTTATTGCAAACGAGAAATTTAAAATAGATAAAAAAGTATGTTGATGCATAAAACACTCATATACATATATGTATATTGAAAAATTAAACAAAATACAGGGTGTCCGTCGGGAAGTTATACTACTTTGTTTGTTAATAATTTTTGATTAACGTGTGATTAGATTTACATCCGCGCCTGGCCACGAAGCCTTAATCAGATGGTGGATCAAACCACTGCATAATTTGGAACGTCATGCTCGTCCTAGGAAGCCGAAGCTATAATTCTATGCAACACAACTTTCTAGTTGCAACTTCGATGATTCCAGAGCAGGGCTGCAAATCATCACGCCTTGCTTAAGAGTTGGAGACTTTCCAACTCCTGTCCAGAACACATGTCTAGCATGCTCACTGGATCTGGGAACATTTCACCAGGTAGGTGTTATTAAATGAACCCGGCCACCATAGAGCCATAGACTGATATGGGGCCGCGAAACCACAACCGCCACGATACTCCCATAAAGGGTTAACCTCAATAATCAGCCAGAGAACAGTTAAGTGTCTAACGAGACAAATTACGGAACTCTGCGTGCCACTGATTCCCGTGGAAATAAAGTGGAGTTTCCAGTTGTACTCCTGCTGGCTTCAGGGGACTGGGCTCCCTTTTCCCCCAGTTGCACAGGTCTACATAGTAGCTTTCCATTAAGACCATATATGTGCCCCCGGGGGGTAAATTTTTGATTAAATGAAAGATCTGGATATTAATAAAAGTTTTATTTAATGTCGCCAATTATGTATGGAATACAATATCAGATAAATATCCGCCTCTGTTGGCCTTACAAATGCGAGTCCTTTGAGCACATTCTCACATATTTCACGCGGTATTTCATTTATTTTATCACAAATATTTTGTTGCTTGCTTTTCAGATATCCCCACAAAAAGAAGTACGGAACAGTTAAATCTGGCGACCATGGAAGCCACTCAACATCACCATTTCTTGAAATAACTTGTTGTAGACAGAGGTCTCGCAGTAATTCCATTGTAATCCTGGCTGTATGCGATGTGGCACCATCCTGTTGGCACTACATGTTAACAAAGCCCAAAGCAAGCAGTTGTGGCGTTAAAAAGTTTTTTATCATATCACGATATCGCTCCCCATTCACAGTTACCGTTGCGCCGTGTTAATTTTCAAACAAGTTAGGTCCAATGATTCCTTCAAATCAAACCAAGGTTTGCCATTCCCCAGAACCGACTAATCTGTTTATTCACACATCCATTCAAATGAAAATATGCATCGTCACTCATTATAATTTGTTTATGAAAATCGGTGTTTTCATAGGCGAACTGTAACATCATATTGGCATATCTATGGCGGCGTAAATGGTCTTGTGGAAGAAGCTCTTGTGTCAACTGAATCTTATATGGAAAGAAATGCAAATCCTCTTGTGCAAAATTTTGGCCAAACTTGTTCTTTGAAGACCAAGCTCCTGAGCATGGCGTCGAATTGAGGTTGATGGATTGTTTTGAATAATGTTTTCAGCCAATCTTGCAGTACGCTGTTGTCCATGCTTGTGCCTATCACTTACAGACCCTCTTTCTTCAAAATCATTCACTACACGATTAATAGTGCGTTTTACTGGCACGTTGTTTCTTCCAAAAATTTTACGTAACTTTTTCATCGTCATAGTTATCGATGAGTGATTTTTATAAAATGTTTTAACGATTAAAACACGTTGGTTTATCGAATATTTTTCCATAATAAATTTGCCACGTGTCTACTTCACGACTGCCAAATATGAACTGTCAAGACACTCTGTATTTTTTTTTACAAAGAAAAGTAGCACTTCAGGCAACAATGCCTATTTAGTCAAGTACCGTGCTACATTCTTTAGGAAAGAGATAGAAGGAGATGAAACAGATGGTGAAAGTAGAAGGACAGTCGGAAATTAACTGCCGTATAAGACAGCACAGCGACCAGTGACTATGCCTTCATCGCTGAGCAGCCCCACCGACAGTCAATTTTTATTTTTGTAGTGACCAAGGTCTTCGTTGGGAATCGAGCCCACAACCCGCAGACTGACACGTAAGTACACTACCTACTAGCCTACAGCGGCACCTATATTTATATATTTATGGTTACATGTACGTGGGTGGGTCAAAAAGCTTTGCCTCTTGCAATGGCAGCTCTGCTGCTGTCAACATCAATTGATTGCTGTCTAAATTTGAACAAGCTCCGTCATTTAGTTTGCGTTTGGCAGCCAATGATATCAAAGTATGGCAAGTTTTAAGAAGAAAATGCTGTTCAGTCTCCGGGGTATTGTGATGGAACCACTTTTGGGCACGGTTACGCAACGGCACAAAAACTCGTCTTTATTGCTTGGATCCACCACAACAAACCGAAGACCAAACACTACGAACTTAAATTTTTTCAATTTTCTTTTCATAATTTTTAAGAAATAAATACTTTTCCTTTAGAAATTCGACATAGGGATAACTTGGCAATGAATAGGATATGAATAGAATTCAAAAATTAAACATGTAAAGGGTTTTTCAACAAGAAGTTTGTTTTCTAAAACAAAATAAAAAACAAAAAGTTTGGACTAAAATGATAGCGCCCCCATCGTTGGCCCTTCGGGAGTATCGTAGTGGTTGTGGTTTCGAGGACCTCGTTTGAGTTGTGTGGGTCGGATCATTCACGATGAACACAATGAATGGTCCAGGTCCAGTGAGCATGATTGCTCATGCGATTATGCTTCATGCGTTCTGGACCAGGAGTTAAATAGTCTTCAACTCTTCAGCAGGGAGTGAAGGCCTGCAACTAGAAGTGACTGTGTGTGATTCGATTTACATCCACGCCTGGCCATGAAGCCCTAATCAGATGGTGGACCAAACCAATGCATAATTTGGAACGTCATGCTCGTTCTAGGAAGCCGAAGCTATAATTCTATGCAACAAAACTTTCTAGTTGCAACTTTGTTGATTCCAGAGCAGGGCTGCAAATCATCACTCCTTGCTTAAGAGTTGGAGACTTTCCAACTCCTGTCCAGAACGCATGTCTAGCATGCTCACTGGACTGGATCATTCACTTAGGGTGTCATTAACAGTGAGATGATCCTGGCCACCATAAAAACCATTATACTGTTATGGGGCTGCGAAACCACAACCACCACGATACTCCTATATAGGGGCCAACCTCAATAATCAGCCAGAGAACTATTAAATGTCTGAAGAGACAAATAAAGAACTCTGCGAGCTTACTGATTCCCGTGGAAATAAAGTGGAGTTTCTAGTTGTACCCCTGCTGACTTCAGGGGACTGGGCTCCCTTTTTCCACCTGTTGCACTGTGTCTAGATAGTCGAAGTTCTAAACTAGAAGCGACTGTAGGATATATGTATCTGAAGGCCTTTTAGGACGAAGATGACGCTACATTTCATCCACAGTGGTATGATTAACCATCTAGTTATGGCCCTCACAGCTAGGTACGGATGTACCTAGCAAATTTGGAACTGCTTTAACTTTTTTGCTCACGGCTGCAATGCTTTTAGTTGAACGACCCGGTCGAACACGCATTGGTGTTCGCACATTTTGTATCGAGCCTGTCGACTCAAATTTAACGACCAAATTCTTAATAGCGGTCCTAGAAGGAAAATTTGTTATTCGAAAATATCACGAATTTTACGAAATGTAACTTTAAGAGAATCACCGTTTTTATAGTGAATTTTTATTATTTTAATACGATTTTCGTGCGAAATGGAATTCATTGCAACAATTGCCAATGCATTTCTACTATGAATATGTTAAAAAATAAATGTCAAAATTACCATGTTGTTGGTGTTGCCACAATTAAAAAACAAACTTCTTGTTGAAAAACTCCATAAAAGAAAATTAAAATTGTTAGCATAAAATAATTAAATGTCTGAACGGGTAAAAATCGCTAAAATCATCGACTTGACATTATTTTTCAAACTGTGGTATTTGCAAAATGTTTGTTTTTATTTTGATACAAGAAGAAGAAAAACGCCGTGTATATATTACGGCAAATTGAAATGTGATCTTTGTTTTTTTTTATAAGTAAAATATAGTTAAGAGTAGCCAGACGGAGAGAGACAGAACGCGAGATAGATATTAATTTAGTAATGCCACCCTTTTTTTATTGGGAAATTAAGCAAAATATAATAAACGAAAACATAAACACCCTTCACACAAAGGTGTCAAATGTTAAAATAAAATTCATTAACTACATTCAAAGTTGAAAATTTACTAACACTAACACACTTAAATGAGCTGTATAAATATGTAGAAGTGTTTTTTGAGAGCAGAGAAACAAAAAATATAACAAAAATTCGCAACATGACCTCAAACAACCTTAACAAAGAAACACAAAAAATAATTTTTTTTTTCCTTGTTGTTTTTTTTTTTAAAGTTATTTTATTTTTAATACACATACCTGTGGGTATGTATGTGGGTATGTAATCTATAATTATATTTTACATACATATATGTTTTATAGTTGATTTATTAAAAGGAAAAATTTTATTAAAGTAAAAAAAAATGCTTTAAAGCGGAAAAGTCCAGAAGGAAGTAAAAACAAAAAGAAACATGAGCATTTAGTTAAAGAAAACATTTTGTGGAAATTAACTTTTTAATAAAAACCAAAATTTAAATCATTTAATAAAAAATAAAAATTTTATTTTAGCTAGAGAACGGGGAAATTTTATTTTTAGGGAATTTTTTATTGTTAAAGACGAGTAACAACAAACAAGAAAATATAAATAAAAATTTAAAAAAAAGATACTTAAGCCATAGCCAGCTATTAAGTGTGTGCAAATGTATAAATGGATAGTGTTACATTTATAGGGATACAACTTAAAACGAGTCAATAATTTTGGGTGTGTATACTATTATTATTATGATGGTGGCATTTAACAGTTGTGGTAGTCGTCGTAGTAGTTGAAAGTTGTAGTTGTGTATATATGTATATATATAGATTTAATATTGAGTTTTGTTCGGTTTTACTGTAGTGTATATGTACATATAGACAGCCATACGTATATTCGTATATATATCTTGTGGGTATAAATTTTTTCATGCATATAGAGAGATGGATGAATTCCAATTTGCTGTGCTGAATGCCACAAACCAGTCACTGCTGTTTCTACGTGCTTTTTTTTTTTGAGTTTTATTTTTATTATAATATTATTTTGTTCGTCTCAAATTTTTTTTGTTTTTGGCTCATGGCATTATATTCGTACTCGTAACCGTACTCGTTCTTGTACTCGTTGTGGCAAAAAAAAAAAAACAACTTTTTCTTGGCATTAAAAACTTTTATGTATTTTTTCCCCACTTTCATGAAAGTTGTTCTCTTAAATGCTATTTTATTATATTATATATTTAAAGAACATTATTAAAGTAGTTATGTTTTATTATTTAGAGTATAAAGTATATTTATTCCTTGCTTGAACGTAAATTTAACAACCCAGCCCTAAATTTTACCCTCTACCCATTCACTTGCTGAAATACTTTATTGCTGTCATCCAGCTCCATAAATTAGAAATGTTAAATACAGAAAAAAAAGCGAAAAATTAAAACAAAAATTATAAAATATTGCTAAATTTCCAAATAAAATGAAATAAAAATGAAATATAATCAAAATTGATTACTTTGTTTTCATGAATTTCAGTTGGTTTATAGTTGGATAGATTTTTATATTCATTGGCTGTGTGCAGTTGAGTACTCGTGAGTTATTTATTTGCTTCTTTTTTTTGTAGTTGTTTTTTTTTTTTTGTTTGTTTTTGCCGATGTGTTGTTTCTCTGTGTGTTCGGTTCTTGTTTTCTGTATGCCTTTGCACATTATGTTTCCATTTATTTCACCATTCGCCATTTGGATTGGATTGGATTGGATGGATGTATGGATAGGTAGGTCAGTCACTTTACAAGTAGAAGTAGAAGTAATAATAACAGCCGTTGTAGCAGTTGTACTAGTACAAGTCGTCTCCGTTGTTGTTTTTGTTAGCTGTGGTTGGTCGTGTCGTTATTTTTCATTGTCCCTCTCCCGTTGCCGTTAATCACTATGATGACGATGATGTTGATGATGATGATGATGTTGACGATGATGCTCTTTGTAAATATTTACTCAGCTCTTGCTGGATACATACTAAAAATTATAGATTATTTTCTTTCCATTTACAAAAAAAAAAACAACAAAAAACAAGAACAAAAACACAGTTTTCAATGTATTTCTCTCTACCCAACAATAAAAACTGCAATGTAGAACATATTATTTTTGATTATATCATCAATTTTTAGTTTTTCTTCTTTGTTTTCTTATTTTTGGCTTTTCTATCTATCCATTTTATAATTTTTGACTTTTTGAAACTAAATTTTACAAGAATTTCTATTAACTTTTTATTTTTTATTATTTATTATTTAGTTTTTCCTTAAATAAAGTCTCCATTTAAAGTTTCTGTCGTGTCGTTTTTTTTGTTTTTCTCAATCTCTTTTGAATAATTAAAGACAACACTGTAATTTCTTAATTTTGTTTAGTTTTTTTCATTTCTAAGTGCCTTTATAATCTTTAATTAGAATAAATTCGTAGTTAAGTTCAAAAATATATGAAAATTCTATTGGATCTTATTTATTAAATAAAGTAATTTACAATAATTTTCCGATTTAACTTAAATAAATGTTGCCAGATCTGTTTGTTAAAGTGAATTGTTCGTTGTATTCACGTTCTCTATTTTATTGCAAAATCAAAATGTAGAGTATTTTTAATATTTCATCAAAATTTAAGTAAAATAAAAACAAAAATTATTAACAATTTGAAAAAAAAATTTTAAAACAAAAATTGTTGATAATTTTTGTTTTTATAAAAATTAATTTCCTGAAGATAGCTTTCCAAGGGAAAGCGAAATATTAAAAATATAGTGTTAAATTTAATTAAAAAAAACATTATTAAGATTAATACTTATTTATTAATTAAAAAGAGGTCGTAAAATCGTAAAATAAGAATTATAAAACTCTAGCTGACGCGACAGACTTCGTGCTTCGATAAAAAAAAAACAAAATAAACTTAAACAAAAGAAATTCATAATTATTAACACAAAATGCTGGATATGTATGAGATTTTATTCTTATTTTCAAATAATTACACATCATGTGGCTTAAAAAATGTTCATGTCACAAATATTAAGAGCTCAGAAAGTTAAGTTTCTTTTTTTCTCGTTTCGGACCACCCCCAGCAGTGACCCCCACACATGCAATCTGAACTAGGAAATCAGGTTATGGGGAGGAGGAAAAAAGAGGAAGTGGTGTTTGTAAATATTTAGTTTGATTTTTCCTACATTGAAAGTGCCAGGAGAGACCTCTGGAAGGAATTTTTCCCATATACAAACGAATTTTTCCCAGTAATGCGTACTGCGATTCACTGGCCAATCAATCACAAATGTATGTGCGCTCAACGAAAATAGAGTTAAACGCAAAAAAGTGCGGTTTTTGGGAACAAGTTCCCTAATTTCGTCAAAGCACTTGAAATACAACCCACATTGCGTCGATGCTCTAGAGAATCAATAGAGTTGGATACCCTAATGTCCCCAATGATCCTCTACTGTGCGCGGTAGAGCAATTCCAAAATAAAATTTGGAGCGCCGGCCCACACATCTTTGGACGGATATAGGTGATATAAATAGCATGGAGTTCGGCTGGAGTGAAGTATATCTTACAACATTTTAGAAAACCGAGACACTGGAAAGGTTCTTTACTCTACATCAACATGAAACTGTTCTGAAAGAGCTGCTAAAAAATCTTGCTATTACTATATATATCTGTTATCATAAAAATTGTTTACGAATATTGACTGCAGCGTCATCCAGTCCGAGCGTAAATGAAGACATTTTTTTTATGAAACAAGAATCTAATAATACAAGTACTGATAACTTTAATTATGAAGTATTCAAGCGTTGCTCGCCACCACATTTATGAAACCTATTTCTGAACCCTTTGTACCTATTATTTTGCGGTTTGCGGTTGTAAGGTAATCGCCTACATAAATGAATGTGACTCTTTTTCACACTATGAAATAGCAATGACTGCCTCAAAATCATACTAAGTATACTAAGCATACTAAGTAAGCTAAATATACATTAATTAGAATAAGTATACACTAAATAAACTAAATAGACTAGGTATACCCTACGTATACTAAGAACAAACTAACTATACTAAATATGCACAAAGTATACACTAGGTGTACCACCTATACACTAGCTATACACTAGGTATACACTTTATATAACAAGTATACACTATTTATATAAGCATACACTAATTGCACTTAATATATATACTAAATATTCACTAAGTTTGCTAAGTATACACTATGTTTACTAAGTGTGTAACTAAGAATACTAAGTATACACCAAACATAAACTGAGTATACATGCGTGATAAGATTTACTTCTGTACCTAGCTGTGTTAGCCATAACCAGATGGTGGATCATACCACTGTGGAGGAAATATAGCGTCATCCTTGCCCTAGAAGGCCTTCAGATACGTAAATACTCTGGTCATTCCTAGTTGCAACTTCAAAAGCCTGAAGTAGGCCGCAGCCTTCACACCTTGCTGAAGAGTTGGAGACTATCCAACTCCTGGTCCAAAATGCATGAAGCTTAATATAATTTAAGAACACAACGGCAATCATGCTCACTGGACCTGGACCATTCTTTCATTCATTGTGTTCATTGTGAAAGATCCGATGCACACAACTCAAACGAGCGCCTCGAAACCACAACCACCACGATACTCCCGAAGGGCCAGCCTCAATAATCAGTCAGAGAACAGCTAAAAGGCTAAAAAGACAAATAGCTGAACTCTGGGGCGTTACTGATTCCCAAGGAAATATAGTGCAATTGTCCAGTTGGCTCCTGCTAATCTTGAAGGGGACTGGGATCCCTTTTACCCCCATTGACACATGTAATGACGGTGAGATTCCCCTCGGGGAGGGATACTAAGTATACACTAAGTATACTAATTTTACACTAAGTATACACTAATTATACTAAGTATATTAAAGTATACAAAGTATGCACTAAGCATACAGTCCGCTTAATTTTCCTTTACTGTCTTCTGGCTAGCCTCTAAGAAGTGGAGTATGGAAATTATTTGAAAAGTAACGAACTAGTTTAGTTTTATTTGGGTACGGTTTTCCGTCGACCCTCGTCTAGTTTAACTTTAACTGTACACTAGATCAAAGATGTTCTTAGTACAACTACGAATTAAGTTCGAACATGCCACTGAGAATATTAGCAAAGCTTTCAAATTATTGCCAAGTATATTTTGGAATAGTAATGAATTTTAATAATAAGATATGAATAATTTTATTATAACAGAAATTTAATTGAAAATTGTAAACATTTTAATTTTCCTTTTAGTACTAAACTGATGCAATATTTGCAAGAAAATGTAAAGCTTTCTTAACCCAAATTGTATTCCACTATTTTATATAAAATAATTTATCCTTCCACTTCCATTAAAGTTAAAGACCAAATAACATATAGCCGATTCAAAGGAAGATAGAATTGTATAAAAAAAATTAACTGCAAATCACTTGCATACAAACAAATATTAATGAAGTAATAAAAGTGGTTTCACCTTTTGTATTATTTACACTTGAGCTGTAAACTATTACATACATACATACATTCATTTACACATACATAGATTCAAAGCTCGGCACTTATATGTCTAGTTGTCTATGTCAAACAAACAATAAAAACGCATCTAACATTCATTTAGAAAAGAAAACGAAATGATTTTTATTTTTGTTATTGTTGTTGTTGTTGAAGTAGTAACGCCTCTTTCATAAAATTTTAAAAATCAATCAGTTGTCTTAGGACCATCTCAAATTTAGCTGTTAACTAAGAGCATATGGCTGAACTTCTCTAACGCATATTGCTAACTGTAAAGAAAAGTAAGAGTATTTTGGTTCTTATATTTTCTCTAACATCAAGATAATCGATATAGGTTAGATTAGATTAGGCAGGCTGCGGGTCCTAATTAAAAAACCAACTCACTTAAATCCCAAGGGTTCCTTTGTTATGCCTAAAGATGGCAGGTTGGGAGGTCTTCACAATATCCGCATTCTACCCACTGTCAAAACATCCAGAAGATCGGTAGGACGGGTTAATAAAAGTGACATCGCTCTTAGCTGCCATTCATGGAGAAGTAAATTTTTGAGTTGACTCAAAACGCAAGCGCTTTTCCAAATAATTCCACAAATTCTCGATTGGATTTATATCGGGACTTTAAGGAGGAGTATTAAGCATGTGGGTAGTATTGTAGGTAAGCCACATCTTCACATCAGCAGCAGTGTGCTTAGGATCATTGTCCTGTTGGAAGTAGTAATCACTACGAATTCTTAACTTTTTCGCACTTTAGTGACTTGCGCGACTGACCAGTTGTACAACTCTTATTATACTTAACTTCTATAACTTATATTTCCTATTAGCTAACTTACTTACTAATACATTACCAAATAATCCCCCCCCCCCCCTGGGGGCACATTTATCGGTCTTTATAGAATACTTGACTATCTAGACCTGTGCTGCTGGGGGTATAAGGGAGCCCAGTCCCGTGAAAGCAAGCAGAAAGTCAACTGGAAGCTCCATGTTATTTCCACGGAAATCAGTAAGCCCCAGA
Organism: Trichopoda pennipes; assembly: GCA_030448955.1. NCBI lineage: Eukaryota > Metazoa > Arthropoda > Insecta > Diptera > Tachinidae > Trichopoda > Trichopoda pennipes. The sequence goes on from JASKUP010000002.1 coordinate 10,238,178, forward strand.
GATTCCGCTAATTGTCTCTTTAGACTTTTAGCTGTTTCTCTGAATGATTATTAAGGTTGGCCCTTCGGGAGTATCGTGGTGGTTGTGGTTTTGCGGCCCCAAACATGAACTGATTAATGGTGGCCAGGATCATCTCGCCTTTAATCACACCAACGGGTGAATGATCCGGATCCAGTGAGCATGCTAGTCATGTGTTCTGGACCAGGAGTTGGATAGTCCCCAGCTCTTCAGCAAGGAGTGGTGGTTTGCAACCCTGCTTTGGAACCGCTGAAAGACCTGCTGCTAGAATTAGTCTTCGGCTTCCTAGGACGTGAATGACGTTGCTTTTCATTTACAATGGTTTGACCACCATCTGATTAAGTCCCACGGCCAGGTGCAGATGTAAATCTTATCACGAAATTACCAAATAATATACTAAGTATGTGTGGTGGGAATATGCAGCGTTTGCATATAAGTTGAGTTTGATTTTTGTGTGGACAAGCACATTCCAACTGAATGTAGGATGTTCGATTGCATGCAGAAGGCATGGCAATAATGACACAATCAAACACACTACAATTGCTTCCTCAATGAATTCCAAATTGCCTACTCCTGCTGCTGATATACATCCTCACACCATTATACCACCTTCACCATGCTTGACGGTTTTACGCGTGTTCTTTAGATTGAGTGCTTCATTTCTTTTTTCTCCACACTAAAACACGTCCGTCCGAGCGAAAAATGTTATATTTTGAATCGTCTAAAAACAAAATCTCTTTATTCCAAAACTCATTATTGTCTTATTATTCGCTTCTTTCTATTTATTTTGTTAAAAAAGGATGGACTTCTTGCGTGCAGTACGAGCATTATAGCCGGCTCTGTTTATAGATATGCGTTCGATATCCACCGAAATATTTTTGCCAATTGATTCCTTCAGCTCTGTAGCAATCTTTGAAGCTCTTCTTTTAAATAGATCATTTTTAATTATGGACGCTATTTTTTCTTATTCTCTTATACTTAGTCTCTTAGGACGTCCAAAACTTTGCTTAATTTCAATTCTGTTTTCTTTTTGGAACAGATTTATTACTTTTTCTGCATAAGTTAAGGTATCTAGACTTAAGGCCCAACTATAATATGCATAAGCTGGCTCAAGCTAATGTCAAAAATTGAACGAAAAGTCTGTCAAATGCTTAAGCAAATCAATGCAAATTTTTAGGTAACGTACGGTATCCACCGTAATATTTTTGCCAATTGATTTCTTCAGCTCTGCAGCAATCTTTGGATCATTTTTAAATGGATCGTTTTTTAATTCTTCTAATTTCTTCTCTAATACTTAGTTTCTTAGGACGTCCACATCTTGGCTTATTTTCAATTCTGTTTTCTTTTTGGAACCGATTTATTACTTTGTCTGCATAAGTTAAGGTACCCAGACTAGGAGCCCCTGTAGGCTAGTAGGTAGTATACTAGCTTGTCAGTATGAGGGTTGTGGGTTCGATTCCCAACGAAGACCTTGGTTTTTTTTCACTACAAAAATAAAAATTGACTGTCGGTGGAGCTGCTCAGCGATAAGGACATAGTCACTGGTCGCTGTGCTGTCTTATACGGCAGTTAATTTCCGTAACTATCCTTCTACTTTCACCACCTGTTTCATCTCTTCTCTATCCCTTTCCTAAAGAATGTAGTACGGTACTTACTAAATAGGCATTGTTGCCTGAAGTGCTACTTCTCTTTAAAAAAAAGCTGGCTCAAGCTAATGTCAAAAATTGAACGAAAAGTCTGTCAAATGCTTAAGCAAATCATTAAAGACTTTTAGGTGGCTATAATGTACTTACACGAATATAAACAGACATTTGTTTTATTCGTACTTTCTAAATAAATGAAATTGATTAACAAACAATGTTTAATAATCATATTTTTTGCACTGCACTGGTGCCTGATGAAGCTCGCATCCCCTAAGTGACAAATATCAAAATAAACTTTAATACAATTTATACTCGTAAGCAATTTACCCAAATAGCCAACTGCGAAATAACAAGCATTTTATTTACATTTCTCTAACCTTTAAAACAGAAAGAATCTTATTTGAAAGTACTTAAAGAAAACAATATCATTTTTACGACGACACAAAACCAAAAGTTTTGTTCTAAAAAAAAGGAAAAACACAAAAGCAAAGTAGCAAAACAAAAAAAAAACTTACATTTTATGATGACTTCCTCGGTTTGTATTGATGGTGTTACCGTTATTTGCTCTACTGGCTCAGATTTAATATGCTGCAACATTGAAGGCATAACTTGAGTATGTGTCCGAAGCATTGAGGTTTGTTGAGCATGATGATGATAATAATGTTGTTGTTGTTGTTGCTGCTGTTGGTGTTGTTGATGGTGTTGATGTTGCTGGTGATGGTGAATAGAAGTTTGTGGCGTTTGGTTTGGATGATGCGGTTGCTGCGAATGATGATGAGGATGTAAGGAATGTGCTGCTGCACTTTGGTGTGTAGCAGCTAGATGATGATGTGAAGAGCCAGCAGCTGAAAGATGTCGTTGATTTTGTTGTTGTTGTTGTTGCTGCTGCTGCTGTGTATACAAGGAGTTATGTGAATAGGCATCAAAACCTACACGCCCACTCGAACTGCCACTCGATAGCATAGAGTGTGAATGTGCAGCAGAAGCTGCACTATGTTGTGAATGTTGTTGTTGTGTTTGTGTTGTTAACATTTCAAGGTCAAAGATTGTATTACGTCCAACATAGGCCGCACTACTACTGGCAGTAGCTGCATTGCTACCAACACCAGCCACATTCGCACCAGAAACAGGCAGAGCCGAAGAATAATGATGAGCCGCACTCGCTGAAGCTGACATAGGAAGCGGTGTTGCACCACTTAACGCTGATGTATTATGTGCTGAACTAGATACACCAACACCAACCCCACTACCAACACTATTTCCACCCGCACCACTTGCACTTACAACTCCTGCAGATGATGTCATACCAACATAACCACTTGTAAACATGTGAGGTGACATTGTATGATTGTGATGTGGTTGCTGGTGCTGCTGTTGAGTATGATGATGAAGATGATGCTGAGGATGTTGAATATGGCGCGAATCTCTCAAATGAAGAGCATGTTGATAATGTTGCTGCGAATACCATTGTTGATGCTGCTGCTGCTGTTGCTGTTGCTGCGACGTCGTTAAATGGTGACCACCATGATGTTGTGCTTGCTGCTGCTGTTGTTGTTGTTGTTGTTGGGGGTGTTGATATGGTGCATGTATGTGATAATGTTTACGTTGATTATTTTGTGACATTTTGCAAACATCTAGTATGTACAACACCAACAACAATATTTAACAAAAGAAACTAACTTTTAAATTTACGCACATACAAACTTACGCATGCCGACTAAAAGAAAACCAAAGAAAAACAAACAACAAACCGGCAAAAAAAGCAAATCAAAGCACACCGCTACTCTTATTGTTGTTGGTTTTTTCTTTTTTCTTATTTTTGTTTGATATTTTGTATTTATTTATTTAGGAAACCAAACCAAAACATAAACACTCTCACTCTTGCTCTCTATTGCATTTTCACTCTCCTTGTTTATTTGCACTCTCTTTATATACCATTTTTTTGCCTTTATGTATTCACATTTTTTTTCTACTTAACTATTTGAAATTTTTTTCCTCGTTCGTGTTAAGCTTTGTAATCTGACTTCCCATTTAGAAAAATTTTTCACTTTTGAATTTTCCATTTAAAATCTCACATTTTCGGCAAATTTTATACAATTTTCTTGTAAATTATTATTAAGAATAAGTTGTAAATAACTATTTTGTTGTTTTTTAAGCGTTTTTATGATTTATTTTGATTTTATTTTTATTACAAAAAACACTTTAAAAAAATTATCGCGGATTTGCCGTACATGAAAATATACAACCACTCGCTTTGGTGTCACTTTGACAACTGATTAAAAACAAATGCTGCTATTTCAGTTGCCAGATGTTAAGAGCCTAAAGCTTTTAGCGATTTCTTCACACAATTATATTTTAACGTCGAATTGACGATTTTTAAAACTTTTTAGCTCCAGTCTTTTACTAAGCCATCTCTTCATGCGCTCATTTTTTATAATACTCTTTTACAGTTTTAAATAAGTTGAATGGATGATTGTAGCATTGAAATATTTTATGCAAAAATTAAAATTAAAGCAAAATATACTAATATTTTGATTTAATTTGTGTTAATTTAAATGCCATACACACAACAAAGCGTTATATGAGAAAAGTACTTAAAACAAGTTTAAACACACCCCTTCAAAATTCCACCCATGCTATTTGATTAATTAGCTTGATTCTCTCACTTTGGGGAAAAACGAATTAAAAAATTTGCATCGCGTAAGCTAGTGTTGGCTCTAGAATAATATTTTGATTTGACATTGTATTGGTTAGCGTCCATTATTATATATTTAGCTTTAAACAAAATAATGCAAACGTAAAACAAACGATAAGGATTTCTAATAACTTATCCCATTTTCATATGATGAATGATTCCAAGCATAATACATGCCTTTTCCAGCTGTACAATATGTAAAACTCATTTTCAATTTGATGTGAGAAAAGTTTAACAACAGCAACTTTTGAAAGCAGACATATAAATTATAAAAAATGCTAGTTCTGACACACGCACACACACATACACACACACATTTTAAAATATTATATAAGTCGTATCGCTGCCTGAATACAAAACGGTCACAACTCAAAATACTAAAATTTTTAGGAGAGACAAAAAACTGTTTAGTTCATCGTGCAAAAGCAACGCATTTAACACAAACATAGACATAACTGTATTTTGCCAGTTAAAGAAGATAGCGATGTGAAAGAAATTTTTGAAATAGTTAGAGATCAGAGTACACATCTAATTTATGGAAAAAAAGTTAGTTTTGGAAAATTTTGTGTTGTGACCCTTTTGTATTTTGGGTGCGATATATCAAATAAAAATGCAGCAAAATGTTACAAAACATTTTAACGATTTTTGAAATTTGACGATTTCATACACATTTCATCTGGCAGCTACATTTGGTATTGCAAGTGCACATGTAATTATTATTCACTTTAGTAGCGAATAGTACCAGTATGACAAAAATGTACCAACTATTTAATGAATTTATGTATATGTACATACATACATACATATATTGATTGTATTATTATAATTAATTTTAATTACTTTTAATTATGTCCGCTTTATACAGAAATCTATGCTTCAACCGCAAAAAAAGTAATTTTTGAAGTTGAAAAATATTTCTCTACAATTTAAAATATTCTGTGTCCATTTATTTATATCATCAAAATGACTTGAGCACAACATAAATTCTCTGCAAGATTTAAAAAAAATATTTTTGTGAAATAAAGTTAATAATGAATTTATAAAAAAAAGTCAGTAAAATAATTAAATATAAATAAAACGATTAAAAAAAATTAATCACGTGTACTTCAGACAACGTCACTGATTTTACTTTTTTCCATTAAAAATTGAACATTTTATTATAGAGTTAACTATTTCTTTGTTGTTTGTTATTTAAAATATTTATAATGAAGTTTTTTTTTATAAAAAAAAATAAAATTCTTGTTTTTCATATAAACGTTAAAAAAATGTATTTGCAGTAAGTTGCTATTTAAAAATGCTTTCAGGACTTTTTTTATCTAAAATCTTTACATTTTCGGTTAAGTTTTCATGAAATTTCGGTTTTATAATAAATTACTTTGATATTTTTATATTTCGATAATTAAAAGCAGCAAAATCTCAATAGACAAAATAAATATTTTCCAGAAGAAAGGTTTTGTTATTTATTTCTTGTGTAAATCAAATTACAGCAACAAAATTTTGTATGATGCCATACTTTGTTTGAACGCATAAAATGGAGCGCATTGCTTTTTCATATCAGCAAAATAACGGCAGTTTTTGGCGCTTAAGATTTTTTTTTTTTGCTGTCATTCTGATGACGTGGTAAAAAAAATTGTGTCGCTTGGGATAAATTATTCTTATGATAGAGGATATTTTTGTTTGTATTAAACCATATCTTTTGCGATATATTTAGTGCCATTAAAATTACAATACAAAAATGTATGTACAGTGGCTCACATTGAAAGCCGGACAAATCGTTGGCAGATTTTTATCAACTATTTTAGATACCAGATTATTTTTACAAAACTTTTGAATATTTTTAATTAAAGACTCATCTCCGCTCTAAAGGTTGTCAATTTTGTAAAGAAAGTACACGCGGAAAAAAGAGTTTTAGGAAGAAACGAATTGCATGGCCGAGTGGCTCGAAAGAAGCTGTGTCGCTGTCAGGAATAGAAAAGATCCCTTCGATTTTTTACGAGCACACATCAAATAATTTTTCGTTTTAGAGCGTTATATTGGCTTTTCTTCAAGATTTTAACCTCTTACAGCTTTTTTTACGGATGAAAGCAAATTTTATTTGTTTGATTCCAATGGACGGCGGACGTTACGTATGGCATAAACACAGTTAAGAAAACAGTAAGGTATGGATGCATGTCAAATAAGGTTTAATCGATTAAGATTTAATCAAATAAGGTTTAAAGGAATAAGGTTAAGCGTTAAGCGAATAAGATTAATTCGAACAAGGTTTAATCGATAAAAATTTAATAAAATAAGTTTTAAAGGAATAAGATTTAATCGAATAACGTTTGATCAAATAAAGTTGAAGCGAAAAAGGTTTAATCGGACAAGGTACAATTGCGAATAAGGTTTAATCGATTAATATTTAATCGAACAAATTTTAATCAAATAAGATTTAATCGAATAATATTAAATCGAATAAGATTTAATCGAATAAGATTAAATCGAATAAGATTTAATCGATTAAGGTTTAATCAAAAAATTTTTAATCAATTAAAGTTGAAGCGAAAGAAGTTTAATCGGACAAGGGATAATTGCGAATAAGGTTGAATCGATTAATATTTAATCGAACATATTTTAATCAAATAAGATTTAATCGAATAAGGTTTAATCGAATAAGCTTTAAACGAATAAAGTTTAATCGAATAAGGTTTAGTCCAATAAATTTTAATCGGACAAGATTTATTCGAATAATGTTTAATCCAATAAAGTTGAAGCAAAAGAACTTTGATCGAACAATCTACAGTTGCATAACATTTGTCGAATACGCTTTAGTCGCATAATTTTTAATCGAATAAGGTTTAATCGAACAAATTTTACTCAAATAAGATTTAATCGAATAAGGTTTAATCAAAAAATGTTTGGTCAAATAAAGTTGAAGCGAAAAGGGTTTAATCGGACAAGGTATAATTACGAATAAGGTTTATTCGATTAATATTTTATTAAACAAATTTTAATCGAATAAGGTTTTATCAAATAAGTATTAATCGAATATAATTTAATTGAATAAGGTTAGAACGAATAAAGTTTAATCGAATAAGGTTTAGTCGAATAAGCTTTAATCGGATAAGATTTAATCGAATAAAGTTGAAGCAAATGAGCTTTGATAGAACAATGTATATATGTATAAAATTAGTGGAATACGGTTTAGTCGCATAATTTTTAATCGATTACGGTTTAATCGAACAAACTTTAATGAAATAAGATTTAATCGAGTAAGGTTTAATCAAAAATGTTTGATCAAATTAAGTTAAAACGAAAAAGGTTTAATCGGACAAGGTATAATTGCGAATAAGGTTTAATCGATTAATATTTAATCGAACAAATTTTAATCAAATAAGGTTTAATCGAATGAGTCTTTATCAAATAAGTATTAATCGAATAAGATTTAACCGAATAAGATTTAAACGAATAAAGTTTAATCGAATAAGGTTTAGTTGAATAAACTTTAATCGGATAAGATTTAATGGAATAAAGTTCAAGCAAAAGAACATTGATCGAACAATGTATAGTTGCATAAAATTAGTTGAATAATTTTTAATCGAATAAGGTTTAACCAAATAAGGTTTAATCGAATAAGGTTTAGTCGAATGAGCTTTGATCGGATAAAATATAATCGAATAAGGCTTAATAAACTAAGGTTTAAAGGGATAAGGTTTAATCGAATAAGATTTAATCGAATAAGGTTTAATCGAAAAATGTTTGATCAAAAAAAGTTGATGCGAAAAAGGTTTATTCGAAAAAGGTATAATTGTAAATAAGGTTTTATCGATTAATGTTTAATCGAACATATTTTAATCAAATAAGGTTTAATCGAATACTGTTTTATTTAATAAGTATGAATCGAATAAGATTTAACCGAATAAGATTTAGACGAATAATCGAATACGCTTTAGTCGAATAATTTTTAATCGAATAAATTTTAATCACATAAGGTTTAATCGAATAAGTTTTAGTCGAATAAGCTTTAGTCGGATAAGATTTAATCGGATAAGATTTAATTGTATAATGTTTAATCGATTAGGGTTTAATCGAATAAGCTTAAATCAAATAAGGTTTAGTCGAATAAGCTTTAATCGGATGAGATTTAATCGAATAAGTTTTAAAGCACATTAAAATTTATATTTTAAAATCTTACAAGTTCGCTTTACGGATAAAGCAAATTTAATAAAATTTGCAGTGATGTGCGGCTACAGGGCAGCTTCAGGTGTCGGATGCCTTAACTTTTTAAAAGATGTTATGGAGAAGAACATTTGGGTTGGCATTTTAAAAACTAATGTTAGGAAAGGTGTGCCTACGTTGCGTATTGCTGATAATTTTCAGTTTTATCAAGACAACAACACTAAGCACATATCACTGGTAGTATAGACCTGGTTGCTTTACAGCCGCTCTAAGGCCATTTAAACACTTGCACCAAGCCCAAATTTAATAGTAATCGAGCTTTTGTGGTACGGACTTGGATGTAGTATGTATTATTAGGAAATTATGTTATATTTATTATTTTTATTGATAGCTACAAAATAACGAAGATTTTTTATTTATATTTTTTGGAGCACCGTACAGTGGTTTGAATACGTTTTTTTTTTTAATAGTTCGATAGCTTATGAACCACTAAAGATATCATAATGAGAGATATTTTTGAGTTAAGTTGCGAACGATCGGTGCTCTACGGTAAAGGGGACGACTGGGTCAGCCTCCAAAGGTAGCTTGGGCCTACAATTTTTTGGAAATGTTTATTTATTACTCAAATATTAAGAGTTTTTAAACTTAAGTAAACTTTGAAAATATGTATCTGCAAAAAAAGTGCATAGATAGTTTCTTTTAGTTTAGGAGAAAACCGAGTTTCGTTTGGTACTCCTAACAGTCAAACTTTGTTTAATTAACAAATATTGGCATGTCTTAGATCTTATTTACGCCGAAATGGTTACGAAAATAACCAGGTGTCGGAGACATACATAAAACAAAATATCAATATAAATACTCTTAATACTAATAGTGTGAAATTTCATTAAAATCGAATAAAAAATTCGTGACTCAGGCAGAATAGTAACGTTTTCGTTTTTTAATTTTTTAAGAAATTTCAATTTTACATTTTAGCATCTTGATGTTATTTGTATTTCATGGTGAAATTTCGGCTTTTTTTGGTATTGTAATATTTAATAAAGTTTGTACCTTTTATAGATTTTACTTTTCTTTAAAAATGAACGCTTTTCTTTTTATTTCTTGTTACTTTCAGTTTACACTAATTTAATTTTGCTAGTTGTTGTATTTAAACGATTCTTGAATAAAAGCTAAAAGTAAATCGATTTAACAACTGTATTAAAAACACTTTATTTTTTAAAGGGCACTAACTGACCTTTTCAATACACAGTAAAACAAATACTTATGTAATTTTAGGACCTCTTTCACCAACTTTTTTCCTCAGTGTCTCTTTCAATTCAAAGCCATCGTTAAGATGTTCTTTTTCGGCCTGTTCATCTAGTACTGCTCTTAATTCCCGTTTGACTTTTGTTATTCCATTAGCGCTTTTAGCCGATATAGGTATTATACGTTCAAATTTTATTAAGTTATCGGGTCTTATTTCTTGCGGGCACTCGTTTACTTTACTTTCTAGATTTTCTATTGCTGTTCTGGTGCTTTTTAAAATTTCTGTTGCACCATTTACGTCCATTTTGTTTAATAATAAAACACAGGGCTTTGTCAGCAATGTTGGGTCATATAATTCTAATTCTTTGTTGAGAGCAAATATGTTTTGTATGCAATCGCGTTGTTCATGCTTAGGACTTAATTGAAAGCCGAATATATCAATCATGAACAGTAATAGACGTGTGCGCTCGATGTGCTTGAGAAATTTATGGCCCATACCGAAATTAGCATGAGCACCTTCAATCAGACCAGGCAGATCTGCAATGGTAATTGAACGTAAGTCCGAATAGCTAACGCTGCCCAGCTGAGGTCTAATTGTGGTAACTGTGTAACAATATAATTAAATTTGAAAATTTAATGGATAAATTTTACTCATCTTAATAATCACTTACATGGATACGAGGCAATTTTGGGCTTAGCATTTGAAATTGCTTTTAGGAAAGTGCTTTTGCCGGCATTTGGAAATCCAACCAAACCAACATCTGCTATTAGTTTTAAATCTAAATTAACTGTTTTGTGTTCACCCGGCTTGCCTAAAAAATTTGTACCCGTACAGCCACCTACACCTCCACCAGCTGCAATACACGAGGAACCTTCTTCGTTAAGATCTGCCAACAATTTACCCTCTGCATCATAGATTTGTATACCGACTGGCACTTCAATTCTTTCATCTAATCCTCGTCTGCCTAGTATACGTACCTTGCAGCTATCTTCACCACTAGAAGCTACAGCTTTTTTCTCTCTATACTTTTGTGCTAATTTTCTAAGTGTAACGCCTTCTTTGGCTACCAAATAGACACAGCCACCTTGACCACCAATACCACCATATTTCGGTAAACCATTACCGCCATGACCTCCTTTAACTGTTAAACGTAAGCTGTCTAAGAAGACATTGCCTCTTCTCATATGAGCTCTGACAGGCTGTGAACAGATGATCGTTCATATTAATAAAAGTTTTATTTTTGAAACTATTTCTTACCTTTTTTGTGGCTTTAAGTAAAAAACTAAATAATTGTACCATTTTAATAATTAATCATTTATTAAGTTTAATATTGGGCTCAACTTTATTTTAGAATTAAACTAGTTATTTCAATATGTAGAGTTTTTCATATAGTTGCCGGATATATTGGCATAAAATCGCCAAATCTGTGTACATAAATTTAGTTCCGTGATGATAAAACTGGTACAGCTTAAATCATCAAATTATAATTAAATGTAAAAAAATTCTAGAAACTATATTGTTTCATTCATTAGCTTTATCTTAAATCAAAAATTACCAAAAAAATCTAACATTTATATTATTTATTTTATTATTATAATTACTATTTATTTATTTTATGTAAGATATGTTTATTAAGAAATTCTTATGAATATTTTTGAAATATTTAGGAACATTACTAACCCAAAAATACTTCAATACTTGTTAAGAAAGTGAAATTAGTACCGCTTGAAAATGTATTTTCCTAAAATAATTGTTAATCTTTTAGAATTTTTCAGTTAAAAGCAAAGCATTTTAGATCAAATTCCAAGTCTACTGAAAAATTTAAAATTAAGGGACTTTCTGCTGTAATATTGCTTTAGAAAACTTAAGCAGACTTTCATTATTACTAAAAAGAAATAAATATTATAAATAAATAAGCTTCTGAAAAATTATTGTTACGTTTATACCTTTTATACGCGTTTTGTTGTGAGTTCTTTATGGCAAAATAAATAACACCAGGTTTTAGAGTTTTTATATTACTTAGAAATTTATTTACTTTAGATACAAACAAAGTTTACACTACAGAACAATTTACTTAGAATTGTCTTGACTTCACGAGGTTTATTTTTCAACTAACTAAATATCCATGCTTTTTTACATTTGTCCATAAAAGTCTAGAAAAATTAAGAATTTTCTACTCCCTTCGTATCACATATTTTGCTGTTGTATATTGTCCATTCAATATATAGGTGTCTGTATATCTATGTGTATTTTTGTTTTTAAGCTTATAAAGTTTCTTCCTGAAATTTATTTTAAGATTGTTGTTGTTTTTGTCTTGTGTACATAAAATTTCTTAGAAAACTACGCAGTTAGTAAATATTATATCAATCAATTATTGTTGTTTTGCGTGCAAAATATTTCTTAGCAAGTCACGCAGTTAGTAAACAGCATACCCAGTAGTTTATTTTAATGCTTAATTATTTTCATTTCAAACTTAAGCAAGACGCATCCGTAACATTATTAATTGAAATTAATTTTATTAATTGATACCATTTTGCTCTTAATCGTCAAAAGCTCCTTAAATTGTCTAGTGTGGCAACTACGATTTTTGCCGGTGCATGGTAAACAAGAAACAGATGTTTAGTTTTTCTCTCTTAAATTTTGCTAGTGATGCCGGACAAAATATTTATAAAATTAATCAATTTCAAATAAATATATTTACTAAAAAAAAACAATCATTTTAATAATAATTTGTAGCTACTGCGAAAATGGAATTCGATTTGAATCAATTTATAATTAGGCTGTGTTTAAAAATTGAAATATAATTAAAGTTAAGTTTTATATAAATATCACAGGGATCTTTCAAGAGGTCGAATGATGAAGTTAATCTAAAGATGGAAGACATTATGGAATTGTAGGAAATAAATTCATTTGAAATATGTTATGCATTTAGTGGCATATTGCACGTTGTGCACTAAGAAAGCACTTTCTTCAAATATTTATTTATGGGAGAATTTACAGTGGTCTATTTTAAGATGAATAAATATTGTGATTTTTCTTTTTGTTGCAGTTTTGGAATATTATAGTTTTTAACCTAAATGAGCTTTTCTTCAAGCTTCATGAAAATTTCTGATCTTTTTTAACTAATTTTTGGTGATTTTTGCGATATTTTTGAGTACTTTCTTTCCTTAAGTTATTTTAATAGTTTTTGCATTTTGCAGAAAACTTAACATTTTTTGTGGGTGTCATTACATTTTTCAACTTTATCATATTATGAATTACCCTGTTTTATGTTTTACTCTCTGTCAATCTCTGTTTTGTTATTTTTTCGAGCGCACGTGTTGCAGACAGTTTGTGATAATTCTTAATTTAAATTAAGTGTTTTTTAAACAATTATTGGTTTTAAAAATGGAACCTGGTATTTGTTATATAAAACCTCAGTAAGAAATGACTAAAGAGTATTGATTTCAAGTTTATATAACAATTTATTTCCAGATATTTAGTTAAAGACAATAAAAAAAATGTGGATGGCTCAGAGAATTTAAATAATATTGAAAACAACAAAAGAAAACATTCAGAAGGAGAAGGTGCACCAATTAGTGAATGTAAAGATGATAAGTGTGAGGGCAAAAAATTTCCGAAAAATAGAAAAGATCGTAAACGAGGGCAAAATAAGGTGAGTGGATTTAGTTAACAAAAATGGAAAAAATTTAGTTTAAGTCGTCAAATGTAAAAGAAGTCAAGGAAGTAACAAAAAATAAATATTTTTTCCCGGGATATATAAACAGTGGTTTACATTGAAAGTAAGACAAATCATTGGTAGATTTTGATCAAATATTTTAGATGTCATAGCTTTTTATATTTGTTAAAAATTTTGACTAGTTTTATTTAAGAATTTTGTGCACAATAAAGTTTTGTAGTAAAAACGGTGCCAAGAATTTTCCAACACGGTACTTTAAAACTTTCAATTTAAAAAAATTTGAAATTATGGTCACACTGAAAGTATGGCAAAGCTACAAATTCATTTCAATTACCGTTATATTTCTTAGTAGTATGTCATTTTTATATTATCAGCTGACCGCTTGGATTTTGCTTTTAATTTTGTTTCTAATGCCGCGTACAATCAAACAGTTTATCTTGGAAGAGTAAAAAATGGTTGATAATAACTATTTAGAAGCTAAAACTCAAAGAGAAATTGCAAGTATCGTTAATAAAAGCAATTCATTTATACACGACATTACAAATAAACAACCCGCGCCTGTAAAAAGAAAGCTTTAATCGAGAGATGAGAAGTTTATTTCGTTCGCAAAGTACAAAATGATCCATTCACCTCCGCTCCTAAACTTGTCACAATGGTTAAAATCAATTTTAGAAAGGAAGGAATATACGGAAAAAATAAGATTTGTAAGAAAAAAAAAACGAGCCGCGTGACTCGCAAAAAATCATGTGTCAGTGTTAGAAAAAATAATGATCGCTTTGATTTAGAAGAAAACACATATCAAAAGAGTTCTCGTTTTGGAGCACAGTAAAATTTATATGCCACGTTATGTTAACTTTAATGCTTTAACATCGAATAAGCTTTAATCACATTAATCGAAAAAGGTTTAATCGAATAAGATTTAATCGAATAAGATTTAATCGAATAAGTTTTAATCGATTAAGCTTCAATCGACTAAGTTATAATGGGATAAGGCTTAATCGAATAAAGTATAATCTAATGAGGTTTAATCGAATAAAGTTTGTTGACTAAGATGTAATCGAATAGGTTTTAATCGTATAAAATTTTATCAAATAATAAAGTTTAATAGAATAAGCTTTAATCGAAGAAACTGTAATCGAATAAGCTTTAATCGAAGAAGATTTAATCGAATAAGATATAATCAAATAGCCTTAATCAAACAAAATTTAATCGAATAAGTTTTAATTGAATTAAGTTTCATCGATTAAGCTTTAATCAAATAAGGTTTAATGGATTAAGTTATAAACGAATAAGTTTTAATCGCGTAACTTTTGAAGCACCGTAAAATTTATATGCCGCGTTATGTTGGCTCTTCCTATCAACATTTCAACATAGAATAAGCTTTAATCGTAAAATTTTCAATCGAATAAGGTTTAATCGATTAAGCTTTAATGGCATAAGGCTTAATCGAATAAGGTATAATCAAATGAGGTTTAATCGAATAAAGTTTGTTGACTAAGATGTAATCGAATAGGTTTTAATCGTATAAAATTTTATCAAATAATAAAGTTTAATAGAATAAGCTTTAATCGAAGAAACTGTAATCGAATAAGCTTTAATCGAAGAAGATTTAATCGAATAAGATATAATCAAATAGCCTTAATCAAACAAAATTTAATCGAATAAGTTTTAATTGAATTAAGTTTCATCGATTAAGCTTTAATCAAATAAGGTTTAATGGATTAAGTTATAAACGAATAAGTTTTAATCGCGTAACTTTTGAAGCACCGTAAAATTTATATGCCGCGTTATGTTGGCTCTTCCTATCAACATTTCAACATAGAATAAGCTTTAATCGTAAAATTTTCAATCGAATAAGGTTTAATCGATTAAGCTTTAATGGCATAAGGCTTAATCGAATAAGGTATAATCAAATGAGGTTTAATCGATTAAAGTTTAGTTGTTGGCTCTTGCTATCAACATTTTAAAATAGAATAACCTTTAATCGAACAAAATTTAATATGTGCGTATAGAAAAAAAAGAACACTGAAGATAGCACATAGCCGAAAGCGGTATGTTTACAAACCAATTTTGACGCGGGATAACGTAAAATCATACCCAATGAATAATTTTTAATCGAGTAAACTTTAATCGAATAAGGTTTCATGAAATAAGATTTAATCGAATAAGATTAAATCGATAATTTTTAATCGAATAGGGTTTAATCGAAGGAGATTTAATCTAATAAGGTTTAATCGAATTAGCTTTAATGAAATAAGATTTAAGCGAATGAGGTAAAATCGTATAAGGTTTAATCAAATAACGTTTTAGAGCGCAGTAAAATATGCAGCGTAATATGTTGGTTTTTCGTATTATTATTTTAACTTCTTATAGGTTCTTCTACAGATGAAATTAAATCGAAATTTTCAAGTTATAATTTATGATCTCAGGTGGCGTGATCACGTTTCGTCGTATGTGATAAGACTGTATGGTGTGATTTTTGTAGATATTTTGAAAATAAGAACATTAATTTTTTTCTGCTAAAGCTATTTATACACAAATAACAGAATATTTAGGTTTAGATCGGTTTGCTAGATCGCAGCGAGGAATAAATGTTATAATTCCCGAATGTAAATCACTTATTTACGAGTGGGAATTTTTTATATGCTGTTCGTCTTTGGGTTTTTTTTCCGTATAACCAGTAACTAAACAGACGCGTAACAGCATTTGTTTGTTAAATCTCTAGTAAGTTAATGCTTTAACAAATATTGACTTTCATAAATAATTCTCATTTTGTCCAAAAAGTTTCTTTTATAATTTTTATGATCTGGCTTAAGCAACCGGTAAAATAATACATCATCAGCTTTTTCACCAACAAATAAATTGAATTTTTAGTAGAAAACAATTTTCGCTTATTAAAAATATTTTATTTCTCAGCACCGGCCTGTTTATAAAGAAGATCGTACACTACATCTCTGCAATTCCTTGATAAATGGCCCGTGTGAAACAAAATGTTCCTTAGAAAATTGTCGATATGTTCATGACTTGCAACAGTATATGGCCAATAAGGGTGAAGATTTAGGGGAAAAATGTTACGTTTTTGAAGCTAAAGGCTTTTGTCCTCGTGGTGTTACCTGCCGGTTTGCTAAGGCTCATCTTGATAGTGAAGGACGTAATATTAAAAGTCCCCAATATAGTGAAAACACACCACCCACTACACTCAATGGCATCACAGCGGAATTACAGGTTCGTTTGCGCAAACGTGACTATGACTTCTCAAAGAGTAAACAATTTGTAACACAATCTGAAAAATTAAGAGATGCTAGAAAATTACAGACAGCGCAACAATGTAATGAAGAGAATAAAGAAAAATTAATAGGTTCCTGTGTAGATGAAGATGAGACTAAAGGGAGAGATGTAAAAAAAGATGTGGCGGTAGATTTTGCCGAAAAGCTAATATTATCTCCCTTAACGACAGTGGGCAACTTGCCTTTTCGTCGTATTTGTAAGGAGTTTGGTGCCGACATTACCTGTGGCGAAATGGCATGTTGTGTACCTTTAGTCAAAGGTTTAACTCAAGAATGGGCCTTAACTAAACGTCATGAATCGGAAGATATATTTGGTGTACAATTATGTGGCAATAATCCCAATATAATATCACAAACAGCTCAGTTACTGCAAGAAACGGCCAAAGTAGATTTTCTAGATTTAAATATTGGCTGTCCTATAGATTTAATCTACCAACAGGGAGGTGGCAGTGCCTTAATGAGAAGAACTAATATATTGGAATTAACTGTGCGTACATGTTCTGCCTTAAATCCTTTAATACCGCTAACTGTTAAAATGCGCACGGGCATTTATGCGGATAAAAGCGTAGCACACGATTTAATGCCTTTGGTGGAGGAATGGGGTGCTGCAGCAGTTACAGTGAGTAAACAATTTTAATATTTTTAATTACAAATAACGAATACAAATACAATTTCTTTAGATACATGGACGTTCAAGGGAACAACGTTATACCAAAAATGCTAATTGGGAATATATTGAACAATGTGCTGCCAAAGTCAAGCATATACCAGTTATTGGTAATGGTGATATTTTAAGCTATGAAGACTTTATGGAAAAGAAGGTAATTCCCATAAATCCTTTCATCATTAATTAAGCAATCAATTATTGTTTTCAATAAAATATAAAAAAGAGATTTTTCAACCAACAACTTATCCACGTAAAATTTAAGGTTAGAAAGTAAATTGTCAAATGATTAAGTTTTAAGAATTGAGCCGTCATCCTATGGTGAAATGTTACGAAACTTTAAGCATGGAACGCTACAGTCTAGAGAAAAGAGTTTTGGTACTAAAAATTTACTATCAAAATGGTGAAAATTTCAGAGCATCATTTTGTAAACTTTTCCTCGGAATCAGGTTCCTTCTGAAATCGCTGTGTGTAATTTAATCGCTAAATTTGGGGCTCGAGATATTGTTGCTGAGATTTGACCACAGCAATACGCTATTTTTTTAAAGAGAAGTAGCACTTCAGGCAACAATGCCTAGTTAGTCAAGTACCGTGTTACATTCTTTAGGAAAGTGTACAGAAGAGAGATAGGTGGTGAAAGTAGAAGGATAGTTATCGGAAATTAATTGTCGTATAAGACAGCACAGCGACCAGTGACCATGCCTTCATCACTGGGCAGCCCCACCTATAGTAAAATTTTATTTTTGTTGTAAAAAAAAACAGCCAAGATCTCTGTTGGGAATCGAACTCTCAACCCCCAGCCTGATAAGCTAGTACCTACTAGCCTCTAGGGGCACGTAACAATACACTATTAGTGGCAAACAGCCGCTGTACAGCAAAGTGTTGAAAATGAGCCTGAAAATTACCTTTAGTACCTCTTTGCGCAACATTTTACATAAAGATCCTCTGATTATCTCCGTGCTTATACAGTTTAATCGCTAAATTTGAGACTCACGGTATTGTTGCTGACGTTTGAACATAGCAATATGTTATTAGTGGAAAACATAGCTGCTATACAGCGAAGTGTTAAAAATGAGCCTGACCGTTGACTCATCGATTTTCGTAACAATTGGCCATCATTATCACAAAGTAGCTCTTTGCGTAACATTTTGCAAAGTAAAGAAGCATTTTGCTGAAAAAATCTTTAGTGATGCGATTAATTTTCAATTAGGAGGTTATGTAAATAAAGAAAATTTTCACATACGGGGCTCAAAAAATCTACAAACAATCCCTGAAAAACCATTACATCCAAAGAATATGACCGTATGCTCCACCCCGGGGGCACATTGATATGTTTTGATGGGATCTCACCGTTATTATATGCGTCTTCGGGGGTAAAACGGAGTCCATTCCCCTTAAAGGCTAGCAGGAGCCAACAGGACAATTCCACTATATTTCCACGGGAATCAGTAAAGCCCCAGAGTTTTGTCTTTTTAGGGTTTTAGCTGTTCTCGGACTTAATATTGAGTTCGGCCCTTCGGGAGTATCGTGGTGGTTGTGGTTTCGCGGTCCTCGTTTGAGTTATGTGGGACGGTCATTCGCAATGAGCACAATGAATGGTCCAAGTCCAGTGAGCATGATTGCGGTTGTGTTCTTAAATTTTATTAAGCTTCATGCGTTCTGGACCAGGAGTTGGATAGTCTCCAACTCTTCAGCAAGGAGTGAAGGCTGCGGCCTGATTCGGGCTTTTGAAGTTGCAACTAGGAGTGACTGGAGGATATACGTATCTGAAGGCCTTCTAGGACGAGGATGACGCTTTCATCCACAGTCGTATGATTTACCGTCTGGTTATGGCTTATACAGCTAGTTACAGATGTAAATCTTATTACGCATAATCGTATGTTTTTTCCCTGAGAGCACGCGATCTTGGTGACCTGTCCCATAATGATATGTGCTTCTGGTGGTAAAAGGCGGCACCATTCGTCTAGGCTAGCAAGAACATGAAACTGGAAAAATTGGACTCTCGAGGGCTGAACAGTGACTTACCACGGGAACCAGTACCCCTTCGGGATGTAAATCAATATTATTATTTTGATTTATCCCTTAGATTGATGTCGTGTCTTGCACATCCTCTTCTTCGAAAAATAGTTTGTGTGAGCTTGTTATTACACATAAAATCTCTTTCTTTTATTTTTTGAATTACATCGTTTGATTGTTAAAATAAAAATTTTCGATAACTTTATACCAACGGGCAAAAGCCGCCATACGTAATGTTAATTATAACTGCAGTGACGTTAACCGTCCTAAAAGTAATTAAACTTTGGTTACTTTTGATAAATATGTATGTATGTCGTTTTTATGACAGGAAATAATTTCTTTTTCATTTTTGTTCCAGCAAATGGCACCACATGTTTCTTCAGTGATGATTGGTCGCGGTGCCCTTATTAAACCTTGGATTTTCAAAGAAATTAAAGAGCAAAAAAATTGGGATCCTTCATCATCTCAGCGTTTTGAAATAATGCGCAAATATGTTAATTATGGTCTCGAACATTGGGGTTCAGATACTAAAGGTGTTGAAAACACTAGACGCTTTTTGCTAGAATGGCAATCATTTTTATACCGTTATATACCCTACGATTTAATATTGCATCCGCCACAGAAAATAAATCAAAGACCACAAACATTTAGAGGACGTGATGAAATGGAAACATTAATGAGTTCACCTAATTCCCAAGATTGGGTAAAATTAAGTGAAATGTTGTTGGGTCGGGTGCCAGACGGCTTTACTTTTGTACCCAAACATAAAGCCAATTCATTTTAATTACTTAACGTAAAAAAACAATAATAAAACAGAAATATTTTGTAAAAATAACAGTTTTGTTTTATTAAATTTTTTTGTAGAAATTATTTTTATAAAATTTTTTTTAAGTGAAAATTTTTTTAAATTGTTTTTAGAAAAAATTTTTATTACATTTATTTAGAAAAAATTTCTATTAAAGTTTTTTTGTTAGAAAAAATTTCTATTAGAATTTTTTTTTTGGAAAAAATTTCTATTAAAATTTTTTTTGGAAAAAATTTCTATTAAAATTTGTTGTTTAGAAAAAATTTCTATTAAAATTTGTTGTTTAGAAAAAATTTCTATTAAAAGGTTTTGTTTAGAAAAAATTTTTATTAAATTTTTTGTAGAAAAAATCTTTATAAAATTTTTATTTATAAAAAATTTTTATTTAAGTTTTATTTAGAAAAAATAATTATATTTAAAAAAAAAATAATTATATTTTTGTTTTGGAAAAAAGAGTTTTATATATTTTTAAAAATAAGAATTTTATGATATGTATTTTTTTAGAAAAATTTTTTTTTAATTTTTTTAATTAAATATGTATTAATCTCTCAAATGGCCTTTTTAATTAAATTTTAACGATATATTTTTTTTTTAATTTTTTTAACAATTTTTATTAAATATTTTTTAGAAAAAATTTTTAATTTTTATTAATTTATTTTCTAAAAATTTTTATATTTTTTTTTAAGAAAAAATAGTTATATTTTTTTAAAAAAAAATTTATAATAAATTTTTTTGTAGAAAAATTAAATTTTATAAAATTTTTTTTATAACAAATTTTTATTAAAGTTTTTTTTGAAAAAATTTTTATTAAAAATTTTTTGAGAAAATTTTTATTAATTTTTTTTAGAAAAAAATTGTTTTCTAAAAATTTTTTATAATTATATTTTCTTTGGAAAAAAAATTTATTATATCTTTTAAAAAAAAATTATTATATAATTTATAGAAAAAATTTGTATAAAATTTTTTTAAGAAAATTTTTATAAGAAAATTTTTTTAATACATTTTTTTTTAGAAAAAAATTATTTTTATTAAACTTTTATGGAAGAACACAAGAAAAACATTTAAATCACAATTCTATACTACTTAAGAGCGTTAAGATTTTTGATAAAAGTCCAAAGCTTCTTCAACATCCAGTTTGGAACCCAAAAAAATGGGAGATCGTTCATGGATCTTCTGGGGTACAATATCCAAAATAGAAATTTTGCCGTTGCTGGCCAAACCGCCAGCCTGTATCATCAAATAAGCCATGGGATTGCATTCATATAACAAACGTAATTTGCCATTAGGAGCGGATTTGGTTGCAGGATAGATAAAAATGCCGCCATATTTAATGGTACGATGAACATCAGCTACCATAGAGCCAACATAACGGGCTCCATATGGTTTGCCTTTGCTGGGATCTTTTTTAGCAGCAATATAATTGAAAACACCAGCTTCCCAGTCGGAGGAGTAACCTTCATTGATGGAGTAAATTTTACCCTTCTCTGGTACACGCATATTGGGATCAGTCAAGATAAATTCACCAATGGCAGGATCATAGGTAAAACCATTAACACCCGAACCAGGACCCAAACATAAAACAATGGCGGTAGCTGAACCATATAAAGCATAACCGGCAGCAACAATTTTGTTACCTGGCTGCAAGGCATCCTGTACATTGGGAACTCCCTCGGATTGTTTACGATAAATGGAAAAGATGGAACCAATCGAAACCAAACAATCAATATTTGAGGAACCATCCAAAGGATCAAAGCAAACAATATATTTTCCCTTGAATAAAAATTAATTAATTATTATCACTCATAAAATTAAATGTCAAATTTCGCAATTGTTGTTCTTCCCACCTGCTTTTCAACTTCCACCTCAATTACATTTTCATTTTCCTCAGACACCATCAGACATGTGGTGTAGGATGACTTCAGCATATTGATAAACAATTCGTTAGACAAAACATCCAATTTTTTAACTTCTTCCCCTTGGACATTGACATCACCGGCAATGCCATGCAATTTGGCAATACCGGCCTTTCGTACAGCCGAGGCAATGGCCTTAATCGAAGTTTGAATACAATTCAATAATTGTGACAAATCACCGGTGGCATATTTAAATTTACGCTGTTCCTGCAACACAAAGCGTGTTAACGTCATGGCATTCGAGTCAAATGCTGCACCTTGTTGGGTCATTTTGTCTAAAAAATGAAAATAAATTTAAAAAAAAATAAAATTAAAAATTAATTTCGTGTTACTGATAGCAAACAAAGGAAAGGCAAAGATAACAAAGCCAAAGGATATTTACAGGTTTTACTAAAGAAAGCTAAAAAGAAATGGAAGTGCAAAACGAGCAAAATAAGTCAGGGTAAATTTAATTAGTGGCAGATGTCTGCTCTTTCCACATAATTTTGCAGCAAAAAGCTTCGCTTGTCCTGTCAATGCAGTGCCGAATTTCATGGTGTCAGTTATTTGTGAATTGCTCACATACATTCGGCTTTTCAAAAGGCGCAGAGGTAATAATCTAGTGAAGTTAAGTAATAAGAACGAGGCATTCTCCTAATCAAGTGATTACGTGACCGGGAAATTTCTCCTTGAATAATTGAATTGCTTGGATGGCTGTGTGGCTTGTGGCGCCATCTTGCTAAAACCAAAGGGCACTGATGTCAACATTAGCCAATTGTGGCCACAAAAAATAGATTATCATGGTTTGGTAGAGCAGGAAATACAAGGTGATGGCGTTTTCTTATTCATTTAAAAAAAATACGGGTCGACGATGCCGCCTGGCCGCAAAACGCACCATACGGTGAAATTGTGATACAAATTATGGTCAGCAACTACCCATTTGGCTCTAATTCGACGGTGTCGTTACCTCTGTTTGAAATACTGTGCGTCTACCAAAGTTCCAAGGTGCATAACACAGCCCAGGTGGTAATTTCAGAAGCACAGCAAGCAGGGAGGTGCTCCCACTCCTTGTTTGTGTGCTGGCTGGCTGCTGTCGCTCGTAACAAAAATCGACTTTCTGTTGAAATGTGCTGTTATTGGTTGGGGAAAAAGCCACACTTTCCCACGGTTTGGTGCAGGGTCTTAGTCAGTTTACAAACTTTCGATGAAAACAATGATTTGTCGGCTTTAATTCTTGAACGAGTTAAACTTTGTATACGTGAAGATGAAGATCTTTAAGCAGAATGTTGCGTAAAGTGCCTCTAGGGTTAATCAATTGTAGCGCTACCTCGACGAGTTGTTGTTTTAGGCTTACTTTGCTGTACAGCTATGTAGAGTTATGCTTATATCACTACGGTCACTGTATTGCTTTGGTCTGTTACGAGCAGCAATACCGTGAGCCTTGAATTTCGTGATTAAATTACGCATAGCGATCTCAGAAGAAGCCTGGCAGGCTTAAAATTTCTCAACTTTTTACGTAATAAATGTCAAAGGATGACATGTCAAATCTTAACATTTAATCATTTTTTTTCCGGGGGAAGGAGGTAAAATGCATTTAGGCATTCACAGTAGAACATCACCCACTGCGATATGTCAGGCTGTCCTGACTGGCATACCCACTAAAAAACCTTCTTACTCACCCGGGATGTGTTGACCACCTCGGCACCGCGTTCGCATTACTTCGAGGTGGATCCCATTCTCAGTGCTTAGACACCAAAACGTCCATATGCCTGCGTCCAGGCATCCCTTTCACGCAGCAGCCTTCGATGCTCTTCCTGTTCGGGGTACCTGACCGAAGCCGATCCTGCTCCGCTCCAAGGTGGATCGCTCTTTCGCCCTCTACCTCCGTCCAGGTCTAAGCCGATCGCGTCGACCGTTTTCCGCTCCATTAACTCATGGGTCATGAGCCTCATCAAGGTCTATCTTCTTTAATTTAATCATTTGACAGATAATTTACTTCCTAACCGCAAATTAGATCACCTGTTATTTGTAGATTTTTCTATTAATTTCCTTGATCTTAGTCTCCTCTAGTTAAGTAGAAGATCCTTATCGATCTTCTACGTTCTAAGACCAGTTATATTCTGGGCTGTGTGTGGATGTTTATTTAGCTGACGGTTGGCTATAGTTGTAGGTAACAACAGGATCATCATTATCCTTGTCATCATTTTAACTGTTGACGTTGCTCCACAAGTCTTTCAACTTTTTGACTAACTTAACTGAATACCAGGCTGCTTTGTAGATTGACAGGGGGTATATGCAGGCTGCTTGGTGGTAGATTGTTGTCGTTAAGTAAGTTAAGTATTTAACCAGTTAGCTACTCAATCACTCTGTCAGTCATGCAGTCTTGTCAATAGTTTGTGCCAATCGTTATAATGAAAATTTTAAAAGGATTTTAAAACTTTTTAGTACAAAAATTAATATTTAACAAATTTAGTACAATTCAAAAAGTTATAAGAACAAGAACTAAGATTAAAAAGCAAATTTTATATTAACGGTATTTCAAATAAACTTAATAGAAATCTTAATACCTTTTTCAGCCATTTTGTAATTAAATATAATTTTAGCCTGTATAAAATATAATTAAAAATATTATGAAATAAATAAATCTAAAAGTCAATTATTTTAAGGTTAGGAGAGCGAATCTTGAATCTTTATTTTGAACTCTTTGGACAAAGTCCCATTTATAATAATTTGCGTAAGGAAAATCTTGATGTAAACAGAGAGAGAGAGACTGGTTTTTGTTTACTTCGCAGTCGGTAGAATTTGAGGTTAGGAAATAAATTGGCTTAAAACACACATTGTGACAAGTAAACAGTTATGAGACTTCTTTTTGTAATACAAAGAAAAAAATGTGAGCTGTCTGCCTTTTATATGAAACAGCCGAAACTTTAAGAACAGTTATCAATTGATTCTTAATACTTAAATTACGATATTAATATACAGGGTGGCTGATGAAAGCTGCTACCAAAAAAAAAAAACGTAACCTAAATTTAACTAAAATGGAGATTTGGGATAATGAAACAAGAATTTGGATAGTGCAACGCTTTCACGCTTTAGAGTCCGTAGTTTCCGTCCAAAGAGAATACAGGCGCACGTTTGGTGGCACTCCTCCTAGCAAATGGACTATAATGAGGTTCGTGAAGAATTTTGCCGAGCGTGGCACAATCGCAAAAAGCCTTATCATCGAGTTCCCTCAGTTCGGACGTAGAAAACTATCGCTGCTGTAGCTGTTGCCATACAATCCAATCCTCGAGTTTCGACAAGGAGCTTATCTGCTCAAATGGGTGTCAGCAGACAATTTTGCACCAAGATTTAAACTTATTTCCATATAAGATTCAATTAACAAACAAACTAAACCCAAAAAATTTTCCCCGAATCGCTTGGAATTTTGTGAGAAGATCATTCAAATGGCGTCAGAGAATGAAAATGTCTTGAACTGCATTTTTATGTCTGACGAAGCACATTTTGATTTAATCAGAAATATTAACAAACAAAATTGTCGAATATGGAGTAATTCTAACCCACAAATACTCCATCAGATGCAATTACATAAACTTCGCCAAGTCCGCTAAAGGCTGGCAGGGAGTCAACTGGAAGCTCCACGTTATTTCCACGGGAATCAGTAAGTCCTAGAGTTCAGCTAATTGGTTCTTTAGCTTTTTAGCTATTCTCTGTCTGATTATTGAGGTAGGACTTTCGGGAGTATCGTGGTGGTTGTGGTTTCGCGGCCCTCATGAATTTTGATTAAGGGGCCAGGATCATCTCACCTTTACTGAAAACATTGGGTGAATGATTCGGATCCAGTGGTGAACATGCTTGTCACGTGTTCTGGACCAGGAGTTGTATAGTCTCCAACTCTTCAGCAAGGAGTGGTGGCTTGAATCCTGCTTTGGAACCTCCGAAATTGCAACTAGAAATAATCTGTTGCTAGAAATTATTCTTCGGCTTCCTAAGGCGCGGCGCCCAAGTAGTCGAGTTATTGCATACACACGCTAGGTACCAACGATAATCATATCAGGCATGTTGATGTAATGAGGCTAGATTATTTTCTGAGGGACCATTTAAAAGACCGGATTTTCTTGAACAACTTACAAACAATTGACTTTCAGGAACATGAAATTCAGCGCTGCAATAACGAGATAAATAAAGCTTTGTTGGAAAATGTGCTTAAAAATTTTGTGAAAAGAGCGAGGATCTTACGACGTGCTAGAGGTGGATATCTGCCCGGTATTATATTCCATTATTAATTCCGATATTTTCACTTTACATTCGTATCAATAAAACTGAAGTTGTTAAAAAAGGGCGTCTTTTAAGGCAATTTATTTCCTAACCTCAAATTATACACACGGCGAAGTGAACAAAAACCAGTAAACCACGCGTCGTTCTCTCTCTCTCTCTCTATCACTTTTGGTTTACATCAAGCTTTTCAGGATTTTTCAAACTATTATAGATGGGACTTTGTAAAACGATACAAGATTTGCTAGGTATTGGTGTATTGAATAGTTTTTAATTTTCAGTTCTCTCTTTCTCTCTCTCCAACTCACTTTGCCTGGAGTATTTCGCTTTTAGACAACATAAGCATAAAATTTTGTTATCACTTTAATGTTGTTGTTTTAATAAAACAGCCAACAAAATAAATGATAACCAGAAATAGAGTATGAGACTATGATAAGCGCCTTAAAAGAAACAACAAAACTTGTTTAATTTCTTTTATTTTATAAATTCCGAAGACACTAAAGTTGTTTTTCCACTCAAAACTGTCTACGTAGCAGCCAAAAACTTGTTGTTTTGCTTACTGTTTATTAAGAGGCAAAGTGTTGTTGTACGTAACGAGGAAAAATTCACACCCACCCAACAAAATTTTTGTTATTTTTATTTCTTCTTTTATTTGCAATTCATTGACTTTGTTTTGCCACACGCGTGTGTTAAGCAAAAATAGTTTGTGCCAACATGTGTTTCTAGTAATTTTTTATTTCTTAAAATCAGGAAGATTTCTTAGGTTAAAGTCCAGTGCTATTTTTGATTTTTAAAAATATTTTATTTCTTTTTAAAATAATTCTTATCTTTTCTTTAAAAAATATTTACTTACAAATTGTGATTTTTGTTTGTTTATTTTTTTATATAAAAATTATGCGTACTTTTTTTATTAATTTTATGATCAATTAGATGCGTTGCCAACAAGTTGATGTTCCAGACTGAATTTTTTCTCTGCAGATAAACTTTATAAATATATTAAATAATAAACAGGAAGGGGCCACATACTGCTAAAGCTACTTGTGTATTATTTAATACTCTCTATTTAAATCAAGTAAAAATATTGTCATTATAGCGCTTTTTTGAAAAAAAAAGCATAAACATAACTAGAGAACTTTTTATTTTTGTTGAAGAAATTTAAAGGGAAAAATATTCATCTTTATTCTGTTTGGCGACGGCAATACAAGACGACGTCGTTTTTATTTTTTGATGTAAATCCATATTCTCGTTGGCAATATTGCCAATTATTGATGACTGGCAATACATGTTTGGTATTCTATAAGACAATTTGATGTTGATGTTGCCCTATATTGCCGTTGATATTGTCGTCTGTGATTTTGGTGTCGCGCTGTTATAAACAAAAATTAAAAGGGATTAAAAAAACTAAAAATACAAAATAAAATATAAAAAAAGTACAAATAAAATAGAAAATCGAAAAAATTAAAATTACCAACGCCAACCAATTTGAAAAATTAATGGAAGAGAAGTGTGAGAAAAAATCCATCACTTAGCAGGGGATTTCGAAGAGGCAGTGTTCCTACTCATTTTAAGGAACAATGGGAAAGTGTTGCGACTGCTCTAAAAGCCCTTGGCCCACCAAATACAACGGATGATGAATGACAAAAGATTATTTACAAATACATGTTGGACAAAATTCTTTTTACAGATTTGGCGCGACTTAAATTTAAATTAAAAAAAAAAGATGGTAAAAAACAATGTGCTGAACATTTTGATTTTAATTTATTTTAATTTTTAATTTATTTTATTATTTTCAGTTTTATTCGACCTTTTTTATTTTTATTAAATCTTAATCTTTTAAACGGTCTTTTAAATTATAACGATTTATTTTTTTCCATATTTCGCTTTCCTGTGGTAAGCTTCTTCAGGAAATTATTTTTTAAAATATTAAGATTTAATAATTTATTTTATTTTAATATCAATTTTTTTCACAACAATTTTATCAAAAATAGTACAGAAATGGATCAGCTGACTCAAATATTAGTTACTTGTGTTATATTTTATTAAAATGATCGATAAACTGGCAACGTCGTCATAGGACTGTTAGGGAATACCAAATTAGTATTGATGTTGTGCTACAGTGATGTTGCCTCAAAATCGACGACGATGTTGCCGTCGCCAAACAGAATAAGGGAAAATATCACAGAGCGAGTTAGAGTTAAAAAAATATTGTTGTTGTTGTTATCATTTAGTTTAGGCGCCTGCTTGGGTTTTTGTTACGCACAGTGATCTCAGAAGGAGTCCATAAGGAAAATCTGCTCGACGTGATTAATTGATATCGTGTGCTTTTGATGACGAAGTTGAAACTTCCCTTACGTAAAGCCAAAACAATTTAATAATTTTTATTTAGCTACGGTTTTCCGTCGACCCTTGTCAAATTTGGTTTGTGAACAAACCGGTTTCGGCCGTTTGCCATCTTCAGTGTTCTCTTCATACTAGTTGCGTTCTATTGTCAGCTGTGTTTATATAGTTCCTCTTGTTCGTGTTTCCCTTCGTGTTATTGCATTCGTCACTTTCTCTCCTTTTTGTCCGTATCTCTCTCTCTCTCCCTTTTCGATTGTCTGTTTTTACCTAATTTGTCTCTCCCTTTTTATTCGCGTCTCTTCCTAACTAAATCCTTTTACGATCATGCTTGTTGTTAATAATTTTTACCTGTTTGAGTGTTTGCCTTTACAAAACAGTGTTGCAAATTTGAGTAGTAAAACAATAAACAAATATGAATTGATTTTTGAAAATAACAATTTTAAAATCTCTCTTAACATAAATCTCTCTCCATACAAACACTACAAAACATTTCAAAACAACATAAAACATTGTTTATTTTCAATCATTTCTATATATGTTTTTGTTGTTTTGAAATGTTTAGTAGTGTTTGTATGGAAGTGTCCCTGAGTCTTGAAAAATTCTCATAGAATCAGTTTGGCTTTGGATATAAGACTCTTAGATTTTTCTATACAATATTGGGGTAAAATTCACTGATGAGCTATTTGAGCAATAGTGAAATTGCAATATGGATGTGCTCTCCCCCATTACAATGCATTTCGAATATTTTTGTTTTTATTGAAATAAATGTTTTATGAGAATATCATAAAATGTTTATTTTTTAATAAAAATTTTTGTAATAAATATTTTGTGAGAATATCATGAAATATTTATTTAAAGGAATCAAACACGAAATAAAATTGCTTATATTATAAATGATTCCGAATAATTATAAATTACTTAATCTCTCTTAACTTAAAGTAAATGTAAAATTATTTCCTTATTACAAAAAAAAGCACACAATAAGCAACACTTGAAAAAATCAAAACAAGCACCTCTAAGAGTCTTAAATGAGAGCATCAACTAAAAGAAACTTGTGTAGTTGTATGTAAAATAACAACAAAAGAGCGTACACATCAGGTTTTTTTTTGCCTTTTCTCTAACCACAAAAATACTATTAATAGATTGAAAAAAAAACAAAAGAACAACATTGTTTTTAATAAACTAAAAAAAGGGGGCCCGGCCTTTAATTTATACACGTGGAACTCGTTATGAGAAAAACAAAAAAAATTGATAATTTTCGCCCTACACCATGCACATTAGTTCAAAAAGCTGCTTCTTCTATTTACAAGTGAAAAAATGTAAGTTCCGTTTAAATTTTTGTTATTGTTTTCTAACTGAAATGCCCTTCAAAACAAATGCTGGGTGTATTTGTTTAGGCTAAATGTAATGTACCGTTAGATATTTATGTATGTCGAAGTCATTTAAAGTAATTTGTTTTCAAAATGTGTTAGCGGCTGAGTATTTATGCTTTGGTTAATTTTAACTGGATGTTTCTCAAATTGTGTTTATAATAATTAATTTCTGTAAGCAAAAAATTGTAATCCAATTTGATCTCTATGAAATTGAAAACTCTATACAGTGCACTCGCGATAATATGAACTAATTAAAACAAGGGCAGTTCAAATTTTTGGGATTGTTCATATTTACAAATGGCATAAAATTTTAATACAACCAACTCATTTACATACAACCTAAAGTTTCTTCCTACAAAATGAAAGTTTAATTTAAATATTTTAAGTTTTATTTTATTTTAAAACATAAAAGGAACTTTTTCATTAAGTTTGTTTGGAACAAACATAAATATACCACTTATTTTTATACATACATATGTATTCATATACATAAATGTAAAGTTAATGTTCAAAGAAGTCAGTTATCTTTTTTTGCCGTTTCTTTTGCTCGAGAACTTTTAAAACTGCCTTTTCACGTAAGTCTCTCAAAACATTTAAAACTCGCTGTTCAACCATTTCACCTTCAGCCCAATCCAACGCCTTATTAAAAATGTCGACAGCCTCCCCGGGTTTAATTGTCCTCTTTGGTTCCTCCACACAATCATCTTCATCGGATATATCTTCTACTGCATTATCTTCACATTCAATAGCATCTTCATTCCATTCTTTAACGTTCGAGGCCGTATATTCAACCTATGAAAAAATATGGAATAACATGCAATTTTAAGTACATTTCAGAGATTACAAACCTCAGGTAATAAGGCACATAAAACATTGGCGGCGCTTTCTTCCAGTTCGCGTAAATTAATTAGCAAATTTTCTCTAACGACACTTAGAGGAATTTCATCTTCGGGATCATCTTGAGCTACTACCATATTTAAAATGTTGTTTCAGCATTTGGACAATACAGCTGAACCCACTTTTCTCCAAGCTGATTCCAAAATAATGATAGCTTCTTTTAGTGTTGTTTGTTTCATGGTTTCTATCAAACCACCCCCCTTAGCAACAATGGAAGCCAAAAGGCTATTTCTGTAATGGAGCTTTTTGTTTCTTATAGCATTTTGGTCCATGGGCTTGATGAGTGGCGTCACGTTCGGAGGCATAAACATCACAAAAATGGAGCCGTTTTCAGATTCCAATTCGTCCTCGGGTGGGTGAGATGGGGCATTATCTATTAAAAGAATAGCTTTCACTGGCAACCCTTTCTTGGTTAAAAATTGTTCAACCTAAATTACGTAAGAAATTTTATAAAATGAAAATGTGTTGATTAATGTCAATATAAAAACGTTTACCTCTGGAACAAATGAGCGAATTAACCAGTCTTTAAAAATGTTACCAGTCATCCACGCTGATTTAGAATGACAATAGTGAACAGGGCAATTAAAATTCTTGAAACAACGGGGTTTTTTTGACTTTTCCACCACAAGAAGTTTCAGCTGATGAGATCCCGTAGCATTTGCACAGCAGAGGAAAGTAATTCTTTGCTTTTCAGTCTTTGTACCTGGGGCCGATTTTTCCTGCGACGACACGTATGTTTTGGTTGGCAAAATTTTCCAAAATAAACCCGATTCATCGGCGTTATAAAGTTGATCATTGCTTAATCCAAGCTCTTGAATATTAGATTTAAGTGCCACTTTAAATGGTTCAACTAACTGAGGTTGAGAAGAAAGTTTTTCCCCAGAAATCTGGAGCAATCTTACGCCGAATCTCTTTTTGAAATTCTGAAGCCATCCGTCACTCGCGTTAAAGTCAGAGTTATTTTCCTTAATATTATAATGAAGCTTCTTAGCCTTTTCCTTCAACATTATTCCACTGACGGGGAATTTTTTATCCCTCATATGCATAAACCATTTATACAATGATTTTTCCATTTTTGGGTACTCCGACGGTCGCATAGTTTTCCTTTTTCCGGGTCCAATGAATGTATTATTGACACATTTTGAAATTAAATTTTTATTTTTTTTTATTCCAGTTACTGTGGACTTTGTCACTCCATATTTCTTCGCTAAATTAGTAGCACTTGCACCTTTTTGTAAGTTCTCCAAAATTTCATATTTTTCCTTTAAAGTTAAAAATTTATGTTTTTTTGTATGCATTTTTTACAAATATGTAATTCACTTTTAAGAAACACTTAAAAACCAAACATGCGTTTGCTTCTGCGTACGTGTAAAAACTAACTAAAAAGTGCATTTGTCTGTTTGACTATTGACACTTGGCATTTAAATCTTAATAACTCGGGATTTCCCCTAATTCTTATACATATTATGTAACAGAAATTTGTTAAAAAATAAAAATAATAAATGTTCATATTACAAAGTTCATATTTTGGAGTAGTCAATGGCAGGGAAAAAGTGTTCATATTTTGGGGTGTTCATTTATTAGGGTGTTAATATTATCGCAAGTGCACTGTATATAATTTTATTTAATATTTAATGAGTTATGTGTTGAAAACATCAATTAAATGCAATACGCCAAGAGAAACAATTAAGAAATTGTAATAGAGACATACAGTCAACAAAAAAAAAACGTGTACAGAATAAAGAAAATCAAATTAATAAAAATATGAAAAGAAAGAAAGATTTATTAAACACAAATTAAAGCTTGAGATCCATATTATAAATGTATATCAAAATTGATTTTGTAATGCTTATGTATATATAAAGAGAAAAATAACAACAACAAAAATATGTCAATATTGTTACGAATGTGTCTTGCTTAAGTTTTAAAATAAAACAATTAAGCAATAAAGCGAACTACTAGTTACAAACTGCGTAGAAGTTTATACACATACAACTACAATTGGATGTGCTGTTTACTAACCTCCTGGCATGCAAGAAAAAAAAACATGTACCTATGCTGTTTATCATCTAAACGCGCAAGACAAAAACTAATTTTACAACGACAAACATACATGTTGTTTACCATCTGCGTGGTTTTCTAAGAAACCCTTTTTTTACAAAAGCAACAACAAATGTATTGAAATAAATCCCAAGCAGAAACCTTATCAGCATAAAAACAAAAACAACTATACACACAGACATACAGGCGCCTATACATCGAATAAACAACACACAACAACAAAATGCATATAAAGGGAGTAGAAGATTTTTAAATCTTCTAAACTTTAAATGGACAAGTATAAATAGGGGAAGCGTCTAAGTGGATAATCAATCAGTGTAAAATTAAACCTTATCGAGTAAAGACGTGCATTTTAAGTAAATTGTTCTGTGTCAACTTTGTGTAGTTAAAGTAAATAAAATTGTTATTAATTTAAAAATTCTAAAAACTGGTGTTAATTATTTTGCAATAAAGAACTCACAACTAAACTTTTATAAAAGGTATAAATGTAACAATATTCTTGGACAAAAAAAAAACTTGTACCCTTCGTATTTTCTTTGCCTAAAAAAGTCTCGATACAAATCTTTTACTCAAGAATTAATTAAATCGAGTTTGAAGTTAGGCAACTTAACTAATTGGTCACCCATTTCCGAATATTGAAAAAGAAAATGGAGAAAAAACAAATTTCAAAAGATTTAAAAGAACCGATTATAAATCTATGGAAGGAAAATAATTCAATGCGTGAAATCAGGAAAACAGTTAAAAAAGCACACAGTACCGTACACTACGTAATAAAAACCTTCCAAAAAAATAATTCTCTAGAAAGATCTAGTAGAAGTGGTCGCCTCAAAAAACTAAGTACTCCCCAGATTGAGCGAAAAATATTATATTTTGTAAAGAAAGATCTAAAAGTTTCTGCTGTAAATATTGCTAAAGAACTTAAAAACTCTAAAATAGCTGGTGTGACCCCACAGACGGTAAGAAATTTCCTCAATGTGACAGAATTGTATGGATATGCAGCTCGCAAGAAACCCCTCCTTCCCAAATTAAATACCCAAAAACGCCTAATGTATGCCAAAGAGTTTATTGGCAAAGACAATGCCTTCTGGCCAAAATTGTTCTTTGAAGACCAAGCTCCTGAGCACGGCGTCGAATTGATGTTAATGGATTGTTTTGAGTATTTCTTAAACAGCGGTAACGTTTTCAGCTGATCTTGCAGTACGTTGTGATCCATGCTTATGCCTATCACACGATAAAAAGTGCGTATTGTTGACACGTTGTTTCTACGTAACTTTTTCATCATCACAGTAATCGATGATTGATTTTGATGAAAGGTTTTAACGATTAAAACACGTTGGTTTAACGAATATTTTCCCATAAGAAATTTACCACGTGTCTACTTCACGACTCCCAAATATTAACAGTCAACACTAATGATTCATAATGATCCATAATATACTGAAAAATACAAAAGAAATATTAAAAATACTGCGCTTTCAATGGGTTAATTTGCAGAAAAAGTAGCTAAATCGCTACATAAGATATAAAAAAAAGATAGATTACATCACGCCTGCAGAAATAAACATATTGTTAGGAAGATTCTTAGCTTAAGTAGTAAAAAGAAAATTGTCAAAAAAAAAGTTGTGAAATGACTTATCGTGTCTATTTACAAATCAAGAAGTTGCTAAGAAATTTTATAAATAAAAAAGAACAACAACAACAACATTACATTACATTAAAATTTCCTGAACAAAGATTAACGATCAGAAAATAAAAAACAACTAACACAGAACACGAACTCAAACAACCAAATAAGGACAACAATGTGATCTATACTCTCTAGACTCTTGTGCAGATGACCATTCACCATTTGTAATTCGTATTCATTAGAGTAACAGAAGGAACCAGTTGAAGGTGGGTTCCAAAAGGCAGAACATAAATAATGCGCTCAATCACGAGCTCGCAACAATCTTCGAAAGGGGTCGTGTAAATAGAGTCTATTTTAATGCCCGTAAGACTCAATGCTGCTTGCTTACGGATAGATCAGGCAGGATAGCGTAGCTAGCGGCTGGTGGTAAAATAGCCAGCAGCTGTTTTAGGCAGCAGCTGACAGTTGGTGGTGAATACAGCCGTCAGCTCTTGTTTACATCGACTGTCTATATGGCGAATGTGTGTTTGTGTATGGGTGTGTGTTGGCAGAATAGGTATAAGAAGGCGAACATCATGAAGAGGAATTCAATTGTTGTGCGGCAGGCGACAGGACAGCAGGTACTATTCTTTTAATGATTCGGACTGTTAGATAAGACAGTCAGGTTATAAACAAAGCAGAGGTTTTAAGCCATCCAAATTTATATCCCCCCGGGGGCACATGATAGAGTTTTTGGAACCTACTATTCCATTTAGGCTGGTGTCTTGCGGGGTAAAAGGGAGCCCAGGTCCCTCAAAGGCTAGTAGGAGTCACCTGGACAATCCACATATTTCCACGGGAATCAGTACGCCCCAGAGTTCACTATTTGTCTCTTGAGACAAATAGGTTATTGAGGTTGGCCCCTATATGGGAGTATCGTGGTGGTTGTGGTTTCGAGACACTCGTGAGAGTTTGTGGGTCGGATCATTCAAAATGAACACAATAAATGGTTCAGGTTCAGTGAGTATGAATGCCGTCGTGTTCTTAATTATATTAAGCTTCATGCGTTCTGGACCAGAAGTTGGAAAGCCTCCAACTCTTTAGCAAGGAGTAAGGGCTGCGACCTACTTCGAGCTTTTGAAATTGCTACTAGAAGTGATCGGAGAATATACGTATTCGATGACCTTCTAGGGCGTGGGTGATGTCCAATCAACCAAGTGGTTTGACCACCATCTGATTATGACTATATAGTCGGTGCAGATGTAAATCAAATCACGCACTGTCGATATGGCGAATGTGTGTTTGTGTATGGGTGTGTGTTGGCAGAATAGGTATAAAAGGGCGAACAGATCATGAATAGGAATTCAATTGTTGTGCGGCTGGCGGCAGGACAGCAGGTAATATTCTTTTAATATTTCGGACTGTTAGATAAGACAGTCAGGTTATAAACAAAGCAGAGGTTTTAAGCCATCTAAGTTCATACCCTGAGACACTACCTGGAGTGACCAAGGCATTGGACAGTTGAGCGGAGGTGTTAACCCAACCCAGCCCAGCCTTACAGTGTTTTGGTTATTGCCTTCGGACACAGTCTACTAACTGCGGTTCGGTTACAACGAAGCCAAGGTCTTAACCCAGCGGATTTTTGTGTCTACCGTCACCATAATGAATGACCAAAGCATTAGACAGTTGAGTGGAGGTTTTAACCCAGCCCAGTTTACATTGTTTTGGTTATTTCCCTTGGACACACGGCCTACTAACTGTGGTTCGGTCACAAACGAAGCCAAGCGGAATTTGTGTCTACCGTCACCATAGTGGGTGCCCAAAGCATCGGACAGTTTAGCAGAGGTTTTAACCTAGCCCAGCCTACATTGTTTTGGTTGTTTCCCCCGGACACTGACCGGTATACGTAGGAGCACGACAACGGAAACCACCGCACTCACGCACACACCAGTGTACGGTAGACGGAGCCGAGAAGCGAGCTGCCGTCAAGCAAAGAATTGGTTGCTAATGTGTTTAGAAATGCTGCTGCATCTGTTATTATGGATGATATAAGTATTAAGGAATCGGGCCATAGGGTCCGGCATTCCAAAGTTTATTTTGGAGTTGTTCGACCGCATACGGGTACAAGGAACGTATTATTTTGGTCTGTTGCCGGCAACAGTACTGTGATTTACGAATTTAGCGATTAAATTACGCACAGCGGTCTCAGAAGGAGCCTGATTAGGGGGCAAACCTGCTCGAATATTACAAAGTGATGCAGTTTTCACCATTTTGATAGTAAATATTCACAATTAAAATTCTTTGCTTAGAGTTTAATGTTCCCTGCTTAAAATGTCCCAACTTTGTAAATTTTTGACATTTTAATCATTTGGCAGATAATTTACTACTTAACCTTAAATTTGCTTACCCATTAGATCCAAATTTGAAATGATTATTTTTATACAATTAATTATCTGATTGATTTGCTTTCTGCTTTTGTTGCCCCCTCCTGCATTTTTGTTTTATTTTAATTTCAGGAAGAAGGATAATTGCAAATGTTTCCAAATCATTGTATTAAGTGACATTTAATTGACTCTCAAATACAACCCACAATTATTGTTGTTGTTGTTGATTAGTTTTAATCATTGAAGGGCATTGTTGGCATCAAAGAGAAACATTAAATTCACCCTCGTGGTGAGTTGTGGCAGTGAGAGTTTTATTGCCTTCAACTGAGAAGGCGTTGAAGTAACTAGGGGAGGCGTTAAATCAACGACTATTAATTTGAAAACCAACAGTTTAGTTCTTAAAACGAACTTTTATTTTTATAAATAATAAAAATTTAATATCAGAATATCAGGGGTTGTGATAGCAACAAATGAAACAATTTTTCCTTTTGCAATTCATTTAATTTTTTAATGAATTTTCTTTTCTATTTTAATTTTAAACATGGAAGTTCTTATTCTTATTTAAAAATTATTATCTTATTTCGGAAAATATAAATAAAAAAATAATAAATTAAATTAGTAATTTTATAATTTTATCACTAAAATGACTAGAACTGCACTCATCTTAAATTTTGCTTTAAAAAAAATAAAAACAAATTTTATTTACATTTTAATTTCAAAATTCTTGTTCACGTAAATTGTGCGAGTATTATGTTAAATTATATAATTTTGTATCACCAATTATATCAACATCACTGCCTTCTTCATCCTCCATATCGTCATCATCTAAATCCGAATAATCATCGGTAGAATAATCGTGATGCAAAAAGCTCATGCCACCATCCAAATTGTGACCATTAGATATGTTGCGCAATATTTGCAATTGATGATGCTGCGAATGCTGGTGATGGTGGGAATGCTGGCTAAGTTGTGGGTGATGATTGTGATGGTTATGGTGGTGGTTGTGGGAGGAAGAGGATTTTCCTTCATTTATAACGTTCGCAGCATTATTGCTGCCATGTGCAGTTGAAGAGTTTGTAGACGACGTAGTTAATGAATTTAAGGAGCCATTTTTGTTTGTACTGCTGCTGCTGCTGTTGTTGCTATTGCCAACGCCGCCATTATTTGCATTTGCCTCTGTACGTGAAAAATCAACGGGTTCTAAAATGTTAAAACACATAATTGTTCATTCAAAAATGTTTTCTTAAGTAATTTTCATAATTTAATTGTTGAAGTTTATGTTCTAAAGATGGCGATTGTTGAAAATGATTTTTCTCCTCCTCCTTCGGCCAAGACCGGCCGGCAGACAGAAACTTTATAAAGAAAATTTTCTTTTGTTTTACTTGTAATTCTGTTTGCTAATGGATTTCAATTTTGCAAATAGTTTTCTGTGGTTTTTTCTTATGCGATAGAAGTCTTAACTGCTAGAGATGTTAAGGGGTCAACTTGTTTTGTTGAGCCAAAGTTGAAGTTCTTTTAAAAACTATTTATTTTTCGAATTATGACAAAAGGTTTGCTAAGCGCAGGAAATCTTTTATAACTCAAAGCTTTTGTTTTAAATTTGTAGTGTAAATTCTAAAGCACAAAAATTTGTAATAGAATGAATTTATCGGTCGTATATTATTTTTAGATTAATTCGTTAAACTTAAAAAAAAATTTTTTGCGAAATTTTTCGAAATTCGAAAATTTTTGAACTTTCGAAAATACTCTCAAAAGCTTAAACTGTCTTAATTTTACTGCAGAATTACTTAATATTTTTTTTCTATACCTATATTTTTCGAAATTCGAAAATTTTTGAATTTCGAAAAATTTCAAAATTTTTTTTTTTCAAATTCAACGAATTAATCAAAAGCCTTAACTGTTTTTATTTTAATGCAAAAATTGCTTAATATTTTTTTATATACCTATATTTTTCGAAATTCGAAAATATTTTCACAAGCTTATAGTTTCTTTATTTGTGTGCAAACACTGCTTAATATTTTTTTTCGTATACCTATATACCTAAAAGTTCGAACTTAACTTAGAATTTTCGAAATATGAAATAAAGTGAATATTTAAAAGTCTAATTAATAACAAATAACATTTTGAAGCACAAAAATATATAAAATTATATATATTTTTTAAAGATACAAAAATTTTCGAAATTAATTTCGAATTTTAATTTTCAAATCATAAACTGTAGAAACTACTTTTTGTAAACAAAACAATTTTATGCAGTTTTATGATGTTTAAAAACATCTTAACAATGATTTCCAAATGTTTCGAAAACTTTTTAAAACTAACCTTTGATTTCGAATTTTTATGAATAAGTAAAATATTAAAAATTCAAAATTTTGTGTTATTTTACTATGTTATTGTACTATGTATTTTACTATTTTCTTGCATATTAATGAAAATTTTAAGTATGCTCGAAATTTTTAAATGTAATTTTGAATATTCGAAAGTAACTACGGCCAGCCAAATCTAAGTTTTATACAAAATTTATCAAATTTGCATTTACAAAATAGAAATGGAAACTATTTTAAAATAAAAGTTAGTCTTTTATCCTAATAAACAAGTGTTATATTGTTTTAAAGATGAAAAGGCAAGCGCTGCTTATAAAAATTGGTGTTGTAAGTCAATAAAGGCAGTCACAGAGAGTAATCCGATATAAAAACACCTTTTTAATAATGAGGAAAAAGTAGTTTTCGAAGCCAGACATATTTGATGAGTTTTATTAAATTTTAAATAATTTTTTGAAGACACAGGACTCTCGAAATATGGACTGCCAGCGATGTAAAATTCTTTTAAGTAAAAAGTTCAGTTTAACCTAAGATTTAGGGATAAAGATTCATAACCTATTTAATGAAAAAATTGCTTAAACGAAACTATTAACACTTTCAAGTATTTAAATTTAAATTTAAATATTTAAATTTTTAACCACAAAATAAAACAATCTCTTACTACTCACCATTTATGACATCCCTTCTACGCAATTGCTTTTTATGCTTCATGCGACGATTTTGAAACCATGTTTTCACTTGGGTTTCACTCAAACCCAACGAAGTTGCCAACTCTACACGTTCGGGTGTTGATAAATATCTTTGGGCTTCAAAACGTTTTTCCAAACCTGATAGTTGAGGGTCACTAAAAACAGTACGTGCCTTACGTCTGCGACAATGACGTAAAGCATTAACACCCATGCCCAAACCTAAAGCAAGTTCTGGCATGCAACCACCAGCAAACAAATGGCCACCACCAAACAGACCAGCTAAAAATAAATAATCAAAATTTAATAAAAAAAAAAACTGAATAAATTTAGAAAAAAATTAGTAAAGGGTTGCAAAACTTATAAAATTTAATTTTCAATAAAAATATTTTTAGTTTTGCCTTAACGTTGTTTTAAGTGTTAATGAAATTTCTTTAACAAAAAGGTTTTTGCGGGTAATTTTGTTTTTGCTTTTTCTTATGCAAAAACAATAAAATAATTCTCTTACTTACCTTGTGATAAAAAATAAGGATCCACTGATTTATAGGCACCCGATGAGGGTGACAAATAGCCTAAAGTCATTTGTAAAAATCCGTGATCACTATAGGCGGCACTGGGATATAAAACGTTACTGGGTGGTGCTGGTGGTGGCGGCGCAACATGTGGATGTGTATGTGCTGATGAGCCTAAAATCGACGATGCTGGCGCATGATGGGCAGGTGCATAACTGTGAGCGGCCAAATTATTAAGCAAAGAGTTTGTTGCCGGCGGTGTAGTTGTAGTTGACGCAGATGTTAAAGAGGTTGAATTCGCTTGGGTGGGTGTTGTTGAACTTGTATTAGAAGATGCATGACGTTCTGAAGATGATTTATAAGTTCTGTGAAAATGTTAAAAGAATGAAAATTTGAGAATTTAAATAACGAGCAGAGATTTGTTTAAGTTTTAAAATACTTATTTTTACCAACTTAACGCTCAATGTAAAGGTTTGGTTATCCTTACTGTTTTTGTAATTTTTTATTTTTTTTATGTGCGTGTGCAACAAAAACACTCCGCATCCGTTAAGTATGATAATGCTGCTTGTTTATCACAACATTAGATAAGATGCTTAAGAGGCCTGTAAAGTGAAACCGCGAAATCGTACTCCATATCTCAATGGAGCCTTTAAGTTTCTCTAATTAGATATTAAATAACATAAGGCTCTGAGTACAAATCTCTCTTCTTCACCATAAACTATTACAAATTGGATGCTTGAGCTGATGGCCAATCAAAACAGTGAGCATTTTGAATGAATCTCTCATTCACAGAGCATTATGTTGTTGATATTTGCATAAGTTTGTTAAAGTCCTGTGGCTCTGGCCTTAACAAACTTAAGGAACAAAAAGTGGATGGGGAAAATAGGATGAGAAGAATGGCAAATCTAAATGGGCAAATTGTATTGTTAAATTTGTTTCGAAATCTATTTAAAGCTCACATTCAATTCGAACTTTTATAACAAAATTTTATTTTAAACAATTTTTAATGACGAAAATATACAAATTTCAAATATATAAAAATGTTCGAAATTTCGAAAATAAGTTCGAATTTTGAAACATTGGGCAATTTTTTAAATTTTTGCATAAAAGTAAAAAAAAATTTTGAAAATGAATATAAAGATCTGTAGAAAAGATGTGATGCAAATTGCCCTCTACTAATCGCCAATTGTGGCGAACTTAGATGAATTGAGTTTGCATGCTCTTTATTAACTGCGATTTCACCATTGCGGCCACTACGAGCGTATTGTATTAGTCTACTGTCTCCAACAACCCTCCCCCCCCCGGGGGCACATTTATCGGTCTTTATAGAATACTTGACTATCTAGACCTGTGCAACTGGGGGAAAAAGGGAGCCCAGTCCCCTGAAGTCAGACAGGGAGACAACTGGAAACTCCACTTTATTTCCACGGGGATCAGTGAGCTCGCAGAGTTCATTATTTGTCTCTTTAGACATTTAATAGTTCCCTGGCTGATTATTGAGGATGGGCCCTATATGGGAGTAACGTGGTGGTTGTGGTTTTGCGGCCCCATAACGGACAGGTCAGTTTTTAATGGTGGCCGGGTTCAATTCACCTTTAATAACCCCTACCTGGTGAAATGTTCTCAGATCCAGTGAGCATGCTTGACATGTGTTCTGGACAGGAGTTAGAAAGTCTCCAACTCTTTAGCAAGGTGTGATAGTTTGCAGACCTGCCCTGGAATTATTCAAGTTGCAACTAGGTGGTATCTGTTGCTTAGAATTATGTCTTCGGCTATCTAGGACGTATGTATAACGTTCCAAATTATACAAAGTGGTTTGTCCACCATCTGATTAAGACTTCATAGTCAGGCGCGGATATAAAACAAATCACACTCTGTCACCAGCAACCCCCCACCCCCCCACACCCCTTGACTATCTTGACCTGTGCTGCTGGGGGTATAAGGGGGCCCCGTCCCCTGAAGGCAGCTGGGGTCAACTGGAAAGCTCCACGTTATTTCCGCGGGAATCAGTAAGCCACCAGAGTTTTCGCTAATTGTCTCTATAGACTTTTAGCTGTTTCTCTGACTGATTATTGAGGTTGGCCCTTCGGGAGTATCGTGGTGGTTGTGGTTTTGCGGCCCCAGCATGAATTGATTTATGGTGGCCAGGA
Source organism: Trichopoda pennipes (assembly GCA_030448955.1). Taxonomy (NCBI): domain Eukaryota; kingdom Metazoa; phylum Arthropoda; class Insecta; order Diptera; family Tachinidae; genus Trichopoda; species Trichopoda pennipes. Next base: position 10,280,886 of record JASKUP010000002.1, read on the forward strand.
TCATCTTGCCTTTAATCACACCTACTGGTGAATGATCCAGATACAGTGAGCATGCTAGTCATGTGTTCTAGACCAGGAGTTGGATAGTCTCCAGCTCTTCAGAAAGAAGTAGTGGTTTGCAGCCCTGCTCTGGAACCGCTGAAATTGCAACTAGGAAAGACCTTTTGTTTCGGCTTCCTAAGGAGTAAATGGCGCTGCTTTTCATTCCCACTGGTGTGATCACCATCTGATTAAGGCCTATAGCCAGGTGCAGATGTAAATCTTATCATGAAATGTCACCAGAAACCTTTTCCCCGGGGGCACATTGATATGTTTTGACGGAATCTCACCGTCATTACATGGTTCAACGGGGGTAAAAGGAAGCCCAGTCCCCTACAAGGCTAGCAGGAGCCAACTGGTCAATTCCACTATATTTCCACGGGAATCAGTAAAGCCCCAGAGTTCAGCTTTTTGGCTCTTTAGTCTTTTAGCTGTTTCTCTGACTGATTATTGAGGTTGGCCCTTCGGGAGTATCGTGGTGATTGTGGTTTCGAGGTCCTCGTATGAGTTGTGTGGGTCAGATCATTCACAATGCACACAATAAATGGTCCAAGTCTAGTGAGTATGAATGCCGTCGTTTTCTTAATTACATTAAGCTTCATGCGTTCTGAACCAGGAGTTAGATAGTCTCCAACTCTTCAGGAAGAAGTGATTGGCTGCGGCCTGCTCCGAGTTCTTGAAGTTGCAACTAGGAGTGACTGGAGGATATACGTATCTGAAGGCTTCCTAGGGCGAGGATGATGCTACATTTCATCCACAGTGGTATGATCTACCCTCAGGGTGTGGTTTCCACAGCTAGGTACTGACGTAAATCTTATCACGAATGTCACCAGCAGCCCGCTAACTCTTCAGCAAGGAGTGCGTGGCTGCAGCCTGATCCGAGCTCCTGAAGTTACAACTAGAAGTGACTGCGTGCAACCCTCCCGGGGGCACACAGTTTTGATGGATTTCTTCCCCATCTTGACATGTGCCTGGTAGCAGAAGCCCCATACTGGAAGAGACATAGGGCTCCCGAAGTCTTACTAGTGACTTATTATACACACACTGGTATCACGGGAATCAGTTTTCTCCTGGGCTACGGACTTGTTCTGGTTGTGGGTGAGGAACCTACGGGAGCAACGTGGTGGTTGTGGTTTATTCGGTCTTTGAAGAAAGTCCCCAAGAGGTGTTATCAAAAAGATAAGGTCTAGGAGTTGAATAGTCTCCAACTCTTTAGCAAGGAGTGGGGGCACGGCCTTTCTACCGCGCACTTGAAAATTGCTACTAAGGCGTATATGCATCTACTGTTTATGCATCTTTGGGTGTGGGTGGACGCTTTTTCCTACAGCCAGTACTAAGACCACCATCAAATTATGGCCCCATAGCTCGGCGCTGATGTAAATCCTATCATACATCTCACCAACAATGCCGTTAGCCGTTTAGTCATTAAATTATACACAGCGGTCTTAAAAAGGTGTTTGATTACGAGGAAAAGCTGCTGGAATTTTACGAAGTGATACAGTGAAATTTTCATCATTTTGATAGTAAATTTTCACAAATAAAATTTTTATCTCGAGAGTATAACGTTTTTTGTTTACAGTTTGACTAACTTTTCATTAAATTAATGACAAAGGATGATAATTCGATTCTAGGCATTTCATCATTTGACAGATATTTATCTTTCTAACCTCAAATTTGCCTATTATGTATTTGCTTAAGTGTGAACACGGTGCAAAATGTTTTCCCAAATATTTATTTGCCGCTACTTGTCGTCTGTTAGATCAAACGAAAATAAGCAACAAAAATAAGGTGCTCAATGTGAACGTAAAAAAAATTCTTTAACGTTTTAAGAAGCAAAGATATGCCCAATGTGACCGTACCTTAAGACTATTTCATCTTTTAAAGATTTATTTTAAAAAACTTATTTAGAAAATTGTTTAATGCAAAGTCGAAAAATTATGCTAACGGGAAATTCTTATGCAGTAACTGTATTATTTGGGTGACTTGGGTGTAGCTTGTGGCGCCGTCTTGCCTAAACCGAAGCTGCTAATGTCAACCTTAGCCAATTGTGGCTACAAAAAATTGGTTGTTAAGGATTGGTAAAGGTGACGAAACCATGGTAGCAAGGTTTTCTTGCATCATTCGGTCATCAATCGTTTTTCGAGGACTATTTGTAGATTTTCTGAGCCCCATAAGCGACAGTTTAGTTTTTTGATATGATAGACCAGGGTAATTCGCAACTCTTTGCTATGGAGCGGCTATATTGGTAGCACTGCGACCACTACTAGCGTATAGCAATAATACTGTGAGCTTTGAATTTAATGATTAAATAATTAAATAATAATAAGCGGTTTCAGAAGAAGCCAGATTAGGACGAAAAGCTGCATAGATTTTACGAAGTGTTACAGTTAATATTTTCACCATTTTGTTAGTAAATTTTCACTGTTAGAATAATTTGCTGTAGAGTGCAACGTTCCATGCTTAAAATTTCCTAACTTTTTACCAAGTAAATGTCAAAGGATGACAACTCACTCTTTTGACATTTAATCATTTGACAGACAATTTACTTACTAACCTCGAATTTGCCCATCCACTTTTCTAAAAATGCCTGCATGTTATTTTTCTTTTATATAAATCGCTACCTGGATCTCCTTTTTTTCCTATATATTTCTCTGGCAACATCGGTCATCGGTCGTCTGTCCTAAATTTAATGGAATCATCTCCAAATGAGGATGAAGATGGTGCAATTTTATGGACGTTTTCCATAAAATCCATTGGATGGTAGACAAATAACGTTTCTTGATCTTCTTTTATTTTCTTTTTAATCAAGTTCCAATGAAACTAAAATAAAATACAGGGTGTCCGTCGGGTAGGTATAATACTTTATTTTGCCCCCCATTTTGGTGAAGACAGTCGTAAAGTAGACACATGGCAAATTTATTATGGAAAAATATTCGATAAACCGACGTTTTTTAATCTTTAAAATATTTTATCAAAATCAATCATCGATTACTGTAATGATGAGAAAGTTACGTGAAATTTTTTGGGAGAAACAACGTGCCTATAAAACGCACTATTAATCGTAGTGAATGATTTCGAAGAAAGAGGGTCTGCATGAACCACAACGTGCTGCAAGATCGGCTGTAAACATTACTGTTGCTCAAGAAAGTGTTCAAAATAACCCATGAACCTCAGTTCGGCGGCGTGCTCACGAGCTTGGTCTTCAAAGAACAACTTTGCCCACAATTTTGCACAAGGATTTGCATTTGTTTCCATATAAGATTCCGTTGACGCAAAATCTTCTTCCACAAGAGTATTTATGCCGCCGTACATATGCCAATAGGATGTTACGCTCGCCCATGACAATCCCGATTTTTTGATGAAAAAATCATAATTATATTTTCATCTGAATGGATATGTGAATAAACAGAATAGTCGGTTCTGGGGTATGGGAAACCCTCAAATTATTCAACAGTCACCTTTGCATCGATTAAAAGTGAGAGTCTGGTATGCAATTTGGTTTGGAGGAATCATTGGACCTTACTTCTTTGAAATTGAAAACGGCGTAACAGTAACTGTAAATGGGGAGCGATATCGTGATATGATTGAAACCTTTTTAACGCCACAACTGCATGGTTTGGGCTTGATTAACATGTGGTATGAACAAGATGGTGCTACATCGCGTAGAGCCAGGATTACAATGGAATTACTGCGAGACCGCTTTCCACAACAAGTTATTTCAAGAAATGGTGATGTTGATTAGCCTCCATGGTCACCTGATTTAACTGCTCCGGACTTCTTTTTGTGGGAATAACTGAAAACAAAGTTTATGCAAACAAAACAGAAACGCTGGAGCAACTCCAACAAAGTATTCGTGATGAAATTAATGAAATACCGCGCGTGCAATGTGTGAATAATGAAAAATGTGCTCAAAAGGGCTCGCATTTCTGAGGCCAACAGATGCCTGATATTGTATTCCATACATAATTCCCAACATTAAATAAAACATTTATCAATATAAGATCGATTCTTTTTCTAGTAAGATATACAAAGTAGTATACCTTCCCGGCGGACACCCTGTGTCTACATATAAAGTGTGTACCTTTATATGATTCAAGCGTATATTGCTAAAAATTTACACGGAGTATGTAGAAATATGTCTGCTATTAAGCAAGTGTAAATAAATCATTTAAAAATTAAGGGTGTTCCATAGAAGATATAATTTTGACAAATATAGCTTTAACTATTAAACCGTTATACGCAATGTGCTCTCTGTACTATAAAGACGAGTACAGAAAAAAACTGTTTAAAAAAAAAAAAAAAGAGAAGAACTGTGACCCGATAATAAGGCGATTTTCACTTAGATGGCCTTATTTTTAAAACTCTAATACACTCAAACCTCGTTTTATGCGATTGATCCGTTCCAGAGAAAATCGCATAAAACAAATTCGCTTAAAACGATACACTAGCTCCATACTAAAATTAATGATTCGTCCCTGAATTTTGAAAAAATGCCGTAATTCAAAGTAAAGCATTAAAACTCAAACAAAATCGCATAAAAAAAGTCAACAAAGAAGTAATTCATTCATAAAAAAAAAACAAATAAACATCAATTCATTACGTACTGAACAAAGAAAAAAATATTTACATTGAAGAAATAAATTATAACTCATAATCAGAATCACTAATATGGCGTGTGCCGAGTTTCTGAATTGGCTCTATATCGCTTTCATCACTAGAGGAAACAAACACATCTATGGCTAGATTATTATTTTTATCACCACAATTGTTCTCACTTTGGCTGTAAGGAACATCGAAGTTTTGAGTCAGTTCTTTCTCCTTAGGTACTTGTTGAAAATAATTTGTCATAAGTTTTTGTGATGTCGATTTTTTTAACTCTTTTTGTAACTCTTGATATGCCGAAAATGTGTTGTTAAGCCCATGCTGAATTTTTAGTGTCCGTCCCGTATTTGGATTCACATTAAGAATTTCGCTCTGTAGGTCTTTAACTGTTTTAAGAATTTTATCAATCTTTTTTAAAGTAAGGCGCTCTACAAGTTCTTCGCAATCACTTTCGCAATTATTATCTTCCATATTATCAGCAGTTAGACTAACAATGTCGTCATCAGATAACGGAACATCTGCGAGAAGCTCTTCTATATCATTATGGTTCAAAGAATCAAATCCATCGCTTTCAATTTGTCGAGCCAGCATTAAAATTTCTTCAGATAATACAGATATTTCATCAGCAGTACTACCACGAACACAACCTGGCCATACAGCTTTCCAGCACCCATTTAATCCTTTGGTCGTATACTGGATACTGCAGATGCAGTCAAAACTATGCAGTCGAAAATATTAATTTTTTTCCACGCCTCGGTCAATGTTAATTCTTCATTTTCAATTTTATTTAAAATAAATTGGTATGTGCTTTTAATATGATATTTCTTAAAAGTGGAGATTATTCTTTAATCTAGTGGTTGAAGAATACTGGTTGTATTTGGTGGCAAAAATTCAATCTTAATGTTTGAATGTTCCAAATGTGGGTGTCCAGGAGTATTATATATGTATAACAAGCAAAATTTTAAATTCAAGATTTTTTTCCTTCATATAGGATTCAACTTCTGGTACAAAACATTTGTAAAACCATTCACTAAATAATGCAGAGGTTACCCAAGCTTTAGTGTTTGCCATCCAGTGAACTGGCAAACGTTTTAAGCCTTTTCCTTTAAGGGCCCGTGGTTTTAGAAACTTATTTACGACTAATGGTTTTAACATTTTATCTCCTGAAGCGTTGTTGCATAGTAAAACCGTTAATCTTTCTTTACTAGGTTTAAATCCACTGGCTCTTTTTTCTGTTTTAGCAATGTAGGTTTTGTTTGGCAATTTTTTCCCAAATAATCCGGTCTCATCTGCATTGAATATTTGATCTGGGCAATACTGTCCTTCTTCTATTATTTTTTTTAATTTTTGTGGATAATTTAAAGAAGCATGTTCATCTGCTGATGCTGACTCACCTCTGATTTGGATGCTGTGAATATTATTTCTTTTTAAAAACCGTGCAAGCCACCCATTGCTAGCTAAAAATTCTTTTTCTTTTGGTTCAGAAGTTGATGGCTGATTTTGCTTTATTCTATCATAAAATATTAGGGCTTTTTCTTGTATCATATATCCGCTTATGGGAATCCTTTTTTTAGTTAAATCCTCAATCTACAAATTAAGAGATTTTTTTTTTCAATCAGTATGTCTCTTGTATAAGACGAATACTTTGTAATCTGAAAACGTACATAATATTTTTGAGCACAGTAACTTTAAAATAACAAAACTTTATAAGTTCTCACTTTAATCACTTTTACGATAAATTAATCTCAATTTTTTATACGAGTAATATTCACTAAGACGTGAAAACAAACACCACAATAAACTATTTTATTTAACTTGTTGATTAAAAGGGATTTCCCCTAAGTTGAAAACTAGAATGACATTCACACTAAGTTACAGCGCGCTGCAATAAAAGTCACAAGTACATCATGTGCAATTCTACAAGCGAAAATATAAGCGTGCAAAAAAATTCAAAATCGCACAAGTTTGAATTCGCATAAAAAAAATCGCATAAAACGAGGTTTGAGTGTAGACTGAACGAAACCCGGAATGCTGATCGTCGAGAATTTTCAGTTTTAATTTTGTTGAGTCAGTGAGGTTTATATTTTTCATTTAAATTTTGTTTATAGTGATACTTCACTGAACGCAGTTTAGTAAAGTGGTAAGGATCACAGGGTCGTATTTTTAAGCTAATCAAAGTATGTTCAGCTATATTTGCTATTGTTTGTTTCAAAAACAAATTTTATTACAGGGTATCCGCCGGGAGATATTATACTTAATAATATACTTTTCAGTGTCACTGTTTTATATCTTTATACATTCTAATTTTTCAATCAGATCACGTGTCAGTCACGTCATGCTTTCATGTATTTTTTTTAGTATTGTTTGATATTTCATCAGGCAAAGACTTACGCGTAAACAACGTTTAGAAATCGTTCAACTTTATTTCGAAAATTTATGTTCTGTGAAGAATGTGTTTCGTAAACTTCGCTTAACTTATGGTCAACACAATCGGCCTACTGAGCGTACTATTCGCAACACCATCACCCATTTTGAGACCCAGCATTCATAATTGAATAATATTTGATTGAATAGACTAAGTCCAGCATGCAGTGCTGGTGGAATCGTCATTCCATATTTCTTCAAAAATGATGTCAGTGAGAACGTAACCGTCAATGTTGACTGTTATCGTGCCATGATAACCGACTATTTGATTTCTGAAATGGAAGCTCCTGAACTCGGCGACATTTTTTGGTTTCAACAACAAGTGGCGCCACTTCCCACATATCGCATCAATCAATGGATTTATTGAGAGAACACTTTGGTGAGCAAATAATTTCACATTTTGGGCCGGTAAATTAGCCACCATGATCGTGTGATATCACACCGTTAGATTTTTTCCTTTTTTCCCGCTTCAATTCAGGCCTTGAAGCACAACATCATGCGTATCATTCGCCAGATACCACTCTAAATGCTCGAACGAGTTATCGAAAATTAGACTTATTGGATAGACCATCTGAGACGTAGCCGCGGCCCTTATTTGAAAGACATAATCTTCAAAAAATAAAAATGCCAAAGAACGTTCTTTCAAATGATAATAAACATTCCCCATTAAATTTGAATTGTATGTATTTTTTTTTTTTTCTTAAAAAAATAGGGAACCTCGAAATGAATCACCCAATATTTGACCCAATTTACTGCCATGATCTGACTATCCGATATAGCTAGCCACGCCATAATTCGGCGAAACAATTAAAAAACTACTTGAAGACTTATTTGCACAAACATGAGCCTTTCACCTGTACAATCATTTAGACCATTTAGATGCTGTAGCTCTGGCTAAGGGCAGAATAATTACAATCTCTGGCCGGCTTTCCAACAAGGCATGTTTAATTAGCTCAGCGACTCATCTGTTTTTGTATAAAATCGCCTTCCCTCACTCATTTACTTTTGCTTCATAATAATCTTGTTTCCCTTCCTAATCTCTCTCTTTCTGCTTTATTATTTACGTCGCTTTGCCTTCTTTCCCTCAAATAGAAGTCCGGAGCAGAGTGTGATTTGTTCTACATCCGCACCTGGCTAAGTAGCCTTAATCAGATGGTGGACAAACCACTATTGTATAATTTAGAACGTCATACAGGCGTCCTAGGAAGCCGAAGACATGCAACAGAACCACCTAGTTGCAACTTCAATGATTCCAGGGCAGGGCTGCAAACCATCACACCTTGTTAAAGAGTTGGAGACTTTCCTACTCCTGTTCAGAACACATGTCAAGCATGCTCACTGGACTGGATCATTCACTTTGCGTGTCATTATCAGTGAAATGATCCTGGCCACCATAATAACCATTATACTGTTATGGGGCCGCGAAACCACAACCCCCACGATGCTCCCATATAGGGGCCAACCTCAATGATCAGCCAGAGAACTATTAAATGTCTAAAGAGACTTTTGCTTCATTATAATCTTGTTTCCCTTCCTAATCTCTTTCTGCTTTATTATTTACGTCGCTTTGCCTTCTTTCCCTCAAATAGAAGTCCGGAGCAGTCAAATCAGGCCAACCAACATCGCCATTTCTTCAAATAACCTGTTGTGATAAGAAGTCTCGAAGTAATTCCATTGTAATCCTGGCTGTATGCAAGTTGGCACCGTCTTTTTGATACCACATGTTAATCAAGCTCAAAGCATACAGTTGTGACTTTAAAAATTTTTCAATCATATCACGATTTCATTTCCCATTCACAGTTAACGTTACGCCGTTTTCATTTTCAAAGAAGTAAGGTCCAATGATTCCTCCAAACCAAATTGCATACCAGACTGTCAGTTTTAAAGGATGCAAAGGTGACTGTTGTATAATTTGAAGGTTTCCCATTCCCCACAACCGACTCTTTTGTTTATTCACATATCCATTCAAATGATAATGTGCCTCGTCAATCATTATGATTTTTGTTTTTTTAATGAAAATTGGGGTTGTCATGGGCGAGCTGTAACATCCTATTGGTATATGTAGGGCGGCGTAAATGGTTTTGTGGAAGAAGCTCTTGTGTCAACTGAATCTTATATGGAAACAAATACAAATCCTTGTGTAAAATTGTGGCGAAAGTTGTTCTTTGAAGACCAAGCTTCTGAGTACGCCGTCGAATTGAGGTTGATGGATTGTTTTGGAACACTTTCTTGAGCAGCAGTTATGCTTTCAGCCAATCTTGCAGTACGTTGGTGCCCATGCTTGGGCCTATCACCTACAGATCCTCTTTCTTCGAAATCATTTACTACACGATAAATAGAGCATTTTGTTGGCGCGTTATTTCTCCCAAAAATTTCACATAACTTTCTCAACGCCACCGTAATCGATGATTGATTTTGATAAAATGTTTTAACGATTAAAACACGTTTGGTTTATCGAATATTTTTCCATAATAAATTTGCCACGAGTCTACTTGACGACTGGCAAAGATGAACTGTTAAGACTGATTTTTACCAAAATGGCGAACACCCTGTAGTAAAGGATGGCCTTTACCAGCTAAAGAATCCTTCGTGCGTTAGCCCAAACTTGGTAGATTTTTATTTAAAATTTAGTTGTTAATTAAAAACACAAAAGAGTTTTTAAACTTGTGCTCACGACACAAGTACGCTAACAATTGAAAATCAATTGCTGGAGAGATAATAGCGGCGCTATTAGATTTTTCTATTTGTACGAGGGCTGCTATTTATATTTCTGGCCTGGTAACACTGACTGTTGCTAGGCACCAGCTGATGTTTCCAGTGCCAACTTCATATTGTTAAACATAACCTCAACCAAAACATTTTGTTATTTTATTGTTGTTAGTGTTAGTGATAGCAGGTTGAAAAAGTGATCTTAGGAGAAAATGGAATTAACTCGTGAACATTTTCATGCAATAATTTTTCGTAACTTTCGACGTGGCCTCCTGACACGACAACAGTGCACAGATTAACCTAATTCCTTATATGGTAATGAAGCACCTTCTTACAGCACCATTAAAAACTGGTATAACGAATTCAATCGTGGCCGGCAATCACTCCAGGACGAATCCTGTGAAGGTCGTCCAACAAGGGTTGTTGTGCCAGAAAACATCGCAACTGTGCATGAGCTGATAAAGCATGATCGTCATGTAACATATCGTGAGATTGAGGCATCTGTAGGGATAAGTATGACAAGCATCAAAAAGATCTTGCATGAACATTTGCATGTGAAAAAGGTTTGTTCACGTTGGATAGCGCATAACCTGACAAACGCACAAAAGCATGCTCGTGTTGATTGGTGCAAGAAAATGTTGCAGAAATATGCTCAAGGTGCATCAAAAGCAATTTATAATATCTGCACAGGTGACGAATCATGGATATACTGATATGATCCTGAGACAAAACAGCAATCCACCGTATGGCTCTTTCAAGACGAGCGAAATCCCACTAAAGTTGTGCGTGGAAGAAGCACATCAAAGCAAATGGTTGCCTGTTTCGTCGGCATTACCGGTCATGTGGCGACTGTGCCATTAGAGCAACGTAAGATGGTTAATTCGGCATGGTACACCACTATTTGCTTGCCAGAAGTCTTTGCGAAACATCGGGAAAAGTCAAAGAAAAGATGCATCATTCTGCATCACGACAATGCGAGCTGTCACCGATCGGCTGAAACAATGGAGTTTTTGTGACAGGGCAAAATATTGAATTGAGGGGTCACCCAACGTACAGTTCTGACTTGGCACCTAATGACTTCTTTTTGTTTCCAAACATCAAGAAAAAACGACGTGGTCAAGGGTTTCCTACACCTAAAGAAGCAGTTTCTGCATTTAAAACCCATGTTTTAGAAGTACCTAAATCGGAGTGGAAAAAGTGCTTTGAAAATTGATTCCAATACATGCAAAAGTGTATAAATCTTCATGGAAAATATTTTGAGAAACAATAAAATAGATTTTCGGCTGTATGCATAAAAACTTAAAGTAGGTTTAACTGCCGTTGTTAAGCACAATTTCCTAAAGTTGTATTCATTCATAAAACTTTTTTATCTTAAAATTCCTTTGTTAACTTTAAAGTAGGAAAAAACTACGTTAAACCTACAATAAATTGACAGTTCAATTTTATTATTGAAAGTTGAAAAACAAAACAAATTGTGTTTACAATAAACTAAGCCGTTTATTTTAAAAGTGGCATAAGTTACTTTGTTATTGTCATCTTTTTTATTTTAAATTAGTTTATAAAACATTTTAATTTTTAGCCATTTCAACTAGTCTGTATTTAGTTTTCTTTCTGAAACGGATTTTTCTAATGATTGAGTTGGAATAAAATCTTTTTTCTCCATGTTGTGTACTGTGAAGGATTTTTTCGACAGGGGGCTACTATTACTATTTTGCCCTTCACATAAGTCTATGTTCAATAATATGCTTTTGAGTTGTGGCATTCTTGGATATTTTATACAACACGAAGCAACCGCCTGAGAATAAAAAAATAACAAAATATTGCTAATTATGTGTAGTAGATATAGTAGATATCACTATAATATAGTTCAGCAAACTGCACTATTCTTTCGGACTAATAAAAATAAGTCCAATAATCACAACAATACTTCACACACACTTATTACATGTTTCCATTTCTTTCACACTAAGCTCCGTAATTAATTTCCTAAGTACAGCGACTAACGCCATTTTCAAAATAAGCATTTTAGTTACACCGTTAATTATCAACACTCCTCTCAAACAAATCTCAATACTTCTTAACTTATTAATTTCAAATTTATTAAAAATGAAAAAAAGAAACTGTTCAGTTGTGATTTATGCCACTTTCAATGTAAACGACTCAATTGACAATTATACTTTGTTATTCCAAAAGTTTTTAAAAATGTTTATTAAAACAAATTGTAGTATACGAATAACAATAAAAACTAAAATATAACATGCTATTCAATATAAAACATCTTAACATCTTTATTTTATATTTTACAAAAATATAATTATAATTAATTATTTTAAACAAAAGTTTTATTGATGTACATATAATCAAAACAAAGCTCGTTATCCGAATAATTGTTTTTTTTTTAATATGAACAAATTCTTTGTAAGTTCTTCGTAAGCCTTGCAAATTAACCTTTTTGGGGTGCTTTACTTTTTATTAAAAAGATTAATAAAAAAACATTAAAAAAAAATATGTTGATTTTGCTGAAAACAATAAAAACATTTTTTATGGATCTAAGTACCCGGATAAAAAATATTCATTTTTATACATCGTTAACTACAACGTGACAGCTGAAAATATTGGCATTGCCAGAATCAAAATACTAATTTTACTAAAGCTAAAGTACTGTTTATGAATACAATTTTTTAACAAACGTCTGTTAGCCTTAAGGCCCGGTTAGCTGAACGTTTGTACGTGAAAAACGTACCGTACTGTAACGTACGGACGTTAGTGTAGTTATAGAAACGTTAATAATTGTAATAATTTTTTAATTTTGTAAACACAACCCAATCACCTGTTCATAAAAGAGATGGTATTTAAAAATTTTCGCGTAATTTATGCTTATACACAAAACGTACCAAACTCATACTAAGTACTTTTTGAAACAAAAAATTTTTTTATTTTCAAAAATTCGTGTAAAAATTGAAGTTTGAAATAAACATTTTTTTTTTTTTTTTTTTTTTTAAGAGAAGTAGCACTTCAGGCAACAATGCCTTTTTAGTCAAGTACCGTGCTACATTCTTTAGGAAAGGGATAGAGAATAGATGAAACAGGTGGTGAAAGAAGAAGGATGGTCGGAAATTAACTGCCGTATAAAGACAGCACAGCGACCAGTGACTATGCCTTCATCGCTGAGCAGCCCTACCGACAGTCATTGAAAAATACCAAGGTCTTCGTTGGGAATCGAACCCACAACCCCCATATTTACAAGCTAGTACACTACCTACTAGCCTACAGGGGCACCTAAAACAAAACAACAAATTTGTATGTTTAAACGGACATGCTAAATTTTTTATTCAAAATAATTAACTGTTACATCTAATTGGATATATAATTCAATTTGAGATTTTATTTGCATTCAATGGTATATGATTGTTTTTTAAAAAGTCATTACTATCAAAACATTACGTTTTTAGCCTTTGAAAATTCGAAAATTCTTTAATAATATACATTATCAATAAAAGTACCGGAAAGACAATTTCGGACAGAATACAACTCAACAAAATAGTAGTCCCATCACTGCTATACAAATGTCACGTAAAAACGTTAGCAAATTATATTTTATACAGGTTCAGCCGTTCCGTCAACGTGACATTTCATTTGCATAAGCATTTGCATTGTTTTCATATGCTATAAACAAACGTTTCTTACATTACATTATATTAGTTAACGTGAACGTTCGGCTAACCGGGCCTTTAAAGTGTTTGTTAACTAACGTGTACTTTAAAGCTCAAGTAAGCGTTTTTTATGCATACAGCCGTTTGTCAGCCTCGTATTATAAATTCTCTTATTATTAGTTTTTGACACATTAAAACGATAAAGCGAATATTTGTTTTCGTTAACGTAATAATGTTAGTGGCGGCGAAAAATAAATATTTAATATTTTCCAATTGGAATATTTTTTTTGGAATTTTTCTTAAGCCTAATAAAACAAAAACAAAAAAATCCTTTAAAATCTTACCTTTCCCGGTGTATAGTTTTTTGATATTCCTCGGCTTCATGACGGCTGCTGTTAAGATTATTTAAATTTGTTTTTGAATTTAAATGAGAATTATTATTATATTCATTTAAGGGCAGTGATGTTTGCTGTTGTTGTTGTTGCTGTTGTTTTAATTTGTCACTTTCGCTTGTTAATGTTTTTAAAGAATTTTTTGTTGAGGATTTTAATTTATTTAAAATATTATTATTATTATTATTGTTGTTATTATTGTTTATATTATTATTTAAATTTTGACATAAAATATGTTCTATAGAAAATGGAGTTTTCGATGATACCATTGTTGGTGTTGTTGTTGTTGCAGTTGCTGTATTACTACTAAGAGTTTGTTGTTGATTATGTTGTTGCGTTGCAGTCACTACTGCATTGTGCTGCATTATTTGTGGCAATTTTGTTATTAAATTTGTTGCTGTCGTTGTCAATAAATTTTCACTGATTTGTATTGACATGTTTTCTTTTCTAATTAAAATTATTTCATTAATTCAATTATTTTTTAATTAAATTAACGTTAAATTATTTTGGTTTTATTATTCCTAGATTTTCTTTTTTTTTTGTGTCGTATATTAATAAATTACCGTTAGTTGTTTGCTCGTTGACGGTTGCATTAACAGTGATTTAAACGGCAAATATACCACAAAATCTGTACTTGAGCTTTAAACGTTTTGCATTCTTTTTTTTTTCTTTTAATTTTTTTTTTCGCTGGTATTCTTTTGCTTTGCATCTTTTGAATATTTAAAAACGGGGAAACACAACAACAATAACAACAGCCATATTTACTTGAAAGTCATTAAACCAACCCATTTCAGCAGCAGTAGTTAGTCATCATGAGTGTGTAACTCAATTATCTTTTTAGTTTATTGCAACCCTCACTTTAAATTGCTAAAGGATAATTTTTAACCCATTACGGACCAAAAAAAAAAAATAACATCATATACACTGCAGCAGGAATATAAACCTCTTTGAAATTAATTACAAATTTATTTATTTTAACTACACACAAAAGTTGACACTACAGAACAATTTACTTAAGATGCACGTCTTTACTTTACGAGGTTTATTTTTTAACTAACTCACTATCCACTCAGAAGCTGCCTTTTTATATTTCTCCACTAGAGGTCAAGAAAAATTAAGAATCTCTTAGAAGCTGCCTTTTTATATTTCTCCACTAGAGGTCAAGAAAAATTAAGAATCTCTTACTACCCTTGTATCACATTTTGTTGTTGTATGTTGTCCATTCAATGTATAGGCGTCTGTATGCCTGTGTGTATTTTTGCTTTTATGCTGATAAAGTTTCTTTCTGAAATTTAATAATTTTTTTTTTATAAAAGAGACATAGCATTTCAGGCAACAATGCCTATTTAGTCAAGTACCGTGCTACATTCTTTAGGAAAGGGATAGAGAAGAGATGAAACAGGTGGTGAAAGTAGAATGATAGTCGGAAATTAACTGCCTTCTATGCCTTCATCGCTTCATCGGCCCCACCGACAGTCAATTTTTATTATTGCAGTGAAAAAACCAAGGTCACCGTTGGGAATCCATAACCATACTGACAAGCTAGTACACTACCTACTAGCCTACAGGGCACCTAAAGATAGTTGTTGTTGTTGTCTTGTGTACATAAGTTTTCTTAGCAAGCCACGCAGTTAGTAAACAGCGTATCCAGTAGTTTACTTTATTGCTTAATTATATTCTTTTAAAACTTTTATTTGGGTACGGTTTTCCGTCGACCCTCGTAAAATTTGGTTTGTGAACAAACCGGTTTCGGCTGATTGTCATCTTTAGTGTTCTTTTCGTACTAGTTGCATTCTATTGTCAGTTGTGTTTATATAGTTCGTGTCTCCCTTCGTGTTATTGCGTTCTTCACTTTCTGTCTTTTTTGCCTGCATCTCTCTCTCCTTTTTCATTTGTCTCTTTTTACCTAATTTGTCGCTCCCTTTTTCATTCGTCTTTTTTTCTAACTAAATCATTTTACGATCATGCTTGTTGTCCGTTTGGATTTTTTTTTTAAACTTAAGCAAGACGCATCCGTAACTTATATTATATATATACAGGCTGATCGCCGGGAAGGTATACTAATTTGTTTTGCCGCCATTTTGGCAAACATTAGTCTTGACAGTTCATATTTTTCAGTCGTGAAGCAGACACGTGGCAAATTTATTATGGAAAAATATACGATAAACCAACGTGTTTTAATCGTTAAAACCATTTTATTAAAATCAATCATCGATTACTGTAACGATTAGAAATTTACGTAAAATTTTTGGGAGAAATAACGTAACAACAAAACGCACTATTGATTGCAAAGAAAAAGGGTCTGTAGGTAACACACCCAAGCAAAGACCATAATGTACTACAAGATCTGCTAAAAACATTACTGATGCTCAAGAAAGTATTCAAAACCATCTCTCAAACTCAGTTCGACGCCGTGCTCAAAAGCTTGGTCTTCATAGAACAACTTTAGCCACAATTTTGCACAAGGATTTGCATTTGTTTCTATATAAGATTCAGTTGACACAAGAGCTTTTTCCACAAAACCATTTACGACGCCGTACATAAGCCATTAGGTTGTTACAGCTCGCCCATGACAACCCGAATTTTTATCAAAAACTCATAATGAGCGACGAGAGACACATTTTCATTTGAATATGGATATGTGAATAAACAGAATAGTCGATTGTGGGGAATGGAAAACTTCTTCAAAGAGAAGTACCACTTCAGGCAACAATGCCTATTTAGTCAAGTACCGTGCTACATTCTTTTGGGAAAGGGATAGAGAGAAGAGATGAGACAGGTGATGAAAGTGGAAGGATAGTTACGGAAGTTAACTGTCATATAAGACAGCACAGTGATCAGTGACCATGCCTTCATCACTGAGCAGCCCCACCGACAGTCAATTTTAATTTGTGGTGAAAAACCAAGGTCTTTGTTGGGAATCGAACCCACAACCTCCCGTCTTATAAACTAGTACACTACCTTGTAGCCTACAGGGGCACCAACAACAGTCACCTTTGCATCCATTAAAAGTGACAGTCTGATCATTGGATCTTACTTTTTTGAATATGAAAACGGCGTAATGGTAACTGTAAATGGGAAACGATATTCTGATACGATTGAAAACTTTTTAATGCCACAACTGCATATTTTAGGATTGATAAACACGTGGTATCAACAAGTCGTTGCCACATCGCATACAGCCAGGATAATGGAATTACTGCGAGGCCTCTTTTCAAAACAAGTTATTTCAAGAAATGATAATGTTGATTGGCCTCCACGATCGCCTGATTTGACTGCTCCGTACTTCTTTTTGTGTAGGGGTATCTGAAAAGCAAGGCTTATGAAAACAAACCAGGAACGCTTGAGGAACTCAAACAAAATATTCGTGATGAAATTAATAAAATACCGCATGAAATATGTGAGAATGTAATGAAAAATGTGTGCTCAAAATGGCTCGCATTTGTGAGGCTAACAGAGGCGGACATTTATTTGAGATTGAATTCCATACATAATTATCGACGTTAAATAAAACATTTATCAATATCCAGATCCATTTTCTTTCATTTAATCAAAAATTATAAACCAACAAAGTAGTATAACTTCCTCGCGCACACCCTGTTGTAACCAGCCATAATTTGGTTATCGTTAACGGAAATTGATTATTAAATTGCTTGGAATTTAGTGTTATCGTTCATTATAAAAAAGTATCCCCCGCCCCGGAGGCACATTTATATGTCTTGACAGAATCTCACCGTCATTACGTGTGCAGCCTGTGGTAAAAGGTGTGACGACCAAAAGTCGGCAGGCTTGTTTTTGGATCACATAGCAATTAGATCACAAGCAATTAAACTCTATATATATTTTTCACATTTATTAATTTTTTTTACTGTTTTTTTATTATTATCAAATGAATTCTGTTATATACTTGTCATATTTTTAAATTATATTTAGTATTTGTTTAATGAAATATTTTAAATCATAATGTATTAATTTTAAAGACAAATAATAGCAGTTAAAAAGCGCCATCTATTAACACGGATGTATATCCGTGAGAAGAACATACCATTTAACACAACCCTAAACAGTAGCAATCAGCTACAGTAGTTTAATGGTATGGGTGTGTATGTGTGCCTGGCAGAAATATATAAAAGCGAGATAATTACGTATTTGAGAAGAATTGGCCACGGGCAAGCAACTGGGCAAGACTTCTTTTAAGTGAGTTAGAATTTTATTAAACTTAATTAAAATAGTCTTGCGAATAGGTTCAGCTCAGACCTAGGTATAGCTCAGGTCTACGACCAAGCAAGTGCTGTCGCTACTTCACCTGGCCAGAATTTAATTCGCCCAGGTGACGGAGCCCAGAGCCAGGCCACACTTTGTTCAGCAAGGCCAGAATTTTATTCGCCCTAGCTGAACAAGACGGACAAGATCGTCAAAAGGCTAACACCAATTTCGACGTGGAGAAGTTGTCTCAGAATCTTATTCGTGACAACCGCAACAAGACAAAAACTGGTGGACAGGCAAACTGTTCTGCTCAGACTGGACCAGAATTTTATTCGCTTCAGTGTGAGAAGCAGTAGGCTATCCGGCGGAGAGTGGAGACGAAAACTCTTGAGGGCCACGAGGCGGTTGATCGTCGTTGGCGTGCTCAGTAGTGATGTAGTATAATTTTAACTTAGTTTAAGAAGTGGATTATAATAATAAAAAAATTTTTTGTTAGAAAAACAAAAGTGGCTCTTGTGTTATCAGTGAAGCAACATTTTTTTTGTAACGAACCCTGGACGCCGCGAGCTTTACCCCAGCATAACGCGAGAACGTGTCGTTACAAAGGGACTCCCAGTCGCCTTCAAGGCTAGTAGGAGCCAACTGGATAACTCCACGTTATTTCCACGGGAATCAGTAAGGCCCCAGAGTTCAGCTTTTTGGCTGTTCTCTGACTGATTATTGAGGTTGGCCCTTCGGAAGCATTGTGGTAGTTGTGGTTTCGCGACCTTCGTTTGAGTTTTGTGGGTCGGATCATTCACAATGAATACAATGAATGGTCCAGGTCCAGTTAGCAATATTGCGGTTGTGTTCTGAAATTTTATTAAGCTTGCATGTATTCTGGACCGGGAGTTGGATAGTCTCCAACTCTTTAGCAAGGAGTGAGGGCATTGGCCTGCTACGAGCTCTCGGAGTTGCAACTAAGAGTGACTAGAAGATAGAGATATTCCTAGGGTGTGGGTGAAGCTAACATGTCATCCACAGTGGTTTGATCCTGGCTTACACAGCTAGGTACTGGCGTAAATCTTATCACGCATTATAAAAACGTTTTTGTAATTTAGTTTATTACGAAAATGTTATTTAAATAGGTAGTAATCAACTCTAACTTTGTTATCGATAACAAATATTGATTATTAAATTGCTTGAAATTTACTAGGTATTATCAGTCTATCCACTTTATGAAAGGTTTTGCGGATAGATCTTCCTACTAGCGTAAGGTAAATGGAGCCAAAACTAGATTGCCCGATTAATCTCAATTTTTATTAGCGAATTTTGTTAAGTGATGCACATATAACTTTTATTTAAAGAGTTGCATCAATAAATTTTCTCCATGCCTTAAAGGGTTAATCACATTAAGTGATGCTGCAGTTTATATGCTTTATATCAGCCATTATCTCTATTAAGAAAAATATCATCCCTTTTCTCTTTAGAAGTAAAAAATAAAAACATTTTCATTACACTACTCACACTCTTAACATAGAAGAAATGTTGACGCCTCCTTTTTTATTTATCAAATCCTTTACAAAATATTAATATACATATAATTGTCTCTTTCTAACCTATGCAAAATTCAAATGTCAGCAACAGTGTTGGCATTTGTGTTAAAATTTTCTGTTTGTTTTTTTTTTGAAGTTTTTCTTTTTATTTTTATTTTGAACATTAATATCCTTAAAAAATTTTATCAGTGTTATTTTTGTTGTTATTTTTGTAGTCTTGTTGCTTACATATGTAATTCCCCAATTAGTGTGCTATTTAAGTCTTAACTAGGTTATATTTTCTCGATTTGGGTTTTTTCTATTAAAGTGCTGTGATCGTGTACCACACAGTACATTGTGTACATGTATGTGTGCATTTAAATACACTCACACTGAGTTTAACACAAACGTTTCCACCTTTATGTGAATAGATTCACACCCGGATATGTTTAGAGTTTTTAAATCGCTGTATCTGAGAAAGTAATTACTGTGGTAACATGAGATCTCATGATATCCTTACTAGTAGTGTTTTCCATCTTATTCCTAGATTTGAGTAAAATTAGGGAATGGGGGCAGAGGATGTGGCCATTTTTTCATTCCTATCCCTCACGTCAACGGTTGCATACCTGGGTGTGGATAATGAAATATATGAAAATATGATGGATATTGCACGGTTATTGAATAAAATTTACAAGTTTTTAATAATAAGCTAAAATAAAATTTTTGTAGTTTTTTTAATCGAACTTTTTTTATCTTTAATAAATATCTCTTATTCTTTTTTACGGTATTTTTAAATTAAATTAACAATATATATTTTTTTTTCTTTTCGATATTTCACTTTCCTATGGAAAGCTTCTTCAGAAAAAAAATATTTTTTGAAAACAAAAATTATTAACATATTGAAAAAATTTTCAAAACATTTGACAAAAACATATAAAATATTTTTTCATACATACATACATACATACAAAAATTTAAATTTTCAAATATTTAAACATACAAAAACAAGGAAACGGAAATAACAAATAAATAACAAATGACAAATTCTCTCTTATGAAATAATTATAACAAATTATGTGTCTTTTGAATTAAGTACCTATAATTCGGAGCTAAATTGTCTGTGTCTGTCTTGAAATTTATTCTTCTTACATTTGGTACATTAACAATTTTTAACATTTCTAGACTGACGGACAAAGTAGGATTAATACCCACGTTTCTTCATACATTGACTTTTTTCTGGCGACTGTGGACATAACTACTACAACTGCGGACCGACTTAGGACTCTGGACTATGAATCTGACCACAAAGCAGTTGAGATGATCATTTCAACGAATCCCTGCTTGACAAATGAACGAACTACTAGGTACGACTTAGACAGGTTAAACAGACGAAGATTTTTACAAAGACTATCGACGAATCTTGCCACTTGTGGACTTCCGATCGACAGAAACGTGACTGAGACAGGGATTGACGACTGCGTAAATGAGATGGGGAGAGCTTTTGAAAATGCTATGGAATATTCCATTCCGAAATTCTTGGCAGGGAGCAGAGGATTGCTAAAGCTTCCGGCGACGATAATACATTTCATTGACGAAAAGAAACGACTGAGACGAACGCTACATAGATGTGAAGACCCAGGTAGACGTAACATTTTGAAAGCGGACTTACGAAACCTTGACCGAATAATACAGGGTGCCATAGCCAATTTTGAACGCGACCATTGGACACACTTTTTGCAAAACGTACGACTAAATGACAAGACATTTAGAAAAGTTAAGGTGGCTGCAGGTTTAAGTTCTCGTCCCTCAATTCAAAGTTTGGTTGATGCTGATGGCTCAATCATTTCTGATAAAACTGGTATATCTAATTTGCTGGCCAATCGATTTTTCCAGGTAACCTCTGGTCATAACGCACGTGATGATCCTTTCAGTACGAGGGTTCGAGATGCAGTATCTACTTTGGACAGAACGACGCCTTTGACGACTTTTGGAAGAACCTTGACAGCTGACGGTGAAATTGTTGGCTCTAGTAAACATATTAGCAGGCTTGGCTTTACTGATGAAGTGGCAGTAGGTAATGACTTAAAGCACAGAGCAAATAAGAGGTCTAGTGGTATGGATGGTATATCTGATTTTGTTTTGAAGAAGACGGACAGTGTGGCCTGGCGTTTCTTGGCCATTATATTTAACCATTGCTTGAATATTGGATATTTCCCGAGAGCTTGGAAGGCTGCCCTTTTGGTTCCGATACTTAAACCAAAATCGGATCCTCATGAGAGTGGAAGCTATAGACCTATATCCTTATTACCGGCCTTTTCAAAGCTATTTGAATGCTTTCTCCTGGCAAAAATTAATGACGTTATTACTGACAGTGACATTTTCAATTCGGATTTAGAAGCGGACTTTCGACGACACACGCACTTGTTGTACTCACGGACTATGTTGCCAGGGGTCTGAATAAGAGATGCCCTACTATAGCAGTAAGTTTTGGCCTCATTTATAAGCTGTTGAGTATGGGATTTGGTTCGGGTATCTGCCGTATGATTGATAGCTTTCTAAGGGACCGCTCTTTTAGGGTTCGTATTGGAGATGTCCTCTCGCATGAGGGTTCGATTTTTGCGGGAGTGCCACAGGGATCATTGCTGGGACCGGTTTTATATAATATTTTCATGTCAGATATTCCTCCGCCCCCACAGGGAGATCTCTTGTTGATCTATGCTGATGACATCCTTATTGCTTCTTGAGGAGCTAGGGCAAGAACTGTTAACGACCGAGTCAATCAATACATGACAACACTAACGGACTACTTTAAAAGGTGGAGCCTCATCCTAAATATTTATAAGACTGTCGCTATGATGTTTAAAGGAAAGCGTAAATATTTATACCCGAATTGCAGATCTTTTAGACCGTGCTTGAGTATTGGAGCAGACACTATTAGGACATCAAATAGGCTAAAGTACCTTGGCGTCACTTTTCATGAAAACTTTGAGTCGTATGGGCACATCGCCAATGTGCTTGAGAGCACCAAAAGGGCTTATTGCGCGTATCAAGGCGTGTTAAGACACAGAGGTGGACTCGATAAAAAAGTACGCCCTTTGGTGTACCGTCAGATCGTACGTGCTCTTATCTCCTATGCTTTTCCGGCTTGGTTTGGAATTTCTTCTGCCCATATGGAGAGGCTTAGGAGATGGGAGAGACGGATCTTAGTTTTTTGCCTCGGGTTAAGACCATATATAGGGCGCAACGGAGAGTTTCGTAGGCCCTCTTGTAGTTCTATATACCGCGCTATTGATTTTGAACGGCTAGATGCTTTTATGGTCGGAAGGGCTATTAAGCTTCTGGAAGTTGCACGTTCCGTGGAAAACGCCTTGGTAAGAGATTGTTTTTCAAGGTCTATAAGTCTGGAGGCCATTCAAATAGTAAAGTACCTTTCTCCGGTGGACTTGTTGACCCTAGGTGGAGCTGGACTTCTTTATGAGGGTGCAGACCTTCTAATTTATCATAGGAGAATTAACACTTTGAATATTGTTGACACGGTTTACAATACTGCTCAATAACTAATTTTATTTTTAACTATTTGTTCTGTTTTGTGTTCTTTCGTTTTGTTTTTTAGTTCGTAGTTAGTTTTAAATTTAACATCCTTTTTCTTTAATTTAGTTGCCTCCCTTTTTTTCCGTTTTTTGGGGAATTTCTTTATAATTGTTTTTATCCTTTAATTATTCTAAAGCGCTGTATAAACAAATGTACAAAATTTATTATTTGATAGAGAGATGTAGTTCTTGGAAAATACTTTAGTATGTAAGAAATTTTTTGAGTATATTGTTAGTTTAAGTTACTGTTTTTTTTATAAGAATGTTGTGGAAAATAAATGAATTGAATTGAATTCTAACATTTCTAACATCTAACGTCTCTTATAGTTTTTTTCTATATCTAATATTAATGCTTCGTCAAACTGAGGATAATGATTATATTTCTTACAATGTGAAGATAAGGATGTCTTCTGTGTTGAAATATTCCTATATTTTTGGTCACACCGGTGACCAGCTAATCTTGTTTTAAGATTATTTTTTGTTGTCCCAATATAAACTTTGTCACAGTTCATCTGGTCATTTCCTCCACATGGTATCCTGTATACTACATCAGATATTTCCATTTTTCCTATTTTATCCTTCATACTGCTAAATAATTTATATAATGTGTTATATGTTTTGTGTGCAATTATATATTTATCTGTGTCATATATTTTACACTTTCTTAATCTTTCTGATATTCCAGGAACATAAGTTAATGATTTATAATTTCTTGGTTCTGCCGTAGTATTTCCTAAATTATGCCTATAACTACCATATTGTCTAATTAATCTGTTAGTTAATTCTACTGGAAAATCATTGTCGTTAAGTATATCTCTTATTGTATCCTTATTCTTCAAATGAAATTCTCTATCACTTATAGTCAATATTCTGTCTATCATATTTTGCGCTGTGTTCATTATCATTTTTCTCGGATGTTTTAAATAAAAATTAATAATCCTTCCAGAAGATGTTGGTTTCTTATACCAATCTAATACTAACTTATTTCTCTTCCTTATTATCAATATATCTAAATATGGAAGTCTAGATTCTAATTCTCTTTCAATCGTAAATTTAATATCCGGATGAAAACTATTCAATTCTGACAAAATATCATCCACTGCATCTTCTGAAGTTATACAAAATAAATCATCCACATATTTTGTGCTTATCTTTGGTTTAATATGCATTTTACTAATACATGAATTTAGTAATTCCTCCATCACAATATCAGCTATAATTGGAGATGCTGGAGAGCCCATAGGGAGGCCCTCCTTCTGTTGATATATCCTATTATCAAATTGAAAATACCTATTGTCTTCAATGCAAAACTTAAGAATACGTAAAAATAATTCCTTCTCAATATTTGTATTTTGTTCTATTATCTGCCATTTTTTCTCTATAATACTTAAAGCTAAACTTTTAATTTTTTAAATTCAATGAGGTATCAGGAAAGATAAGGAAAATATTAATTAATAATTTTTTCTAAATGATTTTGTTACATTGCGGCATATAGCTGCAATGTGTGACACACACAGGCATTTTGCATAACGTTTAGGCTTTTCTGCTTAACCGTCGTTTTGAACATCAGTAACAATTATCCTTTGCTTTAATTCTACCAGTGCTGTCACGTTCTACCACGATTTCTACTGCAGCACCTCTTATGCCAAATCATTATCCATATATGGCCTCAATAGCATTGAAAATATTTTTGTAACTTTTTTAGTCTCTTTTTTCTGTTTCTGGCTTTGCCATTTTATTTTTTCGTTCAGACCAGTACTCAGGGGATGACCCCTACTCATGCAATGCATTGTACAAGAACTAGTAAATTAAGTTATTAACTAGTTAATTAAGTTATTGAAAGTGACAGGAAAGATATCTAGAGGAAGTTTATTCCACATACGAACTGTTCTGCTAAAAACCGGATTTTTCCCTGTAATGCGCAATGCGATACACTGGCCAATCGACCACAAATGTATGCGTTCTCAACGAAAATCGAGTGAAACGCAAAAACGTGCGAGTTTCAGGAACCTTAATTCGTTAGGGCACTTTTCTTTTTTTTTTAAAGAGAATTAGCTGTTCCGGCAGCAATGCCCATTTAGTAAAGTATCGTGCTACATTCTTTAGGAAAGGGATAGAGAACAGATGAAACAGCTGGTGAAAGTAGAAGGATAGTCGGAAATTAACTGTCGTATAAGACAGCACAGCGATCAATGACCATGCCTTCATCAGTGAGCAGCCCCACCGACAGTCAATTTTTATTTTTGTAGTGAAAAAACAGCCAAGGTTTTTGTTGGGAATCGAACCCACGAACCCCATACTAACAAGCTAGCTAGTTCCTACACGGGCACCGATAAAACAGTGAAATGCATCCCACATTGCGTCGATGCTCTAGGGAATCAATAGAGTTGGATACCCTACCGTCCCCAATGTGTCTCTTGGCCCTGTCCTGTACGCGGTCGAACAACTCCATAATAGACTTTGGGGCGCGGGTACATACAAGAGAGTTGTATACCATCTTTGAACGGATATATGTGGTATAAACAGTACAAAGATCGCATGGAGTGAAGTATTTCTTACACCGTTTTAGAAAACCAAGGCTCTTGACAGCTTCTTTAGAAACCAGAACAATGTGTTTAGTCCAACGAACATCAAACTGAATTTTCATGTCAAGAACATCAAAAGCTTCCGATTCCGTAATACCTATAACAACCTTAGTAACAGATGCAGCATAATTTCCGAACACAGATCTATAAGTAAGCATGTCAACATTGCATCTTACAGGCATTAAATTCGACTCTATTCGCACGATCCCATTTTTAGGTCGCCGGGAGATCGTGATTTAGCATATCATTCATATTCCGCCTTTTGGAACTCACCTCCAACTGCTTTGGTCCATTGCCAAATAAATACGAATTGCAAATGGCGCTGTCATCTGCAAAAGAATATATAGTGTTGAAAGTTTGACAAAGAAGGTCATTTAGAAAAATAAGAAATAGGTTAGGAGAAAGAATGAAGCCTTGCGGTACCCTTGAATTAATATTGAAATCGTCTGATGAAATCCCATCTATAACAACTCGTATAGTGCGATTCCTGAGAAAACTCGATATATATCTGGAGAAATTATCACCGACACCAAAAGCAGCAAGTTTTGACAGAAGTGTCACACTCTATCAAACGCTTTGAAAATATCTATAGCCACCAGCTCTCACTTTCTCTGAAATGATGTATGGAGTTGCAAAATTGATCCGATAGGAAATATAAAAAGTTGCCCATATAGCACCCCCTACGAAGGTAGAGGGCGTGCAACAGCTTATGGAAATGTGTGAAAATGTAATGAAAAATTTGCTTAAAAGCACTTGCATTTGGGTGGAGGCTACCAGAAGCGGACATTTATATGATATTGTGTGCCATACAAGCCATTGTAAGATCCATCCGCTTTCATTTAATCAAAAATTATAAACAAAGTAAGGGTACATTATAAGTCCTTATGGATCACACAACCAGCTAGACTTGTGTCTTGCGGGGGTAATAGGGAGCCCAGTCCCCTTCAAGGCTAGTAGGAGCCAACTGGACAATCCACTATATTTCCACGAGAATCAGTAAAGCCCCAGAATTCCGCCATTTGTCTCTTTAGGCATTTAGCTGTTCTCTGACTGATTATTGAGGTAGGCCCTTCGGGAGTATCATGATGGCTGTGTGTTTCATGGCCCTCGTTTGAGTTTGTGGGTCGGATCATTCACAATGAACACAATGAATGGTCCAGGTTCAGTGAATATGAATGCCGTCATATTTTTACTATTATATTAAGCTTCATGCGTTCTGGACCAGGAGTTCGATAGTCTCCAGCTCTTCAGCAAGGAGTGAAGGCTGTGGTCTACCCCGGGCTTTTGAAATTGCATCTTGGAGTGACCGGAGGATATACGTATCTAAATGCCTTCTGATGATGCTACATTTCATCCACAGTGGTATGATCCACCATCTGATTATGGCTTACACAGCTGGGTACAGATGTAAATCTTATCACATCATACCCTCCCGTTATCCCCTGTGGGCCACATTTATATGTTTTGATGGAAATCCACCATCATTACATGTGTTCCTCCCGGGGGCACATGATAGTCTTTTTGGAACCTACTATTCCATTTAGACTGGTGTCTTGCGGGGTAAAAGGGAGCCCAGGCCCCTCACAGGCTAGTAGGAGTCACCTGGACAATCCACATATTTCCACGGGAATCAGTACGCCCCAGAGTTCACTATTTATCTCTTGACACAATTAGCTGTTCTCTGACTGGTTATTGAGGTTGGCCCCTATATGGGAGTATCGTGGTGGTTGTAGTTTCGAGACCCTCGTGAGAGTTTGTGGGTCGGATCATTCAAAATGAACACAATGGACGGTCCAGGTCCAGTGAGTAGGAATGCCGTCGTGTTCTTAATTATATTAAGCTTCATGCGTTCTGGACCAGGAATTGGAAAGTCTACAACTCTTTAGCAAGGAGTAAAGGCTGCGGCCTACTTCGGGCTTTCGAAATTGCTACTAGGAGTGACCGGAGGATATACGTATTCGATGGCCTTCTAGGGCGTGAATGACGTTTGCAAATCATTCAAGTGGTTTGACCACCATCTGATTATGACTACCTAGTCGGTGCAGATGTAAATCAAATCACATCATTACATGTGTTGACTCCCTGCCAGTTCCTGAAGGCTGGCAGGAATTCAACGGGAAGCTGCACGTTATTTCCACGGGAATCAGTAAGCCCCAGAGTTCAGCTAATTGGTTCTTTAGCTATTTAGCTGAATGATTATTGAGGTAGGCCCTTCGGGAGTATCATGGTGGTTGTGGTTTCGCGGCCCTTACGAATTTTGCTTAAGAGGGCCAGAGTCATCTCACCTTTACTGAGAACAATGGGTGAATGATCCGGATCCAGGGAGCATGCTAGTCATGTGTTCTGGGCCAGGAGTTGGATAGTCTTCAGCTCTTTAGCACGGACCGGTGGTTGGGGTCCTTGCTTCGAAACCTCCGAAATTGCAACTGGGAAGAACCTGTTGCTAGAAATAAATCTACGACTTCCTAGGGCGCATCGCACTCATCATATCGCCCAAGGGGTGTGGCCACCGTCGAGTTACTGCATACACACGCTAGATTCCGACGTAAATCATATCACGCATACCCTCCCGCTATACTATACCGATTTACCAAAAATTCAATCGACTACTTGAAACACTGCTAGCCAAGCTAAGGCGAACATTTAAATTCTTAAATATTGCGATATCCCTTATGCATTCTGCGATATTAACAATTATAGATATATAATAACAGTAAATACAAAAAACGTAATGGATCTACAGAAAGGCATATTAAAGCGCTTTAATTATTGAGAAAGAATTTAAATATTTAAAAAAAAAATTATTGATGTTCAATAACGTTCAAATAATGTTATTTTGCATTCTCTTTTAAATTCGTATGTATTTCTATAGTATAACCTGCCAATGCCCATCATCAATTAATGCTTTTTGTATCTTTTACCAATTGAAAATTATAATTCGCTACCATAACAACGTAAATTAAATACGAGTTTAAATACAACAACTTTCGCAATTAAAACCACACACACACACTACCACATGAAATTTTACTCCATATTTTTGCAAACATCTCACGCAAAAGTACACACACACACACACACACACATGCACATATACACTTTCATATTCTCCAAACGAATTTATTTGCCAGGCGCTTTTTTAATCAATAAATAATTTGTTTGCATAAATTAATTACAATAATTGTGGCATTTAATGAATTTAATGTACGCAATATAGTTTTTTCGCATATTTATGCGAGGGCGGATTTAAGCTCTTCCAAATGCACAATGTGCTGTATTGCTAACAAAAAATTTATATTAAGATGATTAAAATTTTAATTGCATTACGAAGAGAAAAGTTCGGCAATTATGAATGAAATGAAAAATGATATCTGGCAAATGTCCACCACGACCACGCTGACAGATATCGATTCTGTCATCAAAGTTTTTAATCACTTTTTGTCAAAATGGCAGACCCATTTCGTTAATCACATCACCTATTTTCAGTTTTAAGGTTGAAATCGATTCGATTGGCTCTGTATAGACACTGTCCTTAACATAGCCTCACAAAAAATAATCCAGTGGTGTTAAATGACACGATCTGGCTGGCCACTTAACTGCTGAATGTCGTGAAGTCATGCGATCGGGAATTTTGGTTTGCAATAGCTTGATCGTTTCATTGGCTGTGTGACATGCGGCAACGTCTTGTTCAAACCATATGTAAGTGATATCCACGTCATCAATAATAGGCCAAAATTAAGTTAGTAGCAGCAATGGAAGAAGAAGATTCACACACGACTAATTTCAAGAAGCTCAAAGGTGACAAATAAGAAGTTACCAAAATAGAAACTGTTAAAGACGACGAAAAACAATCTGAAACAAATGTGACCGTTGAGGAAGTGCCGATTGATCATCTATCTTAAGAGCTCCAGGAACTTTCCGAAGAGGTAAGAGTCATTGAGACAGTTTCTGAAGACGGCAAGCCAAAGAAGAAGAAGAGTAATCAAGAAGATCAAGAGTGACAAGCAGGAAGTTACCAAAATAGAAACTATTGAAGAAGAGGACAAACAACCTCAAACAACAGTGACTGTCCAAGAAGTATCCTTTAAGAAACAACCTGAACAGGTTGAAGAACTTGCTGAGGAAGTAAGAGTTATTGAGACAGTTTCTGAAGAAGTTAAGCTAAAGAAACAAACAACAGAGACCATCGAGGAAGTGCCGATTTAGGAGCTAGCTGAAGGGCTCCTGGAACTTCCTGAGGAAGTAAGAATCATTGAGACAGTTTCTGACGAAGGCAAGCTAAAGAAGAACAAGATTCGTACACGAGTAATCATGAAGATCAAGGGTGACAAGCAAGAAGTTACCAAAATAGAAACGAAGAAGACGAAAAGCAACCTCAAACAACAGTGACTGTCGAAGAAGTGCCTCTTGAGAACCAACTTGAACAGATTCAGGAACTTCCTGAAGAAGTAAAAGTCATAGAGACAGTTTCTGAAGATGGCATGCCAAAGAAGAAAAAGAAGAAGAAGATTTGTACACGGGTTATCAAGAAAATCGGGTGTAACAAGCAAGAAATTACTAAGAACATGTTGAAGAAGATTAAAAACAGTCTTAAACAACAGTATCTGTCGAAGAAGTGCCCCTTGACAAACAACCTCTCTCCGGAGGTCTTTCCTGTTACTTTCAATCTGAGAAAGTTCAAATCGAATGTCCACAGACACTACTCCCTCTTTCCTCCTTCCCGTAACCCAATTTCCTAGTTCTGGCACAGTGCATTGCATAGGTAGGGGTCATCCCCTGAGTGCTGGTCCTATAAAAAAAAAAAACCTGAACAGATTTTAGAGCTTCCTGAAGTACGAGTCATGAAGACAGTTTCTGAAGACGGCAAGCCAAAGAAGAAGAAGAAGATACATTGGCCGCTACCGCATTTGCAGCCTCATCTTCGAAAAAAAACGGCCCAATGACAGACCAAATAGTGACACGTTGAGCATGCAAAGGCTTCTCTATATTCGCTCTAGGACTTTATGTAGCCCCAATGCGGCTATTTTGCTTGTTGACATACCGTGACAAGTGAAAATTGGCTGCGTCTTAATAAGTGATTTTTTAAAAATAACAACCGGTTGTTCCTGAATTCGCTAGATTTGCCAGTCATGCTACCACACGTTTTTACATTCAAAATCATTCTTCTTTGAGACACAAAGCCACCACAACTTTGAAACGGAACACAGACTTTCATTCAAGAGAATGATATATTGTTTACTAGGCAACAATTTTGACTGGAAAATTCTAAGGTGAACACTTACTGTTGCTACATATCCCAATGATCCCGGCAGATATGCCATTCGAATTCAAACGCTTGTCATTCGAATCCAGGTTTCTCACATGGACAGCGAATTACATGAATTAAGCGAATCTACGGCGAGGTGAATAGTCGGTCGGCTTCAATTCCTGTAGCAGTTGAATCATGTAAGGCTTCAAAGTCAAATCTTTCGGGAAAATTCGCCATGTGGGGATTTTGGATAACTCCAAGTATTGGGAACTCCGAGGAATTTGGATCTGCAACACTGTGGCTCACGGCTGTAATGTTTTCAATTGAACAACACGGTCCATTACAGGTTGGTGTTCGCTCATTTTGTATCGAGCCTGTTGACTCAAATTTAACTACCAAGTTCTTAATAGCGGTCACAGAAGTACGATTATGTTGTCCGAAAATATCACGAATTTTACGAAATGTCACTTTAACAGAATCACCCTTCTTTTCATAGTGGATTTTAATTATTTTAATGCGATTTTTGTGCGAAATTGAATTCATGGTAACAATTGCCAATGCAGCTACTACGAATACGTCAAAAAACTAAATGTCAAAACTGTCATGTTGTTGGTGTTGCCACAATTTTAAAATAAACTTCTTGTTGAAAAACTCGTTATAAGTTCTGAACGAAAACACTTTAGTACTAAATTGTTTGGGCTTATTTCGCCAGTAACAGTATATAACGTCTTTCCTGGCTGTTTGCTTGCGGATCGCGAGCGCTTGCGATAGAATACATCATTTTCAAACCACGAACCTGATAGAAAGTACCTTGATAATGACGTATGTGATAGAACGTGCCTAAAAAATAATGCAATCACATCGAAAAGCGCTCGCCATTTGAAAACACTTTAGTTCTCTTTATACAGGATGGGCAAATTTGAGGTTAGAAATTGAGCTGTCACTTTTTGACATTTATTTAGTAAACAGTTGGGAATCAATTTTGGGTAAAGGATACACTTAATTTATGGATAACTGGTAGTCATCTCAAAATTTATATTAGATGGGCAATTTTGCAGTTGGGAACTAAATGATGAAATGTCAAGAATTGAGCTGTCATCCTTTAAAATTTATTTAGTAAAAAGTTGGGAAATTTTAAACATGAAACGTTATACACTTGAACAAACAATTTTACTTGTGATGTATTTACTATCTCTATTTTTATATTGAAGTTTCCGGCAGGGAAATTATTGGTCACATAAATGTGATAGATTTTTGCGCATGTTCATTAAAGTCCTGTCAATTTAAACAGCGCAATAATCGCCTTGGCAAAAATTAAAAAGCGTTCGCATTTGTTTTTTCAACTGTTTTTTGATTATCGAGCAACGTCAAGTAATTCTTTTACGACCCTCGTTATACCATTAATATCATTACAGGGGAACAAAAAACCTGAAAAGCTTTGAAAATTGTTTTTTTTCCGCTACTTCTTTATTTTAGGCAAATTAATTTGGGATTAAGTGAATCACTGCAAATGATACTGTTGAAGGAATAGAGCTGTCATTCTATCCCAGAAATTGAGATTTTTATGTAAATTTTGTTCGACTCTTAATTCCTTACACTA
This sequence comes from Trichopoda pennipes, assembly GCA_030448955.1. NCBI lineage: Eukaryota > Metazoa > Arthropoda > Insecta > Diptera > Tachinidae > Trichopoda > Trichopoda pennipes. The sequence continues at coordinate 10,313,448 of JASKUP010000002.1, forward strand.
CGGCAGCACTAGTTTTAACGCCATGGTTTGCCTGGTTACTGGGGTATGCTCAACGGCGTCCTGGGTCGTGTTGTGCCAACGTTAAATTAAAAGGCGGCTGGTTGATTCGGTATAAATCTTCAGCCTTTATTTGCTACTAATCTCCTTAACGGCAGCTCATCTTTTTTGCTCTCTGGTGTGCCGGGCAATGGTGTGCGGAGGTATCTCTAAGCTAGATACCAAGTATCTTTACAGCTGGTGGATGAAGGAATTAGTTAGGTGAGCGAAAATTATGCAGGGCAAAAACAACTAGAACACAATTTAACGCTGTTCTGGTCACTCCCCACCCACTAGCAACGGTAGACACAAATCAGGCTGCGTACAAACCACTGCACTCGCTTGTGACCTCACCAGTACTATTATGGCCAGCATTACAAGATAATAGTTAGTGTACGAGGGAAATACCCAGGATACCGCAAATTGTGCAGGGTAATAACCGCTAGAACATAATTTAACGCTGCTCTGGTCACTCCCAGTGGCAACGGTAGACACAAACCGCACTAATATACATCAATTAAAAAACTTATAATAGAAATGCTTAGTTATATCACCACGATGGTCTGCGCAACTCCCCGCTTGGTCCAAAGTAGGGCCCAAGACCAAGACAAGATACCAAAATCTTTCTCTTCCATTTCCTAAGCCGCTTCATCTGGCGTGAAAAAACTCCAAACCAGACTGGAAAGGCATAAATTCTGACAGGCCCAATGATCTATCGGTACATCAAAAGGCGCTTCTTCCTTTCAATGCCAACCCTACGTTTCAAAACATCCTGGTAGAAAGTGTATATCTGCCTCGATTGCACAAATATATCGTTAATGTGGCGATAATATTTAAAATTTTCGTTAAAGGTGACACCCAAATATCTTATACTGTCTAGGGTGTCCCTAATGGTGTCCTGTCCCATCATTAAGCACGGCTTAAACGACCTACGGTTTTTGTAAATGTGCTTTCTCCGCCCTTTAATCATTACAGACACAGTCTTATTTATGTTTTAATTTAGCCGCCATTTCGTAAAAAAGTCCGTAAGAGACGCCAGGCGGCTGTTTACTCGTCTGTTAACTGTCCTGGTTGAATCACTTGAAGAAGCAATCAGAATATCGTCAGCATACATTAACAGAAAATCGTCCTGGGCGGGTCGAGGTATATCCAACACAAAGATGTTACAAAGAACTATTTGGGTATGATCTAACGTCAACCTGCGTCCAATTTGTTTTATGAACAAATCGGTTTCGGCTATTTGCCATCTTCAGTGCTCTCTCTGTAGTCCCAGTAGGAAACCTTGCGGTACACCCGCATGGATCGAATCCTCATGTGACAGACAGAGTGTGATTTGTTTTACATCCACGCCTGACTATGTAGTCTTAATCAGATGGTGGACAAACCACTATTGTATAATTTGGAACGTCATACATGCGTCCTAGATAGCCGAAGCCATAATTCTATGCAACGGAACCACCTAGTTGCAACTTTAATGATTTCAGTGCAGGTCTGCAAACCATCACACCTTGCTAAAGAGTTGGAGACTTTCTAACTCCTGACCAGAACACATGTCAAGCATGCTCACTGGACTGGATCATTCACTTTGCGTGTCATTATCAGTGAGATGATCCCGGCCATCATAATTTTCATTCTTCCCTAATGGGGCCGCAAAACCACAACCACCACTATGCTCCCATATAGGGGCCAACCTCAATGATCAGCCAGAGAAGTATTGTAAGTCTAAAGAGACAAATAATGAACTCTGCGGGTCACTGATTCCCGTGGAAATAAAGTGGAGTTTCCAGTTGACTCCCTGCCTGTCTTCAGGGGACTGGGCTCCCTTTTTCCCCCAGTTGCACAGGTCTAGATAGTAGAGTATTCTATAAAGACCGATAAATGTACGCCCTGGGGGGAGACTCATGTGACAGACAGTCACCGACACGAACCCTAAACGATCGATCCTTCAAAAAGCTAATGTCCGAGCCACAAACCAAGACTTTTCATTTCAAAAACCAAGCCATTATGCCAGACTGTATCGAAGGCCCTAGTGAAATCAAGACTAACAGCCATTGTTGGACATCGCCGGTTAAATCCTTTCGTAACGAAGTCGGCGAAAAACATGAGGGTATGCGAAGTCGAAAGACACCTTCAACTGAACTTTTTTTCATAAAGCTCTTCTTTATATACCCATTCACCGCCACACACAAGTACACACACACACACACACATACACCATATCAACAGCTGATATTAGAAAACAACTGGTGACTGCGTTCATTATTAGCCGCTAGTTTTACCACCACATAAAGATGGCGCTGCTGGGCTGCTGAGCTGCTGTTAAATTAAAAATATAAAATACAAAACTATAAATATAATTATAAAATAAAATAACAAAAACAACAACAACAAAAAATAAGTATAAAATAAACTGATAATTCATTCGACTTTACCTGTGTCACTAAAAATGAGCATCGGGACTTTTAGCGTTACTACAATGTAAACAAAAGTGTCAATGTAAAATGTGTCAATGTCATTAAACATTTTTAACTATCTGTCCCACTGTAGCTTAAACATGTTTTAGCAGTTTATTTATATATTTTACTCTGCTGGAAATTTTCAAACTTATTAACGATATTTCGGTCTCTGTGTATTGATTACGTTTAAAAGTAAATAACTCTGTTACCACATTGTCATTTGATTTTACCATTTTTTACTTTGTAACTTTTGGTCAATTGCTCGTCGTGGAGTTTGTAAAATGTAAAAGTTTGTAAATTATGTAAATTTTACTTTTGGCCAAAAATGCTTGCAAGCATAAATAACATTTTTTACAGACCACTATTTCAGAAAGTCCTCTAATTAAGAAAGACTATCTATAAAGGTACTTTTTATAAAAGTTAAGCTAAGAAAAAAGAATATTTACGCATTTTTCTTTTCATAAGACTTAGTACCTTTTAAACACTAAAAACCTTCTGTAAAAAATGTACATTTTAGAACAAATAGCCTCAACAAAACAGTCCTTCACAGACATCGCACGAAAGATATCTAATAAAACTTTTTTTCTGAGAGAACATCCCTTAGAAAAGGGAACAAGGAGTATCGTTTCAAAAATTACTGTGATAAAGGTACGTTTTAGAAAAAGTAACTTTTAAAAAAAGTTTTTATTTAAAATAAAGTATTTCTAAGAAAAAGTGCCTTCATAAAAGAGTACGATTTAAGAAAATAAGCTTTCTTTTTAAACTGAATAGTACCTATTAGAAAAAGTGCGATTGACAAAAGAATTTTTCAGAAAAAGTAACTGTTACAAAAACTACCTTTTAGGTGATGCATTGAATAAAAACCCAAAAATTTTTTGAAACTGTGTATGAGTAAAGGTGAATTTTATGAAAGATACTTTATTGAAAAAATCCCTTTCGTAAAGTGTATTTAAATATGAAATATATTTTCCAAAAAAGTACTTTTTGGAAAAGGAATCTTGATATTAATAGTTACACATTTTAGAAAATCTACTATCTTTAATTACTATATGAAATAAAAGTAACAAAAAGAAGATCGGTTACAAAAGGTACCTCAAAGAATAGAAATTTTTAACTTTGCAAATAGTACCTTTTAGGAATAAAAAAACAAAAAGCAAAAATAACGAAATCAAACTGAAAAAAATATTTGTTGCAAACAGTTCTAAAAGAAATTAAATTTTGCAAAAAGTACCTTCTGGAACAAAAAAAAAAAAGAATTACTTGAAAAAAGCACCTATTTTTGACTCCTTTACTAAACAGCAAAGACCAAACCAAAGTCTGTTGTAAAAAGGTTGTTTAACCAGCGCTACGTTTTAAAAATTTAAACTTTGCAAAAAGTACCTTATAAGCAAAAAAAAAATAACTAAGAAGAAACAGTTCGGTACTATTTTTAATTCCTTTACGAAATCATAGTGACAAAAACAAACCTGTTGCAAAAAGGTTTTATGAGATGAGATATTATCAATTTGAGATGAAAGAGAGAGAGAGAGAGAGGGTCTGTTCTTAATTATTTGAAGATTTCTATTTTCTTATTCTTTTGTAAAATGCTTTTTTTGTTCTTTTTCTTTTTTCTAAATTCCCAATTTTCCATAAACAAAAACTTTTATTTAAAAAATTATTTCAGTTTTTTGTACAATGTAATGGAATTTTTGTGAAACATAATTAATTTTAAATAAATAAATCTTAAACAGTTTTCTTTAGTAAAAAATTAATGAATTTTATCAGAAAAACTGAAAATTTTTCAATGGAAAACTAATGGATATAAGAAACAAAAAAAAATATTCACCGCTATTATGTATGTCGTCTGCGACAAAAAGTGAGGTGGACGGCACAGTAATGGTATTATAGAAGTCGCCGTTGAGAGAAAAAATGATTACTATGGACGCCTTCAAATCGCCGTTGAGTAAAAATGGCGTAGTTTTTGTCGTCGCAGTTTTTAACAGCAACTCAGCAATTTATAGCAGTTGAAGCGTAATAATTTAAAATCAAATAAATTTATAAAAAATAAAATGGAAAATAAAAACTTAGAATAACAACCAGCAAGCAATTTGAAACATTAATCGCTGAACTGGTAAGTAGGCCCAGCAAAACGATTTTGTAAAGGCGCACTCCTAGCAATTTTAAGCAAGACTGGGAAGAAATAATAACCAAATTAAATTCCATTGGCCCACCAATAAGAGATTTTAATGGTTTGGCAAGAAGTAGGTTTTAAAAAACGATTTAAAGTATAAAGTGAAATAAAAGGTGTTTTTTTAAGCTAGATAGAACTTTAAATTGTAAAAACTAACACAAAAAATGAAATTTTGATGAAACTTTTTTTTATTTGTTTCAGTATACTCTGATCATGAATAGACTCTCGCTTGAACAACGCTACGAAATTATCCAAATTTACTTTGAAAATCAGTCGTCGATTCGCGCAACTTATAGACGACTTCGTCATTTTTATGGCGTACATAATCGTGCATCTGAACAAGCCATTCGTCGAACTGTCGATAGATTTCGTACCACATACTCTCTAGAGGACGCAATAACACCAACACGTCGAAGGAATGTGCGTACTGAAGAGAATATCACCGCTGTAAACGAAAGTGTGGAAGAAGATCCAAATTTATCAATTCGCCGTCGGTCGCAGGAATTGGGGCTCTGTCCGTCCACTACGTGGAAAATTTTGCGCAAAGATCTCGGCCTACACCCGTATAAGATCCAGCTGGTGCAGGAATTGAAGCCACGAGACCATTTTATGCGTCGTTCTTTCGCCGATTGGGCTCTAGAGCAGTTGGCAACTGACCCGTTGTTTTATCGTAAAATTGTGTTCAGCGATGAGGCGCATTTTTGGCTTAACGGGTTTGTTAATAAGCAAAATTGCCGCATATGGAGTGAGACCAATCCACAACAGACCCAACAGACTCCATTACATCCAGAAAAATGCACCATTTGGTGCGGTTTTCACGCTGGTGGCATCATCGGACCTTATTTCTTCAAAAATGAGGCCGGAGCTCGCGTTACGGTCAATGGAGATCGTTACCGCACCATGATCAATGATTTTTTGTTTGAAAATATGGATGACATTGATCCGGACGAGATGTGGTTTTAACAGGATGGCGCTACGTGCCATACAGCGAACGCAACCATCGACTTATTGAAATCAAAATTTGGCGATAAGTTGAATTCGAGAAATGGACCTGTCAATTGGCCTCCAAGGTCGTGCGATTTGACACCACTCGACTATTTCCTGTGGGGCTACGTGAAAATATATTTTTAGGTGGTGGAAAGATTTTCAGTTGAAAATAAAAAAGAAGTTGGTGCTGAATAAGACAGAAGTCAATGAATGCAACAGGCGGTGGCAGATATAAGCAACTAACGCTTTCGCCTTTTAAAGAAACGGCTGCTAATTTAATGCAGTTCGAAAAACAGCTGAACCCTGAAGGTGAAGTTCAGAAAATTCAACTTGCTAATGAAGCCTTCATAATTGAAAGTGGTAGTGACATTAATTTGCCAGTTTCTGAAAATGTCGAAAATATGCCATCAGCTATTGCAGCGGCAATTGAAGCTCAGAAGGGAAATCCTTTTAAGGGAAGAAAACAAAAAGAAAGTCGCATAAATGATGGACAGAACGAATTGTTACAAGAGCACGACGCCATGCAGAAAGAAGTTTTTAAAGAGAATTTCTAAAATATTAACAGAGAGAAATAAAAAACGTTATAAAGGACACAAGCGAGCAAGAAAAAATCAATACAAAAATAAAAAAATTCTTTAAAAGAAACAAGTGGGTACTAGCGAAAACTTTACGAAGAATGGAAGAAAAGAAAATGAAAATAATGGAAAGATAACACCAAAGATATAAAAAACTATTTAAAAATGAAATGTAATTCAAACAAATAAAAATGGAAATTAAAAGAAAAGAAGTTGAAAGTTCTAGAAAATTCTAAAGATGGTATCAATTTCTTTTCATTTATCGATAACATGTCAACGGTAACTCAACACTCTTCGCTTATACCCATAAATTGTTGAGGCGATGGTAACGTCACCATAATACGACAGTAACTATGAAGTCGCCCCAAAGTCGCCGACGACATACATAATAAGGGTGATTATTTTAAAATTTTAAAAACTTGTATCAATTTGTAAAGACTTTCACCAATTTTCGAAACTGCCACAGTGTTTCATCGTTCTTCACACAAAAGAACGGTTTTGCCAGGTTCTTTAATTAAAAAAAAGTCTCTTATTGTCATTAAAAGTGTTACGTTATTCCTTTTATTTGGGTGGGGTATTCCGTCGACCCTCGTTAAATTTGGTTTGTGAACAAACCGGTTTCGGCCGTTTGCCATTTTCAGTGTTCTCTTCGTACTAGTTGCGTTCTATTGTCAGTAGTGTTTATATAGTTCGTGTCTCCCTTCGTGTTATTGCGTTCGTCACTTTCTGTCCTGTCTGCCTGCATCTCTCCCTCCCTGTCCGCCGCTTTCCACCTAATTTGTCGCTCCCTTTTTCATTCGTCCTTTTTCTAAATAAATCCTTTTACGATCATGCTCGTTGTCCGTTTTCGTCTATGTGTGAACCCATTGGGTTTACCCCCCCCCTCTACGTGAAATAATAATCTGTAATTGTACGTTTATGATGTTCCCTATTGCCTTCGTCTTGTGCACCTGCGTAACGTTTTTGTGCTGGTGTAGTGTTTGTTCTCCTGTAAAAATGTTCCAACGGTTCAAATATCGTGTCCGAAGCAGTGTTCACCTGTCCATTTATTATCCGTCCGTCAAATGTTCTCCGTCCGTATATTCCCATGTTCCCCAATACATTCAGTCTCCCTCCTTCGTGCTGTGTATGAAGCAGTTTAACCATTGTCTTTATATGTCCTGGTGTACATTTGTTGTTAAACATATGGTTCGCAAAGTTTGATTCTGGAGCTGATTTTGGTCCTCGTAGTTTTTCATTATAGTCTCTGTGTTCCCTAAATCTGGTCTTAATTTTCCGTCCTGTTCGCCCGATGTAGCCATAATGGCATGTACAAGTTAATTTGTACACTCCTCGTCTGTCCAGTATATCCGCCCCGGTTGTCCTATTCCGTAGTATTTTGCCCAGGTTGTTCCCTGTTCTGAATGCGGTATCGATGTTGTGTTTTCCAAAGAATTTCGCCAGTTTGTACGTTGATTTTCCCATATATGTTAATGTAGCCCATTTTCTTCTTTCATTCTCCTGTTCTTTGTTCGTTCTAATTTGCCCCTTGATGTTATCTACGAGGCGCTTTTTGTATCCGTTGTTTTCCGCTATGGCGTATATTGTTCCCATTTCATTCATATACATTTGCCGTGTTAGTGGTGCTTTCTCGAGTCCTGTTAATAGCCGCCCGATTGCTGCACTTTCGTGTCGCCGGGGATGATTTGACGAGTTGCGTATTATCGTGTCCGCTGCCGTTGGTCCCCCGTACATTCCATATTTGATTCTGTTCGAGATTATGTTCCTCTTGATCGTTAGGTCCAGATAATTACGTTAATTACGTTACGTTATTCCTTTATGTTTTACGTTCTTTCATTGCGTTTCTTAAACAAATTTAATTTTTTCAAGTTCATTTTCTTCCTTTCCAATAATCTTATTTAAAATTTTTGGCTACTAAAAATTTGTAAATTTATTAATTTATTTTCATTAAAATTTGATTTTCGTTTTACAAATTTCCATACTGTTCCTTTAACAAAACTATTTAGAAATCTTATTTTTAAAATAAATAAAAAAGCCTTTAAGTTTTCTAATGTAAAGTTCCCTTTTAAAACTTATTTTTATTAAAAATCTATTTTTTTTTTGGAAAATTTCATTTAGTTCCTCAGGCAAAACTTGCAATTAAAATGCCAATAAATGTGTGTTATGATTCCTGTATTGAAAACCTATTTTTGTATTTGTTGTTACTTAAAACATACCTCGGTTTCAGATTTTCCATTTCGTTTCTCTGATTAATGATTCCTCTTTTTAATTAACAAAATGTCTCTTTGCTTTCTTTAATTTGTTTCTATTATTATTTTCATTACAAACTTATTCTTGTTTTATTAAATTCCATTTCGTTCCCTTAAGAAAATTCGATAACCTTAAATTTTTCCACTGCAAAGTATTTAACTGCAACTTGGTTTTACTAAAAAAAGTTGATTCTTTACTAGATCTCACTAAAAATTTATTTTATTAAATTCCATTTCGTTCCTTTGACAAATTTCGTTAATCTTAAACTGTTTACCACTAAAAAGTGGTTCAATGTGATTAGGTTTTATTAAAAAAATTCCTTGCATTTATTATCATTAGAAAGTAACCTCTGTTTCACCATTTTCCATTTCGTTCCTCTAATAGAATTTGTAAATTATTTTTAATTAACAATATGTGTCGTTTTGTTCTTTAATTCAAAATTTGTTTCTCTGCTTGTTTTAATTAAATAAAAATTTATTCTTATTTATTAAATTCCACTACGTTCCTTTGACAAATTTCGTTAATCTTAAACTTTTTACCACTAAAAAGTGGTTCAATGTGATTAGGTTTTAATCAAAAAATACTTTGCATTTATTATCATTAGGAAGTAACCACTGTTTCACCATTTTCCATTTCGTTCCTCTAATAGAATTTGTAAATTATTTTTAATTAACAATATGTGTCGTTTTGTTCTTTAATTCAAAATTTGTTTCTCTGCTTGTTTTAATTAAATAAAAATTTATTCTTATTTATTAAATTCCATTACGTTCCTTTGACAAATTTCGTTAATCTTAAACTTTTTACCACTAAAAAGTGGTTCAATGTGATTAGGTTTTAATCAAAAAATACTTTGCATTTATTATCATTAGGAAGTAACCACTGTTTCACCATTTTCCATTTCGTTCCTCTAATAGAATTTGTAAATTATTTTTAATTAACAATATGTGTCTTTTTGTTCTTTAATTTAAAATTTGTTTCTCTGTTTATTTTAATCAAAAATTTATTCTTATTTTATTAAATTCCATTTCGTTTCTTTGACAAATTTCGTTAATCTTAAACTGTTTACCACTAAAAAGTGGTTCAATGTGATTAGGTTTTATTAAAAAAATTCTTTGCATTTATTATCATTAGAAAGTTACCACTGTTTCACCAGTTTTCCATTTCGTTCCTCTAATAGAATTTGTACATTTTTTTTAAAATAAAAAAATTGTGTTTTTACATTCTTTAATTTAAAATTTGTTTCTCTGCTTGTTTTAATTAAATAAAAGTTTATTCTTATTTTAATTAATTCCATTTCGTTCCTTTGACAAATTTTGTTAATCTTAAACTGTTTACCACTAAAAAGTGGTTCAATGTGATTAGGTTTTATTAAAAAAATTCCTTGCATTTATTATCATTAGAAAGTAACCACTGTTTCACCATTTTCCATTTCGTTCCTCTAATAGAATTTGTAAATTATTTTTAATTAACAATATTAGTCTTTATGTTCCTTAATTTAAAATTTGTTTCTCTGCTTGTTTTAGTTAAAAATTTATTCTTATTTTATTAAATTCCATTTCGTTCCTTTGACAAATTACGTTAATCTTAAACTTTTTACCACTAAAAAGTGGTTCAATGTGATTAGGTTTTATTAAAAAAATTCTTTGCATTTATGATCATTGAAAGTTACCACTATTTCACCAGTTGTCCATTTCGTTCCTCTAATAGAATTTGTAAATTATTTTTTTTTATTAACAAAATGTGTTTTTACGTTCTTTAATTTAAAAATTGTTTTTTTGCTTATTTTAATGAAAAATTTATTCTTGCTTTATTAAGTTCCATTTCGTTCCCTTGACAAATTTCGTTAACATTAAATTGTTTACCCCTGAAAGTGGTTCACTGTGATTAGGTTTTAATAAAAAAATTCTTTGCATTTATTATCATTTGAAAGTTACCACTGTTTGAACAATTGCCATTTCGTTCCTCTAATAGAATTTTTCAATTATTTTAATTAACTAAATGTGTCTTGGCGTTCTTTAATTTGAAAATTTTCTAAAGGGTTATTTACTTTAAAAATTTATTCTGGTTGTAATAGATTCCATTTCGTTCCTTTGACAAATTTCGTTAATTTAAAATTTTTTTTTATTTAAAAGTCGTTCAAAGTATTTCTGGATTTATTATTAGAAAATTTTTACTGTTTCACATTATTCCATTTCGTTCCTTTGACAAAACTTGTTAGTTTGTTTTCTAAATTACCAAAATGTGTCTTAAGGTTCTGTAATTGAAAAAATCTATGTTTTTTTAGTTAATAGGTACTCTGGTTTTATTTAATTTCATTTCGTTCCTCTGACAAAATCTGTTTACTACTGGAAAGGGTTATAAAACTTCTTTTTTAAAGGTCTTCCTACTTATAAATAAATAATAAATATTTATTAAAAAAAAAATTTAAAAGATCTGAAACTTGAAAATTTATTCTTGTTTTAATATATTTCATTTCGTTCCTCTGACAAATTTCTTTAACTTTTTATTTTTTAATATATAAAAGTGGTTTAAAGTATTTCTGCACCTATAATCATGACAAAATAACCACTGTTTCACATAATACCATTTCGTTCCTCTGCTAAAAATTTTTTTAATTACCAAAATTTGTCTTTAGGCTGTGTAATTGGAAAGATTTTTCTATGCTTTTTTTCCTATGTTTTTATTTAATTCCATTTCGTTCTTCTGACAGAAGTCGTTTACTTTAAATTTGTTTACTATGGAAAACTTTTGTACAATTCCTTTTTTAAAGGTCTTTCTACTTATAAATAAATATTTATTATCCAACAAAAAGTTGTTCAAATCCATTTCGTTCCCCTGAAAACATTTTTTTGTTATTTTTGTTTATTATTAAAAGGTGGTGCCTTTAGGTTTTTAATTTAAAACCGCTTATTTTTATTAAAATTAAAATTGTTTTACAAAATATTTTATTGCGTTTCGCTGACAAAACTTGCTTAATATTTTCGGAATGTTTAATTTTTTTTTTTCGTTTCGCCGCAGTATTCAGGGGATGACCCCTGCTCATATAATGCATTGTACCAGAACTAGAAAATTAGGTTATGGGGAGGAGGAAGGGAGTAGTGTTTGTGGACATTCAATTTGAATTTTCCTACACTGACAGGAAAGACCGCTGGAAGGAGTTTATTACACATACGAACTGTTCTGCTAGAAAACGAATTTTTCCTGGAATACATAGAGCGATTCACTGGCCAATCGACTACAAATAAATGCGTTCTCAACGAAATTTGTGTCAAATGCAAAAACGTGCGATTTTTGGAATACGAGTTACCTTATATCGTTCGAGCACTTACCATTGTAGTAATGATAAAATAGTAAAATACATCCAAATTGCGTCGATGCTGTAGGGACTCAATAGAGTTGGATAGTCTACCGTCCCCAATGAAACTCTTGGCCCTCTACTGTACGTGGTCGAGCAACTCCAAAATAGACTTTGGATCGCTGATCATCTTTGGAGGGATATAGGTGGTAAAAATAGTATGAAGATTGGATGGAGTGAAATATCTCTTATACCGTTACAGAAAACCCGAGGTACTTGAAAGCTTTTTTAGAAACCTGAAAATTTTAAATAAAAGCGAAGCGGCAACAAATATTGAATGTGAGTAGATTCTTGAAGTCCACCTGCTTATTTCTAAGCTATCCAAAGGTGATAGTCTCCAATTGTTTTTGCTTTATTGTAAAAATAACTACAACAACAAGTACTTTAAAGCAAATATATTTAAAGGTATGCAACACTGTTATTATATTTTTAAAAACTAAAAACTTAACATTTTCGCAAATTTGAGCTTAAGTTTGTTGAAAAGTTGTTTGTCACACTATTTTTCTATGATAATGTAGTAAACAAATTTTAAGCTGTTGTTATCATGACAAAGATAATTTAACAAATATTGCTCTCACTAATTCAATTTTAAAGGCCTTAACGTGACTTTACATTCTTCAATAACAAATTAAAACGAAAACAAATAGACAAAAATCGCAATTTAATTTACAAGCAGCATCATCATGATTATCATCATCATCATCAACCTCGTCAGCATCATTGTTATTATAACAAGAAGAAGCTACCTATATTTTATTATAGAAAAGCATAAGGAAGAAAGAGCCAGGCGGGCTGTTTAGCAAATCGTATTTTACCCCCACTAACTTTGCAGCAACACCAAAACAACCATAATTCTTTTCAAAGCAGGGAATAAAGAGTCCCCCATTTTTTGCTTGATTGACTTAAAGTGGATCCTTAGAAAGGAAAAATAAAATTTTGCCATTATAAATAATTCAACAGACGTACGAGCAATACCACAGCTAACGATTGGGATTAAATGAAACGAACAAAAAAATCTGCTTCCAAAAGTTGGTAATGAAGAGCAGGAATCGTTTGGTTTTTGTTCAAGTGTTTTCTAACCAACAAAAAAAAATAGGGCGGTTTTTCATTTGAGTTTTAAGCCAATCACATAACGTTTCACTATTTATTCGGACTTGGAGGCTTGTTCTCATTTTTTGTTTCTTGTTTTGTTTTTGTTAAATTTCTTTCTTTTCATACATTAGTTATCCTTTTCTCTCTGCTCGTTTGGCTCGTTTATGGCTATAGATTTTGATTGCCTTGCTGCTGTGCAGGCCAAGCTGAAAGTATATGTACGCGCGCGTGTGTTGAGTGTATATTTCACAGATTCTTGTGCTTAAACTTTAGTTTTATAAATCTGACATATGTTTAACCATAATATCCTTAATTAAAAAATACAATAAAAAAAAAATCGCAAAGTTTTATAAAATAGAAATTGTACAAAAAGTACTTAATCTAAGAGCTCTTGTTGTTGCTGTTGCTGTTTGCCTTCTTTTATTTGCAAAGTGTGACCAGCTAAAGAATTGAAATTTGGTGATTAAGACTTTTTAATTTTTTTTCTCTTAACCTCACTCAGAGAATGACCCCTGCATATGCAATTCATTGTGCCAGAACTAGGAAATCAAGTTATAGGGAGTAGGAAAAAGGGAATTTGTGGACATTCAATTTGTATTTTTCTACATTGAAAGTGATAGGAAAGACTTCTGGAGGAAGTTTATTTCACATACATAGTGCGATTCACTGGGAAATAAACCACTAATCGATGCGCTCTCAGCTAAAATCGAGTTAAACGGAAAAATGTGCGAGTAACGGGAACAAGTTCCCTACTTCTAATAGAGCACTTACCATTGTAGTAACGATAAAACAGTGAAATACATCCCACAATGCATCAATACTCTAGAGAATCAATAGAGCTGGATACCCTAATGTCGCTAATCAACCTCTTTGCACTCTCCTGTACGCGGTCGAACAACTCCATAATAGACATACATACAAGAGAGTTGTATTTCATCTTTGGACGGATATATGGGGTATAAATAGTACGAAGATCGCATGGAGTGAAGTAGCTTTTACAACGTTTTAGAAAACCAAGGCACTTGAAAACTTCTTTAGAACCCAGAAAAATGTGTTTAGTCCATCGAACATCAAACTGAATTTTCATGCCAAGAACATCAAGAACTTCCGATTCAGTAATACCTATATCACCCTTAGTAACAGATGCAGCATAATTTCCGAACACAGATCTATACGTAATCATGTCAACATTGCGTCTTACGGGTATTAAATTCGACTCTATTCGCACGATCCCATTTGCAGGTCGCCGGGAGACCGTGTTCTAGCATATCATTCATATTCCGCCTTTTGGAACTCACCTCCAACTGCTTCGGTCCATTGCTAAATGAATACGAATTGCAAATGGCGCTGTCATCTGCAAATGAATATATAGTGTTGAAAGTTCGACAAAGAAGGTCATTTAGAAAAATAAGAAATAGGTTAGGAGAAAGAATGAAGCCTTGCGGTACCCCTGAATTAATATTGAAATCCCATCTCCACTCTAAATATAGACTTTGGGGCACCGGCTCATACATGACAGTCGTGTTTAATCTTCGGACGGAATGAGGTATCTCTTGCACCGTTTTGGAAAACGGAGGCACATGAAAGCTTCTTTAGAAACCTGAAGAATATATATATTTCATAGAACATCACACTGAATTTTCATGCCAAGAACATCAAGAGAGTCTGATTACGTTAATATCTCTATCACCGTAGTGACAGATGCAGCACCATTTCCGAATACAGGTCTATGCGTAAGCGTGCAACATTGTGTTTTACAGGCATTAAAATCTACTCATTGAACGCGACCCTATTCCGAGATTGTTACCTGATCGTGATTGAGCGCATTGTTCATGTTCTGCCTTTTGGAACTCACCTCCAACTGGTTCGGTCTATTACCAAATGAAGACGAATGACAAATGGTGCGAAAGAGTATACAGACTTGAAAGTTTGACAAAGAAGGTCATTTAGAAAAATAAGAAATAGGGTAGGAGAAAGAACAGAGCCTTGCGGTAGCCCTGAATTAATCATGACCTTGTCTGAAGAAAGCCCATCTATAGCAACTCGTATAGTGCGATATAAACTCGATATAAATCTGGAGAAATTATCACCAACACCAAAAGCAGTTTTGACAGAAGTGCATCATGCCACACTCTATCAAATGTCTTGGAAGTATCTAGAGCCGACACTTTACTCTCTCCGAAATGATGTATAGAGTTGCACCGTTGTTTTGATAGGAAAGCCAACAAGTCACCCGTAGAGCGCCCGCTACGGAAACCATACTTTTCATCAAATTACAAATTACAATTGGGCGGTAATTTTCCGGATTATTAGCCTCACTCCTCTTGGGGATCGGCGTTACATTAGCAACCTTTCAACAGTTTGGAAATTTGCCGGCATGATATATATATATGGCAGGCATAAATGCTTTTTATCATGCACTCCATTTCCAGACACCCCCCGGTGGGACATATATATGGTCTTTATGGAACTTCGACTATATAGACACAGCACAACTGGGGGAAAAAAGGGATCCCAGTCCCCTGAAGTCAGCAGGGGTACAACTGGAAACTCCACTTTATTTCCACGGGGATCAGTAGGCCCGCGGAGTTTATTATTTGTCTCTTTAGACATTTAATAGTTCTCTGGCTGATTATTGAGGTTGGCCCCTATATGGGAGTATCGTGGTAGTTGTATAATTGTTATTATGGTGACCAGGATCATTTCGCCGTTAATGACACGCTAGGTAAATGATCCAGTCCAGTGAGCATGCTAGACATGTGTTCTGGACAGGAGTTGGAAAGTCTCCAACCCTTAAGCAAGGAGTGATGATTTGCAGCCCTGCTCTGGAATCATCGAAGTTTCAACTATAAAGTTCTGTTGCATAGAATTATGGCTTCGGCTTCCTAGGACGAGCATGACGTTCCAAATTATGCAGTGGTTTGGTCCACCATCTGATTAGGGCTTCATGGCCAGGCGCGGATGTAAATCGAATCACACTCCATTTCCAGATCAATTCAAAAAATCCAGCTACGTCTTCGTTGAGTTGTTTGTCGCTTTCTACACCGACTGATGGCTAGAGAAAGTTCTGGAGGAATGAGGAAGGTGTAAAAACTGTATAATCTCAAAAATGTTTTCTTCCACGTCCTGCAGCCCCCAGACCGAGTATCAAAAATCCGGTTACGTTTCTTGCGGTTAGTACTATAAGTATGCCAATTTTCAGCTTTCTATCCCGACTGGTGGCTTCAGAAAGTTCTGGAAAGCTAAAAAAAATATACTGTAAAAAATTGAAAAATGTCAAAAATGGTTTTTTCCACGCACCGCAACTCCCAGACCGAGTACAAAATCCGGCTTTATTAGGTTCTTCGTCGCGGTTAGTACCAATTTTCAGCTTTCTAGCCCAGCTGGTGGCTTCAGAAAGTTCTGGAAATTAATGTAGATAGCTAAATTTAAGTTTTCTGTAATATTATTGTTTACTTTTTCAAAGTCTGTAGGGGTATCCCCCTACATCCATAGAATAATTATAAAATAAACTTGTAAAAGTTCAGCTGTACTCAGCTGAGAACAGTAATTTGTAATGGGTTAACAGAAGTGATATCGAAGAAGGTCGATTAAAATATATTATCTCCTTAGATCTCGGCTTTTGATATGAGAAAATTTCGGTTGCCAACTCTCCTTCAAAGAATTAATTTTATTTATTTTATAGTTGGTTTTATTAATCCTTTTCTGCTTAAAGACTAAGGGAGAAGGCATGTGTAGCTGCTGTGTGTCGAGTAGTTACTTACTTTCATCATCACGATGTTGTCGTTTATATTTATATTATCATTTTATGTGGTTACTGTTAGTTCATTTAATAATTTACTTACTTCTTTTTATCAGTAGGTTTACATTATAAATTACACAAATACATAAACATACATATATACACATACATACATACATTATTCATACTCTTCTACATTTGTAAGCAAGAGTAGGTATATAATTTAAAAGAAGAAGAAAAAAAAGCAAGGATTACATATCCTTTTATAAAATCACATCAAAAGGTGACTAAAATCTAGGTAACGGCTTTGTCTTCTTTTATGAATCACATCTCTTACTTTTGCACAGAATGACTCTTTGGTTTTGGTTTAATTATTTTTTTTTTATTAAATAAAAATAAAACACATACAACACACCCACGCACACACATACATATTTTTGCTTGAACGTGCAAAAGTGTTAAAAATTCCTTAATGTTTTTAGTGCTTGTTAAATCCTAACAATTTTTGATTGAAATATAACAATCTCAAAGGGTTTGTTAATATTTGGTGAAAGTCTGAAAATGGAATTGAATAAAAGAAATATCATGACCCATACAGCCTGTGTCACAATATCGAAGGCAAACTCAAGCCAAAAAAAAACTGGTCATTCACTTTCGCTCTAAAAAGAGTCCCACTATCTTTCAACTTGTCGTTCGCTTGAGTTTGCGTTTGCAACGTAAACCATTTTATCATCGTCATCGATAAAATCTTAAATTAATCGCCAAATTTAAGAAAAAAAAAACGCTAAAATGAATAAAATGCACCAAAAATTACAACTCGATCTTATACAAAAAGCAGCAAAAAATATATGTAAAGAAACCATTTCCTTGTTAATGTTATATACAGGGACACCCTGTATATATAAAAATCTATAATAAAAAAATAAGTCGGGTTTTCCTTCCTGACGCTATAGCTTTAGAAGGCACGAATCGGTTTCCCCACTTTTGCATTCGTTAGAAAGGTCTCGGGCTCCGTGATGTTTATAGCAAAGAAAATTCAGGAAAAGTGTCAAGAGAAAAGCAGGCAAACAGAAAAAAACAATTTTTACATGCAACGCCATTTCTGATACATAGCATGTACTACAATGGCAACCTCAATAATCGATCAGCTAAAAAGCTGAACTCTGAGGCTTACTGACATGGAAACAACGTGGAGTTTTCCAGTTGGCTCCTGCTAACCTTTTGGGGGCTGGACTCCCTTTTATCCCCGGTGACACATGTAGAGATGGTGAGATTCCATCAAGACATATCAATGTGCCCCCCGGGGGGATATCCTATTGGCATACGTCATAAGATCTGCACCTAGCTGTGTTTTGAAATGTAGCGTCATCCTCGCCCTAGAAGGCCTTCAGATACGTATATCTTCCGGTCACTCCTAGTTGCAACTTTAAAAGCCCGAAGCAGGTCGCAGATTTCACTCCTTGCTGAAGAGTTGGAGACTATCGAACTCCTGGTCCAGAACGGATGAAGCTTAATATAATTTAAGAACACGACGGCATTCATGTTCACTGGACCTGGACCACTCATTGTGTTCATTGTGAATGTTACGACCCAAAAACTCAAACGAGAGCCTCGAAATACACAGCCACCACGATACTGCTGAAGGGCCAACCTCAATAATCAGTCAGAGAACAGCTAAAAGGCTGAAAAGACAAATAGCGGAACTCTGGAGCTTACTGATTCCCGTGGAAATAACGTGGAGTTGCCCAGTTGGCTCCTGCTAACCTTTAGGGGACTGGACTTCGTTTTACCCCCGGTGAAACATGTAATGAAGGTGAGATTCCATCAAGACATATCAATGGACATGCTATTGGCATATGTTCGGCGGCGTAAATGGTCTTGCGAAGGAAGCTCTAGTGTCAAATGAATCTTATATGGAAATAAATGCAAATCCCGATCTCCGACGCGAAGGTCGCCATTTTGATAAACATTAGTCTTGGCGGTTCATATTTGGCAGTCGTGAAGTAGACACATGGCAAATTTCTTATGGAAAAATATTGAAGAAACCAACGTATTTTAATCGTTAAAATATTTTATCAAAGTCATTCATCGATGAAAACAGTTACGTGAAATTTTTGGGGAGAAATAACATGTCAACAAAAGGCACTATTTATCGTATAGTACTGAAAGATCGGATGAAAATATTACTGTTAATCAAGAAAGTGTTGAAAACAATCTATCAATCTCAATTCAACGCCGTGCTCAGGAGCTTGGTCTTCAAAGAACAACTTTGGCCAATATTTTGCACAAGATTTGCATTTGCTTCAATATAAGATTCAGTTAACACAAGAACTTCTTTCGCAAGATCATTTACGTCACCATACATATACCAAAAGGATGTTACAGCTCGCCCATAACAACTCTGATTTTCATGAAAAAATTTTAATAAGTGCCGAGGCTCATTTTCATTTCAATGGATGTGTGAATAGACAGAATAGTCGGTTTTAAGGAATGGAGAACCCTCAAATTATTTAACAGCCACCATTGCATCCATTAAAAGTTTTTGGTGTGCAATTTGGTCAGGAGGAATCATTGGATCTTGTGGACCGGGTTTTCACAAAGATAACTTACGAATGAATCTCAACATTTTTTTTTCATTTTCTTATCACCGCTTTTAAATTACTTTAAGTTATCAAAACATTTTTTTTGCGTATTCCTTATCGTTTACTTTTAATTTTCCTTGTTTTCTTTTCACTTAATTTACACGAACTCCTTAAGATTTTTTCCCCCAATTTTTCGGCGGTCTTAAGTTTTCTTCTAATATTTTTGACTGACAAATGACAGTGTTAAGTGTGATGGATGTGATTATTAAAATCTAAAAATAAAAATCTTTAGAAAGTTGTTTGTGTCAATCAGTGGCCAAACAAGTTGTTTGTGCTAAAGATGTTGTATGTGTTGATTTTATGTGAATGTCATAAGTAAATATTTGTACCCAACTAATTGTCAACACGTGACCTATCAGCATGTGAAATTTATAAAATCAAATGTTTATTTTAGAAAAAACAAAAAATCAAACACACAAACAACAAATATTAAAAAGCCATTGTGTCTATTACACACTCTTAACAACAAAGTATGAACTCACTAATAATAAAGGGTCCGCCAAATATAGTTTTTTTTTGTTGTTGTTGTTTTAAATGCTATAAACAAAACTACTGAATATTTTCTGAAATTTCTTTTTTTATTTGAAAGTACAATCCTTCCGGAATAATAATGGAAAATAATTTCATTAAAATGGCTGCCGCGGCTGGCCATGCAGTAGCCTACACGATGGGTTCAAATTTTAAGCACATTATCGATTGTGTGCAGCTGTATTTCACCAATGGCTTAGCGAATATTGTCCTTCAATTGTCTCTGGCTTGTCGGCGTAACACTTATCTTTGACGGCACCCCACAAATGATAGTCCTACGGTGTCAAACCGCAGCTCCGGGGTGTGATTAGATTTACATCCGCGCCTGGCCATGAAGCCTTAATCAGATGGTGGATCAAACCACTGCATAATTTGGAACGTCATGCTCGTCCTAGGCAGCCGAAGCTATAATTCTATGCAACAGAACTTTCTAGTTGCAACTTCGATGATTCCAGAGCAGGGCTGCAAATCATCACTCCTTGCTTAACAGTTGGAGACTTTCCAACTCCTGCCCAGAACACATGTCTAGCATGCTCCCTGGATCTGGGAACATTTCACCAGGTAGGTGTTATTAAAGGTGAAATGAACCCGGCCACCATAGAACCATAGACTGATATGGGGCCGCGAAACCACAACCACCACGATACTCCCATAAAGGGCCAACCTCAGTAATCAGCCAGAGAAACAGCTAAATGTCTAAAGAGACAAATAACAGAACTCTGCGGGTCACTGACCCACGTGGAAATAAAGTGGAGTTTCCAGCTGTACCCCTGCTGACTTCAGGGGACTGGGCTCCCTTTTTCCCCCAGTTGAACAGGTCTAAGTTGTTGCTATCTCCAAAGACCATATATATGTGCCCCCGGGGGATGGCAGCTCCGAGTTGGCAAAACGACAGCAAGTCTCCGGCTGATAAAAAGATCTTCAAAAATAGGGCGCAGCAAAACATTGAGTATAGCTTCGGCTGTGTGGTACGGAGCGCCAATAACCTCCTCTTCAATTTTTGTGAATAAAAATTCGTTCAACATGGCCCGTTAACGATCGCCATTGACTGTAACGGCCACTCCTAGCTCATTTTCGAAGGAAAAATGGCCCAATTATGCCTCTGAAGCAAAATCCGCACCAAACAGTGACTCGTTTTGGGTGCGTCGGCTATTCAATGTATGCGTGCGGGTTTTCTGTGCCCCAAATGCGACAATTTTGCTTGTTTACATACCCGCCAAGATCAAAATGAGCTTCATCTGAAAAGATGATTTTTTTTTTTTGCAAAATCGGCATCTTCTGTAAGTCGATCGCAGGCCTACTTAGCGAAGCGAAAACGCATTGGATAGTCACTTGGCTTCTACTCCTGAATCAATTGGTTTTTGTATGGCGTCATACCAAGGTCTTTATGCAAAAATCGTCTCAATGATGTCTCTGAAATGTTTAATAGTTGAGAACGACGGTGAATTGATGTTGATGCCGCTTCACGCATATTTTCTGCCACAACTCACTTCTCAGGTAAACGCACTGTTGTTGGCTTCTCACGCTTTGGTTTAACAATGAGGATGCCAGTTTGTATGGTGTCATACCAAGGTCTTTATGCAAAATTCGGCTACATGATGTCTCTTTTAATTGTTGAGAACGACGGTGAATTAATGTTGATGGCGCTTCATGCACACTTTCTGCCACAGCAGCAATATTCTCGGATGCACGCACTGTTTTTGGCTTTTCACATTTTTGGTTTTTCGATGAGGATGCCAGTTTCTTTCACTTTTTTCACAAGATAACGAACATACGGAGCTGTTTGACGGTGCTTCCCTTCTTCCAAAGTTCGAACGCAATTTTCGCACACATTCTGCAACATTACCATGATTTTCAAAATAATGTCGCCATATTTCCCAGCGTTGTTGAAGCGCGTTCAGCGGAAGGATAAAACTAATTATTTGTCAAATCAAACATGAGTTAAATAAGCACTAGTTGAAAAAAAAAACGTTAGATGGCGGACCCTTTAAAATAAAAGAGAGAATGAATACTCTTTAAATTACCCGTAAAATATGCAATATTAAACGTTTTATAAAGAATATAAAAAAGGAATGATGATGTTAAGAAGAATGACAATAATAAAAATTCATTAACCCGCATGAAGTCGAGTGGTTTTGCTATGCTTTTGCTTTTATTATTTTTAGGGTTGATTTTGTTTAGTGTTATGTTGCTGTTATACCTTTTCTTTCATAATCTAACACAAAAGTAGGCAGTGTTGTTTGTGTGTTGTTAACTTATTGATTAGAGATATTATAAAAAATCGCTGTTTTCAGATGCCCTTTAAAAAGGAGTTTCGATAAAGAAAGAAAAAAAATAATTATTAAAAGTATCACGTTGTTGAAGTCATCATCATCTCTCAATAGCACTCGTTTATTTATGAATTCTTTTTTCTTTGTTTCTCTAAACGATAAAAGCAACACACACATTTCTTTTTGATGAGAACTTATTAAAACGTACAATCACATGCTGTTTCGAATTGTTATGTTGCTGTGGCAATTTTAATCAAATTAGTCTTCTCACGTGACTTTGATGTCTATTTTTAATCGCAAATTATATTAAACATTAAAACCATATGGAAAGCAGCAGGAAGAAATTGCCGGCTACTAAAAGCCAGCCATGGCGTCAAAAATATGTCTAAATATGATTTTAATCTATTTTTCTTCTTCGTAGCTGAAGCAGTGAACAAATAATATTTAATTAACTTTAATAAAACTTTTAATTAAAGTACTTTTATTTGGGTACGGTTTTCTGTCGAGCCTCGTCAAATTTGGTTTGTGAACAAACCGGTTTCGGCCGTTTGCCATCTTCAGTGTTCTTTTCGTACTAGTTGCGTTCTATTGTCAGTTGTGTTTATATAGTTCGTGTCTCCCTTCGTGTTATTGCGTTCGTCACTTTCTGCCTTTTTTGCCTGTATCTCTCTCTCCGTTTTCGTTTGTCTCTTTTTACCTAATTTGTCGCTCCCTTTTTTATTCGCCTTTTTTCCTAACCAAATCCTTTTACGATCATGCTTGTTGTCCGTTTTTGTCCATGTGTGAACCCATTGGGTTTCTCCCCTCCCCATGTGACATAAAAATTTGTAATTGTACGTTTATGATGTTCTCCATTGCCCTGGTCCTGTGCACCTGCGTAACGTGTTTGCGTTGGTGTAATGTCCGTTCCCCTTTAAAAATGTCCCAATGGTACAAATATTGTGTCCGAAGCAGTGTTTATTTGTTCATTTATTATTCATCTGTCAAATGTTCCCTGTCCGTATATCTCCATGTTCTCCAATACATTTAGTCTCCTTCCTTTGTGCTGTGTATGAAGCAGTTTAACCGTTGTTTCTATATATCTTGGTGTACACTTGTTGTTGAATATATTGTTCGCAAAGTTTGATTCTAGAGTTGATTTTGGTTCTCGTAGTTCCTTGTTATAGTCTCTAATGTGTTCCCTAAATCTGGTCTAAATTTTCCGTCCTGTTTGCCCGATGTAGCTATGGCATGTACAAGTTAATTCGTACACTCCTTGTTTGTCTAGTTTATTTGCCTCGGTTGTTTTATTCCGTAGTATTCTGCCTAGGTTGTTTCTTGTTCCGAATGCCACTTGACACACTGAATTTTCATGCCAAGAACATTAAGAGCTTCTGATTTCGTTAATACCTATATCACCCTAGTAACAGATGTAACACCAATTCCGAACACACATCTATGCGTAAGCATGCAACATTGCGTCTTACGGGCATTAAACTCGACTCTATTCGCACGACCCCATTGTTAGATCGTTACGAGATCGTGATTGAGTGCGTCATTTATGTTTCGCCTTTTGGAACACACCTCCAACTGGTTTGGTCCATAGACAAATAAAGACATATGACAATTTTTTTTTTATAAAGAAAAATAGCACTTCAGGCAACACTGCGTGTTTAGTCAAGTACCGTGCTGCATTCTTTTAGGAAAAGGATAGATAAGAGGTAAGACAGGTGATGAACGTAGAAGGATAGTTACGGAAATTAACTGTCGTATAAAGACAGCACAGTGACCTATGCCTTCATCATTGAGCAGCTCCACAGACAGTAAATTTTTATTTTCGTAGTGAAAAAAACTAAGGTCTTTGTTGGGAATTGAACCCACAACCCGCAGTCTTGTAAGCTAATACACTACCTACTAGCCTACAGGGGTACCAAAACCTACGGAAAGAGCTAATCGAACCATTAAAATCACGATGATGTCACAATTTTCGGGACAAAGCGTGATTTGATTTACATCTGCACCGACTGTATAGTCTTAATCAGATGGTGGACAAACCACTTGTACAATTTGGAACGTCAT
Organism: Trichopoda pennipes; assembly: GCA_030448955.1. NCBI lineage: Eukaryota > Metazoa > Arthropoda > Insecta > Diptera > Tachinidae > Trichopoda > Trichopoda pennipes. The sequence continues at coordinate 10,337,609 of JASKUP010000002.1, forward strand.
ACATGCGTCCTAGATAGCCGAAGCCATAATTCTATGCAACAGAACCACCTAGTTGCAATTTTAATGATTTCAGTACAGGTCTGCAAATCATTACACCTTGCTAGAGAGTCGGAGACTTTCTAACTCCTTGTCCAGAACACATGTCAAGCATGCTCACTGGACTGGATCATTCACCATGCGTGTCATTATCAGTGAAATGATCCTGGCCACCATAAAAACAAACCTGCTATGGGGCCGCGAAACCACAACCACCACGATTCTCCCATATAGGGGCCAACCTCAATGATCAGCCAGAGAACTATTATAAGTCTAAAGAGACAAATAATGAACTCTGCGAGCTCACTGATCCCCGTGGAAATAAAGTGGAGTTTCCAGTTGACTCCCTGTCTGCCTTCAGGGGACTGGGCTCCCTTTTTCCCCCAGTTGCACAGGTCCAGATAGTCGAGTATTCTATAAGAACCGATAAATGTGCCCCCGGGGGGTACAATTTTCGGGACAGCAATATAATAGCCGGGATGAGTGGTTGTCGGAAATTATGTTAGCAGTCGAAAACAGCTTAACCGATTCCATGGGTTATTAATAAGCGGGCGTATGTTACTTAATAACGAGATCCTCGACTGCCTATTACTCTTTAGGGTAAGGTAACGTTACATGAAATAAATTTTAGATTTTCCATTAGCTCACCCCGTAAAATGTGCCAAATGACTATAAAATAAGATTGGCAAAGTTATAGCTCAATCGGATAATATTAACAGGTGCCGCACTAGGGTGATTACAAGTTATAGGAGATAAAAAAAGTGATCCCATCTTTCGGCTCACCCCCCCTAAAATGTGCCGGCAATGCTAATATTAACACCAAATATGAACTGTTAAGACTAATGTTTACCAAAATGGCGGTAAAACAAAACAGTATACTGGTATTATGTTGTTTGTTTCTCCTCCTCCAGTAAATGAAATAATATTGCCATTTTCCGTCCTAACTGGCTGGTTCGTATTCGATGGCGAGCGCTTTCGATGCGAATGCATCATTCTCAAGCCGCGTTTTAGTTTGTACTGGTAAGTCAGTATTGGTATTCAGGCAGTTCTGTTATCAGGTGGCTGGCATTCTGCTTACCTGAATATATACGAACCTGATAACAGAACTGCCTGAACGCCAATACTGACTTACCAGTACAAACTAAAACGTGGCTTGAGAATGATGCATTCGCATCGAAAGCTCTCGCCATTGAATACGAACCAGCCAGTTAGGACGGAAAATGGCAATATTACAACAGTATACCTTCCCGGTGGACATCATGTATTATCACACTGATATTTTTTTATCATAGCGATTTTCTGATAATTTTTTTCAAATTGTCGTCATGATTTTAATAAGAGAGTTAAATAACTTTAATTAAAATATTATCACAGTGATATTATTTTATCACAGCTAAAATTTTGTTGTAATAATTTTTTTTTAATTAAAAAATATTTTTTTTATTAAAGCAGCTTTTTGTTTTCAATAAAAATGACAATTTATTCCATTTAAATTTTATCACTGTGATGTGTGCTGCTTCTAAAGTTCCTAAAGGAAATGCTCTATTTTAATAATGAACTAAGGCTAAAATTAATTCCTTCCTCCTATCGATATTGTAAATCTTTTTCTCTTTCACTGCAGGCAAACGATAACACAATTATTAAATAAATCTCTTTGATTAGTTACCTTTTGTCAAACTATTACCAGTTTATTGCTCTTAATTTGCAAATAACACCCCACAATTACAAAATTTTTAACATAATTATGGAGTATACCAAAAGAAACAACAACAACAAAAACAACAACAACAAAAAGAAGTTGCTGCCACTTAGAGCAAACAAAATGCCAACAAACAAAATTTAGAATGTTTAAATGAAATAGAGACGCGTGTCGTATATTAAATTACACTAAAATTACCGACATACGACAAGTTTGTTTCAAACATTTTGCGAGAGCCCTTAAATCTCAAAAAAAGAAATGGTAAATAAAATTACAGATACCAACAATAGCAAAAACAAGTCAAGGGATTTGTAATGGGATTTTGTACAAATCGTAATAAACGTTAAACATTTTAGAGAAAATTTATCAGAAATCTGTTAATAAGGAGGCTGCCACTAAAAGGGGTAGGTAGTTTCGTCAATCAATTCATTGTAATTTTCATATCATAATTAAATTATAGGAACTGCAAACTAAATGAAACAATAAAAACAAAATTATAGTGAAAATGTAACATAAATTTTATTAAACACCACTTGATAAAATAATTAAAGTTCACTTATAATTTTTGGTCGGCTTTTTGTAGGTCTTTTGAAATATTTGATACACCCTCACGTGCGTTTTACGATAACTTTTCTTTTCTTTTTCAATTCTTTATAATTTTCAAGCACTCTAGCAACACATTACAAAAAACAAAACAAGCAGACAATTTTTTTAACCTTTAAGAATTTTTTAAAGTTATTAATTAAAATTTTGTTGTCATTTTTCTCTGTCCTTTCTGTTCGTTCGCTCGGTGTAAGCGGCGGGCGCTTTTGATGTGAAGACATCACTTTAAACCCGTAATCCAATTCGTAAAATACCCTACGGTTTTCACCAGATTCTAGACAAGTACATCAATAACGATAAAATTATCGATAACGACAAAATTATCGAAAACGAAAAAATTATCGATAACGACAAAATTATCGATAACCATAAAATAATCGATAACTACAAAGTTATCGATAACTAAACATTTTTACCAAAAAAATTAAAATTTAAAGTTATTAAAATACCCTACCTTTTCCCAAAAGATTCTAGATAAGTTAACCGAGCAATGACAAAATTATCGATAACTACAAAGTTATCGATAGCTAAAAATTTTTACCAAGAAAATTTAAAGTTATAAAAATACCTTATGTTTTCCACCAGATTCTAGATAAGTTTATCGATAACAATAAAATTATCGATAACCATAAAATTATCGATGATTACAAAGTTAGCGATAACTAAAAATTTTTCTCAAGAATATTTAAATTTAAGGTTATTAAAATACCCCACGTTTTCCACCAGATTCTAGATAAGTTTATCAATAACGACAAAATTATCGATAACGAAAAGATTAGCGATAACGACAAAATTATCGAAAACGACAAAAGTTATCGATAACTAAAAATTTTTACCACCAGATTCTAGATAAGTTCATCAATAACGATAAAATGACCAATAACGGCAAAATTATCGATAACTAGAAAGTTATCGATAACTACAACGTCATCGATAGCTAAACATTTTTACCAAGAAAATTTAAATTTAAAATTATTAAAATACCCTACCTTTTCGGAAAAGATTCTAAATAAGTTAAACGAGCAATGACAAAATTATCGATAACTACAAAGTTATCGATAACTAAAAATTTTTACCAAGAAAATTTAAAGTTATAAAAATACCTTACGTTTTCCACCAGATTCTAGATAAGTTTATCGATAACGCCAAAATTATCGATAACCATAAAATTATCGATGATTACAATGTTAGCGATAACTAAAAATTTTTATCAAGAATATTTAAATTAAGGGTTATAAAAATACCCCACGTTTTCCACCAGATTCTAGACAAGTTCATCAATAACGACAAAATTATCGATAACGAAAAGATTAGCGATAACGACAAAATTATCGAAAACGACAAAAGTTATCGATAACTAAAAATTTTTAGCAATAAAATTTAAAGTTATCAAAATACCTTACTTTTCCACCAGATTCTAGATAAGTTCCTCAATAACGATAAAATTATCGATGACTACAAAGTTATTGATAACTTAACGTTTTTGCCAAGAAAATTTAAATTTAAATTATTTAAATACCCTACGTTTTCCACCAGACTCTAGATAAGTTCATCAATAATGACATAATTATCGATAACTTTGTAGTTATCGATAATTAAACATTTTTACCAAGAAATATTTAATTTGAAGTTATTAAAATACCTTACGAGTTTTAGTATATTTTAGAAAAGTTTAACGATAACGACACCGTTGTCGATAACTACAAACTAATCGATTTTAATCAAATTTTAATCAAAAATATTTTTTGTCGTAATGGGTTGCTTGAAAATTTCTTATTGAAAAGTATTTATTAGTAAAAATGTCATTCTTTAGTATGAGACCGAGTTATAGTTGAGTTCCAAAAGGCGGAACATGAATCAATTAGGATCTCGCAACGATCTCACGATGGTATCGTGTGAATAGATTCGATTTTAATGCCCGTAAGACAAAATGTTGCATGCTTACGCATAGATCTGTACTCGGAAATAATAATTCATCAGGATTTTATAATTATTGCGGAATCGGAAGATTTTGATGTTCTTGGGATGAAAACTCAGTGTGATGTTCAATGGACTAAGCATATTTTTCAGGCTTCTAAAGAATCTTCAAGTGGCACGGTTTTCTGAAACAGTATAAGAGATACTTCACTTCATCCCATGTTCGTACTATTTATATCACCTATATTCGTCCAAAAATGGAATGCAACTCCCATGTATAGGCCGGCGACCCAAAGTCTAGTTTGGAGTTGCTCGACCGCGTACAGGAAAGGGTTTCTGACCCTTAAGGACGGTAGGGTATCCAAGTCTATTGATTCTCTAGACCATCGACGCAATGTGGCATCTATTTCACAGTTTTAACGTTACTACAGTGGTAAGTACTCTAATGAAATTAGGGAACTTGTTCTCGGTACTCGTACGTTTTTGCGTTTAACTTGATTTTCGTGAGAGCGCATTCAATTGTGATTGAAATTACAGGGAAAATTAGTTTTTTGGCAGAACTTTTCTTTTCTGTCACTTTCAATGAAAATAAGTTCAAATCAAATGTTCAATTACTACTCCTTTTTTCTTCACCCCAATATCCTAACGTCGTAGTTTTGTCACAACGCATTGCATGCCTTGAGTGCTGGTCCAAAGAAAAAAAAAATATTTTCTGTAGAACATCGTTCATTGCTATCGATAAATGAAAAAAGTCTAAAAAAGTATTTTTTAAAATTTTTTTTGTGATTATCGATCCCTGTCTTTTTCTAGTTTATGCTGATAGTTATCGATAACTTCTAATTTGTCTTGCAATTATAAATTACTAACATTGTAGATTTACTCATTGTGCAATTATCGAAAAAAAAAATCTTTTTTCTTTTAAAATATTTTTCTATCGATTTTTATCGATTGCACAATTGTTTTAGTTACTTTTGTCGTAATATTTTTTGTACAACATTGATCATTATCACCTACAATTGAACACTTTTTGAAGGTTTATTAAGCAAAAAGTTCAATAAAATTATTGTTATATTCTGCGGTTATCGATTTTTACTCTTTTTAGTTTATGCTTAAATTTATCGATTTATGCTGCAGTTATAAATTACTAATATTGTTTTTTAAATATTGCACAGTAATCGAAAACTGAAATTTCTTTCAAGAAAATTTTCCTAGTTATCGATAACTGCAAACTTCGTTAACATTTGGTACATAAGGAAAAAAATCATTACATTTTATTGATTAAAATATTTTCTCGTTTTTAGAAGCGCCAAGAAATGCTAATGGGTCTTTAAGAACTAAGACACTCCAAGTAACGGGATTTCGGCTGCCTTCCTTAAAAATGCATTTTACAGCTTTCTTTATAAAGTTTTTTCCTAGGATTCGATAAATTAAGATTTTCTTTTTGCAGTTATCGATAACTAAAAATTTATCAAAAATTTTTTTATAAACAAATGCAACTGTATTTATTTATTGTTCTCGCTGGAAAGATTTAGAAAATAATCGTTTGGATATATATCATTTCAATTTTTATTCACCGATTTAATATTTAATTTTCATTATCGATAACTAAATTAATACTAAATGATTACTATTGAAATCATATTATTTAATAATACTAAAACTTTTTTATAACACATGATAATAGCAATTTATTAAAAACAAGATTTTCATAGCTATCGATAACTATATTTAATATAATAAGAATTTTTTGTTGTAATAATTTATTTAACAGAATGTAGTTTTTTTATTTATTTATAAGTAAAGTTTTAGTTTAAAAAAAATATTTCGATTTTTATCGATAACAAAATATTTTATGGTTATCGATAACTGAGATATTTCTGATTACAATTGAAATCACATTTTCTTAATAAGCTCAAAAACTTAAACTTTTTTTATAATAAATAATAATAAAAATTGTTTTAAATAGAACATTTTCATAGTTATCGATAATAATTCTTATTATATTAAATGTAAACACAGCGTTTGAAATAATTTATTTAACATAACATATTTTTGTATAGTTTTCAATAGTTAAAGTTTTAGTTTAAAAAAAATATATTTCGATATTTATCGATAACAAAATATTTTATAGTTATCGATAACTAAGTTATCTATGATTACTATTAAAATCACATTTTCTTAATAAGCTCAACAACTTCAACTTTTTTTATAATAAATAATAATAAAAATTGTTTTAAATAGAAGATTTTCATAGTTATCGATAATAATTGTTATTATATTAAATGTAAACACAGGGTTTGAAATAAATTATTTAATGTAATATATTTTTGTATAGCTTTCAAATAGTTAAAGTTTTAGTTAAAAAAAAAATATTTCGATATTTATCGATAACAAAATATTTTATGGTTATCGAAAATAATCGAAAAAAATTTTTTCTTAATTATTGCTAACAGATTAATCAAAGTGTTGGAAAATATTAAATAAATTTTTTTAATTTCTGTAGTTTTTGTTTTTATAATGCGGTGCTTCAAAGTAATTTCTTAAGCAAAAGCGGTGCCCTGTTTTTATTATAAAAAAAGGAAGTTTCTACTTCACACGATTTTTGTTGTGTTATTAAAGAGTGAGGAGACAAAATAAGGACTCATGTAAAGCAACAATATGTTAAAAATTACTTTAACAAAAGCACATATTTTTTTTTATTTTGTTATTTTTTGTTGAATATTGTGAGGAAAAAAAATAAGAACAACAACATTGTGATAACCTTTTGCCCGGGCATATCACTCCTGTTTCACTAAATCTTTGTTCCTTTTTTTGTTTTGCTACAACAAAAGAGAAAATTTAAAACTTTTCGCCCTCAACAGGATGAATTATGATTTCGTTTTTTATAAATTTTTTTATTTTATTAATATTTTGCAAACGCCCTATTATCCTTACAAAACAGGATAACATAAGTTAATTTCTGCTTTTAGAGAATCAAACTAAATGAGCTTATGTTTAATAGGCGAATAGGCGAGTGTATGTGTGTGTGGGGGAGTGTGTGTGTGTTTGCATGAGAGTGTGAGCGCTAATTTTCAAAAGAACTTCCAAGACTATGAATTTGATTTCGAGGTAACCTGATCCAAGACACACTTGTGTAATATTTTGCTTGTTTCAAATTTTTAAGAGAGTTTTCTTGCTTTCTAAGAATTACATTTTGATATTTAATTTAACATAATAAAAAGCCGAAATAATGACAACAAAAACAACAACAACAACAAGAGTCTGTGTGATATTAAGCTGACATAAAATGCAGTAATTGGAATGCAAGCGTGGTGAAATTAAAGAATGCGGAAGTGATTCTTGAAAATTATTTGAATTTGTTTATTTCGCTAAACAATCGCCTGGTTGTTTTATTTGACTGATTGATTCCTAAGCGTTTGTGGCAAAGGACACGTGTTGGAGATTTATTTTTTATTTTTAGAAAATTAGCAAAATGTCACCGGGGAGAAAAATAGAAATACAAATTCGACACCTTGTGAAAAATATAACGAAATAAATCATATTTTTTAAATTATATTTTAAAATTTTTAATTTTTTGCAAATTATCCGTTAAACTGGGATAACCCCTACACATGCAATGCCTTGTATCAGAACTGGAAAATTAGGTTATGGGAAGGACGAAATAGGGAGTAGTGTCTGTGGACTTTTAATTTGTACTTTCTACTTTGAAGGTGACAGGAAAAAGCTCTCGAAGGAGATTATTCCACACATGGACTGTTCTGATAAAAAAAAAACTAATTTTCCCCCTGTAAAGCGTTGTGCGATTCACTGGATAATCAACCACAAATAAATGCGTTCTCAACAAAAAATCGAGTTAAAAGCAAAAACGTTCCCTAATTTCACTAGAGCTCTTACCATTGCAGTAACGATCAAACAGTGAAATACATCCCACATTGCATCGATGCTCTAAATAGTTGGACACCTTACTGTTCCGAATGAGCCTCTTGGCCCTCCTCCTGTCTGCGATCAAGCAACTCTAAAATAAACTTTGAAACATCGGTCCATACATGAGTGTTGTATTCCAATTTTTGGACGGTTATAGGTGGTATAAATAGTACGAAAATCGGATGGAGTGAAGTATCGCTTACACAGTTTTAGAAAACCGAGGCACTTGAAAGCTTTTTTAAAAACCAGAAAAATGTATTTAGTCCAGCGAACATCACACTGAATTTTTTAATGCCAAGAACATCAACAGCGTCCAATTCTGTAATATCTATATCACCCATAGTAACAGATGCAGCACCATTTCCGAACCCAGATCTATGCATAAGCATTTAACATTGTGTCTTACGTGCCCCCCCAGGGGCATATAAATATGGTCTTTATAGAATTCCACTATCTAGACACAGTGCAACTGGGGAAAAAGGGAGCCCAGTCCCCTGAAGACAGGCAGGAAGTCAACTGGAAGCTCTACTTTATTTCCACGGGGATCAGTGAGCCCCAGAGTTCATTATTTGTCTCTTTAGACATTTAATAGTTCTCTGGCTGATCATTGAGGTTGGCCCCTATATGGGAGTAACGTGGTGGTTGTGGTTTCGCGGCCTCATAACAGACAGGTCAGTTTTTAATGGTGGCCGGGTTCATTTCACCTTTAATAACACCTACCTGGTGAAATGTTCCCAGATCCAGTGAGCATGCTAGACATGTGTTCTGGACAGGAGTTGGAAAGTCTCCAACTCTTAAGCAAGGAGTGATGATTTGCAGTCCTGCTCTGGAATCATCGAAGTTGCAACTGGAAAGTTCTGTTGCGTAGAATTATGGCTTCGGCTTCCTAGGACGAGCATGACGTTCCAAATTATGCATAGTGGTTGAACACCATCTGATTAAGGCTTCATGGCCAGGCGCGGATGTAAATCAAATCACATACATTGCTTAGATAGGAAAGCCAGCAAGTCGCCCGTAAAGCTTCCCCTACGAAAATCATACTGTCGGTCGCTTAGTAAGCTGTTGAATTCCGAGCACTTTACAAGATCAAAATTAATCATACTTTCCATTACTTTAGAAAGTGCAAAACAAATTGCCTCACCCTTTTTGGAGATTGCCTTTACATTCGCAACCTTCCAATACTTTGGGGATTCACCGTCTTGATACAATATGCTTAAAAGGGTTGTTAACGGACGCGCTAGCGCCGAAGAGCACTGCTTCAAAACAAGTGCTGGTATTCCATTCGGCCCACGAGATTGTTGACGTTGAGGTCTTCTAAAACTTTTTTCTATGCTTGTACTTGAAAGAATATCTTCGGCATAGTAACAGATACTCTGTCAAGCTTGAGTGGTAGTTGACTACTTTTCGGCAAATAGGAATTATTTGCAAATATACCAGCGAGAAAATTACCTTCATCAACTGGGCAAGATATTTGATCACTCAAATCTGGAGGTGCAATTTTCGATGACTTTTTCCAACTTTTGTGTCCATATATCGGCAATAATCCAGCGAATCGAATGTTTTGTCCTCCAAGTGATGAATCGTTTTCGGCTTATCGACATTGACTAGCGACTTCATATATTCCCACAGAAAATAGTCTAGCGGCATTATGCATGATAAGATTTACATCTGCACCTGGCTGTAAGTCTTAATCAGATGGTGGTCAAACCACTGTGCATGAAAAGCAACGTCATTCACGCCCTAGGAAGCCGAAGACTAATTCTAGCAACAGGTCTTTCCTAATTGCAATTTCAGCGGCTCCGAAGCAGGGCCGCAAACCCCTACTCCTTGCTGAAGAGTTGGAGACTATCCAACTCCTGGTCCAGAACACATGACTAGCATGCTCACTGGTAGGATAGTGTGATTCGTTTTACATCCGCACCTGGCTATGTAGCCTTAATCAGATGGTGGACAAACCACAATTGTATAATTTGGAACGTCATACAGCGTCCTAGGAAGCCGAAGACAAAATTCTAAGCAACAGAACCACCTAGTTGCAACTTTAATGATTGACCTTGCTAAAGAGTTGGAGACTTTCCTACTCCTGTCCAGAACACATGTCTAGCATGCTCACTTGACTGGATCATTCACTTTGCGTGTCATTATGAGTGAGATGATCCTGGCCACCATTATAACCATTATACTGATATGGGGCCGCGAAACCACAACCACCACGTTACTCCCATATAGTGGCCAACCTCAATGATCAGTCAGAGAACTATTAAATGTCTAAAGAGATCAATAATAAACTCTGCGGGTCACTGATCCCCGTGGAAATAAAGTAGAGCTTCCAGTTGACTCCCTGGGGGGTCATGCTCACTGGATCCGGATCATTCACCTGTTGTTCTCAGTAAAGGTGAGATGATCCTGGCCCCCTTATCAAATTCATGAAGGGCCGCGAAACACACAGCCAGCACGATACTGCCGAAGACCAACCTCAATAATCAGTCAGAGAAACAAAGGCTAAAGAGACAATTAGCGAAACTCTGGGGCTTACTGATTCCCGTGGAAATAACGTGGAGCTTCCAGTTGACTCCCTGCCGCCTTCAGGGAACTGGGCTTCCTTAAACCCCCGAACGACTGATAAATGTGCCCCCGGGGAGAGGGGGGGGGGATACTGTTTAGAAATATCATCACTTCAAATACGGCAGCTTTGCTTATTGACAACGTGAGCATTATGTTGCGAAATCTACCGTAAAGTATAAAGACGCATATATAGTTCTAGTGTACGAATTAATTAAATCTTAATAAATAAAAATTGTTTTGTGTTATCATACATAACTAGTTTTATTATAATTTTATCATTTTTTTTGTAAAAAAGAAATATGTCCAGAAATTTCAACTGGCCGATGCATAAAGCGGTTCTAATTTGCAAAATTCTGCTGTGTCAAATAATAGTTTTTTATAATAGTTTTTCTATAACGAAAGTTTAAAATTTTGGATAATAGTCCTTCAAATTTCTTATCTTGTTTAATAAAGATAAAATTCTACAAAAACAAATGATTTTTATGAGACTTCTTTTTATTACGTATTCCATTGCCGGTCGAAAGCCACACTAATCAAATAAAATATTTATAAACCACCCGGTAATAAATTTTCCCTAACAGACTGAGTAAAATTATCTTATAGCCCACTAAGGTATGCAATGGAAATTTAAAATAACCATCATGCTCATAAAACAATTTTTTATATATACAACAACAAAATTACAACTGTTTTCTATTTAAACTAGAATTTCCCAATAAAGTATGCTATAAAATTTGCAAAATAACCTTACTGCTCATTTAAAATGAAATTGTTATGTGTACAAGAACAACAACAAAATAAACAGTTTTTTGCTTATAGTTCTATTGCATTTCCCGCACAAGTATCGGGTCGCTGATCAATTTTGCTACATTAAGAAACGCAAATAAATTTTTGTAAAATTTATGGAATTTATTTAAAAAATAATACATTTGTAGTAAAGTAATTCATGAAGTTTTGAAAATAATTGAATTCAAATGGCCTCCATCCTCGGTGACACATGAGCGACATCTTATCAAACAGTTATTCATAAATGCCTGGAGTGTTGCAGTTATGGGAATTGCCTCAATTGCCGTTTGAATGAAGTTCTTTAAATCGTCCAAATTTGTTGGGTTTCTTTTGTAAACTTCTTCTTTGCAATAACCCCACCAAAAAAAAATCAGGTGCAGTGAGGTTGGTCAGGAGACCTGTGAGGCCAACGAAATGCGGCGTTTCTTAAAATCAGTTTATTGAGGAATTTTTGTCACAATTTTGTCATAACAAGTGTGGGTATGTGACAAGTTCCTCCATCTTGTTGAAACCGAACAGAGTTGAAAGGGATTCTCTTTCGGCGTAATTCGGAAAAGAAAAATTCTTTCAACATCTTTAAGTAACGGTCTCCATTGATCGTAACCGTAAGACCGTTTTCTTCGAAAAATTAATGCCCGATAATGAACCGTGAAGGAACTGCACACTACACTGCGACGCGAAGTGGATGTAATTGCATGTGATGGAGTATCTGTGGGTTAGAATTACTCCATACTCGACAATTTTGTTTGTTAACATTGACGTTTAAATCAAAATATGCCTCGTCAGACATAAAAATGCAGTTGAAGAACTTTTCATTGTCTGACGCCATTTGAATGATCTTCTCACAAAATTCCAAGCGATTCGGGGGGAGGTCTCTTGGATTCAATTTGTTTGTTAAATCTTGGTGGGCTCACCTACCAAAAATCGATTTTTATATGAAAATTTAATTAAAAACTTAAAATGGCTGTATCTCCGTAAATAAGAGGAATTTCGCAAAAATAAGCCTAATTTGGGCTCACCTACCAAAAAATCGATTTTTATATGGAAATTTAACTAAAAACTTAAAATGGCTGTATCTCCGTAAATAAGAGGAATTTCGCAAAAATAAGCCTAATTTGGGCTCACCTATCAAAAATCGATTTTTATATGGAAATTTAACTAAAAACTTAAAATGGCTGTATCTCCGTAAATAAGAGCAATTTCGCAAAAATAAGCCTAATTTGGGCTCACCTACCCAAAAATCGATTTTTATATGAAAATTTATATGAAAATTTAACTAAAAACTTAAAATGGCTGTATCTCCGTAAATAAGAGGAATTTCGCAAAAATAAGCCTAATTTGGGCTCACCTACCAAAAATCGATTTTTATATGAAAATTTAACTAAAAACTTAAAATGGCTGTATCTCCGTAAATAAGAGGAATTTCGCAAAAATAAGCCTAATTTGGGCTCACCTACCCAAAAATCGATTTTTATATGAAAATTTAACTAAAAACTTAAAATGGCTGTATCTCCGTAAGGAGAGGAGGCTTATTTTTGCGAAATTCCTCTAAGCAAATGCTGCATTTGCTGCTTATTTGTGTTTTTTTACCTAATAATCACCCATATTCTGCGTTTCGATTAAGTCTCCGCATTCAGTTCCGTTGGGATCGAAAATTGGTATTCTGAAGAAAAACGGAATCGAAAGAATAAGAAGAAGACAACAATGTTTACAAAATTAATAGCATCACTGTGGAATGTGGAAATTAAATAGCAAAATAAGCAAGTTGTTATCATTTTCATAAACAAATGTAAAATTTAATACAAAAAGTTGTATGTATACATAAATAAAAAAAGCATTTTTTGTTGGAGAACCTAGTGCATTAAGGACTCCTGCAACTTCCTCCCAGAACAATGCCACTTCTTCCTTTGATCGCTGGTGCTGTCCACATGCAATGTCTGCTTTAGATGCCATTAAATTTGCCAATTTTTCATACTGGTGCGGTGTTGTTGTTTTGACCTGTAACACATAAAATCACACCATATTTGGGTACAAAAATTAACAATTTAAAACAAAAAAAATTAATTTAATTCAATAAATTAATTAAAAATAATTTTAAGTGTTTTTTTATCGTTTTTGAACATTTTATCTCATTTTCTACTTACATTTTTTTCAATTTTAAACTTTTTACCTAAAAAACACAGATAAAGAAGACCCCTCCGTTAACAAAAAAACAACTGAGAAAAACGGTGCTCCGATCGTAATGCAGAATACATACAATCGAAAGAAACTGAGCGGAATCGAAACGCAGAATACAAAAGCTGCTAGACGGAGAAATTTTCGATTCGAATCGAAACGCAGAATAGCCCCTAATAAAAATTATAAAACCAAAAAAAAACTTAAAAACCAAACATTGCTTATTTTTGTGCAAACTCCCTTCTATATAGCAGGTGGAAGAAAACTTAGGAAATAAAAATATTTTCTCCTTTTTTTTCATTTATGATACCTACTTTTTTTCCCCGTCGAATTTTTTTCTCTTCCCACAGTTGAAAAAAAGGGAAAATATTTATACTTAATAGGAGAAAAGGGAGAAAACTCACGCGGAATTTTTATTCATGATTGGGCTGTTTATGTATTTTTGGAAACTCTTTTTCATATTTTTTCCTATTTTCAGCTTGTCTCAGAAGGTCATTTGTTGTGTTTCTTGGAAATGTATTCATTTTTAGTACCTTTTATATTCTTGCTCTATTAAAATTGTAAAATTCTTTGTTACTGATCAATAAAAAACACGATGAATAAAATTTGACACTGTGTATTAATTATGATAATGTTTGGGATGTTTCGAATAAAAATATATCATCCTGCTTAATGATGTTGGCTTTTGGTATATTTTCTTGTCGTATTACTACTGAGTCTAAATATGCTCATTTCCTTTTCCATGGTAGGATTTTTCGATAGTTGCCTTGTATATATTTTGTTGTTTAGAGCTTTTAGCAGAATTTCATTACATACTTATGTATTTGAAATAACACAAATTACAATAACGATAATAAATTACAAAAAACCCGCGCATTGTCAAAAATAATTTTAAGCCGGTTGAATTGCAAAATTGAGATCTTCGAAGCAGCTGTTAAAAAAATTTTTTTTAAATCTATATTCTTTCTCGCTATCATCTAGTAAAATAATACCAAGCGGGTTAGAATGGTTACTAAGTCTTTCAAGGTACCTTGAGCTGTAAACGTTAATTTCATCTTCGATCTTTGATATATATAAATCTCTATGAATTGTATCATTTGTCACAAACCATGGAGCATCTACTATCATTCTAAGAGTTTTTGATTGAAGCTGTTAAAAATGTATTGAAAATAATAGTCACAGTGAACTTTTATTTTTGGACTATATGAAGTATGGCATGAGTTGCCAGATTAATTTCTTACATTAAATTTCATAAACTGAAAAATAAATAAATTCCTCTTATCGAAAAACTTCAATTAAATTATATTTTCGTTTTGATTTATTTGTTTTATTTCTTTAAATTTTAAAACTTTTATTTAATCGTTTTGGATTTGTATTTTAATCTATATACAATTTGAATCGATTTTTTTTTAAATATTCAAAAATAACTATTTAATTGCTTAGAAATTTATAAAAAAAAAATCAAAAGATAATAATTTGCAGTTTGAGTTTTTTTTTTAGTTAACTTAATTAAATTAATAGGAATAGAAGTATTGTATTTAAAAACTATTGTTGTTTTGTAAAATTACTTGCTAAAGTTTATTTAAAATAATATATAGAAAATAGAAATAGAAAATAAAATGAAAACATTTTTAAAAATTAAAGCTTATTTAAATGACTTAAATTGTTTATTTAAAAAATAAAATCACAACAAGATTAATTTAATTAAAGCAAAATGTATTTGTTTAATACAAAAAAAAAAATCAAAGATTTTTAATTTAAATTAAATTTATTTGAAATCAAACATTTTTACAGTTATTTTGCTTATGAAGTCTAAGAAGAATTTTATTTGTTTTACAATAATTCATTTCAGTCATAGAACTAAATAAAATTAAATAATATTTATTTTATGTGTGTAAGTGGAACGTTTTAAAATTTTTTTTATTATTTTTTATATTTTCTTTTCTATTACATTTGTTAAGAACTTTTAAAATTTTTTCTTTAAGAATTTTTTTTTATATTTTTATTATTTATATTTTTTTTTACAATTGAAACTTAAAATTAATTTTTATTTATCTAAGGCACTTTTCAAATTATTTTTGTTTTACATTTTATTTAACTCACACTTAGATGTCTACAGCTTGTTTAGCTTGATTTATTATATTAATTACTTTGTTATTTTTATTAATTGAACATTAATTATTTGCGCGTGTTTTTTATTTTAGTTTTATTATTTTTCTAATGTTTTCAAAATTTTATTTTCATTACACTCATAGGCTAGTTTTGTTTTTTCAAACATTTAGTTTAGCTGATAATACAAAATGAATTCATTATTAAAGAGCTTGCTGTCATTTTCAATAACTAATGTGTCAGTAAGAAATTAATTAATTAGTTATTCAAAGTTTTTATAGAAAGACATTCAATCAATCAATTAATTAAATACAATAAAGTATTAAATGCAATATTAAAATTATACATTGCAATCTGTTATAACTAAGAACAAACTGCATTAAAACATTATCATAATAACATTTGCTTGTCATAATAAAATTTGCTGCATTATACAATTATGATGTCATTAATGATGACACTTAGCCAATAATAAATTTTGGAATTTTTTAAACCCGTTTAATTATTACTGAACATTTTTGTGGAGACCAGGTTCAAAAAATATTAAAGCACTTAAATACCATTTAGAATTTTACATCACATTCGTTATAATGATAACTGTAAAGAATTTAGTAAAACAATGCTCTTGGAAATTATTGTCCAAGTCCTTTCTCAATACACTTTGTACTTCCTACAATATTTAGAATGATTTTTTTTCTATGAAATGTTGCCCTATTAAAATGTACATTTTTAAAAGATTTTGCCCTCCTGTTCATAATGCTTTTCAAAAGGATAATAGCACACAAATTCTATAACTAAAAACAGTAAAATGCAAAACAAAATTTCAACTTTTTAACAGTGAATTATCGATCTAGTTAAAGTATTCCTGATATAAAAGTGATATGCCTTTTGTTCCTAGAAAAAAGCAAATCATTTTTTTAAGCAAGTGACAGAAAATGGAATCTTTTTTGTTCGGAAACGAAAACTAAAAATAAAATTTTTATTCATCTTTCCTTTTCACATTTCTTTATAAGCAAAATGTTTTAGTAGCTGTCAGCATTGCAATGACATTTAGCGGTCCAAGAGCTTTCTAAAGTTTACCATTTAATTATCAATCTTGACATAATTGTCAAACAATAAAAAGGAAAAGTTTTTAAAAAAATATTTTTAAAATTTAGTGCAAAAAAATAGCTTAAGTAATTTCCACCTGAAGAAATTCACCAATTAGCGATTGCTGCCATTTTATCAGGCAGCGTCTTACGCTTGCCAAACGTGTGTGTGGTTTGCAAAACAAAAAACTTATCGAAATATACTGAAAAAGACAGAAAACTGCCAATTCGAATCTGAACAATGTTAATCTACATCACAGCTACAAGTTACTGTTCCCATAAGCTATGCAAGTGACGATATACGTGATAAGATTTACATCTGCGCCTAGCCATGTGGGCCATTATCAGATGGTGGATTATTAACACTGTGGTTGATATGTAACATTATCCTCGCCCTAGAAGGCCTTCGCATACGTATATCCTCCGGAAGGACGCAGCCTTCACTTCTTGCTCAAGAGTTGGAGACTAACCAACTCCTGGTCTACAAGGCATGAAGCTTAAATAGTTAAGAACATGACGGCATTCATACTCACTGGAACTAAACCATTTATTGTGTTCTTTGTGAATAATCCGACCCACAAACTCAAACGAGGGCCTCGAAACACACAGCTACCACGATACTCGCGAAGGGCCTACCTCAATAATCAGTCAGCGAGCAGCTAAAGGGCTAAAAAGACAAATAGCTGAACTCTGGGGCTTTACTGCTTCCAATGGAAATATTGTGGATTGTCCAGTTGGCTCCTGCTGGCCTTGAAGGGGACTGGGCTCCCTTTTACCCCCGCAAGATACAAGTCTGGATGGTTGTGTAATCCATAAAGACTTATAATGTGCCTCCGGGGGGTCAAGCGACGATATACTCGCGTTAACTGAGTCACTACACTTCAAGCGACCATCACTTAGCCCTGGGCACTCCTTGCTTATTATGGATGTATGCTTACAAACCCACAATTTTATACGAATTTAAACCCAACCTTTTTAAAGCTGTTAGCGTTCGTTTAGCTCTGGATATATGATATGGAATTCTATACATAATAGCTTAAATAAAGCTTCGAAAAAAGGCCATGATCAATATGATATCTCATATAATATCCAATAGTTTATTATGCTATAATTATTATAACAGTTTAATACTTTTATTTTTATTCGACCTTTTTTAATTTAATTAAATATGAACTAATTTTTTAACGGTCTTTTAAATAATTTAACGATTTTATTTTTTTCTTTCGATATTTCGCTTTCCTGCGGAAAGCTTCTTCAGGAAATTATTTTTTATATTTTACAAAAAAAAAAAAATATAAAAAATAATTTCCTGAAGAAGCTTTCCACAGGAAAGCGAAATATCGAAAGAAAAAAATAAAATAGTTAAATTATTTAAAAGACCGTTAAAAGATTAGTTCATATTTAATAACACTTTAATAATAAAATACTGTAGAAATCGTTTGTACAACAATTAATAACTTACGACACTTTCAACAAATCTCTTGTATTTGAATTCCTCATGTTAAAAAAAATTCCCTCTATTTTTACAAGAGAATATAATTTATTGTTTGTCTATTTTATTTTCACTATTTTAGGAAGTTCTTTTGTTATTTGATATTATTTATTTTATACTACGTGTAGTATTTTAGGTCTCTTTAGTTCAAGAACTTTTGTTTGTCAATGTTATCCCACTATTTATATTTTAAATTCTACTGCAATTTAAAAAGGGGAAAAAGTTAAATTGCAATTCTTTGTAGTTTAATTAAAAAAAAAAAAAAGCCTTGCATTTAAGTCTTCTAGATTATTAATGTTTTGCCTTAAATTTAGATTGTTTCAATTTTTTAAAGGTCATTTGATTTTTATTTAGTTCGATAAGGAAATTGAAATAGAATATCTACCACCCAATAATTATACAATTTTAGTAATTTATGATATCTTTTCTTTGTTGTTTACATTCTTAAATTTTACAAATTTTACTTATTTACAAAAGGATTCTTTCTGCCTTGTCATTGTAGGTTTGTATAAACTAATTTGTTTAAGAGTTAAGTAGTATACTACAAATGTGCAAGCTTTATATTTAATTATAATTAACTTAAAATCGAATTTCTTTTTTTTCTCTTATATTTAAATTGTTTTGCTTTTAGTTTTAATTTTTAAATAAAACAATTAAACAATTACTAGTACAAATATCACGGTTTTACAGCTTAAAATCGTAATTTTTATTAATTTTCTTTTTTTTGTTTTAAATTATATTAATATAAATTTTATATTATTTATAAAATAAATTAAATAAAAGATTAACTAACAGAAAAATAGTATGACAAGCGCCTTCGAATATGACTGTTTCAGGGATTGAAAAAATTATCCGATTTTTTAAATTATTTTATACGAATTATTATTTTCAAATAAGTTTTGATTTTTCGTTAAGGCTTAAGTTGGTTTATAATTGTGATCAATTGAATAGAAAATGCTGACGAAGATTGTGGCGAATCAAAAAGAATACTCTAATTTTTATTTTTCAATTTAGAATAAATCATAATTATTAGTAACTACGCCAAAGCCTAGCTGGGTAATAAAAATTTTGTATTAAATAAAAATAATTTGTTAATATGTATGTCTTATGAATGCTGTTACAATTCTTAAGAATTCTTGCTTAACTGGAGTTTCAAATTTGTTTTTCAATATGCCACGTAATGACATAATTTTTATTAGAATTAGAGTTTTAGTTTAAAATCTGAAATTGTTAAAATAATTTATAACAATGTGTAACATTATTATATCCTATAAGCTATAACACTATTTATTATTATAAATAATATCATTACTAATTGTGAGATTACTTAAAATTATTAAAACACTATTAAAATACATCAGAATGCTATTTAGAAAACATACAACACTTACATATCAGCTCTGTTTCTAAATAACAGATGATTTTAAGAATATCTTGTTATACACTATATAAAACTTTTTATAACATATTTTCGCATAATATAATAATAATTCATTTAAACTCCTTTAACATTTATTAAACTACTGTAAGAAAGTATTGTAATACACTGTTGTTTTAACACATTATGCAATTGATAGTATAATGTGTTTCAACACTCAAATATTTAAATGTTAAAGCCACAAATAAATTTCATTGAAAGATTGTTATATGCTGCGTCACTGCCTTTACGTATAGAGCTCATATAAACATTCTAATATTCAATTTAATAATAATATTATAAAGTTTGTTTATGAATCAATGCAGTGTTATAAGTTTTTTTTATTAAAAAGCAATTAATTAAATTTAAATATATATTTTTTACTTTTATTTTTATTCGACCTTTTTTAATTTAATTAAATATAAACTAATCTTTTAACGGTCTTTTAAATAATTTAACGATTTTATTTTTTCGATATTTCGCTTTCCTGTGGAAAGCTTCTTCAGGAAATTATTTTTTATATTTTTAATTTCCTGAAGAAGCTTTCCACAGGGGAGCGAAATATCGAAAAACTAAAATCGTTAAATTATTTAAAAGACCGTTAAAAGATAAGTTCATATTTAATTATATATTTTTTTTTAAATATTTCGATTTCCTTTGAAAAACTTCCTCAGGCAATTAATTTTTATAATAACAAAATTGTTAATAATTTTTATTATAAAAATTAGTTTCCAAAGGAAAGCGAAATATTTAAAAAATATATAAATTTAATTAAAAAGACCGCTAAAAAGAATAATACATATTTATTTAATTAATTATAAGTTATTTTGCATTTTAAAACTTATAAATATTATATATGCTCTTTTTTCTACTTATCTTAAAAGTATAAAAATTCAGAGATTGATTGAAAATTTAAGAAACAAGAAGCAAAAAGTTTAATGAAGCTTAAATTTGTTTTGAAGAGGTATTTGTCTTCTACTGGACAGATTTGAAATATAACATATCATAAGTATACGTAGTGACAATAAACTAAGGGAGTGTTTTGTCATAAAATAATCTGAGTGTTATAAATTTCAGAGCAGCGAAGTATTCACTCACTTTTCATACATGTATGAATATGTACATTTCATTTTTTAGCCGCTTCTTCATGTGTGAGAGACTACAAATTATTTTGTGTTTTCTCATTTGTAAATGCGACGATTTATTTTTTTTCTTTCTATCCATAAGTGAAAAAATGAGAAACACACAAGTGTTCATTTTTACAATTCATATTTACAATTTTGATAATTTTTCATAAATGAAAAATTCTTAAAAATATGCGCGTTAAGCTTTCGCGTACATAAACGCACATATTTGGTAATGCGCAATTGTCGGCTTATGCAGAAAAAAAATGTTTTTTTTTTTATTTCTTTTAGAATATATTGCAATATTGAATTTTGAGTTAATATGTACCCATGTGTTTTTACTACATTTTACGGTAAACTGCGATCCTAGGTAGAACATTTTTTCACGTTAATTTATTAGTGCGCTTTTACACACATCAACTTTTGTTGCTCAACTTTTGTTGTTTCCATTAGAAAGAAAGAGAAGGCTTTATAGCCCTGCTCTTTTGTTGTTTCCATTGGAAAGAAAGAGAAGTCTTTATAGCCCTGCTCTTTCTTTCTAATGGAAACAACAAAAGTTGAGCAACAAAAGTTGATGTGTGTAAAACCGCACTTAGAAATATTATAAAATTTCAACGTTCATAAATGAACATGTACATTTATGAAAAATAACATTAATGAGAAGTAACTAATTTATCATTTATCACATATGAATAAGACTAATAATTCTTGTTGTTCGCATTCATGTATGAAAATAACCAGAACATTTTTTGTTGTTCGTTTATGAGTGTGAAAAATAAATATAAAATTTTAGATTTCTCATTTATGAAAAATATTATGAATGTTGATTTTTGAATGTTCATAAATGAAAAATTCTGAACCCTGATAATTATTTTTAATGAAAACAGAAGAAATATGTATTAATACATAATTTGTTAAGCTTTTATACTAATACATATTATATCATATCATAATAAATTTTAAAGTTGTCATAATGAATAGCAAAAATGTTATAATAAATCAAATATTTATATAATTTATTATTAATGTTTTCATAATAAATTTTTGCTCATTACGAATTATAACATTAATTTAATAAATTTTAACATTGTTTTAATAAATTATAACATTGTTTTAATAAAGTATAACATTGTTGTAATATGTTGTTATATTGTTACAATAAATTATAACATTGTTTAAATAAATTATAGCATTGCTTTAATAAATTATAACATTCTTTTCATTTTTTCAATAAATTATAACATTGTTTTAAAGTTGTAAAGTTTTACATAATCATAATAAATTATAAATTAAAAATTGCAACGTTATTAAAATAAAATATAATATTGTAATTAATTATAACACAGTCATTATAAACAATAACATTATAAATATTTGTAACAGCCTTAGTGAATTACATCATTCCAACGAGTTACAAAGACAGCATAGTGTTTGGGTTTGTAACGCCGATGAATGAACCAATGTTTGTAATTCCTTATCTTAACGTTCTTCCCGAAAGCGGTTGCCATTCACAAACACACAGCCGGGAAGAACGTTAAGAGGAGGAATTAAAAACATAGCATAGTAAGTTGTAGCATATTTTTAATGAATTTTAACAGTGTTACTCAGAATTTTAACAATGCAATAATAAAAATAAAATATTATTTAATAAATATCTCTTATTCTTTTTTAAGGTCTTTTTAAATGAAATTTATTTTTTTTTCTTTTCGATATTAAAGCAATGCTATAATTTCATTTAAAAAGACCTTAAAAAAGAATAAGAGATATTTATTAAAGATAAAAAAAGGTCGATTAAAAAAACTACAAAAATAAAATATTATGTTATAATTAGTCTGTGAAGCTTTATTATATTATTATATTTATTGAAAAATACTATGATTTTGTTTTTAATTTTACAAATTAGTTGTAATATAATTTAGATCTTTTATTTAAACTCAATTTAAATTTTTTGCTGCTTCTTTGTGATATCACTTTACAAACGTTGTAATTGACTGACTGTGTTATACAAAGCAATAGAAAATAAAATTAATTGTAAATGACTAAAAAAATTTTTAAATAAACTATAATTATATAAAATAGTTATATCATACTATTGTAAGAATAGAAAATTCTGCTCTCATTAACAATAATACTTTCGAACATTTTTTTATTTATCCCATATAAAGAAATTTAATAAAATTATTATATAAACTGTAGCACATTACAATACAGTGAATCCTACTAACACATTTTTTATTTGCAGGAAATTTTAATAACTTTCGAAACTTATTAATGAAGCTTGGATTTAACATTCGTTTAGAAATTTTATTTAAAAAAAAATTAATTCAAAATTTTCATTTAGTTTCACAATAGTTATATTTGTATGCAGTGTTTAATGATTTAGAATATTTACTGCATTTGATACTATCAAACTTTTTATATGAAAATTATTAGTTATTTTATTTAAATACTCGTAGATTATATCAAGAATAAATTAACATATTTAATTTAAGCAATATTCAGCATATTATTAATTATAAATATTCTAATGGCAGTAAAAAAAAACTATTGTACAACAAATACTAAAGTTGACATAATTAAATAGAAACCGTTTTAACAGTAAAACAGCGTTTAAAATTACTGTTATTGCTTTACATTTTTCTATAGTTAAATAGTTTAATTGTGTTGATTATGTTTTTGTTAATTTTAAACATTTTTCTTTCATACAATAAATAGAATTATTTCCAAATAGAATTTATTTCTAACAAAAGTAGTTGAAATTATACAATTAAATTTTTAAAAAGTAGGTTGAAAACTTAAATAAGTTGTCCTAATATTATAATTGATTGCGTTCTTGTCATAAAAACTAAAAAAAAAAAAATAAACTAAATAAAAATATAAGTTACAAATAAAAAAATATTGCTTTCGAAGCTGTTTTATTTAAAGTATGTGGTCTTGTTTTTGTTTTTTTTTTATTAAGATTTTGAAATTAATTTTTATCTTTTGTTTTCTAAGGTTTTTTTTTTCAAACCTTAAATTTTTATAAAAATAAATATTTTAATGTTTTTTTTAAATATTTTTTTTAAAATTTATTTTTGTGTTTAATGTATTTTAAATTACTTTTAAGTCTTTTTTGTGTTAAAATCACTAAACTAATTTATATTTTAAATCCCTTAAGAAATTTTTAAATATTTCACAATTTAACAAAATAAGGCGAATGATAAACGAAATTAAAATTTTAGTGAAAACTTTGCGAAAATTATACAAATTCTAGACAACAAAAAGAGTTTTTCTCAAAATACAGCAACATTATTGTATTGTCTTGTATTTTGTGAATAATTATTTTCTTAGCTTAAAAAATTTACAACTTAAAACTTGCGATAAATTGAAGAAAATAAGACTTTGATTCCACCGTAAAAATTTAAATTCTTAAGGGTTAAACAATGCGTCCATAAATTACACTTAGCATGAAAAGTTTTTCAACTTTTATGCTTAAACAACCACTATACAGCGCAGCCATTTCTTGTGCCATACATTATTTTCAATTCCGGATAGATAATTTTACGTATCAGTTGATTTGTTTTGCCCGCCAGCATAGCACGACGTGTATCCTTCTTTAATATCTTAATGCCCGGTTTATGGACCAAAAAGGCATTGTCTAATATATGAAATTCATAATCTAAGACACACAAAGCATAGCCCTAATGTGTAAGGTGAAAGTAAGAAAATAAGCAAATGTTATGTTATCTTGAGGTGTAGACTATTTTAAAGAATTCATATTTACCTGTGTCATTTTATCACTTTTACCTTCCCAACTTAAACGTTCATCGTAGTGGGGTTCTTTATTTGTGCCTATATAAATTGGTTCCCAATGCACAAAATAGCCCGTTCTTTTTCCAATATGGAAGACACTTAGCTCATCGGTTTCATTGGCTGCCATCCATTCTTTGGACTTGGGCACACCATGACAACTGGCACATACACGCTTGTGAAATGGTATAGCTTTGCCAGTACGCAGGAACTCTTGTAATTCGGTTTTATCACGTGGCACTGGACTATTTTCGTCCACTTCAAAAATAGAGAGCGGAAACACCCTGGAATGTTATTTGATTTTAAGTTGTATAATTGTCAAACCTGTGTCTGTGTTAAGTTTTTTTATAAAGGGTGGACAAATATGAGGTTAAGAAGTAAATTGGCTTCAAGCATACACTTTTTTTGACTATTTAAGTTTTATTGACACAAATGTAAAGAATGGGAATTAATAATGTCGGGTAAATGTCTACACCTAGCAAGTCAGCAGATAATTTAAAGCACATATCGTAACTAAGCATTGTTTATCTCGTCAATGCAGCGCCGAAATTAATGTTTCAGAGCATCAATTGTCTTTTAAATGTCCCCAGAAAAAAAATCCAGTGGCATTTAATCACAAAAACAACGTGTGATTAGATTTACATCTGCGCCTGGCCATGAAGCCTTAATCAGATGGTGGATCAAACCACTGCATAATTTGGAACGTCATGCTCGTCCTAGGAAACCGAAGCTATAATTCTATGCAATAGAACTTTCTAGTTGCAACTACGATGATTCCAGAGCAGGGCTGCAAATCATCACTCCTTGCTTAAGAGTTGGAGACTTTCCAACTCCTGTCCAGAACACATGTCTAGCATGTCTAGGTGTTATTAGTATACTGATATGGGGCCGCGAAACCACAACCACCACGATACTCCCATATAGGGGCCAACCTCAATAATCAGTCAGAGAACAGTTAAATGTCTAAAGAGACAAATAACGGAACTCTGCGAGCATTATTGACTCCCGTGGAAATAAAGTGGAGTTTCCAGTTGTACCCCTGCTGACTTCAGGGGACTAGGCTCCCTTTTCCCCCCAGTTGCACAGGTCTAAGTTGTTGTTATCTCCAAAGACCATATATATGTGTCCCCGGGGGGTACAAAAACGACGTAGCCAATTGACATCGCCAAACCGAGAAATTACGAGACCGGAAAATTCCTCATGCAATAACTTAATTGTTTGGGTGGCTATGTGGCGCCGTCTTACTGAAACCAAAAGTCACTGATGTAAAAATTAGCCAATTATGGCCACAAAAAATTGGTTATCATGGTTTGGCAGCGCAGAGACTTTACGAACGTCAACAAGTCAATGTTCCAGGCTCATTTTTAATATTTTGCTATACAGAGATTATGTGTGCATCACTACTGCCAATACGAGCGTAATGTTTTGGTTCTACTGTCAGCAACAATTCCTTGAGTCTCGATTTTAGCAATTAAACTACGCATAGCTGTCTCATAAGGAGCCTGATTGCGACGAAAAGCTGCTCGAATTTTACGAAATGATACAATGAAATTTTTAACATTTTAATACTAAATTTTCACAGTTAGAATTCTGTGCTTAAAAGTGTAACTTTCCAACTTTTCACTAAATAAATGGCAAAAAATGACAGCTCAAGTCTTCACATTAAATAATTTGACAGACTATTTGCTTCCCGATCTCAAAATTGGCCACTCATATTTTTTTTCTTTAGTATTCTATACAAAAACAATATAAATCTACTTACCGCGGTGCATTCCTTTGTAAATATGGCTCATTTCGTGCTATCATTTCTAAGAACTTTTTAACCAAACCTGGATTTGGATATAGTTCAATATCGGAAGCCAAAATGAAATGTGTAATAGCTGCATCACGAGCTATATTACGACCCACATTAACTGGATATAGTAGCTTTTTTTGTGCCTTATACAACTGACCCGATGTTTTATTGACATAGGGGGCAGGCAGTGAACAGTTGTAACCCATTTTTAAAGCATCCACTGGTTTGGGTATTGATTTAGGGATATGTTTGGTGCTAAAGTAAATGTGAAATGTGGCATAGGAGCGCACCAGATTACTTTCGGGTAAACAGTCTCTTAAATATTTGATGGAATCTAATGTGGGTTGGAAGTCAGTACCAGGTGCATGCATAGCTATGCTAATAGGAGCATTCCATCTATATTAAATTGTAAATAATATTTAAAATTATTAACTGCTAGCATAAAAACAATTTCCATTTTGAACGTACCTTTCTAAAAGGGGTATTAGATTATCTAAAAATGTATAATCAGCATGTGTTGTATAAGTTATTGATTCATGGCACTTGAGATCACCATGTTCGGCACGAACATAATTTTTCATTACCCAAAAGTCTCCACGTTGTATGGTTTCGGGTTCGTATGGTTTATCGTAGCATTTTAGAAGGCTACGTAAACGTTCATCAAAGTCTTTTTCATCACCGGTGACAATAAAACTACCACCAGCTTCATTTTGTGTATTATTTAAATAATTATTGCCTCCAGGAGCAATATTACCAATAACTGCAGCTGGATCACCTATATTTGGATCCATTTCTGGGGCATCAGTATCTTTGTTAGATGTTTGCATATCCGAGCGCTGACCACCCATATCACCTTGTATCGATGCCGGTTGCTCAATCTTATCGTAACTCTTAGAAGGTATTTGTTCCTAGAATTTAAAATATCAATTTAAAATATAGTTTTAATTTAACTTTCCAATTTTCTGTTTTAACTTACACTTTTTCCTAAAGGTTCTCTTGACGACATTCCCTGTTGTGTTTGCTGGTTTTGTGTCTGCTGCTGTTCTTGTATAAATAATTGAGAGCCGGTTGTAAGTGTGTATCTATTACCAATCATTACATGACTGCATATGTATAAAATCACAGCAATATTTATTAATATACTGCATCTAAGCAGCCAATTGCGTCGTGTAAACATTTTTTGTCCCAAGGGTTCGAAACGCATTTTCAATGCGTTTTCTTTTGTGGCCGATGTACTTAATTTGATGTGAGAAATCTTGAAGCTGTTATGTAGAAGGCGTCTTGACCAACGTATTGCTTTAGTTTTGAATTAAATATCAAAACATACCAAGAACATAAGAGCTATAAACTGAAATGATAAGAATCATAAGATGTTTTAGTGTTTAAAAAAGAAAAATATATTTTAATTCGAATTTCGAACACAAATATGAATCTTTTTTTTTTTAAATTACTTTACCATTGTTACTGACAAATGAACATATTCTCCCTAAATGCACCATTCAGGTTTAGACGTTATTTCAGTTTCAATTACAAAATATTCCAGACCTGCTAAATCAGGTCGTTTATTAAATCGAATTATTTCAAAAAAACCTACCATGCGATTTATAAAGCATTCAAAATTTAGTAGGAATTAAATATTTTAAACGTCAATAAACAGCTGCCAATAGAAGAGAAATATTGAATACTTAAATTATTAAAATTATGAAATCGAAGAAGCAAGTTGTGTTCAAATCAGGGAACACTAAGAATTTTTCTCCTTTTCAATTCTGATTACCCAGATTTAAAATGATGATGAAATAACGTTAAATTTATTTTACAGCTTAAAAACTTTATTTATAGCGCTAATATTTTAACACACAATTTAATATTTAATAATTAATACAATACATTTATTTTTTACTAAAGAAGTTCTTAATTCCTGCTTGTTTAGTTTTTACTGTGAGTTTTGTGGCAGCCTTAGTGTCCTTAATCAAACTAGTGCTAGATTTCTTTGTCTCATTTGGTGAATTTTTCATAGTAACTGGTGGTAATTTCTGCGCCGTAGGTGATTTCTTTGTAGTGAGTGTTGACTTTTGCTTTGGTTTTTTAGTTATAACAAAACCATCTTCATCCAAATATGTTTCTTCAATGGCTTCTTGTTCTTTTGCTTCTAATTTTATATCCAATTTTTCTAGTTTAATTGGAGGATCATCTTCATCATCAGAATCTAATATACGTCTTCTCTTAATGGTTGTTGTTGTTGCATCGTTCTCATCTTCCTCCACTTCTACATCAGAAGATATAATATCTCTTTTTAAAGCTTCTAGCTTTTCTTCTTCATCTGAGGATAATTCCTCTGGCTCCTCTTCTTCTTCCTGGAATAGTTGTACAGAAGTATTGGCTGCGGAATTTTCAACACTCTCCGTTGTTTTGGATTTAGGTTTTTCAGCTTGTTTTTTAAAAAAATCTTGCATTTTCTTAGGTGAAGTTGGTTTAATATTTGCAGTTGATGTTTTAGAATCTTTAGTATTATCGGTTTTTTTGGATACTGCTGTCGTTGGAATAAAAAAGTTGTTAATACCTTTTTTCACAGTTGACTTTTTATCTGTTAATTTCTTGTCTGTGGGTGAGGTATCCGTTTTTGGTGATGTTTTTTTAACAGAAATTTCCTCTGTTGATTTAAGTGGTTTTTGTGGTGATTCCTTTTTAAAATTACTTTTGTCTTGCTTCACTTCCTCTTTGTTTCCAGATGTTGTAGATGTCTCTACCACCCCATTTGCTGCAGAAAGTTTCGATGTTTGCCTTGTTTTCGCCATTTCACAATCTTCAACTTTCATAGGCTTGAATATTGATGGAGCTGCTTTAGCGCCGCCTGCCACTTCCACAGAGTACAAACAAGATTGAGCATTTTGTAATTTTTCAAGCCATTCTTTAAGTCTTGTTTCCTCTACGATCTGATAGATTTCTTTTTTTAATTCACTATTTTGTAGCCCATGTATAAGGTACCTTTTTTCAAACTTAATTTTATCCTTCTTTTCCTGTTCAACCAAATAATTTTGTAGAATTTTTTCGACTTCTTCATAAGCCAATTTATAATCTTCTAAAAGCTCAGTAATTAGCACACGGCGATCAAAATTTATAAGGCAGTTGGATAAGTCCTCTTTTAATTTAATAGAACTCATTTTAACTGTTCAAGTTTGATTATTTTATTTTATAAAATCTACCACAAGTGAACAAAACTAAACTAATAACCTTCTGCTTAATGTGTGAGGAATGAAATGGAATGACACGTCATGTAAACAGCACAGCTGTTAAAAGCTAGATAAGTTAACAGTGAATGTTCAATACAACAGTGATGTGTTTTTTGTTATGAGTATAAACAGTTATTGAAACGAAACGTTTACGTAGGAAAATTATATAAAAAATTAATTAACCCTAGAATATCATACTTATTTTTATATCCCAAACGTCATACTTCGTCGAATCGACTACGGCTGTATTCAAAAGGATGCAAAGGATTATTTAAATACTGAAAGTTTTTAATGCTTAGCTTTTCCAATTGTTTCTTATGTATTTTATTGAAATAAAACGAATAAATGTCGTTTTTAAATAAAATTTAATCCTGAAAAAAAGTTTTACAGCACTCCTTCATTTGCCTTATTAATAAAATATAACAAGAAGAAAACGATCAAAAAGGATAACATAAACACATAAAATTCATATAAAATTTTTTATCTGAAAATTAACATATTGTATTAGAAAAAACTTCTAAGTTTCAAAGTCTCAGTCTTTATTTTATACAAGAGGCGCAGAGTTCTATTTTGTGCTCTCCACAAAGGCTTTTTCTACATTTTGAGCATAATGACTTTGTCATACGCCATTTAAATGAAGGGCAAAATGCACATACCTTCCGCTTCTCGTTCTTTCGTTGCTGGTACACACCGTCACTGCTTACCGTACTATGCGGCAATACACTTGCGATATTTTCGCGCACCGAATTTCTCAAGGTTGGTATATCAAGCCTTTCAGATATGTGCATTTATTTCTTCATAAACTCACTACGACTTAGAGGCTTAAGTTTTGCTTCGAACATATTATGTGCATAAATAACGTAGCTGTTTATGAAAGCCATATTCAAAATACCATAGAACTGACACATTGGCCATCTGTTTGTCTTTCTGGAGCAGCTCATAGTAAAGCACATTTGATCGAAAGTATCGACGCCACCTTTTGTTTTATTGTAAAACTCAACTATATAAGGTTTATTGGACGTTTGATTGACTGATCCTTCTTTATTGCATGACTATAGCAAATAAACCATTTTGTTTGGTTTTGGTTTATAAGAAAGTAGCGTTAATTCGTTGTCATAACAGAACATAGATGTGCCACATTTACGTCCCTTTTTATTTTTTAATTCTTTAGGTATTTCCTTTTTGTTTGATCGCAGCGTACCAACTAACGTCAGCTTATATGGTTCACGTAAAAGGGATTTTGCAAGTGGAACTGACGTAAACCAATTGTCCATTGTAATATTTCTATTTGTTCCATAAACAGTTTTTGCTAGTTGTTTTACATAATACTCGCCAAGTGGTAGATTAGTTTGGTTTGAACCTTTTCCTAAATACGGTGCAGCATCAACCATGTACTTTGTTCCGCTGTCACACATCATTACCATTTTTAGGCCGTACTTTGCAGGTTTATTTGGTATGTACATTCGGAAATTACATTTACCTCTGAAAGCCAGAAGTTGTTCATCAATTGTTAGGTACGGCCCGGGAGTATAATTGTCTCTACATTTCTGAACAAATATTTCCCACACTTTTCTTATTGGAGCAAATTTGTCACAAACTTGTTGAATGCGTACAGCTTTATCATCAAATCGAAGACAAGATAAAAGAAACCTAAACTTGGCCTTAGTCATTGTAGACAAATACTGAGCTCCCGAATAGGATCGGTCGAACAATTCATCAGCAGACAGATGCTGATCTTTTTTGATAGCAGTCACAACTAATATACCTATGAGGGCAGATATTTCAAGTAATGAAGTTTCTTTCCTTTGCGACTCATCTGTAATAACAAGTAAGTTCGATTTTCGATTGGCTATCTCAACATTTGTCCATTTAATTATTTCAGTAATAATATCATTTGTGTTAAACATCTGAAAACACTGCAGAGGGTCAGTAATATTCTTACACTCCCTAGTCGGTCCTCTTATTTGGTGAACGATATTGAGTCCAAAAAAAAAAAAAAATATTAAAAAACTAATGCTATAAAGGAAAATTATATTTCAAAAAATTTCGACGACGCATTTTCCGAAAAAATAACCTTACCTATTGCGTAGTTAGCTAAACATGAGCACACACGAAGAGCATAACAACGACCGAAGCGGTACAAAAACGCAATAAAAAAAAAAAAAACTAAAAACAGAGAGAGAAAACATAAAACAAAAATATGCCTCGTCAATTCGACGAAGTATGATACTCCAGGGTTAAATATGTTTTAATCTTTTAATCGATAACGATATATTTTTTCAATATTTCGCTTTCCTGTGGAAAGCTTCTTCAGGTCGAATAAAAATATGTAAAATATTATAAAATTAAATTATAAAAGCAAATGGCAAATGAAACCTTAGCAGTTTGAATATTTTTTAATATTCAAATAAATTTAAATATCCGTTTGCTGTTTAGCAAATAATAATTTAATAAAACTTATATAAAATTACATTATTTAATTATTTTAAGGTCAATGCCTTTTTTAATGGAAATTGGTATTGGCATTTTTCTTAATTTTTAATATGTCTATTTAATTTTTTAATTCTTGGCAATGCTACTTAGGAGAGCAATGATATATTGAAGAGATGTATATGTATGTATATATATATATATATTTAGCTTAAATATTTTTTACTGAAAAAGGCATTAATTTTGCTTAGTTGTGATTTTAAAATATCCAAAATCATATGCTATTTTAACGGTTATATAAATGACTGATCATTTCAAATTATTTAATTTTTTTTTAATTATTTCGTTTAGAATGAAATAAAAATATTTAAAATGAAGTAAGTATTTATAGATGTCTGTAAACACTGCATGTTTTAAAATTAAGTGTTTTACTTAGCTACGTTAGGTTTAAATTTTTCTATTTTGTATTCAGCTGATTTGTTTTTTTTTGCAGATAGTCAATTATTGAATTATTTTAGAGTACATTTAAAAAAAAAGGAAGTGCAAAAAGTATTATTTTTGTTCCTCCACTTCTGTTCATACTGTAAATGCAAGAAATATGTTAAATAGTACCACTGTAAACATACCGCTTCTCCACATACTGTTAAATATTTTATGGCCTGTTATCAATTTAAGTAAAATGAAAATTATGAATAGAAAAATCAATTCTGGTAAAATGAAAATTTCAAAATTCCTTGCCGTATTATCTTTCATTTAATAATATTTAGGCGAATAATACATACGGAAAAACCACCTTACCAGGATGTTTTATCCGAATTGCAGCTGGACTTAAGTAAATTTCTCCTATAAAGTTTTCTTATTAATATTTTGTAATAAAATATTTTTTATTACTTAACGCATATTTACAGTATAATTTTAATCCCCTTAAAAAATACTTTTATGTATGAATTTCGTAAAAATAATTAAGCAGAAAGTCAAAAGAATACAAACAAAGATTTAATAATAATAATAATAATAATACTCGAGCTTTAAACTAACTAAATTTCATTGGGATTGTTTTGTTGTTTTGTGGTTTTATAAAAAAAAAACATTTAAATTCATTCATTTCAATTAGCATAAATAAAATTTTTGTATTGAAAACCACATTTTATTGGCAGAAAGTGCATTAACCACAAATCATGATTCATGACTGTTCATTTACCTCTATCTCTTTTTGAGAAAAACATACAAAATAAAAAAAAAATTAATAATAACAAAACCAAAGAAATT
Source organism: Trichopoda pennipes (assembly GCA_030448955.1). NCBI lineage: Eukaryota > Metazoa > Arthropoda > Insecta > Diptera > Tachinidae > Trichopoda > Trichopoda pennipes. The sequence goes on from JASKUP010000002.1 coordinate 10,371,057, forward strand.
TCATAAAAAAATTTAATAATTCTGTTTATTTTACAATGACAGAATATTTCTTTTTTTTTTAATAATTTAACGTTTCATTGTTAGTTTTAGGCCAGAAGGGTGTGAAAGACATAATAAACCCTTTCTGTTTTTTTGTTTGTTTAATTTTTGCAAATTTTTAAAAGCCTTAAAACATAAAATTCGTCATTATATTTATTAATAAAAAGCAATTTACTAAATGTTCTGAATACTTTTTCACAAACGCTCTTTGTCATTGCATTTGTTCACGAAAAATGGGCATTCAATTTCATGTATTTAGTATAAAATAATTTTTTTTTTCTGTAAAAACCACAATATAAATTTAAGGTTGGCCGCAAATATGCAAAATGAAATCGAAAAACTAAATAAATGTTCATATGGCAGACATTATTTTGGCACCAAAGGTGTAGAACATGCAGGGTTGTGCTGCTAAACATATAAAATTGGATTTTTATATTGATGCATTTACAGTAAGAAAGCTCATCGAACTGTAAGACTATTATTGGAGCAAAAATATTTATGTTCTGAAAAATATATTTTGATTGCTTAAAAGCTGCTAGATTTAATTTAATGTTGACTATCATTTTATAACTGCCTTCTTAAAGAAAATAAATTTCAGTTTTATAAGAGAGAAAAGTACTTTTTTAAAGTTTAAAACAAATGACTAAATCAGTATATTGGGTTTTTCAACAAGAAGTTTGTTTTTCAATTGTGGCAACACCACCAACATGATAGTTTTGACATTTAGTTTTTTGACGTATTCGTACTAGATGCATTGGCATTAAAATAATTAAAATCCACTATGAAAATGGTGACTCTGTTAAAGTTACATTTCGTAAAATTCGTTATACTTTCGGACCACATAATCGTCCTTCTGAGACCGCTATTAAGAATTTGGTTGTTAAATTTGAGCTGACAGGCTCGATACAAAATGTGAGAACACCAACGCGTTTCGACCGGGTCTTTAAACTGAAAACATCGCAACCGTAAGCCACAGAATTGAAGCACATCCAAATTTGTCAATTTCTCCACGTTCCCAACAATTTCAGTTATCCAAACCACCACATGCCGAATTTTGCGTAAGGATTTGACTTCGAAGCCTTATAAGGTTCAACTGATGTAGGAATTGAAGCCGCCCGATCATTCAGATTGCCGTAGATTCGCTCATTCTATTCATGAACAGCCGGCTGGTTTTTCTGCGAAAATAATGTTTTTAGACGAAGTCCATTTTCTTTTATCAGGGCATGTCAACAAGCAAAATTGCCGCGTTTGGGCTTTTGAAAATCAATGTGTTCCTGTATGGTGCGCTATGTGGCATAAAGGCGTAATTGAACCGTTTTTTTTCGAAGATGAGTCTGGAAATGCGGTAAGTGTCAATGGATTACGCTATCACGAGATGCTAATAACTCAATTTTGGCCTTTTATTAACGACGTGGATATCACTGATATGTTGTTTCAACAGGACGGTGCCACATGTCACAGCCAATAAAACGATCAATTTATTGGAAACATAATTTTCCGAACACATAATTTCGCGACAGTTTGCAGTTAAGTGGCCAGCGAAATCATGTGATTTAACAATAATTTTTTGTGTTGCTCTGTTAAGGATAGAGTCTATACGGAGAACAAATCGAATCGAATCGATTTCAGCCTTAAAACTCAAAATCCGTGATGTGATTAACGAAATAGTGCCACCATTTTGCTAAAAAGTGATTAAAAACTTTAATGAAAGAATCGACATCTGTCACCGTGCTCTTGGTGGACATTCGCCAGTTATCATTTTTCATTCATAATTGCCGAACTTTTCTCTTCGCAATGATTGAGCTTAATCTAAATTTGAAAAACCCTTTAGAAACAATCGTAATTTTTTTTCGTAAATAGTAGGGCACAGTAACAATGTTTTTAGACTTTTGACATTTTACAAAAAATTGTAAACAGAAGAGCATACTTTACATACTAATGATATAACAGAGGGTAGCTTACTTGTCTATAGCATTGGCCAATATTTTGCTTAAAGATGTTTATCTTCACCCTTATACAGTTCAACTTTTTCAAGAATTAAAGCCGTGCTTCAAACGTTTGTGCATTGGCTTTTTTTTAAAACTTAAATAAAAATAACGCATTTTTCAATAAAATCATTTTTAGTGATGAGGAGAGGCTCATTTTTTATTAGGCGGCTATATAGCCTGAAAAATTGTCGCGTATGGAGCCCACAAAGTTCACATACAAACCTCGAAAAACAATTACATTCAAAGAAAGTTACCATATGGTGCTGTTTGTAGTCAGAAGACAAAGAAACGATTTTACCGGGAATTTTCAGCGCTACCAAACTATGATAAATAATTTTTTGTGGTCATAATTAGCTAGTGTTGACATCACTAACCTTTTTTTTCAGCAAGATGGCGTCGCAAGCCACATAGCCATGCAAACAATTCAGTTATTGTATGAAAAATTCCCCGGTCTTGTGATTTCTTGATTTGGCCGCGTCGTTCTTGTCGTACTTGTAATTTATTAATCTGGAAAAAGTACGTTTTAAAACAAATCCTTTTTAAATAGCATATCTAAAACAGTGACTTCTGAAAATTACATTTTTTTAAATACTATTTTCCATACACAAGTTTTTTCTTAATGAGGGACTTTCTGAAAAAAACTTCTCTGTTGTAAAAGTGTTGTTTTAAAAAAGTCGCCTTTCAACAAAGTATCTAAAAAATAATTTTATTTAATAAAAATTTTTTTAAGTCCTTCGAACAAAATTTTAAATGTGAGGTCTATCTTAAGAAACATCGTCACTCAATATAAAAGTATATTTTTAAATTAACGCAAAAAATATTAAATTTTAAAATTATCTTTATAGAAAATCTATACTTTTATATGAAAAACAATCTTTTGAAAAAAGTACCATTATCTTTATAGAAAAAGTAAAATTATCTTTATAGAAAATCTATACTTTTATATGAAAAACAATCTTTTGAAAAAAGTACCATGAGCAAAAAACGAGTATTTTTTTTAATGTACCTCATTAAAAAAAAAGTACTTTCTAAAACAGTATTATATTTTTTTGGGTATGATTTTACGTATTAAATATTTTCTGTTCCATTTACACAGTTATTGTCATCAAAAATGTGTTTTACGATTCGTCATTTCCTCCATCCTGTTAAATAAATATTATTTAATGCAAATATTAAATATTTTAATTATTAAAAAGATATATTAAAATTCATATTACACGGTTTATTTTTTTAATGACTTTGTTTTATGACAAACGAAAAATGTTACAGGAAGTAAAATGGAAGGAAACTGAAAAATAAAAATAAGAATACTAAATATTTTTAAAAATAGAAACAGCTAAACAAATGTTGTAGCAGTTAGGGAATATTTTATAAAAACAATTAATAAGATAAGTTATGTTTTAAAAAATTATTTATAAATAAATATGTATTAATCTTTTTAAGGGTCTTTTGACGTAAATTTAACAATATATTTTCAACATTTCGCTTTCCTTTGGAAAGCTTCTTCAGAAAATTAATTTTATAAAAACAAAAATTATTAACAATTTGAAAAAATTGTTGAAAAAATTTTTTTTTATAAAAATTTATTTCCTGAAGAAGCGAATATATATTGTTAAATTTAATTGAAAAGGCCGTGAAAAAAATTAATACATATTTATTTAAGAAATAAAAACGTCGAATAGAAATAATAATCAAAATTATTTATAATAAGTGTTAGAGCAATTAACCATATTGTCAGCCAGCAGCAAATTAACTTTTAGGCCAAATGTATTTGTCTCTATATTAAAATCTTTACACTTTTTTTTTGTAAGCCTTATTTTAGCACTAAAAATGTTAAGGTTAATTTTTAGCACATTTTACTTTTTTCATTAGCTATTTGTTCTTTAAAATACAACAATTTATTGGCCCAAGGCATCTTATCTTTCTTTTTGAATATTTTTGTTTGAAGGAAGCATAAAACACATATTTAAAAATAAAGTAGGAAAAGTATAATAAAAGAAAAAATAGGTTGAAAAACACAAGGTGTTTAAATTATTTTATATTTTGTTATTGTGTTTAATTATTTTAACATAAATTTTCCATTAAATCATAAAGTAACAATTTTTTGGGGGGTTTTAAAAAATTTTTATTGCACGCAATATTTCAAGTAGCAAGAAGAAATCTATTAGAGTTTTTAGTTGCAGGCAACCGAAAGTTGAAAAATACTTATAATTACTATATTAAAAAATAATATAAAAGGAAAAGTAAAAAGTGCGAGGTTCGCTCCAATAGTCATACACAAATAAATTTTTTTTAAAAATGAGAGAAAGTTATAAAATTCGTTTCAAGATTAAAATTATGGAAGTATTTACATGTACATAAGACTCAGTAGCGATGAATGCTATTGTTACGCTTTGTCCTTCTCAAATGTGGAGGCTGTATGCTTTCGACTTTAATTTTTATTTTACTGTTTACACCTTATTTATTCTCTAGTTCTTAATCGTTGTCTCTAAATAGGTTTTTCCGAAGATTTGCAGGCATTTACTTTAAACCACTATTATACTCATTTAAGACTGAAACTACTCGATGTCTCGTTGAGCAAACGTATGATCGCACCCTAAATACAAAAGGGGCACAACTCAAAATATTAAAATTTTCGCAACTCAAAATAATTCTATTTAGTTCGTCGTGCAGAAGCATTACACTTAACACAAAAATAGATACAACTGTATTTTTCCAGTTAAAGAAGACAGTGATGTGAAAGAAATTTTTGCAGTAATTAGAGATGTGCACTCGGAATTAATTTGAAATTTAAAAGTCAGTTTTGGAAAATTTTGAGTTGTGACTCTTTTGTATTTAGCGTGCGATATGTGTTCAACATGCCCAGACAATCAGACCACAATTCGTTGTAGCCGCAGCAGAACGTCAACATTCACGGTGTCCTATTTTAACAACAAGGCCCTTGTTTTTAAACAGCTCATCCATGGGTTATTTACCCCAGTGAGCAATGCTACTTATTGTTTGAGTATAAAGACCCTTTACCATGGCATCTGCTTTTTGAATATCCAAGCTCCCTATTTTACCATTTACGACCTTGTTTTTAAACAGCTCAACCATGTCTTCTTTACTCCAGTAAGCAATATTACTTAGTGTTTGAGCATACAGACACCAGCGCACAGTGAGACAGCGGCAAAAAATGGTTTTTGGCGTGCCGTCCAATTTTCACAGTATATTAACAGATATGTGACTAACACTTCCCTGAAATTTCAGCCGCATAACTTCATTACATTTTGGTCTAGAGCATTTCAAAGTTAAGGTATGCCAACGCATTTGAAATATGTTATTTCAATATGTAATATTCAAAAGCTTATTAATAAAAAAATACATAATAAATATAATATAAATATATAATATAATAACTAAACGTATTACATAACAACAACTATTATATGTGAGATCTAGAAGATTCTTGAATATTCGAGACAACATGCGCAACAAATATAAAAAGGCCAGCGATTGATTAATCAGCAATCAGTAAAAGTGTAAATCTCGTAAGGTAAAGAATAAATTGTGAAGTAAAATTATAAAGTTGCCAACGTACAGTTGAATTTGTGTAAGTAAAATAACAAAGTGTATTGTAAATATAAGTGCAATAGTAAAATGGTCTAAGTTTTTTACCCCCATAAATGTCAATCAAAAATAGAAAGAGAAAAATTGACTCGGAATGTCGAGTATTTCAAGAAGAGTGTACATGGAAGTACTTCTTTATGGAATATAACCAAAAACCTATTTGTCTTATCTGCCAAGAACCGGTAGCTGTACTAAAAGATTATAAAATCGCTAGGCACTTTAATTCAAAACATCTTGGGTCGAAGTACTATAAAATGACAGAGTGAAGACGAGAAAGTTCATTCAGAGGAATTAAAAAGAAAAATATCTAGTCAGCAAATGTTTTTTAAAAATCAAAGAAGTGTCCAGCGATCCTCAACGTTAGCTGGTCACATTGTTGCCTAAAAAATAGCAAAAAGTAACAAACCGTTTTCTGAAGGAGAATTTATTAAGGATGTGTTATTAGCATTGGAAAAGTATTATGCCCAGAAAGGGTAAAAGATTTCGAATCTATAGGGCTGTCACGTAGAACGGTCACAAAAAGAATTGAAGTGATTTCTTCTAATTTAACCAATCAACTCGATGGAGGTCCTAAAAAGTATTTTTCAGTCACTATGGACGAGAGTGTTGACAGGAGTGATACAGCCCAACTTCTAATTTTTATCAGAGGTGTCGATGAAAACTTTGTAATAACCGAAGAACTTGCTTGTTTGAGATCTTTGAAAGGAAAGACGACAGGAAAAATGGGGATGGAATGCCCCAATTTCCAAATTATTAATTTAACAACTAATGGAGCATCTAACATGGTGGGAAAAAATATCGGGTTTGCAGGAGTTTATAAAAGTCAGAATCCTGAAAGCGAAACAATTTTTTTACATTCTATAATCCATCAGGATGTTCTTTGCAAGGCTGCCTTGGATATTAACCACGTACTTAATATTATTTTAAAATTAATTAATACCATTCAAGCCCGTGGTTTGTTACATCGACAATTTCAAGAGTTTTTATTGGAAGTAAATGCAGAATTTTCAGATGTACTTTATTACACAAAGATTAGGTGGCTGAGTTGTGGGCATGCCTTCTTGAGAGTTTGGAGTCTTCTCGAAGAAATTAAAGTTTCTCTAAAAACCAAAACTGAAATTTGGGATGAGTGGGAAATATTGGAGGATAAGAATTGGAGCATCGAGTTTGCTTTTTTCACGGATTTACTCGAGCACTATAATAAACTGACCAAGAAGTTACAGGTAAGAAATCAATTTATAGATGAAACTTGGGGCAGTTGGAGGTCTTTTAAAACTCAATTGTTTATATTTTCTAAATGTTTGGGAAAAAATGATTTGACTCATTTTCCAAAACTTAATTCTTTGAGGCCAGTGAGTGAAGAAGAAGTTAAAAGTCTTCGCACAATCTTTATTAAAACTGTATTTAGAATTTGAGGCCAGATTTGCTGACTTTAAAAAAATCCAACCATGTTTAGATATTTTTTCAATGCCTTTTAATGTTAATCCTGAGAATGTTCCATGTGATCTACAATTGGAAATTATAGAATTGCAATGTAATAATAATTTAAAACAGCTATTTTTAAATACAGATAAGCATAATTTCTATAAATCCTTACCAAAAGATGAATTTCCAAAGCTAATTAATCATGCGCAGAAAATTATGGCAATGTTTGCTTCCTCATATTTATGTGAACAGGCCTTTTCAGTAATGAAATGCAGAAAAAATTCAATAAGAAACCGATTGTCAGACGAGAGTCTATTTAATTTATTAAAAGTCGCATTCTCCCAGCTGGAACCAGATTTTGAGGAAATTATGTCAAGTCAGAAATAGATCCATGCTTCCCATACATCTGGAAAATCTTAAATTCATAATAAATCGTATCTTATAAAATTTTTATGTTGTTTTAAAATATTACGTAATATAACTAATAAATATATAGCTTAACCCGAACTTTTAATTGAACAGCAACACCATAATTTTTTTATGAATGACCCTCTATGTTTTTTTTAAATTTAATGGCCCGCCGCAAGATTTTTTTTAATTTATTGGCCAGCCACCCAAAAAGATCGCTCATCACTGATTTTGGGTGTTCTGGGTAAAGATCTCTTTTGATAAGAGACTAGCATTTCTCTAACATATTTGATATCCGATCACCGATGAAAATGTTTCTGATAAAAATATGTTTTTAACATCCCTTGTTCCGTTAAAGTTAGCTGGTCTTTGCAATGATTTTAATTTGTGTTGCATAAATTCAGAAGCATCTTCAACAAGACTTTGTAGGCCTATGAAATTCGAATTTGTGAAAGAAACAGCAGATATTATTAACAATGAAGTGAGCTTTATGGCTGGTATTACATGCCTATCAGTGTCAATAAAGTTCTCATTTACGGCAGCAAAATGTGGTATCTGAGGCTATATATTGCCAATAGGTTTGTTTGCAATTTTTATTTTTGAAAGTATTTTTTTTTTTAAGTTTATTTAATATTAACTTTTTTTTCGCTACAGGAATGTTATCCGAAGAAAAGCAAGAAGCAATGAATAAGGAGTATAGAAACTGTAGACTATTCCATTCTCGTAAAAAATCACGTATTTCTACGAATGAAGATGTAATGCACTATTGGCAAATATCATCAGATCCTTATATTAATTCATTTAGAATGAGAATGAAATCGAAAAAATTAGAATACCATGATGATGTTAAAAAATTATTGATAAAATGAAAAAAAGTGTTCTTTTTTATTGCATTTCACTGGGAGGTGGGCGTAATAGTGGACGAATTTTCTTATTTTTTTTAACTGGATTTGTCTTAAAAGTAACCTGTACAAAATTTCAGAGCTCTACAATGACTTCTTGTATTTAATGCCGGATTTATCTTACTGTGCAGCGCTCTAACCAATTTCATTTATCGATTCTACGCAGCACTGGTTTTCTTTTTCGGGATTTTTTTTAATCCTAAATAAAAGCGCCTTCGCCAGCTTATTTCCCTATTAATATGCAAATTTTGAACTGCCGCTTTAAATTTATTATCCCTACTTAACAACAAATATATCAGCAGTTTTAGCAATGCCACCATTACAGGTGCTCAACAATAACTTAACCAGCTTTTTCCTTCATTCTATTAGTATAGCGCACAATTTACATAAAAACATCTTTGCCGGTATTAAAAGTTTTATTTGTTTTCACATTAAAATTATTACAATTAAATTATATAAAAATTATATTAATTAATTACATTTAATTTGAAATCCGTTTTCCTAATTATTTAATTAAAAATTTTATTAAATTTCAACCTAAAAAACAAATAAAAACTTAACTAAGATACAATCCCATATTTTTAATGGACATTATTAGTTTTGCTTGTTATAGATATGTAAAGGGTTGCCAAGTCTTATTTTCCTAAGAATGAATTAAGCGAAACTACGGCAATTAGAATGGTCGGTCGGTTTCAATTCCTGCACCAGTTGAACCTTGAAGGCTTCAAAGTCAAATCCTTACGCAAAATTCGCGATGAGGTGGTTTTGGATAACCACCTCCAAATGTTGAGAACGTCGAGGAATTAACAAATTTGAATCTGTTTCAACACTATGGCTCGTGGCTGCGATGTTTGAACAAGCGTTTGTATTCGCACATTTTGTACGACTCAAATTAACGACCAAACTAATAGCGGTCCCAGAAGGTCGATTATGTTATCCGAAAATATTACGAAATTTACGAAATGTAATTTTAAAAAAGAACCAGGATTTTCGTACGGGATTTTAATTATTTTAAGGCGATTTTTATGCGAAATTAAATTCATTGCAACAGTTGTCAAATACTTCAAAAAACTAAATGTCAAAACTATCATGTTTTTGGTGTTGCCATAATTGATCAACTAACTTTTTGTTGAAAAACCCGACACATGACAGTTTTCTTGATTGTTTTTGGATCAACCCAATTTAATAGTCGGTCCAGCTGAACAAAAACTACTTTAATTTCTTCGCATGAAATATTTAAATTATTTTTGTTTTATATAAAATGTGTCACTTCCTTCTTTAGAAAATTTTAAATATTTTTTTCTATTTAAAAAGAATACTTTTGTGTCTAAAACCAAATTTTTGTGAAGCAACAACCTCCAGTAATTTTCGCTTGCTTAAATAAAACACTTACTGTATTATTTCCTTATTTTTTTTTCTTTCTTATAATTGATAAGTTGCTAGAGTTTTTATGCTTTTAAGGAAATTAATAAACCAAACGCTGATTTAAAATCGCAACTAAATAAGAGGCTTCAGGTTAACGAACTAGTTAAACTAGACTTTGCATGAATTTTAATGTGTGCTTTTTCTTTAAGATTTGAAATCAACTTAAAATTTACTTACAAAAGACATTCAAACAAGTAGCAATTAAATGTTGAATTCTTGGAATTTTTTTTTGTAAATTCAATAAATACTTATGAATCAAAGAGTTTAATGAAAACTGACTGATATATAAAAGTAGATGTGTTTTGAAGTTTATGATGTAGCAAAACGCCAAAGTAAAAGGAGCAATTACTTCAAAATTAATACTACACAAAAATTATTTTTATTATTTATTTCTTTCGTATGCCAATTATGCTTTCAAACCCTTCGATAAAATGGTTGAATAATGTGTCCTCTTTAACTTGAAACAGTTTAAATATCGTTTTCTTAACAACATTATTTACAAAAAATGCTTGTTGTGATAATGTGATAATGGAACCAGTAGATAAATAATATACTTTAAATCGTAATAACAAAATAATTTCCGAAAACAGGCGTTTCTACAAGGCCGATTGTAATGCTCGACAAGATCTAAACATGTCGTTTCTTTTATAATTACAAGAATTATTAATTGAAAGATTTTTGAAATTCTTGCGATGGGAAACTAGTTCGTTTGCTATACAAATATTCCAAGACCCAAAATAATTAGTGTTGAAAAAATTTTGAGTGCAAAGATAGCGAGTATTTTTCAGATACTCAATATATTGAGGGTTGCATTTTAGAGTATAAAAGCATAAAAATTTCTTGCAAATGCCTTAAACTTATATAACCCTCTGTAGGTCCCCCCGGGGGAACATTATAGTCTTTTTGGAACCTACTATTCCATTTAGATTTGTGTCTTGCGGGGTAAAAGGGAGCCCAGGCCCCTCAAAGGCTAGTAGGAGTCACCTGGACAATCCACATATTTCCACGGGAAATCAGTTGCCCCAGAGTACACTATTTGTTCTCTTTAGACAATGATGTGCTCAGACTGGTTATTGAGGTTGGCCCCTATATGGGAGTATCGTGGTGGTTGTGGTTTCGGACCCTCGTGAGAGTTTGTGGGTCGGACCATTCAAATTAATACAATAAATGGTTCAGGTCCAGTGAGTATGAATGCTGGCGTGTTCTTGATAAATAAGAGCTTCATGCGTTCTGGACCTGGAGTTGGAAAGTCTCCAACTCCTCAGCAAGGAGTGAGGGCACGGCCTACTCCGGACTTTCTAAATTGCTACTAGGAGTGACTGGAGGATATACGTATCCGAAGGCCTTCTAGGGCGTAGTTGGTGTCCAATCAACTAAGTGGTTTGACCACCATCTGATTATGACCTCAGATGTGCAGATGTAAATCAAATCACGCATAACCCTCTGTAGGCCCCCTCGGGGGCACAATTATCGGTCTTTATGGAACACTTGACCATCTAGACCTGTGCTGCTGGTGGTATAAGGGAGTCCAGTACTCTGAAGGCAGCAGGGGTCAACTGAAAGCACCACGTTATTTCCACGGGAATCAGTAAGCTCCAGAGTTCCACTAATTGTCTCTTTATACTTCTAGCTTTTTCCCTGACTGATTATTGAGGTTGGATTTTGCGGCCCCCGCATGAATTTGATTATGAGAACCAGGATCATCTCGCCTTTAATAACACCAACGGATGAATGATACGGATCCAGTCATATGTTCTGGACCAGGAGTTGGATAGTCTCCAGCTCTTCTGCAAGTAGTAGTGATTTGCAACCCTACTTTGGAACCGCTGAAATCGCAACTAGGAATGACCTATTGCTAGAGTTAGTCCTCGGCCTCCTAGGGCATGAATGACGTTGATTTTCATTCCCAATGGTTTGACCACCATCTGATTAAGGCTTACGGCCAGGTGCAGATGTAAATCTTATCACGAAATAACCCTCTGTGGACCCCCCGGGGGTAAATCTATATATGTTGAAGGAATCTCACCATCATTACATGTATCACCGGAAGTAAAAAGGAGCCCAGTCCCCTAAAGGCTAGCAGGAGCCATTTTTCAACTCTTTAGCTTTTTAGCTGTTCTCTGACTGATTATTGAGGTTGGCCCTTCGGTAGTATCGTGGTGGTTGTGGTTTTGCGACCCTCGCATGAATTTGATTATGAGAGCCAGGATCATCTCGCCTTTAATAACACCAACGGGTGAATGATCTAGATCTAGTGATGCATGCTCCAACTCCAGCTCTTCTGCAAGGAGTAGTGGTTTGGAACCGCTGAAATTGCAACTAGGAATGACCTGTTGCTGGAGTTAGTCTCGGCTTCCTAGGGCATGAATGACGTTGCTTTTCATTCCCAGTGGTTTGACCACCATCTGATTAAGGTTTACCGGCAGGTGCAGATGTAAATCTTATCACGTCATAACCCTCTGTGGACCCCCTCGGGGGCACATCTATATGTCTTGATGGAATTTCACCATCATTACATGAGTCACCGGGGGTAAAAGGGCGCCCAGTCCCTTAAAGGCTAGCAGGAGCTAACTGGACAATTCACTATATTTCCACGGGAATCAGTAACCCCTAGAGTTCAGCTTTTTGACTCTTTAGCTTTTTAGCTGTTCTTTGACTGATTACCAAGGTTGGCTCTTCGGAAACATCGTGGTGGTTGTGGTTTCACAGGATCATTCACTTTTGACATTAATACAGGGTGAATGATCCAGGACTAGTGAGCATGCTTGTCAAGTGTTCTGGACAAGGAGTTGGATAGTCTCCAATTCTTAAGCAAGGAGTGGGGGTGGCGGCCTGCTCCAAGCTCTCAAAGTTGCAACTGGGAATAACCTGCTGGATAGAATTATGGTTCGGGTTCCTAGGGGGAGCGTGACGCTACTATTACCTACTGTGGTTTGATCCACCGTCGGGTTATGACTTACCCAGCTAGATACTGACGTAAATCTTATCATGCACAACCGTCTGTGGAAAAGTGAGAGCGTTGGATAAAAAATATACAAACGAAAATATTTATGTGAAATACAAAGAAAGTAAATACAGGTGCCATTCCTCTAGGTAAAAACCGTTATTACTGACTGTTTGTTCGGTATGATCGGCAACAAATCCATACAACTTAATACAAAAATAAATACATTTTAATATATAAATATATTTAAATATAAATGTAAATGTGTTATTTTATGGCAATAAAAATATTTTTTTAAAACTCATGTATGTAAAGGGTGTTATAGTTTTATATAGTTTTAAAATGGAATAAATCAAAGAGCAGTTTTTTAAATTGACATGCAAATTACTTTATTCGAAAGGTAATCTTCTGGCATTATAACTTAAATATGATCTCAAACAAAAATGAGCTTCACTGCTAAACAAAATTTGCCTATGAATTTAGGATCAATGGCAATCTTGTTTTGGATCCAATTTTCACAATTTTAAAACGTAAATATAAATCACTTGACAGATGGCAAAATGGTTGCCAGGTAAAAAACTCTTGCCAACTTAAAGTTCTATTGCTTTATAAAAACCACCCAATTAATATACTATTTCGAGCTTCTAACTCTTAACTACATACATATTCAATTATCCCGTCATAAATTATGTATAACTCCAATGTTTGGAAGGGGGCTTCAAAGCTTTGGAGTTTAGATAGCATGTGCAACAGCAGGTGTCATTTCGTTTTTATAAATAAGTAGTGGCATGGAAAATTGGTTTTTCAATCGAAGGGTTATTTGTGGAATAAGCCTACGGCAAACAAGTGTTCAAACAAAATGTATTGTGTAAAAGTAGGATAATACGAATAGCTTTTCTAAAGTATTTTTAACAAAGAAAAAAACTGTCGTATTTTTTTTTCGTCTTTGCTGGCTGCTTGTTCGATATAAATGTATGACATTACTACATCTTAGCAAAAACTGACGAAGACTGAATATTTTTGAAAACATGGATTTCTACAAAACAAAAACTTTTAATAGCGACATTATAAACGAACAGATAAACACGACCTCAATTCTAACACCGCTAAAACTACTCATACTCTTGAACAAATGGAAAGCACACACGGACGGACACACGAAATACTGAAAATTAGCCGCGCATAAAGTGCCAGCTGGCGAACATTCTACCTACATGAGTTTAACAGAAGAACTTTCTCCACCTGAACACTGACTTAACAGTATAGTTTGGAACACGGCTTCAGAATAATTTCTTCCCAATGAAAGCGCTTAAAAAAGCCGTTCACACTGGCGGAACAAATCCAAACAATTTAGTATCAAAGAAAAAATCCTTTGTTGACTACGAAATTCTACCTTCGACAATTTAAAACAGACATGGGCACACTGCATTTTATTTTTACCGCATTCAAATTTACAGTAACCAGTAAATGTTTACTACTACTTTTAATACTACTAAATATTATCCTGCCTACTGCAAAAATACTAATAATTGCATATTTTTACTACAATTCCCAGAACACAAGATATTTTTTTTAACACTTTACTAAATGTAAATTTTTATAAGCTTTTAAACTTGAAATAACTCAAATTTAAAGTTACGCAAATTATTATACTTTGCTGGCGTGCATAGCATATTAAAAAGTACTTAAATGTAAAGAATGTGTACAGAATTTCGTACAAGAATTAGAAATAAGAATTTGTTCGTTATTTTTATTTAAAAAGTTAACAACTTTTTTTTAATTTCTTACTATAAAAATTAACTGTTACTTCTCTTCGCCTATTAATGAACATAATAGAAATGAATTGATGTTTGTTAGATGAAAACGATCAAATGGTTTCGCTACTTTTGCTTATAAATATTTGCTAAAATCAAAGTTGGTTAAACTATAACAATGATTTTCTACATAGCACAGGATATGTTGTATATATTAGCTAAATTTAAAAGTTCCCTTGGCAATAGGGCGATAAGAGCTTAGCGTTTGCAATAATAATTAGATTTAAATTAAATAGCTATTAAATTTGAGAATTACAATGGATCTATTGACCTCCAAGTTAATGTGTCATAACAGTATTTCCAAACTAACCTGCACTCTCGTTACTTTTAAGCTTTTACTTTTAAAAAATGTGAAGTACTAACACAGAATAATACTTTTTGTTCTTGAAAAATTTAGCGGATTTATTTAAAGGGTTTTTCAACAAAAAGTTTATTTTCTAAAATAAAACAAAAAATTTAGATTAAGATAATTCAAATTTTTATTGTACTACGAAGACCTCCCCCCAGGGGCATATAAATATGGTCTTTATAGAATATTCCACTATAAAGGGAGCCCAGTCCCCTGAAGACAGGCAGGTGGTCAACTGGAAACTCCACTTTATTTCCACGGGGATCAGTGAGCTCGCAGAGTTCATTATTTGTCTCTTTAGACTTATAATAGTTCTCTGGCTGATCATTGAGGTTGGCCCCTATATGGGTGCATCGTGGTGGTTGTGGTTTTGCGGCCCCATAAGGGAAGTATGAAAGTTATGGTGGCCAGGATCATTTTACTGATAATGACACGCAAAGTGAATGATCCAGTCCAGTGAGCATGCTTGACATGTGTTCTGGACAGGAGTTAGAAAGTCTCCAACTCTTTAGCAAGGTGTGATGATTTGCAGACCTGCACTGAAATCATTAAAGTTGTAACTAGGTGGTTCTGTTGCTTAGAATTATGCCTTCGGCTATCTAGGACGAGCATGACGTACCAAATTATGTATAGTGGTTTGTCCACCATCTGATTAAGGCTACATAGCCAGGCGCGGATGTAAAACAAATCACACTCTGTACTATGAAGAGTGCCCCCCGGGGGCACATTATATGGTCTTTATAGAACTTCGACTATCTAGACCTGTGACACTGGGGGAAAAAGGGAGTCCAGTCCCCTGAAGGCAGCAGGGGTCAACTGGGAACTCCACGTTATTTTCACGGGAATCAGTAGCCCGCAGAGTTTCCGCTATTTGTCTCTTTAGGCATTTAGCTGTTTCTCTGACTAATGATTGAGGTTGGCCCGTCTGGAGTATCGTGGTGGTTGTGGTTTCGCGGCCCCATAACAGACAGGTCAGTTTTCTATGGTGGGCAGGTTCATTTCACCTTTAATAACACCTACCTGGTGGAACGTTCCTAGATCCAGTGAGCATGCTAGACATGTGTTCTGCTCAGGAGTTGGAAAGTCTCCAGCTCTTCAGCAAGGAGTGGTGGTTTGCAGCCCTGCTCTGGAATCACTAAAGTTGCAACTGGGAAAGACCTGTTGCTAGAATTAGTCTTCGGCTTCCTAGGGCGTGAATGACGTTTGTTTTAAAATCATTCAAAGTGGTTTGACCACCATCTGATTAAGGCTCCATAGCCAGGCGCAGATGTAAATCTAATCACCTAATCTACTACGAAGAGTTCCCCACGGGGGCACATTTATCGGTCTTTATAGAATACTTGACTATTTAAACCTGTGCTGCTGGTGGTATAAGGGAGTCCAGTCCCCTGAAGGCAGCAGGGGTACAACTGGAAGCTCCACGTTATTTCCACGGGAATCAGCAAGCCCCAGAGTTTCCGCTAATTATCTCTTTAGACTTTTAGCTGTTTCTCTGACTCACTATTGATGTTGGCCCTTCGGGAGTATCGCGGTAGTTGTAGTTTTGCGGCCCTCACATGAATTTGATTTGAGGGCTAGGATCATCTCGCCTTTAATCACACCAATGGGTGAATGATCCAGATCTAGTGATGCATGCTTCTTGATAGGAGTTGGATAGTCTCCAGCTCTTCAGCAAGGAGTAGTGGTTTGCAACCCTGCTTTGAAACCGCTGAAATTGCCACTGGGAAAGACCTATTGCTAGAATTAGTCTTCGGTTTCCTAGGGCGTGAGTGGCGCTGCTTTTCATTCACAGTGGTTTGACCACCATTTGATTAAGGCTTTTGGCCAGGTGCAGATGTAAATCTTTTCACGAAAAAACCCCAATTGTTGAGAACGTTGACAAATTGATAAATTTGGATTTGCTTCAACATTGTGGGGCATGGCTGCGATATTTTCAGTTGCACGACCAGGTCGAATACACATTAGTGTTCGCAAATTTTGTATCGAGCCTGTCGACTCAAATTAAACGACCAAATTCGTAATAGCGGTCTCAGAAGGACAATTATATTGTTCGAAAATATTACGAATTTTATGAAATGTAACTTTAACAGAACCACCATTTTCATAGGGGATTTTAATTATTTATTAATTAAATCTTAACACGAAATGTACTACGAAGAGAAAAGTTCGGCAATTATGAATGAAAAATTATATCTGGCAAATGTCCAGCACAATCACTTCAAAAGATGTTGATTCTTTCATCAAAGTTTTTACTCACTTTTTGGCCAAATCGTAGTCCTTTTTCGTTAATCACATCACGGGGTATTGAGTTTTAAGGCTGAAATCGATTTGATTGGGTCCGTATAGGCTCTCTCCTTAACATCGCCCCACAAAAAATAATCCAGTGGTGTTAAATCACACGATCTGGCTGGCCACTATACTACTGATTGTCGTGAAATTGTGCGATTGGGAAATTTGGTTTGCAATAAATTGATAGTTTCATTGGCTGTGTGACATGTGCCACCATCTTGTTGAAACCGCATGTCAGTGATATCCATGTCTTCAATAATAGGTCTAAATTGAGTTGTTAGCATTTTGCGAAAGCGTGTTCCATTGACAGTTATCGTATTTCCAGCCTCATATTTGAAAAATAACGGCCCAATCATGCCTCCAGATTACATAGCGCATCCTACAGAGACACGTTGAGCATACAAAGGCTTCTCAATAATCGCTCTGACTTTATCTGAAAAACTTATATTTTTTTTTTAGAA
This sequence comes from Trichopoda pennipes, assembly GCA_030448955.1. Classification (NCBI taxonomy): domain Eukaryota; kingdom Metazoa; phylum Arthropoda; class Insecta; order Diptera; family Tachinidae; genus Trichopoda; species Trichopoda pennipes. The sequence continues at coordinate 10,388,710 of JASKUP010000002.1, forward strand.
AAAGCAGCCTTTTGTTCCTGAATGAATCGAACAATGAATGAATCTACGGCGATGTGAATGATCAGTCGGCTTCAATTCCTGCACCAGTTGAACCTTGTAAGGCTTCAAAGTCAAATACTTACGCTGAATTCGGCATGTGATGGTTTTGGATAATCCTAAGAGTTGAGAATGTCGAGGAATTGATGAATTTGGATCTGCTTCAACAATGTGAATCACGGCTGCAATGTTTTCGTTGAACGGCCTGTTCGAATATGCGTTGGTGATTGTATTGACCCTGTCGGCTTAAATTTAACGACCGAAAATATATTACGAACTTTAAGAAATGCAAATTTAACAGAACCACCATTTTATTAGTGGATTTTAATTATATTAATGCGATTGTGATTGTTTTGGACAACCCCGATTTGTATCCAGCCTGTCGTCTCAAATTTAACGACCAAATTGTTAATTGGGGTCTCAGAAGGAATTTTACCAAATATAACTTTAATAAAACCACCATTTTCATAGTGGATTTTATATATTTTAATGCAATTTTGTTGTGTCGAAGGACCCCATTATCTGCCCCTGGTTTTATATGACCAGCATCTGTCTCTATTGGCTGTCTCTACGTGCATTGTCTTCTATAAAGGACTTTAATAGCGAGCGAAATCCCTATCAATCTAAAAAACAAACATAAAATACATTCCTCCAAGTGGGTTATTGTCCCACAGAAGACCATAGTCCAGTGTTTATTAGCAAAAAAGCAAAAGAAAATTGATACCAACCGAAATAAAAACAAGTATGTAAAGAAATATAGGTAGGAGCGGTTTTTTCTCGCCGCTGAATTGCAATATCGAAATTTTCAAAACTAACATTGACGGATCATTTTTTAACACGAACATGGACACACGGGTATCGTTAGTCGACTTCCCTATGCATAAGAATTTAGAGTAGATGCACTTTTTAGGGCCGGAAATAAATATTTTTAAATTTTCAAGTTAATATGAACTACATTTCTGAAATAACACATCTAATGCTTAATGTTGTTCGTAAAAGTTTAAACCGAAATTATAACAAAATGTATATTTAAGCAAGTTCTACTACTGCTCGAAGTTGCCAAGCCACTTATGGAAATGAAACGACTGTTTGAATCGTGACTTTAACATAAAAAAGTAGAGTAAAAAGTATGAAAGTGGCAATGCGATGAGTAAATAGCGTGTAAGGAAGAATTTAAAAATTTTATTATGTAAATTATAAAAAAAAAATCCCCACAAAAACAGTTTTAGTTTCCATTTAAAATAATCCCCAGTTTGGAAATAAATTACCGAATCATAGAACATGTTTCAAGGATTTATTAAAATAATAATAGAATAATTTTAGGATAATAATAGAATAAATAATAAAATAAAAATATCCGCTTCTCAACAAAATTTTTTTTTATCGATTTAAGTAAGCTTAATGTCAATTATATTTAAAAATAATATGGGTTATTATAGTATTATATTTTTGTATTTATTATTTTTAATTTTTTTTTAATTAAAGTTTTTTTTTAACAACATTATCAAGCACTTGGATATTATTTTAATATATTAAAAGAAAAATAATAAATTTTGTTCTTTTTGTTGAAATCTAGATAACTTGTTATTTATTAAAACGAATTTTGTTTTGGATCTTGCTTACGCCAGGTGGAAGAGGTTTAAAACACCAGAGTTGAAGTATCAATTCTGTATGGCCAGGAGAAAGGTTAATAAATCCATAAGATGTGCTAAGAGTGATTATTATACTGTACGGTTCAGTTCTGCGATTGATTCTAAACAGACGTGGAATACTATACGTGAAATTGGCATTGGTAAGATAAACAACAGTGTGGACAGCAGTGTGAATGGCAATGATTTAAATAGAGTTTTTACAAACATACCGGTTGTCGAATCAGATCCGAGTTTTTTTTTCAATTCTTCATCGAGCTCTTCGAGTACCGTTGAACGTTTTAATTTTTCATGTGTATCCCAACATGATGTAGTTTTGTATGTGCTTCGATTAAATCGAATGCAGTAGGTGTGGATAGTATTCACCCGAAATTTAAAAGAATGCTCTTACCAGTGATTCTCCCCTTTGTAACACATTTATTTAATGGCATTATAATGTCATGTGTATTTCCATCAAATTGGAAACATGCAAAAGTAGTACCGTTACGGAAAGGTAATGGTGAAAATAGGCCGATTGCGATATTATGTGTTCTTTCAAAAGTAATGGAGAAACTTCTGTTTAGACAGATATATAATTATGTTAATTCCAAAGATTTATTGTCTCCCATGCAATCAGGTTTTCGAGAGAGTCATGGATGTGTTACGGCACTTGCATATGTTAGTGAGAATTTACGGCAAGGGTTAGATAGAGGAGATATCAATTTCTTAGTACTCCTTGACCACTCCAAGGCATTTGACACGGTCAATCATGAAATTATGGCAATGAAATTAAAACTCTTCTTTCGTTTTTTTGGCCTGTCAGTTAAACTTGTCTCCTCATATCTATCGAACCGTATGCAATCGGTGTTGGTGAATAATGTATGGTCGGATAGCTTACCTCTTACTAGAGGAGTGCCACAGGGTTCTATTCTAGAACCGCTACTATTTTCACTCTATGTGAATGATCTGCCGAAACAACTCTCTAGCTGCGGTATACACTTATATGCAGATGATGTGCAGCTAACACTAAGTAGCTCTGTTCGGGATATTGACTCCAGCATATCCTCCTTAAATGATGATCTGGATATAATTTACCTTTGGGCAAATGCAAATGGGCTTTACCTAAATCCATCTAAGTCGAAATGCATCGTTATATGTAAGAGAGGTTTGCAGCCCGTACTGTCACATGATATTGTATTGAACAACGAGAGATTGTTAAATCTGCTAAAAACCTCGGTATTGTATTTAATAATAGATTAACATGGACTGATCATGTAAATATGCTGGCAGGTCAATTGTTTATAAAGCTTCGAGCTCTGTGGTCAACACAATATTTTACACCTTTGAGGATACGAATCTTGCTTGCTAGAATGTATTTTATACCCGCTTTAACTTATGGATGTGAGTTGTTTGGATGCTGTGACTCGGTCAGTAGGAACAAGCTTGAAGTTATGTTCAATAATATCGTTAGATATGTCTATCGACTCAGAAGATTCGATCATATATCACATGTCTCCAACAATCTTCTTGGAATCTCTTTTCAGGGACTAATAAAGGTTCGTACCCTTTTATTTTTGCAAAAAATAATTGTGACAAGAACGCCCAAATATTTGTTTGAAAAAAAATACGTTTCTTCCAATCACCAAGGCACAAAAATATTATTTTGCCTCGTCATCACTGCCTCGTATCCGAATGGCAATTTTATATTAATACCGCTCGCCTCTGGAATAGTCTTCCACTAAGTCAGCAAATGAATAGCAATGCTAAAAATTTTAGGAAATTTCTATATGATTATTTCACCTAAACTATTTTATAATTTTTTATTTTTCTATTTTTTGTTTTTTGTATCTTAAGAATACTATTGTAATATTGTACGTTCCTGTACTATAAATATAAGACACAATCTTGTTGTACAGGAAGTAGAGAAATCGAAATGAAATAAATAAATAAATAAATAAATAAAACATTATTGTTTTTGTATGTTACGCAAGTCACATATGCTTAAAGGCAATACTAATTTAATTGACATTTTGGCATGTTTTGTGATATAAAGAATTATTTAGAATTTTATTCTTGTCATTGTTAAATTTGAAACTCTTTTTGTTTTAATACTTATTGTCACATTAACATCCTTTTTTTAGGTTTGTCAATAACATTCACTAGGCAACAAGTATTTTTTGTGGTGTTGTTAAATATATTAATTATATTAAATAATTATAATTATGTAAAATGCAAAAAAATGTAGGGAAATGGTGTATGTTATTTTTAATACATGTATAACCAAAAAAAAATATAAAGATAGAAATTGATGTCAAACCAATATTAAACAAGAATATTTTTTCTTTACTTAAGAGAAAACTTGATGAATGATGAAAAAGAAATTGGAAAAAAATGTTAATCTTTATTTTTTTTTTTTTTAAGAATCTTGAAAAGTAAAAGTTCAACGAATTTTTACGCCAGTTAAACAAAATATTTTTTTCTAAGTGAGTTGATTTCTATTTTATTATTTTACTAGTTGTTAATAGAACATTCGGTTGTTTTCACACAAGATTTAAGAATACGAGGGGCTCTGCGAAATTGCAACAATACTCTTGTCTCTACAAGTCCGTATCCGCTTTAAGTAATGGGCATGCTGCAGAAATTAAGTAAAAGTAAGCGAAAATCTTCAAAAGGTCTTATAAATGCAAAACTGTAGTGTCCCCTATATCACCATCTGTATTTCTCTTATCGCACATTTATGGTCTTTATAGTACGTAACAGCTATCTAGATCTGTGCAACTGGGGGTATAAAGGGAGCCCAGTCCCCTGAAGACAGGCAGGGAGTCAACTGGAAGCTCCACTTTATTTCCACGAGGATCAGTGAACCCGCAGAGTTCATTATTTGTCTCTTTAGACATTTCATAGTTCTCTGACTGATCATTGAAATTGGCCCCTATATGGGAGTATCGTGATGGTTGTGGTTTTGCGGCCCCATAACAGTATAATGGTTATAATGGTGGCCAGGATCATCTCACTGATAATGACACGCAAAGTAAATGACCCAGTCCAGTGAGCATGCTAAACATGTGTTCTGGACAGGAGTAGGAAAGTCTACAACTCTTTAGCAAGGTGTGATGGTTTGCAGCCCTGCCCTGGAATCATTTAAGTTGCAACTAGGTGGTTCTGTTGCTTAGAATTATGTCTTCGGCTTCCTAGGACGCCTGTATGACGTTCCAAATTATACAATAGTGGTTTGTCCACCATCTGATTAAGGCTACATAGCCAGGTGCGGATGTAAAACAAATCACACTCTGTATTTCTCTTACATTTGCTCACTTGCATGCCTTATCTAAAAAGCTTAACTCCTATGAAAATTTCAAACTTTTGATTACCATTTCTCCTGCAGTCAGCTCCACTGTGCATTCCAATTTTAAAAAGTGACTTCATTGTATTTTTTTTATGGAGTGTCCTTAAAAATAACTAACAATTTGTGTTGAAATATGCCTTTAGTTTAAATTATTTTAATTTGTTATGATGAACTTCAAGAGTTTCTATCGATGGCTGCACAAGCCACAACGAATATAAAGTAATTAGAGTCACATTTATGAACCATAGAAGTAAAATTTATGTACTTTGCTAACAATTACAAAGAGTTACTTTCAATTTTCATTTAAGTTTTCTAACACAGTTTTTTGTTTTTTATTTATTTTATTGTAATCAACACGCAAAATTAAACAGAATTAAATAAAAATTAGAGAAAGTATTTGAAAAAGGAAAAACAACTAACACGCAAGTACTTGTATAATCATTATTATTTATTTACTTTTGTATTCATTTTTATTATTTCATTAAAAATATTTATACTGAGACTGAATTGGAAAATTAAATAAAAAATAAAAGCATTAGTTTAAAAACATTAAAAGGAAAAAGACGATAACTGGTTAAAATGTTAAATTTTCGATAACAGCCTGCACTGTAGTATTTTTATATTCATTTAAATACCTAGAAATTACACTGGAACTAAAAATTTAGGTTACAGAAAGTGTGGAATTGAAAGAAACTTTAAAGGCCGCTGAAGGCAGTTTGTTTCACATCTTAAATATTCTATGGAAAACCAAGTAATGCCATTCCTGCGTTTTAGAATAAAATTTTAATTTTTTTTACCTTAAGTACTTAATGTTGTTTACTTACTGGTGTTAATAATTCAACCCGAAATAAGTGCAATCTATATAATTAAGCAGTTGAAAAAATACGCTACCAGAAATATTTCCAAACTTTTCGCAAAACGAATAATCCGCCACTTTGGCAAGAATTTTTTTACTTATTTTGTACAACAGCTTCGCCATCTGCTCAATTTTGTTACCAACGATTAGAAACGTATTAGCTTGTGGTAGCGAAATCCTGATTTAGAAGGATATTGTCGTTTCTACTGTCTTTAAAAAGGCAGTATTGTGTGATGTTATTTAAAATTTCGCTTGAGATAAATGGCAGTTCATATTATTACCCATTTGGAAAAAATGATAATAAATATTCAATCAGATAAAGAGATTGACATGCTTAGTGTCATTAGCCCAAATTAAGAGGCTTTTAATGAAGAACGTAGCATGAAAAAAATTACAAGTTCTCTAATTTCCTTAAAGCTCTTCTCATCGAAGTGTCGGCTCTATTGAGTCAAAGCAGTTGGATACCCTTTATTCACCGATCAGCTTTTTTGTCTTATCGAGTAAAGTACAGGACGTTTTTAGGGATCTATATAACTTTGAAATGGAATAAAACAAAGTAATTTTTTTTAAATTGACTGAAATTTACTTTCCTCCAAAGATAATATTTTGGCATTACAATTTAAATATGAATTCTGGCATATGAAAGTCTTATTTTCGAAGACTTTTTGCAATCTTTGTGGCCGTTTATCGGCTGGAATGTGGCGAACGTTGTTCTCCACGTAGTCGTCATGAGATTATGGGCGTAGACTTGCAACACATATCACTACAGATATAGCGGGGTTAGTCCCCCCGGGGGACATAAATGTGGTCTTTATAGAACTACGACAATCTAGACACAGTGCAACTGGGGAAAAAGGGAGCCCAGTCCCCTGAAGTCAGCAGGGGTACAACTGGAAACTCCTTTTTATTTCCACGGGGATCAGTAATGCCCGCGCAGTTCATTATTTGTCTCTTTAGACATTTAATAGTTCTCTGTCTGATTATTGAGGTTGGCCTCTATATGGGAGTATCGTGGTGGTTGTGGTTTCGCGGCCCCATATCAGGTCTTTTGTTTAATAAGGTGGCCATGATCATCTCACTGTTGATGATACCCTCCCCCCAGGGACATATAAATATGGTCTTTATAGAATATTCCACTATGTAGACTCAGTGCAACTGGGGTATCAAGGGAGCCCAGTCCTCTGAAGACAGGCAGGTGGTCAACTGGAAACTCCACTTTATTTCCACGGGGATCAGTGAGCCGCAGTGTTCATTATTTGTCTCTTTAGACTTATAATAGTTCTCTGGCTGATCATTGAGGTTGGCCCTATATGGGAGCATCGTGGTGGTTGTGGTTTTGCGGTCCCATAAGGGATTATATGAAATTATGGTGGCCAGGATCATCTCGCTGATAATGACACGCTAAGTGAATGATCCAGTCCAGTGAGCATGCTTGACATGTGTTCTGGACAGGAGTTAGAAAGTCTCCAACTCTTTAGCAAGGTGTAATAGTTTGCAGACCTGCCCTGGAATTATTCAAGTTGCAACTAGGTGGTTCTGTTGCTTAGAATTATGTCTTCGGCTATCTAGGACGTATGTATAACGTTCCAAATTATACAAAGTGGTTTGTCCACCATCTGATTAGGACTACATGGTCAGGCGCGGATGTAAAACAAATCACACTCTGTTGATGACACCCTAAGTGAATGATCCAGTCCAGTGAGCATGCTAGACATGTGTTCTGGACAGGAGTTGGAAAGTCTCAAACTCTTAAGCAAGGAATGATGATTTGTAGCCCTGCTCTGGAATCATCGATGTTGCAACTAGAAAGTTCTGTTGCATAGAATTATGGCTTCGGCTTCCTAGGACGAGCATGACGTTCCAAATTATGCATAGTGGCTTGAACACCATCTGATAAAGGCTTCATGGCCAGGTGCGGATGTAAATCAAATCACGTCTCTAGCGGGGTTAGATCACACGATCTTGGGGGTCAATTCACGTTTCGGTTACACAACGTTTCCTTTAATAAATCAACTGTGGCACGAGCTATGTTGCGACATGTTGCGCGTTGTTCAAGTCAGTAATCATGGCTCTATAGCAGTTACCATTAACTGTAACGTTCTAACAAGCATCGTTTTTAAAGAAGTACGGACCCAACCAAACTAAGTATAAATTAGTTGACAGCTGAAAAAATCGCTGTCATTACAAGATTGTTGCCAACTTAAAGTTCAATACCTTTATTTGGGTATGATTTTACCTCAATTTGGTTTGTTTCGGTTTCGGCTATATTCCATCTTCAGTGTTCTTTTCTCTCTCGAGTATAGAGAAAAAAAAACACCGAAGATGGAATATAGCCGAAACTGAAACAAACCAAATTGACGTAAAATCATACCCAAATAAAGGTATTGAACTTTAAGTTGGCAACAATCTTGTAAGTGGCGGCGATTTTGTCAGCTGTCAACTAATTTATACTTAGTTTGGTTGGGTCCGTACTTTTTTAAAAACGATGTTTCAGAACACTGAAGATGGCATATAGCCAAAACCGGTATGTTCACAAACCAAATTTGAACCGGGTTGACGTAAAATCGTACCCAAATAAATCAAACTCCGTCGGACAATATACGCACATTTCAATACCTTTATTAAAACATCCTTTTTATTCCACACAACGTTGTCCCAGTTTTGGTCGGCCATAAAATCATTAATAAGAAGATCGGATGGAATGAAATGCTTACATACTCGTATATGCGTGATTTGATTTACATCTGCACCGACTATATAGTCATAATCAGATGGTGGTCAAACCACTTAGTTGATTGGACACCAACTACGCCCTAGAAGGCCTTCGGATACGTATATCCTCCAGTCACTCCTAGTAGCAATTTAGACAGTCCGGAGTAGGCCGTGCCCTCACTCCTTGCTGAGGAGTTGGAGACTTTCCAACTCCTGGTCCAGAACGCATGAAGCTCTTATTTATCAAGAACACGCCAGCATTCATACTCACTGGACCTGAACCATTCATTGTGTTAATTTGAATGGTCCGACCCACAAACTCTCACGAGGGTCCGAAACCACAACCACCACGATACTCCCATATAGGGGCCAACCTCAATAACCAGTCAGAGCACATCATTGTCTAAAGAGAACAAATAGTGTACTCTGGGGCAACTGATTTCCCGTGGAAATATGTGGATTGTCCAGGTGACTCCTACTAGCCTTTGAGGGGCCTGGGTCCCTTTTACCCCGCAAGACACAAATCTAAATGGAATAGTAGGTTCCAAAAAGACTATAATGTGCCCCCGGGGGGAACATACTCGTATAATACTATTTTAGAAAACGTACGTGAAACTTTATGAATAATAACAATAATAAGAGAATTATGTTATTTTTTAATAACACCGTCCGCCGCCATTTTGGCAAACATTAGTCTTGACAGTTCATACTGCCAAATAGTAAAAGCAGGCACATGGCAAGTTTATTATGGAAAAATATTCAATAAATCAACATGTTTTAATCATTAACAAACACATTTTATAAAATTCAATCATCGATTGCAGTGATGATGAGAAAGTTACGTGAAATTTTTGGAAGAAACAACGTGCCAACGAAACGCACTATTTATCGTGTAGTGAATGATTTCGAAGAAAGAGGGTCCATAGGTGATAGGCCCTAGCATGGACAAAAACATTACTGCTGGTGAAGAAAGTGTTCAAAATAATCCATCAACCTCAATTCGACGTCGTGCTCCGGAGGTTGATCTTCGAAGAACAACTTTGGCCACAAATTTGCTTAAGGATTTGCATTTGTTTCCATATAAAATTCAGCTGACACAAGAGCTTCTTATACAAAACCATTTACGCCGCCATACATATGGCAATATGATGTTACAGCTCGCCCATGACAACCCCAAATTTTCATGAAAAAAATCATAATGAGTGGCGAAGCACATTTTCATTTGAATGGATATGTGAATAAACAGAATAGTCTAGCGAATGGAGAACCTTCAAATTATTCATCGGTCACCATTAAAACTGACAATCTGGTGTGTAATTTGGTCAGGAGGCATCATTGGACCTTACTTTTTTGAAAATAAAAACGACGTAACGGTAACTGTGAATGGGAAGCAATATCATGATATGATTGAAAACTTTTTAACTCCTCAACTGCTTGCTTTGGGCTTGGATAACATGTGCTATCAACAAGACGGTGCCACATCTCATACAGCCCAGGATTACTGCGAGACCTGTTTCCACAACATGTTATTTCAAGGAATGATGATGCTGATTGGCCTCCACTGTCGCCTGATTTCACTGCTCCGGACTTCTTTTTGTGGGGATATCTGAAAGGCAAGGTGGATGCAAACAAACCAGAAATGCTTGAGCAACTCAAACAAAATATTCGTGATGAAATTCATGAAATACTGCGTGAAACATGTTAGAATGTAATGAAAAATGTGCTTAAAACGGCTCACATTTGTGAGGCTAACAGAGATGGTTATTTATCTGATATTTTATTTCATACATAATTGCCGACATTAAATAAAACATTTATTAATATTAGATCCATTCTGTTTCATTTAATCAAAAATTACAAACAAACAAATAAGTATACTTTCCCGGTGGACATCTTGTATGTATGTCAAGAACGTTTACAAATGCTTCTTTCTTGTTTTTTAAAGAGAAGTAGCACTTCAGGCAACAAAGCCTATTTAGTCAAATACCGTGCTACTTTCTTTAGGAAAGGGATAGAAAAGAGATGAAACAGGTAGTAAAAGTAGAAGGATGGTCGGAAATGAACTGCCGTATAATAAGACAGCACTGCGACCAGTGACTATGCCTTCATCGCTGAACAGCCCTACCGATAGTCAATTTTTATTTTTGTAGTTAGAAAAAACCAAGGTCTTTGTTGGGAATCGAACTCAAAAACCCTATACTGACAAGCTAGTACACTACGTACTAGCCCACAGGGGCACCTAGTTTGGTCATAGACTATATATTCTGTGAAATCTATAAGTAGAAACAAATCAATTGAGAATATGAGTGCGTATTTTATTGAGAAGGTTTTATATTTATTGCAGTCAAACATTTTCAAATGACATAATAGCAATAAGTTCATGAGGTTGTTTGTCATAACTTTAAATTTTACTTCATTATTGTAATAATGACTATTTATTACATGTGTTCTCTGAAAATATACATTACATGGAAATGAAGTACTGGGTTCATATGTTAGCTGCTGGCAATTTAAGATCATTAATTTGTCCGATGTATAGTTTGAAGTGTTGATTTTTATCACATTACCCTCCTTTCAGCTTAAAAGGTTTAACACGAGAGTCGCTGCGATACTGCTTTGAAAATAAATATAACGAGCGATTGCAGGGTTATGAAGAATTAAGCTTTCTTTAAAATCTATTTGCTTTGCTATTCTATCTCTATTCCAAGATGGTAACACAATTAATTAGTAGGCATTATTAAACGAGTTTTCCCTCAAAAGCAGATTTTATTTAGGCGATTTGTTTTTATAATTTTTTTATCGAGCCACTGTAGAGTCTATTAGCCCAATTATGAATATCCGCACGGAATTTTTTCCTTCCGCACTTTCTTGTTCCCGAGAAAAATTCCTCCTGTTCTAATCAACCGGGGGAATAAATAAATTAGGGAAAAGGAAACCCAGAAACAGCTGTTTTGCTTTTGATATTTTAGTTGGTTATTGTGATTTATTTTGTTATAGTGATTTGATTTCTATGTGATTTTCGTTAATTTGCCATTGTTAAAATAAATTTTTTTAAAATATTATTTGAAATGCATTTATTTATATTAATCATTTAATTAAATTTATGTACATATTTACTAATGCTTATTAGATTTTTATTATAAAAAGAAAAAAGCCACTTTTTGAAATGAAATAAACACGCGATTGCTACTTAAGAAATTAATAAAAAAAAAATGAAAACAATCTTTAATTTAATTTGCCTTGTAACTGAGATCATTAAACTGAAGCTGCAAATTATTTTTATCTAATTTATATTGAACCTATCTAGTTCTCATTTTTTCCATGAAGGAGTGGTGGCGCCGCATCTCTTGTAGCTTTTCGTTTTCAATGTTTGCCATTTGTTGAAAATGTTTTTTTTTTTTTTTGAGGTCGTACATCTTGTCAATGGACCTGCAAATCTTTTTTAAACTCTGCTTAATGTCTACTACTACTTCTTTCAATGTACCCACTAAATCGTTTTGTACGGCAAGTTCTGCTTGCAATATATCGTATGACGATCTTACGTTTTCTTTTGAAACATTTGTTTTTAATTTGGAAGAAGAGTCCGTTATGCGGGTAGTTTTAGGTGCTGGCACGCCTTTAACGCTGACATTTTGATTTTGTTCTGTCATAGAAACGTCAACGCATACTGAATCCAACGTTATGTTTAGAGGATCTTCGAAGTTTTTTGGGGATCCTAGGCCGAAAACATTTCCAGGCACGCCTTCAACGGAAGTTTTCATGGCAATTAAATTGTATATACTTTCCTCCGTTGCTGAGAACTTATATTCCCTATTAGGCCCTCCACCTGTGCCATTTTGATGTTGCAAATTGTGGGATGCCTTCTGACGCACATATTTCTATTGGTCAGACCCTACCTGAATATAACAGAAATGCATGTACATATTTATATACATAATAACATTTTTGAATACCTTTCTACATTCACTAAAATTTTGGCATGGAGGAGCTAGAGAATTTAATTCATCCTCTGCTCTTTGCCAGAACCGTTGAACCTTTTGACGGTCTCCTTTAAAAAACCCCCGTGCAATTTCTTGTTTCTACTGCATAAGCGTCAATAAATGCTGCAGCTGCTGTTTATTTGAGCTTTTGGACCTAAAAAAATTTTAACAAATATTTTATTTATTTTTTATGTACTTTTTTTTATTTAATACTTACATTTTTCTTTATCTCTCTTCAAAATCGCTGGTGAAAAGACTCGAATGAAATAATAACCATTTTTTCCCTTTTTATTATTGTAGAATTCCTACTTTTTTTCTCTGGGGGAAAAATCCGGGGGAAAATCCGTGTAATTCACAATAGGAGGAATGAGAAAAGGGAAAAATTTCTCCCGGAATTTGTATATGTCTATATGTCTCTTAACAATATTTAAGCTGCAAGGCTTTCATTTTACATTTTATGAAAAATGCATGTGATTGCCAAACTTGATTATAGTTTATAACATTTGATTTATATGGATTTTATTATACAATTGAAATTTCAGTACTATAGTTAGTCTATAAATCAACTGAATTCCAAAAAAATAAAAAATAACAAAATTAAAGTGAAACCTTTTGATATGAAATTTTATTAGTTTGCTATTCAAATCATGATTTTTTACTTTTCTAGTTTTACATTATTATTTTGTTTTTTTTTTGTTTTTGTTTTTGTCGATAAAGAAAATTACAGATGCTACTTATTTGCAACGACTATTATTTATAGTTTTGACCAAATGCAACATTTTTCTAAATTACAGCAACTAGTAGTATGTATGTATATAGTATGTTATATGCTGTTGCTGTTGCATGCAGCAAACTGGCTATATAACGAACATAATAACAACTACTTGGAGTACCTAATTAAAGTTAATAAGTATTTTCAGACAACAGTATCATCACTTTTAAATTATTTTTTTTTTTTTGTTTTGTTTTTTCATCTTCTTTTTGTTTATTCCTCTTTTTTGAATATCTCTTCCTTTTATGTTGCTAAAAATAAAAAAAAAAAAAACTTCTTTTTGTACACATTCTGATGCTGGCTGAATGAACGGCGACAATGACGACAGACTTTCATGCTTATCGAACATTTTAAATTATCATAAAACCGAAGCAAAGCAAAATAAAAGAAAAGAAATATGATGGGAATAATAAAAACAAGAAAAAAGAAAATAAACAGAAAAATATTGAACAGTTTACAAGTGCCAGCGCACACTGGCCTGAGAAAAATTATAGTAGATTTAATTGTTAATGAAATAATATGAAATACATACATAAACTTGCAAAAATCTAGTGGCTGTTTTTAGAGAGCGAAATACAAATTGCTTTAGTAAACCGGCTAAAATCAGTTTTTTAGCAGCACACACAGACACATACACCGGCATAAAGTACACCAATAACTAAGGAAATTATTATTTTTTTTTTGTTTTCATAAATATTTTATTACCAATAATTTAATGCATGTCCATTATATTTTTATTCTATTTTGTTTATATTGCTTTATTTTATAATTTTCTTTTTTATTATTATTATGTTATGCATTTATAGTTGCAGTAAAAATATTCATTTGAAACACATGTTGCGCAGTCGTTAGTTCGGATATTTAATATAGAGACTCAAATTGTAGATTTTCTATCTCCACTTTTTATTTTTAAATTATTAAATTTTTGTAATTATTTCTTTTTTATTGGCTAAATGTTTATAAGAACGCTTCAAACACTGCTATCCTTTGAAAATTGCAGCAGTTGCTAAAGCTAAATTTATTTGTTTTATTAATAAATAATTGAGTAAAAAATTAAAATAAACTGCATTAAAAAAGCATAGCAAAAAGGGGAAAAATAATTAAAATATTGCAATTTTAAGTTGTTTATTTTAATATCATGTCATTGTTAATTAGAATAACTGTTACACACACAAATAGCCTCAATTAAAAATAGTTGGCATATTAAGCACTGAGTTACATTGAAACGATAAAACATCAAACGAGTTTATTTAATAGTTATTTTTTTTCAAATTAAAAATATATAAATAAAACCAAAAATTTAGATTAAGATAATTCAAGTTTTTATTGTATTACGAAGAGAAAAGTTATAAATAAAAATTGTTATAAATGGTTAATGTTCACCACAACCACGCTGACAGATTTCGATTCTTTGAAAAAAGTTGGCTAAATGACGGTCCTATTTCGTTAATCACATCACATCATTTTGAGTTTTAAGGCTGAAAACGATTTGATTGGCACACAAAAAATAAACCTTTTTTATTAAATCACACGATGTGGCTGGCTCAGTGGCGTAACTATACCGTTTGAGGCCCGTGGCAAATTCGCGGGATGGGGCCCTCCCTTCTTTCTCTCCTCCCCCAATATAAAGAAGCTAAACAAATGATATAGTATTTTTTTATTTTACAATAAATTACTATATAAGTAGGTACGAACGATATAATTATAAAAAAAAACATAATAATTGAGAGCGAATTTAAATAAAATAACAATTTTTGTCTAAGTATCAAACAATTATTAAATTTCCTTTTTTCTGGCTTTTTGTTCAGCAAAATTATTAATGACATCATCAAAGTTTAAACTTCGGGCCATGGAATGTTCGATGGATAAAATAGCTAAGCCGCTTAACCTTTCCTGTCCCATAGAATTTCTTAAATAAGTTTTTATTAATTTCAATTTCGAAAATGATCGCTCGGCACTAGCCGTAGTTACAGGGATGGTTATAAATAGCAGAATTCAGTGCACACTTCAGGAAAGCTTGAAGGAATGAAATGGTTTTTTATGATCAATAAGTCGGCAAGTTCTGTTATAGAAGATGACGTTTCTATTTCGTGTCGAAAAGCGGATCTAAAACTGAGAATTTCCTTAGCAAACGAGACCGATATGTCTTTGTTATATAGATTGACAAATACTAAAGCTTTTTCTAATAAATCGTTATCATTTAAATTTCGCAAAGTGGCAGGTTGCAAGACATTGAAATTGGAAACAACTTCATTCATTCCAAGGAAACGTGATCTCAGTTGATTAATGATGTCTAATACACGATAGAATATGTTCACTTTAAAGAAGCTTTCAGAATCTTGGAGACGTTCATCCTCATAAATTTCATCAAAATGACGTTTCACTTTCCTCTGACGAGTTTCTGAAAATTTCGGGTTTATAGACCACTTCACTGCAATATTATTCGCTTGCATTTTCAAATCTTCAAATTCTTTTCGGTACTTTTCAAGGTCTTCTAGACAGACTTGCAAAAGATTTGAGGAAATTGAAAGATCGATGTTCTTAGATTGAAGTACTTTAGAAGCCGCGTCGATGGTCTGTAATATTTTACAATGGAAAACCAGTAGAACAATAAAGTTGTAGTTTTCCAGCTTCTTCTTCAGTAAAATAGCTTCATTTCTCTCATTTGCTTTGGAACTTAATAAAATAGTTTTTGTCAGAGCTTTTTGAATTTCAATAAACCGAACTTTTAAAGCAAAAATTGCATCGAAACGGCCTGCCCATCTGGTTGGATTTAATGTTTTTAATGTTACTGGATTTGACGGTTTTGAAGACACCCCCGTCTCGCTTTCTTTGTTAGTTAAAAAGCTTGATAATATATTCCATCTTTTAATACTATGCCCAAAAAAATTATAAATCTGTTGCACAGTTTCAAAGAATGTTTGCATTTCTGTAACCTCTTTTACCGCATCATTAACAACCAAATTTAAATTATGATCAGCACAGTGAACATACACCGCATTTGGTTCGATATCTCTTATCAGTTTTTGAACTCCGCCATAAGTGCCTTTCATGTTATTAGCTCCATCATACCCTTGCCCACGACACTTGTGCAGAGAAATATTTTTGTCATCAATGGATTTTATTATCTGCTTAGATATTTCTGAAGCAGTTTGATCCTTAACTTCGTGAAATCCCAAAAATGTTTCTTTAATTACGAGCGCCCTTGGAGTTCCATTCTCATCTTTCTCGATAACGCAGTAACGGTAAAGTTCACACAATTGATCTGTTTTGGCAATATCTTGAGTAGTGTCAAATATAATGGAATAAAATGGTGCGGTAACTATTTCATTTATCAGAGCTTTTTCTACTTTTTGAACCAGAACAGCTATCAGCTCATTTTGTATTTTTGGACTTAAGTATTTTATCTGGCCCTTTGGTTTGCTCAACAACTCATGTAAAATAGGATCGTATTTGGCTAATAACTCCACAATACTTAAAAAATTTCCTTTTGAACTGGAAACGGCGATGTCTGATATATTTTCTCTGTGCCCGCGAAAAGCTAAATTACACGTTGAAAGCGTCAAAGTAACATCAAGAAGTCTAGTGAGTACTTGGCGCCAAAAAGATTTTTCTTTCTTAATAATAGACTCTTGCTCTTCATCTATAGTTCCATGTAACTTCTACTGTTGATATACGAAACAACAATGCAAATGCTCTCTCGATGTCTCGTGTCTTTCTATAGCTTCAACAATATGTTTCCAATCGCTATAGCCTTCAATCCAAACATCTTGCGCATTTTTAGTTTTAGATGTTCTATTTGAGAACAACCAACATGGTTCACAGTACGCCTTTTGAAGCAACAGAGAAAAAGACAGCCATGTACGTTCTAATTTTACGCCAGATTTAGAAACAGTGTAATAATATTTTTCCAAGAAAGATCTATTGTTACTGTCCCTTAAAAAGGGGCCTTTAGGTTTACAGTGTCCGTTTTCAATCACAAACCGTTTTACTTAATGATTGAGTTCTTTAAAATTACCCTTATCGGTAACATATGGCGAAGATTTTAATTTTTCTATATCCAGAAATGAATCACTTTGAGTTGTGCTCGTACTTGGTTGTTGTTGATCTAGATTTGAATATTCACTGTTATCGGGCTCTGCAATACCGCCACTTTTGTGCACGTCATTTTCAGCCCTGTCACCGCTTTGCTCATTTGACTCTTGGTCAATAAAATTGTTATTCTTAAAATACTGACTAATTTTGGGTAACTTTATAATTTTCTCTTCAGACTCCTTTCGCTTTCGTTTTTCGCTTCCACTCATATATTTTCTGGAAACAAAACGTAAAATGTTTATAATCATTTTTCATTAAATGAAAAACTGATAACCTAACAAAATCCAAAAAGTGGCCAGAAAAAACTGCACCATGAGAATCATTACTATTTGATTTTAAATATGAATATCACCTCTAATTTCAACTTTTACCATCGGTGATGTAAGTTATTATTTTCATAGGTTAATTATAATTATGTCAAACATTAGAATAAAATTCTTACCGAGTAGACATTATTGTAACTAATTTTTTCACAATTCACTTATTAAATTTGCATGAATTGCGCACAAACAACCAATTCTTACAATCAGATGACGTACGTAGGCCGTAATAGTGGGACTGGAGCTTTTTTTATACGTCCTTACAAAATATAAAACGGGGATTCCCCGAGCATAAGTATTACCAGCCCGCGCCACAATAGTAGCTCACTTTTTGATATGGCAGTTCTCTATGTCTCTGATCAAATTGAAAAACAAAAGAAACATGTGTGTGTGAAATGCATGGTAGTGTGTGTAATGTTTTATTTATTGATTTAATGTACTTTGTAAGCATTATTAATGAAAAATGTTAGTGCTCTGCACTTCTCCTACACATAAACTATAAGTGTGCCAAATGTTATGCTCCTGCGTCCGCGCATTTTTCGTAAAAAGGAGTCCCAAAGCTTAGGACGTATTAATATACAGATTAGGATCCTTCTGTGCTCGCGGCCCTCTCTGACCAGGAGGCCCCTTTTGGCTCGGGGCCCGTGGCATTTTGCCGTTTTGCCACCCTATTGTTACGCCACTGGGCTGGCCCCTTAACCTGTTGATTGTCGTGCAATTATGTGTTCGGGAAAAACGGCCTAAACACGCCTCCAGACCGCATAGCGCACCATGCAGTGACACGTTGAGCATGTAAAGCCTTCTCAATAATCACTCTAGGATTTTCAGAAGTCCAAATGCGATAATTTTGCTTATCGACATACCCTGACAAGTGAAAGTGGCCTTCGTCTGAAAATTAAAAAAAAAACACACGGTTGTTCCTGAATGAATTGGGCGAATCTGCGGCGATGTGAATGGTCGGTCGGCTTTGGCTTATCCAAAACCACCATAAGCCCAACTCTTGAGAACGTCTAGGAATTGACAAATTTCGATGTACTTCAATATTTCCCCCCAGGGGCATATAAATATGGTCTTTGTAGAATATTCCACTATCTAGACTCAGTGCAACTGGGGTATAAAGGGAGCCCAGTCCCCTGAAGACAGGCAGGTGGTCAACTGGAAACTGCACTTTATTTCCACGGGGATCAGTGGAGCCGCAGAGTTCATTATTTGTCTCTTTAGACATTTAGTAGTTCTCTGGCTGATCATTGAGGTTGGCCCCTATATGGGAGCATCGTGGCGGTTGTGGTTTTGCGGCCCCATATCCTTTGGTTTCTATGGTGGCCAGGATCATTTCGCTGATAATGACACGCATGGTGAATGATCCAGTCCCGTGAGCATGCTTGACATGTGTTCTGGACAGGAGTTAGAAAGTCTCCAACTCTTTAGCAAGGTGTGATAGTTTGCAGACCTGCCCTGGAATTATTCAAGTTGCAACTAGGTGGTTCTGTTGCTTAGAAATATGTCTTCGGCTATCTAGGACGTTTGTATGACGTTCCAAATTATACAAAGTGGTTTGTCCACCATCTGATTAAGACTACATAATCAGGCGCGGATGTAAAACAAATCACACTCTGTGCTTCAATATTGTGGGTCACGGCTGCGCTGTTTTCAGTTGAATGACCCGTTAGAACATGTGCTGATGTTCGCATATTTTATATCGAGCCTGTCAACTCAAATTTAACGACCAAATACTAAATAGCGGTCTCAGAACGACGATTATGTTGCCCGAAAATATCACGAATTTTACGAAATATATCTTTAACAGAACCACCATTTTCATAGTGGATTTTCAGTATTTTAATGCGATTTTCGTGAGAAATTGAATTCATTCATGTAACAATTGCCAATGCATCTACTACGTATATGCCAAAAAACTGAATGTCACGACTATAATGTTGTTGGTGTTGCCACAATTGAAAAACAAACAACTTGTTGAAAAACCCATTACTAAGCAATATATGCCCTAGAAAAAAACATTAAGGAGGTTGAAGCGTATAGAAGTCGTTTGCTAGGCTAAAATCTTTTTGGAAGAGCCGTTGCCCATTGAACAATATTACAGCTCTATTTTGTATAAAAAAAATCGTTTCCAAATTTTTAAAAATTATATAGAAAAAAAAAAATCAAATTTTCAATTTTATTTTTGATTTTTATCAAATGAGAATATTAATTATGTGCTATAATATTACTCGGCGCCGGTATTACTAGTTACTTAGCCTTAAAAATATAACCCACCTACTGAACGCTAGAGGCGCTGTGACATTGTTCTAAAAATAAATATTAACTGCTACGAAAGCTCATCTGTTTTCGAAGAAGATAATACAATTAATTGGCTGATATTCATGATTTAATAAAAATAAACAACACGAGTAAGTTTTCATAATACCATTTAAAGAGTTTCTTAAAAAAGCCCCTAATAAACAGTAGATAATTTGAAAGTTTACACAAAATCAACATTTTATATAGAAAAGATTTTCGTCTAACAAATACACATGCCATTTTTCACACAGAGATATTTTACAGGACAAATATAATTTCCTTAAACTTTAGCACTCAAAATAAGCAAAATTCCAAAATTGAATTACATCAGAAAGGATCAGCCAAAAGTACCCACCACTCCCTCTTTTAGACGTCTATATTATGTACAATTTAGGAATACTATGTGCTCTTTGTTTAAAAAATTTGTATTTTTGCTACCAACTCTTCAAATTTTCATTTAAATAAAAATATTGTTGGCATTTTCTTCAGTACAAACCATCATTACTGGCTGTTTGTTCGAGGTTGTGGCAAGAGGTCTTGCAGTAATTCCATTGTAATCCTGGCTGTGTGCGATGTGGCACCGTCTTGTTGATAGCACATGTTAATCAAGCCCAAACCATGCAGTTGTGGCGTTTAAAAGTTTTTAATCATATCACGATATCGTTTCCCATTCACAATTACCGTTACGCTGTTTTCATTTTCAAAGAAGTAAGTTCCAATGATTCCTCCTGACCAAATTCAACTCCAGAGTTCACTTTCAATGGTTGCAAAGGAGACTGTTGAATAATTTAAGGGTTTCCCATTTCCCAGAAGCAACTATTCTGTTTATTCACATATCCATTAAAATGAAAATGTGCCTCGTCATGCATTACGATTTGTTCATGAAAATCTAGAGGGGGTGGAGGGGAGGGGGGGTCGGGTGTTGTTTTGATAAAATGCGTTAACGAATGAAACACATTGGCTTATCGAATATTTTTCCATAATAAATTTGCCACGTGTCTACATTACGACTGCCAAATATGATGTCAAGACTAATGTTTACCAAAATGGCGGCAAAACAAAGTAGTATACCTGCCCGGCGGAGACCTTGTACAATATGTCGTGGACTTTAACTATGCACAACATAGTTGAACTTCCGTACGAAAGGTTCCGTAAAATATTGTTGAGAATTTAAAGTGTTTGCCTGCAACGTTTAAAAAGCCAAACTAATATAAATTCAAAATGGGTCTTCTATGGGGCCATAATTTTATTTAATTTTTAAATCCAAATAGATTATGACCGCTAAGGCAGCAGCGTCAACCCTAATAGGCAGAAAATTAAAACTTATACAGAATCTGTGTAAGAAACAAGTGCAGAAAAAATTAAAATAAAGGCGGGGTGTTATTGTTATCCTCGTCTGTAGGGTTAGTTTTTAAGTTGGCTATTTTTTTTTTTTGCAAGAATTATTGATTAAGAATTATAAAAATCAATTATTTGTTTTTAGAAGTAACTGTGCTTTTTATTTTTTAACTATTTTTTTATTTTTTTAATCGACCTTTCTTAAATAAATATCTGTTATTCTTTTTAACGGTCTTTTTTAATTAATTTAACAATATAAAAATTTTTTTTTTTTTCAATTTGTTAATACAGTGATCTCGCAGAAACGTGAACTAATTTTTACCGAGGGTATTCACGTTTTCGATTTTGTTCACGTTTTAGATTGCATATTTTATGTAACATATTTTAGTCTCTTTTTATCTTTTATTTAATTTAAAATAAAGTACGTTATTTGTTAACCTATGAGACAGGTTTTGATTCTACTTTTTGTAAGTTCCTGCCATATTTTAATATATGTACTATGCTACTATGGGTTGCAAAAGGGTTTCTAAGAAATTAGTACAGAGATCTTTCCATTTTTGAAAGCTCCGAAGAATGCAGTGTTTTCCGTTTTCCAGGACTGGAAAATGTATTATTAACTGTTACATCATAAAATCAAATACTGATTACTTGCCTTTATTGCAACACGAATGCATTACAATCCACACTTATTTCTTTATATATTTACAATACTTATATACAAATACATATAAATATACCAATGTATTATTCTAACTTTTGTCTAGTCTTAAAAACTTCTAGAACATTTTTCTGTTTCATAATAAAAGTACACTTGAATTTAAAAACATCTCAACAGAGGTTATGGGCACAGTACCACGTTTTTTATTTTTAAAGTTTTTAATCAAGTTTTTATTAAAATTGGTTCTGACTGCATATTGCTAAAATGTCTGGAGTAGTTACTCAAATTGAAAAATTGTCTGGAGACAATTACGCAACATGGGCAGTACAGATGAAAAGTCTTCTCATAACTCAAGATTTATGGAACGTTGTGGTTACTGCTTGTTCTACAACAGAATCAAATGAAGTTAAGGCAAGCTATAACGCGTTGGATCAGAAAGCATTGGCATCAATCATCTTAAGCGTAAAACCATCCGAACTTATTCACATCAAAAAATGCACCAGTGCAAAGGAAGCTTGGGAAATTTTATCTGATTTGTACCGAGCAAAAGGTCCAGCAAGAATGGTAAATTTATTTAAAAAGCTTGTTCGTTTTAAATTTGATAATACGCAAAAATTGTTTGAACAAATTAACAAATTTTGTGGGATAATCGATGATTTGAAAGAAATTGATTTAAAAATGCCAGATGAGTTGCAGAGTATTTTGTTTCTATGTTCTTTGCCGGACAGTATGGAGAATTTTGTGGTCGCCATTGAAGCGCAAGATAAGTTACCCAAATTGGAAATTTTAAAAGCAAAATTGTTCGAAGAAGAACACAGAAGAGACGATAAGCAAGAAAGGCCGGATAATGTTTTTTCCGTAAAAAATTTTGGAAAAGCCGGTAAGAACATTAAATATAACCAAGAATTTTCGAGTGGAGCAAAAATTAATAAAAATATAAAGTGTTACCATTGTGGAAAGAGGTGTCACATAAAATCTCAGTGCAGAAATTTAAATATGGGTAATGGTAACTCTACATCTAAATTCGCAGCAATTGCATTAAGTGTATATCAAAAAGAAGTACGTAAAACTAACTATAACAGCAACAACAACCAATGGATATTGGACAGCGGTGCATCGACACACATCTGTAAAAACAACTCTGTTATTAAAAACATAAAACCCACAAATCAAGATGTTATGTAAAGGCAGCAGGAATTGGCAATATTCTGTTGCGAACAAATTATGCTGACGTCACTTTATGCAATGTTTTATATGTTCCACAAATGTTCAATAACATTCTCTCTGTTAGTAAAATGTTAGACCAAGGTGCATATGTCAATTTTAACAGAAACAGAGCAGAAGTTATTAAACATGGTAATACCGTGCTTGAAGCAAATTTTTAAAAAATGGTATTTTCTTTGCAAACGTAAAGAAAGAAGAAATAGCGATGACAGTAAGAGATAAAATGTCAAAAAGTAAACTTTGGCATTCACGTTTCGGTCATGTTAGTTACAAAGTTTTGCAAGCAATGCAGCAACACAATATTGTGATTGGTTTGGACGAAAAAATTTTTAAAGAAGATTTTTGTACAACTTGCGGTGTATGCAAAATAACAAGCAAACCTTTTAAGTCTTATCAGACCGTAAGATCTCATAATTTATTAGAAATAGTCCACTCGGATATTTGTGGACCAATAAGGGTGAGTTCTCTTGGAGGTGCTGTATATTTTATAACATTTATGGATGATTTTTCCCTATTTTTAAATGTTTATTTTATAAAGAGAAAATCTGATGCTTTAAGTGTTTTCAAAATGTTTAAGGAAATGGCTGAAAATCAGACGGGATGTAAGATGAAGACTCTACGTACCGATAATGGCAAAGAATATGTGAATCACGAATTTAAAAATTTTTTAACTGAAAATGGACTGCAACACCAAACCACCGTGTGCTATACACCTCAGCAGAATGGAGTGGCAGAGAGAGTGAATAGAACTCTAACAGAAATGGCAAGGTGTATGCTGGATCAGAGTAGTTCACAACATTTTCTTTGGGCCGAAGCAGTAAATTCTGCAAAATATATACGTAATCGATGTCCGTCAAAGATTTTAGGAAACGTAACACCTTACGAATTATGGTTTAAGAGAAAACCAAATGTAAAATACTTTAAAGTATTTGGCTGCAATGCTATCGTATTAGATAAAAAAGCTAAATTCAAATTCGGTCCTAAAGGCAAAAAATGTACTTTTGTTGGATACTCCGAAGAAGCTAAAGCGTATAGATTATATGACAAAAGCAAGCGTTCAATAATAATTGCAAGAGACGTAATTTTTGATGAAGATAATTTTCAGAGTGACGAAAATCAAAATGAAGGAGCAAATGCTGAAGCAGAAACAAACATAAGCGAAACAGCTGACATCTTACCAGATTCTGTTGATCTACAAGGGGATAAAGCTGAAGATCAACACAATGAAAAAGAAAGCAGCAACGATGAAGAATTCGAGAGCATAGAAGAAGTAAGCAGTGAAGAAGAACCACAATTGTATTCAGTGCCTGGAAGACCAAGGCTTTTAAGAACAGAAAAAAGTAAACAAAGCAACGAATGGAAGAGAGCTATGCGTAAAGAATATAATGCACTAATTAACAATAAAACATGGAGTTTAGTTGACCTTCCAGACAATGAAAAGGTTATTGGTTCGAAGTGGGTGTTTACATTAAAATGAAATCAAGACGGAAAAATTGAGAAGTTCAACGCACGTTTGGTCGCGAAAGGGTGCAGTCAACAATATGGGTTAAATTACAAGGAAACATTTTCTCCTGTCTTACGATATTCAACCATTCGACTTATATTAGCTCTAGCAGTAAAATACAAAATGTATTTACACCAGATTGATGTCTGCACGGCGTACTTGAATGGTGAGTTATGCGAAAACGTTTTTATGAAACAACCTGATTCGTTTGTTAGCAAAGAGTTTCCAAACAAAGTTTTAAAGCTACACAGAGCAATATACGGTCTTAAGCAGGCGGGGAGAGAGTGGAACGTAAAATTGGATAACGTTTTACAGTCGATTGGATTCACTCCTTGTGTTAGCGAACCATGCTTGTATATTAAACGACGAGATAATGAAGTTGATATAATAGCTGTGTATGTGGATGACATCATTATTGGCAGCAAGTCAAAAACTGTTATTTCTCAAATCAAGAAAAATATTGCGGATAACTTCGAATGTGTTGACAAAGGTATTCTCCACCATTTTCTCGGGATGAAAGTTGAAAGAGATGGTGAGCTTGGAGCGATAACCTTAGATCATATTCAATACATCAAAAATATCTTAAAGCGCCATAATATAAAGCAATGTAGGCCAGCTTCAAAGCCTTTGGATGTTGGTTTTCAAGTGCATTGCAAAAATGAAAGCTGTTCTAAGGTAAACCAGACGGATTATCAAACCACTGTAGGTGAGTTGATGTACTTAGCCTTATCAACTCGACCGGATATACAACATTCTATATCAAAAATGGCTCAATATAATCAGGATCCTCACAAGGAACATCAAAGTGGTTTGAAGCATATTATGAGGTATTTGTCATGCACTTTAAATTTAAAACTTTATTTCCATGATACCCAAAAACCAATTGAGGGGTATGTTGATGCGGACTGGGGAAGTAACATCATCGATAGAAAATCATATTCTGGTTGGACATTTATACTTAGTGGATGTGCGTTCAGTTCGGAGTCTAAGAAGCAAACATGTGTGGCCTTAAGTAGCACTGAGGCGGAATATGTAGCACTGGCAACAGCGGCTAAAGAAGCTATGTATTTAAAGACTCTTTTGAATGAGATTGGCTTGACTGAGGGTCAAGTGACGGTTTTTAGTGACAATCTGAGTGCTCAACATATTGCAAAAAATCCTACAAATCATGCAGCAAGTAAACACATTGATATAAGATATCATTTTGTAAGAAAATGTTTAAATGAAAAATGATTTAATCTAAAATATGTAAATACCATTGATATGACTGCAGATATACTAACTAAAAATTTGGCAAAAATTAAACATGAAAAATTTGTAAAACTTTTGGGTTTAAGAATTATAACGCAAAAACAATATGACAATATATTCGTGTTGAAGGGAAGTTTGTTACATCATAAAATCAAATACTGATTACTTGCCAGTTACAGGTGAACCTTTTCATAAAAGCTCTAAAATATCTGACTTTTTTTGGAGTTGACACTTTTGGTTTTTTATTAGACATATTTTCAATAAAAATATTTTTAGAGATCACTTGTTTATATTATTTATGTATATGCATAGTCAGCACAGAGAGATGCTTCTAGTAGAACTGTCGCGGTAATACCATAAGTACTTATCCTGCAACAGAAATTGTTTACAACAAACAAACTCGAGATTCTTCTGCGGGGAATCCCAAAATATTTAAATAAGCTTACAAAATTGAATTTTAACGTTCGATAAAAAGTTCACGTTTTAGAGCCTTCAGCCTTTGTTCACGTTTTAGAGTAGTCAATGTAAGAAAAAAAATGTTCATGTTTTTGGATGTTCATGTTAGTGGGTGTTCACGTTTCTGCGAGTTCACTGTAATTGTTGTTATTCAAACTAATTTTTTCTGAAGAAGCTTTCCATAGGAAAGCGAAATATCGAAAAAATATATATTGTTAAATTAATTAAAAAAGACCGTTAATAAGAGTAACAGATATTTATTAATATTTTTAACTTAACTTAAAAAAAGAGTTTATAATTTTATTTGTTCTTTTGGCTTTTGTTCGCCTCATGTTTGTGTTCGCAGTTCTTAGTCCTTGCTGAACCGATTTTTAATTTTTTTTTAAATTGAAAAAAAAAAATATTTAATAGTTTTAAATAATAAAATAGGAAAAATGTAATAATGAAATAATTAAACTAATCTGGCCCTGTTTTTTGAACCATTATTTTTAAGCGCTTGAATGTGTATGTCTTACAATAAGTAAAAATATTGAAATCAAGAAATTAAAGGATGTGCCTAAAGGTGACATAATCTGATTTCTAATGCCCTATAATAAAACGCTTAAAGATTACATGGAATGTGTAGTTCCATGTCCGCATTTAAACGTTTAAAACAATTAATAAAAAGGTCTCTCTATAAGTTATGTAATTCGATATGAATGTGACCTTATCATTTTATTTGTCAAAATTTTATTTCATATTCAATGGAACTTTGCCCGTTTGTCTCTTTTATTTGCAAAGTCAGTGCTTTTGTCATATACTTCCAGCGTTACTAATGGGGTCTATAAAAGTTGGTGCTCAGTTTAAAGTCTGACTATTATAACTTGTGCAAAATAGTATTCTCTAATACTCAATTTTTATGCATTCGCATTATCGTTAGATAGATTTCTGTGCTAAAACATCTCATTAATTATTAGGGCAATTAATTAAGAACCCTGCTAGGGCTGCTACAGTAAAATCAAATTAAGCTACTGCTCTAGAGAAATACACGAAATTTACAATATTAATTTTTGTTGTTGTTTTATATCAATCTATATTATAAATTTCGCATGTTTATTTTTTTAACTTTAATAATAATATTAATAAAAATGTAGAATTTTTGTTACAATAACTTGAAAAAATTTTATTTAATTTGTTTAAAAGCTAAAAAAAAGTTAATTTTCAGAAGTGAAACCATAATATTATGATAATGCGCAGTAGTTTTTTGTTTAGAAACAAATATTTAAATAAAGTAATGACAAAATATTGTTGTCTATTCTCTACCTTTTATATAATTAAAATACACAAAGAAGTAAAAACAAAACTTACAGTTTTTGTCAGGTAAGTTTGCATGTTATTTGGAAATGTTGTATATTAAGTGTGTGTTTTTTATAGAGGTATAGAACTTTAAGTTGCCAACACTTTTTAACTGGTGGCGATTTTTTCAGCGGTCAAGTGATTAATAATTAGTTTCGTTTGGTAGTTAAATGTATCAACGCTCACCAAATCATCCAAATTGCGCAAATTTATTTTAAAAATCCTGGTTCTGTTGGAAATACCCGAACCTCACCTTCTACGAATACGTTAAAAAACACTTAGCATAAACAAAATTATTTGTTTATGCTAAGTGTGATATGACACAAGTAGTTTGTTAAAAAGTTCTTTGTTTTACTAAGCTAGAAAATGTTGTGTCAATTTATAAAATAAAAAAATTATATTTTAAAACAAATAACGTGTAGCTGTAGAGCTTAACTAGAGTAATGGCCGTAAATTAATATAAAAAAAAAGAAAAACCTGACACGAATTCCTTATTCCTCGGTTTACTTTTGCTTTACCTCATTTTAAAAACGAATTTTGTTTAGCGCTGAAGCTACCTTTTGTTTAATTGAATAAGTCAATAAACAAAGTTTCCGGATTTGGAGTGATGATAATCCTAAAATGTATATTGACACACCGTTATATCCAGAAAAACTGACTGTTTGGTATGGTTTAGGGGCTACTGGATCCTTGAACCGTACCTCGTTTAGAAACGATGCTGGCCAAAACGTTACAGTCTATTGTAACCGCTAAGAGCCATGATTACTGACTATTTCATTCATCAATTCAACAACTATAATATGCAACAAGATGGCGGAACATGTTACACCGCTCATGCTACAAGTGTTTTATTGAACGAAACGTTTGGTAACTGGATAGCTTCAAGATCGTACGACTTGATGCCGTTAAACTATTTTCTGCAGAGAAGACCGAAAAGATTTGCCACTTGGAGTGCAGCATTTGTTCCGTTATTGCCAATAAATGTTTAAAAAGGGGTTTTCAACAAGAAATTTGTTTTTAAAAACAAAACAAAACAAAATAAAATATTTAAAGTAATTTATAATTATTCGGAATCATTTTTAATATAAGCAATTTTATTTCGTGCTTGGTTCCTTTAAATAAATATTTCATGATATTCTCACAAAATATTTTTTACAAAAATTTTAATTAAAAAATAAACATCTTATGATATTCTCATAAAACATTTATTCAAATAAAAATTTGGGGGAGAGCACATCCATATTGCAATTTCACTATTGCTGTCTATGCTATGTTGATTTTATGAAAAACTCTCATAGAATCAGTTTGTCTTTGGATATAAGACTCTTAGGTTTTTCCATACAATATTAAGGTAAAATTCACTGATGAGCTATTTGAGCAATAGTGAAATTGCAATATGGATGTGCTCTCTCCCATTACAATATATTTCAATTATTTTTATTTTTTTATTTTTATTTGAATAAATGTTTTATGAGAATGTTTATTTTTTAATAAAAATATTTGTAAAAGTTTAATTAAAAGTTTTATTGCATTACGAAGAGAAAAGTTCGGCAATTATGAATGAAATATGATATCTGGCAAATGTCCACATGATCACGATGACAGATGTCGATTCTTTCATTAAAGTTTTTAATCACAACAGGGATTTTGAGTTTTAAGGCTGAAATTGATTCATTGGCTGTGTGATATCATTGATATCCATATCGTTAATAATAGGCCAAAACTAAGTTGTTAGCATTTCGCGATAAAGTGATCCATTTATAGTTACCGCGTTTCTAGCCTCATGTTCGAAAAGAGGTCCAATCACGCCTCTAGACCACGTAGCCCGCCATTCAGTGACACGTTGGGCATCTAAATGTTTCTAAATAATCTAGAATTTTCAGAATTCCTAAATGGGGCAATACTGCTTGTTGACATACCCTGACGAGTGAAAAAAAGCTTTTGCTGACAAAATTATTTTTTCAGAAAACTCAGCCGCTTGTGCCTAAATGATTTGAGCGAATCTACGGCGATGTGAATGGACGGTCGACGTAAATTTCGGCACCAGTTGACCCTTGTAAGGCTTCAAAGTCAAATCCTTACGCTGAATTCGGCATGTGATGGTTTTGGATAATCCTAAAAGCTGAGAATGTCGAGGAATTGATGAATTTGAATCTGTTTCAACAATGTGAATCACGACTGCGATGTTTTTAGTAGAACGGCCTATTCGAATATGCGTCGGTGATATTGAGCCTGTCGACTTAAATTTAACAACCGAAAATATATTACGAATTTTTAGATATGCAAATTTAACAGAACCACCATTTTCATAGTGGAGTTTAATTATATTAATGCGATTTTCTTGCGAAATTATAACTCTTTGTACCTTCTACGAATACGTTAAAAAACTTAATGTCAAAGCTATCATGTTGTTGGTGTCGCCACAATTGAAACATAAACTTCTTGAAAACCCTGATATATGTTAAAAAAAAGTAATCGAATATTGGACATCCAGTTTAGACTACATCCGAGCCTATTGTGGCGATCATATGCCAGAGATCATATTTAAATTATATTACCAGAAGACTATATTTTAAACAAAGTATATTTTATGTTATTTTAAAATATTCACCTTTGTTTTATTTCATTTCAAAGTTCTATACCCCTATAAAAATACCCTTTATATATTACTTGTGTATGTGTGTTTAATTTTGTAGAGCAAATACACCAATTTAAAAAAAAACACATGTAACATAGTTTTTGGGTTAAATTGAAACAGTTGGTGTTTAACGTGCCAAAGCACCAAAAGCTTGTAAACACAAATAAAGTCAACACGTATAAACAAATTCAAGAAACAGTCAAGTAGCCAAAGAATTTATTTTTTGTTTTTTATTATATTTCTATTTTGAGGTCAAAAACAATCGATTTTTTCCAACTGTTTTTGTTTTTTTTCAATTTTTCTTTCGTTTTCAATTATGTACATTTACTAGGTTTTAACCGCATTATGTTAAATTTATAAGAAAATTTGCTTATGTGTTTATTTAAAATAGCAAAATTATTTGTTTATGCTAAGTGTGATATGACACAAGTAGTTTGTTAAAAGTTGTTTGTTTTACTAAGCTAGAAAATGTTGTGTCAATTCATAAAATAAAAAAATTATATTTTAAAACTTTTACAAGTCGAATAACGTTTAGCTGTAGAGCTTAACTAGAGTAATGGCCGTAAATTAATATTAAAAAAAAAAAAAACAAAAAAAAAACCTGACACGAATAAGGAATGTCGGTTTATTTCAAGATTTCAGAGGTTAATTTTTTTTTTCCAAAAAGTTTTACAAAGGGTATTAAAAAATTAACTAAAATACCACAAAAATTTAACAAAATATTCTTTACATAACAAATTATTTTCCAAAGACTTCCTTATTCTAAATACAATTGACACATTTTCTTGGTCATCTCTCGCAAAAATTAATTAAAATTGTGAATTAATTTCCCAAAAAAGGAATAAAAAAAGGAACGCTCTTAGAATCTACTTAACAATAAGAAACACTTAAAACTAATCACTTAAAACTAAAAACTTATAACTAAACAAAAACAAACAAAACAAGAACAATAGAAACACAAGTATTCCTGTAGGTTTAGCTTTAAGTATTATAGAGGATAAATGGCAGATAATAGAACAAATTACGAATATTGAGAAGGAATTATTTTTACGTATTCTTAAGTTTTGCATTGAAGACAATAGGTATTTTCAATTTGATTATAGGATATATCAACAGAAGGAGGGCCTCCCTATGGGCTCTCCAGCATCTCCAATTATAGCTGATATTGTGATGGAGGAATTTCTAAATTCATGTATTAGTAAAATGCATATTAAACCCAAGATAATCACAAAATATGTGGATATTTATTTTGTAAAACTTCAGAAGATGCAGTGGATGATATTTTGTCAGAATTGAATAGTTTCCATCCGGATATTAAATTTACGATTGAAAGAGAATTAGAATCTAGACTTCCATATTTAGATATATTGATAATAAGGAAGAAAAATAAGTTAGTATTTGATTGGTATAAGAAACCAACATCTTCTGGAAGAATTATTAATTTTTATTCAAAACATCCAAGGAAAATGATAATAAATACAGCGAAAAATATGATAGACAGAATATTGACTATAAGTGATAGAGAATTTCATTTGAAGAATAGGGATACAATAAGAGATATACTTAATGACAATGATTTTCCAGTAGTTATAGGCATAATTTAGGAAATTCTACGGCAGAACCAAAAAATTATAAATCATTAACTTATGTTCCTGGAATAGCAGAAAGATTAAGAAAGTGTAAAATATATGACACAGATAAATATATAATTGCACACAAAACACATAACACATTAAATAAATTATTTAGCAGTATGAAGGATAAAATAGGAAAAATGGAAATATCTGATGTAGTATACAGGATACCATGTGGAGGAAATGACCAGGTGAACTGTGACAAAGTTTATATTGGGACAACAAAAAATAAACTTAAAACGAGATTAGCTGGTCACAGGTGTGACCAAAAATATAGGAATATTTCAACACAGAAGACATCCTTATCTTTACATTGTAAGAAATATAATCATTATCCAAAGTTTGATGAAACATCAGTATTAGATATAGAAAAAAACTACAAGAGACGTTATATGTTGGAAATGTTAGAAATTGTTAATGTACCAAATGTAAGGACAATAAATTTCAAGACAGACACAGACAATTTAGCTCAGAATTATAGGTACTTAATTAAAAAGACACATAATTTGTTAAAATCATTTCATAAGAGAGAATTTGTTATTGGTTATTTATTTGTTATTTCCGTTTCCTTGTTTTTGTATGTTCGAATATTTGAAAATTTAAAATTTTTGTATGTATGTATGTATGAAAAAATATTTTATATGTTTTTGTCAAATGTTTTGAAACATTTTTTCAATTTGTTAATAATTTTTTTTTTATTTTCAAAAATATAAAAATTTTTTCCTGAAGAAGCGAAATATTGTGAAGAAAAAATATATAAAAAAGTTCTTAAAAAAGAACAAAGATATTTATTAAAGACAAAAAAAGATCGTTTAAAAAAACTATAAAAATTATCAAAAAAAAAAAAAAAAAAAAACAACAAAATTCAAAGTAAAGAAAACTAATGAATTCACAATTAACAAAATTATAACTATTGAGCGGTATTATACACGGTGTCCTGAATGCTCAGAGAACGTAGCCTTCTATGATAAAATAAGAGGTCTGCATCCTCATAAAGAATTCCAGCCTCTTTCAAAGTTAATAAGTCCATTGGACAGAGATACCGGCACATCCGAACAGTCTCCAAATCATGCGATGCAGAAAAGCACCCCGCAACCAGGGAGTTACCTAAAGAACGTGCGCCCTCCAGGAACTTCACAGCCATTTACATCATATAGACATTCACCCGCGCAAAATCAATTGCGTTGTAGATTGAACTACATGATGGCCTGCGGAACTAGCCACTTGGTGCTCTATAAGGCCTCAGTCCAAGACAAGCAACCAAAACCCGTCTCTCCTATCTTCTAAGTCTCTCCATCTGGTGAGAAGAAATCCCAAACCAAGCCGGAAAGGCGTAGGAGATGACAGGGCGGATAATTTGGCGATACACAAGAAGACGCACCCTCTTATCAAGACCCCCTCTACGTTTAAGGGCTCCCTGGTACGCGAAGTAAATTCTCTTGCTTCGCTGCAAAATATCGTCAATGTGCCGAATGTCGGTTTACTTTTGCTTTACGTGTTAAATAATTTTAACGCCTTAGATTTTGGTGAAACTAAGTGTTTATAATTGTTTCTAGCTAAATATTTCACAAATAAAAATTTTAAACCCTCTAAATCCGCAAGTCGAAAAATGCTGGGGGTCATAATTTCATATATTCAAATTCAACGCTTTTATTTTCATTGTACGCTACAACTATAAGTAAAACAATTGTTCGTTTAAACTTGGGATTTTTAAGAAAATACCTCGGGAGAATAAAGGTATCGCTGGCAACTCAAACATATTTCTAGAAATATTGCTAAAGCAGCTATTATCTAATGTGTCTGCCATACTAGTATTTACGCTTTTAAGGGTAAAATATATTAAAACCAGCTCTCCAGCAATTACTGTTCACATAGTTCATTTCCATAACTTAATGATTAATTTGACATGAAATGAGTTCTACTTCATCATCCAGTCCTTTAAAGAGAAGCAGTGAAAAATAGATTTGCTTCCAAAAAACATCTAAAAATTATTTTAGAGTACAGGGTGTCCGGCGGGAAGATATACTAATTTGTTTGTTTATAATTTTTGATTAAATGAAAGAGAATGGATCTCATATTAACAAATGTTTTATTAAATGTTAGCAATTATGTATGCAACACAATATCAGATAAATATCCATCTCTGTTAGCCGTACAAATGACAGCCCTTTTGTGCACATTTTTCATTACATTCTCACACATTTCACGTGGTATTTCATTAATTTCATCACTAATATTTGATTTGAGTTGCTCAAGTGTTTCTAGTTTGTTTTCGTAAGCCCTTCTCTTCAGATATTCCCACAAAAAGAAGTTCGGAGCAGTCAAATCAGGTGACCATGAAAGCCATGGAACGGAACATGGAGACCATGTGGCGATTACCGTGCCGGACCGCTACCCATTGCTATACTTAACGGATTTCACAACGAAATTGCGTGGTAAGAAGATTTTTTCAAAGATCGATTTACAGAAGGCATTCCACCAAGTACCAATACATCCAGATGACGTTCCAAAAACAGCCATCAGCACTCCATTTGGTCTTTATGAATTCAAATTCATGACGTTTGGCCTTTGTAATGCTGCTCAGACTTTCCAGCGGCTTATAAACGAGGTACTTCGAGGGTTGAAGTTTGTATTCCCTTACATAGACGACATTTGTGTGGCATCGCCCACGATTAAGCAACATCGTCGTGATCTTGCCATGGTTTTTTAACGCCTTCGGGAAAATCATCTCGCCATCAACCTTAACAAATGTGAATTTGGCAAAAGTGAAATTGAATTTCTTGGTAGTCATCTTGTCACTCTTGATGGTGTTCGCCCGTTGCCACGAAAAGTTGAGGCAATCCGAAATTTTCCGAAACCAAAAGTGGCTCAGGCTCTAAAACGATTTATCGCCATGATAAACTTTTATAGGAAATTCCTACTACATGCGATCTCTTACCAAATGCAGCTACAACAACTTATAGCGGGCAATAAAAAAAACGATCGCTAATCATTATCATGGACTTCGGCTACAGATGCTGCATTTGAACGCTGTAAGTATGAATTAGCCAACGCAACACTCTTAGCCCAACACCCTGACGCAGAAGCCGAACTAGCAGTCCACGTAGATGCCTCCGATACATCAGTGGGGGCAGTCCTTCATCAGAAAATCGATGGTAATTTACAACCTTTGGCATTTTACTCGAAAAGGCTCGTCCATGTTCAGGACGATTTCCTGAAAATAACTTGTCAAGGAAAGAGGTTTTACAGTAATTCCGTTGTAAACCTGGCTGTATGCGATGTTGATGCTACATGTTAAGCAAACCCAAAGAAGGCAGTTTTGGCGTTAAAAACTTTTTAATAATATGACGATATCGCTCCACCTTCACAGCTACCGTTTAAAGAAGTAAGGTCCAATGATTCCTCCTGACCAAATTGCAGGTGAATGTTGAATAATTTGAGGGTTTCCCATTCCCTAGAACCGACTATTCTGTTTATCCACTCAACTGAAAGTGTGCCTTGTTACTGATTATGAATTTTTTTCATGAGAGATGTAACATCCTATTCGCATATGTATGTATGGCGGCATAAATAGTCTTGTGAAAGAAGCTCTTGTGTCAAATGAATTTTATATGAAAATAAATGCAATTTCTTGAGCAAAATTCTGGCCAAAGTTGTTTTTCGAAGACCAAGCTCCTGAGCACGGCGTCGAATCAAGGTGGATGGATTGTTTTGAACACTTTTTTGAGCAGCAGTAATGTTTTCAGCCGATCTTGCAGTACGTTGTGATCCATGCTTGGGCCTATCTCTCCCGGGGGCACATTTATGGTCTTTATAGTACGTAACAGCTATCTAGATCTGTGCAACTGGGAGAAAAAGGGAGTCCAGTTCCCTGAAGACAGGCAGGGAGTCAACTGGAAAACCACTTTATTTCCACGGGGATCAGTGAGCCCCAGAGTTCATTATTTGTCTCTGTAGACATTTAATAGTTCTCTGGCTGATCATTGAGGTTGGCCCCTATATGGGAGTAACGTGGAGGTTGTGGTTTCGCGGCCCCATAACAGTATAACGGGTATTATGGTGGCCAGGATCATCTCGCTGTTAATGACACTCTAAGTGAATGAATGATCCAGTCCAGTGAGCATGCTAGACATGTGTTCTGGACAGGAGTTGAAAGTCTCCAACTCTTTAGCAAGGTGTGATGGTTTACAGCCCTGCCCTGGAATCATTAAAGTTGCAACTAGGTGGTTCTGTTGCTTAGAATTATGTCTTCGGCTTCCTAGGACGCATGTATGACGTTCCAAATTGTACAATTGTAGTTTGTCCACCATCTGATTAAGGCTACATAGCCAGGTGCGGATGTAAAACGAATCACACTATGCTTAGGCCTATCATCTACAGACGCTCTTTCTTCGAAATCGTTTACTACACCATAAATAGTGCGTTTTGTTGGCACGCAGTTTCTTCGAAAATTTCACGTAACTATCTCATCGTCGTTGCTGTAATCGATGATTGATTTTTATAACATATTTTAACGATTAAAACACGTTGGTTTATTGAATACTTTTCCATAATAAATTTGCCACTTGTCTACTTCACGACTGCCAAATATGAACTAATTAATGTTTACCAAAATGGCGGCAAAACAAAGTAGTATACCTTCCCGCGAACATTCATTACAATAGTGGAGCGTTATAATCCAGTTTAAATAATGCTTAAATTCAGCATTTAGGTTTTCAAAAGTTTGTTTATGTATTAATTTAATTTACCCACGATTTTCTTAAGCGATTTTAGAATGTAAATATTCAGAAGATATCCCATGTAAAATAAAATTATTTTATAGATATGAAGCATTATCTAGTGGAAACTTTATGCCGAACACATAAATATAAATAATTAAACTGAATGTCCCATATGTTTTGAAGGCGTTTCAAGCCAAAATTTCCAGCCAAGCAGTGACACGTTTTGCCAATTGAAAATGTTGAATATTTACTTTACTCTTAGGACATTACTCAACAATAAAAGCTTCATGTGACTATATTTCAAACTAAAAGGGAAAGCTAATGGTTTTAAATATACAAAAAAATAAATAAATAAAATTTTTAAACACAATCTTCATTAGTTAGCAGTCACAAATTTATTTCGCTTTTCATTAGTGAAACTCAGGTGCTTAGTTTATTTGTTGCAAATATTTTTTTTATTTGTCAGCTACTGAAAGTTAAACTTATACGCATGGCTAATAATTTTAGAAATACTTAACGTAGCATGTTTATTGTACTTTTTCAATATTTCGTTTTTTTTGAAAAATATAAAATATTAGCAAAAATGAATCGTAAAGTTTTAAAGTTTACATTAACAGATATACGGTTATACTCCGCAGTAAAACAAATAAGGGGCTTTTAGAAACTTAATTTGTTTTGTAGCAAGAAATAAAAATTTATTACAAATTTTTGTGATTAGCCACGAGGCGTGGCTATATATTTAAAAAAAGTTTTCACCTGTCTAGGATTTGTTACAAATCATTATTCTGCCATGTGTTGAAATATAGTTATTACATTCGAAAAAATATTACTATTATGATAAGGTTTTAAAATAATGAACATATGTACAAGAAAAAACAATAATAACAAAATTCTACTATAATATACTACCCACCCTACATTATTTGTTAAACTGATGTTTGAAACAATGAGGTGAAAAAGACAAAACTACAGCTTGGGTTTTTCACCTGCTGCATTTTTAAAGTAAATAAGGTTTATGGATGTTAACATATGAGTATTTATTAAAATATACATTTTTTCCAGGTCAAAGAACCACCACCACCACCACCTCCGGCAACGACTGACAGGTTTGGCTTTAGTTATTATGGTTTTTACAATATTTTGGTTAATTTCAATTACAAAATCATAATATGGAAAACTTTTAAAGCCACACATTTTTATAATTTTTTATGAAAATCATGCACGATTTTTGAATTTTGTAAAAGAAAAGTTTCAAAAAACATTAAATCTTAATCTTTTTAAACGGTCCTTTAAGTTATAACGATTTATTTTTTTCTCGATATTTCGCTTTCCTGTGAAAAGCTTCTTCAGGAAATTATTTTTTATATTTATATTTTAAAAAAGATTAAGATTTAATAGAAATAAAAAAAGGTCGAATAAAACTGAAAATAATGTTTCAAAAAACATTTTTCTAAAACACCCGAAAGCTATTATTAAGGACTAATTATATATAATATCATTATTCCTTTACAAAAAAAAAAACTTGCACTCCAAATAACGCAAATAGCAATACGTTTAAGAGTGAAATTTAACAGGCTTCCATATTCAAATAATAAAAATATTATTTCCACTATAATATTTGTCTTTGTGTAACAGCCCTTTATCTTTGACGCTGTAATACTAAAAATTAAAGGGCATTCTGAAAGTGACGTAATAAAAGGTGTTTTTTTAAGCTAGATAGAACTTTAAATTGTAAAAAGTAACACAAAAAATGAAATTTTATTGAAACATTTTTTTTATTTGTTTCAGTATACTCTGGCAAATCATCATGAATAGACTCTCGCTTGAACAACGCTACGAAATTATCCAAATTTACTTTGAAAATCAGTCGTCGATTCGCACAACTTATAGACGACTTCGTCATTTTTATGGCGTACATAAACGTGCACCTGAACAAGCCATTCGTCGAACTGTCGATAGATTTCGTACCACATACTCTCTAGAGGATGCAATAACACCAATACGTCGAAGGAATGTGCGTACTGAAGAGAATATCGCCGCTGTAAACGAAAGTGTGGAAGAAGATCCAAATTTATCAATTCGTCGTCGGTCGCAGGAATTGGGGCTCTGTCCGTCCACTACGTGGAAAATTTTGCGCAAAGATCTCGGCCTACACCCGTATAAGATCCAGCTGGTGCAGGAATTGAAGCCACGAGACCATTATATGCGTCGTTCTTTCGCCGATTGGGCTCTAGAGCAGTTGGCAACTGACCCGTTGTTTTATCGCAAAATTGTGTTCAGCGATGAGGCGCATTTTTGGCTTAACGGGTTTGTTAATAAGCAAAATTGCCGCATATGGAGTGAGACCAATCCACAACAGACTCTACAGACTCCATTATATCCAGAAAAATGCACCGTTTGGTGCGGTTTTCACGCTGGTGGCATCATCGGACCTTATCTCTTTAAAAATGAGGCCGGAGTTCGCGTTACGGTCAATGGAGATCATTACCGCACCATGATCAATGATTTTTTGTTTGAAAATATGGATGACATTGATCCGGACGAGATGTGGTTTCAACAGGATGGCGCTACGTGTC
Source organism: Trichopoda pennipes (assembly GCA_030448955.1). Classification (NCBI taxonomy): domain Eukaryota; kingdom Metazoa; phylum Arthropoda; class Insecta; order Diptera; family Tachinidae; genus Trichopoda; species Trichopoda pennipes. The sequence continues at coordinate 10,428,088 of JASKUP010000002.1, forward strand.
ATACAGCGAACGCAACCATCGACTTATTGAAATCAAAATTTGGCGATAAGTTGATTTCGAGAAATGGACCTGTCAATTGGCCTCCAAGGTCGTGCGATTTGACACCACTCGACTATTTCCTGTGGGGCTACGTGAAGTCACTGGTTTATGCTGATAAACCAGCAACATTTGACGCCTTGAAGGACAGCATTGTTCGTGTTATTCGTGACATACGCCCAGCAGTGCTCGAAAAAGTGGCCCAAAATTGGACGTCCAGAATGCGCTTCGTCAAGAACAGCCGCGGTGCCCATATGCCCGAAATCATTTTCAAATGTTAATGTCACGTATTGATCCTTCGAATAAAAGAGAAATTTTGATTACAATTTAATTTTTTGTGTTATTTTTTACAATTTCAAGTTCTATCGGGCTTAAAAAAACACCCTTTACTTATAAAAATTTAATTTTTTGAACTGCTATAATTGATGTTAAACCTTGACCGCTATAGCAACAAATACAATAGATAAGTTTTAAATTAAATGGTGTCCCAATGGTGATGTGATTTTCATATGCGTCACCTTATTCTGGAAACGCGTTAAGGAAACATTTGAAGACTAAATATATTTATGCGCAGTAAATGAATAAGTGCGAAATATAAAACGTGTTGCTGTAGTTATGTGATTTCAGCGTATATTGATTTGGTTTTTTTTTTTTGTAATCAATTCTTTATTTATATGATAAATGATAATTATTAAAGACATTGTTGAGGCGAGTTGGCAAAATTTATTATATATAGCATTAGATGTATTTACCAGAAGAATAAATAATTAAGTTAAAGAAAAGAAACAAAAAATTAATAAAATAATAAAAAATTAAGATTTTTTAATAATGAGAAAAAATAAAACAAAATAACAAATTTTGTAATAGAAAGAAAAAATAACAAATCTTTAAATTGAGATCAAATAATAATTTTTATAATCACTATAGAAGCATTTCCAAATTTTGTAAAAGATGCTCTTTCACATTTTTTTTTTAAACGGAGATTCGAGCAATATTTCTATAATAATATTCTGAGGAAGTTTGTTAAACTCTGAACTACCAAAGTGTTCTATTCTCTGTTTTGTGGTTTCCAATCGACATCGAACTACTCTTAGATTCTTATTATTTCTTGTGTAGAACGCTGTTTGATTTCTCGAAAAAGTAATTGTATGATGCCCAACGTTGTTCATTGATTTAAATACATAAAGTAAAGTTTGTGTAATCCGTGCACAGGAAGAATGGTTAGAGCTATGTTCCTATACAGAGGTATAGTTGGGTACATCAAGGGCAAATTAAAAACAGTTTTCAATCCTCTGTTTTGTACTCTTTGTAGGGATTTCAATTCATTAGTCCTTCTATGACCATATATTAATGGCATATAGTTTAAATGACTGTGTATTAAAGCTTGATATATAACCAATTTTGTTTTCGTATTAAATTTATTTTTAAACTTATATAATAGACCAACTGCCGACAATGCTTTGGATTTTAGTTTCCGAATATGTACCAAGGTGTTTCGTTGAATAACATTCATTTACTTCATTTCCATCCTGAAAACTTGATTATGAATATGATTCGGTCTAAATCGCAATATTTTAGTTTTTTCCTTATTAAGCTTCAATCTGTTAAGCCTTACGTATTCTGAAAACATTTTAACTGCTGTAGGCATGCATTTAGAATTTAAAAAAAAATTAAATAATATTTAATAATAAGTAGTCTGAGAGATCATCTTCTCAACGCTGCACAGTGGACCATTTTACGAGAAGGCGGTCAAAAATATATAACTTTTGAACGGATCATAATTTTGATACGCGTTTTTTTTTGTCTACTAGATCATAGACTTTCGCTTAAGGTATAAATATTTAAAATCGACCGGTTAGAAAAATAGTTGTGATAGGTTTAAAAACACAGGGCTAAGTTTTTACAACCAGCTTGTTTAAAGTTGATTATTTTTAAGGATCCTTTTTTAAAGGTTTTTTTGCATAAACGCTTTTTATATTTAGTTTAGAAGGTATATTTTAAGTCCAACTCTTCTTAGATATGTTTATTTATTTATGTTAGTCTATAGATTCAATATCCTTAGAGACTGTAACAATATATAATACATTTTTACAAGTTTAAACAATATTTTTTTTAATGGTATGTATGTTCTGACAATAATTAATAAATCTATAATATTTATTAAATTCAGAAAAAATCCCTAATAACGGATCCCAGTTAGCATAATTCGCTCTGTACACTTGTACGGATAGCGGGACGTGATGGGATATTAAAAGATATATTACTTATTAAAAACTGACAGAACACATTTCTCTTAATAAGATTAAGAATGAAACTAACATTCAATATTGTTCTACGACTTTTAAGCGGCGGAAGTTTAACTAAAGCAAGTCTATTGTTATAAGACGGTAGATGTCGCGTATTCCAGTTCAGGCCACGAAGGCAAAAAAGTAAAAATTTTCTCTGAACAAATTCCACAGTATTAATATGGACATTGTATGTTGTGTCCCAAATTATAGAGCCATATTCCAGAATAGGTCTAGCTAAAGATGTGTACAATTGCTTCGTTATATAAGGGTCAGTAAATTCCTTAGCCCAGCGTTTTATAAATCCCAAGACAGATCGGACTTTATTCACCGTAAATGACGTATAAAGTTCAGTTTAGGATGATGTAAGGCACCCAGATCAGAAATTGCTTCAACTTTATTCAATATTCCATCGTTCACAATATATTCAACATTAATATGTATTCTCGGAAAGAAACACATAATACTTCTTTTTTTATAATTGAGCTGCATAAGATTAATTTTGCACCAGGAACTAATCGCATCTAAATCTTGTTGCAAGAAGATATAATCCGGATAATAATTATAAGTTAAAAAAATTTTTACATCATCATATGTTATAATCAAATGATTAGTTTAAATCAGGCTTAAGTTTTAAATTATAATCTTAAAAATTTATTAAAAAAAAGAAAACCTTGTATTTAAAAATTTATATATATACATCTTTTATAAAGTTAAATTGTATTAACTGAGGGCCTTTTCAAAGTACTAATTTCAAAAATATTTTTTTTAAAAAACTTTGGCATAAATGGTATCCGTTCAAAAATTTACTGTTTTTTTTTACTTATTTATAATTTTTTAATATGTACTTTTTGAAAAAGTACTATTTTTAAAAGGTACCTTTTGCAAATCCTTTAAAAAGTAAATTTTTTAAAATTTCAACTTTTTAAAAATTTTTAAAATTTTTAAAATAAATTAAAATTTTTTTAAAAATTTAAAAATTTTTAAAAAATTTAAACATTTTAAAATTAAAAAAGTTAAAAGAATTTGTTTAAAATGTTCCTAAAAAGCTAATGTTTAATGATTAAAAGGTACTTTTATTAAATTAATTTTAAAATAGGGTTTTTTCAAAGTGCACGCTGATGTAAAGGGGTAGTTTCTATGCAATATATTTTATTGTAAAATATTATTTTTCGCTCTGCAAGACAAAATATTAGGGCATTTGTTAAGGCAAATTCTTTAAACAGTACGGTTTTTAAAATTTCATTTTGGTTAAAAAGAATTTTTTTCAAGTCCTACAATAGGACTTTGTAAAAAGAATATGTTTAAAAGTATCCTAAAAAGTTAATTTTTTATGATTATTTTTACACTTTATTTCTACAGTAAACTTTTATAAAAAGCTAATCGCTTCAAATAATAATTTTAGAGGGATTATTTTAAGAAAATTTTTAAAAAGTACTTTTTAAGGCTTTAAAATTTCAGTTTGGTTAAAAAGAATTTTTTTAAATTCCTAAAATAGGACTTTCTAAAAGAAATTTGTTTAAAAGTTTCCTAAAAAGTTAATTTTTTTTAATGATTATTTTTACACTTTATTTCTACAGTAAACTTTTATAATAAGCTAATCACTTCAAATAATAATTTTAGAGGGATTATTTTAAGAAAATTTTTAAAAAGTACTTTTTAAAGCCTTTTTCTTTTTAATAGATTTGCTTAGCAAAAGATATTATTTTAAAAGTACTTATTTAAAACGATTTATTATACGGAACTTTATATGAAATTTATAGATTAAAACAAAATGCCTTATATGATTCCTTTTTAACACTGTACTTTTTAAAGGGTACTATTTTTAAAAGTAACTTTTAAAAGACATTACTTTAAAAAGTTTTTGTTTTCAAAAAACTTGTTTGAAGAAACTTTTTGTAAAGGAAGTTATTCTAAAATTATCTTTTAGAAGAAAAATTTCTTAAGGTACCTTTTTCTAGAGGCGCCTGGGTATGGTATACTTCCTAAAATAACATTTTTAAAAGTACTTAAAAAAATGTATGTTATCAAGGCAGTTTTCTCAAGATACTCTTTTTACTTAAGATTTCATAAGGTAAAAGCACTTTTTAATATTTAACATTAGTATATATTTTTTTAAATAATTTTATGTCTAACTAGCACTTCTAAATAAACTTTGCTAAATTAATGTTTGCTTCTCATGTTCTTAGCTGAGCACACAAATTATAACATGACTAATAAAATCTACTAGTAAAATCTACTAGTAACTTTAAATAAAATGTGTGAGTTAAGTTAGTTTGTCACATGAGCGAGAATATATGCTAACATATGATGGGACCATTTTTTAGCAGATTATTTTAATAGGAACATAAATAATTCTTTATGGGAATTACTTTTTTTTTAAAATGCTTTGTGAAAACTTTTTCATGGTTGTTATTTTATTTGTGTGTAACTTGTTGAACTCTTTGCAAGAAACAATTCGTTTTATGTGCTAATAAAGCTTATATTAGGGTGTCACTTGAAAATGAATAAATGAAAGAAGGCATAAATATTAATGTGGTATATCATTGTTAATTAAAAATTCCAAGTATGGCGATTCATACTTAACAGATTATCCAAATATTTTTAAACATTTTTGCCAAATCCTTATATAATTGTATGTCTGTTTGATGTCAATTTAGAATATCTAAAATTGAAAAACTGAAACAAAATATCTGAAGATTTGCTGTTTTTTTTAGAATCATATACATAGTTTAACGTAAGGGGGACACCCTTCTCCATTTGATTTGAAGCATCTGCATATTTGCACATTTTTTTCTTTTTTTATTTTTTATTGCAATTAAAGTTATTTTTTTCCCTTTCATTCCTATTTCCACTTTAATTTTCTGTCAGATCCTTTTCACTACAGATTCCAACAAATATCAATAAAAACTAAATTGGAAATTATTACAGATCATTTAAATTTATATCATCAACTCTTCGTCTTATGCATCAACAGAACATAATGCAGAAGATAAAGATTGAATGCGCTTGCAGTAAAGTAGCCACACATGTTAATGTTCTTTTCAGGAAAGCGTTCAAAAGGAAATCGTGCCCTTTCTTTGAATTGATTACAAATATGGGTAATAATGTGTATCAAATACAGGGTGTCCGCCTACTTTGTTTGTTTATAATTTTTAATAAAATGAAAGAGAATAGCTCTAATATTGATAAATGTTTTATTTAATGTCGACAATTATATATGGAATAAAATATCAGATAAATGTTGCCCTCTGTTAGCCTCACAAATGCGGGCCCATTTTTCATTATATATTCACACATTACACGCGCTATTTCATTAATTTCATCACAAATATTTTGTTTGAGTTGCTCAAGCGCTTCTGGTTTGTTTCCATAAACCTTGCCTTCTATATATCCCCACAGCAGTCAAATCAGGCGACCGTAGAGGTCAATTAACATCACCATTTCTTGAAATAACTTTTTTTTTTTTTTTTTTTTTTTTTAAAGAGAAGTAGCCCATCAGGCAACAATGCCTATTTAGTCAAGTACCGTGCTACATTCTTTAGGAAAGGGATAGAGAATAGATTAAACAGGTGGTGAAAGTAGAAGAATAGTCGGAAATTAACTGCCGTATATAAGACAGCACAGCGATCAGTGACTATGCCTTCATCGCTGAGCAGCCCCACCGACAGTTAATTTTTATTTTTGTAGTGAAAAAAACCAAAGTCTTCGTTGGGAATCGAACCCATAACCCCCATATTTACAGGCTAGTACACTACCTAATAGCCTACGGGGGCACTAATTCCATTGTAATCCTGGCTGTATGCGATGTGGCACCGTCTTGTTGATACCACATGTTAATCAAGCCAAAAGCATGCATTTTAGGCGTTAAAAAATTTTCAATTAGATCACTATATAGCTCCCCATTCACAGTTATCGTTACGCCATTTTCATTTTTAAAGAAGTAAGGTTAAATGATTCCTTCTGAACAAATTGCACAGCGAACTGTCACTTTGAATGGCTGCAAAGCTGAGTGTTGAATAATTTGAGGGTTTTCACAGAACTGACTATTCTATTTATTCACATATCCATTCCAATGAAAATGTGCTTCGTCACTCATTATGATTTGTTCATGGTCTCACAGTAATTCCATTATAATCCTGGCTGTATGCCTATTAGCATATGTACTTTGGCGTAAATAGTCTTGTGAAAGAAGCTCTTGTGCCAACTGAATCTTATATGGAAACAAATGCCAATCCTTGTGCAAAATTGTGGCCAAAGTTGTTCTTTGTAGACCAAACTCCTGAGTATGGCGTCGAATTGAGGTCGATAGATTGTTTTAAAGACTTTCCCGAGTAACAGTAATATTTTCAGCCGTTGTGGTCAATACTTGGGCCTATCACCTGCAGACCCTCTTTCTTCAAAATCATTTACTACACGATAAAAAGTGCGTTTTGTTGGTACGTTGTTTCTCCCAAAAATTTCCCGTAACTTTCTCATCGCCACAGTAATCGATTATTGATTTTGATCAAATGTTTTAACGATTTAAACACGTTGGTTTATCGAATATTTTACCATTATAAATTTGCTACGTGTCTTCTCCGCAACTGCCAAATATGAGCGATCAAGACCAATGTTTACCAAAATGGCGGCAAAACAAAGTAGACACTCTACATTGAAATAAAGTTACTTAATTAATAAAAAAGATTTGGTTTTCAGAAATTAAATTTATTTGAAACCTTTAATAAATAAATTAATAATTAAAGTTACGTGCTAATTTCAATATCCACACCCTGCGTGCTTAACATTAACTTCGAAGGTGCCAAAGGATCTCTGAAAGACCCTGTAGCCATTCAAAAGAGTCAATAGACTAAAAGAATATTCGGAGAGGTCAGTGTATTTTTAAAGAACCATTAGCCCTTGTGGGAATCTAATTATCTTCGAAGAAGCTAGTGAATGTTCGGAGAGCTAATGGACCTCTAAAGAGTTAACGCACAGCCAAAGATCAAATTATGAGATAAGATAAGGATGCATTTTCATCCGACTATAGACGGAGATTCATAGTTATTCATTTTCATGTAGCGCATTTTTTATTCTTGCAAAGTTTAGCATTTTAGGATATTCCCTTTTAAATATTTTAAAAAAGTTTCATGGCACGAGGTAAAAGTACCTGCTGAAGAGCAGTACTTTTTGCAAACAAATATGCCGATTGAAAAATATACCTTTAAAAAGTTATTTTTATTTGGGTACGATATTACGTCGACCCTCGTCGAACTTGGTTTGTGAACAAAATAAAGAGAACACTGAAGATGGCAAATAGCCGAAACCGGTCGGAAAATATACGCACATATTTAAAAAGTTACTTTTTATGGAAAAATTAATCTTAGAGAATTATTGCTTAAAATAAGGAACTTTTATACTGGTAGTATACTGTTTCCAAAAAGGAGGAATAAAGTACCTATAAGAAAAGGTACCTCTTAAAAATTTTTTTTTTTAAAAAGTAAATTTAGGAAATAATTTTCAGAAAAACTAATTTCTAAACAAACTTAAAAAAAAAAATAATTAATGCTTTCTAAACAAAACCTTCTAGATTACAACCTTAGTTGTAGAACAAGTATGTTTAAGAAGGGCTAGCTTTTAAGCAAAATATTTCAAGAAGCACCATACAAACTATTTTTACTCTTTATAAAAATACTTGATTTTTGCAATGAGAACTAAAAGGAACATCATATAGTTGAATCATGTTTTATAATAAAATTAATTAATTTCCTTCACTTGTTTATGCGCTGCATTTCAAAGTTTTGCTTTTAAAGAATATCAACAATTAATGCTGTTGTTGTTGTTGTTGTTGTAATTAATATAGCGAAAGAAATTTTACGAAAGTAAAAAAGGGAAAAGTTTTTGCAGAAGGAAAAAGATATTAAACAAAAGAAGGAGAAAAACTTTAAAGTTTATTTCATGGAAAGTTACGCATTTAAAATTTAATTAAAAGAATTAAACAAGTAAAAAATATAGTATAATTTGGAAAATGTCTTAAAAATTATAAGAAGCATTTAAACTTTATGAAAAAGAAAGATTCAATTAAAATACAAAAAATTTTGGAATTCCAAAATTAAGAAATCATCAGATTCATGATTGTAATAACAAGTTAAGAAGAATTTGTTTTTTAAGGAGCTTTAAAGGCAAAGGGCTTGAGTATAAAATGAGAAAATTATTGCTATATATAAATGTGATAGATGACTTTGTGAAGCGACCTGCTTTAAAAATAAGAACATTAGTTAAGCTGAAGCCTTAAAGTTCTTCTTTAACCACATAACAGGTTGTAGTAGTTGTGGTTGAGTCAGTTTAAAGACTTGGTGGGTGAAGAAAAATTTTGGAAATCGATTATTAGAAGAGCCATAGAGCATTGTGTATATTTATCTGTTATATTCCGAAATTTAAAAACGATATTTCACGAATAATAAGTTTCATCGTAAAATTAGCTTTCACCAATAATTTTTTTTTATTAAATATTAAACTTACAAGTAAATTATAAGAGTAATGGAGGAGAGCTATGACAGCGATGGTCATAAGCTCAATATTATAATTAATTTTAAATTAAATTATAAAGGTTACCCTTTTTTAAAAAATTAGAAAGGGTCTTAATGTTATCATCGATCATAGTACTGTTCATTAGTTGAGTAATTTTGTTATTACTAAGACAACATAGGTTTTTAAATGTATTAATGTGGGGACAGCTAAATAAAAGATGGCCAATGGTAATAGGGATCAAACTACAGAAAGGACATTGCTTTTGTATATTCTTATCAATCATATGAGCATTTGTGATTCTAGTGTGACCTAGTCTTAGTCTTATTATTTTAATTTGGTCTATTCTTGGTAGCAGGTTGTGATTGATATTTTTAAGCAGCATGTAGGCGTTAATTTTATTAGGGTTAATTTTCCTGCACCAGTCAGGAACACCAATAATTAGTTCTTCTTTTTGCTTGTAGAAACAAAAATTCAATTTCACCAAAAAATAAAATCGTAATTTTACCAAAAGAATAATTTAATCTTAACAATACTGATATCGGGTTTTTCAACAAGAAGTTTATTTTTCAATTGTAGCGACACCAACAACATGATAATTTTGACATTTAGTTTTTTGACGTATTCGTTATAAATTCAATTGTTACACTGAATTCAATTTTGCACGAAAATCGCATTAAATTAATTAAAATCCGATATGAAAATGGTGGTTCTGTTAAAGTTACATTTCATAAAATTCGTAAAATTTTCGGCCAACAAAATCGACCTTCTGGGACCGCTATTACGAATTTGGCCGTTTAATTTGAGTCAACAGGCTCGATACAAAATTTGCGAATGCCAATGCGTGTTCGACCTGGTCGTGCAAATGAAAACATCGCAGCCATGACCCACAATGTTGAAGCTAATCCAAATTTGTCAATTCGTCAATGTTCTCAACAATTGGGGTTTTTTCGTGATAAGATTTACATCTGCACCTGGCCGTAAGCCTTAATCAGATGGTGGTCAAACCACTGGGAATGAAAAGCAACGCCATACACGTCCTAGGAAGCCAAAAATTAATTCTAGCAACAGGTCTTTCCTAGTTGCAATTTCAGCAGTTCCAAAGCAGGGTTTCAAACCACTACTACTTGCTGAAGAGCTGGAGACTATCTAACTCCTGGTCCAGAAAGCATGAAGCTTAATATAATTAAGAACACGACGACATTCATACTCACTGGACCTGGACCATTTATTGTGTTCACTGTGAATGATTCCACCTACCAACTCAAACAAGGACCTCGAAACACACAGCCACCACGATACTCCCGAAGGGCCTACCTCAATAATCAGTCAGAGAACAATTAAAAGTTTAAAGAGACAATTAGCGGAACTCTGGGGCTGTACTGTTTCTCGTGGAAATATCGTGGATTTTCCAGTTGGCTCCTTGCTAGCCTAAGGGGACTGGGCTCCCTTGTACCCCCTCAAGACACAAGTCTAGATGGTTGTGTGATCCATAAAGACTTATAAATGTGGTGGGCACAATAAGGGTGAGAGTGTGATTCGTTTTACATCCGCACCTGGCTATGTAGCCCTAATCAGATGGTGGACAAACCACTATTTTATAACTTGGAATGTCATACAGGTGTCCTAGGAAGCCGAAGACATAATTCTAAGCAACAGAACCACCTAGTTGCAACTTTAATGATTCCAGGGCAGGGCTGCAAACCATCACACCTTGCTAAAGAGTTGGAGACTTTCCTACTCCTGTCCAGAACACATGTCTAGCATGCTCACTGGACTGGATCATTCACTTTGCGTGTCATTATCAGTAAGATGATCCTGGCCACCATAATAACCATTATACTGTTATGGGGCCGCAAAACCATAACTACCACGATACTCCCATATAGGCGCCAACCTCAATGATCAGTCATAGAACTATTAAATGTCTAAAGAGACAAATAATGAACTCTGCGGCTCACTGATCGCCGTGGAAATAAAGTAGAGCTTCCAGTTGACTCCCTGCCTGTCTTCAAGGGACTGGGCTCCCTTTATACCACCAGTTGCACAGATCTAGATAGCTGTTACGTACTATAAAGTCCATAAATGTACCCCCAGGGGGGAGCACAATTGGGGTTATCCAAAACCAGCACATGGCGGATTTTGCGTAAGGATTTGATTTTGAAGCCTTACATGTGTCAACTGGTGCAGGAATTGAAGCCGGCCGAACATACATATCGCCGTAAATTCGTTCAATTCATTCAGGAACAACCAGCTGATTTTTCTGAACTTTTTCAGGCGAAGCCCATTTTTCACTTGTAAGTCAACAGCAAAATTGCCGCATTTGGGCTTCTGAAAATCCCAGAGCGATTATTGAGAATCCTTTGCATGCTTAACGTGTCACTGTATGGTGCGTTATGTGGTCTGAAGGTTTTGGTGGGCCGTTTTTTTTTCTTTTTTTTTCAAAGATGAGGCTGGAAATGCATTAATTGTCAATGGATCACGCTATCGCGAGATGTGTTATCGTCCTGGTTTAAACAAGACGGTACCACATGTCACACAGCCAACGAAACAATTAATTTATTGCAAACCAAATTTCTCGATCGTAATTTAACGCCACTGGAGTATTTTTTGTCTTGCTAATAATAAGGACAGAGTCTATACGGAGCCAATCGAAAACTCAAAATCCGTGATCCGAAATAGGACCGCCATTTTGCCAAAAAGTGATTAAAAGTTTTGATGAAAGATGTGTGGTCGTAGTGAAAATTTGCCAGATATAATTTTTCATTCATAATTGCCGAACTTTTCTCTTCGTAATACAATAAAAATTTTAATCATCTTAATCTAAATTTTTTGTTTTATTTTGCTTTAGAAAACAAACTTCTTCTTGAAAAACTCTTTACAATTTTGAAGTTAATCTATGTTAATTTGTGCTTTGTATTACCATGGGGAAAGCATATCCATATGACCGTTGGAGGTAAAATCCACTGATGAGATGTATGAGCAGCGGTAAAGTGGCCATATGGATATGCTTTAAATCACAGGTACGCATTTAAAAATTGTTTTAATAATAAATATTTTATGAGAATATCATCTATTAAAGGGATCTAACACAAATGTAGATTGGCAAATAAAACAATTATTTTTTATATTATAATTTAGAAGACTTTTTGCGACCTCGAGCTCTTAATTATAATTTTTACAAAATATTTAAAATATATAAGAAATTTAACATCATTAAAAAAATTGTTCTAATAACAATGTTCATGTTGTCGTTGTTGTTTTCAAATGTATTCTCTAACAGCAAAAAATTTTCTATTCTATTCTGACAAATAACTTCTCAAAAATAATTTTCATTAAAAAAAAATACAAAACCTCAGTGGATTACTGTGGAGAGAGAGAGCAAAGCATATGGCCATTTCGCTACTGCTTGCATAGCTCATTATTTGACCATTAAAATGAATAAAATTTATATTTTACTATTGTTCAGCTGCAGCTGTTTAACGTTTTACTTTAATATCGTATTTTGTCCGCTTTAAGCATTCATCACTATTTATACTTTTGGTTTCTTTACTTTTTGGCTTGTATTCTATTAAGACTGGAACAGTAGTCGTATATATTTATCTCAGATTCATATCTAACAAATTCTTAAATTTTTTTTTTGCACTTTGAAATTGTTTTTAAATAAATTTCCATCTGTGTTCTCAAGTTTTCTTCAATGATTTTAAGAACTCATTTAGGAGAAAGTAATTAAAATTTTGTGTAGTAGTTTATTTTCTATCTTATTTCCTTCGCTTTAAGGTTTTAAAGAAATTAAACAAATTGAATCACCACACGCAGAACAGTACAGAACAGAATAGAACAGATAAAGAACAAGTTAACTAAATTAAGAAATTAAAATTTTGTGTTAAGTTGTTTCAAAAGCTTGCAAACAACTTTGGCGTTGGATAAATTTGATTGGTAAATTTATTAACAACAATTGTGATGCTGTTGTTGTTGTAGCAATTGAGTTGCAATTTTTACTATTATTTTTGAAGCATTTACACTTTCAGGCAAATTTATTAATTTATTGAAAATCTGTGCAAATCAATGGTAAATTTTTAATTTAATTATCATGACAACCTTAATTTTCATGACAAAATCATAATGAGTGACGAGGCACATTTTCACTTCAATGGATATGTGAATAAACAGAAAAGTCGGTACTGGGGAATGGCAAACCCTCAAATTATCCATTAAAAGTGAGAGAGAGTGGTGTGCAGTTGGGTCAGGCTTAATCATTAGACCTTACCTCTTTGAAAATTACAGCGGCGCACACTGGGAATTTTGCGGAAAAAAGTCAAATTGTCATGCAGTAGGCAATGATTTTTTGAAATTATAGACTAAATGGTACAATCAAATCAAAAAGAATTACTCCGATCTGACTGCTAGTTTTTTTTTATGGCCGTTTCAAGCTCAGTACTTGTATGTTTTACTGAACCAACTTAATTTAAACCTAAGAATTTCAAAACGAATATTATTTTATTATGTGATCTAACGTTTTTCTTTTTATTTTCTATTTAAAGTAGGATATTTCAGTATACTAAAATTGAAACAATAAACTCTGCAGAGACTTAAGTTTGTTTTTTTTGCTTATTTTTATGAACATATAAAAAACAATCCCTTTTTCCTCCAAATATTTAGACCTGCAATTTTAGCTTTACTTTCCTGCAGTTGGAAATCACCGCTAATATATTGCCTCATATCTCTTTTTATATTTTTAATCAATTTCAAGTGCCACCAGGTGCCACCTTTCAATTTGTTGCATTACACAGTACAACATTGTTCATCTAATTGATTCACGACTCAATTCTGATAAGGCCTTTTTGTTTAACATAACTCAAGAACCACTAGTCGAATTTAACTTAAACAAATTTAGAAAAATCAAGAATTATAAGTACTTTCATCTGTTTATATAACGTTTTGCTACATAAGCAACAGTTCCGAAGTTATAAATTAATGCATGAAGAAAAAAAATATTTTTTGCCTAAAAAGCTAATTTTTTTAATTTAATTCATAAAAAATCCAAAACGGTAAAAAAAGTATCAAGTCCTATTACTTTCACGTAAAGTCGTATAACCTATGAACAAAATGAGACATATCTCATGAACATCGATGAACGCGTTTCGCTTTTATGAACAATTAAGTAAAGGTATGAATTTAAAACATTTGCTCGAGATATGCACAAATTTCTGACTCTCGTTTATATACGACATCAGCTGTACCACTTAAATTATCATTAAGTGATGACATAAATAAATTAGTATGGAACAACAATTAACCTTCTTCCATACAGTATTGTAGGACACTACAGTTTGCATACGTTAAAGAGACACCTCAAGTTATACGAGAAGAAAAGAGAAGAGTCGATAAGGAGATATCTCAACTAAAAGAATTTGAGTTAACAGTGAATAATCGCAACTTTGGAGTAAAAAATGAATTATATTTTACAATGATTGACGGCAAGACAGCACAATCACTAACAGAAACACCAGCTGCATCTTCTTGTCTCATTTGTGGAGCCACAACATTCAAGATGAATAAAATCGAAATAGTTCAAGCTATTCCCGTAAATGAACAAGCAATTTGGTATGTTACCACTTCGTCTGCGTATTAAGCTGATGGAGTGTCTTTTGCATGTGGCTTATAATATTGAATTTAAACGTGGGACAGTCCACTCAAAAGAAGCCCAAAAATGTTTGAAAAAACGTAAACTTAGAGAGAAAATTGAAATACAGGTTATCAACCTGTTAAGTAAGGCTCTGGTGCGACAAATTCAGAAAATACGTCATGAAGATTCTTTACGAATCTTGCATTGATTTCCGAAAGCACGGGTCTAGATGGAAACATAATCAAGAGGGTTTCAATAATTCTCGAAACTATAACAATCGCCGAGGTAGTAGATCCAAAACAATTTGGTGGTTTTTGTTTGGAGACGGCAAAAGAGTTTGTTGCACTGTACGAGTGGTACAATATCCCCCACAAAATTATGACTCATGGCAAGGATATAATTGAAAAGTGTATTTTTCCTGTAGGCCTACTATCCGAAGAGGCTTAGGAAAGTCGTAACAAAGACCATAAAAAATATCGTGTTAAACACTCCAGAAAATGCAGTCGAATTGCAACGAACGAAGATATTATGCACAGAACGATCGTAACATCAGATCCCATGATTTCACATTTTACGCCTTCATTTAGCCAGAAAAAGCATAGTGTTATAAGCGATGAAGTTAAGGCTCTTTTAGAATAATAAATTAAAAATTAAAAAAAAAACATTTAAGTTTTTTTGTTAGTTATGGCTTTTTGCATTGCAGGTAGCGATCGACATTTCTCTAACTTTCTTTATTTTGATTATTTTTGTGTATTACTATATGAATAAAATCACTACATTTTTTGACAAATATATTTTTTTCCTCACCTCCATACAAAAATCCCCAGTGTGCGGCGTAACGGTAACTGTGAATGGGGAACGATATCGTAATATAATTAAAAACTGTTTAACGCCACAATTGCATGCTTTGGGCTTGATTAGCATGTGGTATCAACAAGACGATACCACATTGCATACAGTCAGGATTACAATGGAATTACTGCAAGACCTCTTTCCACAACAAATTTTTTCTAGAAATGGAGATGTTAATTGGCCTCCAAGGTCGCCTGGTTTGACTGCTCCGCACTTCTTTTTGTCAGATTTGTGCAAAATGAAAATTATGAAATACCGCGGGAAATGTGTGAGAATGTAATGAAAAATTTGCTCCAGAGGATTCGCAATTGTAAGGCTAAGAGACGGACATTCATCTGATATTGTATTCCATACGTAATTGTCGACATTAAATAAAACATTTATCAATATAAGATCAATTCTCTTTTATTTAATCAAGAATTATAAGCAAATAAAGTAGTATAACTTCCCGGCGGACACCCTGTACTAATTCTATATAAGTCTCCGTTACTATTAAATAGACATATAATAATTTTACATTATTAACTTTTTTAATGGGAACAATTTGTAGGCATCACCTTTTAATTAAATGCTTAGAATATCGGTTTCATCATGCCTGAGTATTGTGAACAACCTACTGCTTTCTTGAAGTCGATTAAAAATTGCTTAAAATGATTTTACAAAAAAAAGGGAATTCAATTTGAAAGAATACACCACTTAAAATGTGTGTGTAAAACAACAATTCAAACTTAAATTGACTACTAATGGAACTAAGTAAATAATTTTTAGTTAGGCTTAAGTTCAAAAAAGGACAAACAAAATGTAGAAACCAGCAAAATATAAAGAGTTTTCTAACGGGTATAGTTAACAGAAATTTTCGTATTTATCTTCTGTAGAAAATAAGATAAAATTTATCCTATATAGAAGATAAATCAGAATATGAGAAGAGTCTCATTTAATATAGTTAATACACCAGCTAAGACATTTTGCTCTACTTATTTTATGTTATTAATTGTTTAATACATTTGCTTTTCTTTTGCTAACTGTAGCTTAGAAACGATGTAATCTTTTTAATTTTTAACTTCATAAAAGTTGCGGTAGCGATTCCGAAAATGCATTAAGTTCTGCTAATTTTTCACACTGTTCCCGTTTTATTCAAAATACAACACGCCCGAAAGAAACTAAAATAAAGTAAAAAAAAAAAAAATAATAAAAAATATACAAACCTAAGCTTAACTAACAATTATTCAAATGCTTTAATAAATTCTTTAAATATCTCAATGGTAAAATGAAATGGATAGATCGTAATATACAAGGCCATGGTATAATTTTATTAATTTTGCAACGTTCGGTTTAACCTCTCAAGCAGCGCCGACTAACAAGTATAAATGATCTATTATCCAAGTTTAAGTGAAGTGCAAAAAAATTATGACTGCAGTGCTGTATTGAGGCAAACAGCTATTTGCAATAAATATTAAGGAAAACCACAACAGCTTTGAAAACTAAACTCAAAATTAAATGGCAGTTGCTACGAAAACTCGATATTTAGGCAGAAGACTAAAGCATGTTAAAGCATGAGAGTTTAATTTCTAAAAATGAAACTATGGAAATTATTCAATAATCTTGGATGGGAACTCGCTAACTGTTTGCCCTCGACATAGCCTCTCTATAAATTAAGACCTTGATGCTTGTTTCCAAATTTATGAATAAACACAACTAAACTAGGCCAGAATGTAAAAGTATTACATTTTCAAAACCAAAGCCCAGAAGACAATTTACGAAACAGAGATGGAAAAGGGTTTTTCTAACTAAGAAAATCAAACTGAATTACAATGGAGGCATTCAAGTTTGACAGTGGTCTCAGAAGGAACCGAATAATTTTATAACAAATACAACGATTAGAATCGAATTAAAATTTTATTAAAATAAAATTAAGCTTCAAACAGAATCGTGTCATAACTAGCGTAGTAAACACGCGATAAACTTGCATATAATTGTTTCCCAAAAACGAAAAAAAAACTTTAATTATTTCGCATAATAAAATAAAAATACTTTCACTAACTTTTAAAATAATCTTGCCCTTTCAGTATTTACTTAACTTCATTTACATTTCATGCAATTGAAATTTGTAACAAACACCCATTACGTGTAAAATTGCAATTTTGTGTGCAACATTCGTATTTATTTTATATTTTTAATTCTTTTGCTTATTGTTTCCTGTATTAAATAACATTCATTCATAAAAATTAATAAAAAAAAAAAGGTAAAAAAAAAATAGTTATTGACATGTAAAGAGTTGAACGAATATGTGACCTATTTTTTATTAATTTTTTAACTTTTTAAAAATTGTTTTCTTTTTTTTTTGTAAAAAAAATATTGATTTACAAAAAAGTCATAATGTCACTCACATACAAGTTTAAATGCATTTATTAATTAAAAATGGTTGGCGTTTAATGAAATTTGCAACCACGTACCGTTGAAGGAAAACAAATAATTGAAATGAAAAATGATCAGCAAGAGAAATTAAAGAAAAGTTAAAACTGCACAAAACAAAAACAAAAAAATATATAAAATTTAAGTGAATTTTATTATATAGAAAATTTTTAAAATTTATATTGAAAACTATGTTGAAAGGTGTTTTTTTCTATGTGCTGTTTCTATATTTCAATTGAAAATTATCTTTCATAAATGTTTCAACAAGAAGTTTATTTTCTACAACAAAATAAAACAAAAAATGTTGATAAAGATGATTCAAATTTTTATTGTATTACAAAGAGAAAAGTTTTTCAATTATGAATGAAAAATGATATCTGGCAAATATCCGCCACGACCACCCTGGCAGATGTCGTTTGTTTCATCAAAGTTTTGAATCACTTTTTGGCAAAATGGCCGTGCTATTTCATTAATCACATCATGGATTTTGAGTTTTAAGGCTGGAATCGATTTGATTGGTATAGACTCTGTCCTTAAAATAGCCCCACAAAAAATAATCCAGTAATGTTAAATCACATGATCTGGCTGTCCACTTAACTATCCCCCCGGGGGCACATTATAGTCTTTTTGGAACCTACTAAGGGAGCCCAGGCCCCTCAAAGGCTAGTAGGAGTCACCTGGACAATCCACATATTTCCACGGGAATCAGTAAGCTCTATTTGTACTCTTAAGGCAAAGATGTACTCTGTACTGATTATTGAGGTTGGCCCCTATATGGTTGTGGTTTCGGACCCTCGTGAGAGTTTGTGGGTCGGATCATTCAAATTAACACAATGAATGGTTCAGGTTCAGTGAGTATGAATGCTGTCGTGTTCTTGAGAAATAAGAGCTTCATGCGTTCTGGACCAGGAGTTGGAAAGTCTCCAACCCCCCAGGAGCATATAAATATGGTCTTTATAGAATATTCCACTTTCTAGACTCAGTGCAACTGGGGAAAAAGGGAGCCCAGTCCCCTGAAGTCAGGCAGGGAGTCAACTGGAAACTCCACTTTATTTCCACGGGGATCAGTGAACCCGCAGAGTTCATTATTTGTCTCTTTAGACTTATAATAGTTCTCTGCCTGATCATTGAGGTTGGCCCCTATATGGGAGCATCGTGGTGGTTTTGGTTTTGCGGCCCCATATGGGATTATATGAAATTATGATGGCCAGGATCATCTCACTGATAATGACACGCAAAGTGAATGATCCAGTCCAGTGAGCATGCTAGACATGTGTTCTGGACAGGAGTTAGAAAGTCTCCAACTCTTTAGCAAGGTGTGATGGTTTGCAGACCTGTTCTGGAATCATTAAAGTTGCAACTAGGTAGTTCTGTTGCTTAGAATTATGCCTTCGGCTATCTAGGACGCATGTATGACGTTCCAAATTATACAATAGTGGTTTGTCCACCATCTGATTAAGGCTACATGGCCAGGTGCGGATGTAAAACAAATCACACTCTGTCCACTTAACTGTTGATTGTCGTGAAATTATGCAATGGGGAAATTCGGTTAGTCATAAATTGATCGTTTTATTTACTGGGTGACTTGCGGCACCGTTATGTTAAAACCCCATGACACTGATATCCACGTCGTCAATAACAGACCAAAATTGAGTTGTTAGCATCTCGCGATAGCGTGATCCATTAACCGTTACTGCATTTCCAGCCGCATTTTCGGGAAAAAACGGCCCAATCACGCCTCCAGACCAAAAAGCGCACCATAAAGTGAAGCGCTAAGCACGGTGTTAAAATGTTCTAGGATTTTCAGAAGCGCAAATGCAATAAGTTTGTCTCCGACATACTCCGACAAGTGAAAATACGCTTCGTCTAAAAAAATGATTTTTTCATAAAATCATGGTAATTGATAAAGAAAAAAGTAAGTAATTATTGCTCTATAGTGGCCATCATTAACTGTAATGTTCTTTCCAGCGTTGTATTTAAAGAAGTACGGACCAATAATTCCACCAGCCCATAAAGCACACCAAACAGCCAGTTACTCTGGATATAACGGTGTCTCTATATATACCTAAAAATTATTTTCACTATGGCCGCCCTATTTATTAGCATCCACTCAAACACTTACGAAATCGGGTTTGGCTATTTCGGACACAACCATGATTTTTAAAATTAATTTGCACAATTTGTAAGCTATTTTTCATAAAAAACAGCCGGTTGTTTTTGAATAAATTGAGTAAATCTACGGCAATGTGAGTGATCGGTCAAATTCAAGTCCTTACGCAAAATTCGATATGTGGCCGTTTTAAATAACCGCAATTGTTGAGAACGTCGGAGAATTGAAAAATTTGGAACTGCTTCAACACTGTGGCTCACGGCTGCGATATTTTCAATTGAACGATCCGGTCGAACACGCAATAAAGTTCGCACATTTTGTATAGAGCATGTCGACTCAAATTTAACGACGAAATTCTTAATAGCGTTCTCAGAAGGACGATTATGTTGTACGAAAATAACATGAATTTTACGAAATGTAACTTTAACAGAGCCACCATTTTCATAGAGGATTTTAATAATGTTAATGCGATTTTCGTGCAAAATTGAATTCATTGTAACAATTGCCAATGCATCGGCTACGATTACGCCACAACAACTAAATTTTAAAACTATCGTAATCTTGTTTAAAAACCCGATATATATAAAATTTTTAGATGAATTCTTGACGAAAATAATGTTCCAGATTCAAAGTTTTAATTTTCATAAATTTCTTCTAAATCCATATATTCTGTTGGTGCTGGTTTTTTTTTAGAAATATTCTTCACGCTTATATAAACCAGCTTGCATAAAGCTAACGATTTTCGCAGAAATTAGAAAAATTATGAAAAGTTTATGTTAAGATGTCATGATTAAGTTAAAAGAAAATTTAACGACCAAATATGATTATCATGAATTATGACTACATATAAAAATAGTCGTCTATTTTTTTAGTTAAAGTTGCAAAATTAATTTTTATTGTAATATTTCTGTGCAAATTACAGAAAAATATAAAATATTATTTTCTAAAAACTATAAAAACTCTGTTAAAATCATCATAAATTGAGTTAAGAATTATTTTCCATATTTACCAGTTCTTAAGTAATAAAAAAAAAAATTCTAAGACTCATCAATATAAACACGTTTGCAATCCCTATTTACACACTTTAAAATGTCTTATTTGTTTAAAGAGAAGAAGTCATGAGTTAAATATTTAATGTCAAGGTGGCGCCACCTGACTATTTTCTTTATCTAAAACATGTTGTTGAATTTACTTCCAAACATATGGACAACCTGCCTTGTGCGTTTTTATGATACGATACGCTAACTAATTTTCATCAGCATCAGCCAATTTATCTGTGTATCATAACTGGTCATAACCTTTAGGCAGCTGTTTGCCAACCATAAAACAGCTTAAAAGGAATATTTTTTTGCAATCATTAAGGCAAAAGTGGTAGATTTTAATGGTCGATTTAGCTAAAAGAATTATTTGAATATTAAAAATAGAAAATTGTTGTTTTTCAATGTTAAAGTTGCGTGCAAAAGGTGGGACTTTGTTTTAACTACAATAAGTAAAAAGTGCGAGGCTTGAGAGAAAAGTTTAAGAAGTTTAATTAACGTTTAAAGATACTTTTTTTTTTTGGATAAAGTGGGCATTATATTTTCCATCTCTACATAAATTGAGAAAATAAAATTTGCCATTTTTGCTGTTACAGAAGCTTATCACTAAAGCATATTTTTGCGTACTTAGCTCGAAAAATTTGAAGTTTAAGTCATGAATCTATCTTGTAGCAAAGGGTTGTTATGTTGTAAAATAAATATTTATACTCAGATTAATTCTGTTTTTTTTTTTGGAAAGAGAAGTAGCACTTCAGGCAACAATGACTATTTAGTCAAGTACCGTGTTACGTTCTTTAGGAAAAGAGATAGAGAAGAGATGAAACAGGTGGTGAAAGTAGGATAGTTACAGAAATTAACTGTCATATAAGACAGTACAGCGAACAGTGATTATGCCTTCATCGCTGATCTGCCCCACCGACAGTCAATTTTTATTTTTGTACTGAAAAAAAAACCAAGGTCTTCGTTGGGAATCGAACCCACAACCCCCATACTGACAAGCTAGTACACTACCTACTAGCGTACAGGGGCACCTGCCCTGCGGTCCTGTAGTGAAAAAAAACCAAGGTCTTCGTTGGGAATCGAACCCACAACCCCCATACTGATAAGCTAGTACACTACCTACTAGCGTACAGGGGCACCTGCCCTGCGATCCTGTAGTGTAAAAAAACCAAGGTCTTCGTTGGGAATCGAACCCACAACCCCCATACTGATAAGCTAGTTTACTACCTACTAGCGTACAGGGGCACCTGCCCTGCGGTCCTGCCCCTCTTGTGACCTGATTGTTCACAACCCATAATTGTGGAAGTCTCTTACAAAACTATAAATCTTAAAACTATAATCCGTAAATTTATGAACCGTAAAACTCTTTTCTATTTATTTATTAAGAGAAGTTTTTGGAAATTATTTAAAAATAATAAAATAATTACCTTATGTAGGGTGTTTTTCAATAGATGCAATAAAAAAAAACATGAATAAATTGACTTGAAATTTACCTTATTCGGAAGATAATCTTCTGATTTAATAATTTAAATATGACTTCTGACATATTACCGTAAGGCTAGTTTGGACGTAGCCTATCTGGGGTCCAATTTTCGATGAATTTTTCCAACATTTATGGCCGTATATTGGCAATAATATGGCGAATGTTGTCCTCCAAGTAGTAAATCGTGTCGGGCTTATCCGCGTAGACTAGTGACTTCATATATTCTCACATATTTTGCAACGTTAAATTGCACAATCCTGGAGGCCACCTTAAGGGTTCGAAACGTTTAACTATGTAATTTTCAAACGTTTTCTTCAATAAATTCATCTTGTTGAAATCACAGCTACTACCCATCATGGTTGTTCAATTGATGAAGGAAAAATGTCAGTAATCATGGCTCTATAGTGGCCGTCATTAACTGTAACGTTCTTTCCAGCATCGCATTTAAAGAAGTACGGACCAATAATTCCACCAGCCCATAAAGCACACCAAACAGCCAGTTACTCTGGATATAACGGTGTCTCTATATATACCTAAAAATTATTTTCACTATGGCCGCCCTATTTATTAGCGAATCCGCTCAAACATAAGTGAACGCCAATCGCTAAAAAAAAAAAATTCACTTACGAAATCGGGTTTGGCTATTTCGGACACAACCATGATTTTCAAAATTAATTTGCACAATTTGTAAGCTCTTATTCAGGCTTCAGTCTATTCATGTTAAAATGCCAAACCAGAATAAATATAAATCATTCGACAGCTGATAAAATGGCCGCTAGTTAAAAAATTTTATTGCCATGTTAATGTTCCATACCTCTATAAAATACACGCTTTATCTGTGAAAGTAGCACATTTTGAAATAAATCTCAAAATCTTTATATATAAAAATAAGTCGGATTTTCCTTTCTGACGCTAGAACTCCAGAACGCACGAACCGATTTCCACGGTTTTGCATTGGTTGGACAAGTCTCGGGCTGAGGTTTATAGCAAAAAAAATTCAGGAAAAATTTCAAAAGAAAAGCAGGAAAACAGGGAAAATCAAATTTCACATACAGCGCCATCTCTTATACGTAGCATGTACTACAACGGCACCAGTACGTGGTGTGTGAGTATCCCTTACAAAAATAAGTACGTTCAACATGCAAATAACTGATGAAATATAAAATGAAGGATTGATTCTGATGGAGGATCATCGATCGATGCACGATGCATGCAACCAAGAATTAAATCGAGAGCTGCAATACAGTGTTGATACATTGCAGGAATTCGTTCGAAATAATGTGCCGTTGCTGAATGAACAGCAAAAATAAGTATACGAAACATTTATGCAAGTAGTGGACAATAATACTGGTCATCTATATTTCCTGGACGTTCCGGGAGGAATAGGGATATAATTTGTCATTTCATTGATTTTGGCCACTTTTCGATCAAGATTTGACATAGCTTTGACGTTGGCATCATTTGAAATTGCGGCGACTCTTCTAGATGGCGATCGTACTGCACATTCTGCGCTCAAGTTGCTACTCAATTTAAACACAATAGATCTTCGGCGAAATAACAGCATCTTTGGCGGCTTGATGATATTGTTGGCAGGCGATTGCAGGCAGACGTTGCCAGTAATTCCCTATGCAACGCCTGCAGATGAATGTTACAAGAATGCTTGCCTGAAGGCATCACCTTTGTGAAATAACGTAAAAACATTATCGCTAACCACTAATATGAGAGTTCAACTTCAAAATAATCAAACTGCTGCACAATTTTCCAAACAATTGTTAGCTGTTGGAAATGGAAAAGTCCCAGTTAATGCGACAACTGGATTAATTACTCTTACCAACGACTTTTGCCGATTTCTTGACTCTCAATTAGCTCTTATTGAAAACGTTTTCCCAAACATTAGTTAGAATTATCAGAATTATGCTTGGTTAAGTCAGCGAGCAATTCTCGGCCCCATAGAATAATGATGTACACGCACTGAATTTCACCATTCAATAAAAAATCGATGGCAATTTGGTGACATACAAATCCGTTGATTCCATAAAAAATCCCAATGATGCAGTAAATTATACAACGGAGTTTTTAAACTCTCTAGAGTTCAAAACTTGCAATTCAAAGTTGGTTCAGTTATAATGATATTGCGTAATTTGAATCCACCGCGACTTCGTAACGGTACTCGACTTGCGGCGAAAAGACTTATGCCGAATTTGATTGAGGCAACCATTATTAACGGAAAATACGCTGGTGAAAATGTATGTATTCCTCGAATACCAATGATTCCGACTGATCTTCCGTTTGACTGCAAACGATTGCAATTTGCGGTTCGCCTTGCGTTCGCAATGACAATTGCGGGATAAATATAGAAAATCATTGTTTTTCACATGGGCAGCTATACGGTGCGTGTTCACGCGTTGGGAAACCATCCGCTTTGTTTGTGTTAACGTCAGACCAAAAAAACAAAAAATGTGGTTTACCAAAGAGCACTTCAATGAAACGGATAATTTGCGGACGCTTCGATTCAGTATTTACTTTGGATTCTCTTTCGTTTTTTACTTAGCGAAGTTCAACTAAATTCCACTTTATATTTTTAATCGACATGAATTCATTACTGTTGTGCAATGAAATAAAATTTTTCCTTTTCAAACATAAAGCAAAAGAAAATTATTTTTCTTTATCTTTTAATCCCCAAACGAAATGTTACAAAAAACGAAGCCATCTGGTGGCGAAACGGCGTTCGCCGGGTTTGCTAGTTGCGTATATATTATAAACGCAATTCAAAGGAACGAGCATGGAAAGAAGTAGCAAAAAAATGCAGTAGAAGTGGTAAGTAATACCTTGAAGAATTTTATTTGAGTTTTTTATTTTCATACTGGTATAAATTAGATAAAGTCGCGGAGTGCAAACACAGATGGAAGTTACTACGGGAATGTTTCTGCAAGGAAATCAAGAGGATGAAGCTCCATCGGGCAGTAACATGGGCTATATTTTAGAAATATGGGCACTACTGCAGTCAATTATGGTTTTGAAGAGCTCTCTTGCATCCCGCCGGTATAAGCATTTATATTGAATATTTTTTCTTTTTTACGATGTGAATCTTTATTTTGTGGTACTCGTTACTCGTTAATAACGTTGAAGAACAAGACTCAATCTTAGAGTTTAATAACTATTTTTAAAAACATAATTTTCAAAAAAATTTAATTGTTTATTGTTTATAAATTTTAATGATTGCATGGCATTTTTTAGTACTTTTGGCCCAAATAATACAAACAGCGAAATATGTGCAATTTTTCCTTCGTATTTGTTTTTTTAACTATTAAAAAAAATAATAAATTTTTATAAGAAAGAAATTATTTTTTTTCAAAATTACAAAAAAAAAAAACAAATGTGCAACTGTGTATAATATTTTTTATATTCATGTAACTACATTATAGCCACCTAAAAGTCTTCTAAAATATGCTTAAGCATTTGACAGACTTTTCGTTAAACTTTTGACATAAGCTTAAGCCAGCTAATGCGTATTATAGTTGAATCTTTACCCACTATATGCCAAAAAAAACCCCCATAAATTCGGCATAAAATTTTGGCTAGCGTCTGATGTAGAGATGAAATATGTGCTAAATGGCTTTCCATATTTAGGTAAAGAAGAGAATCAAAATTCATTAATTAACCTAAGCGAATTTCTCGTAATGAAGCTTTTGAATCGTATACCAGGAAGGTAGAACTGTAACTTTCCGATAATTTTTTACAAGTATTCCTTTGGCATTAAAATTAAGATTAATAATAAAAATACTTCGTTGGTTGGAACAAGATGTGCCAACAAGAGGGAACTACTTAAAACTTGCAAACTAAAAAAGGACGACAGCATGGCTCGTTTTTCAACGTTATTGTATCAAGCCAATGGATGCACACTTACCGTTTATAAGAGCAAACCAAATAAAAATAGTGCTAAGAAATTACCTGAAACTGTATCGTTTTATAATAAAAATAAGTTTGGCGATGATGTCACAGACATGGTTTGCTAGTATATTATAATTTTATTTAATAACTACTGGCATGATTTAAGTTAATTCTCATTTAAAAAATTTAAATTAAAAAATGAAAAATTTTACGATATAAATGATGAATTTTATAACTTTAAAAAAAATTATCGTTTATCGTTATATACTTTTTAAACTCAAAACTAATAACTAAATATTTAATATAACAAAAAAAAAATATATATATATACTAAAAACTTTAGCTCTTCTCTATTCTTAACATAATGTTCTCATAAAATATTTATTATTCCAAAATTAAAATGTATTGCTGTGGGGATTGCATATCCATATGGCCATTTCACTACGGCTTATACAGCACATTAGTGGGTTTTATTCAAATTTTGTATAAAAAACTCAACAGTCTTATATATCAAATCAAATTAAATAAGAGTTATATTTAATAAGAATTTTATTTAACCAACCATATTAAAAAAGAATCTTCAGGAGCTTTGTTATAAAGAAACTTTCATTTATTTTCTCCAGTTTTAATTCAAAATAAATTGTTGATTTAATTAATTAAAATTTTGATTTAACTCTTCTTAACTTTTTGCACAACCTCCTCATATCTTGTGTAGAAATTTTTTATGTTCTTTTTTTATATTTTTATTTTTTATGGCAATTTGCTGTTGAGTTGCATATAGTTGCTGTAAGATGCAATCTATCGTGTTACAAACTGCATGCGTGCAAATTTCTACGCTTTCTTATCGCATTTCAACGCCTGCGTTTTTTCTTGGTTGTCCGATGCAACATCGAAATATTTTGCCGTTGGTTTAGTTTTATTTTTAGTTTTGTCTTGGGAAGTTAATGACCAGAAAGAAACATTAAAATGTTCATTATGTTGTGAATCATATGAGTTAAATGAATTAGGAATTGTTTAAAAGATTGATTGGGAAAATTTTTGTTATTCCACTTGAAAGAGTTGAAAGAACTTAACACAAGAGGCAGGAATTGCGTTTTTTATTAATGCATAAAAAAGTTTTCATTTCATTTGAATTACTTAAGCCAGAAACTACAATAACCTTTTCAAAGTTATTCACATTAATTAGAATTGCTACTTTGAGTAATTCGCTTTCAGTGTTATATTGCAGATATAGGCAAAATATACACACAAGAAACGCTCAAAAACTTATTGAATAACCCCACTCGGAAAAGTACATAAATTTATACTTAAGTTTAAATTTAAAATTTAATTAAAATACATCAATTCAAAGTACTTGAGTAGTATTATTTAAGAAAAAAAAAAGCCGAAAATAAATAAAATAAAATAAACATCTATGGAAAAAATAAATTACAAAGTTAATAAATACAACTAAATATACTTTCGAAAATAAGTGGCTTAAGATTTTTTTAAATATTAGAGACCAGTACTAGCTAACAAATAGACACAACTAAAAAGGATAAGCTCGGACTCGCTAAGTTCCAATTTACCTTGGACGACTTTTGTCGCTGCAAACTCGTAGTTTGTTGTTGTAAATAATGTGAGAGAGAGTAACTCTACCACTATTCTCTTTACACACATTATTTACAACAAAAAACTACGAGTTGCAGCGACAAAAATCGTCCAATGTAAATTGGGACTAACAAACTGTTCTTAAGTAAACATAAAAAGAAGCCACACGAAATTGTTAAAACGTATATATAAAATATTACGTAACGTAGACGAAACGTATATATACATGGCATTAAATATACAATATTATTACGGCTGTGTTTTGCGTAAGTTTTAAAAGTAAATAATTAAGTAATAAAGTAAAGGAAATATGTAACTAGGTATGCTGTTTACTAACTATGTAGTATTCTAAGACAACAACAACTATCTTAAAATAAATTCCATTGAAAAAACTTTAACAGCAACAACACAAAAATAAAAATACACACAGCCCAACAGGCGCCTATAAATTGAATGAAGAAAATAACAGCAACAATATGTGATACAAGGGAAGTAGAAAATTCTTCATGTTTCTAGACCTCTAGCGGACAAATATAAAAGACAGCATAGGATTAACAATATTGTAGGGGATATAACTAAGTACACCCAAGTAAATAAGGACCCTACTACTAAATTGCAGAAGATTAATAATGATATAGTAGAAGAACTTTTACAGAAAGAAATAAGCTTAAAGCTAATATAGCTATTGCACCTAGGTTATACGGACTGCCAAAAATTCACAAAGAGAAATTTCCTTTAAGGCCAATTTGTTCATTTATTAATTCACCATCTTAGGAATTGTGTAAATATGTTACATATTGAAAAAGCTCACTGAGGGTTCTAGGTATAATATAAAAGATTCAATTGAATTTAAGAGAAAAATTATAAACCTTCATATGCAGGATTATGAAAAACTAATTTCTTTTGATGTAGTATCATTATTTCCAAGTATTCCTGTTGATTTGGCGATCAACACAATAGAAGAGAAATGGAATGTTTTAAAAAATTTTACAAAGATAGAGAAAGGTTTATTTTTTCGTATTATCGAGTTTTGTATAGAAGATAATAGATATTTTCAGTATAATGAAAAGATATATATCCAGCAAAAAGGGACTTCCGATGGGCTCTCCAGCTTCTCTAATTGTGGCAGATATTGTTATGGAGAAATTGTTCGATAATGTTATTGAAAAATTAAATGTTAAGCAAAAAATTATGACGACATATGTTTATGATTTGTTTTGTATTATATCATCAACGAAATGTTGGAAAAATTAAATGAATTTGACACTAAATTTACAACTGAAAGGGAATGTGATGCTAAACTCCCATATTTAGACACTTTAATAATAAGAAAAAATAAAGAATTAGTTATAGATTGATACCAAAAACCAACTGCTTCAGGTAGAATTATTAATTTCTATTCTAAACAAAATAAAAGAATTATTGTTAATACGGCCAATAATTTAATAGAGAGGATTTTAACAATTAGTGATAAAGAATTCCACAGAAAGACCAAAGAAAAGATTAGAAATGTATTAACTGAGAACAATTTTCCAATACGATTAACTAATAGGTTAATTAACCAATTTAATAATAGGAGGAAAAGAGTTATAAGTAGTGGAACGGAATCCAAATGCTACAAATAATTCAACTTCGTAATTAAATCGCATTAAAATAATTAAAATCCTCTATGAAAAATGTGGTTCTGTTAAATTAAATTTCTTAAAATTCGTGATATTTTCGTACACCATAATCGTCCTACTGAGTCCACTATTAAGAATTTGGTCGTTAAATTTAAGTCGACAGGTTCGATGCAAAATGTACGAACACCAGCGCATGTTCGATCGGGTCATTCAACTGAAAACATCGCAGCAGAGAACCACAGTCTTGAAGCAGATCCAATTTTGCCAATTCCTCGACGTTTTCAAAAATTGGGTTTAGCCAAAACCACCACATGGGGGATTTTGCTTTGAAGCCTTACAAGGTTCAACTGATGCCGGAATTGTAGCCGACCCACCATTCACATCGCCGTAGATTCGCTCAACCGGCTGGTTTTTAAAAAAAAAATCATTATTTTACTTGACAGGGTATGTCAGCAAGCAAAATTGCCGCATTTGGGTTTCTGAAAATCCTAGATTGTTTATTGAGATACCTTTGCATGCTCAACGTGTTACTGTGTAGAGCGCTAGATGTTCTGAAGGAGTGATTGGGCCTTTGTATTTCGAAGATGAGACTGGAAATTCGGTGGCGGTCAACGGTCTATTTTGGGATATTATTGACGACGTGTATATCACGGATATGTGGTTTCAACAGGACGGTGCCACATGTCACAGCCAATAACGATCAATTTATTGGAAACAACATTTTCGGAACACATAATTTCGCGACAATTTGCAGCTAAGTGGCCAGCGAAATCATGTGATTTAACAATACTGGATAATTCCGAAGATGAGGCTGCAACTGCAGTAACGGTTAATGGATCACGCTATCGCGAGATGCTAACAACTTAATTTTGGTGTGCTATTGACGACGTGGATATTAGTGTCATGGGGTTTCAACATAACGGTGCCACAAGTCACACAGCTAATGAAACGATTAATTTATTACAAATCAAATTTCCCGGTCGAATAATTTCATAGCAATCAGCAGTTAAGTGACCATCCAGATCGTGTGATTTAACACCACTGTATTAATTTTATTTGTGGGTATGTTAAGGACAAAGTGTGTACGGAGCCAATCGAAGCGATTTCAACTTTAAAACTCAAAAGCCATGAAGTACCGCCATTTTGCCAAAAAGTGATTAAAACTTTGATGAAAGAATCGACATCTGTCAGCATGGTCGTGATGGACCTTTGTCAGATATAATTTTTCATTCATAACTGCCGAACTTTTCTCTTCGTAATACAATAAAAATTTGAATCATCCTTATCTAAATTGTTTGTTTTATTTTGCTTTAGAAAATTAAACTTCTTCGATAAAAATATATTTGAGGAATTTGAAAACTAAGCGCTTTTAAAGCCAAAATAAATATAAAGCGCAACGACACCTCAATTGTCTTCAGGCTTTACATTAAGTAAATGCTTAAATGACGTGTTTTAGTAGATTATTCGAATTATTTCCGAATATGGCCAAAGATTCAAATATAATTTGCAGTTTGCCATTAACTGGGTTTTTCCTTTAAAATTAAGAATAAATTTTAAAGTTTTAAGTTTTGCTAAACATTTATGGCAGCGATTTTCTTTGTTACTACTTCCTCTTTAGGAAATGCATTTTTCGAGCTCTGTAAATGTGTAATTTGAAATAACTCCTTAACCTAATTTAAAACTTTTATAATTGCATTGAAACTTTAGCTTTACCAAATCTAACACAAAAAGAACAAAAGACAGTTTTACCACAAATAATTGGGGTTTTGGTGGCACCACCACATCAACCAGAAAAACCTCAATTTTAAAAAAGTCTTAAAGTTGACAAGTCAGCAAAAATTGTTCTTATCAAATGAAACAGCCTTCATTTTGAAGCGTCTGTTTTTGTTGCTAATTTTTAAACATTTGTTTTATTAAAAACATGCATGTTGTTTGTTTTTGCTTTTCTGTTGATGTATGTAAGTGAAATGTGTGTTTAAAGAATTGAGTACAAATAACTGGTTAGAATTAGAAAATGTATATTTGAATATTTAGTTAAAACAAATATTTAATAACAAATTCTGTATGTAGCTGACGACTAAGCAAATGACTTAGAAGTAATTAGTTTAGTAGTATTAGAACTTTTTATTCTATCGGTTGCTTGACTCACGAAAAATTGGACGATTTAAAAAATTTAATGAAATTAATGAAGAGGTGGATTAGTATTTCAGTGGAAATGTAAGTAAGGAACTTAGTAGGGCAATTCGGACACATGCATTTTTTTTACTTACTTAAGCCAGTTTTATTTTATTAGTCATGCCTCCCGATAGCTGTACTAAATTAGATTTTTGAGCAGAAATTTATAAAAATGCTTGATTAACCGACTTCAGGAATGGAGAAGGTTATCAATTCGTAACTATGCTGCCTGCAAAAACTAATTATTAAAAAAATATGTTTATAATTATAAGAATGAAAAAGCACCTCTACATAATAATACACATAATTTTTTAAACTCTAATTATCCGTAACGCACAAAAACTTCTCAATAATCGCGCTAGGATTTTGCTTGTTGACACACCCTAAACAGTGGAAATAGGTTTCGTCTAAAGAAATGTTTTCTTTCGAGCCGGTTGTTCCTGAATGAATTTAGCGAATCTACGGCGATGTTAATGGTCGGCCGGCTTCAATTTCTGCACTAGTTGAACTTTGTAGGGCTTTAAAGTCAAATCCTTACACGAAATCCGCCATGTGGTGGTTTTGGATAACCCCGACCAATTTCCCCCCGGGGGCACATGATAGTCTTTTTGGAACCTACTATTTCATTAAGACTGCTGTCTTGTGGGATAAAAGGGAGCCCAGGCCCCTCAAAGGCTAGTAGGAGTCACCACTATATTTACACGGGAATCAGTGACCCGCAGAGTTCCGTTATACTGTTCTCTGGCTGATTATTGAGGTTGGCCCCTATATGGAAGTGGTTTCGAGGCCCTCGTGAGAGTTTGTGGGTCGGTTCATTCACAATGAACACAATGAATGGTTCAGGTCCAGTGAGTATGAATGCCGTCGCGTTTTTAATTATATTAAGCTTCATGCGTTCTGGACCAGGAGTTGGAAAGTCTCCAACTCTTTAGCAAGGAGTGAAGGCTGCGGCCTAGTTCGGATATACGTATTCGATGGCCTCCTAGGGCGTGAATGACGTTTGCAAATCGTTCTAAGTGGTTTGACCGCCATCTGATGATGACTACCTAGACGGTGCAGATGTAAATCAAATCACATCAAACCCCGACCAATTACCCCCCGGGGGCACATATATATATGGTCTTTGGAGATAGCAACTTAGACCTGTGCAACTGGGGGAAAAAGGGAGCCCAGTCCCCTGAAGTCAGCAGGGGCACAACTGGAAACTCCTCTTTATTTCCACGGGAATCAGTCAGCTCGCAGAGTTCATTATTTGTTTCTTTAGACATTTAATAGTTCTCTGGCTGATTATTGAGGTTGGCCCCTATATGGGAGTATCGTGGTGGTTGTGGTTTACGGCCCCATAACAGTATAATGGTTATTATGGTGGCCAGGATCATCTCACTGTTAATGGCACCCTAAGTGAATGATCCAGTCCAGTGAGCATGCTAGACATGTGTTCTGGCCAGGAGTTGGAAAGTCTCCAACTCTTCAGCAAGGAGTGATGATTTGCAGCCCTGCTCTGGCATCATCGAAGTTGCAACTAGAAAATTCTGTTGCATAGACTTATAGCTTCGGCTTCCTAGGACGAGCATGACGTTCCAAATTATGCAGTAGTTTGGTCCACCATCTGATTAAGGCTTCATGGCCAGGCGCGGATGTAAATCGAATCACACACACCCCGACCAATATACGCACTATTTATCGTATATTGAATGATTTCGAAAAAAGTGTAACTGATAGGCTGAAGCATGGACCACAATGTACTGCAAGATCGGGTGAAAACATTACTGCTGTTCAAGAAAGTGTTCAAAACAAACCATTAACCTCAATTCTATGCTGTGCTCAGGAGCTTGGTCTTCAGGCCACAACTTTGGCCACAATTTTGCACAAGGATTTGTATTTGTTTTCAGATAAGATTTAGTTAACAGAAGAGCTTCTTCCACAAGACTATTTATGGCGTCATACATATGCTAGTAGGACAACCTCGCATATGACAACCCCGAATTTCATGAAAAATCCATAATGAGTGACGAGGCTTAATTTCATTTGGATAGATATGTGAATAAACAAAAGAGTCGATTTTAAATAAACAAAATAGTCGGAATGAGAAACCCACAAATTATTCAACAGTCACCTTTGCATCCATTAACATTGATAGCGTGGTGAACAATTTGGCCAGAAGGAATCATTGGATCTTACTTCTTTGAAATAAAAATTATTTAACTGCTTCGGAATTCTTTTTGCTTAATGCTTGAGGAACTCAAACAAAATATTCGTGATTAAATATGTGAAAATATAATGAAAAATGTGTTTAAAAAGGTTCGCATTTGAAAAGCTAACAGAGGCAGGCATTTATCTGATAATGTATTCCATACATAATAACCGGCATTTTGAATAAAACATTTGTCAATAAAAAATCCATTCTCTGTCATTTAATCAAAAATCATAAACAAACAAAGTGGTATATTCCACCGGTAGACACCCAGCTTTAAGATAGGGGAATTTAACCCTGGATAGCTGTGTTATGGAAACGGTATTGCCATTTCAATTTTAAGCACTGGCACCCTTTAGAAGACAGGGATAAATGTTCGAAATGTATCATTAAATTCAACTTTAAATTATCTGTTCCTGAGCCTATTAATGATTTAAACTTTTAATGTCGTCCAAAAGTAATTAAATGAATCCAATTGCTGATGATATCCAAAACTTCGTTTCATTAAAATGATTTTAAACATTAACGATTGTTTTCGCTATGGAAAATTAGCGAAATCTATTAGCTTTATTGAATTGAAATAGAAAACGCCAACATCTTTTTTGCTGCTCCGAAACAGATTGTAAAATTATTTGACTATGAGCGCACAGATCAGAAGATAGAATATATGTGTAAACACCCATAGAAAATTTGGACCCTTCTGCCTTCGCGTAACAAATATGCAGAAGAAAGTATGCAATTTGGTCCAATATAACCCAATAAACCACGATCTCTTCTTAGCTATGTATATATAGATATTCTAAGAAAAGCGAAACAAAATAAAAGAAAATTTTTAAATTCAAAAGTTTTAAATTCAGCCAGAAATAAAACATGTTTTTTTTTTATTAATTAACGGTGAAATCTTTTTCAAATAAATTTTAAACCGGAAGTTATATGGTTGAGCTGATTTTTTTATAGTTTTTGTCTCTGAAAGCATATCAAAGTCAAATGAAACTAATCCCGTAATGGCTTCAACTTTTATTGAAACAAAATGAATTGCTTTTTGTTTTTGTTTTTATTTTTTTTTTTAATTATTGTTGTCTTTATTCAGATGAATTTCATCAAATATGAATTTAAAAATGTTTACACATAAAATTTAAATGAAAACATAATAATAATAAAAAGGAAAAGAAAACAAGAATTAAAAATGAAATATCAAGTTAGATAATTATTATCATCAGCTATTACTGCTGGTAATGATGATAATGATGATCATGATAATGAAGAATATGTATTAGACGCTTTCCAGCTATGTATTTTTTTTGTGTAAATAAATGACCATGAGTATTAAGTTATTGTTGCATTTTTCCATAACTGATCATGGTCAAGGTAGGAAAATGAATACGTTAACTATGGCAAGCAAGTGTGTGAGCATTGTTACTGCTACTGCCGTTGCTGCTGCTCTTACAAGACAACAACCAAAACCGGCAATGCCAAATGTAACAACTTCTCAAACTATGTTTGTGTGTGTGATTATTATGCATGATTATGTGTACATGTTGGCTAGAACAGATCATCTATTGTGGAGTAAAAAAAGTTTAAACACCGTTAAGTCTATTACTGAGACTTAAAAATAGCACTTGTTGTTGTTGTTGTTTTTGTTTCCCAAATTGTTAAAGAGGAGAAATATTTTATGTACACGAAAAGAATATTGAATTTAGCAAAATCTTAGTTAACTATGCTAAAATTGCTTTAAACTTAATGGTTTTTGTTTTTTAGTATTTTTCTAAAACAAAAAAAAGTACTTTTGTAAACAGAATCTGGTTTTTTTTTAGAACAAGAAAACTTGAAGACGTGAATGATGGCTTATGTGTTGATAAAAGAGAAGATTGAAAAAAATAAGGATGCATTATTCATTAGCTTGATAGTTTTTTATTATTATTACTTTTTTTGATTTTTATATCCTGCACCATCAATAAAATTTTTAATAGAAAAATTATAGCCGATGAATTTTTTTTTTATAGAAAAATTATCGCTGATAAAATTATTTCTTATAAAGTTATAGAAATTATTACTTATAAAGTATAGAAAAATTATGACTGATGAGATTAAAAAATATGACTGATAAAAAAGATTATATGTAACGGGATTTCGTGTGAAAGAAAAATGGCTGATGAAATAATTATGTATTTATAAAGTTATTTTATAGAAAAATTAGGATTGATGACATTAAAAACTATGACTGATGAAAGACTATTTTAAAAATTTTATGTAACGACATTTCATTTGAGAAAACAATGACTGATGAAAATTTTTGCAGGAAAAATTATGATTAATGGCAATTTTATATAGAAACGTATAAATCAAAAAGCCATTTCTTTACTAATTTTAAAATTAAAAGACTCTGCTGTAGCGTTCGATGGATTTTTAGATATTTTAAGCTTCAAAATAAGCATTTTAGTGAAAAGATGTTTTTCGGGATCTAAATTCTGGGATATCTAAACCTTAAAGGTCACTGCAACTTCCGTACAGTGTGTTGTGAATTTTTTTTATAGAAAAATTATCGCTGATAAAGTAATTTTTTGCAAAAAAAAAATCAGCTTTTCAGATGAAGCTCATTTTGATCTTGGCGGGTATGTAAATAAGCAAAGTTGTGGCATTTGGGGCACAGAAAACCCGCACGCATATATTGAAAAGCCGACGCACCCAAACGAGTCACTGTTTGGTGCGGATTTTGGTTCAGACACATAATTAAGCCATTTTGCTTCGAAAATGAGCAAGGAGTGGCCGTTACAGTCAATGGCGATCGTTATCGGGCCATGTTGAACGAATTTTTGTTCACGAAAATTGAAGAGGAGGATATTGGCAACATTTGGTATCAACAGGACAGCGCTACGTGCCACACAGACGATGCTAGCAATACACGATGTTTTGCTATTTTTGAAGATCGCATTATCAAACGCAGAGCTGATATCGTTTGGCCACCTCAGAGCTGCGATTTAACATCGTTGGACTATTAGTTGTGGGATGCCGTCAAAAATGAGTGTTACGCCGACAAGACAGAGACAATTGATCCTTTAAAGGACAATATTCCTGAAGCCATTGGTGAAATACAGCTGCACACAATCGATAATGTGCTTAAAAATTGGACCGATCGTGTAGGCTACTGCATGCCCAGCCGAGGCAGCCATTTGAGTGAAATTATTTTCCATTATTAACCGGAAAGATTGTACTTTCAAATAAAAAAAGAAATTTGAAAAAATTTTCAGTAGTTTTGTTTATAGAATTTAAAACCAACAAAAAATTTTATTTGGCGCACCCTTTATTATTTATGAAAAATATGTTACAGCAATAAAAATATGCAAAATGCTAAAACTTGTTGTTTACATCAACTGTACTAAATTATGAAATAATTATTCAATTACAAGCATATATCATCTATCACATACGACAATTTGAGGGCATTTAATTTCAAAAATGCTGAAAAAAATACACGAATCAATAGTAGAAATGACAAGCATTTTACCAATAAAAATTATAAAAAAAAATTAACATGAAAATGTATGAAAAACAAAAAAAAAAAAAATTAAAAAAAGAAAAATCATTAAATTTCCACATACACTTGTGCTTAAGCAATTGATTCAAATTCTAGGTTATCTTGTAGTGCAATAGCATTTTCATCAGTTTAGGTTTTGAACATTTGTTTCATGTGTTGTGTGTGTGTGTGTATGTTTTTATATTCAAATGATTGCATGTGTACAAATGTGTATTCAACTATGAAAATTTATAGATTCTGTATGTGACACAAATACACATTTCCAGCAGCTGTTTTTAAATTCATAAAAAAGAACACATAAATATACTCCCAAGCAAATCAACACACATACATTCAATCGTTTCTTACTTGTTAACAGAACTAAAACAAAATATTGGTTAAACACCAGAAAAACCCCAAGAAAACTGTTATAGACGAGGAAAACAAGTTGCATGTTATTCAAGCTTCAAAACATTAGCATTACTCAGACTAAAAATACGAGGTTACAAACACACAATATTGCTAAGAAGAAGCCTTTTTGCTGTGTTTTTCTTTTGACGATGACGATATTGTTCATGCTGATGACAATTTTTAAATCCACCCAACTAACAGACTTAAAAAAAATTTAATAATAAAATGACAACATATTGCACGCAATATATAAACTGAGGAGTTGTTGCTCAGCGCCATCATTTAATATTTATTTTTATATATATTTTTGTTTTTGTTGTTTATTGCTTGCACCATAAGGATTAATAAAAAAAAATAAGTTTTTCTTTCCACCATCCTAAAGCTTGAGTCTGAGTGCTTACAACATTTATTAAATAGTGTGATTGCTTTCAGGGAGTAAAAAGCGATATTATTCTATATAAAAGGAGTTATTTTTTTTTTACACTGACAGCTATTGATTTGTTGTATTGTTTGGTATTTTGACAAGAAGGGATTCGTATTCATAAATAATGCTTACAACTTGCAAAAAACATTTGTTTATTAACATCGACATTAATGTTAACCCTTTGACGACCATAGGCAAATTTGCTTGCCCGGGGTTCCTTAGATTATATATTTGTCCAGGTAACAGATACAGCAAATTTGTCAAAGACTGTTTTATAGAAGAGGATTGGGGCAACAAGAATGTGGTTGAGTACGAGTCCCCACTTGTTGCCTACGAGGCTCCACATTTGGCCAAAAAAAGTATTTATGACGAGGGCTGCCAAGGGGTGAAAATAGGGCGCAAGGGGATAAGAGTCAATTATGTTTTGGATTCAACCTTTATCTATCAAAAAATATAATGGATAAGTTTGCGTAAATTCCAAGCTGTCTACAACTAATCAATTTATGTTTGGCAATTATGTTTGCCTATGGGTTGAAACGAAAATAAACGTTTCTAAAAAACTTTACAATTATAACCTCTAAATTCGAATTTTTGAGCGCTTTTTCTTAGCTAATGTTAAACACTGAAACAGCAAGCCTGTGTTTAGTATTTTGCATTCATATATTGAAACGAAAAAGGGGAATGAATCACCAAATTGCAATACATACATATGAACACATGTAAGTATTTTGACAGTCTTTATTTGAAATTTAAAATGAGTTTAAAATGAGTGGAGCAGCCCGAGATCGTTTCTTTTTCCTTCGAACAGAGCAAATCGCACAACTTTTACTTTGCGAAATTACAGCTAATCTTCACTTTTGCGACAACAATAAAGCTGATGTTAGTGACCGTATGCATAAAATTCGGCCAATTTTAGATCATATTAACAAGGCTATGCCGGATGCGTATACTTATTCAAGAAAGCTGTCAATCGATGAACATATGGTAAAGTTTATGAGACATAATGCTATGAAACAGTACATGAAGGGCAGACCTATTTCGTGGGGATTCAAACTTTGGTGTTTATGTGAGGCAGAAACCGGGTACTTATATAATATTGACATTTACACCGGAAAAAAACCATTTGTTGAGCACGGTCTTGGCGAGGCTGTTGTTTTGCAGTTATGCGAGCCACTGACAAAAAAGGGGTTGAAGTTTACTTCGATAATTTTTTTACAAGCCTGAAATTAATGCACATTCTCCAGCAAAATGATATAATGGCGTGCGGAATCATTCGATGTAATAGAAAACATATACCGAAGAATTTTCCAGCGGATAAATATATGAAAAGAGGGGACATAAGTTACTTCATGTCAGATAGCATTTCCGTAGTCAAATGGATGGATAATCGTGGTGTCTACCTCGCCTCAAATTTTATTGACCCAACAGCGGTATTCAAGGTCAAGCGTCGTGTAGCTGGACAAGCTGGTAAAAAAGATATTGATTGCCCCCTGATTATACAGCACTATAACAAAAGAATTGGGAGGTGTCGATCTAATGGATCAAAAAAAAGTATATTATGAGTACTATCGTAGAAGTAAATGACGTTTTTATTTACGTTTGTTCTTCGACCTTTTCGAGTTATGTGTTCACAATAGCAATATAATATATAAAAAACTCATATTGGCCAACAGTTCCTCAATCAATTTGACCTCCATTGAATTTCGGGCAGCTTTAGCCAAAGAGTTGATCAGTAGCTTCAATTCAAAGAAGCGTGCCTTTTCAGCCACAACCAAATGCGGAACCCATTTTATAAGCAAACCTAAATCTCTTCATAAAATGAAAAAAATGTTATGGTTGGAAACGGTGTTCTCATTGTGCTTCCAATAATAAGTGTAGTCGCACAAATGTTTTTTGCGTTCAATGTAATGTGTTCCTTTGCTTCACTACGTCCCGTGATTGTTTTGGAATCCATCGCGAACAACAATATGTATAATACATTTTTGTGATCTCTTGTATTTTTCTACGTTTTAAATAAAAACTGATTTTTAAATTTTTTCTGCAATTAAATAATTTGGGATGAAAAATTTCGTTTCAACCCATAGGCAACTATATTTGCCAAGCAAAATGGGGGACTTAAAGGGTTCCAAGGAGGGCAATTTTTTTTTCATAACTACTATTAGACCATAGATCGCGAAAATATAACACAATATACCAAGTAAATCGCCTCAGGCAAAAATGTTTGGTCGTCATAGGGTTAATGCTTTTATGCGTGGCACGATCCTTTTTAATTAAGTTATTTTTTCCAATAACTTGTTAGGAGACAAAACAAACCCAAGAACTTAATACCACTTCTACTATTCGAGTATATTATTCAACTGCTAACTTACAGGTTTTAGATATTTAGTAGCTTCGTCTTTCATTCCCCTTGAGACAGTACATAATAACTTGTTCAAACATCATACAACTAAAATAAAAGGCATGTTTGAGGCGATACCTCGATATTACTGCGTAAGCTGCTGCCATCATTTGCCGATTTCTAGCATTGTTTAGAAAGGGTTTAAAACAAAATAAAACAAAAAATTTAGATTAAGATGATTCAAATTAAAAAATTATTTATCTTAGTAGCGGTCTTTTTTAAATAAATTTAACACAATATTTTTTCAATATTTCGCTTTTTCAGGAAATTATTATTGAACAAGCTTTCCAAAGGAAAGCGAAATATTGAAAAAATATAGTGTTAAATTTATTTAAAAAAGACCGCTACTTAGATTAATAATTATTTATTTAACAAAAGAGGTCGAATAAAAATAACAATCAGATGATTAAAATTTTTGTTGTGTTGCAAAGAGTTCGATTATTATGAATGAAAAAAGATATCTGGCGAAAGTCTACCACGACCACGCTGAGAGATGTCGATTCTTTCATCACAGTTTTTAATCACTTTTTGGCGAAATGGCGGTCCTATTTCATTAATCACATAACGGATTTTGCGTTTAAAGGCTGACATCGATTCGATTAGTTCCATATAATCTAGGTGTTAAATAACACGATATAGCTGACCACATAGCTGCTGGTTGTCGTAAAATTATACGATGAAGAGATTTGGTTTGCAATAAATTGATAGTTTGAATGACTGTGTGACATGTAGCACCGTCAACATATCAGTGATATCCCCGTCGTCAATAAAAGGCTAAAACTGAGTTGTTAGCATCTCGTCGTTACCGCATTGCCAGCTTCATTTTCGAAAAAAAACGGCCCACTCAGGCTTCTAGACCACACAGCGCACCATACAGTGACACGTTAAACACGCAAAGGGTTCTCAATAATCGCTCTAGAATTTCCAGAAAGCCAAATGCGGCAAGTTTGCTTGTTGGCATACTCTGACAAGTGCAAATCGGCTTCGTCTAAAAAAATGTTTTTTTCAGGAAAACCAGCCGGTTGTTGCATATTTAATATCGAGCATCGACTCAAATTTAATGACCAAATTCTTAAATAAATATCTGTTATTCTTTTTAACGATCTTTTTTAATTAATTTAACAATATTTATTTTTTCAATATTTCACTTTCCCATGAAAAGCTTCTTCAGGAAAAATTATTTTTAATAACAACAATTATTAACAATTATTACAGGTGCCCCTGTAGGCTAGTAGGTAGTGTACTAGCTTGTCAGTATGGGGGTTGTGGGTTCTAATCCCAACGAAGACCTTGGTTTTTTTTTCACTACAAAAATAAAAATTAACTGTCGGTGTGGCTGCTCAGCGATGAAGGCATAGTCACTGGTCGCTGTGTGCTGTCTTATTTACGGCAGTTAATTTCCGACTATCCTTCTACTTTCACCACCTGTTTCATCTATTCTCTATCCCTTTCCTAAAGAATGTAGCACGGTACTTGACTTAATTAGGCATTGTTGCCAGAAGTGCTACTTCTCTTTAATAAAAAAAATTGAAAAAAAAATTTTTTTTTTCAATTTGTTTATAATTGTTATTAAACAGAACATAACCATCATTTTCATAGTGGATTCGAATTATTTTAATACGATTTTCGAAATTGAATTCATTCTAACAATATCCAATGCATCTACAAGGAATACGTCGAAAAACTAACTGTGAAAACTGCCATGTTGTTGGAAACAAACTTCTTATTGAAAAACACGATATTACGCTACCGTATGGTAGCAAATTTTTCTGATGATTTAGTTAAAGCTGTGTAAAGCAATGTGAGAAATTTGTCACTTAAGTTACAGAAACTACTATTTTTGAGTTAATAGAGTTTTATCGAAAGTTTTGCTCATTACCGAGGAACGAAAGTGGGTTAAAAAACCCCCAAAAAAGTAACTTCTTTAAATGCTACAAATAAAAAACCTTAAATAACACTAGAAGTGGAGGGAAAAATGGTGGCTGAAAAGTGAGAACTTTGTAGAATACTTTCTAGTTAAATTATGGAAACAAGCAAAATAAAAAACCTAAAAAGATTAAAAGTTTTTATGGCCACCTAAAGATAAATTTTACTTGTGTTGGTGGCTGAATAATGAAAACTTTAATACATTGTCAAACTCAGTTACAAAACAAGCCCCGTGAATACCAAGAAAAAGTTCATTCTTCAACAACCAAGCGAGAATCGATGGCATTTAACAATTTTTAGTTGATAACCAAAAATAACAAGGAAAGGAGAATAATAATAAGGAGAATAATAATAATTCTTTTTAAAATAAATATTTCATGAAATTATTTTAAAATATGCGCTATCATTAGAATCACAAATGATTTTTTTAATTTTGTACAAGTATTTTGAACTTCAAATGTTGAGCCAGTTTCGCGAACAGAATAAATGTTGGCATCACTTATTACTAGTTTGTCAGCATAAACCAGTAACTGCATATTATCCTAGCGAGGTCTAATATCGTACGATATAGGAAGCCAATTGACAGGTTCAATTCTCTTAATTATTACAATCGCTGTATGATACGTGATATCATCCTGTCTAAAACATGCATCAACCGCACCAGTATCATTAATATGTTCAAACAAAAAAATCTTTAATCAGAATGTGTTCATAATTACCGCGTACTTCGGCTTCTTTTTTGAAAAAATTAAATGTTGTTTTTTTTATTGAGCCAAAAAGGAAAGTTTTGAGATCAATTTAAAACTCCTGTAGAGCTTAGTCAGCAACAAGCGGCGCGCATATGATGGTTTGGAGGCTTTAAATCATTTCATTTCATTTCATTTGAAGATCAATTTATTGTAATACAAAGCCCACAAGGCCAAATATATATTACATAGATTAAAATATATTCATTAGCTATGCTGTACAAATTGCTTATGTAAAATTTAAAAATAACAATTAAACAACGAAAAAATTAAACAAATAAATAATTAATTAACTAATTAATTAAATAATTAA
This sequence comes from Trichopoda pennipes, assembly GCA_030448955.1. Taxonomy (NCBI): domain Eukaryota; kingdom Metazoa; phylum Arthropoda; class Insecta; order Diptera; family Tachinidae; genus Trichopoda; species Trichopoda pennipes. Next base: position 10,471,643 of record JASKUP010000002.1, read on the forward strand.
TTAATCAATTAAATTAATTAAATTAATTAAATGGTTCCCCAACCAACAAACTGCACATATTTTAGAAATTTAAATGTTCATGTCCTGCTAGAGATTTAAATAATTCAACAACTTTACTTTAAAAACATTAAGTGATGAGGCAAAAGTTCTCAGTTCAATAGGTAATTGATTCCAACTTCTTGCAACTCTTACAATGAATGAGGAATCAAAGATACTATAATTAATAAGAGGAATTTCAATTTGAAGAGAGCGAGTTGAACGAAGAAAGTTAAAATTCTGCCACAAAATATTAGGCAAACCGCTTTTAGCAACTTTAAAGAAACAAAGCAAAGTACGTAATATAATATAAGAGCTAAAAGAGCTACCCAAAAATTCCACAACAAAATGACTAACATGATCATGTACCCTAAGGCTATAGACCAATCTTAAAACCCTATTAAAAAGACACTTAAAAGACACTCTGTAAAACAAAACTAGGTGAACCCGTTAAAACCTCTATACCATAAGTAAAATTCAACATAAGCAAAGCATACGCTACACAGTATTTTGTATGCCGAGGCATATAAGACTGAAGAGAATACAGTGTTCTCAAAGTAAAACACATTCTGCTTGAAAGATGATTTGCATGTCTCTCAAAAGTAAGACGCTGGTCTATGTAAATACCCAGCCATTTCAAGTAATCAACATATTGTATACTCTCACCATTTATATGAATACTCGGATGTGGCCGTAAATTATTGCTATGGAAAAATTGGATAGCTTTAGTTTTTGAGGAGTTAATTAGCAAATTATTACTTGTCATCCAACTAGAAATTATAATTAAATGTGAGTTTATAGAAGCTTCAAATGTATTACTAAGACTGCAATTATTAAACAATAATAGTATATCACAGAGTAGCGAAGTGTTTACCCACTGTTCATACATGTGTGAATATGTACATTTAATTTTTTAGCCGCTTCTTCTCATAGATGTGTGAGAGACTACAAATTATTTTGTGTTTTCTCATTTTTGAATGCGACGTTTTTTTTTTTTTTTTTCTTTCTATCCATAAGTGAAAAAATGAGAAACACACAAGTGTTCATTTTTGAATATTTACAATTTTGATAATTTTTCATAAACGAAAAGGTCGTAAAAATATGTGCGTTAAGCATTCGCGTACATAAACGCACATATTTGATAATGCGCATTTGTCGGCCTATGCAGGAAAAAAAATGTTTTTTTTATTTCTTTTAGAATATATTGCAATATTGAATTTTGAGTTAATATGTACCCATGTGTTTTTACTACATTTTACGGTAAACTGCGATCGTAGGTAGAAAATTTTTTCACGTTCATTTATGAGAAATTTTATAAAATTTCAACGTTCATAAATGAACATGTACATTTATGAAAAATAACATTAATGAAAAGTAGCTAATTTATCATTTATCACATATGAATAAGACTAATAATTCTTGTTGTTCGCATTCATGTATAAAAATAACCAGAAAATTTTTTGTTGTTCGTTTATGAGTGTGAAAAATAAATATAAAATTTTAGATTTCTCATTTATGAAAAATATCATGAATGTTGATTTTTGAATGTTCATAAATGAAAAATTCTGAATCCTGGTATATCATCAGCAAAAACAAATGGCGGACAAAATCTGGTGCACATAATATCAATACTTTCATTAAAAAAAACTATAAAATTGAATTTTATATGGCTGTAGGCCAAGCTTTGTGCCCAAAATACAGCGACGATATTCTTCTTAATGCATACATTCCGGCGAAAGCCCCCCCCCCTCGGGGGCACATTTATCGGTCTTTATAGAATACTTGACTATCTAGACCTGTGCAACTGGGGGTATAAAGGAGCCCAGTCCCTTGAAGTCAGCAGGGTTACAACTGGAAACTCCACGTTATTTCCACGGGAATCAGTGAGCTCGCAGAGTTTCTCTATTTGTCTCTTTAGACATTTAGCTGTTCTCTGGCTGGTTATCGAGGTTGGCCCCTATATGGGAGTATCGTGGTGGTTGTGGTTTCGCGGCCCTATATCAGGTTTGTTGTTTAATATGGTGGCCAGGATCATCTCGCCAATAATAACACCCACAGGTGAATGATCCAGTCCAGTGAGCATGCTAGACATGTGTTCTGGACAGGAGTTGGAAAGTCTCCAACTTTTCAGCAAGGAGTGGTGGTTTGCAGCCCTGCTCTGGAATCACTAAAGTTGCGACTAGGAAAGACCTGTTGCTAGAATTAGTCTTCGGCTTCCTGGGGCGCGAATGACGCTTGTTTTAAAATCATTCAAAGTGGTTTGACCACCATCTGGTTAACGCTAACTGCCAGGTACGGATGTAAATCAAATTACACAATTCCGGCGATACTTTGATGTTATTGCATTATTATAGCATAGTATAACATCTATGCATAGTTCAGAAGATAGGCTGCTTCAATTATGTGGCGCAATAACATTCACAAAGTCATGAATTTGAATAATTAAGTAGCGTTGAATAAGCACCAATATATTCCTGATGTTTTGCCAGTATAAATTGAATATAAATTTAAAAAATGCAAGTATCATGACTGACCATTTGACAGATAACTCTTTCGTAAGTTCTTATATATCTTAATTGTATAAAAAATATATCTATAAAAGTTAAATTGTTGTTATATTTGTTTGCTTTGTCTAACTTTGTTTCATTTTTCAAGTCACGTAACAATGTTACGAAACCAATTATTTTGCTTTAATAGTGGCATAACATTTAAAATATTTTATTTGGTCACTAACAAAACTTACCTTAAACATGCACTATAGAAAATAACAAAAAAGCATGTGTGTTATGATGTTTCGGTAAAACACGTTTTCAATTACATTGATATCTGCAAGAAGAAAGAAGAAAATGAAACACATGAATGTAAATGGGAAATAGTTAATTATTTAAAAACTATTTTAGTATCGTGGTAATTCATATCCTGACAATTGTAAAAACTAAATAACACATTTTTAATTTAAGCTTCATAAATATTTCTTTTTTATTAATAACCTCTTATAATTTATAACGCAAGGCAAAATGTTTATCAAAATGTATATGTCGATATGCGATTAAGTTAAAGAATAAGTTTTTTATTATAATAAAAATAACAGTTAGTTACTCGTTGGAGAAGATGGTATCTATATGTGCTTTACTGGTCACTTAAAGCTGATTATAAGGAAAGGTTTATCCAAATTTTTTTAAAAGGCAAAAAGATTATATTTTCAGTCTAGAAACTGCATCGCTGGAAAAATTAATAAATGGTATATATTTTTAAAGCCCACTCATATAATTAACAAAAATATTTTTTAAGCTTTGAAGATGCGTTACACCAAAAGCTCCTGATATCGAAAAAGTATACACTTGTTTTCAGCTTTTTAATTTTGTAAAGGGCTTTAGAATAAGGTTAGATAGGTGCTGAAATTCAATTGAGCAAGTTGTATGCAAGATACAAATGGTGTACGGCTAAAAATAATGTCTTCACATCGAAAACACTCGCCGTTCATAACAAACAAACTGATACCAGAAAAGACAGAAAAAAATTACAACAGTATTTCATTTACTGGCAGAAAAAATCCAAACAGCTTAATACCAAACGAAATTGTTTATTTATTTGATAGATTTATGTACGAGAAAAGGATGCGTGATAAGATTTACGTCGGCACCCAGCTGTGGAAGCCATAACTCGACGGTAGATCAAACCACCCACGTCCTAGAAAGCCAAAGACATAATTCTACGTAACAGGTCACTCTTAGTTGCAATTTCGGAAGTTTCGTAGCAGGGCCGCCAACCTCTACTCCTTGCTCAATAGTTGGAGACTATCCAACTCCTGGTCCATAACTCATGACAAGAGTTGAGATGATCCTTGCCCGTTAATAATTTCATGAGGGCTGCGAAACCACAACCATCACGATGCTCCCGAGGAGCCAACCTCAATAATCAGTCAGAGAACAGCTAAAAGGCTAAAAAGCCAAAAAGCTGAATGCTGGGGTTTACTGATTCCCGTAAAAATAACGTGGAGTTGTCGTATTGGCTCCCTGCTAGCCGCCTTTAGGGGACTGGGCTCCCTCTTACCCCCGGTGACACATGTAATGACGGTGAAATTCCGTCAACGAGATGCGTGATAAGATTTACGTCTGTGAATCATTTTTTTTTTTTTGAAAGAGAAGTAGCACTTCAGGCAACAACGCCTATTTAGTCAAGTACCGTGCTACATTTTTCAGGAAAGGGATAAATAAGAGATGAAACAGGTGGTGAAAGTAGAAGGATAGTCAGAAATTAACTGCCGTATAAGACAGCACAGCGACCAGTGACTATGCCTTTATCGCTGAGCAGCCCCACCGACAGTCAATTTTTATTTTTGTAGTTAAAAAAAAACCAAGGTCTTCGTTGGGAATCGAACCCACAAACCCCATACTGACAAGCTATTACACTACCTACTAGCCTACAGGGGCACCTAATCAGGATCATACCACTGTGGATGAAATGTAGCACCATCCTGGCCTTCGGATACGTATATCCTCCAGTCACTTCTAGTTGCAACTTTAAACACCCGGAGCAGGCGGCAGCCTTCACTCCTTGGTAAAGAGTGAAGACCTTCCAGAAGGCATGAAGCTTAATACAATTTAAGAACACAACTGCAATCATGCTTACTGGAACTGGACCATTCATTTTGTTCATTGTGAATGATCCGACCCACACAACTCAAACGAGAGCCTCAGTCAGAGAACAGCTAAAAGGCTAAAAAGACAAATAGCTGAACTCTGGGGCTTTACTGATTCCCGTGGAAATATAGTGGAATTTTCCAGTTGGCTCCTGCTAGCCTTGCAAGGGACTGGGCTCCCTTTTACCACCGTTGACACATGTAATAACGGTGAGATTATTTCAAAACATAACAATATGCCCCCGGGAGTGACAAGAAACGGATCCGGAAAGTCCAGTTTTAGCTGAACATTTTCTCCACACTTCGCGAACATTGTGACATATAAGCTTACGTCGCTGAATTAAAAAAGCACAGCTATATTTCATGCTGCAGGCGATCGCATTTCCTTTAAAATTAGCAATCGGTAAAACTTTGTCTTGCTTGATACAGTGACATGATAACTCAAATATTTCTACTAAAATAAAATTATTACCATATTGACAACAGGATGCTACGACATGCTTTGGCGCACGTAAAAAAACTCTCGAGGTAATTTCTTAGCCGTTCACTGCATGGGTTTTTAAGTCATGCGCTGTTTTACGAGGATCTATATCATTCTCATTAAAGAAAAATATTAAATGCTGCATTAATGAAACCCACATCCACTGAGATTTGTACAGAAGTCCGAGGATTACTTTTAAAAATTCAGATTGTCCCTAAAAACATTTTTTATTATTTTTATTTAATAATTTTTATCAATCGATATTTTTCGGGAAAAATTGTTTCCGTTGCCTTTTCGTTTGTATTGTTGTGATTTATAACACTTTAAAATGAATTATCAAGAACATCTCTTTCACTACTCTTTCCAATAAATTTTATTCTCTCTTTCAGTATAATAAATTGCATAAATAGAAGCCGTTGGTTCGACGCTGTTTCGAATAAAAAAATTTTAATAATAATTTTTAGAAGTAAAACAAACAAACAAACAAGAAATCCAACTTAAAATGGCAAATGTAAATTTTTTTCTTTTGTAAATCAATAAAGATGAAAGATTTATCTAAAAGCCTTAAAATATGTTTTACTTTAAATTTTAAACAAACAGCCTTTAGGTATGTGTATTGGCGAAGAAAAACATTCTTAGTTTGTTTTGGGTTTGGATATAAATATTTTAGTTTTGGCCTAACATAATGGAATATTATATACAAAATTTTAACTTACCGCCCTAATCCTTTAAGTATGTTAGAAAACTGTTATAATGTTTTATTTATTACAAACAGAAAAAAGTGTTTAGGTATGCAATGACTTCCTTAAAATCATTAAGTATTTCAAAGCATATAAAAAAATGGGGTCACAATAAATTTTGGTTAACCACAAAAACAAAAATAATTCATAAAAATTGTTATTTCACGTCCTATAACACAACAATACAAAAGATATTATTTTGAACTTTTAGGAAATTTTTGTTTCAATTAAATCCTTTTTATTTATTTTTTTTATATATTTTGAGGATACAATTTTGTAATATGAGCAGCATAACTTTTTAACTTTTATTGTTAGAAACGTTTTCGTTTTTATTTTGTTAAGTATAATAAATTAGTTACACCCGCTACGTTTTGCTACTCCAAACAGGATAACAGTTTTGTAATCTGTATGGAATTTACAACTAGTACTACAACATGCGTGTTAGGGATACTTGTAAATAAAAAGTTCAAAGCTTTATGCCCTTCTAGATAGATGATAATTTTTCTGTTTCGCCTAGCGTACGATGCACCGCGTCAACTGTCCCAATTTGGGTAGTTTTTTAGTTGGCTATGTAAATTAATATGGAAGGTAGAGCTTTATTTATCCAGCTATGTGATTGCATTTCACTTTGTATGGATGGTAACACGTTGACTCCCCCAATCCATTTAACTGGCTTATCCCCACTAATTATTGACTTATTTGTAAGAAATTTCAAAAATCTGCATAATATAGTTTCTTACATAAGCAGCTTATGTGGGAGGTAACGTCTTTGATGTTAGTATACAACCAAGCTATGCGTACTGTGTGATTCGATTTACATCCGCACCTGGCCATGCAGCCTTAAGCAGATGGTGGATCTAACTACTGCATAATTTGGAACGTCATGCTCGTCCTAGAAAGCCGAAGCTATAATTCTATGCAATAGAAACCTTCTAGTTGCAGCTTTAATAATTCCAGAGCAGGGCTGCAACACATCACACTTCCTAAAGAGTTGGCGATTTTCCTACTCCTGTCCAGAACACATGTCTAGCATGCTCACTGGACTAGATCATTCACTTAGCGTGTCATTAACAGTGAGATGATCCTGGCCACCATAATAACCATTATACTGTTATGGGGCCGCGAAACCACAACCATCACGATACTCCCATAAAGGGCCAACCTCAATAATCAGTCAGAGAACAGTTAAATGTCAAAAGATACAAATAACGAACTCTGCGGCTTACTGATTCCCGTGGAAATAAAGTGGAGTTTCCAGTTGACTCCCTGCCTGTCTTCAGGGGACTGGGCTGCCTTTTTCCCCAGTTGCACTGTGTCTAGATAGTGGAATTCTATAAAGACCATATTTATGTGCCCCGGGGGGAAGCTATGCGTACTGGTTAGGGAATTTCTTTTACAAAATTTCAAACTTAAACTGTCATAATTTCCAAGATACACAATGTTATGTATGTACTTTGTTGCCGCCACAGCAAAATCGCTGGATGGACACCATTTTTATCGATTTATAATATGTCTTTTACTTCTGTGTTATCTCTCAGAAGAAGAGAAAGAAAAATACTTGCGGCATTAAGTGGCCATTTTGCATTGAAATTTGAGAAGCTTGCGTCTGGTGGTGATACAAAAAATATTAATTCAATTACAAACGTAAAATCTTGTGAAACGAACTGTCACTGTAACATTTAACTGAAAATAATAAATAAAACAAGTCAAAAGAAAGAGTGATCAATTAAATTGTCTTTTTATTTTTCGTGTACAAAATTCGAGGAATATCACCACAGCAGGGCTTGGGCAGCTTCACCCGACAACATACTTTATATGGGAAGTACCACGTTGACTTGAAGTATCGAAAGTATCTATAACTTATTTTACCCACCGTGTAGCTAGTAGTCAACCTCGAAATCTTCAAGATGGTCACTAATGTAGGCAGCTATAGCTTTCCAAGATATAAACAAATCATTTGTGTTTTATAAAGGGTATTATATAGGCATTATAGCCAACTATTTTTAATTAACGGCCATTTGTTAATTGTCAAGTGATTTACGTTAAGTCTGGTTTAAAATATCAACAAGAATAGACTAACGCCGAAGTAATGCTTCAGTTGTTCAAATCAGAGCCAAAACAAGATCTGGATTTTTAAGTGAATTTAGTTTAGCAATGAAACTCACTCTCGTTTAAATGGATACGTGAAATTTGGAGTAATAATAATTCTCACGTGTATGTTAAAATAGCACATCCAGAAATACTGACTGTTTGGTGTGCTCTATGAGCGGGCCAATTATTGATACGTAACTCTTTAAAAGTGATGCTGGTCAGATCGTTATCGTCAATGATGACCGCTATGGACCCATGATTATTGACTTTTTCATTCATCAATTGAATACCCATGATATGCAGGAACTGTGGAAGGGAAAATGGTACACAGCTCGTGCAAAAATTAATTTATTGAGGGTAACGTTGTAACGACACGTTCTCGCGTTCGTCCAGGGTTCGTTACAAAAAAAATATGTTTCACTAATAACATAAGCGACACTTTTGTTTTATTAATAATTTTTATTATAATTCACTCTTAAATTAAGTTAAAATTATATTACTGCACTATTGAGCACGCCAACGACGATCAAGAGTTTTCGTCTCCCACTTTCCGCCGGCTAGCCTACTGCTTCTCACACTGGAGCGAATGAAATTCTGGTCCAGTCTGAGCAGAACAGTTTGCCTGTCCACCAATTTTGGACTTGTTGCCGTTGTCACGAATAAGATTCTGAGACAACCTTTCCACGTCGAAATTGGTGTTAACCTTTTTACGATCTTGTCCGTCTTGTTCAGCAAGGCCAGAATTTTATTCGTCCTAGCTGAACAAGACGGACAAGATAGAAAAATACTTGCGGTGTTAAGTGGCCATTTTGCATTGAAATAAGAACGTTCGAGAAGCTTGCGCCCGGTGGTGATACAAAAAAGAACCACATTCAGCAAGACCAGAATTTTATTCGCCCTAGCTGAACAAAGCGCCGCCTTGCTCTGGCCAGGTGAAGCAGCGACAAAACTTGCTTGGCAGTAGACTTGAGCTATACTCAATTAATTAACTGAGCTGAATCTATTCGCAAGACTATTTTTAATAAGTTGAATAAAATTCTAACTCACTTTAAAGAAGTCTTACTTGCCCGGTTGCCTGCCCGTGGCCAACTCATCAAATACTAAATTATATCGCTTTTATATGTCTCAGCCAGGCACACCTACACACCCATACCACTGAACGACAGCTGCTTGCGACTGTTTAGGGTTGTGTTTAATGGTATGTTTTTCTTACGGATGTATCGTCATGTTAATAGATGGCGCTTCTTAACGGCTATTATAATTTCAAATATTTCATTAACAAATAATAAATGTAATTATAAAATATAATTATGAGTTATATAAAATGAACAGTGTATAATAATAATGTTCTCTTTTAAAAAAAATTATGAAATTCATTAAACAATAAATATTCAGAAATGTAAAAAATATAAAAATTTATGAAATTTAGTAAAAAAATTAAAAAATTTTAAAAATATATATATATAGAGTCTAATTGCTTGTGATTTAATTGCTATGTGATTCATAAACAAGCCTGCCGACTTTTGGTCGTCACAACGTTTAGTAACCGCATAGTTTCACGTTTAGAATCCGTGAATTCGCCTCCAAGATCGTGCAATTTAACGCCGCTTGATTATATTATGTGGGAATATACATATTAGTCGTTAATTCACGCCGATAAGTCCAAAAGTTTTGGCCATTTGAAGAGAAACAGGGCCGATATACGGCCACAAATGTTGGAAAAAGTCAGCGAAAATTGTAACGGTGAGAGAACAGCCGTCATAATTAGCTGTGCCAAAATTCAAACTTATAACGCCATAAGATAAAGTAAAGAATATTTATGTATATATAGCTTTTGGCTTTACAATACATATTTTTAATTTCTTCATTAGTGAGTCATTTCACCGCACATTTTTTATTCATTAGCTTTTAATATTCTTTGATGTGGAAAAACCTCTAAGACCTTTAATGATGCTGCGACTAAACAATAGATTAAAAAGTCACAAAAGGGAAAATATTTAAATGTTTACCATAGTAAGCATAAAATAAGCATTAATTAAGTCATAAATAACCTTCAAATTACAAAATTTAAATGAATTTAAATTGAAAAACACCATTTTATATGCAAACACACTCTCATCCACCCACACATATTAATGGCTGTCATTTAAAATGCCATAAAATAAATTAATTATAAAAAAATGAAAATTAAGAATTTGCTGGATATAGCAGGACCATTAAATGATGGCAACTGTTAAATGACCTATAAGCAATTCATTCATTTCTGTTTCCTATGTTTCATTTTATTCACCTTTCATTATAACTTTAGCAAATCTTATGATTTTAGAATAAAGTTTTAGTAACATCAAATATTAGTAAAACAATTGCATTATTTAGTATATTTTTTGCATGGCTATGACTGATTTTTCTTATTCTTTCTATCACTTAGTAAATGCGATAAATAATTGGCCAAGTGCACGTTGGACTCACATACATTGGATTACGAAGCTCTGCGTTTTCTGCTTGGTTTCTACATTTTTTAGTCATACATTTTATTTATTAATGAGTTAGATTTAGTAATAATAATAAAATGTTAGATTTAGCGCTATTTGGTTTATATTATTTTAGAGAGAAATGGATAATTCGTTGAACATGAATTTCGTCTATTCTTTAATCTTGGTTCCTGGGTGTGCTCTTTGTTTATTTATAATTTTTGATTAAATTAAAGCAAATCGATCTGCTATTGATAAATGTTTTATTTAATGTCGGCAGTTATGTATGGACTACAATATCAGATAAATGTCCGCCTCTCTTATCCTCACACATGCCAGCCCTTTTGAGTGCATTTTTCATTTCATTCTCACATATTTCATGCGGTATTACATTAATTTCATCACGAATAGTTTGTTCGAATTGTTCAAGCGTTTCTGGTTTATTTGTATAAACGTTGCATTGTGATATCCCCACAAAAAGAAGTCCGGAGCAGTCAAATCAGGTGACCGTGGAGGTCAATTAAAATCACCATTTCTTGAAATAACTTATTGTGGAAAGAGATCTCGCTATAATTTCATTGTAAGTCTGACTTTAAACGAAGTGGCACCGTCTTGCTGATACCACATGTTAGTCAAGCCACGCCCAGGCGTTCAAAAGTTTTCAATCATATCACGATATCGCTCCCCATTCACAGTTACCATTACGCCGTTTTCATTTTCAAAGAAGTAAAATCAAATGATTCCTCCTGACCAAATTGCATACCAGACTGTCACTTTTAATGGATACAAAGGTGGCAGTTGAATAATTTGAGGGTTTTTTATTCCCCAGAACCGACTATTCTGCTTATTCACATATCCATTCAATTGAAAATGTGTCTCGTCACTCATTATGATTTTTTCATGAAAATCGGAGTTGTCATGGGCGAGCTGTAACATCCTATTGGCATATGTATGGCGGAATGATGATGTGATTTGATTTACATCTGCACCGACTAGGTAGTCATAATCAGATGGTGGTCAAACCACTTGAATGATTTGCAAACGTCATTCACGCCCTAGGAGGCCATCAAATACGTATATCCTCCGGTCACTGCTAGTAGCAATTTCGGAAGCCCGAAGTAGGCCGCAGCCTTCACTCCTTGCTGAAAAGTCGGAGACTATCCAACTCCTGGTCCAGAACGCATGAAATTTAATATAATTTAACAACACGTGGGCATTCATGCTCTCTGGACCTGGACCTGGACCATTCATTGCATTCATTGTGAATGATCCGACCCACAAACTCTCACGAGGGTCTCGAAACCACAACCACCACGATACTCCCATATAGGGGCCAACCTCAATAACCAGTCAGAGAACAGCTAATTGTTTCAAGAGATAAATAGTGAACTCTGGGGCGTACTGATTCCCGTGGAAATATGTGGATTGTCCAGGTGACTCCTACTAGCCTTTGAGGGACCTGGCCTCCCTTTTACCCCGCAAGACACAAGTCTAAATGGAAAAGTAGGTTCCAAAAAGACTATCATGTGCCCCCGGGGGGATTTATGGCGGAATAAATGTTCTTGTGGAAAAAGCGTTTGTGTCAATTTAATCTTATATGGCAACAAATTCAAATCCTTGTACAATATTGTGGCTAAAGCTGTTCTTTGAAAATCAAGTTTCTGAGCATGGCGTCGAATTGAGGTTGATGAATTGTTTTGAACACTTTCTTGAGCAGAAGTAATGTTTTCATTCGATCTTGCAGTGCGTTGTGGTCCATGCTTGTGCCTATCACCTACAGACGCTATTTCTTCGAAATCATTCACTACGGAGTGGGTCGGACCATTCAAATTAATACAATAAATGGTTCAGGTCCAGTGAGTATGAATGCTGGCGTGTTCTTGATAAATAAGAGCTTCATGCGTTCTGGACCTGGAGTTGGAAAGTCTCCAACTCCTCAGCAAGGAGTGAGGGCACGGGCTACTCCGGACTTTCTAAATTGCTACTAGGAGTGACTGGAGGATATACGTATCCGAAGGCCTTCTAGGGCGTAGTTGGTGTCCAATCAACTAAGTGGTTTGACCACCATCTGATTATGACCTCACGGTCGGTGCAGATGTAAATCAAATCACGCATAACCCTCTGTAGGCCCCCTCGGGGGCACAATTATCGGTCTTTATGGAACACTTGACCATCTAGACCTGTGCTGCTGGTGGTATAAGGGAGTCCAGTACTCTGAAGGCAGCAGGGGTCAACTGAAAGCTCCACGTTATTTCCACGGGAATCAGTAAGCTCCAGAGTTCCACTAATTGTCTCTTTATACTTCTAGCTTTTTCCCTGACTGATTATTGAGGTTGGATTTTGCGGCCCCCGCATGAATTTGATTATGAGAACCAGGATCATCTCGCCTTTAATAACACCAACGGGTGAATGATACGGATCCAGTCATATGTTCTGGACCAGGAGTTGGATAGTCTCCAGCTCTTCTGCAAGTAGTAGTGATTTGCAACCCTACTTTGGAACCGCTGAAATTGCAACTAGGGATGACCTGTTGCTAGAATTAGTCCTCGGCTTCCTAGGGCGTGAATGACGTTGCTTTTCATTCACAGTGGTTTGAACACCATCTGATTAAGGCTCACTGCCAGGTGCAGATGTAAATCTTATCAAGTAATTACTTGTAAGCTTCCCTCCGGGGGCACATTATAAGCCTTTGTGGATCACACAACCATCTAGACTTGTGTCTTGCGGAGGTCCCCTTAGGCTAGCAAGGAGCCAACTGGAAAATCTACTATATTTCAGTAAGCCCCAGAGTTCGTTAACTGTCTCTTAAGACTTTTAGTAGTTTTCTGACTAATTATTGAGGTAGGCCCTTCGGGAGTATCGTGGTGGCTGTGTGTTTCGATGCCCTCGTTTGAGTTGTGTGGGTCGGATCATTCACAATGAATATAATGAATGGTCCAGGTCCAGTGAGTATGAATGCCGTCGTGTTCTTAATTATATTAAACTTCATGCGTTCTCGACCAGCTCTTTAGTAAGGAGTGGTGGTTTGCAAGCCTGCTTTGGAACCGCTGAAATTGCAACTAGGGATGACCTATTGCTAGAATTAGTCGTCGGCTTCCTAGGGCGTGAATGACGTTGCATTTCATTCCCAGTGGTTTTACCACCATCTGATTACGGCTTACGGCCAGATGCAGATGTAAATCTTATCACGTAATTATTTTTAAGCTGATATTATTAGTATTAAAGTAAAAATTAAAGTCAAACGTTATAAAAAAAATAAATAGATTTTTAGCGCAAAATAAAAAGTTATTTAAAACGTTATAACCGAAAGTATAAAGTTTTTATACAGTTTTGAAGCCTATTATTTTCCAAAATATTACACAAAAAAAACTAAAGTGAAAATTGTTATTAGCCATAATCTACCGAAATAGATTATTTATTTAAAATCGTTTAATCATCGATAATTCAGAACCAGCTTCAAAGCTGCAAATGTCCTTTCCTACCGTGCAAGGAGAGTTTCTTCCCGAGCAAGTCTTTTAATGAATAACAAAATAAAATTAAAGAAGCTCACCTTTGGATACTTTCAAAACTTTGCCATGCGTTTAGATAATCTGAATATCTTAACATATGATATTTAATAACAGGATATTAAGTAATATTCTAAAATATAAAATCATGTATCGAAATTGTATTATATTGTTAAAGAATTGTCCATAATGCCTGATAAATATAACTTAAAATTATAAAGTGTCTTAATAGCTGCATAATTAAATATTTTTTTGTTTTTCAATTTAACTTTGTTTATTCGCCTGAATAATTGTGAAAGGGTTCTGTATGCAAATTTCTTTTTAATGTTTTTAAATGGCATTCAATTCCATGTAGGTAAACCCTGGCAGCACTAAAATATCGCTTTTGTTTTCGTTTATAGTGTTTTCATTATCCCCATTTTGTTTCTCTATACACACAATCGACAGGGCCGTACATAATTTAAAACTCTAAAGATAGTTTTAAGCAATTTAAATCATCAACATACAGATTAATTCATTTTGTAACATGCACATTCATGCACAAACAAATCCTATCAAGCACAAACAAAAAAAAAACCCTCCACTTTGCCATAAAATCAGAGGGTGCAATGCTTTAACATTGTTTTAACGATTTGTTAGGAATTTTAATATAAAGCTGAGCAAAATTGTTAGATAAGATTTTATTATTTTACAAAGGCTCATAAAGTCATAGTTTTTATAGATATGCCTAGGATTCCATTTAAAAATATTTTAATTATTTTTTAGTTTTGCTGTCTTTTCGTAGCGGCGTAACGTTATCAATTCAATATGACTCATAAAATTAGAAGTATTTTAAATTTATGCCTCTATCAAAAGAGAATGTAAGCAAGCGTCCTTGTTGAAATCACTTTTATACCAGCATACGTAAAAATAATATTTACACAGGTTTATATTTTATTTACATTTTATACACTTAACTAAAACACAAAATTGTCTTGGATGTTTATAGAACTTAGCAAATAGACTAAACGAGAATTAATTAAAGATGTGTTAATCCTAATTATTATAATACATATTGAATCGTTTATTAAAAAAAAATATAAAATCTCTCGGTGAAATTGATTTCTCTCTTCTTTCTCAGAAACGTTATAAAAAAGAACACCAATATGTAGTTGTTGTTTTTGTTTTTCATCAGTATTTAGAAAATGGTGGAAAAATAAATATTAAAAATATTAGAAAATTTATTTATAAAGGGCTTTTCAACAAGAAGTTTGTTTTATAAAACAAAATAAGACAAAAAATTTAGATTTTTATTGTGTTACGAAGAGAAAAGTTCGGCAATTATGAATAAAAAATGATATCTGGCTAAAGTTCACCACGTCCACGCTGACAGATAAAGTGATAAGATTTACATCTGTACCTAGCTGACTTTACCGCAGCTTCCTATAATCCACCAAAATGTGGTGCTCGCGGGGGTATGACGTGATAAGATTGACATCTGCACCTGGCCGTGGGCCCGAATCAGTTGGTGGATCATTACCACTGTGGATGGTATGTGGCGCCATCCTCGCCCTAAAAGGCCTTCGGATACGTATATCCTCCGGTTACTCCTAGTTGCAACTTTAAAAGCCCGGAGTAGGCCGCAGCCTTCACTCCTTGCTGAAGAGTCGGAGACTATCCAACTCCTGGTCCAGAACGCATGAAGCTTCATATAGTTCAGAACACGACAGCATTCATACTCACTGGACCTGGACCATTCATTGTGCTCATCGTGAATGATCCGACCCACAAACTCAAACGAGGGCCTCGAAACACACAGCCACCACGATACTCCCAAAGGGCCTACCTCAATAATCAGTCAGAGAATAGTGTGATTCGTTTTACATCCGCACCTGGCTATGTAGCCTTAATCAGATGGTAGACAAACCACAATTGTATAATTTGGAACGTCATACATGCGTCCTAGGAAGCCAAAGACATAATTCTAAGCAACAGAACCACCTAGTTGCAACTTTAATGATTCCAGGGCACCTTGCTAAAGAGTTGGAGACTTTCCTACTCCTGTCCAGAACACATGTCTAGCATGCTAACTGGACTGGATCATTCAGTTTGCGTGTCATTATCAGTGAGATGATCCTGGCCACCATAATAACCATTATACTGTTATGGGGCCGCAAAACCACAACCACCACGATACTCCTATATAGGGGCCATCCTCAATGATCAGTCAGAGAACTATTAAATATCTAAAGGGACAAATAATGAACTCTGCGGCTCACTGATCCCCGTGGAAATAAAGTAGAGCTTCCAGTTGACATCCTGCCTGTCTTCAGGGGACTGGGCTCCCTTTTTCCTCCAGTTGCACAGATCTAGATAGCTGTTACGTACTATAAAGACCATACATGTGCCCCCGGAGGGTAATCAGTCAGAGAATGTCGTTTCTTTCATCAAAGTTTTTAATCACTTTTTGGCAAAATGGCGGTCCTATTTCGGTAATCACATCACGGGTTAAGACTCCGCCTTAAACATATTGCCACAAAAAATAATAAAGTAGTGTTAAATCACACGATCTGGCTGGCCACTTAACTGTTGACTGTCGTGAAATTATGCGATTGGGAAATATTGTTTGCAGTAAATGGATCGTTTCACTGGCTGCGTGACATGTGCCACAGTCCTATTCAATATAAGTGAGAACCACGTCGGCAATACTAAGACAAAATTGAGTTGTTAGCATCTCGCGATAGCGTGATCCATTGACTGTTACCGCATTTCTAGCCTCATCAAAAAAATAAACTGCCCAATCACGCCTCCAGCCCACATAGCGCACGATACTGTGACACTTTGAGCATGCAAAGCCCAAATGCGACATACCCTGACTAGTAAACATGGGTTTCGTATGAAAAAATTATTACTTCAGAAAAGCCAGCCGGTTATTTCCGAATGAACTGAGCGAAACTGTGAATGGTCGGTCGGCTTCAATTCCTGCACCACTTAAACCATGTAACGCTTCAAAATCAAATCCTTAAGCAAAATTCGCCATGTGGGGGTTTCAGATAACCCTAATCGTTGAGAACGTCGAGATATTGACAAATTTGGATCTGCGATGTTGAACGATCCAATCGACTACGCATTGATGTTCGCATATTTTGTATCGAGTCTATTGACTCAAATTTAACGAACAAATTTTTAATAGCGATTTTAGAAGGACGATTATTATGTTCGAAAATATCACGAATTTTACGAAACGTAACTTTAATAGTTGAAACATTTTCATAGTGGAATTTAATTATTTTAATGCGATATTCGTACGAAATTGAATTCATTGTAACAATTGCTAATGCATCTACTACGAATACGTCAAAAAACTAAATGTTAAAACTATCATGTTGTTGGTGTTGCCGCAATTGAAAGGCAAAATCCGGACATAAGTCCCACAATTCCCAGTAATATTATAAAAATACCCATGGGATTGATGATCTTTTTATTATTTTTCTTATTTAGTTTAAAAACAAAAACAAAACATTTGAGGGTTTGTTTTTAGAAATCCTACAATTCCCAGAAACATTACCAAAATATCCCAAAATGGGATTGCTCATCTTTTTTTATCAATGTTTTATACAATAATAAAATATTGCAAACAAAAACATTAAATGTATGAAAGGACTAGTATAAAAAATCCCAGAATTTCTATTAAGATGGGATTGTATTAACTAAAAGTGAAGAATCGTTCAAAGTTAAAACAGTGAAAGTTTCGTTATTTTTTAGTTCAAAGCAAAACTGGGCATTCTTAGTTTCACAGGTGTTAAAAAGGCGGCTATAATACAAAAGAAAATAAATCTTAACTTATGCCAGTAAAACCGAATCATTAAAAAGATTTATCGGTATTTACTTAAATGTTTTCCAGTGTAAGTATACAACAACGAAATGCCCTACGTAAATTCTGATCCTGATTTTCAAATTAAATATTTTATTTTATTTAAGAGAATTTCTATTCAACATCTCTCAATACGGAAACCTGTTTAAAGACTTAATAATATTTGCGTATGAGTTAACATGTTCATCGGGTAACTACGTTTATATATATTTCAGTATAACACGAAATAAATTTTCAGCAGTGTACAGTTAATAGTATTTATGTATAGCCAACCATATCCACTTGAAAATAGGGTGGGCAATTAAAAACACTCATAAACAATATATAAATAGAAAGAAAAAACCTGTACTAACACCCTCTAATAAATATGGGTAAGCAAACACATTCATTTATAGTCACACACACATGGAACTGCTCGTACGCATACTGGTAACCAGCTGTGTTTAGTGGTTTTAATTTTGAGTTTTAGTTTTCTGCTGTATTTACTTTTTTACTCGAAAACTTTGAGTAGAGTAGAGTAATTAAACTAATGACATTCGGTTTAATGATATTAAAATGACAAATATTATTTACTTATAAAGTTTTTTTTTTTTTTTTATAAAGGACAAAATGTCGAAATGAAAAAAAAGTAAAAAATTTTTAAGGTCAGCTGTTGTATAAATAATAATTATAATTGAATTAATTTAAATTATATAACAACAAAAATAAATAAAAGCGTTCTAAAAATATGTTATAAATTATGTGCCTTATATTAAGCCTGTGTGTATGCAAGGGTTATTTATATTTAAATGTCAATAAAGACTGCTGTAAACAAATACAAATTCAAATACAAACATGAAAAGGAAAAAATTCAACTTTAGTTTTGAAAATAAATTTATATTTTCCAGTGTTCTCTGTTTGGCTTTTAGTTAGGCTATTAGCAGCGGGTGGTGCAAGGGTTATAATGTTTAAAATGAAAAATATGCCAATATATTTATATGCAAGTTATTAAAATAAAGTTATAGAAAAAAAGTATATTAGATAACAACTGTTTGAATAGTAATTAATTAGAAGTTTAAGAAAATAACTAGGTCATCTAATACATCATGGTGTCAATCAATGTCAATCAATGTAGAAACATTTTTGAGTTTTATTGAGAACTTACTTGAAAGTTATGGTCGTTTCCCTAATATTATAATTGGAGACTCCAACATGGATTTAGTTAACAACAATTTTGCAGATTTAATTAATATTTTGTCAAGTTTTGATTACAAAAATTGTCATACATTAATAACTCGCCCGGAAGTTGCTTAACAGATCACAATATAATATCTTGTATCCTAAAAAGTAATGTTACAAGCTACGAGTATGTTGAAAAAGTTTCCAGAATATATAATTATGAACGTGTAAAAGAAAATTTCACTAACTATTTAGAAGTTTTTGAAGAAACTGGAAACCCATCTATTGATACTTCGCAAATTATGTCACATATTTCAAATGCAACAATTAGTTCTACTGTAGAGAAAACCGAACGAAAAGTGATTAAAAATGAGTAAACACCTTGGCTTAATCAGAATTTACAAGCTCTTATATTAAATAAGAAAAATCTTTTGAAACAGAGAAAAAGGCGTGATGTTGAACGTAGATTAAAAAGAATAAGTAAAGTAATCAGAAAAGCTTGCAAACATTCTATGAACAATTTTTATTACATTAAATTGAATCAAATACAACATGAGCCGAAGAAATTTTGGAAATTTTTGAATGAAAATCTTGGAAGAAAATTAAAGAATGAAATAAAAATAAAGAACCATGACGGGGAGTTTATTTTAGACAACCAACTTAAGAGTAATCTATTTAACCAATAATTTGCTTCTTAAAACAGCATATTGATTATTTACCTGATGACTCGTTTAATGATCTGAGAACTTTACGTCAATCTCTAGTCAACTTTAATTTTTCTTATAGTATGGAGTTGGAAATAGCTGAACTAATTTCAGAACTCGATCTTACAAAAAGTTCTGGGTCTGATGAAATTTGAGCAAAAGTATATTTACGGTATGTGAAGATGTTATTTGTCCTTATCTTTCGAAAATTTTTAACAGAATGATTGACACTTCAATATATCCAAGTGATTTAAAAATAGCAAAAATTATACCAATACTAAAAGAATCTAAAGCTGCAGTGCTAGAAATATTTCGACCAATTGCTTTGTTACCAATCATTGATAAGATTTTTGAGAAAATAATATTCAAACAGCTTTCTTCATATTTTGAAGTCAATAACTTATTATATAATTGTCAGTATGGCTTTAAAAAAGGATGTGGCACAGAAGAAGCGGTTATAAACGTAATTAATAATATATGCAAAGGCTTGGATGATGGATTCAGTGGTGTTGGTGGTATATTTTACGATTTATCCAAGGCTTTTGATCTTGTTGATTACGATATAATGATAAATAAACTCAAACACTATGGACTTAATGGACGAAGCTTGTTATTGCTAAGGAGTTATTTGGAGAAAAGAAAGCAGTATGTTGAGGTGAACGACGAAAAAAGTTTTATTGGCCCTGTTGAATATGGAGTTCCTCAAGGAAGTGTATTGGCACCACTATTATTTAAAATTTACGTAAATGATATACAAAATCTTCAGTTATTTGGAAAAAAGTTTATGTATGCAGATGATATAAATATTTTTTATCCGTATAAGCATGAAACTGCTTTAAAGGCTCATATGGAATACGATGCAGCAATGATTTCAGAATATGTAAGGCTTAACAAATTGAAGCTTAATGCGGAAAAAACTAAAATATTGCGATTTAGACCGAATCATATTCATAATCAAGTTTTCAGCATTTGGGTAGATGGAAATGAAGTAAACGAATGTTATTCAACGAAATACCTTGGTGTGCATTTACAGAATAATCTCTCATGGGACTTACATATTCGGAAACTAAAATCCAAAGTATTGTCAGCAGTTGGTCTATTATATAAGTTTAAAAATAAATTTAATACGTAAACAAAATAGGTTATATATCAAGCTTTAATACACAGTCATTTAAACTATATGCCATTAATATATGGTCATAAAAGAACTAATGAATTGAAATCCCTACAAAGAGTACAAAACAGAGGATTGAAAACTGTTTTTAATTCGCCCTTGATGCACCCAACAATACCTCTTTATAGGAACATAGCTATAACCACTCTTTCTGTGCACGGATTACACAAGCTGCAACTTTTACTTTATGTATTTAAATCAATGAACAACATTGGGCATCATACAATTACTTTTTCAAGAAATCAAACAGAGTTCAACACAAGAAATAATATGAATCTAAGAGTACTACGATGTCGATTGGAAACCACAAAACAGAGAATAGAACACATTGGTAGTTCCGAGTTTAACAAACTTCCTCAGAATATTAGAAATATTGCTCGAATCTCCATTTTTAAAAAAAATTTGAAAGAGCATCTTTTACAAAATTGGGAAATGCTTCTATAGTGATTATAAAAATTATTATTTGATATCAATTTAAAATTTGTTATTTTTTTTTAATTACAAAATTTGTTATTTTGTTTCATTTTTTCTCATTATTAAAAAATATTAATTTTTTATTATTTTATTAATTTTTTGTTTCTTCTTTTTTTTTGATTAACTTAGTTATTTATTCTTCTGGTAAATACACATAATGCTATATGTAATAAATTTTTGCCAACACGCCTCAACAATGTCTTTAAGACGCAGAGGCATTATATATTGTAAAATAACATAAGACACACCTGGGCTAATACGAGGGCTGCTATTTATATTTGTGGCCTAAGGATGAAAACACAAGCATTTAAAGACAAAATCTATTTTATTGTTTTTCAAAATATTCTCCATGAAGATTTATACACTTTTGCATGCGTTGGAACCAATTTTCAAAGCACTTTTTCCACTCCGATTTAGGTACTTCTAAAACATGGGTTTTGAATACAGAAACTGCTTCTTCAGGTGTAGGAAACCATTGTCCACGTACTTTTTTCTTGATGTTCGGAAACAAAAAGAAGTCGTTTGGTGCCAAGTCAGGGCTGCAGGGCGGATGACCCATTAATTCAATGTTTTGCCCTGTCAAAAACTCCATTGTTTCAGCCGATCGGTGACAGCTCGCATTGTCGTGATGTAGAATGATGCGTCTTTTCTTTGACTATTCCCGAAGTTTCTCATAGACTTCTGGCATACAAATAGTGGTGTACCATGCCGAATTAACCGTCTTACGTTGCTCTAATGGCACAGTCGCCACATGACCGGTAATGCCGAAGAAACAGGCAACCATTTGCTTTGATGTGCTTCTTCTACAAACAACTTTGGTGGGATTTCGCTCGTCTTGAAAGATCCATACGGTGGATTGCTGTTTTGTTTCAGGATCATATTAGTATATCCATGATTCGTCACCTGTGCAGATATTATAAACTTTTGATGCACCTTGAGCAAATTTCTGCAACATTTTCTTGCACCAATCAACACGAGCATCCTTTTGTGCGTTTGTCAGGTTATGCGGTATCTAGCGTGAACAAACCTTTTTCACATGCAAATGTTCATGCAAGATCTTATTGATGCTTGTCATATTAATCCCTACAGATGCCTCAATCTTGCCATGTGTTACCTAACGATCATGCTTTATCAACTCATGCACAGCTGCGATGTTTTCTGGCACAACAACCGTTGTTGGACGACCTTCACGGGATTCGTCCTGGAGTGATTGTCGGCCACGATTGAATTTGTTATATCAGTTTTTAATGGCGCTGTAAGAAGGTGCTTCATTACCATATAAGGAATCAAGTTCATCTGTGCACTGTTGTCGTGGCAGGCCACGTCGAAAGTTATGAAAACTTATTGCACGAAAATGTTCACGAGTTAATTCCATTTTCTCCTAAGATCTCTTTTTCGACCTGCTATCACTAACAACAATAAAATGACAAACTGTTTTGGTTGATGTTATATTTAACAATGTGAATGTGATGTGGAAACATCAGCTGGTGCCTAGCAACAGTCAGTGTTACCAGGCCAGAAATATAAATAGCAGCCCTCGTATGTAAGATAACTTCAATAGAAAATGAAGTAAAGGTTAGATGGTGCAAAGATATTCCATGACCTATGCTACTAGAGCAGAAAGAGAATATTTCAAAAGGAGTATTGAAAAGAACGTTTAGAAAAAATAGTAAGAAGCAACTAGAGAAATTGAGTTGTGCTCTAAAAAGAACTGAAAATGATGCCAAAGGACAGGTACTTAGATAATATCCCAAATAATTCTCATAAAGTTTATAGTTCATAGAAATCATAAAAGCCCCTGTAGGCTAAAAGCTAGTGTGCTAGCTTACATGACTGGGGGTTGTGGGTTCGATTCCCAACAGAGACCTTTGTTTTTTTTTAACTACAAATAAAAAGTGACTGTCGGTGGGGCTGCTTAGTGATGAAGTCATGGCCACTGGTCACTGCGCTGTCTTATACGACAGTTAATTTCCGTAACTATTCTCTACCTTCACCACCTGTAGCATCTCTCCTCTATCCTTTTCCTAAAGAATCTAGCATGGTACTTGACATTGGCGTTGTTGCCTAAAGTGCTACTTCTCTAAAAAAAAAAAGTTGTGATAACCATATTAAAATGGTAATAAGGATTAAATTTGAACGTAAAGTAACCGGTGCACATTATATGATGAGAATATAGCTGTGGTTGGCTATAGAATTATAATGGCAGAGAGATGATATATAGCAAATTAGCAAGAGTTTTATCGTCTACCTAAAGAACAAAAATTATGTGAAATTAGTGAGAAGAAAAAAGGTTGATAAAAATTACAGTGAAAGGGGTTGAGGTTAATAATCACTAACTGAAAGCTGAAAATCCTTTCTTCCTTCATTGCAAATCCATTACTGGATATATATGATCAGATGCATAATTAAAAAATAATAAAAAAAATATTCAGGTACAAATAAAATTTAGGACGAAAAATTAAGACCAGATTTAGGGAACACATTAGAGACTATAACAAAAAACTACGAGAACCAAAATCAACTCCAGAATCAAACTCTGCGAACCATATATTTAACAACAAATGTACACCAGGACATATAAAAACAACGGTTAAACTGCTTCATACACAGCACAAAGGAAGGAGACTAAATGTATTAGAAAACATGGAAATATACAAACAAAAAACATTTGACGGACGAATAATAAATGAACAAATAAACACTGCTTCGGATACAATATTTGAATCATTGAAACATTTTTACAGGAAAACAAACACTACAGGAACACAAAAACGTTACGCAGGTGCAATAAAGAACATCATAAACGTACAATTACAGATCATTATGTCACATAAAAAAAAAAACCCAATAGGTTCACACATAAACAAAAACGGACAACAAGCATGATCGTAAAAGGATTTAGTTAGAAAAAAAGACGAATGAAAAAGGGAGCGACAAATTAGTTAAAAAGAGACAAACGAAAAAGGAGAGAGATGCAGGCAAAAAAAAAAAAAAAGACAGAAAGTGACGAACGCAATAACACGAAGGGAGACACGAACTATATAAACACAACTGACAATAAAACGCAACTAGTACGAAAAGAACACTGAAGATGGCAAACAGTCGAAACCGGTTTGTTCACAAACCAAATTTGACGAGGGTCGACGGAAAACCGTACCCAAATAAAAGTAATTTTTTTTTAACTTAATTTGTTGACGATTTTACGACACTCATCTCGAATTTTTGCTGAATGTAAAAGAGCTCTAATTGTTCTTAGCCCCGTCCAATTTTTTATAATTCTCAACCAGGAAATTTGTTTCCTTTCCTTGCAGAAATTCACTTTTCACAATATGTCCAAAGTAGTTAGGTTTTCTTCGTTTAATGCTTGACAGTAATACACTAGCACTTCAGTATTTGATATTCTGTCCATCCATGATATTCTGAGTAATCTTCGGTAACAGGACATTTCGAATGCTTCAGATCTATTCATAATAGTTACTTTAAGCGTCCATGCTTCAACACCACACATGAGTACTGACCAGACATAACAGTTCATAAATCTAAATCAAAGGTTAAAATTAAATTCTCGGCTTGCAGGAATATTTCTTATGATTGCTGTATGTGGTCCTAGCCATTGCGATATTTTTCTTAATTTCCACATTAGGGTCCCAGTTTTCGTGCAATACACATCCGAGATTTGCAAAATTTCTATCTCTTTGTTGAAAATGCATAGATTAGCGTCTGGATATGATGTATTTGATTGAATAATAATCATAAATTTAGTCCTTTGCATGTTTAGCTTTAACCCAAAAATTTAACTCTGCTTACTAATTGTACAAGAGCCATATCATCTGCCAAAATATTAAATCACTTAAGAACATATAAATATACAAATTAAATATCCAATGCCTGCCCTCATATCACCTTAAAGAATTATTTTATTTATTACTCGGAGATAAAATATTTTATGATAAAACGATTCTAATTAATAAAATGATCAATGGTTTATTTCTCGGTGAAAACTATTAGTTAACCATCATTCGGAAATGAAAAATTAGGCCAGCGTTCGAGACCATCAATAAACCCATCATTTTCTCAACAATAGAATCTGCAATTGACAAGAACAATCAATAATCTCAGAGAGCATGCCATATATGACCCCTCCCAGGGGCACATTTATGGTCTTTATAGAACGTAACAGCTATCTAGATCTGTGCAACTGGGGGAAAAAGGGAGCCCAGTCCCCTGAAGACAGGCAGGGAGTCAACTGGAAGCTCCACTTTATATCCACGGGGATCAGTGAGCCACAGAGTTCATTATTTGTCTCTTTAGACATTTAATACTTCTCTGGCTGATCATTGGGAGTAACGGGGTGGTTGTGGTTTCGCGGCCCTATAACAGTATAATGATTATTATGGTGGCCAGGATCATCTCACTGATAATGACGCGCAAAGTGAATGATCCAGTCCAGTGAGAATGCTGGACATGTGTTCTGGACAGGAGTTGGAAAGTCTCCAACTCTTTAGCAAGGTGTGATGGTTTGCAGCCCTGCCCTGGAATCATTAAAGTTACAACTAGGTGGTTCTGTTGCTTAGAATTATGTTTTCGGCTTCCTAGGATGCATGTATGACGTTCCAAATTATACAATTGTGGTTTGTCCACCATCTGATTAAGGCGACTTAGCCAGGTGCGGATGTAAAACGAATCACACTATCCCATATATGACGTAAACTCCAAACTTTAATGCTTTTAAATTTGTCAGCGATTTTCACCACATGATGCAAAAATCACAACATTATTAACAGGCCATGTTGAACGAATCTAAGCAAAGTTAAAGCTAGGAGTCGTAAATATTGAGTTCGTATGTCTGCCCTTTCTTTTATAAATAGTAAAAATAAAATATACAACCTCAGCACCTAATACGCCTTACAGCACGTAAACAACGTTCTTAATGGCTTAAAATGTAACTCACGTTAAAAAAAATTAAAACATCACATTGAAAGTTTTACAATAAAAAGCTTCTGCTATGTTCCCTTGCATTCAATTTGCATATGCTGTATTGGAAAGTTTACAAATTCTTTTCTTTCACTTTATTCAACATATTAAATTTCTCTTAAACAAACTCTCTTAACTACAGTTAACTTAATATATAGAACTCAATAACAATATAGTTTCTTCTAACTTATGTTGTGTTTATTGATATTTTCTAAACCTTAAGGCAGTTTTTCTACCTCCTTCCGTTTTTATAAAACGAATGCCAGAAGCTCAAACGACAAAACTCTTAAAAAGTTAGTCAATACTTTGTCAATTATAGGAGGACCATAAGATGAAATTAAGGAATTTGGATAGAAGTTCTACTTAATTTACATACGGAAGTTTATTTCATGCAGCAAACAAGGCACAAACAAAACTTTATAACATTTAGTTGTACTATTTTTTACTCACTTTAAAATGACTTTTATAGAAGTTGAGAAACATCATTTTGTAAAATAGAGTTAGATGGAAAACTTTTTGGATATTCGAAACTACTCGTTTCTGTAGTATTACTAATTTTTAAAAGTCACTTTTTTTGACAAAAATAGTAAGCTTTTTTTTATAGAAAATTATCATTTTTAGCGGAAAAATATTTAAAAAGAACAGATAGCATTCTGTTTATACGGTAACATAATAAGATTTAATATGATATGTGTCTGTTTCAGAAAAAATTATATTAGAAATATAATAGAATTTTGCTAACAAAAAATTTAATTCGAAAATTTGCTAATTGATGTTGGTGAAAGTCAGTGAAAAAAAAGGTTTTAGTAAAAAAAAAAAGTGATGTTTGACAAAAAAAAATTATTTGAAATACACAAAAGGGATTTTTGGTGCAAAAAGTGATTTTTGATATAAAATATTGTGAAAACAGTGGCGTTTGGAGAAAAACGAGATTTTTTGTGAAAGAAGTTATTTTTTGATATGTGCTTGGTTATTTTTTGTGAAATTTTGTGATAAAAGCAATTTTTCATAAAAAAAATAAGTTAGACGCAAAAAGGTATTTTTTATGCAAAAGTGATTTTTACTGCAAAAGTGATTTTTGATATAAAAAACAGTGAAAACAGTGGCGTGACTTTTTTGTGAAAGAAGTAATTTTTTGTGAAATAAATAATTTTTTGTGAAAAATTTTTTTGTGAAAAAAAGTGTTTTTTTCGTTAAAAAGTAAATTTTTGTAATAAAAGCGATTTTTTGTGAGGCGAAAACAGTAATTTTTTGATGTTTTTTGATATAAAAATGGCGTTTGGTGAAAAAAGTGATTTTTGTGAATAAATGATTTTTTGTGAATAAATGATTTTTTGTGAAAAAATGATTTTTTGTGAAAAAATTATTTTTTGTGAAAAAATGATTTTTAGTGAAAAAATGATATTTTGTGAAAAAATGATTTTTTGTGAAAAAATGATTTTTTGTGAAAAAAGTAATTTTTTGTGAAATAAATGATTGGGAAAAATTTGGTTTTGTGAAAAAATGTGTTTTTTTTTTTGTTAAAAAGTAAAATTTTGTAGCAAAAGCGATTTTTTTATGAATAAAAGTATGTTAGACGAAAACAGTGATTTTTGATGCAAAAGTGATTTTTGGTGCAAAAAGTGATTTTTAATGAAAAAGTTATTTTTTGTAAAAAAAATCTTATTTGTGTTAAAAGCGAATTTATGTGAAAAAAGGAAGTTAGTCGAAAAATTTAATTTTTGCTGCAAAAATTAAAAAATGATTTTTAGTGAAAAAGTTATTTTTGTGAAAAAATTTTTGTTGCAAAAAGTAATTGTTGGTGCAAAAAGTAATTTTTGGTAGAAAAAGTAATTTTTGGTGTAAAAGGTAAGTTTTGATGCAAAACTGATTTTTGGTGCAAAAAGTTATTTTTGGTGCAAAAAGTGATTTTTGATGCAAAAAATTTATTTTTGGTGAAAAAGTTATTTTTTGTAAAAAAAAATGTTGTTTGTGTTAAAAGAGATTTGATGTGAAAAAAGTAAGTTAGACGAAAAATGTAATTTTTGTTGCAAAAAGTAATTGTTGGTGCAAAAAGTAATTTTTAGTACAAAATATAATTTTTGATGCCAAAAGTAATTTTTATTGCAAAAGGTAATTTTTAATGCAAAAGTGATTTTTGGTGCAAAAAGTGATTTTTGGTGCAAAAAAAATGATTTTTAGTGAAAAAGTTATTTTTTGTGAAAAAATTGTTGTTTGTGCTAAATGCGATTTTATGTGAAAAAAAGTAAGTTAGACGAAATATGTAATTTTTGTTGCAAAAAGTAATTGTTGGTGCAAAAAGTAATTTTTGGTGCAAACGGTAATTTTTGGTGCAAAAAGTAATTTTTGGTACAAAATGTAATTTTTGGTACAAAAAGTAATTTTTGGTGTAAAAAGCAATTTTTAGTACAAAATATAATTTTTGATGCCAAAAGTAATTTTTATTGCAAAAAAATATTTTTTGGTGCTAAAAGTAATATTTGGTGCACAAAGTAATTTTTGTTGCAAAAAAATAATTTTTGGTGCCAAAATTATTTTTTGGTCCAAAAAGTGATTTTTGATGAAAGAAATGTTTATGGACGAAAAATGAAGTTGATGCAAAAAATGATTTTTGAAACAAAAAGTGATTTTCCATGCAAAAGTGATTTTTGAGGAAAAAGTGATAAAAAAATATAAGTTTTATGTAAAGAGTGGAGTTAAATAAAAAAAAGTAATTAATAATTAAATAAAAAAAAATAATTTTTTTTGTTTAAAAAAAGTGATAAAAAAATATAATTTTTATATAAAGAGTGGAGTATAATAAAAAAAAATAATTAATAATTATATAAAAAAAAATAATTTTTTTTTAAAAAACTGATAAAAAAAATATAAGTTTTATGTAAAAAGTGGAGTTAAATAAAAAAAATAATTTTTTAAAAAGTATTTTTTTGTGAAAAAAGTAATTTTTTGTGAAAGAAACGTTTTTTTGAGCGACTCTTGGAAAAAAATTAATTTGTAATGGAAACAGAGATTTTTGGTATAAAAAAAATTGTAATGGAAAATAGGTATTTTTCAATGCAATAAGTATTCTTTAATGCGGAAAGCGATTTTTAATGTTAAAACTGACTTTTAATAAAATAAATGATTTTGGTGAAAAAGTGGATTTTATAAAACAATTAATTTGTAGTGACCAAAGTGGTTTAGTGAAAAGAAAGTGTGTTTGGTAAAAGGATATTTGGTGAAAAATATTGCTTTTAAAAGTAAATTTGCAGAATTTCTAAAGACGTAATATAAATTTTGAAAAAAAGTGTTTTTTTTTTTGTATAAAAAAGAAATATATTTTCGGAAAAAAAATATTTTTTGTATTACTTTCATGTTGTTAAATAATAACTTTTTATTTGATAAAGTATTATTAATTGAAAATTATAATATTTATTAAGTGACTGATTTATGATGAAACGAGCGATTTTGGGTGAAAAAAATATTTTTTGTGTACTGAAGAAAAATGTATTTTTAGCGCAAATAGTTATAGATTAAAAAAAATTATTTTCGTTGAAATGTGTTTTTCTTATGAAAAAAAAAAAATTATATTTAATGGAAAAAGTGATTTTTTTGGAGAAAATAATTTTTTAAAAGAAACATTTGGCTTAAGCGATTTTTAATGAAAACAGTGGTTTTCAGTTAAAAGTAATTTTTTGAATATCAAAATTATCACTTACTGGGTTAATGTATGAATAATATATTTTAGAAATAAAACAATTGTCTTAAAGTAAAATCCAGTTTTTAAATAAAAATAGATAAAAGTTGAAAATACCTATAGGATTTTATGTCACATAAATATTCTTATCTAATCATCCTGCTCATAAGACGCATGTACTATTTGAAATAAGAAAATTTTTATGTATTTATGCCTCAAAAACAAAATAAAAAGAATGAATTAAAGATGAGTTTTAATATCTATTATATGTCACATTCCTGAACAAGTAAAGTAAGTGCACGTTTAAGTGCAGGGAATATTATCCAAACTATGTAGCACAAGTGTATGTTTTAATGCACTTCAAAATGCATATATGCCTAAATGTATGCCACCACATTTGCTTTAAATGCTATCTGATGCTCTCATATCATGGCTTTAATATATAGGTTTGCACATGTATATATGTATTTGTAGCATGTATCCATGAATGTATGAATAGCTATGGAGTGCACTACAATGTTTCAACTTCTGGTTGACTTTGTTATACAATAACATTCGGGTTTATGAGCCCTATGAGAGTTTTCACATAAACATATTTAGAAAATGTATTTTTTGTCTTTGTTGTCTCACCTCTTGTTACTCACTCGTCAAAATACAAACTCATGTATGCGAAAAGTTTTAAATGTGAGTTTTCTATAGTAATTTTTAGAGTGTTTGCTGGAATGAGTGTCACGGTATGAATGTATAATGTCTATTTATTTACTAGGTTAGAGCTTATAGTAACGATGGTGATGATACTTCAAAGGTCAAGAATACATAAATTATAAGAAAATAGTTTCCGGACTCTTTAAATTATAAACAAGGAATCAAAAATATGTTTTTGTTTTATTAAAGGGAGGACATTTACAAAATGAAATAATTATTGGATGTAGCAGTGAAAAAGGTACAATTTGTTTTTTACGAATACTTAATATTGGACTTCAATGCCATTATTTTGTCTTAAAGGGTGTTACAACAGTTCTCTCATTCTTTATCATATATATTCATACAGTAATTATTTCGGCGAGGGAAAATTGTCATAAAACAACAATCATTTAAAAAAGTATTTTCGAAATACATTTCTAATGTTTTATGAAAAATATTTTAAAAATAAACTTTTTTAAAAATATACTTTTTAATTTTAGTAATTTCTTTAATAATGTTAATAAATGTGTTCACAATGGAAAATTTTTCTAAAAAAATTTTTAATGCAAAATATTTTATACAATAGGTACTTTTTTTAACGTAAATTCTAATGTTTTATGAAAAATATTTTAAAAACAAACTTTTTTAAAAATATACTTTTTTATTTTAGTACTTTCTTTAACAATGTTAATAAATGTGTTCACAATGAAAAACTTTTATAAAAAAATTTGTAATGCAAAATATTTTATACAATAGGTACTTTTTTTAACGTAGTATTAAAAAATAGTTTACAGAAAGTTTTTCTCTTGATGCACATATATTGCAAAGTACTTATCTAAAACGCACTCTTTGTCTAATGATTTCAGAAAAATTTTATTCAAAAAGGCACTATTTTTTTTAATAAAACGCGTTTATTTTATTCAAGTTTTCTTTTTTAAGACACGATTTTCTTTAATAAAATATAATAATAAAAAAGATGTTTTATAAGGTTTTATTTATTATTATTTTTTTCTTATAAGGCATTATTTTAAAAAGTACTTTTTTATAAAAAAAACTACCAAACCCGGCGAACTCCGTTTCGCCACCAGATGGCTTCGTTTTTTTGCAACATTTCGTTTGGGGCTTAAAAGATGAAGAAAAATTAATTTTTTTTGTTTTATATTTGAAAAGGAAACATTTTATTTCGTTGCACAACAGTAAAAAATTCATTTCGATTACAAAAATGAAGTGGAATTTAGTTGAACTTCTTTAAGTAAAAAATGAAAGTGAATCCAAAATAAATACTGAATCGAAGCGTTATACGTGTCCGCAAATTATTCGTTTCATTGAAGTGCACTTTGGTAAACCACATTTTTTGTTTTTTGGTCTGACGTTAACACAAACAACGCGGATGGTTTCCTAACTCGTGAACACGCATCTAAAGGCATCCTAATAAAGGGTTTTTCAACAATAAAAAATAAAAAATTTAAATTAAGATGATTTAAATTTTTATTGTATTACGATGAGAAAAATCATATCTGGCAACTGTTCACCACGATCACAAACACGCTGACAGATGTCGCTGCTCTCATCAAAGTATAGCTGCCCATGTGAAAAACAATGATTTTCTAAATTTATCCCGCAAACACTAAGCGATTGGCCTTGCGCCTTGTTAATTATGATTGCGAACGTAACCGAGAACCGGAAATTGCAATCGTTTGAAGTCGGAATCATTGGTATCCGAGGAATACATACATTTTCACCTGCGTATTTTCCGTTAATAATGGTTGCCTCAATCAAATTCGGCATAAATCTTTTCACCGCAAGTCGAGTACCATTGCAAAGTCGCGGTTGATTTAAATTACGCAATATCATAATAACTGAACCAACTTTGAGTTGCAAGTTATGTGGTTGAAATCCTGGTAACTCCAGGGAGTTCAAAAACTCCGTTGTGTAATTTACTGCATCATGGGGATTTGTTATGGAATCAACGGATTTCTAAGTCACCAAATCGCCATCGATTTTTGATTGAATGGTAAAATTCACTTTGGGGCGAAAATTGCTCGTTGACTTAACGAAGCATAATTCTGATAACTCTCACTAATGTTTGGGAAAACATTTTCAATAAAAGCTAATTGAGAGTCTACAAATCGGCAAAAGTCGTTGATAAGAGAAACTAGTCTAGCTGTCGCATCAACTGGGACTTTTCCATTTCCAACAGCTAACAATTGTTTGGAAAATTGTGCAGCACTTTGATCATTTTGAAGTTGAACTCTCATATTAGTGGTTAGCGATAATGTTTTTACGTTATTTCACAAAAGTGATGCCTTCAGGTAAGCATTCAATTCGTCTGCAGGTGCTGCACGGGGAATTACTGGCAACGTCTGCCTGAAATCGCCTGCCCACAATATCTTTCTTCGTTTAAGTTATGTGAATACACTTGTTGCTGGCTTGCATGTCTTGTGCGGCGGCTGATGTTCGCACGTCGTCCTCTTGGCATTTTGGACTATGGACAGACTGGTGAATTTAACCTCAAATGCACGATTCACATAATTTACACGGTTCAATTTACCACCTTAAGGACAAATGCCTGCTGTTGAAGTTTGATTGATTTGATAGTTTCCAATAGAACTGTTAGGAAACGAATAACTTTAACCTCAGTTGCACGTGCGCATTAGTAGCTGTCAAACAATGTAACATGCACCGGCGCCATCTACTTAAAATGAAACGTATTTATTTTCGTGAGGGATACTCATACACCACGTACTGGTGCCGTTGTAGTACATGCTATGTAGCAGAGATGGCGCTGTATGTGATAAATGATTTTCCCTGTTTTCCTGCTTTTCTCTTGAAATTTTTACTGAATTTTCTTTGCTATAAACCTCACGGAGCCCGTGACCTTTCCAACCAATCCAAAACCGTGGAAAACCCGACTTATTTTTTTTTTGTTTATCAAAAGAGTTTATTCAATGTGATCTTAAATCTTAAAAAGAAAATTTAATAAAAAAAAATTTTAAAAAATAATATTTAAAAAATAGTATTTTGTTAAATTTGATTTTAAGACTTTTTCGGATAATTTTTTGTACATTTAAATAACTGTTAGTAAAATTTATTAATTTAAATTTTATTTATGGGTATGCCTTAACCTTGGTAGTTGTTTTTGATATTATTCGTACCCACCTAGTATATTTTTATACTGGGTGTTTTTATAGAGGTATAAAACTTCAACAATTTTTTAAATGGCAGCCATTGTGCCAACTGATGTATGTTGTTTAGTTTAGTTTGGTATCTTTTTTTTTAAAGAGAAGTAGCACTTCAGTCAACGATTTAGTCAAGTACCGTGCTACATTCTTTAGGAAAGGGATAGATAAGAGATGAAACAGGTGGTGAAAGTAGAAGGATAGTCGGAAATTAACTGCCGTCTAAGACAGCACAGCGACCAGTGACTATGCGCCTTCATCGCTGAGCAGCTCCAGCGACAGTCAATTTTTATTTTTGTAGTGAAAAAAACCAAGGTCTTCGTTAGGAATCGAACCCACAACCCTCATACTGACAAGCTAGTACACTACCTACTAGCCTAAAGGGGCACCTAATATAATAATAATCTTAATATGTATAGACTGAACACCACTTCCAAATTGTGCAAAATGGGTCCAAAGCAAAATTGATGATTTTAGCGATGAAACTCACTTTTATTTGAATGGAATAGGTTAATGAACAAATCTGTTGTATCTGAATAATATTTCTCAAGTGCATACAAAAAAAGCTGACTGTTATGTGTGTTTTTTCAGTGATGAAGTCATTGGTTCGTACTTCTTTAAAAACTATTCTGGCCACAACGTTACAGTCTATGATGACCGCTTTATAGCCATGATTACAGACTTTTATGTTCATCAAATGAGCAGCCATGTAAGCAGGAGCTATGGTTTCAACAAGACGACGCAAGATATCGCAAAACTCATGTCACAATTGATTTACTGAAGGAAGCGTTTGGTAATCGCATAGTTTTACGTTATGTACACGTAAATTAACCTCTAATCTCGTGCGATTTAATATCGTTAGACTAAATTCTGTGGAGATATGTAAAGTTGCTAGTCTTAGAGATCAACATTTGCCATGTTATGGGCGATAAACGGCCACAAATATTGGACATCTAGATTACACTACGTCATGTGCAAGAAATTATAAAGAAATTATAATGCCTGAACATTATCTAACGAATTAAGTATTTTATTCCATTTCGAAGTTCTATGCCCCTATAAAAACACCCGTTGTATATATTAGACGTTGTAAAAGTAAACTTTTTGTTCTATTATTTTAATTCATAAAAGGCATTAAGGATAAAAAAGTTTTCATGTTATTCAAAATACTATTATTTAACTTTTAAAAATACGGAGAAAAAATTTATTATTTTTTTAAACACTTTCCACTTGCAAAAAAACGTTTTGAAGCTATTTTTATGATCGTATTTTCATTAATAAACCTTTGTCTATGGCCTAAGTTATTGTAACCAAATTACGAACATTTTAATGTTCTTTATGCTAAATTTCTCAGTTTTTGTTTTAATGGGAAATTTCTAGTATAAAATTTTACTGCAGTCTCAGCAATTTTGTTTTGTTCGGTGGCTGGTTGAATGGTTTGCTGGTTGGTTGGTTGGCTGGCCATCTGCTTCCTTCATACTCTTTATCCTTTTAAGTATAGAATATGGTATAATTTGATATATGGCCAGCATTTGGCTTATGTTCGGTACTTTTTGCTTCTATATACGAGTATACATATTAGGTTAAGCCTTCAAATAGGCAAAAATTTATGTGAGAAGAAAAAAACAAAACAAATTGTGTTTTCTTACCTTGTTTAATTTATACATTTGTCTCTTGTTTTTCTGTAACAGCTTGTTGAGACTTCTCTCTTATTTTTATTATACTCCCCCTTAAGGTATGCAATATATTTTAATATTATTTCAGCCTTACATAACCCCTTTTTTATTTATACAATTTTTTTGGTTTGTGAGAGTTTTTTTTCCCTTTTTCTAGAAAAATATGTCGTCTATAATTAGTTTTTCATTTCTCTATACTTGACCATACTTTAGAAGCTGTGATGAAAAAAAAACAGTGTAGGATTAAGTTATGTTTTTGTTTTCAAAACTAAATTGTTTAAAACAGCCATCAATCAATCAATGTTGCTTAGTTAGCAAGAGTCAAACAACAAAGGGATTTTTTTAAAGACTTTTAATTAACAAAAAAGTTTTTTCAAATAAAACCAATAGAATTAAGAAGCATTTAGGCCAAAAAGCAAGTTATACTAAAATTAGGTCAAAATGATTAACTGTGGAAAAATGTAAGGCATCAAATTAAGCTAATATTTTATTAACTAAATTCAGCGCCTTCATTAAAACAAGTCAAAAGTGTTGCGCTACGATAAATAAAACTAGAAATAATATTGCCATTTTCCGTCCTAACTGGCTGGTTTGTATTCGATGGCGAGCGCTTTCGATGCGAATGCATCATTCTCAAGCCGCGGTTTAGTTTGTACTGGTGAGTCAGCGTTTAGCGTTCAGGCAGTTCTGTTATTAGGTTCGTATATATTCAGGTAAGCAGAATACCAGCCACCTGGCATTTGTATGCAAAGTGAACCTAATGATACCTCCGTCTTTTACTATTATGTTGATACGTGTGTCCGTCTGAGGGTGTTTTTCATTTGCCCGTTTGCATGAGTAGTTTCAATGGTGTGAAAATTGTGTCTGAGGTCGTGTTGAATGTTTTTGTTTTGTAGATTTTCATATTTTTAAGAATGCCTAGTCTTCGTCCTTTCTTCCTAGGATGTAATAATGTCATACATTCATCTATTTCCCTTGGTGTGTGCCCGTGAGTGTCAAGGTGTAATGCAAAGTTTGAATCTTCTCTTTTCCGTTTGTATGAGCGTATGTGTTCTGCAAACCTTGTTTTTAGTGTTCGTCCAGTTTGCCCTATATAGGTTCGTTTGCAGGTACAGGTAAGTCTGTATACCCCGCTGGAATTAAATTTGTCAGTTGTTTCTGTCGTTGTTCTGAGATAGTGTCTGAGGGTGTTTCCAATATTTAATGCTGTGAGTATTCCTTCTTTGTGAAAAAGGTTTGTTAATCTGTATATTTCTGGTCCTGTGTAAGTAAAGGTGTACCGTCGTGCTGTATCGGCTGTCTCTTTGTCTTCTTTATTTGTGTTCTTAGTGTTGTATTGTCTAAGTAGTTTATCGATGGTAGTGGTTTTGTGGCCGTTATTCATAGCTATGGCGTAGATTGTGTCGAGTTCCCTCCTGTACTTATCTGGAGTAAGTGGAATTATCCCAAGCCTGTGTATCATATGTCTAAACGCTGCTAGTTTCTGTTGGGTAGGGTGGTTTGAGGTGTTGTGGATGGTAGTGTCCGTTGTTGTTGGTTTTCTACAGATGTCGAATGTAAAATAGTCAGTTCCTCGTGTTATAGTGATGTCAAGATAATGTAAATATCTGTCTTGCTCTTTTTCCATTGTGTATGTAATCTTATCATGAATTGTGTTTAAGTTTTCTAGAATTTGTTCGCCGTTGTCTTGCTCGAGGATGCATATAATGTCATCTACGTATCTATAGTAATGGGTTATTTTGTGTTTTTCCATGAGTGTTTTTACGTGTAGTGATTCGAGATGTTGCATGAACCAGACAACATAATAAAACTAGAATTTAAGTGCATTCAACAAATTTTAAAAACAGTTATATTAGTGACTTTCTGCTAGCAGCCTGGTGTCAAGGTCTTTTAGGGCACATACCTAAAGAGTGATCCTATCAACTACGCTAATACTTCTGTCCGTTTCCTAAAACTCCTGTAACTTTAAAATGTTACAACAGGAAATAATATAATCAAATTAAAAATTAAATAGTAACCAAAATTATTTCGAAATTTTTATAGAGTATAAGAGGGCACATCTAGGAGGAGAGGTTAAAAAGATAAAAGTGTTCTCATAAAAGATGTGACTTTGAAGAAAATGCCAATTGACACCGAGCTTGTATTATTAACAGTAATTAAAATTAAAATTAAAGACTGTTATTATAAACGATAAGAAAGTGTTCAAAAAAATCCCTCAACGTTTCAAAGAACAACTTTGGCCACAATTTTGGACAAGGATTTACATTTGTTTTCATGCAAAATTTAGTTGACATAAGAGCTTCTTCCACCAGACCATTTACGCCGCCATACATATACCACTAGGATGTTACAGCTCACCCATGACAATCCCGATTTTCATGAAAAAATCATAATGAGTGACGAGGCAAATTTTAATTTGAAAGGATATGTGAATAAACAGAATAACCGGTTCTGGGGAATGGGAAACCCTCACCTTTACATTCATTAAAAGTGACAGTCTGGTGTGCAATTTGGTCAGAATGAATCATTGGACTTTACTTCTTTAAAAATAAAAACGGCGTAACGGTAACTGTGAATGGGGAGCGATATCGCGATTTAATTGAAAACGTTTTAACGCCACAGCTGCATGCTTTGGACTTGATTAATATGTGGTATCAACAAGACAGTGCTACATCACATACACCCAGGATTACCCCCGGGGGCACATTTATCGGTCTTTATATAATACTTGACTATTTCGACCTGTGCTGGTGGGGGTATAAGGGATCCCAGTCCCTTGAAGGCAGCAGGGGTCACCTGGAAGCTCCACGTTATTTTCACGGGAATCAGTAGCCCGCAGCTATTTGTCCCTTTAGGCATTTGGCTGTTTCTTTGACTGATTATTGAGGTTGGCCCTTTGGGAGTATCGTGGTGGCTGTGATTTCGCGGCCCCATACAGGTCTGTTCTTTAAGATGGCCAGGATCAACTCACCTTTAATAACACCTTCCTGTTGAATGATCATAGATCCAGTGAGTATGCTAGTTATGTGTTCTGGACAGGAGTTGGATAGTCTCCAGCTCTCCAGCAAGGAGTAATGGTTTGCAGCTCTGCTCTGGAAACGCTGAAATTGCAATTAGAAAAGACCTGTTGCTAGAATTAGTCTTCGGCTTCCTAGGACGTGAATGACATTGCTTTTTTTCACAGTGGTTTATCACGAAAATACACCCAGGATTACAATGAAATTACAGCAAGATCTCTTTCCACAACAAGTTATTTAAAAAAATGGTGTAGTGTACTGGTCTCCAAGGCTTACGCAAACAAACCAGAAACGCTGGGGCGTCTCAAACAAAATATTCGCGATGAAGTTAATGTACTATCGCGTAAAATGTATACGAATGTAATGCAAAATGTGCTCGAAAGGTTTCGCCTTTTGTATTTCATATAAAATTGTCGACATTAAATAAAACATTTATCAATATAAGATCTATTCTCTTTCATTTAATTAAAAATTATAAACAAACAAGGTATTATACCTTTCGGAGGACACCCTACATATATTAAGTCTTTATTTTACTCCCACAAAACACAGATTTTTATCTTCAAAATTTCGAATTATATATAAAATAATTAGCTTACTCTTTACGCCTAAAGGAGAGTCACAGCCTTTTACGACTTGTTCAATTTTCATTCCCAATCTTAGGTGATGCTTTTGTTTGTTGGTATATTCATTGATCCAATTCATTCCTATGAGTTAATCCTTTCTAAATTGTATTAGCTAGTGAAATTTATTACATTTTTTAACAATTTTATGATTGTTTTGTCCTGATTTGAGATCTCTTAGTAGAAATACATAATACTATGACCTACTAACACCGATTATAAGCTTTTTTTACCTTTTTAAGATCTAAGTGGATTATTATTATGGACTAATAACTGCCTGCAAGATAAAGAAATGCTCCCGATTTTTCAGCAATTATTTAGAATTTTTATCAACACAAGAAATTGGTTATTGAGTCCAGCTGCGACTTATTAGAAGTTATTATCCTTTGTATAGGAACAATTTGGGTCAAAAAGGCGTTAAAATCAAAGACATCATTCATTTTATTTAAGTGTCATTTCAGAAATAGCAATTTAATCATTTCATAACGTTTATGAAGATAATTTTATATTTGCCAAAATTAGGGACTTTGTGGATTGCGTACCTTTCGTTTTTGAAATACATTGTTCACACTTACTTTTAAAGTGAAAATATTTTTACATACTTTGTTTAATTGCCTGTATGCGACATTTGAAGAAGTAAAGCATTATACTCACTATAGCAGTGATGGGCGAACTTTTTGGGTGGCGGGTCAATAAATTTAAAAAAATCTTGCGGCGGGCCATTAAATTAAAAGAGGGTCACACAGAGGGTCATTCATTAAAAAATTATTGGGTTGCTGTTCAATTAAACGCTCGGTTTAAGCTATATATTTATTAGTTCTATTACGTAATATTTTAAAACAACATACAAATTTTATATGATACGATTTATTGTGATTTTAAGATTTTCCAGATGTATGGGAAGCATGGATCTGGTTCTAGCTGGGAGGATGCGTCTTTTAAAAAATTAAATAGACTCTCGTCTGACAATCGGTTTCTTATTGAATTTTTTCTGCATTTCATTACTGAAAAGGCCTGTTAACATAAGTATGAGAAAGCAAACATTGCCATAATTTTCTGCGCATGATTAATTAGCTTTGGAAATTCATCTTTTGGTAAGGATTTATAGAAATTAAGTTAATCTGTATTTCAAAATAGCGGTTTTAAATTATTATTACATTGCAATTCTATAATTTCCAATTGTAGATCATTTAGAACATTCTCAGGATTAACATTAAAAGGCATTGAAAAAATATCTAAACATGGTTGGATTTTTTTGAAGTCAGCAATTCTGGCCTCAAATTCTGAATGCAGTTTTAATAAAGATTGTGAAAAGACTTTTAACTTGTCTTCACTCACAGGCCTCAAAGAATTAAGTCTTGGACAATGAGTCAAATCATTTTTTCCCAAACATTTAGAAAATATAAACAATTGAGTTTTAAAAGACCTCAAACTGCCCCAAGTTTCATCTATAAATTGATTTCTTCCCTGTAACTTCTTGTTCAGTTTATTATAGTGCTCGAGTAAATCCGTGAAAAAAGCAAACTCGATGCACCAATTCTTATCCTCCAATATTTTCCACTCATCCCAAATTTCAGTTTTGGTTTTTAGAAAAACTTTAATTTCTTCGAGCAGACTCCAAACTCTCGAGAAGGCATGCCCACAACTCAGCCACCCGATCATTGTGTAATTAAGTACATCTGAAAATTCTGCATCAACTTCCGATAAAAACTCTTGAAATTGTCGATGTTACAAACCACGGGCTCGAATGGTATTAATTAATTTTAAAATAATATTAAGTAAGTGGTTAATATCCAAAGCAACCTTGCAAAGAACATCTTGGTGGATTAAACAATGTAAAAAAATTGTTACGCTTTCAGGATTCTGACTTTTATAAACTCCTGCAAACCCCGTATTTTTTCCCTCCATGTTAGGTGCTCCATTAGTTGTTAAATTTATTAATTTGGAAATTGGGGCATTAAGAGATTCCATCCCCTCTCTAAATTCATCATAAATTATTTTTCCTGTCGTCTTTCCTTTCAAAGATCTCAAACAAGCAAGTTCTTCGGTTATTACAAAGTTTTCATCGACTCCTCTGATAAAAATTAGAAGTTGGGCTGTATCACTCCTGCCAGCACTCTCGTCTATGGTGACTGAAAAATACTTAAACTTTTTAATACGTCCGTCGAGTTGATTGGTTAAATTAGAAGAAATCGCTTCAATTCTTTTTGTGACCGTTCTATGTGACAGCCCTATAGATTCGAAATCTTTTACCTTTTGTGGGCATAATACTTTTCCAATGCTAATTAACCAATCCTTAATAAATTCTCCTTCAAAAAACGGTTTGTTACTTTTTGCTATTTTATAGGCAACAATGTGACCAGCTAACGTGGAGGATCGCTGGACACTTCTTTGATTTTTAAAAAACATTTGCTGACTATATATTTTTGTCTTCAATTCCTCTGAATGAACTTTCTTGTCTTCATCTGTCATTTTAAGGTACTTTAACCCAAGATGTTTTGAATTAAAGTGCCTAGCGAGATTATAATCTTTTAGTACAGCTACCGGTTCTTGGCAGCTAAGACAAATAGGTTTTTGGTTATATTCCATAAAGAAGTACTTCCATGTCCACTCTTCTTGAAATACTCGACATTCCGAGTCAATTTTTCTCTTTCTATTTTCGATTGACATTTATGGGGGTAAAAAACTTAGACTATTTTACTATTGCACTTATATTTACAATACACTTTATTATTTTAATTACACAAATAAAACTGTACGTTGGCAACTTTATAATTTTACTTCACAATTTATTCTTTACGTCACGAGATTTACACTTTTACTGATTGCTGATTAATCCATAGCTGGCCCGTTTATATTTGCTGCGCATGTTGTCTCGAATATTCAAGAATCTTCTAGATCTCACATATAATAGCTGTTTTTATGTTATACGTTCAGTTTTCTATATTAGTTGTTAGTGTTTTATGATGTTTATGTTTCTTCTTGGAATATTGCATCAGAAAGTTGTTGTTCTCTTGTGTATACAATATTTCCCAGACAACTACGCAGTTTGTACACAATATAATATGAAAACATCGCATTTTTTTGCTAAAATTGTCAATTTATATCTTTTTTAAAACATAATGTAAATTTATTTTTTGGGCATAATTTTTTATTAGGTGATTAAATTTTTTTTTTAAAAACGCTCGGGGGGCCGGATTGAAACCTCCGTAGTTCGCCCATCACTGCACTATAGCATTACTTTTTTTATTTAAGCATTTAGCAATAACAATAGCGTTATATTTTGCCTTTGCCCCTAATATTATATTAAAGGAAGCGATACCATAACAATTTAAAAAAAAGCTAAACTTTTCCTGAAAGAAAAACAGACCGCTGAAATAGTTTTACAGCTGTTATTTTTAGTGTTCTTAAACTCATCTCAAGGAAAGCATTCTATTTTTTAAATAATATTTTTGTTTTAGATAAATTTTAACTCTAAACAGTTTGAATTCTCATTATAATCTCATCATGTCAAAAAGTTCAAATCCAAAATTTTCCTCTTTTCAATCTCAGAAAGATGTTAAGCTAAGGAGCTTAATATTATTTTGCCAGTGTGTAAACTACACAGTATTTCCCACCTCAGCTTTGTGGTATGAGATGTTGACATAGATTTTAAGAACTTTACTTTGGTATTATTTTCCTTCTAACTATATATACTTTTCTTAATTTTCTTTTTATTTAATATAAATGTTTAGGTGTTAGACATGTTCGAGTTTGATTGATTTGACGAACCATTTTCTTCTTCAATAGTTGAAAGTAAATCTCAGCAATAATATTTATACTTAAACATCTTGTTGTTAATACTTAAATATCCTTGAAACGATTTGTGTTGCATACTTTTTGGAAAGAATGCACTTAAAATAATTGCATATTTGAAGAATGTTAAAATAAACAATTACAACATTTTGAAAGTTTAATTTTATCTCATAGAGTAGAATACACAGGAAAAATCAATAAATTTTTCATAGATGTAAAACTGTAGAAATATCATAAATATTTGAGTTATAAGTTTTAACGTTTATTTGTAGCATTTATTCAGTATACTATATTTTGTTTTTGGTTAGAAAAAGAAAAGAAACATCTTGTAATGCAAGCTAACGAAATTAAATTTTTCAATGTTGCTTTGT
The DNA here is from genome assembly GCA_030448955.1 of Trichopoda pennipes. NCBI lineage: Eukaryota > Metazoa > Arthropoda > Insecta > Diptera > Tachinidae > Trichopoda > Trichopoda pennipes. The sequence continues at coordinate 10,514,968 of JASKUP010000002.1, forward strand.
TTTTTTATAGCTGCATGAGTTTTTAAATTATCTATTCCACTATTTGTGAAAAAATTAGGTAAATAACTTAACGAGAGTTATCCTAAAATTACCCAAACTGGCGTTGGCTTGTAAACACCTAAGCAATCCCAAAAATTTTTATAAAAAAGTTCTTGAGACGAATGGAAATGCATCCGTTTTCTACAAATTTGCAAGCTTTTAATAATTTGGGTTAATCGTTATCAATTATCAAAACTGATATCGCAAACTTTTTGCTCACTATTCGCTTACCATTAAGGATAACGCTAACGGCTATTAGTGGTTCAAATCAAGGTAACAATATAATTCCCTGTTTGCTTAGTTGTTTTCTCAAATGTTGACTGAATTTTAATATGCCCCAGAACAACGCGCCGCGGCGTACTCTTGTCAAGTCATGAGGTGCCTCTGTAGGCTAGTAGATAGTCTACTAGCTTATCAGTCTGGGGGTTATGGGTTCGATTCCCAACAAAGACCTTGGCTGTTTTCACTACAGAAAAAAATTTACTGTCGGTGGGGCTGTTTAATGATGAAGGCATAGTCACTGGTCGCTGTGGTGTCATATACGACAGTTAATTTCCGATAGCATGGCCCTTCTAGAAATGAAAGATGCCCCGGTAGGCTAGTAGGTAATGTACTTACCCTACCAATCTAGGAGCGGTTGTTTTCTCTACAAAAATAAGCGCTTGAAGGCTATGTAACTATGCTTCAACTTTTACCACCTGTCCTATCTCTTCTCTATCCCTTTCCTAAAGAATGCAGCACGGTTGTGACTAAATAGGCATTGCTGCTACTTCTCTTCAAAAAAAAAAAGTCATTAAAGAAGGTGTAGTGCACAATGTGGAATTTGGAAAAAACTGTGGAAAACTTTTGAAAATATTATTCTAAATCTTTTAAAATCACAGATTATATGCAAAGACCTCTTTTAAAAAAGAAAAAAAATGTTTTTATTAATTTCTTGTTTTTATTGTTGCCTAAACTTTAATTATTTGGAAGTTTTTTGAATTTAGTTTCGCAATAAAAATTAATTAAAAAACAATAATAAGTTCCATTTATGTAAAATCCACAATGCCTAAAATATTTACAAGCTCCCTAAAAGGGGGATTTTTAGGTTTTTGGGGGAGGTAAATGTAAAATATCCAAGATATCCAAAATATTTGAATTACCTGAGAATAAAGACATTTTCGGTTTGGTTTCTTGTTTTGAGTTTTTTTCCGCTCAGACCAGTAGTCAGGGGATGACCTGGAACTAGGAAAGCATGTTATGGGAAGGAGGGAGTAGTGTTTGTGGATATTCAATTTGAAATTTCCCCACATTGAAAGTGACAGGAAAGACCTCCGGAGGAAGTTTATTCCACATACGAACTGTTCTGCTAAAAAAACGAATTTTTCCTGATTCCGATCCCGTAATAACTATATCACCCATTGGAACCAGTGCAGCACCATTTTCGAACACGGGTCTATGCGTAAGCGTGCAACATTGCATCTTACGCGCATTAAAATCGACTCTGTTCGCACGGCCCCATTCGGAAATCGTGATTGAGTGTATCATTCATGTTTCTCCTTGTTGGAATTCACCTGCAACTGGTTCGGTCTATTACCAAATGAATACGAATGACAAATGATGCTGTCATCTGCGAAGGAAAATATAGGATTGAAGTTTGATTGAAAGTTTGACAAAGCAGGTCGTTTTGAAAAATAAGAAATAGAGTAGGAGAAAGAACGGAGCCTTGTGGCACACCCCTGAATTAATTCTAAACTCTTCTGATGAAATCTATGACAACTCGCTTAGTGCGACTTTTAAGAAAACTCGATATAAATTTGGAGAAATTATGACCGACACCAAAAGCAGCAAGTTTTGTGAGAAGTGCATTTTGCCACACTTTATTAAACGGCTTGGACATATCTAGAGCCACCACTTTACTCTTTCCGAAATGCGAGATAAGATTTACGTAAGTACCTAACTGTGTAAGCGATAACGTGACGGTGGATGATACCACTGTGGATAAAATATAGCGCCATCCTCGCCCTAGGAAGCCTTCAGATAGGTATATCCTCCAATTACTCCTAGTTGCAACTTAATAAGCACGGAGCATGTTGCAGCCTTCACTCCTTGCTGAAGAGTTGTAGACTATCCAACTCCTGGTCCAGAACGCTTAAGCTTAAAAAAATTTAACAAAACAACAGCAATCATACTCAGTGGACTTGGACCATTCATTGCGTTCTCCCGAAGGGAGAACAGCTAAAAGACTAAAGAGCCAAAAAGCTAAACACTGCGGCTTTACTGATTCCCATGGAAATAAAGTAAAATTGTACAGTTGGCTCCTGCTAGACTTGCAGGGGACTGGGCTCCCTTTTACACCCGTCAAAACATATCAAAAAGCCTCCGGGGGAGCCTCTCTCCGAAATTATGTATGGAGTTGCACCATTATTCCGATAGAAAAGCCAGCAAGTCATCCGTAGAGAGGCCCTAACGAAAACCATAGTGTCGGTCGCTAAGTACGCTATTGGACCCCAGGTACCTCATAAGATGTAAAATAATTATACTTTCCATCTCCTTAGAAAATGCACAAATAACAAATTGTAATTGGGCGGTAATTTTCAGGGTTGTTAGCCTCACCCTTTTTGGGAATTGGCGTTACAGTAGCAAACTTCCAACACTTGGGAAATTCTAGGTTATGATACAACATGTTGAAAAAGGTTGCTAATGTATGCGCTAGCGTCGAAGAGCACTGTTTCAGGAACAGTGCTGGTATCCCATCCGTCCCAGGGGATTTGTTGGCGTTGAGATCTGCTAAAAGATTATTAACCGCTCGAGGTCGCAAGAATGTCTTCGGCATAGTAACGGGTACTCTGTCGAGCCTAGGCGGTGGTTGACTACTTTCCGGTAAATAGTTATTTGCAAATATAGCAGCCAAAAGGTTGGCTTTATTAATTAAGTGATAAGAGAATATAAAAAATAATAGCGTTTTAATTTCAAGCAGCAACTTTGCAACACAGAAAGGTTTTCAAATATTACTATTATTTTGTTTTTAAAAAAAGCTAGGCGATAGCAGGTTTTTTTACTTTTTTTTAAGAGGAGTAGCACTTCAGGCAACAATGCCTATTTAGTTAAGTACCATGCTATATTCTTTAGGAAAGGGATAGAGAAGAGATGAAACAAATGGTGAAAGTACAAGGATAGTTGGAAATTATCTGCCGTATAAGACAGCACCAGTGACTATTCCCTCACCGCTGAGCAGCCCCACCGACAGTCAATTTTTATTTTTGTAGTGAAAAAAAACAAGGTCTTCGTTGGGAATCGAACCCACAACCCTCTACTGACAAGCTAGTACACTACCTACTAGCCTACAGGGGCACCTACAGGGGTTTTCAAATAGTGAAGGGCATGAAATTCTAAAAGCAGTAATCTTGAAGAGATTCAAATGTTACGTTTGTCCCTAAACTTAAATTTTGTTAAGGCTGAAATAATTTCAGAAAAATATTTCTCAGATAACTGTGCAAACTACACTCCTTAATTAATTATTTCGCTAGTTTTCTTTTTCTTTTTATTTATCATATTCTGTTTAATTATTTGTTTCGTATTGAACATAATCGGACATCAATATGACTGGCTTCTTATTCAGTTTTTTTCCTCTAACGAGGAAGAGGTGTATAAAATATTAACTGATGTAAATGATGAAATAGCAAAAATATTCATTAATTATAATTGTACATATAGTTTTACACTATATATATTATATGTTTGTATACGTGTTAATGTATTTTTGTTTTCTACAATTTCATTTACATACAACCAATGATGACCTTATTTTTCTTTTATTTATTTGAATTTTTGAAGAATTCTTTTTAAGACAATAAAATAAAAATATTTGAAAATGTACAAGTAAATTGCTTACAAGGGTAAATACGAAATAAGCTTAAATAATTTTAGAATGAAAAAATATTACACCACTTATTTTAATGAAAATTTGAAAAAAAAAATAAAAATATTCTCAGAACTGATAAATATCAATTAAAATAATTAATTAAAAACTTTCATTTTATAAAAAGCCAAACAGCAGTTCTAATTCGAGTGTTGTAATTTATTTTTTTTTTAAAGGGAGAGGATAAGACTAACAGAGTAAAAATAGGTGGTCCCCGCATAAAGTAGCTGCTAATTGTTCTAAATTTAGAAAACATCATTAGTGAGACTCCCTAAATTGAATGCAGGTTTCTTCGGGAAAAAAGTGAGTTTTAAAGCAACAATGTGGGATATTAGATGGGTGGACCCCATAGGAAATAATTATTTATTATCTCATAGCTAGATAACTATCTTGTTACGTTTATACCTTTTACAAACGTTTTGTTGTGACTTCCTTATTGCAAAATAAATAACACGAGTTTTTAGAGTTTTTAAATTTATAACAATTTTATTTACTTTAACTACACAAATTTGACACCGAACAATTTACTTAAAATGCACGTCTTTACTCAACTAAGTTTAATTTTACACTGATTGATTATCCACTCAGACGTTTCCCTATTTATACTTGTCCATTTAAAGTCTAGCAGATTTAAGAATCTTCTACTCCCTTTGTATCGCATATTGCTGTTGTATGTTGTTTATTCGATGTATAGGCGCCTCTAGGTCTGTGTGTATAGTTGTTTTTGTTTTTATGCTGATAAGGTTTCTGCTTGGGATTCATTTCAATAAATTTGTTGTTGTTATTTGTTAAAAAGGGTTTCTTAGAAAACTACGCAGATGGTAAACAACATGTATGTTTGTTGTTGTAAAATTAGTTTATGTCTTGCGCGTTTAGATGGTAAACAGCATACTTGTATTTTTTTTATTTGGGTACTCGAGTACGAAAGAAACACTGAAGATGGCAAACAGCCGAAACCGGTTTCTTCACAAACCAAATTTGACGAGGGTCGACGGAAAACCGTACCCAAATAAAAGTAATTTTAACCCCGTCGGAAAATTCAAGCACGTATTTTTTTTCTTGCATGCCAGGCAGTTAGCAAACAGCATATCGAATTGTAGTTGTGTGTGTATAAACTTCTACGCAGTTTGTAACCAGTAGTTTGCTTTATTGCTTAATTATTTTATTTTAAAACTTAAGCAAGACATATTCGTAACAATATAAACCAGAATTTATTGAAGATTATTCTTAGAATACAGAGGAAGATGAGCTAAAGAGGTGCCCGCACCCCCAGAATATAGTACAACAATTACAACAAACTGTAATCGTAAGAATGCATAGACAATTACCCCGTCTCTATGAAAAGTATATGTTAAGCATCCAATATCTGGAAAGAACAAATTTTGTAAAATTCTCTTAATTTGACGTGAGCTAGTTTGAGAACAAGGTGCACATTTAAGTATAAATCTAATGGAAAAGAGGGTTTCGCTCCACACAAAATAAATTGTAATTGAAATATATTTAAAGAAGTGGAATATGAATTTTTATTTGATGTAAGGGATTCTAGAAGTAAAGCACACACTTTCAAGTAAAAGCCTAAACTATAAGATAGGAAACCGGGTATACTGGTACCTCCTTAGTAGAACTATAAACCTGATGCAAGTTAATCGCACAGACTTAAGAAGGCTTTTATAAGTGTGTACACTGAGTTACCTTTCATGTTAGTAAAACTTTCTAAACCTGATACAGATTTCTTTTAGAACAAAGTGCTGGATGGATGAAGACTAGAGTCCCCTGTACAAATTATTCATTAAGTATTTTATATCCACTAAAACAGAGCGGTTAGGTATTAAATCGTGGAAACGAGTCACTCTATATAAAGTAATAATTAATTATATAGAGAACTGCAAAACTGAATCTTTCATTGTGTAAACGTTACTTGAAGACAATGTACGTGGTCAGGAAAATAATGAAACTATTGGGTGATTAATTTGGAGGTTTTCTACTTTTTTAAAGAAAAAAACACCGAAAATTCAAATGTAATGGCGAATGTTTATTATCATTTTCCAAGAACATTTTTAGGTATTTAGTTTTTTGAAGATTATGTTTTTCAAATGTTGGCCGCGCTATGTTTTAGATGGTCCATTCGTTGAGTCCAATTTTCGATGACTTGTTTGAGCATTTCGAACGGTAATTGGGGAATGACACGCGTGATGTTGTGCTCCAGGGTCTGAATCGAAGTGGGATTGTCCGCATAAACTTTAGCCTTTACTTATCGCCACAGGGAAAAGTCTAACGATGTGGTATGACACGATATTGGTGGTCAGAGTGTGATTTGTTTTACATCCGCGCCTGACTATGTAGTCTTAATCAGATGGTGGACAAACCACTTTGTATAATTTGGAACGTTATACATACGTCCTAGATAGCCGAAGACATAATTCTAAGTAACAGAACCACCTAGTTGCAACTTGAATAATTCCAGGGCAGGTCTGCAAACTATCACACCTTGCTAAAGAGTTGGAGACTTTCTAACTCCTGTCCAGAACACATGTTAAGCATGCTCACTGAACTGATCCTGGCCACCATAATTTCATATAATCCCTTATGGGGCCGTAAAACAACAACCACCACGATGCTCCCATATAGGGGCCAACCTTAATGATCAGCCAGAGAACTATTATAAGTCTAAAGAGACAAATAATGAGCTCTGCGGGTCACTGATCCCCGTGGAAATAAAGTGGAGTTTCCAGTTGACCGCCTGCTTGTCTTAAGGGGACTGGGCTCCCTTTTTCCCCAGTTGCACTGAATCTAGATAGTGGAATATTCTATAAAGACCATATTTATATGCCCCTGGGGGGATCTTGGTGGTCAATCGACCGGCTCAAAACGTGAAATTATTTGCTCACCAAAATGTTCTTTCAATAAATCCATTGATTGATGCGATGTGTGGGAAGTGGCGCCATCTTGTTAAAACCAAATGTAGCCGAGTTCAAAAACTTCAATTTCAGGCATTAAATAGTCGGTTATCATGGCACGATAACCGTCACCATTGCCGGTTACATTCTCACCGGCATCATTTTTTAAGCAATATGAAACGATGACTCTACCTTCAATGCGTGGTGGACATAGTCTATTCGGTCAAATATTATCCAATATGAATGCTGGGTCTCAAAATGGGTGATGGTGTTGCGAATAAAACGCTCAGTAAGACGATTATGTTTACCATAAGTTGGGCGAAGTTTACTAAACACAGAACGTGAATTTTCGTAATAAAATTGAACGATTTGTAAACGCTGTTCACATGTAAGTTTTTGCATGATGAAATGTCAAACAATACTAAACAAAAATAAGAGAAGAGAACACTGAAGATAACAAACGGCCGAAAACGGTTTGTTCACAAATCAAATTTGATGTGGATCGACGGAAAATCGTACCCAAATAAAAGTAAATCAAACCTCGTCGGAAAATTTATGCACATATCAAACAAAAATAATATGACAGCATGACACCACCCACACGTCATCTGTCCAAAAAAATGCTATTGAAAAAGTATCTCTACTTGAATCACACTTTATTTAGATGGAAAGCTAAGACAGTGAGAATAAAAGCGAATAGTTCGGAAATCACTCGTTTAATCAGAGTAAGAAGTTATTATTAATTACAAAGAAGCATAACAATGCATTCCAAATTCCAATTTGTTTTATAGCGATAAGGGTAGCCAGACTCTTAAAAAATTATCTTGTATTACAAATTGATTTAGTAAAAACAAGTTTAATTATCTTATTTCTTAATTGCATCCCTTTGGGTCCCCCCGGGGGCACAGTTATGGTCTTTATAGTGCGTAACAGCTATCTAGATCTGTGCAACTGGGGGAAAAAGGGAGTCCAGTCCCCTGAAGTCAGACAGGGAGACAACTGGAAACTCCACTTTATTTCCACGAAGATCAGTGAGCTCTCAGAGTTCATTATTTGTCTCTTGAGACATTTAATGGTTCTCTGGCTGATCATTGAGGTTGGCCCCTATATGGGAGCATCGTGGTGGTTGTGGTTTTGCGGCCCCATAACAGTATAATAGTTATTATGGTGGCCAGGATGATCTCACTGATAATGACACGCAAAGTGAATGATCCAGTCCAGTGAGCATGCTTGACATGTGGTCTGGACAGGAGTTAGAAAGTCTTCAACTCTTTAGCAAGGTGTGATGGTTTGCAGACCTGTCCTGGAATCATTAAAGTTGCAACTAGGTGGTTCTGTTTCTTAGAATTATGCCTTCGGCTATCTAGGACGAGCATGACGTTCCAAATTATGTATAGTGGTTTGTCCATCATCTGATTAAGGCTACATAGCCAGGCGCGGATGTAAAACAAATCACACTCTGCATCACTTTGGGTAAATATTAAAAGTATAAAGAACAAATTTTTCGATTTTGTTATAATCGATTTATCGTAAAAAGATTGCATACTTTATACTCTACTAATACATAATAATTATGGTGCTATAAATTTATTTATAAAAAAAAAACATTTTCTTTATCAATTTCCTCATTATCGATATTTAGGGCCATGTTCACATACATGTGTAATAACATTTTAATGACTTTTGTGATGTTAGTTAATGGGTATAGCTTGAAAACAATTGACAAAAATATATAAAATAATTTTCTTCATACATACATTTATACAAAACTAGCGGACCCGGCGAACTTCGCCTCGCCCAATTTAAGCCTTCAGACAAACTTTACAGTAATAATGCGACACAAATATTTAAATTTTTAATGTGGTTTATTTAAATGAAATCAGTAGAAAGCGATTTGATGAACAATGTTTTTCGATTTGTTTTCCGGGGCAAAACCAAATAACGAAGATGATTTACCAACACGCGAACATGCAACGTACAGCTGACCGTGCGAAAAACAGGGAAATGCGAGATCAATCCCACAGACTTCTAGTAATTGGCATTGCGATTTATTAATTATTATCGCAAATGCCAATCGAACGGAGAACTGAACCCGCTTAAATTGGAATAGTGGGAATTCGTGGGATAAGGACTTCCTCTCCTTGGAATTTGCCCTTGATGGCGGACCCTTTATAACATATTTGAGAGTATAACATACCTAATTATCGTGCCATCAAACAGCAGCAATAGAATTGTTCCTATCAAAACAAAAGTCTGACGGGCGATGAGGATGTTTAATAATTTTTTTAAGTCAATCAATGGAGCATGATTAGTGGGATTAACCCGCCTGTGAAGCATTTAAATATCCGTGTCCTGTCTCAGGTACATAAGGAGGTAAAATGTTTTTTTTTTTTGCAAAAAAAGTGAGACCAATGCTTTCATACTACTTCGAAGTAAAGAATTAAGAAGAAATTGTAAGTGCAATTTAAAGAATAGATGTTTAAAGTGAGCATTTGTTACACATCAGATGCAATAGTAATAACGAAAAAATTGGATTTACTTAATTTTAATTAATTTTGCGTGTAGAGAATACCTTAAAAATGCTATGTTATGTTATAGTTCGACTTGTAATAGAAGTTAAATGTTCCCAGATTGAAATATGCCATAAATGTTTTTGATTTGATTTGTGGAAAATTCGTAAATTCAATGCAGTGCTGCCGAATCACGTTTTTCAGGAATTTTCCGAGTTTTCCACTGAGAGTTTTCTATTTTGCAATTCGAAAAGCTACAACGGAACAATTGCACATAAAATTCCATACTAAAAATTAATTTTCGATTTTTCCAATTTTCCGGCTTTTCCGTACGGTTTTCTCAATTTTCTCCTGGCAATTACGAACAACTGAAAAAAAATTTGAGCCTAATCGGCCCAGCCGTTCTAGAGTTATGGAGCGACAATAAAATTTACACTTCTTTTTATATATATATAGAAGAAGATAGAAGATTAAAATTTCAAAAATTTAAACATACAAAAAACAAGGAAATGGAAATTAAATAACAAATTCTTTCTTATGAATCAATTATAACAAATTATGTGCCTTTTGTATTAAGTACCTATAATTCTGAGCTAAATTGTCTGTGTCTGTTTTGAAATTTATTCTCCTTACATTTGGTACATTAACAATTTCTAACATTTCCAACATATAACGTCTCTTGTAGTTTTTTTCTATAACTAATATTGATGCTTCCTCAAACTTTGGATAATGATTATATTTCTTACAATGTGAAGATAAGGATGTCTTCTGTGTTGAAATATTCCTATATTTTTGGTCACATCTATGCCCAGCTAATCTTGTTTTAAGTTTATTTTTTGTTGTTCCAATATAAACTTTGTCACAGTTTACCTAGTCATTTCCTCCACATGGTATCCTGTATTATACTACATCAGTTATTTACATTTTCCCTATTTTATCCTTCATACTGCTAAGAAATTTATTTAATGTGTTATATGTTTTGTGTGCAATTATATATCTATCAGTGTCATGCATTTTAGACTTTCTTAATCTTTCTGATATTCCAGGAACATTAGTTAACGATTTAAAAATTTTTGGTCCTGCCGTAGTATTTCCTAAATTATGACTATAACTACCATATTGTCTAATTAATCGGTTAGTTAATTCTACTGGAAAATCATTGTCATTAAATATATCACTTATTGTGTTCTTATTCCAAACATCCGAAAAAATTATTATAAACACGGGGAAAAATATGATAGACAGAAGATTGACTATAAGTGATAGAAAATTTCATTTGTTTTCTGATATGTTTAAAACTGCTATTTAAGTTATTAACTGCGATTAATTATTAGTATTATTATTAAGCAATTTTGTAAAACTTCTTATTTTAAAACTTAGTTTACTTACTCAATATCATGTTTCCTAACATTTCATTTGCAATTTGTTTAATTTGTTTGCTTAAGCTTATTATTTAAATAATATTTCTATAAGGAAAGTAACATAATGTTACTTTCCAATAGATTACGTAATCAATCAACGAAGATGTTGTAAGTGCAAGAATACCTCAGCATATTGAAATTACCATATTGTGATATTTTTATAAGTTTGAGATGAGAATAAAAGTGATTGTTGCTTTGCGGGTAAATAGCGTAATCAATCAGAAAACTGACGAAAAAGTTGTGTATACAAGGGTACCGCAAGCACATTTTTTACTAGTATTATTCTAAATCTTTGGAGAATTGCAATAGTGTTATGAGTTTCATATTAATTACACTTATATTAAAGAGTACTTTCCAGACAAAATCTACAAATACAGGAGGAAAAAGACGGTTATCCTTCATAAAAATTAGTTTATAATTATTTTTTAGACAAATTTGATAACTGGTGGAGAATTATGAAAACGCGTCGAACGTAAAAATTTTTTTAGCTTAATGATAATAAGAATGGTAAAGTACACTGGGTGTTATATCTAGTTATACATAAAATACCTAACTTTACGCACCAGATGATACTCAAATAAAATAGTTTTTGTAAACGAAGGAAATAATTTGTTTTTAATTAAAAAGTGGATCCCATTTGAAAAACATAACGGATAGCGGATAGATCACTATAGCTTCCAATGACAGAAAGTAAGAAAAATTATTTAAATTAAAGGGTATTCTTTTACTTATACAACCCTATCTTTTGAACCATCGTAGTATGTTTTACAGAACGTCTATTACTGAGTGCGCAATAAAATATAAATTACAAGTTAAAGGCTTCTTCCATAAATGATGCCATTTGATGGACAGTTTATTTCTTGAAGTGTCATACACAAATATTGAAATTTACACAGAAAGTGGTGGTTGGGATTAAAGTATTTTTATCGCCCCACACATTAGCACAATTAAATTTTTTATTTATATTAAATGACTTTCTGCCCCTGTGCATGTTTGTGAGGGTTTGTTTTTTGGAACATTTTTTTAAAAGATTCTTTCTTAATTTTTATTAAATTCAAGCCATGGCGCAATAATTTGTCAGGTGGGTGCAGTGCAATAGTTGATTTTTTTTACACACAAACTGCCTTTAGTTGAAATATTATTTTGACATGTTTTAAAGCATAAATAATAATTAGAAAAATTGTATTAACAGCTTTCTGTTATTTTTCCTACGTACTCAGCTTTTAGCAGGCTATGACTCGTCCAATCTTTCTAATTTGGATTAATACAAAAGAGTTTATTCTTTTTATTGATTATTTACCTCACTAAAACTTCCTTGATCTGTGCTTTGAAAATGTTGCCCATGAAAATATTTGCCTACATTTTTAGCATTAAAAATAAAATGCATAAAATTAAAAGAAAATTCAAATTGTTATTTAGACTTTTTAAGCCATAATAATGTCTCCTTAAATCCCACCACAATTACTTTAAATAAGGCTGATGTTATTCACGTTGTTTTCTTGTTAGTTTTTGTTTATAAACAATTTTGTTTACAAGTCTTTTATCTTTTAAGCAATTATAACAAGTGTTTCCCAGCCAATAGCTAGCAAAAATAAAATAGTATTGATGTCACTATGACATCAAAGCAGGTCAAGAGTGATTGATGAACTAGTCAACGACACATTTATATGTACGTTGTACCCAAAATACAACCTACAAAGCCCCGCAATGTAAAGTCTTAGAAAATATTCTAAAAAAAAAACAAACAAATGTAAATATTTTTGAAAAGAAAACAATAAGGAGTATTATTATTTTGTATTAAAGCTTATTACGAAAAATAAAGCAAAATTTGCGGTTAACGAACAATACAAACAAACAATAGGTGAATTTAATTAAATTTTATTATAGATTTTACCAAGATTTTTTATGCTTTTCTATCCTTTAAATAGTTAACTGTGTTATGTTGATTGATACAATTAAAACTTTATTTCGTTTAGAGTCTTTTAACTTTTATTGTCATTTTATTTATTAAAAACGACTAAGAGAGAGAGAGAGAGGGAGAGACTTTTTTAAAACAAGAACAATACTTTGATTGAAACACTTCAACACCGATAAAATAAAGATTAAATTTGCAACATCCTCTAGAATAAGATACACTAAAGTGATAGGACCTTACGACAGGACTTTTTTAAATAGTAGATTCCCCTGCATGCAATATTACAAATGCTACAGATTTCGAAGTTAATAAAAACCGATAGTAACATGATCATTACTGCAAAATATTTTACCTTAAATGCCATTGAAAATAATATTTTTATCGAGTTTTTGTCTTTCTGTATAAAGGATATTTAATATTTTGAATACGAAGACAAGTTTTATGAACATTAAATACGTTTATCGATCAAATACAATTTAAAATGAAAAGAAAATAACAAAAGATAACCCATGTTATCATGAAGATAATTAAATTTTTATTCATTCCAAAAATCTTATTATAATTTCTCTCTATAATCATATTACCAGAAGCCTAAACATCAGTGATCGATCTTTTCACTCATTTTGAATATGTTGACAAAAAAATTTTTAATAAAAGCTATTTTTATAGAGATGTAGAACTTTAAGTTGACTACACTTTTTTATATGGCAGCCATACTGTCAGCTGTCAAGCAGATGATATTTAAGGCCGTGTCAGATAAAACTTTTGCTTTGCGTTGCGTCAGAGTTTCGCTTTGACATTTGAGTCAAAATGTACGTAAATGTATGAAAGTTGCCACATAAAGCACTTTTGACGCAGCGCAAAGCAAAAAGTTAACCAACATTCAACTTTTTGCGCGCTTTGACAAACACCTGGTTTTTATTATTTGTGTTTGTGTATTTGTGTGTGGGCGTAAACAAAAAACTTATGAGTGTTGTCAAAGTTTATTGTGACATACACCACTTGATTTACGCTTTTGCTTTAAAGTTTTAAATGTCACGCAAATCAACAAAGTTTTATCTGACATCGCCTTTAGTGTGGTATTCAAATATGAATGACAAACGCCTAAGCAACGCTTCAACATTGGGCCCAAAACAATATTGGCAGTGAGCCCAATTTTCATAAGCGATTTTTTTTTTATTTTTATCGTTGGGACCAGTACTCAGGGGATGATCCATACTCATGCAATGCATTATACCAGAACTAGGAAATTAGGTTATGAAGGAAAGAGGGAGTAGTGTTTGTGGATATTCGTTTTTAATTTTCCTACATTGAAAGTGACAGGCAAGACCTCTGGTGGGAGTTTATTCCACTACGAACTGTTCTGTAAAAAAGCGAATTTTCCCTGTAATGCGTAGGGCGATTCACTGGCTAATTGTCTACAAATGGGTGCGCTCTTAATGAAAATCGAGTCAAACGCAATATTGTAGAAGTTTAGGGAAAAACTTCCCTAATTTCGTTAAACCACTTACCATCGCAGTAACGATAAACCAGTGAAATACAATTTAGATTGCGTCGATGCTTTAGGGAATTATTAGAATTCGATACTCTACCATCCCCAATGAGCCTCATGGCCCTCTCCTGTATGCGGTCGAGCAACTATAAAATAAACTTTGGGGTGCCGGCCCATACATGATAGTTGTATACCATCTTTGGACGAATATAGGTGATGTAAATAGTACAAAGATCAGATGAAGCTATAAAAACCGTAAATTTATGAATTTTGCTTAGCGATGAAGCTCACTTTTGCTTGAATGGATATGTCAATTAATAAAGCTGTCATATTTGGAGTGATGATAATCCTCAAGTATTTGCTGAGCTATCACTTTGTGGGCTGGCAAAACCATTGATCCGCACTTCTTTAAAACAATGCTGTCAGAATGTTACAGTCAATGTTAACCGGTTACTGACTTTTTACATGTCAATTGAATAGCCAGAATGTGCATCAGCTCTATTTTTAACAAGATGGCGCAGCATGTCATACAGCTTGTGCCATAATTGATTTATTGCAGGAAACGTTTGGCAACCGCTTAGTTTCACTTTTTGGGCCCGAGATCGTGCGACTAAACGCCGCTTACTGGGGATTTTTGTAAGGAGGTGAGGAAAAAAATATATTTGTCAAAAAATGTAGTTTTTTTATCACAAATTTAGTTTTATTTACATAGTAATACACAAAAGTATTCAAAATAAAGAAAGTTAACAAATTTTTATAGTTTTTTTAAAAGATCTTTTTTATCTTATCTTTAATAAATATCTTTTTTCTTTTTTAAGATCTTTTTTATATATTTTTCTTCTCGATATTTCGCTTTCCTTTGGAAAGCTTCTTCAGAAAAAAATTTTATATTTTTGAAAACAAAAAATTATAGTTTTATAATTTTATAATTTAATTTTTTGTTTTTAAAAATATAAAATTTTTTCCTGAAGAAGCTTTCCGAAGGAAAGCGAAATATCGAGAAGAAAAAATATATAAAAAAGATCTTAAAACAGAAAAAAGATATTTATGAAAGTTAACAAAAAAATTTAAATGATTTTTTTTTTAATTTTTAATTTATTATTCTAAAAGAGCCTTAACTACGTCGCTATAATACTATGCTTTTTCTGGCTAAATGAAGGCGTCAAATTTGAAATCATGTAATCAGAATTTACCATCATTCTGTGCATAATATCTTCGTTCGTGGCAATTTAACTGCATTTCCTGGAGTGTCTAAGGCGATATTTTTTAT
Source organism: Trichopoda pennipes (assembly GCA_030448955.1). Taxonomy (NCBI): domain Eukaryota; kingdom Metazoa; phylum Arthropoda; class Insecta; order Diptera; family Tachinidae; genus Trichopoda; species Trichopoda pennipes. Next base: position 10,530,413 of record JASKUP010000002.1, read on the forward strand.
AGTCTTTGTTACGACTTTCCTAAGCCTCATCGGATGGTAAGCCTACAGGAAAAATACACTTTTCAATTATATCCCTGCCATGAGTCACAATTTTGTGAAGTGTAGGTGGGGGATATTGTACCACTCGTACAGTGCAACAAACTCTTTTGCCGTCTCCAAACAAAAATCACCAAATTGTTTTGGATCTACTACCTCGGCGATTGTTATAGTTTCGAGTATTATTGAAGACCCCTTGATTATGTTTTCATCTAGACCCGTGCTTTCGGAAATCAATGAAATGATTCGTAAAGAATCTTCATGACGTATTTCATGAATTTGTCGTATCAGAGCCTTACTTAACAGGTTGATAACCTGTATTTCAATTTTCTCTCTAAGTTTACGCCTTTTCAAACATGTTTGGGCTTTTTTTGAGTGGACTTTCCCACGTTTAAATTCAATATTATAAGACACATGCAAAAGATACTCCATCAGCTTAATACGCACACGAAGTGGTAACATACCAAATTGCTTGTTCATTTACGGGAATAGCTTGAACTATTTCGATTTTATTCATTTTGGATGTTGTGGCTCGACAAATGAGACAAGAAGATGCAGCTGGTGTTTCTGTTAGTGATTGTGCTGTCTTGCCGTCAATCATTGTAAAATATAATTCATGTTTTACTCTAAAGTTTCGATTATTCACTGTTAACTCAAATTCTTTTAGTTGAGATATCTCCTTATCGACTCTTCTCTTTTCTTCTCGTATAACTTAAGGTGTCTCTTTAACGTATGCAAACTGTAGTGTGTTTTACAATATTGTATGGAAGAAGGTTATTAGTTGTTCAATACTAATTGATTTATCCCATCACTTAATGATAATTTAAATGGTACAACTAATGTCGTATATAAACGAGAGTCAGAAATTTGTGCATATCTCGAGCAAATTTTTTAAATTCATACCTTTACTTAATTGTGCATAAAAGCGAAACGCGTTCCTCGATTTTCATGAGCTATGTCTCATTTTCTTCATAGGTTATACGACTTTACGTGAAAGTAATAGGACACTTGACACTTTTTTTACCGTTTTCGATTTTTTATGAATTAAATTAAAAAAATTAGCTTTTTAGGCAAAAAATATTTTTGTTTCTTCATACATTTATTTATAACTTCGAAACTATAACGTTATATATGAAAGTACTTATAATTCTTGATTTTTCTAAATTTGTTTAAGTAAAATCCGACTAGTGGTTCTTGAGTTATGTTAAACAAAAGGGCGTTATCACAATTGAGTCGCGAATTAATCAGCTGAAAAATGTTGTACTGTGTGATGCTACAAATTGGGGGGTGGCACCTGGTGGCACTTGAAATTGATTAAAAATATAAAAAGAGATATGAGGCAATATATTGGCGGTGATTTCCAACTGCAGGAAAGTAAAGCTAAAATTGCAGGTCAAAATGTTTGGAGAAAAAAGGGATTGTTTTTTATATGTTCATAAAAATAAGCAAACGAGAAAAACTTAAGTCTCTGCAGAGTTTATATTTTCAATTCAAGTATACTGAAATAACCTACTTTAAATAGAAAATAAAAAGAAAAACGTTAGCTCACATAATAAAATAATATTCGTTTTGAAATTCTTAGGTTTAAATTAAGCTGGTTCAGTAAAACATACAAGTACTGAGCTTGAGACGGCTATAAAAAAAACTAGCAATCAGATCGGAGTAATTCTTTTTGATTTGATTGTACCATTTAGTCTAAAATTTCAAAAAATCATTGCATATTGCGTGAATAGTATGTTGATAATTTGATTTTTTTCCGCGAAATCCCTATTATTGGAGATATGTGGAGCCGCTAGTCTACGCCGTTAAGCCCGAAACTATTGATCACAACATTCGCCTCGCTATTGCCAATAAATTATAGGTATAATGTCAAAACATTATATTGCGAATAAAATAAATTTCATGTCAATTTAAAAAATTCATCTGTATTTTATTTATTTTCAAAACTACCTTTAGACCTTTAAAAAAAAACCACTTTATTTAAGGATCTGCGCATCAATAACTTGCTAAAGTATACAAGAAATAAAGGACATAGAGAGAAATGAAGAAGTAACAAATTATGTAAAAATTCGTAGTCTCTCTTATCCCACTGTGCTTTAGCTGGATATAATTCCAGTTTTGAAAACATTTAAATATTGTTAAGAGAAAACGATTCAGAAGACAAAACTGAAATAAACACTTGAGATATTACATATAACTAATGAAGCAATTGTTGAGATTAAATTATAAGAGTGACAAAGAGAGAGAGAGAGAGAGCGAGAGAGAAAGAGATATGATACAAAAATGTATTTAAACAAGGTTTAAAGGTTAAATAAAGTAAAATAAAAAACAATCAAAGAATAGAAAAAGTGCTGAATAATAACAGAAATTATTATTATTTATGTTAGAATAATTATATTTATTTTTAAATTTTTGGGAATTTTTGGTTTTTTGTATATTTATTCTTGATTTGCATGAATGTTATTTGTGCTTTTAAATAAGGTATATGTACATATATATTTTAGATACCTAGACTTTGTAGAAGGGTAGAGAAGAAAATAAATAAACGTTGAAAAACGTAAAAACATTTTATTTATTTGAAAACAAAATAATTAACCTTCAGGCAATATACGAATTAATAAAAAAACAAATTTTATTTAATATTTTATTTTTGCGAAATTCCTCTTATTTACGGAGGTACAGCCATTTAAAAATAAAAAAGAGTATGGTAACTTCAAACATATTTTGCTTTTGCGCAGAACACTTTAAAATAGAAAACTAAAGGCTCAACTATAATATGCATAAGCTGGCTTAAGCTAATATCAAAAATTGAACGAAAAGTCTGTCAAATGCTTAAGCAAATCATTGTAGACTTTTAGGTGGCTATATTGTACTTATATGAATATAGAAATTATTATGCACAGTTGCACATTTGTTTTATTCGCACTTTTGTAAAGAAATAATTTCTTTCTAAATAAATGAAATTTATTAACTACTATCCTTACACAAATTTATAATTTTTTTTAACAGTTTTAAAAAAATTACGAAAGAAAAATTACACATAATTCGCCGTTTGTACTATTTGAGCCAAAAGTACAAAAAAATGCAACTGTGTGCATCATTGAATTTATAAACGATAAATAATTAAATTTTGTTGCAAATTGTGGGTTAAAAATAAAAAAATATAAAAAAAAGGTTTAAAGACCCTGAAATTATTAAACTCCAAGGTTGAGTCTAGTTCTTCAATACTATCACGAGTGCAACAAAATAAAGATTGACATTTTAAAGAAGTAAAAAATATTCAATATAAATGCTTATACCGGTGGGGTGCAGAGAAGCTTTTTAAAAACATCATTAGCTGCAGTAGTGCCCATTCCTAAATATAGCCCATTCTACTACCTAATGGAGCTTCATCCTCTTCATTACCTAGCAGAAACATTCCCGTAGTAATTTTCATCTGTGTTTGCACTCTGCGACTTTATATACATAATTTATACCAGTATGAAAATAAAAAACGCAAACAATATTCTTACCACTTTTACTGCATTTTTTTGCTACTTCTTTCTATGCTCGTTCCTTTGAATTATCGTTACAATAAAACGCGTCTCTTTTGTCATATAAGCAATTTTTTCTTTGTACGTTTTCAATTAAATTCAGATAAAATGTTTTTTCGCTTTTGTCCTCTCACTGAAATTTGTTTACTAATGTAGTATCTATAACACAATGCAAAATCAGCTGTTTCCGTACGGAATGTGCGATCAGTTTCGAACTTTGCTTAAGCAATTGACTTTTGACGAAGCTTGACGAAAAGTTTTGTTACGTACATTATAGTTGCCCACATATGATTATTAGGTATTTGCTTTGTTTGCTTAAGTTGCCTTAAGCCAGCATATGCATAATATAGTTGGGTCTTAAACAGGCAATTTAATTCATTGCTGCTAGTGAAGGCGGCAAGGCACCCTTAATAACATGAAAGGTAGTAAGATCTAAAAGGAGCCCTACTAAGGGATATAAAAACTTTAGTCTCCCATGTTTCTACAAGCATAATGATACAAATACTGGCATCAATTCGTCTGGATGGATAAAAATGTATGTATGTTGTTATGATAATTTGATGCCAATGACTTAAAAGAACATAACAGATTTAAAATATGACTAGAAAAAACTAATTGCACTATACTGCAAGCAATCGTGTATTAATCTTTATGAATTTTGACAAAAACGTAAATTTTTTGATATTTTTTAATTTGTTTTTCAAATTTTCTAATCTTGTTATTTGCATGAGATTTCTTTCCAACAATAACTTGAAAAGGATGAATAACATTTATATTAAAACTCCTTTAAACAATATAACTTGAAGATAATTCTGCAAACAAAATCGTCATGTATTAATCTTTATGAATTTTGACAAAAACGTAAAATTTTTAATATTTTATATTTATTTTTTTTTTGCAATTTTTGTTATTTCCATGAAATTTCTATCCAACGCTTTATTGAATAGCATGAATAACATTTGTATTAAAAACTTTTTTTTTCAAGAATATAACTTGAAGATAACTTTATCCTGCATCTTCGTCTTTTAAAACGATATACAAATATGATCGCTTTATATTTTGTCACGCGTCCCTTTAACAAACATAAACTAGATTTTTGTTAAGTATGTTTAATCCACTAAATGAATCTTATATTTGTTTAAAGTAAAATATTTGCATTTTCGCAGAACAGTGTCATTACAAACTCACTTTCTGGCTTCGTCTGGGTTTCAGTGATTAACATTAAAATATGCACGTTATAATTCAAAATATCTTCTATGAATTTTAAATGTGCTTAAGCACATACAATAAAGTTTTAATTATTTTTTCCTTATTTCTTTATTTTTTGTTTTTGTTTTTTTATGTTTGTTTAATAAAATTATAAAAATAATATTTAACTATTTGTTAAGGTCATTCAACAATAAAATTAACCGTGAAAATAGTTAAAAAAAACCAAAACAACAAATAAATAAAAAAGCAAACAATAACAAATAAAAAACAACAAGAACGAAGCTGTGTCTTTTTTAATTTAAATTTACTAAATATCAAACAGAATATTAATTAAATTTAGTTTCAAGTTTGTTTTGCTTTTTTCAAAAACAAAGGAGAAAGAGTCGAAACAGAAGTCAAAAAGAAAAGCCTAAATCTATTAAAAAAAAAGGAAACAAGAAAAACAAAATTTGCATAATTTCAATTTTCTGCCAAGAAATATACTATTTGAACGAGTATCCTTTAAAAATTGTACAAGGCGATGCCACGAGTACGTAATGAGAAAAACCAAAAAAATTAAAAAAAGCAAAATAATTTATTTAATAAGAACGAGAACTTGAAAGAACAACAAATTGACACTGAACGATATGTAAAAGATGCATCCCAGTAGTACAGGACAGGCTCAAAAGAATTTTTAGTAGTGCATATCAAATAGAAAAGTAGACAGTTAATTAGTGATGGAGCGTGTGACTTAATCAAGTTTTTTGACATTTTTAAAAGTGGCAATAATAAACACTTTTCTATTATGGAGAGAGCTACACTACCACCCCAAAGCAGTCAACAAAATGAGGCATCTAACAGACATCAAGACTTTAAAAAAAAAAAAAAAACAAGTAGCACTTCAGGCAACCAGGCCTATTTAGTCAAGTACCGTGCTACATTCTTTAGGAAAGGGATAGAGAAGAGATGAGACAGGTGGTGAAAATAGAAGAATAGTCGGAAATTAACTGCCGTATAATAAGACAGCACAGCGACCAGTGACTATGCCTTCATCGCTGAACAGCTCCACCGACAGTCAATTTTTATTTTTGTAGTGAAAAAAAAAACAAGTTCTTCGTTGGGAATCGAACCCACAACCCCCATACTGATAAGCTAGTACACTACCTAATAGCCTACAGGGGCACCTTTTTATAACTATATCCTCCAAAGAAATCTTCTTTAAAAAAAAATATAATGATCATAGAAGACTTAGAGTGATGCTTTTCTTTTTATCACATACAGATAATTTTAAAGGTCATGAGAAATAATAATAAATAATATTTTATCATAGTTCCAAAATGATTTATACTGTTGCGTTAAATAGAGCAATGATTTGATGGAAATGCATTTGGCCAGGAGATAAACCGCGATACTTTCAACACCAAAACAGATTTGTTTATTTTTAATCATAACTTGATTACATAGGAAGGAACTTAACATATTATGGTTATTACTCTCCCCCCCACCCCGCCCCCGGGGGGCAAATTTATCAGTCTTTATAGATTACTCAGCCATCTATCAAAGAGCTTAGAAGATGATTTGTTTTATTAAATGATTTATTTACTTTGCAATTTCGTGGGTAATGCCATGAGGTTTTGAAATTTGTAACGACACTGTTTCGCTGGGTTATGCTCAACGCCGTCCAGGGTCGTGCCATCGTTGAATTAAAGGCGCTGGGGGTATAAGGGATCCCAGTCGCCGGAAGGCAAGTAGAGTGTCAACTGGAAGCTCCGCGTTATTTCCACGGGAATCAGTTGGCCCCAGAGTTCCGCTAATTGTCCCTTTAGTTCTTTAGCTGTTTTTCTAACTGATTATTGAGGTTGGCCCTTCGGGAGTATCGTGGTGGCTGTGGTTTTGCGGCCCCCGCATGAATTTGATTTAGTAGGCCAGGATCATCTCGCGTTTAATAATACCAACGGGTGAATGATCCGGATCCAGTGATCAGGCTAGTCATGTGTTCTGGACCAGGAGTTAGATAGTCTTCAGCTCTTCGGCAAGGAGTAGTGGTTTGCAACTCTGCTTTGGAACCGCTGAAATTGCAACTAGGAATGACCTGTTGCTAGTATTAGACCTCGGCTTCCTAGAGCGTGAATGACGTTGCTTTTTATTCCCATCCGATTAAGGCTTACGGCCAGGTGCAGATGTAAATCTTATCACGAAATATTATGTTTATTACTATGATTCTGAAAATCTGTTTTCTATGCTAGTTATAATTATTTTTTGCTGTAGTTACATATATAGCGATGCAAACCTTATAAAATGTAACGCAAACAAATCGTTCAAAATCCTTTAGGTATAAATAGAGATCCGCTTAGAAAGATTAAAGGGGAATAGCACTTTTAGTGGGCGTATGGTAAGAATACAAATTATTGACCAAAATATGTGCAGATGATTGAGGAAGGCTATCGCAAAAGCATATCATTTCTTATGCTTAAGTCCTACTCTATCCAGGAGAAGATGATAATTTTTTATTTGTTATGTCTTTCAGAAGGTAGCAGATAACACCGATGCAATTATGGGGTATTCTGCTAGAAGTTAACAGTTCAAAATGGATAGCTTACAGCGTAGGAAACATAAGTGATAATAAGAGGAAGATATAAGAGGAGTAAAAAAAACATAAATGGCTTCTGACTTCAACGAACGATATTTAAAGCAAAACAGGCTTCATGTTATAGCCTAAACTAGCTTAACTTATATGTTACACTAGTTGTGCTGTATAAACATTTAATTATTAAATGGTAATAAAAACTTATTATTATACGGCATTGTTTAATATAACTATAATTTTTTCACCGCAACCATATTTTTTCTAGTCTCATGACCATACTATAATCATGTGTTTACTTGTGTGTAAATTTTGTGATCTTTTTGCGCAACAAATTAATATTTGCATTTCGGTTATACATACCGATCTGCACATACAGTTTGTAAAAAATATCTTTGCACATGGAGAAAAACAAAAAAAAAACTTGAAAAGATTCATTGATTTCTAATAAAAAAAAAATTATTTTTTCGAACAATATTTTATAGACATATGATTTGGTAATATAATATATAAAAAAAACTTTTATAACAATGAAAAAATTCTAAAGTAGAATATTAAAAAATAAAAATAGTTAAATTTTTTTACTGTAAAAAAAATGTTTGCACACATGATGAAATTTTAAGTGTAAGTGTAAGTTTTTGAATTTTTAATTCTAATATTTTGTGTGTCCACCTCGAGCATCCATTGCCGCTTGTAGACATGTTCGCATCGATTGAATCAGCTTCGGAATATTATATTCTAACGGTATTTTTTCTCACTCTTCTTTGATAAAGCGTATCAAATCGTTTTTGTTCGTTGGTGATCTTTTTCCTACCTTTTTCTTTAGATGAACCCACAAATTTTCGATAGGGTTTATATCCGGACTTTGGGCAGGTGTGTCAATAACTTTGGTACAGTTGTATAGTAACCAGGACCTACAGAAATAAGATTTATGCTTGGGATCATTATCTTGATAGTATTTGTATTTCAATTTATTCGGATTATCCGGGTCTATAAAACCAAATTTTTTAGCGCTGGCGGTCAGTTCGTTTTTTAATATATCAAGATAGACTTCTTTAGTCTTTATTTCATCCAAAATCCTGATCACACCAACTCCTTTACTGGATATACAGCCCCATACCATTACGGACAGTTTTCCAAACTTTACTGTAGGAATAAGATTTTTATTTTCTAGCCCAGTCAGGGGCTTTCGCCAAACTCTTTGCGGTCCGTCATGATAATAAAGCATAATTTTTGTTTCATCCGAGAAAATAACATCGTCCCAATACGCTGGAGGAAGTGAAACGTGTTCGGTGGCAAATCTTAACCTCTTTTCAATATTTTGACCTGAGAGCAGGGGTTTTTTCCTAGCCACTCTTCACGAATATTTGTGCTTTTGAAGAACATTTCTGACGGTTGTATGGGAAACACGTACGTCAAAGTCTTTTTCTACTTGAAGAGCTAATTTTCTCGTGCTGGATTGGGGGTTATCATAAACTGTTCTAATTATTTTTGTTTCAATTCGCGGCGTAACTTTTTTCGGCCTGCCTGTCGATCCTTTTAAGTCTAGTCGTCCATCTTTTTCAGCACGGGATATGATATTGTAAACAGTTCTGACTTTCAGGGAAAACATATCGGCTATTTCCTGGGCAGATTTGCCTTTATAGCGATTGAAATAGATCAATTGTATAATATTTTTTGACACTCGTTTTCCTGGCATTCTTTATACTCAAATATGCGGTCACTTCTTTCATTAACAATGATCAATTTATGAATAAATCTTTGCTTAACTCTTTCACATTCCATTCTATTTATGAAAAAACCCAAATGCACAAAATTTTTGAAAAATAGCAGCATTTTTGTCCTTTTTTAATTGTCTTCTTTCAATGTGCAAAGATTTTTTTACACTTTTTATACTGAGTAAACTTCTTTTTGTTGTTGTTGTTGTAATGTGTAAGTCTATTTGAAAAGTATTGACGCCTTATAGTCGCAAACAACTACCGTAATGTGATGTGTGCAAAACAACAACAGTATACTAATGTTTTTTTTTTGTTAAAATTCTTTAATGGAGAAAATATTTAAAATTTTTTTTTCTGTGCAAAGATATTTTTTACAAACTGTACATATTTTTGAATGCGTGATTAAAAAATACTCGTGCAAAAAAGGATGTGCATATTTCAGCATATCCCTTTCTGAAAATTTTATTGTTTTTATAGGGTTGTTATTAAAATTTTCTTAACAGTTTTATTTTATTTTTAAGGTGGATCTCTCTAAGAGCAAATAGAGTTACAAACAAATGCTTAATACAACAAATGATTCGATTCATTTTCATATCTTTTGAAAATTTAAAGTAAACAATTTTCATATATTCGTTACATGAACTGCAGGGTTATTCAAAAAATCCTGAACTCATACTTATAGTTAATCTTGTCTGTTTTTCAAATTAGTAGCTGATAGTGTTGCACTGCATAGTGTGTCTAGAAAATTTAATTTTTATGATAGAAACCTCTTAAGAAATAAGACAACCTTCATTTTTGTTTTGTGTACAACTCACGCCATTGTGCTGGACTTGTGTATTTTTTTTTTTATTTTATTTTATTTGTTGGTGTCAACCTACTTCAGAGATCTATTTGTTGTATTACTTAATACAAATAAAACACTATTTTCTTAAATTTGCATTAAATGAAGGAGGCGTGTGCATGAACGAATACAAAAGACAATAGCACATCTAAAGTGGTAAATATGAGCACGTGTAAATATTTTATTATTATCCTTTTTAGATATTTGTTTAGTGTTTTGTAAATAGGCATTTTTAGGCCTGTCACATAAACCAATTTCCCCTTCTCTTGAATGTTGAATGTTTTGCTTTAACAAAACCTTTTAATAAACAACAACTTTCATTTTATATATTTTTTTGTTTGTTTGTTTGTTTTTAGAACAACCCACACAAGCTTAAAAAAAGGTTTCAAGTATGAGTAGTAATAATAATACATATAGTGTAAAAGTATTAGAAGCAAAAACAAATCAGCGGTAAAAAGAAAAACAACATTTATAACGCAAAGATTTTTACGTTTATTTCCCTTTCCCTTATACCAACACTGTCCTGCTTACACGTTTATATTACGGTTTAATGGTTGGCGGTTAGCCAAGTATAATAAATTTTTCGAACACACAAGGTATTTAAAAACCAATATTTTTTTCCAATAAATTTTAAAACGAAATTGCATTTTTTTTTGTTGCTCGGAAAGCAACGGCAATACCAAAAAAAAAAATTCAATATAATCTTTATTAATAAAAAATCCACCCCTTAGAGTATGCTTTTATTTGTCAAATAATAATAAATGCCCGAAAGAAGACAAGGTCTATTATATGTTATCTAGCCAAGAATATAATGAGCAGTTATGGTGATTAAATTAAAATGAAACATTTTCATTATTTAAGCTGAAAGACAGGTTAGGTACGGTTGAACAGACTGCTTGTCTCTATAAAATTAAAATTGACGTTTTTGGGTTCTTATGATGGCTGAAAGGTGAAAAATGTTTAATCTGTTATAATAGGCACCAACCATACAATGCCCTCTTAGAATGCTTATTTGTCACCGCAAGTTTCAAAGCATATTTGCATTTCACTTCCACTCATGCTGCAGTCATAAGACCTTCGCTATTGTACAAGTAAACTCATCCAACCTCTTGCTCTGTATCTGACTTATAACAGCTTATAGAAATATCCTTAAAAGGTATACGCTAGGATGAAAAATCCATGAGGTGCTTGTTGATCTTACTTAACATTTGGGTGAACAAAATAAGATTCTAGAATTGCATATTTTGTAAATTAAATTTTTTCAATAGACATTCTTTATCAACTTTTGGTAACTTATATTTTACTTGGTTTCATCGTTGCTATAGGGTCCTTTTTTTAATGCTATAAACAATACTACACAGCTTCGGCACGTAGCGCCGTCCTTTTGCCAATATCCTTCTCTTCAATTTTTGTGAACAAAATGTTGTTCAACATGCCCCGATAACGATCGCCATTGACTGTAACGGCCACTCCTGAAAAATGGCCTAATTATGCCTCTTAAAAATCCGCACCAAACAGTGACTCGTTTTGGGTGCGCCGGCTTTTTAATGTCTGCATGCGGGTTTTCTGTGCCCCAAATGCGACAATTTTGCTTGTTTATATACCCGCCAAGATCAATGAGCTTCATCTGAAAAGAGGTTTTTTTTCCAAAATCGGCATCTTCTGTAAGTCGATCGCAGGCCCATTCAGCGAAGCGTTGTTCATGCATATACAGGCATATTCGTTCAGCGGAAAGATAAAACTAATTATCTGTCAAATTAAACATGTGCTAAGTGTTCACGAAATTAGCACTAGTTGAAAAAAAATGTTAAGTGGCGGACCCTATATTTGCATTTTATGTAAATTATAATTTAATTTACAGAAATAAAAAATGTATATTTCGGAAATAAAACTGCTTTAATTGTCAAGGTTAATGAAATAGCCATATATTTTTTAAGCCGTTTGTAAGAAGGAGTCTTCAGATAATTGATCTGAGAATTGGAAAAAGTTGGATAAAATTTCCAAGATTTATTTTTTTGTTAACAAATAAAATCGCCTAAAATGGCTAAGATGTAGGTTAAACGAAATGATAATCGCTTTAAGTTTTTTGTGCAGTATGCAGTTTTTACTGATTTCTCAGCGATAAGGCTGTCAACGTTTTCATCTGGGTTCCATAAAGACCTACTTAGACCTTGTTTTTCGTTTTATGGTTGTATATATTTTTTTCTAATGGGTAGTCTTTCTTTGCTGTGCCTTCTAAAGGAAAGAAACCATAAAATGGTTCCTTTTTTGCTTGGGTGAACAACAAGAAAAAGGGTGTAAAATGATTGAATAAGAGAAATAATTTTAAAAATAGAAAAAATTTGTTAAAATTTTTCAAAAAAAAGCAAATAAAAAATTTTAGTCTCTAACGTCAATTTCTTCAACGGCGTCCAGGGTTGTGTTGTTCCAAATCAAATGAAAAACCTTGTTATAAATCCTCCGCCTCTATTTACCATTAATTGCTTAACAGCAGATTGCTCTATTTGGCTGCTTCTGCTACGCAATTATGTGCGGTGATATCTTTCGGCCAGATACCACAACTTGGCAGTTAGTGGCCGAGAGAAATATCTCGATCAGTGGAAACTGTGCTGAGTAAAAATCACTAGCACACAATTTCACGCTGCTCCGGTGTCTTTTAATGGCGACTATGTGATTAGATCTACATCCGCGCCTACCCATGAAGCCTTAATCACATGGTGAACCAAACCACTGCATAATTTGGAACGTCATGCTCGTCCTAGGAAGCCGAAGCTATAATTCTATGCAACAGAACTTTCTAGTTGCAACTTCAATGATTCCAGAGCAGGGCTGCAAATCATCACTCCTTGCTTAAGAGTTGGAGACTTTCCAACTCCTGGCCAGAACACATGTCTAGCATGCTAACTGGACTGGATCATTCACTTAGGGTGTCATTAACAGTGAGATGATCCTGGCCACCATAATAACCATTATACTATTATGGGGCCGCGAAACCACAACCACCACGATACTCGCACATAGGGGCCAACCTCAATGATCAGTCAGAGAACTATTAAATGTCTAAAGAGACAAACAACGGAACTCTGCGGGTCACTGATTTCCGTGGAAATAAAGTGGAGTTTCCAGTTGTACCCCTGCTGACTTCAGGGGACTGGGCTCCCTTTTTTCCCCCAGTTGCACAGGTCTACATAGTAGCTCTCCATTAAGACCATATATGTGCCCCGGGGGGGTTCTCAATGGCGACTGTAGGCAGAAACCGTGCTAAGTAAAAAACCACTACACCAGTTTGTGTAATCACAGTATTAGCTGGAGATAATTAGAAATATATCCAGCCGATACGCTCCAATAAATATATTACTTCTTAGTTGTAGGCTGCCTATCTACCTTCAAACCAAGTAATTGGTAATTTATTTATTGTCAAAAATTCAATATTTACATGTTCACTTGAAACTAATTTTAATTTCATTATTGTTCCTTAAGCATAATATCGTATTCTTCAAGGACTTGCCATATATTATTTTATTTAAATGTTTACAGAATAACTCTTTACAAGAAATTTCAGCTAATTTTATGTTAACAACTTTTATTAATAATTTCCCCTAAAAAATTTAAAAAGGGAGGCTAAGTCTTACAATAATCTTAAAATATTGAAGGGGATTATGTACAAAAGAAAGGGAAGAACCTATATACAGTGAAAACTTAATAACCTATTAGGCCTGTGACTAATTGAGCGGTGTTATACATCGTGTTACCTATATTTTCCTATGATAATATAGGAGGTTTGCATTTTCGTAAAGGAGGCCAGATTCGTGTAAAGGTCCACTGGAGATACATACTTTGACTCTTACTCACCAAGTGCAGAGATTCCTCTGTATCCTCTTTACTCACTTGTCATCACACGGAACTACACACACACACACACACGTACACCATCTATACGACTGATGTATAAAACAACTCTGGTGGCTGCGTTCATTATTAGCCGCTAGTTATACAATCACGCAAAGATGCCACTGCCACACGAACTGGCGTCAAATTTAAATCTTAGTTCTTAGTTGACACAATGTAGAATATTAAAAGTAAAATTAGGATTCATGACTCTTAAACTATGTACACTATATAATTAAAACAAAACTATAATTTAGATATATACTAGCAAACCCGGCGAACTCCGTTTCACCACCAGATGGCTTCGTTTTTTGTAACATTTCGTTTGGAGATTACAAAATAAAAATAAAAATTTTTTGTTTTATATTTAAAAAGGAAAAATTTTATTATATAGCACAACAGCAATGAATTCATGTCGATTAAAAAAATGAAGTAGAATTTAGTTGAACTTCTTTAAGTAAAAAATGAAAGTGAATCCAAAGTAAATACTGAAGCAAAGCGTTATACGTGTCTGCAAATTATCCATTTCAATGAAGTGTTCTTTGGTAAACCACATTTTTTGTTTTTTGGTCTAACGTTAACACAAACAAAGCGGATAATTTCCCAACTTGTGAACACGCAACGTATAGCTACCCATGTGAAAAACAATAATTTTCCAAATTTATCCCGCAAACCCTAAGCGATTGGTCTTGCGACTTATTAATTGTCATTGCGAACGCAAGGCGAAATGGAAATTGCAACCGTTTGAAGTCAAACGAAAGATCAGTCGGAATCATTGGTATTCGAGGACTACATACATTTTCACCTGGGTACTTTACGTTAATAATGGTACCCTTAATCAAATTCGGCATAAGTCTTTTCACCGCAAGTCGAGTACCGTTGCAAAGTCGTGGTTTAATTAAATTACGCAATATCATAACAACTGAACCAACTTTGAGTTGCAAGTTATGTGGTGGAAATCCTGGTAACTCCAGAGAGTTCAAAAACTCCGTTGTATAATTTACTGCATCATCGGGATTTGTTATGAAATCAACGGATTTCTATACCACCAAATCGCCATCGATTTTTGATTGAATGGTGAAATTCAGTGCGTGTACAACATTATTCTTTGGGGGCGAAAATTGCTCGCTGACTTAACCAAGCATAATTCTGATAATTCTCACTAATGTTTGGGAAAACATTTTCAATAAGAGCTAATTCAGAGTCTACAAATCGGCAAAAATCGTTGGTAAAAGTAATTAATCCAGCTGTCGCATCAACTGGGACTTTTCCATTTCCAACAGCTAACAATTGTTTGGAAAATTGTTCAGCACTTTCACCATTTTGAAGTTGAACTCTCATATTAGTGGTTAGCGATAATGTTTTACGTTATTCCACAAAGGTGATGCCTTCAGGCAAGCATTCAATTAATCTGTATGTAATGCACGGGGAATTACTGGCAACGTCTGCCTGAAATCGCCTGCCAACAATATCATCAAGCCGTCAAAGATGTTGTTATTTCGCCGAAGGTCCTTCAGTGTAAAGTTAAATGCTTCAAGTGATTTCTTATGTGCCATTGTGCACTCATCCCAAACAATGAGCTTGCATTGCATCAACAATATTCCCATTGCAGTGGATCGGGAAATATTGCATGTTGGAGTAGCAATTGTTTTTAAAATGAGCGGCAGTTTAAGCGCAGAATATGCAGGACGACCGCCATCTAGAAGAGTCACCGCAACTGCAGATGATGCCAACGTCAAAGCTATGTCACATCTTGATCGAAAAGTGGCCAAAATCAATGAAATAACAAATATTTTCCCTGTTCCTCCCGGAGCGTCCAGGAAGTATAGATGACCAGTATTATTGTCCACTACTTGCATAAATGTTTCGTATACTTATTTTTGCTGTTCATTCAGCAACGGCACATTATTTCGAACGAATTCCTGCAATGTATCAACATTGTATTGCAGCTCTCGATTTAATTCCTGGTAGCATGTATCGTGCATCGATCGATTTAGCGCAATCATTCCTACTTCAATTAGTAGCTTGTTTGCAATAGTCAAGCACTGATCCTCAATCAAAATTAATCCTTCATTGTATATTTCATCGGTTATTTGCATGTCGACGGACTTATTTTCGTAAGGGGACGAAAATTTTCTGTTGTTGAAGGAGACTTTGTTAGTGTATCCAAACCAATTTCCTCAGGCGTACCACAAGGTAGCATTCTTGGACCATTTAATACTTGATATATACCTACGATATGCCTGTAAGTGAAACTGTCCACACTTCTACGTTTGCTGATGATACAGCGTGTCTAAGTTCGCACGAAAACTCCTATCAAGCCTCAATAAATCTTCAGCAACATATAACTCAGTTGGAGTTGTGGTTAAAATTATGGAGAATTAAAGTGAACGTTCAAAAGTGCATTCATGTGACTTTCACCCTGCGAAGAGATAATATTTCACCCTTTCGAATCAATAATCTCATTGTTCCTCACCATAGTTATGTGAGATATCTTAGTATACATCTTGACCGTCGCCTTACATGGAAACAACATATTGACTCAAAGCTAACACAAATGAAACTTAAGCTAACACAACTACATTGGCGCATTGGCAGGAACTCAAAACTTAGCCTAGATTGTAAGCTTCTAATTTACAAGACTATTTTAAAACCGATATGGTCTTACGAAATTCAACTTTGGGGCACTGCCTCAGCTTCAAATGTGGATAGAATCCAACGTATGCAGAATATAATTTTGCGGTTAATAACTTCCGCACCATGGTACATCAGAAATTCAAACATACATTGTGATTTAGACATACCGCTGGTGACTACAGAAATCATCAAATACGCAGGCAAATACTTGATGAAGCTTGAAAACCATCCTAACCCCCTTGTTCGCAATGTCTTGGATTATAGTGGACACAGCCGATTAAAAAAGAGGGATACCGCAGCTTTAATCCTCAATGCTACAGACGATACATCTTAGAAATATTTGCTTTGTTTTTTTTTTGTTTATGACAATTTTCTTTTTTACCCAAAAGGTTAGGCCTGACATGGTTAGGACTAATGTAACTTTTTTTAGAATTTAAGATTTTAATACTTATTGTTAGTTCTTTTCGTGAAGATACAATAAATAATTATTGAGATTTAAAAAAAAAATAAATAAATATATCAGAGATGGCGCTGTATGTGAAAAATGATTTTTCCTGTTTTCCTGCTTTTCCCTTGAAATTTCTTTGCTGTAAACCTCACGGAGCCCGTGACCTTTCCAACCAATGCAAAACCGTGGAAATCGGTTCGTGCGTTCTTGATTTATAGCGCCAGGAAGGTATAGAAATAAAAATACTATAAGTATAATTATAAAAAACAAAGACAATACTATATGTTGTGTTGCTAAAAATGATCGCCTAAAAGAGTAAAATAAAATAAAGTTGTATTTTCCAACTAACAAAGAAAATTTTATGCAAAAATATCATTAAGAAAATAAAATGTGGAGAAAGATTAAAAAATCAGAATTTAATAAAAAAAAAGTTAATATTGAAATCTGAACTAAATATTTGAAAAAATATAAGCGATTAAGTTCGAATGAAATTATAGTTCTAATGATATGTGTCATAACAAGGCCTTAAAATATGAATATAAAGTAAGGTAGGCTCAAGCATTTCACTGTACTTGTACGATAATCACTAGGAACTACAACAAGAGCCTTATGAAGGAATATTCATTCCCTATTAATTTTTCTATCTTTAAGTACTTTTAACGCTTAATCGTGTGCATTAATTAATTAACATAAATTTTTGTCACACATTTTCAGCTGTACTAAAAACAAATGAACAAAGCTTAATTCAGATAAAAGGTTTAGAAATTTGTCAAAAATTTTTTATGAATAATAATGGGATATAAAAAGTGCTTTTGCTAATGTAATAAATTAGAAATTAATCTTAAAAAAAATATATTTCTAAACACTGGATGATAAACATTTATCCTAATTTTTTTTCTTTTAAAGTCAATAACACCCTTTAGATATGCTTTATATATAAATATCGACAATTGTTATTACTTAGTATACATATATATTCACATCCCTGGAGGGCTCATTTTACAATTTAATTTGTAATTAAACATCTCTAACATGTGTTATTTGGCTTTGTTTCCCTTCAATTTCTTGCAATTGTTTTTATTTTTGTTAGCAAGAAATTTTTCATTAAAAGTCCAAAACAGCAGAAGGTAAATTTATTACCTGTGTGTTATGTGTATTGTGTATATGCATGTGTATGTGTGTGTGTCTGAATTATACTGCAACCTAAATAAAAAGTATGCTGAGCAAATATCAAATATCTTGTGCTATACACATATCCCAAGCATAATCACAGTGGGTTGCTTTCAAATCAATAAATCATATTAAATCGAATAAACGGAATAAATTATTTAGTGAAGATATTTCATTCAGGCTTAAATTGATATCTAAGTTACGTACTAACTGTTGTAGAATAAATAACAAGAATAAAATACATCTGCTGCCAGATAGATACTTCACACCAGCATATTATTTCTATATGACTTCTAATTTAAGACCCGACCTTAAACTCTGCAGTCAATAAGGCATAACGAAAGCAATACTGGGTACTAGACATTAACTTGATTACCAAAATCACCGACAAATTCTCCTCAACAGCATATATGTATATAATAAAGAGTTTGTTATTTCATCAGGGGTTTTGATATTAAAGTTTAAATCTACCTCCAGAAGCGCCCGTAGCTTTACAGTATTCGACACTCTGCTCAAAGCCATATGTCGCTGAGAGTTCTTGGTTACTTTTACTTAATATTTTAAGCTTAGCTAGTATTATTTTTCAGAGGCACGCAGATTTTTTGTCAAAAGAGGCATAATAGGACGGCGAGCTCAAGCCAGAAAACGAAAAGAATAAAATACCAAGGGTGTGAAGATAAATACGTCAGTTAAATACGTCCTACAAAATTTTTAAATACCTTCCATATACTATTAATTACACTGTTAAAATGAAATTTACATTAAAATTAAACTTTATTCCTATAAATAATTAAATTCTATAACAAAAATATCGACCGCTCTATTAAAAGTTTAATACATAATAAATATTAAAAAAAAAATAATATTTAAAAATAGGATATTTTGAAGTGGATAAAGCCGATATTTAGAGAAGACATGAATCGGGTCACCGGCATACTGGGAGTAGCTCAGGACTAGTAGATTGCAATGGTATAAAAACTATATCTGGATTCAGCCCGATATCGGAGATATACATTTTTGAAACTTTTTTTGGGAAAAATAATATGCAAAAATATGATATTTTGAAGTGGATAAAGCCGATATTTAGAGAAGACATGAATCGGGTCACCAGCATACTGAAAGTAGCTCAGAACTAGTAGATTGCACCGGTATATATTCTATGTCTGGATTCAGCCCGATATCTGAGATACGAATTTTTGAAAATTTTGCATTTTGGAAAAAAAAATAATATGAAAAAATATTTAAATTTTACATACTAAAAGTGAGAGGAAAGACATGTGTAAAAAATCTATTCCACATGCGAGCCGATTTTCGGCTTAAAACAATTTCTTCGTGTATGGATTTAATGGGAATCCACCCACGAGGATTTTGGTCCCTTGATGAAAAATCTGTTGGGCATAAAAAAATTATCGTTTTCAGAAACTGATTTTCTGTTTTCATCAGAGCACATTCCGTTGTAATATCGTTAAAATAGTGCAACTCATCTCATATTGCATCAATGCTGCAGTCTACAGAGTTAGATATAAATGATCCGCAATCTAACGTTTTTTTTTCCAACTAGAGCTTATTTCGTGAATGGTAGCAGAGTGTGATTTGTTTTACATCAGCGCCTAACTATGTAGTCTTAATCAGATGGTGGACAAACCACTATTGTATAATTTGGAACGTCATACAGGCGTCCTAGGAAGCCGAAGACATAATTCTAAGAAACAGAACCACCTATTTGCAACTTTAATTATTTCAGGGCAGATCTGCAAATCATCACACCCTAAAAAGTTGGAGAATTTCCAACTCCTGTCCAGAACACTTGTCTAGCATGCTCATTGGACTGGATCATTCACTTAAAGTGTCATTATCAGTGAGATGATCCTGGCCACCATAATAACCATTATACTGTTATGGGGCCGCAAAACCACAACCACCACGATGCTCCCATATAGGGGCCAACCTCAATGATCAGCCAGACAACTATTATAAGTCTAAAGAGACAAATAATTAACTCTGCGAGCTCACTGATAACCATGGAAATAAAGTGGAATTTCCAGTTGACTCCCTGCCTGTCTTCAGGGGACTGGGCTCCCTTTATACCCCCAGTTGCACAGATCTAGACAGCTGTTACGTACCATAAAGACCATAAATGTGACACCGGGGGGGTCGTGAAAGGTACCACTAAGCTGGTGTTGGATTTGACAGATAATTAGTTTTATCCTTCCGCTGAAGGGATATGATTGTGTATACACTTGAAAAACGCTTCGCTAAGTAGACCTGCGATCGAAGATGCCGATTTTGCAAAAAATTTCCACAGGCGTAATTGGGCCATTTTTCAGGAATGACCGTTACAGTCAATGGCGATCGTTATCGGACCATGTTGAACGAGTTTTTGTTCACAAAAATTGAAGAGGAGGATATTGGCAACATTTGGTTTCAACAGGCCGGCGCTACGTGTCACACAGCCGAAGCTCTGTAGTTTTGTTTATAGCATGTAAAACAAACAAAAAAGTTATTGGCGGATCCTATATTACTTCTTCACATTATAGTCTTTTCGGAACCTACTATTCCATTTAGACTGGTGTCTGGCGGCGTAAAAGGGAGCCGAGGCCCCTTAAAGGCTAGTAGGAGTCACCTGGACAATCCACATATTTCCACGGGAATCAGTTGCCCCAGAGTACACTATTTGTTCTCTTTAGACAATGATGTGCTCTGACTGGTTATTGAGGTTGGCCCCTATATGGGAGTATCGTGGTGGTTGTGGTTTCGAGACCCTCATGAGAGTTTGTGGGTCGGATCATTCAAAATGAACACAATGAATGGTTCAGGTCCAGTGTGTATGAATGCCGTCGTGTTCTTAATTATATTAAGCTTCATGCGTTCTGGATCAGGAGTTGGAAAGTCTCCAACTCTTTAGCAAGGAGTGAAGGCTGCGGTCTACTTCGGGCTTTAGAAATTGCTACTAGGAGTGACTGGAGGATATACGTATTCGATGGCCTCCTAGGGCGTGAATGACGTTTGCAAATCATTCAAGTGGTTTGACCACCATCTGACTATGACTACCTGGTCGGTGCAGATGTAAATCAAATCACATCATGTTACCGAGTTTTTATCCCCCGGGGGCACCTATATATGGTCTTTATAGAACTTCGACTAACTAGATAGTGCAACTGGCGGAAAAAGAGAGCCCAGTCCCCTGAAGTTTAGCAGAGGTACAACTGGAAACTCCACTTTATTTCCACGGGAATCAGTAAGCTCGCAGAGTTCATTATTTGTCTCTTTAGACATTTAATAGTTCTCTGGCTGATTATTGAGGTTGGCCCCTATATGGGAGTATCGTGGTGGTTGTGGTTTCGAGGCCCCATAACAGTATAATGGTTATTATGGTGGCCAGGATCATCTCACTGTTAATGATACCCTAAGTGAATGATCCAGTCCAGTGAGCATGCTAGACATGTGTTCTGGACAGGAGTTGGAAAGTCTCCAAATCTTAAGCAAGCAGTGATGATTTGCAGCCCTGCTCTGGAATCATCGAAGTTGCAACTAGAAAGTTCTGCTGCATAGAATTATGGCTATGGCTTCCTAGGACGAGCATGACGTTCCAAATTATGCATAGTGGCTTGACCACCATCTGATTATGGCTTCATGGCTAGGTGCGGATGTAAATCAAATCACGTCTCTGTTACCGAGTTTCTTTGATTTCTTCTGTGCAAATCGGAAGATATATATTTGATGCTTATTACATCAGCTAAAGGCAAGTAAAGCATCAGGATGGAATAACCACGCTCTATACGTTTTGTAAAATAAGAATATTTTTATTTGTGTTGCCTGCTATCGAAATGATCACCAGCAGTCTTTGTGTTATACTAACTATTCTGTTTTATTCTTACACAGCTATAAAAGTGAATTAGTTTCAGTAATTGAATTCGAGAATTATTATCGGCTCTTTGCATTGACTTGAATTAGGTTTTATGTTATTCCTTTTGTTTGGGTACGGTTTTCCGTCGACCCTCGTCAAATTTGGTTTGTGAACAAACCGGTTTCGGCTGTTTGCCATCTTCAGTGTTCTTTACGCATTAATATCAGTAGCAGTGTAAGTGAAATTGCAATGAAAATAATGCACGTTATTGTTCATTATCAGTAAATATTTACTGCTTATTAAAAAATTTTAAAATACGAATTCATTCATCTTCTTTTTTTTCAATGATCAGTAAAAATTAACTGGTTACAGAAATTTTTAATGGATTTAAAATTTAATGCAGGTGACTAGGTGACTCGTATATGATGTCTCACATATGTAAGTTTTCTTTATTGCTCTTGATCAGCTTTTAGTTTAAGCTTTCTTTAACATTCCTGTTTAGCTAAAGAATTTTTGACTAGTTTTAATTTTTTGCTTCACGCATGCCACTGTCTGCTGTAAGTTTTTCTAGAAATTTAATATTACAAAAAAAAAACAACAAGAAACAATTGTTGGCGGATGTTTTTGTTGCAATGACTTGTTCCATTTATTAGTGCAATTTTTGTTAAAAATCCTCTGGAATAACAATATTAATGTAACAGGAAACGGATGTAGTTATTTATTTTACCACTTTGTATTGTTTTTTATAATCTCATATCTACACAGACTCTCACACACCATTCCACCATTTCGACATGGCCCCTTAGTTTATTGTCATTTTCTCTTTCACTAAGCTTAATTTCAAAAACTATTGTCATGGATTCTTTAGAAAGTAAACAGGCATAGAAAAAGAAAATAGGACACTGGCACCATTATCTAAATAACTGTAAATTAATGTTTTTATTTAAATTAACTAAAGTTAAGTTAAATTTTTTTTTTGTAACTAATTTCTTTTATTTTATTTTATTTATTCTTGTTGCAATTTCTTTTCTCATCAATTTTGTTGAACTAGTGTGCTGCTGAGTAAACTCATGTAGCTAGTGAAGGAAAATGAACATATATACGTGCACATAATAATGGCAACAGAGAGGGAAAGCTTTAAGCAAACAAAAAAAACAAAAGAAATTCAAATAATAAAGTTTGTGTCTAAAGCTACGATACGATAGGCAATAAAATTCGATCCAGTAGTTAGGTGAGGTGAAAGCCATATTTTCTCACAGTTAGTTTTATCTTAGAAAACAGCAAACAAATTACATTCACTATACTGTCTTTATGCTAGTCACTACTCACAGAGTCCTTGACCGAATTATATGTGTCCTCATAATGCTAACAAATTCCAAAATATATTTTCTGTTCTCTCAACACTTTGCATTATGTGTTTAAGCTAACTTAGTCATGGTAAGAAAATAACTGGCCTCTTGTGGGAAAATATATTAAAATTGACTATTTATTTTGCAAAAAGCGTGGCTTCACACAAGCTATCTGTAGTTAACGTATTTATCATATTCACATCATAAATATCTTTGTTTATTTGTTTCGGGGTTAAATATTTGAACTCGGAATAAAAATTTTGAATAAACGGAATCATCAAAATGTTATAATTTTATTTGTTAAAAAGTTTAATTGGCTTTAAATACTGCACAAAACAGATGATAAGGGACAGACACTTTCGGTGTAAACCGATTTTAATGAAATTTTAAACAATCTTATGTGAACATTTGTTGCACCCATCTGACCAAAAAGAGACAACAAGAAAAAAAAGCAAGCGAGTTAAACGATTAAAGTGATTAAGTGCGTTAGCAAATGGACCCAAGTGGCCTGTGGGAACACAGCTGCCTGTTGAACCTAGCTTAAACTAGGTGCGTTTATAAAATAGAAGGCATCATTTTTACCTTCACCAAATATCCAAGAACAGGGATTTGTGGAACGTCTTTGAAACACTATCAAACGACGCGGTACACTCTTTTGTCTTATGCACAAATTCATTCGGATTCCAGCTGAACATCATCATCTTACCGGGACAGCCAGAAAAACAAGCTGTCGAGTTGAAAGATTTAAGTGATTTGGTGTGTCGGCAAATGTACCCAAGTGGGCTGTGGCAATACGGCTGCCTTAAACTCGGTGCGTTAAGAAGATAGAGGGCATCACTTACCTTCACCAAATAGTCAAGAAGTGAGATTTGTGGAACGTCTTTGAAACACTATCATACAAAGCAGTACACTCTTTTGCGACATGCACAAAGACCCAGAAAAAAAAAACTGTCGAGTTGAACGATTTAAGTGATTTAGTGTGTCAGCAAATGGAACCAAGTTGGCTGTGGCAAAACGGCTGAATGCTGAATCTAGCTTAAACTTGATGAGTTTAGAAGGTAGAGGGCATCATTTTTACCGTCACCAAGTATTCAAGAACTGGGATTTGTGGAACGTCTTTGAAACACTATCATACAAAGCAGTACACTCTTTTGTGACATGCACAAACACCCAGAAAAAAAAACTGTCGAGTTGAACGATTAAGGTGATTTAGTGCGTTAGCAAATGAACCCAAGTTGGCTGTGGCAAAACGGCTGCCTGCTGAATCTAGCTTAAACTTGATGAGTTTAGAAGGTAGAGGGCATCATTTTTACCGTCACCAAGTATTCAAGAACTGGGATTTGTGGAACGTCTTTGAAACACTATCATACAAAGCAGTACACTCTTTTGTGTTATGCACAAATTCATGCGGATTCCTGCTGAGTATAATCATCTTATCGACCGTTGAGGTAAACAATTCGGGTACAGTATGTGTGACATTATAACCTAGTATAACTTGGGTTATGTGTAGATTAAATTAAGGCGTTTCTGTCTATTTACCAATTATTGTTGGAAATATTTTTTTGAAGAATGATTTAGCTTCACTGCACCGAATCAGTTTTCCTTCACTCCAGTTAATAATTTAGAACCCCTATAGTATTTATTAAACTTTATATTCGATTTCGAATTGCGATGGCGATGACGCAAGGTCATTTGTTTTTAATTGCTGTAAATACGGATGGTAGTTGCCGGGTGCAATGTTGGTTTTGATATGTGCGCATGTTGTCCGACGGGGTTTAATTTAATTGGGTATGATTATATGTCATCCCGCGTCAAATTTGGTTTGTAAATAAACCGGTTTCGGTTATGAGCCATCTTCAGTGTTGTTTTCTCTCTATATTAACTTCTCTCTTAACTATTAAAGAGAGAAGTTAAAAATGCCACAAAATTTCTACCTATATTATTCATGCAATATAACTTACCCAATTTTTTTATATCACTTGGAACTGAAAAGAAATTGAAAAGAAAATAAACGTCAGTATACCATCTTTTTAAATATAATAATTATATAATTTTCTAAAAAATGGTATTTCTGGTATTTACATAAAACTTATATTTTAATTGTGATCTATGTAGCAGAAACCGATTTATATGTGAACCATATACATTTTAAATTGTAAATAAAGACCAGCACTTATTTTCTTTAATAAGACCTTATTTATTCATCTCTGTGAAAGTTTGTTGGCAATGCACAATTTAAAATTATGTACTTAATAATAACTGGCTATTTTAGTTTTAGACGGGTAAAAGCGACTATACTTCTTAAATGCGTAAAAATCCGGCATCTTGTACTAGGCAGCATGAGCCAATTAAATTTATTGTGGAACAACCACGGTTTCTGTTTTAGCAGATAATTAGGGGAGTAAAAAAATTCTTTTTTTTTGGACCAGCACTCAGGGGATGACCCCTACATATGCAAAGCATTGTGCTAGAACTAGGAAATTAGGTTACGGGAAGGAGGAAAGAGGGAATAATGTCTGTGGACATTCAGTTTGAATTTTCCCAGATTGAAAGTGACAGGAAAGACCTCTTGAGGAATCTTATTAAACATACGGACTGTTCTGCTAAAAAACGAATTTTCCCTGTAAAGCGTAGTGCGATTTACTGGAAAATCAATCACAAATGGATGCGCTCTCAACGAAAATCGTGTTAAACGTGAAAACGTGTGAGTATCGGGAACAAGTTCCCTAATTTCATTAGAGCACTTGCCATTGTAGTAACGATAGATCAGTGCGTCGATGCTCTAGAGAATCAATAGAGTTGGATACCCTACAGTCCCCAATGATTCCCTTAGCCCTCTCGTGTACGCGGTCAAGTAACTCCAAAATAGACTTTGGAGCGACGGCTCATTCATGAGAGTTGTATTCCATTTTCGGACGGATATAGATGGTATAGATAGTACGGAGATCGAATGGAGTGAAGTATCTTTTACACCACTTTAGGAAACCGAGGCACGTGAAAGCTTCTTTAGAAACTTGGAAAATTTGTTAAGTCCATCGAACATCACACTGAATTTTCATGCCAAGAACATCAAGAGCTTCCGACTCCATAATATCTATATCACCCATAGTAACAGATGCAACACCACTACCGAACGCAGATCTATGCGTTAGCATGCAACATTGCGTCTTACGAGCATTAAAATCTACTCTATTCACACGTCCCCATTCCAAGATCGTCGTGAGGTCGTGATTAAGGGTATCATTCATGCTCTGCCTTTTGGAACTAACCTCCAAATAGCCTGGTCTTTTACGAAATGAATACGAGTGTCAAATGGCGCTAATATCGGCAAAAGAATATATAGGGGTGACAGTTCGATAAAGCAGGTCGTTTAGCAACATAAGAAATAGAGTAGGAGAAAGAACGGAGCCTTGCCGTGTCCCTGAATAATTCATGAACTCGTCTGATGAAATCCCATCTATAACAACTCGTATAGTGCGATTTGTGAGAAAACTAGTTATAAATCTAGAGAAATTATCACCGACACTAAAAGCGGCAAGTTTTGATAGAAGTGCGTTATGTCACACTCTATCGAATGCTTTGGAAATATCTAGAGCCACCACCTTACTTTCTCCAAAGTGATGAATGGAATTACACCATTGCTCAGACAGAAAGGCCAGCAAGTCGCCTGTAGAGCGCCCTTTACGGAAACCACACTGTCGATCGCTAAGTAAGTTGTTGGACTCTAAGTACCTCACAAAATGAAAATTGATTATACTTTTACACACTTTAGAAAGTTCAGAACAAATTGCAATTGGGCGGTAATTTTCAAAGTTGGTAGCCTCCCCCTTTTTGGGGATCGACGTTATATTGGCAACCTTCCAGCACTTCGGAAATTGCCCGACTGGATACAATGTGCTGAAACGGGCTGCTAACGGACGCGCTAGCGTCGAAGAGCACTGTTTTAAGGCCAGTGCTGGTATCCTATCCGGCCCAGGGACTTGTTAGTGTTGAGATCAGCTAAAACCTTTTTAACCGCTCGAGGTCAAAAAAATATCTTTGGCATAGTAACGGATACTCTGTCGAGCTCTGGCGGTAGTTGACTGCTTTCCGGCAAATAAGAATTATTTGCAAAAATACCAGCTAAAAGGTTAGCTTTGTCAACTGGGTCAGTAAATATTTTATCATTTTTTAAAAGAGTCGGAATTGAAAAACTAGCATTATCCCGTATTCTTTTAAAAACTGACCAAAAGTTCTTACTACCCCTAGAAGTACCAGAGTGTGATTCGTTTTACATCCGCACCTGGCTATGTAGCCTTAATCAGATGGTGGACACACCACTATTGTATAATTTGGAACGTCATACAGGCGTCCTAGGAAGCTGAAGACATAATTCTAAGCAACAGAACCACCTAGTTGCAACTTTAATGATTCCAGGGCAGGGCTGCAAACCATCACACCTTGCTAAAGAGTTGGAGACTCCTGTCCAGAACACATGTCTAGCATGCTCACTGGACTGGATCATTCACTTTGCGTGTCATTATCAGTGAGATGATCCTGGCCACCATAAAAACCGTTATACTGTTATGGGGTCGCGAAACCACAACCACCACGATACTGTTACGTACCATAAAGACCATAAATGTGCCCCCGGGGGACCCTAGAAGTAGCAAGAAGCTTGGTACGAAGACGCTCTTCGTATAGATGTTTTTCACGCCTTAGTATTTTGGCACACGAAGATCTCTCCCTTATGCGTAGCGAGTTAGTATATGCGTTTTTGTTTCTACCCCAGATATTGAATGCTTCCTCTCTTGATCTGACTGCATTATTGCACGTCTGATTAAACCAAGATTTTGAGCTGGTTTTAATCGAAATTGTTTGCTGCCTAAAGGCATGTTTTTTTTGTCGAAGAGCTGCTCCATAATATAATATAATTAAGGACTTTCTGCTATCCACCATTGGATCTCAATTATGAAAGTATTCGAGGTAGCAGTGAAATATTAAAAAGATGAGAATGATGATAGAATTAGCAAAATTTTAATATTTATTTTCATATTATTTTCTATTCTCAACTACTACAGGTATAAGCGCGATGCAATTCTGCCGCCACTTGAACCGTCAAACAATTACGCCTAAAGTTTTAACTCGATAAGCTCTTTATTATTAAATATTGTAAAGCAATAAAAATCTTTTCACCAGCTCTATACACAATTCAAAAGAATTTGTGTATTTTTATGCATTATAAACAAAATATTATCTAGAAGCAATAAATGTTTATTATGAACTTAGAACGAGGGAGGTCTTAGAATTACATTATGTAAAGTTTTGTGACAACGCACCCTTATTGAAAGGGTCCTTATCGATTAAAAGGCTACGTTTTTAAGGCATGTAATAATGATTTATGCAAGTGCCTTTAAAGACAATCTAACAAAAATATAATATTTCTGATGATATACGTACTATATTGCCCTTATTTGACTTTTATACTTCACTTTTTCCCTAACCTTCTTCGAA
Source organism: Trichopoda pennipes (assembly GCA_030448955.1). Classification (NCBI taxonomy): domain Eukaryota; kingdom Metazoa; phylum Arthropoda; class Insecta; order Diptera; family Tachinidae; genus Trichopoda; species Trichopoda pennipes. The sequence goes on from JASKUP010000002.1 coordinate 10,559,145, forward strand.
GATGAACATTTTTTCTCTCGATTGGTTAAAAGTGATTTAAACTTTCCCGCTGCACTAGCGGTTTCTCAAGAACTTACCCAACCGCCAACTGGCCATACACAAAATATCTATACTACTTATGCAATAATTCCCTGATGGTACCTTTTTTAAGGAGCCTCCATTTTAAAATTAACAGAAGCAATTCATAAATGGCTCTCGTCTAGATGAATAAAAATAATTAAAATTATCAGTGATAATATATAAGATAAACATTTTGAATGTAATAATATAAAATGTAAAAATATTGCTTTTCGTTTTATTTACTCTGGGATTGTCTGACTGTATTTTTATTGTTGTTATTTCTGTAGTTAATATTATAAATTATTCCCAATTGTAATGATGGTAATAATGTTGTAGGAAAAACACTTAAATGACAATAAAAATACTTTAACGAGTATGAAATATGTTCATTCACATTCATGATTATATTCATGTAATTTTATGGCTGTTAGAGTTATACTATTTAATCGAAATGTAATAATAAAATTAACCAATTTATTTATTTAATTAAAAATAAATTAAGAATAGTACCTTATCAGCCTTTTTTCCCCCTGGGGGCACATGATAGTCTTTTTGGGACCTACAATTCCATTTAGACTGGTCTCTTGCGGGGTAAAAGGGAGCCCAGGCCCCTCAAAGGCTAGTAGGAGTCACCTGGACAATCCAGATATTTCTACGGGAATCAGTACGCTCGCAGAGTTCACTATTTGTCTCTTTAGGCAAAGATGTTCTCTGACTGGTTATTGATGTTGGCCCCTATATGGAAGTATCGTGGTGGTTGTGGTTTCGGACCCTCGTGAGAGTTTGTGGGTCGGATCATTCAAATTAACACAATGCATGGTTCAGGTTCACTGAGCATAAATGCTGTCGTGTTCTTGATAAAAAAAAGCTTTATGTGTATTGGACCAGGAGTTGGAAAGTCTCCAGCTCTTTAGCAAGGAGTGAAGGCTGCGGCCTACTTCGGTCTTTCGAAATTGCTACCAGGAGTGACCGGAGGATATACGTATTCGATGGCCTCCTGGGGCGTGGGTGATGTCCAATCAACCAAGTGGTTTGACCACCATCTGATTATGACTGTATAGTCGGTGCAGATGTAAATCAAATCACGCATTTATCAGCCTTTTAATTTTATCAGGCGTTAGGGTAATGGGGTTGTTATGGTATAACTAAAATGAAAAGCTTTAAAATAAAAGCAAAGCTAAAACAGGCTTACCTGATCTCTCTATATTTAAAGAACTCAAACGTTTTTTCGCGCCTATAACTAGAAACTGCAGTTTAAAGCGGTCTATGAGCAGTAACTCAAGCGTTTCAAGTGGAACTTTTGTGTACATAGAGCTGAGTAAATAAAATGGCACCAATAAGAATAATTACTGTCGGATTTTATCCGAAATGGAATACCTTCTAATGTATGGGCTGGTGCTTCAATAATTGTTTTAAGGCTACTTTATGTGCTTTAGTGAGCAAAAGCAATTGTTGCATTATATCTGGTCTATATGCTAAGGGAGAGAAATACCCAACGCATTATACAAGTAACACTTTAGCTTCCTTTACGTGCCCTAATTTTAAGGTTAGTATTACATTACGATGTCATGCATAAGAAGCAGTTATCTCCTGATAATAATAAAGGGTGTTTTTTAAGCCCGATAGAACTTGAAATTGTAAAAATTAACACAAAAAATTAAATTGTAATCAAAATTTCTTTTTTATTCGAAGGATCAATACGTGACATTAACATTTGAAAATGATTTCGGGCATATGGGCACCGTGGCTGTTCTTGACGAAGCCCATTCTGGACGTCCAATTTTGGGCCACTTTTTCGAGCACTGCTGGGCGTATGTCACGAATAACACGAACAATGCTGTCCTCCAAGGCGTCAATTGTTGCTGGTTTATCAGCATAAACCAGTGACTTCACGTAGCCCCACAGGAAATAGTCGAGTGGTGTCAAATCGCACGACCTTGGAGGCCAACTGACAGGTCCATTTCTCGAAATCAACTTATCGCCAAATTTTGATTTCAATAAGTCGATGGTTGCGTTCGCTGTATGGCACGTAGCGCCATCCTGTTGAAACCACATCTCGTCCGGATCAATGTCATCCATATTTTCAAACAAAAAATCATTGATCATGGTACGGTAACGATCTCCATTGACCGTAACGCGAGCTCCGGCCTCATTTTTGAAGAAATAAGGTCCGATGATACCACCAGCGTGAAAACCGCACCAAACGGTGCAATTTTCTGGATGTAATGGAGTCTGTAGGGTCTGTTGTGGATTGGTCTCACTCCATATGCGGCAATTTTGCTTATTAACAAACCCGTTAAGCCAAAAATGCGCCTCATCGCTGAACACAATTTTGCGATAAAACAACGGGTCAGTTGCCAACTGCTCTAGAGCCTAATCGGCGAAAGAACGACACATATAATGGTCTCGTGGCTTCAATTAATGCACCAGCTGGATTTTATACGGGTGTAGGCCGAGATCTTTGCGCAAAATTTTCCACGTAGTGGACGGACAGAGCCCCAATTCCTGCGACCGACGATGAATTGATAAATTTGGATCTTCTTCCACACTTTCGTTTACAGCGGCGATATTCTCTTCAGTACGCACATTCCTTCGACGTGTTGATATTATTGCATCCTCTAGAGAGTATGTGGTACGAAATCTATCGACAGTTCGACGAATGGCTTGTTCAGATGCACGATTATGTACGCCATAAAAATGACGAAGTCGTCTATAAGTTGCGCGAATCGACGACTGATTTTCAAAGTAAATTTGGATAATTTCGTAGCGTTGTTTAAGCGAGAGTCTATTCATGATGTTTTGTCAGAGTATACTGAAACAAATAAAAAAAAATGTTTCATCAAAATTTCATTTTTTGTATTACTTTTTACAATTTAAAGTTCTATCTAGCTTAAAAAAACACCTTTTATAAGGTTTTTGTATCTTTTTATATTTGATTTGTGGATTATTATTATTATTGCAGCTGCACGCCTCTATTTAGAATATGGATTTATATATTAGTATTAATAATAAAACTGCTTCTGCCCTGGGGGCATGCCAAATTAGAAATTATGTTCTGCATTTCTCTGGACGTAAAGAAGTTTATTGTTAAATACATTTGGCATGAACCATCCTATAAACAAAATATTGTATTTCCCAAAAATGTTTTTTATTTACGTTTATGGTTTTATTTATGTTATTATAACTTTCATAGCGTACTATTAAAAGTAATAAATAATAAAGATAATACAAAAATATTCTTACACTTATCGCCGTAAAAACCTACAAATTTAGTTTATGGCACAAATATTTTTCTTAAAACTCTCCGGCACTTGCTCCACCATTCATAATACCCTCAGTATTAACATTATTAATGTTGAAATCTTTCTAATGCATCCAAGTAGTAATCAATAAATAATATATGAATCATGTATGTATATATTTATTTATTTATAAATTCAATTATATGTATACACACAAAAGAATACAACATGTGTTCATGATGTTAATGTTAGTTATTACAATATTTATAGATCTCTTAAATATTAAATGTTCATATCAATATTTTTACAACAAACACATTCTATACATTCTATAACCAAAATTCAATGTTATTTCAAGGCATACTTTTACATTGTATAGGAAATTAAAACACATTTTATTAAATTTGTAAATGGTATTTTAAAATAAATATTCGTACATTTTCGTATTCGTATGATTTAAATCAACTAGTAAAAGTTTCTTAACGAAATATAAAGTAGAATTTTTTTTTCAGGTGTTGTAAAGTAGATCAGCCGAATATGATATAAATAATTGAAGCATGATAAGATTTACATCGGTACCCAGCGTGTGTATGCCATAACTCGACGGTAGTCAAACTACTGGCGTGATATGGTGCGTGTATCCAAGCCCTAGGAAGCCGAAGACATAATTCTAGCAACAGGTCATTCGTAGTTCCAATTTCGGAAGTTTCGGAGCAGGTCAGCTAAACCCCACACATTTTTGAAAAGTGGGAGACTATCTAACTCCTAGACCAAAACACATGACAAACATGCTCACTGGATTCGGATCATTTACCCTTTGTTCTGAGTAGAGGTAAGATGATCCTAGCCCTTAAATCAAGGTCATTAAGACCACGAAACGACAACCACCATGATACTCCCGAAGTGCCAACCTTAATAATCAGACAGAGAACAGCTAAACGGCTAGAAAGCAAAAAAGCTGCTCTCTGGGGATTACTGATTCACGTGGAAATAATGTGCAGTTCCCAGTTGACTCTCTGCTAGACTTCAGGGGACTGGGCTCCCTTTTTTTTACCCGGTGGCACATGTAATTACGGTGAGAATCCAACATGGCGTATAAATGTACCCCGGGGGGGAATAAATAACTGATATAATATTGTTACGGATATGTCTTGCTTAAGTTTTAAAAGAAAATAACTAATCAATAAAGTAAACTACTGGTTATTTTGTTTACTAACTGTGTGACTTGTTAAAAAAACTTATGCTCAAAAACAAAATTTCTAGTTACTAACTGCGTAGAAATTTTATACGCACAAGACAGCAACAAATCTGTATGCTGTTTATCATCTGCGTAGTTTTCTAAGAAAACTTATCTACACACGACAACAGCTAATATCTTAAAATAAATTCCAAGTAGAAACTTTATCAGTATAAAAACAAAAACAAAAATACACACAGAGATACAGGCACCTATCAGTCAGTGTAAAAATAAACCTCGTAAAGTAAACACTTGCATCTTAAGTAAATTGTTCTGTAGTGTCAACTTGGTGAAGTTAAAGTAAATAAACTTATTTTGCAATAAAGAACTCACAACAAAACGTTTATGAAAGGTATAAAAGTAACAATATAATAAATGATTTGTTTGGGTGGCTGTGTAATTTTGGTTTTGCTGAAACCAAAGGTTACTGATGTCGACATTTGGAAAATTTGGAATAATTTGGTAGTACAGAGAATTTACGGTGAGGGCGGTTTCTTGCTAATTTTTGAAAATTTTTGAAAAGATACTGATCCCAAACCACAACCATTCGATCACTTTCTATGCATGTAATAGTTCAAGGTCTGTTGTTCATGCCAAACGGCCTGAGCAGATATATGTAAGCTAGTTGTTAGCGTTGCAGTGTTGGCCGATTCATCACAATGAGTAGTGTAAAAACGTTTTGTCGCGACTGGGTTTCGGATGTTTCCGGCATCTTCACTTTGGCTTCTTTTGTTCCGGTAAATGCACACCCATCTTGTAAAATTGTTCTTAAAGAGTTATTCTTCTATTGTTAGCAAACCGGAAGAAAATTGTTAAAATTGTTTAATTTTGTATTCATATTTAATTTCAGTGTAACAGAACTAATAAATTTTTGAATTTGCTGTCAACATTTTATTACTCGCTTAAAAAAAACGGCGGCGCTATTCCCACAAACTGCAAATAGTGCAATAGGAATAAATGCATTTGAATCAGGAGAACTAATTCCGCAAACACATACCACCTCTTTACCACATCATAATACCCCACGGGGGCACATATATGGTCTTATTGGAGAGCTACTATGTAGACCTGTGCAACTGGGGGAAAAAGGGAGCCCAGTCCCCTGAAGTCTAGCAGAGAGTCAACTGGGAACTGCACATTATTTCCACGAAAATCAGTAAGCCGCAGAGTTCGTTATTTGTCTCTTTAGACATTTAACTGTTCTCTGACTGATTATTGAGGTTTGGCCTTTATGGGAGTATCATGGTGGTTGTGATTTCGCGGCCCCATATCAGTTTATGGCTCTATGGTGGCCGGGTTCATTTCACCTTTAATAACACCTACCTGGTGAAATGTTCCCAGATCCAGTGAGCATGCTAGACATGTGTTCTGGACAGGAGTTGGAAAGTCACCAACTCTTAAGCAACGAGTGATGATCTGCAGCCCTGCTATGGAATCATCGAAGTTATATCTTCCGCTTCCGTGGACGAGCATAACGTTCCAAATTATGCAGTGGCCTGGTAAATAAGCTTGTTGCCGATCTTTTATAAGCTTTTTGAAAAATTGCTGCTTGAGAGTCTAAAGTCTTATATTGATACAAATTTCATTATCCCAGACCATCAGTTTGGATTCAGGAAGATGCACGGTACTATAGAACAGGTACACAGGATATCAAATCTCATCCGAAGTGCTTTCGAAAGTAAACAATATTGTTCAGCGCTTTTTATAGACATATCACAGGCATTTGACAAGGTCTGGCACAGTGGTCTATTATAGAAAATTGTAAAGTTGCAATAGATCTTTTCATATAAGATCAAAATCTATTTTATCCTCCACGAAACAAATTTTTGCTGGTGTACCACAGGGTAGCATTCTTGGGCCGTTCCTTTACATTTTGTTTACCGCTGATATGCCCACTAGCCCACTAACTCATACATCTACATTTGCTAATGATACTGCTTTTGTAAGCATTCACAGATCTGAACAACTTCAAGCACACATAAAAGTGTTGGAGATATGGCTCAAAAAATGGAAGATAAAAGTAAATGCCTCAAAGTGCGTTCACATTACTTTTACCTTGAGAAGAGAAAATTGTCCTCCGGTTTCAATTGATGGCATAAGAATTCCTGAGCAAAATAATGTGAGGTATCTCGGAATTCATCTTGATAGACGTCTCACATGGACTTACCACATAGCGGCAAAAATAACACAAATAAAGCTGAAACCTGCTCAGCTTTACTGGCTTCTCGGACCAAGATCCTCATTAAAATTTGACCTCAAGGTCCTTCTATATAAGGCCATATTAAAGTCCATATGGTTATACAATATACAACTATGGGAAACTGCTTCGTCATCAAACATCGAAAAACTACAAAGACGGCAGTCAAAACTCCTGCGAATAATAACGTGTGCCCCGTGGTACATCAGGAATAATAATATTCACAGAGATCTCAGCATTCCCACTATTCGTGGGGAAACTAGGAAAGTTTGTAACGGTGAAAGTCGTACCTCGTTTTCACCTACACGAGATCACCACTTTATTCATACTTTTCTTTATTTTAAAATGGATTATTATTATTCTTATTATTATTTTAATTGTTATTCCTTATTGTTATTATTTTTATTATTATTTATGAATTCATTAATTACTTTAAGATTTATGAATTATTATTATTTAAATTAACGGTTGGGAACGTAAGAGCGCCACCTGTGAGTCAGAGACAACAGGATCAACAACACAGTCAGCTGTGATGTAGATAAAAACTCACCGCTGATAGTTGTCATACGGCCATGATGTATAATATGTGTGTGTGTGAATGTGTGTAGCCACGCACATGTATATAAGGCGGAACATTTCATTAAACGAGATCAATTGGCAAGGAGATCGCCTGCAGATAAGAAGTCTTTTGGACAGGAGTTTAATACTCCGCAAAAACTTCTTATCAGCAGAAAGCAAGTAGATTGCCTGTGGATGGGAAGTCTTTTGGACAGGAATTTAATATTCCGCAAAAACTTCTTACCCGCCTGCCGGTAAGAGATCTGTTGGACAGGAATTTAATATTCCGCAATAATCTCTTATCGACAGTAAGGCTACAAGTGGTGGAAGTTTATCTTCTACCGGGGATTAGCTTGACCGTGCGACTGAGGCTGTGGAGGAATTTAATATTCCCGCAGTATCATTTCACCCGGCCAAGAATTCCCCGCGATCACTGCTGCGAATAAAATAAATTTCATGTCAACTTAAAAAATTTCTCTTTTTTTTATTCGATTAAAACGTATACCTCTATAAATAAGTTGTTTTAAGTTGTTAAAAAAAGAAACCTTATCTTCATAAAATTTACTCTTGACAATTAAAACTCTTAACAAATCAATGGAATTCGTCGAAAAATAATTAATAGTTAAGTGGAATTTTAAAAATAAATTAAATAAAAATATAATATAAAATGAAATTTTCAACTGAAAGGCTAAGTGAAAGATAGGAAATTTAGTTAAAAAATATATTTTTTTTTGGTTGTTAGTAGTACAAAAAACTCTATTACTTCCTCTATCGCTGAGCTCTTCTCAACTTCTTTTAAGGTTAATTATGTTTTTGTACTTTTTAAATTGACTTTACAATAATTCGAATGCTAAACTTAATGTTTTTTTGACATTTTAAGTCAAAATGCCTTAAAAGTATTCCGTAAATATATTCGTGTTTTCTGTCAATCTTAAATGTAAATAAGTATTGCCTATACTTTAGGGATTTAATGTTGAATGATGTTTCAATAGATTTAAAATATAATTTTACAAGTTGATGTAATCTAACAAAACATAAAAAAGCAACAGTAAGCAGCGTTAAAAAAATAATAAAATAAAAAAAAATCAAAAATTGTAATGTAAGCATAATCAGCAAAAACGATGGACTTTAAGTGTTTTTAAGTATTAAGCATAGCAGTTTAAGGATTCTTTTTTTCGCAAAAAAGCTAAGCGATTATACTGTCTGATCTGCACCCAACAGTTGTGGCTTGTCACTGCCTTCTATTAGAACCGGTATCCAGTATACTGATTGCTAACTGGGCTGTGGCTATAAGAGGGAGTACGAAACGACTTCCTTTTATAAGCTCCTTGATAAATATTTAAATGGGGCATGTTCAGTTTCATTTAAATGAAGTATGTTCAGTTTTGTTAAATAAAGCATCTTCAAATAGAGCCTCTTGCTGGTAATCCATTCTCAATAAAAGCATTTTAAGTATGTATTTATTTTAGGACAACCATATATGCTCCTTTCCAATTCTTAATAAAGGGTGTTTTTTTAAGCCCGATAGAACTTGAAGTTGTAAAAAATAACACAAAAAATTAAATTGTAATCAAAATTTCTTTTTTATTCGAAGGATCAATACGTGACATTAACATTTGAAAATGATTTCGGGCATATGGGCACCGCGGCTGTTCTTGACGAAGCCCATTCTGGACGTCCAATTTTGGGCCACTTTTTCGAGCACTGCTGGGCGTATGTCACGAATAACACGAACAATGCTGTCCTCCAAGGCGTCAATTGTTGCTGGTTTATCAGCATAAACCAGTGAATCACGTAGCCTCACAGGAAATAGTCGAGTGGTGTCAAATCGCACGACCTTGGAGGCCAATTGACAGGTCCATTTCTCAAAATCAACTTATCGCCAAATTTTGATTTCAATAAGTCGATGGTTGCGTTCGCTGTATGGCACGTAGCGCCATCCTGTTGGAACCACATCTCGTCCGGATCAATGTCATCCATATTTTCAAACAAAAAATCATTGATCATGGTGCGGTAACGATCTCCATTGACCGTAACGCGAGCTCCGGCCTCATTTTTGAAGAAATAGCGTAGCAGCGTTCGTATATAAAACTTTTAATTCCCCAGCTTTTTAGATTCAGCTTCTTCAATAAATTCATTTGATAACACTATTAGGCTTTAACCCGGCTTTTATGTGTGCTATCTTTAGCTTGTTTATGTTAGTTTGATGCGTCGCATTATACTTAAATAATGACATCCGAATAATAAACCTTTTTTTATCGCAAAGTATCCATTGTCACTGCAAGGACTAAAGGTTCCTACCTTGAGAAATTATATTGTTACGAATATGTCTTGCTTAAGTTTTAAACTAAAATCGGCTCACATATTTCACCGATAATAGCAGACATTATTATGGAAGAATTATTGGATGAGATTCTTCAAAAACTGGAGAATAAACCACGATTTTTAACAAAATATGTAGACGATCTTTTCGCAGTTATTGAGAAGGATAATGTTGAAATTACATTGAAAGCACTAAACTCTTTCATCACTAAAATACAATTTACAATGGAGATGGAGAACAACAACAAATTACCGTATTTAGACTTAATAGTGATCAAAAAGCACAATCGGCTGAAATTAGATTGGTATCAAAAACCTATGTCTTCAGGAAGAATTATAAATTTCTCTTCAAAACATCCGAGAAGGATCATAATAGAATTTAGAGCAGTAGCTCTAAATTTTATTGACAGGGCCTTAACGATCAGTGACTACAGTTTTCACTATAAGAATATGGACAAAATTAAAGACACTTTAAAGAAAAATGATTTTCCTAATAAAACAATAAACGACCTATTAAAACATGCCGAATACGTAGAGACAATGGAACAGGAGAATCAGCAAGGGTGTACAGATCCATGGTATATATTCCTGGTTTTTCAGAAAGATTAGAACATTCTAACATTTACGATGACGAGAAAAACAAATTAGCTTTTAGGACAAACAATACATTAAATAGACTTTACAGCCAGACAAAGTCGGAACTGGATAATGAGGACAAGTCTAGTATAGTATATAGAATAAGTTGCAATGGGGACGAGTCCAATATATGCCAGAAAGTATATGTTGGAACAACAAGGACAAAACTTAAGACAAGGTTAGCATCACACAAATCTGATACAAAATCTCGTGAAAAGCAAACAACACAAAAAACTGCACTTGCAGCCCACTGTGCTACAATAGGTTACAAACCAAATTTTGAAAACATCAAAATATTATCAAGAGAGAACAATTATAAAAGGAGATTTACGCTTGAGATACTACACATTATTGATGTAGCAATCGATGAGAGACTTAATTTTAAGAGTGATACAGGGAAATGTGCACGGATATATGGACACACAATGGACGAACATGGACTAAAAAACAATAGAACGTAAACTAGCTTTATTTACATATTGACAATTGTGCAATGGACAAGACGCGGAGGGAATATATAGATAATCTTATTATTTTTAATTTTAGTTGAATTTTTAAATGGTAATTTTAACTATTTTAAATTTTTTGTAATTTTGTGCTAATGTTTCTATTTGTGATTGTAATTGTGTTATAGATCCCCTGAAGATGATTAACGAAGTTGATCGAAATATTGGGAGAGGTCGATGAAAAAGAAAAAACTGACCTCAAGCCAAAAAAGAAAGAAAAGAAAAAATAATAAAAATTAAAATAATTAAGCAATAAAGCGAACTACTGGTTACAAATTGCGTAGAAGTTTATACACACACACAACTACAATTTGATATGCTGTTTATCACCTAAACGCGAAAGACAAAAATTAATTTTACAACAACAAACATACATGTTGTTTACCATCTACGTGGTTTTCTAAGAAACCCTTTTTTACAAAAGCAATAACAAATGTATTGAATTAAATCCCAAGCAGAAACCTTATCAGCATAAAAACAAAAACAATTATACACACAGACATACAGGCGCCTATACATCGAATAAACAACCTACAACAACAAAATGCAGACAAAGGGAGTAGAAAATTCTTAAATCTTTTAGACTTTAAATGGCCAAGCATAAATAGGGAAGCGTCTGAGTAGATAATCAATCAGTGTAAAATTAAACCTCATTGAGTAAAGACGTGCATTTTAAGTAAATTGTTCTATGTCAATTTGGTGTAGTTAAAGTAATTAAAATTGTTATTAATTTAAAAATTCTAAAAACTGATGTTATGTATTTTGCAATAAAGAACTCACAACAAAACGTTTATAAAAGGTATAAACGTAACAATATTATTATAAGTTTTCTACTTTTATTAGCAAAATGTGAGGGTCAGGTGAGAGCCAATTCTAGCTCAATAATTGTAAGTCTTTCAATTTTTATCTCGCAAATTATATCTTTTATAATTATCATTCCAAATAACTTTTCCTTTAAAATTTACAAACAGCCATTCAGGACGGAGCTCTTAATATGTCCATTGAACCATAATTAGATAGACAGAGTGTGATTTGTTTCACATCCGCACCTGGCTATGTAGCCTTAATCAGATGGTGGACAAACCACTATTGTATAATTTGGAACATCATACATGCGTCCTAGATAGCCGAAGGCATAATTCTAAGCAACAGAACCACCTAGTTGCAACTTTAATGATTCCAGGACAGGGCTGCAAACCATCACACCTTGCTAAAGAGTTGGAGACTTTCTAACTCCTGTCCAGAACACATGTCAAGCATGCTCACTGGACTGGATCATTCACTTTGCGTGTCATTTTCAGTGAAATGATCCTGGCCACCATATTAAACAAACCTGTTATGGGGCCTCGAAACCACAACCACCACGATACTCCCATATAGGGGCCAACCTCAATAATCAGCCAGAGAACTATTAAATGTCTAAAGAGACAAATAATGAACTCTGCGGGTTCACTGATTCCCAGTTGTCTCCCTGTCTGACTTCAGGGGACTGGGCTCCCTTTTTCCTCCAGTTGCACTGTGTCTAGATAGTGGAATATTGTATAAAGACCATATTTATATACCCCTGGGGGGGAATTAGATAGACAGGCAGAGAGCGTGCTTATTGGAACTCTCTGTGAAATACATAAAAAGGTCATTGTAAGATAAATAAAGATCACATAATTTAAGAGAGCGTACTGATTGGAACTGTCCGCGAAATTTAAAAAAATGTCCGTAAAAAATAGCGCAGCGCTTTCAATTTTTGTATTTTCTAATAACTCAAATTACACGCTGCTATCACACACAGAATTTTGTATACACCAATGGTTAATTAAAGATTAATATTCGTATCTTAAAAAAAGTTCTACGTACTAAAAAAATCTGAACCCAGATTAGGCTTTCTAAATTCCATATATTCTCTCACTTTTAGGAACATTCTTATTTGCTATTTTACTAAAAACTGATGCATTGTATTTATACGTCAAAATAAGTTAATCACATTATTGCAACATTATGTAACTATTCATATATGCACGTTTTGCAAGTCAGCCATATTTTCATTAAATATTCGGAAGGCTGCAGCTGTTTTTAATTTTCGATTAAAACTGCACTTTTATTAAATTAATAAATGGAATCATAACCAGAGAATTTATCTGTAAAGAGCTTAGACCCTAATATACAACCGAAAGTGCAATGTATATGCGACGCACAGAGAGGCCAAATGAATGAAAAGTGGCGATTAATTCAAAATATGAACTTTAAAATTCATGATCGTGTTTGGTACCGGGTGAAAGTGGATAAAATTCTGCATCACTAATTGCAAAAATTATACTTTTAAGTTGTTTGCTTTAGTTGAAGTGAGCACTTAAAGTTGAATAATTGTTATTTTTTTGTGCATATTGAAAAAAGGTGAAAATTTTGATATTTCAATTGATAATTTTTTCTATTAATACTTCTAAAAGTTAAATTTTTATAATGGAACCGTCAACTTCAGGTGGGTTACTGTATAGTACATGTTTAGCTAAAAAAAGTGTTGTTAATTAGAGATGGGGGCGTGAGTAACTTTAATTCACGCATGCTCACGTGATTGCGTATGTTGGGTTTATTTACTATGAATAAAACTAATTAAATTATTTTACATGTCTTTATGATATTTCAATGAATTTTACTTAAACATTTGTTAATTTTAAATTATTAGAAAATTGTATATGGCACAAGTGCACTATTTTGAAAAATTGAAGGAGGTCACGCTCCTATCCCTATTTATTATTGTCATTTATTTAAGTCCTACATAATAACTGTTGGTCATATACATGCATCATACGAGTAAAGTTTTAATTTTGTTTTAAGCTGGTGATATCAACCTACTAATATAATGATAATACATTTTTAAGAATTTCTATCCATCCGTAGGGTTATTGAGTTTTTTTTTTTTTTTTTGTTTAGAAGTTTCTAAACTCGTTGTTTATAAAATTTCTTGATTTAGTGTAAGTCTCATTTGGTCAATAAGTTTAAGACACAAAAATCTAAAATTACATTTCAAAATTTGGGCCACATCCATCAAGGATGGTGTAACTCCATACATCATTTAGGAGAAAGCAAGGTGGTGGCTCTAGATATTTCCAAAGCATTTGATAGAGTGTGGCAGGATGCACTTCTGTCAAAACTTCCTGCTTTTGGTGTCGGTGATAAATTTTCCAGATTTATATCGAGTTTTCTCAAAAATCGCACTATAACAACTATAACAACTTGTATAGATGGGATTTCATTAGACGAGTTCATGATGAATTCAGGGGGTACCGCAAGGCTCCGTTCTTTCTCCTACCCTATTTCTTATTTTTCTAAATGACCTTCTTTGTCGAACTTTCAACTCTGTATATTCTTTTGCAGATGTCAGCGCCATTTGTCACTCGTATTCATTTGGTAATAGACCAGGCCATTTAGAGGTTAGTTCCAAAAGGTAAAACATAAATGATACGCTTAATCACGATCTCGCGACAATCTTGGAATGGGGTCGTGTGAATAGAGTAGAATTTCATGCTCGTAACACGCAATGTTGCATGTTTACGCATAGATCTTCGTTTGATAGTGGTGCTGCATCTGTTACTATGGGTGATATAGGTATTATGGAATCGGAAGCTCTTGATGTTCTTGGCATGAAAATTCAGTGTGATGTTCGATGGACTAGACACATGTTTCAGGTTTCTAAAGAAGCTTTCAAGTGCCTCGGTTTTCTAAAGCGGTGTAGAAGATACTTAACCCCATCCAATCTCCGTACTATCTATACCACCTATATCCGTCCAAAAATAAAATACAACTCTCATGTATGGGCCGGCGCTCCAAAGTCTATTTTGGGGTTACTCGACCGCGTACAGGAGAGGGCCAAGAGGCTCATTGCAGACAGTAGGGTATCCAACTCCACTGATTCTCTAGAGCATCGACGCAATGTGGGGTGCATTGCACTGTTCTATCGTTACTACAATGGTAAGTGCTTTAATGAAATTAGGGAACTTGTTCCTGAAACTCGCACGTTTTCACATTTAACTCGATTTTCGATGAGAGCACATCCATTTGTGGTTGATTGGGCAGTGAATTGCACTACGTATTACAGGGAAAATTTCTTTTTTCAGCAGAACAGTCCGTATGTGGAATAAAATCCCTCCGGAGGTCTTTCCTGTCACTTTCAGGGAAAATTCTTTTTTCAGCAGAACACTCCGTATGTGGAATAAAATCCCTCCGGAGGTCTTTCCTGTCACTTTCAGGGAAAATTCTTTTTTCAGCAGAACAGTCCGTATGTGGAATAAAATCCCTCCGGAGGTCTTTCCTGTCACATTCAATCTGAGAAAGTTCAAATCGAATGTCCACAGACACTACTCCCTCTTTCCTCCTTCCCGTAACCTAATTTCCTAGTTCTGCCACAATGCATTGCATATGTAGGAGTCATCCCCTGAGTCACATAAAACCCTGCTTGCAATATAAACGACTTGTGTTGTAAACTTAGGCTTTAAATTATCCAGTTCTTGAACTGCTTTCAATTGTAAATAATTACTTGTTAACACATTTAAGGTTATCACATTATTATTTGCCAGTCACAACAAATTGTGTGTAATGTGTTTTTTATTTTATGAATTTTTAACTGGAATTTATAGTTGTTGTTTTTGCATTTTTATCTGTTTGCTTCATTACAGACGCAAGATAAGGAAAAATATATCACTTATTAAATATTGTTTGCTTAATTTTTTAATTAAAAAATTCATTTTAGAAACTTGTTTAAGTATAATATTTTTTTTTCTTTCTTAAAAGTCATGCACTGTGTCAATTAAAATGTTGTTGACACTTAGCGCATTGCAGTGTACTTTGTTTAAGAATTTAATTTAAAATAAAATTTAGATAACATTAACATTGTTAAAACTGCATATTGAAATTATTTTGCTATAGGGGTTTATTTATTTAACGATAATTGTTATATAGTCCATAGTGTTTTTGAGACAAGCCAGAGATAACAACACAATATAAATGTGATGTGAATGAAAGCAAAAGTTGATAATTTCAAAAGGCATCAAAAAAGCAGACTGGATGGTTTTTTCGCACTTTAAGCAAACAGAATTCTAAAAGAAAGAATCTGGAAGGAAATCAAGAACAAAAAGGCATACAATTGATTAATATTCCCAGACTAGCATATGTCTTAATAAGAATGCTTACAAGATTATAGGTGGAATAAGCACCTCAACATTGTCATTGTGACCAAACAAAAGCTAAGAGAAATTCTGTGTGTAATGAGAAAATATTCTGAATGAATGGGTGAACTCAATCCACAAAGATATAACTAGCTAAACTAGATGGCACTTCTGAGGTTCTTTAAGAGAAGATGTGTAGTTGAGATACTTTATCTTTTTTCCTAAACAAACATTTGTTTACTCAAGGCCATTCATTTAAATGCTTGTGCCGTAGCTTTTATTATGAGAGAGAAGCGAATTTTTACTTTTCCCATATATTTCCCATTAAAGCAGTTTCTCAAAAACGTGTCTATCTTAACCTTAAAGATACTGTAACTCTTAACAGGATATAGGGAAGGTTAATACCGTACCTATTCTTTCAATCATATGATAATGTAATTTAAAGTCACGCTATATTCTCTGCTGCCTCTTACCTTTCTTAGGGATGTTACATTTAACTTTCATTATACTATTCCTATTTCTTTTTTCTCAAAAAAATAAACAAATACAGTGATGGACATTCGTTTGGCCGCACTTATTTTTTTATTTTTAAGTTGTTTTTTTTTAAATCGTTATGAGAACAGTTATTTCTTTTTCTGTTTTTTTATTTATATTATTAAACGCAGTTTACAAAACAATAACAATTATTAGCGTAACGGTTATTTTTTAGAAAATATGCGTTCTTTTGTAAAATTGTGGCATAATAATCTGTAATTTTACGTTTATGATGTTCCTTATTGCCCTAGTCTTGTGCACCTGCGTAACGTGTTTGCGTTGGTGTAATGTCTGTTTCCCTGTAAAAATGTTCCAATGGTTCAAATATTGTGTCTGAAGCAGTGTTCATTTGTTCATTTATCATTCGTCCGTCAAATGTTTTTTGTTTTTATATTTCCATGTTCCCCAATACATTTAGTCTCCTTCCCCTGTGCTGAGTATGAAGCAGTTTAACCGTTGTCTTTATATGTCCTGGTGTACATCTGTCGTTGAATATATGGTTCGCAAAGTTTGATCCTGGAGTCGATTCTGGTTCTCGTAGTTTCTTGTTATAGTCTCTAATGTGTCCCCTAAATCTGGTCTTAATCCCCCGTCCCGTCTGCCCGATGTAGCTATAATGACATGTACAAGTTAATTTGTACACTCCCTGTCCGCCCAGTACACCCGCCTCGGTTGTCCCATTCCGTAGTACTATGCCCAGGTTGTTCCCTGTTCTGAATGCGAAATTATTATGAAATTATTTAAAACTTGGCATCCATAATTACGAACCATCAAAAAGGACAGATTCGCCATGAAGCAACTTGAAATCGCTTATCCTGTCGGGAAATAAAGGACAAACTTGATGTTCCAGTTACTACGCGAACCATAGCCCGTGTTTTGAATGCGACCGCATTGACAAAATAGAAAAAAATGAAGTCTAAACCACGACTAACTAAAGTACACAAGGAGAGACGTCTTAGCTTTACCCAAGCACACATGTCATTGACTGATGAATGGAAAGAAGTTATTTTTTCAGATAAAAAAAAATTTAGCTTTGATAGTCCAGATTGCTACAGTTGTTATTGTCACGATTTGAGCCAATCGAACGTAGTGCGACCAAAGCGAAACTTTGGTGGTGAAAGCGTTATGGTGAGGGGAGCATTATCTTATACCTTCAAGCTTTGTATTTGTTTTATAACCACCAGAATGAATTCAGAAATGTACCTGGAACTCCTGGAAGATGTCCTTATTACAAAACTTGACGAAAATTCTAACAATGAGTATATTTTCCAATAGGACAACGCGGCAATGCATGTATCGAAAAAATCTAAGGAATGGTTTTCAACCAATAATGTTGATTTACTTCCATGGCCGGTATACAGTCCCGATTGTAACCCAATCGAAAACTTATATGAAATCCTTGCAGCTAAGGTATACGAAAAGGAAAGGCAGTTTTCGACTGTTAATGAGCTGGAAGAAAAACTCAAAGAATGTTGGTTGGGTATTGAAATTGAAACTCTTCGAAGCGTTGTAAACTCAATGCCGAATAGAATATTTTCGGTCATTCGAAATGAGGGTGGTCCTACTAAATATTAGTACATAATAACTTTTAATATTTTGTAAATAATTTTAATTCTTTTTTAATTTAAAGGAAACTGCGTTCAAACGAATGTCTCTTAATTTTTTTAGTTTTATCTCGATTACGTATTACGAATATAAAATATGTTTACATTTTGTTTACTATTTTTAAGCTAATAACTTAACTTAATCGTTTTGCTAAAAAAATAATTAAAGTCCTTTTCGTTTCTTTTAAAATAGAAAAAAATATGGTGCGGTCAAACGAATGTCTATCACTGTATATTGTTACGAATATGTCTTGCTTAAGTTTTAAAATAAAATAATTAAGCAATAAAGCAAACTACTGGTTACAAACTGCGTTGAAGTTTATATACCCAAAACTACAATTTGATATGCTGTTTACTAACTGCCTGGCATGCGAGAAAAACAAATACATGTATGCTGTTTACCATCTAACCGCGCAAGACAAAAAACTAATTTTATAACAACAAACATACATGTTATTTAGCATCTGCTTAGTTTTCTAAGAAACCCTTTTCTACAAATGACAACAACAAATGTATTAAAATAAATCCCAAGCAGAAACCTTATCAGCATAAAAACAAAAACAACTATACACACAGACATACAGGCGCCTATACATCGAATAAACAACATACAACAACAAAATGCTATACAAGGGGAGTAGAAGATTCTTAAATCTTCTAGACTTTAAGTGGACAAGTATAAATAGGGAAGCGTCTGAGTGGATATTCAATCAGTGTAAAATTAAACCTAATCAAGTAAAGACGTGCATTTATGTAAATTGTTCTGAAGTGTCAACTTTGTGTAATTAAAGTTAATAAAATTGTTATTAATTTAAAAATTCTAAAAACTGGTGTTATTTATTTTGCAATAAAGAACTCACAACAAAACGTTTATAAAAGGTATAAAGGTATAACGTAACAATATTTTATATACACTGCAGTTCATTTAAATAACAACAGTGATAGTCATTACGAAAAATTGATATTTAGATAAATGTACTACAAATCGCTTTGTATGTGCTTTCATATTATATTAAGTAACCACACTGGTTTAAGAAAATGGGTAAAGAAAGAATGAAAAAAGTCCCGTTACGAATGTAGCGGTCAAAGCCTACTGGAATGGCAAAAAAATTTACTTTAAAATAGTTCATATAAATAACAACAGTTGATAATTTTTAATATTCTAAAGCGAATAGGCTGCGCAGATTTTTCAGTCTTATTTAGTTTGAAAAATTTCACTTCATAAAATAAAAAAAATTTAAAATGGGACGAAGAAAGTCATTATCATTAGAAGAAAGAGGAAAAATTGAAGCCTATTTTGAACAAAAGTTGTCCTTTAGAAAAATTGGAGAGAAAATCGGAAGAAGTGCTCGTGTTGTCTTCAATTACATAAAAAGTCGGGATTCTTATGGGAAAAACATGAAAGGAAGACCAGCAAGTGTTTTATCGCCAACAGACAAGCGTGTAGTTTTAAGAATTGCGTCTAATTCCTGTGATTCCGTACCAAAAATTAAGGCGAAAGCCAGAGTTTCAGCAAGTATTTCGTCTGTTCGGCACTTGATAGTAAATTCTCCTCATATTCAGAGAATGAAACTTAAGAAAAAACCTGCAGTGAAAGCCATTCACAAAGAGAAACGATTGAATTTTGCTGAAGTTCACATGACGTGGAAAAGAGACTGGCACATGGTTGTCTTTTCAGACGAAAAAAAATTTAATCTTGATGGTCCTGACGGGTATAATTTTTATTACCATGACCTGAGAAAAGAAGAAATAATATTAAGCCGTCGACACAGTCGCATTGGTGGAATTATGGTATGGAGTGCCATATCATACTATGGCAGTATTAAACTGCAATTTAAAACCACAAAACTGAACACAGAACAATATAAAAACATTCTAGAAAAAGCTTTTGAGGAATGCAGCAACATTTTTGGACCTTTGCGTTGGATTTTCCAACAGCCTGGATAAGTGACCAAAATGTGACGCTGATGGAATGGCCACCTTACTCACCAGACTTAAACATAGTGGAAAACGTTTGGGGATGGATTTCGCGGAAGGTTTATGAAGGAGGTAAGCAATTTAAAGACGTTCGTTCCATCATTGGTCAATGCCATCGAGACTGCTTGGGACGAGATTTCCCTAGATTACCTTCAAACTCTCTACGATTCCATTCCAAGTCGCATATTTGAGGTTATAAAGCACCGTGGTGGCAACACTTCTTACTAATTGTTAGAGAACATGTGAAACTTAATAGTTCTTAGCAATAACACCTAATTTTGTGAATATTTTTTTATGTTTTCCAAACTTTTTTTTGCGTTGTTATTCAAATGAACTACTTTTTTTTAATTTTTTAGCAAGTTTTTTTTCAACATTAATTAATAACTTTTAATTACAAAAATTTTAAAAAATTATCAATAGTAATAATAAAAAATAAAACAAAATATCAAAAAAAAATGTTATATCTTTCTTTTGTTTGGTTGATTAAAAATCCGCAGTAACATACAAATTTTTGCTGTTGTTATTTAAATGAACTGCAGTGTATCTTCTTATTATTACAATACTTTATTAGTGACATTACGGCTGCTTTGGAATGATAAATTTTTTTAACAACAGATCATTGACAAAAGTGCTTAAAGATACTTCTCTTGCGAAAGATAAAAAGGTGGGATAATCATAAAGTGTATTCTTAGAGCTTTTTTTATGCATTTCTCAAAATACGTAGTAGGTTTTTTTAACCAGGTACTAATTGTATCAAAAACTACAGGGTTTCTTCCTGAGACAGGACAGGGATGGCTTATTCTTCTAAACTAAGAAACGAAATTGGTTTTATTTTGAGGATCACAACTAGAAATGTTAAAATGAGATTCCAGCTCATAAATCTTCGTTACCAAGAAGCTAAGCAATTAGGCTTTTAAACGGATCTGTGGAGATACCCTCATATAAATTACATGTATTTTCATACAGCAAAGAAAGTCTTTAAGGAAATGGATAGCAACTCATATACATGTTCATCAATATTATTATTATTTTTTTGCAAATCTTTACAAGACTTATTGTTAGCTGAATTTTCAAAATCCTATTGACTTTGTTTTTGCTTTGGCTATGTCGTCTTTTGCTCTTCTCGTTTATAATTACCCTGTTCGCTTAACTTTCATTTTCTAGAGTTAAAATTTGCAATAGTGGATAAATACTTTCAAAGACTTCAAATGCCATCCTTATAACAATGCAGAAATCACATTGGAGAAAAGGAAAAGACTTGTTTCGGCAATTTTTAAAGATTTTCAAAGTTTTTGTATCCTACCGTAACCCAACACTGTAGAATATGACACTACCCAAGTACAAAAAGAAATTTAGGTTCGTAAACTCGATATCGTGTTCCGTAAACTGTGGGTATTAAATGTGCTTAAAAGTCAGTTTTCTTATTCTTACCACATTAATCTTTAAGGTGACTAAACGGAAACCCGTATAAACTGAAGTTTGTCTGGCATATCTTTGGATTACATCTGCATACTTGCGATTTTCTACGGGATCCTTTAAGCGTCATATTAAACCCCTTCTATTGTAATAGCTTACAGCATTAGTACTATATTTAAAATCAGTAGGGAAAGTACACAACGCATTCATAAGATATATAAATTATAAACTGCCCTCGTTATAAAAACAAATATTGTTTTAATTGATAAACAAAATATATGACTTTGTTGTGAGAACGCAAGAACACAAAAAAAATTAATCTTTTCTGCACCAAAAAAGAATTAATCATTCACAATACGTTAAAAAAATGAAAGTTTTAGAATTCTTTTTTTTTTGATAAAAAAAAAAACAGAAAAAAACTGTTTAAAGCAAACTGAAGCATTTAAAAAAAAATTATAAAATATATACTTCCGCTCTTAACTATAGGCAAGTGATACTAAATGCCTAATAAAATTTATTATCAAATTATTCGAAATTTCTATTAAATACTATAAGTACGATATGAATGTATGTAGTACAAATAACTTATTGTTATCAAAATAATCAGCTTTAAATAATTGTTTGGTTATTCCAGCTAAATTAAGACGATCTATATTGGATATGGCGATGCTAATTAAAGAATGTTCTACATTTTTGGTAAGTATACAATTTATAAAGCTGACACGAATTGTTAAATTTTTGTTTAATTATAAGAAGGTGATAGAGAATAAACGTTAACGGTATGTATTACCTTCAACTTAAAACACGACAACAATATTTTAATTAAACATTGGAATTATAAAAATTTCTTAGAACTTGGAATTCGTAGAATAGATTTAAGCAGTTTAGTAAGTTAAAAAATTAATAACATTCTAATTAATAGCACTATAGATAACATATTATACATATAATTTAATCAAACAGCTTTAAGTTTAATTCTGGGGCTTCTCAAAGTTCCTTCCTTTTGTTTTCTCCTAAATGGCCTTTTGTGCCAAACTTTAAGCTTACACATACTCTATTACATCCGTTGCTTCATCTTTAAATACAATTTTTGTAAATACTAAAGAATCGAAAGCTACTTACACTTCTAATAAATATAACTTTGGATCAACTTTGAATAATTTTCTTTATCTAAGTTGCAAACATTCCCAGCTTAAAAGTGCAATGCATCGCACTTAAACAAAGTTTATTTTGAAACTTTCTAAAAATATCCCGCAGACCGCTTATCAGTCATAATGTTTCTATACAAAAATATTGCATCAATCACAGTTTTGCCATATAAAATTTCACCAGTCATAATTTTTCTATAGAAAAATTTCTTGTGATAAAAAATTCTATAGAAAAATTATAACAACACCAAGATTTCAACAGTCATAGTTGTTTTATACATAAATGGTAGCAGTTATAATTTTTGTATACAATGTGCATTTTTGTATTCATTATTCATAATTTTTCTATAGAAAAATTTCATTAGTTAAAATTTTTTTTTAAAGAAAAGTATAATCAGGTATAATTTTTTTATACAAAAATTTCATAATTTTCAAAAATTTCATAACATAATGCATAACATAATTTTTTTCTTATAGAAGAATAATTAGTCTTAATTGTTCTATACAAAAATATTTTTAATATAAAAAATTTCATCAGTCATAATTTGTCTATACAAAAATTTTATGTAAAGAAATCTTTCTGTAGAAAAATTATAACTACACAAAGATTTCAATAATCATAGTTTTTTTATATATAAATTGTATTAGTTATAATTTTTTTATAGAAAAATCATTAGTTGTAATTTTTCTATATAAAAATTTCATCAGCTATAATTTTTCTTTATAAAAATAATTTTTTTCAGACATAATTTTTTTATACAACAATTTCATTAGTCATAATTTTTCTATACAAAAATTTATTAGTTATAGTGTTTCTAAACAAAAATTTTATCAGTCATAACTTTTCTATACAAAAATATTTTTAATATAAAAAATTTTATCAGTCATAATTTTTCTATACAAAAACTTTATGTAAAGAAATCTTTCTGTAGAGAAATTATAACTACATAAAGATTTAATCAGTCATAGTTTTTCTATACCTTAATTGCATCAGTTATAAATATTTCTATACAAAACTTTCAGTAGTCGTAATTTTTCCATTCTAAAATTTCATAACATAATTTTTTTTTATAGAAGAATCATTTGTCACAATTTTTCTATACAAAAATATTTTTAATATAAAAAATTTCATCAGTCATAATTATTCTATACAAAAATTTCATGTAAAGAAATCTTTCTGTAGAGAAATTATAACTACATAAAGATTTCATCAGTCATAGTTTTTTATACATAAATTGTATCATTTATAATTTTTTTTATAGAAAAATCATTAGTTATAATTTTTCTATACAAAAAATTTATTAATTATAGTGTCTCTATATAAAAATTTCATCAGTCAAAATTTTTTTATAGAGAAGTCATTAGTTATAATTTTTCTATATAAAAAATTTATTAGTTATTGTGTTTCTATACAAAAATTTCATCAGTCATAATTTTTTATAGAGAAATCATTAGTTATAATTTTTCTATACAAAAAATTTATTAGTTATTGTGATTTTTTGATATAGAAATCATTAGTTATAATTTTTCTATACAGATATTTCATTAGTCATAATCTTTGTACAAAAAAATTTATCAGTCATAATTTATCTATACAAAAATTTCATTAGACATAACATTTCTATACAAAAATTTGATTACTAATAATTTTTTCATACAAAACTTTTATCTGATGAAATCTTTGTATAGAAAAACTATAACTACACAAAAATTTCATCAGTGATGGCTTTTCTATACAAAATTTTTATGTTATAATTTTTCTATACAAAAATTTCATTACCCATATTTTTTTTACCGCAATTCATTAGCCATAATTATTTTATAGAAACATTATCAGTTATAATTCTTTTATAGGAAAATCATTAGTCATAATTTTTCTATACAAAAATTTCATTAGTCGTAATTTTTATACAAAAAAAATTCATTAGGCTAAACTTTTCTATACAAAACTTTTCTATACAAAACTTTCATCAGTTATAATTTTTCTACACAAAGATTTCAACAGACATAGTTATTCTATACAAAAATCAGTTCTATCAGTTATAATTTTTTTATACAAAAATCATTTGCTATAATTTTTCTATACAAAAATTTCATGTCATAATTTTTCTCTAAATACTTTTCTTTAAATTCTTGTCATTGAGATTTCGACTTGAAAGGACCTTAAGTGGAAGATTAAATACTTTGAGGTTTGCTCGATGGCCAGGTAGTATTACAACGGGCATCGCTACTTTCAACAAGAAAATTTCCGGGAGCAACCATACAAAACTTGTATAAGCTTTTCTAAAGCGAAGGAGATTGGATGGTTTGGACGCAACGGAGTTTGGATGGTGCCCAACACCTTAACAAGAAATAATCGTGTCGCTCTGCGAAATGGTGGCATTATTTTTATTTATCCAGTTTTAATTACAGGCAGATACTAACTTTAACCTTAAATCTTGTTTCACTGGAGCCTACAATCAACAAGAAATGTGTTTGGAAGAAAAACTGCTATCGCAATGTATAACTTTTACCAAAGTGGGATACTGATTACGATCTTATTTCGTGGATTTATAGATTTAAACAATAATCAAACTTTTTTCTAATTTCATAAAATCGCTTTATATATTAGAGGATATAAAAATTGGAGCTGAGACCTTAACTCCTTTAAGTATCAGGGAATATTGTTACCAAATCAATTCTAAAGGGATAAAGGCATACTGTGTCTTAGATAACACCTTTACTCATTAATAGATAGAGGATTATTTTTTCCTCAAATTCTGAAATAAAAGGCAACAAAACTAGAAAACTTAAACTTCAAGATGTCATTAAAATTCCATCATAATTTCAGGTTAACAATAGCTCTTAATCTAATTGACACCAATACCAGAAGAACAAAACTTAAAAATTAATTACATTTAGCGTAAAGGATATTAATAAATTTAATTTAAATTCGCTTATTTGTGTAAATTTCGTATTTATTGATTTTAATTTATGTTTACAAAATTAAAAATTTTAATAGGAATTTTTTTAATAGTTGAAATATAAATTAAACACGATTATTCAGAAGGTATAATTTTAAAAGGCAAACGAGAAGGCAATAATTTTATTTTAATCAAACACGTTTTATGCACAAAAAATAATAATGATAATAATGATTCATGGCAAAGTAAACAACTATTTTGTGCAAACGCGCAATAACTTTAGACAACGCAGTGCCAAAGTTGTCATCAGCGCTCTTAACAAATAAAATATTTGCCAGGATTAAGCCGCAGAGCGATCTGGGAGCAAGTTAATAAATAGTATAAAATTTTGAATTTTCTGCAGTAGAAAATAGCAACAATAGCTCGATTTACAAATTTAAACCCAGCTTAAAGCAAAAAAACAAAATGGCCAAAACCGACATGCTACGCTTTCCAATGGTTAAAACTCGTAAACTAGATTTTTTTTTAAATATAAGAAACTGTCGTGTAGATAAAAGTCTTTAAATCGCGAAGGTTGCGAAGGCTCAGATTCAACAGGAAAGGAATACCTTTTGTAGAAAAATAAAGGGTTTTTCAACATAAAGTTTGTTTTCTAAAACAAATTTAAATAAAAAAAATTAGATTAAGATGATTGAAATACAAAGATTAACGACGAGAAAAAGTTTAGCTATTATGAATGAAAAATGGTGGCCAATTGTCCACCACGATCACACTGACAGATGTTGATTCTTTCATCAAAGTTTTTAATCACTTTTTGTTAAAATGGAGGTACTACTTCGTTAATCACATTACGAATTTTGAGCTTTAAGACTGAAATCAATTCGATTGTCTCCGTATAGACTCTCTCCTTAACACAGACCCACAAAAAATAATCCAGTGGTGTTAAATCATAAGATCTGGCTGGGCACTTAACTGGTGATTGTTGTGAAATTATGCGATAGGGATATTTGGTTTGCAATTAAGTGATCGTTTCATTGGTTGTGTGACATGTGAAATCACATGTCGTAATCCATTGATGTGATTTGATTTACATCTGCACCGACTAGGTAGTCAAACGGTAGTCAGCTGGTGGTCAAACCACTTGAATGATTTGCAAACGTCATTCACGCCCTAGGAGGCCATTGAATACGTATATCCCCCAGTCACTCCTATTAGCAATTTCAAAAGTCCAAAGTAGGCCGCAGCCTTCACTCCTTGCTAAAGAGTTGAAGACTTTCCAACTCCTGGTCCAGAACGCATGAAGCTTAATATAATACAGAACACAAAGCCATTCATACTTACTGGACCTGAACCATTCATTGTGTTCATTATGAATGATCCGACCCACAAACTATCATGAGGGTCTCTAAAACACAACCACCACGATACTCCCATATAGGGGCCAACCTCAATAACCAGTCAGAGAACAGCTAATTGTCTAAAGAGACAAATAGTGAACTCTGCGAGCGTACTGATTCCCGTGGAAATATGTCGATTGTCCAGGTGACTCCTACTAGCCTTTGAGGGGCCTGGGCTTCCTTTTACCCCGCAAGACACCAGTCTAAATGGAATAGTAGGTTCTAAAAAGACTAACATGTGCCCCCGGGGGGAAGCGTAATCCATTGACCGTTACCACATTTTTAGCCCCATCTTCGCAAAAAATGGCCCAAATACTCCTCCAGACCACATAACACACCACACAGTAATAGGCTGAGCATGCAAAGGCTTCTTAGCAATCGCTCTACGATTTTCAGAAGCACATATGCGGCAATTTTGTTTGTTGACAATTGGCTTCGTCTGAAAAAAATTATTTTTTCAGAAAAACTTGCTGGTTGTGCCTGAACGAATTAAGCGAATTTACGGCGATGTGAATGCTCGTCGGACGACTTCAATTCGTGCACCAGTTGAACCTTTTAAGGCTTCAAATTCAAATCCTTACGCATAATTCGCTATATGGTGGTTTTGGATAACCCCAATTGTTGAGAACGTTCGGAATAGACAAATTTGGATCTACTTCAACACTGTGGCTCACGACTGCAATGTTTTCAGTTGAACGACTCGGTCGAACACGTCTTGGTGTTGTCACATTTTTAATCGAGCTTGTCCACTCAAATGTAGCGACCATATTCTTAATAGCGCGTCTCAAAAGGACGATTAATCTGTCCGAAAATATCACGAATTTCACGAAATGTAACTTTAAGAACCACCATTTTTATGAAGGAATTTTAATTAATATGTGCTTGGATTTTCCGACGGGGTTAAAATTGCTTTTATTTAGGTACGATTTTCCGTTGACTCCGTCAAATTTGGTTTGTGAACAAAACGGATTCGGCTGTTTGCCATATTCAGTGTTCTTTTCGTACGAAAAAATAAAAGGAATTTTAATTAGTTTAATGCAATTTTCGTGCGATTTTGAATTCATTGTAACAATTGCCAATGTCAAAATTATCATGTTGTTGGTGTTGCCACAATTGAGAAATAAATTTCTTGTTAAAAAACCGTATATTTAAATCGATTTTACAGCAATCGATTAGTTGATCTCCTTGAGCTCTAAGGAGTGGGTTAATCCTTAAGGAAGTTTAAGGCCTAAGACTTCTAAGGCCTACAAAATATTTCGGTAAACTTAATAATGATTAAAGTTGAAATTGTTTAAAATCCCGTACAAGGAAAACTACGGTAGAACTCATTCATTTTGAGAACAATGATAAAGGAACCATAGACAGATAGCATTAATCCTCTTGGTTATTAGCAAGCCTTGTGCCACGTCAACATTTCTTTTCACAGTTACCATTTTCTTCACCTCAGAATGAAGGTCACATTCAATGTGTTTTTGTTTATGATCATTCCTCATTCTAGCACTGGTCAATGTTAGACTTTCATACACACACATACACATGCAACAAGCATTATCTCCCTCAATTTTTCTTACAACTAGATGAAATCTTAACGGATCCAAGTTTAGAGTGCGGTGATAAAAATTCACCAATTCGGATTTATACCAGGAGGAAAGAAATGTTAAATTTACCCGCATTAGATTATATTCCAAACATTTTTTTCAAAGCATACCTATCCCTCCCTGCCACCATCCATAAGTAAAAATAAGATCTTCATAAAACTTACACCGCCTAACTATTCCAAGGTTGGCCTTAAGAAGTGCAATCAATACATACATAAACCACTTCCAAAAAATTTTTTAATTTCATTATTTCCTCCAAAGCATTTTAATTTCGAACTCAGAATATAAGATTTTCTAGTGTATTGAAATATCCAGCACTATCCCAACCCAAATGTACGAACATTTATTGAGAATTTATGTTGTAAAAAAAATATGGGTTTCCTATTTTATAAAGAGATTCCCCTCGTATAAACAAACAAGAAATTTCCTAGCAGTGCTAAAATAAACCGACACACAAATATGTATTTTAAACTGATAACTTTTTAGTTTTAGTTTTCTAATAAAAATAATAAAATCATGCTGCAGCCACCACTGCTGCAGCAGAAGTCGCACTGATTGAAGAAAACAAAAACTCTGATAAAAAAAATTAAAACTTGAAGCAAAATGTGAAACATGCAAAGAAGAATATAATATAACAACAACAACAATACTTATTATATTTAAAAAAAAAAACTAATAGTACTTACATCACACTTGGATTAAATAAGAAAAAAATCAAGAAATAACAACACGATGGAACACAACCAAAATTTATCAAAAACAGCAACAAAAATATAAACACGAGGTGATGAATTAAAAAAAAAAAATAAACACAACTACAAAATATTTGATTATGTTTTGTTACTTTTTATTTTAGCTTACATTAAAATGTTGTTGTTGCTGTTAGTTATGGTTTTGGGCCTGATGAGGTTTAAGAGTTTTCTTGCTTTTTGATTTAAATTTTCTCGTTTTTCTTGTGGTCATGGGGGTGTTGTTGATTATAGTTGTTTAATTGTTGTTGTTCTTTATTATAATTTAATTTAATTTTTTTTTGTTTGTGCAGAGTTAACAAGAAATTATAAAAACTTAAAAAATATATTCGTAAATTCGAAAACTTTAAAGCATAAATATTGAGAAAACGAAATACACAACACAAAAAACAACGTAGTCTAAATAAATTTGTATTTCTTTTGTGATTTTAACAAGTTTGTTTTACAAAATAATTTGCTTTATTTGAAAGAAAAAGCACTCACCGTATACAAAAATGAAGCTTATAAGTGAAAAGAAACAAAAACAACAACAACAAAAAAAGAAGTTTGACCGGATTTTAAAAATAAATTAATGGAATAGGTATTTTTCGAAAATGTTTGCTTAAAATAAAACTTGGTAACTTTAATTTAAATATTTATTTAGCCTTAAGATGAATTTGATTATGTTTTTAGGTATTTAAATTCACAATTCCTTTTACAGCTGATTTTTGTTATTTTACTTTTGCAAATGCAATTGCCAGCCTGTTTTTGTTTCTTCTTATATTTTTTTGCTGTAAATAACGGCCTCATTTACTAATTTCTGTTAATCTGCTCTCTTTTAGTATAAATAAATCTTGTTTGTTTTTTGCTTTTTCTCTCTCACTCTCTCTCACGCTTTACTTTGCATAAAGTACTTTTTCATGTAATTGCATCAAATATTTTTTCCTCTTGTTAAAAGAAAATGAAAAAGAATTAAGGTTTTTTTACATTAAAAATTGAACATAAAATATATAATAAATGCTTTTTCGCTTTATTTAGCGTTGTAGGTATTCACTAAAAGCACTAATTCACTCACGCATAATAATAAAAAAGTATAACCAAAAAACTTTTCCTCTCAAGCATTTTACATACTTTAAAATCTTGTTATTTAAAATTAACACTTGATTTCTTAAATCCTTTTACTTCTTTTAGAATTTTTTTTTTTAGTATTTAAAAAAAACGTGTGAAAATTATCAGAAAACTAAAGGCAATAAGAAAAAAATACGTTATTGCACGTCAACAAATTTTAAGGATTTATTTATAACTGCGCGTATTCCATCACCTACTCGTTGGGTGTTTCAATTGCAACTGATTTTCTACACGAACAAATTGTGTGAATTTTGTGTTCAATGATTAAATGTTTGTTTAATGAAATTGTTTAAACAAATATTCATTGATTATGCTCTCTACATAGTTGAAATTAGCTCTCCACTCTCCACATACAAAACAAGCATTACATTTCTCTCTTAAAATGCCTACATTTAACATTTTCTCATTTAGTAAGGCTTTAAATAAACCCCCCATATGAGTACAGAATGGAATCAGAACGAAATAATATAAACATAAAAGACCTTAAAAATGAGTGAAATTATGCCGAATCTTCAAGGAGCTATCCAAGGTTTCAATATGAGAATTAAAATAAATTAATTTAATGCTTCCGTAGGAAAAAAAAACCCAGATTGTTTAAACTTATTTCTCAAAAGAGTTGATCAATTTTAATTAACATTCTCAAATGGCAAAACATTTCTAACAGCAACATCTATAGGCAACAACATATTAGTAAAGAAGTTTTTGTAAATAATTTAATTAATTAATTCAATGGATTTAGTTTGAATAATATTGCCATTTCCCATCTTAACTGGCTGGTTTTTATCTGATGGCGAGCGCTTTCGATGCGAATGCATCATTTCCAAGCCGTGGTTTAGTTTGTACTGGTGAGTCAGTGTTGGGGTTCAGGCAGTACTGTTATTAGGTCCGTATATATTCAGGTAAGCAGAATACCAGCCACCTGGCATTTGTATGCAAAGTGAATTTTAACGATACCTCCGTCTTTTACTATTATGTGGTACGTGTGTCCGTCTGAGGGTGTTTTTCGTTTGCCCGTTTGCACGAGCAGTTTCAATGGTGTGGAAATTGTGTCTGAGGTCGTGTTTGCCTGTTCATTTATAATGTCATTGTTGAATGTTTTTGTTTTGTAGATTTCCATATTTTCCAGAATGTCTAGTTTTCGTCCTTTTTTGCTAGGATGTAATAATGTCATACATTCATCTATTTCCCTTGGTGTGTGTCCGTGAGTGTCAAGGTGTAATGCAAAGTTTGAATCTTCTCTTTTCCGTTTGTATAAGCGTATGTGTTCTGTAAACCTTGTTTTTAGTGTTCGTCAGATTTAGTTTGATTTAAGAAAGCATTTAATAGGCAATACCTTTTTATAGAAACATTAACTAGTGCCATGATTTTTCTATTAATAAAAAACATTTTGTAATGGCAATACTTCTATGTAAAAATATTTAAAAGAAGCAAAAAGCATCTCTGCAATCATTTTTAAGTTGCATAACTTTTCTGCCGAAAGTTTTTAATTCAACAAAGAAAAATGTCCTTAAACAAAAGCTTTGAAATATATATGACAAGACTCATTTCTGTTAAGCTTTAATGTTATTGCTAAGTTTGGCAGCACTTTTTAATAAAAAAACATTTTCTAATGGCAATACTTCTATGTAAAAATATTTAGAAAAAGCAAAAAGCATATCTGCACTCAATTTTAAGCTGCAGAACAATTCTACCGGCAATTTTTAATTCAACAGAGAAAAACTTTCTAAAACAAAATTTATTAAAAATATATGACAAGACTCATATCTGTTAAGCTTTTTTGCTATGTTTTAATCCTTAAAACAAATCAAACCAAAAACAATTAATCCGGAGGCTTTAGTTTTTTGTTTGTTTTACTAATTAACATGCGAATTGCCAAATTATGCCAAAACTTCGATAATTTTTGTAAGACAGTTTGCCGTATTGTTATTGCGGTGTGTTACTAGCCTTATAAAGTTTCCAATATGCCTCTAACTTTTTGGTAGTGAAACACAAACAGCATATAGAACAACACAACCAAACACATGATAAACAATACACTTGTTGTTTTAATGTAATTGAGCAAAAAGAACCAGAGAGGCAAATAAACGAGGCATCCATGTTTGTTAGACCAATTTAATGAAATAGAAATAAAAATAATTAATGAGGAATAATAATTTTGTTTTCCGAATATATTTCTCGAAAATGTATAAGGAATTATATATTTGTATTGTTTTAAATATACATTTTTTCAAACTTTTATTTCTTGATTTCATATTTTATTAGGAATTTACACTGCTGCTGTTATTGCTCCACCGCAACTGTTATTTTCAAACTGTTAATGTTGCTTTATAAAATGTTAAATAAAATTTTACATGCTGGAATGAAACATGTTATGGTATTTTAATATTAATAACAAAATAACTAATTGGAATTTGTTGTTCCCAATAGGGTGAGCAATTTTTGAGTTAATTTACAAAAAAAAAAAATTAAAACATACGATTAAATTTAAAAATTCAAGAAGCAATAATTTTTGCAATTATTGTATGATATTCTTTGATGTTTGATGTCAAATTATGTACCTGCAAAATAAATGTTAAAATCATTCAGTGCTGCACTTAATACTGAATTATTGTCTGCAGTGCAGTTATAGCAAAAACCTGCTCAATCTGTGCAATTAACAATTCATGAAAATTCTGATAAAAAGTGTAATAATTCTTTTTCATCTAAATAAAATGGGCTTAGGATAAACTTTTAGTGAACTGTAAAAGGGTTAGGCTGCTGCAAAAATAATACTTTCTCAGCATCTTAAATCATCAGCATTTCCAAATGATTTCAAGGACTTTTTTAAGCCTTAATCAGACGAATAAAAGAGATGTCTTGGAATGCGTCAAAAGATGCGGCTTCGAGAGACATTTAAACACATGACGATAACATCTTTGTTAAACAAGTTTCCCCATTTGAATATCACATAATTATCACCATTTTGATGAAGAAATTTTAATATTAAAAAACTTAACAAAGAAAATGCTTTTTATATCACGGTCTAAAGACAATTAACGAAATCGAATGTTATTTCCGATTTTTTTTTTATTAACGTATTTTTTAAACAAAAATTACGAAAGCTTTACGACTTACAACTTGTGTGATAGTGATGATTAAACACAAAACATTTCAATCGCTCAGAAGCCCACTGAAACCAAGCATTATTTTCTGTTCTATTTTAAAAAGGTCATATGAAGCAGATTAGCTTTCGAAGAAAATAAATTTCATGTCAATTTAAAAAATTTTAATTTCTTTTATTCCATTTCATAGTTCTACACCTCTATAAAAACACCCTTTATATAACAAGGGGTACCTACAGTTGCCTAGAAAGTCTATCCACGTCAATAATATGAATTTTCAGCTTTCCAACTTAAAAAAAAATGTTCCGGAATTTGCAAATTTTTTGTGATGCCTTTTTGGGGCTTTGCACGGTTTATTGTTTTACATGTTGCAACAAAGCTTTGTTTATCTCGCCAATGCAGCATGGAACTAAGTTTTTCAGAGCGTCAGTTGTTTGTGGGTTGTTTAAATGCTCTCAGAGGAAATAATTCAGCGTTATTAATCCATAAGAACGACGCGGCCCATAAACATTGCCCAGAAAGGTTATCTACGCCAATGATATGAAATTTCAGATTTTCAACTTAAAAGGTCCTCAAAATAGGACACCAAGGAATTTGCAAATTTTTTGTGAGGTCATTTCTGGGCTTCTCATTTCGTAGTCGAAATACATGCCACTATCCGGTTTTTTCAACAAGAAGTTTGTTTTTAAATTGTGGCAACACCAACAACATGATTGTTTTGACATTTAGATTTTTTCGCAATTGTTATAATGAATTAAATTTTGCACGAAAATCACATTAAATTAATTAAAATCCACTATGAAAATAGCGATTCGGACAATATAATCATCCTTCTGAGACCGCTAATAAGAATTTGTCCGCTTAGTTTGAGTCGTTAGCCGCGATACAAAATGTGCGAACACCAAAGCATGTTCGACCGGGTCGTTCAACTGAAACATTGCAGCCGCGAGTCACAGTGTTAAAGCAGATCCAAATTTGTTAATTCCTCGACGTTGTAAACAATTGGGGTATGTAAGTGATTTGATTTACATCCGCGCCTGGCCATGAAGCCTTAATCAGATGGTGCTCAGCCACAATGCATAATTGGAACGTCATGCTCGTCCTAGGAAGCCGAAGCTATAATTCTATGCAACAGAACTTTCTAGGTGCAACTTCGATGATTCCAGAGCAGGGTTGCAAATCATCACTCCTTGCTTAAGAGTTGGAGACTTTCCAACTCCAAAACACATGTCTAGCATGCTCACTGGATCTGGGAACATTTCACCAGGTAGGTGTTATTAAAGGTGAAATGAACCCGGCCACCATTAAAAACTGATCTGTCTGTTATGGGGCCGCGAAACCACAACCACCACGATACTCCCATAAAGGGTCAACCTCAATAATCAGTCAGAGAACAGCTAAATGTCTAAAGAGACAAATACTGAACTCTGCGGCTCACTGATTCCCGTGGAAATAAGTGGAGCTTCCAGTTGACTCCCTGCCTGTCTTCAGGGGATTGGGCTCCCGTTTTCCCCTAGTTGCACAGATCTAGATAGCTGTTACGTACTATAAAGACCATATTTATGTGCCCCCGGGGGGGGGGAAACATTTGGGATTATCAAAAATCACCAAATGGCGAATTTACGTAAAGATTTGACTTTGAAGACGTACAAAGTTCAACTGGTGCAGGAATTTAAGCCGGCCGATCATTCGGATCGCCGTAATTTACTCAACTCGTTTAGGAACAATCGGCTGGTGTTTCTGAAAAAATCACCAGCATGTTCGACCGGATCGTTCAACTGAAAACATTGCAGCCGCGTGGCGCAGTGTTAAAGCAGATCTAAAATTTGTTAATTCCTCGACGTTCTAAACAAATGGGATTATGAAAAGCCACCAAATTTTGAATTTGCATAAGCATTTGTCTTTGAAGCCTTACAAGGTTCAACTGGTGCAGGAATTGAAGCCAACCGATCTTTCAGATCGCCGTAGTTTGCTCAACTAATTCAGGAACAACCGGCTGGTGTTTCTGAAAAAATCATTTTTTCAGACAAAGCCCATTTTCACTTGTCAGGGCATGTCAGCAAGCAAAATTGCCTCATTTGGACTGCTGAAAATGCTAGAGCCATTATTTGTATGCTCAATGTGTCACTGTATGGTGCACTATGGGGTCTGGAGGTGTGTTTGAGTCGGTTTTTTTTTTCGAGGATGAGGCTGGAAATGCGGTAACGTTTAATGGCCTGTTGCTGACGATGTGGATATCACTGACATGTGGTTTCAGCAAAGCGTTGCCACATGTTACACAGCCACTGAAACATTTAATTTATTGCAAAAAAAATTTCCCGATCGCATAATTTCACGACAATCAGCAGTAAGGCTGCCAGCCAGATTGTATGAATTAACACCCCTGGATTATTTTTTGGGCGGCTGTGTTAGGGACAGAGGTTTATACGGAGCCAATCGAAAGGATTTCAGCCTTAAAATTTGATTGACGAATTAGGACCGCCATTTTGCCAAAAAGTGATTAAAAACTTTGTTGAAAGAATCGACATCTGTCAGCGTGGTCGTGGTAGATATTTGCCACACATCATTTTTCATTCATAATTGCCGAACTCTTCTCTTCAAAATTTTAATCTTAAACTAATTTTTGGTTTTAGAAAACAAACTTCTTGTTGAAAAACCTATACATATAATCGTAATCATTTCAAAACGTTAATAAATTAAAAGCAAAAACTTAATACTTCCAAAATATGGCTGCTGAATAAATTCATAAATTCATTTAATTTTTTGTGTCACATAATACAATGACAATAAAGCAACATTTCAATTGCAATGTTGGCATTAAATTTTGTTAGCAAATTTATCAAACAAAATGAACATAAAAACTCAATGATTTAATAAGATTTCAAAAGAAAACGAACAAAAATATGTAAGTAAATGAAGGAGAAAAAATAAAATAAAATAAAAATAATATAAATGTTAAAAGATATAAAACAAATATTAAAAGTAATAAAATTTAACACTTTAAAAGCCACAGGCCATGAAATCCAAATGTCTCGAAAAGATACTCAACTTGTATTAAAGCGATAACCAAGCAATATGCGCCACCAAGCCAATCCAACCAATGCAGCCAGCGAAACCAAATTCATGGTAGCAATCAAGCAATCGAAACAACTTTTTTTTTTTATTTCTCTACAACAAAAAGTTCTTTGTCTGATTCTGAAAAAAGCAATTTGAAAAGGAACAAAAATATCAGCAGCATCAAGCGTAAGTTTTTCAAATCAAATTCATCACAGCAATATGGATGATTGTTTGAAATGGAATCATAATGGAAAAGTACTTCTAACTCACAACCCACAAAAATTCACAAAGCACTTGAGAAGTCTTTCATGGCTCGAAAAAAAATTTCTTGACAATTGCTGGAGCTCAATTGTTGATATTTTATTTTTATATTTTTCTTTAAATTTAAAAAATAATATCAATTAAAAACAGCAAACATTTTCTGGAGTTCTGGAAAATTTAAAGGAAATATGTGACAAAGGAATGCTTAGGTATTGGCTGATTAAAGACAATATTCGTAACGCTAATTACTTCCAGGACACAGACGAGGCATGATTTGACAACAAAGACAGGTTTTTCGGAAGTTACTCTATTGATTCTCTAGAACAGTGACGGGCGAACTTTTTGGGTGGCCGGCCAATAAGTTAAAAAAAAAATCTTGCGGCGGGCCATTATATTAAAAAAAAAACATAGAGGGTCATTCATTAAAAAATTATGGGGTTGCTGTTCAATTAAAAGTTCGGTTTAAGCTATTTATTTACTAGTTATATTACGTAATATTTTAAAACAACATAAAAATTTTATAAGATACGATTAATTATAATTTTAAGATTTTCCAGATGTATGGGAAGCATGGATCTGTTTCTGACTTGACATAATTTCCTCAAAATCTAGTTCCAGCTAGGACGATGCGACTTTTAATAAATTAAATAGACTCTCGTCTGACAATCGGTTTTTTATTGAATTTTTTTCTGCATTTCATTACTGAAAAGCCCTGTTCACATAAATATGAGGAAGCAAGCATTGCCATAATTTTCTGCGCATGATTAATTAGCTTTGGAAATTTATCTTTTGGCAAGAGTTTATAGAAATTAAGCTTATCTGTATTTAAAAATAGCTGTTTTAAATAATTATTACATTGCAATTCTATAATTTCCAATTGTAGATCAGATGGAACATTCTCAGGATTAACATTAAAAGGCATTGAAAAAATATCTAAACATGGTTGGATTTTTTTAAAGTCAGCAAATCTGGCCTCAAATTCTGAATACAGTTTTAATAAAGATTGTGAAAAGACTTTTAACTTCTCTTCACTCACAGGCCTCAAAGAATTAAGTCTTGGAAAATGAGTCAAATCATTTATTTCCCAAACATTTAGAAAATATAAACAATTGAGTTTTAAAGGACCTCAAACTGCCCCAAGTTTCATCTATAAATTGATTTCTTCCCTGTAACTTCTTGTTCAGTTTATTATAGTGCTCGGGTAAATCCGTAAAAAAAGCAAACTCGATGCACCAATTCTTATCCTCCCTCCAATATTTCCCACTCATCCCAAATTTCAGTTTTGGTTTTTAGAAAAACTTTAATTTCTTCGAGAAGACTCCCAACTCTCGAGAAGGCATGCCCACAACTCAGCCACCTGATCTTTGTGTAATAAAGTACATCTGAAAATTCAGCATCAATTTCCGATAAAAACTCTTGAAATTGTCGATGTAACAAACCACGGGCTGGAATGGTATTAATTAATTTTAAAATAATGTTAAGTAAGTGGTTAATATCCAAGGCAACCTTGCAAAGACCATCTTGGTGGATTATACAATGTAAAAAAATTGTTTCGCTTTCAGCATTCTGACTTTTATAAACTCCTGCAAACCCCGTATTTGTTCCCACCATGTTAGGTGCTCCATCAGTTGTTAAATTAATTAATTTGGAAATTGGGGCATTAAGAGATTCCATCCCCTCTCTAAATTCATCATAAATTATTTTTCCTGTCGTCTTTCCTTTCAAAGATCTCAAACAAGCAAAGTTTTCATCGACTCCTCTGATAAAAATTAGAAGTTGGGCTGTATCACTCCTGCCAACACTCTCGTCCATAGTGACTGAAAAATACTTAAACTTTTTAAGACGTCCATCGAGTTGATTGGTTAAATTAGAAGAAATCGCTTCAATTCTTTTTGTAACCGTTCTACGTGACAGCCTTATAGATTCGAAATCTTTTACCTTTTCTGGGCACAATACTTTTCCAATGCTAACTAACACATCCTTAATAAATTCATCTTCAGAAACCGGTTTGTTACTTTTTGCTATTTTATAGGCAACAATGTGACCAGCTAACGTGGAGGATCGCTGGACACTTCTTTGATTTTTAAAAAACATTTGCTGAATAGATATTTTTCTGTGCCTAGCGCGATTATAATCTTTTAGTACAGCTACCGGTTCTTGGCAGATAAGACAAATAGGTTTTTGGTTATATTCCATAAGGAAGTACTTCCATGTCCACTCTTCTTGAAATACTCGACAATCCGAATCAATTTTTCTCTTTCTATTTTCGATTGACATTTATGGGGGTAAAAAACTTAGACTATTTTACTATTGCACTTATATTTACAATAAATACACTTTATTATTCTAATTACACAAATAAAACTGTACGTTGGCAACTTTATAATCTTACTTCACAACATTTCACCACCATTAAAATTGACCTGTCTGTTATGGGGCCGCGAAACCACAACCACCACGATACTCCCATATAGGGGCCAACCTCAATAATCAGCCAGAGAACAGATAAATGTCTAAAGAGACAAATAACGGAACTCTGGGGCTTACTGATTCCCGTGGAAATAAAGTGGAGTTTCCAGTTGTACCTTTTTCTCCCTTTTGCCTCAGTTGCACAGGTCTACATAGTAGCTCTCCATAAAGACCATATATGTGCCCCCGAGGGGTTGTTCCTTAGTGCAGTCAATAAGTTGGTTATTGGTTGCATGAGAATGTTTACCTTGAGTTTGCATCAGATTGCTTCAGATGACCAAAAGTCTAAGCATGGCCGATTATCAAATGACACTTAATTCACTTATCTGATCCTGTGTAGGTTTTTTTTAATTTGCTGTAGCTCCAGCTCCTTGCTAACTTTTGGGTCTTACTGACCTTGTTGTGTATAAGAAGCGAAAAATTCTATTAGCAGACAAATAGCCGAATATATGGTCCGCAAAATCTGATTCCGGAGTTAATCCCGGTTCCCGCAGTCCCCCGTTGTGGTCCCCAAGGTGTTCCCCAATTCTGGACTACAACGGGGGACTACGGGAACCGGGATCAACTCCAGAATCAGATTTTGCGGACCATATATTCGACGACAAAAGTACACCAGGACATATGGGGACAACGGTTAATCTGCTGCATACACAACACAAGGGAAGGAGACTAAGTGTATTGTGGAACATGGGAATATACAAACAGAGATCATTTGACGGACGAATGATAAATGGACAACTGTGTGATTCGATGTACATCCGCACCAGGCCATGAAGCCTTAATCAGATGGTGGATCTAACCCCTGCATAATTTGGAACGTTATGCACGTCCTAGGAAGCCGAAGCTATAATTCTATGCAACAGAACTTTCTAGTTGCAACTTCGATACTTCCAGAGCAGGGCTGCAAATCATCACTCCTTGCTAAAGAGTTGGAGACTATCCAACTCCTGTCCAGAACACATGTCTAGCATGCTCACTGGATCTGGGAACATTTCACCAGGTAGGTGTTATTAAAGGTGAAATGAACCCGGCCACCATTAAAACTGACCTGTCTGTCGTGGGGCCGCGAAACCACAACCACTACGTTACTCCCATATAGGGGCCAACCTCAATGATCAGCCAGAGAACTATTAAATGTCTAAAGAGACAAATCATGAACTCTGGGGCACACTGATCCCCGTGGAAATAAAGTGGAGTTTCCAGTTGACTCCCTGCCTATCTTCAGGGGACAGGACTCCCTTTTTCCCCAGTTGCACTGTGTCTAGATAGTGGAATTCTATAAAGACCATATTTATATGCCCCCGGGGGAACGATAAATGGACAGATAGACACAGCTTCGGACACAATATTTGGACTATTGGGACATTTTTACAAGAAGACAAACATTACACTAATACAAACACGTTACGCAGGTGCACAGGACCAGGGCAATAAAAAACCTCATAAACGTACAGTTACAGATTATTATGCCATAGGGAAACACCCGATAGGTTCACATATAGACACAGACTGATGGCGGGCATGAACGTGAGGGGATTTGGGTAGAAAGAAAGAAGAATGAGAAGGGAGAGACAAATTAGGAAAAAACGGACGAACAGGGAAGGAGGGAGAGGTACACACAAAAAGAGGAAGAGTGACGAAGACAATAGAAATAACACGAGGAGAAATACGAACTAGACGAACTATATTAACACAGCTGACAATAAAATGCAACTAGTATAAAGAGAACACTGAATGAAGATGGCAAATAGCCGAAACCGATTTCTTCACAAACCAAATTTGACGAGGGTCGACGTAAAATCATGCGCAAATTTAAAATATGCTTTAATTGTGAAGGGGAACAAAACTCGCAAATAAATATAATTCGGTAGTTCATGAACCACATAAGCTATCTTAGTGAAATTTTACAAAGAAGGCCAGGCAGAAGTATATCTGAGTCATTATTACAGACAATAGGCTAAAGGAGGGATTTTGGGTATGCCCTCTGGCATAAAATCATATGTTATGAGTTTTTGAACTTAAGTAGACCTTGAGAAGATCTACAAAAAATTTGTTAACATGTCTAGGTTACCACTTTTAGTTTGGGAGAAAATCGGGTTAGAAAAAAAATTTGTTTTTCATTTTTGGCCAACCTTAACCTAGTATTTTTGACGTGGTTTACTTATTTATATTTGGATTATTATTATAAAATATTAGCCGCATTTTCGATAAAATTTTTAATAAAACAGTAGTAAGTTTTGTTTCGAAAGCAGGTTTCGTTAAAAAGTTATAACGCTCTAAATTGGGAAAATGTAAAACACCCGTTTTTTTTATTATTTTTCCCAAAAAGGAGGTATGTTTTTTAAAAAAAACTTAGTTTGGAACTAGTAAATTTGTTTAGACTATTTTAAAGACAACCTCTAACAGATGCGAATAAAAAAAATTGCGTCAAAACTTATAACGGTTCACCCTCCATAGCCAATTTTGAAACAAAATTTATGATTTACCCCGAAATTTCTCGCAGTGCAAAGTACCGATTGAAAAATTATAAATATGATTATTAAAGCTCCATCTCTTGGCTAGATACTTCAAAAAAGGATTTGACAGCCCTGCAGTTAATAAAGCCAGAGTAACCAGTTTTATAAAAGAAAACAATTTTTTGGAACATTTTTTCCCCGTTTAAGGAATTTAGGTGTTAAAGTTAAAGAAACTAAAATTGTATTTCACCATTTCATTAACGGTTCTTTTATGTATAATACTTCAAAATTTCGTAAGAAAATCTCGATCTGTTTACATGTTGTAGCAATTAAAATTCTGCATTTTATTTTCCACACAATCACTTTAAGGTGAAATTTAGTTTTCAAGGCAAATTACATGTAAAAAATGTGACGCTAAAGAAACTAGCAATAAATTGTTAATTTAGAAGTCCTAAGCTTTTCTTTAATACCAATCACATGTATGAAGAGCATATACTTAAGTTCCACGAGCCTGGCAAACCTCGCCTTATAATAAAGTTTTTCTCTTTTTATATCAAAAAATGAAAATTGTCTTCTACTGTGCTGCCATCTATTGTTGATCGCAATACTAGAAAGTAATGAAATTATAAATCTAACCGAACCTTGTGAAGAACCCTGTACAAATTTAACGTTACATTTCTTACATCAAATTCTTTAAATATTTTTTTCTACATTCAAACTGAATGTTTACATTTCTTTTTAATTTAAACTAAAATTTGTTGAACTAAATTTCCTGTTCTTTTTCCCCCTTTTTTTTTAAGAAAAACAATATAAATAAAAAAAGAAAGAAAGAAAAAAGAAACTTGTTAATAAAATTTTTTCCAAAAAAAATCAACAAACATTCAAAATATTGCCAAAAACAAATGTGAAGACTGCAAAACCATAGAAGAAATAATTTGTATTTAAAAAGCAAAAAGAAGTCTTCTTCAATATTCATTTACAGAGTGTCGTGTCTTTATATTTAAACATGAAGTAGTTTCAAGATAATTGAAGGTTTTTATAATAATAAATTGTTTATATGTATCTTTATCCGAAAACCTTTAAAACTTTCGTTTCTTGCAGTTCACGTCTTCCGATTCCATCACAATTATAAAAAAAAAGCTCAGTCTTGATATTACTCCGCTTACACAGCCAAAAGCCCTTTTGAGATGCATAGGATTAAACAAAGCTTCTGTTTGCAAACCAAGACCAATTAAGAAAAATTATCCGCCCACATACAACTTCATATTCAGAGGTAAGCCTTAATAACAACTAAGATCGACAGATGATTTGACGAACATGCGACTTAAGACCCCTTACAGATAGAACACACATGTAGGACTGCTAGCAGCAAATTAAAGTGATACTTTTGTCTATACACTAGATTACGGTGAGATATGTCCCTGTGACAATCAGCAAACATCTTGATTTTTATGTCACTTTAGGATTTTTCTTAATGTTTCTTTGTTTATTATTATTATTCGACCTTTTTTTTAATATAAAAGCTGAAGAAGCTTCCCAAAGGAAAGCGAAATATTGAAAATATTTGTGATAAATTTATTTAAAAAGACCATTATTAAGATTAATACATTTATCTTAATGTTTCTTGTATAACAGTATGGAACGTCTATAGGCCCCGGGATACGCAGTCTTGCTGACCACCTTCCACACCTTCACACTATAGCCTCTAAGAGTAAAAGTCGTCATCAGTCGCCTAGGCTAGCAAGAGTCTACAACTGGCGGATGAGCACTTCCGAAGTTCGGCCAGTCACTTACCAACTAGTACCGTGGAAACCGGTAGCGGCCGACTTTGCAAATGAACTGATAACTTTTAAAAATATTTCTTAATTTACTTCTACCAACATAATATTTAGAGCGTACCCTTCTTTCAAGTATATTCTAAGTGTACCATAAAATAGCTAGTTGAAAATCCTAGAGCAATTGTTGGGAATCCTTTGCAGGCTCAACATGTCACTGTATGATGCGCTATGTGGTCTGCAGGCGTAATTGGACCGTTTTCTTTTTTTTGAAGATGAGGCTGGAAATGCGTTAACGGCCGATGAATCATGCTAATATGAGATACTAATCTATTATTGAGGACTCACAAGTGGTTTCAACAGGACGGTGCCACATGTGACACAACCAAAG
This sequence comes from Trichopoda pennipes, assembly GCA_030448955.1. Taxonomy (NCBI): domain Eukaryota; kingdom Metazoa; phylum Arthropoda; class Insecta; order Diptera; family Tachinidae; genus Trichopoda; species Trichopoda pennipes. The sequence continues at coordinate 10,603,002 of JASKUP010000002.1, forward strand.
AAACCATCAATTTATTACAAACCAAATTTCCCCATCGCCTAATTTCACGACAATCAATAGTTAAGAAGCCAGCCAGATCGTATGATTTAACACCCCTGGATTATTTTTTGAAGGGCTATGTTAAGGACAGACTCTATACGGACACAATCGAATCGATTTCAGTCTTAAAACTCAAAATCCGTGATGTGATTAACGAAATAGGACCGCCATTTTGCCAAAAAGTGATTAAAAACTTTGATCAAAGAATCTACAACTGTCAGTGGTTGTGGTGGACATTTGCCAGAAATCATTTTTCATTTTTAACTGCCGAGAAACTCTTATATTAATGTGGAAGAAAGCAGCAGTATTTGAAAAGTTGTTATTAATATTCCTACAGAGATAGAGACGCGACCCGGGTATAGCTGGGATTTAATCAAAAATGAACGGATCTATATGTTTCTACATTTTTGAGATTCCGGTTCCTATCTTCGCCATCAGGTTAGCCAAAAAAATATTCGATTTCGAAAAAAATTGGTTGGAGTTACAAAACGTCATTTAAAAGAGATCTAAACTTACTTTGATACTTCACGTGATATCTCGAAATGCATTAAATTTTGTTTAACTATTTATAATATTGCGTTGTTTAATTAAAAAGGGTCGGTCCAACTTTTTCTTTTCCTTTTTTCCTGAGTCCATTCGATATCCTCTAAATATATTTTTTCAGAGATTTACACCAGTAATTCCATAGGCCTTTACAGATGAGAGAGCTTCAAAATGTACAGAATAAATGTTCTTAGATGTGATAAGTCCTCGAAATTACGATGAATTTTACTTTAACTCAATTAAGGCGATTAAACTTCCGAGATTTATTTCCATACTCGGCCTTTGTAATGAGACATTATACTGGAATATCGAATGAATTTGTGACTTTAACTATCAGATTTAGACTTCTTATATTCCTTAAATACGATTAATATTTTTACGTAATTGCACGTTTCCAGTAAAATCCAGGAATATTACAAATGACCCCAGAGTTTGTCAGTGGAACACTTTTATTGTCTTTTTAAATAAACGTCCTGTAGCAGTAGTTAAATAAAATAAATGCTTTTTTCACTTAAATATTCTGTAATGCAAAACGCCAAACCTCTTGGAGTTTGTTCCTAAGGATTTTCCCTATTTCAACAATGGCGAGGCTCTTTGAGATGTAAACTGTGGCTTAAACGTAACCAGGAAAAGGTACAGCTTTTCCTATTCGATATACTGTTGCATTTTCTACATAATTTCGTCCATGCTGTGGGGCGAGCTTGGTGAGTTTCTTGCTCTCAAGGAAGGTATGAGGGCATGGACCGGCTTGTGGTGCTGCCGATTTTGCCACTCGAGGTGTCGCCATCCACCCCGGCGGTAGTGGTACATACATTGTATTTACCCAATGGTAAGACCACTGTCGGGTTATAGCCAGTACGGCTAGGTACTGACATAAATCTATATCACATCTGCTGTCCCCCTCGGGGGCACATTTATCGGTCTTTATAGAGCTTCGACTATCTAGACCTGTGCAACTGGACGTATAAGGGAGCCTTGAAGTCAGCTGGGGTACAATTGGAGGCTCCACGTTATTTCCACGGGAATCAGTAGCCCGCAGAGTTTCCGCTATTTGTCTCTTTAGGCATTTAGCTGTTTCTCTGACTGATTATTGAGGTTGGCCCTTCGGGAGTAACGTGGTGGTTGTGGTTTCGCGGCCGCATACCAGGTCTTTTGTTTAATATGGTGGCTAGGATCATCTCACTGTTAATGACACCCTTAGTGAATGATTCAGTCCAGTGAGCATGCTAGACATGTGTTCTGGACAGGTGTTGGATAGTCTCCAGCTCTTCGGCAAGGAGTGGTGGTTTGCAGCCCTGCTTTGGAATCATCGAAATTGCTACTAGGAAGGACCTGTTGCTAGAATTAGACTTCAGCCTCCTAGGGCGTGAGTAACGCTGCTTTTCACTCACGGTGGTATGACCACCATCTGATTAGGGCTCACTGCCAGATGCAGATGTAAATCTTATCACGTAATCACGTCTGCTGTTTCTATAATGTTAGGCAGATGTACAGGGTGTCCGCCGGGAAGGTATACTACTTTGTTTGCTTTTAATTTTTTATTAAATAAAAGAGAACGGATCTTATATTGATAAATATTTTATTAACTGTTGGCAATTTTGTATGGAGTACAATATCAAATAAATGTCCGTCCCTCTTAACCTCACAAATGAGAGCCCTTTTGAGCATATTTTTCATTACATTCTCATACATTTTACGCGGTATTTCGTTATTTTCAGCAAGAATATTTTCTTTGAGTTGCTCAAGTGTTTCTAGTTTGTTTGCCTAAACTTTGCTTTTCAGATATCCCCACCAAAAGGGGTCCAGAGCAGTCAAACGAGGTGACCGTGGAGCCCAATAAACATCACCATTTCTTGAAATAACTTGTTGCGGAAAGAGGTTTCGCAGTAATTCCATTGTAATTTTGGCTGTATGCGATGGTGGCACTATCTTGTTGATACCACATGCCAACCAAGCCTAAAGCATGCAGTTGTGGGATCAAAAAGTTTTCAATCATATCACGATATCGCTTCCCATTTACAGATACCGTCACACTGTTTTCATTTTCAAAGAAGTAAGGTCCGAGATTCTTCCTAACCAAATTGCACACCAGACTGTCACTTTCAATTGGTGCAAGGGTGACTGTTGAATAATTTGAGGGCTTCTCATTCCCCAGAACCCACTGTTCTATTTATTCACATACTTACCCAAATGAAAATATAATTTTTTCATGAAAATCGCGGTTGCCATGGGCGAGCTGTAACATCCTATTGGCATATTTACGCCAGCGTAAATGGTCTTGTGGAAGAAGCTCTTGTGTCAGTTGAATCTTATATGAAAACAAATGCAAATCCTTGTGCAAAATTGTGGCCAAAGTTGTTGTTTGAAGACCAAGCTCCTGAGCACGGCGTCGAATTGAGGTTGATGGTTTGTTTTGAACACTTTCTCCAGCAGCAAAAATGTTTTCATCCGATCTTGAAGTACGTTGTGGTCCATGATTGAGCCTTCCACCTACGGACCCTCTATCTTCGAAATCATTCACCACACAATAAATAGTGCGTTTTGTTGGCGCGCTGTTTCTCACAAAAGTTTGACATAAATTTCTCATCATAACAACGGTAATCGATGATTGATTTTGATAAAATGTTTTAACTATTAAAACACGTTGCATGTCTACTTCACGATTGTCAAATATGAACTGTCATGACTAATGTTTATCAAAATGGCGGCAAAACAAAGTAGTTTACCTTCCCGACGGACACCCGGGAACTGTGTGACTCGATTTACATCAGCGCCTGGTCATGAAGCCTTAATCAGATGGTGGACTGAACCACTGCATAATTTGGAACATCATGCTCGTCCTAGGAAGCCGAAGCTATAATTATATGCAACAGAACTTTCTAGTTGGAACTTCGATGATTCCAGAGCAGGGCTGCAAGTCATCACTCCTTGCTTAAGAGTTGGAGACTTTCCAACTCCTGTCCAGAACACATGTCTAGCATGCTCACTGGACTGAATCATTCACTTAGGGTGTAATTAACAGTGAGATGATCCTAGCCACCATATTAAACAAAAGACCTGATATGGGGCCGCGAAACCACAACCACCACGATACTTCCATAAAGGGGCCAACCTTAATAATCAGCCAGAGAACTATTAAATGTCTAAAGAGACAAATAATGAACTCTGCGAGCTTACTGATTCCCGTGAAAATAAAGTGGAGTTTCCAGTTGTACCCCTGCTGACTTCAGGGGACTGGGCTCCCTTTTTCCCACAGTTGCACTGTGTCTAGATAGTCGAAGTTCTATAAAGACCCTATATATGTGCTCTCGGGGGGTCCGGACACCCGAGAACTGATAGCGCCATTTTGTATATTATTTTACTACACCAACTACTTGATGCTCTATGCTAGGAGCTTAATTAAATATTCAAGAATTTTCGCCACACCCTTTAAAATATTATTCAACATGGTTTCAGTGCACAGGCAAACGACCAAAAAAACAAGAAACCTCAAACAAAAATCGATTGTTTTTGACCTCAAAAATAGTTTGGAACTGTATTAAAACCTAAAACAACAACAACAACAACTACTACTACCACTGTAATAATAAAAACATCAGCTCGAACAAAAACAAGCCAGGCCAAGCCAAGCCAAGTAAACACCAGAATAATACATGTGCATACACATGCATTTCTTTGGAATATATAAATATAAGAATGTAAGAATGTATGAATTTATGTATGAGTGAATGTAAATTATTTATTTCTTTGTTATTTCTAGACAATATAAAAATGAAAGTGTTTGTTTCTTTTTCGTTGTTGTTGTTGTTGTTGGAACAACAAGAAAAAACACAAATGAAACAGAAAATATGTTTAATAAAATTAAATAAAACTGAATGTGTGTCATAAATCCGAGTGTGTGCAGATAAATTTAAACGCTGGTGTGTCAGTAAAAGTGTTTTTTTCTTAACATGTGTTGCCTTCTTATAGGCGTGAACAAACAACTAACTTTTTATGGCATAACATAAGAATTAGTAAGCTCGATTTTAATAGCATAGATATTACAGGTCACGTTTTGCCTTTTTCCAATTTAATTTGCTTTCACTTTTTCAAAAAAGAGAAAACGTTTCACCAAAAAGTTAGTGTCTTTACTAATATTGACTTACTATCAGAAAGTTAGTTTTTCACAATAAAAAAAGTCTCTAGCAAAACAAAACTAAATTTTATTTACCAAAAAATTCACTATTTTAGCAAAAAGCATAAATTTTTAGAGAACAATCAAATTCTACGAAAATGGCAACTTTTTCATAAAAAATTCACTTTTTAAGGTAAAGATTGCGCTTCGTTAGGAAAAAGTTAACTTTTCAACAAAAAACGCACATTTTCAGCAAAAGGAATTTTTTGCGAAAAATAATTTTTTATCGAAAAACCACCTTTACCAAAAGGTGTTTAATGTAAAAAGTCACTTCTTCAACAAAAATGTTGCATTTTCAACAAAATATATATTTTTTCTCAATTTTAATAAAAATTAACTTTTTCAATAAAAGAGATATCAGCTTTCTAACAACAAACTCTTTTTTTAATCGAAATAAAAGCACTTTTCCAGCAGTCACTTTTCCGTCAAAGTGCCTCTCGTTCATTTTTTCATTAAAAAGTCACCTTTAAGACACTTATTTCACCAAAAAGTCATTTTTTTCAACAACAATTCTCTTTTATCATTAAAAAGGCACATTTTTTCATTAAAAAGGCACCTTTTTTCATTAAAAAGGCACCTTTTTTGAATATAAAGTCACTTTTTTCATTAAAAAGTCACTTTTTTCATCAAAAATTCATTCATTTTTTTATCAAAAGGTCACTTTGTTTTTATCAAAAAATTACTTTTTTTAGCAAAAAGTCACTTTTGTTTATTAAGAAGACACTTTCTCAATTAAAAAGTCCCGTTTTTCACAAAACTCACTTTTTAATTAAAAGGTTTGTCTTTTCCACCAAAAAGTCACTTTTTCATTAAAAAGTCACATTTTTCAATCAAAAAGTCACATTTTTAATCAAAAAGTCATTTTTTCCATAAAAAAGTCACATTTTTCCATCAAAGAGTTAAATTTTTCCATCAAAAAGTCACATTTTTCTATTAAAAAGTCACTTTTTCATTAAAAAGTCACTTTTTTCAATAAAAGATCTGTTTTTTTATCAAAAAGTCACTTGTGTTTATTAAGAAGTCACTTTTTTTATTAAAATGTCAGCTTTTTCATTAAAACCACACTTTTGTTTATTAAGCAGTCGCTTTCTTAATTAGAAAGTCTCGTTTTGCATCAAGAAGTTAGGTTTTTCACCAAAAAGTCACTTTTTCATTAAAAGTCACATTTTTCCATCAAAGAGTGACAACTTTTTTATTTACTTTTACTTTTACTTTTTTCATTAAAAAATTATTTTTTTCATTAAAAAGTAAATTTTTTTTATCAAAAAGTCACTCTTGTTTATTAAGAAGTCACTTTTTTCATTAAAAAGTGTTTTTTTTTTATTAAAAATTCACTTTTTTTTAAATGTCACTTTTTTTCAACAAAAAGTCACTTATGTTTATTAAGAAGTCATTTTATTAATCAAAAAGTCTTGTTTTGGCATCGAAAAGTTAGGTTTTTAACCAAAAAGACACTTTTTCATTAAAAGGTCACTTTTTTCACTAAAAAGTCACTTTTTCAATAAAAACTTTTAAATAGAAAAAAAAACTTTTATTTAAAAGTTACTTTTTTCATTAAAAAATCAGCTTTTTCTTTAAAAACCACTTTTTTCTATCAAAAAATCACTTTTTTACTAAAAGGTGACTTTTTCCATCAAAAGGTAACTCTTTTCATCAAAAAGTCACTCTTTTCTTCTATAAGTCACTTTCTTCAACAAAGTCACGTTTTTCATCAAAAAAGTGTTTATAAACACTTATTCAGAACAAACAATTTTTGGTTAAATAAAATAAATTTATTTCCAGTTAACTTAATTTAGAAGAAGGTTTAGTTAATAGTTTAAGAAATTAAATGAAAAGAAGTCACTTTTTTATCAAAAGTCCCTTTTTTCATCAAAAGACACTTTTTTCATCGAAAAGTAATTTTTTCGCAAAAAATTAAATTTTTTCATCAAAGTCTCTTTTTCATCAATCAGTCACTTATTTTAAAAGTTATTCATAAGGCTAAAGTTCGCAGTTTACCTTTTATTTTAAACAAAAATAAATTTATTTCGAGTTTATGAAATTACAAGCAAAAAGTTGCAAAAAGTCACTTTTTTCATTAAAAAGTCACTTTTGAAAAATAAACTTTCAAAATTCGATCCCTTTCAAGCATAGAAGATATTATTAAACTAAAAAACAATAGCGTTTTCAAAAAAAATTATGATTTTCCTGAAAGCTTTTTCGAGCTGCAAAGAGCAGCTTTAGTGAAAAAACAATCCCTTTTTGAACCTTTCTCGACTTGGACTCTTTATAAAAACGTTCCTTGTTTTACTACAAATCCCGTTGTCAGCAAAGAGTCACCTATTGCTTTATAAAAAAACTACTCTTTTCGAAAAACTCACACTCATTTAAAGCTTATTATTGCAAGAAAAATATTTAAAAAATATTTAAGACATTTTTACCACAAAAAATTCTTGTTTGTTTTTTCCTAAAAAAATCACATTTTGTAAAAACATCCATTCTACTGCAAAAAGGCCCATGTGTGTCCAAAATGTAGGAAAATATGTTTTTCTATTCTGCAACAAAACTTCAACTTTTCTTATAAAAGTTAGGCACTTTTGTAGCTTAATGTCCCTTCTTTTATGGCTGAGAAAAAATTTCAGTAAAAAGTTAATATTTGCAAGAATAAAAATTTGTTATGAAAAAATCCATTTTCTTTATAAAAAAAATATTTTTTTTCCAATTGTGTTTACATTTTATAATTTTTTTGTAAGTTCTGTGACTATAATTTTTTTTTTTTTGAAATTGAGTAACATTGACAAAAAAAACAAACCTGTTGATGTCACGACGTTTTCATACAGTCACCATAAATCATAAGGTATTTGTGGAAGGCCTGACAGGTGCTGCATATTTGACTAATTAATGAATAATATTGTTGTTAGTTAAAGTGCTTAAGGTCAAGTCAACATAAAGGTGCCGTCGATGTACCCTTAACTGCAAACTTTAGTCTCTCCAGTTTTAAAAACATAAAGAAATAAAATTTACTTAATTTTAGCGGTGGAACAAATGTTTTTTAGTATTTTTTAACACTTATTTAAATATTTATGCTAATTGCTAATTGTGATTGTGTGAGGTGCTTTTTACTAGTAAGATTAATTTTTTCAACACAATATTAATTGACAGATTAATAATGTTTTGCTTAACAATAATAGTTTTTATGAATGTTGTCACTTCTTATAAAAATAGATTTTTACAACAAAATTATTTAAGAAATAAAAAATAAAAATGGAAATGTTTAACATTTTCATTCGTACTTCCTTAACAAGCCATTAATAATTCAAAAATTAAAGGTTTTGTTACTAAACTCGATTAATATTCGAAGTCCTTGATTAAGCTTTACTCTAAATTATTATTTATTAACTTCATGAGATTAATTGATCCATTAAAAGAATGTGTTCATGAATGAATTGTGAATAAATTTATTTTATAAAACCTGCGCTTAAACTGCCCTCTCTGAAGCAGCATGAAGTATTGGTTAAAAATCTACGTTCTTGGTACTTTTTTATTTAAAATAATGTTAGTTTAATAATTTTTTTTTTGTCAAAAATAGAGCTTTTTCGAAAAAAAATTTCTTTATTAATTAAAAAAAAATTTTGAAGAATAAAAAAATAAAAAATATTTGTTTTAGTACTTTTTTTATGGAAAATAATACTTTTTCATTAATAATTTTGATTTCCAAAAATAAAACTTTTTTCCAAAAAAATGTACTTTTTAATACAAAAAAAAACTTTTTGTGAAAAGAAGTTAAAAAATAACTGTTTTGGTACTTTTTAATTGAAAATAATACTTTTTCATTGATAATTTTTATTTCCAAAAATAAAACTTTTTCGAAAAAAAATTTACTTTTTAATAAAAAAAATTTTTTTTTTTGGGAAAAGAAGTTAAAAAATAATTGTCTTCGTACTTTTTAATTGAAAGTAATACTTTTTCGTTAATAATTTTGTTTTCCAAAAATAAAACTTTTTCGAAATAATGTGCTTATTAATAAAAAAAAAATATTTTTGGAAAAAAATCAAAAAAAAAAATAACTGTCGTGGTACTTTCTGATTAAAAATAATAATTTTTCAACTTTTTAAAAAAATTATACTTTTTAATAAAAAAAATCTTTTTGAAAAAAAATTTTAAAAAAATAACTGTTTTGATAATTTTTGATTGAAAATACAATTTTTTTCGTAATAATTTTTCCTGCCAAAAATAAAATTATCTCGAAAGAATTGTACGTTTTAATAAAAAAAACCTTTTGGAAAGAAATTAAAAAAATAACTGTCTTGGTACTTTCTGATTGAAAACAATACTTTTTCGTGAATAACTTTGCTTGCCAAAAATAAAACTTTTTCGAAAAATTGTACTTTTTAATAAAAAAATCTTTTGAATTTTTTATTATTTTTTTAGCAAAAATAATACTTTTTCGTTAATAATTTTATTTTCCAAAAATAAAACTTTTTCGAAAAAAAAGTACTTTTTGATAATAACGTACTTTTTAGAAAAAACGAAATAACGAAATAACTGTTTTAGACCTGCTTTTTGGAAAATAATAATTTTTCGTTAATAATTTTTTTTGCCAAAAAGAGCACTTTTTTTGAAAACCATTTCTTTTTTAATAAAAAAAAATTTGACTAAAAAATTTAAAAAATATTTGTTTTAGTACTTTCTTTACCGAAATTTATACTTTTTCATTAATAATTTTGATTTCCAAAAATAAAACTTTTTCGAAAAAAAAGTACTTTTTAATAAAATAAAATTTTTAGAAAAAGAAGTTAAAAAATAAGTGTCGTGGTACATTTTCGTTAATAATTTTGTTTTCCAAAAATATAACTTTTTCAAAAAAATTTGCTTTTTAATAAAAAAATCTTTTTGGAAAAAATTTTAAAAAATAACTGTCTTGGTACTTTTTGATTGAAAATAATACCTTTTCCTTAGTAACTTTTTTTGACAAAAATAAAACTTTTTCGAAAAAAATGTATGTTTTAATAAAAAAAAAAATCCTTTTTGGAAAAAAATTTTAAAAATAACTGTGTTAGTACTTTTTGATTGAAAATAATACTTTTTCGTTAGTAACCTTTTTGCCAAAAATAAAACTTTTTTGAAAAAAAATGTACGTTTTACTAAAGAAAAACCTTTTGAAAAGAGTAACAAATACTTGTTTTAGTACTTTTTTTTAGCAAATATAATACTTTTTCGTTAATAATTTTGTTTTCCAAAAATAAAACTTTTTAAAAAAATGTGCTTTTTAATAACAAAAATCTTTTTGGAAAAAATTTTAAAAAATAACTGTCTTGGTACTTTCTGATTGTAAATAATAATTTTTCGTTAATAATTTTACTTGCCAAAAATAAAATTATCTCGAAAAAATTGTACAAAAATTGTACTTAAAAAAAATTTTTGGCAAATATAAAAAATTTTTGTTTTACTACTTTTTTTTAGCAACAATAATACTTTTCCATTAATAATTTTGATTTACAAAAATAAAATTTTTAGCAAAAAGTAAACTTTTTAATAAAAAACATTTTTTGGAAAAAAAAATTGTTAAAAATACTTGTCTTGGTACTTTTTGATTGAAAATAATACTTTAACGTTAATCATTGTTTTTTTCAAAAATAGGGCTTTTTCGAAAAAAATTAACTTTTTAATGGAACAAAATACTTTCTGGAAAAAAATGTTAAAAATACTTGTCTTGGTCCTTTTTTAATTGAAAATAATACATTTTTATTAATATTATTTTTTGCCAAAAATAGAATTTTTTCAAAATTTAAATAAAAAGCATTTTTGGAAAAAAATATATTTAATTAAAAATAAATTTCTTGTTAAAAAAAATATTGTTGAGAAATTTTTAATAAAAAAGTACGTTTTAGCACAAAAAATTACATATAACATTTTATTAAAAAGTTATTTTTTCACAAAAGAACCGGTTTTGATCAAAAACTAAATATTTTAACAAATAATTTTATAATGAAAAAGGTACGTTTTGATCATTTACGATTTAAAAATCCCTATTTTATAAATAAATATCTACTCATAAAGAAATATTTTTTATGGGAGTTACTTTTTGTCATGAAAAAGTTTTTAATTAAGAAGTAAGTTTTTATTTGTCTTAACGAAAAAGTTTTCTCCTGCTGAAAGTAATTTTTGGTTGAAAGTCATTGGGGAAAAATTAATTTTGGGTTAAAAAAGTGCTTTTTATGTGAATAAAAAATAATATTTTGACAAAAAGTTACTTTTTCTCCACAAACAAATTCAAAAGCAAAAAAAATATTGTTTTAGAGAAAACCTTATTTCCAATAAAAAATATTATTTCCGCAAAAAAAAAAATACTTTTGAATGGGGAAAACATTGTGAAACGGATAAAAAAAATTAATTTGTAATTAAGAACACATTTTTCTGTGAATAATTTTAATTTTTGTGAAAAATTTCTCATATGGTGAAAGAGTCAAATTTCGTAAAAAAGTCACACTTCTACTTTTTTGTGACGTGTACATTTTCGATAAAATAAAACTCACTTTTTGGTGATATAGTCACTTTCTAATAGAAAATTTATTTTTTTCAATAAAGTCACTCACCTTTTAACAAAAAGAAGATAATGAGCCAGATATAAAGAGTTTTTCAAGAAGAAGTTTGTTTTCTAAAACAAAATAAAACACTAACTTTCAAGTACAGGGTGTCCGCCGGGAAGTTATACTACTTTGTTTGATTATAATTCTTGATTAAATGAAAGAGAATGGATTTTATATTGATGAATGTTTTATGTAATGTTGATAATTTTGTATGGTATACAATATCAGATAAATGTCTACCTCTGTTAGCCTCACAAATGCGAGTCCATTTGAGCACATTTTTCATTACATTCTCACACATTTCACACGGTATTTTATTAGTTTCATTGCGAATGTTTTGTTTGAATTGCTCAAGTGTTTCTGGTTTGTTTGCATAAACCTTGCTTTCTAGATATTCCAAGAAAAAGACTTCCGGAGCAGTCAAATCAGACGTCCGTAGAGGCCAATCAACAGCACCATTTCTTGAAATAACTTGTTGTGGAAAGAGATCACGCAGTAATTTCATTGTAATTCTAGCTGTATGCAATGTGGCACCATCTTGTTGATACCACATGTTAATCAAGCCCATACAGTTGTGGCGTAAAAAGTTTTCAATTACATGACCATATCGCTTCCTATTCACAGTTAGCGTTACGCCGTTTTCATTTTCATCGAAGTAAGGTCCAATGATTCCTCCTGACCAAATTTCACACAAATTTCACTTATAATGGATGGAAAGATTGCTGTTGAATAATTTGAGGGTTTGCCATTCCCCAGAACCGACTATTCTGTTTATTCACATATCCATTAAAATGAAAATGTACCCCGTCACTCATTACAATTTTTTCAGGAAAATTGGGGTAGTCATGGGCGAGCTATAACATCCTATTGCCATATGTACGGCAGCGTAAATGGTCTTGTGGAAGAAGCTGTTGTGTCAACTGAATCTCATGTGGAAACAAATGCAAATCCTTGTGCAAATTTGTGGCCGAAGTTGTTTTTTGAAGACCAAGCTCCTGAGCACGGCGTCGAATTGAGGTTGATGGATTGTTGAGCAGCAGTAATGTTTTCAGCCGATCTGGCCGTACGTTGTGGTTCACGCTAGGGCCTCTCACCTTCATACTCTCTTTTTTCGAAATTCTTCGCTACACGATAAATAGAGCGGTTTGTTAGCACCAAAAATTTCACGTAACTTTCTCGGAGTCACAGTTATCGATGATTGATTTTGATGAAATGTTTTAACGATTACAACACGTTAGTATATCGAATAATTTTCCATTATAAATTTTCAACTGAAGTAGACTTCACGACTGGCAAATATGAACTGTCAAGACTAATGTTTACCCAAAATGGCGGCAAAAAAATAGCATACCATCCTGGCGGACACCTTGTAATGCATTATGAAGAGAAAAGTTCGGCAATAATGAATGAAAAATGATATCTGGCAAATTCCCCCCGGGGGCAAATGATAGTCTTTATGGATCCTACAACTGCCACCTACAGTGGTGTCTTGTAGGGTAAAGGGGAGCCCAGTCTTCTTCAAGCCTAGTAGGATTCAACTAGACAATCCACTATATTTCCACGGAAATCAGTGGCCCGCGGAGTTCCGCTATTTGTCTAGTTAGGCATTTAGCTGTTCTCTGACTGATTATTGAGGTTGTCCCTTCGGGAGTATCGTGGTGGCTGTGTGTTTTGAGGCCCTCGTTTGAGTTTTTGGGTCGGATCCTTCACAATGAACACAATGAATGGTCTAGGCCTAGTGAGTATGAATGCCGTCGTGTTCTTAATTATATTAAGCTTCATGAGTTCTGGACCAGGAGTTGGATAGTCTCCAACCCTTCAGCAAGGAGTGAAGGCTGCGGACTACTTCGGGCTTTCGAAATTGCTACTAGGAGTGACCGGAGGATATACGTAACTGAAGGCCTTCTAGGGCATGAATGGCGTCACTTTTCATTCACAGTGGTTTGACCACCATCTGATTAAGGCCCACCACGGCCAGGTGCAGATGTAAATCTTATCACGAAATATCTGGCAAATGTTCACCACGACCACGCTGACAGATGTCGATTCTTTCATCAAAGTTTTTAATAAGTTTTTGGCAAAATGGCCATCCTATATCGTTAATCACATCACAGATTTTGATTTTTAAAGGTAAAAAGCATTCGATTGGATCTTGTTACGAATCTTAACTGTAACAGAATCACCATTTTCGTTGCGGATTTTAATTATTTTAATGCGATTTTCGTGCGAAATTGAATTCATTGTAATAACTGCCAATGTATCTACTGCGAATACGCCAAAAAACTAAATGTCAAAACTATCATGTTGTTGGTGTTGCCACAATTGAAAAAGAAACATCTAGTTGAAAAACCCGTTATACATATATATGTATTAAAATAAAGGTTCTTTTCAAAATTTAAAATTTATTTTTTTTATTTTTTAAATAAAGACCACTTTTTTTTCTTTTTCTTTTAAAGTACTTTTATGAAATGTACCTTTTTGTTATAATTTTGAATAAAGGTGTTACTTACTGCAAAATGTGGAATATCGCTGCAAAAAAAATTTTTTTTTGGCAAAAAGTACTTTTTGAATGTTTTAGTACCAACACATTTTTTAATGGAACATATGACTTTTGCTGCAAATTTTGCTTAAATTAATTAACATTAAGCAAACACATGCTTATAATTTCATATTGTAAATACTCATGTATTTCTTTATTCTATCAAGCGTAAATTAATTATGCGCCTGAACAAGCAAATAACACATCCATTCAATCTTCTCAATCAATATTCTTTGATGAAATTTTTCTTTTGAATTTCATTTTCTTGATACCGATGTTATTATTTGCCTGGACTTTGTTTTCTCTATAAAAATAAAAATAGAAATAAAAAATCAATGAAGTTTTGTTTTGTGTTTCTTTCTTTCTTTTGTATGGTGTTATTTTGCATGGTAATTAGTTTTAAGGAGACGCCATTCCTGAGCATTATTAATTCATGATAAATGTTGTTTTAATGACTGACATGTGCCAGGCATATTAATGGGAAAAATCAAGATTTTAGTACATGTTACATGTACACAAAACCTTTCAAATAGATAGTGCGTCGTCATACTGTTCCTATACACTGTTCACTTTAGTTCAAAGAATTACTGAAGAGTGTAATGAACTAAAATAAAATTTATTGGGAAATTGATTAAAATAAAATAAACATGATCTTTCGATAAATGTTTTACATTGTGGCTAAAGGCAGGGAAATAATTTCAAGCAAGAAAAACAATTTATAATTAGATTTTTGTTTGGTTTATGTGGTTTATGAAAAGAAAATTGAAAACTTTGATGAGGGTTTTGGATAGAAATTTAGTTTCCTGCTTAATAAAAATGGAAAAAGTGACAATTATTTCTTATTATTTAAATAAAATGAAATAAAGTTATCTTTATACCGAATTCCTAATACACGAAATAATTTTCCTTCTTAATTAAAGGTCTAGAGGCCCCACAAGAAAAATCCTGGCTACGGTAACTTCACCTTCCATCTTTAATTTTCTATCAGATTTTTTCATCAGAAAGTTTGTTTTTCAATTGTGGCAACACCAACAACATGATAGTTTTGACATTTAGTTTTTTTGCCATATTCATAGGAGATGCATTGGCAATTATTACAATGAATTGTATTTCGCACGAAATCGCATTAAAATAGTTCAAATCCACTACGCAAATAATGGTTCTGTTAAAGTTATATTTCGTAAAATTCGTGTTATTTTCGGACAACATAATCCTCCTTCTGAGAACACTATTAAGAATTTGGTCGTTATATTTGGGCCGACAGGCTTGGTATAAAATGTGCGAACGCCAACATGTTCGACCGGTTAGTTCAACTGAAAATATCGCAGCCGTGAATGACAGTGTTGTAACAGATCCAAATTTCTCAATTCCTCGACGTTCTTAACAATTGTAGTTATTCAAATACAACATATGGCAAATTTTGCGTAAGGATTTAACTGGTGCATGCTTAATTCAGTAAAGAACAACCGGCTGGTTTTTCTGAAAAAAAATCATTTTTTCAGACGAAGCCCTTTTTCACTTGTCAACAAGCTAAATTACCACATTTTTAGGCTTTTGAAAATCCTAAAGAGAATTATTCAGAAGTCTTTCAATGTTCAACGTGTCGCTGTATAGTAAGGTACGTTGTCTGGAGGCGTGATTGGACCGTTTTTGGGTAAATGAGGCTGGAAATGCGGTAACGGTCAATGAATCACGCTGCCGCCGAAATCTGATGATGGTTTTTCCACTGAGTCTACACACTACGTGCATATAAGCCTTGGTAGCAATTTTATAGTGCTTTCTAGCAGGGCCGTGCCCCAATCCTTGCTAAAGAGTTGGAGACTATATAACTCCTAGTCCTGTTACAAACGCAGCTAGAACAGTTATTTGGATGTTAACCTTAGCTTTGCGTTAACACTTCTTTGGAACTTTTTCAAAGCTGGAATAAACCACAGCCATCAGGTTACTCCCACGAGGGGTCTCACCAATAACCAGAATAGGGCCGTAGTCCTGCTGGCAACTGGTTCCCCTGGTACCAGTGTGTATATAATATCAATGGTCGAGAGTCCTATGTCTCTTCCAGTATCCGGCTTCTGCCAGGCAAGGCGACTGGTACTGCCTTTTACCCCCGAAGGCCCCTGTTAAGATGGGGAAGAGATACATCAAGATTGATTGCCCCTGGGGGTTCCCCCCGGGGGCACATGATAGTCTTTTTGGAACCTACTATTCCATTTAGACTGGTGTCTTGCGGGGTAAAAGGGAGCCCAGGCCCCTCAAAGGCTAGTAGAAGTCACCTGAACAATCCACATATTTCCACGGGAATCAGTTGCCCCAGAGTTCACTATTTGTCTCTTGAGACAATAAGCTATTCTCTGACTGGTTATTGAGGCTGGCTCCTATATGGGAGTATCGTGGAGGTTGTGGTGTCGGACCCTCGTGAGAGTTTGTGGGTCGGAATGGTTCAGGTCCAGTGAGTATGAATGCTGTCGTGTTCTTGATAAAAAAAGAGCTTCATGCGTTCTGGACCAGGAGTTGGAAAGTCTCCAACTCTTTAGCAAGGAGTGAAGGCTGCGGCCTACTTCGGGCTCTCGAAATTGCTACTAGAAGTGAGCGGAGGATATACGTATTCGATGGCCTTCGAGGGCGTGGTTGGTGTCCAATCAACCAAGTGGTTTGAGCCAAATTCAACCTTAAAACTCTAAATCGGTGATGTGAATAACAATATAGGACCGCCATATTGTTATTCCAAAAAGTGATTAAAAACCATGATGAAAAAATCAGCGTCTATCAGCGTGGTCACGGTGGACATTTGCCGGATATTATTTTTCATTCATAATTGCCGAACTTTTCTGTTCGTAATAAAATAAAAATTCTAATCGTCTTAATCTTAATTTTGTGTGTTTATTTTGTCTTAGAAAATAAACTTTTTGTTGGAAAACCCCTTACCTTTTTCTACAAAAAAAGAGGAGTAGCACTTCAGAGAACGATGCCTATTTAGTCAAGTACCGCGCTACATTCTTTAGGACAGGGATAGAGAAGGGATGAAACAGGTGGTGAAAGTAGAAGGATAGTCGGAAATTAACTGTCGCATAAGACAGCTCAGCGACCAGTGATTATGCCTTCATCGCTTAGCAGCCCCACCGACAGTCAATTTTTATTTTTGTTGTGAGGAAAAATGCAAGGTCTTCGTTGGGAATTGAACCCACAACCCCCCTAACTAACAAGCTAGTAAACTTCCTACTAGCCTACAGGGGAATATTTTTAACAACACATCTGATACCGTTAATCACAAAAAGGCATGCCTATCTTTAGGATGAAATTTAATTCAACAAGACAAACATTTCCGTTTTGATTTTTTTCTAAATGTTTTGTGTTTTTCTTCCAAAAATCACCACTCAGATTATCAAATTTGCTTTCGTCCATGATTTTGCTTTAGAGATTGATGGGTAATTTCCAATACAGCCAATGCTTTTATAGTTACGCATAAAATTGATTACAATCGTTTAAAGTGAAGCGTTTTAAGTGCAGTAATATATGACTTGCAAAGCCATTTTATATTGAAAATACAAATCTTTATTGATGGCCTAAAAATAAATATTGGTAACACAACAACAACAATAACAGAAACATACATAAACAGAGGATTTAAATGGTAACACCCAACACAACAACTACTATTTTCAAATAAGAACAATTTAGAAAAGGATGGTTATCTCAGTATTCACTTGAATATCCTGGCCATTGTTGCAAAAGTACTTAAGTTAACAAAAACATAAGAAAAAAAATTCAAAATGACTACTTTTTCATTGTCAAAATCCATCACGTTTTGGCACATTGACAGTGATATTAACACATACCTACGCAACAACAGCACACACATTTATACACTCACACAAAACTATTTAGGGCAAGCAATTTTTATGTTTAAAGTGTGATAAGAGAAAAATTGTTAAAACAGTAAATATTCTCAAGGTTTATGATGGTTTTGAGTCACAAGTAAAAAAATAAATTTCAAGAAAAACAAAAAAAGTTATGTTAAACAAACAAATGTTAAGTCTATTTTTAGTGGGCCATAAAGTTAAAATAAGAAAGCATACTTTTGGGAATACAAAAGCTAGCTAGCAACAAGCAAGTAACATAATTGCTATTATTTTTATTATTTTAGCTAAAGAGATTTTCATTATTATTATTATTGCATCAAAATAAATCTATTGCTTAAGTGAGAAGCAAAACTTTTATTCCCCTATTACTTAATTTTTTTTTTTATATTAAAATAACATTTTATGAATAAAAGAAATTATAGTATTTTTCTTAATATTTCAATTTTTGTATTATGCTGCATGTTAAAATTTTATTTATTTTTGTATTATTTTTTGAAAATAAATCTATTGAAACTGAATTCCCTTGATATTAACTTAACAATTTGTGGTTTTATAAACTGACTGACTAACTGACTGACTACAGTTGAAATTCCATTCCGTTTAAAAACTTTTAATGAACAGTTATTTACACAGGATATATTTCTACAGCTATTTCCGGTTTTTCCAACATTTATGTACTTAATCACACTCACTCGCTTACTACTTGTTTGTTTGTAGTAAAAATGATTATAAAGGGTTCTCCACAAATTAATGGTTTTTACAATTTTTTTTATACATAGAATTAGTATAGACACAAGCAAGAAACTCCTCATTATCAATAAAGCTGATAAATAATATCATAATATTGCAGTAAGGTACAGTAGTTTGGGATACATTACTTTAAAGTACAAATTTTTTTTTTTTTTTTTAAGAGAAGTATCACTTCAGGCAACAATGCCTATTTAGTCAAGTACCGTGCTACATTCTTTACGAAAGGGATAGAGAAGAGATGAAACAGGTGGTGAAAGTAGAAGGATAGTCGGAAATTAACTGCCGTATATAAGACAGCACAGCGACCAGTGACTATGCCTTCATCGCTGAGCAGCCCCACCGACAGTCACTTTTTATTTTTGTAGTGAAAAACACCAAGGTGTTCGTTGGGAATCGAACCCACAACCCCCATATTTACAAGCTAGTACACTACCTACTAGCCTACAGGGGCACCTAAAAAATGTTATAGTACAGTACTTTGGAGTACAGTACATTGGAGTATAATAAAATTGAGTACAGTATTTTGAAGCACAAGAAGTGGTCCAGAGCCTCAGATCTGAACTCGACATCAACAAAGTGGGTTTCTTGATTCTACTGGATCACAGCAAGGCCTTCGATGCGGTAGATCACTCTGTCTGGAAGAGTAAATATTTTAAAAAATATTTATTTTTAAAGAAATCTAGCACAATTTAACGTGGATTAAAATAAAATTTAAATATAAAAAATAAATTTTGCAATAGCATTTCATTTATTAAATGACGGAGATTTCTGTGCCCACTTTAAAAAAAATATATAATTTGTGTTATAATTAAGAGTTTCTGATTAAACTGTTTTTAGAGAAATAGTTGTGTTAACAAAAATAGCTGATAGCTATTGTACCGTTTTTATCTAAAGTTTTTGAGAATATCCTCAGCAATCAAATTAATGACTACGGAATAACTCACACGGAATAAATTTTTATCCGTGGCTCAATCTGGTTTTGTTAGGGGCAGAAGTTGTGTAACGGCTTTAGTGGATGTGGTCGAGAGCCTTAGATCTGAACTCGACATTAACATAGTAGGTTTTTTTGATTCTACTGGATCACAGTAAGGCCTTCGATGCGGTAGATCACTCTATCATGTTAATAAAACTGCGTAAGTTAATTTATTTCTCAAGCTCGGCCTGCAGTCTAATATTCCCCTATTTGATTAACAGATTTCAAATAGTGAGTGTTGATGATCCGCTTATAGTTAGTAAAAGAATACCACAGGGCTCTATATTGGGTCCACTTCTTTTCTGTCTCTACATAAATTACCTACCTGACATTTCTAAAAGCAGTAGGATGCACATGTATGCTGATGACGTGCAGGTTTATAACAGCAGCTGGATTAATGACGTTCCTATGTGTGTGAATGGGATAAATGACAATTTGCACATGATCAATTGCTGGGCCATGTCTAATGGATTGTATATCAATGCTTCGAAGTCGAAAGCTAGAAAAACATTAATGTGAGAATTGACGAGAATGTGATCGAATTGGCATCTAATTTGGGCGTAATTTTTTATAATAGAATGACCTGGACTAATCACATTACCTTTGTCGTTCGCAGAGTTTACATCAAACTTCGCACCCTATGGTCGTTAAAGGACTCTAAGCCGTTTGCTATTCGCATGCTTTTGGCAAAGACTTAACTAATCCCTTCACTTCTTAACGGCTGTGAAATCTATGCCAATTGTGACAACACTGATCAGCGCAGACTGAAAGTCGCATATAACAATATTGCCCGTTATACATTTCAGAAAGACCGCCGTGATCATATCTCATCATACTCTAATTTAATTTTTGGAATGACATTCGGTGATCTTCTAAAATATAGGTGTCTAATTTTCTTGCACAGGATCATCATCTCGAAATGCCCATCATATCCATTTGATAGGATAGTTTTTGCAAGATCTTATCGTGGTAGGAATATTATTCCACCAGAAATACAAAAGTCTGTTATCTCAACGCTAGTTTTTCATAAATGCAACTAATTTTGGAACCTTTTGCCAAATTCTATACAGAAAATAGGTAACGCAAATTGATTTAAAACGGAGCTTTATAAATCATTTAGTTCTACCCAACCTTGACTTAATTTTTATTTTAACACTTTTTACATGTCTTTCAATTTAATTAGTTATAACTTTATTATTTCCTGACATTTATTTAATTGTATACCTGTGTATTGTAAAAGCGTTCTTTCTAGATTTAAGTTTTATAATAACTCAATTTGTATATGTTAAGGATCAATAGCACCGTCACTTATAAGATGTTATCATCTTGTTGTGCTAGTTGTCTAAAGAATAAAGAATAATAATAATATTTAATATTACAGTATATTGAAGTACAGTACATTCAGAACATAAAAATCAGTGGAGTACAGTACTTTAGAGTAAAGTACTTTGAAGAATAGTACTTTAGAGTACAGTACTTAGATAAACAGTACTTTGAAGAGCACTACCATGGAGTGCAGTCCTTTTGGATATATTACTTTTGATTATAGTACAAAGGAGTACAGTACAGTAGAGTTTGGTAAAGCAAATTTCATTATAGCAGAATACAGTACAGCACAGTAATGTATAGGGTCCGCAATTTAACGTTCTTCTTTCCAACTAGTGCTTATTTCGTGAATGGTAACACTTAGCTTATGTTTGATTTGACAGATAATTAGTTTTATCCTTCCGCTGAACGAAAATGGTTGTGTATACGCTTGAACAATGCTTCGCTAAGTGGCCCTGCAATCGAATTACAGAAGATGCCGATTTTGATCTTGGCGGGTATGTAAACAAGCAAAATTGTCGCATTTGGGGCACAGAAAACTCGCACGCATACATTGAAAAGCCGACGCACCTAAAACGAGTCACTATTTGGTGCGGATTTTGGTCCAGAATTATAATTGGGATTGGCCGTTACAGCCAATGGCGATCGTTATCGGGCCGTGTTGAACGAATTTTTGTTCACAAAAATTTAAGAGGACGATATTGGCAACATTTGGTTTTAACAGGACGGCGTTACGTGCCACACACACGAAGCTGTGTAGTTTTGTTTATAG
Source organism: Trichopoda pennipes (assembly GCA_030448955.1). Lineage (NCBI taxonomy): Eukaryota > Metazoa > Arthropoda > Insecta > Diptera > Tachinidae > Trichopoda > Trichopoda pennipes. Next base: position 10,624,547 of record JASKUP010000002.1, read on the forward strand.
TATTCAAAACAAAAAAAGTGATTTGGCTGACGCTATAAGGCTCCCCCCGAGGGCACATGATAGTCTTTTTGGAACCTACTATTCCATTTAGACTGGTGTCTTGCGGGGTAAAAGGGAGCCCAGGCCCCTCAAAGGCTAGTAGCAGTCACCTGGACAATCTACATATTTCCACGGGAATCAGTACACTCGCAGAGTACACTATTTGTTCTCTTTAGGCAATGATGTGCTCTGACTGGTTATTGAGGTTGGCCCCTATATGGGAGTATCGTGGTGGTTGTGGTTTCGGACCCTCGTGAGAGTTTGTGGGTCGGATCATTCAAATTAACACAATTAATGGTTCAGGTCCAGTGAGTATGAATGCTGTCGTGTTCTTGATAAAAAAGAGCTTCATGCGTTCTGGACCAGGAGTTGGAAAGTCTTCAACTCTTTAGCAAGGAGTGAAGGCTGCGGCCTACTTCGGGCTTTCGAAATTGCTACTAGGAGTGACCGGAGGATATACGTATTCGATGGCCTCCTAGGGCGTGGGTGATGTCCAATCAACCAAGTGGTTTGACCACCATCTGATTATGACTACATAGTCGGTGTAGACGTAAATCAAATCACGCACTGATATTAAAATACAGTGCACTAAAACACAGTACAACACAGCAGTTCATTCCCATCCATTTGTCATATTGCAATCACTCATTGAATGCACAACAGATTTAAATCTTATGAAATCATAATCAGTGACGAATGTCAGTCATCACGGAGCATTAGATAAATGTAATGTTGAAAATCGTAGTAAGGTCACAGTATACTGCCTCACCATTTCACATTAGAAACTTAATTTTGAATATTCAAAGAGCATTAGTTTCTGCTGACAAACTTGTAACCACCAAAGTGTGTGTACTGAAATTATTTTGAATAACTTTCATATAAACGGGATTTGGATGTTGGTGCTCTGCCCCTGTAAAAAAGTTCTTATTGGAGGTAATCGTTCAGATGGGTCAGACAAGCAATATCTGATAAATTATAGATTTTTTTCACAGTAGTGCGCTCAAAAGCTTTTTAATTCACAAAGGATATCCCATCTTTAGCAAATCCTTTATAAATGAAACTGCTCTAACAACACTACTTCAAAACGGCAAGAGGATTTATGGAATGACTGAGTGAAAATATGACAATTTTGCAGAGATTAATTGGAAATTGATTCACTTTCAAAAAAAAAACCAGTGAATACTTATCTAACGAACTCGACACTTTGAAGCATTAAATCCAAAAACTTCATCAAAAATTATTTATTGTCACCTTCTAGAAGAGGCCACATTACAGTATGCAATGGCTTTAAAACAATTTAAGGGAACACAGTTAACGACAATCACTCGTAGCCGCCAAAGAATTCTTTAATATTTGGGTATGATTTTACATCAACCCGCGTCAAATTTGGTTTGTGAACATACCGTCACATAATATACGCACATATCAACTCTCTAACAATTATAAGGAGAACATCGGGAATATAGAAGTATTCCAAAAGCTGTGTTTAGACTATAACTAGAATTTGACTACAATATGACGAAACTGTAAGACATTATCACTATTATAAGCTTAAAAGTAGACTAAGAGGACTTGGAAGTAGGTAATAAGATTTATATCTGCACCTAGCTGTGTAAGCCCTAAACAGATGATTGATCATACCACTGTGGAGGAAATGTAGCGTCATCTTCGCCCTAGGAGGCCTTCAGATACGTACCGGAGGGGTCACATCTAGTTGCAACTTCAAAAGCCAGAAGCAGGCCGCAGTCTTTACTCCTTGCTGAAGAGTTGGAGACTATTCAACTCCTGGTCCAAAATGCATGAAGCTTAATAAAAATTAATAACACAACGGCAATCATACTTACTGGACCTGGACTTACAACTCAAACGAGGGCCTCGAAACCACAACCACCACGATACTCTCGAAGGGTCACCCTCAATAATCAATTAGAGAACAGCTCAAAGGCTAAAAACAAATAGCTGAATTATGGAGCTTTACTGATTCCCATGGAAATATAGTGGATTGTCCGGTTGGCTCCTGCTAGCCTTGAAAGCGACTGAGCTCCCTTTTACTTCCGAAGACACATGTAATGGCGGTGAGTTTCCGTCAAAACATATCAATGTGCCCCGATGAGGGGGACTTTCTCCAAAATGATGTATGATCATTGATCCGACAGGAAAGCCAGCAAGAGCGTCTCCTACGGAAACCATACCGTCGGTCGCTAAGTAAGCTGTTGGAGTCCAGATACCATTGTTGGTTTAATATGCTGGTCACTTACAAGAATGTAAATAGTTTATGATCGGAACACGACTAAAGTATAACTTGATTACGACAAATATGATTATGATAACTTAAGTTTAAGGACTTTGAATACAATATGACTAGATGATGAAATGCTGTGATATATTGGCTATGACTAACTGAGAATACACTGCTTTTAGAGAATGATTAGGTTACAAACCAACTGATAGACTATGATAAGATTGTATCTAGACGATGACTAGACTGCAACCAAACTATGTTGAAGTTGTGATTTACCTTTAATAAACGATAACTAGACTATAAACAGTTTAAAACTAAAGCATGTCTATGCTATCTTTGGAAAGTGAGTATATTATTATTGAACTATGCCGCCATTATCACTAGACTATGTGTAAAATTTAGCTTGAATATGCCTAGTTTATGAACATAATATGATTATAGTCTAGCCCAAAATTAACCAACTATGATCAGTTGATAATTAGAATTTAATTAGTAAAATATGTTATTGTAACTGAGACTAACTATTATATTATATTATATTATATTATATTATATTATATTATATTATATTATATTATATTATATTATATTATATTATATTAAGGCTATGACTATTATATAACTAGACTATGTATAACTTGATTTTGACTATCTCAAGTATATATTACGACATAACTACAGTTTTTATAATCTAGCTGCTTAGGCTATTTAATTAAATCAAAAAACGTAACGTAACAATTTCTACACATCTTTTTTAAAGTACCCTAGCTACCCTTTATACGTCAAAAAAACATATCATATATCATAACATATCATATATAAAGTGTTTTTTCTTATACCCACTAACATTATCATGTTTAATTTTGAAAATATTTTTTTTTATTATTTTTAATAAAATCAATTTTGTCAACCTAATCATGAACCAGTGACACTGCAGTGTCAACTTAATATTTGCCTTTAAAATATAATGTTTTCAAATGCACTTAACCATGTGTGTACGTGTAAGTGCTTAAAATGATTATGATGACACCTAACAAGGATATATCACACTATTATATGTTATATTTTTCCTTATTCTACCATTTGCACAAGTACTAATGTTCAAGAGTGTTTTAGACAACTGACAATATGACGACAATAGCAGTGAAGAATTTTTAGATTTCTAAGCATTTTATTACATAGAAATATAATGAAAGGATGTCTTTTTGAAGGCATATTCTAGGTGAACGTTTTTAAAAATAAGTTTGTCATGGGTGAACAGTATTAAAATTTAAAGCAATTGCTTTTGGGTGTCGACTTAAAATATAGTTATTGCTTTACAAAATAAAATCAACATCTTTAGATTATTACAGTCTTGTCATAGTCTACTTAAAAAGCTTTCATACCTTCAATAATTTCATTTTTTGCAGTCTTATTAAAGTCGAATACGAACCTAGAGAAACTACAATTGCAGCGTTTTGATATTTTTTTCATATTTTTTACTGCTGATGTAAAATTCGAGTAATAATCTTGTCATATTATTGACACAGCCTTAAGAAGTTCTTGTCACAGCTGTCTCCAATTACAAAAATTCATGATCTAGTTATAGACCTCAAACAGTTATGTCGTAATAATTTTGGGTTAGTCAGAAGCAAGTTATACATAGTCTAGTTATACAATAGTCATAGCCTAATCATAGCATAATATTCAGTATCACTTAAAGTTACATCATGCACTCGTTTAAGTCTATTCATAACCTGATTATAGTTGATTAATGTTGGGTTAATCTATAATCATATTATGTTCATAAACTAGGCATTGTCAAGCTTAATTTTACACATAGTCTAGTGATAGTGGTGGCTTAGTTCAGTAACAATATACTCACATTCTAAACATAGCACAGAAATTTAGTCCTAAACTATATATAGTCTAGTTATCGTTTAATCATATTCTTGCCATAGGAAAATCACAATTTTAATATAGTTTGGCTGCAGTCTAGTCATTGTCCAGGCATGGTCTATAAATAATCAGTTTTTAGTCTAATAATTTTCTGATAGAATCATCCCTGTTAGTCATAGTAAACATGTTACAGCATGTTGTTACTTTTCTAATAGTGTTGTCACAGAGCCTTCATAATCTAGTCATATTTTAGTCAAAATCTTTTAACTTAAACCATCTAGTCATTGCTTAGTCATACTTTAAACTTGTTCCGATCAAAAACTGGGTAAATAACAGTTTTCTCATAAATTAGACGTAGCTTTATCATAGTCCCTCACTCTTGCCATAGCGATAATGTCTTATAGTTTAGTTATATATGACGTGATGAGGTTTACATCTGCACCTGGCCGTGGGCCCTAATCAGATGGTGGCCATTACCACTGTGAATGAAAAGCAACGCCATTCACGCCCTAGAAGCCCATCGCATAAGTATATTCTCCGCTCACTCCTAGTAGCAATTTTAAAAGCTCGAAGTAGGTCGCAGCCTTCACTCCTTGCTAAAGATTTGGAGACTATCCAACTCCTGGTCCAGAACGCATGAAGCTTAATATAATTAAGAATACAATGGCATTCATACTCACTGGACCTGAACCATTCATTGTGTTTATTGTGAATGATCCGACTCATAAATTCAAACAAGGGTCTCAAAACACACAACCACCACGATACTCCCAAAAGGGCCATAACCTCAAAAATCAGCCAGACTATAGCTAAATACCTAAAGAGACAAATAGCTGAACTTTGCTGGCAACTGATTCCAGTGGAAATATAGTGAATTGTCCCGGTGACTCCTACTATCCTTGAAGGGGCCTGGGCTCCCTTTTACCCCGCAAGACACCAGTCTAGATGGAAGTAGTAGGATCCATAAAGACTATCAAGTGCCTCCGGGGGGAAGTTTAGTTACATATAATCAAATTTCGATTACACTCTAAACACAGCTCTTGGAATGTTTCTGTTACTGATGCCCTCCTTAGAGGGCGGCTACGACTTAAGATGATTCTCGTTAGCTAAGTTCCCTGAAATTGTTTGCAGGCCGTTTCAGACTTTAATGTACCGTCTTCTATAAAGTGACAACAATTATTTTTTGATGACGCTCGAAACTGTCGAGTTTGTTAGATAAGTATTCACTGTTTTTTTTATGGACCACCGATGTTTAGCATCATTCAAGAGCTTCATCATACCTACAACTATTTTCTTTCCTCTTATCACTTATAATACAAACAGTTGTGTGCTCCACTAAAAGCAGATCTCTGAAGGCTTTCTTCATTTATATCAGAATTTTGTCGAAATGTCTCACCTATGCTATCACTGCAACATCATTTCCCTGTGCTTCCTCGGGTATTTACACTTTAAATATGAAGCTGAACATAATGTTGGACAACAATAGTTTAAGATTCGGTTCGTAGGGGGAACTTTTTCTGTGTAAACACCTGTAAGTGTTCTAGTTGAAATATAATTTTGAACTGCGCTAATCAAGTGAAGGTAATATATCCAATATCCAATAGTTCCAGAACCGGCCCTTAAGGAAACTTCCTCTGTGTTCACACCTGTAAATATTCCAGTTGAAAAATAATTTTGAACTGCGCTAAACAAGTGAAGATAATATTGGAAAACAGTAGTATCAGAAACGACCCATGGGGGAACTTCTTCTGTGGCCACACCTGTAAGTATTTTAGTTGAAAAATAACTTTTAACTGCGCTAGTCAAGTGCGCTTAATATTGGACAAGAACAAATCCAAGACCGGCGCCTGAGGAATCTTGTTTTGTGTCTACAACTCTAAGTATTCTTAGGACTGTGCGAATCAAGTGATTATAATGTTGGATAACAATAGTCCCAGAATCGAACCCCCCGGGGGTACATATATATGGGCTTTGGAGAAAGCAACAACTTAGACCTGTGCAACTAGAGGAAAAAGGGAGCCCAGTCTCCTGAAGTCAGCTGGGGTACAACTGGAAACTCCACTTTATTTCCACGGGAATCAGTAAGCCGCAGAGTTCGTTAATTGTCTCTTTAGACATTTAACTGTTCTCTGACTGATTATTGAGGTTGGCCCTTTATGGCAGTATCGTGGTGGTTGTGGTTTCGCGGCCCCATATCAGTCATTCCATATCATTCCACCTTTCATAACACCTACCGGGTGAAATGTTTCCAGATCCAGTGAGCATGCTAGACATGTGTTCTGGACAGGAGTTGGATAGTCTCCAACTCTTTAGCAAGGAGTGATGATTTGCAGCCCTGCTCTGAAATCATTTAAGTTGCAACTAGGAAAGACCTGTTGCTAGAATTAGTCTTCGGCTTCCTAGGACGAGCATGACGTCCCAAATTATTATTTTTTTTTTTTAAGAGAAGTAGCACTTCAGGCAACAATGCCTATTTAGTCAAGTACCGTGCTACCTTCTTTAGGAAAGGGATAGAGAAGAGATGAAACAGGTGGTGAAAGCAGAAGGATAGTCGGAAATTAACTGCCGTATATAAGACAGCAACAGCGACCAGTGACTATGCCTTCATCGCTGAGCAGGTCCACCGACAGTCAATTTTTATCTTTTGTAGTGAAAAAAACCAAGGTCTTCGTTGGGAATCGAACCCACAACCCCCATATTTACAAGTTAGTACACTACCTCCTAGCCTACAGGGGCCCCTAAATTATGCAGTGGTTTGACCACCATCTGATTAAGACTACATAGTCAGGCGCAGATGTAAATCTAATCACACAGTCCCAGAACCGATTCCTAGGGGAACTTCTTCTGTGGCCACACCTATAAGTATTTTAGTTGAAATATAATTTTTAACTGCGCTAGTCAAGTGCGCTTAATATTGGACAAGAACAATTGCAGAACCGGCTCCTGGATAAACTTCCTCTGTGTTCACACCTGAAAGTATTCTAGTTGAAAAATAATTTTGAAAGGCTCTAATCAAGTGAAGATAATGTTGGATAATAATAGTCCCAGAAACGGCCCCTAGAGAAACTTCCTCTCTTTTCACAGCTGTAAATATATTGAAAAATTATTTTGAACTGATCTAGTGCTCTAGGCAATTGATATTCCTCAGGGATAGCATGGATAGGATGGTTTCGTTCAGCGATGTTTAGTCGATTAGTTATCACTGGTGATTGCATACTTCCTTTACTACTTATAGCCCCTCTGGTTGTATCATCTATCAAATTTATGGTGTCAATTGTTAATCTACACCTTCGAAAGCTATATGGTCTTTAGGAAACAGTGTTGCCATTTTCAACGGCTTCGAATAACTGGTTTAAAATAGGAAACTTGGCAGGTGTAGCTACTAGACAAAATGGCCTGTAAGCTATAGACTAGTTATGCTGTATTAACATTATAGTCATAATCTCTTTGTAGTGTGATTATAGTCTTTTGGCAGCTTAGTCATACTCTAGTTAATGTTGTAACATGCCAAATGAAAGGAATAGTCTCTGTCGTAACTGAATCAAATTCCATTTATGTTTATGTTGAAACTTAATGGAAATCATATTCTAGTATAGGCTAGTCTGTTATCATAGTCTAGTTATAATTTTTTTTGTTTGTTACCTCCAGAGAGTAGATAAAAACTAAGTTAATAACCATAACCATTGAAATAGTAATAAAATTTTATTTAAATTTAATCAAAAGTTTCAAGCAATTGAATTAAATTCTGTAGTAACCCCCCATCCCCCACAAATCTCATTGGATTTTCAATAGTAATCGTGTAGAATAGTTTTGATGTATTGTGGTTAAGTTATATTGGTTATTCATTGCTATTCGAATATATACATATATTTTTAATGGCATCCTGCCAATATGATGACAAACAATTTGTACGTGGTAATTTTGTACTCGCATCTACAAAATTGATGCTGAGAAGGCACAGCATGGTATCATATTGATTTCTTTTTTTTGATTAAGATTTTTATTTCTTTTGAGAAAGGTGAATAAAACGAAATATGTAGGAAGGTAAACCTGTTGTAAGCCTTGAGATAGACATTAATTTAAATGGTTTTTTGATGTTAAAACCCTGACGAATGTTTTTGGTTTGTTTTGCAAAAAAAGCAAAGTATATTTTTCCTTTGAAACTACAGTTTAAAGACTCTTGGGATTATTGTTTACGTTTAATGTAATTAAAAAGATGATGTAAAGTTATAAAATTTAAAAAAAAAATAACAAATAAAAACTAGGTATTACTAATAGACAATTATAAAAACAACAATAATTTTGGAAATTTATATAAAAATAAAATTATTACCGTTAATATCAACGGTATTACAAAGAATTTTTTAAAAAGAAGTTTGTTTTTTTAAACAAAATAAAAACAAAAATGTGGATTAAGATGACCATACTGACAAATAGCGGTCCTATTTCGTTAATCATATCAAGAATTTTAAATTTTAAGGCTCAAATCGATTCTATTGGCACCTTTTAGACTCTGTTTTTAACATGTTCCCACAAAAAATAATCCAATGGTGTTAGATCACACGATCACATTCATATAATGCAATGTATTATCAACACTGGCTGGCCACTTAACAGCTGATTGTTGTAATATTATGCGATCGGTATATTTGATTTACAATAAATTGATCGTTTCATTGGGTGTGTGACATTTGGTATCATGTGATATCCATGTCGTCAATAGTAGTCCAAAATTGAGATATTAGCATCTCGCGATAGCATGATCGATCCAGTGATCGTTACAGCATTTCCAGCCTTATCTGCGATATAAAAACGGCCCAATCATGTCTCCAAACCACATAACGCACTATACACAGACACGTTGTGCATGCAAGAGCTTCTCAATAATCGCTCAAGAATTTTCAGAAGCCTGCTGATTGTCGTGAAATTATGCGATGGGGTTTTCGTGATAAGATTTACATCTGCCCTAATCAGATGGTGGTCAAACCACTGGGAATGAAAAGCAACGTCATTCACGCCCTAGGAAGCCGAAGACTAATTCTAGCAACAGGCCTTTTCTAGTTGTAATTTCAGCGCTTCCACAGCAGGGTTGCAAACCACTACTCCTTAATGAAGAGCTGGAGACTATCCAACTCCTGGTACAGAACACATGACTAGCATGCTCACTGGGTCTGTATCATTCACTCGTTAGTGTGATTAAAGGCGAGATGATCCTGGCCACCATAAATCAATTCATGCTGGAGCTGCAAAACCACAACCACCACGATACTCCCCAAGGGCCTACCTCAATAATCAACCAGAGCAAACAGCTAAAAGTCTAAAGAGACAATTAGCGGAATTTTTGGCGCTTACTGATTACCGTGCCAACAACGTGCAGCTTGCAGTTGACTGCCTGCTTGCCTTCAGGGGACTGGGCTCCCTTATACCTCCAGCAGCACAGGTCTAGATAGTCAAGTAATCTATAAAAACCGATAAATGTGCCCCCGGGGCGGATGCGATCGGAATGATGTTATAAGATTTACATCTGCACCGGCAGTGAGCCATAAAATCAGATGATGGTCGAACCACTTTGGCTGGTATGTAGCGAAATCCTCGCCCTAGAAGGCCTTCAGATACTTATTTCGAAAGCCCGAAGTAGGCCGCAGCCTTCTCTCCTTGCTAAAGATTTGGAGACTATCCAACTCCTGGTCCAGAACGCTTGAAGCTTAATATAATTAAGAACACAACGGCATTCATACTCACTGGACCTGAACCATTCATTGTGCTCGTTGTGTATGATCCGACCCACAAACTCAAACGAAGGCCTCGAAACACACAGCCACCACCATACTCCCAACAGGGCCTACCTCAATAATCAGCCAAAGAACTGCTAAATGCCTAAAGAGACAAATAGCGTAACTCTGCGGGCCAATGATTCCCGTGAAAATATGGTGGATTGTCCAGTTTACTCCTACTAGCCTTGAAGGGGTCAGGGCTCCCTTTTACTCCGCAAGACACAAGTCTAGATGGCAGTTGTAGGAACCATAAAGACTATCATGTGCCCCCGGGAGGATATGCGATTGGGATTACGTGATAAGATTTACATCTGTACCTGGCTATGGACCCTTAATTAGATGGTGGTCAAACCACTGGGAATGAAGGGCAAACGGCCTTCACGCGCTAGGAAGCCGAAGACTAATTCTAGCAACAGGTCTCTCCTAGTTGCAACTTTGATGATTCCAGAGCAGGGCTGCAAACCACCACTCCTTGCTGAAGAGCTGGAGACTTTCCAACTCCTGTCCAGAACACATTTCTAGCATGCTCACTGGACTGGATCGTTCACCTGTGGGTGTTATACTTGGCGAGATGATCTTGGCCACCATAATCATTCCTGCTTGGGGCCACGAAACCACAACCACCATGATACTCCCATATAGGGGCCAACCTCAATAATCAGCCAGAGAACAGTTAAATGTCTAAAGAGACAAATAACGAAACTATGCGAGCTTACTGATTCCCGTGGAAATAACGTGGAGCTTCCAGTTGTACCCCTGCTGACTTCAGGGGACTAGGCTTCCTTTTTCCCCCAATTGTACAGGTCTAGATAGTCGAAGTTCTATAAAGACCATATAATGTGCCCCCGGGGGGGATGCGATCGGGATCATGTGATTTGATTTACATCTACACCGACTAGGTAGTCATAATCAGATGGTGGCCAAACCACTTGAATGATTTGCAAACATCATTCACGCCCTAGAAGGCCATCGAATACGTATATCCTCCGGTCACTCCTAGTAGCAATTTCGAAAGCCCGAAGTAGGCCGCTTCCTTCACTCCTTGCTAAAGAGTTGGAGACTTTCCAACTCCTGGTCCAGAACGCATGAAGCTTAATATAATTAAGAACACGACGGCATTTATACTCACTGGACCTGAACCATTCATTGTGTTCATTTTGAATGAACATCTAATTTTCTAAAGAGACAAATAGTGAACTTTGCGAGCGTACTGATTCCCGTGGAAATATGTGGATTGTCCAGGTGACTCCTACTAGCCTTTGATCGGGATATTTGGTTTTCAATAAATTGATAGTTTCATTGGCTGTGTAACATGTGGTACCGTCCTGTTGAAACCACATGTCAGCGATATCCACGCCATCAATAATAGGCCAAGGTAGAGTTGTTAGCATCTCGCGACAGCTAAATCCATTGATCGTTACCACATTTCTAGCCTCATCTGGGGGAAAAAACGGCCCAATCACGACTGCAGACCACATAGCGCACCGTACAGTGATATGCATGTAAAGGATTCTCAATAATCGCTCTAGGATTTTTAGAATCCCAAATACGGCAAATCAAAATGGGATTCGTCTGATAAAAGGTTGTTTTTTTTTCAGAATAACCAGTTGGTTGTTGCTGAACGAATTGAGCGATGTGAATGATAAGTCGGCTTCAATTCCTGCACCAGTTGAAATTTGTAAGGCTTTAGAGATAAATCCCTATGCAAAATTCGCCATTTGGTGGTTTCGTATAACACCAATTGTTGAGAACGTCGAGGAGTTGATAAATTTGGATTTGCTTTAACAAGGTGGCTTACGGTTTAGATGTTTTCAGTTAAACGAACCGGTTGAACATACCTTAATATCTAACCTGTTGAATCAGATTTAATGACCAAATTCTTAGTAGTGGTCTTCAGAAGGGCAATTATGTCATCCGAAAATATCACGCATTTTACGAAATGTAACTTTAACAGAACCATTATTTTCATTGTGGATTTCAATTATTTTAAAGCGATTTTCGTTCGAAATTAAATTCATTATAACAAATGTCAATGAATCTACCACGAATATGTTAAAAAGGTAAATGTCAAAATTAGCATGTTGCTGGTGTTGCCACAGTTGGAAATACCCAATAATTGTAACTCAAAAATTAAAACTTTATTAAATAAATGTCAAAGCTTAAGTGTGTATTAAAATAATTTTATTAAACTTTTTATTTATTCATTTAAATGAAATGGTAAAATTATCGTAATGTTAAATTATTCATCTGCTTTTAAACCAGTTTAAGTTTGAACTTCAAAAACGAAATGTTGCCCTAGAGTATACTTAAACAATTTTTTTCACGTATAATTTTTTTATAATATTTTTCATTCCCGCTTCTTTCAGTTTTTCTGTTTAATTTTATTTTATATTTTTGTTTTTGTTTTTGTCGAGAAAACAAAAAATACATCCTCCAGACAATGTAAACTTTTATGTTTGCTCTTTGGTTTGTTTGTGAAAAACAAAACTTTCATTTGAAATGTTGCCTGTCTTCCACCCACATCAAATAAGTTTATCAAAATCCACTACCACCGACTAAGGAGTGAAATTCAATGTATATTTTTATTTACAGATTTTTTCCGAATGTGTTCTTTTTTTTTGTCATAATGTATGTTCAGTGTACATTCATATATGCACTTTAATGCTTTTCAGTATGAAAGTTTTTGTTAACAATCTATGTATGATATGTATTGTAAATATAACATTGAAATAATTTCGTTTTTGTTTATACTTCCACACGGATATATCCCAAAAATGAATTAAAAATATGAAATAAATCTAAAAAAAAAGTTCTATATGCAATTTTCTTCTTTACCTTTACAGTTATTTGTGTATGTATAATAAAAATAGTTTTTTTTTATTAAATAACTTGTATACATTTAGGATGCAAAAAAAAGTAAGTAGTTAGTTAAATTACAGCACAAGCATAGTATAACTAGAGTTTATGTTTGCACTATGGCTAAATTATAAGTGAAAAATGTCTGTTTTTTAACTAAAATTTTTTTGTGCACCATACTGCTAAGGAAATCTGGCATAACAATTTATGCATTACGCCTAAACTGTCACTTCTTTATTCTGATAAGAATATTTAAAAACTGCAACTAGTAGCATAACTAAGATTCGAAAGGCATATAGCAGAACTATGGCTAAACTAAGGCTATGGCCAGCCTACATTAAAAAAGTTTAAAAAAAAATGCCTACATTTAGGGTGCGAAAAAAGTCAGTATTTAGTTTAATTAATATTATTTATTATTTATTTTTTTATTTATTTATTTCCAGCCGTATTCATAAAAACTTAAAACAGGTTAATAAACCTAAAATAGGCAAATGTTGATAAAACTACATTCATAAACGATTAATAGTTTAAAAAACATTTAATAAATCGTTTTTATAATCAAAAATTTTATTGTTGGATTTACCCTTCTTTAAACCAAAAATAAAATGACATTTTGCCGTTTAAATATTTTTATATACATTTGTTTACATTATTTAAAGAACATTTTTCTCCAAGTAGCAAATAAATTAATTTAATTATTATAAAAAGTCATTCCAAAACTTAAACTTCAACTATGGATGCCATAAACACAATCCGCAGAATACGTAACTCCATAATAAACAAATGGAAACAGTTAATTCACAATATAGCTATAGAGGAAAATGACACAGTCCCAGGTAATAAATTAATTTGTAGATAGTTAACTAGTAATAGTTAATATATTTGTCTTGTTTAGATGATATTGATAATGTGCAAAGGGAAATGGCAGTAATGGAATATCCAACAAACTCAACAACCCCTGAAGGAAGAGCAAAAGTGATTTTAAAAACATTTATACAACATAATTTTTAACAACTTTATTTTATCATTTTGGCGCTAACATATTTAATTTAAATCTGTCAGCTTCAAGAAAACAGAAATAAAAACATTATTAACAAAAATTTAATTAATTTATTTTGTACTTTATTTTTTTAACAAAGCTTTATCACAATTCATATTACATTTAGTTAAATGAGAAATTTTTGGTTTTAGTAAATATTATTATATAAAAAATTTAGGAATAAACATATTTTTAGTTAAAATGCTGTCGTTGATAACACTGTTTTTTTCTGATGTAAGTTTCTAAAAAGTATATACAATTTTTATTTGGTATAAATGTAAAAACGAATATTTATACAAACCTTTTTTTTGCATGGGACAAATTCAACTTCCTTTTCTTTTACACTGGTAGCCACTTTTTCTGCTTCGAGGGGAATTTCATCAATTGTGTGACAGGTTGCAGAAAAAAATTGTATTAAAAAACGCATTCATATGTACTTCAAAGGACAGATTTCTAAAATCGTGTCTTGAATACACTATGTACATACATATATATGTACTTATATATTTTTTACATACCTTTTGTTTTAAACACAAATCTCCTGTGTCCAGTGTTTTTAAATTTATTTTTCCGATTTGATTTATCACAAAACTCATAGAAATAAATTAAAACTAGGAAATTATGATAGTGATGAACTAAAACGTAAACAAAACCGGTACTCGAATCTTTTTTGTATTATCTGTTGCTAAAACAGATTAATACATAAGTTTTCATTAAGTGTTGCGGCTTAGTTTTTGTCAGTGAGTAAAAATATATATTTTTTATTAAAATTAATTTTTTATTTTTCGCAAAATTTGTATTTAAAATATTTATAATAAGACTACCAAATATATTGCACAATGATTTCAAACATCACAAATATAAAATGTTGCCGTACTTAAAAATAAATTTTGTTAAAACGTTTAATAACTATTAAACTGTTATTGTGCGATTTTGAATACAAATTTTTAGAAATGGTTTATTAGACAAAAATTCCTTAATAACAATTGTTAACTTTAAATCTAAAATAACAACTTTTTATGAATATGGCCGTTCATCTACAGAATTAAATTCTTACAGATTACTTTACTTTATAATCACACTACAAGCATATTATATTTATACTATGACTAAACTATAAGTAAAGAATATCTGCATTATAAATAAACTTGTTTTGTACGCCATACTGTTAAGGTATTCTGAGTTAACAATTTATAGACTGCGCCTAAACTGTGACTTCTTTATTCTGACAGTTTGATAAGACTATTTAGAAACTGTGACTAGTAGGACTATACTATGATTTAAAAGGCATAGGGCAGATTTATAACTAGACTGCAAACAGTATGATAAGACTATTACCAGACTATGTCATAAGTTGAACTGCACTTTAACAAACCTAAGAACCATGGCTAAACTATTGTTACGTTTATTCCTTTTAACATTTTTTATTATATTGAATTCTTTTATGCAAGATAATAACACAACAGTTAAGAGTTTTAAATTAAATTAAACGATTTATTCTCTTTCAAAAGACACACGATGGCAACTTCACCACTTTTACGCTTAAAAGGTGCTTTATTATTTTATTGTCATTACTCAAGGACAGATTAACTTTAATTAATTCATTTGTCCAGCAATTATACAATATACAAGAATATTTCCTGTAGGCTAGTAGATAGTGTACCAGCTTGTCAGTATGGGGGTTGTGGGTTCGATTCCCCACGAAGAACTTGGTTTTTTTCACTACAAGAATAAAAATTCACTGTCGGTGGAGCTGTTCAGCGATAAAGGCATAGTCATTGGTCGCTGTGCTGTCTTATACGGTGGTTAATTTCCGACTATCCTTCTACTTTCGCCACCTGTTTCATCTCCTCTATCCCTTTCCTAAAGAATGTAGCACGGTACTTGACTAAATAGGCTATTTGCCTGAAGTGTTACTTCTCTTTAAAAACACAATATGTACAAGAATATTCTACTTTCACTTCATATCATTGTTATTATTATCATTCACTGTAGATGCCTGTTTGGCTATCTGTTTTGTTTTTGTTCTGTGTTAGTGTTTTTGTTTGCTGTTGTTTAGTTTATTTCGTGGAATTTCTTAAAAGCATGTTGGTTATGTCTTGTGTGTATAAGATTTATGAGAAGGTGTTAGTAAATTGAAATTACTGGTTTATTCGGTCAATCAAACTTATCGCTTGGTCATGCGTTAAAAACAAGTTCACAATTTAGTACTTAATCATGGTAGTAGTGGTGATTTAAAATTTTTAAAATATGGATAAGTTTTTTCTGGGCTCCTTATGTCTAGATTTGGCAAGACTAAAACTAGACAATATCTAAAATGTATACACCGCAAAAAAAATTATGTGTTGAAAATAAGGAGACTATAAAGACTAGACTTATATTTATACTGGACTACAGCAATACTACGAGGGCTGCTATTTATATTTCTGGCCTGGTAACACTGTTGCTAGGCACCAGCTGATGTTTCCAGTGCAACCTTCACATTGTTAAACATAACCTTAACCAAAACATTTTGCCATTTTGTTGTTGTTAGTGTAAGTGATAGCAGGTGGAAAAAGTGATCTTAGGAGAAAATGGAATTAACTCGTGAACATTTTCGTGCAATAATTTTTCATAACTTTCGACGTGGCCTGAACTTAATTCCTTATATGGTAATGAAGCACCTTCTTACAGCACCATTAAAAACTGGTATAAGAAATTCAATCGTGGCCCACAATCACTCCAGGACGAATCCCGTGAAGTTCGTCCAACAACGGTTGTTGTGCCAGAAAACATCGCAGCTGTGCATGAGCTGATAAAGCATGATCGTCATGTAACATATCGCGAGATTGAGGCATCTGTAGGGATAAGTATGACAAGCATCAATAAGATCTTGCATGAATATTTGCATGTGATGCCGCTTAACCTGACAAACGCGCAAGAGGATGCTCGTGTTGATTGGTGCAAAAAAATGTTGCAGAAATTCGCTCAAGGTGCGTCAAAAGCAGTTTATAATATCTGCACAGGTGACGAATCATGGATATACTCATATAATCCTGAAACAAAACAGCAATTCACCGTATGGGTCTTTGAAGACGAGCGAAATCCCACCAAAGTTGTTCGTGGAAGAAGCACATCAAAGCAACTGGTTGCCTGTTTCCTCGGCATTACCGGTCCTTTGGCGACTGTGCTATTAGAGCAACGTAAGACGGTTAATTCGGCATGGTACACCACTATTTGTTTGCCAGAAGTCTTTGAGAGACTTCGGGAAAAGTCAAAGAAAAGACGCATCATTCTGCATCACGACAATGCGAGCTGTCACAGATCGGCTGAAACAATGAAGTTTTTGACAGGGCAAAACATTGAATTGATAGGTCATCCGCCGTACAGCCTTGACTTGGCACCTAATGACTTCTTTTTGTTTCCGAACATCAAGAAAAAAGTACGTGGACAATGGTTTCCTACACCTGAAGAAGCAGTTTCTGTATTCAAAACCCATGTTTTAGAAGTACCTAAATCGGAGTGGAAAAAGTGCTTTGAAAATTGGTTCCAACGCATGCAAAAGTGTATAAATCTTCATGGAGAATATTTTGAAAAACAATAAAAAAGATGTTGTTTTTAAATGCTTGTGTTTTCATCCTTAGGCCACAAATATAAATAGCAGCCCTCGTATAACTAGACTTTATAGACTGTAAATAGAGTATTTCTAGGGTAAGTGGAAATAATGGCAAGAATTATTGCTTGACTACAACAATACAACTATTCGATATTTTTAAAGAGGTATATAACCTAAAGTTGGCAACACTTTTGAATAAACGGCCATTTTGTCAGCTGCCATTTCAATATAAATAGACTGAGGCCTAAAAAACGTCTCCAAATTGTTCAAATTGGGTCCAAAATAAGATTACTGTTGATTCCGATGTTTATAAACGAATTTTGTTTAGCGACGAAACTCATTTTTGTTAAAGGAAACAGCCATATTTGGAGTGATGATAATCCTCATCATAAACATTGGTTCGAACTTTTCTAAAACCGATGATGGTGAGAATTTTTTAATCAGTGGTAACCGCTATAAAGCCATAATTGCCGATTATTAACTGAACAACTATGATTTGCAGGGGCTGTGATTTCAACAAGATGGAGCAACATGTCACACAAATCATGCCACCATTGATTTATTGAAGGAAAGGTATGATGACCATATAGCATCACGATTTGGCCCCATAAATTGGCCTCCAAAATCGTGAGACTTAACGCCGCTAGACTAATTTTTGTAGGGATATGTGAAATTGTTTGTCTGCGCTGGAAAACGCAAATCACTTGGAGTATAACTTTCGCCGCTTTATTGCCGATATGTGGCTCGAACAAGTTGTCGATAATTAGAACTTCAGATTAGATAACTTACGAGCCAGCCGTCGCAGTCATATGCCAGGAGTCTTATTTAAATTCTAATGCCAGAAGTTAATCTTTCGATTTAGTAATTTTCATTTTAATTTAAAAAATTCATCTTTGTTTTATTCCATTTCAAAGTTATATACCCCTATTAAAACACCCTTTACTCAATGAAAAAATCTAACAATAGAATATGAAGACAGTTGGACTTATCGAGATTAAAATAATAATAATAACTACAACACAAGTAAATTATTACCACTCTCAAATAAAATATGCTTTCATCTGGACTACAGCTCGACATACCATCACTAAACTGTGTATGGCAAAACCATGACTTTCTTCAGATTAGACTGTGACTAGAGCACTATGGTTATGATAAAACCTATATAGACTACGACTAGACCATGAGTAGACCAAAACCATGAGAAGAACATGGCTAATTATTAGTTAATCACTATACCATGTCTAAACTATAATTAGACAGCAATTCTTTTTTTAAGTATAAAAGGTTCATAAATTAAATTACCCAGAGGTAAAAAGTTTTTAGAACTAGCTAAAGCTCTTAAGTACTAGGTCCTTGCCCGCCTTTGTAACACTGGCCAAAGGTATTATGCCGTACAGCTACCTGCATTAGCTGTGTTTTGTCGTATCATTTGATCCACCTGTACTCATTTCTACCGTCTTCCTCTTTTCTAGATTCTTCATTAAATTGTTAATCTTATTGTTTAGTATCCCTGAGAACTTTTCTGAATTCAGTGTGATGTTTCAAAGTATTTTATTTTAATATTGCCATTTTCCGTTCTAACTGGCTGATTTGTATTCGATGGCGAGCGCTTTCGATGTGAATGCATCATTCTCAAGCCGCGGTTTAATTTGTACTGGTGAGTCAGTGTTGGCGTTCAGGTAGTTCTGTTATTAGGTTCGTATATATTCAGGTAAGCAGAGTACCAGCTATCTGGCATTTGTATGCAAAGTGAATTTAACGATACCTCCGTCTTTTACTATTATGTAGGTACGTGTGTCCGTCTGAGGGTGTTTTTCGTTTGCCCGTTTGCATGAGTAGTTTCAATGGTGTGAAAATTGTGTCTGAGGTCGTGTTTACCAGTTCGTTTATAATGTCGTCGTTGAATGTTTTTGTTTTGTAGATTTCCACATTTTCTAAAATGTCTAGTCTTCGTCCTTTTTTGCTAGGATGTAATAATGTCATTCATTCATCTATTTCCCTTGGTGTATGTCCGTGAATGTCAAGGTGTAATCCAAAGTTTGAATCTTCTCTTTTCCGTTTGTATGAGCGTATGTGTTCTGTAAACCTTGTTTTTAGTGTTCGTCCAGTTTGCCCTATATAGGTTCGTTTGCAGGTACAGGTAAGTCTGTATACCCCACTGGAATTAAATTTGTCAGTTGTGTCTGTCGTTGTTCTGAGATAGTGTCTGAGGGTGTTTCCACTTTTTAATGCTGTGAGTATTCCTTCTTTTTGAAAAGGTTAGTTAGTCTGTATATTTCTGGTCCTGTGTAAGTAAAGGTGTGCCATCGTGTTGTATCGGCTGTCTCCTAGTCTTCTCTATTTCTGTTCTTAGTGTTGTATTGTCTAAGTAGTTTATCGATGGTAGTGGTTTTGTAGCCGTTATTCATAGCTATGGCGTAGATTGTGTCGAGTTCCCTCCTGTATTTATCTGGAGTAAGTGGAATTATCCCAAGACTGTGTATCATATGTCTAAATGCTGCTAGTTTGTGTTGGGTAGGGTGGTTTGAGGTGTTGTGGATGGTAGTGTCCGTTGTTGTTGGTTTTCTATAGATGTCGAATGTTAAATAGTCAGTTCCTCGTGTTATAGTGATGTCAAGATAATGTAAATTTCTGTCTTGTTCTTTTTCCATTGTGTATGTAATCTTATCATGAGTTGTGTTTAAAAGTTTTCTAGAATTTGTTCGCCGTTGTCTTGCTTGAGGATGCATATAATGTCATCTACGTATTTATAGTAATGAGTTATTTTGTGTTTTTCCATGAGTGTTTTTACGTGTAGTGATTCGAGATGTTGCATGAAAATTTCCATGAAGATTGAGGAAGTTGGGTTTCCCATACCGAGTCCGTCAGGTAATTTGTAAAAGTTGTTATTGAATCTTAAGTAGTTCTGTTTTATTATCGTTTTTGCAATATCTATATTATCAGCGATGTATTGGCTTTCGTACAAATTGTCTAGTGTGTTGCGTAGAATATCTAAGGTTTCAGGTGTTGGTATTAAAGTATATAGATAGTATATATGTTTTATTTTATTTGAAATGCAAGCATAACATACTAAATGGTATCTGCTTCGAAGCTGTCATGTTAAATATTTGTTGTTCGCACACTTCTTTAGACTCTTATATTTCTCTTTTCCCAGGAAAATTAAGAAGAATTTGCTGAACTGGCTTCACTGAGACCAGCTAGTTTACAGAAAGGTGCTCCTGTAGGCTAGTAGGTAGTGTACTAGCTTGTCAGTATGAGGGTTGGGGGTTCGAATCCCAAAGAAGACCTTTGTTTTTTTTCACTACAAAAATAAAAATTGACTGTCAGTGGGGTTGCTCAGCGATGAAGGCATAGACACTGGTCGCTGTGCTGTCTCTTATACGGCAGTTAATTTCCGACTATCCTTCTACTTTCACCACCTGTTTCATCTCTTCTCTATCCCTTTCCTGAAGAATGTAGCACGGCACTTGACTAAATAGCTCTTCAGGCAACAATGCTTTGAACGGTTCTTTCAATTCTTGCCATCTTCGTTATGGCCTACTTCTGACGATTGGTTTTATTATTGGGTTGTCTTATGCAGTGGTTTCCAATTATTTTACATAATTATAATGCTTGTTGTCTTGACTGACCTTCTGCCACATCAGATCCATATTCTGGGGCGATTTCTATGACTTTTAGAGTTGATATTTGTACAGTTATGCTTTTTAGAAGAAATCTATATTTTGAATCTCTGTAGGGCAATTGAATTTGTATCCAAAAGATTATTGTTACTATTTTGTTGTGTTCTTTCTTGGTTTGGTAGCACCCACAGTAGGGTATTTCTTGCAGGAATTGTCTCTTTTCATCCACAATATCAGATTTTTCAGCAAGAAGTTTATTTTTCAACAACAACAACACCATCAAATGATAGTTTTGACATTTTTTGACGTATTCGTAGTAGATACATTGGTAATTGTTACTAGGAATTCAATTTCGCATGAAAATCTTAATAAAATATTAAATAGCCTTTATGAAAATGGTGATTCTGTTAAAGTTCCATTTCGTAAAATTAGTGATGTTATCGGACAACATAATCGTTCTTCTTAAACCGCTTTTAAGAATTTTTTCGTTAAATTTGAGTCGACACGCTCGATACAAAATAAGCGAACACCAATGCGTATTCGATCGGATCGCTCAGTTGAAAACATCGCAGCTGTGGAACATAGCGTTGAAGCAGATCCAAAATTTATCAATTCCCCGACGTTCTCAACAGTTAAGGTTATCCAAAACCTTCAAATGGCGAATTTTGCGTAAGAATATGATTTTGAAGCCTTACAAGGTTCAGCTAGTGCAGGAATTGAAGCCGACCATTCACATCGCCGTAGATTCGGTCAATTCATTTAAGAACAACCGGCTGGTTTTTCTGAAAAAATCATTTTTTCAGACGAAGTTCCTTTTTATTTGTCATGGTATATCAACAACCAAAATTGTCGCATTTGGGCTTCTAAAAATCCTAGAGCGATTATTGAGAAGCTTTTGCAAGCTCAAGGTGTCACTGTATGGTACGCTAGGTGATCTGGAGGCTGGAAATGCGGTAATGGTCAATGGATCACGCAATCGCTAGATGCTAACAACTCAATTTTGGCCCACTATTGATGACGTAAAGATCACTGATATGTGGTTTTGTAACGACACTCTTTTCCTGGCTGCTGGGGTATACTCAGCGGCATCCAGGGTCGTGCTATGTCGTTGCGACAAAAAAAAAAGGCTGCGGTTGCTTAGGTGTAAACTTAGCCTTTATTTGCCACTACTTCTTGTCCTGACGGCAGCTCGTTTAACAGCTTCGTCTACTGTATGCTAGTGTGTGTGTATGAATGCGGCAGTTTCCGTAGTCTGGGTCCTACATGTACCGGTCAGTGGCGTTTCGTTTGAAGTACAGTTCGGTGAATTGGCCGTGTGTGCAAGGGAAATAACCAAAACACTGTAGGCTGGGTCGAAACCTCCGCTTAGCTGTCCAATGCTCTGGTCACCCACTATGGTGACGGTAGACACAAATTCCGCTGGGTTAAGACCTCGGCTTCATTTGTGACCGAACCACAGTTCGTATCTCAGGGTATAAACTCGGTTGGGTTAAAACCTCTGCTTTGTTTATAACCTGACTGTCTTACCTAACAGTCTAAAATATATTAAAATTTTACCTGTTGTCCTGCCGCCGGCTGCACACAAATTGAATTTTTATTCATGGTGTTTGCCCTTTTATACTTATGCTGTCAATACACAACTATACACAAACACACATACGCCATAATGGCAGTCTATTTACACCACAGCCGATGGCTGTATTCACCACCAACCATCAGATGCTGCTTAAAACAGCTGTTGGCTAGTTCACCACCAGCCGCTTGGCACACCATCCTACCAGATAGCGTTGCCCAACCAGCTGCCGTTAAATACAAAATTCTAAATTAAAATTAGTTAAACTATTACAAAAATGTAAACATAATTCATTAACTTAATAATAACTTAATTAAAATTTTAAAAAATACATAGTTTTCAAAAAAAATTAGCAAGATTGATAAATTCCTATAACCAAAATAGGAATTCATATAAGACGGGTTAATTAATTCAAATAAAAATTGGAAATTCAATATAGCAATAATATGTAGGTTTGTCGTGCCAAAAACGACCCTATGACTTTTGGCGGTACAGTTTGATTAGGACGGTGCCACAGCCAATAAAACGATCAATTTATTGCAAATCAAGTTTCCCGATTGCACAATTTAACGACAATCAGCCAGATTGTAAGATTTAACACGACTGGATTAATTTCTTGTGGGGCTATGATAAGGACAGAGTCTATATGGAGCCAATCGAATCGTTCTCAGCCTTTAAACTTAAAATCCGTGATGTGATTAATGAAATAGGATCGCTATTTTGCCAAAACAAAAATGATTAAAAACTTTGATGAAAGAATCGACATCTGTCAGTATGGTGATGGTGGACATATGCCAGATATCGTTTATCATTTATAATTACCGAACTTTTCTGTTCCTAATACAATAAAAATTTTAATCGTCTTAATCGAAATTTTTTGTTTTAGAAAACAAACTTCTTAATGAAATACACTACTTTGCAGAATACCTAAATGTTATACCAAGCTAAGCGCTAAGAATCTAAGCATACGAATTCGTAAGTACATAATTTAACTTTACATTTTTCTCTAACTTTTACCAGAACAGTGATATCCATAGAATACCCTACAATCGCTATACACACGAACTCATCGATCTGTTGGTTTCCTACGCGTACCTCCATGCTTATATTGCGCTGTCTCTGAAGCATTAATCTTTCCCAGGGACTTTTTTATATTCAAGATGGCCGTAGCCTCCTCTGCTCTCATTTTGGCGATGAATTCCTGATTTGGAGAGCTGTACTCCTTCTCCGTTTGGCTTCTTGTGCTGGGTGTCAGCGATGTGGTGGGGGTAGATTCCAAATCCTTTTCCTTCCTAAGTGGTCGCATGTTTACCGTGCCGTGAGGCCCTTTTTCCGTCGTCGCATTATTCAACTCCTTTTCATCCTTTTTTTCCTCCTGCTGCTATCGCTGCGTTCTACTCGATATTGCTCCTTGTGCTCTTAAATCCTGTTTTTCGGCTGGTCTTAGCACCGCGCTGATTAGTGAGCGCAAAATCTTGCTCTGTTTTCGAAAACGCTAGTCTCGTCTTCCATTTTTGCATCTTCCGCTCTTCCCGACTAGTATATCCTTTTTTTATTGTTGTTGTTGTTTTTGTTGACATTTTGGTTTAAATTGGTCTCAACTTTACATCCTTTTTTTTATTGTTGTTGTTGTTTTTGTTGACATTTTGATTTAAATTGACCCCAACTTTAAGCCGCTATCGCTGTTCGTGTGTACATTTCCCATTTGACCCCCGTGGTTATCTATGCAAGCAGGGAGGCCACACTAGGGTTGACACAGGTCCTTATGGGAGCCTGTGTCCAGTGCCAGGGTCGGGTGTTAGGCAGGAGTAAATCTCAACTGCGCCTGTAACAGCAACTCAATGGTGACGAAACAGCGAACGTACTCAAAGGCTTGCCAGGTTTTAGCAGGACGGCGGCACCTGTAGCATTAGCCCGAAAGCCATTTCCACAGG
The DNA here is from genome assembly GCA_030448955.1 of Trichopoda pennipes. Classification (NCBI taxonomy): domain Eukaryota; kingdom Metazoa; phylum Arthropoda; class Insecta; order Diptera; family Tachinidae; genus Trichopoda; species Trichopoda pennipes. The sequence goes on from JASKUP010000002.1 coordinate 10,649,100, forward strand.
ATTTTTGCTAAAGCACTGACGCCTGACGGACATCATTTGTAACTTTAAAAGACTTGATGATGTCATTTTTTATGATTACGTTCTATTAGATATAACTAACTTTATACTTTAGTCTTACAACATAGTCAGCGACATTTCATTTCCTAAGAGCTTTAATAATGTGACACCATCCAGCTGAGTAAATGTAATTTCAAAGTCCAGAGTAAAACTATATAGTACCGTTTTGAACACTCTTTTGAGAACGAGAAAATTATGATCAAATTATGTCTAGACTATGACTAGGTTAATGACTAGGCTATGACTATGACTAGACTATTTCTAGACTATTTCTTAATACTTTAAGTATTTTTCTTTAGTTCTAACTACGCTTTTACTGGCGAAAAGTTCAACACAATAAAACCAACATGTTATGTTATACTTGTGTATTATGTGTTCCAATGTAACGATAATAATGTTGTTACTTTTTTGCTTGAATATACTAAGTATAACTTTACATGGATAAGTAAGTATAAAATGATCTGTGTATTTAACTGTGCTGTGAGTAACATATTTTGTCTTTGGCACTTTTGCCTTAAATGTTTTTCTTTCTTTTATAGCTTCACTTGTAGAACACCTCCACCTCATACAAAATGGTTTCTATCACTATGTTTATAATGATAACATAAGGTTCACTGCACATGATTGCTTACAGTTTATATTTTTTTTTTTTTTGGTTTTGCTATATTGTTAATTCTTTATTTTTATTTTTCGTATGGTTAAGGGTCGGTTTATTTATTGTTTAAAACAGATTTGCATATAGAACGAAAGTAACATACTGACAGTTTTATTCATTTATTATTTTTAAATTTACAGCATCTGTATCATTTTCTCTTCTTGTTATTAATATTTAAGTTTTTATAGCATTTTTTTTAAAGGAAATTTACAGAATTTTGTTGCAAAATGATAAAATTAAAGAGGACATTTTTAAACTAAAATAAAATGAATAAAATAAAATTAAATTGAATTTTGTTGTTTTGAAAAGTATGCTGTAATTAGCAACTCTTTAGTTAGCCATTAAGAGCACTTTAAAAGTTTAACTTTTATGTTAAAAACCTATTTTAATAGCATATTTTAAGGCTCATTAAATGCTTAACAATCAAAAGAACGACAATGTTTTTTTTTATAAATTCTAAGTATTTCAGAATTTAAGTGTCCTTAAGGAAACGTCAAGTACGAGTACATCGACAAGACTTATTCAAAGGGTAGAGGGGTTATTTAGCTTATCAGTGCTTAAATTATAGAAGTAAAATAAGCAATACATGACATTATTGCATAAATAGGAACTACAATGTATTATATTATCCATTTTTAATTTTTGGATTTAAGCAAACACTGCACTATGGGTTAGTATCACAAATAGTTTTAAATAACTAATCGGTAATTTTTTAGGCCACACATGCAAGCAATCTAAATATTTTTAATCAGCATTAAAGAAAGGCCTTCAGTTTAAACTCTTTTATTATAATTTAATAGTTTTAATTTCTGAAATTATTTATCAAACTAATTGAGAATTATAACCAAATGAATGAAAATAATGCCTTACATTCTACTACTCTCAGTTTTTCTCTCTTCATTTTCATTTTGAAAATTAAAATGTATGTGAATGAGGCGAACAATAAAAAAGGCTGTGGGTTATACATGGACTCACTCTAACCGATACTAAAAGATATTAATGTGTGTACCATTAAGAAGTATCGCCCAATAGACGATAGATAAAATTTTTGAAAAAATTATTTCTGATAAAACATAACATTACATGGAGGAGAAAATACTATAACATCCAACTTTCAATTTTGTTTCGCATAAATTTGTGGTACTGAGGATGCATTCTTAAATGTACCGTAATAAGTGTAATATGAAGAGTTTTTCAACAAGAAGTTTGTTTTCTAAAACAAATTAAAATAAAAAAATTTAGATTAAGATGATTAAAATTAAGTTTTTTATAATTATTCGGAAGTGTCTTTGAGTCTTGCTGTCTATACTATGTTGATTTTATAAAAAAATTCTCATAGAATCAGTTTGGCTTTGGATATAAGACTCTTAGGTTTTTCTATACAATATTGGGGTAAAATTCACTGATGAGCTACTTGAGCAATAGTGAAATTGCAATATGGATGTGCTCTTCTCCATTACAATACGTTTAAAATATTTTTATTTTTATTTGAATAAATGTTTTATGAGAATATCATAAGATGTTTATTTTTTAATAAAAATTTTTGTAATAAATATTTTGTGAGAATATCATCAAATATTTGCTAATAATTAAAATTTTTATTGTATTACGAAGAGAAAAGTTCAGCAATTATAAATGATAAATGATATCTGACATTTGCCCCCCACGACCATAATAACAGAAGTCGATTCTTTTATCAAAGTTTTAAATGACTTTTTAGCAAAACGACGATAATATTTCGTTAATCCCAACACGGGTTTTAAGTTTTAAGGCTGAAATCGATTCGATTGGCGCCGTATAGACTCTGTCCTTAACAAAGCCCTATAAAGTTTAATCTAGTGATGTTAAATCACACGATCTGACCGGCCACTTAACTGCTGATTGTCGTGAAATTATGCGATCGGGAAATTTGGCTTGCAATAAATTGATCGTTTCATTGGCTACGTGACATGTGGCACCGTCCTTTTGAAACCTTATGCCTATGATCCACATCGTCCTTAATAGGTCAAAATTGAGTTGTTAGCATTTCACCATAGCGTGGTTCATTGACCGTTACCGCATTTCGAGCCTGATCTTCCAAAAAAAAATAGCCCAATCACGCCTTTAGAACAGATAGCGCACCATAAATGTGCCCCTGTAGGCTAGTAGGTAGTGATGCGTGATAAGGTTTACATCTGCACCGGCAGTGAGCCATAATCCGATGGTGGCCATTACCACTGTGAGTGAAAAGCAACGCCATTCACGCCCTAGAAGGCCTTCGAATACGTATATCCTCCGGTCACTTCTAGTAGCAATTTCAAAAGCTCGAAGTAGGTCGCAGCCTTTACTTTTTGCTTAAGAGTTGGAGACTTTTCAACTCCTGGGCCAGAACGCATAAAGCTTAATATAATTAAGAACACGATGGCATTCATACTCACTGGACATGAACCATTCAGTGTGTTCATTGTGAATGATCCGACCCACAAACTCTCACGAGGGCCTCGAAACCACAACCACCACGATACTCCCATATGGGGGCCAACCTCAATAATCATCCAGAGAACAGCTAAATGTCTACAGAGACAAATAGTGTAAATTTTTCTCTTTTCATTTTCATTTTGGAAATTAAAATGTATGTGAATGAGGGGAATACAAAAAGACAAATAGTGAACTCTGCGAGCCTACTGATTCCCATGGAAATATAGTCGATTGTCCAGATGGCTCCTACTAACCTTTAGGGGGCCTGGGCTCCCTTTTACCCCGCAAGACACCAGTCTAGATGGAATAGTAGGCTCCAAAAAGACTATCATGTGCCCCCGGGAGGGCTAGTAGGTAGTGTACTAGCTTGTCAGTATGGAGGTTGTGGGTTCGATTCCCAACGAAGACCTTAGTTTTTTTTTCACTACAAAAATAAAAATTGACAGTCGGTGGGGCTGTCAGCGATGAAGGCATAGTCACTGGTCGCTGTGCTGTCTTATATACGGCCGTTAATTTCCGACTATCCGTCTACTTTCACCACCTGTTTCATCGATTCTCTATCCCTTTCCTAAAGAATGCAGCACGGTACTTGACTAAACAGGCATTGTTGCCAGAAGTGCTAATTCTCTTAAAAAAATAGCGTACCATAAAGTGATACGTTGAGCATGCAAAGGCTTCTGAATAATCGCACAAGGATTTTCAGAAGTACAAATGCGGCAATTTCGCTTATTGACAAGTGAAAATGGACTTCGTATGAAAAAATGATTTTTTTTAGAAAAATCAGCCGGTTGCTCCTGAATGAATTGAGCGAATCTACGGTTATGTGAATCTCAATCGGCTTCAATTCCTGCTCCCGTTGAACTTTGCAAGGCTTCAAAATCAAATTTTAACGCAACATTTGCTGGTTTTGGATATCCCCAATTATTGAGAACTTCAAGGAATTGTCAAATTTAAATCTGCGTCAATACTGTAGCTCACGGCTGCTATGTTCTCAGTTTCCATGTTTTCATGTTGCCATGTTTTCAGTTCGCACCATTTATATCGAGCCTGTCGACTGAAATTTTACGACCAAATTTTAATGCGTTTTTCGTGCGCAATTGGATTAATTGTAACAATTGCCAATGCATCTACTACGAATATGTCAAAAAATTAAATGTCAAAACTATCATGTTGTTGATGTTGCCCAATTGAAAAACAAAGTTTTTGTTGACAAGTCCTTAATTTGTAAAATCGTCATATCTTAACTGTCCACACTTCTACGTTTGCTGATGATACAGCGTGTCTTAGTTCGCACGAAAACTCCTATCAAGCCTCAATAAATCTTCAGCAACATATAACTCAGTTGGAGTTGTGGTTAAAATTATGGAGAATTAAAGTGAACGTTCAAAAGTGCATTCATGTGACCTTCACCCTGCGAAGAGATAATTGTTCACCCGTTCGGATCGATAATCACGTTGTTCCCCACCATAGTTATGTGAGATATCTTAGTATACATCTTGATCGTCGTATTAGATGGAAACATCATATTGACTCAAAGCTAACACAAATGAAACTTAAGCTAACACAATTACAGTGGCTCATTGGCAGGAACTCGAAACTTAGCCTAGATTGTAAACTTCTAATTTACAAGAGTATTTTGAAACCAATATGGTCTTACGGAATCCAACTTTGGGGCACTGCCTCAGCTGCAAATGTGGATAGAATCCAACGTATGCAGAATAAAATTTTACGGTTGATAACTTCCGCCCCATGGTACATCAGAAATTCAAACATACATTGTGATTTAGACATACCGCTGGTGACTACAGAAATCATCGAATACGCAGGCAAGTACCTAATCCCCTTGCTCGCAATATCTTGGATTATAGTGGACATAGCTGATTAAAAAAGAGGGATACCGCAGCTTTAATCCTCAATGCTACAGATGACACATCTTAGAAATATTTGTTTTGTTTTTTTTTAATGTCAATTTTTTTTACCCAAAAAGTTAGTTCTGACATGGACGGGACTAATGTAACTTTTTTTTTTAATTTAAGATTTTAAAACTTATTGTTAGTTCAGTTTCTTGAAGATACAATAAAAATTTATTGAAAAAAAAAATATCTTCCGGTGATAACCGTCGTTACTGGCTATATGTTTAGTACGATTGGCGAGTCCTCTTGATGCAATAACATCATTATCAAGCCACGTTCTAGATAGTATTTGTAAGGATTTTGATGATTGCTTCAGTGGTGTTGTAGGGATTTTCTTAGATTTTATAAAAGCGTTTGATTATGTTGATCAGCAAATACTAATAAAAAAATTATCGCCATATGGAGTAAAAGACAAGGAGTTGCAGTTATTTAAAAGTTATTTTTCAAATATGAAACAATATGTTCAAGTCACTGAAGAGAGAGAGAGTAATTTTCTTGGTGCTTTAAAATATGAGGGTGGCTCAAGGAAGTAGACTAAATTCAATTTTATTTTCTCTATAGATGTAAATAATATGAAGAAACTTGACCTAATGGAGTGTTTGCGGATGATGTGTGCTTGTTGTATCCATATAAGCTGGATTTTATTTTATGAGCGCATATTAAACGATATAATTCATGATTATTGAATATGCACTCGGTGCAGGCAAGACCGAAATTGTACATTTTCACTGAACTCTTTATGTTCAAAGCTTTTTTTTTTTTTTTTTGTTAAAGAGTAACACTCTGGCAGCAACAATGCCTGTTTAATCAAATACCGTGCTACATTCTTTAGGAAAGGGACAAAGAATAGATGCGACAGCTGGTGAAAGTAGAAGGATAGTCGGAAATTAACTGCCGTATATAAGACAGCACAGCGACCAGTGACTATGCCTTCATCGCTGAGCAGCCACACCGACAGGCAATTTTTATTTTTGTAGTGAAAAAAAACCAAGGTCTTCGTTGGGAATCGAACCCACAACCCCCATATTTACCTACTAGCCTACAGGGGTACCTAAAAAGGTTTTTACGATTTCTACCATCGGCGAAAATTTATTTAGTCACATATTTTAACATTACTCTGCTTTTCGTGGGATTTGTTTATAAAAAATCTATAAAAGAATCATTCATTTTTTAATTAATTCTTGAATCACTTAAGCACTGAATTAAAAAAATTTTAAATTAATTCTTTTCATAGAAAAAAAAACGAATTGAAAGAAATTTGAGTCAAATTAAATGAATTTGTTAAAAATAAATTGCAATTGATTTCGAATTCAAATAAATTTGTCAAATGAATTGTAATTCGTTTTCAATTTAAATGAATTTTCATGAGTTCATATCCAATTCATTCTATTGATTTGCATTGAGTAGAATTTCATTCAATTCTTTTTTATTATGAATATAATTAATTCAAAATTTAATTTATTCGTTTCGAATTAAAATCAAAAACAAATAACTCATTTACAGCTCTGGTAATAACAGATCTTAAGAAAAAAAATAGCGTTAGGAATTGGTGTGTCATATAATTTCAAATATAAGGAATAAACCAGGGTTTAGATTTTTTCATTTATGAACATTCAAAAATCAACATTCATGATATTTTTCATAAATGAGAAATCTAAAATTTTATATTTATTTTTCACGCGCATAAACGAACAAGAAAAAATGTTCATACATGAATGCGCACAACAAGAATTATTATTCTTATTCATATGTGATAAATGATAAATCAGCTACTTCTTATTAATGTTCTTTTTCATAAATGTACATGTTCATTTATGAACGTTGAAATTTTATAAAATTTCTCATAAATGAACGTGAAAAAATTTTCTACCTACGATCGCAGTTTACCGTAAAATGTAGTAAAAACACATGGGTACATATTAACACAAAATACAATATTGCAATATATTCTAAAAGAAATAAAAAAAAAACATTTTTTTTCCTACATACGCCGACAATTGCGCATTATCAAATATGTGCGTTTATGTACGCGAATGCTTAACGCACATATTTTTACGATCTTTTCATTTATGAAAAATTATCAAAATTGTACATATTCAAAAATGAACACTTTTGTGTTTCTCATTTTCTCACCTATGAATAGAAAGAAAAAAAATAAATCGTCGCATTCATAAATGAGAAAACGCAAAATATTTTTCAGTTTCTCACACATGTATGAGAAGAAGCGGCTAAAAAATGAAATGTACATATTCATACATGTATGAACAGTGAGTGAACACTTCGCTACTCTGGAATAAACTGATAATATATCAGTCTCTGATACATGCGCATATTAGTTACATGATAGCTCTATATGTGTATAATACAAGCAGTCTTATGTTGAAATCTCTTCAAGGTATTAAAAATAACCTGAAAATGGTTTAGAATTTACCAACGTTATATCCTACGATTTTTTTTATACAGACACATTTGTAAAACAGTTTTGGCCATTTATGGCACTCAGGAATACTAAGTTTCGAAAAATATATTTTCAAGTCCTTGCATTGCCACATTGATCATCATATCATAAAGCTTAACAAATAATCGCTCTCATATCAATACGAGAAATTCTATAATAACTAAAAAATAAAAATGCCTTAGAGACCAGTCATATTCACTAAAAATCTATTAAAGGATATTTAAAAAAAAAAACTGCCAACAAAAATTTAATGAAAAAGAAAACATAAAAAATTATTATTATATTCTAAATTATACTTATGACAGCGAATTGAAGGTTTTATATTTTTAACTTTAAACTGTTTGTTTTATTTTATTATTTAAAATTTTTCAAAATTCCCTTAATCTTTAAACGTTACAACAAAAGAGCTCATGGGTTCTAAAAGTCTGAAATTTAAGAGACATGCAGCTTTTCTTTGTTGTCACTAAAAAGCTTTTTCATTTTTATTTATAACTAAACAGCTAATTAATGACTTCTTGACTTAAATTAGAAATGACTTTAAAATAAAATTAAATTTAAAAATTATCCAGTCGACCAGCATGATATAATGAGTATACATTCATTATACCATGTTGACTTCATTAAAGATTCTTAAGCAGAAAGAAAATATGTGTCAGGATGGCCGAGCGGTCTAAGGCGCCAGACTCAAGAGAAATCTTGCCGTTTGAAAACGGTTAAAATTGAGTGTTCTGGTCCTCTCTGAGGGCGTGGGTTCGAATCCCACTTCTGACAAATTTTTTTTTATATATTATTTTTATTTATAAATAAATATTTGAAATTCAAATCTTCTTAAAGGTGTCAGGTTCGACCACCTTTTCCTTTAATTTTTTTTATCCATCCTTATATATTTTACTTTACTGTATATTACAGGAATTCAAATACCTGACAAAATTTGTTTTAAATTATTTTTATTTATAAATAAATATTTAACATTTGAAATTTAAATCTTCTTAAAGGTGTCAGGTTCGACCACCTTTTCCTTTAATTTTTTTTATCTATCCTTATACATATATTTTACTTTAGTGTGCATTACAGGAATTCAAATCCCACTTCTGACAAATTTTTTTTTAGATTTATTTTTATTATAAAAATATTTTAAATAAACATTTGAAATTTTATTTAATCTTTTTAAAGGTTCCGGGTTCAAATTCGTTTTCTATTAAAAATAAAAAAAAAATGTATTAATTTTTTATCTATCCTTATATATTTTACTTTACTGTAGATTGATTATTTATAAAAATACGATGTAACACGTTATAAAATTAGCAATCAATTTTTGAAATATACGATTTTTTACGGTAGTTTTGTATAACACTACAGCAAAATAATGGCAACTCTTATTTTACGCTAAAAACAACACCGTGTTTGACTATTTATTATTCAGCATCTATTTAAATAGAACACGTATATTTTTAAAAATTTTCCAAAGAAATTTAATTAAATTAATTAAGAAAAAAGCAAAAACCAATAAGATTTCTTTCTTCATAAAAATATAGTAAATGACTTTTAACACTAGATTTACCACACCAGCCGTTATCAGATTTAAGGCCCAACTATATTATGCATATGTTGGCTTAAGCCAACTTAAGCAACTATACAACTACCCAATAATCATATGTGGCAAACTATAATGTACTTCATAAAATTTTCATCAAGTTTCATCAAATGTCATTTGCTTAAGCAAAGTACGAAACTGAATGCATATTTCGTAGGGAAACAGTTGATTTTGCATTGTGTTATAGATACATCACCAAACTAACTCCAATGAAGGATAAAAGCGAAAAAATATTTTATCTAAATTTATTAGAAAACGTACAAAAAAATCTTTATATATAAAAAATAAGTCGGGTTTTCCTTCCTGACTCTGTAAATCCAGAACGCATGGTTTTGCATTGGTTGGAAAGGTCTCGGGCTCCATAAGGTTTATAGTAACGAAAAATCAGGAAAAATTTCAAAAGAAAAGCAGAAAAACAGGGTAAATCATTTTTGCATACAGCGCCACCTCTGATACATAGCATGTACTACAAAGGCACCAGTACGTGGTGTATGAGTATCCCTCATGAAAATAAGTACGTTTCAATTTAGGTAGATGGCGCTAGTGCATGATACATTGTTTGACAGTTACTCATGCGCATGTGAAGTTGAGGTTAAAGTTATTCGTTTCCTAGCAGTTTAATTGGAAACCATCAAATCAATCACGCGTATTATGCGAATTTTTTATTCAACTTCAACAGCAGGCATTTGTCCTTAAGGTGGTAAGTTGAACTGTGTAAATTATGTAGATCGTGCATTTAAGGTTAAATTCACCAGTCTGTCCATAGTGCAAAATGCCGAGAAGAGGACGTGCGAACATCGGCCGCTGCACAAGACATACAAGCCAGCAACAAGTGTATTCACATAAATTAAGCGAAGAAAGACAAAATATAATAAGAGCAAATGCCCGATTGAGACAACGCGTGTGCACACGAAGATCATTGGCATCATACAATCGCTTGGCATTTCAATATGATCCCACTGCGAACTACAGTGATGATGAGAATTTAGATATTGGACCAATGACGATATTGCAATGCGTCAAAGTTCAAAAGAGAAACGGCTGGATTGTGCTGCGCAAGTGGAAAAGTCAAACTGGATTCAGTTCGATGGAACTGATGCCATTTTCTTCAACGCATCCTTGAATACAGTAACTGCTTTTGCATGACTTCCTTTGGAGCTCACATAATTCGAGTAGGCGACTTCATGGCGATTTGCAAGGTAAAAAATTTTGTTTAATCATTCACTTACACCAATCAATCACACCAACACAATCAGTTGCAACACGTAACAACTACACCAGTGATGGGCGAACTTTTTGGGTGGCGGGCCAATAAATTAAAAAAAAATCTTGCGGCGGGCCATTAAATTAAAAAAAAACATAACAAATATGGAGTTGCTGTTTATTATGATTTTTAAGATTTTCCAGATGTATGGGAAGCATGGATCTGTTTCTGACTTGACATAATTTCCTCAAAATTTGGTTCCAGCTGGAAGGATGCGACTTTTAATTAATTAAATAGACTCTCGTCTGACAATCGGTTTTTTATTGAATTTTTTCTGCATTTCATTACTGAAAAGGCCTGTTCACATAAATATGAGGAAGCAAACATTGCCATAATTTTCTGCGCATGATTAATTAGTTTTGGAAATTCATCTTTTGATAACGATTTACAGAAATTAAGCTTATCTGTATTTAAAAATAGCTGTTTTAAATTATTATTACATTGCAATTCTATAATTTCCAATTGTAGATCAGATGGCACATTCTCAGGATTAACATTAAAAGGCATTGAAAAAATATCTAAACATGGTTGGATTTTTTTAAAATCAGCAAATCTGGCCTCAAATTTTGAATACAGTTTTAATAAAGATTGTGAAAAGACTTTTAACTTCTCTTCACTCACAGGCCTCAAAGAATTTAGTCTTGGAAAATGAGTCAAATCATTTTTTCCCAAACATTTAGAAAATATAAACAATTGAGTTTTAAAAGACCTCAAACTGCCCCAAGTTTCATCTATAAATTGATTTCTTCCCTGTAACTTTTTGTTCAGTTTATTATAGTGCTCGAGTAAATCCATGAAAAAAGCAAACTCGATGCACCAATTTTTATCCTCCAATATTTCCCACTCATCCCAAATTTCAGTTTTGGTTTTTAGAAAAATTTTAATTTCTTCGAGAAGACTCCAAACTCTCGAGAAGGCATGCCCACAACTCAGCCACCTGATCTTCTGAAAATTCTGCATCAACTTCCAATAAAAACTCTTGAAATTGTCGATGTAACAAACCACGGGCTCGAACGGTATTAATTAATTTTAAAATAATATTAAGTACGTGGTTAATATCCAAGGCAGCCTTGCAAAGAACATCTTGGTGGATTATACAATGTAAAAAAATTGTTTCGCTTTCAGGATTCTGACTTTTATAAACTCCTGCAAACCCCGTATTTTTTCCCACCATGTTAGGTGCTGCATCCGTTGTTAAATTAATTAATTTGAAAATTGGGGCATAAAAAGATTTCAGCCCCTCTTTAAATTCATCATAAATTATTTTTCCTGTCATCTTTCCTTTCAAAGATCTCAAACAAGCAAGTTCTTCGGTTATTACAAAGTTTTCATCGACTCCTCTGATAAAAATTAGAAGTTGGGCTGTATCACTCCTGTCAACACTCTCGTCCATAGTGATTGAAAAATACTTAAACTTTTTAAGACGTCCATTAGAAGAAATCGCTTCAATTCTTTTTGTGACTGTTCTATGTGACATCCCTATAGATTCAAAATCTTTTACCTTTTGTGGGCATAGTACTTTTTCAATGCTAATAACACATCCTTAATAAATTCTCCTTCAGAAAACGGTTTGTTGCTTTTTGCTATTTTATTGGCAACAATGTGACCAGCTAACGTGGAGCATCGCTGGACACTTTTTTGATTTTTAAAAAACATTTGCTGACTAGATATTTTTCTTTTCAATTCCTCTGAATGAACTTTCTTGTTTTCATCTGTCGTTTTATAGTACTTCGACCCACGATGTTTTGAATTAAAGTGCCTAGCGAGATTATAATCTTTTAATACAGCTACCGGTTCTTGGCAGATAAGACAAATAGGTTTTTGATTATATTCCATAAAGAAGAACTTCCATGTCCACTCTTATTGAAATACTTGACATTCCGAGTCAATTTTTCTCTTTCTATTTTCGATTGACATTTATGGGGGTATTTACAATATACTTTATTATTTTAATTACACAAATAAAACTGTACGTTGGCAACTTTATAATTTTACTTCACAATTTATTCTTTACGTCACGATATTTACACTTTTACTGATTGCTGATTAGCATATAGATTTTTAATTTGTGGTTTGTATGGGAGGTACCACGCCCCTTTGTCCAATTGGACCGAATTGTAAATCCAAACGCATACAAAAAAGTTTATGCAAATCGGTCCAGCCGTTTAGGAGGAGTTCAGTCACAATACACGTACAGTAGAAATATATATATAAAGATTTCAAGGTTTTAAAAATTACAAAGTTAACTTGCAAAAAATATAATGCATTTAAGGTTTCTAAAGACTTTAAGGTAGAACATCTTATGTTGAAAATAAGTAAAGTTCTGCTTATAAGATATTAAAATTGAAGGAGTCCAAACCATTTTACTCCGTCAGAATTTTGATTTACGTGAAATACATTTGCTTTTAATTTTTTGGGGTCCAATACATTGTGTAGAACGTGGATAATTTGTGTTGCTATTTTTGTTATCAATTAAATTAATCTATTCTTTTATTTAAGGAATTTAATTCACTGTCAATTAACCATTGAATTGTTATTTAAGCTCTTCGTTTTTTACTGTCTCAATAGAATTCATTTTGATTTATCTTTTATGTTTCCTTTTTAATTACTTCAAACAGCGCTTCCATACAAATAAGAGAACTGCTTATTATATAAAAAAAATAAAAATTATGTGAATATGGCCAGCATTATTAATTACAGTCTTGATAGTCAAGGAATTGTGGGGTTTGTAGTACATTTTCACAAGCTCTCATGCACCCACATACAGCCTTTGAGTTTCGTGTTTCCGGTTCAGGTTGAAACACAAAAAAAACACAAGCTTAATTAAAATCTACATAATTTATGTTATTTTAACGTTATACTGCATACCGTCATAGTGAAAAGATAGTGAAAAGGTAAGGAAAATGAAAGCAGCTGCTAATGAAAGAATTTTTTGGCTTATTTTCTCTTTGTTGGCAGAGAAAGCGAATCACACATGCAATCATAATGAAACAAAATCAAAACACAAATTAAAAATAAATTAAAGCATACATTAGGGAGTTGAGTTTAGATACAAAATAAAGTTCTTGCTTAACACAACTTTCTAACAAGGACGTTTTACTTTTCATATTTCAAACCTCTAGTTTTATAAATCTATTCCTACTGATCAATTAGTCACATGACAATTTTAAATTAGTATAATTGAAATTAAAAGTAACAAAAGACTGATTAATGAAACATTTACTGTCATAATCAGATACAAGGATGCCCATAAAAATATGCTATAAATTTTTATCAATATTAACTAAAGCCTATATAAAGGGTCCGCCAAATAACTTATTTTGTTGTTTTAAATGCTGTAAACAAAACTACTGAATATTTTCTCAAATTTCTTTTTTTATTTGAAAGTACAGTCCTTCCGGTTAATAATGGAAAATAATTTCATTCAAATGGCTAGTTCAGCTGGTCATGCAGTAGCCTACATGATCGGTATAATTTTAAAGCACATTATCGAATGTGTGCAGCTGTATTTCACCAATGGCTTCACGAATATTGTCCTTTAAAGCGTCAATTATCTCTGGCTTTTTAGGCGTAACACTTATCTTTGACGGCACCCTACAAATAATAGTCCAACGGTATTAACTCGCAGCTCTGAGGTGGCTAAACGACATCAGCTCTACGGCTGATAATGCGATCTTCAAAAATAGGGCGCAAAACATCGAGTGTAGCTTCGGCTATGTGCCACGTAGCGCCCTCGTGTTGAAACCAAATGTTGACAATATCCTCCTCTTCAATTTTTGTGAACAAAAATTCGTTCAACATGGCCCGATAACGATCGCCATTGACTGTAACGGCCACTCCTTGCTCATTTTCGAAGAAAAATGGCCCAATTATGCCTCTGGACTAAAATCCACACCAAACAGTGACTCGTTTTGGGTGCGTCGGCTTTTCAATGTATACGTGCGGGTTTTCTGTGCCCCAAATGCGACAATTTTGCTTGTTTACATACCCGCCAAGATCAAAATGAGCTTCATCTGAAAAGATGTTTTTTTTTTTGCCAAATCGGCATCTTCTGTAAGTCGATAGCAGGCCCACTTAACGAAGCGAAAATGCATTGGATGGTCACTTGACTTCAACTCCTGAACCAATTGGACTTTGTATGGCGTCATACCAAAGTCTTTATGCATAATTTGTCTCAATGATGTCTCTAAAATGTTCATTTGTTGAGAACGACGATGAATTGATGCTGATGGCGCTTCACGCACACTTTCTGCCACAGCAGCAATATTCTCGGGTGTACGCACTGTTTTTGGCCTTTCACGCTTTGGTTTATCGATGAGGATGCTAGTTTTTTTCACTTTTTTCACAAGATTACGAACATACGAAGCTGACGGTGCTTCTCTTCTTCCAAAATCCGTACGCAATTTTCGCACACATTCTGCAACATTACCATGATTTTCAAAGTAATGTCGCAATATTTCCCAGGCGCTGTTCAAGCGTAAACACAACCATATTTATTCAGCGGAAGGATAAAACTAATTATCTGTCAAATCAAACATGAGCTAAGTGTTACCATTCACGGAATTGAAAAAAAAACGTTAGTTGGCGGACCCTTTATAAGGCAGACACATAATAAAAACTATATTTTGTCAAGCCTGTTATAAAGATGGGATTTTTTATTTCAGCTGTTGTTGTTTTACTAACACAAACACAGCATATTATTGTTTATTTCAATATTTGTCGAGAGAAAATCTGAAAATATAAATAAAATCATCCTGCTGACAAATGTACACAAACACAAAAAAAATACTATGTTTGTCTTGTCTGGCGGTTCTGTTCATGAATCAGATACCAGAAGACCGCGATTTTTTTTTTTGATTGTTTTGCTGTAGTGGAGTTTGCAAATGTCTGCAATGCGCTAACAAGTGCTGAGGTATACAGATGGCAATATTGGTTTTTTTATTGTTGTTGTTGGACAAACTAAAAAAAAAATATTTTTGCAAACTCAAGCATGCCACAAAAAAATAAAAATGAAATAATAAAAAATTGAAGGGGAGGGACAGACAATGCAGTAGAATCCACATCCATTTTGTTTCCTTCCTACTTATATTGCACACACTCAAAAATACCAAAATACAAAAACCAACTTTAATACTGAATATAAAAATAAATATTTAGTTTAAATAATTGAAGCATATTCTCCCTCATCCTGAGTTGTTGTTATCAGAAGGATTTTTATAATCCAGAGAATTTGACAAAATATTTTTCCTCGTTATTAAAAATAAAATCTTAAATATTAAATACTTTTAATTTAAACAAATAGAACTACACAAATAATATTAATATTGATTCCACTCAAAGTCTAAAAGCAATAAAATTGTCTGTATACTTGTCTTGTATTATCCATAAAAAAAATTTTACATGGCCATAAATAGCCAATAATGCAGAAAAAGATTTAATTTGGCTACTGACCACTCACAGTCTATCAATTCTAGCCATATACATTCGAAATCTAGTCAAATCATGATTAACATATAGCATAGTATAAGCAAAGTATAAAAGTGGTAATAAATTAGTTATAATATTGTTACGGATGTGTCGTGCTTAAGTTTTAAAATAAAATAATTAAGCAATAAAGCGAACTACTGGTTGCAAACTGCGTAGAAATTTAATACACAAACAAAAAAAAAATTTATATGCTGTTTACTAACTACCTGGCATACAAAACAAAAAAAATAAATTTTTGGTAACTAAATAACGCGCAAGACAACAACAAACATGTATGCTGCTTAGCATCTGCGTAGTTTTCAAGGAAAACTTATCTACACGAGACAACAACAAATATTTTGAAATAAATCCCAAGCAGAAACCTTATCAGCATAAAAACAAAAACAAAAATACACACAGACATACAGGCGTCTATACATTGAATAAACAACATACAACAGCAAAATGTGATACAAGATTCTTAAATTTTTTGGACTTTAAATGGACAAATATTAAAGGATAGCCAATCAGTGTAAAATTAAACATCGTTAACAAAAACCGTACATTTTAGGTAAATTGTTCTGAAGTGTCAACTTTGTGTAGTTTAAGTAAATAAAATTGTTATAAATTTAAAAATTCTAAAAACTGGTGTTATTTATTTTGCAATAAAGAACTCTCAACAAAACGTTTTTAGAAGGCATAAACGTAGCAATATGAATTAATTCATGTTTATCTAAGTATTGTCACAATTTTGTGTTGCAATTTTATCATATAATCATACTCTATATCTATTAGTGATAATCGAATTAAAGCTTAGTTATATCTTAGCAGTAAGTGTGTCATAAACTACTTAATCGCCACTTTATATTCACAACCTATTTATCACTGCAATGTTACGAATGCAGAACACGTTGCTTCAGGCGATAATTAATAAACCATGAATACTTTAAAAGTATGCTTCTGGAACGCAAACAGCATTCGCCATCATAAGAATGGACTGGAGTACTTTCTTGCGGAAAGGAGTATTGATATAATGCTGGTCTCTGAGACTCACCTGACTACAAGAAGTTTGTTTAAAGTGGATGGTTATAAACTATATGATGCAATAGATCCTAGAGGAAGATCATGCGGTGGCTCTGCGATTTTAATAAAATCGAGAATAAAGCACTATTCTCTAGACGGCGTATGTGAAGAATATTTGCAAGCAACGAATATATGCGTTGAAAACTTCGGCTCGAACTTCGTTATTTCATCAATTTATTCACCTCCCAGATTCTCAATTACCGAGGCGCAATATGAGGATTTCTACAAATCGCTCGGAGATAGATTTTTGGCAGCTGGCGATTATAATGCCAAACATACGTACTGGGGCTCCCGTCTTATTACACCTAGGGATCGCGCACTGTTTAGTACAGTTACAAAAATGTCTCTGGATGTTATTTCAAGTGGGAAGCCAACATATTGGCCTACTGACAGATATAAAATTCCTGATGTCATAGACTTTGGGGTCATGAAAAATTTCTCCTTGAATTTGATTAATATTGAAAACTCATTAGATCTATTGTCAGATCATTCTCCAACTATTGTTACAATTTGTAACCCTCAGATAACTGATTTATATCACCCAAACGCGAATAAGATCAGTCGTATAAATTGGTTGAAATTCAAAATGTATCTCATTAGCCATTGCATTGAAAACATTGTATTACGAACACCTGAGGATATTGAATCTAGCGTTGTCACAATGAATGAAATAATTAAGGAAGCCGCTGAACATTCAACCACTATTTTCACTCAGACTGGTCTTAGAAGAATATATTCTGTGGATATTGAAGGACTTGGCAACAGCACAGATCACCTCAACATAAACGTCGTCTTAAGGAATGCACAAAACGACTAAAAGATTTGCTAAATTATGGGAAAACCGCATCGTTTAAAAAATATCTGGAGGGACTCGATGTTTTACCAACCTCTAATTACTCTTTGTGACGAGCTGCTAAAAACCTTAAAAGATCTGTTAAATTTAAACCACCTCTGCGTACTTCAACTGGAGACTGGGCAAGAAGTGATTCTGAAAAGGGTGATATATTTGTTGAGCATCTAAAATCCGTTTTCACCCCGAACGCGTTTACTGGAGAGGTTGAATTGCCAGATGTAGTGGCTTTACCCCCTCTATCCATAAAATTCAAGTTGCGTGACGTTCAAGGACTAATTGACAGACTCAATCCGAATAAAGCCCCAGGCATAGATGGTATCAGCAACAGAATGTTAATGGAGTTGCCCCGTATTTGTATTCGAATTTTGTTATTTATATTTAATGCCATTTTAAGATTAGAGTATTATCCAAGCGTCTGAAAAATAGCCAAAGTTAGAATGATTCCGAAGCCGGGCAAGGATCTTACCAGGGCCGAATCATATAGGCCCATAAGCTTATTATCAACCTCATCAAAGTTTTTTGAGAAGTTTCTGGAAAGTTACATTGTTTAGAGAAAGTTTACAGTAGCCGAAGTAGACTTCATCAGTGAACCCGCATCGATAGCTTCCGGTGTGCCGCAGGGGAGTATACTGGGTCCAGTTTTATATCTGCTTTATATTTGTGATATGCCTGTGAGCAGTAGCAATCATATTTCAACATTTGCCGATGATACGGCCTGCCTTAGTTCTCACGAAGACCCCCGTATGGCATCTCAGGTTCTTCAGGAACATATTACGCATCTGGAATTGTGGTTAAATTTATGGAGAATAAAAGTAAACGAGCAAAAGTGTGTCCACTTAACTTTTACTTTAAAAAGGGAAACTTGCTCCCCTATTCGTATGAACGTTCAGATTATTCCTCACCACTTGCACGCTAAATATCTTGGCATAATCCTTGATCGTAGGCTTACATGGAAACACCACATCGACACAAAGCTACTCCAAATGAAAATCAAGTTATCTCAAATATACTGGTTAATTGGCAGGAACTCAACTCTTAGTCTGGACTGTAAACTTCTATTGTATTAGTCGATTCTGAAACCAATATTGTGCTATGGAATTCAACTGTGAGGCACTGCTTCAGCTTCAAATGTGGAAAAAATTCAACGCCGACAGAACAGAATACTACGATTAATTACATTAGCTCAATGGTACATGCGAAATTCAATTATACATCGTGATTTGGATATTCCACTCGTGACTGCTGAAATCGCGCAATACGCAGGCAAATATTTAACTAAACTCGAGTACCACCCGAATCCCCTTGCGCGGAATATTTTGGATTTTAGAGGTCATATCCGATTAAAAAGGAGAGACACAGGGGCATTGGTCAATAACCCTCCAAATGGAAATGTAATCTTTTGAAAATAGTTTTTATTTTTTTTTATATTTATTTTTGATTGTGAGAATTTGTTAAGATATTATTTTATTGCTGTCACTAGAATTATGTCTGACACTGGTCGGGCCTAATGATTATACATTTAGATTTAAGATTTGAAAAATTGTTGATAATTCATAAATATGAAGATACAATAAATAATTTATATTTGGAAAAAAAAATTTCATTTTTAACTCTTGGTAATCTAGTTTTAGTCTAGTCCTGGTTGTGTCCTAGTTTTAATAATTTAATCATAGTCAAAATAATTATATCATAGCGTATTTATAATGCAGAGTTAAGTTGTATAGCCTAGTCCAGTTATACCCTAGTCATGGTCCAGGCATAAAGACATATTATTTTATATTGTGTCATAATCTACTCATAATGCTGCCCCTTTTCTGTTGCAGGCTAAGTATAAACAGAATCATAGACTAGTTATAATCTATTTGGTATCCGGTAAAATTTAAAATATAGTCGATATTCATAGTGTAGTCATAATTTTGTTATAATTTACATAAAATACATTTATATTCTATCATAGTCTAATCAAATGATCACCATAGTATGATCACAGCTTAATCACACAACAGTTATAACTTTAATTTGATTTATCACAATGTTCTTTATGTAGTTACGATCGAACATTGAGTACAGAAAGATTCTGCACCTAGTTCCAAAAGAGCTTAAAGAAACTCAAAAGCCGATAGAAGGCATGAATAAAAGAAAACTAGTCAAAGAACTTCACCGGATACACAATGGGTATGCGTGATCTGATTTACATCTGTACATGGCAGTTAGTCTTCATCAGATGGTGGTCAAACCACTGTGAATGGTATGTAGCGCCATTATCGCCCTAGAAGGCCTTCGAATCCGTGCATTCTCCGGTCACTCCTAGTTGCAATTTCGAAAGCCCGAAGTAGGCCGCAGCCTTCACCCCTTGCTGAAGGGTTGGAGACTATCCAACTCCTGGTCCAGAACGCATGAAGCTTAATATAATTAAGAACACGAAGGCATTCATACTCACTGGACCTGAACCAGTCATTGTGTTCATTGTGAATGATTCGACCCACAAACTCTCACGAGGGTCTCGAAACACCCAGCCACCACGATACTTCCATATAGGGGCCAATCTCAATAATCAGCCAGAGAACAGCTAATTGTCTAAAGAGACAAATGGCGGAACTCTGGGGCTCACTGATTCCCGTAGAAATATGTGGATTGTCCAGATGGCTTCTACTAGCCTTTTACCCCGCAAGACACCAGTCTAAATGAAAGAAGTAGGATCCATAAAGACTATCATGTGCCCCCAGGGGGACACAATGGGTATATCGACTATTGACTTCATTATGGATGGAAGAGCAGGAGTAGCTATATATTTAGCTGAGCTAAACCTTATCTTTTGTCTGCACTTGGCCGAGCACGTCTGTGTTTATTATGCACATGAGTTAGATCACTTGCTGGAAAGTCGGGTGCATGGAAGAAAATTTCTCAATGCACTAGACAACCAGTCGTTTAGAAAACGCCTAAGACAAGTAAATGTGTGCTCTAAATAGTAAGAGATGGAATAGATTTTAAAACTTAACAGATGTGCCTCGATTAATGAGGTAACGATGATGTGCTTTAAAGGACACATAGGAACATCTGAATGAAGCAGCAAAAGGCGGATCCGCTGTAAATTTCTGTGGACCAGAATCTAAAGTTGCACTGGAAAAATGATTCAATCCAAGTTAAAGTCCTGGAATAGGTAAACTCGTTAAGGCTAAAAACCATAAAAGAAAGCAACTACATGTTGATAGACTCGAATGGTGTTGAAAGAGCCCCTAAGCAGGAAGATTGCTAAGGTGCTGAGATATAAGCTGGACAGCGACAGGTCAAGGAAACTTCAGTACCATTCAGTCAAAATATAAATCAAAGAATAATGATAATGACAGACTGTGATTGGCAGAGGCTGGGAAAGTGGTTAACCTTGTGTCTGAATAATCAGCACAGAGTAGCAGAAGGTTTGGCACCACGAACAGAAGCTTATTAAATGTGAATACCATATAGCAATTACTAAAGACTATGCGATAAGAAAGAAGGCCGACAGCTATCAGACGCCAGTCAAAACTCACTGTCAAGAAAGAGGCTGAATTAATAAAAGCAACGTTTGCGGTAAACTGCAAGTCGATATGCTTGCAATCGTTGAAGACGGAGGAGGTCGAAAATGACCCCATTAAAGTAGCGGTCTACTTCGATTAAATTAAATATATTTTACTCATGGCTCAATTATAACTTCAAGTAGACTTTAATACACTAGACTAGTCAATCATCAATCATAGTCTTATAGTCTTTACTAGACTAAGATTAAGTTGCCATAGGATAACCATAGTCAAGTTATAAACCATATTCTAGTGATAGCCTAGTATAAGTATTTAAATTTTCGAGTTAAAGCCCATTTATAATCTGATAATCTGTTTAATCATAGTTTTTTTTCAAATCTTAGCAATCGATTCGAAAACTCCAAACCGTAATAAATAATTTTAATAAATTAAATTAGAAAAGTAAAGCATGCCATTGGGCGCTTTTAATAAAGTCAAATTTACTGTTTTTGTTTTTTATATATATTTTGAGTTCTTTAAATAATTTTTTATACCATTCTCAAGTTGCAGTCATGCATTAGATGAATAAATTTCAAACACAATTGTGCATACGTTTAACGACATCTCTTTTATATAAGATTTTTATTATTATGCTGCCTACTTCAAGGGATTCATTTAAATGTAATATAAGTGCTTAAACCCACTAGAGCAAATTTGAATGCATATTTACTTAAAAAAAAAATGTTTTAGTGTGTGTGCATGTGTGTTACATGCTATTGCATATTATGGCATTTTTTTGCCTTGCAAATTATGCCTTTTGTATAAAACAACTTGAAGTCATATAATTCTATGCTGTTGCTCCTAAAAGTATGCAATTGTTTGTGCATACAAAACCATATAAAAAGTAAAAAGTGAAAGCTTTCTGTTATTTTAAATATATAAATATATATGCTTTTAGATGCAATTGTATTGCTGCTCAATTTTATATATGCATTCATATGCAAGTGTGTATGTGTGTGTGTATGTGTATAGATGAATGTTGTAACAAAAGAAAACAGAAAAACGGAAATAATTTTATAGTGTAATTTGTAGTATAGAATTATTATGTGCAGTAGTGTTTGTCGTAAAAGGCAACAAGTAAGATTTAAGGAAATAGTTTAGGAAATTATTTTATATAAAACAATGCACAAGTATTTGTTATGTATATAAATATTTTAACCTTTAATGTGCTAGCAAATGGCATAAAATGAAAAATAAAATAAAAAATTTCAACTATAAAGTTTAGCAGACATTTCTCGCGACTTCATACCAGCACCACTAAAATTAAGGGGTTTGAAACTTAAGAGGAGTTCTGTTATTTTGTTATAAACTACTAGCATGCCCGTGACTACTTTGCAAGTCATTTGTTGTTTGTTTTTATTCTGCAGCGTTCCTTTCGTGTGCGCCAAAAAATTCAATCATTCAAGAAACAACAAACAAACGCACAGACTGGTGAACGTAGTAAAACAGGCTTTTGAGAAAAAGAAATATTGTTCAGCTCTTTTCATAGACGTCTTCCAGGCTTTTGATAAAGTACGGCATAAAGGCCTGATTCACAAGACTGGCTAAACTGCCCTGAAAACATATCTATGCTGCTAGAAAGTTATTTAGCTAATCGGCAGTTTAAAGCCAAGCAAGGAGATATTTTAAGCTCATCTCAGCCAATTCAAGCTGGCGTTCCCCAGGGATGTATAGTGGGGCCGCTGCTTTATTTGCTATACACGTCTGACATGCCAACGACTGACAGCATTTATACTTCAACTTTCGCAGACGACACAGCCTTTCTTAGTGTTCATGAAAGTCCTCAAGAGGCCTCTCGAATACTACAAGACCACTTGTACAAATTGGAACGGTGGCTCAAGAAATGGCGAATAAAAGTTAACGAGCAAAAATGCAGCCATAGAACGTTCACCCTACGCAGAGAAACTTGCGCACCTATTACGACAAACGGCAAAATAATTCAACAACTAACCAACGTCAAATACCTTGGCATACACCTTGATAGGCGACTAACTTGGAAAAGCCATATAGAAGCAAAATTAATTCAAATGAAGCTGAAAGCGATACAAATCAATTGGCTTATTGGCAGAAACTCCACATTAAGTTGGATTGTAAACTCCTGCTGTACAATGCAATACTGAAGCCCATCTGGAGCTACGGTATCCAGCTACGGGGCGCTGCCTCAGCCTCAAACGTAGACAAAATTCAAAGGCGACAAAATAAGATCCTACGTATGATAACAGATGCTCCTTGGTATATCAAAAATTCGAACATACACAAAGATTTAGAAGTGCCCATTGTGTCCCCCTGGGGCCCCCCAGGGGCATATGAATATGGTCTTTATAGATTATTCCACTATCTAGACACAGTGCAACTGGGGTATAAAGGGAGCCCAGTCCCCTGAAGACAGGCAGGTGGTCAACTGGAAACTCCACTTTATTTCCACGGGGATCAGTGAGCTCGCAGAGTTCATTATTTGTCTCTTTAGACATTTAACTGTTCTCTGGCTGATCATTGGTGTTGGCCCCTATATGGGAGCATCGTGGTGGTTGTGGTTTTGCGGCCCCATAACAGGTTTTGTTTATTATGGTGGCCAGGATCATTTCGCTGATAATGACACGCATGGTGAATGATCCAGTCCAGTGAGCATGCTTGACATGTGTTCTGGACAAGGAGTTAGAAAGGCTCCGACTCTTTAGCAAGGTGTGATAGTTTGCAGACCTGCCCTGGAATTATTCAAGTTGCAACTAGGTGGTATCTGTTGCTTAGAATTATGTCTTCGGCTATCTAGGACGGTTGTATGACGTTCCAAATTATACAAAGTGGTTTGTCCACCATCTGATTAAGACTACATAGTCAGGCGCGGATGTAAAACGAATCACACTCTGTGTCCCCCTGGGGGCACATGATAGTCTTTTTGGAACCTACTATTCCATTTAGATTTGTGTCTTGCGGGGTAAAAGGGAGCCCAGGCCCCTCAAAGGCTAGTAGGAGTCACCTGGACAATCCACATATTTCCACGGGAAATCAGTTGCCCCAGAGTACAATATTTGCTCTCTTTAGACAAAAAATGTGCTCTGACTGGTTATTGAGGTTGGCCCCTATATGGGAGTATCGTGGTGGTTGTGGTTTCGGACCCTCGTGAGAGTTTGTGGGTCGGACCATTCAAATAAACACAATGAATGGTTCAGGTCCAGTGAGTATGAATGCTGTCGTGTTCTTGATAAAAAAGAGCTTCATGCGTTCTGGACCAGGAGTTGGAAAGTCTCCAACTCTTCAGCAAGGAGTGAGGGCACGGCCTACTCCGGACTTTCTAAATTGCTACTAGAAGTGACTGGAGGATATACGTATCTGAAGGCCTTCTAGGGCGTAGTTGGTGTCCAATCAACTAAGTGGTTTAACTACCATCTGATTATGACCTCGCGGTCGGTGCAGATGTAAAACAAATCACACATTGTCAAAGCAGAGATAAGTAAATACGCTTCTACGTATTTAACAAAGCTCGCAGTCCACCCGAACCCATTAGCCCGCAACATCCTGTATGACCATGGTTACACTCGACTGAAGAGAAGTAATATATGTGTTCTTAGCCGAACACAAGACAACTGATCACCAAACTGCGAATAATCATGCAAAATTAAAATCTTGCCTATTATTGGCTGGACTAGATTCGATTTATTTCATTTTTAGCTTTAAGATTTGAAAACTTATTGTTAGTTCAAAATAATAAAGATACAATAAATAAACAACAATAGTAAAAAAATTCAAGAAAATTAATCAGAAAGAACACAATTTCTTCTTTTTTCGTTTTTATTTTTTTTTTAACAATTTTATCCTTTTCACAATTCAATATTTTTGTGTGCTTCTATAATACGTCTTATTCAATTGCAATCCTTTTACATATACGACATTCTTCGATCGATTTTGGTTTGCGGTGTAGACAAACAAAGCAGTTGGTTTAATAACACGTAAACATGATACATATAATTGACCGTGCGAAAAGCAGGGATCATTGCAAAAGCAACACGTATGGGGAACTGAAGCCGTTTAAAATCAAACGACAAATCTGGAGGAATCGTAGGAATGCGTGTCATCAACACATTCTCGCCCTTATATTTTCCTTTTAAAATGTTTGCTTCAATCACATTTTTCATGGCTTTTTCAACTACTTAACGTGTCCCATTGCAAGGTTGTGGCTGGCAGATATTTTTAAGCAAAATAATTGGTACACCAACTTTCACTTGTAGAGGCAGTGGGGCGACAGTCCAGGTAACTCAAGCGAATTTTAAATTTCGACTGGATAATTTACAACATCGTCTTGATTGGTAACAGAGTCAACCGATTTGTACGTAAAAATTTCCCCGGGAATGTCATTCAAAATTATCACATTGATATCCGAAACATCTGCATTTTTGGCAGCTCAGATAGCACTTTCCTCCAACCGTTATTGGTTGGGGGAAAGTGATTGGTTTCTAAAATTTTGTGGAATACTGGCAAATACGTTTGTGATCAATTCTTCTTTTGATTGTCCAAGTGGCAAAAAAATATCTGAAAGCGTAATCATTTTTGTGGTGGGGTCAATTGGAATTGCGCCATTCCCAATATCTAACAATTGCTTTGAAAACCGTTCGGCTGATGGATCATTTTCCAATTGAACACGCAAACCAAAGATTATAGATTTATAAAGATGTTGCACTGCCATACATTGTTCTGCCACTGCTAAATTATTAAAGGGATTTTCGGAAAATCCTCTTGTCTATGACTAATGAGAGAAATCTCATCAGCAGAGAGCAAATTACCAAAATGAAAATAAACTCTCAGCAAAAGCAATTCATACTTATGAACATTGTTTATGTATATTTACATTGTCAATATTATGCCCAACAAACAAAACAGGTTTGCTTTCAGATATGTAAGTGCATATGAACTAATCAAAAGTATTATGTGATCAAGCCTTTTCTTAGTTCACTAGTATAATTTTTTTGGACTTTATAAACAAGAAAAAAAAATAATTATTCTTAACTTAGCCTTAAATTGTAAGCTAAAATTAAATACGATTAGTAATACACAATGTACATCAACGTTATTATATTGTGTTTGTTGGGCTCTACAAATTCGAGTAATATTGTTGTATACAAAACAAATTGGATCTTCTGTGTTGCCATAGCAAAACCATACAGATTTTTAATTGTAAAAATAAAACAGCATGGACTGTCGACGAACTTTGGACGCCTGCTTAACCAATATCTTCATTAAGGCAGTGTTTGCTACATGTGTTCTTTTTTGTTCTTATAAGAATATGATAAAAAAAAAGTAAATGGCAAGCCCTACTTCTGGTTAATTTATGTTTGATTTACCATTACTTTACTTTAGCACTTGTTATACTGTATTGTCATAGTGCGTGATTTGATTTACATCTGCACCGACTATATAGTCATAATCAGATGGTGGTCAAACCACTTGAATGATTGGACATCACCCACGCCCTAGAAGGCCATCGAATACGTATATCCTCCGGTCACTTCTAGTAGCAATTTCAAAAGCTCGAAGTAGGTCGCAGGCTTCACTCCTTGCTAAAGAGTTGGAGACTTTCCAACTCCTGGTCCAGAACGCATGAAGCTCTTTTTTATCAAGAACACGACAGCATTGATGCTCACTGAACCTGAACTATTCATTTTGTTAATTTTAATGATTCGACCCACAAACTCTCACGAGGGTCCGAAACCACAACCACCACGATACTCCCATATAGGGGCCACCTTCAATAACCAGTCAGAGAACATCTTTACCTAAAGAGAACAAATAGTGAACTCTGCGAGCGTACTGATTCCCGTGGAAATATGTGGATTGTCCAGGTGACTCCTACTAGCCTTTGAGGGGCCTGGGCTCCCTTTTACCCCGCAAGACACCAGTCTAAATGGAATAGTAGGTTCCAAAAAGACTATCATGTGCCACCGGGGGGATGTATTGTCATAGTGTAGGCTTAACATTTTTATAAAATATTTTAGTGTCAAAGCTATAGTCTTCGGTGGTATTTATTCACTATTTTAACTGGCCGGTTTAATCAGGATCCATTAGAAAATGTATTTTCATATGTTCGCGCCAAAGACGGATACTGTAAGAACCCTTCAGTTCACAAATTTAGCTTCGTATTGGCAAAGCTGATAACTTTAAAATGTTTCGTTCTTTCTGCTACTCTATTTCTTATTTTTTTAAACGACCTTCTTTGTCAAACTTGATACAGTAAGCTTAGTGTGATAGTGCACGTCCGTAAAAACTATTTTTTTTGTTTTTTGGTGTTGGTGATAATTTCTCCAGATGTATATCGAGTTTTCTCAGAAATCGCACTATACGAGTTGCTATAAATGGGATTTCATCAGACGAATTCAAGATTAATGCAGGGGTAGCGCAAGGCTCCGTTCTCTTTCCTGTTCTATTTTGTATTCTTCTAAATGAACTTTTTTTTCAAAGTGCCTCAAACCTCTTTCAAAACTCTTTCGCAGGTGACAACACCATTTGTCATTCGTTTTCATTTAGTAATAGACCTAGCCAGTTGCCATAAGAAAACTTTTCATTATTTTCATGCCAAGCCTCCTAAAGCTATGCTTTCTTTTCTATTCTTATTTCTTATTACAAATTATTCATTATCTGTGTATTCTATCATAGCAGTTACTTCTGGTAACCAACGAAGTCTTTACTTAAACATCTTCAATTTGCATGCGAAATATAGTTGTTCTTTTGTAAAATTCTTATTAAAAAACATGTCTATTAAAGTTTATAGCCTAATTAGTATGCTTTATATTTGGCAAGCATTCTTTTTCGCAGGCATTTGGAATAAAACAGAAGAAAAAAAGAAGATAAAATAAAATTGTAATGATTGCATTGCAAAGCATTCAATATTTTATTTTCTTAATCAAAAGCTGGTTACTGGTAGTTTCACTTGTTGTTTTTTAAAACTCCTTGAAGTATGCTTTAATTTTGCATCGCTAAAATAAATACTTCCGTCTAGGTTTAAATAGATTTTAAAAGCAGACACTTTTTAAAAAAAATGTTCAAGTTACAGTGAATGAGATAGAGAGTTCGTTTTACAACATAAATAATTTAATTACTTTTGAGAGTTTAAAATATAAAAGAAATCCCCGTCTCTTGCCATGAAGCCATCAAGATTTAATTTTAATAATGGGCTTTTCAACAAGAAATTTGTATTTCAATTGTGGCAACACCAACAACATGATAGTTTTGACATTTAGTTTTCAGCGTTGGCAATTGTTACAACGAATTCAATTTCGCCCAAAAATCGCATTAAAATAATTAAAATCTACCATGAAGCGGGTGGTTCTGTTACATTTCGCAAAATTAGTGATATTTTCGGACAACATAAATTGGTCTTCTGAGACCGCCATTAAAAATTTGGTCATTAAATTTGAGTCGACAGGCTCGAAGCAAAATGTGCGACCACCAACGCGTGTTCGACCGGGTCGTTCAATGGAAAACATCCCACCCGTGAGCCACAGTGTAGAAGCAGATCTAAATTTGGCAATACCTCGACCTTCTCAACAATTGGGGTTATCCAAAACCATCACATAGCCAATTTTGCATAAAGATTCGACTTTCAAGCCTTACTACATTCAGCTGGTGCAGTAGTTGAAGCCGACTGACCAGTCACATCGCCGTGAATTCGCTTAAATCATTTAGGAACAACCGGCTGATTTTTCTAAAAAAATTATTTTTTCAGACCAAGTCCATTTTCACTTGTTAAAATTGCAGCAAGCTCAAGCTTCTGAAAATTCTAGAGTGATTATTGAGAAGCCTTACATGCTCCATGTGTCACTGTGCGCCATGCGGTCTGGAGGCTAAAAATGCGGTGACGGTGAGTAAATCAGGCTATGGCGAGATGCTAACAACTCGGTTTCGGTCTATTATTGACGACGTGCATATCACTGATATGTCACACAGCCAATGATACGATCAATTTATTGCCGTTAAGTGACCAGCCAGATCGTGAAATTTAACACCACTGGATTATTTTTTGTGGGGCTGTGTTAGGGACAGAGTTTATACGGAGTAAAGAAATAGGACCGATATTTTGCCAAAAAGTGACTAAAAACTTTAACAAAACAATCGACATCTGTCAGGGTGATTGATCGTGGTGGACATTTGTCAGATAACGTTATTTATTCATAATTGCCGAGCTTTTCTCTTCGTAATACAATAAAAAAAGCCAGTACTCTACGGCCGGCAATAATCGATCAAGAATGCAGTTTATTAAGAACAGCCACGGTGGACATATGTCGGAAGTCATTTGCATTGGTTTGACGAATAACAAAATTGTTTGATTAAAATTTAATATTTTCTTGCAAATATTTTTGCGCCATAAAGTTCTATCGGACAAATGGTGCAATTCCATACATCATTTACACTTCTGCCAAAACTAGTTGCTACTGCTATCGGTGGTAATATCTCCAGACTTATATCGACTTTTCTCAGGAATCGCACTATACGAATTGTTACCCCCCCCCCCCCCAGGGGCACATTTATGGTCTTTGTAGTACGTAACAGCTATCTAGATCTGTGCAACTGGGGGAAAACGGGAGCCCAGTCCCCTGAAGACAGGCAGGGAGTCAATTGGAAGCTCTACTTTATTTCCACGGGGAACAGTGAACCCGCAGAGTTCATTATTTGTCTCTTTAGACATTTAATAGTCCTCTGACTGATCATTGAGGATGGCCCCTATATGGGAGTAACGTGGTGGTTGTGGTTTCGCGGCCCCATAACAGTATAATGGTTATTATGGTCGCCAGGATCATCGCACTGATAATGACACGCAAAGTGAATGATCCAGTCCAGTGAGCATGCTAGACATGTGTTCTGGACAGGAGTAGGGAAATCTCCAACTCTTTAGCAAGGTGTGATGGTTTGCAGCCCTGCCCTGGAATCATTAAAGTTGCAACTAGGTGGTTCTATTGCTTAGAATTATGTCTTCGACTTCCTAGGACGCATGTATGACGTTCCAAATTATACAATTGTGGTTTGCCCACCATCTGATTAAGGCTACATAGCCAGGTGCGGATGTAAAACGAATCACACTATCTATACGAATTGTTATAGATGGGATTTCATCAGACGATGAAGGTGGGTTCCAAACGGCAAAACATTAATAATACGCTCAACCACGATCTCGCACAATATCTGAATAGAGTTGATTTTAATACCGCTAAGATTGTGATCGGAAATGGTGCTGCATCTGTTACTATGCGTGATATAAGTGTTAAGATATCGGAAGCTCTTGATGATCTTGGCATGAAAATTCAGTGTGATGTTCGATGGACTAAACATATTTTTCAAGTCAAGAAACACAAGAAACTTTCAAGTGCCTTGGTTTTCTAAAACGGTGTAAGAGATAATTCACGAGTTCAAGATTTTATCAGAGGCTCCATTCCTTCTCCTACTCTATTTCATATTTTTCTAAACGACCTTCTTTGTCAAACTTTCAATCCTATTTACTCTTTCACAGATGACAGAACCATTTGTCATTTGTATTCATTTAGTAATAGATCGAACCAGCTGGAAGTGAGTTCCGAAAGGCGGAACATGAATGATTTGCGGCGATCTCCGAATGGGAGCGTACGAACAGAGTCGATTTTAATGCCCCTAAGACACAATGTTGCATGCTTACGCATAAGTCTGCGTACGGTAGTGGTGCTGCATCTGTTACTATGGGTGATATAGATATTACGGCGTCGGAAGCTCTTGATGTTCTTGGCATAAAAATTCAGTGTGATGTTCGATGGACTAAACACATTTTTCAGGTTTCTAAAGAAGCTTTCAAGTGACTCGTTTTTCTAAAACTGTGTAAGAGATACTTCACTCCATACAATATTCGTACTATTTATGTCACCTACATATATCCGTCCAAAGATGGAATACAACTCTCATGTATGGGCCGGTGCCCCATACTCTATTATGGAGTTGTTCGACCGCGCACAGCAGAGCGCCATGAGGCTTATTGGGAACGGTAGGATATCGAACTTTATTGATTCTCTGCAGCATCGAGGTTCTTTGGAGATGGTAGGAGACTATATTGATTCTCTAGAACATCGACGCAATGTGGCTTATATTTCACTGTTTTATTGTTACTGCATTTTTTTTTTAAAGAGAAGTAGCACTTCAGGCAACAATGGCTATTTAGTCAAGTATCGTACTACATTCTTTAGGAAAGGAATAGAGAAGAGATAAAACAGGTGGTGAAAGTAGAAGGATAGTCGAAAATTAACTGCCGTATAAAGACAGCAACAGCGACCAATGAGTATGCCTTTTTCGCTGAGCAGCTCCACCGACAGTCAATTTTTATTTTTGTAGTGAAAAAAAAAACAAGATCTTCGTTGGGAATCGATTCCACAACCCCCATACTGACAAGCTAGTACACTACCTACTAGCCTACAGTGGTACTTGTTCCCGTTACTCGCACTTTTTTACGGGTAACCCGATTTTTGTTGAAAGCGCATCCATTTGCGGTTGATTGGCCAGTGAATTGCATTACGCATTATAGGGAGAATTCGTTTTTTAGCAAAAAAGGTCCCTCCAGAGGCCTTGCCTGTCACTTTCAAAGTAGGAAAATTCAACTCAAATGTCACCAAACACTTCTTCCTCTTTCCTCCTCCCCATAATCTAATTTCGTAGTTCTGGTACAATGCATTGCAGGAGTAGGGACCATTCCCTGAGTACTGGTCAGAACGAGGAATAAAAAACTAAATGACATAGAAAGGAGTCAACTAACAGTTGCCTGTTGAAAAGAACAGTGCTGCGGTTTCAATTAATAAGTCTCAGACTTATTGGCCCACACTCGTAATAATTTTTGTGCCATTGACTTGGCATCTTTTTCGATGGTTGCTATTCCCTAAGTGCTGGTCCGAGCGAAAAAAAAAGAATAAAAAAATGTTAATAAAAAAAAAAGTTCAGTTATTCTGCATTTAATCAAGAAAACTCCATTTTGTTTTTATTTTTTCACAACATTAATTTTTTTATTTAAGTTTGCATGATTTCATTTTTATCATTTATTTTATTTAGTACAAAAATTTCATTTCTATTTTTTATAATTCAAGTTTTCCGTATAAAAATAAAAAAAATCAGTTTGAGATATAGTTTTTTTTTTTGTATTAAATTTTAATTAAAATTTTTTCTTTAGATTATTTAGCGCTTTTAAGAAATATCAGTCCTTTTTTTATGTTTATACATTTTTAAATAGAAACTTTAGATTTAGTTTGAAATTGTTTCTTCAAAAGAATCTGTAAAACATAAATTAAAAGGAGGGAAAAAGGAAAAATCGAAAATAAATAATTAAATAAAAAGAAAATTAAAACAATAAATTATTATTTAATTTAAATAATTTTATTTATATTTTTGAAATTATTTATAAGTAATTTATAATTATTCGGAATCATTTTCAATATAAGCAATTTTATTTCGGGCATGATTTTTTTAAATAAACATTTCACAATATTTTCACAAAATATTTATTACAAAAATTTCTATTAAAAAATAAACATCTTATGATATTCTCATAAAACATTTATTCAAATAAAAATAAAAATATTTGAAATGTATTGTAATGGGGGAGAGCACATCCATATTGCAATTTCACTATTGCTCATGTAGCTCATCAGTGAATTTGGATATAAGACTCTTAGGTTTTTCTATACAATATTGGAGTATAATTCACTGATGAGGATATATATATCCGATGGCCTTCTAGGGCGTGAATGGCGGTGCTTTTCATTCACAGTGGTAATAATTCACCATCTGATTAAGGCCCACGGCCAGGTGCAGATGTAAATCTTATCACGCCATATCCACACACATTTGAATGTTGCTTCGAGTGGTCAGCCTACATACTGGCCTACTGACAGACAACAAATTCCGGATGTAATAGATTTTGCTGTCACAAAAAATATTTCAAGAGATTTAGTGACAGTAGAAGCTTCCATGGATTTATCTTCGGATCATTTTCCAACCATTGTAACTATTTGTAACCCGCTTAGAAGACATTTGTTTTTTCCTGATACAAATATGATCAGTCGCATCAACTGGTTGAGTTTAAAAAAATATCTCAGCAGCCATTGTTCGGAATATATTTTTTTCTAGGAACACCAAAGGACGTGGAGTATAGCCTTGCAACTTTAAGTGAAAATATTAAACAAGCAGCTCAGCTTGCAACAACTAAACATCCGCAGACTACTTTAGGTCACATCTATTCTGCAGACATTGAACGTCTCGTAGCAGAAAAACGAAGAGCTAGAAGAGATTGGCAACAACATAGATCGCCCCTGCAGAGGCAGAGACTTAGAGACTGCACAAAGCGGCTTAGAGACTTGCTAGCATTTGAAAAAACTACATCGTTTGAGAAATATCTGGAGGGCCTCGATGCTACACCTAACTTCAATTATTCTTTATGGCGTGCTACAAAAAACCTAAATCAGTGGAGATTGGGCAAGAAGGGACGCTGGAAAAGACGACTTGTTTGCCGAATACTTGAAAGATGTATTCACCCCACACAAATGTACTGATGATGTTAATTTGCCGAGCGTAGTTGCATTACCCTCTCGACCCTTAAAGTTTAGGTTGCGTGAGGTTCAAAAGTTAATTTCTGAAATAAACCCGAAAAAATCTCCTGGTATGGACGGTATAAGTAACAGAATGTTGAAAGAGCTCCCCAGTATTGCAGTCAGAATCATGCTATTTATTTTTAATGCCATTTTACGGCTTGCATACTATCCTGACCACTGGAAGATTTCCAAAGTTAAAATGATTCCAAAACCGGGTAAAGACCTAACCAAAACCGAGTCATATAGCCCCATAAGCCTATTACCGACAATTTCAAAGGTTTTTGAAAAGTTGCTTATGAATAAATTGTCTCCAATGCTAAGGGATAGTGGGTGTATCCCAGACCATCAATTTGGTTTTAGAAGTAGACATAGCACAATTGAACAAACCCATAGATTGGTTCAGGTGATAAGAGGGACTTTTGAAGAGAAGAAGTATTGTTCAGCTATTTTTATTGATGTTTCTCAGGCTTTTGACAAAGTTTGGCATGAAGGTCTATTTCTGAAACTGACCGCTCACTTGCCTTGTAATATAAGCAACCTACTGAAAAGCTACATAATTGGACGAAAATTTTCTGTCGTTGAAGGAGACTTCGTTAGTTTATCCAAACCAATTTCATCAGGTGTACCACAAGGTAGCATTCTTGGACCAGTTTTATATTTGATATATACCTGCGATATGCCTGTAAGTGAAACTGTCCACACTTCTACGTTTGCTGATGATACAGCGTGTCTAAGTTCGCACGAAAACTCCTATCAAGCCTCCATAAATCTTCAGCAACATATAACTCAGTTGGAGTTGTGGTTAAAATTATGGAGAATTAAATTGAACGTTCAAAAGTGTTCACCCGTTTGAATCAATAATCAGATTGTTTCACACCATACTTATGTGAGATATCTTGGTATACATCTTGATCGTCGCCTTACATGGAAACATCATATTGACTCAAAGCTAACACAAATGAAACTTAAGCTAACACAATTACATTGGCTCATTGGCAGGAACTCAAAACTTAACCTAGATTGTAAACTTCTAATTTACAAGAGTATTTTGAAACCAATTTGGTCTTACGGAATCCAACTTTGGGGCACTGCCTCAGATTCAGATGTGGATAGAATTCAACGTGGACAGAATAAAATTTTACGGTTAATAACTTCCGCTCCATGGTACATCAGAAATTCAAACATACATTGTGATTTAGACATACCGCTGGTGACTACAGAAATCATCAAATACGCAGGCAAATACTTGATGAAGCTTGAAGACCATCCTAATCCCCTTGCTCGCAATATCTTGGATTATAGTGGACATAGCCGATTAAAAACAGGGATACCGCAGCTTTAATCCTCAATGCTACAGATGACACATCTTAGAAATATTTGTTTTGTTTTTTTTTTTAATGTCAATTTTTTTTACCCAAAAGGTTAGTTCTGACATGGTCGGGACTAATGTGACTTTTTTTTAGAATTTAAGATTTTAAAACTTATTGTTAGTTCAGTTTCTTGAAGATACAATAAATAATTATTGAAAAAAAAAATATCCACACAATAAATAATCCAGTGAGGTTAAATCACACGATCTTAACTGCTGATTGTCGTGAAATTTGATTTGCAATAAATTAATCGTTTCATTGGCTGTGTTATATGTGGCACTGTCCTGTCAAAATTGAGTTGTTAGCATCTCGCGATAGCATGATCTATTAACCATTACAGCATTTTCAGTCTCATCTACGAAAATCGATCCAATCACACCTCCAAACCACATACCGCACCACACAGTGAGACGTTGAGCATGCAAAGGCTTTCGCTCTAGGATTTTGAGAAGCTAGAATCCGGCAATTTTGCCGACAATTGAAAATGGGATTCGTCAGAAAATTTTTTCAAAAAAATCCGCCGGTCAAATCCTTACGCAAAATTAGCAATATCGTGGTTTTGGGTAAACCCCAATTGTTGAGAACGTTGAGGAATTAACTAATTTGGATCTGCTTCAACACTGTGGCTCACAGCTGCCATGTTTTCAGTTGAACGACCCAGTCAAACAGGCGTTCGTGTTCACACATTTTGTATCGAGCTATCGGCTCAAACTTTAATGACTAAATAATTAAAAGCGAACTCTAATGGACGATTATGTTGTCTGAAAATGGCTCGAATTATACGAAATGTAATTTTAAAAGAACCACCATTTTCATGGTGGATTTTAATTATTTTAAGGCGATTTTTGTGCGCAATTTATTTTATTGCAACAATTGCCAATGCATCTACAACGAATATGTCAAAAAACTAAATTTTTGAACTATTTTGTTGTTAGTGTTGCCACAATTGAAAAACAAGCTTCTTGTTGAAAAACCCGTTAGTTAGTTAATGTGTTAATATTTTTGTTTTGAGAAAAAATTCTCAGTTTATTAAAGAATTCTTGCCTGCATTTCAAGAAATAAGCAGCAAAATAAAAATAAAATATAAATTGGAAAATTGGATAATTTACAAAAAAAGTAGTAATAAAAATTGGATATAACTCTGTTATACACGAGCTATTTAAGAATTGGCTCCTTATTATATAAATAAAAAATGTGAATTTGCCGCCAGAAACTATTTGCTATTCTATTGTGAAGATGCCTCTATTTAACTTGTCATTACTAGTGGCGATTTGGTTAATAAAACCAATAAATTGGGTTTACTATTGAACGAAAGTTATTCTCATGAGATTAGCCAGTTTTAGTTTTGTTAATAATTTTAGTATGTACATTTCCAAGGTTATAGATTTCATTTGAAAATTATAACAAAAGGAACCGAAACTCAAATTGTGTTGTAAAATTTTTTTATTTTTTTTTTATTTCAACTTAATGGTGATTTAATTTGTAAAATTATTTAGTAGCTTATAAATAGTTATTTTAAATCACGGCAAAAAAAAAATTATTTTAATATATTTATAAAACAAGAAAAAAAAATATAAAAAAAAAATAAAATTTTATTTAATCATTTTTTACTCCTTTTACAGGATTTGAATTAAAATAATTCTTTAAATTTATTTAAAGGTTTAAGAGCATTTTATATATATTTTTTTTATTTTATTTTATTTTATTTATCAGTATTTTCTTATTTGTGTTAGCTAAAGTACGGTGTAAAATAATTTGTATAATTTCAAATTACATTTTGTAATTTATTCATACAAATAAAAAATCATTATTTTGATTATTAAGTTTAAGTCGGTTTTAACTATAATTGCACTAAAACTATAAACTATTGTTGTTTTTGTTGTTGTTAATCGGACAGGGAAAGGAGTAAATGAGGGTAGGTAGTATGTGCTACTTTTATATTATCTAGCTTATTAAAGCTTAAATTTCAATATTTGCAAACAATTAATTATTTTTGTGGAAAGAAATTGAAATTTTATTTAAGTTTTCAGAACATCTTAAAATATATAGTAATTCAAGTTATTTGATCTTTTTAATATTTTAGAAGTTATTAATTGTTCAAATACAAGGTATTTATATAAAACACTAAGTGATTTTTGTTTTCTATATTTCACCACACCATTGGGTGGCTTCTTAAGGAAAAGAAAAGTGTAAATTGCTTATACACTTTTTCTTTTCCCGAAGATGCCACCCAATAGTGTGGCGTAATATTGAAACAAAAAAAAATTAATTAATTATTATTCGACCTTTTTTTTCTTAAATATATAAGTATTAATCTTAAAATTGGTCTTTTAAAATAAATTTATCACATATATTTTCAATATTTCGCTTTTCTTTGGAAAGCTTCTTCAGGAAATTAATTTTAATTTTTTTTATAGTTTTTTTAAACGATCTTTTTTTATTTATCTTAAATAAATATCTTTTTTCTTTTTAACGATCTTTTTATATATTTTTTTCTTCTCGATATTTCGCTTTCCTTTGGAAAGCTTCTTCAGGAAAAAATAAAAAAAAAAATAAAATTTTTTCCTGAAGAAGCTTTCCAAAGGAAAGCGAAATATCGAGAAGAAAAAAATATATAAAAAGATCGTTAAAAAGATAAAAGATATTTATTAAAGAATTTTAATTTTTTTTTGTTAATAATTTTTGTTTAAAAAAATTAATTTCTTGAAGCAGCTTTCCAAAGGAAAGCGAAATATTGAAAATATATTTGATAAATTTATTTAAGAAGACCAATTTTAAGATTAATACTTATATATTTAAGAAAAAAAAGGTCGAATAATAATTAATTAATTTTTTTTTTAATATTACGCCACACTATTGGGTGGCATCTTCGGGAAAAGAAAAAGTGTGTAAGCAATTTAACAAATTAGTAATTTGTTTATATAAGATTAATACTTATATATTTAATAAAAATTAACTTAATTTTTTATATAAAAATCTTGTGCTTGAACAATAAATTATTTATTTTAGAATTTTAAAAAATAATGTAAAAAATTATTGCTTTTAATTGATTTAAATCAGCCATGATCTAAACATGCATGCGGGGCAAATTAATTTAATACGTACATATCAGCATAATCTAAATAAAGGGTCCGCCCATCTAACGTTTTTTTGTTTATTTCTTGAATGGTAACACTTTACTCATGTTTGATTTGACATATAATTAGTTTTATCCTTCCGCTTAATGAATATGGTTGTGTATACGCTTGAACAACGCTGGGAAATATTGCGACATTACTTTGGAAATCATGGTAATGTTGCAGAGGGTGTGGGAAAATTTGCGTACGGATTTTGGAAGAAGAGAAGCACCGTCAGCTCCGTACGTTTAGTATCTTGTGAAAAAAGTGAAAGAAACTGGCATCCTCATCGATAAACCAAAGCGTGAAAAGCCAAAAACAGTGCGTACACTCAAGAATATTGCTGCTGTGGCAGAAAGTGTGTCTGAAGCGCCATCAACATAAATTCACCGTCGTTCTCAACAATTGAACATTTCAGAGACATCATTGAGACGAATTTTGCATAAAGACCTTGGTATGACGCTATACAAAGTCCAATTGGTTCAGGAGTTGAAGCCAAGTCACCATCCAATGGGTTTTCGCTTTGCTAAGTGGGCCTGCGATCGACTTACAGAAGATGCCGATTTTTCAAAAAAAAAATCATCTTTTCAGCTAAAGCTCATTTTGATCTTGGCGGGTATGTAAACAAGCAAAATTGTCGCATTTGGGGCACAGAAAACCCGCATGCATACATTGAAAAGCCAACGCATGCAAAACGAGTCACTGTTTGGTGCGGATTTTGGTCCAGAGAGGCATAATTGGTCCATTTTTCTTCTAAAAAGGGGCGAGGAGTGGCTGTTGCAGTCAATGGCGATCATTATCGGGCCATGTTAAACGAATTTTTGTTCACAAAAATTAAAGAGGAGGATATTGGCAACATTTGGTATCAGCACATTTTTAATTGAAATTACTTATGACACGTTCATTCCCCCCAAGGTCACATAATAGTCTTAATGAATCCTACAACAACCATCTAGACTTGTGTCTTGCGGAGTAAAAGGGAGCCCAGTCTCCTTCATGGCTAGTAGGAGTCTCTCTAAAGGCATTCGATAGCCGCACGATACTTTATGTTAAAGGGAAAAATGAAAACTTTCCGCAAATGACAAGAACTTGAATAGCAAAATGATATTTTACAAAGAGGCTATTAAAGTTTCTCTTTTAATTAAATTTTAAGAATATTACGGTTTAGCAATCAATACATCACTTTTAAAAGGTCTGTGTGTAAATGCCAGATAAATGCTGACAGAATATAAAGAAATTTGAGGCCAAGAATTGAGTTGGTTCATTAAGAAATTGAGGGGGGAAGATTTATAAAAATGATTTGCTTGGCAGCCGACTAAAGAAAGGCATTTCGAAAAATGCCTATGGCCGATGGCGCTACGTGCCGCACAACCGAAGCTACACGTGATTTTTGCGCCCTATTTTTGAAAATCGCATTATCAGCCGCAGAGCTATTATCGTTTGGCCACCTCGTAGCTGCGATTTGACACCGTTGGACTATTATTTGTGGGATGCCGTCATAGGCATAATTGGGCCATTTTTCTTCGAAAATGAGCAAGGAGTGGCCGTTACAGTCAATGGCGAACGTTATCGGACCATGTTGAACGAATTTTTGTTCACAAAAATTGAAGAGGAGGATATTGCCAACATTTGGTATCAATAGGACAGCGCTACGTGCCACATAGCCAAAGCTACACTCGATATTTTGCGCCCTATTTTTGAAGATCGCATTATTAACCATAGAGCTGATGTCGTTTGGCCACCTTAAAGCTGCGATTTGACACCGTTGGACTATTATTTGTGGGGTGCGTCAAAGATAAGTGTTACGCCGACAAGCAATTGACGCTTTATAGGACAATATTCGTGAAGCCATTGGTGAAATATAGCTGCACACAATCGATAATGTGCTTGGCTACTGCATGGTCAGCCGAGGCCGCTATTTGCATGAAATTATTTTCCATTATTAACCGGAAAGATTGTACTTTGAAATAAAAATAGAAATTTGAGTAAATATTCAGTAGTTTTGTTTACAGCATTTAAAACAAAAAAAAAAGTTATTTGGCGGACCCTTTATTATCTAAAATTAAAATAATTTTGCTTTAGCATTTGTATGCTCATGTTGTGCATTGTATTGTTGCTGTAAATATTATATAAAAACAGGGTATGAAATGAAATGTTATGGTAATATAGCCAACAAATTTCTTTCAGTGTGTCGTTGAAAAATTTAAATTATAAATTTTCGCTAAATTTTGCCAATATTCCGGCCTTGTTGTAAATGTGCAATCAAAATTTGAATTTTTTAAAAACAGGCACATCACTGCTCTGTCGAAAAATTTGAGCGTTTACACACAACTTGAGAGAGAGAGAGACATCAACTGAATTATCCTAACACGAATGTTATGTGTTTGCAAATCGGTATGAAATCAGAACTTTGGCTAAAAAATCAATTATTCAAAGCCGATTTTTACTTTAGCTTTACTACGTTAGCAGCCAAAAATACCGATATGGAAGTCAAAATAAAAAAGGAAATGTATTCCAAAGATACAAACTGTTTAATACGGTTTATAGCAAGGCGGCATCGTCGGACCTTATTTCTTTCGAAATGAAGAAGGAGATACCGTAACCTTAAATGATTTTCGCAATCTTAATTAGCTGTCTGTGGCCAGAGCTAGACAATTATCTGGACTGGATTATCTTATGGTGATTAGCTTCGTTTTATTATTGATTATAAACTAAAGAGAATTTTGTTTGACACCAACTGTAATTTTCAATATTTTGACTTTAAGTCACTATGCAATTTTATATAGTTGTTTTATTTTTAACTAATCATTTGATGAAGTAATCACAAATTGCAAGCCACATGCACTGTAACATGGCCTATATAATTTTTACATGTCAATGTCATTCATTTTTACATTTAAAAAAAGAAAAAACAATTTAAGAGCTAAACAAGCTTCGTTTGTTATTTCCAACCTTGAATAATTGTTTAGTCAATTTAATAAGGATTTCGGAATAGGAAAATGATTTTTCGCCAAAGTCATTAACTTTTACATAGAGAAAATAAACGAATGATGTATTGTACTGTATAAGATTGTGCTGGCAGTTAATAAAAATGATCGATAGGCTTATCTTTAAATATTTGCCTCATACAACTTCAATTTAAAAATATTTTTAGCAAACTGAAAGCTTAAGAAGATTTCAAAATCCTTCCTACTTTTACAAAAAAAAAAATAAAAAAAAAACGAATGCTGCCGGAAATTGTTTAAAACTTTAAATTTTAAGCTTTAAATGAAAAAATATATATGCATATTTAAATAATTATTTACATTGCTAACAAACTATATAAAAATATATGTATATATAAAATAAAAAACAATAAAATACATTTATAAAAAAAAATTGCGCTCTGCAGTTACAAAATTTAAAAATAAAATTGAGTTCGTTTTATTGTTCTTTTTTGCTTAATTTTTTTTTTGTTTTTATAAAAATATAAAATCTTTTTATGTGTGTAAAAAAAAAACTAAAACTTATCACTAAATAAAATTGTTTATGTTTTATCTTTAGCTTAAACTATATCTAATTAAATTTATGATTGTTGTTTTCACTTAGTTTTTCTTAGTTTTGAGAATTTTTTTAATGAGTTTTTTTTTTTTGTTTTAATTTAAAATTAGATCAATTTGATATTAAAGAAATATTATAACTGGTTTGATGTTAATTAAAAGTTTTATGAGGACGGCACTAGATCATCGCATATGTCACTTAGATGTAGCGACACAAAAACAGAAAAAACTTTTGTGGAAGGTGGCAACAGCAATAATTTTTCTTTTAGTACTCTTCTTTAATGTATAAATTATCATGCACAATCGCACCATTAATTTACAAGAACGTTGCATAGAATGCTTTTATAACTGTCACACTGCTCGCTACGCATCTCTGATCATATAAAAATAATTATTTTATATAATAATTAATTAATATTTTTTAGTAGTTTATTATTAAGCACTAGGTCATTATTTAATAGAAAATTTAAAAAAAAATTTTTTATTATTTTTCAATATTTCGCCAAACCATTGGTTGGCATCATCAGGATAAACAAAAAGAATGTATAAATAATTAATCAAAAAAAATTTTTAAATTTTGATTAATTATTTATATATTCTTCTTTTTGTTTATCCTGACGATGCCAACCAATGGTTTGGCGAAATATTGAAAAATAATAAAAAATAAAGTTTTTAAAATTTAATAAATATCGTTTTTCTTTTTTAAGATCTTTTTTAAAATTTTAAAAACTTTTTATAGTTTTTTTTTAAACGATCTTTTAATCTTTAATAAATATCTTTTTTCTTTTTTAAGATCTTTTTTATATATTTTTTCTTCTCGATATTTCGCTTTCCATTAGAAATCTTCTTCAGGAAAAAATTTTTATATTTTTGAAAACAAAGAAAATTTTTATATTTTTGAAAACAAAAATATAAACATTTTTTCCTGAAGAAGCTTTCTAAAGGAAAGCGAAATATCGAGAAGAAAAAATATATAAAAAAGATCTTAAAAAAGAAAAAAGATATTTATTAAAGATTAAAAGATCGTTTAAAAAAAAACTATAAAAAGTTTTTAAAATTTTTTTTTATTTACTAATGACCTAGTGCTTAATAATAAACTAATAAAAAAATAATTATTTTATTAAATTTTGTTAAAAGCAAATCGGCAAGATCTGTTAAAAAAAAACTTCCATAAATTTGAATTTAAAACACACTATTCTGTGTTGTGTTCTCTACAAGCATTTACAATAAAACAACGGTGTTGTAAAAGGTTTAAAAGCGTTAGTTATTTGTAAGAAGATTTTAAAATTAAAATAAAATAACTTCACACTCTATGAAAGCCAACTTTTCTCTCATCTAAACTGCAGAAACCTCGTCCATGACTCACATTGCCAATGCATAGGGAATTTTGTATTTCAATCAATCATTTAAGCGAGATAAAAATGAAAATTAATATAAGATTTTGTGACTGAAAATAACATCTCATTTCACAAATTCAATAGGCTTGAAAAAGAAATAATACAAGCGATAACACTCCTGCAGAATATTTAATGCTTCTTTCTATTATTTTTGTCTTAATATTTAACTGATTCAAAAAATACTTCATTTGTATTTTGAAAATTTGAATTATTAAATTAAAATCGAAATAAAATATTCAAAAATTTTCTGCAATATTATAATGATTTAAAATTTCATCGAAAGCTTTTTAAAAAAAAAATATTATACTGTCACGAAGAAGAAAAATTCATTTTCTGTTCAGCTGTCTATATCATCTCTAACGAGCTACTCTTTATTGTCAAATTATTGTTTATCAGATTTGTTTCTCTTTTAATTTAAAGCAGAAGAAGTACTTTTAATTTAAAATAAATTTTTTTTAACAAAAACATATTCTAGTTAAAAATAGTAATAGAAAACCAAAACGAAAAAAAAAAAAACTTATGTAAAAAATAAACATCATCTTGAACCGCCTTCATATTTTCCTTTTTTTTTAGTAAAAATTTTCATTTTAACTTTTTTTATTTTTGTAATTTAAATGATTTGCTGTTTAGTTTTATATAAAAAAATACTATTTAAAATTTACTTGGAGTTCTAATTTTCATTAGATTTTTTGTTAGTAATTAATTTATAAGTTTATTTATAAAAAAAATCAAGTCTCTTCGAGGATTTTTGTTATATTTTCTACACAAAAAAATATTTTATTTTATTTTTTTTTTTTGTAATTTTTATTTTAAAAAATTTGGCAAAAATGTCGTCAAAAGTTGTGTTTGTTTTTAGATTTAAAAATGTTAGCTTTTGTTTTTTTAATATTAAATCAGTTTCTTTTAAGTTCTTGTTTTATTAGGCACATTTTCTTTCTTTTATAATTAGTTCTTTTTTTTTTAATATTAAATTTAGGTTATAAAATTTGTTTTCTTTTTACTTTATAAAATTAATCTTAATTTTAACTAAAATTAAATAAATTTAAATACTAAACTAAATTTAATACTTAATTAATAGCAAAACAATTTGTTTACGTTTTGTAGAGAGTGAGTGAGTAAATAAGTTAAAGAGAGAGAGTGAGAGTGGAAATACCATTAAAAAAATGGTAAATTTAATGATAGTTGTAATTGTTGTTGTTGTTGTTGTTGTGCTTGAAATTATTATTGTAGGCATTTGTCAATGTTCTCCTCTTAAAAGTTCCATTAACAAATTAAAGTCACCACCATCACGAGATTTAATAGACAGCATTTCTTTGCCCAACTGAAAAAAAAAAACAACAATTGAGTGGTTAAGAAAATCAGCTAAAATTTGTAACTTAAATACGAGGGCTGCTATTTATATTTGTGGCCTAAGGATGAAAATACAAGCATTTAAAGACAAAATTTATTTTATTGTTTTTCAAAATATTCTC
This sequence comes from Trichopoda pennipes, assembly GCA_030448955.1. NCBI lineage: Eukaryota > Metazoa > Arthropoda > Insecta > Diptera > Tachinidae > Trichopoda > Trichopoda pennipes. The sequence goes on from JASKUP010000002.1 coordinate 10,693,929, forward strand.
CATGAAGATTTATACACTTTTGCATGCGTTGGAACCAATTTTCAAAGCACTTTTTCCACTCCGATTTAGGTACTTCTTAAACATGGGTTTTGAATGCAGAAATGGCTTCTTCAGGTGTAGGAAACCGTTGTCCACGTAGTTTTTTCTTGATGTTCGGAAGCAAAAAGAAGTCATTAGGTGCCAAGTCAGGGCTGTACGGCGAATGACCCATCAATTCAATGTTTTACCCTGTCAAAAACTCCATTGTTTCAGCCGATCGGTGACAGCTCGCATTGTCGTGAGGCAGAATGTTGCGTCTTTTCTTTGACTTTTCCCGAAGTTTCTCAAAGACTTCTAGCAAGCAAATAGTGGTGTACCATGCCGAATTAACCGTCTTACGTTGCTCTAATGGCACAGTCGCCACATGACCGGTGATGCCGAACATCGCCTTAAAATAATTAAATTTCACTATTAAAATTGTAATTCGTCCTTCTGAGACCGCTATTAAGTATTTGGTCACTAAAGTGTGCGAACATCAACACGTATTCGACCGGGTCGTTCAACTGAAAACATCACAGCCGTGAGCCACAGTTTTCAAGCAGATTCAAATTTATCAATTCCTCGAAGTGCTCAACAATTGGGATTATTCAATAACACCACATGCGAATTTTGCGTAAGGATTTGACTTTGAAGCCTTATAAGGTACAGCTGGTGCAGGAATTGAAACCGACCAACCATTCACATTGCCGTAGACTCAGACGAAGCCCATTTTCACTTGTCAGGGTATATCAACAAGTAGAATTGCTGCATTTGAGCTTTTGAAAATCCGCGAACTATTATTGAGAAGCCTTTGCATGCTCAACATGTCACTGTATGGTGCGCTATGTGGCCTGGAGGCGTGATTGTGCCGTTTTTTACCCCGAAAATTAGGCTGGAAATGCGGTAACAGTCAATGGATGACACTATCGCGAGATGCTAACAACTTTATTTTGGCCTATTATTGACGACGTGGATATCACTGAAATGTGGTTTCAACAGGAAGGTTGCACATGTCGCTCATGTCGATTTAACACCACTGAATTATTTTTTGTGGGGCTAAGTTAAGGACAGAGTCTATACGGAGCCAATCGAATCGATTTAAATTCAAATAGAATCAAAATCCTTGATGTAATTAACGAAATAGAACCTCAATTTTGCCCAAAAGTGATTAAAAACTTTAATGAAAGTATCGACATCTGTCAGCGTGGTCGTGGTGGTCAGATATCATTTTTTATTCATAATTGCCAAACTTTTCTCTTCGTAATACAATTTAAAATTTCAATAATTTTAATCTAAATTTTTTTTTTAATTTGTTTTAGAATACAAACTTCTTGTTGGAAAAACCCTTTAGTTTAGAAATTTAGGAAACATTTATCAGGAAATCAATTCTTTTTAAAAATAGTATAAAAATATTTTGTTTTTTATTTTAAGCAAAAATATTTCTTGCATTTTTCTTGGTCGTTTAGTTAAAAGAAGTCATTTCCGTCACCTTAAAGGTGACGATATGCTTTTGGAGAGCAAAGGGTTCACTATCACCGAATAGAAAGAAGTTTAAAGGATTACAAAACAGTAGTGATTTGCTTGCTTTAGTACATTAACTTAGGTTTTATGTCACTTTTTTTCGCATTGGTTGACCGTGTGCGTCAACACAAAAACCGTTCTTTATTGAAAACTGGCCATGCATCTCTTAAAGCTATTTTGTGTTAATTTTCTGGAGAATATAGAATCAACAGTATTTTTCGAAATGCCTTTTTTTAGTCGGCTGCCAAGCAAATCATTTTTATAAAGCTTCCCCCCTCAATTTCTTAATGAACCAACTCAATTCTTGGCCTCAAATTTCTTTATATTCTGTCAGCATTTACCTGACATTTACATTCAGACATTTTAAAAGTGATATATTGATTGCTAAACCGTAATATTCTTAAATTTGAATTAAAAGAGAAACTTTAATAGCCTCCTTGTAAAATATCATTTTGCTATTCAAGTTCTTGTCATTTGCGGAAAGTTTTCATTTTTCGCTTTGACATAAAGTAACGTGCGGCTATCGAATGTCTTTAAATGCTTGTAGAGAGACTCCTACTAGCCTTGAAGGAGACTGGACTCCCTTTTACTCCGCAAGACACAAGTCTGGATGGTTGTTGTAGGATCCTTAAAGACTATCATGTGCCCTAGGGGGGAATGAACGTGTCATAAGTAATTTCAATTAAAAAAGTTTCTGTTTCAAGATCGAAATCGTTATGGAAAAAAGAAAGTTTCAAAAGATATATGCTATGAATGGATATGTGAATAAATAGAATGGCCGGTTTTTTGAAATGAGAAAACCTTAAATTATTCAACAGTCACATTTGCATCCATTAAAAGTGTGCAATTTGGTCAGGGGGAATCATTTGACCTTACTTCTTTAAAAATGAAAACGGCGTAACGGTAACTGTGAATGGGGAGCGATATCGTGATATAATTGAAAATTTTTTAACGCCACTACTGCATGCCACAAGGCAGTGCCACATGGCATACAGCCAGAATTACAATGGAATTACTGCCAAACCTCTTTCCACAACAAGTTATTTCAAGAAATTGTGATTTTCATTGGCCTCCACGGTCATCTGATTTGACTGCTCCGGACTACTTTTTGTAGAGATATCTGAAAAGCAAAGTTTATGCAAACAAACCAGAAACGCTTGAGCAACTTAAGCAAAATATTCGTGATGAAATTAATGAAATACCCCGTGAAATGTATGAGAATGTAATGAAAACTGTGCTCGAGAAGGCTCGCATTCGTGAGGCTAACAAATGTATTCCATACATAATTGCCGACAGTAAATAAAAACATTTATTTATTTTTTTTTTTATAGGACCAGCACTCAGGGGATGACCCCTACCTATGCAATGCATTGTGCCAGAACTAGGAAATTAGGTTACGGGAAGGAGGAAAGAGGGAGTAGTGGCTGTGGACATTCGATTTGAACTTTCTCAGATTGAAAGTGACAGGAAAGACCTCCGGAGGGATCTTATTCCACATACAGACTGTTCTGCTGAAAAACGAATTTTCCCCGTAATGCATAGTGCGATTCACTGGCCAATCAACCACAAAAGGATGTGCTCTCATCATTGTAGTAACAATAGAATAGTGAAAGGCACTATTTATTAAATTAAGATCCATTCTCTTTCAGTTAATCAAAAATTATAAACAAACCAAGCAGTATACCTTCCCGGCGGACATCCTGCGACAACTGCACTTGTTTTGACTAGCATTTTTACTATCACCAAACAATTACGTATGCTAAAGGCCGGTGTATGATATGGTGCTGCGCACAAGGAGGTTTATGAATTATCTCGGGGTAAGACTGGATCCAAAGCTGACATACTGGAATCAGAACCAGCACTCAAGATCAAAAGCGGCGAAGATAGTGTCACAACTCGGCCGACTTATGGTGAACATCGGGAGACCCAGCCCAAGTAGGCGAAGGCTACTGATGGAGGCCTACAACAGCATGCTACTATATGGGAGTGAGATATGGGGGCGGACATTGAGTGTCAAGCGAAGAGCGAAGGCTTTACTGTCGGTGCAGAGAACAGCGGCATTACGGGTCGCTGCTGCTTACCGCACTGTATCCGCACCTGCTGTCCTCGTAATAGCGGGAATGCGGCCGATAGAACGGGAGAAAATCTACTACGCTAGAGGGAATAACTCCCTAGCAGCACCCGAAGTGGCTGCCATAAAACGGGAAACCATGGACAAATGGCAGATGCGATGGAGAAGTGAGAACTATGGGAGGTGGACATACCGGTTTTGCATAAATGGATATGCAGGGAAAACGGAGAGGTAAATTTCTACCTAACGCAGATGCTATCTGGAGACGGTCACTTCTGTAAGTACCTGCACGATATGCAGCACTTGCTTCTGCATTTACGAGGAGGATGATGTGGTAGACGACGCTGACCACAATTTCTTCAAGTGCCACTGCTGGTATTGATACCGCGCGGAAATGGAGACACAAACTGAACGAACGACAGCAACGAATATAGTGGGCAAGATGGTTAGCAGTCGCGAAAACTGGACTGCCCTGGCGAATTATGTGGAGCGTGTACTTCTCACGAAGAAACGTGATTTAGACATGGTGACGATGAACCGGCAGTGATGTGGTGCTCAAAGTGGGTACCTGGACACAGGTTTAGTGGCACAGGGCCATACTGGCCAAATAGGAACCTTCCCTGAGGTCATGCGAGAGCGCTACCGGGGAGGTCAAAACATCCTAGACTTAAAGTGGATTTTTAGATTGACATCAAAGTAACCTAACAACTCTTGCAAATTGAAAATGGGTACTTAGTTTTACAAAAGAAAGATTAGTTCTTTTTATTCGAGTTAAAGCTAAACGATAATGTTGGGGCTTTTTAAGCTTGTAGAATTTTTTGTCAAGGTACGAAATGAAAGGTCCACACAGTAACGTGTATAAATCGATCTAATTTCTTTAAGTAGAAAATCGTATATAATATAGGAAATGATAATCAAAAAGTGTTAAAACGTATAAGTGAAATATTACTCTACTTCTCATATTATCATCGCCAGCTTTGTTTAAAGTCATTAGACAACAATATTCTTAATAAATGGAAATTATTAAAATGGAAAAAAAAATTTTGCATATAAATAATTTTTTCCAAAAATATTTTAAAGAATTTTCAAATCAAAAATGTCAACAAAAATATTTTACGTCACAGAGAATAAATGAATTTTTTATTTTATTTAATTATTAAATACCTGACACGTTCGTTGTAGATCGGGTATACGCAACAACAGTTCACCAAATTTCGATGGACAATCTGGATAGTGGGCCAATGTGTAGGCCTGTAAACTTTGCAAAGCCTTTTCCTGACACTCCCTAACCTTGACAGGTTCATGCAGTTCTGAAGTATCTGTTTTAGAATATAAAACAATTATTTATCCTTAAGAATTTAAATTAAAATTTCATTTTTACACTTACCTGATTGCAGCAGTACAATAACTTTCATAGCAACATATTCATAACGATCAACACGTAGACGTCTTAAATGATCTGTCAGATTCAGCATTCTTTCAATGCAGGGCTAAAGAAAACAAATAAATAAATTTTGTTTTGTTCAATTATTAACAATGTTAATAAATAATTAATTTATGTTTATTGTTACCTGGAAACCAGTAAGTTTAGCTTGTGGCAGTGTTATTGATTTGCCTAGGGACATTTTAATTTCTCCCGGTGTATCGATGGAACGATAGCAACAGGAAAAAAGTAAAAGTTCACACCACGAATTGATGAGTAGGCAAATTTGATCGTCAATCTTAAAAAGAAGAATTTAATAAGTATTTTTTTTTAAGAAAAATTTAACTTAGACAAAAAACTTTAAAAATTTTGAGGTTAAATTTTTATTTTCTGTTATAAAATCATGCCTTCCCAACAAAAAATCTACCACTATTTTGAGATAATAGAAGTCTATTAATTTCACCATATTTCCGTAAAGAAGTTCCTCAGTTTTAATCTTTAATCGCCTTTAGAAAATCTAGTCGATACTGTTACAATTGTTGCAGCCATGGTTTTTAATCCTTGTATTACAGGGCTTCCTCATCTTTTGGTCAAGGCTAATAATTTGTAAATGCATTGAGTTAAGTAAGTTTATCTTTAGCAAAGCCTAAATCGTCACTAGAATATTGAATAATTGGAACCAGTTCTTTGAAATCGTGTTCATATTATTTGCGATTTCAAATTCGAATTTCAATGACTCAAGTTGAAAAAAGCTAAACTAAACGAAGGAAGCCTTAAAAGGAAAAAATAAAGATATGTCACTTTCTCTAAGCTGTCAAATAACAAATAGATAAAAATGAAGGAAAAAAAGAGAAGGGAAGAGAGAAGATGGTTAGCTAGAAGAGAGGAATCCAACAAATATATGCAGTGGATAAAAAACAATTGAAAGCGGAGAAAGTGAATATCGTGTCATACATCATCACTGTCAAAACATCATCACTGTTTAGGGTACTAAAAGCAATCGCAATTTCTGGTTAACAAAGTATAATTCCCTTAGCAGTATAATTATATCATAGATTTTCGACTCTTTCAAAATTAGGGCATGTCAGGCGCCTGAAAATGTAAAATAAAACCGTTCATATTATACTTACACAGTCGGTTAAGGGAAATAAAGCAACGATAATGTATCGAGACGACTATAAAGAAAAAATGACGAGACATTTGGAAGATAAAAATACGTATAGAACAAAGAGGACTGACCCAACTATTAAACTACAAAGAGAAAATAATAGTATAATTTCAAATCTTTATAAAGACAATTATATTGATAAAATACAAAAAAATCGTCTAATATAATTATCTGCAATAGCTCCTAGAATTTACGGTCTGCCTAAGATTTATAAAGAAGGCACCCCTTTCCGTCCGATTGTATCATCAATAAATGTACCTTGTTACCAATTATCTAAATATATTAGGAAAATAATTAAAAATATTGTATCTTCGAGTTATAACATCAAGAATTCCAAACAATTAAAAGACCAACTGAAATCAGTAAAACTTCAGGATAATGAGATCCTAATATCATTTGATGGAGTTTCTCTTTTCACAAACATTCCGGTACATATTGCAACAAAAAACATAATGAAAAATTGGAACATTATTGAGACTTTCACCAAAATACCAAGGTCAAAATTTCTAAGGATACTTAATTTTTGTCTGAGTGATAATAATTATTTTTTATATGATGGAAAAATTTATAATCAAACTTTTGGAATGCCGATGGGTAACCACCCTCTTTCACCCACTATAGCTGATATTATAATGGATAACTTATTAGACGAAGCATTAGCTGAACTAGAAGATAGGAACATTAACGTTAAATACATAACTAAATATGTAGATGACATTTTAGCTATAATTGAATTTGACGATAAAGATGGGATTCTAAAATCCCTGAACAGTTACCACCCAAGGATACAATTTACTGTGGAGATGGAGGTAATGTGACGCCAAAAGTCCCAGGGTCGTTTTTGGCACGACAAACCTACATATTATTGCTGTATTGAATTTCCAACGTTTATTTAAATAATATTTTTCCATTGTATCTGAATTCCTGTTGTGTTATATGAATTTACCAATCGTGCTAATTTTGTTTAAAACAATGTATTTTTATTTATAAGCATATATATTTTGTGATTTGTGCAATTATAAATGATATTTCATCTATTTTATCTGAATTCCTATTTTGTTATATAAATTTATCCATCTTGCTTATTTTAGGAAAATAATGACTTTATTTTTTTTAATTAAGTTAATATTAAGTTAATGAATTATGTTTAGTTTAAGTAATTTTAATTTATAATTTTGTATTTAACGGCAGCTCGTTTGGCAACGCCATCTGGGAGTATGGTTGGTGGTGAATACAGCCAACAGCTGTTTTAAGCAGCATCTGATGGTTGTTGGTGAATACAGCCATCGGCTATGGTATACATAGACTGCCATTATGGTGTATGTGTATTTGTGTATAGCTATGTGTTGGCAGCATAAGTATAAAAGGGCAAACACCATGAATAATTTTTGGAATTTGTGTGCAGCCGGCGGCGGGACAACAGGTAATATTTTATCATATTTTAGACTGTTAGGTAAGACAGTCAGGTTATAAACAAAGCAGAGGTTTTGACCCAGCCGAGTTTATACCCTGAGATACGAACTGTGGTTCGGTCACAAACGAAGCCCAGGTTTTGACCCAGCGCAGCTTGTGTCTACCGTCACCATAGTGGGTAACCAGAGCATTGGACAGTTGAGCGGAGGTTTTGACCCAGCCCAACCTACAGTGTTTTGGTTATTTCCCTTGGACACACGGCATATTGAACTGTGGCTCGGTCACAAACGAAGCCGAGGTTTTGACCCAGCGGAGTTTGTGTCTACCGTCACCATAGTGGGTGACCAGAGCATTGGACAGTTGAGTGGAGGTTTTGACCCAGCCCAGCCTACAGTGTTTTTGGTTATTTCCCTTGGTCACACGGCCAATTCACCGAACTGTGATCCAAACGAAACGCCACTGACCGGTATATGTCGGACCCAGACTACGGACACTGCCGCACTCATACACCCACACCAGTGTAAAGTAGACGAAGCCGACAACGAGCTGCCATCAAGACGAGAAGTATTGGCAAAATAAAAACTAAGTAAACCTGAGCAACCGCGGGTTTTTTTATTTTGTCCCCACGACACAACACGACCCTGGACGCCGCTGAGTATATCCCAGCAGCCAGGTAAAGCGTGTCGTTACAGTAAATGGAAAACTCTCATATTTGGACACAACACTACAACGAAAAAAATTACAGAATACTTTTCAAATGGCATGCGAAGGATATAGCGTCTGGGAGATTCATGAATTTTAATGCTACGCAACCCATGGCACAGATAATTAATACTGCAAGAAGTTTCATCTTTAGAGTTTTAAATGTTAGTGACGATCAATTTTACACCAGGAATATAAATAGAATTACGACAATACTTAGACGCAACAGTTTTCCAGTAAAACTTCTAAACAATTTAATAAAAGAAGCGAAAATTAAACTCAAAACAGATTATCCTCAGACTAACATTACTAATAAGAACAATTTAAAAGTTACCCGACGGGTAGCGAGTTCTTCATCAAGTTCCACAAATAATCATCATAACGGACCCCGACCAATGTCGTGGGAGGGAGAATTGTCTGAAAATGAAGATACCCGAGAGGCTGAACTAATGGATACTGATACAATGGTGGCATGCCGGAACCCTCAAACGCTGTGGCTGTAATAAAAAGTGAAGCTACTACAACTACCCCTTCTACAACTGGAGGGGGTGGTCCTTTAATTAAAACTGACACGGAACAGCTAATGTTAGATGTTCATCATGCGGCAACTGCTGGTGCTATTTATCATCCCAAATTAAAATTGGCACCCACCCAAAGTGATTCCATTAATTTGAAATGTGAGTCACCTGATCATTCAAATTTGGTGAATTCACCTCTATTGGCCCGTCAAAAGTCCACTAAAGCTTTGCCCTAATTTACTTGCCAATCCCAATCCAGATTCTGCCATACATTCCGTTTATACGCACAGCTCACCTTCCCAATCACCGTTGACATCACGGCATGCTCCCTACACTCCTTCTTTGTCACGCAATAACAGTGATGCATCGCATATCTCTTGCTATTCCTATTCCTCCGAATTTAGTCCCACCCATTCACCCATACAAGCCAGACATCCGGCTCCTTATGGTGTATATGGCAATTTTAATGGAGCCCCTGCCAGTAGCTTACAACATTCCTCTTTGCTCTATAGACCCATGATGGGTTCAACACAACCTGGGCAATCAGCAAAATTGGATACTGCAGGAGAGGTGCAAAATTTGTCTATGGATGCCCCTTCATCTTCTTCTTCTTCCTTTAACGTGGGCACTGACTCTTCTGGCTTACCAGCATCTCCAGCAGCCGGGATATCGCGACAACAGTTAATCAATTCTCCCTGTCCTATTTGCGGTGATAAAATATCGGGTTTCCATTATGGCATCTTTTCTTGTGAATCCTGTAAAGGTTTCTTCAAGCGTACCGTCCAAAATCGAAAAAATTATGTTTGCGTACGGGGTGGACCCTGTGCAGTTAGCATTACAACACGTAAAAAATGTCCAGCATGTAGATTTGATAAATGTCTGCAGAAGGGCATGAAGCTGGAAGCAATAAGAGAAGATCGCACACGCGGAGGTCGTTCTACTTATCCATGCTCCTATACTCTACCCAATTCAATAATGAGTCCTCTACTCTCACCCGAACAACAAACACAACAAAATTCTGCACAAAATCTAATGGCCGGTCAACAACATTTACAATTACAGCATCAGCTGCAACAACGTTTAAATCCTCCTTTGCCATCGCCCCAGCAATCAAATGGCTATGGCTTACAAAGTTCTAATCCAACAACAACAACTACAATTAAAACCGAACAAAGTGATCATTATGGCAAGAATCTATCGGCTGCTCACTCACCCACATTAAATGGTTTAAATACGCCTTCAAACCGTGCACATTCTTCAAATTTTATAACTAACACTACATCTTCGTCTACTAATGCACTGCATCACAACAGTATTCCTCAAATTTCTACGGTGTACAATTTATACCAGGTTTGACTGATAGCAAAAGCCTGAAAGCAATAATAAACACTGACAAAAGACAATGTTCATATAAACCGAACAGCATATTGAGCAGAATATTCAGAAGCATGAAGGATAAAATAGATAACCAAAAACAATGCAATGTTGTATATGAGATAAAGTGCAAAGGCTGTGATAACGAGAGCTGTGATCTAATATACATTGGAACAACACAAGGAACATTGGAGACAAAGCGTGATTTGATTTACATCTGCACCGAATATATAGTCATAATCAGATGGTGGTCAAACCACTTGGTTGATTGGACACCAACCACGCCCTAGAAGGCCATCGAATACGTATATCCTCCGGTCACTTCTAGTAACAATTTCGAAAGCCCGAAGTAGGCCGCAGCCTTCACTCCTTGCTAAAGAGTTGGAGACTTTCCAACTCCTGGTCCAGAACGCATGAAGCTCTTTTTTATCAAGAACACGACAGCATTCATTCTCACTGGACCTGAACCATTCATTGTGTTAATTTGAATGATCCGACCCACAAACTCTCACGAGGGTCCGAAACCACAACCACCACGATACTCCCGTATAGGGGCCAAACTCAATAACCAGTCAGAGCACATCATTGTCTAAAGAGAACAAATAGTGTACTCTGGGGCAACTGATTCCCGTGGAAATATGTGGATTGTCCAGGTGACTCCTACTAGCCTTTGAGGGGCCTGGGCTCCCTTTTACCCCGCAAGACACCAGTCTAAATGGAATAGTAGGTTCCAAAAAGACTATAATGTGCCCCCGGGGGGAGAACATTGGAGACAACAAGAATAAGTGAACATAAAAACGATATTACAAAACGGAAAGAGACAACAGCATTATCACAACACATACTTAATACTGGACATTCAGCTGACTTTGAAATAGTCAAGATTTTGTACATAGAATGCAAACAAAGGGTAAGATATACGATAGAAAGTCTCCGCATTCAACAAAACATTGACAACACTATGAACCTAAAAGAAGACACAGATAATATAAACACCAACTACAGTGTTGCAATAACAAAAATTTAAACGTTCTATTTAATTTAAATTGTGTTTGTTTTCTACTCAAGTTCAATTGTTTTTTTTAAATTTGTCTAAAAGTTAAGTTAGGAATATAATCAATATTATATTGTAAGTAAATTATTGTGGTGTATTTAATTGTAATAATGTAAGATTTTAATTTTTAAATAGACGAAACCCTGGAGAAAGTCAACAAAAAATTGACGAAACGTTGGATAAAAGTGTAATAAAAAGTTTCTATTGACACGGAATATATTAGACCTGACTAGCTAAAGTTTATAAAATTAAAACCGTTCACATTGATATCAAGCATATCAGTGGCACGCGGTATCTATGTTCGGCTCCTTTAGACTTGACACTGGCTACAGATGGAAGCTTTTATTGCTTGCTTGCTTGCAGGAAAGACAAATTTATGTCAGTGCCCGTAGAAAGTGTTTTACCCCGAATACCAATGTTCTTATACAAACACTATAGCAGGATTTCACTATAAGGATTTCAAGAATGCCTTAATTAAAAATCACCTCTGTGTCATATCCTCATCCTCATTTTCACATTCATTTTCTTAATTTTTAAATTTTAATTTCAAATTCACAAAACTTCTAAACAAACAAAAAAAAAATGTTTTACTCACCGATATGTTCTTAAATAACGGTAAACTCTTGCACCACTTTACAATTTTGTAGAGACGATGATCGGCCACCTTGCACAGATGAGCTATTAAATCGGGATTGGTGCTAGACGAGAGACCAGCACTGGCCAGCAGTGGATTGGTCATCTGATTGGCAGCTGCAGCAGAATCTGTTGAATTGGAATTAAGTGTAGCTGGATTTGAGGACGAGTTCATCGGTTGATTTAGTCTTGCCAGTTCGGCATCTGTGTATTGCCAAAGATGTTCAACATCCATAATTTCTTGTAAAAGTTGTGGAATACTGTTGTGATGCAGTGCATTAGTAGACGAAGATGTAGTGTTAGTGGTAAAATTTGAAGAATGTGCACGGTTTGAAGACGTATTTAAGCCATTTAATGTGGGTGAGTGAGCAGCCGATAGATTCTTGCCATAATGATCACTTTGTTCGGTTTTAATTGTAGTTGTTGTTGTTGGATTAGAACTTTGTAAGCCATAGCCATTTGATTGCTGGGGCGATGGCAAAGGAGGATTTAAACGTTGTTGCAGCTGATGCTGTAATTGTGAATGTTGTTGACCGGCCATTAGATTTTGTGCAGAATTTGGTTGTGTTTGTTGTTCGGGTGAGAGTAGAGGACACATTATTGAATTGGGTAGAGTATAGGAGCATTGATAAGTAGAACGACCTCCGCGTGTGCGATCTTCTCTTATTGCTTCCAGCTTCATGCCCTTCTGCAGACATTTATCAAATCTACATGCTGGACATTTTTTACGTGTTGTAATGCTAACTGCACAGGGTCCACCCCGTACGCAAACATAATTTTTTCGATTTTGGACGGTACGCTTGAAGAAACCTTTACAGGATTCACAAGAAAAGATGCCATAATGAAAACCCGATATTTTATCACCGCAAATAGGACAGGGAGAATTGATTAATTGTTGTCGCGATATGCCAGCTGCTGGAGATGCTGGTAAGCCAGAAGAGTCGGTAGCTATGTTAAAGGAGGAAGAAGAAGAAGATGAAGGGGCATCCATAGACAAATTTTGCACCTCTCCTGCAGTTTCCAATTTTGCTGATTGTCCAGGTTGTGTTGAGCCCATCATGGGTCTATAGAGCAAAGAGGAATGTTGTAAGCTACTGGCAGTGGCTCCATTAAAATTGCCATATACACCATGAGGAGCCGGATGTCTGGCTTGTATGGGTGAATGGGTGGGACTAAATTCGGAGGAATAGGAATAGCAAGAGCTATGCGATGCATCACTGTTATTGCGTGACAAAGAAGGAGTGTAGGGAGCATGCCGTGATGTCAACGGTGATTGGGAAGGTGAGCTGTGCGTATAAACGGAATGTATGGCAGAATCTGGACTGGGATTGGCGGGTAAATGAGGCAAAGCTGTAGTGGACTTTTGACGGGCCAATAGCGGTGAATTCACCAAATTTGAATGATCAGGTGGCTCACATTTCAAATTAATGGGATCACTTTGGGTGGGTGCCAATTTTAATTTGGGATGATAAATACCGCCAGCAGTTGCCGCATGATGAACATCTAACATTAGCTGTTCCGTGTCAGTTTTAATTAAAGGACCACCCCCTCCAGTTGTAGAAGGAGTAGTTGTAGTAGCTTCACTTTTTATTACAGCCACAGCGTTTGAGGGTTCCGGCATGCCACCATTACTCATCGTAGTATCAGTATCCATTAGTTCAGCCTCTCGGGTATCTTCATTTTCAGACAATTCTCCCTCCCACGACATTGGTCGGGGTCCGTTATGATGATTATTTGTGGAACTTGATGAAGAACTCGCTACCCGTCGGGTAACTTTTAAATTTTCAATATTTGTCAATTCCGTTTCTGAGTCGGAGTCCTCCGCCTTTGTCACCGGTATTCGTATACCATGCCCAGCAGTTATTACACTTGTCCCACTTATGCCCCTAGAACCATTATAGAATCCCACTGAAAATATATTGCCATTTGTTGAGGACGATGAATTGCCACCATCATCCACTTCACATTTGATATTTGTCACAGAAACATTATTCCTGGTGGTAGTAGTTGTACAAGTAGTTGTGCTTATACCTGCACTACCATTTTCTCCTACTCCTGCTCCAACGCCTCCGGCTGTATTGCTCATGTTAATAGGTAGATGAAAGGATGTTCCACCTGATGTAGTAGTAGTGACCACTGTTCCTCCTGTTAAATTTTCTGTTTTAATGGTAGACATGTTTGTTTTTCTGTTTTTGTTTTTTATATTTTGTAGTGAAATTAAAAATTGTTTTTATATTTTTATGCTTCAATTTTAAGTCTCTTGTAGTCTATTAAAAGAGGGCGGTCTACGCCCTCTGGATTATGTAGGTTATTTCGTTTCCTTTTTTGGGAAAATTAAAAGTCTTTTTAGTTGTAATTATTGTTATTGAGTGAATATTTTTTATAAAAATTGGATAGATGTCGTTGATGTGGTATCATGTTGTGAAAGTTGCTAAAATTAAAAAATAAGACGATAAAATATTATATTAATTATATTATGGATACGCATAAATTTAAAATAAATGAATTTTAAAAACGAGAAGAAAGAAGTAATTAAAATTTTTGAAACTTTCCCAGTAAATAAACGTTCAATTAGATTTTTTGTGACAATTCCGTTTGAAATAGCATAAATCGTATCACAAACAATTTCGTTAAGAATGTTTCCTTAGAAAAATTTTAAAAGATGTCTTAGAGAAAAATTGTTTGCTTAATGTTAAATCAATCAGTTGGTTTTAAAATGGTAAAAATAAACTTCGTGTTCTCCTTTTAAATAATTTCAGTTGAAGGGCAAAGCACCTTAAGAAATCAACAGTAAACTAGACGAGACTCATGACAATTTGCGTCAGCGCTTAAGATTGCGATAGGGCAGGTCGCACATCCGCAAATGATACAGTTTGTTCGAGATGACCAAATAAATTTGTCACCTTTGAGAAGTTGGATATATTAGAGTAAAAACTCCTATAGTTTTCCAATATCGGTTTCAAAATTATAGAGCTTATCTTCAATATCCTGATAAAATTCTTTCTTGCTTCAAATTATTTACTAGACGATTGTGCTTTCAGAGACTTTGTCTCATTTCTAAATATGTTGGCGGAAAATATTCATGTCAAACAAGGGCAAAGCATCTAACTAAATCAACAGTACGCTAGACAAGGTTCATTGTAATTTCGGCCAGCGCTTAAGAATAGGATTGGGCAAGTCACACATCCGCAAATGATGGAGTTTGTTTAAGATGACCAAATAATTTTCTTACTTTTGAGACAGGTATGGTGTTTTCTTGGAGTAAGAATCCGTTTAGACTTCCAATAACAGTTTCAAAAGCTTATCTTCAATATCCTACAAATTATTTATTAGACGATTGTGCTTTCAGAAACTTTGTCTCATTTTTACATATGTTGACGAAAAAATATTCATCAGGGAGTGTATCTATATCATCTCTACATTAAGTTACCATTCGCTTAAATCGATGCATCAGATCATGACTTCATTTTTTTTTAAAGAGAAGTAGCACTTCAGGCACTTCAGGCAACAATGCCTACATTCTTAAGGAAAGGGATAGAACAGAGATGAAACAGGTGGTGAAAGTAGAAAGATAGTAACGGAAATTAACTGTCGCATAAGACAGCACAGTAACCATGCCTTCATCACTGAGCAGCCCCACCGACAGTCAATTTTTATTTGCAGTGAAAAAAAATCAAGAACTTTGTTGGGAATCGAACCCACAACCCCCAGTCTTATAAGCTAGTACACTACCTACTAACCTACAGTGACAGTTAGCGTTGCCTTTATAAAATAACATCTTGTTCCCATTTATATCACTTCGATACTATAAAAAATTGGTTGAGAACGAATACGTTCTTCAATTTGATGTTAACTGGAATAAACACATTAATTTTTCAAGCCTTAAGAGAATAACCCAGGTTCACTATATTTTTTAAACACTTGAAGAAATGCGCAAAAGAAAATTTAGTAATGCAAATCTTGTTTCGTTATTTTCTAAAATGTGACGCATTGTAGTTGATTGTCACTGAATAAAAAGTTTTTTAACAAGAAGTTTGTTGTCTAAACAGGAATAAAATGATTCAAATTTTTATTCTTTTACGAAGAGAAAAGTTCGCCAATTATGCATGATAAATGATATCTGGCAAATGTCCACCACGACCACACTGACAGATGTCGATACTTTCATCAAAGTTTTTAATCACTTTTTGGCAAAATGACGGTTCTGTTTCATTAATCACATCAGGGATTTTATGTTTTAAGTCTGCAGTTGATTCGATTGGCTTAGTATAGGCTCTATCCTTAACATAGCCCCACAAAAAATAATCCATTGGTGTTAAATCCCACGATCTGACTCACCACTTAACTGTCGATTCTTGTGATATTATGCGATCGGGAAATTTGTGTGATATTTGGCACCATCCTATTGAAACCTCATGTCCATGATATCCAGCTCGCCAATAATAAGCCAAAATTAAGTTTTTGCCATCTCGCGTTAGCGTGATCCATTGACCGTTACGGCCCAATCACGCCTAAAGACCACTTAGTGCACCATACACTGACACGTTGAGCATGAAAAGACTTCTCAGTAATCGCTCTAGGATTTGCAGAAGCCCAAATTCGACAATTTTATTTGTTCACATAGCCTCACAAGTGAAAATGGGCTTCGGCTGAAAAAATGATCCTAAATTAATTGAGCGAATCTACGTCGATGTGAATGTTCAGTCGACTTCAATTCCTGAATTCCTGTATCAATAAGGCTACAAAGTCAAATCCTTACGCAAAATTCGTCACGCGGTGGTTTTTGAATAAATCCAATTGTTAAAAATGTCAAGGAATTGACAAATTTGGATTTGCTTCAACACTATGGCTCACGTTTGCGATGTTTTCAGTTAAACGACCCGGTCGAATACCCGTTGGAGTTCGCACATTTTGTATCGAGGGCATATCGATTCAAATTTAACGACCAAATTCTTAATAGCGTTCTCAGAAGGACGATTATGTTGTCCGAATATATCAGAAATTCTACGAAATGTAACTTTAACAGAACCACTATTTTCATAGTGGATTTTAATTATTTTAATGCGATTTTCGTGTGATATTGATTTCTTTGTAACAATTGCCAATGCATCTACTACGAATACGTGAAAAAACTAAATGTCAAAACTATCGTGTTGTTGGTGTTGCCGCAATTGAAAAATAAAGTTCTTGTTGAAAACCTCGATATTATGATAGATTCATGTGGAATGTCCACAGCTTGACAACAAAGATTATTGTGTAGAACAAATTTAATATATTGTTACGTTTATACCTTTTATAAACGTTTTGTTGTGAGTTCTTTATTGCAAAATAAATAACACCAGTTTTTAGAATTTTTAAATTAATAACAATTTTATTTACTTTAACTACACAAAGTTGACACTTCAGAACAATTTACTTAAAATGCACGTCTTTACTCGATGAGATTTAATTTTACACTGATTGACTATCCACTCAGACGCTTCCCTATTTATACTTGCTCATTTAAAGTCTAGATGATTTAAGAATCTTCTACTCCCTTTGTATCGCATTTTGTTGTTGTATGTTGTTTATTCGATGTATAGGCGCCTCTATGTCTATGTGTATAGTTGTTTTTGTTTTTACGCTGATAAGGTTTCTGCTTGGGAT
The DNA here is from genome assembly GCA_030448955.1 of Trichopoda pennipes. Lineage (NCBI taxonomy): Eukaryota > Metazoa > Arthropoda > Insecta > Diptera > Tachinidae > Trichopoda > Trichopoda pennipes. Next base: position 10,711,470 of record JASKUP010000002.1, read on the forward strand.
TGATTTCAATACATTTGTTGTTGCTTTTGTAAAAAAGGGTTTGTTAGAAAACCATGCAGATGGTAAACAACATGTATGTTTGTTGTTGTAAAATTAGTTTTTGTCTTACGCGTTTAGATGATAAACAACATACATGTTTTTTTTTTTTTTTATTTCTTGCATGCCAGGCAGTTCGTAAACAGCATATCAAATTGTAGTTGCGTGTGTATAAACTTCTACGCAGTTTGTAACCTGTAGTTCGCTTTATTGCTTAATTATTTTATTTTAAAACTTAAGCAAGACACATTCGTAACAATACTCGTAAGAGGCAAAAAGATGAAAAATAAAATATAAAAAGCAAAGATTTTATGGAATTTTTTTCTCTCCGCTCGGACCAGTACTCAGGGGATGATCCCTACTCCCGCAGTACATTGCACCATAACTAGGAAAATAGGTTATGGGGAGGACAAAAGAGGGAGTAGTGCTTGTAGACATTCCATTTAAATTTGCACGTGACAGAAAATGCCTCTGGAGGGAGTTTATTCCACATACGGACTGTTCCGCTAAATAAAACAATTTTAACAATTTCTTGAAGAAACATTCTTCTGGGCATCTATATTTATACAAAAAAAATCTCCACTAATTATATTAATATCCCTGTAATATAAAAATGATTCTGCATAATTTAATATAATTTAATTATAGTTTTTTGTCTAATGATGTGGCGAAATATCAAAAATAAAATATATAAAAACTTTTGAACTAAAACCTTGTGCTTGTAAAATTAATTATAAAATTAAAATCGAAATTTGAATCTATTTTCTTGACACAAGCTTTTTGTGAGAACCTGCAAAACAGGCAGAAATCCATAGCGGTCTTAAAAAACTAAATTCCCATAAAAGAAACAAGAACACAATGTTAACATTAAGGTTACCGTGAAATAACTCCAAAATGAAAAAACTCAAAAAAAAATAAAAAAAAAAAAATAAATAAATAAATAACTCCCAACAAAAAATTCAAAAATCCAAATTGGAAATAAAATAAAATAATGAAATGGAAGTGCTTTCATAATTTTTCATTGGGAGTTATTTCATAATAAAATAATTCCCAAATGAAATAACTGCTATCTGAATTCTGTTGGGAGTTATTTTACTTATTTTGATAATTGGGAGTTATTTCATTTTTATTGGGAGTTATTTAATTTGACTAAAATTGCATTTTAAACGGAATGCGTGATTTGATTTACATCTGCACCGACTGTGAAGTCATAATCAAATGGTGGTCAAACCACTTGGTTGATTGGACATCACCCACGCCCTAGAAGGCCTTCGGATAAGTATATCCTCCAGTCACTCCTAGTAGCAATTTGGAACGTCCGGAGTAGGCCGTGCCCTCACTCCTTGCTGAGGAGTTGGAGACTTTCCAACTCCTGGTCCAGAACGCATGAAGCTCTTTTTTATCAAGAACACGACAGCATTCATACTTAGTGAACCTGAACCATTCATTGTGTTAATTTGAATGATCCGACCCACAAACTCTCACGAGGGTCCGAAACCACAACCAACACGATACTCCCATATAGGGGCCAACCTCAATAATCAGAACAGAGTACATCTTTGCCTTAAGAGTACAAATAGTGCACTCTGCGAGCTTACTGATTCCCGTGGAAATATGTGGATTGTCCAGGTGACTCCTACTAGCCTTTGAGGGGCCTGGGCTCCCTTTTACCCCGCAAGACACCAGTCTAAATGGAATAGTAGGTTCCAAAAAGACTATCCTGTGCCCGCGGGGGGAATTTCAAACGGAATATAATTTTCTAATTTTTTAGAGTTGTTTTATTTTTTTTTTTTATTTCTTCTCCCTCCATATTTTCGCTTACAAACATTTTTTGAAAAGCCGGCCTTCGGCCGGGCTGAAAAATGTTTTCCTCTATGATATTTCAAACGCCGGCTTCGCTAACAAAATATTTTCCTCCTTCAATCTTCAGGTATGGTATAGAAGTTATTTCATTCTAATTAATTAAAGCGCTATTATTATTATTAGGTGGCACCTAATGGAAGCTATTTAATTAGGAATTATTCAATTATCCTGGCTATAGAGAACACTTTTAGTCAGCGAAGCCGGTGATTGTTATACCATAGATAATAAAATCCTTCCGCCTGGCCAAAGGTCGGCTATGCAAGAAAGTTTTGGTAAGCGGAGCTGGGGTTTTTTGTATTAAAGAGGTTAACTTCTTCCATCCGACCGAAGGCCGGCTTCACAGACCGAAATGGCTCAATGATCTCTCTATGGTACATGGAAAACCGGCTTCGCTAACAAAATATTGTCTGTATAGCCGGTATATGGTAATATATCTTAGATATATGTTAAGGAGCCTTTCATTGGGAGTTGCCTGTTATACCATAGAGGTTAAAATAGTTAAACAGTGCCCGGCTGCAAATATAATTTGTATTGGAAATTATTTCATTTTTGTTGGGACTTATTTCATTTTGGGAGTTATTTTATTTTTTTGTAAAAGCATTTTTATTTTGAATGAACGGTTAATTTTTTGGGTCTTATTTCATTTTGGCGTTGGGAGTTATTTCGTTTTTTTTTAGTTTGGGAGTTATTTCATTTTTGTTGGGAGTTATTTCGTTTAGGAGTTATTTCACGGCACCTAATCAAGCAAGCGAAAGAAAAATTATTTAATATTTAGAAAAATTAAAGAATCTTTGAATTCTTATATGAAATGAGTAGTCACGCTACCCGAAGTCAAAGCCGCTTTAAAAAAAATTTACTCACACATTTGTAAGCTCATAAAATTAATTTGAACTTTATAAGGATTATACTTGAAATTTTACGTGTAAGAGTTTTTGATGCTGCTTTCATTAGGTTTGGGATTTGGATTTATAGAAAATCCAAAATAAAAGGGGAAGCTTGTTGTTTGTATTCATTGGCCAATTTAGAGTTCAATGTTGTTAATTTTATAAACTTTAGCTAGTCAGGCCTAATATATTCCGTATCAATAGAAACTTTTTATTACACTTTTACCCAACCCAAGGGGAAAGCGTTTTGATTCGGATTCGGTTACTCCAATCAGATGTGGGTTCCGCTGCAGCTAAAATATATCAATACGGCCACAAAATGCTATGCAATTAATTCCAAACTTCAAGAAATTACTTAATAAATTACTCAGTGCTAAGAGGCTTCTAATCTTATAAAAAGATCATCATTAAAAGGCCTTTAAGGAAATCTGTTATTTTTGGAATTGGAAAAGCAATAAACTTTGAACAAAATTAAAAATATAAAAAATCCAAGTAGAATTTTAAATCGATTACTCTATTTTTCTTTACATCGTTATACCCTAATCTGTTAACCATAAAGATTTTTAACGGATTTATTAGTATGTGTATGTGTGTGTGTGTGTGAGTATATGAATATGCAGTTGTTAAAGTATTGAGTATTCACGTATTCATTTTTCATTTTATTTTATTCGTACAAAATTCGGTTAAGGTTATTGTACCTTTAAATTATTTGTATTTTAATTCATTATTATGCTGTTTTTTCCAACTGTTCTTTTATTTAAATAAATTAAATTTCGTATACAAATTTGTTTTTTTTATATTTTTTTCTTTTTTTGTTGGTTAGCTGATTTTTTTTGTTTGTTTTCTTGCTCGTTAGGTCATTGACATTTTTTTTTTATTTTTATTGGATTATTATGACGTGCTAGTTGCGACTTTATTCGAATTCAATTTTATTTATGCAAGAGAGACGGACATAAATACCTATGTATATAATTTAGAATAAGTAAATAATGATGAATACTTATATATACATTCATACATATGTACATGAATGTATGCATTTCTCCACAAATATTAAAAGAATGTTTGCTTTTGTTTGCCACCTCTGTATTGAAAAATATTTATCAAAATCGAAAATGGATTTATTTAATTGCAGAAATAAAAACTATTTAACTTGGGCAAATATCGGGTTTTTCAACAAGAAGTCTGTTTTTCAATTATGGCAACAACATGATAGTTTTAACATTTAGTTGTTTAACGTATTCTTAGTAGATGCATTGGCCAGTTATTGCAGTGATTTCAATTTCGTACGAAAATCGCATTAAAATAATGAAAATCCACCAAATGGTGGTTCTGTTAAAGTTACATTTCGTAGAATTCCTGATACATTCGGACAGCATAATTGTCCTTGTGAGACCGCTATTACGAACTTGGTCGTTAAATTTGAGTCGACAAGATCGATACAAAATGGGCATTCACCAACGCGGGTATTTCAACTGAAAATATCGCAGCCGTGAGTTACAGTGTTGAAGTAGATACAAATTGATCGAAGTTCTCAACAAATGGGATTTACCCAAAACCACCAATTGGCGAGTTTTGCGTAAGGATATGATTTTGAAGCCTTTTGGGCCGTTTTTTTTTCGAAGATGAGGCTGAAAACACGGCAACGGTCAATGGATCACGTTATCGCGAGATACTAACTGCTCAATTTTGACCTATTATTGATGGCGTGGATACCACTGGCTTGTGGTTTCAACAGAACAGTGCCACATGTCACACAACCATAGTGCCATGTGGCTGTCACATTGGCGGTTATATTTTTGTATAATAATCTATCTATACATATAATAAGTCGGAGTCTTGGGAACTTTCTTTGATTTGAGAAGTTTATTTATTATTTGTTTTAAGAGTGAGGAATAGTCGTATATGACATTTCTGAAAAGATTGGCCGTTAGAATGTTTCTTTGAGCTGCTAGTGGCAGTATATTGGTTTCGAATAAAAGATTTGTTATTTGTGTAGTTCTGAAGGCACCAAGTGCACTGCGTTTCGCAGAATTCAAAAAGCTTTCAATTTTTTTTAGATCTGATCTTGCTGCATAGCCATATATAGGTAACATGTAGTTAATTTTAGAAAATAAGATTGCTTTAACAATATCCATTAGAGTTTTAAAGTTGCAGTTAAGCTTGAAGCTAGATAGGCATTTGATTATTTTTAGTCTATTAGATAGAGCGGAGGTTAAATAAGATGATAAATAAATAAGATATATGGGTTTTCCAGTTGTATCTCTTGTTGATATAAAGACCTAGTGTTTTTAGCTCGTCTACTTTGGTTATGTTATAGTTACTACATTGGATAGTGCATTGACAACATTTTCTCCTACATATGTGTAAATATTTGCATTTCGTTTGCGACAGTGATGCTCCAGAAAATCGGCACCATTGATTTATTTTGTCAAAAAGACAATTAAGATTCAAAACTGGATTTTTTTTCTTCAGATTTTATAATAATGTTGAGATCGTCTGCGTATGCGGTGAGACCAAAGCTTCGACCTAATGTGATACAGGAATATAGTTTGTTTAATGCTATAAGGAATAATATTACAGAAATAGGGGATCCCTGTGGTATTCCATTCTGTATAGGGGACTGTGTACAGTAATTGTTTCCAACCCTAGTGGTTATTTTCCTATTAGTCATAAAGTTGTGCACATATTTGATAACTTTAGGACCTATTTGCCATTCGACGAGTTGATCCAAAACAGAATGTAATCTAATCTTATCGAAAGCGCTCTGAAAGTCTAGTGATATGATAGTGTCATGTTTTCGTAAAGATAGGGCATTCGCAATTTGATAGTCTACATAAAGTAGATTATCAATTGTCGATTTTCCCCTTTTGAAGCCAAGTTGGTGGTTATTAAACAGCTTGTTTTCTTTAGTCGTAATGCCATCTCTTTAATGCATTTTTTTTAAAAAAATTCAACAAAGGCATTGCCATATCAAATTTTTTTAACTGTACTAAGCAAGTGTAAGATTAAAAAATTATAGAAATGTATGATAATAAAACTTAATGGACATTTAAAAATTAAAAAAAAAAATAAATTAAAAAATAATTATTAAACACCAGCCATAAACTGTCTTAATCATAAAAAGTAGTTTAGGTTTCGAAGCTATTTTAAAATTATTTTTGTTCTCAATTTTATTTTAAAATACCCCTCAAAAGCAAATAATTATTTTTAAATAAATATGACAGAAAGTGTTTTGTTTACTTGTTCACAAAAAATTATAACCCAAATTATAAATTTCTAATTTGCATTTAGCAACGTAAAATACTTTACGTCACAATCGTAGACAACGTCACATCGATACGTATGCAAATATGATTTTATATGTACATGCATACATACATACATGTTTTGCACTCCATATATTAACACATGCTCACACATTCTACCCCCATTAAAAATAACAATGGAACGAACGACACTTGAAATTCAATTAATTTGAACAAAAAACACAAATAAACAAACAAAAAAGTCTTACATTCCTTAAAAACCAGCTGCACTATTTTGTGGATAAGGGGTGTTAAGCTATTAAAATCATTAATAATAATAATAATAGCAAAAACAACAAAGGTTTCACGTGCATAGCAACAACAAAAAAGCAAAAAAACATTTAAGAAAAAATTAAAAAGAAAAATAGAGAATTAACAAAATCACACAAATTTAATTGATGGCAAAACAACAACAGCACAATGCTGAGAATAATAAATTTTTAGATTTCAAAATACGCACATACATATGCATATGTATGTATAAAAAACAAGAACAATGACAGCTAAATCTTTAATAGTAGAATGAATTAAAAATTAATAAAAATATACAGACTAAACAAACGTATACACACAACACACAACCAAAAAAAAAAAACAGTACCGCCACCAACACTGCCACCACCACCGCCACCTCCATTATAATCCTCATTCATATCGTTTACAATCAACCTAAACATCGTCACTATGCAGTTGTTGTTTCTTAAAGCGTCTGTTTTTTCGACTCAACGTTTAAGAACCCAGGGACACGAAGTAATATACCAAGCAACAAAAACAACAACAACAATTATAATAATATCATTAGTCAGACACAAAAAAGGACGACCTTCAAGTAATGTTGAATTTGTGTACGCAAACGACCTTGCTAAGGAAACAAAAAACACTCTTCCACACACACACACACATACACATACATCACTTACACTGTATATAAATATGAGGAGCAGCAAAAAAACAACAAATATACATCTACTCGACTCTGCTCTCTGCAATTTAAATTGATGTGCAATAAGAATAAAAAAGCGCGTATTTGAGGGAGTGAATGAGATAAATATATTTATATTTTATTAGGGGAAGAAATTTTGTTCTTAAAAGAAAAACAGAAAAACAAACCATTAAAGAAAAGAATAAAAGGTTTTGTTCTTATTTATATTATTTTTCTTAAACTCTAACAGGCCATTGCGAGCATATTTTGAACATAAACGAAATTCTACTACATCCATACAAAAAATCCCATAAACAATATATTGAAATTAATATGAGTACAGAAAACACGCACTAATAAAGAGAGAGAGAGAGAGACAGAAAAAACCAGAGAGATGGAGAGAAATTGTAAAATTTAAGAGTTTTAAAAATCTTACAAGCAGGAATGAGAATCATTTCTGTGTTAAATGTTTTTTATCCCATAAATTAATACAAGCTGTATTCCGCAAACGATTTTATTAAGAACAGTTTTTTTTAAAGTTTAACAGCCGTTGCCTTAAAAACTTCAAGCAGAGTTAAGGCCCAACTATAATATGCATAATCTGGCTTAAGCTAATGTCAAAAGTTGAACGAAAAGTCTGTCAAATGTTTAAGCGAATCATTGAAGACTTTTACGTGGCTACAGTGGAAAGCACAACTGTCTGGATGTTTTGCATTAAGAAAGAAAGGTAATGAAAATAATACACATAAAAGTATATTATGAAATATATATTTTTTTATTTAATTGAACATTATTCTAAATTATAAAGCACAAAAACTCATATAAATTGCTTTAGGAAAATTAGCAAAATTAAAAGAATAAGAAATTCACTATTCGGACACTTTTGCACTGTACAAGAAATAAATATTATCACGATATTGCTTTGTTAAAAAGTAACGGTTTTTGACCCGTTGTTTTTTTGTTTTGTTTTTTTTTCTTTATTTGTGGATTATTGTTTGAGCTGTGAAGGGATTAAGTGGATTTTAGATTGGAAAAATAAAAGATCTTTAAAAATGCGAAAAACGCCAACTGACATTGAAAACAATGTGATAAATTTGTTGCAAAATAATTATTAATGCCGTAAAATTGCTAAAAAATTAAATTTAAGTAAATCTACGGTTAATGATATAAAAAAACGACGTAATGTAGCTTGCAATAATAACCAAGGTGGTCTACCAAGACTGCTTTCTGATGGTGATGCCCGGCAGATTAAACGTTTGCTACACAATAAGACCATCAAAACACCGAAAATTGCTGCAAAAAGTATTGGTAAAGATGTCAGTACCTGGACGGTCAGACGGGCATTAAATAGAATTGGTTTAGTAGCCAGTGTGAAAAAGAAGAAGCCAGTACTTTCTGATAGAAATGTGAAACGACGCCGGAATTTCTGTAACACCCACAAAAATTGGACAGTCGATGACTGGAAACGGGTTATTTGGAGCGACGAAACAAAAGTCAACCGGTACCGATCTGATGGAAAAGAATATTATTGGCATAGGCCGCATGAGCGCATCCAAAAATACCATGTTAAGGAAACGATGAAACATGGTGGCGGCAGTATTATGGTTTGGGGATGTTTTACTTGGTGGAACACTGGACCTTTGGTGAGAATCCAAGGTATAATGAAGATGGAGGATTATTTGAATATTCTACACACAAATTTAAAAGGTTTTGTTGACGAGAGTGCTTATCCAGCCGAAGAGGTTATTTTTCAGCAAGACGGGGATCCAAAGCACAAGGCCAAAATACTTTTGGGACAATGGAATGGCCTGCACAAAGTCCAGACCTGAATCCCATAGAAAATTTATGGGCTATTGTTAAAAGAAAGCTGGGAGCGTATAAAAACCCACCAAAAAATGTTGACGAGCTTTGGGAGAGAATACAACATGAATGGCGAGCTCTTGATCGTGATATCATCCAAAAGTTAGTGGAGAGTATGCCAAAACGTATTGAAAGCTTAATTAAAAATAAAGGCCTTTGGACGAAATATTAAGTTGGCAATGTTAATTGATTTTCAACAAGCCCCGCAAATAGTGCAAAAGTGTCCGAATAATGAATTTCTTGTTCTTTTAATTTTGCTAATTTTCCTAAAGCAATTTATATGAGTTTTTGTGCTTTATAATTTAGAATAATGTTCAATTAAATAAAGAAAATATATATATATTTCATAATAAACCTTTATGTGTATTATTTTCATTACCTTACTTCCTTAATGCAAAACATCCGGACAGTTGTGCTTTCCACTGTATATTGTACTTACATGAATATAGAAACTATTATGCACAGTTACACATTTATTTTATTCGTACTTTTGTTCTAAATAAATGTAATTTATTAGCAAAAAGGCCTTTAATAATCATATTTTGTATACTTAATACTATTCTTATAAAATATTTAAATTAATATTTTTTAATAAATATTTTTTTCTTTTTTTAGATCTTTTTTTATATATTTTTTCTTTTCAATATTTCGCTTTCCTTTGGAAAGCTTCTTCAGGAAAAAAGCGAAATATTGAAAAGAAAAAATATATAAAAAAAGATCTAAAAAAAGAAAAAAATATTTATTAAAGATAAAAAAGATCGTTTAAAAAACTATAAAAATTAATATTTGTTTTTAACAGTTTTAAAAAAATTACGAAAGAAAAATTACACATACCGTGATAGACATTCGTTTGGCCGCACTTATTTTTTTATTTTTAAGTTGTTTTATCTTTTAAATCTTTATGAGAACAGTTATTTCTTTTTCTTTTTTTTTATTTACATTATTAAGCGCAGTTTACAAAACAATAACAATTATTAGTGTAACGGTTATTTTTTTAGAAAATATGCGTTCTTTAGTAAAATTGTTGCTGTTTTTCGTGAGACAATTGTTTAAAGGCACTAAGAGAAAATGTTATTTAATTTGTGAATTTTGACTTGTAAACATGTGCTTTCAAACTAATTTAATAAAAAATTTAATTCAAATACATATAAAAAATAAAAAACAAATTGCAAAATTTTTATAAACCGATTAGATATGGGCTCAGGAAAGCGGTTAAATGATACCGAAAAAGATTTAATCGATAACTTAAATAAAAAAGGGTTATCAAATCGAAAAATTGCCGGAATAATATTGCGGAGTAATAAGAAATTATTTAAAACTTGGCAAAAAGTATGGCATTAAGGCTCCAAACGAAGGGATCATCCAAAATTACGACCCGTCAAAGAGGACAGATTCGTTATGAAGCAACTCGAAATCGCTTATCCTATTGGGAAATAAAGGACAAACTTGAACTTCCAGTTACTACGCGAACCATAGCCCCATCGATAAAATGGAAAACAAAAATTAAGTCTAAACCACGATTACGTATTACGAATTTGAAATTTGTTTAATTTTTGTTTACTACTTTTAAGCTAATAAATCACTTAATCATTTTGCAAAAAAAAAATATTTAAGGCCCTTTTAGTTTATTGTAAAATAGAAAAAAACATGGTGCAGTCAAACGAATGTCTATCACTGTATATCGCTATATGTATAATTTGGGCCAAAAGTACTAAAAAATGCAACTGTGTGCATCATTGAATTTATAAACAATAAAAAATTAAATTTTATTGCAAATGGAAAAGAAAATAAAATGTTTAACGGCCCTCGCTCGTTTGAATTGCCGTTATAATAAAACGCGTCTCTTTTGTCATATAAGCTAAGAATAATCTCTGTACATTTTCTATTAAATTCAGATAAAATTTTTTTTGCGCTCCATTGTAATTTGTTTACTAATGTATCTATAACACAATGCAAAACCAGCTGTTTCCGTACGGAATTTGCGATCAGTTTCGTACTTTGCTTAAGCAATTGACATTTGACGAAACTTGACGAAAAATTTGATGATAGTTGTTTAAGTTGGCTTAAGCCTGCATATGCATATTATAGTTGGGCCTTTAACTGCTGTTGTTAAGCAAAATTTCTTAAAGTTGTATTCAAAAACCGTTTTTACCATAAAGTACCTTTGTTAAATTTAAGTACCTATTTTAAAGAGGGAAAAACCTTACAATAAATTGAGCCGTTTATTTGTTATACCCTTATTTACCAACACTTCTCTCGAACAAATTTCAATAATTCTCAGCTTATTAATTGTAATTTTTTTTTTCAATAAAAAAATACTGTTCAGTTGTGACTTATGCCACTTTTGAAATAAACGGCTCATTACATTTTTATACATCATTAACTACAAAGTGACAACTGAATATAGTGGCATTGCCAGAACGAAAGTTATAAATTTCCTAAAGGATTCATAAGTTAAAGTACTGTTTTTGCATACCTTTTTTAAAAAAAAGGTTTGTTACGCTTAAAGTACATACGACCGTAAGTCTTTATTTTATATAGTTTGACAAACTACCTGGATTTTTAATAAAAAAAATAAAAACATTAATTCCAATAGCATCTTTAACCTTATTAAGAGATGTATGTGATTAGGTTAACGTTAGGCCCTAGGAAGCCCTAAGACGCATGCATGCTTAATCGCAATTTTCGAGTGCACGGAGGTACTCTGACTCCTAAAGAGTTGGAGACAGATAGTATGATTCGTTTTACATCCGCACCTGGCTATATAGCCTTAATCAGATGGTGGACAAACCACAACTGTATAATTTGGAACGTCATACATGCGTCCTAGGAAGCCGAAGACATAATTCTAAGCAACAGAACCTCCTAGTTGCAAATTTAATGATTCCAGGGCAGGGCTGCAAACCACACCTTGCTAAAGAGTTGGAGACTTTCCAACACCTGTCCAGAACACATGTCTAGCGCGCTCATTGGACTGGATCATTATCAGTAGATGATCCTGGCCACCATAATAACCATTATACTGTTACGGGGCCGCGAAACCACAACCACCACGTCACTCCCATATAGAGGCCAACCTCAATGATCCGCCAGAGAACTATTATATGTCTAAAAAGACAAATAATGAACTCTGCGGCTCACTGATCCCCGTGGAAATAAAGTGGAGCTTCCAGTTGACTCCCTGCCTGTCTTTAGGGGACTGGGCTCCCTTTTTCCCCAGTTGCACTGTGTCTTAAAAGTGGAATTCTATAAAGACCATATTTATGTGGCCCCGGGGGAAAGAGTTGGAGACTATTCAACTCCTAGTCCTGTTGCATTGGATATTCACTTCTGTTAACATATCTTCGCAACTTTCTTCAAAGCCCGCTTAACCCAACAACCACCACGTTGCTCCCCTCAGCAATAACCAGAAACAGAACCGTAGTCCTGCGATCAACTGGTTCCTGTGATACCTGTGCGTATGTATATATAGTCACTGGTCGGACTTCGGGAGTCCTATGTCTGTTGTAGTTTGGCGCTCCTGCTAGCCCAGGCGACTGATGCCGCCTTTTTTCCCCGAAAGCACATGACAAGATGGCGAAGAGATCTATCTAGAATGCGTGCCCCCGTAGGGGGGCAAGGAATCACGTGATAAGATTTACAGAGTTACCTAGCCATGTGGTCATAACACATTGATGGATCAAACTACTTTGGGTGATATGTAGCGTGCACCCACGCCCTAGAAAGCCGAAACATAAAACTATCCAACAGGTCATTTCTAGTGGTAATTTGGAGAGCGCGGAGTAGAGTCGGCAACCCGATTCCTTACTGAAGAGTTGGAGACTATCCAACTCCTGATCTAGAATACATGACATAGCATGCTCAATGGATCCGGTTCATTCATCGTGTGTTCAGGGTAAAAAGTGAGATGATCCCGGCCCCTTAATAATTTCATGAGAGCCTAAGAAACCACAACCACCATGATACTCTCCGACCGGCCAACCTCAATAAACCGTCAGAGAACAGCAAAAGCTGAACAAGCTGAACTCTGAGACTAACTGATTCCCGTGAAAATAATGTGGAAGTAGGCCATTTAGCTTCTGGTAGCCTTTAGAGGACTGGGGACCCTTTTATCCCTAGATTGCACATGTCTTAATGGAGAGATTCCATTAAGACATATCAGTGTGCCTCTAGAGGAGTTCGTTACTTTATCAGCCGCTTGCTAAAGCTAATTAAAGTTAAAGCTAAAGCTAATTAAAGCTTTTCTTAGAAATGCTATTGTTCCGGCACAATGAAAATTATGAATTTTGGTTGTGACATAACAAAGCCGGTAACTCCGGACCTGGGTTCAATTTTTTTAAAAAATAATTTCAAAATATGCCACCACAAATATTTTTAGAACTAAATCAAAAATCTAGCAACACAACACTATGAAACAAGAGCAACAAATTTAAGAGAATTGAATTATTTTCCTCTTGAATTTTATTCTCTTCCAAATAAACAATTGAAAAATGAATACTCTTTAAAAACTTCAGCTGGTTGTATAGAAAGCATTAAAGCAAATCTCTTTAAATCATGCGTCATAATAGTTTCATATAAAAAAGGTGTTAAACCAAGTCAATTTTAGGTATTAGTATTGGAAATCATATACAAAATAAAAACAAAAACAAAAGCAAACATAAAAATCATTTAACAAGTGGTGAAACTAGTTTAAGAATATATTTGTACAACAATATTTTTTCACTCCTTTTCTTTCGATATTCGCTTTAGTAGAAACGAAAGCAACACCGTTGATATTGAGTGAATAGAAGCTGGTGGTGAAGTAGTAACAGTGGTACGAAGTCCATCAGGCCTTTTTTTTTGGCAATTTGTTTAGAGTGTAAGTGCGCTTTTTGAGTGAAAAATAAAGTGTTTGAAAAGCAATAGAATTTAATCCCCAAGAATTAGATTGTAAAAGAAAAATGAGAGCTGGAGTGTTGAGTAGAAAATCCATGTTTATGGGAATGTAGATTGGAGAGTTTCAGCTTAAATACTTTGATGGGTATAGAATATTTAAAAAATTTTTTTTTAATTATGTCGCCAGTAAAAAAGCGAGTCTACTTTTATGTTGGCTTATTATTTTTAAATTATCTTTATTACTTAAAATGTATAACATTTCTAATTTAGTCAGTTTTATTTATATTGTTACGGATGTGTCTTGCTTAAGTTTTAAAAGAAAATAATTAAGCAATAAAGTGAACTACTGGGTGGGTATGTTGTTTACTAGCTGCATGGCTTGCTAAGAAAACGTATGATACAAAAACAAAATTTCTAGTTACAAACTGCCTAAAAATTGTATACACGCAAACAACAACAATTTGATATGCTGTTTACTAACTGCGTGGCATGCAAGACAACAACAAATTTATGTTTACTAACTGCGTAGAAATTTTATACGCGCAAGAATATAACAAATGTAACAAATATATGCTGTTTGCCATCTGCGTAGTTTTCTAAGAAACCTCTTCTACACGAGACAACAACAACTATCTTAAAATAAATTCCAAGAAGAAACAAAAACAAAAATACACACAGACATACAGGCGCTTATACATTGGATAAACAACATACAACAACAAAATGTGACACAAAGGTGTAGAAGATTCTTAAATTTTTTAGACTTTTAATGGACAAATATAAAAGGGCAGCGTCTGAGCGGATAGTTAGTCAGTGTAAAATTAAAACTCGTGAAATAAATACGTGCATCTTAAGTAAATTGTTTTGTAGTGTCAACTTTGTTTGTAGTTAACGTAAATAAATTTATTATTAATTTAAAAACTCTAAAATCTGGTGTTATTTATTTTGCAATAAAGAACTTATCAACAACAAAGCGTTTATAAAAGGTACTAACGTAACAACAGACAAAAGCAACTATCCTAAAATAAATTTCAAGAAGAAACAAAAATAAAATACACATAGACATACAGGCGCCTATACATTGAATGAACAACATACAATAACAAAATGTGACACAAAGGGTGTAGAAGATTCTTAAATTTTCTAAACTTTTAATGGACAAATATAAAAGGGCAGCGTCTGAGCAGATAGTTAGTCAGTGTAAAATTAAAACTCGTGAAATACATTCGTGCATCTTAATTAAATTGTTTTGTAGTGTCAACTTGGTTTGTAGTTAACGTAAATAAATTTATTATTAATTTAAAAACTCTAAAATCTGGTGTTATTTATTTTGCAATAAAGAACTCAGTAACAACAAAACGTTTATAAAAGGTATAAACGTAACAATATGTTCCTCTCAAAGACTAAAAAAACAGTTTTAGAAAACAAACACATTTTTCAGTTTTTTAAAAAGTACTTTTTATAAAGTTATTTTTCAGAGATGTTTTTCAGATCCTTTTAAATTTGATCCGTTTCTCAGAAGGTACTTTTTTAAATAAACCAAAATTCACGCAAGAAGTAATTTATAATATGTAGTATACTGTGTAGGGTTATGTATGGAATAACGTAAAGGCTAAATGGCCTCTACGACTTTGCTGGCACATACACACTCTTTTGCTGAAATTGTCCATGCCGACAATTTGGACGAAAATTTTCTGTCGTTGAAGGAGACTTCGTTAGTTTATCCAAACCAATTTCCTCAGGCGTACCACAAGGTAGCATTCTTGGACCAGTTTTATATTTGATCTATACCTGCGATATGCCTGTAAGTGAAACTGTCCACACTTTTACGTTTGCTGATGATATAGCATGTCTTAGTTCGCACGAAAACTCCTATCAAGCCTCCATAAGTCTTCAGCAACATATAACTCAGTTGGAGTTGTGGTTAAAATTATGGAGAATTAAAGTGAACGTTCAAAAGTGCATTCATGTGACCTTCACCCTGCGAAGAGATAATATTTTACCCGTTCGAATCAATAATCAGATTGTTCCTCACCATAGTTATGTGAGATATCTTGGTATACATCTTGATCGTCGCCTTACATGGAAACATCATATTGACTCAAAGCTAACACAAATGAAACTTAAGCTAACACATTAATACATTGGCTCATTGGCAGAAACTCGAAACTTAGCCTAGATTGTAAACTTCTAATTTACAAGAGTATTTTGAAACCAATATGGTCTTACGGAATCCAACTTTGGGACACTGCCTCAGCTTCGAATGTGGATAGAATTCAACGTGGACAGAATAAAATTTTACGGTTAATAACTTTCGCTCCATGGTACATCAGAAATTCAAACATACATTGTGATTTAGACATACCGCTGGTGACTACAGAAATCATTAAATACGCAGACAAATACTTAATGAAGCTTAAAGACCATCCTCATCCCCTTGCTCGCAATATCCTGGATTATAGTGGACATAGCCGATTAAAAAATAGGGATACCGCAGCTGTAATCCTCAATGCTACAGATGACACATCTTAGAAATATTTGTTTTGTTTTTTTTTAATGTCAATTTTTTTACCCAAACGATTAGTTCTGACATGGTCGGGACTAATGTAACTTTTTTTTTAGAATTTAAGATTTTAAAACTTATTGTTAGTTCAGTTTCCTGAAGATACAATAAATAATTATTGAAAAAAAAATTTGTTTTCAAAAATTTTTTCAAATTATTAATAATTTTTGTTTTTATAAAAAATAATATCCTGAAGAAGCTTTCCACAGGAAAGCGAAATATTGAAAATATAGTGTTGAATTTATTTAAAAAAGATTATTACTAAGATTAATAATTATTTATTTAATAATTTTAAAATTTTAATAAAAAAAAAATCAAGTATTTAGAAATTTACTTAAATATTGTGCAATTTGTTTTAACAATTGTCTAAGCAAAAAAAAACAGCATTTAAATAACTTTCAAACTAATGTCAAATGTACTGCAAGCAAATATTCTCAAAAGCACAAGGTGTGTCTTTTAAAGGCACAAAATTTTTGCCTGCCATCATTTGCATTTTAATTGCAAGTTTATTTCAAAAAAGAAAAAAAAAATTAAATTCTTTCAGTAGTAAATATTAAGTCTCTTGTCAAACTATGCAAACGTCTGTCTAGTCATTCGTCTTTCTGTCTAACCAATTCACTAGCTATTCTAAACTTATAGTTCAATTAAACAAATACTTGATTTTAAAACCTTTTTTTTTGTTTGTTTTTGTTGCCAGCATTTTAATTTTATTATTTATTTCTTAAGCTGGCTTTTGAATTAGTTTTAGCCATGCAATAATATTTAGCTGCATTCAAATAGTGTAATACTTGACTATAAATTAAATAGTTGGTATATCTAACTGGCAGTTTGTCAGCCTATTTGTTCGTCCATTATGGTGAGTATTACTACGTCTAAACAAGTTGTATTAAACTTACATTTCCTGTTGTATTCTTGTAGCAGCAAATGTTGTACATACGAGTATTCAAAATGTTATAATACACAAGTATAGAAACATTTAACATACTTTGCTTATTGACATAATAAAATGAACTTTGTATTGAAATGCATATTTGTAAGTGGTTAACAAAAAAAGAAAAAAAAAGTAAAAAGAAATATAAACATGTTGAATACAAGACACGATTGTAGCACGAAATTTACATTAGAAAATCATTTGTCATACTCAAAACTATTTATGCAAAACACCAGCACAACAAAATTACTTAAATAAATGAATTAAAAAATTGCATTATCATTTTGTTTGTTTGAAAATATGCAATAAAATAAATTCATATTAAACTCAAAGCAAACACGGTTGTTTGTTCAAACCCTAAAGTGCAACAGGAGTGAATGTTACAAAAAAAATTTACATACTAACATGACAGGTTGGCTTTAAATGGGTGGAATAACACACAAAAAAAAACGATTAAAAGGTATTTATGGTGTGTACTTAGTTCTTAAGATATAGCGACTTTTAAAATAATTTATTTATTACTATCAGTTGCTAAGCCTTAAAATAATTTTTATATCAGCTAGTTTTCTAAACGCATATCGCTTATATCGTTTATTTTTCAATTGTGGCAACGCCAACAACATGATAGTTTTTTGACGAATTCGTAATAAAGGGTGTTTTTTTAAGCCCGATAGAACTTGAAATTGTAAAAAATAACACAAAAAATTAAATTGTAATCAAAATTTCTTTTTTATTCGAAGGATCAATACGTGACATTAACATTTGAAAATGATTTCGGGCATATGGGCACCGCGGCTGTTCTTGACGAAGCGCATTCTGGACGTCCAATTTTGGGCCACTTTTTCGAGCACTGCTGGGCGTATGTCACGAATAACACAAACAATGCTGTCCTCCAAGGCGTCAATTGTTGCTGGTTTATCAGCATAAACCAGTGACTTCACGTAGCCCCACAGGAAATAGTCGAGTGATGTCAAATCGCACGACCTTGGAGGCCAATTGACAGGTCCATTTCTCGAAATCAACTTATCGCCAAATTTTGATTTCAATAAGTCGATGGTTGCGTTCGCTGTATGGCACGTAGCGCCATCCTGTTGAAACCACATCTCGTCCGGATCAATGTCCTCCATATTTTCAAACAAAAAATCATTGATCATGGTGCGGTAACGATCTCCATTGACCGTAACGCGAGCTCCGGCCTCGTTTTTGAAGAAATAAGGTCCGATGATGCCACCAGCGTGAAAACCGCACCAAACGGTGCATTTTTCTGGATGTAATGGAGTCTGTAGGGTCTGTTGTGGATTGGTCTCACTCCATATGCGGCAATTTTGCTTATTAACAAACCCGTTAAGCCAAAAATGCGCCTCATCGCTGAACACAATTTTGCGATAAAACAACGGGTCAGTTGCCAACTGCTCTAGAGCCCAATCGGCGAAAGAACGACGCATATAATGGTCTCGTGGCTTCAATTCCTGCACCAGCTGGATCTTATACGGGTGTACGCCGAGATCTTTGCGCAAAATTTTCCACGTAGTGGACGGACAGAGCCCCAATTCCTGCGACCGAAGACGAATTGATAAATTTGGATCTTCTTCCACACTTTCGTTTACAGCGGCGATATTCTCTTCAGTACGCACATTCCTTCGACGTGTTGGTGTTATTGCATCGTCTAGAGAGTATGTGGTACGAAATCTATCGACAGTTCGACGAATGGCTTGTTCAGATGCACGATTATGTACGCCATAAAAATGACGAAGTCGTCTATAAGTTGCGCGAATCGACGACTGATTTTCAAAGCAAATTTGGATAATTTCGTAGCGTTGTTCAAGCGAGAGTCTATTCATGATGATTTGTCAGAGTATACTGAAACAAATAAAAAAAAATGTTTCATCAAAATTTCATTTTTTGTGTTACTTTTTACAATTTAAAGTTCTATCTAGCTTAAAAAAACACCTTTTAGATATATTGGCAATTGCTACAATGGATTTAATTTCGCACAATACAAATGGTGGTTCTATAAAAGTTACTTTTCGTAAAATTCGTGATATTTTTGTACAACATTATCGTCCTTCTGACAACGCTATTAAGACTTTGGCGATTAAATTTAAGTCGACAGATTCGATACAATATGTGCGTACACCAACGCATGTTCGACCGGGTCGTTTAACTGAAAATATTGCAGCCGTGTGCCTCAGTGTTGCAGCAGATCCAAATTACTCGTAGTGCTCAACATTTGGGATTATCCAAAATCGCCACATGGCGAATTTTGCGTAAGGATTTGACTTTGAAGCCTTACAGGATTCAACTGGTGTCAAAATTGAAGCCGACCCATCATTCCAATCGCCGTAGATTGGCTCAATTCATTCAGCAACAAACGGCTGGTTTTTCTGAAAAGATCATTTTTTCAGAAGAAGCCCATTTTCACTTGTCAGGTTATGCGTGATAAGATTTACATCGGTACGTAACTTTGTGAGGCTTACTAATTACCATGGAAATAAAATGGAAGTTGTCCAGTTAACTTCTGCTAGCCTTTACTCTTAACGGTGAGATTAACAAGCAAAATTGCTGCATTTTTTTTTTCTTTTCGGACCAGCACTCTGGGGATGACCCCTACCTATGCAATGCATTGAATTAGGAAATTAGGTTACGGGAAGTAGGAAAGAGGGAATAGTGTCTGTGGACATTCGATTTGAACTTTCTCAGATTGAAAGTGACAGGAAAGACCTCCGGAGGGATTTTATTCCACATACGGACTAGAACTAGGAAATTAGGTTGCAGGAAAGAGGAAAGAGGGAGTAGTGTCTGTGGACATTCGATTTGAACTTTCTTAGATTTAAAGTGACAGGAAAGACCTCCGGAGGGATTTTATTCCACATACGGACTGTTCTGCTGAAAAACGAATTTTCCCTGTAATGCGTAGTGCGATTCATTGGCCAATCAACCATAAAAAAATGTGCTCTCATCGAAAATCGAGTTAAACGTGAAAAAGTGTTAGTGTCAGGAACAAGTTCCCTAATTTCATTAGAGCACTTACCATTGTAGTAACAATAGAACAGTGAAATGCACCCAACATTGCGTCGATGCTCTAGAGAATCAATAAAGTTGGATACCCTACTGTCAGCAATGAGCCTCTTGGCCTTCTCCTGTACGCGGTCGAGTAACCCCAAAATAGACTTTGGAGCGCCGGCCCATACATGAGAGTTGTATTCCATTTTCGGACGGATATAGGTGGTATAGATAGTACGGAGATCGGATGGGATGAAGTATTTTCTACACTGCTTTAGAAAACCGAGGCACTTGAAAGCTTCTTTAGAAACCTACAAAATGTGTTTAGTCCATCGAACATCTCACTGAATTTTCATACCAAGAACACCAAGAGCTTCCGATTTCGTAATACCTATATCACCCATAGTAACAGATGCATCACCACTACCAAACGCAGATCTATGCGTAAGCATGCAACATTGCGTCTTACGAGCATTGAATTTTACTCTATTCACACGACCCCATTCCAAGATTGTCGCAAAATCGTGATTACGCGTATCATTCATGTTTTGCCTTTTGGAACTAACCTCCAAATGGCCTGGTCTATTACCAAATGAATATGAGTGACAAATGGCGCTGTCATCTGCAAAAGAATATATAGGATTGAAAGTTCGACAAAGAAGGTCATTTAGAAAAATAAGGAATAGGGTAGGAGAAGAAGGGCTTTATTGCAAACCAAATTTCCCGATCGCACGACAATCAGCAGTTAAGTGGCCAGCCAGATCGTATGATTTAACAGCACTGTGAGGTCTATACGGAGCCAATCGAATCGACTTCAGCCTTAAAACGCAAAATCCGTGATATGATTAACGAAATAGAAATGCCGTTTTGCCAAAAAGTGATTAAAAACTGTGATGAAGCAAACGACATCTGTCACCGTGGTTGTCATGGACATTTGCCAGATATCATTATTCATTTATAATTGCCAAACTTTTCTCTTCGTAATACAATAGAATATTAAAATCATCTTAATCTAAAACTACAAAAAACTTCTTAGCAACAAGTTGCTGCGATAAGTTCGCAAATATTTAATACATTTTTTTAATATTTAACTTTTCTGTCAGATATTTAGGGAAAAACAATATGAAGCTTTCCGATAATTATTTTTAAAGATTCTTCAAGCAAAATTTTAGTAATAATTAACAACTGAAGAATTGATTGAATTCAGCAAAATTATTTGAGCAACATGTTGTTAAATAAAATACAAAATTAAAATGCAAAAATAGTTTCGAAATATTCATGTGTTTTTATATAAAGATTTTTCGATCAATATAATTCCTAATTAAATAATTTGGCTTGAGATAAGACTCTTGAATTTTCTTTACAAAATTTGGGATAAAATCCACTGGCGAGCATTATGAGCAGTAGTGAAATGACCATATCGTTATGCTTTCCGCCGCAGCAATACATTTTAAATAAAATTTTGAAATAATAAATATTTTATAAAAATTTACTTTTAAAGAAATCTAGCACAAGCTAACGTAGATTTAAAAAATATTTAAATATAAAAAATAAATTTGCAATAGCATTTCATTTCAAATATACACACAGACACACAGGCTCCTATATATTGAATGAACAATATACAACAACAAAATGTGATACAAAGGGAGTAGAAGATTCCTAATTTTTCTAGACTTTTAACGGACACATATAAAAGGCAGCGTCTGAGTGGGTAGTGAGTTAGTTGAAATTTAAACCTCGTGAAGTAAAGACGTGCATTATTTTGTAGTGTCAACTTTGTTTGTAGTTAAAAAATCACAACAAAACGTTTATAAAAGGTATAAAGGTAATAGTATTTTAACATATTAATTCTTAGACATGTTTTTTAAAACTTCCCAAAAACAAAATTCACCTTCAGTTATTTAAAACATTAAAATCAATATATAATTTAACAGCTAAAACCACATAAAATATATTTTAAAAATTTTAAAGCATCTGGGTTCATTAAGAGCTCTCATTGAAGAAATGACAAATTGCATTATTTTTCTATTTATTAAAGAGGTTAAAAACTTGTTCATGCACTGTCAAATTCAATTTTCTGCAAAGAAAATAGAGTGATAATTCTGTTTACTCTCCTTCACATACACTTAACATTTAAACTGTTGTTAATAATTTTTCTTTCTGTTCATGCAAAAAAAATATCGATTATTTTTCATTTTCCTCTGTCATTGTTTTTCATACTTTGTAACAGGAAGGGAGGAAACCCTCCCTTTGTACTAATGCAAAAAGAAAAATGTCAATAGCTTAAAGGGTATTGATACATTGCTCATGTGTGTTTCTTATTTTTTATTTCTTGTCGTTTAAGAACAGGCGACATTGACATTAACAGAAACTGAAAGCAAGTGGCAAAGAAAAAGGATTTGAAAAATAAACAAAATTGCAAGTGAACTTCATTTAAAAGAAAAAGTCTTTTAAATAACTTAAATTTAAACAGAGAGTTTTTAGTTTCAGCAACATGTTGCAGGAAGTTTCTAAAAACCAAATTTTCATTGAAACTGTTTAGAGTTACTAAATTACTTAAAGTAGTTTAATTCAAAACTATATTTTCAAAATAGACTGATAAATAATAAAGGATATAATAAAAAGTAATTTTATAAAGAAATGTTGCAGAAATTGTACTTGCAATTATTCAATTCTGGGGCAGCCTTTTTAATAATGGGAATGGGTTATATTTCATATGGAGTTTTTTAAGCCTCAAGATGCTGCAAATTCTGGATCTGAAAAAAATCTTCTTGCAGTGTTTTAATTATTTGTGTACCCTTCCCCTTGCTTTGGCTGATCGATGATTAGGACTTTTTCTAAATATTTTTTTTTAATTTCTTTTTTTTTAATTCTTTTTTCTTCATTTTCCTTTTTTTCTTACTGTTTCGCCAAACGGAACAAAATCAGAAAACAAAAATTTTTAATTCCATTTTGCAAAAAAATTTTCGACTTTGTGTCAGAAAAATTGTTCTGGTGCTCACGGTCGGATCGTGCCGGGTAGGGCACCTTTAGGACTATGACACAATGCTAATGCTTTTACATTCGCTAACGAACTTTAGAAGTTATGCTCTATTAAGTAAGAGAATTTAGAAAAAATTTGGACCTCTATAAAAAAATAATTTCTAGAAATCAAAAATCAATCAAAAATAATTCAGT
This sequence comes from Trichopoda pennipes, assembly GCA_030448955.1. NCBI lineage: Eukaryota > Metazoa > Arthropoda > Insecta > Diptera > Tachinidae > Trichopoda > Trichopoda pennipes. The sequence goes on from JASKUP010000002.1 coordinate 10,734,895, forward strand.
TTTCTTATGCTAATAGCTAGCAAATCACGCTATTATACAAAGTTTGTCTCGTTTCAAAATCTTGTATAACAAAAAAGTTATAGATCTTTAAAAATCAAAAATTTACTAAGAAATTTCTCATTTTTGCAAAATACTCAAAATGCGTATTATGAATCACCCTGTTCAGTGTGATATAGTTAAAATAAAGTTTTAATTTTTTGGCTTCCTACTTACACTAGTGTCTACATTCGAATGAGCTTTAAACTTTTACAATTGGGGACCATGAAAAAAAGGACTTTTGGCCGCCTTCTCGTAAAATGGTCCACAGTGCAGCGTGCCCTAAGAATGTTAGAATGTCTTTTTCTATTATGAGTATTGCGCCCAGGGATGTTAGAAAAAAAAATGCTTTGTTCTGCAGCCTGATACACTGTTCATAACTTCGTGCGAAATGCTGTCAAATAATGTTGCTGAACTAGTACTCTGCTTATTTTTGAAAAAGTCAAGAAATGTTTCTGGCCGCATGTTTTTCTAAATGAAAAACGTTTCAGGCAACTTTTTTTTTAACTGCGAAACAATATGAGCAGCACTTTTTTCGCACGGAATTGTGAGCAACAGCTGATCAGTTAAGTATTTGAATTTTTAATTTTAAATTTGTTGTGCCAAAAAGTAAAAGTATGGAGAAAAGCGTAAATTTATTAAAAAGTGAAAAAGAAAAAAGAAATTTTAGAGACGCAGAAAAACGTATCCTTATTTCTGCAGTAAAAAAAAGAAAAGTTATTTGGGATAAGTCCCAAATGATATATTCTAACCGCAGTGCCGCGAAATCATCGTGGATAGATATTGCTAAAGAGATTGGAAAACCTGGTAAGGATTGAAATATACATATGTGCATATGTATGTATATACATTCAAATGTACGATCTTTTTGATTTTTAGTAGATGAAGCATGTAGGCAAAACTGGAGGAGTATTTTGAGTAGCAAACGGTATTACAACCAAAAACGAAAAGCATCAAAAAAATCTGGTAGTGGATGCGACTTGCAGTTCTCTTCAGACGAATGTTATGATCAGTGGCAGTTTTCTGAGGACTTCACTGAGACGTCGGAATTGAGAACGTAAGTGTTATTATTCTAACTTATTGTTGCTTATTGTAACTTACGTAAGTGATGAAAATCTTGATTGTAGAACCAGTTGCTCACAGCTTTTAAGCACGCCAGATCGGCAGCCCACGCAAGACATTTTATCTGATTCTGAGATGCTGTCTATTACGCCACCGGAGAAAACAACAACTTATTTATATGTAAGTAGACACCAAGTCTTATTATTCTAATTTAAAACGTAACCTTAATTACAGTTTTACAGATTTTTATTTTGTTTTAGAAAAACACAGCAGTTTCGTCGAAAAACGTATATCGAAATGAAATGTGAGCTTGTGTCTCAAAGGTAGCAGATGTGATGACAACGTTGGTGGATATGGCAAAAGAACAACACCAAAATAATATCAACGCGCCTTTCCTCAATTATACAAATTCCTTGTAGTTAAAATTGCCTAATGAGATTGGCGAAAATGTACGATGAAAAATTATTGTTATACTTTACGATGAGATCTCTGCTCTACTTATTTTTAATATTAATGCATAATAGTAATTTTTACATAGTAAAATAAGAGTTTTAAATTTTTTTAAAGACTGGCCACACAAAACAAAAGGCTGAAATAAGTATATGAATTTTTTTATAATAGCCAAAGTTTTTCTTTTAATAATAGTATATGTTTATATTATTCTTTGCAATAAAATCTATTGCCTTAAGTATCCAACTTATTAAAAGTTATGTAATAAAAAAAAATTTTTTTGTTTAAAAACAGATCTTTTTATTAAAGCATTTTGATAATTGTAATTATTTTTAAAGCCTTTTTAGTGAAATTATACATTTTTTATTTCGTAAACTATTTGTAATTAGGAATCTCCTCCAAAAAAAGCGAATTTTCGCTGCCAAGTAACAGATGTCGGAATTAAAATAAGTCATAATTTTATTGCAAAGAAGACGGTCTGATTCATCTTGTCTGCAGTAGTGCGCAACATTAATATTAGATAAAAACGAGAGAATCAGCTGGCAACATATTGTCAAAATTTTCAAGCGAAATATCAAATGTTGCTCAACACTTTTCGCATTAGAACAGAGTACTAAGCTTTAAGGAAAAATTAGCAGTAAAGACATCAGATGAAACAATATATACAATATATATTTATATATATCACAGTTGCTTACACAGTGTCTTCGTTTGTACTTCAATGCGTGCCTTACACTTTATGCTGTACATGAGGTTTTTGCAAAGTTTTGCTTTATGATTGCAACCGGACTTAATAGTCAGTCGATAGTCAGTCAAATTAGACGAGAATAAAATTGGGGTTGAGGTGACATGTGGCGCGCAAAAGGATTTTAAAATGTCAGGCGTCAACTCTGGTAACATCAACTGTTTTTTTTTCGTTCATTTGAAACCACAATTGCTTTTGATCAAATATATGCAATTTGAAAATAGGACACAAATTTGTTTAGTAACTTATGCTTTTCATATCATATGTTCGTTTTTCTCAACATATGAAATTCTTTTATTGAATGCTTGCTTTTTGCTTTTAAGAATTTTATCGTTTTTTTTTTTAACTGTCAACGTCTCTATGACATAAACCCTATGGAATTTAATTGACTTTATCCGTCGCCATTACCATGTCTGTTTATGTATGTGTCACTATTTCATGTCCCACCTACTGTAGACGAGAATTTTACGAAGTTTTTAAACACTTTATAGGAGTTAGATAAAACCTGAATTTATACAATTTTATTAGATATATATTTTTTACTTAAGTTGTTGTTGTTGTTGTTGTTGAAGTTTTTCTTTCTTTTTTTTCTATTTCTGCACAAATAAAAAAAAAACATGTATTTCAACAGGTGCGTCCATTACGGTCAAATCAAGTTTCCACATTTTAACTTCTCATACTCACACACTTAACTGACATATTCCACACACATAAAGCAAGAATTGAAGTAAAAATTATATTAAATAAAATAAAGTGTGTGTAAATTTCAAATGTGTCTCGTCTCTTAATAGAATTAAGAAAAATTAAATGTAAAAATCCAACATGAAGGAAAAATTGATAGACTTTTAACCATTGTAATTTGATTTCTTGTTTGTAACGGCAAGAAGACAATAAAATCAACAAGAAATATCTGCAAAAAAAAGTTAAAAAAGGCTTTATGCGATTAAAAGCTAAAAGTTCATCCCTGAATATTAAAAGAAATTAAAAATAACAAATCGATATTAATACTGCAACATGTTGCTAACTACACAGCATAAAGAATATTAACAGAATTTCATTGGTTAATTTTAAAAAAATTAAAAAATTTTTGATAATTTTTTTATATATCACGCAACATGTTGCTTTAATTCACCTTAGTCGGTATAAACTACTGTTCACCATGTTGCAATGTTAAATGTTCGTTCGGTTTTTGCTCTACCCCGTTCTATTTAACTTTGTATCTAAAGTGTCATTTGAGTCCAGTTTTATCACGTTTTCAGATTGTTGACACTTAAGAATCAGTGTGTGTATAACAATGTTTAAAGTCGTTATTTTATTTTTTTTTTTATTTTGCTTTTCTGCATAAAGTGGGTGTGGTAAAACAGCAGTGACTTTATTTACCATACTAATGCAATTTTTGTTTGCTGTTTCTTCGTAAAGATTAACTATAGATTTTTTTTCTTCTTTTTGTCATAAAACTTACGTTTCGTTTATTATTTAAATACTTTTTATCTTTAATTTTACATACCCTCATGCTAACGTACTTATGTTGTCTGTGGTAAAAAAATGTATATTCCGTTGTAGGTTTATTTCTCATATTTTTTGTTTTTTTTTGGTATTCCAGTCAAGGTCTTCCTGTTTTGATTTTAGTATTTTTCCATGTGCTAAAATAGCTGGTAACAGATTTTGTTAAACTATTTCAAATAAATGATATTAATTGAAAGTTAAAAAATCAAGAAAATACCATTTTAGCAAGGAAATAGCATTTGAAAATGTATAAAATCATTTCAATAAGAAAATGAATTTTTTAGCAACATGTTTCAGATTCATTTTGTTCCCAAATTTTCCATAAATATTGGAGTATATAAACAAGGTTTCTAAAGGTGTAGCAAAAAAATATTTATGATAAAAGAATAACATAATTCTAAATTATTTTGTTAATAAATTTTTGAGTTATAACGTGAAATTATATATATATCGGGTTTCTAAACAAGAAGTTTGTTTTTCAATTTAGTTTTTTAACGTATTCGTAGTAGATGTATTGGCAATTGCTACAATGAATTCAATTTCGCACGAAAATCGCATTAAAATAATTTAAATCCACCATGAAAATGGTGGTTCTGTTAAAGTTACATTTCATAAATTTCATGATATTTTCGGACAACATAATCATCCTTCTGAGACAGCTATTAAGAATTTGGTGGTTAAATTTGAGTCGGCAGGCTCTCGATACAAAAAGTGCGAACACCAACGCACGTTCGGCCGAGTCGTTCAATTGAAAACATTGCAGCTGTGAGCCACAATATTGAGGCAGATCCAAATTTTTCAATTACTCGAAGTTATCAACAATTGGGATTATCCAAAACCACCATATGGCGAATTTTGTTAAAGGATTTGACTTTCAAACTTTACGAGGTTCAACTGGTGCAGGAATTGAAGCCGACTAACCATTCACATCGCCGTAGGTTCGCGCAAATCATTCAGGAGCAACCGGCTGGTTTTTCTGAAAAATCATTACCACATGTCAGCAAGCAAAATTGCCGCCATTAAGTTTCTGAAAATTCTAGGGCGATTATTGAGCAGCCTTTGCATGCTCAAAGTGTCACTGTATGGTGCGCTATGTGGTCTGGGGGCGTGATTGGGCTATTTTTTTGAGGCTGAAAATGCAGTAACGATCAATGGATCACGCTATCACGAGATGCATGATAAGATTTACATCATTACCTAGCTGTGTGAGCCATAACCTTATGGTGGATTAAACCACTTGGGTGATATGTAAACATCACCCACGCCCTAGGAAGTCTTCGGATATCTCTATCCTCTATTTACTCCTAGTTGCGATTTCGGGAGCTTCAACTCCCGGTCCAGAACACATGACATAGCATGTTCACTGGATCCGGATCATTCACTCTGTATTCTTGTTCAAAAGTGAGATGATCCCTTAATCATTTCATGAGGGCGTGCGAAACCACAACCACCACGATGCTCCCCAAAGAGCCAACCTCAATAATCAGACAGAGAACAGCAAATGCTAAATGAACTCTGGGACTTACTGATTCCGGTAGAATTAAAGTGGAAATTATCCAGTTGGCTCCTGCTAATCTTTAGGGGACTCGACTCCCTTTTAGCCCCGGTGACATATGTCTTAATGGATTCTCACCATAATGTGTCTCCGGGGGGAGCTATCACGAGAAGTTCACAACTGAACTGAAAACGTTGACATGTAGTTTTAACAGGACGGTGCCACATGTCAAATAGCCAATGAAACGATCAATTTATTGCAAAACAAATTTCCCGACCGCATAAATTCACGAGAATCAGCAGTTAGCTGACCAGCTAGATTGTGTGATTTAACACCACTGGATTATTTTTTGTAGAGCTATGTTAAGGACAGAGTCTATACGGAGCCAATCGTATCGATTTCAGCTTTAAAACTCAAAATCTATGATGTGAAAAATGAAATATGACCGCCATTTTGCCAAAAAGTGATTAAAAACTTTCATGAAAGAATGGACATCTGCCAGTGTGGCCGTGGTGGACAGTTGCCAGATATCATTTTTTATTCATAATTGCCAAACTTTTCTCTTTGTAATACAATAAAAATTTTAATCATCTTAATTTAACTTTTTCGTTTTATTTTGTTTTAAAAAACAAACTTCTTGTTAAAAAAACCCTTTATATAAATAATGTAAATATGCTCAACACGATGTTGCTAGTGAAAAAGAAATTAAACAAAATTATTCCATAACCATACATATTAAGTTTCTGCAACATGTTGATTGAGAATCTGTAATATATAAATAAGTCGAATTTTGTGGTTTCTAAGGTTTTCAAATAAAATTCTTATTTGATACTATTTTTTTCTACAGCAGCATGATGATGCTTTAAAAATCTATTAGAAGCTATTTTAAAGAGATTTTTGTTTATTTAACAAATGAAAAGGAAGAGACACAAATGTTGCAGCAACATTTTTTCTATTTAAGTTTTTAGAGTCTGCACCTTTCACACACGTGTGTATTAAACTATGATTTAAATATTAAAATAATTAAAATAAAATGGGTATAAAATAAATATCTCAATAGTGTTTAGTAATAAAAAATGAAATCTTATTTGAGCATCAGAAAATATCAATAGAGAAGTTAATAAAAAAAAAAGCAAACATGAAATACGTTTTCAAAATTTATTGAAAATTACACTTTAAAGAAATAAACAAGCAAATCCGGAACAAAAAGATTTAATGATATAAAAATAATAGAAATTATTTTTTAATATTCAACTTACCTCAAGTCTTTTGTAGGTTGGAAGCATTAAAGTTTTCAAAGTAATCTAATGCTTTGCTTTTATTGAAAGCATCTAAAATAAAAGGAAAATAGGCAAATATTATTATATTTTTAAGAAAGTAGCAAAAGCAACATATTTTATATTAAAATTATAATAGTTTCCAGTGCGTGTTATTGTTTTATTATATTGCAGGCAGAAAGAAACTGTCAGTTGCTATTAAAAAAACAAGAGGTCGTAATAAAATGGGGACGGCGGCTGAGCAAAAAATTATCGACGGATCACTACCAATAATTTATATTTCTGTCTTTAAGAAAAACTTCCTTATAGTTTTCCATAATTTTTTTTTAATTAAAAAAAAATAAATGATATAAATTAATGCAAAAGTTTTTTATAACAAATATCGGGTATTATTATGCAGGTATAGAACTTTGAAATGGAATAAACAAAGATGATTTTTTTTAATTGATATGAAATTTACTTTATTCGAAAGATACTGGCACTTAAGTTTAAATATAACTTCTGTCATATGATCGCTGCAGCAGATTAGACATAGTTCAATTGGCCAAACCACAACTACCACGATACTGCCGAAGGACCCACCGCAATAATCATTTAGAGAACAGCTGAACTCTGGAACTGAACTCTGGAGCTTACTGCCTTTAGCGGACTGGGACTCCCTTTTACCCCCGGTGGCACGTTTAATGATAGTGGGATTCCGGCGGGGTGGGGTGTATGGTCGAATGGTCTATCATCTCGGGCTTACCGGCGTAGACTAACGACTAAACATATCTTTACAGAAAATAGTGTAGCGACGTTAAGGCTACCTGAGATGTCCTCCCCGGCACATTGATATATTTTGATGGAATCTCACCATCATTACATGTGTCACCGGGAGTAAAACGGATTCCAGTCCCCTAAAGGCTAGCAGGACCCAACTGGGCAACTCCACGTTATTTCCACGGAATCAGTAAGCCCCAGAGTTTTTTTTTTTAAAGAGCACTTCAGGCAACAATGCCTATTTAGTCAAGTACCATGCTACATGCTAAATTCTTTAGGAAAGGTATGGAGAAGAGATGAGACAGATGATGAAAGTAGAAGGAAAGCTACGCAAATTAACTGTCGCACAAGACAGAACAGCGACCAGTGACCATGCCTTCAAAACTGAGCAGCCCAACCGACAGTCAGTTGTTATTTTTGTAGTGAAAAATATAGATCAGCTTTTGAGCTATTCCCTTACTCCTTATTGAGGTTGGCCCTTCGGGAGCATCGTGGTGGTTGTAGTTTTGCAGGACCATGCACTTTTGACTTATCACAGGGCGAATGATCCGGCTCGAGTGAGCATGCTGTGCCATGTGTTCTGGACCAAGAGTTGGATAGTCTCCATCTCTAGCAAGGAAACGGGGGTGCTGGCCCTGCTCCACGCTCTCGAAGTTACAACTAGGAATGACCTGTGGGATAGAGATGTCCATCGGCTTCGCAGGGCGTGGGTGCACGCTACATATCACCCAAAGTGGTTTGAACCACCATCGTGTTATGGCCACATGGCTAGGTAGCGATGTAAATGTTATCACGTAATATGGCTCGAGCTGTGTGACATGTTGCTACGTCTTATTGAAACCACAGCTTATTTACATCATGGTTATTCAATAGACATAGGAAAAATTTTGTAATCATGGCTCTATAACGCTTACCGTTGACTGTAACGTTCTGAATAGCATCAGACCAATGATTCCACTACGCTATAAAGCAGACCAGTAATTTTTTTTCGGACCAGCACTCAGGGGATGACTCCTACACATACATTTTGCCAGAACCAGGAAATTAGATTATGGGACGAGAAAAAAGGGAGTAGTGTCTGTGTACATTCATTTTGATTGAAAGTGACATTCCTCTCTGCTAAAAAACGAATTTTCCTTGTAATGCGTAGTGCGTTTCACTGACTAATCAACCACAAATTTATGCTCTCTTAACGAAAATCGAGTTAAACGCGAGAACTTGCGAGTATCGGGAACAAGTTCCCTAATTTCTTTAGAGCACTTACCATTGAAGTAGCGATAGAACAGTGAAATATATTGCGTCGATGCTCTAGAGAATTAATAGAGTTAGATACCCTACCGTCCCCAATGAGCCTATTGGCCCTCTCCTGTACGCGGTCGAGCAACTCTAAAATAGATTGTGAAGCGCCGATCCTTACTCGAGAGTTATATTCCATTTTTGGATGGATATAGGTGATATAAATAGTACGAAGATCAGATTGAGTGAAGTATCTTTTACACCGCTTTAGAAAACCGAGGTAAAAGCTTTCTTAGAAATCTGAAAAATGTGTTTAGTCCGTAGAACATTTCACTGCATTTTCATACGATTCCGTAATACCTATATCACCAATAGTGATGCAGCATCATTACCGAACGTAGATCTATGCATAAGCATGCAACATTGTGTCTTAGAGGCATTAAAATCTACTCTATTCACACGACCCCATTGTAGGATTCTTGCGAGATCGTGATTAAGCGTATAATTCATGTTTTGCCTTTTGGAACTAAGCTCCAAATGGCTGTGTCTATTTCTAACTGAATACGAATGACAAATGGCGCTATCATCTGCAAAAGAATTTATAGGGTTGAAAGTTCGACAAAAAAGGTCATCTAGAAAAGTAAGAAATATGGTAGGAGAAAGTGCCCTTGTAGGCTAGTAGGTAGTGTACTATCTTGTCAGTATGGGTGTTTTGGGTTCGATTCCCAACGAAGACCTTGGATTTTTTTCAATACAAAAATAAAAATTGACTGTCGGTGGGGCTGCCCAGCGATGAAAACATAGTCTCTGGTCGATGTACTGTCTTATACGGCAGTTAATTTCCGACTATTCTTCTACTTTCACCACCTGTTTCATCTATTGTCTATCCCTTTCCTAAAGAATGTAGCACGGTACTTGACTAAATAGCCATTGTTGCCTGAAGTGCTACTTCTCTTTAACAAAAAAAAAAAAGAAATGTGGATGTTACGATGTATCAACATACACTTGAGGATTATCATCACTTCAAATACAACGGATTTGTTTCGCTTCATCGCCAAACAAAATTTCTTTATAAAATCGGGACCGGGTATTTCAAACAGAAGGATGATTTTTAAAATAAATTTGTACAATTTGGAAGTGTTGTTCAGGCATCAGTCTATTCATGTTGAAATACCAAACCAAACTAAATATAAATCACCTGATAGCTGATAAAATGGCCACCACTTAAAAAAGTGGTGCCAATTTAAAGTTCTATACCGCTATAAGAATACTTTTTAAAAGTAAAAATTTACATAAAAATATTTCGTCGATTTTTTTCTAAATTGTTTTTAAGGTTGTGTAGATTTTATTAATGCAAAGGCTCAGAGCGAAAAGGCGTGTGCAGATGAGGTCGACGTTGCTGTTATATTAATAAAGGAGCCGCAATTTAACGTTTTTTTTTTCAACTAGTGCTTATTATGTGAATGATAACACTTAGCTCATGTTTGATTTGACAGATAATTAGTTTTATCCTTCCGTTGAACGAATATGGTTGGGTATACGCTTGAACAACGCTTCGCTAAGTCGGCCTGCGATCGACTTACGGAAGATGAAGCTCATTGCTTTTGGCGGGTATGTAAACAAACAAAATTATCGCATTTGGAGCACAAAAAACCCGCACGCATACATTGAAAAGCCGACACACCCAAAACGAGTCACTGTTTGTTGCGGATTTTGGTCCAGAGGCATAATTAAGGCATTTTTCAGGAGTGGTCGTTACAGTCAATGGCAATCGTTATCGGGCCATGTTGTATGAATTTTTGTTAACAAAAATTTAAGAGGAGGATATTGGCAACATTTGGTTTCAACAGGACGGCGCTACGTGCCACACAGTCGAAGCTGTGTAGTTTTGTTTATAGCATTTGAAATAAAAAAAAAAGCTATTTGGCGGACCCTATATAATGTTTGCTAGCTTACTTAGCTAACTTTAAACAATTCTTGGAAAACCAAATTTAAAAGTCAAGGAGTTGGTAATCTCCAACTTTTCAGCAAGGAGTGGGGGTGGCGGCCCTGTTCCGTGCTCCTGAAATTGCCACTGGGAATGACCTGTTGGATAGAATTATGTTTCGGCTTCCTAGGGTGTGAGTGCACGCCACATATCACCTAAAATGGTTCGATCCACCATCGTTACTAATGTAAATCTTATCACATTCAACTTCCTTCAATAAAGTGATTGAAAATCCATAAAAATAGTTAGTGTTTTAGATTCGTAAACCGCGGTGAATCTTTTAACTTAAAAAGCATGGCGGGGTTGTCAGCTGATTAAAAAATCTGCTGCAACTGTTTATGCAAGTTGTATGTGATAATGACTATTAGACAGTTTGTTGGCTTTTCTTTTAGCTTCTAAAAAACATTATAAATAAAAATTATGGCTTTTGGCAACCTCAGTGTTGTTAGCAGCATGTTGATAAGAAAGTTTTTAAAATTTCTTTTAATTCTTAAGCAATTTTTCAAGCTCAAGAAGAAGGACACTTGATGTTGCATAGAAGCTTCCTTATTTTATTAAGAAAAGGTTATTTTTATTTATAATTTTTTTACAAATTACAATGGCCTTCTTGATTCTTAAGGAGACAAGCGTAATTTTTACAAACATAAAGTTTCTCTTTATATGAAAACTTAATATAACTATAAATTAATTAAAGTTTTTTTTTAAAAAAAAAGGTTTTTAGAAACCATGGTATGATATAATTGAATGCTAAAATCCAAAAAAAAAAAAAAAAAATTATAATAAAATTGCCAAAATAACCTTGTCCCAAAACAACTTTTTGTAGTTGCAGTAATTTTATTGTTGTTTTTGTATTTTTTTGTTTTTAATTAAAGACACGCAACAACTTGAAATTTATGAAATATGTATGAAAAAAAAAGAATTGTAAAACAATGTTGTAGTTGCAGCTACATTTAACTAAGACACTACAGGCCGCACTTCAAGCACTAAATGCAGTTTGGGCTTTTTGAGATTGTAGACGTGAGTATGGAACAAGAAATTACAATATATTCATACTTTTCAACAATATATATGCACAAGAGAAGTGAAATAATAAACTACAATTTAAAATAACAGCAACTTAAAACAGCAACGACATCAGTATAAAAATAAAGCGGCCAAACAGAATACAATAGTAGCAACAGCATAGCACCAGCTAACAAAAAGCCACCCATAGCAATATTTTTATTAGCCAGTTTTTATTTAACAAGACAAGACTGGTTGGTTAGTTGGTATTTGACTTGTTATTCTGTCTCTCTGTCTGTCTGCCTGTCCGTCTATCTGTCTTGCCTACAGAAATTTGTTGCTGGTTGTTGGCAATATGAGATTGAAAACGCATAACGAAAGAAATGTTACGCATGCGCGATTTAAACTCGTATACAGTATTGAATTGAGCCAGAGTTAAAGACAAGTTTCATTGAGAATGGTGGGTTTGGCTGTTCAGCGGGTGCTTATTTTACTAACGTTGCAGTTGGTTGCATTTTATTTATTTAAGTTCCTCTACCGTCATCACCTTTTAAAAGCTGTAAATAGCACAGCACAGCACAGAGTATATTATAAAATTTTCAAGGGGTAAGCGGGTGGGTGAGTTGTTATTTGGGTTCACAACCTGCTTTGCATGCTCTGTTGCCTTGTGTTGGCTACAAAGTGTATTCGAATACAAAATCATAATTCTAACAAAGAAAGCAAAATCTCTGTAAATTAAATTTTAACTTAAAAACTCTTCATGGCATGGCATTTCAAATGAAGCTTTATGGAAAATATATTAAAAATGGTAGAAATATTTTTTATTTAGTTTAAATACAGGGTGTTCGCTAGGAAGGCATACTACTTTTTTGTTATATATTTTTCTATTAAATGAAAGAGAATGGATCTTATATTGATAAATGTTTTATCTAATGTCAGCAATTATGTATGGAATACAATATTACAAGGGCTGCTATTTATATTTGTGGCCTAAGGTTGAAAACACAAGCATTTAAAAACAAAATCTATTTTAATGTTTTTTAAAATATTCTCCCTGAAGATTTATACACTTTTGCATGCGTTGGCACCAATTTTCAAAGCACTTTTTCCACTCCGATTTAGGATTTTGAATGCAGAAACAGCTTCTTCAGGTGTATGAAACCGTTGTCCACGTAGTTTTTTTTTTGGATGTTCGGAAACAAAAAGAAGTCATTAGGTGCCAAGTCAAGGCTGTACGGCGGATGACCCATCAATTCAATGTTTAGCCCTGTCAAAAACTCCATTGCTTCAGCCGATCGGTGACAGCTCGCATTGTCGTGATGCAGAATGATGCATCTTTTATTTGACCTCCCAAAGTTTCTCAAAGACTAATATTGCAATTTTCCGTCCTAACTGGCTGGTTTGTATTCGATGGCGAGCGCTTTCGATGCGAATGCATCATTCTCAAGCCGCGGTTTAGTTTGTACTGGTGAGTCAGTGTTGGCGTTCAGGCAGTTCTGTTATTAGGTTCGTATATATTCAGGTAAGCAGAATACCAGCCACCTGGCATTTGTATGCAAAGTGAATTTATCAATACCTCCGTCTTTTACTATTATGTTGGTACGTGTGTCCGTCTGAGACTGTTTTTCGTTTGCATGAGTAGTTTCAAAGGTGTGAAAATTGTGTCTGTGGTCGTGTTTATCTGTTCGTTTATAATGTCGTTGTTGAATGTTTTTGTTTTGTAGATTTCCACATTTTCTGGAATGTCTAGTCTTCGTCCTTTTTTGCTAGGATGTAATAATGTCATACATTCATCTATTTCCCTTGGTGTGTGTCCGTGAGTGTCAAGGTGTAATGCAAAGTTTGAATCTTCTCTTTTCCGTTTGTATGAGCGTATGTGTTCTGTAAACCTTGTTTTTAGTGTTCGTCCAGTTTCGTCCTATATAGGTTCGTTTGCAGGTACAGGTAAGTCTGTATACCCCGCTGGAATTAAATTTGTCAGTTGTGTCTGTCGTTGTTCTGCGATAATGTCTGAGGGTGTTTCCACTTTTTAATGCTGTGAGTATTCCTTCTTTGTGAAAAAGGTCAGTTAGTCTGTACATTTCTGGTCCTGTGTATGTAAAGGTGTGCCGTCGTGTTGTATCGGCTGTCTCTTTGTCTTCTCTATCTCTGTTCTTAGTGTTGTATTGCCTAAGTAGTTTATCAATGGTAGTGGTTTTGTAGCCGTTATTCATAGCTATGGCGTAGATTGTGTCGAGTTCCCTCCTGTACTTATCTGGTGTAAGTGGAATTATCCCAAGCCTGTGTATCATATGTCTAAACGCTGCTAGTTTCTGTTGGGTAGGGTGGTTTGAGGTGTTGTGGATGGTAGTGTTCGTTGTTATTAGTTTTCTCAAAGACTTCTGGCAAACAAATAGTGGTATACCATGCCGAATTAACCGTCTTACGTTGCTCTAATGGCACAGTAGCCACATGAGCGGTAGTGCCGAAAAAACAGGCAACCATTTGCTTTGATGTGCTTCTTCCACGAACAATTTTGGTGGGATTTCGCTCGTCTTGAACGACCCATACGGTGGATTGCTGTTTTGTTTCAGGATCATATGAGTATATCCATGATTCGTCACCTGTGCAGATATTATAAACTGCTTTTGATGCACCTTGAGCGAATTTCTGCAACATTTTCTTGCACCAATCAACACGAGCATCCTTTTGTGCGTTTGTCAGGTTATGCGGTATCCAACGTGAACAAACCTTTTTCACATGCAAATGTTCATGCAAGATCTTATTGATGCTTGTCATACTAATCCCTACAGATGCCTCAATCTCGCCATATGTTACATGACGATCATGCTTTATCAGCTCATGCACAGCTGCTATGTTTTCTGGCACAACAACCGTTGTTGGACGGCCTTCGCGGGATTCGTTCTGGAGTGATAGTCGGCCACGATTGAATTCGTTATATCAGTTTTTAATGGTGCTGTAAGAAGGTGCTTCATTACCATATCAGGAATTAAGTTCATCTGTGCACTGTTGTCGTGTCAGGCCACGTCGAAAGTTATGAAAAATTATTGCACGAAAATGTTCACGAGTTAATTCCATTTTCTCCTAAGATCACTTTTTCAAACTGCTATCACTAAGACTAACAACAATAAAATGATAAAATGTTTTGGTTGAGGTTATGTTTAGCAATGTGAAGGTTGCACTGGAAACATCAGCTGGTGCCTAGCAACAGTCAGTGTTACCAGGCCAGAAATATAAATAGCAGCCCTCGTAGATAAATGTCCGCCTCTCTTAGCCTCACTAAGGCGAGTTCTTTTGAGCACATTTTTCATTACATTCTCATTCATTTCAAGTGGTATTTCATTAATTTCATCACGAATATTTTGTTTGAGTCGCTCAAGCGTTTCTGGTTTATTTGCATGAACCTTTTCAGATAACCCCAGAAAAATAAGTCCAGAGCCCTCAAATCAGACGACCGTGGAGGATAATCAGCATCACCATTTCTTAAAATAACTTGTTGGGGAAAGAGGTCTCGCCGTAATTCCATTGTAATCCTAGCCTGTGTACGATATGGCACCATATTGTTGATACCACATTTTAATCAAGCCCAAAGCATGCAGTTGTGGCGTTCAAACATTTCAATCATATCACGATATCGCTCCTCAAGCACAGTTATCGTTACGCTGTTTTCATTTTCAAAGAAGAAAGGTCCAATGATTTCTCCTGACCAAATTGCACCTCAGGCTGCCACTTTTAATGAATGCAAAGGTGACTGCTGAATATTAAGAGGCTTTCCCATTCCCCAAAACCGACTATTCCGTATTCAAATGAAAATGTGCGTTGTCACTCATTATGATTTTTTCATAAAAATCAGGGTTGTCATGGGTGAGCTATAACATTCTATTGGCATATTTACAGCGGCGTAAATGGTGCGGTGTGCAAGAATCTACTATGTCAACTGAATCTTATATGGAAACAAATGCAATTCCTTGTGAAAAATTGTGGCCAAAATTGTTCTTTGAAGTTCAAGGTCCTGAAGACGGTGTCCAACTGAAGTTGATGGATTCTTTTGAACACTTTCTTGAGGAGCAGTAATGTTTTCAGTCGATCTTGTAATACGTTGTGGTTATGCTTGGCCCTATCATCTAAAGATCTTCTTTCTTCAAAATCATTTACTACACGATAAATAGTGCGTTTTGTTTGCATATTGTTTCTCCCAAAATTTTCACGCAACTTTTTCATCATCACAGTAAGCGATGATTGATTTTGATCAAGTGTTTTAATGTTTAAACATGTTGGTTTATCGAATATTTTTCCATTATAAATTAGTCAAGACTAATGGTTACTAAAGTGACGGCAAAACAAAAGAGGATAATTTCGCGGCAGACAGCCTGTACTTAAAATACAAAAAAAGTCTTAATAATGTTTTACATTTCATAACAGGAAATGTATAAAACTTTAATCTTAAGCGTGCAAAATTTATTATAAAAATAAAAGCATTTCTGACTAGAAATAATTAATTTTTAATTGTCGTCATGTTGCTGACAACCTTGCAACAAGTTGCTGATTTAAGTACATATTAAATACAGAAATTTTGCTAAGCAGAAACTTGAAACTGTAATGACTTGAACTCGCGGCGTCCAAGATTCGTTACAAAAAAAAGTTTGTTTCACTAATAACAGAAGTGACACTTTTATTTTACTAATAATTTTTATTATAATCAAATTAAGTTAAAATTACACTACTGTACTACAGAGCACGCCAACGACGATCCACCGCTTCGTGGCCCGCAAGAGTTCACGCCTCTGCTCTCCGCCGGCTAGCCTACTGCCTCTCACACTGGAGCGAATAAGATTCTGGTCCAGTCTGAGCAGAACAGTTTGCGTGTCCACCAATTTTTGACTTGTTACGGTTGTCACGAATAATATTATGAGACAACCTTTGCTCGTCTAAATTGGTGTTAGCCTCTTTTATGCTCTTATCCGTCCTGTTCAGCTAGGGCGAATAAAATTCTGGCCTAGCTGAACAAAGCGTGGCCTTGCTCTGGCCTCCGTCACCTGGCCGAATAAAATTCTAGCCAGGTGAAGCAGCGACAGAACTTGCTTATAAACCTTATCTATACTCAATTAATTCAAAGTCGAATAATATTCTGACTTTGATTAACCGAGTTGAACCTATTCGCAAGACTATTTTAATTAAGTTGTATAAAATTCTAAATCACTTAAAATCACTCTTGCCCGGTTGCTTGCCAGTGGCTAACTCTCCTGAAATACTCAATATACCGCTTTTATATATCTCTGCCAGGCACACATACGCACCCATACCACTAAGCCACAGCTACTGGCGACTGTTTAGGATTGTGTTTAATGGTATGATTTTCTTACGAATGTATCTTCATGTCAATAGATGGCGCTTCTTCACGGCTATTGTAATTTAAAATATTTCATTAAACAAATAATAAATGTAATTATAAAATATGAAAAGTGTATAATAGTAATGTTCTCTTTTTAAATAATTATGAAATTCATTAAACAATAAATATTAAGAAATGTGAAAAATGTAAAAATTTATGAAATTCAGTAGAAAGAATTAAACAATTTGAAAAATATATAGAGTTTAATTGCTTGTGATTTAATTGCTATGTGATCCAAAAACAAGCCCGCCGACTTTTGGTCGTCACAAAACGAAATAGTCAAAATCTTTTAATTTATTTAAGAAAGAAAGATTTAAAAAACGAATCAAAGGCTTTAATTGAGGAACTTGTTGCCAGCAAGATTTTATATGTTTATTTATAAAATCCAATAGCAACATGTTGCCAGAATTTTTTTAAATTAACATGGTATCTGTAATAAAAATGAAGAAACTAAACGGAGTAGTAAACTTTAGTATACAAAAAAAATTGCTGTCGTCTTTGAAACTTGTTGTGCTGGCTGGGTATTTTAAAGCAAATATTTTTGTGCCTATTTCTGAAAGTGTAGAAAGAACTATTTACTATATAAAGGTGGCAATTTTAGTCTACCGCAGATATGTTTATCCCAGGGCAAAATTGTGTTTTATTTCATAATTACAAACAGATTGGTACTGGTTTGCTTTTATATCAACTTTGCTTTAATTCAATTCAATTCGTTTTTCTATTCTTTAGTTTTAAAAGTTCTTGTTTTCTTATAAAATATTAATCAAAAGCTGACTGACTCATGCTACAAATAAAACGATAGAACTAAAAATAAATTTGAAATAAAGAAGTTCAGCAACAAATAACCTTGAAACTATTTCTAAAACACAACACAAAACATCTTGTTCCTCTGCCTTCTTAAGAGTCTTTAAATAATAAAAGGAATATTTTTTTTTTTGAATTTTTGTTCTTTTCTTAAAACGTTTGTAGTTTTTTTTTTATATTTTTTTCGTTTTTTTTTTTTTATTTAAAGAAACTTATATAAAAAAGACATTGAAAACAAATTCAAAACTAAGATATAAATCCTTGAAATTGATTTCTTTTGCTTCGTTAAGTTTCTTGTGAAGAAATGAACGAAAATGTTATAACAAGAAGAAGAAACATTTTTATTTCTTAAGTTTTGCATCAAAGATCAAGAATATTGATTGTAAAATAAAGGAGTCAGTCGCATTTAAAACAACAACAACAACAACAACAGCAGCAGCAACAACTAAATTATGGCAACTTCACCAACAGCAGCAATATTAACAACGAGCTACGGAGAATGTTAAATCACTGATCATTTATAATGATGCTTAAAAGATAAAGAACATTTTTATTCAAACTGCTAAATATGGATGGGAATGATAAAGTATCGAATTTTAATATAGGTAGGTGTTGTAATGGGTTTTGCAACAAGAAGTTTGTTTTCCAAAAAAAAAATTTTTGATTAAGATGATTCAAATTTTTATTGTATTACGAAGAGAAAAGTTCGGCTATTATGAATGAAATTAGATATCTGGCCAATATCCACAACGACCATTTTGACAAATGTCTATTCTTTCATCAAAGTTTTTAATCACTTTTTTTGCAAAATTTGTTATTTCGTTAATCACTTCACGGATTTTGAGTTTTAATGCTGAAATCGATTCGATTGGCTTTCTATAGGCACTGTTCTTAACATAGCCCCACAAAAAATAATCCAGGGGTGTTAAATCACAGGATCCAGCTGGCCGCTAAACTGCTGTGTGATATGTTTTTTTTTTTAACTCTCAATAATTATTTATTGTATCTTCACGTAAAGAAATAACAATAAGTATTTAAATCTTAAATTCTAAAAAAGTTACATTAGTCCTGACCATGTCAGGCCTAACCTTTTGGGTAAAAAAGAAAATTGTCATTAAAAAAAAACAAAGCAAATATTTCTAAGATGTATCGTCTGTAGCATTGAGGATTAAAGCTGCGGTATAGCTCTTTTTTAATCGGCCATGTCCACTATAATCCAAGATATTGCGAGCAAGGGGGTTAGGATGGTCTTCAAGCTTCATCAAGTATTTGCCTGCGTATTTGATGATTTCTGTAGTCACCAGCGGTATGTCTAAATCACGTAAAATTTTATTCTGCATACGTTGGATTCTATCCACGTTTGAAGCTGAGGCAGTGCCCCAAAGTTGGATTCCGTAAGACCATATCGGTTTAAAAATAGTCTTGTAAATTAGAAGCTTACAATCTAGGCTAAGTTTTTAATTCCTGCCAATGAGCCAATGTAATTGTGTTAGCTTAAGTTTCATTTGTGTTAGCTTTGAGTCAATATGGTGTTTCCATGTAAGGCGACGATCAAGATGTATACCAAGATATCTCACTTAAGTATGGTGAGGAACAATGTGATTCGAACGGGTGAATAATTATCTCTTCGCAGGGTGAAGGTCACATGAATGCACTTTTGAACGTTCACTTTAATTCTCCATAATTTTAACCACAACTCTAACTGAGTTATATGTTGCTGAAGATTTATGGATGCTTGATGGGAGTTTTCATGCAAACTTAGACACGCTGTATCATCAGCAAACGTAGAAGTGTGGACAGTTTCACTTACAGGCATATCGCAGGTATATATCAAGTATAAAACTGGTCCAAGAATGCTACCTTGTGGTACGCCTGAGGAAATTGGCTTGGATACACTAACAAAGTCTCCTTCAACAACAGAAAATTTTCGTCCAATTATGTAGCTTTTTAATAGGTTGCTTATATTACAAGGCAAGTGAGCGGTCAGTTTCAGAAATAGACCTTCATGCCAAACTTTGTCAAAAGCCTGAGAAACATCAATAAAAATAGCTGAACAATACTTCTTCTCTTCAAAAGTCCCTCTTATCACCTGAACCAATCTATGGGTTTGTTCAATTGTACTATGTCTACTTCTAAAACCAAATTGATGGTTTGGGATACACCCACTATCCCTTAGCATTGGAGACAATTTATCCATAAGCAACTTTTCGAAGACCTTTGAAATAGTTGGTAATAGACTTATGGGCCTATATGACTCGGTTTTGGTTAGGTCTTTACCCGGTTTTGGAATCATTTTAACTTTAGAAATCTTCCAGTGGTCAGGATAGTATTCAAGCCGTAAAATGGCATTAAAAATTAATAGCATGATTCTGACTGCAATACTAGGGAGCTCCTTCAACATTTTGTTACTTATGCCGTCCATACCAGGAGCTTTTTTCGGATTTACTTCAGAGATTAACTTTTGTACCTCACGCAATCTAAACTTTAAGGGTCGAGGGGGTAATCCAACTACGCTCAGCAAATTGACATCATCAGTACATATGTGTGGGGTGAATACATCTTTCAAGTAATCGGCAAATAAAAAGTCGCCTTTTTCAGCATCTCTTCTGGCCCAATCTCCACTGATATTACGTAGAGGTGGCTTGTATTCAACGGGCCTTTTAAGATTTCTTGTAGCACGCCATAAAGAATAATTGGAGTTAGGTGTAGCATCGAGGCCCTCCAAATATTTTTCAAAAGATGCAGTTTTTTCAAGTGCTAGTAAGTCTCTAAGCCGCTTTGTGCATGCTCTAAGTCTCTGCCTCTGCAGGGGCGATCTGTGTTGTTGCCAATCTCTCCTAGCTCTTCGTTTTTCCGCTACGAGACGTTCAATGTCTGAAGAATAGATGTGACCTAAAGTAGTCTGCGGATGTTTAGTTGTTGCAAGCTGTGCTGCTTGTTTAATATTTTTACTAAAAGTTGCAAGGCTAAGTGATATGTGGCACCGTCCTGTTGAAACCACATGTCAGTGATATCCATATCGTCAATAATAGGCCAAAATTTTGTTGTTAGCATCTCAGCCCCATTTTCAAAAGAAGACGGACCAATACAGAAAAAGTTTCTGAATGATCGCTCTAGGATTTTCAGAAGCCCAAATGCGATAATTTTACTCGTTGATATATACTGACAAGGAAAAATTGACTTGATTTGAAAAAATTATTTTATGCAGCAAAAGATCCTGCTGTTCCGGAATAAATTGAACGAATCTACAGCAATGTGAATGGTTGGTGGGCTTTAATTCCGACACCAGTTGAACCTTGTAAGGCTTCAAATTCAAATCCTTATGTAAAATTCGCTATGTGTTCGTTTTTTATAACCCCAATTTTTGATAACGTTGAGGAATTGACAACACTGTGACTCACAACTGCTTTTTTTTCGTATCGAGCCTGTCGATTCAAATTTAACGACCAAATTCTTAGTAGCGGTCTCAAAAGGACGATTATGTTATCCGAAAATATTACGAAATGTACCTTTAATAGAACCACCATTTTCGTAGTAGATTTCAATTATTTTAATGCGATTTTCGTGCAAAATTGAATGCATTCTTAATAGCGTTCGCAGAAGAACGATTATGTTGTCCGAAAATATCACGAATTTTATGAAATTTAACTTTAATAGAACCCCCATTTTCAATAGTGAATTTTAATTATTTTTTTTTTTGATAAAGAGAAGTAGCACGTCAGGCAACAATACCTTGCTACATTCTGTTAGGAAAGGTATAGAGTAGAGATGATACAAGTGTTGCAAGTAGAAAGATAGTTACATTGCCTTCAAGCTCTTTTTTTTGTAGTGAAAAAAATAAGTGGTAAGGCTAAGTAAGCGCACTACCTACTACTCTACAGGGGCAGCTTTCATTTCTAGAAGGCCCATGTTATTGGAAATTAACTGTTTTATAAGACAGCACAGCGACCAGTGACCACCGACAGCTAATTTTTACTTTTTATATTGAAAACAGCCAAGGTCTTTGTTGGGAATGGAACCCACAACCCTCAGACTGATAAGTTAGTACACTACCTACTAGCCTACAGAGACACCACTTACAAAACTATAGGGTCCGCCAAATAACTTTTTTTTAATGCTAAGAAGGAACTGTGTCAATACACGCAAGTAAATATTCGATTCAATGCCAACTTTAAACAACTAAATGATCCGAAAGTGATTCGACGTTAAAGAAATAAAATGTCGAATGGGCAAGAAATAAAATAAGTTCCGATAAAGTAGCTTCTGCGAAAATAACACAACATGGCTTCGAATATGTGGCACGTAGCGCCGTCCTGTTGAAACCAAATATTGCCAATATCCTCCTCTTCAATTTTTGTGAAAAAAAATTTCTTTAACGATCGCCATTGACGGCGATCCACTTCTGAAAAATGCCCCAATTATGCCTCTGGATAAAAATCCGCACAAAGGAGTGACTCGTTTTGGTTGCGTCGGCTTTTCAATGTCTGCGTGAAGGTTTTCTGTGCCCCAAATGCGACAATTTTGCTTGTTTACATACCCGCCAAGATCAACATGAGCTTCATCTGAAAAGTTGTTTTTTTTCTTTGCAAAATCGGTATCTTCTATAAGGCGATCGCAGGCGCTCTTAGCGAAACGTTGTTTAAGCGTATACACAACCATATTCGTTCAGCGGAAGGATAAAACTAATTATTTGTCAAATCAAACACGAGCTAAGTATTACCATTCACGATATAAACACTAGTTGAAAAAAAAAAACGTTAAATGGCGGACCCTTCATAAAACCGTAAATTTATAAATTTTAATGCGATTTTCGTGCGAAATTAAATTTTCATTGTAACAATTGCCAATACATCAACTACGAATACGTCAAAAAACTAAATGTCAAAACAATGGTGTTGCCGCAATTGAAAAACAAAATTCTTGTTGAAAAACCCCATAAAAGAAAGTATTTGTCATTAGTTTTCGATGTTACCAAAAGTACGAAACAACTGTATTTTTCACCTCTGCTATGCATCATTTTTCAGTGTTTTTTTTTATGATGATTATGAACACATTTTGGCTAAAGACTCAATCTTTTAACAAACAGTCTTTAACTCGTAACCACCTAAAAATAAGAAAGAAAGCCAAGAAATAATACAAACATAAACACACAAATAAGTTAATAAGCAAAGAATGGTAAATGAAGAAGCAAAGAAACATAATAAGAAGAGGTTATTTGCGGTTATTGACTTTGTCTCGTTTAAATGACCTTGCCCGAAAAATAGCGTGAAGACCACTCGTATGAGAAAAAACAACAAAAACTTGCATGCTCTTCTTTTTCTTCCTACAAAAAAAAATCATAAGAAAAGCAGCTCTCACATCTTATTATACCTAAAAAGTACCAGTGTTGTGTGTGTGTGTGTGTGGCTTAATTTTTGTATGCATTTTGATAAAACGGGAAATTTGTCTTTCTTTTTTTTAGTTTTTTTCCTGTATTGGGAAAAGTGTTACCGTTAAGTTAAATTTTAGTCGATTTTAACAACTCATAACATGCAATATGCTTTTGATTTTCTTATCGATTTGAAAGCTTAACTGCATTACGTTGTGTTATTTCCGCAGAAGCTACTTTATCGCAACTTATTTTATTTCATGCCCATTCGACATTTTATTTCTTTAAGGCCGACTCACTTTCGTATGATTTAGTTGTTTAAAGTTGGCATTGAATCGAATATTTACTTGCTTTTATTGACACAGTTCCTTGTTCGGCTGTAAACCAGACTTAACAATTTCAGCTTAATTATATATTACTTTCATAGTTTCATAAACTCATTGAGAATTATATAAATTTGTTATCAATATCATTTTATCGTTTATAACAATTTTCTTTCACCTTTAGGGTTTAGGGTTTCTTACATAAAATGAAAATATGTAAAGATGTTGTCTTGCACAGTCCTCTCTATCTTTGAAATCGCAATAAATAGAATTTTTAAATTGTCACAAATGATGCCGAAAAATTAAAGGTTGTACGAGAGTTACGTGACGTTTGTAAAAATTTAATTATTTTTTAACTGTAATAGGCAAACGCTTAAATGTACACATTTTCAGTAAAATTTCTTACACGAGTAGCAACATCTAGAAAAGGTAAAACTTAAAATTTAAGAATGCCTCTATTGTGACATAAAATGCAATACGTGGCATTGCTTTGGAACTGCAATAGACAGACACTTAAAGTTTCAAAAAATTAAAAATAAAATTAAAAACTAAAGTCTTGAACCCTATAGTAAGAGATGTAATAAAGATACCTTACCACTGGATGAATAAAATACGTTTAGCAATGTCTCCAGGGCTCATAGCGATTTTTTCGTGATAAGATCTACACCTGGCACCTGGCTGTAGGCCCTATTTAGATGGTGGTCAAACTACTCCGAATGAAAAGCAACGTCACTCACGCCCTAGAAAGCCGAGAACTGATTCTCGCAACAGGTCTTTCCTAGTTGCAATTTCAGCGGTTCCAAAGCAGAGTTGCAAACCACTACTTCTTGCTGAAGAACTGGAGACTAACCAACTCCTGGTCCAGAACACATATCTAGCATGCTCATTGGATCCCCCCCCCCCCGGGGGCACATCATAGTCTTTTTGGAACCTACTATTCCATTTAGACTGGTGTCTTGCGGAGTAAAAGGAAGCCCAGGCCCCTCAAAGGCTAGTAGGAGTCACCTGGACAATCCACATATTTCCACGGGAATCAGTACGCTCGCAGAGTTCACTATTTGTCTGTTTAGACAATTAGATGTTCTCTGACTGATTATTGAGGTTGGCCCCTATATGGGAGTATCGTGGTGGTTGTGGTTTCGAGACCCTCGTGACAGTTTGTGGGTCAAATCATTCAAAATGAACACAATGAATGGTTCGGGTCCAGTGAGTATGAATGCTATCGTGTTCTTAATTATATTAAGCTTCATGCGCTCTGGACCAGGAGTTGGAAAGTATCCAACTCTTTAGCAAGGAGTGAAGGCTGCGGACTACTTCGGGCTTTCGAAATTGCTACTAGGAGTGACCGGAGGATATACGTATTCGATGGCCTCCTAGGGCGTGAATGACGTTTGCAAACCACAGCCACCACGTTACTCCCAAAGGGCCAACCTCCATAATCAGCCAGAGAAACAGCTAAATGCCTAAAGAGACAAATAGCGGAACTCTGCGGGCTCACTGATTACCGTGGAAATAACGTGGAGCTTCCAGTTGTACCCCTGCTGGTTTCAGGAGACCGGGCTCCCTTATACCCCCAGCAGCACAGGTCTAGATAGTCAAGTATTTTATAAAGACCGATAAATGTTCCCCGCGGGGCGCTCATAGCGATAACAACAATGGCAGCTTCAGAAACACAGGAAGCGAGGGTATGCCCCTACTTCTTACTTCAAAGCCGGATAGTATGTAAACACCCGCCGCATGATACCGGTGCAGCTCAACAATTCGGTTGAAAATGCTAAAGCACATCGTATAGGAAAAGACCATACCTTCTCGTGGTTTGGTTTTAAACCATAATCACCACGTTCTTATAGTGAGCTAATTTTAACGTATGTGTATATGATTTTAGTTTTTCAATCCACAGCAGGCAGAGACTTACGAGTTTGCCCAGGGTATGTTCAAATATATCCACTTTAAAAATCATTAAAAATCATAAATTTAAAAATTAAAGGGCGTTTTCTTAGCGGGTGTTATCTTAAACTTTTTTAGCCGTTATAGGCAGACGGCTGCACAAAGTTTGAACTACTTTGGGATAAAAGGATAAATATAAAAAAATTAACGTTAGTAAATGGTGTCCCGATAGTAACTTGACTTCATATACATATACATATAAGACCTTAAGCAGCATATGCTTATTGCTAGTTGACTTTAAAAGCAAGTACAAATATTACAATAAAAAAGTGACCCAAAAATAAATTTGTGTCACAGGGCCTAATTGTAAATTTACTTATAATATGTACTATAACAAGGGCACTGAACAAAGTGTAGAAAATTTAATTAAAAATAAAACTGATGTTCACACGCTCCGTATGTTAGTCGAATTCGCGCTTGGTAGATTTATTTATATTTTTCAATTAATATGTGCGTATATTTTCCGACGGAGTTTATTTGGGTATGATTTTACGTCGACCTTTGCCAAATTTGGTTTGTGAACATACCGATTTCGGCTATTTGCCATCTTCAGTGTTCTCTTTATACTCTGAGTAATATTATATAAGCTTGCGTTCTTAATTTATATTTTATTTTGGATATTTGGCTGTCACATGGAATCAGCAGAAATAAATAAAATTTGTTTAAACAACCAAAAAATTATTAAAAATGGACAATTTAATTTTTTTTTAATTTATTAGTGTTATTTCCTATTTGATTTTATCAAAGATATAATTTTGTAAAATCAAATAGCATAATATTCAAAATCAAAATATAAATTTAAGTCTCAAGCTGGAGTAATTATTTCAATAATCTTTGGCGTTTAAATAATTAAGATTAATTAAAATTTTTTTAACTTATAACTATTTAATTATCAACTATTTGCGTGCTTATGATAACTACAAAATCATATTTAGTATAACTTAATGCGTTAATTTGTGTCATTTTAAAAAAAAAAAACTTCTTGGCAACACTGATTATAACTTTGCTAAGTTTGTGTGCCAAGAGAAAAGAAATTTGATTAAAAAAAAATATAAGTGAAAGACAAAAAACTCCAAAAAAAGAAACACAAAGTTTTCAGAAGATTTAAAACAGAAATTAAACTATTCTCAAGTAAAACAATAAATTATACTGTTGACCCTTATAAATGATAGTGAAGTTATAATAAAGTTATAATGTTATATACTGTTGTATATTTTCCAGACTATTGCAGAACTTTCACAAAACTCGCAGAACAGCAACAAAATTTTACAATTGTAAATCACTTTTCTTTTAAATTTTAAAAGTGAAAATATTTCAACTATATGAGAGTTAAAAAACCCATTTACACTTCTCAACAGTCAAATTTTTATTTTATTACTTTCTTACAAATAGTATTATTTCATTCAATATTTCGAAATTTTTTAATTTCCGAAAAATTTTATGTATTTGCTAACAGAGTTATGGTTAAAGTTAACGCATTTCATGTTAAAATACATTAAGTTCGGATACAAAAATATACTACAGGGTGTATATTTATTTATTCACCCTGTAGTATATATAAATTTATATTGATAAATGTTTTATTTAATTTCGTTAATTAAGTATAAAATACAATATCACATAAATCTACGTCTCTGTTAGCTTCACAAAAGCGAGGTCTTTTGAGCACATTTTCATTACATTCTCTCTTTTTTTAAGAGAAGTAGCACTTCAGCCAACAATGCCTATTTAGTCAAGTACCGTGCTACATTCTTTAGGAAAGGGATAGAGAATAGATGAAAATGGTGATGAAAGTAGAAGGATAGTGGGAAATTAACTGCCGTACATAAGACAGCACAGTGACCAGTGACTATGCCTTCATCGCTGAGCAGCCCCACCGACAGTCAATTTTTATTTTTGTAGTGAAAAAAAACCAAGGTCTTCGTTGGGAATCGAACCCACAACCCCCATACTTACAAGCTAGTACACTACCTACTAGCCTCTACAGGGGCACCTGTAGGCACACATTTCACGCGGTATTTCATTAATTTCATCACGAATATTAAAAGAAGTCCAAAGCAGTGAAATCAGCCGACCGTGGAGGCCAATCAACATCACCATTTCTTCAAATCACTTGTTGTGGAAAGTCACCTCGCAGTAATTCCATTGTATTCCTGGCTGTATGCGATGTGGCACCGTCTTCTTGATACCACATGTTAATCAAGCCCAAAGCATGCAGGTGTGGCGTTAAAAAGTTTTGAATCATATCACGATATCCCTCCACATTCACAGTTACCGTTACGCCGTTTTCATTTTCAAAGAAGTAAGGTGCCATGATTCCTCCTAACCAAATTGCACACCAGACTGTCACTTTTAATGGAGGCACCGGTGACTGTTGAATAACTTGAAGGTTTCTCATTCCCCAGAATGCACATTCCCATTCTGGGGAATATCCATTTAAATTGCTGTCACTTTTAATGGAGGCACCAATGACTGTTGAATAACTTGAAGGTTTCTCATTCCCCAGAATGCACATTCCCATTCTGGGGAATATCCATTCAAATTGCATAACAGGCTGTCACTTTTAATGGAGGCACCGGTGACTGTTGAATAACTTGAAGGTTTCTCATTCCCCAGAATGCACATTTCCATTCTGGGGAATATCCATTCAAATGAAAATGTGCCTTGTCACTCATTATGATTTTTTCATGAAAATCATGATTGCCAAGGGCGAGCTGTAACATCCTATTGGCATATGTACCGCAGCGTAAATGGTGTGGTGTGAAAGAAGCTCTTGTGTCAACTGAATCTTATGTGGAAACAAATGCAAATCCTTATGCAAAATTGTGGCCAAAGTTATTCTTTGAGGACCAAGCTCCTGAGCACGACGTCGAATTGAGGTTGATGGATTGTTTTGAACACTTTCTGGAGCAGCAGTAATGTTTTCAGCCGATCTTGCAGTATGTTTTGGTCCATGCATAGACCTATTACCCACAGTTCCTCTTTATTCGAAATCATTCACTACACGATAAATAGTTCGCTTTGCGGGCACGTTGTTTCTCTCAAAAATTTCACGTAATTTTCTCATCGTTACAGTAATCGATGATTGATTTTGATAAAATATTTTAACGATTAAAACACATTGGTTTTTCAAATATATTTTTCCATAATAAATTTGCCACGAGTCTACTCCACGACTGCCAAATATGAACTGTCAAGACTAATGTTTACCAAAATGGCGGCAAAACAAAGTAGTATACCTTTCGGGCGGATACCCTATACTTGAAAAGCTGCTTGCAGTACTGAAAAAATAAATGTAAATTTTGTTCGGCAACTTTTTTGTGTGACTGTATTAAAAATTTGACATTGGCAATGCCGAAGTTTAATTATCAATGCAGGGAAAATTGAGACCGAAGTGCAGGCAATATCATGATAATAAATGATGGTGTTTATCTCATATTACAATTTTATTTTATTTCATTTTCCTTTATTCAGCTTCTATTTCTACTTCTACTTCATCTTTATCTTGGCGTTCAAAGTATTTATTTTATAATATTTATGTTTTAGTAGTTGTCTTTTGAACTCCACAGACGGACATGGTGATTTGAGGCATTAAAAAGAAGAGAAGCCTAAGTGTTAGTGTATTGATAGTTAATACAAAACATTCAAGTGCATGAGTGTTCATGCACCAGCATGCATTACAGCTAACAATAAAAAAAGGGCCATTTGTTTTAGCTGTGTTTGTGTATGTATGAATGTTGACTATGTGTATCCAACAGCAAGATAATTTTATTTTGTTATTGTTTTCTTTCTACTGATGATCAAGAGATTGTTGGCCTTTTTTCCTTGTTTTTTATTTTTTTGTTTTTCTACATACTCGACAACAATTTTATTGTTATTTTTTTTGTTGTGTTGTTTGTGTAATGTATTTTCTACAAAAGTAGTGCAATGACATTGACATCATTATTAAAAAGATTATTATTGTTGTTGTTGTTGTTATTGTTGCTGGTTTTTAATAGCTTTCTTTGTACTGCTGGTTGTCTTTTCTCCAAGGGGTAGTTGTGTCGCGTATAAATAAAATTAAAATAAAGTCAATGTCATTGTAAATTAAATAGAAACAAGAATTTTGCAGTAAATTTAAAAAACGAAAAGGAACTTTGTTAAAAACTTGCACAAATAGAGACATTTATCTGTATGTATTAAAATTTAATTTAAGTATTTATTTTTTAACTATTAAAACGCAAAAATATTATTCTATTGAAATGTAAGCCCTTCACAGCTACAGGTGGCCTAAATCAATTAAAAAAAAGACTGGAATTTCCGAGTTAACTATTCTCGGTCACAGTACTTAAAATGTACCTGGGACATAAATACTCTCACTAGTTTAATTTAAGATATCCCCCCTTGGCCTTCACACACGCCTTAAGTCGCATTGGCCAGTCATCAATGGCTGCACGCACCTTATTCATTGAAAAATTGGCTGCAGTACGAACCAGAGCTATCTCATGTTATGGTATCTTTTGTGAGGTACCAAACCTCTAAAACCGTCCACAATTTGTAATCCAAAGGGTTCAAATCAGGGCTGCCAGATGGCTAATATTCAGAGCATATAAAACCAGGCAAATTGTTTCGAAGCCGGGACTGTAACGCTTTAACCTTATGAACTGGCGCAGAATCTTGTTGGAAAGTCCAAGGCTGGTTTTGGAACTGGGAATTGCTAAGCGGCTTCACAACTCTTTCTAAAACGGTTTCTTGATAATTGTTGGCCGATGTTTTGACCGCTTGTTCACAGAAAAGCAAGTCAGTCACCTCATCGTAAGATACGTCCCCCTAAACCATGACTGCAGCTGGATGATGACCCTTTTCGATCCGTGGAATGAGTTCTAAAACTTCTTTAGATGACCGGACATAAACCTGCCGCTAACAAATGTCCTGTACGCCGTTTGAAAGCTCCAACCAAGTCTTTTTTAATTATATGACTCATGGACTTTTGTGCGATTTTCATCTCACGGGCCATGATTTTCTGTTTCCGTAGAGGATTTCGTTGAATACTTGCTTTAACGGCTTTTATTACTTGCTGTATCCGAACGTTACGTTGGCGGCCCAACCAATTCCTCTCCCGTCTCCTCGAAGAATTGTATGCACCTTTAGATGAACATGCGACTAAACCCGAGCGGACAGAGCATTTAAAAAATATCATTTTTATTGCAACACCTTTTTACGTGGCAGCCATTTTTTTCAGCTGCCAAGTGATTTATCTTTAGTTTGATTTTGCATTTCAACATAAATAGACTGATGCCTGACCAATGCTTCCAAATTGTGCAAAATGGGCTCAAAACAAAATTGCCGTTGATTCCAATTTTCTTAAGCGAATTTTCTTTTGATGAATACATCAATTAAAACAACTGCCATATTTAGAGTGATCATAATCCTCAACTCCTCAATGTTGAGACACTGTTACATCCGGAAAAACATACTGTTCGGTGTGTTTTATAGCCTAGTCGAATCATTGGTCCCTGCTGGCCACAATATTGCAGCCAATGGTGACAACTATAGAGCCGTGATTACTAACATTGCGTTCATTAATTACACAACCATGGTATGCAAGAGCTGTGTTTTCAATAAAACGAAGCAACATGTCTGTCACACAGCTTGTATCACAGTGGCTGTATTGAAGGAACCTTTTGGTAACCCCATACTTTCACGTTTCAGATCCATAAATTTGCCTCCATGATCGTGCGTTTTAACACCGCCAAATTATTTTCTTTGAGGATATGTAAAGTCGGTAGTTTATGCCGATAATACCGAAACGTTTGACTACTTGAAAGACAACATTAGCTGCGTTATTGCTGATATGCGGCCTCAAGACTAGCGACTTAACATATTTCCTCAGAAAATAGCCTACCGACATTAAATCGCACGATCTTGAAGGCCATTTGAAGCGTCCAAAGCACGAAAGTTATGGTTACTAAAAGCTTTCTCTTATCAAATCAATAGTGGCACGAACTGTGTAACATGCGCCGTGTGGTTGAAACCACAGCTCCTGCACATCTAGATTGGTCAATTAATAAAAGAAAAATCTAGTAATCATGGCTCTATAACAACCACCATTTACTGTAACCTTTAGCATCGTTTTTAAAATGGTATGGAACAATGATAAAGCACTCTAAATAGTTAATTTTTCTGGATGTATCCAGTATCCAAGTTAGCAGAACAGTCGGTATGTGGAATAAACTTCCTCCAGAGGTCTACAAAAACCCTACATCCTATTTCCTCCTCACCATAACCTAATTTCCTAGTTCTGGCAGAGTATATTGCATGTGTAAGGGGGGATCATACCCTGAGTGCTGGTGTCCGAGAAATAAAAATGATAATGATCTTCATCTCTAGACTCATGATGTTTTAAAAATAAGTTTTCACAATTAAGAAGTGTTGCGCAGGTGTCAGTCTTATTCCTGTCAAAATGTCAAGCCAAACTGAACATAAATCACTTGGCAAAGGGGCCGCCAATTAAAAGAGTGTTACCAACTTATAGTTCTCGTATTTCCATAATAGACGATTCAATGTTCATGTTAATGGGGAGGATTCTGAATTTGGAACTATTTTATCAGGAGTACCACAAGGAAGTGTTCTGGATCCAGTGCTATATACGATTTACAAGTCAGATATGCCCATAAATGATATTTTAACCATTGCCACTTATGCCGATGACACAGCTATTTTGTAGGCGAATGAGTCCCCACAAAAAGCCTCTGCAATGGTGCAAAGGCAGTTAACTCTGATTGCGCAATGGTTACTAAAATGGAATATTAAAATAAATACCCAGAAATCATCTCATGTGACTTTCACGCTAAGAAAAGGTGATTGTTTTAAGGAAATACTATTCCAAAATTAAATAAGGTAAAATAATTAGGTCTCCATTTGGATAGAAGACTAACATGAAAGTATCATATCAAAGCTAAAAGAGAGTCCTTAGATATTAAAACAAGAAAAATGTATTGGCTTTTGAAATCAAGATCTGAACTGAGTCTGCAAAACAAAATAAATTTATACAAAACGATTTTAAAGCCAGTTTGGACTTATGGCCTTCAACTCTGGGGCACAACAAGTAATTTTAATGTTGAAATACTTCAGAGATATCAATCAAAAACGTTGCGGTTATTGAGAAATTCTCCTTGAAGAAGAGCAACTGAAGAAACAACTGCTGACTTAATGATCTGAAAATACCCACAATAAAGCAAGAGCTCAATAATTTCAAGGAAAAATATTTGAATAGATTAAGCAACCACTCTAACTTATTAGCTATTTCACTTCGGAATGATAGTGAGGAGATACGAAGACTGAAAAGATTACATGTTCTTGACTTACTCTTCAGAATAGAATTAAATTTACGCACTTACTATTTTGTAACTTTTGCTAAGTTTACTGGAACTTAATAAAATAAGTTATTTTTAATTATTTATAAAGTTAACTAAAAAAAAAAAACAAAAAAAAATAATTCTTAATCTTGGTATCTTTTTTTATAAATAAATTTAAATTTTTTTATAAATAAATTTAACACTATAATTGTTCAATATTGTGCTTCTTCAGGAAATTATTATTTTTTTTTTTTTTTGATAATTTTTGTAGTTTTTTTAATCGACCTTTTTTTATTTTTAATAAATATCTCTTATTTTTTTTACGGTCTTTTTAAATTAAATTAACAATATATATTTTTTTTTCTTTTCGATATTTCGCTTTCCTATGGAAAGCTTCTTCAGGAAAAAAAATTTTTGTTATTATTATTTTTAAAATAAAAATTTTTTTTTCCCGAGGAAGCTTTCCATAGGATAGCGAAATATCGAAAAGAAAAAAATATATATATTGTTAATTTTTTTTTTTTATAAAAACAAAAATTATTTTTGTTTTATAAAAAAATAAAAATAATTTCGAAATATTGAACAAATATAGTGTTAAATTTATTTACAGAAAAAAACAGATACCAAGATTAATAATTATTTATTTAAAAAAGATGACGAATAAAAATAATAATTAAAAAAAAGTATAGTTCTATACCTCTATAAAAAACACCCTTTAATTAGCATATTGCAAGCCCATTTTTTCAGGCTTTAGCACAAAGAATTTACATACAGTGAACTCGCAGAAACGTGAACACTAATAACATGAACATCCAAAAACATGAACATTTTTTTCTTACATTGACTACTCTAAAACGTGAAAAAAGGCTGAAGGCTCTAAAACGTGAACTTTTTATAGAACGTTAAAATTTAATTTTGTAAGCTTATTTAAACATTTTGGGATTCCCCGCAGAAGAATCTCGTAGTTTGTTTGTTGTAAACAACTTCTGTTGCAGGATAAGTAGTTATGGTATTACCGCGACAGTTCTACTGGAAGTATCTCTCTGTGCTGACTATGCATATACATAAATAATACAAACAAGTGATCTCTAAAAATATTTTTATTGAAAATATGTCTTATAAAAAACCAAGAGTGTTAACTCTTTAAGAAAAGTCAGATATTTTAGAGCTTTTATGAAAAGTTTCACCTGTAACTGGTTTGCCGAAAAAGTATAATGTCGTCAAATCGACGATTTGTTCAACAAGAAACAAAAAAGATGCAATTTCGAAATGTGTTAATAATACATTTTCGGATCGTGGAAAACGGAAAACACTGCATTCTTCGGAGCTTCCAAAAATATAAAGATCTCTGTACTAATTTAGACATTAGTAATTTAAAAACCGTTTTGCAACCCATAGTAGCATAGTACGTATATTAAAATATGGCAGGAACTTACAAAAAGTAGAATCAAAACATGTCTCATAGGTGAAAAATAACGTACTTTATTTTAAATTAAATAAAAGATAAAAAGAGACTAAAATATGTTATAGAAAAAATGCAATCTAAAACGTAAACAAAATCGAAAACGTGAACACCCTCGGTAAAAATTAGTTCACATTTCTGCGAGATCGCTGTACATATTTTAAAAAATGACAGTATGTCTTTATATAATTTACACAAAAATAAAAGCATTGGAATCTTTCTAACAAATGATTTGTGTTTGTATTTATTTTTTTACAAAATTAATTTTTTAAAGTCCAAACTTGCTATCAACAACTTTTTTCCTTTCTAAATTAGAAAGCCTACATTTAACAAGCAACACATTTATAAAATTTTGTGTTAAGATTTAATAGATTAAACAGGATAAATTCTTCATTAGATTTACTTTGCATTTACCATTTTTTTTTAAATCTCCTAGATGCAACGTATAAAGCTTTGCCTTTAAAAAAACAAACATAAATAATAATAAAAGTTTTCTTAAAAAATAAATTTCTAAATTAGAAATTCTATTTAAACTTACAACAATATATAGCAACATGTTGCATTCTATTGGCGTTTTGTTTTTTACAAATATGTATATATATATATATATATATATATATATATATATATTTATTTCTTTTATTTGTTAAACCCCAAGAACTGGTTTATTCTTCTTAGCAAGTATCACGATAACTTGTACTCAGAGTAAAAAGTAGCGGAAAAAGAAAAAACTAACCTAAAAGGCAACTGCAAACAGCAGCAGCGAAATAAACAGTTATTCTGTAACAGCATTACATTGCAAGATAACAACAACTACGTAAAAGTTCTTTTTTGTTTTTATTTTTTAAGCGAAAAAGTTACACTTTACCAACCAACCAACCAGCCAGTCAGCCAACCAGCCGTTTGCCAACAATTCTTTAGTTTCTTCTTCATTACAATTCAGTTCAAATCACTTACACAGATGCGTGATTGTATGAGATACAACAAACAAACAAAACAAACAAAAAAGTAATCACAACAAATTGCACAAAACAACTATAATGCAACATTCATATTAAACTCAAAAAAACTAAAAAAAAAGGTTTAAAAAAAATCATTCGTGTGCAATTTTTTCGGTTTGATTTTGTTGCCTTCGCATGGTTTTAGTGTCAGCCAGCATTATTTACTGCAATTTAAATGCAAAACACACACACAAAATCAATGTTTTTAAGTAGCAAGTTTGTGGGTTTATTGTGTTGTACGGTTGCAATTTTATTCATTCATTTTTGTTAATGGATCCTTATGAAAGAAACAATAATGAGGAAATATTTACAATTGGAGTAACAAATACAACAAAAAAAAAAGTAAATAGTTTGCACTTTTGCATTAAATTAACATTTAAAATTTATTGTCATTGTATTTAATATGCGACAGTACAAACTAACTCTCAAAACAAGATGTGGAAAATTTTTAAATAAGATTTGTCATTGTTATGAATAGAGAAAATAATTTTTAAATAGAAAATAAGGACGGTAAAAACTATTTACAAAAAGCATAAATAAAATAAATAAAATCTATATTAAATAAATATGTTTTAATCTTTTAAACGGTCTTTTTTTAACTAAATTTAATAATATATTTCTTCAGGAAATTAATTTTTATAACAACAAAAATTATTAACAATTATAATTATAAAAATTAATTTCCTGAAGAAGCTTTCCAAAGGAAAGCGAAATATTGAAAAAATATATTATTAAATTTAGTAAAAAAAAGCCCGTTTAAAAGATTAATACATATTTATTTAATATAAATAAAAAAAGAAGTCGAATTAAAATAAAAAATAATAATCGTAAATAAAATCTATAATTTGAAAAAAATTTTTTACTGTTTCGAATTTATAACATTTTATAAAATGATGATTATGTTTTTTAATACAAAATTTTAGTGAAAATAATTATACAATTAAATTCTAATTTCAGTTTTATTCGACCTTTTTTTAATTTCTATTAAATTTTAATCTTTTTACACGGTCCTTTAAATTATAACAATTTATTTTTTTTTTCTCTCAATATTTCGCTTTCCTGTGGAAAGCTTCTTCAGGAAATTATTATTATTTTTTTGAAAAAAATAATTTCCTGAAGAAGCTTTCCACAAGAAAGCGAAATATTGAGAGAAAAAAAATAAATAAATCGTTATAATTTAAAGGACCGTGTAAAAAGATTAAAATTTAATATAAATTAAATTCTAATTATATTTTCACTTAAGCCTGATACTCTGTTCATAATTTCGTGCGAAATGTTGTCAAAGCCCATATAAAAATAACTGGTACGAAATAAATAAGAAATAATGTTGCTAAACTAGTACTCTGTTTATTTTTGAAAAGGTCACAAAATGTTTCTGGCAGCATGTTTTTCAAAATGAAAAACGTTTCAGGCAACATTTTTTTTAACTACGAAACAATATGAGCAGCACTTTTTTCGCACGGAATTGCGAGCAACAGCTGTATTTTTAATTTTAAATTTGTTGTGCCAAAAAATAAAAGTATGGAGAAAAGCGTAAATTTATTAAAAAGTGAAAAAGAAAGAAGAAAATTTAGTGACGCAGAAAAGTGTATCCTTATTTCTGCAGTAAAAAAAAGAAAAGTTATTTGGGATAAGTCCCAAATGATATATTCTAACCGCAGTGCCGCGAAATCATCGTGGCTAGATATTGCTAAAGATATTGGAAAGCCTGGTAAGGATTGAAATATATGTGAATATGTATGTATATATACATGTGTATGATTTTTTGGATTATTATTAGATAAAGCATGTAAGCAAAACCAAAAACGAACAGCATGAAAAAAAATCTAGCAGTGGATGCGACTTAAAGTTCTCATCAGACGAATCTCAGGATCCCTGGGAGTTTTCTGAGGACTTCACTGAGACGTCGAAATTGAGAACGTAAGTGTTATTATTCTAACTTATTGTTGCTTATTGTAACTTACGTAAGTGATGAAAATCTTGATTGTAGAACCAGTTGCTCACAGCTTTTAAGCACGCCAGATCGGCAGCCCACGCAAGACATTTTATCTGATTCTGAGATGCTGTCTATTACGCCACCGGAGAAAAAAACAACTTATTTATATGTAAGTAGACACCAAGTCTTTATTATTCTAATTGAAAACGTTACTTTAATTACAGTTTTATAGATTTTTATTTTGTTTTAGAAAATCACAGCAGTTTCATCGCAAAACGTATATCGAAATGAAATGTGAACAGGTGTCACAAAGGTGGCAGATGTGATGACAACGTTGGTGGATATGGCAAAACAACAAAACCCAAAATAATATCAACGCTCCTTTCCTCAATTATACAAATTCCTTGTAGTTAAAATTCCCTAATGAGATTGGCGAAAATGTACGATGAAAAATTATTGTTATACTTTAAAATGAGATCTCTGCTCTACTTATTTTTAATATTAATGCATAATAGCAATTTTAACATAGTAAAATAAGAGTTTTCAAATTTTTTAAAGACTGGCCACACAAAACAAAAGGCTGAATAAATATATGATTTTTTTTATAATAGCCAACGTTTTTCTTTTAATAATAGTATATGTTTATATTATTCTTTGCAATAAAATCCATTGCCTTACGTATCCACCTTATTAAAAGTTATTTTATACAAAAATATTTTTTTTTGTTTAAAAACAGATCTTTTTATTAAAGCATTTTGATAATTTTAATTTTTGTTAAAGCCTCTTTAGTGAAATTATAAATTTTTTAATTCGTAAACTATTTTTAATTAGGAATCTCCTCCAAAAAAGCGAATTTTCGCTGCCAAGTAACAGATGTCGGAATTAAACTAAGTCATAATTTTATTGCGAACAACACGGTCTGATTTAATTTGACTGCCGTAATGCGCAACATTAATATTTGATAAAAACGAGAGAATCAGCTGGCAACATATTGTCAAAATTTTCAAGCGAAATATCAAATGTTGCTCAACACTTTTCGCAAATTAGAACAGAGTACTATGCTTTAGCAAGGAACGTGTGTTAAAAAAATTGATTTCTTTCAATTAATGCGAAACATTTCAAAAATTGTTAGTCTCTGGCATTATGTTGCAGAACGTGTAGCAACATTTTTTTTATACTTATCTTAAAATTTTTGCTAACTAATCCTTGTTTTGTTTTTGTTTAAAAAATTTATATGAAATATAATATAAGTTGCTAAGCAACATGTTGCTATCAATAACCAGTAAGTAAGGCTTAATGTTCCATTTTATAAAAAATATAAGTGCCGCTCAACTTTCGAGCCTTCCAAGCAATTTGAATATAATAAGTGTTTTTTCTAATAATGTTTGTATAAACCAATTTTTTATCTGACTGAGATAACAGAAGGATCAATCAAAAGTTAGTATCCCCTAACTGTCTCTTAATCTTAAATAAAGCTAAAGCCTTAATTATTATTACTCAAAATCGCACCAGCTTTAACGGCCGCCAAACAACGAAATAAGTTTATAATATACTTATACTTATTCTTATACTCATACTTACTATTATACTTATTATTATTTATTAATTTATTAAATTAATTTAATTTAAAGTGTTATCTGATAAAATAAAATACCACACTGAATAAGAATTATAATCATAGAAAAAGAACGACAAGCAAACATAAAAAATAAAGAATGTAGTTAACTTGAGGACACCAGATTGGGGTTAAGATTGAGCGATTTCTCCGGCTCTAAGATTACCTATAGATCACTGAAATCTTCAGGGAACGAAGAAGGAAAAAGAAAAATCTCATAAATATTAAAATTTTATACAGGGTATGCGCCGGGAAGGTATACTACTGTATTTTGCCACCATTTTTATAAATATTAGTCATATTTCATATTTAGCAGTCGTGAAGTGGACACGTGGCAAATTTATTATGGAAAA
Organism: Trichopoda pennipes; assembly: GCA_030448955.1. Lineage (NCBI taxonomy): Eukaryota > Metazoa > Arthropoda > Insecta > Diptera > Tachinidae > Trichopoda > Trichopoda pennipes. Next base: position 10,773,988 of record JASKUP010000002.1, read on the forward strand.
ATAATTTGATAAACCAATATGTTTTAATCGTTAAAACATTTTATCAAAATCAATAATCGAATACTGAGACTATGAGAAAGTTAAATGAAATTTTTGGGAGAAACAACATGCCAACAGAACGCACTATGTATCGTGTAGTGAATGATTTCGAAGAAAGAGGGTCTGTAGGTGATAGGCCCAAGCATGGACCATAATGTACTGCAAGATCGGTTGAAAACATTACTGCCGCTCAAGAAAGTGTTCAAAACAATCCATCAACCTTAATTCGACACCGTGCTTGGAAGCTTGAAGTTCAAAGAACAACTTTGGTCACAATTTTACACACGGATTTGCATTTGTTTCCATATAAGATTCAGTTGATACAAGAGCTTCTTCCACAAGATCATTTTCGCCATCTTACATATGACAACAGGATGTTACAGCTCGCCCACGACAACCCCCATTTTCATGAAAAAATCATAATAAGTGACGAGGCAGATTTTCATTTGAATGGATATGTAAATAAAAAGAATAGTCGGTTTTGGGGAATGGGAAACCGTCAAATTATTCCTCAACTTTGCAGCCATTAAATGGGGCAGTCTGGTGTGCAATTTAGTCAGGAGAAATGATTGGACCGTACATCTGTGAAAATGAAAACGCTGTAACGGTAACTGTGAATGGGGAGGGATATCGTGATACAATTGAAAACGTTTTAATCCCACAACTGCATGCTTTAAGCTTGATTAACCTGTGGTATCAACAAGACAATGCCATATCGCACACAGCCAGGATTACAATGGAATTACTGCGAGACCTCTCTCCACAACAAGTTATTTCAAGAAATTGTGATTTTGATCGGTCTTCACGGTGGCCCGATTTGGCTGGTCTGGACTTCGTTTTGTAGATATATCTGAGAGGGCAAGGTTTATGCAAACAAACGAGAAACGCTTAAGTATCTCGAGCAAAATATTCGTGATGAAATAAATGAAATGCCGCATGAAATGTATGAGAATGTAATGAAAAATGGGCTCAAAAGTACTCGCATTTGTGAGGTTAACAGAGGCGAACATTTATCTGATATTGTATTCCATATATAATTGCCGACATTAAATAAAACATTTATCACTATAACATCCATTCTCTTTCATTTAATCAAAAACTATAAACAAACAAAGCAGTATACCTTCCCGGCTTACACCCTATATTTTGCCATAGGTAGTAATCAACATTTTTGTTACTTATTTTTATCCCCAGAATTATTTAAAAGAAAGTTATTTAAAGTTCAAATTCAGACGAAATATTTATTTCTAGCGATATGTTGCCAAAGCAAAACATGTTTGTTTATACTCATTTTTTGACATTAAATTTTAAAGATTTGTAATTGTTTCCTTTAGCAACTTTTTTTTGTCAAATTATTTAAAATTATATGGCCTTTAAAAGTTAATGAAATTCTGTTAATTACTTCAAAGTAAGCGTACTTTTTTAATGTAGTAAGCATACAACTTAATTTAAGCTTTAAATTCTTTAAATTTATTAGTCCTTAGCTCGATTTTGTTGTTGTAAAAAAAACCCTACCGAGCTACATTTTGCAATATTCAATAATTTAATAATTTTTTTAATATTCAATAATTTAAATATAAAGTTTTGTGCTTTAAAAAAGTTGCTCAACATGTTGCTAAAAATAAGGCAACATAAGTCTTAAAATTGAAGTTAATTAAATTAATATTATTTGCTTTACCTTTATAACTTTCGAAAAAAAACGCAAAATTCTTTAAAAAAAATCGCTACTTTAACATAATCTCGACTTTTGTTGCTTGAGCAAAGTTTATTTCTTTTGTTCAAATCAATGCAGCTTGGATGACTAATCTTTGGCATATCAACTTTTTCTTTATTTGTTACTGTTTTGTTTCTTTGATTACTTGAGGCTGTTCTGTTTTCCAGTCTTCAACATGGCAAAATTCAACCCAATAAAGGTTTTTTTTTTGCCTTCATATACAACCTTTTTTTCTTCAAATTGTAAAAATCTTTTTGTTCCAGCAACAGAAGCTGTAGAAATTGTTAAAAAAAATTGCAGACAGCCAACCAAAACAAAACGTGTTTTAACTTAAAAAAAAGTTGTAGGTATAAAATCTAATGTTTAAAACAGACCAACGAATGGTAAGCGAAATTAAAGATTAAAAAACAAAAGTCCAAGTAGTAGTTTGTCAGACAGTGGCTCGCCTGTATTGCTGCTCTTAAAATATGACTTGTGCTTAACTAGTTTGTTGCTGATATTGTTCCTTTTGTTGTTGTTGTGTAATTAACATTTTTATGTTAGCTATTGTTAAGTTTTCTAAAATTAAAAATAGGTTTTCAACTTTTAATTTAATTATATTGTTTCTAAAATCTTTGTATAGAAAGACTTCATAACAGTAATCACTGTGGTGTAATTGTGTATGCAAATTATTTCTTTTTTTGTTGTTGTAAGTTTTGAAGATTTTCACTTTCTTCTTCATCCTATTTTCTAAATTGCCAGAGATTTTTTAAATACAGAAAATTAATAAAAATTGAAATCTTTTAAATAAATAATTTGTTACAAGTGAGCACACTTTTGTAACTGGTGGCCATTTACAGCTGTCAAGTGATTTATGTTTACTTTAGTTTGGCATTTCAATATGGATAGACTGACTTTTGTAACTGGTGGCCATTTTGCAGCTGCCAAATGATTTATGTTTAGTTTAGTTTGGCATTTCAATATGAATAGACTGACGGCAGAACAACGCTTCCAAATTGTGCAAATTGGACCCAAAACCTGATCACCGTTGATTTCCATTGGACCTCTAGATTAGACTAGTCCAAACTAGCAGCATTGTTCATATTCAAAAAATCATACCGGTAATAAGAAATACATGATAAGGTTTACATCGGTACCTAGCTGTGTAAACCAAAACCTGATCAAATCACTTGGGTGATATAAAGTGGCACCCACGCCCTCGTCGCACGTCGGATATCGTTATCCTCTAGTCATTCCTAGTTGCAATTTTGGAAGTTAGGAGCAGGGCCACCATCTCCACTGCTTGCTGAAAAGTTGGAGACTATTCAGCTCCTGGTCCAGAACACATGACAAGCATGCTCACTGGATGCGGATCCGCTTAATTATTTCAACCACCATGATACTCCCCAGCAAAAGCTGAACTCTGGGGCTTACTGATTCCCGTGGAAATAAAGTGGAAGTTGTCCAGTTGGCTCCTGCTATCCTTCAGGGGACTGGACTCCCTTTTACCCCCGATGACATATGGCTTAATAGTAAAATTCCATTATCACATATTAATATGCCCCCAGGGGGATTCGGTAATAAACATATAAAAAAGTAATTGGTGCACATAAAATAAATATAGGTTGGGAAAGATGCCGAGTGTTCGATGGAACCGATGTAACGAGATGCTTTAAATGTAAGGGGTTTAACCATGTATCAAGTGAATGTAAAAATCAGGAAATGTGTATTAAGTGTCATGGAAATCACAAAGCCAATGAGTGCAATAAGGAACCAATAATTAAATGCATAAACTGTGTAAAAACTAATCGAAGATTGAATATGGGATTAGACGAAAATCACGCAACATATAGCAAAGATTGTCCAGTTTATCAAAATAAATTACATATTAAAAGAAAGAAAATGGGCTTATGATTTTAACAATTTAATAACATATATATATATATATTATATACAAACGTTCAAGGTCTCACAAATAATTTTAATCAAGTAGAAATTTTAATCAAGTGAAAAGCCAGAATTTTTTACAATCAGAAACGCATATGACAGAACAAATTGATGAGAATGAAATATGTTTACATGATAATAATCAGTTAATATCGTATTAAAATTCTACAAGAACTGGAGGTGCAATCATATATTATAAACAAGAGTGGAAAGTGACCAAAAAATTTGAAAAAGTGGTCAATTCAAAATACTGGATTATAGCATGTACAGCCAAACGTAAAAAAGTGCACATTATAATTGTAGTAATATATAGATCGCCAAGTGGTTATGAATCGGAATTCTGTGAAATGTTTATGGAAATGTTGGATGCTTTGTGTGAGGAAACGTGTGATATAATAATAACTGGAGACTTTAATATAGATTGGAATACTAATAATTTTTACCAGAAAAAAGTCGAGAGTTTATTAAACGACAACGGTCTTAAACAGATGGTGAATGATTATACTCGGGTGACAAATACGACAAGAACTATAATAGACTTTGTTATAACGAATAATTACAAAATATCAGTCCAAAATTGCAATGAGAACAAAATGTCAGCAGATCACGAAATGATAAAAATATTGATAAAGGATGATAAAAATAACCAGAAAAAGGAACAAAATATTAAAACAGAAGTATTTAAATATAAAAGGGGCCTATTTTTAAGAGAAATAAATGCAATAATAAAATTTGAGGAAAATTTAAGTGTTAGTCAAAATGTACTAAGGTTTGATAAGTGCATTGAAGAAACAATACAAAAGTTTACCGTAAAGAAAACAATAAAATATGAAAATAGCGTGAATAAATGGTTTACTAATGAACTATGGTTGATAAAAAGAGAAAAAGTCACAAAATATCAAAAAGCTAAATTAGAAAACACAAGCGAGGCATGGGAAAATTATCGATCAATTAGAAATGTGTATAAAGTTAAATTTGAAAATGAGAAATATAAATACATAAACGGAAGAATTAATAATGCAATGGACCAACAGCAAATGTGGAAGGAAACCAAAGACTTAGTTATTAGGAAAAATCCATCTGTGATAAAAAATGTGACATTTAACAATGCAGAATGTAGGGATAGCAACCAAATATCTAATAAATTTAATGAATATTTTGTAAACAGTGTTAACACAATAAGACAATCAACAGAAGATGTGCAATATATAAATAGAATACAAATGGTTAAATCGAAATTCGAATTCAGTGCAATAACAATTTTAGAACTTAAAAATATAGTAAAGAAAATATAAAACAAACCAGATTACTGTAGGGTATCAACAAAAATTATTATAGATTATTGTCATTTAATGGCCAAAATTCTTTTAGGTATAATAAATAGATCATTAAACACAGGAGAGTTTCCAGAGAATTGGAAGGAAACTATGGTAACACCTATTGAAAAAGTGGCAAAGACCAAAAAATGTGAAGAATACCGTCCTATTAATACATTGAAAACATATGAAAAAATATTAGAAAGAGTCATCAAGGTACAATTAGAAAAATATATGGAACGGAATAACCTAATATCAGAATATCAATCGGGTTTTAGGAAAATATTTTCATGTGAAACTGCTGTGAATTTTGTGATAAAACGGTGGAAAAATATAGAAAAAACAGAGTAATTATGGCAATGTTTCTAGATTTTAAAAGAGCATTTGAGACAATTGACAGAGATATACTGATTCAGAAATTATATATGTATGGTATAAAGGATAAAGAACTAGAATGGTTTAAATCGTATTTAACAAATAGATAACAAATTACTAAAGTTAACGGTGTTAAATCAAGTGTAATTAATAATGATTTTGGAGTTCCACAGGGATCTATTTTGGGTGCATTATTGTTTATAATATATATAAACGATATGCCAGGAATACTTAATAAATGTGAAGTAGTATTATACGCAGACGATACTCTTATATACGCAGAAGGTGATACTAGTGAAAAATGTCACAACAAAATGTTACAGGATGTAAATATTATTAATGTATGGCTAAAAATGAATAAACTCAAATTGAATGAAAATAAGACGAAAATTGTAGAAATATATGAGACTAGTGAGACTATAATCAAAATTAATGATAACGTAATAGAAAAAGTAAAACATATTAAATATCTGGGTTTTATAATCGACAATAAATTAAGATTTAAAGAACATATAGAATATATGTGCAAAAAATCGGGAAAAGGATAGGATTTTTTAAATGTATCAGAAATAAAATTTCTATAATAACGGCGATGAACATATACAATACGATAATAAAACCTTGCTTCTAATTTGGTTCAAACATATTATATACATGCTGCCCCGAAGCACAACTAGAAAGGCTACAAAAACTACAAAATAAAGCAATGCGATCGATTTTAAAATGCAATATATATGCACCGGTACGAATAATGTTGGACACACTCAGATGGATGAATGTAAAGCAAAGATTGGCACTCAACACCCTAACTTTTATTAGAAAAATGAAAAAAGGGAAATGCTCCACAATATCTACGCGATCAAATCAGATACGTTGGCGAGATACAACCATATGGACTTAGAAATGCGGAAAATTTTAGGCTTCAAAGAACAAGAACAACAGCGATGCAAAGATCTCTTTTTTATAAAGGATTTAAGTTATATAACTCACTACCGATTGGGATTAGAAATGAGGCAAATGATATTATATTTAGGAGAAAATGTATATTTTTTATAAGAACTATGTAAACATAAGGTTACGGAATAATTTTAATATAAGATAGGAATAAAATATTAGAGTATTATCAATACTAATAAATAAATAAATAAATAAAAAAAAATAAAAATAAGAAATATTGTATCAAACATTGGATATTTTTTAAAGAGCTAAAGAAATTTAAGCTAGCAACACTTTTTAGCTGACAGCCATTTTATCAGCCGTCAAGTGATTTATGTTTAGTTTAATTTGGCATTTCAGCATTGTTTTTTTTCACAAAGAGAAGTAATACTTCAGGCAACAACGCCTATTTAGTCAAGTACCGTGCTACATTCTTTCGGAAAGGGATAGAGAAGAGATGAGACAGGTGGTGAAGGCAGAAGGATAGTTACGGAAATTAACTGGCGTATAAGACTGACCAGTGACCATGCCCTTCATTACTGAGCAGCCCCACCGACAGTCAAGTTTTATTTGTAGTGAAAAAAACCAAGGTCTTTGTTGGGAATCGAACCCACAACCCCCAGTCTTGTAAACTATCACACTATCTGCTAGTCTACAGGGGCATCTAACGCTTCCAAATTGTGCAACTTGGACTCAAAACAAAATTGCCGGGCCAGCAGTGTTGTTCATATGCCAGAAGTGATATTTAAATTAAAATTTTAAAAAAAAATATCTTTTAAATAAAGTAAATTTAATGACAATTTAAACAAATTATAATTGTTTTATTCCATTTCAAAGTTCTGTACCTGTACGAAAAACACCTTTAATTTTTAAAAATTACAAACTATTTTATATTTTAATAATCACTAGACCACCAAGAAAACGTATGCGCATAATTTTTGCTTTTAATTTAAAGTTTAATCATAAAACTATAAAATAAAATATTTATTTTTGGTTTATAAGCAACATAACCAAACAATTGTATTAACTTTTAATGATAACTGTTAACGGTTAAATATTTAAATAAATCAATTGTTCGATTCACCCTTTTTGCTTATTTTTTTATTATTTATTTTGAGGTTTTTGATTGGCTCAGTTCAGTTTATGATTAAAAAATAAATAGTAGAATTATAGAAAAGTTATAAATCATTTGATTGATATTATCTGATTACTGAAGAAGCTTAGTTGTTAAAAGAATGGATGAGTTTTGTAGTTTCTGTAAGTTAACATGACGAGCTATTGTGTTAATTCGATTAAGAAAAGTTTTTTATAGCTATTTTTTTCTTTTTTGTTTTATCTTATTTATGAGAAATTTTAAACATGATTTATAAATAAACGTATTGTTGCTTGCAAAAGGTTTAAAACTAAAAATATAATGGCCTTAAGAATATTATATTATATTTCTTCCATTTTTTTTTTTGACGATTGCCTTGAGTTTGTGGTGAAATTCATTATACATACAATCAAAAAATCATCATAAAATACCTTTTGCGCAAATAAAACATAAATAAAAACTCTATACAAAATAAGAAAATTTATGAAGAAAAATATCATAAAAACGTGCGATGCTTGCAAACCAGAATTTTAAGTAAAAACCACAATTTTATTCATCGCCAAAAACATCGTCATAATTTAAGTGCTTCTTAAGTTGTTTAAGTGTTTTCTTATTTTTCTTGCATTATAGTGTTCGTTCATCTTCTACTTCATATTTCTACAACTTTGCTTTTCATCATTAACTTTATCGCCACATTGGTGTCATCATAAACAGAAAAACCGCAAGGAATCGTTAAATAAATTTTTTTATGTGTTAAACTAAATTATGATTTTCTGCGGTCCGTATCTTTTAAGTCCCTTGATTTTGTAGGTCAAATGCATAAAAATTAAACAAAAAAAAAACCAAAAAAAAAAATAAAACAACAATAATTAAGTGGTGTTTATGTTGTTTTTATTTAAGGTGGTGTAAAAATAAACTTTCATTAAATTCGGCAACATGTTGATAGCTCTAAGATAAGGCATGCTTTAAACGAATTTTTCAAGGAAAAACATTAAAAACAAAAATACCGTCTTTTTTCGCACAAACCCAGAAAGGGAAAAACAATTTAAGCAACATAGCCAAAGACAATTAATTAAATAGTAATTAAATTTCTAAGCTAATTGAGGATAAAAAGCAAAAACACTTAAAGCAGCAAGGTGAATGCACAGAAAACTGCTTAAGTTAAATTGTTAAAAGCAGCATATTGACCCTGGTGTACTTAAACAACATGTTTTGTAGAAAACATGTGGGAGTTATTTAATATAAAAAAATATTATCTAACTACACTTAAAACAATAGCAAGAAGGCAACATCTTTCTCAGCAACTTGTTGCGAAAAGAAGTGTTTTTGGCAAACCTGTCATGTTTTCATTAAAAAAATGTTAAGTTAACATTATTGAATTATTTTAACATTTCAGTGCAATATTTCAAAAAAAATTATAGAAAAAACATTTACAGTATATTTTTAAAAATTTTAGCTTTATTTAGCTTTATTTCAGATTTACCGATTGTAATTAATTACATACTCAATTACTGTATTACTGCAAATTTCCAATTACAATTACATTCAAATTTTGCAATTGTAATTGAGTTTTTTTTTCAATTACACATTACATGTAATTTATAATTGAAAAGATACAATTACAATTACTTGTAATTTGTAATTAGAATATACCAATTAAAATTACAAGTAATTTTAATTACAATTACAAGTAATTTTAATTGACAAAAATCAATTACAGCATTATTTTGATGTGAAAGTTGGGGACCAAGATAAATCATGGGCTCCTCATATATGTTGCAATTCTTGTTCCGTCATATTGCAATAATTCTCGTAGAGTCAATGAATTCTCGTTCAGTCAATTAAAGTTAGAGATATTAATATACGGAGAGAAAGCTTATAATGCCTGATCAAGAGTTACTAATTGTTTGTTTACGAAACCCAAATCTCTGCTATTTATTAGATATAAAAAAAGATTAACCTTCACCGTAAAAGCAATCTGTTTGAAACTAAAGTTCAGACATCGCAAATATGAGCAATGATTATTGACGTCTGTGGGAATCTTAACCAATCTAACGATGAAAGGAGATGTTCTTGCCTGGAAGGGTAAAACGAGTAATAGGAAATGTATACATTAAGCGCTCATATTTAGAAGAAGCTTGAAAAATATATGTTCAAATCATCTATTCGAGGAGAGCTGAAAGAGCCGAAGTTGTCAATGCAGTTCATTGGCAAATGTTAAGTAATGACTAGTAAAGGACTGGAAAGCCAAGGCAGACAGACAAAAGTGGATTTTCTTCTAATTGATTACACTGAGCAACAAGGTTTTTGTTTCGGGGTTGAAATTAGCTGATTTTAATGTATTTTCACGTGTTAAAACCGAAAATGGCAGTTAAAAATTTTCAAAATAAAGTATCATTTTATTATATTAATTATGTCTATATTGAGTTTTCAACAAATGAAATATTTCATCACCAACAGTTCGTACACATGTTTATTTACATAATTTCCCTCTCTTCAGCTGTTCATAAGAAGTAAACATAACCTATGTGAGTTTGTCAGTTGTACGCGCCTGGTTGCTATTGAAATTATTGTGTGAAGTTGATTTTAAAATAAATTTAACTGTTGATCTGAAATGCCTCGAAAGTGTGTGAATTCCGTCGATAGCTTTTGCTATATATGTATGTGGTGAAATAACATTTTTGGCTCAGAAACGTAAAATGACACCTATCGTTAAGACTGCCTATGAACATTATTTTGGTGTAAAAGTTGGGGACCAAGATAAATTATGGGCTCCTCATATATGTTGCAATTCTTTTTCCATCATATTGCGAGAGTGGCTGAAAAATAAAAACCCGGCAATGGCTTTTGCAGTACCTATGGTTTGGCGTGAGCCTACCAATCATACAGACGACTGTTTTTTCTGCTTAACTCCTCCCATTAAGTGGCAAATCTGTGGTGATCTGAAAGTCATTGCTATACTCCTAGGAATGCAAATAGGGTTCACCAAGTTTTTTGTGTCTGTGGAACAGTCGGGATAGAAAATCTCACTATAAAAAAGTGAACTGGCCTACACGAGACCTAAGCCCTAATGAGAAAAATGTAGTTGACGAGCCTCTTCTAGATCCTAAGGATGTTCTTCTTCCCCCATTACATATTAAGTTGGGACTAATGAAAAACTTTGTCAAGGCCATGGACCAGGAAGGACAAGCTTTTAAGTATTTGAAAGCAAAGTTTCCCAGGTTAGGTGATGTAAAAGTCAAGGAAGGCATCTTCAGTTGGCCTAAAATCCGTGAAATCGTAAATGATCCTGCTTTTGACATGATTTTAACATTAAATGAAAAAAGAGGCTGGGAAGCCTTTAAGGGAGTTGTACATGGGTTTTTAGGTAAGAAAAGCGATGATAACTTCACAGCATTGGTTAAAGAGCTTCTTCAAGCTTACCACCAACTTGGATGCAACATGTCCTTAAAAATTCATTTTCTTCACTCTTAGAGCTAATAAAAATATTTCATTGTCATTTTCGTTTTTATCACCCCAAAATTAGTAGAAACTGACTAACTTAGTGTAGGAAACATTAAAAAAATATTTTTTTTTTGTTGTGCAGTGTAATTGTAATTGATTTTAGTCCCTAATTTCAATTACAATTATTTACGTGAAATTGTAATTGAAATGTAATTTAATCCTCCCGTGTCTGATTTATTTAAAGCAAAACTACAATTTCATGCATTTTTTTTCTGTAGCGCCATTTTTAAAATGCCCACAAATGAGTCAAAATTGGAAAAGTGCAGCTTATAGCATAAACAGACGACAGCGTTAATCCGGATTAACAGCCTTAATTCGAATTAACTTGTGGATTATCTCCCCTAATCCAGTTAAGTTAATTCTCAAAATCAAACAGCATTTATACTGGATTTAGCTATTTCAATTTGGCAGCACTGTCAACAATCAGTCAGCTGTTGATAAATTGTTTACAATTTGAAACACAAAAAAATGGATTCAGAAAAGGTAAGCTTTTTTAACTTTTTTAAGAAAACATTTTGATCTACGAAATAATGAAATTGCGAATTAAAAAATGTTCAATTACCGTTAAAAAAATTTACCTGTAATCACAACTTGCTAATAAAACCACTGAATACCAAACTTTATAATTGTAGTAATCTATTGCATCCTCTTTTCTCGGTTGAATTTCTATATGACATCCATCAACAGCACCAAAGCATTGAGAAAACCCGAGGCGTTCAAACCCATCAACAATGCGTTTTATTTCTGGTGGATGTGGGGAATATGAATTAATATAAGTAGCGAGATTATTACATATCGCGTGGCAGAAATCTATAACAATTTCGCCAACGGTACTACGTCCCACACTAAATAAACTACCAGCAGTCCTATATTCAGCTGCTGATCCCAATGCGAACAATGCTATTGCCACCCTCTTCTCGATTGAAATACAAAGCCTCATATTTGTGTCTACTCTCTCGAGATTTCGAACTTTTCCACATAACTGCTGGAAAGCTCTTTTGTTCACACGAAAGAAGAAATACATTGTCGTCCATCATAAGCACGTCCCAGTCCCAAAAAGTGCTGCTGCGATTCTTTAGAAAAAAGCATGTAAATTATATCCACCATGATGAGATAATATTGAACTTACTAATTTCCACAGTTGCCTTTGTCTTAATTCAGAGTGTCCAACTGCGATTCCAATTTGCTGCAACACGTACAGATTACTGACTGCTTGTGTTTCAACAATTTTCATATTCTGAAGTAGTTTCAGGAAAAGTATTTTCAGCTTTCTTTCATATAAATTATGATTTTTTAAGGACAGCATAGCTGCTAATCTTATTTTCTGTCTTCTAACCATTTGATCTCGATATATGTAAATATAAACAAAAATTAGTAAAAAAAAAACAAACAGCTGTTTGCTTAATCGACAAACTCTTGTCTGTCACGGTAAAATTTTAATCCGGATTAGTAAGTTTTTAATCCGGATTAACGCTGTCGTTTGTCTACGCTATTAGGTAGCTACAGGGAGCAAGCAATGACGTTATAGATTTCAGAACTATAGAATAAAACTTAAATTACACATTTTCCCTTATGGACATTTTTAAACTTGCTCAAAATGGGTCAAAATTGATAAGGAGCAGCTTAAGGAGCTATGGGTGGGCAGAAAGCAATGGCTTTGTAGATTTTAGAATTGTAGAACTAATATTCAGCAGTTGTATAGATTTTATGTAACAGAATTAAAAAACAAGTAAAATTAAGCACTTTTCCATGTGGACATTTCTAAACTTGCTAAAAATGGATCAAAAGTGCAAAGGTGGCTGCTTAGCGGACTACAGGGGACGACAGCCATGCAATTATAGATTCGGAACTCAAGAGGCTATAGGTATTATGAATTTATTTAAGCTTTTGGTAATAGAATTAAGAAAAAAAAGGAAATTACGCATTTTCCCATTTGGACATCGGCAATGTCGTTAATAAATAAAAAACATGTTGAGGCAACATGTTGAGAAGAAATTTTTTTTTTTAAATGATTTTTCAGCCTAAAATATAATAAAATCTACGCTCAGACTAAGAAAATTTTATAACTCAAATACAAAAAAAACCTTTACAGGGTAAATGTTTGTATTTCATTCTACTTCTCGTTACTACAAAGAGATAAAAAAAATCAATGTTATTGATGAGGAAGATTTCTTTTCTTACAATTTTTTTGTTTTTTTTTTGTTGTAGTTTCTTTGAAATCTTCATTTATATATTTACTACCAGCAGTAAATGCTGCATAAGTCAGCAATGCTGCTGCTGCTGAAAAGGCAAAAAAAAGCCTTAAGAATCGTATGGTAAAAATTTTACCTTTTTCAACACAAACCAGAAGAACAGAACGCAAAAAAGAAAACAGCCACACAAACTCAGCGATAACATCAACGCCAACAACAATAAAATAATGAGCACAACAAACAGAAGAGTTTATTGACATTTCAAACAAAATTACTACAATGAAACAAACAAAAAACACAGCAACAACAAAATTAAAAAGAACACATATACAATAAAAAAGAAAGACACTACAGCGTTGCCAGAAGCTTAAAATAAAAATCGTTATTTGATTTCAAAAAATAATATATTTAACACAAATATTTGACTCAGTTACACTCGTTTGGTTTTTAAAGCTACAAGTTTGATCAAAAAAATTAATTGATTTTTTGCGTTGTGATTTACCATTCTACACAATATACGATTCTATGATATGTGCTTATATTGTCCGACGGGGTTTGATTTAATTCGGCATAATTTTACGTCATCCCGCGTTAAATTTGGTTTGTAATTATATCAGTTTCGGCTATGTGCCATCTTCAGTGTTCTTTTTTGTCTATACCTGTTTACAAACAAATTTGACGCGGGATGACGTAAAATAATACCCATTTTATCTTTCCTTATCTGTTTGGATTTTAGTTCATACAAAGTCTATAACTCTTTCTTAAAATTTTCATTGAAGATTTTTTTTATCAGTTTGGAAATCAAGGCATACTTTCTTTGAAGTATTAAAATCTTACAGAAATAAATAATTTTTTTAAATAATTTTTTTAAGGCTCTGAAATCTGTACTTCCTTCCCATCTGATTACCCTACCCGTATGCTAATACGGTCTAATTTGTTATAACATTATTGCTAAATAGGGTATAGTAATGATGTTTGAATACCTGACATTGTTGCACTTACTGACTATTTTTTAACATCGATAGGATAACAGATAGAGCCGAAACTTTAAAGGAGAAATCCATATTTCATGAAGAGTGTAAGAAAGCCTTTAAACTGATATCCATTGAAAAAAGAATCGTTGAATCGTCATCTTAATAAAAATTTAGATTTTTGTTTATTCTCTCCAAATTCCCTAACATTTCTAGCCACAAGGATCTGCAAAATACTTAAGTATAGTTGCCTATATACTTAAGTATAGTTGAGCCTATAAAGTTTTATTCTGTCGGAACTTAGCTGGGTATTCTATATATACTTTTGACTTTATTTCAGTGCTGTAAAATTTGAAAAAAGACTATTTTTTAGAAAAAATAGGCCACAGCTTATTTCGTGCATTTTCTTTTACTAGTGCTTCTGTGTAAATACATACCTACGTTATAGAATACCGTTACTTCTTATTTTGTTTAGTATTCACTTCTATTGTTTATTTGAGTATAATTATTCTTTAACTGCATTAAAAAAGAGTACCACGTGTGCTTTGAAAGATGGGTAAACGGACAAATTAAGAAAAACGAAAATTGGTCCTAAATGCATTTTAAAAAAGGACAAAGTCAGCGAAAAATAGCTGAAATGGTAGGACTGAGTGCCAGTGCAGTGCAATATATTATACAGCGATATGTACGTCAGAATCGCGTGGCGGATGTTGACAAAAAGAAATTTGTCCGAAAAAATAAAGAAAATCCTTATATATCGGCGCCAAACCCCCCGGGGGCTCATTAATCGGTCTTTATAGAGTACTTGACTATCTAGAACTGTGCTTTGGTATAAAGGAGCCCAGTCACCTGCAGTCAGCAGGAGACAACTGGAAGCTCCACGTTATTTCCACGGGAATCAGTAAGCCCCAGAATTTCCGCTAATTGTCTCTTTAGACTTTTAGCTGTTTCTCTGACTGATTATTGAGGCTGGCCCTTCGGGAGTATCGTGGTGGTTGTGGTTTTGCGGCCCACGCATGAATTTGATTTTAAGGGCCAGGATTATCTCGCCTTTAATCACTGGATCTGGATCCAGTGAGCATGCTAGTCATGTGTTCTGGACCAGGAGTTGGATAGTCTCCAGCTCTTCAGCAAGGAGTAGTGGTTTGCAAACCTGCTTTGGAACCGCTTAAATTGCAACTAGGAAAAACCTGTTGCTAGAATTTGTCTTCGGCTTCCTAGGACGTGAATGACGTTGCTTTTCATTAACAGTGGTTTGACCACCGATATTTCTTATCCAAAATATCGGCTGCAAAATTGGTGGTAGAGATTGAAAATGAAATGGATATGGTATACTGTGTCGAAACAGTGTATGTCGACTTAAAAAAGCCGACGAGTCAAAATTCATTTTTTTTTGTTCGGATGGCATAAATTACACGTGGCGTAAGGCCACTACAGAGCTCCAGAATAAACACTTACAGCCATGTGTTAAACACGGTGGCGGAAGTCGAGGAGTGGCAAAAGATACCCAGCGAAACTACTCAAAGACTTGTTGCGTTGAAGGCAAATCGTCTTAAAGATGTAATTACCAAATAATAAAGTTTTTTCAGAGCTCCTGGCAGTGCACGAAAAAAGATGTGAGCCACTATATATTTCAAAATATTATTACATTCATAGGCGGTCATGGCAGTCAAGAATTGAGAATTGAGTTCCATTAGAATGTTGCCCTGCTAATTTGTATAAAAAGCAAAACAATTTATTGAGATCCGAACGGTGAAGTAAGTTTATTCTTTACATTTTAATCGTCTATTTAATTCGTTACCCATATGTAATAATTAATTTATAATTTATATATTAAACCTTTTTAAAGATTCAGCAATAGCTACAAGAACGCAGTTGACCATGACATAGTCAACATGACTGGAACTTCCCATTTTTAATGAAGAAATAATTATGAGATATGACATCATTTGTAAAATTGGTAAATACTTTTGAGGGGCAGAGGAGAATTGGGACAATGGATAGTGCAACGCTACATGCTTTAGAGTCCGTAGTTTTCGTTCAAAGAGAATATAGGCGCACGTTTGGCGGCATTCCTCTTATTAGCTGGACTTAAATAAGGCTCGTGAAGAATTTTGCCGAACGTGGCACGATCGCAAGAAGGTCTTATCATCGAGATCCCTTAGTTCGGTCGCAGGAAACTAATGCTGCTGTAGTTACTGCCATACAATCCAATCCTCGAGTTTCGACAAGGAGCTTATCTGCTCAAATGGGTGTCAGCAGTGACAGTCACTGTAGAGAATTTTTCAACTAGATTTAAACTTATTTTCATATAAGATTCAATTAATAATCAAACTGAACCCAAGAGACTTCCCGATTCGCTTGGACTTTGTGAGAAGATCATTCAAATGGTGTCAGAGAATGGAAATGAATGAGGCAGATTTTGATTTAAACAGCAATGTTAACACACAAAATGGTCGAATATGCAGTAATTCTAACCAGCAGCTACTCCATCAGATGCAATTACATCTACTTCGCGTCACAGTGCGGTGTGCAGTTTCTTCAAGGTTCATTGTCGGGCTTTACTCTTTCGAAGAAAACGGTCTTACTGTTACGGTCAATGGAGACCGTTACTCAAAGATGTTGAAAGAATTTTTCTTTTCAGAATTACGCCGATGGAGAATCCCTTTCAACTCTGTTGGGTTTAAAAAGATGGAGCAACTTGTCACATAGCCACGGCTGTATTGGCAGATTTGTGGTAAAAATTCCCCAATAAACTGATTTCAAGAAACTCCACATTCCATTGGCCTCTCAGGTCTCCCGACCACACTGCAAATGATTTTTTTGTAGAGTAACTGTGTGATTCGATTTACATTCGCACCTGGCCATGAAGCCTTAATCAGATGGTGGATCTAACCACTGCATGATTTGGAACGTCATGCTCGTCCTAGAAAGCCGAAGCTATACTTCTATGCAACAGAAACCTTCTAGTTGCAACTTTAATGATTCCAGAGCAGGGCTGCAAATCGTCACACCTTGCTAAAGAGTTGGAGACTTTCCAACTCCTGTCCAGAACACATGTCTAGCATGCTCACTGGACTGGATCATTTACTTTGCGTGTCAATATCAGTGAGATGATTCTGGCCACCATAATAACCATTATACTGTTATGGGGCCACGAAACCACAACCACCACGTTACTCCCATATAGGGGCCAACCTCAATGATAAGCCAGAGAACTATTAAATGTCTAAAAAGACAAATAATGAACTCTGCGAGCTTACTGATTCCCGCGGAAATAAAGTGGAGTTTCCAGTTAACTCCCTGTCTGACTTCTGGGGACTGGGCTCCCTTTTTCCCCAGTTGCACTGTGTCTAGATAGTGGAATTCTATAAAGACCATATTTATGTGCCCCCGGGGAGATTTTCGTGGAGTAATTGCAAGGTAGAAGTTTCCACACGAAATTGGATGCTTTAAAGCAATCCATTCGGAAGGTAATTAAGGCAATACCAGCTGCAACACTCGCGGCAGTAATGAATAACTTTTTAAAAAGATGTCACACATGTGACACCGAAGGTTGAGGCCATTTGAATTCAATTATTTTTAAAACTTCATGAATTACTTTAATAAAAATGTATTATTTATCAAATAAATTACTAAAAAAAACAAATTACATAGACTTTACAAAAAGTTATTTGAGTTTCTTAATGTAACAAAATTGATCAGCCACCCGATATAACAATGTTCTACAAAACAAACACCATCGTTATTCTGGCAACGCTAACATTTAAGCAGAAGAAAGCAACAGCATTAAAAAATGCAAAGGAAATATTTATGAATGTGTGTTTTAGCTTTATGCAGGGAAATTCTCTTAATAGTATTAGAATGAGAAGTAAACATTTTAACTGTAGATAACTTTTAATGGAGCTCATATAGCTGGCTCGTTTACTCTTAAACAAAGTGCGTTTGCAATGAAGGTAATTATTTTTTTTTGTGGAACACTTGCTTTTTTGTTTACATTCAAAAACTCAAAACAAACTCTTATTATACAAAAAATATGAGAGGGAGTAGTAGTTTATAATAAAAGAACAGAACAAGAAAACCAAAAAAAAAAGAGTAAACATTTTAAAATAACCTTCAAATTTTCTTTGGTAAATTTTCTAATTAAAAAGGCATTATGAAAAAAGAATTATGATAAATAATATAAAATTTTACCTTTTCGTATAGAATATTAAAAAGAACACTTTAAATATTTTAAATTAAATTAAAATTCTGTTATGTATTAAAAACAAACACTTTTTGGCTGCGTAAAGATTTTTATGATTAATAAGACCACACTTATTTTTTCTTTTATTTTTCTTTCCATTCGCTCTTTATATCTTCATTTTTATGATGTTTTTTTTCTTTTTGATACATACATATGTATATATATTAAAATGACCTTTACTTAAAGCTAAAGAAAATTTTTTGTATACTTGTAGAAAAATTACAACTCAGCTTATTGTTGTTGTATATACTTTTCAGACTTTTTCTGTAATAATTTGTATTTTTTCTTTGGGAATTTATTTGTTTTATTTATAATAAAATTAAACAAAAATATTTTTCTTTTATTTTGTTCTCATATTCTTTAGACGAATAATATATAAATTGTATTAATATTTTAAACCGCTCTCTTTCAGGTATTTCTTATTGCTTTCACACACGCACACATACATATATATCAGCACACATTTGTTGAACGTAAAACAATAAAAAACGCATTCATGTCTATAGCGCTACCAACCAACCACTGACAACGAAGTCTAAAATCATACTAAAATCAACACCATCATCGACCATACACCAACAGCTCTTAGAATTATTAATTTAAGAGAATGTAATGATGTAAAGTTATTTATTAAATATTAAAGATAAGAGAGTTTTTTGAAAAGGTGTGGGATTCAGTAAAGGGATTTCATTATTATTATTAATTTTATTAAATTAATTAAATTAATAATAATTAATTGATTTAATTTATTTTTTAACTTATTTGTTATTGTTATTTGTATCCAATTTTCAAAATTTTTATTAAATACTTAATATAATAGTTATAATTTTTTGACCTTTTTTAATATTTTTTTATTTTTGTTTTTCCTGATGATGCCAACCAACGGTGTGGCGAAATATCGAAAATATAATAAAAAATAAAGTTTTTTACAAAAATTTTTTAATAAATAAGACCTAGTGCTTAAAATTAATTACTAAAAAATATTAAATACTTAATACTATTTTTCATGTTTTAAGTTAAAATATTGTCACGGAAGTGTCTTGCTTAAGTTTTAAATGAAAATTATTAGGCAATAAAGTGAACTGCTGGGTATGTTGTTTACGAACTGCATGGCTTGCTAAGAAAACGTATGGTACAACAACAAAATTTCTTGTCAGAAACTGCGTAGAAATTATTTAAACCCAAACAACAACAAATTGATATGCTGTTTACTAACTGCGTAGACATTTTATACGCGCAAGGCAACAACAAACACGTATGCTGTTTACCATCTGCATAATTTTCTAAGAAGCCTTTTCTACACGAGACATCAACAAATATCTTAAAATAAATTCCAAGAAGTAACTTTATCAGTATAAAAACGAACACAAAAACACACACAGCCATACAGGCGCCAATACAATAAATAAACAACATACAACAACAAAATGTAATACAAAAGGAGTGTGATTCGATTTACATCCGCGCCTGGCCATGAAGCCTTAATCAGATTGTGGACCAAACCACTGCATAATTTGGAACGTCATGCTCGTCCTAGGAAGCCGAAGCTATAATTCTATGCAACAGAACTTCCTAGTTGCAACTTCGATGATTCCAGAGCAGGGCTGCATATCATCACTCCTTGCTTAAGAGATGGAGACTTTCCAACTCCTGTCCAGAACACATGTCTAGCATGCTCACTGGACTGGATCATTCACTTAGCGTGTCATTAACAGTGAGATGATAAGGAGACAAATAACGAACTCTGCGGCTTACTGATTCCCGTAGAAATAAAGTGGAGTTTCCAGTTGTACCCCCGCTGAGTTCAGGGGACTGGGCTTCCTTTTTCCCCAGTTGCACTGTGTCTAGATAGTCGAAGTTCTATAAAGACCATATCTATGTGCCCCCGGGGGGATACAAAGAGAGTAGAAGATTTCTAAATTTTCTAGACTTTTAATGGACAAATATAAAAGGGCAGCGTCTGAGTGGATAGTTTCTCAGTTTAAAATTAAGCCTCACAAAGTAAATACGTGCATTTTAAGTAAATTGTTCTGAAATATCAACTTTGTGTAGTTAAAGTAAAAAAAAATTTTTATTAATTTAAAAATTCCAGAAACTGGTGTTAATTATCGATCGATTACATTGCCATATTATAATATATTATTACATTAAACTTAGTATTGATTAAATTCATTGCAAAACTTCGTGTGTCATTGTACTAAGGCGTGAAATAAAATCTATACGAGGAGCATCTTCGTACTACTACTACGTCTTTTTCTACCCCTAGGAGTAGCGTGATAAAATTTACATCTGCCCCTAGCCGTGTGGGCCAATATCAGATGGTGAATCATTACCACTGTGGATGAAATGTAACGTCATCCTCCTCAGAGTTGGAGACTATCCAAATCCTGATCCAGAATGCATGAAGCTTAATATAATTAAAAACACGACGGCATTCATACTCACTGGACTTGGACCATTCATTATGTTCATTGTGAATGATCCGACCCACAAACTTAAACCAGAGCCTCGAAACACACAGCCACCACGATGCTCCCAAAGAGCCTACCTCAATAATCAGTCAGAGAACAGCTAAATGCCTAAAGAGACAAATAGCGGAACTCTGGGACTTTACTGATTCCCGTGTACATATAGTGGATTATCCAGTTGGCTCCTGCTACGGGACTGGGCTCCTTTTTACCACCGCAAGACACAAGTCTAGATGGTTGTCTGATCCTCCGGGGGAAACTCCTAGGGGTAGCATGAGCTATTGGTCATTTGTTAAAAGAGTAAAGGATAATGCTACTTCTTCAATTCACTGACCCGGTTGATAAAGCTAACCTTTTGGCCGGTATATTTGCAAGAGCTCGACAAAGTATCAATTATTACGCCGAAGATATTCTTTCGTGCTCGAGCGGTTAAAAAGGTTTTAGCAGATCCCAACGTCAACAAGTCTCCTGGACCGGATGAGATACCAACATTAATCTTAAAATAGTGCTCTTCGACGCTAGCGCGTCCGTTAGCAATCCTTTTCATTTTTTTGTTTAAAGAAAAGTAGCCCTTCAGGCAACAACGCCTGTTTAGTTAAGTACCGTGCTACATTCTTTAGGAAAGGGATAGAGAAGAGATGAGGCAGGTTGTGAAAGTAGAGAAGGATAGTTACGGAAATGTTGTATCATGCCAGTTAATTTCCAAAGTGTTAGAAGGTTGCTAATGAAACGTCAATCCCCAAAAAGTGTGAAGCTAAAAACCCTGAAAATTATCGCCCAATTGCAAATTTTTCGGCACTTTATAAAGCAATAGAAAGTATAACTAGTTTTCATCTTATGAGGTACCTGGAGTCCAACGGCTTACTTAGCGACCGACAGTATGGTTTCCGTAGGAGGCGCTCTACGTGTGATTTTCTGTTTTTCCTGTCGGATAAATGGTGCAACTCCATATATCTCTTCGGAAAAAGCAAGGTGATAGCTCTAGATATTTCCAAGGCATTTGATAGAGTGTGGCATGATGCATTTTTGTCAAAACTAGTTGCCTTTGGTATCGATGATATTTTCTCCAGGTTTATATCGAGTTTTCTCAGAATTCGCACTATGCCAGTTGTTGTGGCTAAGATTTCAGCAGACGTGTTCAGCATTATTTCAGGGGTGCCGCAATGGAAACTTTCAACCCTATATACCCTTTCGCAGATGACAGCACTATATGTCATTTGAAAAAATAGCCCAATCACGCCTCCAGGCCACATATTTAGTTGCTTTTGGTGTCACTGATATTTTCTACAGGTTTATATCGAGTTTTCTCAGGAATCGCACTATATGAGTTGCTATAGATGGGATTTCACCCGACGAGTTCAAGATTAATTCAGGGCTACCGAAAGCATCCGTTCTTTCTCCTACTCTTTTTCTTATTTCCTAAATGACCTTCTTTGTCAAACTGTCAACCCTATTTACTCTTTCGCAGATGATAAAACCATTTGTCAATCGTACTCATTTAGTAATAGGCTAAACCAGTTGGATTTGAGTTGCAAAATGCAGAATATGAGTGATACGCTCAATCACAATCTCGCAACAATCTCCGAATGGGGTCGTTTGAATAGAGTCGATTTTAATGCCCGTAAGACACAATGTTGCACGCTTACGTACAGATCTGTGAATCGGAAATAATGCGGCACATGTTACTATGGGTGATATTAGTATTACGGAATTGAAAACCGTAGAGGTTCTTGGCATAAAAATTCAGTGTGATGTTCGATGGACTAAATACATTTTTCAGGTTTCTAAAGAAGCTTTTAAGTAACTCGGTTTTCTAAGACGGTGTAACGAACGTCGTACTATTTATGCTACCTCATGCATGGGCCGGCGCCCCAAGTCTTTTTTGGAATTGCTCGACTGCGTACAGGAGAGGGCCAAGAGGTTCATTGGGAATGGTCGGGTATCCAACACTATTGATTCTCTAAAACATCGACGCAATGTGGGTTGTATTTCAATATTATATCGTCACTAAAGAAATTAAGGAACTTGTTCCAGTTAATCGCACGTTTTTGCTTTTAACTCAATTTTTGTTGAGAGCGCATCAATTTATGTTTGATTGGCCAATGAATCGCACTGTGCATTACAGGGAAAATTCGATTTTTAGCAGAGAGGCTCACATGTGGAATGAACTCATTCCAAATGTCTTTCCCGCCACTTTCAATGTAGAAAAATTCAAATCGAATGTCCACAAACACTACTCTCTCTTTCCTCCTCCCCATAACCTAACTTCTTAGTTCTGGTATATTGCATTGCATGAGTAGGGGTCATTCCGTAAGTGCTGGTCCAAACCAAAAAAAAAACTTGATATTAAAATTATATTTCACTTTGTTTTTATATCTGTATTTCCTTGAATGACTGGGGCAAATTAATTTGTTTCAATTATACCAAGTTGAGAAACGACAGTTTTGGCTATTCCCCGGGGGCACATAAATATCGTCTTTATAGAACTTCGACTATCTAGACACAGTGAAACTGGGGGAAAAAGGGAGCCCAGTCCCCTGAAGTCAGAAGGAGTACAACTGGAAGCTCCACGTTATTTCCACGGGAATCAGTAAGCCCTAGAGTTCTGTTATTTGTCTCTTTAGACATTTAACTATTCTGTGGCTGATTATTGAGGTTGGCCCCTATATGGGAGTATCGTGGTGGTTGTGGTTTCGCGGCCCCATAAAGGCCAGTTTTTATATGGTGGCTGGGTTCATTTCACCTTTAATAACAGCTACCTGGTGAACTGTTCCCAGATCCAGTGAGCATGCTAGACATGTGTTCTGGACAGGAGTTGGATAGTCTCCAACTCTTCAGCAAGGAGTAATGATTTGCAGCCCTGCTCTGGAATCATTAAAGTTGCAACTAGGAAAGACCTGTTGCTAGAATTAGTCTTCGGCTTCCTAGGACGAGCATGACGTCCCTATTTATGCATAGTGGTTCGACCACCATCTGATTAAGGCTCCATAGCCGCAGATGTAAATCTTATCACGTAGTACACAAATCCGATAAATAATTATTGATAAACAAGCCGGCTAAAAAATTAATTTGAGGTCCTGGGCACTCGGGAATAAGGGGTAATGAAATAGCACATAGTTTTGCCAAGGATGCTTTATCGGCACCTTTAATTGCCACGTTCAATTTCTCCCAAGAAGATATAAAAAAAATTTATAATAAGCGGATTTAATATCCAAAAATTAAATAATTGGAACCTCATAACCGCGTGGCTCAGGAAAATCAATCCCACTAGAGTTTATGGTTCACAAATCTTTAAAAACATCAGCAATTTCCACGAGAAGCACCAAATTAATATATTGAAGCTCAGAATGGGGCACACAAGACTAATAAAATTTCACTTAATGGAAAACATTCCCTTCAGGGCATGCCCCCTCTCTGCAGTTGAAACACAATTAACATTGACCATATTTTTAATAATTGTGCACATATCAATATATACAGAAGAACTATACTAAATAATTAAGAATTTTTTCTGCTTTATAACAACACGATAACAGTAAATAATTTAAGAAAATTAGAAAATATTTTAGTTAAATATATTGTTACGTTTATACCTCTTATTAACGTTTTGTTGTGAGTTCTTTATTGCAAAATAAATAACAACAGTTTTTAGAATTTTTAAATTTATAACAATTTTATTTACTTTAACTACACAAAGTTGACAATTCAGAACAATTTACTTAAAATGTACGTCTTTAGTTTATGAGGTTTAATTTAACACTGACTGACTATCCTTTCAGACGATGCCCTTATATATTTGTCCATTAAAAGTCTAGAAAATTTAAGAATTTTCTACTCCCTTTGTATCACATTTTGTTGTTGTATGTTGCTTATTCAATATATAGGCCTCTGTGTGTATTTTTGTTTTTGTTTTTGTTTTTATGCTGATAAGGTTTCTGCTTGGGATTTATTTCAAAATGTTTGTTGTTGTCTCGTGTGGATAAAGTTTCTTAGAACACTTCGCAGATGGTAAAAAGCATACATGTTTGTTGTTGTCTTGCGCATTTAGTTAGTAAACAGAAATTTGTTTTTGTCTTGCATGCCACGCAGTTAGTAAACAGCATATCAAATTGTTATTGTTAGCGTTTATAAAATTTCTACGCAGTTTGTAACTAGAAATTTTGTTGTTGTGCCATAAGTTTTCTTAGCAAGCCACGCAGTTCGTAAACAACATACCCAGTAGTACGCTTTATTGCTTAATTATTTTATTTTAAAACCTAAGCAAGCCACTTCCGTAATGAATTTGTACTTATTATACTTATAATTTAATTATACTTATTTAATTATACTTGTAATTTAGTTATACATATATATATAATTTATATTAAATAAATGTGCTAAATTCAAATTATTTACAAAAATTAAGATTCGACTGCAAAAAATAAAACTCTTAACTAAAAACTTCAAAAATTAAAAAATCGTCAAATATTTAAGGAAAAATATTGCGACGAAAATCGTAACATCTGGCAAGCGAGTGCTTGTTAAAGCATGGCACAAAGCAAAACGAAGAAGAATTACACTGGGAAAATAAAGCAAACAAATCAGCTGATAAGTTAATACAAAATAATTCAATCTTAACAAAATACTAGAGTAACACACAACGTTATTTAATTGAGTGCTTTAGTTACTAAAATATTGCGTTGTTATTGTTGTTATTTATATTTTCCACTAAATAAATTTATAATTTTACAAATCAAATACAAAGTTGTGAATGCAAATAGAAAGGAAGAAAAACCAAAAATACTTAATATAAACACAAAATAAACTAAATAATAGATAAGATATGCAACTTACGGAAATATTAAAATTAAAAATTACTAAAAAAAAAAGTAACCACTACATAAAGTGAAAACATTATAGATAGCAAAAGTAAAAAACCATTAAAAACAATTTTAATTTGCACTAAAAACAACAAGCAAATCTTCTCTACACTTACATAGAACTTGTTAATTAGAAAACTGAGCTGTTTGTATTTTCCAAAGGAAATTTATAAAATAAATCAATTTGGGTAAATCTGTTCTAAAACTACAATTTGTTTAAAACATCATTAACAATTTTTGTTTTATTTTAGCAAGTTTAAGTTTAATATATTTTGGCTTGCGTTTGTGTGTGTGTATTTTCCAATTCGAATTGTTTTGGTTTTCTGACCATCATCATTGCCACCACCGTTACGAATATGACCAATATGCGACCTCCAAACAAATCGACTTTATTAAAAGTCGTTATTTTAGGCGATGGCGGCGTAGGAAAATCATGTCTAATGAATCGTTTTGTTTCAAATCGTTATGATGAAAATAATTTCCATACAATCGGTGTGGAGTTCATGAACAAAGATATTGAAGTGGATGGTGAGAAGTATACACTTCAGGTACATATGTCATTTTAAAAGCTGTTAAATTTTTAAATTATCAAATTAAAAAAAAAAATATTTTTTTTAGTATATAGCACTTTCTTAAAGGT
The DNA here is from genome assembly GCA_030448955.1 of Trichopoda pennipes. Taxonomy (NCBI): domain Eukaryota; kingdom Metazoa; phylum Arthropoda; class Insecta; order Diptera; family Tachinidae; genus Trichopoda; species Trichopoda pennipes. Next base: position 10,800,267 of record JASKUP010000002.1, read on the forward strand.
TCTGGGAAATTTTTAAAAAATTTTTAAACCAATTTTCATTTAATTTTACAAAAATATAATTATAAATTGAACTGTTTTTTTTTTTAACTAAAATATTAATATTAATATATATATATTAATATTTGCTATTAAAATTAAAAGCTTTTAGAATGCTAAATGATTATAAATTCTTTATTCTAGAGATAATTTGTATTAACTACCTGTTAAGCTTACACTACACGGACAGACCCCCTCCAAATGTACTACTACACAGAAAAATTACAGAATACCAAACTATGATTAATCCTGGACATATTTTCATTGCCTAATTTCATTTCATTTGAAGATCAATTTATTGTAATACAAAGCCCACAAGGCCAAATATATATTACATAGATTAAAATATATTCATTAGCTATGCTGTACAAATTGCTTAAGTAAAATTTAAAAAAAACAATTAAACAAATAAATAATTAAATAATTAATTAACTAATTAATTAAATAATTAATTAACTAATTAATTAAATAATTAATTAATCAATTAAATTAATTAAATGGTTCCCCTAGAGATTTAAATAATTCAACAACTTTAATATGTGCTTGGCTTTTCCGACGGGGTTATAATAAATTTTATTTGGGTTGTTTTGAACATGTTCACAAACCAAATTTGACGAGGGTCGACGGAAAACCGTACCCAAATAAAATCAACAACTTTACTTTAAAAACATTAAGTGATGAGGCAAAAGTTCTCAGTTCAATAGGTAATTGATTCTAACTTCTTGCAACTCTTACAATGAATGAGGAATCAAAGATTCTATAATTAATAAGAGGAATTTCAATTTGAAGAGAGCGAGTTGAACGAAGAAAGTTAAAATTCTGCCACAAAATATTAGGCAAACCACTTTTAGCAACTTTAAAGAAACAAAGTGAAGTACGTAATATAATATAAGAGCTAAAAGAGCTACCCAAAAATTTCACAACAAAATGACTAACATGATCATGTACCCTAAGGCTATAGACAAATCTTAAAACCTTATTGAAAAGATACTCAAGCCTCTCTTAAACAAAACTAGGTGAACCCGTAAAAACCTCTAAACCATAAGTAAAATTCGACATAAGCAATGCATACGCTACACAGTATCTTGTATGCCGAGGCATATAAGACTGAAGAGAATACAGTCTTCTCAAAGTAAAACACATTCTGCTTGAAAGATGATTTGCATGTCTCTCAAAAGTAAGACGCTGGTCTAAGTAAATACCCAGACATTTCAAGTAATCAACATATTGTATACTTTCACCATTTATATGAATACTCGGATGTGGCCGTAAATTATTGCTATGGAAAAATTGGATAGCTTTAGTTTTTGAGGAGTTAATTAGCAAATTATTACTTGTCATCCAACTAGAAATTATACATAAATGTGAGTTTATAGAAGCTTCAAATGTATTACTAAGACTGCAATTATTAAACAATAATAGTATATCATTAGCAAAAACAAATGGCTGACAAAAACTTATGCACATCATATCAATACATTCATTAAAAAAAACTATGCTACTGTCAATGAAATACACTTATTATTAGATAACGAAAAAAAATACTCCACAATATTTTATGTCTAAATGTTTTTTTTATAGTCAGTGTTGTTAAATTACACGTGCGTTAATTTATAGTAATCAGTTAAGTGTTAATTTTTCGATGCACTTGTTTAAATGAGTTGTTAGATAGGATGTATATATTTTTTTTTTAATTTGGAGACTATTTAAATCCATTTTTTTTTCAATTTTGAAAGTATTAATATAAATCCTTGTTTTTAAAATGTTTATTTTGTTCCCAATTTTCAATATATTTGTACAAAAAATAATTTTCGAATACTCATTTGCGCAGTGAACGCAGCAATCTACGCAAATATAATAATGCGAGGAGTATTTGAAAACATGCTATTTAAACTTTACAGGAAGTTCAATTTACATTCGAATTGTATGCCTAGAAGTGAAATACCTTTGTGAGGTATATGATTTACAAAGAATAATCCTAACGACACGATATGGTACACCATATTTTGATTTATTAAAAAAGATAAATCTTTAATTGATATCTTCCGTTAATATCGTTTCCAATCTTATGCCTCAAAAGTAGTAAAAAAAAGCAGTAATTTTCATATTTATAAATTTGTTGATGCTATTATTATTATCATGGGTGTACATTTTATTTACTTATAAGAGTTCTGAATTAATACTGATAGTAATTAATAAAGGGATTTCCAAAAAGAAGTTTGTTTTCAAAAACCAAAAATTTAGAATTTTTTTTTTAGAATTTTTAGAATTTTTTTTCCTGATGAAGCTTTCCATAGGAAAGCGAAATATCGAAAAGAAAAAATATATATATTGTTAATTTAATTTAAAATGAACGTAAAAAAGAATAAGAGATTTTTATTAAAGATAAAAAAGGTCGATTAATAAAACTACAAAACATAATAGAAATTTTTATTGATTATGAATGAAAAATGATATCTGGCAAATGTTCACCACAACCACGCTGACTGATGTTGATTCTTTCATCAAAAATTTTTACTCACTTTTTGGCAAAATGGCGATTCTATTTCGTTAATCACATCACGGATTTTGACTTTTAAGACTGAAATCGATTCTATTGACTCCGTATAGACTCTGCCCTTAACATAGTCCCACAAAAAATAATGCAGTGGTGTTAAGTCACACCATCTGACTGGCCACTTAACTAGTGATTGTAGTAAAATTATGCATTCGAGAAATTTGGTTTGCAATAAATTGATCGTTTCATTGGCTGTGTGATATGTGACACCGTCCTGTTGAAACCACATGTCAGTAATATGCACATCGTCAAGAATAGGCCAAAATTGATCGATTTCTAGCCTTATCTTCGAAAAGAAAACGGCCTATTAATGCTATGTGCGTAAATTTTCGGGGTTTAATTTGTTTTTATTTGGGTATGGTTTTCCGTCGACCCTCGTCAAATTTGGTTTGTACACTGAAGATGGCAAACAGCCGAAACCGGTTTGTTCACAAACCAAATATGACGAGGGTCGACGAAAAACCGTACCCAAATAAAAAGCCTATTAATGCCTTCAGATCATATAGCGCTCCATACAGTGGCACATTGAGCATGCAAAGGTTTCTCAATAATCGCTCTAGGATTTTCAGAAGCTCAAATGCGACAATTTTTGCTCGTTGACATACCCTGACAAGTGAAAGTGATATTTTCTTCAATTTCTGCACCAACTGTGCCTCATAAGGCTACAAAGTCAAATCCTTAGGCAAAATTCGCGATGTGGTGGTTTTAGATAATCGCAATTGTTGAGAACGTCGAGGAATTTACAAATTTAGATCTACTTCAACACTGTGGTTGAAGGCAGCGATGTTTTCAGCTGAACGACCCGGTGTTTGCACATATTGTATCGAGCCTGTCGATTCAAATTTAACAACCATATTCTTAATTGCGGTTTCGGAAGGACGATTAAGTTGTTCGAAAATAGCACAAATTTTACGAAATGTAACTTTAACAGAACCACTATTTTCGTAGTGGATTTTAATTATTTTATTGAGATTTTCGTACAAAATTGAATTCATTGTAACAATTGCCAATGCACCTACTGCGAATATGTCCAAAAATTAAATGTCAAAACTAGCATGTTGTTGGTATTGAAACAGTCGAAAAACCCACTATTTTGTTATATTTGCCTAAGTGAGGAAGAGAAAGTTCCGGGCCTAAGGCATCTAAATAAAAGTGCTTTTTAATTGCCGCAAGATCTTACATCATTTCTAAGAAAACCAGGTTTCATAAATATGAACTTATTTTTCTAGAATTTTTTACATATATTCAACAATATTCACTGAACTATTGATGCTAATCATTAAAATCTGATCTTTTTATTATCTGTATATAATTGTACCGCAACCGTTTGATTATTTGAAAATAATTTTTTCGTAATTATATGATTAAAATATTTTTTTGCTACTGTCACAATGAAATACACTTATTATTAGATAACGAAAAAAAAAATACTCCACAATATTTTATGTCTAAATGTTATTTTTATAGTCAGTGTTGTTAAATAACACGTGCGTTAATTTATAGTAATCAGTTAAGTGTTACTTTTTTGAGATCGCTGGTTGAATGTTATTCGGTTTTGTGTGTTACTTTAACTTATTTTGGAGAGTGGTTAATAATATACAGGTGTTGATATGGGTATTAAGGTAACAAAACAATTGAATATTCTGTTATTAAACTTCAGTTTGTTGTAGGATGCATTGACTATTATTTGTGTTTATTTTAATTAATATTAATTTTGATAGCAAGCCTTCTTTAGTTAATTAAATGTTTCTGGTGGCTTAAGAAGCCTTCATGTATTCTATTCATTTTATCTCCTTATTACTTGCACTTATTTGAAACGATCGGGGATGGAATACAGCCCTAATGTATGAGCAAATATTTCAAAGCCTATGCTATCTAGTCGTGTACAAGCGATGGCATAAATAATCACGGATAGCAGTAGTGTATTAAGTTTCAATGACATCGCATTAAGGACACAAAATGACGGCAGCTTTATTAACTTTTTAATATCAAACAGCATAGTAATCTAAAAAATAACTTTGATTTTTCTTAAAAATATAGGGAAATTTTGTTTTTTTAATTAAATTTAAATGAAAAATATTGTCACCGAATTGGAAAAAATTTTAAATCGAAAAAAAAAACGAAATGTCACCATAATTTACGGGCATGTTCTCACAATCGCAAGGTTTTTAAATCGCCAGGCGACTTAAAAACGCCAAGTTCAATTTTAGATTGTCTGTAAATCGTACGTTCTGCTGGCGATTTGTTTTTCTTTTTCTTTTTGATCTTTTGATCAGCTGTTTTTTCAAATCGTATACAATTGAAACAGGAACTTAACAAAACAAAAGAGCAATTTTAAAATTGGTATTTTTAATTTAAATAGTGCAAAATTGTTTTAAGTTTTTGTTGAAATAAAAAGAAAACATATTAAAATTTAATTGTGAACCATTTTATTTTGTCTTGAATGTTTTTTATAAGCAAACTCAATCAGTTCACTTCAGTAAATGCTTGCGAGTTGAAATCGCAAATATTAAGCGTTTAGCGTTTGTCAGAACACCTATTTTGTGTCTTCAAAACGCAAGATATTATTTGCGTTTTTTAGAACATCAATTTGGCGTTTTCAAAACGAAAACGCCAATTTTAAACGTTTTGCGTTTTTGAGAACATGCCCGTTAATTTTTAATACAATAATAGCATTAACAGAGTTCCAGGGCTGGCTCTGTAGAAGACGATCTGTTAATGCATTCGTTGTAACACCTAAAAGGGAAGGTAAAGTAGTTCTGGTTTATTCAAATTATGTCGATTGAGCAAGATTTTTCCTTCTTGGCTGCGAAAAAGCATTGCCGTGTAAGTGCTAAAGTCCGGAAAAATGCATGCAAAGTGCACCACTATTTCCTCCTCTTCATACCGACACCGTTATTGACGGTTATTGATAGTTATTGTATAAAGAATTTATTCACTTGTCATGAACATCAATGGCAAAGTGAACTCTGAGCTCAGCCACCAATGTTCTTATCTATACCTAAGGAAGAGATAGTGGGTAGGCAAACTCGCTATACTTCCTGTGTGCGCGGTCAACAGAAACTTGGCGGAACGCTAACTGGATCTTTAGAGAGATTCCAGATTTTGCAAATATGCTTGTAATTATATTATCCATCCATTCCTGTGGACTGCGAAACCTAGAAGAGTTCCAGAATATATTTATTGCTGCTCCAAGTTAAAAAAGCAGAACCTTTAATGACACAGTAAATATTCTCTTGGATTTCAGCATCCTAATTAAGTTAAGAGATGACTAGAAAATTTGACTTTGAGTCGCCAAAGAATGCCTGATGCTTTGATAGTCTGTCTCACCTTGCAATATTAAAAAAAATGTATTTTGAAGTATAAAAAAAATTGTTTTCCCCTCATCCAATAAATTCCAGTTATAAATAATTCATAAGCCAATATTAATCATCATTATTCTTCCATTTCTAATTATTACAAAAAAAAAAATACGATGAGTAATTAATTAAACTATTTTAACACAAATATTATTTCCACTTTGAGTAGTCAACTAATTTTAAACTAAATTAAGTAAAACTGGAAGTAAATTTAGACAAATTTCCAAATTTAAAAAAATAAAAAGAAACTACAAATTTTGTTCTTCCTTAACACATCACATAAAGTTATAAAATAAATTGTTGTTAAACAATGAGCCCTCATTGTTGTTATACACAAATAATGTTATTATTTAAACGTCACTTTTTTTTTAATTATGGTTTTTGCTTTTATTTTCTACTACCGCAAGCCCGGTTATGTTCTGTGCTATTCCATTTCCTTAAAGAAAAATCTCCAATTATATTTCAGTGCTACCATTGTGGTTCACTATGTATATTAATAAAAGATTTATTCGAAAAAAAAAATTACAAGACTTTGCCTACGGTTATGTTAATATTGTATTTGTAATATTGTATGTAAACTACCATGGCCACTGTTTCAGTCCAGTCTTTATTTATCAGCTTCTCTTACACAAATTTAAAAACCGTCTCTAAGCGGTTACCAAACTTTCCTTCAATAAATCAATTGGGGTACTAAGTGTTGACATTACTACACCTGCATATCATGGCTGTTCAAGTGATGAACGAAAAAATCAGTAATAATGGCTTCAGCATCGTGTCTCAACAATCATGATTGTGCTGTCACCCTCCCCCTGGGGGCACTACTATTCCATCTAGACTGGTGTCTTGCGGGGTAAAAGGGAGCCCAGGCCCCTTAAAGGCTAGTAGGAGTGGCCTGGACAATCCACTATATTTCCACGGGAATCAGTGGCCCGCAGAGTTCCGCTATTTGTCTCCTTAGGCGTTTAGCTGTTCTCTGGCTGATTATTGAGGTTATGGCCCTTTTGGGAGTATCGTGCTGGCTGTGTGTTTCGAGGCCCTCGTGAGAGTTTGTGGGTCGGATCATTCACAATGAACCCAATGAATGGTCTAGGTCCAGTGAGTATGAATGCCGTCGTGTTCTTAATTATATTAAGCTTCATGCGTTCTGGACCAGGAGTTGGATAGTCTCCAACTCTTTAGCAAAGAGTGAAGGCTGCGGCCTACTTCGGGCTTTCGAAATTGCAACTAGGAGTGACTGGAGGATATACGTATCCGAAGGCCTACTAGGGCGAGGATGGCGCTACATACCATCCACAGTGGTTTGACCACCATCTGGTTGGGGCTAACTGCCAGGTACAGATGTAAATCAAATCACGTAATGTGCTGTCACCCCCCGGGGGAGCACATTTATTGATTACTTAACCATTTAAACCTATGCTGCTGGGGCTATAAGGAAGCCCAGTCCCCCGAAAGCAAGCAGGGTGTCAACTGGAAGCTCCACGTTATTTCCATGGGAATCAGTAAGCCCCAGTGTTCCGCTAATTGTCTCTTTAGATTTTTAGTTGCTTCTCTGACTGATTATTGAGGTTGGCCCTTTAGGACTTGTGTTGTGGTTTTGCGGCACCCGCATGAATTTGATTATGGAGGCCAGGATCATCTCGCCTTTAATAACACCAACGGGTGAATGATCCGGATCCAGTGAGCATGCTAGTCATGTGTTCTGGACCAGGAGTTGGATGGTCTCCAGCTCTTCAGCAAGGAGTAGTGGTTTGCAACCCTGCTTTGGAACCGCTGAAATTGCAACTAGGATAGATCTCTGTTGCTAAAATTAGTCCTCGGCTTTCTAGGGCGTGAACGACGTTGCTTTTCATTCCCAGTGGTTTGACTACCATCTGATTAAGGCTTACAGCCAGGTGCAGATGTAAATCTTATTACGAAATGTGCTGTCACCATTGGCGGTAACGTTCTGATCATTACAGTGCTTAAAGAAATGGGAAGCAAAACGTCAGATTTTTTAGAAGTAACTGCCTTTGATATGTGCGTATTTCTTCCGACGGGGTTTAATTTACTTTTATTTGGGTACGGTTTTACGTCGACCCTCGTCAAGGTTTCGGCCGTTTGCCATCTTCAGTGTTCTCTTTATACTGTACAGAAAAGTACTCTACTTTCTTCTCTTTATACTCTACAGAGAAGTATAAAGAGAACACTGAAGATGGAAAACGGCCGAAACCAGTTTGTTCACAAACCAAATTTGAAGAGGGTCGACGTAAAACCGTTTCCAAATAAAAGTAACTGCGTTTCCTTATACACTCGAGAATTATTATATTAAAAAAATATTCCAGTTAAGGTGTTCTGTATCGATCGAATCAAATGGCAGTGAGAAAGAGTTAGGTTTGGGCTATAAGGCGGATAAGCCACAAGTTCTCATTCACTATTTTTCCAATAGTTTTTGACTGGTCTTGCAGTATATGGCCGAGCGTTGTCATGATGAAAGATAATGGCTTCGTATTTGGTCAAATATTCTCATGATGTTCTTCGATATTTCGCACGAATCAGCTCAGAAGTAATTTATTTCGCGCAAATATTCTTATGTTCGAAATTAAAAAACTTATTGGTTTTGATCTCTTTGACAGACTCTAGACTCTCCTGAGGCTACAGGCATACCAGATTGCTCTCTTCAAACAAATCAATTGTTTTCGGTTTGGGTTCCCTGTCGTCGCGATCTGATCCCACCAAATACAGATTATTATCTTGACGTCGTGGATATTCAGCTTTGGCGTTGAGTAGACTAATTGGCCAGGCTTTACATATAGCTTGTTGCTCTTGTTATCGTAAATTTTTCCTCACTAGTAATAACACAATACAAAAATTACTTCTTTTGTAGCGTTCAAGGATCATTTTCCGATATGTAAAATTGCCTTTAAACGTCTCTCAGCTCAATTCATATGGAATCCAATTCTGCTGGTTTTTTAATATAAAATGGGTTGTTGTATAACTTCAAATCAAAATTCAAAAAGATCTTACCAATAGTAAAGTTTGCTATAGTTTTCGGACAGACGAACATACAAACAAGCATTCATTTTTATTCGTATATAAATTTATTTATAGAGTACATATAGATATACTATCTGTTAATGATAAGTTTAATACTACAGTGCTTTTTGTATACATGCATGTGTACATACATAACGAGCATTTTAACTTGCGATAATTTTTACATTTGTCAACCAAAATTGGCTTGACAGGCAGAAAGTAATTTAAGGTAAAATGCCATATACATTGTCTGTGCATATCAAACAAAAGTTAATGGGTGTTAAATAACAATAATAATAAAATATAAAATATTATTTTACAAACAATAACTAAATAGCCAAATCAATAGAAATTATTAAAGCCAACATTTTGTGTTTTTGCGAATGTAGTGGGTATTGAAAACCAAACGAATTTTATAAAAAATATTGTTTTGAATGGATTTACGTTTAGAGTATTTCGACGCACTCTTTACACGTTCTTGATGTATAAATGAAATTAAATAAAATTAGCAGGACTAGAAAATGAGATTGGCAAAGTTTCATTTTAATCTGATAATATTAAAACATGCCGCACGCAAATTTTCCTATAATCATTCTTGTTTTAATCGCGTTTGGCATCAGCGTTTTATTAACCAATCTAGTACTATTGCATAGTGTTGGAGCGGTAAAGTTACTATTACCGCTCTAACCTTAAGCTTTAAGTAATATGGTGGTATTCCCGGTAACTCCAATGAATTCAGAAACTCTACGGAGTAGTTAACAATATTATCAGCATCGGTAATGGAATCAATCGATTTATACGAATACAATTCGCCATTAATTATGCTTTGGATTTTGAAATTTATTTCATCAACGGATTTGTTTTTTGCAGCTAAAATGGCTCTCTCACTTAACCAAAGGTAATCGCTGTAATTTTCAGTAATATGTGAGAACACTTTTGCAAGTAGTTCGTTTTTAGGTGTTGTGAATTGGCAAAAGCCCATTGGAAAGGAAATCTGGCCTGTTGTAGAGTAGGTCGGTATTTTTCCACTGCCAATGTCTGACAATGGCTTTGAAAAAACATAACCTGATGGATAATTTTATTGTAAATTTTAACTGAAGTAAGATTTTCTCCCCAAACTTGTGACGGTATTATCTCTAAAAAATCTGGCAGCTATGTATAGTAGTGAATTTAAAAAATCATAAAACAAAAAAATACATGCGTGACTGTTGATATGTTAGAAAAATTTTTGCGAATTTGCCGAAGTTGAAGATGTTGCCTCTCTTTATTTGTTCTTTTATTTTTATTTTTGCTTTTTTTTTCTTGATTTGATCTAGGCGTTTTTTTAGCGTATGCTAAGAATACATAAGTGTGTTTGCACAAGTACAAACTCGTATAAACAGAAAATTAAAAGCAAAAATTTACAACTTACAACCACATAGTAGCTTCGTCAAACAGTTTGAACGAACATGTCGAGTCGTGAATAACTTATTTGTGTTAACAACAACAAAAGCAAGAAGAAAATGAATAAGTGAATTTTCTAAGTTTTCCGGAAAATTTTATAATTTTTTGTTATTTCAAATCGAATAAAACAAAAATCAGCGAAATCGCTTCAGCCGTTCTCACGCCATTTATATATATACATATATAGATAGATAAACAAATGCTTTGAATAAAAAGAAGTAAGCGCTAAGGGTTTTTACAATATTAACGAGAAAATTTAGATTTTTTTGTCTTGGACTATCCGCCTGAAGTTTGAAGTAAAGTGACTTGTGTAGGATATTCTCATTAAATCTTGGAGATGTTCATCGGCAATTCTGCTTCGGTATTTAAGTTAAGAAAATGCATCTTAGAAAATGCAGCTTCACAAACAAGTTCCAAGGTTAATTTTTTTAATTCTGGGTATTTATTACCACAAACATATTTCACCCTAAACTCTTTACAAGAAACTTCCTCTTTTTGGTGTTTTAAAACAGTATTTTCTTGGAAATCGATCATTTCCATCTCCCGAAAATATTTGCAGCTTAATTACTCCATCCATACCCAAGATTCAGAGAATAAATGTTACTGAGGATGACGGGATAAGATTTACATCTGCACCTGGCCGTGGGCCTTAATCAGATAGTGGATTTTTACCACTGTGAATGAAAAGCAACGCCATTCACGCCCTAAAAGGCCTTCAGATACGTATATCCTCCGGTCACTCCTAGTAGCAATTTCGAAAGCTCGAATTAGCCGCAGCCTTCACTCCTTGCTGAAGAGTTGGAGACTATCCAACTCCTGGTCCAGAACGCATGAATATAATTAAGAACACGACGGCATTCATACTCACTGGACCTGGACCATTCATTGTGTTCATTGTAAATGATCCGACCCACAAACTCAAACGAAGGCCTCGAAACACACAGCCACCACGATACTCCCGAACGGCCAGGCTCAATAATCAATCAGAGAACAGCTAAATGCCTAAAGAGACAAATAGCGGAACTCTGCGGGCCACTGGTTCCCGTGGAATTATAGTGGATTGTCCAGTTGACTCCTACTAGCCTTGAAGGGGACTGGGCTCCCTTTTACACTGCAGGGCACCAGTCTAGATGGCAGTTGTAGGATCCATATCGACGACATTCCCAATTTTCTTAAAATCTGCGAATCTGTTTTCAAATTCCGATTTTAGATCCTCAATGAACGTCTTGTATTGGCCGACGTCAAGCTCGTTGTCATTGCAGATTTTTTTTTAAATTAAGGAAGTGCAGGCATGCACTATACAGATCAGTGTTGAAAAGATCGAGTTTTCGCAAAAAGCTTTTCACTTTTGTTCAGGTTCAGATCATTGATATGTTTAAAAATATCTGATAAGGAAGCAATGAAAGTTCCGTTTTCTTTATAGCTAAGAAAACTTAAGTAATCGTTTGAAAGGAAATGCCTTCAAGTCTTCTAAAATGGTGAAGAATCGTTATAAAGCGCTGCCTTTGCTTAACCATCTCACATTATTATGCAATAACAGATCGTCATATTGAGAAGCTTCACCACTTCGTCAAGAAATATTTTCAATTCACGATGTTTCAGTACTAATTTAGCCCGAAAAAAATTTATTATTTTCATTACTCCTTGCATTGTTCTCTCAAGATTATGATTGAGTTTGCAGCAAAGCACAGTTTGGTGAATGATAAAATGGTAAGAAATCAAATTTTCATTACATTTTGCACTGGTTCTCTAGTCCTCTTTAAGCCCCAACCATCGCTGGTGCACCGTCGATAGTTATTGATAAAGCTTTTTTAAGTCTAACTCAATTTTAACGAAATAATCCATCACCGCGTATATCATGTCTTCTCCTCGCGTTCTTCCTATTAACGGTAAAATAATTAAAAGCTCTTCAACAAGGTTTTGTCTCATTTTGTCCAAGCAACGTACAAAAAATCCTAATAGTCTTTATCAATGCTGTCACATGATTCATCGATAACCAAGGCATAATAATCGGAATTATTTAACTGCCGTTTCACATCACAATGATTTTCTTCTGCCAGAACGTGTGTGTTTCTTGTGTTAGTACTCGCAGATAACAGAATCCGTCGAATAGTTTCAATAACATCTTTTCTGTTCTCAAACAAAACATTGCCTGCCTCAAGCATACATTCCTTGACTATGTCATAATCAGTGAATGGTTTCATATTCTTAACAAAAGTCCAAGAAATACGTAAAGATGTTTCACCATATTTTTCCTGCTCAGTCAATGAACGACTCATAATTTGAGCCGTCGATGCGTAGCTTGACAATAAATTTGCTATTTTAGATTTATGCAGACTACTGCCAAATGACAAATGAAGCACATCGGTACTGCTCCAGCACGATTTGGCAGCGTGAAACATTACGTGATTGGATTTACATCTGAACCTGGCAGTTAGCCCTAACCAGATGGTGATCAAACCACTGTGGATGGTATGTAGCGCCATCCTCTCCCTAGAAGGCCTTCGGATACGTATATCCTCCAGTCACTCCTAGTTGCAATTTCGAAAGCACGAAGTAGGACGCAGCCTTCACTCCTTGCTAAAGAGTTGGAGTTGCTAAAGAGCGTGAAACAATATATATCGGTCCATTCTGGCCAAAACTGTCTACATTTGACTTCCACCTTTCTTTTTTTCGTTTCTACGTTCCGGATCCGGAACGCGGTCCGCCAGTTGGTGACCCTGCCCTAAAAAATGCCAATTGACTCGAAAATGAGATTGAAAAAGTTTCACGTGCCGGATTAATATTAATTGCCGCAATGCGGCACGTGTTAATATTATCATATTGGACTGCAACTTTGCCAATAACATTTTCTAGTCAATTGTCACATTTTAGGGGGGTAAGCCGGTGGAAAATCCGAAAATTTACTTTTTTTTACCTAAAAATATCTTTTGCGGGTAAATAAGCTATCAATTGTTGGCATAAGCTTGCGGTCAACAGACACTAACGCAAAACACTTGTGAATGATGGTTGGCGCGATTTAAAATTGGTGATTTCGACTTGGAAGACAAGAAGAGGCCTGAATTGAAAGCATTACACGGCAAATATTGTTGTCAAATGCAAAAAGAACTTCCGTCAGTATTGGGAGTCATACAAAAAGCCATTTCTCTACCTTTAAAAAGGGATTCAATTAAAAGCCAGCAAATTGGGTCCCATATGAATTGAAGCCGAGAGACGTTAAAAGGCGATTTTGCATCTCGGAAATGATGTTTGAACGCTACAAAATCTTATTGTAACTGGTGATGAAAAACGGATATATTACGATAACCCCAAGCACAAATAGTCATATGTAAAGCCCGGCCAAATCAACGACGAAGCTGAATAACCATGACGCCAAGGTAGTGCTCTGTGTTTGGTGGGATCAAAAGAGTATTTTGTATCTTTAGATGTTGAAATCGGGCCCTACTATCACAGGGGACCGCTACCAAAGACAATTGATTCGTTTGATGGGAGCAATCTGGTCTGCCTCTAGCCTTAGGAGAGGAGAGCTAAACTTTATAACCAGAAGCCTTTCTTTCAAATAAATCAAAAGCAATAAGTTTCGAACATAAGAATATTAGCGTGAAATTAATTACTTCTGAGCTGATATTGCCATTATTAGAGTTCTAGGAAAATGTGCTCTAATATCGAAGAACACTTATTTTCTTATCATGACAATATTTGACCAGATATGAAGTCATAATCTTCTATCATGGCAACGCTCGGCCACATGCTCTAAGACCGGTAAGAAACTATTTGGAAACGTGTGATTAGACTTACATACGCGCCTGGCCATGAAGCCTTAATCAGATGGTGGATCAAACCACTGCATAATTTAGAAAGTCATGCTCGTCCTAGGAAGCCGAAGCTATAATTCTATGCAACAGAACTTTCTAGTTGCAACTTCGATGATTCCAGAGCAGGGCTGCAAATCATCACTCCTTGCTGAAGAGTTGGAGACTTTCCAACTCCTGTCCAGAACACATGTCTAGCATGCTCACTGGACTGGATCATTCACCTAGCGTGTCATTAACGTCGAAATGATCCTGGCCACCATATTAAACAACAGACCTAATATGGGGCCGCGAAACTACAACCACCACGATACTCCCATATAGGGGCCAACCTCAATAATCAGTCAGAGAACAGTTAAATGTCTAAAGAGACAAATAACGGAATTCTGCGAGCTTACTGATTCCCGTGGAAATAAAGTGGAGTTTCCAGTTGTATCCTGCTGACTTCAGGGGACTGGGCTCCCTTTTTCCCCCAGTTGCTATCTGCAAAGACCATATATATGTGCCCCCGGGGGGTAACTATTTGGAAACAGTGGATGGGAAGTTTTAGCTTATCCGCCTTATAGCCCAGATCTTATCCCCTCTGATTACCATTTGATTCGATCGATATAAAAAGCCGTTAATGGAATATTTTTCACTTCAGAGTGGGGTGTCTGAGATTGGCTGGATTCATTCTTTACCTCAAAACCGGACCGGTTCTTTTTTTTCGCAATAACACCTTATTTATCACATAAAATATTTGCCTCGTGCAAAATGTTTTTTTAGTTCACTTCTATCGAGGTTCAATAGTTATATAGAGAGTGTCAATATTTTTAATATATTTTTCTTCTTGAATATAAAATATTTGACTTAGATTTTTATTGGCCCATATAATTCGTTTTCTTAAGATATGGGATACTGCTGGACAGGAACGCTTTAGAGCCTTACGTACGCCATTCTATAGAGGTTCCGATGTCTGTTTACTTTGCTATGCCATCGATGATTATGATAGCTTTCGAGGCCTTAAACAATGGCGTGAAGAATTCCTACATTATGCTGATGTTAAAGTTGATAAATTTCCCTTTATCGTGGTCGGCAACAAGGTGAGTATTTTTATATTTTTTATAAAGCTTAAAAATTAATTAATTTTACTTCTTTATAAACTAGAACGATTTAGCACAACAATATCGTCAAGTGGCCACAGAAGAATTAAAACAATGGTGTGATAATTTTCAAATACGCAGTCATATTGAAACTTCTTCTAAAACGGCTACAAATGTTAACGATGCTTTCATTTTGGCTGTACGTCAATGGAAACATATGGAACGTATAGCGGAAATAGAATTAAAACAAAATGATACAATTGATTTAACTAGAACCATACGTTTAGCACAGAATCGTTTCTGTTGTACCGGGGGCGGTAGTACTGCCTCATCAACTACTGTTGGTACAAATTTTGAATCTGAAGATGAATCTATGCACACACCATCACCAAAACGTTTTGGTAAACGTTCGACGAAACCACAAGAAACACACTATCAACTTTAAGTAGAAAATTAGTTTTAAGATTTTTTGTTTTTTATTAAGAAGAACTTTTAAGTTTTCTTTAGTTTACACTGAAGTAGTAATTTTGCAAAAATTTAAATTTTATTTTGTTAGCAAATGGGAGACTCGTTGAAAGGTGTAGAGAGGAGTTACCTGTGCTAAAATAGTTTTTTGTTTGTTTTGTATTTTATAAAATATAAAAAAATAATTAAAAATTGCATTACTGTAAGACTAAGACTAAGTCTAGTAAGGTCGTAGTTAAAAACACAATTCTAACAAATGGTTGTAATTAAGACATTTTTTAAAATATGAATAGACAAAATTTCCTTAACAGCCATAGAAAAAAGTTCTTCCTAAACTTGTTTGGATTGAATTATTTCTTAAAGTAATCCCCCCGGTTTTTTTTGTTATAAAAATTTATTCATGTTTTAATTAACTTGACCATTCCAAATTTGAACACTAAATTTTTACACATTTTTCAAGTTTTCTTTTATTGTTTTTCTATTTTTGTTTAATTTTTTATAATAGTTATAGATTTTCGACCTTTTTAATATTTTTTAGTAGTTAATTAGAAAGCACTAGGTCAATTTTAATAAAAAACTTTTATTTTTTTTTTTTAATTTTTTATTAAAATTGACCTAGTGCTTTCTAATTAACTACTAAAAAATGTTTAATTTTTTTTTGTTTCATTGTTTTGACAAAAAGTTTTTGTTGAAAATATCAGTGATTTAAATTTATAGAGATATTTTTCATATTTAAGCTTATTTACTTTAAAAATGCACGATATATTTTAGTATAAGTTTTTAAAAACACCAAACCAGTGCTGATTTCGCACAAATTTCAAACCAAATTATTTACTTAGTTTGTTAAACAATAATTTTTGTGCCTTTTCTTTAACAGAAAAAAAAACATCCAAAGAATCAAATTTTCAATTTAATTGCAAAATTTAAAAACAATTTTATTTCAAATGAATTTTAATATAAAACAAAAATGTATTATCTCAGCAAAGTCAGTATTATTATCACTAACAACTCAAGAACGCATAAAAAGAATCAAAACAGAAATTTTATTTCAACTACCACTGTGAAGCACCATCATCTTTGTTGAAATTTATAATTTTTTTTGTTATTATTTTGTTTGTTGTTATACAGCTTTGCTGATGTCGAAAGTTTTTCACTAAAAATATTTATTCATTAATCCTACGGTCCATAACCGCGTACCCGGGTACTTTTTTGAACTTTAAAGTGCTGCTGTTTCTTTATTATTGAAGATATCAACATGAAACTCTGCATCATCACAGATTTCGGCTAAACTTATAAAAGTTTATCAAATTTGGTTAAATATATTAACTAAAAAATTAGTTTAATGTTTTTGCATACAGGGGTCCATCACCACGGTACCGGGGTACCTGTACTGAACTGTAATTGTTTTTTAGTTAAATTATTTATATTTTATTCATTTTAACTAATTTCTAATATTTAATGTCTTATGTTGAGTCATTGTTGAAACATGGAAAATATTTTGATATTGTTTGAGTATGTTGATCGCAAACCGGGGTCTTGCAAACGTTGCAGACTTTTCTCGTCTTTCTTCTCCTGTTGTCTGGCAAAGAAGCGCACAAATAGCAGCATCCTGTTATTGGCTTCCTGCCATCAGTAGAAGCAGCCGTAGAAGTAGATAGTTGCTCGGTATAGGTTACCGTCTCCACTGCTCTTCCCAAAAAGCTCTCAATTGCTGATTTGATAGAAAAATGGCGCGTTACTTGGCGATTGGCTACTCTTTCTTCTATTATTGGCGCACACAAATCTCCTGCAACTTTACACAAAAACTGTTTTCTCCGAGTTCTTTTGATATGGAACAATTATGTTATTATCATAAAATATATTGTATGCCGCGAAAGCACTAACATCGAGCATATTGTAAAAAAACGACAAAGGCCACCTTTTTGTGTGTCTCTGTGTGGTATATAACATCCACGCCACCTTTCGTTATGTTATAAAAATTGATGATTTCGGGTTTGCCGTTTTCTTCTACAAATGCATCACCATGCATAGTCGACAACAATATTACGGAATTTGTTTTTCTCTGTTTGTATGAAACCATAGTCATCTTCTGGTGGAAACCAAATTTGCTTGTCCCAACGGCCCAACTCTTATCGTCTTTCATTTCTGTTAGCATATAGTCTTTGTTTCGCCGCAGTGTTCCAACAATGCTAAGTTTGAAGGACATCAGCCGCTTTGCCAGTGGTAGCGTCGTAAAAAAATTATCCATGGCGATATTACGTCTGCTAGTGTGGTATGGCCCAACCAAATCTCTGACTACTCTATCGTCTACACCGTTTTCGCGACCACTGTCTTGTTTGCCAGTATATATTTGGCCATGAAGAGGATGATGTGATTTGATTTACATCTGCACCGACCGTCATAATCAGATGGTGGTCAAACCACTTGAATGATTTGCAAACGTCATTCACGATATATAATACGTATATCCTCCGGCCACTCCTAGCAATTTCGAAAGCCCGAAGTAGGCCGCAGCCTTCACTCCTTGCTAAAGAGTTGGAGACTTTCCAACTCCTGGTCCAGAACGCATGAAGCTTAATATAATTAAGAACTTGACGGCATTCATACTCACTGGACCTGAACCATTCATTGTGTTCATTTTGAATGATCCGACCCACAAACTCTCACGAGGGTCTCGAAACCACAACCACCACGATACTCCCATATAGGGGCCAACCTCAATAACCAGTCAGAGAACAGCTAATTGCCTGAAGAGACAAATAGTGAACTCTGGGGCGTACTAATTCCCGTGGAAATATGTGGATTGTCCAGGTGACTTCTGGGCTCCCTTTTACCCCGCAAGACACCAGCCTAAATGGAATAGTAGGTTCCAAAAAGAATATCATGTGCCCTCGGGGGGAGCCATGAAGAGGATATGAAGTTTTAGCATCGCATATCCACCATACCTTGAACCCGTATTTCGCAGGCTTCGATGGAATATACTGGGTAAATTTTGTTCTGCCGCGGTACGGATACAATTGTTCATCCATTGTTAAATTTTCTGTAGGCACATAATATTTTGCGAGATTGGCGTTCAACATTATTCAAATATCTCATATTGGTGCAGCTTTGTCTGTGCGCTGCCTCTCGTTTCTTGTTCTCGCGTCATCAAAACGTATAAAACGAATAAGATCCCAGAAGCGGTTTAATCCCATTGTTGCACGGAATAGAGGATGAGACAATTGTGTCCATAAGTCCCTTAAGTTTTCATCATTGGAATGATTTGCGCCTGCCATTATCAGCATTCCAATGAATGCGTATATTTCTGACACTGTCGTATTCTTCAATTGACGCTTTGTTGGGTTTGCTGCATTATAGGCGTCATAAGTTGATTTGGCTTTTTTGTTTCTATTGTAAAATAACTCTTGAAGCTTTGCATACCAGTCATACTTTCCGTCATTCGTAATGGACCACTGCGAGTTCTTACGATGCTGGGACTCCTTATTTGTTGACAAACAGGTGTTGCTTGCCATTGCATACCATCACGCGCAATCATACTTTCTGTTGTGCTTGATGTTGGTGCATTTTCCTCAACCATATCAGTTTCGCTGTCACTTTTATCTTCAAATACATCTTGCTCAATTTACATTGGTGTGTCAATAGCGGCTGGAATTTCGTTATCTTCGTTTCTTCTCCCGTAAATACCTCTCCTTCTTCCTCAATTGACTCTAAAGCATGACGACGCCACAGTTACATTATCAAGTATAGATTCAATATATCTGCTTCTGGCTTCTTTACTCAAACGCATATGTTGTCTTTCAGTTTAATATTCTATTTTTTGATCTACTTTGGCCATCTTAAATCATCTGTAGTGTATTATTTTATGTCATACTGGCATTGTGGCGCTAGAAGCTTTTATTTTTCAATCCTTATTTCGAAAATTTTAAAGCAACAGGACTGAAGTTAGGTTAGGCAAGGATAACAGATACATTTCTTTAAGTTCAACTTTCTCTTAGGATTCTATATATGTATTATCCAACTTTTGCTTTGCTTTGCTTCAGAGTTTCGCTTTGACATTTTAGTCAAAATGCACGTAGTTATATGAAAGGTGCCACATAAACAACTTTTACGCAAAGCAAAGCGAAAAGTTAACCAACATTCAACTTTTTGTGTGTTTTGCGCTACAACTCGAAATCAGTTGAATTTTTTTACACAAAACAAACACTTCTAAAATTCCAAATCACTTCAATGTTTTACTTAAACGAAACACTTGTACAATTCCAAATTACTTCAATGTTTTAATTAAAAGGAACACTTCTTCAATTCCAAATGTGTACCTTTTTTGTATGTAAACAAACATATTATGAGTGCTGTCAAAGTTTTCATTGTGACATACACCTTTTGATTTACGCTTTGTCTTTAAAGTTTCAAATGTCACGCAAAGCAACAAAGTCGTATCTGACACGGCCTTAATAAAAGGCCATATCTCTCTCTCTTTCTATCGCTCTCTCTCTCTCTCTCTCTCTCTCTCTTGTTTAGTCTGCAATTCAATTATTAAAATGTTCAATTTGCTCTTGGGAAACCGTTACCCTTATCTATTAATTGCTGCAGAACTATATATCGCTTTCACTTGTTTTAACGTTATAATAATTTTGCAATAGTCATTAAACGGATTTAACAATACCCTTTGATTTTAGCCCTACGGAAACCTTGTTGCAGATTTTTCTTCCACCTCAATAGTTTTGTATTTTAGGGATTATCCAACCAAAGCCAGACTACTCTTACGATAAAGCGTTATTACTTTGAAGCCACCTAAAATATTAGGCGGTTATGAAACTCATGAATTTTTTTAAAATTGTTTTCAGCAACAGTCAGACAAAATACGAGTAAAAACAGGAGAGGATTGGAATTTAGGGCAAGAACCCCCAAAATTAGCTTCAACGACATCTGAAGCAGAATCCTGGGGCGTTTTATTAAACGTTACACTCACGAAGTGCCTAATGTGCATGAATATGACAATCCGGTAATGCCTAAGAAGTTACACAGCAAAACAAATGAATGCCAGAGGGTGGCAGCAAAGGTGTTTTACCGTCCACTTCTTATTCTTATGTCCTCTTTCCCAATTTTTGTATAGACTTTTAAAGCAGCACAACAATTTATAAATGAACAGCATTATTTCCGGGGACTATAATTTTAAATAATTATTTAATTAAAATCCTAAGAATAAATAACTTGTTGAATCCCAAAGGTCATCTTTTATATTTTTGTTTAAAAAAATGCGTTCTTGAAATAAGTTTTAGCAAAAATTTTAAATTTTGTTTTACTAATTTGGAATTTATAAAAAAAGAATTGAAAACAGAACATTCCAAATATTTATTTAATTCATATACAATTTTTATAGTTTTTTAAACGATCTTTTTTTATTTATCTTTAATAAATATCTTTTTTCTTTTTAACGATCTTTTTTATATATTTTGTTCTCGATATTTCGCTTTCCTTTGAAAAGCTTCTTCAGGAAAAAAATTTTTTTTTATATTTTTATATTTTGAAAACGCTCAAATTATTATTTGTTAATATAATAGTTATAATTTTTTGACCTTTTTTTTATATTTTTTAGTAATTAATTTTAAGCACAAGGTCTTATTTAATAAAAAATTTTTTAAAAAACTTTATTTTTTATTATATTTTCGATATTTCGCCACACCGTTGGTTGGCATCATCAGGAAAAACAAAAATAATAATGAACAAACAAATTGAACAAAATTTTTTTCCAAAAAATCAAAAAAAAAAAAAAAAAATTTTTCAATTTGTTTGTTCATTATTATTTTTGTTTTTCCTGATGATGCCAACCAACGGTGTGGCGAAATATCGAAAATATAATAAAAAATAAAGTTTTTTAAAAAATTTTTTATTAAATAAGACCTTGTGCTTAAAATTAATTACTAAAAAATTATTTGTTAATAATTTTTTGTTTTCAAAAATATAAAAAAAATTTTTTTCTGAAGAAGCTTTCCAAAGGAAAGCGAAATATCGAGAAGAAAAAATATATAAAAAAGATCGTTAAAAAGAAAAAAGATATTTATTAAAGATTCATATACAATTTAATATAGTTTTAAATGAACTTTGGAGTTAAACTCCGAAATTTTATAAAATTTATCAATAAATTTTTTAAAGTTATTTTTGCTATTAACTTTGTTTTATATCAAAAATTTAATAATTTATTCTCTTGCAATATTTAATTTCAAGGGCAGCTATTTTTTCTAATTTAAAAAGAAAAAATTTTAATACAATATTTTTTGTCATTAAAAAAAAAAAACTGAAAGAAAGAATAAAACAATTCACTCACTCACTTAAAATATTTAAATTGATATAATTTTGTGTTAAAGTATACAATTTTGAAAATCAAACCAATGAAAATAAAAACGAACAAATAACATGTATTTAAATCAAATTAACACTTAGTTTTAAGGCATATTGAAAAAGGAATACAAATGAGGATATAGAAAATGTAATTAAAATTTAAAATAAATTGTTGTTTGTATGACAAAGGCGTAAAGAAATAATAAAGTAACAAGAGCAGTACACATTAATAATAATAATAATATTAACTCTCAAATCTTTCACCTACAGGAAATAATAAAGACGTTACATGCGCTTTTTCATTTTTTACTTCCTTCGTGTTAAAATTGAGAACAAAGAATATTTTGTTTGTTTCATCAGTACCCAGCTGGAAATGAAGCGAAGTACTTAGACAATAACCGATGACGTATACATTTGACTTCGTAAGCGAAGCAGCTAAGTACTGACTATGTAATGGAGCTGTAATCGAAGTTGTCATAGGCAACTACACAAATTATTTTGTAATGTAAGGAAAAAATATATTTTATTTATTATTTTTATTTATTTTTTTTTATTTCAATTATAATTAACTGCTGTTATTATTGTTTTTTGCTACGAAAATGAAAAGTGCCGTTTTATTTGTTTCTGCATATGCATTTTGTAGTAGTGTGGACCTTATTTGCAGATATATTTAAAAGTGAATTTTGCAAATATGTCTGTTGTTCAAAATGTATAAAATATGTACACAAAAAATAATCACCCCTATTCTGCGTTTCGATTAAGTCTCCGCATTCAGTTCCGTTGCGATCGAAAATTGGTATTCTGTAGAAAAACGGAATCGAAAGAAAAAGAAGAAGACAACAATGTTTACAAAATTAATAGCATCACTGTGGAATGTGGAAATGAAATAGCAAAATAAGCAAGTTTGTTATCATTTTTATAAACAAATGTAAAATTGAATACAAATATATTATTTTAATTTTTTAAGGTTCAAATAAAAACAAATGGAATATTAATTTTAATTCAATACAATATAAAAATCTTTTAATTAATTTTAATTCAATACAATACAAAAAACTTTTAATTAATAAAAATAAAATAATCACACACAAATCATACCTACTTTTTTCCATGTACTGGTATTTTTGTTGTAGGACCTAGTGCACTGAGGACTCCTTGAAGAATTGGCAGAACACTTTGATCGCTTGTGGTATCCACATGCAACGTCTGCTTTCGATGCCATTAAATGTGCCAATTTTTCATACTGCTGCGGTGTTGTTATTTTTAACCTTTAAAACACATCATATTCGGGTACAAAAATTAACAATTTAAAACAAAAAAAATTAATTTAATTCAATAAATTAATTAAAAATAATTTTGTTTTTTTTATCGTTTTTGAACATTTTATCTCATTTTCTACTTACATTTTTTTCAATTTTAAACTTTTTAACAAAAAAACACAGATAAAGAAAACCCCTCCGTTAACAAAAAAGCAACTGAGAAAAACGGAGCTCCGATCGTAATGCAGAATACATACAATCGAAAGAAACTGAGCGGAATCGAAACGTAGAATACCAAATCTGACAGACGGAGAAAATTTCGATTCGAATCGAAACGCAGAATAGCCCCAAATATTTCCTTTTCTTGGATGTTCGTGCAAAAGTTTGCGCTGCATTTCGGTTTGTTATGTGGGCAATTTTGTGGTAAGTATTTTTGCACTTTAAGAAATGAAATAAACCCTAATGATAAAATGCATTAACAGTAAAATAAATAACAAATGTTATTAGGTCACATACATTCTACATTTATCATATAAACTTCAATCATTGCAATAGTGGCACCAAACGTTAACCCTATCTTACATGCGCAAGTAAATTTGTAATCAACGTTGCTTACTACACCACTTACTATGTAAACTGAATAGTAGTAGCACTTGGTGACGTTGTCGCTTACTTTGTAAGCGAGAGCGCACCGATTAAACAGCCTATGACACTTCTATGTTAAATGTAAGTGGCGAAGTAAGCGAACGCGTCACCACTGACTACCACTTAGTATAGCTTATGTAATCGCTTATGTAATGTATGTTTTTACAGCTGGGTATTTCAGTTCTGTGAGCAAGATAAAGAACATATAGGGTATCCCCCGGAAAGGTATACTATTTTGTTTTGCCGCCATTTTGGTAATCAATAGTCTTGACAGTTCATATTTAGCAGTCGTGAAGTAGACACGTGACAAATTTATTATGGAAAAATATTCGATAAAACAATGTGTTTTAATCGTTAAAACATTTGATCAAAATCAATCATCGATTACTGTGATAATGAGAAAATTGTGTGAAATTTTTGGGAAAAACAACCTCCCAACAAATCACACTATTTATCGTGCAGTGAATGATTTCGAAAAAAGAGGACCTGTAGGTGACAGGCCCAAGCATGGTACTCAACGTACTGCAATATCGGTTGAAAACATTACTGCTGCTCAAGAAAGTGTTCAAAACAATCCAACAACCTGACGCCATGCTCAGGAGCTAGGTCTTTAAAAATAACTTTGCACCACAATTTCGCACAAGGATTTGCATTTGTTTCCATATAAGATTCAGTTGACACAAGACTTTCTTTCACGAGACCATTTACGCTGCCGTACATATGCCAATAGTGCCAATAGGATGTTACAGCTCGCCCATGACAAGCCCGATTTTCATGAAAAAACCATAATAAGTGACGAGGCACATTTTCATTTAAATGGTTGTGTGAATAAACAGAATAATCGGTTCTGGGGAATCGCAAACCCTCAAATTATTTAACAGGCACCTTTGCATCCATTAAAAGTGATAATCTGGTGTGCAATTTGGTCAAGAGGAATCATTGGACCGTATTTTTTTGAAAATTAAAAAGGCGTAACGCGATATCCTATGTTTTTTAAGGCCACAACTGCATGCTTTGGGCTTGATTAACCTGTGGTATCAACAAGACGGTGCCACATCGCATTACAGCCAACCCCGATTTTCATGAAAAAATTATATAGACGGACGAGGCTCATTTGAATGGATATGTGTCGGTTCTGGGGAATGGGAAATCCTCACTTTTGCATCCATTAAAAAAGACAGTCTGGTGTGCAGTTTGATCAGGAGGGATCATTGGAAGGTGCCAAAT
Source organism: Trichopoda pennipes (assembly GCA_030448955.1). Classification (NCBI taxonomy): domain Eukaryota; kingdom Metazoa; phylum Arthropoda; class Insecta; order Diptera; family Tachinidae; genus Trichopoda; species Trichopoda pennipes. The sequence continues at coordinate 10,825,503 of JASKUP010000002.1, forward strand.
CGCATAGTCAGGATTATAATGGAATTACTGTGAGACCTCTTTCCACAACAAGTTAATTCAAGAAATGGTGTTGTTGATTAGCCTCCACGGTTGCCTAATTTGACTGCTCCGAACCTTTTTTTGTGGGGATATCTGAAAAGCCAGATATATGCAAACAAATCAGAAACGCTTGAGCAACTCAAATAATATGTTCGCCATGAAATTAATTAAATAACGCGTGAAATGTGTGAAAATATAATGAAAAATGTGCTCCAAAGGGTTGGCATTTGTGAGGCTAACAGAGACAGATATTTATCTGATATTGTATTCCATAATTGCCGACATTAACTCAAATATTTATCAATATAAGATCCATTCTCTTTCATTTAATCAAAAATATAAACAAAGAAGTATACCTTCCCGGCGGACACCCGTTATTTAAAATGAATGCCTTTCGATATCAAAATCAAATAATTAAAAATGGTATTAATAAGTATTAGGCGATATCTTTAAAGTTTTTCGCCGCAAATATTTTCAGATTTACTTAATAGCCGCCACGGCTGGTTAGACTAATCTGGAGGTCCAAATTTTTATGAATTTTTCCATACATGACCAAAAAAGCGGCGAATGCTGTCTTCTTGATGAATCCGTTCCAGGCTTATCGGCATAGAGTAGCAACTTCACATATCATCACATAAAACTGCGGTTATCAAACGTTTCCTTCAATAAATAAATTGCTGCACAAATTGTGTGATAAGTTCTGCCACAGTTCCTGCACATCATGGTTGTTCAAGTGATGAACGAAAAAGTTCGTAAAGATTACTCTAGAGTGGTCGCATCGCTTTAAAAAGAAATACGGTCTAATAATTCCACTAGCCTAATAGGCACACCAAACATTTTTTAGTCTTTCTGGATACAACGGTGTGCCAACATACACTTGAGGATTATCCGAATACGGAAGTTTTGTTTACTGACATATCGATTCAAACAAAAAAGAGCTTCATAGCAAACCAAAATTTGTTTACGAAATCGGGGCCGGGTATTTCGAACAGAACCATGAATTTTTCAAATAAATGTGCGCAATTTGGTTTGGAAGCGATATTCAGTTGCTGTTGTTAGTTGATTCATATTGAAATGCTTAACCAAACTAAACATAAATCCTGTTGTCATTATTTGCTGTCCTTTCTAGCTGTTTGTTTTTTTTTTTTTTTGGTATGAATGGTTTTCAATGTGAAGACATCATTTTCAATCCGTGTTCTAAACTGTATTTCACAGCCGTGAAAAAATGACCGCCAGTTAAAAAAGTGTTGCCAGCGGCTATACCTCTTTAAAAAAAATACCCGATAGTATAAATTTCTCTATTTTAAAACCAGAGTTTTATTATTAGAAGTAACAAAATTTTTAGAAGAAACCCAATTTGAACTAGATCTTAAGCATCATTTACGGAGCTACCAGATTTCTGGTTTATATTATATTCGAAAGCTAAGAGATACGCAGCGATGTCGTCGCTAGCGTCTATGCTTTCATTAAACTAAGATTTGTGTGTGTGACTTTGCTTAACTGTAGCAAAGACAGCACTCTTCAATAACGGCATATTGCTTGTGTTGTTTTATTTTTGGATTAGTAAAACGAAATCGTTTAACGGCTTAACATATTCATACCCACACGAATAGCTCTTTCGCGGTTCCTATGCACATTTTTCTTAGAAATTCATTATTCTTACATCAATTGATTAAATGAGAATTATTTAAGATTTACAATGTAAAATGACACAAAATCCTGAATTTTGAAATAAAGAAAAAAATCCTAAAAGGCTTATGGGCACATGGAAATACATTATTCGGAAACTTTTTATTATTCGATTATTGAATTTTTATACCAAATTTGGGTATTATGTGCAATATTTTAGGATTTTTTCTAGATTAGGGTTTTCCTTAAATTTTATCTATATATATAAAAATAAGTCGGGTTTTCCTTCCTGACGCTATAACTCCAGAACGCACGAATTGATTTCCACGGTTTTGCATTGGTGGCAAAGAAAATTCGGAAAAAAATTTCAAGAGAGAAGCAGCAAGGCAGGGAAAATAATTTTTTACATACAGCGCCATCTCTGATACATAGCATGTACTACAACGGCACCAGTACGTGGTGTGTGAGTATCCCTCACGAAAATAAGTACGTTTCATTTTAAGTAGATGGTGCCGTGCACTAGGTCGCATGTATACTGTTCATCCTCGAAATGATGAATGTTTTTATTTGCGACTGCTGTTGGGTCTATGTGCATGGACCATAATCATTTGTGCATTTGAAAAATGTGAATGGCCACCAATGCCACACATATCGAGAAGTATATCAACTATTGGGTTTGCTGGAAAACGATTCTTATTGCGTTCAGTTGTTTTATCAAATGCGTACCAAATACGAACGCAATTATCATCACCACATGTTTCCCTTCACAACCAATTAGTTATGGAACAAATACAAAGACTAAATATGTGAAGATATCTTGCATCGCTTGCGCATTCGAACGAATAATCCCGACATGCAAATAACCGATGAAATATACAATGAAGGATTGATTCTAATTGAGCATCAATGCTTGACTATTGCAAACAAGCTACTGATTGAAGTAAGAATGTTTGCGCCAAATCGATCGATGCACGATGCTGCAATACAGTGTTGATACACAGCAGGAATTCGTTCGAAATAATGTGCCGTTGCTGAATGAACAGCAAAAACAAGCATACGAAACATTTATGCAAGCGGTGGACAATAATACTGGTGGTCTATTCTTCCTGGAAGCACCTGGAGGAACAGGGAAAACATTTGTCATTTCATTGATTTTGGCCATTCGATCAACCTGTGACATAGCTTTGGCGTTACCATCATCTGGAATTGCGGCGACTCTTCTAGATGGCGGTCGTACTGCACATTCTACGCTTAAGCTGCCACTCAATTTAAACACAATTGATACTCCAACATGCAATATTTCCCTATCCAGTGCAATGGGAAAATTGTTGATGCAATGCAAGTTTGGGATGAGTGCACAATGGCACATAAGAAATCACTTGAAGCACTTAACTTCACACAGAAGGATCTCCGGCGAAATAACAACATCTTTAACGGCTTGATGATATTGTTGGCAGGCGATTTAAAGCAGACGTTGGCAGTAATTTGCAATGCCTGCAGATGACTTGAATGCTTGCCTGAAGGCATCACCTTTGTGAAATAACGTAAAAACATTATCGGTAACCACTAATATGAGAGTTCAACTTCAAAATGATCACAGTGCTGCACAATTTTCCAAACAATTGTTAGCTGTTGGAAATGGAAAAAAGGTGCCCTGTAGGCTAGTAGGTAGTGTACTAGCTTGTCAATATGGGGGTTGTGGGTTCGATTCCCAACGAAGACCTTGATTTTTTTCACTACAAAAATAAAAATTGACTGTTGGTGGGGCTGCTCAGCGATGGACGGCATAGTCACTGGTCGCTGTGCTGTCTTATATACGGCAGTTAATTTCCGACTATTCTTCTACTTTCACCACCAGTTTCATCTATTCTCTATCCCTTTCCTAAAGAATGTAGCATGGTACTTGACTAAATAGGCATTGTTGCCTGAAGTGCTACTTCTCTTTAAAAAAACAAAAAAAAAAGTCACAGTTGATGCGACAGCTGGATTAATTACTCTTACCAACAACTTTTGCTGGTTTGTAGCCTCTCAATTAGCTCTTATGGAAAATGTTTTCCCAAACATTAGTAAGAATTATCAGAATTGAGCAATTCTCGCCGCAAAGAATAATGATTTACACGCATTGAATTTCACCATTCAATAAGAAATCGATGGCGATTTGGTGACATACAGATCCGTTGATTCTACAACAAATCCCGATGATGCAGTTGATTATCCAACGGAGTTTTAGACTCTCTGGAATTACCAGAATTTCTACCACATAACTTGCAACTTAAAGTTGGTTCAGTTGTTATGATATTGCGTAATTTGAATCCACCGCGACTTTGCAATGGTACTCGACTTGCGGTGAAAAGACTTATGCCGACTTTGATTGAGGCAGCCATTATTAACGGAAAGTATGCAGGTGAAAATGTATGTATTCCTCGAATTATGGGTTCGCCTTTCCTTCGCAATGACAATTAACAAGTCGCAAGGCCAATCGCTTAGTGTTTGCGGGATAAATTTAGAAAATCATTGTTTTTCACATGGGCAGCTTTACGTTGCATGTTCACGAGTTGGGACACCATCCGCTTTGTTTGTGTTAACGTCAGACCAAAAAACAAAAAATGTGGTTTACCAAAGAGCACTTCAATGAAACGGTATTTATTTTGGATTCACTTTCATTTTTTACTTAGAGAAGTTCAACTAAATTCCACTTCATCGAAATGAATTCATTACTGTTGTGCAATGAAATAAAATGTTTGCTTTTCAAATGAAAAAACCAAAAAAAAAAACTTTTCTTCATCTTTTAATCCCCAAACGAAATGTTACAAAAACGAAGCCATTATATGGTGGCGAAACGGAGTTCGCCGGATTTGCTAGTTTCTTATAAAGTTAAACATTTTTTGCTTTCTTATTCGATGAATGGCAACGAAGGTTGTAGCGAACCGAAAATTGTATTTCATTCTACTAGTGATTTTAAAGTTGGTTGTTTTTATATGAATCTGTAGAACGATGTCTAAGAGTTGTGTTATCTAAGCGGCCAACTCTAATATCACAACATTAATAAAGGGTGTTTTTTTAAGCCCGATAGAACTTGAAATTGTAAAAAATAACACAAAAAATTAAACTGTAATCAAAATTTCTTTTTTATTCGAAGGATCAATACGTGACATTAACGTTTGAAAATGATTTCGGGCATATGGGCACCGCGGCTGTTCTTGACGAAGCGCATTCTGGACGTCCAATTTTGGGCCACTTTTTCGAGCAAGAATAACACAAACAATGCTGTCCTCCAAGGCGTCAATTGTTGCTGGTTTATCAGCATAAACCAGTGACTTCACGTAGCCCCACAGGAAATAGTCGAGTGGTGTCAAATCGCACGACCTTGGAGGCCAATTGACAGGTCCATTTCTCGAAATCAACTTATCGCCAAATTTTGATTTCAATAAGTCGATGGTTGCGTTCGCTGTATGGCACGTAGCGCCATCCTGTTGAAACCACATCTCGTCCGGATCAATGTCATCCATATTTTCAAACAAGAAATCATTGATCATGGTGCGGTAACGATCTCCATTGACCGTAACGCGAGCTCCGGCCTCATTTTTGAAGAAATAAGGTCCGATGATGCCACCAGCGTTAAAAACCGCACCAAACGGTGCATTTTTCTGGATGTAATGGAGTCTGTAGGGTCTGTTGTGAATTGGTCTAACTCCATATGCGGCAATTTTGCTTATTAACAAACCCGTTAAGCCAAAAATGTGCCTCATCGCTGAACACAATTTTGCGATAAAACAACGGGTCAGTTGCCAACTGCTGTAGAGCCCAATCGGCGAAAGAACGACGCATATAATGGTCTCGTGGCTTCAATTCCTGCACCAGCTGGATCTTATACGGGTGTAGGCCGAGATCTTTGCGCAAAATTTTCCACGTAGTGGACGGACAGAGCCCCAATTCCTGCGACCGACGACGAATTGATAAATTTGGATCTTCTTCCACACTTTCGTTTACGCGGCGATATTCTCTTCAGTACGCACATTCCTTCGACGTGTTGGTGTTATTGCATCCTCTAGAGAGTATGTGGTACGAAATCTATCGACAGTTCGACGAATGGCTTGTTCAGATGCACGATTATGTACGCCATAAAAATGACGAAGTCGTCTATAAGTTGCGCGAATCGACGACTGATTTTTAAAGTAAATTTGGATAATTTCGTAGCGTTGTTCAAGCGAGAGTCTATTCATGATGATTTGTCAGAGTATACTGAAACAAATAAAAAAAATGTTTCATCAAAATCTCATTTTTTGTGCTACTTTTTACAATTTAAAGTTCTATCTAGCTTAAAAAAACACCTTTTATATGATTATGTGAATGTGTTTGCCGCGACTATACTGAAATATTCTCGTTTTGCCAAAATTGCTGAGAAAAAGTACGATTAAACATAATTTTCCATTATTAAATTGGTTTGGGAATTTTTATAAAAATCTAGGAATTTTAGTTTACAAATATTTTGATTGATCAAAATGTGAGATAAATCTAAGATAAATAAAATAATGAAAAATGAAATAAAGTTGTGTGAGCAATACTAAGCGAATGACTCATACTTAAGTCCATTACGAAAAGTCTGGTTATTACCGTCGTATTTCCGACCGCGATTTCGTTGCATTAAGGAAAAAAATCTATACTCACATATTTTATCCGTAATTAAGAGTTATTTAATTTTACATACAAATTTAATTTAGAAAAACAAAAATTCCAACTTATTCTTCTCTTTGCCCTTTGGTAACTCTTCGAAATTTTGCTTTAATAATTGAAATCCAAATCTGTTTTGGGAAATATTAAAATCAAAACCATTTTGACTTTAAATTAGTCAAAGCGCAAATGAGACGTTTTATAGGAAGAAAATCGTTTGCAAATTGTATTTTGAAAACTGAGCAATTGATTGGTGCAAGGACTACAAGAAGATGGAAAAATACATGTTCAGGTTTGAGTAAAAAATTGGAGGCAATTTTGCTTATACATGGTGGAGCGGGCGATTTTGAAGATGTTAATGAATGTGGAAAGTTGGCTGGTATGAAAGAGGCACTGAGGTGTGGAAAAGAGCATTTATGGCCGTGTGATGATGATGGAAGTGAAGGTAATGCTTTAAACGCTGTAGAGGCTGCCATCCGACAAATGGAAGAAGATGCAAGTTTTAATTGTGGCTATGGTGCTTGTTTGAATCTAGAGGGAAAAGTGGAACTTGATGCCAGCATAATGGAGGGCAAAGAGTTGAAAGTTGGTTGTGTAACACTTTTGCAAGATATTTTACATCCAATTTCCGTAGCTAGACGTGTAATGGAAAAATCTGCACACGCATTTATGGGTGAAGCTGGTGCAAAAAAATTCGCCTTACAACAAGGCTTTGAGGAAAAGGAGGGTAAATAAAACTTTTCACTTGAATTAAAAATTGTAAAAATTTTTTTTAAAAAATCAGGCGATTTTTTAAGATGGTTCTCTGGTAACGGAAAATGCTCTTGCTGCTTTGAAGGTATATAAAGAAAAGGGAGCTTTTGGTGAGCCCAATACTGTGGGAGCGGTAGCTATTGATAGTAAAGGTAACATAGTAGCGGCCACTTCAACGGCTGGCTTAACGGGCAAACTACAAGGTCGTATTGGAGATTCGCCTATTTTAGGTTGTGGTACATATGCTGACAACTCGATTGGTGGTGTTTCAACTACTGGTCATGGTGAGTCCATCATGCGTTTTAATTTGGCTCAAAAAATTCTTTCGAAAATCCGCTATGAACGCAAGACTGCGCAACAGGCAACGGAAGAATCGTGCAAAGAAATGACTGATCGTTTAAAAAACTCTGCTGGCGCTATAGCGATTGATTCAAAAGGTCAAATTGGCATATATTGGACTTGCAAGAGAATGGCATGGGCATATACGAAAGGAAAGGATATAGTTTATAGTATTAAAAATAATGAACAGTTTACAGAACAATTGTAAATGAGCTGGTTTTAATCACTTCTCTTCAACTTGGAGTCTTGTAAAAATAATTTTATTAAAACGATATTTTTTATTTCTATTATTTTTGTAGGTTGTATGTGTGTATATTATCCGATGGGGTTTGATCGATTTGGGTATGATTTTACGTCAAATCGCGTCAAATTTGGTTTATGATTATACCGATTTCGGCTATATGCCATCTTCAGTGTCCTCTCTATACTTCTCTCTATATCTTTGTTGGCATGAAAATAAATATTAATCTATAATGTTTATTCGTGCACTTATTATAGGTACCCCTGTAGGTAGTGTACTAGCTTGTAAATATGGGGGTTGTGGGTTCGATTCCCAACGAAGACCTTTGGTTTTTTCACTACAAAAATAAAAATTGACTGTTGGTGGGGCTGCTCAGCGATGAAGGCATCACCTCAATTATCAATAACCATTCCCTGGGAGTTTTTCCCTATTCCCTGTTCCCCTATTTTAAAACAAATGTTCTTGGGAAAATTTTCTCTCTTCCCTATTCCCATATTATAAATGAATTTCGAATTGGGAAATTCTTCCCTGGGAATAAAAGTAGGTATTTCGAATGTCAATTAAAAGGGGAATAAAATAACAAAACTTGGGAAAATTCGCGCCAACAAATTCAAAGGGAATTGTGCTAAAAAATGTAAGTATTAAATATTTAAAAGAAAAAAATGTGATAAAATTTATATAAAATTTATTTTTTACAAAAACAAGCCTGCCTACATACTTACCTCTGTGAATATTTTTATTACTTTTTATAATAAAATCAACAAATCTCTTTATGATAAAATCAACATGCATATGTATTTTATTCGCAACAATTTACATTACATTATTTCCAATATTATTCCTTATATTTCGAGCAACCGATAAATATTGCGGTGAGGCTAAGGATATCACATCACTGTGTTGAACGATAGATTCATCCAAAACTTCAATGTTGCTCACATCATTATTACATTTAAAATGAATGCATATATTATGCAATGCGCAGCAAACATTTGTTATTTTTGCTGCCTTATCTGGAGCAAAGTGCAACTCTCTAGCACCTAGAATGCACCTCCATCGATTTTTCAATACTCCATTGGTGCGTTCAATCACATTGCGACACTTGGATTGAGCTTTATTTAATTTTATCTCGTTGGACCCCTCTTGGGGACATCTATGAGGGGTCAGTAGTCACGGCTCCAGAGAATATCCTGCGTCTCCTATAAAATAATGAATTATTAATTTATGAGTATTGCCTGATGTAATTTAAAACTTACCAAGAAGCCAGTAGTTGCTGCCGACTCTTAGGAATTCGTGTTCTAGATGAGATCGCAATGCGCTGGTATTCCAAATAAAAGAGTCGCGATAAGCACCGGGATGAGACGCATCAACATACTGAATCCTCAGCTCATGATCACAGACCTGTTATAATTTGTTATTACTTTAGTATCAATTATTGCGCTTTAATATAGAGTATAAACTAACCAACATCACATTCAAGCTGTAGAAACCCTTTCTGTTGTAATATAAGTGTTTGTTAGTAAAAGGGGCAATTATGCGGACATGAGTTCCATCAACGCATCCCATTACGCTGGGAATGCCATAAAGATATAAAGATATTTTCCTTTTTTCTTCTTCCGTTCGACAGAAATTTATCCATCTTGGGCACAAGTGTTCTTCAAACACATTAATAACATCTGTTAGAACTTTGCTAAAAGTACTCTGGCAAACAGATACATCACAATCCTTCCCTATACCCGTTTGATACCCACCTTCGGCGAAGAAGCGTAAAGCCGCACTTAATTTAACTATGGGAGTAACTGTAAACGACTTACGATTTGGCTGAATGTTGGCCGTTAATACATCCAACAGATATTTGAATATATAAAAAAAAAACAATTTTTTTAATAACTAACAAAGCTTTTGGCAACTCAAGTGAATTGCTGGCATCCCGTAGATATTTTCTTTCTACCCTTTGTTCCGTGCTATCCATCTGCTGTACTTCAGTGTTTTCCATTTCAGCAACATTTATCATAAACGCTATACTAATCATGTTTTTTCTCTTTTTTAATATTTTATATATCTTTTAAAACCTTTTTTGTTAGCTGTTTCTTTAAACTATGTATTTACAAATTTTTACACAAAACAACACAGCTGAAGAAAAACAGCTGACTTCGACTTTTCGAATTCCCTCTCCCTTTTTATTCCCTTCCCAAACTGTTTATAATAGGAGAATTTTATTTTTGGGAAAAGCGAATTTCCCAGGGAACATTATTCCCTGGGAGTATTGATAATTGAGGTGATAGTCACTGGTCGCTGTGCTGTCTCATATGGCAGTTAATTTCCGACTATCCTTCTACTTTCACAACCTGTTTAATCTATTCTCTATCCCTTTCCTAAAGAATGTAGCACGGTACTTGAGTAAATAGGCATCGTTGCCTGAAGTGCTACTTCTCTTTAAAAAAAAAAAACTTTGCGACTCCATTTCAAATACACAAAAAATATTTTTTTTAATTTATCTATCTTATCTATCTGCTTATCGTATTGAATCTATAAATTCGGGTAGTTTGGTGTTTTACCTTAATATGAACGGGAATATGTGATTTCTATAAAGAAAACTACCAGTATAGGAGTACTATAGAGCCGAGTCTCGATCTCGTTAAAATTGGCTGGAAAATTAAACATTTTCCGTCTTTTTCTTTTATCTTTCCTCAGAGACCGAGTTTATAAAACCGACATCTTAATCGATGTGAAACTGGAAGAAAAATGGTTTATGGGTCTGAATAGTTACCAATTGCAGGTAGTATAGGATAAGGTTTCCCAGAGGAAATGCAATCCGTATTATCTATCAAAGAGGCTCTTTCACGAGTATGCGAATTGAGATGGTTTGGGCACTTCAAAAGTCGTTACATGATAAGAAAAAAGCTGCAAAGTGTCTTTTAATTGCGTTTAATTTCATACTATGGTATGATCACTGTTAGGTTAGAGCTACAGAGTGTGATTTGTTTTACATCCGCACCTGGCTATGTAGCCTTAATCAGATGGTGGGCAAACCACTATAGTATAATTTGGAACGTCATACATGCGTGCTAGATAGCCGAAGGCATAATTCTAAGCAACAGAACCACCTAGTTGCAACTTTAATGATTCCAGGACAGGGCTGCAAAACATCACTCCTTGCTAAAGAGTTGGAGACTTTCTAACTCCAGTCCAGAACACATGTCAAGCATGCTCACTGGACTGGATCATTCACTTTGCGTGTCATTATCAGTGAAATGATCCTGGCCACCATAATTTTATAAATCCCTTGTGGGGCCGCAAAACCACAACCACCACGATACTCCCACATAAGGGCCAACCTCAATGATCAGTCAGAGAACTATTATAAGTCTAAAGAGACAAATAATGAACTCTGCGGCTCACTGATCCCCGTGTAAATAAATTAGAGCTTCCAGTTGTCTCCCTGTCTGACTTCAGGGGACTGGGCTCCCTTTTTCCTCAGTTGCACTGAGTCTAGGTAGTGGAATATTCTATAAAGACCATATTTATATGCCCCTGGGGGGAGGTTAGAGCTACAGCAATCGATAGTCAAGGTAACATAGCAGCTGCCACTTCAACGGCTGCCTTAACGGGTAAACTACATGGTCGTATGGGAGATTTGCCTAGTTTGCGTTGTGGTACGTATGCTGATAACTCGTTTGCTGGTGTTTTAACTACTGGGCCTAGTGAATCTATCGTATATTTTAATTTAGCTTAAAAAAGTTCTTCAGAAATCCTTTATGAACAGAAGACTGCGCTAGTCGTGCAACGGAAGAGTCGTGCAATTAAAAAACTGGTCATTTGCAAAATTCCGCTGATACTATAGTAATTGATTCGAAAAATCCAAATCAAATAAAACTTTAACATGCTTTTAGCAATAGTTTACTCGAGCTTAAATTTGCATCTCCATCTTTTTATATAAGATCAGCAGTGACTTGGAAAGTCCGTTTATCTTTTAAGGCCTTAAACAAAAGGTCCATTTTTGTTTGAGTGCTGTTTTGTCTCATTTCCTTATTTTCTCTCATTAGTTTTCTATGGAATTTAACCCCAGCTTTCTTAAAGCCTCCTGTTTTATCTTCTCAAGAGCCGATATTAACAAGTTTATGAAAATCAGAGTTTGCAACTGGCTTTTCCTTTTTTTTTTTTTTGTTTTCATCAGTTGACCAAATTTGAAGAATGTTCTCATAATACAGTGCCTAATTTGCAAACTAATACTCCATTAAACTTGAACTCCGTTGCAACTTTTCATCTTATTTTATTAAAATCTGTTTACTTTATCACACTTCTTCTGTTTTTAATAAAAAATCGGTTTAGACATTTAGAAACTGCGAGGTAACCGAGTTCCACACGATTACAGAATACTAGCCATACTTTACGTTCTTTGCAGTCTGTATGTATGCTCAATGGACATCTAATGTAGAGTCTAGAATTATATTTTCCAAAAACATTAAATTGACATGCAAAGTTTTTATTGAAACTCCGATATTATGTGGGTACAGCAAAATTTTTAAATGATCCTTCTCAATACCCTGCCCCTGCTAATGTTGAATATTTGAAATATTCTCTTTTATTACTCAATTTCATCTCTAAAAATCTACTTGTAAAGGGTTTGTCAACAAAAAGTTTGTTTTCTAAAACCAAAAATTTAGATTAAGATAATTCAAATTTTTAATTGTATTACGAAGAGAAACGTCGGCGATTACGAATGAAAAATTATATGTGGCAAATGTCCACTACGTTCGCGCTCACAGATGTCGATTCTATCATCAAAGTTTTTAATCACTTTTTGGCAAAATGGCGGCCCTCAATCACATAACGGATTTTGAGTTTTAAGGCTGAAATCGACTTGATTGACTCTGTATAAACTCTGTCTTTAACATAGACTCACAAAAAAAAACTAATCCACTGCTGATTGTCGTGAAATTATGCGATCGGAAAATTTGGTTTACATTAAATTTATCGTTTCATTGGCTATTAGGCATGTGGCGCCGTCCTGTTGAAACCACCTGTCAGTGATATTCACGTCGTCAATAATAGACCAAAATTGAGTTGTTAGTATGTCACTAGTATTAATTTCTCTCATAATGGCCTTTTTCATTATTTTAGCAATGCATTCAATTCTTTGGAAAAAATTGTAGATAATCTTGTATATCCGCAAGTGTTTGTTAAGCGATAAATTTAGTTGGAATAGCTACAATTTAAATGACACACTTCTACTTATCACTGCATCACATTTAAAAATTTTATTAGCCAGATAAGAACAAATACAACAATTATTAGTTAAACGTAACTATGTAAAAGTAAATAAGCAATTTTATAAATAAACAAAAACACATTTTCTGAACTTCTTTTATACCGAGTATTGCAATCAGTATTAAACAAAACAAAAAGCCGTTGTTTTTGCAAAAAAACTCTGCAGTTCTTCTTTACACTGAGTACAAGGAGCACGTACTCAGAGAGTATTTCATTATATTTGTTTAGAGAACAATGTTTCTTTTTTTAAATAACAAATTAGATATACTTTATTAAATACAGATAAAGTTTATTTGCATTTGCCATACAAGAAAGTATGGCAAATGCATTGTTTTGCTTTCCTCTCTCAATATATCAAATGCTTTCTTATCTACTTACCCAGAGAACATTTCTTTCGAAGATTTTCCATATATAAAATCTAAATCATCGAAATAGGAAGGTGTATTTTTTTTTTAAATTTAAAAATTTATTAAATTATTAAGACTGTCGCAAAAAATATAAGACAATTCAGTTTCTCAGTTGGTTTGTATGTATATAATTTTTTAATTTTTTGGTTAAAGTATGGATTGACCAGTGATCTGGTTTAATTAAATAGATGAAGGCTTACGATACGGGTTTTTCAACAAGAAGTTTTTCAATTGGAACAACACTAACAACATGAAAGTATTGACATTTAGTTTTTTGACGTATGCGTTGTAGATGAATTGGCAATTGTTATAATGAATTCAATTTCGCACGAAAATCGCATTAAAATAATTTAAATCCACTAAGAAAATGGTGGTTCTGTTAAAGTTATATTTCGCAAAATTCGTAATATTTTCGAATAACGTAATTGTCCTTCTGAGACAGGTAATTAAGAATCTGGTCGTTAAATTTGAGTCGACAGGCTGGATACAAAATGTGCGAACACCAACGCCTGTTCAACCGGGTATTTTAACTGAAAACGTCGGAGCCGTGAGCCACAGCTTTGAAGCAGATCCAAATTTGTCAATTCCTGAATGTTCTCAACAGCTAATTAGTCGACAGGCTGGATACAAAATGTGCGAACACCAACGCCTGTTCAACCGGGTATTTTAACTGAAAACATCGGAGCCGTGAGCTACAGCGTTGAAGCAGATCCAAATTTGTCAATTCCTGGATGTTCTCAACAATTGGGATTGTTCAAAACCATCACATGGCGAGTTTTACGCAAGATTTGATTTTGAAGCCTTACAAATTTCAACTGGTGCAGGAATTGAAGCCGACCGACCATTCAAATTGCCATAGATTTACTCAATTCATTCAGGAACAACCGGCTGGGTTTTCTGAAAACACAATTTTTTCAGACAAAGCTCATTTGGGCTTCTGAAAATCATAAAGCATGCTTAAAGTGTTACTTTATGGTGCGCACTGTGGTCTGGAGGGTTTTTTTTTATCGAAGATGAGGTTGGAAATGCGGTAACGGTAAGTAAATCGCGCTATTGCGAGAAAGTAACAGCTCTATTTTAACCAATTATCGATGACGTAGATATCACTGACATGTGGTTTCAACAGGACGGTGCCACATGTCACACAGCCAATGAAACTATCAATTTATTGCAAATCAAATTTCCCGATCGCAAAATTTTACGACAATCAGCAGTTAAGTGCCCAGCCAGATCATGTGATTTAACACAACGGGATTAATTTTTGTGCGGCTATGTTAAGAACAGAGTCTATACGGAGCTAATCGAATCGATTTCAGTCATAAAACTCAAAATGCATAATGTGATTAACGAAATAGGACTGCCATTTTGCCAAAAAAAAGTGATTAAAAACTTTGATGAAAGAATCGACATCTGTCAGCGTGGTCATGGTGGGCATTTGCCAGATATTATTTTTCAATCATAATTGCCGAACTTTTTTCTCTTCGTAATACGATAAAAATTTGTATCAACTTAATCTAAATTTTTTGTTTCATTTTGTTTTAGAAAACAAACATCTTGTTGAAAAAGCCTTTATTACATAGCATTAGCACTAGTTTATAGCACATTGCAGCATGGCAGCATAGGTTACTGCCAGCACTGTGGCTTCAGCTTAATAAAGCTGTATTTAAGTCAGATGCTTCTTATATTTTAAAAGAGTAAGCATTTTGCTTCACTATCTAATTTTGCAAAAGAAATGTTTACTGGGTATTTTCTGTTTTACTCCAGAGATTGCATGCTTGCATGAAAATATCATGTTACTCAGGCCTAGAGAGCGGAAAGTTACTATAAAAAACAGAGAAGGAAATGTTGTGTTATTATTTGTTAAGTCTTTTTCTCTTGCTTTAGTAATTAAAAATTACTGAAAAAGTAATTGAAATGTAACAAAGAAATCTTAGAAATTAGTCTCCTTGCATGGTGTGGCTTTCAATAATCGCTTTATTATGCAGTAGTAGGATTAAAAGCTTTGAAAAGAAAAGCTGTTTTACTAAGTCTTGCGATGAATTGTATTTTATACCAATTATGGAGCGCTGATGCTCTCACAATTTGGAACAGATTTTAGATAAATAATTTGTGTTCTATTAAGTTGTTTGGAATTGTTTCGCCAGTAAATAAAATACTGTTGTCATTTTCTTCGGGGTAAATCATAATTGCTGACTGAATCTGAATCTCAATTCATTTATCTGATATAACCTCACATTTCTGCAGGTGAAAGAAAGAAAAAGGAAAGCTTGGCTACAAAAGACGAACGCTGCAAGCGACGTACAGCGAACATTATAGTAGAAATTCTACGTTACCAATTTGGTAGTTTGTCTTCTTTTACGGTGGTAACGTGAACTAGCCACGATTAAATTAGGTTTCAATATTTTTGTAGGTTTTCCTTACAGTCAATAACTCGCAATCGATTATCACCTTCAGGCAGGTTAAACTTGCTGAGTTAGTAATATCTGAACGTTGCGATTTGTGACAATTTTATGACAAGAAGAAAAAACAATTTCGTTAACTTCACATGCACTTCTTATTTCGTTTGCTCGACCAATTCGTTCTACCGAAAACCTTGCTGTTGTCCGCGATAGTGTGGCAGAAGAACCTTCACGCTCGACTCGTCATCGAGCTCAACTAGTGAACATCTCACGAATATTGTTAATATGAATTCTGATTTACAATTTGAATTTACAAGCTTCTAAAGTTCAATCAAAAAAATTGCTAAAGACTAATAATCATTTTTAGTGGCGTAAATACGCTCAATAGTTTGTGGAACATTGAGTGCTGACTTTATAAAGAAATTAATATTCAGCGACGAGGCACACTTTCAACTTTATTAACAAACAAGCAGAATTGTCGCATTTGGACAAAAGAGAGAAACTACGAATGATTGTTGAAAAGTGACTGTGTTTAGTACGGCTTATGGGCTGGCGGCATCATCAGGCCGTTGTTCTTCGAAACTGAGGTTGGCCAAGCAGTTACCGTGAATTGTGTACGCTTCTGCGGGATGATAATGGGCTTCTTGTGGCCAGAAATTGAGGATATGGTTTTGAGGTTCTATGGACGGATATGTTGGTTTCAAACAGCACACTGCCACTCGCCACACAGCCAACGAAACACATGCTCTTTTGCGCGAGAAATTTAATAGCGGTGTAATGTAATATCGTGACGAGGTTAATTGGTCAGCGCAATCATGTGATTTGACACCGTTGTTCCTCTGGCTGTGGGGATATTTAAAGGAATTTTGTGAACGTTAATAAGCCAAGAACAAAAATAAGAGATGAAGGATACAATAAATCGGCACATTAACGACATTGAACCTCAATTATGTCTCACAGTTATTGAAAATATAGAAAATAGATTATTGTCATGCCAGGTAGTATGGTTTACTAGCACTTTCTATGTAAACATATCGTTACTTTGAAGTTGCTAATCATTATGATGTGATAAGATTTACGTCGGCACTTAGCGTGTGTATGCCATAACTCGACGGTGGTCAAATCACTGGGGTGATATGATGCGTGTGCCGCGCCCTAGGAAGCCAATAACTAATTTATAGCACCGGGTTATTTCTAGTTGTAATTTCGGAGGTTTCGAGGCAGGGCCGCCAACCCTCACTTCTTGCTGAAGAGTAGAAGACTATCCAACTCCTCGTCCAGAATACATGACAAGCATGCTCACTGCTCACTGGATTTGGATCATTCACCCATTGTCCTCAATAAAGGTGAGATGATCCTGGCCCCTTAATCAAATTTATGAGGGTCGCAAAACCCAACCACCACGATACTTCCGAAGGGCCAAACTCAATAATCAGACAGAGAACAGCTAAAAGACTAAAAAAACAAAAAGGTGAACTCTGGGACTTACTGATTCCCGTGAAAATAACGTGGAGCTTCCAGTTGACTCCCTACTAGCCTTAAGAGGACTGGGTTTTCATTTTTCCTCCGGTTACACATCCAATTATGGTGAGATTTCATCAAAACATATCAATGTGTGTATTAAAGGGTTGGCATTATAGTGTATTCAGGTGATTCGTTCATTAGGGCAGTGCATAATGCCAGTGTTAACTCACGTCTTTTGTCTTTTTTGCTAGCGACATAAGTGTAACCGTCTGTGGGGCTTTGTTGAAGTATTTCAGTAGTATAAAAAATTAAAATTCGCTTGTAGATTTCCGTGTTTTCGCGAATTTCTACTCTCCGATCTTTTTCACTTGGATGTAGTAATGTCAAATATACTGTTATTGTTATTTATTTCTATCGCATCCTTTAGATTCTACAATTTCAATTTTAGCTCTACGCACCGTTGTTATACTTCTGTGTTTTGATTCTTTTAATTTCATTTACTTTATGCATCATTTTAGCTGGGGACTTACAATGCACAGAGGGGTATTTGGCCAATCTAAGCGGCCAAAATTCGAATTTTCAAAAATCACTTTTTCTTTAACTACCCACCGTAGGGTGAAGAGAATAGAATGCTGGACTAGATCCCGTTATTTTTTAATTCGTTTTTGCTTTCGTTCACTCTCGCCATGCTAAGTAGGCATATGCTTTTTTTCTGTGTTTGAGACAAGTCAACGTGAAAAAAATTGAGTAAAAGCGTGTTTTCAGTTTATGAATTTGATTAAAATGGATAATTGTAATGCAGGTAAATAAGAAATAATTTACACAGTTCAATACTACATTGAAAATGATGGTATTTTTGTTAATTTTAATTGATTAAAAAAAATTAACTATAGTCATAAAGTTGTATAACACCACTAAACGCAACTGAGATTCTCGCTCGGGTGTATTAATTGATATTTCATGGTTTGAAAAAATAAAATTGGCTGCGGATATGTGCAAATGGCTATTTTATGGCCCTTTGAAGTATGCTACTGCTGAAAAATGTACCAAAAATTCTGATGCTCTACTGTACATGCTGCTTTATTGGACACTTCTTTTACACATTTAATTTTTAAATTTAGCAATTACAGAATTTTTTGTTTCCAAATCTAGGTTCTTCAAAGGTCAAATTCTTAGTTCGAATTTCCGAAATCTGCAATATTTCATCAATAATTGCTAATATAGCTGCTGCCGAAAAACATGAAATGCAATTCGGAAATTATTGTAAAGAAGATATAACTTTGTTAAAAAATAGTTTTGCGAAATTCAAAAGCGATTTAAAAAAAAAGGGGGCTGAAGCCCATAGAAAAGCCAGTGTTTTCATTAAAGCTAATCAGCCGTGGATAAAAGGGTCTTTTTCTATACCAAAAGTGGTTAATCATGCTGGACGGCCTACTAAACTTTTCGACGAGTCCAGCGATAGAACCAAAAGACGTAAAACGAAAACCTTACGCAACTGCAGTGATACGGAAGAGTTGGCTGTAGCTACTCGAATTAAATTACGGTCAGTTGGAATAAGAGATGCTGCCGAAGTGCTTAAAGAAGTAACTTCTTCACCAAGTCGCGCACATAAATATAAAATTGCGTACCAACAGAGTCCATCCAACTCAAAATGTAACGAACAATTATCAATATTAGTAGCTCTCTCGATGTTCATTGAAGCCAATTTGACTCGCAGGCAGTATGAGGTTGTTAGAATGAGCAACAAAAAGTTCTATTCGTGTTACACTTTGCTCCAAAAGTCTAAACGGGATTGTTATCCTCCAATGTCGGCATGTATAATCAGTGCTACCAGTGCCGAAATCAAATTACAAGATCTTTTGAACCATACATCTACTCGACTTCTAGAGTACCTTCAAGAAGTATTTGATTCCTTAGAAGCGGATGAGATTTCAAGCTTGCAGCTTATTTATAAATGGGGTTGTGACGGATTCAACCAATCTCAATATAAACAAAGGTTTGAAAACGAGGCTGATTCGGACTCAAACATATTTCAAAGTTCTATGGTCCCATTGCAGCTTATATCAAAACCAACGAAAAGAGTCATCTGGAAAAATCCTTCACCACGCTACTGTCGACCAATGCGGATTCGATTTGTAAAGGAATCGGTAGATGTAACTAATGAGGAAGTCAATTATATTCAAAATGCCATTAGCACCTTGGTGGAAACGGAAGCTGACCTAAAAGGAATAAAAATTCGCGTTCAACATAAATTACTGCTTACTATGGTCGATGCTAAAGTATGCAACGCTGTGACTAATACCAGCTCTACCATGAAGTGCTATATTTGCAACAAAACTTCCAAAGATTTTAATGACTTGAATAAAACTGGAGTAATCAATGAAAGCTCGCTCACATTCGGACTTTCGACTCCCTACGCTCGGATACGATTATTTGAAGGTATTTTACATATGTCCTACAAACTACCTCTTAAAAAATGGCAAGCAAGAACAGAAAAGGATAAAGATATAGTAAAAACTCGAAAAATAAAAAAGCAAAATGGGCCTGATTGTGGATTTTCCTAAACCTGGTTTCGAAAACAGTAATGACGGCAACACAAGCAGACGCTTTTTTTCCGATCCTAATTTGGCAGCAGAAATTACAGGAGTTGATCGAGACTTAATTTTTCGCTTGAAAGTTATATTGGAAGTAATATCCAGTTGCCATAAAATAGACACTGAACAGTTTCACATCTATACAACAGATACAGCGAAGATGTATGTTAAGTTGTACACCTGGTACCCAATGTCTCCAACAATGCACAAGATTGTTATCGAAAGCGCTTTGTTGCCTATAGGACAGCTATCGGAAGAAGCAGCAGAAGCAAGAAATAAGCACTTTCGGCAATATCGTGAAAACTGCGCCCGAAAATTTTCAAGAGAATCCTGCAATAGAGATATAATTAATAGATTATTGCTAACTTCAGATCCTCTGTTAACGGGACTAAGACCAAAGCCGAAAAAAACACAAAATCCTTTCTCAAAGGAATGCTTAGAAATGTTTGTCCCAACCGAAGACAACGAAGACAACATTTATGAATTAAATAAAGAAGATATTTTCAGCACAGGCAATGAAGAAATGGCCGATTGATTTTTTTTTATATCATATTTTTATCTTTTCAAGAAAAACAGAATTGTTTGTTAATTTTTCATACTGCACGACTTAGACTTTCTTTAAAAAGTATCCGTCTTAATACCCTACGTCTTTTTGCTTGTTTATATAAATTTACAATTTTAAATGCCACAACCTGTCTTTTCTAAATATTTTGCATACAAAATTCAATCAAAATAATTTTGGCCGCCTAGATTGGCCAAATACCCCTCTGTGCAATGGTTCAGAGTGGATAGGTTAGGCATAAATGGCTATTGACATAACATCTGTTTGCCAAATTTAAACCTGTAGATTCATAGTGATATGAACAGTATCCTGATCTTAAAACAAATCTCTCCTTACGGCAGAAGGAGCCATAGTAATTTCTAATTAAATATCAATGGTAATATTTTAGTTGCTAAAAATAATTATTTAAAATTTCCACATTTCCATGCCTGATACAAAAAACAAAAATATTTTCTTGTTATATTTGTATATTTACTTATGCTCATACGTCCTATATGGAAGAAACCAGTTGTAAATTATCTCTCGAAGATAGAGCAGCTGGTTGGGCGAAAGTGTACAATAACTGAATATAAAAATTCTTGTTCACATTTCAATAAAGCGACGATGGCAGTCTTATTAATACACGGCGGAGCGGGAGATATTACCGATGCTAGGGTAAAAGGAAAATTAGATGGTATGAAAGTGGCTTTGAGATTTGCTAAAGAATGTTTATGGCCATCTGATGGTAGCGAAGGTTGTGCTTTAAATGCAGTGGAGGCTGCAGTTCGAAAAATGGAAGAAGATGAAAATTTTAATGCTGGCTATGGCGCCTGTTTGAATCTGGATGGCAATGTTGAACTTGAAGCCAGTATAATGGAAGGCAAAGACTTGAATGCCGGCTGTGTAACACTTTTGGAAGATATTTTACATCCAATATCAGTGGCCCGGCATGTAATGGAAAATACCAAACATACATTTTTGGGAGGAGTTGCTGCACAGAAATTTGCTTTAGATCAGGGCTTTAAAAAATTGAAACGTAATCTTTAATTAATGCTAATAAAATTTAAGATTTTATATTTTTTTAAATTTATTTAAATTCAAGGTGGTTCGTTGGTTACGCAAGCCGCTATTTCGGGATTGAAGGAATTCAAAGAGTTGCAAAGTAAAGGTAAAGATACTACATATGCAAAAACAGAAACAGATGTGCCTGGTAAGTATGGTACTGTGGGTGCAGTAGCCATAGATACAAAAGGTAACATAGCTGTGGCAACTTCAACGGGAGGTATAACAGGAAAATTGCCAGGTCGCATTGGTGATACGCCTCTTTTGGGCTGTTGTACATATGCAGACAACTTGGTGGGAGGAGTCTCAACAACTGGTCACGGTGACACCATAATGCGTTTCAATTTGTCTCATAAAATTCTTGCGAAAATACATTATGAGAAAAAGAGTGCGCAACAGGCAACGGAAGAAGCGTGCAAAGAAATGACTAAACGTTTAATAGGCACCGGAGGTGCTATAGCAATTGATACAAATGGTCGTATTGGCAAATATTGGACTTCCAGTCGCATGGCTTGGGCATATACAAGGGGAAAGAATATTGTTTGTGGTATTAATCACAATGAACAGTTTACAGAAGACTTGTAAAGGATTTAGTTTTCTATTTCTCATTTTAGATTTTTGGATTAATAAAGATTCGTTTGCAAAGGACTTAGTTTTTATAAACTTTCTTTTCTTCAAGTGTATGTTAAGAACAACAACTAAGTATTTTTAATGGCACAAATTGATGCTGCGCATTACCTTTACAATAGCATAGTGATAAGACTGTAGGATTCTCAATTCGAAATGTCCGCGTTCGATTTCAGGACGAGTAACCAAAAATTTCATTTTTAACTTTGACTAAAAAAAAATTTTTTTAAACTAAAGGCCTTAAAGGCTCCTTCCTGCATTGTTGTTTCAAATCAACAAATGTCAAGCTGATTGTATTAAAAATTGCACAGTGTCATATGAAAATATGTAGGAACCAGCTTTCAGAGGATGATCCCTACTCATGCAATGCATTGTGCCAGAACTAGGAAAATAAGTTATGGGGAGAAAGAAAGAAAGAGGGAGTAGTGTTTATGGACATTCGATTTGTATTTTCCTACATCGAAAATGACTGGAAAGACCTCTGGAGGGTGTTTATTCCACTTACGAACGCAAAAAAGTGCGAGAAACGAGTCCTTCCTATTTCAGTAACGATAAAACAGTGACTTACATCCTACATTTTTTTTTACAAGAGCACTTTAGGCAACAATGTCTATTTAGTCAAGTACCGTGCTACATTCTTTAGGAAAGGAATAGAGAAGAAATGAAGCAGGTGGTGAAAGTAGAAAGGATAGTTAAGGAAATTAACTGTCGTATAAGACAGCACAGTGACCAGTGTTTATGCCTTCATCACTGAGCAGCCTCACCTACACTCAATTTTTATTTTATGGTGAGAAACAGTCTTTACGGGTAATCGAACCCACAACCGCCGGACTGACAAGCTGGTACACTACCTACTAGTCTACAGGAGCACATTGCGTCAATGCTCTAGCAAATCTATAGAGCTGGATACCTTACTGCCCCCAATGAGCCTTTTGACCGTCTCTTGTACGCTGTGGAACATTTCCAAAGTAGACTTTGGGGCGCCCGTCCATACCTGAGAGATGTATTCAATGTTTGGATGGATATGGATGGTATAAATAGTACGAAGATCGAATGGAGTGAAGTATCATTTACATCGTTTTAGCTTCTTTACAAACTTGACAAATGTGGTTACTCCATTGAACATCACACTGGATTTTCATGCCAAGAACATCAAGAGAAAAAAATGGGTTTTCAATAATTTAGGTCGGACCAGTAGTTTGTCTACTACAACAAAATTATGAAATAATTACAGAACTTTTTTTTTACTACAAAAGAGCAAATATCTCAATTGGACTAAGAGTAATTACGTGATAAGATTTATATCTGTACCTGGCTATGGAGCCTTAATCAGATGGTGGTCAAACCACTAGGAATGTAAAGCAAACGTCCATTCACGCCCTAGGAAGCCAAAGACTAATTCTAGCAACAGGTCTCTCCTAGTTGCAACTTTAATGATTCCAGAGCAGGGCTGCAAACCATCACACCTTGCTAAAGAGTTGGAGACTTTCCAACTCCTGTCCAGAACACATGTCTAGCATGCTCACTGGACTGGATCATTCACTTAGGGTGTCATTAACAGTGAGATGATCCTGGCCACCATAATAACCATTATACTGTTAGGGGCCGCGACACCACAACCACCACGATACTCCCATAAAGGGCCAACATCAATAATCAGCCAGAGAATAGTTAAGTGTCTAAAGAGACAAATAACGGAACTCTGCGGGCCACTGATTCCCGTGGAAATAAAGTGGAGTTTCCAGTTGTACCCCTGCTGACTTCAGGGGACTGGGCTCCCTTTTTCCCCCAGTTGCACTGTGTCTAGATAGTCGAAGTTCTATAAAGACCATAAATATGTGGCCCAGGGGGGTGACTAAAACAAAAAAAAAAATAAAAAAATGTACAGATAGTGTGATTCGTTTTACATCCGCACCTGGCTATGTAGCCTTAATCAGATGGTGGACAAACCACAATTGTATAATTTGGAACGTCATACATGCGTCCTAGGAAGCCGAAGCTATAATTCTATGCAACAGAACTTTCTAGGTGCAACTTTAATGATTCCAGGGCAGGGCTGCAAACCATCACACCTTGCTAAAGAGTTGCAGACTTTCCAACTCCTGTCCAGAACACATGTCTAGCATGCTCACTGGATCTAGGAACATTCCACCAGGTAGGTATTATTAAAGGTGAAATGAACCTGGACACCATATAAAACTGACCTGTCTGTTATGGGGCCGCGAAACCACAACCACCACGATACTCCCGAAGGGCCCATCTCAATAATCAGTTAGATAAACAGCTAAATACCTAAAGAGACAAATATCGGAAACTCGCAGGCTGCTGATTCCCGTGGAAATAATGTGGAGTTCCAAGTTGACCCCTGCTGCCTTCAGGGGACTGGACTCTTTTTTCCCGCAGTTGCACAGGTCTAGATAGTCAAGTATTCTATAAAGACCGATAAACGTGTCCCCGGGGGGATTGTGTGATTCGATTTACATCCGCACCTGGCCATGAAGCCTTAATCAGATGGTGGATCTAACCACTGCATAATTTGGAACGTCATGCTCGTCCTAGGAAGCCGAAGCTATAATTCTATGCAACAGAACTTTCTAGCTGCAACTTTGATGATTCCAGAGCAGGGCTGCAAATCATCACTCCTTGCTTAAGAGTTGGAGACTTTCCAACTCCTGTCCAGAACACATGTCTAGCATGCTCACTGGACTGGACCATTCACTTAGCGTGTCATTAACAGGGAGATGATCCACCACAAAACATATGCGTGATAAGATTTACGTCTGTACGGATCCTACCACTGTGGATGAAATATAGCGCCTTCCTCGCCCTAGAAGGCCTACAGATATATATATCGTCCAGTCACTCCTAGTTGCAATTTTAAAAGCCCGGAGCAGGCCGCAGCCTTCACTCCTTGTTGAGGAAGTGGAGACTATCCAACTCCTGGTCCAGAACGCATGAAGCTTAATAAAATTTAACAACCCAACCGCAATCATGCTCACTGGACTTGGACCATTTATTGTTTTCATTGTGAATGATCCGACCGATACAACTCAAACGAGAGCCTCGAAACCACAACCACCAGGATAGTTCCGAAGGGCCAACCTCAATAATCAGTCAGAGAATAGCTAAAAGGCTAAAAAGACAAATAGCTGAACTCTGGGGCTTTACTGATTCCCGTGGAAATATAGTGGCCTTAAAGGGGCTGAACTTACTTTTACCACCGTTGACACATGTAATGATGGTGAGATTTCGTCAAAACATATCCATGTGCCCCCCGGGAGGGGGGACCACATACATAAAAAATTAAAGAAAGGAAAATTACCATAATTTTATGCATCGTATGATAGGTATTGGTCGTTCGGATGATGCGGCTAAAAGACGCCGCCAAGCAGGCAAAGAATCGTACTTTTCGATACTTTGACCGGTCAGTGGCACTTACATATGATGGGAGCACATTAATCATGCTAAAACCTCGAATATTTAATTTTCTGCAAATTTTAAAGAATTTGAAATCTTCGAAACGACAAAATTCTGATATCGACTTTTAGGGGCCACCCTATTTTACAAAACTCAATTATTTTTTAATATCGAGTTGTGACTGAGTTTCTTATAAAAGTGGCAAAATAGATGATGTTCACATTTAAATAAAACAATGAAGCCTGTTTTACTGATACATGGTGGAGCGGGAGATTTTACAGATGCCTTTGAATGTGGAAAGCTGCAAGGCATGAAACAGGCTCTGAGATGTGGAAAAATATTTTTATGGCCGTCTGATGGCAGTGAAGGAAACGCTTTGGATGCAGTAGAGGCAGCCATACGTGAAATGGAAGAAAATCCATGTTTTAATTGTGGCTTTGGAGCTTGTTTGAATCTAGATGGTAAAGTTGAACTAGATGCCTCTATAATGAATGGTAGAGATCTTAAAGCTGGCTGTGTTACACTATTGCAAGACATTATGCATCCAATATCAGTGGCTAGAAAAGTTATGGAAAACTCTCAACATACCTTTTTTGGTGGAGCTGGTGCACAGAAATTTGCTGTGCAACAGGGTTTTATGAAAATATTACGTATGAAATACCCGATAGATATTTTTTGCAATAAATTGAAATCCATTAATATTTTCAGCTGATTCCTTGATTACAAGTAATGCTATTGTTGCTTTAAAAGAATTTAAGGAAAAAGGTGTTTTCGGTGAACCGAATACTGTGGGAGCGGTAGCAATAGATGCTAAAGGTAACATAGCAGCGGGCACTTCAACGGGAGGCTTAACGGGAAAATGTTGTGGTCGTATAGGTGATTCACCGATCTTGGGTTGTGGCACCTATGCGGATAACATATATGGTGGTGTATCATGTACCGGTCATGGTGAGTCCATTATGCGTTTTAATTTGGCCCAAAAAATTCTTTCGAAAATTCGTTATGAAAAAATGGATGCACAAAAAGCCACTGAAGAATCCATTAAAGAAATGGGTCATCGTTTAAAAAATACTGCAGGTGCTATTGCCATTGATCCTAAGGGCCGGATTGGCTTATATTGGACTTGTGAACGTATGGCATGGGCCTATACAAAGGGAGAGGATATATTTTGCAGTATCAGACAATCTCATATAGTCAAAGATGAATTGTGAACTGATTTTTAGTCATTTTTATAGGTAAAAATAAATATTTGAAGTTTTAATTTTCAAATAATTATCTTCTTCTTATTTTTTTTGAACATATTTTAGGTGGATATTTTTACCAGGCGAATTATAAAATAATGAGTCTCATCAATTTGATAGTGTTTTGTTATTTAAACTTTATTGTACTTCTTAAAGCAAATTGAGCTACGAACACAAAAATGTGCTTCAGCGGATGTCTGCAGGTAGACATTTACATGACATCATATTATGTTATTAATTTCTATACTTCTACTTTACACTGGTATCAACAAGACTAAAGTTGTTAAAAAAAACGTGTGCGTTTTAAACAATTTACTTGCTAACCTTAAATTTTGCCACCCATTATAAGTCAGATTACCTCACCTATGGAGACGTCTCTAAAATTTTTTAGTTTATTTTTTATTACTTCCTATTATTGGAAGCTTATTATGATGCCAACTTTGTTGAAATTCTATATGAGTGGGCATCTCTTATGGTGAAATAGACGTGAAAAAAGTATGAAACCTGAGTCGAAATTCTGTTTAGTTTTTAAAATTGAAGCTTTTGATTTTTAAAAGGACACCAATCTGTAAGACCAATCACTTTTCGCTTAGTTTTGCCATACTAACAAACATAAAATAGGGAATGCAGATGAACTAATAATCTTATTTTCTGAAGTCGGTAAATAAGACAAAGTACGCGTAATTCTGTTTTTGTACTTTACACGATATCCCCTAGATATCGCTCATGGTCATATTATTTCTTTTGTTTCAAATCTAAATTTATTTTTTTTTGCTGTTGTTTCATCTCTTATATACCGGGTGTTCACTAATTTATTTTGCCGCCATTTTGGTAAACATTAGTCTTGACCAGTGATGGGCGAACTACGGCCCGCGATAGGTTTCAATCCGGCCCGCCGAGCGTTTTTAAAATAAAAATTAATCACCTATTAAAAAATTATGCCCAAAAAATAAATTTACATTATGTTTTAAAAAAGATATAAATTGACAATTTTAGCAAAAAAAATGCGATGTTTTCATATTGTATTGTGTGCAAACTGCGTAGTTTTCTGGGAAATATTGTACACACAAGAGAACAACAACTTTCTAATGTAATATTCCAAGAAGAAGCAAAAACGTCATAAAATACTAACAACTAATATAGAAAACTGAACGTATAACATAACAACTATTATATGTGAGATCTGGAAGATTCTTGAATATTTAAGACAACATGCGCAACAAATATAAAAGGGCCAGCGATGGATTAATCAGCAATCAGTAAAAGTGTAAATCTCGTGACGTAAAGAATAAATTGTGAAGTAAAATTATAAAGTTGCCAACGTACAGTTTTATTTGTGTAATTAAAATAATAAAGTGTATTGTAAATATAAGTGCAATAGTAAAATAGTCTAAGTTTTTTACCCCCATAAATGTCAATCTAAGACTCATAAGCTCCCATTGTTCGGAAAATATACCGCTGCGTACTTCAGGAGAAGTGGAAAAAGCTATTGACGACTTTAATGACGAAATCAGACTAGCCACAGTTCACGCAACCATAAATGCTCCGATAAAAAGATACAGCAGAATATATTCAGTCGATGTACAACAACTCCTCCTAGAGAAAAGGAGAATCCGTAGAGAGTGGCAGGCGTGTAGATCACCCCAACTAAGAAACAGGCTGAAAGAGTGTACCAAACAGCTTCGTGATTTACTTGAAGTGCAAAGAATTGCTTCACTTAACAAATACTTGGAAAATCTTGATGCAACCTCGCATTCAGACTACTGTCTGTGGCGCGCAACAAAAAACATTAAGCGACCAACTTTACGCCAGTCGCCACTGCGTACCCCAAGCGGTGATTAGGCGAGAAGCAACGAGGAAAAAGCTTATCTGTTTTCCAACCACCTCCTGAAAGTATTTTCTTCTAATTTATCGACAGACCCTATAGTGTTACCTGAAATAATACCTTTAGAAGCTGTGCCTTTGAGACTGGAAGTACAAGAGTTGAGAAAGGCTATCGCCGACTTAAAACTTAAAAAATCACCTGGTATTGATAAAATTAGTAATAGGATGCTTCTGGAGCTACCAAATGTAGCGGTGAGAATCTTATTGTTTATATATAACGCCATTTTGCGCCTCAGTTTTTACTCTCAGAAGTGGAAGATTTCGAAGGTGATAATGATTCCCAAGCCGGGCAAGGATCATTCTAAAATAGATTCTTACAGGCCAATAAGCTTGCTGTCCAATTTATCTAAACTGTTCGAGAAACTTTTAATAAATAGAATGTATCCCATATTGATCGAAAAGAAGTGTATACCGGATCACCAGTTTGGATTTAGGAAAAAGCATAGCACAATAGAGCAAACGCATAGACTTGTTAATGCTGTTAAACAAACCTTTGAAAATAAACATTACTGTTCTGCTCTGATGTTTCCCAGGCCTTCGATAAAGTTTGGCACGAGGGCTTAATTCATAAACTAAGGCAGAATTTGCCTCAAAATATTTCCACATTACTGGAAAGCTACTTGAGTAGCCGTTTATTTGTTGTAAAGCACGAGGAGTTTTTGAGCCCACCACAGCCAATTAGAGCCGGAGTTCCTCAAGGGAGCATCTTGGGTCGGATTTTGTATTTATTATATACCTCAGATATGCCTACACGGGACGACGTTCACGTTTCAACATTTGCTGATGATACTGCCCTGCTTTGTGTTCATGTAGACCCACACGAAGCTTCACTACGTCTTCAAAGTCATGTGTTCCAAGTCGAAAAATGGTTAAGAAAATGGCGAATAAAAATTAATGAACAGAAGTGCATTCATATTACTTTTACATTACGCAGGAGTACATGCCCACCTATCACAATAAATAATCAGACAATACCTCAACGTTCGGTCGTCAAGTACCTTGGTATGCACCTTGACAGGCGTCTAACATGGAAGCACCACATAGAAGCTAAACTTATGCAAATAAGACTTAAAACTGTTCAGTTAAACTAACTGATTGGTCGGAATTCTGTTCTCAGTCTGGACTGCAAACTTTTGATCTACAAGTCTATTCTAAAGCCAATATGGAGCTATGGAATTCAAGTGTGGGGCACTGCCTCAGTGTCAAATGTCGAACGGATACAAAGAAGCCAGAACAAAATCCTCAGACTCATAACTGCTGCCCCATGGTATGTGAAAAACTCAAACATTCACAAAGATTTGAAAGTGCCCTCTGTAAGAGAGGAAATACAGAAGTACGCGTCCAAATATTTGAGAAAACTGGAATTTCATCCAAATATTTTGGCACGTGATATATTAAATGATAGAGGCTACAATCGTCTGAAAAGGAGAGACGTTAGGGCTATTAGTATAAGTAATTTCTAGTGTTTTCCTTTTTATTTTTTTTTATTTCTTGTTAACTAAAACTTTTTGGCTGGCATTGGCTAGACATAAAGATAGTTTTTACTTTTAGATTTAAGATTTATCTACTTATTGTTAGTTCTATTAATTTAGAAGATTCAATAAATAACATTAAAAAAAAATAAATGTCAATCCAAAATAGAAAGAAAAATTGATTCGGAATGTCGAGTATTTCAATAAGAGTGGACATGGAAGTACTTCTTTATGGAATATAACCAAAAACCTACTTGTCTGCGAAGAACCGGTAGCTGCACTAGAAGATTATAATCTCGCTAGGCACTTTAATTCAAAACAATTTGGGTCGAAATACTATAAAATGACAGATGAAGACAAGAAAATTCATTCAGAGGAATTGAAAAGAAAAATATCTAGTCAGCAAATGTTTTTTAAAAATCAAAGAAGTGTCCAGCGATCCTCCACGTTAGCTGGTCACATTGTTCCATATAAAATAGCAAAAAGTAACAAACCGTTTTCTGAAGGAGAATTTATTAAGGATGTGTTAATTAGCATTGGAAAAGTATTATGCCCAGAAAAGGTAAAAGATTTCGAATCTATAGGGCTGTCACGTAGAACGGTCACAAAAAGAATTGAAGCGATTTCTTCTAATTTAACCAATCAACTCGATGGACGTCTTAAAAAGTTTAAGTATTTTTCAGTCACTATGGACGAGAGTGTTGACAGGAGTGATACAGCCCAACTTCTAATTTTTATCAGAGGAGTCGATGAAAACTTTGTAATAACCGAAGAACTTGCTTGTTTGAGATCTTTGAAAGGAAAGACGACAGGAAAAATAATTTATGATGAATTTAGACAGGGGATGGAATCTCTTAATGCCCCAATTTTTTAAATTAATTAATTTAACAACTGATGCAGCACCTAACATGGTGGAAAAAAATACGGGGTTTGCAGGAGTTTATAAAAGTCAGAATCCTAAAAGCGAAACAATTTTTTTACATTGTATAATCCACCAATATGTTCTTTGTAAGGCTGCCTTGGATATTAACCACGTACTTAATATTATTTTAAAATTAATTAGTACCATTCGAGCTCGTGGTTTGTTGCATCGACAATTTCAACAGTTTTTATCGGAAGTTGATGCAGAATTTTCAGATGTACTTTATTACACAAAGATCAGATGGCTGAGTTGTGGGCATGCCTTCTCGAGAGTTTGGAGTCTTCTGGAAGAAATTAAAGTTTTTCAAAAAACCAAAACTGAAATTTAGGATGAGTGGGAAATATTGGAGGGAGGATAAGAATTGGTGCATCGAGTTTACTTTTTTTACGGATTTACTCGAGCACTATAATAAACTGAACAAGAAGTTACAGGGAAGAAATCAATTTATAGATGAAACTTGGGGCAGTTTGAGGTCTTTTAAAAATCAATTGTTTATATTTTCTAAATGTTTGGAAAAAAATGACTTGACTCATTTTCCAAGACTTAACTCTTTGAGGCCTGTGAGTGAAGAGAAGTTAAAAGTCTTTTCACAATCTTTATTAAAACTGTATTTAGAATTTGAGGCCAGATTTGCTGACTTTAAAAAAATCCAACCATGTTTAGATATTTTTTCAATGCCTTTTAGTGTTAATCCTGAGAATGTTCCATCTGATCTACAATTGGAAATTATAAAATTGCAATGTAATAATAATTTAAAGCAGCTATTTTTAAATACAGATAAGCTTAATTTCTATAAATCCTTATCAAAAGATGAATTTTCAAAGCTAATTAATCATGCGCAGAAAATTATGGCAATGTTTGCTTCCTCATATTTATATGAACAGGCCTTTTCAGTAGTGAAATGCAGAAAATATTCAATAAGAAACCGATTGTCAGACGAGAGTCTATTTAATTTATTAAAAGTCGCATCCTCCCAGCTGGAACCAGATTTTGAGGAAATTATGCTTCCCATACATCTGGGAAATCTTAAAATCATAATAAACCGTATCTTATAAAATTTTTATGTTGTTTTAAAATATTACATAATATAACTAATAAGTATATAGCTTAAATCCAACTTTTAATTGAACATAATTTTTTAATGAATGACCCTCTATGTTTTTTTTTTAAATTAATGGCCCGCCGCAAGATTTTTTTTAATTTGTTGGCCCGCCACGTCGTGATGTAGACACGTGGCAAATTGATTGTGGAAAAATATTCGATAATCCGACGTGTTTTAATCGTTAAAACATTTTATCAAAACCAATCATAACTAACTGGGACAATAAGAAAATTCAGTGAAATTTTTGGGAAAAACAACCTGCCAACAAAACGCACTATTTATCGTGTAGTGAAAGATTTCAAAGAAAGAGGATCTGTAGGTGATAGTTCTAAGCATGGACCACAACTTACTGCAAGATCGGCTGGATACATTACTGATGCTCAACCCATCAACCTTTGTGCGATGCCTCACACAGCAGCTTGGTTTTCAAACAACAAGGATTTGCATTTGTTTCCATATAGGATTCAGATGACACAAGAGCTTCCTTCACAAGACCATTTACACCGCCGTATATATGCAAATAGGATTTTACAGCTCGCCCATGACAAATCCGATTTTTATGAACAAATCATAATGAGTGACGAGGAACAATTTCATTTGAATGGATATGTGGATAAACAAAATAGTTGGTTTGGCCAGGAGAACCTTACTTTTTTGAATTCGACCTTACTTTTTTGAAAATGAAAACGGCGTCACGATTACTGTGAATGAGGAGCAATATTGTGATATGATTGAAAACTTTTTAACGCCACAACTGCATGCTTTAGGCTTGATTAACATGTAATATCAACAAGACGGTGCCACATTGCATACAGCCAGTATTACAAGGGAATTACTGCGAGACCTCTTTCCCTGACAAGTTCAAGTTCAAGTTGAACATGCGAAAGCTTCTCAATAAATGCTCTAAGATTTTCAGTAGCTCTAATGTGGCAACTTTGCTTGTTAACATATCCTGACAAATGATGGACTTCGTGTGAAAAAATGATTTTTATCAAAAAAACCAGTCGGTTGTTCCTGAATGAAATGAGCACGAATCGATATGTGAATGTTCGGTCGGCTTTGAACCTTGTAAGGCTTCAAAGTCTAATCCTTACGCAAAATTTTGGTGCCCCTGTAAGCTAGTAGGTAGTGTACTAGCTTGTAAATATGGGGGTTGTGGGTTCGATTCCCAACGAAGACCTTGGTTTTTTTCACTACAAAAATAAAAATTGACTGTCGGTGGGGCTGCTCAGCGATGAAGGCATAGTCACTGGTCGCTGTGCTGTCTTTATACGGCAGTTAATTTCCGACTATCCTTCTACTTTCACCACCTGTTTCATCTATTCCCTATCCCTTTCCTAAAAGAAGGTAGCACGCTACTTGACTAAATAGGCATTGTTGCTTGAAGTGCTACTTCTCTTAAAAAAAAAAAAAAAAATTTGCCATCTAACTTACCGCTGTGATGTTTTCAGTTAAACGACCCGGTCGAACACGCGTTGTATCGAGCTTAACGACTCAAATTTTACGACAAAATTCTTAATAGCGGTCTCAGAAGGATAATTATTATATCATGAATTATACGAAATGTAACTTTGACAGAACCACCATTTTCACAATGGATTTGAATTATTTTAATGCGATTTTCGTGCGAAATTTAATTCATTGTATCAATTGCCAATGCATCTACTACGAATACGTCAACAAACTAAATGTCAAAACTATCAATGTTGTTAATATTGCCACAATTAAAAAACAACCTTGTTTTTTGAAGAATTATACACAAGCCCAAAAGTATGCAATCAATTTAGATTAAAATATTAATGGAGCTTCAAAGATTTTTAAATATTTTTATTTGGATACGGTTTTCCGTCGACCCTCGTCAAATTTGCTTTGTGAACAAACGGGTTTCGGCTGTTTGCCATCTTCAGTGTTTTTTTTTGTACTAGTTGCGTTCTATTGTCAGTTGTGTTTATATAGTTCGTGTCTCCCTTCGTGTTATCACTTTCTGTTTTTTTTGCCTGCATCTCTCTCTCTCTCTCTCCTTTTTCGTTTGTCTCTTTTTACCTAATTTGTCGCTCCCTTTTTCATTCCTCTTTTTTTCTAACTAAATGCTTTTACGATCATGCTTGTTGTCCGTTTTTGTTTATGTGTGAACCTATTGGGGTCTTTTTTTCCTTTTCCTTTTCTATGTGACATAATAATCTGTAATTGTACGTTTATGATGTCCTTTATTGCCTTGGTCTTGTGCACCTGCGTAACGTTTTTGTGTTCGTGTAGTGTTTGTTTTCCTGTAAAAATCTTTCAAAGGTTCAAATATTGTATCCGAAGCAGTGTTTATTTGTTCATTTATTATTCGTCCCTCAAATTTTTTTTGTTTGTATATTTCCATGTTTTCCAATACATTTAGTCTCCTTCCTTTGTGCTGTGTATGAAGCAGTTTTACCGTTGTCTTTATATGTCCTGGTGTACATTTGTTGTTAAATATATGGTTCGCAAAGTTTGATTCTGGAGTTGATTTTGGTTTTCGTAGTTTTTTGTTATAGTCTCTAATGTGTTCCCTAAATCTGGTCTTAATTTTTCGTCCTGTTTGCCCGATGTAGCTATAATGGCATGTACAAGTTAATTTGTACACTCCTAGTTTGTCAGTATTCTGCCTAGGTTGTTTCTTGTTCTGAATGCGGTATTGATGTTGTGTTTTCCAAAGAATTTTGCCAGCTTGTACGTTGATTTTCCCATATATGTTAATGTAGCCCATTTTTTCCTTTCATTCTCCTGTTCTTTTGTTCGTTCTAATTTGTTTCTTGATGTTATCTACGAGGCGCTTTTTCTATTCGTTGTTTTCCCCTATGGTGTATATTGTTTCCATTTCCTTCATATAAAAGGTGTTTTTTTAAGCCCGATAGAACTTTAAATTGTAAAAAGTAACACAAAAATGAAATTTTGATGAAACATTTTTTTTTATTTGTTACAGTATACTCTGACAAATCATCATGAATAGACTCTCGCTTGAACAACGCTACGAAATTATCCAAATTTACTTTGAAAATCAGTCGTCGATTCGCGCAACTTATAGACGACTTCGTCATTTTTATGGCGTACATAATCGTGCATCTGAACAAGCCATTCGTCGAACTGTCGATAGATTTCGTACCACATACTCTCTAGAGGATGCAATAACACCAACACGTCGAAAGAATGTGCGTACTGAAGAGAATATCGCCGCTGTAAACGAAAGTGTGGAAGAAAATCCAAATTTATCAATTCGTCGTCGGTCGCAGGAATTGGGGCTCTGTCCGTCCACTACGTGGAAAATTTTGCGCAAAGATCTCGGCCTACACCCGTATAAGATCCAGCTGGTGCAGGAATTGAAGCCACGAGACCATTATATGCGTCGTTCTTTCGCCGATTGGGCTCTAGAGCAGTTGGCAACTGACCCGTTGTTTTATCGCAAAATTGTGTTCAGCGATGAGGCGCATTTTTGGCTTAACGGGTTTGTTAATAAGCAAAATTGCCGCATATGGAGTGAGACCAATCCACAACAGACCCTACAGACTCCATTACATCCACAAAAATGCACCGTTTGGTGCGGTTTTCACGCTGGTGGCATCATCGGACCTTATTTCTTCAAAAATGAGGCCGGAGCTCGCGTTACGGTCAATGGAGATCGTTACCGCACCATGATCAATGATTTTTTGTTTGAAAATATGGATGACATTGATGCGGACGAGATGTGGTTTCAACAGGATGGCGCTACGTGCCATACAGCGAACGCAACCATCGACTTATTGAAATCAAAATTTGGCGATAAGTTGATTTCGAGAAATGGACCTGTCAATTGGCCTCCAAGGTCGTGCGATTTGACACCACTCGACTATTTCCTGTGGGGCTACGTGAAGTCACTGGTTTATGCTGATAAACCAGCAACAATTGACGCCTTGGAGGACAGCATTGTTCGTGTTATTCGTGACATACGCCCAGCAGTGCTCGAAAAAGTGGCCCAAAATTGGACATCCAGAATGCGCTTCGTCAAGAACAGCCGCGGTGCCCATATGCCCTATATCATTTTCAAGTGTTAATGTCACGTATTGATCCTTCGAATAAAAAAGAAATTTTGATTACAATTTAATTTTTTGTGTTATTTTTTACAATTTCAAGTTCTATCGGGCTTATAAAAACACCATTTACATTTGCCGTGTTGGTGGTGTTCTCTCGAGTCTTGTTATTAACTGCCTGATTGCTGCGTTTTTTTGTTGCTGGGGATGATTTGATGAGTTGTGTATTATTGTGTCCGTTGCTGTTGGTTTCCTGTATATTTCATATTCGATTCTGTTCAAGATTATGTTCCTCTTGATCGTTCGGTCCAGATAATTAATTCTCCCCTCCTCTTCCCTTTCCATTGTAAATTTTATGTCCTTGTGTCCTCCATTCAAGTAATCTAGAATTTGCTCATCGTTATTTCCTTCTAGTATACATATGATGTCGTCGACATATCTTGCGTAGAATATTACTACGAAGTTGGTTTTTAATTCCTTTACGTATTCCCCTTTAAAGTTCTGCATAAATACTTCCATGAGGGTGGCAGATGTTGGATTTCCCATCCCTAGTCCTGTTATTTGTCTATATATATTATTGTTAAATTTAAAGTAATTCTGTTCTAGTGTGTCGCTTTTGGTGTGCCTGTAAGTTGTATTGCTAGTTCCTTGTTTTCCGTTTTGTTTTTTACTGTCCTATGAGCAATGTTCAATGTATCCATTACCGGAATTGATGGATATAAGTCCTTTACGTCAAAAGACACCAGTTTTTAAATATATTCAGGAAAATTTCGCCACCCCATGCATGAAGAGATCATTTGCTATCCAAAAAAAAGTATAACAAACTTAAGAAAATTATAGTTTATAATTCTATAAAATCTTTCGTTATTAATATTTTTTAGTAATTAATTTTAAGCACTAGGTCTTATTTAATAAAAAAATTTTTTTAAAAAAACTTTATTTTTTATTATATTTTCGATATTTCGCCACACCGTTGGTTGGCATCATCAGGAAAAACAAAAATAATCATGAACAAACAAATTGAAACAATTTTTTGATTAACAAATTCAAAATAATCAAAAAATTTTTCAAAAAAAAAAAAAACAAACAAAAACAATAAAAAACGACAAATTGAAAAAAATTTTTTTTTTTTGTTTTACATACATACAAACAAATTTTCAACATTAAAAAATTTTTAAATGAAAAACAATTTTTAAAAATACATAACAAATTTACAAAAACAATAGTAAAGACCAAACGTTACAAAAAATTAAAGTATAAATTATTAATATTATGCAGATACAGAGTTTTGTTTTATAATTTTATGCACTAAATGTCTATAATTTTGAGCAACTTTCTCCGTATCTGCTTTAAAATTTATTCTTTTGGTTAATGGTACTTTAATTATTTGTAACATTTCTAACATATAACGACGTTTATAATTATTTTCTAAATTTAAAATTGAAACATTTTCAAAATTAGGATTGTGATTAACTTTAGAGCAATGCGAAGATAATGCTGTTTTTTGCAAACTAATATTATTCCCGTATTTCTGGTCTGACGTATGTCCTGCGATTCTAGTTTTCAATTTATTTTTTGTTGTGCCTACATAAACCTTATTACAAGCTTCCTTATCATTACCGTTACAAGGAATTTTGTACACTACATTGGACATACATACATATTTAATTTTTGAATTTTATCCTTAGTTTTACTAAACAACCTATTTAATGTGCTCGTATTCTTATATGCCATTTTGTATTTATTTGTATCATAAATTTTTGAATTCTCTATTCTTTCAGACAAGACTGGTATATAAGTTATCGATTTATATATTTTTGGTTCCGTTCCACTACTTATAACTCTTTTCCTGCTATTATTAAATTGATTAATTAACCTATTAGTTAATCGTAATGGAAAATTGTTCTCAGTTAAAATATTTCTAATCTTCTCTTTGTTCTTTCTATGGAATTCTTTGTCACTAATTGTTAAAATTCTCTCTATTAAATTATTGGTCGTGTTAATAATAATTCTTTTATTTTGTTTAGAATAATAATTAATAATTCTACCTGAAGCAGTTGGTTTTTGGTACCAATCTATAACTAATTCTTTATTTCTTCTTATTATTAAAATGTCTAAATATGGAAGCTTAGCATTACATTCCCTTTCAGTTGTAAATTTTATTGAAGGGTGAAATTCATTTAATGTTTCTAACATTTCGTTAATGGCAGATCCAGATATAATACAAAACAAATCATCAAACATATTTTGTCATAATTTTTGGTTTAACATTTAATTTTCCAATAACATTATCTAACAATTTTTCCCTAACAATATCGGCCACAATTGGAGAAGCTGGAGAGCCCATCGGAAGTCCTTTTTGCTGGATATATATCTTTTCATTATACTGAAAATATCTATTATCTTCTATACAAAACTTAAGAATACGAAAAAATAAACCTTTCTCAATCTTTGTAAAATTTTCCAAAACATTCCATTTCTCTTCTATTGTGCTGATCGCCAAATCAACAGGAATACTTGGAAATAACGATACTACATGAAAAGAAATTAATTTTTCATAATCCTGCACATGAAGGTTTTTAATTTTTCCTTTAAATTCAATTGAATATTTTATATTATACGTAGAACCCTCGGTGATCTTTTTCAATATATTAGTAACATATTTACATAATTCATAAGATGGTGAATTGACAAATGAACAAATTGGCCTTAAAGGATATACCTCTTTGTGAATTTTTGGCAGTCCATATAACCTAGGTGCAATAGCAACACTAGTTTTAAGCTTATTTCTTTCTGTAATATTGATAATTTTAAGTTTGAAAAGTTCTTCTACTATATCATTATTAATCTTCTGCAGTTTGGTAGTAGGGTCCTTATTCACTTGGATGTACTTAGTTATATCTCCTACAATATTGTCAATCCGCACGTTATAGACAGTTTTATTTAAAGCTACAGTAGTGTTACCTTTAGCTGCTTTTAAAATTAATAAATCTTTGTTATTTTTCAAAAACCTTTCAGTTTCTTTAACTTTATCTAAAATGAACCTATCTCTGTTTGTCAATATCATTTTGTTCAAATGATTATCTACAATTGTAGTTAATTTTGTTCTTGCTATTTCTTGATCTTCTTTTTCCTGAAATGTCTGTACAAAATCTTCTCCATCTGCAATAATCTTTAAAATTGGGATATCCTCCTTCTTAGTTGGTAAGGCGTGTTTATGTCCTATTGATAAAATCCACTTAACATCCGTTGGCATATTTAAGTCAGTTTTGTTAACGAACCACTTATCATTTAGTCTTACATTAAAAGTCCTCTTTTGTAACTCATAAAGTGAATTAAATTTCTTAATATGAATATTTTTTCCCCTTTTGTTAAAATGAATCTGCCAATACGTTTTCATAATATAAAAATTCCCTCATTTCTTCTGCTCCAAAATGATTTCTTAAATTTCTTTCTATAGCTATCCTTTCCCTTTGAAAATGTTTCAATATCACATATTTTTCTTTTAATGTTAACTTTAAAATTTTGTTATGGAAATCTTGATTATGCTTTCCAATTAAATTTCTCATCTCTTCAAATTTTGTTGATTTAAAAATGTTTAGAATATTCTTCGTTGAGTTAGAAATAAATTTTGGTATGATTTCTTTATTTCTACACCTGGTTAGAAAAGTTATTGCCGCTTTCGTTTTTATGATTTTGCCTCCTACAGACTTGAATCTGTTGACCATACCTGCAACCTCCAGATTCCTTTTGAATTTGTTCAAACTCATTTTCCTTTTCTTGTTTTTCATTTAAAAATTTTTTTAAGTTGAAAATTTGTTTGCATGTATGTAAATCAAAAAATTTTCAATTTGTCGTTTTTTTTGTTGTTTTTGTTTGTTTTGATTATTTTGAATTTGTTAATCAAAAAATTTTTTCAATTTGTTTGTTCATTATTTTTGTTTTTCCTGATGATGCCAACCAACGCACAATGGGCTCCCAGACCGGTTTTTGAGGCAAAAAATCATAGGAAGCTCCTAGACGCTTGAAATTTTGTGGGATTAAGTATAAGGCCCATTAAAGGTCTTAGTAAAAATTTCATGCTAATTGGGTAATGCCACGCCCACTTCTATGTGCGAAAATTAATTGTGCGTCTATTTTTATAACTCATAAGTTGAGTCCAGCCCGAAGTTGAATTGAACCCGGTTCACTTCGGGTGGCCTAAAACAATTTTTGTCTAATATAAAATACTAATATATTTTAAATAAAATAGATTAAAACTAAAAATGATTCACGATTATTATGCAAAAATTTATTCTCTGTAGGTATTTGTTTACGATACTTCAATCAATAAATAGCAAAAAAAATTAAGTTATGTAGAGTACAGCAAAATTAAGATTCATCAAAGTCTTGTAATGTTTCATCAATTTCTAATTCAAAATTAATTTGGAATGATGTCTCATCTTCTTCAGAATTGGAATCGCTATCATTTTCAATTGCATTTGATGTAAATGGAAATACACATTCAGGAGTCTCTGGAACCTTTAAAAGAGAAATAACTTCTCGTGGAAAAGTCAACTTTCTTTTTGCTGAGTAACGTTTCTTCAAATACACACTAGATAAAAATGGGTCAGACGAATCCATAGCTGGGTTAAATACATCAGTTATATTGTGTTTCCTAGAATCCAGTCGTGCGTGTTCAATTCTATCCTTTTTATAAAATTTGTTTCTAGCCTCAGAAGCATTTTCCCCAGCACACCCAAGAGGCACGATTGATATTATGTTCTAACCAAAATTTTACAATATCAGCATTTTTTATTTTTACGCAATCTAAAAATTTTAATATTTTAGAAGGTTGCAGATGGTTGCAGTAAATTTTTGACACTCATTAACTAGACATTAGTAGCTCCCTTTGCACATCAGTTTTTCCTACAATACGTTCCATTAAAGAAACTTCTACTCCATTACATATGAAAACTATCACCAAAAGTACACAAAAAAGACGGCACACTTAAACAGCCTACATTAAGTAATACAACAATATTTTTGCACAATTTTTTTCTTAATCTAAATTTTCATACATTTATTAATATTTTCCATTTAAAAATAATTTATTAAGTTTGATAATTATTGCTTACTTATTCCTTTACTTTGTTTACTTATCAAGTGAAAAATGTATGAAAGCAAAATAAAAAAACAAAGTCTGACTTTGAAAGCTTCCCGTTAAATGCAGGGTTGCCACATGGTTATAATTTTTTGCACTTGAGTTCCCCAGGATATTATCTATAAATTACCATAGTTACTTTTTGGAAAATGTTAAGTTCAGAAATGAACTTTTTGCCTCAAAAACCGGTCTGGGAGCCCGCAGTGCAACGGTGTGGCGAAATATCGAAAATATAATAAAAAATAAAGTTTTTTACAAATTTTTTTTTATTAAATAAGACCTAGTGCTTAAAATTAATTACTAAAAAATATTAAAAAAAGGTCAAAAAATTATAACTATTATATTTTCATTATTAATGTTAAACACAGCAAAAAATCATTAAGCAGTTTATCGATTTTTACCTAGTAATTGTATTTTTTTAATTCTAAAATTTTAATAGAGAAAAATGTTACTTTAAGAAAGCTTGAAATAAATCGCGAGGCGTGTTGGCGTGTTGATTTGTTAATAACACTGTAGAACGCTTAACTTTTGCAAAGAATGAAAGGAAACATGTTAATGATATTTGTTATTCTTTTGCAATAAATAGTTATTTATTTATTTATTTATTAATTTTTTTTTTCATAATACTATACGCATTATTTCATTTAAACTTATTTAAACTTAAAACAAAAACCCTTATAACATATTTTCCATAATCCCTAAGCTTAAATCATATTTACAGCTGCCAAATAGTTTATAAAAAGTATTAAATTCAGGTCAACAAAATATTATTTTTTTTTCAAATAATAGAAAAATAAATAAAGGAATTTAAGAAAGGAAATAAATAAAATAAACGAGCCTTAGCAACAACTTCCAGAGTTTTTTTGAAAGTGAAACTCAATTTTGTAAAAGGTACCAAATAAAGAAACTTACAAAAGCAAAGTGAATTAATTAACAAAAAAAATTTGGTGATGGCGAGCGAATTCAGATATTTTCACTTTAAACCGGAATGTAAAATATTCTACAGATTTTTTATTTATATATGGAGCCAAAAATTAATGAATTTACGACTCCAAATATAATAATATTCGCCTTGATTATATTTATACTTTTTTTTTTTTTTGGGGGGAGGAAAGAAGTGGCAATTAAATGGATGAGTTTTGTACAAATGATCGGCTTATTTTGTATAACCATACGAATTAATGGCTTTATATTCTTTTTCACACTGCAACAACAGCTTATACCATTGATCACCATCGATACGAGGTTCTTTGCGTGTACCACCATAACAGTCGGGCAAACATTCTGGTGACATGTGCTTAAATAAAGATTCACGATCAGTACCATGGAAAATAATACGATTACGCAATTTCTCTCTTAAGAAAGGTTTGAAAAGGGAGAATACTACATTAAAGATTTTAGGCTGATTGACGATGTGTATGGCCTTGATACGTAAAGGCACAGAATCTTGCAGCCAATCAACAATACGTTTGGCAAAGGCAGGTGTAAACTGCCAAGTTTGTTGTAAACTTAAGCCATCCATATCAAAAATGACAACAACACCATTAATTTGAGTTTCAGGCTCCCACATGGCAGCTTCCAAATATAAAACGGACGCTTTGAATACCTCATCCAAACTAACATTCTTATGTTGCCAGTTCTCTGTGAAAATAAAATTATTATAATTTTTTTTTTATTCTCAAAATTATTTATAATCAACACTTACTTCCCAATTCCAATACTGCCACCCTTCTGCCCAACTGATCTCTATTGGGAAATACAATAATTATATTGTGATCAAAAACATTTTTCTCATTGCTGGGTATTAAGTCCTTATAAACATCGGCATGCTTAACTTTAAAAGAATAATAGTTTTTGATCTAAAAAAGATTTTAAATTGTTTAATTAAAATATTATTTGCATGTTTTTATTTTAAAATAACTTACGAGCTTCAAGGTGCTTTCTGGATAGAATTTGCAAACTCTTAGGAATCGTAATAGAAAAGTATCATCTCGTGGACAATTTAAATCACTTTCAGCTAAAGAGAAATTAAAAGAACAAAAAAAAACATTTTGTTAGTGAAGGAACAGGAGTTTGAAAATATATTTTTCACTTCTGTGACTAATATACCGCCAGAAGTACGATTTTTATAACGTTTATGGTGACGGTAGGCAATAATTCTCGTAGAGTCAATGAATGATTCAGTCAATTAAAGTTAGAGATATTAATATACGGAGAGAAAGCTTATAATGCATGATCAAGAGTTACTTATTGTTTGTTTACGAAACCCAAATCTCGCCTATTTATTACACATAAAAAAAATTAACCTTCACCGTAAAAGCAATCTGTTCGAAACTAAAGTTCAGACAACGCAAATATAAGCAATGATTATTGATGTCTGTGGCAATCTTAAACAATCTAACGATGAAAGGAGATGTTCTTGCCTGGAAGGGTAAAACGAGTAATAGGTAATGTATACA
Source organism: Trichopoda pennipes (assembly GCA_030448955.1). NCBI lineage: Eukaryota > Metazoa > Arthropoda > Insecta > Diptera > Tachinidae > Trichopoda > Trichopoda pennipes. The sequence continues at coordinate 10,869,211 of JASKUP010000002.1, forward strand.
TTAGGCGCTCATATTTAGAAGAAGCTTGGAAATAAACTTGAATGATTCTTGATAAACCTTGAAAAATATATGTTCAAATCAACTATTCGAGAAGAGCTTAAAGAGCCGAAGTTGTCAATGCAGTTCATTGGCAAATGTTAAGTAATGACTAGTAAAGGACTGGAAAGCAAAGGCAGACAGACACAAGTGGTTTTTCTTCTAATTGATTACACTGAACAACAAAGTTTTTGTTTCGGGGTTGAAATTAGCTGATTTTTTTTTTTTTCGGACCAGCACTTAGGGGATGACCCCTACATATGCAAAGCATTGTGCCAGAACTAGGAAATTAGGTTACGGGAAGGAGGAAAGAGGGAGTAGTGTCTGTGAACATTCAGTTTGAATTTTCCCAGATTGAAAGTGACAGGAAAGATCTCCGGAGGGATTTTATTCCACATACGGACGTGGTATGGGGAAGTAACTGGGCAGATTTTTTTCGCAGGCTGGAAACTCGGTAACGGTCAATGGATCACACTATCGCGGAATGCTAACAACTCAATTTTGGCCTATTATTAACGACGTGGATATCAGCGACATGTGGTTTCAACAGGACGGTGGCTGTCACATGTCACACAGTCAACGAAATGAACAATTTTTTGCAAACACAATTTCCCGATCGTATAATTTCACGACAATCAGCAGTTAAGTGGCCAGCCAGTTGGCATATTTTTTGCGGGGCTATGTTAAGGACAGAGTCTATAGGGAGCCAATTGAATCGATTTCAGCCTTAAAACTCAAAATCCGTGATATGGTTAAAGAAATAGGACCGCCATTTTGTCAAAAGGTGATTAAAAACTTTGAAAAGAATTGACATCTGTCAGCGTGGTCATGGTGGACATTTGCCAGATATCATCTTTCATTCATTATTGTCGCCCTTTTCTCTTCGTAATACAAAACAAAATTTGAATCATGTTAATTTAAATTTTTTGTTTAATTTTTTCTTTTTTAGAAAACAAACTTTTTGTTGAAAAACCCTTCACATCATTTTACATGGTGTAAAATTACAAGAAAAAAAAAGAACACGTCTGACCTTGCTTTTGCAAGCATATGCATGTATCTTCGAGCAAGATCATACAATTAAACTTGACTTGATAAAAGCTGCACTTAAACTGCAACTTTAAAACAAAATCACAGAAAATCAAGGCTGGATTTCGGTATTGCTATATTTAAGGTCACGACCTTAAGGTTTTAATAACAAAATAACATGAGGCCACATAAGCGACTGTTGAATTTTAATTAACAATATAAATTGAAGCATTTTAAAAATTGCAATTTTAAACGAAAGAACTTTAAAACAGACCGTAAAAGAAGTCAACCTTCTTTGTTTATGTTCTTTGTCAGCTGAAATAAAGAAGAATATCAAGATTCAATTTAATAAATTTCTAAGCGAAAAATGAATTTGCTTAGCTGTGGCCAATCGCATATTAGTAAAATATATACAGCGAATTTGCAAAGTTTTTTTTTTTAATATTTGAAGCTCTGCCATGCCGAATTGCGCTACAAAAAAGTGTTCCTGCAAATAGCACACGCCCTGTTACTAAGCACGAAGTAAAACCAGCTAATGTCCACCATTTTTTGTCATTGGATTTGTTTTTAAATTGTGTCGTTTTGTTGTTGTTGTTGACTTAAGAAAAACGCTTGATTTAAGTGATCTTGGTAATTAAGATCGGTTTAGAAAGTCATTTCCACTGTTTCAGTGTTTTGAATAAAAAAATGCTATTCTACCTGGAAACCTTGTTTTGCGGGGTAAGTAGTGTACAAATAGATGAAATTTATAATCTATTTTATATATTTTGATGTGAGAAATTTCTCGCTTAATTACAGAAACTGGGAAGAAATGAAATTCAAATTGTTTTATATCGTACCGTTGTCTCTTCCATCTTTGCTGGCTGTCTGTTCGGTATGAACGGCGAGAGCTTTGGATGTGAAGACATCATTCTCAAACGTCTTCTAATTTGTACTGGTGAGTCAGTGTTCGGGTTTTAGGTAGTTCTGTTGTTGTCGTATCTACTCATGTAGTTAGAATGTGTGCCACCTGGCACTTTATGCGTGGCTAGTTTCGAATATTTCCGTCTTTTATTATCCAGGTAAGTGTTTCCCGCTGAAGGTTTTTTTCGTCTAATCGAGTGTATGAGTAGTTGTAGTGGTGTGACGACACGCTTTACCTGGCTGCTGGGGTATACTCAGCGGCGTCCAGGGTCGTGTTGTGTCGAGGGAACAAATTAAAAAACTGCGGTTGCTCAGGTTTACTTAGCTTTTATTTGCCACTACTTCTCCACTTAATGGCAGCTCGTTTTCGGCTTTGTCTACTTTACACTGGTGTGTGTTTATGAGTGCGGCAGTGTCCGTAGTCTGGGTCCGACATATACCGGTCAGTGGCGTTTAGTTTGAAGCACAGTTCGGTGAAGGCTGGACGGAGTCAAAACCTCCACTCAACTTAATTAAAATAGTTTTGCGAATAGGTTCAGTTCAGTTAATCAGAGTCAGAATTTTATTCGACTTTGAATTAATTGAGTATAGCTAAGGTTTAAGGCCAAGCAAATTCTGTCGCTGCTTCACCTGGCCAGAATTTTATTCGCCCAGGTGACGGAGGCCAGAGCAAGGCCACGCTTTGTTCAGCCAGGTTAGAATTTTATTCGCCCTAGCTGAACAGGACGGACAAGAGCGTAAAAGAGGCTAACACCAATCTAGACGAGGAAAGGTTGTCTCAGAATATTATTCGTGACAACCGCAACAAGTCAAAAATTGGTGGACAGGTAAACTGTTCTGCTCAGACTGGACCAGAATTTTATTCGCTCCAGTATGAGAGGCAGAGAGAACTCTTGAGGGCCACGAAGCGGTGGATCGTCGTTAGCGTGCTCAGTAGTGCTGTAGTATAATTTTAGCCTAGTTTAAGAGTGGATTATTATAAAAAAATTATTAGTAAAACAAACGTGTCTCTTGTGTTATTAGTGAAGCAAACTTTTTCTTTTTTTGTAACGAACCTTGGACGCCGCAAGCTCTATCCAAGCTTAAAGCGAGAATGTGTCGTTACAGCGGCTACCTGACAATTCCAGTGTTCTTGGCTATGCTAGGTAATATAAAAAACGATTAAAATGCTTGCTGTTCGTTTTAAAATTAATTGAGTAACAAAACGACAGTGATGCTTACTGTAGTTTTACTTAAAAAATCAATTCAAATTTCAATGAATTCAATTGAAATGAGTTGATACGGAATTGCTAATTATTTTTTCTCATTAATTTGAATTAACAAATTCTTTGAAATTGAAAAAAAAAATTGAAAGGAATTGCAATTCACTTGACAATTTCATTTGTGTGCGAAATGAATAGCAATTTATTTTCGCCAAATTCATTTGAATAGACTCAAATTTTATTCAAATAATTTTTTTTGTGTATAAAAAATTAATTTAAAATTTACTAATGCAGTGCATAAATGATTTGGGAATTAATTCATTTACAGCTCTGATGATAACTATCCTGTGTAACTGATAAAGGTAATAACAAAATCTTGAAAATTTAATCATAAATTTTTTTAATGAAGTTCCCCTTTACCCCTTTCTGTAACCATAGGACCTTGTTTGAATTACTTTTTATTTTTTTTTTTGGGTAAACTAATCACTGAAATTATCAACACTGTCACTTATTCACAAGGCTTAAAATTATTAAAAATTATTTTGTTTTGGATACCCATTTCCCCATCATAAATAACCTTTTTTAAATTTCTTGATTCCATCTTAGGGAGACAGCTCCAAATAGCTCACTAGACAACACCTTATTGGATATCAAATTTTTAATTTATTGTACATTAAAGATTTGATTAGTAAATTTAAACACAACCAGTGGAAAACGACCATTTAAAGCAACAACTTAAAGTCTAGTATTAGTCAAATATATTTGTTTGTTTATTTTGTCATTTTGCTTTAAATTATCCGTAAATAGACAAACAGGCAAACAAAATTAAAAACAAACAACGTTTCCCGCTTTAACAAAACAAAAAACGGCAGATTTCAATTTCATTTCATTTCTGTCGGCCATAGACCTCCAATCAAGCAACAACAACGACAACAAAAATAAAAGTATACAAAAGTAACAACCTTGAACTTATTTTAATATTCGTATTTTTTAATCTTAACAAAACTGAAAACAAAAACTTGTTTTAAGACATTTCAAAGATGACTAAACAACGAATTAAGATGAAGGCAACAAAAGCTTAAAATTATTATTGAGAATTTTAAGAAGATTGACATTTTATTGAGAATCGCAACAACTACTAGACTCGACATTTTCTTCGGAATGGTGTGATTTGTAAATATTCGAAGAATTAACTAGATATTCCAGGCCAGCTTATAAGCATCAAAAGCATAGGCTTTATAATTCGAATTTAAGCTTAATTTTATGGCTTAGAATTCGCTCTAAACAAATTTTAAGCAGCACTAAAAATAATTATTCACACAAACGTCCATAGTCTTTCTATATTCTATTCTATATTCTACGATAGAACACAGAAAATATTTGCCGATGCAATGCTTGCTTTTGAAGAATTTTCCTGAAAGACATCTGAAATTGTGAAAATGTTTAAAAAGAAATTATTCTATTTACACTTACATAAGTAAATGTCAAACGAGATTTGTTCGTCTGGTGAAGAGCTGCTTTCAGTATTTAGATTCGAAATAAAAAAATTACGGGAAACTGAAATATCCAGCATTCTTTTTCGATTCTCTTCATTTTTAACAGAAGTTAAAACTCTATAGACATTTATGCAAAAAAAAATGTATCTTGCTAAAGTAGAGCTCCACTCGAGTTTTACTTTCCTAGTCAATGTAACCGAAGAACTAAGTGCTAACGCTGTGAGCAAAATTAGCCGCATTCAAATAATTAAAATCCATTACGAAAATGGTCGTTATTTCCAATAGCTGGACATGAATTTATATTAAATACAAATGTAAGCGGCTACGGGACAGGAGGAGTACTTTCTGAGGCGACTAATGGGACGGAAAAAGTTATTGGTTACTATAGCACAGTATTGTCCAAGCCCGAAAAAAAATATTGCGTAACACGACGGGAGCTTTTAGCCATACTGGAGTGTGTTAAACATTACCACAAATGCTTATACGAACAACACTTTACCATAAGGACGGATCACTCCGCATTACGGTGGTTGCTGCAGTTTAAAAATCCCGAAGGGCAGTTTGCACGCTGGCTTGAACTGCTTCAGAGCTATGACTTCAGCATTGTTCACAGGAAAGACGAAAAACACATTATTGCAGATGCTCTTTCAAGACGCTCCTGCAACGCAGAATGCAGGCTCTGCACAAAAGTTGAGGTAAAGGAGTCCATCATTGATGTGAGGCGTATCCAAATTGGCACACGCGAAGACTGGTCTAAGACCCAAAGGGAGAATTGCATTTTGTCAAAAATTATATCGGCCAAGCTGGAGAACATAAGACCGAAACCCACCAGTTGTTATGTTTATACCTTTTATAAACGTTTTGTCGTGAGTTCTTAATAGCAACATAAATAACGCCGCATTTTAGATTTTTTAAATTAATGATTTTAGCTACACACAAAGTTGACGCTACACAAAAATTTACTTAAAATGCACGCCTTTACTTCACGAGATTTATTTTCAACTAACTAACTAACTATCCACTCAGATGCTGCCTTTTTATATTAGTCCACCTAAGAGTCTAAAAAATCTTCTACTTCCTATGCATCACATTTTGTTGTTGTATGTTGTCCATTCGATGTATAGGCGCCTGTATGTCTGTGTGTATTTTTGCTTTTATGCTGATAAACTTTCTTCCTGGAATTAATTTTAAGATATTTGTTGTTGTCTTGTGTACATAAGATTTCTCAAAAAACCACGCATCTACTAAACAGCATATCTAATTGTTGTTGTTTGCGTGTATAAAATTTCTACTTGGAAACATTTTTACTTGAAAAAATCTATTAAATAGAATTTTGTTCAGTTTTTTGGTCGATATTTTCGAACAACGTAATCGCCCTTCTAAAACCGCTATTATGAATTTGGTCATTAAATTTAAGTCGACAGACTCGATGCAAAAAGTGCGAACACTAACGCGTGTTCGACCGGTACGTTTAGCTGAAAGCAAATATTAACACTAGAAGCAAAATTGGCCGTGAAGATTAAGGTGCCCCTGTAGGCTAGTAGGTAGTGTACTAGCTTGTTAGTATGGAGGTTGTGGGTACAATTCCCAACGGAGACCTTAGTTTTTTTCACTACAAAAATAAAAATTGACTGTCGATGGGTCTGCTCAGCGATTAAGGCATAGTCACTGGTCGTTGTGCTGTCTTATACGGCAGTTAATTTCCGACTATCCTACTTTCACCACCTGTTTCATCTCTGCTCTCTATCCCTCTCCTAAAGAATGTAGCATGTAACTTAACTAAATAGACATTGCTGCCTGAAGTGCTACTTCTCTTTAAATTAAAAAAAAAAAACAAAAAAAGCGACTATAGTTTCTTAAACTCCAACTTGTTTTAAAAGGCGACTATTTTAGTGAGAACAATATATCGAATTTTTTAAGAAGAAGCTTTTTAGCTTTTTTGACATGTTCGTGGTAGATGCATTGGCATTTGTTACAATGAATTCAGTTCCGCACGAAAATCGCATTAAAATAATTAAAATCCACTATAAAAATGGCGATTCTTTTAAATATGTGCTTCGATTTTCCGACGGGGCTAGATTCACTCTTATTTGGGTAAGATTCTTTTAAAGTTACATTTCGTAAAATTTATGATATTTTCGGACTATATAATCGTCCTTCTGAGACAGTCATTAAGAATTTGGTCGTTAAGTTTAAGTCGACAGGCTCGAAACAAAATGTGCGAATACTAACACGTGTTCGACCGGGTCGTTCAACTGAAAACATCGCAGCCATGAGCCACACTGTTGAAGTAGATCAAAATTTATCAATTCCCCAAAGTTCTCAAAAAAATGCGGTTATCCAAAACTAGGACAACTGTGTGATTCGATTTACATCCGCACCTGGCCATGAAGCCTTAATCAGATGGTGGACCAAACCACTGCATAATTTGGAACGTCATGCTCGTCCTAGGAAGCCGAAGCTATAATTCTATGCAACAGAACTTTCTGGTTGCCACTTCGATGATTCCAGAGCAGGGCTGCAAATTATCATTTCTTGCTTAAGAGTTGGAGACTTTCCAACTCCTGTCCAGAACACATGTCTAGCATGCTCACTGGACTGGATCATTCACTTAGGGTGTCATTAACAGTGAGATGATACTGGCCACCATAATAACCATTATACTGTTATGGGGCCGCGAAACCACAACCACCACGATACTCCCATATAGGGGCCAACCTCAATAATCAGCCAGAGAACTATTAAATGTCTAAAGAAACAAATAATGAACTCTGCGAGCTTACTGATTCCCGTGGAAATAAAGTGGAGTTTCCAGTTGTAACCCTGCTGACTTCAGGGAACTGGGCTCCCTTTTCCCCCCAGTTGCACTGTGTCTAGATAGTCGAAGTTCTATAAAGACCATATATATGTGCCCCTGGGGGTAGCCGAAACTAGGATATGACGAATTTTGCGTAAGTATTTGTCTTCGAAACCTTACAGGGTTTAACTGGTGCAGAAATTTTAGTCAACCGATTATTCACATCGCGCCGTAGATTCGCTCAATTCACTCCGCAACAGTCGGCTGGTTACTCTGAAAACATAATTCTTACAGACGAAGCCCGTTTTCAGTTGTCAGGGCATGTAAACAACCAAAAAATTGTCCCAGTTGGGCTTCTAAAAATCCTAGAACAATTATTGAGAAGCCTTTGCATGTTCAAGATGTCGCTTTGTGTTCTGAAGGCGTGATTGGGCCGTTTTTTTTTTGTTTTTTGTTTTGCAGATGAGGCTGGAACTGTAGTAATGCTCAAGGGATATGCTATTGCGAGATGCTAACAGCTCAATAACAACTTTTACAAATTACCTGACGGACTCGGTATGGGAAACCCAACTTCCGCAATCTTCATGGAAATTTTCGTGCAACATCTCGGATCACTACACGTGAAAACACTCATGGAGGAACACAGGATAACTCATTACTATGGATACGTAGATGACATTATATGCATCCTCGAGCAAGATAACGGCGAACAAATTCTAGAAAGCTTAAACACAATTCATGATAAGATTACATACACAATGGAAAAAGAACAAGACAGAAATTTACATTATCTTGACATCACTATAACACGAGGAACTGACTATTTAACATTCGACATCTACAGAAAACCAACAACAACGGACACTACCATCCACAACACCTCAAACCACCCTACCCAACACAAACTAGCAGCTTTTAGACATATGATACATAGGCTTGGGACAATTCCACTTAATCCAGATAAGTACAGGAGGGAACTCGACACAATCTACGCCATAGCTATAAATAACGGCTACAAAACCACTACCATCGATAAACTACTTAGACAGTACAACACTAAGAACAGAAATAGAGAAGACAAGGAGACAGCCGATACAACACGACGGCACACCTTTACTTACACAGGACCAGAAATATACAGACTAACTAACCTTTTTCAAAAAGAAGGAATACTCACAGCATTGAAAAGTGGAAACACCCTCAGACACTATCTCAGAACAACTACAGAAACAACTGACAAATTCAATTCCAGCGGGGTATACAGACTTACCTGTACCTGCAAACAAACCTATATAGGGCAAACTGGACGAACACTAAAAACAAGGTTTGCAGAACACATACGCTCATACAAACGGATAAGAGAAGATTCAAACTTTGCATCACACCTTGACACTCACGGACACATACCAAGGGAAATAAATGAATGTATGACATTATTACATCCTAGCAAAAAAGGACGAAGACTAGACATTCTTGAAAGTATGGAAATCTACAAAACGAAAACATTCAACAACGACATTATAAACGAACAGGTAAACACGACCTCAGACACAATTTTCACACCATTGAAACTACTCATGCCAACGGGCAAACGAAAAACACCCTCAGACGGACACACGTACCTACATAATAGTAAAAGACGGAGGTATCGTTAGGTTCACTTTGCATACAAATGCCAGGTGGCTGGTATTCTGCTTACCTGAATATATACGAGCCTAATAACAGAACTACCTGAACGCCAACACTACTCACCAGTACAAACTAAACCGTGGCTTGAAAATGATGCATACGCATCGAAAGCGCTCGCCATCATATACAAACCGGCCAGTTACGACGGGAAATGGCAATATTAGCTCAATTTTTGCCTACTATTGACGACGTGGACATCACTTACATTTGGCTTCAACACGACGATACCACATGTCCTACAGCCAATGAAACGATCAATTTATTGCAAACCATATTTTCCGATCGCAGTTCAGATTGTCGTGAAATTATGCCAGCTAGCCAGATCATGTGATTTAATACTTCTGGACTATTTTCTTGTGGTGCTATGTTAAGAACAGAATTTATGCGGAGAAAATCGAATCGATTTCAGCCTTAAAACTCAAAATCTGTGATATGATTAACAAAATAGGACCGCCATTTCCTGAAAAAATGACTAAAAACTATGATGAAAGAATAATATGTGAATTATTTCATTGAATTCGGTGTTGTGCAAGTTGAACAACACTTACTAGTCAGTGGCCGAGAATTGTATAAGGAAGTAGGGGTATTCCTATAGATCTTCAGTATTTTTCACATAAAAATGACTCTACTCCCGCGGACACGCAGTCTAGATGAAACTCTTTCCCATCTTGACATGTGCCTTCGGAGGAAAAAGGTGGCATTAGTTACCTGGACTAGCAGGAGCCCCAAACTGATATCGATATAGGAATCTTAAAGTTCGACAAATGAACTTAATACATTCACGCTGATACTACGGAAACTAGTTGCCCGCAGTGCTACAGTCCTGTTCTGATTATTGGCGAGTGCCTGCGGGGAATTAGGTGGTGGCTTTTGATTTTATCGGTGCTTTGAAAAAAGTATGTGAAGAGATGTTGACGCAGGTTTAACATCAAATGTTCTAGCTTGCACATGCAACAGGACAAGGACTAAGACGTGAATGCATCTTAGAGCGCAAGTTGCCGCTTTTCCTGCCCCCTATGCTAAGGCCACGATCGGATTAGGGCCAAACAGCCAGGAGCTGACATTCACCTTATCACCTACGTTATAAATTTGGAGTTAGGTAGGTACAGTTCCACAATGAATAAATTTTGAATCTCTCAAAATTAAGTTACTGTCTAGAATTTTATTGCTTAAACCTACGACTGACTACTCTGCCCAAACATATCGTTTGCTGACAAGAAAATCCGATAAAATTCTGTCCTACTGAGAAATATCACATGAAAAAGGATGGCAAGCTGCCACACTGTTATGAAAAAAGAAGCCTAAGAAACTTCAAATGCAACTCTGAATGTATAGCAAATATTATTTTATGAAATTGTTTACCAAAATTTTTTATGAAATTAACAAAACACTATCACACTGTTCGGACACACATGCCTCTTTTGTTATAGCCATTATAATGACTTAATCTCATAGTGTATTATCATAAAGGCTTTTAGCGACAACTGAGTGTTTAAATTTCAAGGTATTGAATATTTGAAAACAAAAAAATATTTGCTTAAAGTTGGTTATTTTTTTATCATTAAAAAGCATTTAAAAACTTAACCCAACTTTACTATTATTTATACATATTTATGCGTTAATTGTTTTAGAATGATCTGATGGAAAAAAGTTGCTTACGTTAATTGTAATTAAGCAATTTTTCTCCCTTTTAATTAAATAACAAGAAAAACAAATAAAAAATAATTTTTCTACGAACTTGAATTAAATGATTTACTTTGATTGTAAGCACTTCTTATGTGTTGGAATTAAAGTTATAATAATTAATAGCGACCTTTTCCAATGACCTTTTTTGGGATATTATTATAATTGTGTGTAAAGTTTAAAAGCTAAATAAATGCCAGAAGTTGCTAAAAAGACCTTCGACCTTCAATTAAAATTTAATTTATACTTTTTTTATTATTAAGTTTTTTATTTCGCGTTTTTATAAAGAGATTTTATTAGATGCGAGTTTTTGCTGTAACAATGATCGCTATGAAACTATTTTATACTCGCAAACATCATGCGATGCAGTAAAATTATTAAGCGTTTTTAAAATTAAAATTTAACAATTTTTCGTTACCACATTTACTCTAAATTTTTTGCAGTATTTCTATATTATAAAATTATAAGGTGTGTTAAAATAGCTTAGGCAAGTCTGAAGATCATGCAAGAAGGAATGTGTGATAAGATTACGTCAGCACCTAGCTGTGTCAGCTATAACCTGACGGTGGACATGACGAATTTTGCGTAAGTATTTGTCTTCGAAACCTTACAGAGTTTAACTGGTGCAGGAATTTTAGCCAACCGATTATTCACATCGCCGTAGATTCGCTCAATTCACTCCGCAACAGTCGGCTGGTTACTCTGAAAACATAATTCTTACAGACGAAGCCCGTTTTCAGTTGTCAGGGCATGTGAACAACCGAAAAATGATGAATTTTAGAGTCACTCACGCTGCAGGATGTCTTCGGATATATTTATCCTCCAGTCACTCCTGGTAGGAGCAGGCCGCAATCCTCACTCCTTGCTGAGGAGTTGGAGACTAGCCAACTCCCGGTCCACAACAAATGTAAGCTTAATAAAATTTCAAAAGACAACCACAACTGAACCAGGATCATTCGTTGTATTCATTGTGAATCCGACCTAAACAACTCAAACGAGGGCCGCAAAATCACAACCACCACAATCCTCCCGAAGGCCCAACCTCAATAATCAGTCAGAGAATAGCTAAAAATCTAAAAAACAAAAAAGCTGAACTCTGGAGCTTACCGATTCCTGTGGAAATAAAGCGGTGTTGTGCAGTTGGCTCCTGCACACAAAGGGCACTGGGCCCTTTTACCCCCCGTTACACATGTAATGACGGTGAGATTCTGTTAAAACATCTGAATGTGGCCCCGGGGGTGATTTTTATTCAAGGAATTACGTGATAAGATTTACATCTGCACCTGGTCGTGGGCCCTAATCAGATGTTGGTCAAAACACTATGAATGAAAAACAACGTCATTCGCGTCCTAGGAAGCCGAAGACTAATTCTAGCAACAGGTCTTTCCTAGTTGCAATTTCAGCGGTTTCAGAGCAGGGCTGCAAACCACTGCTCCTTGCTGAAAAGCTGGAGACTATCCAACTCCTGTCCAGAACACATGACTAGCATGCTCACTTCATCTAGAACCATTCACCTAGTTATTAAAGGCGAAATGATCCTGGCCACCATAAAAAACAGACCTGTTATGGGTTCACGAAACCACAGCTACCACGATACTCTCGAAGGGCCAACCTCAATAATCAGTCAGAGAAACAGCTAAATGCCTAAAGAGGCGAATAGCGGAAACTCTGCGGGCTACTGATTCCCGTGGAAATAACGTGGAGTTTCCAGTTGACCCCTGCTGCCTTCAGGGGTTTGGGCTCCCTTATACCCCCAGCAGCACAGGTCTAGATAGTCAAATCTTTTATAAAGACCGATAAATGTGCTTCCGGGGGGGGGGGGGGATGGTTTATTCAAGGAATGTCTGTGATTAGATTTACATCCGCGCCTGGCCATGAAGCCTTAATTAGATGGTGGATCAAACCACTGTATAATTTGGAATGTCATGCTCGTCCTAGGAGCCGAAGCTATAATTCTATGCAACAGAACTTTCTAGCTGCAAATTCGATGATTCCAGAGCAGGGCTGCAAATCATCTCTCCTTGCTTAAGAGTTGGAGACCTTCCAACTCCTGTCCAGAACACAGGTCTAGCATGCTCACTGGATCTAGGAACATTTCACCAGGTAGGTGTTATTAAAGGTGAAATGAACCCGGCCACCATAGAACCATAGACTGATATGGGGCCGCGAAACCACAACCACCACGGTACTCCCATATAGGGCCAACCTCAATAATCAGCCAGAGAACAGTTAAGTGTCTAAAGAGACAAATAACGGAACTCTGTGAGCTTACTGACTCCCGTGGAAATAAAGTGGAGTTTCCAGTTGTACCCCTCTTAACTGCAGGGGACTGGGTTCCCTTTTTCCCCCAGTTGCACAGGTCTAAGTTGTTGCTATCTCCAAAGACCATATATATGTGCCCCCGCGGGGTGTTTATTTCGGCATTGTAGGAAATTTGTTAACCTATCAGCGAAGTAACTGTTCACAAAGTGAAAGACGAAATCCAGGGTCTCCGCCGGGAAGGTCTACTATTTTATTTTGCCGCCATTTTGGTAAACATTAGTCTTGACAGTTCATATTTGGCAGTAGTGCAGTAGACAAGTGGCAAATTTATTATGGAAAAATATTCGATAAACCAACGCGTTTTAATCGTTGAAACATTTTATCAAAATTATTTAACGATTAATCTGATGATGAGAAAGTAACATCAAATTTTTAAGAGAAACAATGTGTCAACAGAACGCACTATCTATCGTGTAGTGAATGAGTTCAAAGAAAGAGCATGGACCACATTGAACTGCAATATCGGCTGAAAATATAACTGCTGCCCAAGAAAGCGTTCAAAACAATTCATCAACCACAAGTCGACGCCGTGCGCAGGAGCTTGATCTTTAAAGAACTATTTTGGCCACAATTTTGCATAAGGATTTGCATTTGTTCCCACATAAGATTCAGTTGACACAAGAGCTTCTTCCACACGACCATTTACGCCGCCGTACATATGCCAATAGCGCCAATAGGATGTTACAGCTAACTCATGACATAAATAATTGACGAAGCACATTTTCATTTGAATGGATATGTTACCACAATATACTGCAAGACCGGCTGAAACCATTACTGCTACTTAAGAAAGTGCTCAAAAACAATCCATCAAACTCAATTCAACGCCGTGCTGAGGAGCTTGGCGTTCAAAGAACAACTTTGGACAGAATTTTGCACAAGGATTTACATTTGTTTCTATATAAGATTCAATTGACACAAGAGCTTCTTCCATAAAATCATTTACGTGATAATAGCTCACCCATGATAATCCCGATTTTTATGAAAAAATCATAATGAGTGACGAGGCACATTTTCTTTTGAATGGATATGTGAATAAACAGAAAAGTCGATGCTGGGGAATGGGAATCCCTCAAATTATTGGATAGTCATCTTTGCATCCATTAAAAGTGACAGTCTGGTATGCAATTTGGTCAGAAAGAATCATTGGGCGTTACTTCTTTGAAAATGAAAATGACGTAACAGTAACTGTGATTGGAGAGCCGGTATCATGATATGATTGAAAACTTTTTTAAGCCACAACTGCATGCTTTCGACTTGATTAACATTTAGTATCAACAATTTCAACTAGTTCTTGAGAGAATTACAATTTTTAATTTATAATCGTACCAAGAAAATAATACAATTGCACTAACATTTCCATCCCCGAGCAATTCACTTGCGGTAAGTTCGCGTGACGTTAAATAAATGTGAAAGATGAAACGAGTATTGGAATTACTGTTTTTATAATCCCAAATAGTTCCAGGCATATGAAAATGACGTTGATGTGAGTATCACGTGCTTTAAACAAAACGGCTTGTCGATGAGAACTCATGTCAAGCAGTTTAACACCAGGTGGGCTGCAACACAGTATGACTCATATTGTAACTAATAGTTTTCGAGGCTTTAAAATAATATTTACAATAATAATAGTTTAAAAAGCAATTGTAGTCAAGTTGAGTAAACAACTTTTAATATTTTATTTAATGATGCAAATTTTAATTAAGTCGTATATTTCTTAGAAACATGATACGAAATACAATAATTGCTATTAGTGTGGTGATTTGAAAAGTACTAGTTTTAAGAACATTCCTGCGCAGTGCTTCTACAGACCCAACATAGTTTGTAATACTGGAATTTATAAATACAAATTTACGATTGTTTCCTTAAAGAAACGTAATTCCATATTGTTAAAAAATAAATTCTTTATAGTTTTAATTTATTTTCTGCTTTAACGCATTTTTATTCGCAGTGTCTTTAATGCAATTCGTGTTATAAATCAGTTTAAGTTAAAAAATTAAAAATTAAATTTTTCGTTTTTTTTTTATTAAAAGTATAAATAGATCTAACAGAGTTGAAATTTAGCAGGGAAAATATAGTGTTGCAGCGATAAAACCAGCGTTTAGGTAACTTAAGTGAAAAGCTTTTCACAATAATATGACCATTTTGGTTTACAAAGGGTAGACTATAGTATAACAGGTATTTTAAAATATAAAGAATAGAAAAAGTTCGTTAAGAACTCTAGCTTTTCGTGTGCAATACAAGATGACGATAATATTCTCATAAAAGAGCTTTCTCACGAAGTTACTGAAACAGGTTACCGCTCACTCACTTTAGTTATATAAATACCACTTTATCAACATTCTTGATATATTGGGAGAATATAAGTTATATCATTTACCAAATGCGGATACAATAGCAATAGCTCCAAAAAAAAATGAACAGTCCGAGTAGAATGGAACAAGGGTCGGTTTTATAAATAACCACTGTTAAAAATATATATGTTTTTTTTTTTACAGAATGTAAATATTATTACAGAATGTAAATAAAAAAAAAACATATATTTTTAACAGTGGTTATTTATAAAACCGACCCTTGTTCCATTCTACTCGCACTGTTCATTATTTTTATTACAGAATGTAAATTTGGCATGAAGGTCTATTTCTGAAACTGACCGCTGACTTGCCTTGTAATATAAGCAACCTATTAAAAAGCTACATAATTGGACGGAAATTTTCTGTTGTTGAAGGAGACTTCGTTAGTTTATCCAAACCAATTTCCTCAGGCGTACCACAAAGTAGCATTCTTGGACCAGTTTTATACTTGATATATACCTCCGATATGCCTGTAAGTGAAACTGTCCACACTTCTACGTTTGCTGATGATACAGCGTGTTTAAGTTCGCATCAAAACTCCCATCAAGCATCCATAAATCTTCAGCAACATATAACTCAGTTAGAGTTGTGGTTAAAATTATGGAGAATTAAAGTGAACGTTCAAAAGTGCATTCATGTGACCTTCACCCTGCGAAGAGATAATTGTTTACCCGTTCGAATCAATAATCAGATTGTTCCACGCCATACTTATGTGAGATATCTTGGTATACATCTTGACCGTCGCCTTACATGGAAACATCATATTGACTTACATTGGCTTATTGGCAGGAACTCAAAACTTAGCCTAGATTGTAAGCTTCTAATTTACAAGACTATTTTAAAACCAATATGGTCTTACGGAATCCAACTGTGGGGCACTGCCTCAGCTTCAAATGTGGATAGAATCCAACGTATGCAAAATAAAATTTTACGGTTGATAACTTCCGCTCCATGGTGCAACAGAAATTCAAACATACATTGTGATTTAGACATACCGCTGGTGACTACAGAAATCATCAAATACGCAGGCAAATACTTAATGAAGCTTGAAAACCATCCTAACCCCCTTGCTCGCAATATCGTGAATTATAGTGGACATAGCCGATTAAAAAAGAGGGATACCGCAGCTTTAATCCTCAATGCTACAGATGACACATCTTAGAAATATTTGTTTTGTTTTTTTTTAATGTCAATTTTTTTTACCCAAAAGGTTAGTTCTGACATGGTCGGGACTAATGTAACTGTTTTTTTTTAGAATTTAAGATTTTAAAACTTATTGTTAGTTCAGTTTCTTGAAGATACAATAAATAATTATTGAAAAAAAAAACAGAATGTTAATGTCGGGGTTTTTAACAAAAAGTTTGTTTTTCAGTTGAGCCAACATCAACAACATGATAGTTTTGACATTTAGTTTTTTAACGTATTCGTTGTTGATGCATTGGCAATTGTTACGATGAATTCAACTTCGCACGAAAATCGCATTAAAATAATTAAAATCCACTATGAAAATGGTGGTGCTGTTAAAGTTAGATTTCGTAAAATTCGTGATATTTGCGGACAGCATAATCGTCCTTCTGAAACCGCTATTAAGAATTTGGTCGTTAATTTGAGTCGACAGGCTGGATAAAAAATGTGCGAATACTAACGCGTGTTCGATCAGGTCGTTCAACTGAAAACATTGCAGCAGTAAGCGACAGTTTTAAGGCAGATCAAAATTCCTCGACGTTCTCAACAGTTAAGATTATCCAAGACCACCACAGATAGTGTGATTCGTTTTGCATCCGCACCTGGCCATGTAGCCTTTATCAGATGGTGGACAAACCACAATTGTATAATTTGGAACGTCATACATGCGTCCTAGGAAGCCGAAGACATAATTCTAAGCAACAGAACCACCTAGTTGCAACTTTAATGATTCCAGGGCAGGGCTGCTAACCATCACACCTTGCTAAAGAGTTGGAGACTTTCCAACTCCTGTCCAGAACACATGTCTAGCATGCTCACTGGACTGGATCCTGGCCACTATAATAACCATTATACCGTTATGGGGCCGCGAAACCACAACCACCACGTTACTCCCATATAGGGGCCAACCTCAATGATCAGTCAGAGAGCTATTAAATGTCTAAAGAGACAAATAATGAACTCTGCGGCTCACTGATCCCCGTGGAAATAAAGTGGAGCTTCCAGTTGACTCCCTGCCTGTCTTCAGGGGGCTGGGATCCCTTTTTCCCCCAATTGCACAGATCTAGATAGCTGTTACGTACTATAAAGACCATAAATGTGCCCCCGGGGGGTCCAAAACCACCACAAGGCGAATTTTGCATAAGGATTTCACCCTGAAACCTTACAAGATTCAACTGCTAAAGAAATTGAATCCTACCGAATATTCACATCGCCGTAGATTCGCTCAATTCGTTTAGGAACTACCGCTGGTTTTTTTTTTTTTGGAAAAAAACATTTTTTGAGACGAGGCACATTTTTAGTTGTCAGCGTATGTCAATAAGCAAAATTGCAGCATTTGAGCTTCTGAAAATCCTAAAGCGATTATTGAAAGGCCTTTGCATGCTCAACGTGTCACTGTATAGTGCGCTATGTGCTTTGAAGGCATGATTGGGGCGTTTTTTTTTCGAAGATGAGGTAGGAAATACAGTAACCGTCTCGCTATCGCGAGATGATAACAATTCAATGTTGGCCTATTATTAACAACGTGGATATCATATACATGCAGTTGTCATGCAGCCAATGAAACGATTAATTTATTGCGAACCGATTGCATTATTTTGACGACAATCATTAGCAGTTAAGAGGCCAGCCAGATTGTGTAATTTAACATCGCTGGATTATTTTTTTGTGGTGCTATGTTAAGGACAGAGTTTATGCAAAGTCAATCAAATCGATTTCAGCCTTGAATGTGATGTGAGAAATTAAATAGGGCAAGATATCATTTGTCATTCATAATTGTCGAATACAATAATACAATTTTAATCATCTCAATCTATGTAAATGTTTTGTTTTATTACGTTTTAGAAAATAAGCTTCCTGTTGAAAAACCGTTTACAAATTAAACAAATAAATTGCATTCATTCAGAACTGAGTTTTAAAGCTTCATAGCTGACAACTCCAGCTTAATATTGTAAAAATCATACATATCTAAAAGATTCCAAATTTGCATTACCATGTTTAATAGATACGGACTAACTGAATTATATAAACACTCCGTAAATACCACATAGCTATAGAAGAGGACCTTTAATTTAATCCAGTGAGAAATCTTGGTTTTCCTTTACTTACCATCTAATAATTTCTTAAGTTCTTCTGTGCCTTGTTTGATGTTTTCGGGTGTTTCTCGCAATTCACGGAGAGCCACTTCTTTGGTTCGTTCGCAGGGCTCATCCAATTCGAATTGTAATTTGTAATCACCCACCATAACGGAAGGTGTTTGATCGATTTCGGTCAGCATGGTAGAGATCTCTGTAATATAAAAATAAGCAAAATTTAAAAATAATTTGCGATATTTCATAATAACGAGTCTAACAAAATGTACGAGAAAATGTCATTAAGAATTAAAAAAAAAAAATTTAGTTTTATAAAAAAAATTTTAAACTTGTTATTTTATTATTTTAATAGCTGAAACAACATGCATGTGTATTTTTTTAATAATAAAAATTAATTAAAGCCACATTCCTTAACAGTTTGAAAACCAGTTTAAAAAGAGTTGATCGCAAGCACATCTTTACAGCATCTTATATTGTCTACCGTTACAGAAAATAAATTATTTAGGGGATCTAAATTAAATGTGGCTGAAGCAATCAATTATTTTAAAGCAGAGACTATGGGAGGTGATGATTTTCTTAAGGCTTAAGCTAGTAGGGGTTGTGGGTTCAATTCCCAACAAAGACCTCGGTTTTTTTTCACCACAAATAAAAATTGACTGTCGGTGGGGCTGCTTAGTGATGAAGGCATAGTCACTAGTCACTGAGATGTCTTATACGACAGTTAATTTCCGTAACTATCATTTTACTTTCACCACCTGTCTCATCTCTTCTCTATCCCTTTCCTACAGGTGCCCCTGTAGGCTAGTAGGTAGTGTACTAGCTTTATGGGGGTTGTGGGTTCGATTCCCAACGAAGACCTTGGTTTTTTTTACTACAAAAATAAAAATTGACTGTCGGTGGGGCTGCTCAGCGATGAAGGCACTGGTCGCTGTGCTGTCTTATATACGGCAGTTAATTTCCGACTATCCTTCTACTTTCACCACCTGTTTCATCTATTCTCTATCCCTTTCCTAAAAAGAATGTAGCACGGTACTTGACTAAATAGGCATTGTTGCCTGAAGTGCTACTTCTCTTTAACAAAAAAACTCCTAAAAGTGTACGTTATGTGTATTTTAAGAACAGTCTTGGCAATGATTTAATGCGATAGGCGGTTGCTAAGACATCTATAGATTACATGAAATTAATACGTATATTTGGCAACGGATGGGCTATAACCTCATGCCACCAATGAAACTTATCACTGTGCTTCCCCCCGGGGGCACATTTATGGTCTTTATAGAACGCTCGACTATCTAGACCTGTGCAACTGGGGGTATATGGGAGTACAGTCCCCTGAAGACAGCAGGGATCAACTGGAAACTCCACGTTATTTCCACGGGAATCAGTAGATCGCAGAGTTTTCGCTATTTGTCTCTTTAGACATTTACCTGTTTCTCTGACTGATTATTGAGGTTGGCCCTTCGGGAGTATCGTGGTGGTTGTGGTATCGCGGCCCCATAACAGACAGGTCAGTTTTATATGGTGGCCAGGATCATTTCACTTTTAATAACACCTACCTGGTGAAATGATCCAAGATCCAGTGAGCATGCTAGACATGTGTTCTGGACAGGAGTTGAATAGTCTCCAGCTCTTCAGCAAGGAGTGTTGGTTGGTAGCCCTGCTCTGGAATCATTGAAATTGCAACTAGGAAAGACCTGTTGCTACAATTAGTCTTCGGCTTCCTAGAACGTTAATGACGTTGCTTTTCAGGTGCAGATGTAAATCTTATCACGTAATATCACTGTGCTATATAAGCTACAGTATCCTCGAATGGAAATTATCCCACAAAAACAATGATACAAGTCTTAGGCGAATCAGCATACTTTAGAAAAAAAAATCAGTGTAAAAACTCTCTAGCGTAAACTAATTGCTTCCAGATATATTGATGTAGTGAATTTTACCAGTCAACCCTGTTGTAAGATAGTAATAATAGGCAAAGAAATGAAGTAAGACTCTAGCCGTTTATCTATAAAACGATTTTCTATTATGACGATGACTTTTCGTAAAGGCAGATATCGCTTTCCAAATAGTCATTAAAAATCCTCTCATTTAAGATCCTTGAAGACACCTCAAAAAATAAACAGTTCAAAGGTAGTTAGTTAAAGACTACATTAGCTGACCAGGTAGCAATAGCAATGAGATTGAGACTTCAAAATATTCTGTGCAGTTGGTACTTTATCATGCATCTTCATTTCGCGCTCGCCAATTGTGTTGAAAAAAACAAAGTTTGAGGTTGAGCACACACTTTGGAACCTTTAGAAGACAGGTGTAATACATATTCTCATCATTATTTAGCCCTTAGGCTCTAATCTGATGGTGGTCTTACAACAGGGTGAAAACAATGCCCCCAAATCGCATAGACACCTCAGATAGCAATTTCAAGAATACAGCAAACTGTGTCGTGCCCCCATTCTTTAGTCGAGAGCCGGAGTCTATCTAAACTCTAAACGACAGTTTGCAACAGCACATCGGACAGAAAAAAGCCGCACTTTTTCGTAATTTTTGGGTTGAAACCACAGCTACCACGTTACTTTCCGAAAGGCCTTACAAGTAGCCAGTACAGGGCTGCAGCCTTGCGGGCCACTGGTACTAGTTTGGTTAGTCATTTGTGGCATATCAAGTATCCAATAATCTTCCAATTTCAGGCTCCTGCTAGCCTAGGCGCACGGTGCCTCCTTTTACCACCTAAAGGACATGTCAAGATGGGGACGGAATCCACATTGACTGCATGAACCTCGGGGGTCCTTAAGACGACAGAGCGTAATTTGATTTACATCTGCACCGGCAGTGAGCCATAATCAGATGGTGGTTAAACCACTATGTATGGTATGTAGCGCCATCATCGCCCTAGAAGGCCATCGGATACGTATATCCTCCGGTCACTCCTAGCTGTAACTTCAAAAGCTCGAAGTAGGTCGCAGCCTTTACTCCTACCTAAAGAGTTGGAGACTTTCCAACTCCTGGTCCAGAACGTATGAAGCTTGATATAATTAAAAACACGACGGCATTCATACTCACTCAACCTGAACCATTCATTGTGTTAATTATGAATGATCCGACCCACAAACTATCACGAGGGTTTCGAAACACACAGCCACCACGATATAGGGGCCAACCTCAATAATCAGCCAGAGAACAGCTAAATGCCTAAAGAGACAAATAGCGGAACTCTGCGATCTCACTGATTCCCGTGGAAATATATTGGATTGTCTAGGTGACTCCTACTAGCCTTAAAGGGACCTGGGCTCCCGTTTACCCCGCAAAACACCAATCTAAATGGAATAGTAGGTTCCAAAAAAACTATCATGTGCCCCTGGGGGGATCCTTAAGACGACAGTGAGGTAGCGATTGATGCGACGGTAGAAAAATATATAGCGGCTGGTTCCATAGAAACTTAAGCGACAAGAAATTTCGACTTATCGCCGATCTGACGGTGCATGTGCGATAGGGTTTATATAAGCTCCGAGTCATGGGGCCATAATCTGATAGTGGTTTTATTACTGAGTCCAGGAAAGCGGCCACCCACGTCCTAAGATGCATACACACTAGAAGCATATAGGCCTTAGTAGCAATTTTCAAATACACGGTAGCAGGGCTGTGAACCCCACCTTGCTAAATAGTTGAAGACTATCTAACTCCTAGCCCTATTACAACCGCAACTAGGACATTTATTTGGATGTTAACTTTATCTTTTCATTAACACCGATTAAACCACAGCCACCACTTTGCTTCCTGAGGGCCTTCACCAATAACCAGAGCAGGGCCGTAGACCTGCAGGCAACTGGCTTCCGTGGTACCAGTGTGTGTATAATAAGTCATTGGTTGGTCTTCGAGAGTCCTATGCCTCTTCCAGTATCGGGCTCCCGCTAGGCCAGGCGACTGGTGCCGGCTTTTACCTCCGAAGACATGTATCAAGATGGGGAAGAGATCCAAGTAGTGCTTAAAGTTTTGAAGGAGAATTTTTTTCCACCGTTATTACACTATTTAACACCTGTCGATTATTTTCGTTAGAGATTTGTATATGGAGGAGACCGAGTGATCTAAAATTAGATACATAACTTGACGTCAATATTAAAGAAGCCGAAGCGGCAATTTAAATAATGAACTATTTCATGCACAGTGGAAAGAATGTCGATTTTATCGCATATTAATTCTTTTCCTTTATGATTCTTCCTTATTTTCGAAGTACTTCTTTGTAGTGTTTTCGAAAGTAAAAAACTTTTAAAAGTTGAAAGTCTTAAAAAATTAATAAAAAGCCTTAACTAAACTATTCTTAATCACATAAACAATTTTAAAAAGTAGTTTGAGGCAGGTAATTATTTACAATTTTAATCAATTATGACCTTTAGTTGCTTTAATGTTAATAACTATAACTGAATAAAATGATAATCGGCGGATTTGATAAATTTTTTT
The DNA here is from genome assembly GCA_030448955.1 of Trichopoda pennipes. Classification (NCBI taxonomy): domain Eukaryota; kingdom Metazoa; phylum Arthropoda; class Insecta; order Diptera; family Tachinidae; genus Trichopoda; species Trichopoda pennipes. The sequence goes on from JASKUP010000002.1 coordinate 10,892,449, forward strand.
TTTAATTCTTTTCAACAAATATTAATAAATTTTCAATATTACAAAGTTCTTAGAAATGTTGGCATTAGTTATTAACAATTATTTTTCAGCAGTTAATTGTAGTTGTATTATTTGAATGATTACATTATCATACTACTGATGCTTGATTGATATGAAACTGGAGACGCATAACAAATGAGTTAATCGAATAAATTGTTATAATTGTTTTATTGTGATTGCGTTCTATTCAAATAAATTATAATTAAAACTTTCAACTGTTGTCATTATTAACTTAATAACATCACTACTCTAACTTGATAGTTAAAGTAACATTTTAATCAATCTTTCAATGATGGAAGAGAAGCTTTTAATTATAGAAATTCTAATAGAGGATGTCCATCTGTTTACAATTTTTCATTAAATGAAAGAGATTGGATGATATATTGATGAATGTTTTATTTAATGTAGGCAATCAGATACGGAATACAATATTCGATAAATGTCCGCCTGTGTTAGCTTCACAAATGCAAGACCTTTTGAGCTTATTTTTCATTACATTCTCACTAAATTCACGCGGCATTTCATTAATTTCATCACGAATATTTTGTTTGACTTGCTTAAGCGTTTCTGGTTTGCTGGCATAAACCTTGATTTTCAGATATCCTCACAAAAAGAAGTCCGGAGCAGTCAAATCAGGCGACCGTGAGGCCCAATCAACCATTTTTTCAAATAACTTGTTGTGAAAAGAGGTCTCGCGGTAATTTCCTTGTAATCCTGACTGTATGTGATGTGGCACCGTCTTGTTGATACCAAGCCGTCTTGTTAATGAAGCCCAAAGCATGCAGTTGTGGCGTTAAAAAGTTTTTAATCATATCACCATACCACACCAGACTGCCACTTTTAATGGATGCAAAGATGACTGTTGAAAATTTTGAGGGTTTTGCATACCCTAGAACCGACTATTCCGTATATTCACACATCCATTTAAATGAATGCCTCGTCATTCATGAAAATCGGGGTTGTCACGGGCGAGCTGTAACATCCTCTTGGCATATGTTCGGCAGCGTAAATAGTCTTGCGTAAGAAGCTCTTGTGTCAACTGAATCTTATATGAAAGCAAATGCAAATCCTAGTGCAAATTTGTGGCCAAATTTTTTCGTTGAAGATCAAGCTCCTGACCACGGCATGGAATTGAGGTTAATAGATTGTTTTGAACACTTGAGCAGCAGTAATGTTTTCAGCCGATCTTGCAGTACATTGTGGTCCATGCATGGGCTTATCACCTATAAACTCTCTTTCTACGAAATCATTCACTACACGATAAACAGTGAGTTTTGTTGGCACGTTGTTTCTCCAAAAAATTTCTTGTACCTTTTCATCTTCAGACTAATCGATGATTAATTTTGATAAAATGTTTTAACGTTTAAAACATGTTGGTTTATCGAATATTTTTCCATAATAAATATGCCACCTGTCAACTTTACGACTACCAAATATGAACTGTCAAGACTAATGTTAACTAAAATGGCGGCAAAACAAAGTAGTATACCTTCCCGGCGGATACCACGACATGGAATTGAGGTTAATGGATTGTTTTGAACACTTTCTTGAGCAGCAGTAAAGTTTTCAGCCGATCTTGCAGTACATTGTGCTCCATGCTTGGGCTTATCACCTATAAACCCTCTTTCTACGAAATCATTCACTACACGATAAACAGTGAGTTTTGTTGGCGCGTTGTTTCTCCAAAAAATTTCTTGTATATTTCTCATCGTCAGACAAATCGATGATTAATTTTGATAAAATGTTTTAACGATTAAAATACGTTGATTTATCGTATATTTTTCCATAATAAATTTGCCACGTGTCTACTTAACGGCTGCCAAATTTGAACTGTCAAAACTAATGTTTACCAAAATGGCGGCAAAAGAAAGTAGTATAACTTGCCGGCGGAAGGTACAAGCTTCTTAGTCTCTGATTCTTTATATCTTTTAACTTTGGTTTGATTTTGGAACCCACTCTATTATGCGAGTACATCGCTTACTTTAGACTCCCCCGGGGTTATATGATAATATTTATGGATCCTACTACTTCCATCTAGAATGGTGTCTTGCGGGGTAAAAGGCAGCTCAGGCCCCTTCAAGGCTAGTAGGAGTCACCTGGACAATCCACTATATTTCTACGGGAATCAGTGAGCTCGCAAAGTTCCACTATTTGTCTCTTTAAACATTTAGCTGTTCTCTGGCTGATTATTGAGGTTATGGCCCTTTTGGGAGTATCGTGGTGGCTGTGTGTTTCGAGGCCCTCGTGAGAGTTTGTGGGTCGGATCATTCACAATGAAGACAATGAATGGTTCAGGTCCAGTGAGTATGAATGCCGTCGTGTTCTTAATTATATTAAGCTTCATGCGTTCTGGACCAGGAGTTGGATAGTCTCCAACTCTTTAGCAAGGAGTGAAGGCTGCAGCCTACTCCGGGCTTTCGAAATTGCAACTAGGAGTGACCGGAGGATATACGTATCTGAAGGCCTTCTAGGGCGAGGATGGCGCTACATACCATCCAAAGTGGTTCGTCCATCATCTGATTTTATGGCTCACTGCCGGTGCAGATGTAAATCTTATCACATCATCCCGATCGCATCCCCACGGGGGCACATTTATCGGTCTTTATAAAATACTTGACTATCTAGACCTGTGCTGCTGGAGATATAAAGGAGCCCAGTCCCCTGAAGTCAAGCTCCACGTTGTTTCCACGGGAATCAGTAAGCGCCAGAAATTCCGCGAGGATGGCGCTACATACCATCCACAGTGGTAATGGCCATCTGGTTAAAGCTCACGGCCAGGTACAGTTGTAAACCTTATCACGTCATGGCTTACTTTAGAAAGACAACGAAAAAGTTTTATTTTTCTCTTTTTTACTGAAAAACAATATTTTCTATTGATAAGGACATTTGCCTGTGGGAAACCTGAAGATTTTTACATCACTTTCGAAAATGCACACCAGATTTTTATAATGGAAACATGCTTTTCCCTCTCTTAACTCAAAACGCCTAAAAGCGATAGATGAACTATTGTTCACTTGCCGCATTTATATGTAACTACACGGCAACCTTTACTCTAGTAAATTCTTGATAACAATGAGGAGTATGAGAATTTATTAAATGTTGGTTAAACATGCAGCAGAAAGGGCCTTCACCTCATACGAGGTAAGGACTGAGAAATTTTTTGCCCTCCATGACATGTTTTATAGAACTTGAACCGTACGGAAAAGAATTTAATATTATATCTGGTCTTTGGTCATGAAGGTTATGAGAAATCAAAAGGAGATGCTGGCTGACAGTGGCGCCGAGTAATTTTTTATAGCTTTACTACAAGATTACTTTTTAGGTTAAATTGAAGCTCTGATGGGGCTTATATAAACAAAGCATCTTAAGGAATTTTGGGGTGTATCTCAAGAGCTAGTAGGTATAACAATTCTTGCGAAGTAATTAAAGGGATATCATAATATTTTTTTTTTGTAAAGCGAAGTAGCACACTTCAGACAACAATGCCTATTTAGTCAAGTACCATGCTACATTCTTTAGGAAAGGGATAGAGTAGAGATGACACATGTGGTGAAAGTAGAAGGATAGTCGGAAATTAACTGCCGTATATAAGACAGCACAGCGACCAGTGACTATGCCTTCATCGCTGAGCAGCTCAACCGACAGTCAATTTTTATTTTCGTTGTGTGTTCGTTGGGAATCGAACCCACAACAACCCCCATGCTGACAAGCTAGTACACCACCTACTAGCCTACAGGGGCACCTAATATACTAAATATACAAAACTAGCAACAGACAGTATATGCAATTTAAATTTTATTACTTAGAAACTGATCGGGCTTATGATACCAAAAGGTTTAAATTTCTTGATGATAATAATTAAATAGCGTATAATATATTCATGGATATTCCAGCGGTTTACCCCCTACAATCTGCCAATTGACAAGAAAATGAAATTGGCAAACTTTCAGTTCAATCTAATAATATTAACATTGCCGCAATCTTATGTCTTCTAGTTAATCGGAACATTTTAGTGGGATAAGCCGGTGATAAATTCAAAATTTAAATTTTGGACCCACCATAAAAAAAAAAGGTGATTGAGTTCATACTTGCCCTACCTGTTAGGTGATGAACTTAAGGGTTTTACAAATATAACAATATGTATGGGAATGTAAGAAATTTTCAATAATGTTAAGCAAAAGAATCTTTAAAGTGCTTAGAACTAAGAAAATGAAAAATTTTGAAATTCTGATTTTTATTACTTACTCATTTTCGTTTGTGTGTGAAAGGTTGTGTTTGGTAATAAATTTTGAAGTTTGTATTTCAATTAATTATATGGTTGTGGTGTTGTAATAACCAATTATTTGTTGTTCTTTTTTTTTGTATTATTTTTCCTTCTATTGAAGTAAGTCTGTGTATAATTTTTGTTGGTTTTTTATATTTAGTAGAGTTAGTTTAATGAAAAATAATTAATAAAAATTGTATTATTATTAATAAGACGCTTAACATATAATGATGAATTTGCAATAAACTTGTGCAATTAATTTTATTATTATTTATTAAAATTTTAATTCAAATCATTGTTACAAAAAAAATAAATCATATTCTTAAAAGTGTTATTTACTACAATTTCGAAAAAAAAAAATAAAATAATGTAGATAAATATTTTAGGCTCTAAAATAGAATGCTGAATTTATTTAAGAAATAGAAATATTTTATTTAAATAGCATCAAACCGGGTATAAAAACAAAGAAACACAATTATCCGAAAACACGGAGAAATATGTGTTTTCTATTTGTTAACGCTTTTCATCACTAGCTTCATATTGGAAATCTATTCCATATGCCATACGTAATTGAGTTTTACATTGAAATCTCAACTTCGGTGTTTACAGATACCAAATTATGCTTAAGCAATAAATAGTTTATATCTGAATATGCTTTGTAATAGAAATTTCTCTAGTTTATATTTAAATCATCGAGCCCTTCTAGTCAATGATACCAAGTTGTGACTGTAAACGACTTTGCCCATATTTATCATCTTCATTATATTTTATTTTCTAATATTTCATTTTCATTTTACAATCATAAGGTTTGCATTAAAGAATTCATTTAAGGTATAATGCAAAATAATGTCAGTAATATCTTAATTGCCCGTTGTATAACTTCAATTACACCATAAAACTTGAAATATCCATTGGAATTGTCATTTATAATTTTGCACAAATGTGAAAATAATTGTAAATTTTGAATTATATTATTAAGAATCACTTCTGCAGGCTTGCAAGCAGCTGCCATTTGTACCAATAAAGAATAAATATATCAAGTTTTCCATCCCTGGATTTTTAAAAATTTTACATTTTTAAGCATTTTCTTTCAAAACTTTGGTACCGTTAGAGAAATTTTTTTAATTTTCTTGGAAATTTCACATCCAACCAGCAACAATGGAGTTACATTTCTTACTACCGTGAAAACTTAAAATATTTTCAATATTAAATAAATATGTGTTTTCTTTTTTAAGATCTTTTTTTCATATATTTTTTTCTCTTTTCAATATTTCGCTTTCCTTTGGAAAGCTTCTTCTTCTTTTTTTTTTCAATATTTAAAAAAAAATTTATTCCATCATCAGATTTAAAATTCATATTTTGTTTTGTATTGAGTGAAAAAAATCAAGATTGTTTTTTTTTAATATTTTTTAGTGGAAAAGTTATTATGTTTTTAAAAGCAGACTAATTTTCTATAGCACAAAAAGTATTAAATTTGTATCGTTATAAATTTACATAATTTTTGTAACAATAAATTTTTATAAGTAATTTATAATTTTTCGGAATCATTGTATGAAAAATTCTCATAGAATCAGTTTGGCTTTGGATATAAAACTCTTAGGTTTGTCTATACAATATTGGGGTAAAATTCACTGATGAGCTACTTGAGCAATAGTGAAATTGCAATATGGATGTGCTCTCCCCCGTTACAATACATTTCAAATATTTTTATTTTTATTTGAATAAATGTTTTATGAGAATATCATAAGATGTTTATTTTTTAATAAAAATTTTTGTAATAAATATTTTGTGAGAATATCATGAAATATTTATTTAAGGGAATCAAGCACGAGATAAAATTGCTTATAATAAATTTTTATTATATATTATTTTATAAGTTTTTATAGTTTGGGGTTTTTCAGTTAGATGTTTGTTTTTCAATTGTGGCAACACCAACAATATTTGACCATTTGACATTTAGTTTTTTCACATATTCGTAGCAGATACATTGGCATTTGTTATAATGATATTAATTAATCACGAAAATCGCATTTTCCTAAAATTCGTGATATTTCCGGACAACATAAAGGTCCTTCTGAAACCGTTATTAAGAAGTTGGTCGTTAAATTTGAGTCGACAGGCTCGATACAAAATGTGTAAACACCAACGCGTGTTCAAACCGGGTCGTTCAAATGAAAATAGCGCAACCGTGAGCTTCAGTGTTAAAGCTGACAATCAAAAATTGGGGTTATCCAAAACCACCACAACTGTGTGATTCGATTTACATCCGCGCCTGGTCATGAAGCCTTCATCAGATGGCGCATTGAACCACTGCCTAATTTGGAACGTCATGCTCGTCCGAGGAAGCCGAAGCTATAATTCTATGCAACAGAACTTTCTAGTTGCAACTTCGATGATTCCAGAGCAGGGCTGCAAAACATCACTCCTTGCTTAAGAGTTGGAGACTTTCCAACTCCTGTCCAGAACACATGTCTAGCATGCTGACTGGATCTGGGAACATTTCACCAGGTAGGTGTTATTAAAGGTGAAATGAACCCGGCCACCATAGAACCATAGACTTATATGGGGCCGCGAAACCACAACCACCACGATACTCCCATATAGGGCCAACCTCAATAATCAGCCAGAGAACAGTTAAGTGTCTAAAGTGACAAATAACGAAACTCTGCGGGTCACTGAATCCCGTGGAAATATAGTGGAGTTTCCAGTTGTACCCCTGCTGACTTCAGGGGACTGGGCTCCCTTTTTCCCCCAGTTGCACTCTGTCTAGATAGTCGAAGTTCTATAAAGACCATATTTATGTGCCACCGGGGGGAACAAAACCACCACATGCTAAATTTTGCGTAAGGATTTCATTTTTAAGCCTTACAAGGTAAAACTGCCGCAGTAAATGAAATCGACCGATCATTCACATCGTCGTAGATTCGCTTAATTCGTTATAAAACAACCAGCTGGTTTTTCTGAAACAATAATTTTTTCAAACGAAGCCCATTTTCACTTGTCAGGGCATGTCAACAAGCAAAATTGCCGCCTTTAGGCTTATGAAAATCCTACAGCGATTATTAAGAAGCCTTTGCATGCTCAAAGTGTCACTTTATGATGCGCTATGAGGTCTCGAGGCATGAAATGTGGTAACGGTCAAGGGATTACGCCATCATGAGATGCTAACAACTCAATTTTGGCCTGTTATTGACGTCGTTGTTATCACTGATATGTGGTTTTAAAGTGCGCTATGAGGTCTCGAGGCGTGAAATGTGGTAACGGTCAAGGGATCACGCCATCATGAGATGCTAACAACTCAATTTTGGCCTGTTATTGACGACGTTGATATCACTGATATGTGGTTTTAACAGGACGCATACCACATAGCCAATGAAACGGTAAATTTATTACAAATCAAAAGTCCCGATCGCATAACTTCACTTCACGACAGTCAGCAGTTAAGTGACCAGGCAGATCGTGTAATTTAACACCACTGTATTATTTTTTGTGAGAGCTATGTTAAGAATAGAGCCTATACAGAGCCAATCAAGTCGCTTTCAGCCTTAAAACTCAAAATCCGTGATGTGATTAACGAAATAGGAACGCCATTTTGCCAAAAACTGATTAAATACTTTGATGAGAGAAACGACATCTGCCTCGCTGACATCGAGATGGACATTTTGCAGATATCATTTTACATTTATAATTAAATTTTTTTAATTTAATTGTAATAGAATAAAAATGTTATTTTAGAAAACAATTTTCTTGTTGAAAAACCCTTTTATATATATATATTTTTTTTTGTATATGCACAAGTTTATTGATATAATTTTAATGTCTTAATGAACTTAAAGGCAACAAAATAACTTGTCAAATAACTTTTGTGATTTGTGAAGTTAATAAAAATGGCAAATTAGCAACTTAAAATTATTCTTTTTAACACCTATTATTCATGCAATTTTATTTTTCAGACACCAACAATGCAATTAAAAGTTTGTAAATAAAACCACAGCACTTTTAGAGCGCGATCGTAAGCGGAAAATTGTTAATTTCGTTTGCGAAACATGAGAATGAAAATATCATTTAAATTTATTTGTTAAATCCAAGTCTAATTCCTTTAAAATTTATTTTTTTATATAATAATTTTTATATAAATTTTTAAGGAATTAAGTAGGAATTTTATATTTTTAGAAAATTTCTAAGTTACAAATTTTTAAGGAATTAAAAACGATTAAGTAAAATAATTTACTGCACAATTAACTCAACACTTGAATAGCAACTCGAACTAGATCACGTTAAAAACCGTGTGTTTTAAAGTCAACGTAAAGATGAAACTGTTCGAATAATTCAAAACTTCTACAGATTTTATTAAGCTTAATTTACAACAAAAAAAAGTCAGCAAAATAAAAAAAAATATATAAATTTGTTGTATTTTGAAATTGTCTTACATGCATACAAACAAATATAAATAAATACACCTGAAGTTTGAGTTCTACTTTAATGAGGCATAAGCACACAAACACACAACAAGAACTATTTTGTTGTTATTAAAGATCAGTTATTACCTTTTAGGAGAGTTAAATATTTTTGTTGTTATGAATGATCAGTTATTACCTTTTAAGAGAGTTATATATTTTTGTTGTTGTTAAGTTTTTTAAGAGATATCTAAAAGAGTACTTTGCTTATTTAAGAGCATAGAAGTAATGGTTTAATATTAACTTTTATAGCAACCAGTGTTGTCGCTTCTGGCAATTTGTCAACTAACGTGGCGTTGAAAAATTGTGTTAGTGGATACACATTTAGAAATTGCGAGATACTTGAAATAATTAGCTATATTTTTGGTTATACTTGTTTTATGTTAAACAAAAGAAAGAGTACCAACTCTGGCAGCGAATTAACCAAATTCGTTTTGACTACCTTTTGTGTTGCTTAAACACAGAAGGGAAAACTTTCTTCTGTAAATTAGATTAAATATTTTGATAATAAAGTACTAAAAAACTGGTATTATGTTGTTTGGTTGTCCTCCGCCAGTAAATGAAATAATATTGTCATTTCCCGTCCTAACTGGCTGGTTTGTACTCGATGGCGAGCGCTTTCGATGCGAATGCATCATTTTCAAGCCACGGTTTAGTTTGTACTGGTGAGTCAGTGTTGGCGTTCAGGCAGTTCTGTTATTAGGTTCGTATATATTCAGGTAAGCAGAATACCAGCCAGCGGGCATTTGTATGCAAAGTGAACCTAACGATACTTCCATCTTTTACTATTATGTAGGCACGTGTGTCTGTATGAGGGTGTTTTTCGTTTGCATGAGTAGTTTCAATGGTGTGAAAATTGTGTCTGAGGTCGTGTTTACCTGTTCGTTTATAATGTCGTTGTTGAATGTTTTTGTTTTGTAGATTTCCATATTTTCAAGAATGTCTAGTCTTCGCCCTTTTTTGCTAGGATGTAATAATGTCATACATTCATCTATATCCCTTGGTGTGTGTCTGTGAGTGTCAAGGTGTAATGCAAAGTTTGAATCTTCTCTTTTCCGTTTGTATGAGCGTATGTGTTCTAAAAACAAGGTTATAAAACTATGCGAGCTTAAATTCAACAAATGTAATATCTAAAAGGGATTCAAATAAAAACAAAATAATACCCTGGATGAAGGTCCAATTACGGAATTTAATTTTATTTAAAAAAGAAATCTTAAAGCAGAGTTGCTTATCACAGATCTGTGAATAATTATTAGCACGACAATATCTGTTGGATTCAACAAGATTGGGCAGAGATATTAAATCTAAAATTATTCTGAAGAATTCAGATAGATGGTGAAGAAATTAGTACTGAATTTGAAAAATGTCAACGTTTTAACAATTTTAACAAAGAAAGCATTCAATATTCTTCTACAGATAACTGCAATAGTCTCAGAACTTTAATACATTGCAATAGCTCTTTTATTTTCAAGCATACAACAATGGATGAAATATGTCAGGAAATATGTAATCTTTCATAAGTAAATCTCCAGGGTATGACGGCTTGTCGCCTAAACACTTTCCTAAAGGTGTACAAGAAATATCCCCATATTTACTTAATATATTTAAAAAAATTGTTTCAACTTCAGAATATCCCGAGCGATTAAAAATAGCAAAAATTGTTCCAATAGCAAAGAAATTAAACGCTAACAAAGAGGAAATGTATCGACCTATTAGTATACTGCCGGTTATTGACAAAATATTTGGAGAATATATTACACCAACAACTTTTAAATTACTTGGAAAAAAACAACTTATTGTACAAATGTCAATATGGATTTAGAAAAGGCAGTGGTACCGAGAATGCAGTTGCAAATGTTGTGAATTTCATATGTCAGGGCTTGGATCAAGGCTATAAAGGAGTCTCAAGAATATTTTATGATTTTTCCAAAGCGTTTAACGTTGTAGATCATGACATCATATTTGAGAAGCTTCAGTACTATGGAATTCGAGGTGGGTGCAGAACTAAGTTTGTTTAAAAGTTACTTGACAAACAAAAGACAATTTGTTGAGTTAAACAACACTCGAAGTTTTATTGGAAATATCGAGCATGGTGTACTGCAAGGCAGTGTATTGGGCCTACTTTTATTTTCTATTTATATAAATGATATTGTGAATCTTGAACTTAATGGTAAAGTGTATATATATATATATATATATATATATATATATATATATATATATATGCGGATGACATTTCACTATTTTATCCTTATAAACATGAGACGGTATTAAAATTTCACATGCAAAGAGGTGCTGATATGATTTTTGAATACGCGAGAATAAACAAATTAATCGTTAATGCAACAAAAACCAAAAAAAAAATACTAAATAAAATTTTTTTAATATTTTTTAGTAATTAAATTTAAGCACTAGGTTATTATTTAATGAAAAATTGTTGGTGTGGCGAAATATCGAAAAAATAATATAAAAAAAAGTTTTTTAAAAATTTTTTATTAAATAATGACCTAATGCTTAAAATAATTATTAAAAAATGAATTATAAAACAAATATGCACTATTAATTAAGTTGTTTGGATTTGTTCTGCCAATAAATGAAATACTGTTGCCATTCGCTTTGGTAAAAACCATCGTTACCGGCTGTTTGTTCGGTGTGATCGGCAAGCGCTTTCGATGCGGTGACATAATTTTCAAGCCGCGTTTCTAGATAGTATTGGAGAGTTAGTATTATGTCTGTTAGTATAAATAGTGTTGGGTTAAGTCGTGGTTTCTATTCATACAGGCAGATTGTGCTGCCACCTGTCGTGAAACTTTTCAATCAATAATTTCTACGAGTTCTTATTTTTTTATTATTAATTTTTATTATAATACTAGCTGACCCGGCAAACGTTGTTTTGCAATAGTAATAACGAAAAAATTGGATTTACTTAATTTTAATTAATCTTTCGTGTAGAGAATACCTTTAAAGTGCTATGTTATGTTATAGTTCGACTTGTAATAGAAGTTAAATGTTCCCAGATTGAAATATGCCGTAAATGTTGTTGATTTAATTTGTGGAAAAATCGTAATTTCAATGCAATTCTGCCGAATCACGTTTTTCAGGAATTTGCCGAGTTTTCCACTAAGAGTTTTCTATTTTGCAATTCGAGAAGCTACAACGGAACAATTGCACACAAAACTCCCGACTTTTCCGTACGGTTTTCCCAAAATATTCTTTCGTACTAACATTCTCCTGGCAATTACGAACAACTGAAAAAAAATTTGAGCCTAATCGGCCCAGCCGTTCTAGAGTTATGGAACGACAATAAAATGTACACTCCTTTTTATATATATATAGATTTTTAAAATACCATTTTTAGCTTTTTATAGGGGTTTGCAACAAGAAGTTTGCTTTCTAAAACAAAATATTTAGATTAAGATGACTTAAATTGGTATGGTATTACGAAGAGAAAAGGTCAGCAATTATGAATGAAAAATGACCACGATCATGCTGACAGATGACGATTATTTCAACAAAGTTTTTAATCACCTATTTCGTCAAGGATTTCGAGCTCTAAGGCTGAAATCCATTCGATTGGCTTCGTATAGACTCTGGCCTTAACATAGACGCACAAAAAATTTGCCAGTGGTGTTAAATCACACGAAAGGCTTCTTATTAATCACTCTAGGATTCTCAGAATCGCAAATGCGGCAATTTTGCGTGTTGGGAAAATGTATCTGCTACAAATACATCAAAAACAAAATGTCTAAACTATCATGTTGTTGGCTTTGCCACAAATGAAAAACAAACTTCTTGTTGGAAAATCCGATGTATTTTTTTATTTTAAACTAAATTGTTTATTTATTTATGCTTATTTATTTAACATATATATTTTTTCTATTTTATCTTTTACAAATTAAGTCGAATTTTATAAAAAAAAAACTTTGTTGCACTAATCAATATTTGTATTATATATCTTTATATATTAGCGATATTTGGGTTATTTTGGAAATAGTTGAGCCATTTGGCTAGAATGCTAAAATAACTGGCATCACTGATAGCTACTGAAATTATGAAATAATAATCTTTTTAACTTACAGATGTGCATTATGTCGTCGCGATAAGATTAAATACAGAAATTAATTTTTTATAAAAAAAAATTAATATAAGGTTTTTGAAAAGAGCTCTTCAAAGCAATAACACTAAGATAAAGTTTCTGAAATAGAAAAGTAAATCACAACGTCCTTCAAAGCAAATATAGCTCATGCTATCACACATCCTCAGTTTTGTCGCCTTATCAACATTGTGTCCGTAACATATGTTCAAATATTAACGACTTGGTGCATTTAACTGCAATAATTAATTAGGGTTTCGTCAAAGCAAACTGATGCTGTTTAGTAAAGCAGTAGAAAAAGTTAATAATAATCTTATTTTGGAGTTTTTCTACAAATGCCTTAAATAGATTTCATTATATTTGTTTGATCGGAAACAAGGTGCGTTATTTATAAGCAACACCTCGAAAGATATGTCAGTTTTATATGGAGTACCCTCCATAATTATCTTGGGCCAATTTTATTTGCCCTTTTTATTAATGATCTCCCAAACGTTATCCAATTCTCTAGCATTCTGATGATGTCAGAATTTTCGCCAATTATGTTAATCTATCGGATCAGCCATCGTTGCAAACTGACCTGAATAGCTTTCAAAGTTGGTGCAATATAAACTAAATGAAATTAATCCTACTGAAATGCAAGTGTATTTATTTCACGAGAAAAAAATTGTATGATACTCTCTACTTTTTAGGGAAACATCAGTTGCAATAGCAACTGGATAGCATTTTGGATTTGGAAATTTTGATGGACTCCAAATTAAGTTTTATATCTCATATTCACGTGATCATTAATAAGGCTAGAGGTGTGCTTGCTTTCATTAAAAAGGTGAACTACAGAGTTCTCTAAACCGTACACGTCGCTTGTAAAAACCATTTCATAATATAGCTCGGTAATATGTGACCCACAATATAATGTTCATGGTAATGGTTACTGAATCGGTTCAGAAACAATTTCTAATTTTCTGCTTACGAGGTTTATCATGGCAGTCTGAATTTCATCTTCCATATTATCGTTGCAGGCTAAATTAAATCAGACTATTAACGCTGAAAAGCCGCAGAACAATATCTAATGTATCTTTTGTAATCAGTTTAATTAATGGAAAAATTGCAGTCGAATTCCTGTTTCAATGTTCCACTTTGTTGACTCATAACCCACTATAACCCACTATTCTTACAGTTCTCATACTGTAGTGTAAAGAGAACACGGAAGATGGCAAATCGCCGAAACCGGTACGGTTTTCCGTCGACCCTCGTCAAATTTGGTTTGTGAACAAACCGTATCCAAATAAAACTAATTTTAACCCCGTCGGAAAATGCATGTTATAGTCTGTAAGGAATACATCTATAGACCAAGTCAATAAATAAATAAAATAATAATAAAAAAATGCTATCGGTAAAATTTAACCATTTTTTTAATTTGATTTATAAAATCATACGGTGAAAATCATACAGTAAACTACAGAGGATGCCGAGTGTACTTGGCCAACAGTAAAATAATGAAAGCCAGCCCTTCTATTGCTGTTACTACCCAAACCAAAATTGCAACAGAGCAAAATTTTCCCCAGTTAAGCCAACCTCAGCCGGTCGCATCTTTAGGTCATCAATTCTCGTATGCCAACATTTTGAAGTCCAGACATGGCTCTACTCAAAACACGTTCACAGCAACTACTAGTTTCAAGCCTAGGGAGGAGATCCCAGTTTCACGTAACACAACTAGTCTCGAGGCAACTATAGAGACATTAGTTCAAACGGTAAATAATTTCACCAACAATATTACAGTTATCTTGCAACAGATGATGCAAATGCTGCAGATGCAGAACGAATTATTACGGACAGTCGTCAATAAATCATGAACTGCCTAAGAGTATGTTTTTGGATGGCCAACTATTCGGAGTTCCTCAAGGGAGCATCTTGGATCGGATTTTGTATTTATTATATACCTCAGATATGCCTACACGGGACGACGTTCACGTTTCAACATTTGCTGATGATACTGCCCTGCTTTGTGTTCATGTAGACCCACACGAAGCGTCACTACGTCTTCAAAGTCATGTGTTCCAAGTCGAAAAATGGCGAATAAAAATTAATGAACAGAAGTGCATTCATATTACTTTTACATTACGCAGGAGTACATGCCCACCTATCACAATAAATAATCAGACAATACCTCAACGTTCGGTCGTCAAGTACCTCGGTATGCACCTTGACAGGCGTCTAACATGGAAGCACCACATAGAAGCTAAACTTATGCAAATAAGACTTAAAACTGTTCAATTAAACTGGCTAATTGGTCGGAATTCTGTTTTCAGTCTGGACTGCAAACTTTTGATCTACAAGTCTATTCTAAAGCCAATATGGAGCTATGGAATTCAAATGTGGGGCACTGCCTCAGTGTCAAATGTCGAACGGATACAAAGAAGCCAGAACAAAATCCTCAGACTCATTACTGCTGCCCCATGGTATGTGAAAAACTGAAACATTCACAAGGATTTGAAAGTGCCCTCTGTAAGAGAGGAAATACAGAAGTACGCATCCAAATATTTGACAAAACTAGAATTTCATCCAAATATTTTGGCACGTAATATATTCAATGATAGAGGCTACAATCGTCTGAAGAGGAGAGACGTTAGGGCCATTAGTATAAGTAATTTCTAGTGTTTTTCTTTTTATTTTTTTTATTTCTTGTTAACTAAAACTTTTTGGCTGGCATTGGCTAGACATAAAGATAATTTTTACTTTTAGATTTAAGATTTATCTACTTATTGTTAGTTCTGTTAATTTAGAAGATTCAATAAATAACATTATGATACAAAAAAAATATATATAAAAATGAAATCAATTCGCAACCCAAACCCTGCTTTACGTCAGTCTTATTATGTTGCTAATTTTAGTCTTAACTGGGTTCACTCTGCATTCTAAGGTAACCAAAGTGGTGTCAACATCAATTCGTGACTAGTTCATATGTCCTAACGAGCTTATTGAATCAAACGACAGGTAAAATAATTAAATTTTAAAACAGAAATAATAAAGTTCAAATAATGTTAAAATATTGTAGAGCACAATTCTGAAAAAAAAATATCCCTAAACATTGAAAATTTCCACAAAAAATTCCCACATCCCCCAATAAGAATCCCCCCAAAACTGATAACACTGAATGAATTTTTCATATGCTCTTAGATAGTTCTCATTTAATTATCTCTTTAAATACATCCTCTCTTAAGAATCTGAAAGATGTATTCACATGTAAATTACAAGCTATGACTAGAGAGAGACTTGTCGGAAACTTGTTTTTCTTCTTTTTTTTGTTTTTGTTTTTGAAACATTTTAATAAATCAAGAAATCTCGTGGTTTAATAATGAAATAAACCACTGCAGTCAGTTTGTTGAAAACTTGATTGCAAATAAATAGACGCACACAAGCAGTGACAGAAATGAAACAATGCCAAATGGAACTTGCACAAGACAAAATATTTAAGTCTTTTAACAAAAACAAAACATAATTTGTTTTTAAATATAATACGTCATAAAAAAATAAGTTAATTTCATTTAGGGGATAGAACGCCCTTGTACTTTTGAATTTGTGTGTTTAATTTATAACAATTGTTTGTTATAAATATATAAATCAAACCAAATTTTTTTAAAATAACTTTACTCCTTTAGCATTAGTATGATAAAACGCGTTGCAATATTATATGTCAGGATGGCCGAGCGGTCTAAGGCGCCAGACTCAAGAGCAATCTTGCCGTGAAAACGGTTTCAGTATGAGCGTTCTGGTCCTCTCTGAGGGCGTGGGTTCGAATCCCACTTCTGACAAATATTTTCTTTTTGTTTTAATAAATTTTATTTTTTTACTTATTAATGTTCAAAACCTGCACAACAAGAAACAGTTTCGCAATAGTACAGTATTCTGCTATTGATAAATCAAGGTAATACACAGGCTATACATATTCAGTCAAAATTATTTATTTTAATTATTTATATTAACTCTTTCAGCCACAGTCTTACATACATATATCATTTTAAAACCAAAACTACTGCATTTTTGGTTCGATAAGGGTTTATTTATTATAAAAAAAGAAAAAAATTAATTTGGCCCCTAGGCTTTTGTGGAATTGGGTGGTTAGTTAAGTAACCACTGCGACGGTTTAAAAAAAAAATACAAGTAAAGTGTAGTATCCGCAGCCACATTTTATAATAAAAATTAATTCTGATGGAAATCAGAGAAACATGTCTTATTTGTGCGTATGCAAAGAGGAACTTTGCAGGTTTTGCATTGCCATATAGTACGCACCGGATTCCTTTTGGTGCTGCATTTTTCACATCTTCGCGATGTAGATCGCGCTGACTGATGCATACTGCTTTCTAGACGCAATTCTCTTGGTACTGATGGTTTGTGTTTCTTTATTTGTACCGGAAGTGGGGAAGAGGGTCCGAAATTGAGCGCTAAGTACCTGAATTGGATTTTTCGCCTGAAGTGGTGCTAGGATCCCGTGGTAAACACTTCTTCGAAACTCTTTGACACTGAGCTGATCAAGTTCTGGGTGGTGTTTTCTGGAGCTCTGTATATGTTATATAAGAGTTTATGATGGTGCAGTTCACAGAATGGAAAAAGATTCGATCCCATCATTTGCGAGATTTTCGATCCATGGCATAAGTGCTTTTCAGTTGATCAAATTTGTCAACATAGTTCATACGTCGGTTATATTGGATGACAGGTTCAGGACAATTTATTTTATTTATCTCTCCATTGCGTTATCTGCGAGTAACAACACCTACCTGAGTTGGATCTATGTTGCTGGTGAGAATAAAAACTGATCTTTTATCCTTCCATTTTATAATAGCCACATTCGCATCACTGACCCTGTAATCATGCTCTCCTCATTTTAAATGTTTGTCCTCTTTCAGTTGTGGTAGAAATTTACGATTTGACTTGACAGTGCCACAGGCCTATGGGCCTGTAATATATTTATTATCATTATACAACTCCACTTGCAAAGGATAGCTATTGAAATAGTTATCAAAAAATACTTTATGATATTTAGATTTCAAATTTCCAATGAACGGCATAAGGGGCAGGGGAAGAAAACCAGTAATCTTTATAGCTTGGCGATTTTTCTATACCCATCACTAAATTCATAGCAAGAAATACTTTCATTTCTTCAGGTGTAGTGGGTGTAAAATGTGCTCCTTCCACTTTGGCAGCCTAACTGCGAAGCTCGTGGTAGGTAACTGACTAGAAGTTGTACAGAAATTTGATAAAGCATGATATACCTCTTACTCAAAATAATCGTCAAGTTCTGGTTGCAGTCCTGAAGGTGTATCACCGCGTACCATCAGATCGGTTTCTTCGTCGTCATTTCTTTCTTCATCTGATGCGAAACTACACACACTTTCATCATCAGAAGGTATATCTTCAAACAAAATATCTGCGATATCTTGTTCATTGAGTATGCGCGGCATTCTACATAATACATAACACAAAATTATGTGGGAAAACAAATTATTTAGAATGTACTATAGTCACAGTGGTTAGTAATCTAACCACCATATTACTTACGTCTGATTTTGTATATTATGCTCTTATCACAAATTTATGTTATCAGAAAACAAAAAACAAGTACTAAATAACAAGTTACCACTGATTTCGCTTAATAATAAACGCTGTATCCTTCTTTATTTCAATGGCAATCGACCTGTTAAAAATGCAAGGGGATGCACCGAATTGAAGTAAAGATATAAATACAACCAGTGAACCCTACTGACAAAATCTCGCAACAAATAATCAGCGATGTCTTTAAAGATTTTATTATTTAATAATTTGTCAATAGGTGCCGGGAAAGCATGTTTTAAACAAGCAACAATAAGTGGTTAGATAACTAACCACCAAACCTGAAAGATTTCAATCTTAATTTTTTAAACGGTCTTTTATATTATAATTTTTTGTATTTGAAAAATATAAAAAATAATTTCCTAAAAAGCTTTCTACAGGAAAGCGAAATACCGAAAAAAATAAATCGTTATAATTTAAAAGACCGTTTAAAAAATTAAGATTAAGATTTAATAAAAATAAAAAAAGGTCGAATAAAACTAAAAATTTTAATTATTTATTTATTATTAACTATCATAGGCACAATATTTACAGTTTTTGAGTTTCTATCATTAAGATATTTCAGCAAATTATCACATTTTCATTATTATTAAAAACTTAAGTTAATCTATTTAATAGGAAAAAGATAGTAAAAACCTAAGATATGATTTCATGAAAAAAAAAATGAATTGAGAAGCTCTAAGACAACACCTAATGGTTACTTTACTTGATAGCAAAGTTAAAATCAGATATTATCAAATCAAACCTCTCAGATGGGCGTAGTTCGACCTTCTGCATTTTTCTCTAAATGACAGCGCCATGTCAGTTATGAAATTTACAATCGTCTTTACGTTTGCTTTTGAATGCAATTCGACAGTTGGGAATCTTGAAGGCAGATTGTAAATTATTTTTAAATTTTTATTCTGTATTACTTGTAGCTTTTTAAGGTGTGTTTTAGCACATTCATACCAGATTTGGCAGCCATACGTAAGAATTGCTCTTATGCACATTTTAAAAGGTAGTAATTTATTTTTAAAATTCAATTTTGACTTCCTATTCAAAATGGGGTACAACGATCGTTCGCATCTGATTGCTCTAAGACGTGCACTCTCAATGTGCTCTTTGAAATTCAGTTCCTGGTCCAAAGTAATTCCAAGATATTTTACGGATTTTGTGAACTCTATTTCATTACCTTGAATCCTGAGATTTTTATTAGAAACTCTCCTAGGAGACTTGTTGTAGGGCAACAAAATGGCCTGGGATTTATCTTCATTAATCTTTATTTTCCATTTAGAAAAATATTTTCTAGTTGTTAACAAAGCGTTCTGAATCCTGTTCACAATTGAATTAAAAAGTTTATCGTGACAGATTATTGCGCTGTCATCAGCATAAAATGCCACACGTCGTTGCTTCTGGAAATTTTGAAATCGGAAATGTACAGAGAATAAAGCAATGGTGATAGAACAGTGCCTTGGGGAACACCAGCTGGTATGTTACGCAGGGTTGATTGATTCCCGTCAACATCAACCAACAGCTTTCTGTCCTTAAGGAAATTCTTTAGAAGTTTTGTTAGGTATAAGGGAATATTCATTTTGTGAAGCTTGTATAAGGGGCCTTTGTGGCAGATAGAATCAAAGGCTTTTTCCACATCTAATAGTAGGATGCCAGTAGAATACCTTCGGTTTTTGTTTGACTTAATAATATTAATCACTCTCTTAATCTGATGAATGGTAGAGTGTTCTGCTCTGAAACCGAACTGATAACGATGAATCAGGTTATTATCCTCTACAAATGATTGGAGTCGATGATGAATAATTTTTTCAAATAATTTCCCCAAGGAGCTTAATAGGCTTATTGGGCGGTAATTGGATGTAAGTCTTGCATCCTTGCCTTTCTTTTGGATTGGTATAACCTTAGCCGTTTTAAAGGCACTTGGAAAGTAGGAGTTTATGATGCAGAAATTGTAAATTTTTAGTAAGCAATTTAAAGTAGTATTGTGACGCCAAAAGTCCCAGGGTCGTTTTTGGCTGGACAAACCTACATATTATTGCTGTATTGAATTTCCAACGTTTATTTAAATAATATTTCCTCCATTGTATCTGAATTCCTATTTTTGTTATATGAATTTATCAATTTTAGGAAAATAATGTCTTTATTTTTTTAATTAAGTTAATATTAAGTTAATGAATTATGTTTAGTTTAAGTAATTTTAATTTATAATTTTGTATTTAACGGCAGCACGTTTGGCAACGCCAAACGTGGTGGTGAATACAGCCATCGGCTATGGTATACGTAGACTGCCATTATGGTGTATGTGTGTTTGTGTATGGCTGTGCGTTGGCACCATGAATAAAGATTCAATTGGTGTGCAGCCGGCGGCGGGACAACAGGTAATATTTTATCATATTTTAGACTGTTAGGTAAGACAGTCAGGTTATAAACAAAGCAGAAGTTTTGACCCAGCCGAGTTTATACCCTGAGATACAAACTGTGGTTCGGTAAAAAACGAAGCCGAGGTTTTGACCCAGTGGAGTTTGTGTCTACCGTCACCATAGTGGGTGACCAGAGCATTGGACAGTTGAGCGGAGGTTTTGACCCAGCCCAACCTACAGTGTTTTGGTTATTTCCCTTGGACACACGTCATACTAAACTGAACTGTTGCTCGGTCACAAACGAAGCCGAGGTTTTGACCCAGCGGAGTTTGTGTCTACCGTCACCATAGTGGGTGACCAGAGCATGGGACAGTTGAGCGGAGGTTTTGACCCAGCCCAGCCTACAGTGTTTTTGGAAATTTTCCCTTGGTCACACGGCCAATTCACCAAACTGTGCTCCAAACGAAACGCCACTGACCGGTATATGTCGGACCCAGACTACGGACACTGCCGCACTCATACACCCACACCAGTGTAAAGTAGACGACGCCGACAACGAGCTGCCATCAAGGCGAGAAGTATTGGCAAAATAAAAACTAAGTAAACCTGAGCAACCGCGGGTTTTTTTTATTTTGTCCCCACGACACAACACGACCCTGGACGACGCTGAGTATACCCCAGCAGCCAGGTAAAGCGTGTCGTTACAGTATTAGTCAGATTCTTTAACAATATATTGCTAATTTGATCTATACCCGAAGCTTTAAAGCTTCAAAGACAGGAAATAAAAGACTTTAATTCGTTCAAAGACGTCAGAGAGTGAACGTCATTAATTAATTATTTATTTATAGTTCATTATTTAAAAATTTATTTAGAATAAAAATTAAATAAAATTAAACTGTTTAAAGCTTTTTGCAATGCTATTAAGTTGTTGTGCTTGAGGAAGGACATTCCAGAGACGCGATAAATGTATGAGAAACTGGCACTCAGAATGATGTAAATTCTTTTTTCCCTAACTGACATTTGGCAAACCTAATTTTAAAAATAAGATATTGTGGCATTACTAAAAAAAAATGATTTTGTGAGTGAAACTCCAAATAGCTTCGAAGAAAATTGGGAAACATAATCATATTTTCTTAATCCGTTAACATATCTAAAATTTCACAACCGTAAATTAACCCAGAAGGAAAACAAAATTTTGATGTGACGTCCAAAGATACTTCAGCTTAATGTTAGTCCAACCCACAAGTGAGTTAACATGGGTCGTCCATGTAAGACTGTTATTGATTATTATTCCGAGGTTCTTGCTAGCATTTACAATAGTTATTTTTCGCCATTTTTTAAAATCTCAACATTGGTAATATTATTAATAGTTTTCTTATAAATCATAATACACTGACTTATGTGCGTTTAAACAAAATTCATTAGCAGTTATCAAGCAATAAATTTTATTCAATTCCCCATTCAGTTTTGAAATATTTTCAGCAATGAAAACGACTAGACTGCTCAAATACAGTTGCACATTATCCGCATAAATATGGATCTTACAGTGCAAAAGTTGATTAGGTAAATCAGTAGCATAAATAGAAAAAAGAATTGATCCTTGAGGCATTCCCCTAGATAAATGTAACACCACAGATTGAAGAAACTGCAAAAGACTACAGAGATACTCATATAAAGATAGCAGTCGTATGGGTTTAAAAGAGAAGTTAAAAAAGTTTCAAAGTTGCCTGCAGGGAGTGCCATGATCAACCGCATCAAAGGCCTTAGAGTGATCAAGAAAGTACCAGAAAATTTTTTTCCTTCATCAAGTTTATATAGAATGTTCTGAGTTACATTCAAACAGAGGAGAAGCACAGCCGGGAGTCGTCATAATATTGACAGCCTGTTAAAGAACGAAGCATTATTTTTAATATAACATGACGTTTGATTGTGAAGAATTTTCTCAAAAGCCTTAAATAAAAACCACAAGATGGTAATTGGCCTGTATTTCACAATTTTGCCACACTTCCATTTCGACGGAAAAGTGCTAGTCATTATAATATTGTTAAATAAATGTGTTATATATGGCTTTACAAATTTAGGGAGTTTATTAAATTTAAACCTAAATATACTTCATATTGGCTTATACAAGGAAATTAAAATTCATTGTATAGGTTGCGGTTGAGATTAATAGTCGATAAGTTATAAAAAGTATGATTTATTGATTATTAAGATATATTTGTGAAAGTTCTATTAAGTTCTTCAATATCGCCTTCGCAACTGCTTGAGCTGTCTTTTCTACCAACCCCAATCTCGCGAATGTATCTCAAAGTTTGCCTGGAGCCTAACAGCAGAGTCTAAGGGGCTAGAATAACACTTCATTTTTGCCTTACTAACATTGCGGTCTTAAATTCAGTCTTCAAGTCTAAAGTTCTAATTCGCTTCCGCCTTAAGTAAGCATAATCGGTTACATCAATTAGACGCTTTATACTGATAGAAAACCAAAATTTTTCTCTACCCGATATTCGTTGGACTTTCGTGGAAATGCTTTATGAAATAGACGTTGAATGTTGCCATAAAAAAATACTACCAGTTGATCAACTGTTACCATTTTTAATTTTATTTATAGGATTTTCTCTGGGTTGTTGGTTCAAATCCGCCCACTGTTATTTTTTTTTTAATAAATTATTCTTTTAAAATTATTAATTATTTTGGAATTAAGTTACATATTTTAATTTTATTATTTTCTTTTTAACAAAAACATGTTAAAAGCGTCAATGTATAAAAATAACTCAGAGATGGCAAATAAAATGTTCATACTGTTTTAATCGGCTTCTTTAACTCTACATTTATGGCTTGTTAATTAAAAGAAAATCGTATCGATAATTAATGTTAAAAACACAGAAATTAAAATTTTATTTTTCAAATAAATTTCGCATAAGAGATTTTTATTTAAAATACTAAAAACAGAATGTTAAATATGATAAACACAATTTCTAATGAATAATAAATTGCATGCAATTTGTTGAAATTTTCTATATTAATATTTTCTAAAGTTAAGAACAGCTTTAAAAAATTAATAAGAAATATTTATTATAATTATTATTTTTGCTTGTTTAAAATCGTTCGTTTTATTTAAAGCAAAAGTTTATAAACTAAAAGATTTTTCTAGTGCTGGTTATACCTACCACAGCTTTGAAGAAAGCCTTAAATTATGTATAAATTCAATTTAAACTATTTAATATTTATATACACAAGTGTCGCTTCTAGCGCATGTATTTTTCTACAATTGCCTTTGATAGTACAGTGATGGTCAAAATATTTAATTTTTGTTTTTATCAGAAAAAACTCAAAAATTTTTTATAGAAAATTCTAATTTAATAAAACGCGTTTTTAGAAATAGCTGAAAAAATTGGATATTACGAAATTAAACATTCATTTAAAGTTTCTATAAATAAGCTCTACAACTAATACTACTGGTCGTAGTTGAGTAAAAGACGACAAAGTGCCGACTATTCATTTATACCATGTTCAGACCGTAAAATGAGCCACTTGTTTCGCTCTCTGAACCACAGTAGCCAACCATAGTGTTTATAAAAGAGCTAGTAATGCTATGCCCTTGTGTGCAAAGCATTACCTTTTTTATCTTCTTTCACGTAATTTCCTATTCTAACGACTGTTAAGAATATCGATATTTAAAAAACTAGGAAATACCCGGCAGTAATCTACGTTGGATTAAAAGTATCGAAATGATTAAGATTTTTATTGTATTGTGAAGAGAAAATTTCGGCAATTATGAATGAAAAATAATATCTGGTAATTGTCCACCACGATCATGCTGACAGATGTCGATTCTTTTATCAAAGTTTTGGCAAAATGGCGATCCTGTTTTATTAATCATATCACGGATTTTGAGTTTAATTGATTTGATTTCACGATTAGCTCCGTACAAACTTTGTTCTTATTATGGCCCCACAAACCCCCCAGGGGCACACAACCATCTAGACTTGTATCTTGCGGGGGTAAAAGG
Source organism: Trichopoda pennipes (assembly GCA_030448955.1). Taxonomy (NCBI): domain Eukaryota; kingdom Metazoa; phylum Arthropoda; class Insecta; order Diptera; family Tachinidae; genus Trichopoda; species Trichopoda pennipes. The sequence continues at coordinate 10,917,266 of JASKUP010000002.1, forward strand.
GGAAAATCCCATATTTCCACGCGAATCAGTAAAGCCCCAGAGTTCCGCTATTTGTCTCTTTAGCATTTAGCTGTTCTCTGACTGATTATTGAGGCTGGACCTTCGGGAGCCACCACCAGCTGTGTGTTTCGAGGCCCTCGTTTGAGTTTGTGGGTTAGATCATTTAATAATGAACACAATGAATGGTCCAGTGAGTATGAATGCCGTTGTGTTCTTAATTATATTAAGCTTCATGCGTTCTGGACCAGGAGTTGGATAGTCTCCAACTCTTAAGCAAGGAGTGAACGCTGCGGCCAACTCCGGGCATTTGAAGTTGCAACTAGGAGTGACCGGAGGATATACGTATCTGAAAGCCTTCTAGGGCAAGGATGACGCTACATTTCATCTACAGTGGTAATAATCCACCATCTCATTAAGGCCCACGGCCAGGTGCAGATGTAAATCTTACCACGTCATAGCCCCACAAAAAATTATCCCCAGGTGAAAAATCACACGATCTGGCTGGCCGCTTAACTGCCGATTGTCATGAAATAATGCGATTGTGAAATTTGGTTTGCAATAAATTGAAACTACATATCAGTGATATTCACGTCGTCAATAATAGGCCATAATTGAATCGTTGGCATCTCGCGATAGCGTAATCCATTGACCATTACACCATTTCCAACCTCATTTTCGAAAAAAATGTTACACGTTGACCGCACAAAGACTTCTCAATAATCGCTTTAGGATTTTCAGAAAGCCAAATTCTTGTTGACATACTCTTACAAGTCCATCTTGGCTTCGTCTGCAAAACCAACCGGTTATTCCTACATAAATTGAGCGAACCTACAGTGATGTACTGTCGCTCACGGCCGCAATGCTTTCAGTTGAACGACTCGGTCAAACACGTGTTAGTGTTCGCACATTTTGTAGCGACCCTGTCGACTCAAATTTAACAACCAAATTCTTAATAGATGAATCAGAAGGGCGATTATGTTGGCCAAAAATATCACGAAAATTACGAAATGTAACTTTAACAGAACCGCCATTCGCATAGTGCATATTAATTATTTTAATGCGATTTTCGTGCGAAATTTAATGCATTGTAACAATTGCCAATGCGTGTACTACGAATACGTCATAAAACTAAATGTCAAAACTAGTATGTTGTTGGTGTTGCTATAATTGAAAAACAAACTTCTTGTTGAAAAACCCATATTAAGCATTGCAGCAGCAATAAAATTGCATGGTTATGTAAAGATTGTTTGTGTAAAGATTTCACTCTGCCAAAAACAAAGAAACTTTTTATTGCAGTTAGTTGTAGTTGTTGTTTTTTTATATAATGAATTGAATATCAAGTTTTTCTTCTTTTTTTTTGATATCATATAATTGAAAATATTTTTCTTTTAAGTTTTAATTCGCCTTGCATATCCCTTGCAAGTAACTCAGACTATTTTGATCACCACTGTACCTTAATATTTACATTACATTACAAAACAATTATTTTTTATTAAACTTGTGCTTCTTCACATAGAATTTCTTAGACAATAGCTATGTACATACGTATCTCTTTCACTTTAAACTTACTTGGTTTTTTCTTTAATTATTTCGTATCAACTTATTTTTATAATTAGAAAAACTCAATTTAATTTTATGATTCAATTGCATTTGCTTAGAAGTGAAAATATAAACTGAAAAGTAATAAGAAGAAATCAAATGTGTATATTCAATGATATGCAGAATTTCTATTTCAAATGCAAAATACACTCATAATGTGTTGTATTTGTTTTTTTTTTTTTAATGCTCTTTACTAACAAAACAACAATTAAATATTGCCTGTACCGTAGGCAGCGTTGCCACAATGATGATTGACGATTGATGATTTTTATTTTTCTTTAAAACTATTTTTGGCGTCTTAGAACTTACTATTAACTAAGAGAAGATTTTTATCAAACAGATAAACTTTTTGGTTATTAAAAGTACCTGCTAAGCTGAAAGTGAGTTCTGAATAAGCAATAAATTTAACAAGTTATGGGCTTAGAGCTCTCAGTTATAAAAATAAATAAATAAATAAGTAAAAGCGTGTTTGTCATGTAAATAAAAGTTAGTTGTTGTTAAAGAAAATATTAATTCTCTTTACCAAATTGATAAGCTTAGTGAAAATAATTATGATATTTGGTGTGACTAAATGCAGTGAATTCTAAAGTGCTCAGAGTTATGAAGCGTAAGAGATGGCTCTATGAAATATTTAGCAAATCCCGCAGACCAACAAAATGAAAAGGCTCTAATCAAAGTCTTTTCTAATGGTTGTTGACGCATTTAATAATAAGAATAAGAAAGTTAACTCTTTATTAAAAACTATTAACACTTTTTATGTCAGATGCTGTTGCTCTAATGCAGTATGTTTATTCATTTGTCGAAAATGCTGATAGATTAAGTGAAGTTGGAGCGGAAGTGGAAGAGGAAGTGATAAGCTATTAGTGATAATGTTGCTGTCCAGTCTCCTAAAGCTTTTCATAATTTTTAATAGCCATGGAAACTAGAGATACATTACCGATAATTAACAAAAGATTAATTTGTTAGACTTTAGTAGATTAATTTGTTATTTTTTGTTTGTTTTCAATTGGTTTATATAACTAGGCAAGTTTGAGGGGAGTTATTGTAAACAATGCATTTTAGAAAGCCTAGTTTTTTATAAGGATATCTTTCGTAACATGCAACTTTGCATATTTATATAAATTATAATCATATTAAGCTTAGAAAAAGTTTTTCTTTTTATATTTATCTTTTAAATCTTTATTAAATAAAACATTTTGAGTTTTGAATGAACAATTGATTTAACAAAAAATTATATATAAAACCTTTTTACTGGTGCCTTTTTTTACTATTTTCTGATTTTTCTAGGATGCTTAGCTAAAAAATTATTAAAATAATACAATTGCCCTTGTAATATCTTTTTAAAGCATTTCTCAAGTAATTATTATTATTTTTCTTATTAATAACAAAAATAACGAATTCAGTGTTTAAATTGCAATACCTGGTTTTTTGCTAAAATTCAGCATTTACATACATACTTACATACATAAACTCATACGTATGTGTTAATTGTGTAAAATATTAAATTACAATTTAATTTAAAGTCATAATTTATGTACGTTGTATTTATTATATTTGGTTATCTGCAATTTTTATGGCGGAAATCCTACACTCGTTCTTATTCTTTATATTTATTCTATGTAATATAAATATGCAAAACAATGTTTGTTTTATAAAAATGCATATATTTTAAACATATTTTTGCAATTTTATATTTCATAAATTCTTATATTTCTTGCTTATATACATTTATATATTTTATCTAAAATATTTTATTTACGTGCTTTTACTTAATTTAATTAATTTAATTTATAATTAAGCAGCCAACATATTTTTTTTAGCATATTTATAGACAATTTTGTTATGGTAAAATCACGTTCAACTGTATTCAGAAATTACTAATTATAATAGATTTTAAACATGGAAAGATGGAAAGGAATACCACTTTTTTTAGGCTATTTTGTAAAAACTCAGACAAAGAGGCAACAAAAATTGATTACAATTTCGATTGAATATGCTATGTATGATATTAAAACTCAGTTATTTACAGTTAAAGTTATTTGTACTACTTGAATACGAAAATTTTTCTTCCGATGTCAATGAAATTATGTTTTTCTGTATCTTTAACCGCAGACATGAACCGATACATGGCGCTCTGTCTCCCAAAATTTAATAAGCTAATTTGCAAAAGCGTTGAAATAATTTAATATTACTAATATATATCGAAAGAAAATATATTTTTTATATTAAATAGTTCTGCTTTGGTTGCTACAAACAGTTATGAAACATGCCACAGCATAACATGAAAAAGAGGAAATTTACAGAAATTGGTTTAAATATCAGTTTTAATTCCCGCTTAAATTTTAAAGCCATCTTAGAAATAAAATTCTATAAGAAATTATTTTCTAAAGTTAAATTCTTACCAAAAATGAGTTTAATTAGGCGTTTTTTTACCTTTTTTTTAAACATTAAGTTTCTTATTTTGTTGTCGTAAAGACGTTGAAGGCAAATAGCAAATTTAATATATTTCCGCCGTCAAGTAATAATAGCAAAAACGTTGTTACTGTAAGTACAAGAAATATAATTATCTTTGGCAAAGCATAGCGCAACCTTTTAAAGAAAAATGCAGGTCTCTTATTATAAAAATAACTAAGAATATTAAAAAGGAAATTATGATTTTTTCAGTCTAAATTTGTTTATTGAAGGGTTCTGGCAGCACTGGTGGTAAAGGATTCACCAAAGCTAACTCTCTGAGAGTTTATAGAAAAAGTAGCGGCCATCAACAAGCGAAAATATAATTATAATTTAAAAAAATCTAATTAGTTTTAAATTGAAATTTTTTCGCAATAGAGCGCAAACTTTTTATTTTGTTATAAATTAAATTTAAGGTTTTTTAAAACCACACTTTTGTAAGCCTTCAAAAAGCTTTACGTGATCAGCCAATAATTTATACGTTTCCGGACCATACATCAGCTTCGATTCTAATGTTCCTCCATAACATTTTGGTAGGCATTCAGGTGATATATATTTATGTAACGATTCGTAGTTGTTGCCGTGTAAAATTATACGTTTAGCAAATTTAGCTGAAAAAAAAGGCCTAACGGCAGCAAATATCGGTTGAAATATTTTTGGTTGATTGACAACGTGAAATCCTTTCACTCTTATCGGCGCATTATCTTGTATAAAGTCTAAGCAACGTTTAACAGTGTATGGCGTATATTGTGCAGCATGTCCTAATGACAACCCCTCCAAATCCAGTAAATATACAACACCATTTATTTGACTTTCTGGTTCCTTTTGCAGTAAATCCGTGCATAAAACGCTGCTACTAAACATATTTTCCCGTGGTATGACTTTATAGTTCCATTGCTCTGAAATAATAAAATAAAACAATGACAGAGTATGTGAAACGACATTTAAGGCTTAGTTTTTGCGTTATAAGCGAAAAGCTGTTAACTATAGTGAGGCTAAAAAAAAGTAACTTTTATGTTAGATACACAGGGAGGGAACATTGAAGGAAGCATAAGCATGTTCCTCTTGATGGTTCCTCCCTCATATGCTACAATATTTCTTGCTTAAATTCATGTTTGTTTCAATTTGCCTGATATATTTTTTTTTTAGATATTTTATGTTTCTGTTTATAATTTTTCTTGTGCTATTCAATAGAAAGCAGCCGTAATGTGAAGGCTATTTTCTGATTCCCGGAGTTGAAAAATAAAATGGCAACAATTCAAAAATTCTGGAAATTGGACAAATTTTGTTAATGATTACAAAACAAATTTAAGGGAATCTTAGGACCGACCATTATCTACGTCAAATGTTAGTGAATTGGCTATTTGAAAACGGAACGAAAACAACGTAATATTCAATGAGCTCATTTTGACAACAGTAACCTTTAGTTTTAGCAAAATGGCGTCATAAACCAAGCAGCCACATCAACATTTCAGTTATTGCATAAGATATTTCCCGATTGCGTAACTTCTTGATTTAAAGATGTCAATTGGCGGTCTCATTATTTGTGATTTAACACCGCTGGCTTGTTGTCCCTAGAGCGATTTGAAAGACCAAGTGTACTTGAATAACCCACAAAGAACTGACGCTCTAAAAGGTAAAATTCGTCACTGCATTGACGAGATAAGCGAAAATAAAATGAGGTTCAAAATTTTATGGAGAGAGGGGATGTGTGACGACATGCTAGAAGTGGCATTATATTCCATTATCAATTTCTATATTCCTACTTTACATTGGTGTCTACAAAACAGAACTTATCAGAAAAAGTGTTTGTTTTAAGCCAATTTACTTCCTAATTTACTTCCTAAATTTGCCCACCTTGGTAAAATTTTGGTTTTTTGGAGAAAATTCCGAAAGTTGAGTTTACATTTTTTTACCAAATTTTTTAATTCCATCATTTATTTTTGGAAATTATCTATTTACTTTTAATAATTTTTGATTTGCTTGTGAGCTTCCAATTTTATTTCTGGGGAGCTTGAAGGTTTTTGGGTACATTTTTAATTTCTTTTTTGTTTCATTATTTTTTATTTTACAATTTAATTAAAATTTTAAGTTCTGGTTTGCCGTTGAAAATCTGTAAATCGTGTTGTATTCGTTGTCTTTTAAGAAAATACCACTCGTCCGAAAAATGTATATTCATAGATAAGTTCCAATTTACATTGGACGATTTTTGTCGCTGCAACTCGTAGTTTGTTGTTGTAAATAATGTGTGTAAAGAGAATAGTGGTAGCGTTACTCTCTTCCCCTATTCTCTTTACACACATTATTTACAATAACAAACTACGAGTTGCAGCGACAAAAGTCGTCCAATGTAAATTGGGACTAAGCAACACAAGTAGCTGACATTTTGGCATCTCTATTGAATTATCATTCGCAATATACAAAGACTTGGAAATTATATTGGAGTAAGGGAAAAAGTAAGTAGTGTTAATATTCTCACAATTTCAGTGGCTTTGACTCATTCTTCTCACCACGGTTTCGACTGACTTTATTGTTAGCTTAAGTAAATACTATGTTATACTAGACATTACTATTAAGAAATATTGTACCTTTTTACTAACCCATTATTATTCAAATTTATACGGTAATCTAAAGCTACCGAATTCGCATATCGATTAATAATAACGAATCAACAGATTCGCGGAGAATACCCAAACCCTAAACAGACTTGTGCTGCGGTTTTAATATTATATAAATCTAGATATCGACCAGGAAGACGAGATCTTATTGTATGCAAGTTAATAATGACGATTTGGATAACATATGGCTTAACTATCACATATGTTTTGTGTCATTAATAACACATATGGTATTTAGGAGGCGTCAAGGTGTCAACACACACTTTTTTCAATCGCTATAATAATGTCGAATTTTGTGCCTTGAAAAGATGGTTTGCGTTAAAGTCTCTTGTTGCTTAAAGCTTACGGTAAACATGCACCGACTAAAAAACTTGTGAACGATGGTTTGGGCAATTCAAAAGTGGTGATTTTAATATAGAAGACATGAAGAGGCCTGGCCTGGCTAGCCCAAACAGTTTAAAGATGGGTAATAGGAAGCTTTACCCGTTAAAAATTGTTGTCAAGCGCCAGAATAACTTGAATTAGGTCATACAAAAAGCCATTTCCCTACGTGTAAGATTATTGGGATTCATTCAAAAGCAAGAAACTTAGGTACCATATGAATTAAAGCCGAGAGAGGTTTAAAGACGATTTTGAATCTTGTTCGACGGGGTTAAATTTATTTGTGTATGATTTTACGTTAACCCGCGTTAAATTTGGTCTGTGAACAAACCGGTTTCGACCATATGCCATCTTCAGTGTTCCCTCGGAAATGATGCTTGAACGCTACATTTCGTCATTTCTTTTTTGCATCGTATTGTTACTGGTGATGAAAAATGGATGTATTATGATAACCCTAAGCACAAAAAGGGAAATAGGGAAATGTAAGGCCCGGCCAATCAGCTAAATCAACGCCAAAGCTGAATATTCGTGATGCCAAGACAATTCTCTGTATTTGGTGGAATAAGAAGAGTCTTTTGTATTATGAGGCAGAGGATCACAGGGGACCTACACAGAAATAATTGATTCGCTTGAAGAGAGTAATCAACGAAAAACGAACAGAATATTCAATCAGACACGAGGCTATAATTTTTCACTATGATAACGCTCGGCCACATATTGCAAAACCGTTCAAAAATTATTTGGAATAGAGTGGATGGGAAATTTTGGCTCACTTCCCTTATAGTCCAGACCATTTGCTTACATCGATCCAGAACGCCCTTACCAGAATACGCTTCACTCAGAATACCTTAAAACCGGCACACTTCTTCTGGCGCGGAATCCATATGCTACCAGTTGGAAAAGTTGGGAAAAAGTACAGGTTAACGATGGCAAATATTTTGAACAATGTATTAACGCATTTTGTTATTATAGTAAATGCATTTCTCAAAAGCATTTTCAATCGAGATTAGTAACTTGGGTACCTCTTATTAAAATATGAATCTACAATATCGATTCAGAACTACTTTTATTTTATACTCGGCCTCGTCCTCATTTTAATTTAATACTCGGTCTAGGTTAACATAAATAATTCTGGTAATAAAAAAGAGTTATTGTATTTTAAATAAATATATAGAGACTATTCTTAAATATATAATATAAACGCCGTTTAATGGATTCGTAAGTAAAACCTAAAAATTTTTCAACTACCTCAGCCTATTTCCGCGTTATAAACTCATAAATTCTCAAATAAAATTTTACTGGGCTTCATAATAATATGTCCTAGCTCAACATTAGTTTTGTGTTATATATCTCTATGCATAGCACAGTGATTGTTTGTTTTAGGTTTGTTAATAATACTTACTTCCACCTAGTGTTATTATAATGCGTCGTCCGTGTTGATCACGTCGAGGTAAAATTGACACTAAATTAGCATCAAAAACAGGTTTTAGTTTACTGGGTAACAACAATGATGTTACTTCAGAATATTTACGTCGAATGCTGAAAACTTGTTTGATCTGAAATACAGTGTGATCAAGTTAAAAGTAATAGTTTAACTTATAATTCTTACTCTATCTCTGGCACTTTCTGGATAAAACTTACAAGTTCTTAACGTCATTAATAGCCATTCGTCGTCAGCAATTGGCGTTATTAAATTAATTTCGGCTGAAAGTTATATTAGAGATCTTAATACTCGTATTATAAAACGAAACGTTCAATTGTAAGTTGAAAATAAAATTTCAGATATCTTTTTTTTTTAATTTTAACAAACATTTTTTAAAATTGTATTTTATAAAATTAAAATTTTAATTTTGAATTTAAAATACTAGTTAAACCTTCTAAAAGACGTTTCAATTCCTTTAATCCTTTTTCAATATTTTCCGGTGTTTCTCTAAGCTCTAGCAGAGCCTTTTGTTGCACTCTTTCGCTAGGTTTATCGGATTCAAGTTTTAAAATTAAGTCTCCACCATTATAGTCAGGCAACATTTTTAAAATAAATTTAAATTAATCACTGCAATTTTTAATTATATTTCTTTTTATATTTCTTAAGTATAAATGGCTGAATTTCTTTAATTAAACTGTTAAGTTTATTAATTTTTAGATTAGTTTTATTTGAATAATTTCACAAATATAATTCATTAAATAAATAAAAAAAAAAAAATTTATGCTAATACATACACTCTGCGATATAGGCATAAGACCAAAGTGAAAAATCTTTATACAAATACAAATAGACATGCGTTCTGATATTTATTTCAGTTTATCAAGCCAGTGCCACTACTAGGAAATCTTTTAGAAAAATCTTTAATTCAGTTAAGTTTAAAGTAAAATTTCGTGCGTATTCATAAAGGGTGGACGCATTTCAGGTTAGGAATTGAATTTTCCGTTTAATGACTAAATGACAAAAATTGAGCTGTTTTCACTTTTATTTAGTGAAAAGTTGGGAAGTTTTAAGTATGAAAAATTACATCTTCAGCAAAGATTTTTAATTGTGAACGGTGATAATTTGTCCCCGAAAACACGATCCTACTGAGACCTATAGACCAAAACAATATGCTGGTTGTGGCGGTAGTGATGCAAACACATCCTCTGTATATCGAAGTGTTAAGAATGGCTCTGAAACATAAACTCATCAACATGTGCAAAAATTTGGCATCCATTTGCACACTGCACTTCATCTCACGTTTATAAACGTCAGCTTGTTCAAGAATTAAAGCCGAACTTTTGTGAATTGGCTGTTTGGAAAACTGAACGAAAACAACGCATCTTTCTACAAAATCATTTTTAGTGATGAGGCACATTTTCAATTAGGCAAATATGTAAACAAACTCACAAAATCCACAAACAGCCCTCAGAAAATCATCCCTTCCAAAGAAAGTGGTGCGGTAATTTAAAAAAAAAATTCGAAAAAAAATTGAAATGAGACGGCATTTGTCACCGTAAATTTTCTGCGTTACCAAATTATGATAACCAATTTTTTGTGGACATAATTGGCTACCGTTGACATCAGTGAGCTTTAGTTTCAACAAGACGGTGCCACACAGTCACCCAAAAAATTTAGTTATTTTGCATGAGAAATTTTTCGGTCGTACAATTTCTCGATTTGGCGATTATTTTTCGTGGGACCATTTAAAAGACCAGGTTTACGTAAACCACCCCAAAACAACTAACGCCTTAAAAGATGGCATGTGGAGCTGCACTGACGAGATAAATGAAGCTTTGTTCTAAAATGTGCTGCAAGTAGAGTTGGGTTTCGGGAATTTCCCGACGGGAATTCTCGAGAAATTCTCGACATTTTTCCATCCCGAATCTCGAGAATTGAAATTTTTAGCATTTCGGGAAATCCCGAATCTCGAGAATGTTTCAAGATTTCTCGAGAAATCCATTTTTTTTAATTTTTGTTGTCAAATATTAAGAGAAAAAACCATTCTTTCAAAAGTAAAAGAATATACATACATATGATTAATACCTGGAAACACCAAACTGTAACGGCCATTATGTTACAAAGAAGAGTAAAAGAGTAAATGCTATATGCGTTGCTATGCTATGTCGAGGGAAAGCACTGAAACATCAAGCTAATGAAGTTTAGTTTTATGTGTTTCTTATATGTAGCAGCAGTTAAGCAATTAGAAATGCTTTGAAAATAGTCAAGCAATTTCAATTTGTTCGCAGACTGCACAGACGACGTTTGTAAATTTATTTTTTGTAGTGAGCGGGTGCATTTCATTTTGTGGTACCTGATTAAGTATAAATTATACACCGTATAATAAAATATTTTGTGGTCCAAATATTACTTATTTTTAGCATTAAAAATCAGGAGTTCAGAATACGAATACGACCAAGTGTGGCAGCTTTTCAAGCGATTTGAAGACGAAGTAACATGTTTGAAATGCAACAAAATCATTAAATGCAAGTCATCGTCAACATCTGGACTTCACCGTCACATGGAGAGGATACACAACAGGAAGCGAAGGGAACATGAGGCTCCTAAAAAAAAAACTTAACAGCTCGTAGATTTAGCCGTTTGTTATCGGCCTTTAAATATTTACACGATCCAGTTAACAGCTCTAGTAACAAATCTGAATTTTTCCACACCTGTTCTAAAACAGAATTGATAAAAGAAGCCGAAAACTACTTGGTTCGTCTATTTTCTACGAGCATTCAAGAAGACCAAGCAGTGTCTAGTTCTGACGATGATGACGTATTTGCAACCAACAACGTCAATGAAGAAAATATGGCGAAACAGCTTGAAAAATACGTTCAGCAATGCGCAACATGCGGCGAACCAGATGTTTTCGTCGCTTAGAAACGAGCTAAAACTATATGGAAAAACTGGAGCGAAAACACAAAATGTTGAAAGACTGATCGGGGATTTTAACACTGTTAAGCCAACATCGACTCAAAATGAGAGGAATTTTTCTACAGCGGGTAATTTTGTGTCCAAAAAGCGTACGCGGTTGTCAGACGAAGCCATTGACAGTCTGTGTTTTTTAAAACACCATTTTGGGAAATAATGTTTACAATCACTTTTTTCCCCTATTTTAATAAGTATAATCTTGAATTATTTTTGTTTTGAATTTTTTTGTAATTATTTTTGTTTCACTGGGTTTAGATTTTTTTTTTTTTTAATTTTTTGGAATTTTTCCCAAATTTTCAAGAATTCTCAAGAAATCTCAAAATTATTTTCGGGAAATCTCGCATCTCGAGTGCCTCTGTAGGCTAGTAGCTAGTGTACTAGCTTTTCAGTGTGGAGGTTGTGGGTTCGATTCCCAACGAAGACCTTGGTTTTTTTCACTACAAAAAATATAAAATTGACTGTCGGTGGGGCTGCTCAGCGATGAAGGCATAGTCACTGGTCACTGTGCTGTCTTTTTAATTTCCGACTATTCCTTCTACTTTCACCACCTGTTTCATATTCTCTATCCGTTTTCTAAAGAATGTAGCGCGGTACTTGACTAAATAGGCATTGTTGCCTGAAGTGCTACTTCTCATAAAAAAAAAAATAAAGAATTCAAAGTTTTTGAATTTAATTTCACACTAAGTGGCCTTTACTTGATAATTTTTTATAACTAAAATATTTCAATGCAATTTCTTTTGTCGACTATTTAAAATTAGTATGAAATAATTAATAAAAAATAAAATTTGAACTGCCTGTCGACTCAAATTTATTGATGAAATTCTTAAGAACGGTCTCAGTAGGACGATTATGTTGTCCGAAAATATTACGAATTTTACAAAATTGCCAAAGCATCTATCACGAATACGTTAAAAAACTATATGTTGCCACAATTGAAAAATGAACTTCTTGTTTGAAAACCCGATATATGCAAGAACCTTTTAAAACAACTACATAATCATCACTTGTTAGGTAAATGTATTAATTCAAGTTTAATCATTGTTGAGTAGAGACAACAAAGTTACCATCGTGTTTATTTTGTTTGTATTGAAAGTAAATAAATCGTTTATTTTAATTGAAAACTTTTAAGTACTATGTTATTTTGTTGCAATAAAATAACTCAATATAACAAAACGTTAATAAAGGGTGTTTTTTTAAGCCCGATAGAACTTGAAATTGTAAAAAATAACACAGAAAATTAAATTATAATCAAAATTTCTTTTTTATTCGAAGGATCAATACGTGACATTAACATTTGAAAATGATTTCGGGCATTAGGGCACCGCGGCTGTTCCTGACGAAGCGCATTCTGGACGTCCAATTTTGGGCTACTTTTTCGAGCACTGCTGGGCGTATGTCACGAATAACACGAACAATGCTGTTCTCCAAGGCGTCAATTGTTGCTGGTTTATTAGCATAAACCAGTGACTTTACGTAGCCCCACAGAAAATAGTCGAGTGGTGTCAAATCGCACGACTTTGGAGGCCAATTGACAGGTCCATTTCTCGAAATCAACTTATCGCCAAATTTTGATTTCAATAAGTCGATGGTTGCGTTCGCTGTATGGCACGTAGCGCCATCCTGTTGAAACCACATCTCGTCCGGATCAATGTCATCTATATTTTCAAACAAAAAATCATTGATCATGGTACGGTAACGATATCCATTGACCGTAACGCGAGCTCCGGCCTCATTTTTGAAGAAATAAGGTCCGATGATGCCACCAGCGTGAAAACCGCACCAAACGGTGCATTTTTCTGGATGTAATGGATCCTGTAGGGTCTGTTGTGGATTGGTCTCACTACACATGCGGCAATTTTGATTATTAACAAACATGTTAAGCCAAAAATGCGCCTCATCGCTGAACACAATTTTGCTATAAAACAACGGGTCAGTTGCCAACTGCTCTAGAGCCAAATCGGCGAAAGAACGACGCATATAATGGTCTCGTGGCTTCAATTCCTGCACCAGCTGGATCTTATACGGGTGTAGGCCGAGATCTTTGCGCAAAATTTTCCACGTAGTGGACGGACAGAGCCCCAATTCCTGCGACCGACGACGAATTGATAAATTTGGATCTTCTTCCACACTTTCGTTTACAGCGGCGATATTCTCTTCAGTACGTACATTCCTTCGATGGTCTGGTGTTATTGCATCCTCTAGAGAGTATGTGGTACGAAATATATCGACAGTTCGACGAATGGCTTGTTCAGATGCACGATTATGTACGCCATAACAATGACGAAGTCGTCTATAAGTTGCGCGAATCGACGACTGATTTTCAAAGTAAATTTGGATAATTTCGTAGCGTTGTTCAAGCGAGAGTCTATTCATAATGATTTGTCAGAGTATACTGAAACAAATAAAAAAATGTTTCATCAAAATTTCATTTTTTGTGTTACTTTTTACAATTTAAAGTTCTATCTAGCTTAAAAAACACCTTTTAAAAGGAATAACAATAACGTAACAATATCTTGGTGGTGGTTTCATAAAGACGGTATCTTTGATCACTGCGATTGCTTTACTTGATATCTCTTTACGTATTCGATAGGCTAAAATTATATCCCTAGTAAACAGCAGAGAACTTCACTTGTTGATTAAAAAACCGTCCAACAATAACAAAGGCACAAAAATCTTGTCTTTTATTTGCAAATGATCAAACTTGCCCACACACTCTTTTTTGTTGTTCATTTTAAGGCAACCGAACAACTTGCAGTGTGAACACTGCCTTATTTTTATCATAGTTAGAATCATACTTGTCAACTCGTTTACTTGCCTTTTCCACTCAACACACACAATTTTGAATAACATTGAAGTACAAAAAGCAAGAAATCATTGTGTATGAATTTGTTCATTTGTTCAAACATGTTGTATGAATTAATGAGAATAAGAACGTTTGGATGCAATGAATTTACTGCAAGCTTTTCTCTTGCCTGTGCGAACTTGTTCATAATATGATGTGTTAAGCAGAATGAATATGATTTTTAATCATCATTGAATTTTTCTTTATTCTTTAAAATGGATGAAGAAAATCAAGAAAAATCGTGATGTTGAAGTTCTCTGGTAAACACTAACAAGCAAAGTTATTATGGAAAAATTCGAGTAAAACATTTAATGCACTTATGCCGAAATAACACTTATCATATTAGAGCGATCGCTCAAAGCACTGCAAATGAAACGAGCCATTTTGATGATATACCAGCCCACATAAATGGCATAATTGTTTGAATAAAATTTTGTTGTCTTCAATTTCCTTTTCTATCTGGTCTCACCTATAAGAAATCTACTCATAGACAATAGCGCCAAAGTTAACCTTAATTTTTTAATTAAATATTAATTCGATTTATTTCAAATTCAAGAATAATTATCAAAATAATATGAGAATAATTTAAGCAGAACGTGATTATGTTATTTTATTTTGCATTAACCATGTTACTGGCCCATATGAACATTTTGGTTAGTGTATGAACAAGTAAGCAAATTGCAATTTTTAGCAAAATGCATAAATTTCGTAATCATACTATTTTAATTGTCAATGTTAAAGTAATAAATTAAAAATATAAATAGGCAAAAAATTTTTAATAGGTCAAATATGACAATATAATTTGCATCAGCTCATTTAAAAACAAAAAACCCCAGGTTTAAAGTCCAGCCTTGTTAATCTAATTGGAATATAATTGGACCTGTCACAAATAATATAGTTTTACATAAGCAGAACAGAGACACAAAAACAAAGGCGAATTGAAACAAAAAATAAAAACAATGTTTGACATTTCTCTAAAGAATGCTTCTTGCTTTATTTTATTTCTTAACTCGTTCAGAGGTTTTTCATAAATTTTCAGGAATAAGCAAAAGTAACTGAATATTAAAATTTTTATTAAATTATGCTTGGCTTTAGGAGGAGGTCGCATTAGCTTTTTTTTAAATTCAAATTCTTCTTTGAGATAACATAGTTTCGGCTAAAGAGATCTTAGAATTAGGCGCTGAAAGGTCTCTGGAATATAACTATCCCCCGTTTTACATGTTTTCGATCTTACACGGTTTTTGAAAATAAAAAATTTTAACCGGAATTTATTAATTTTGCATAGACACGAAATTATAAACAAAAACACTAAACTATAATTTGCTTATATCTACAATAATATTTTCATTGTTTGCTGTCAAAATATTTTACTGTCAAAATACAACACAACAAAATGTATGTTACAGTTACGAATTCTTAGTAGTCTATGTCACAAATAAATCAGATATCTTAAGCCTGTAGTACATGGCATCTAAAAAGCCACATTCATATGTGGCTCTGACGTCATAACAACTCTCAGCATTTTGTTTACATTTGTTAAATATGTAACAGTGGATACATGTTTTAAAATTTTGATATTACACGGAATGTAGTTTTGTCACAAAATTTAAATGTGACAAAACAATTTTTTATTTATGTATGTATGTACTTATATATCTTGTATAAAAACATACTAAAGAGATATATATGTATGCATGCATAGATAGCTACATATGTACATATGTACATATTTCCATGGACATAAAAAAACTATATAATTTTGACATTTTATTTCGGGCTAAAAATTTGGTTTTTAGTGTTCCCGTACTTTTAAACGTTTTAGTCTCTAATTGGGAGTATTTTTTCATTACTCTCATTTGCCCAAACTTTACCCAAAAAGTACGGGAACACAGCTATAATCTATGGTTTATGTAATTATAAATAAAATAATTTAGTTGTAAATTTTATATTACTATTTGTATTTCATTGAAGAAACAAAAGGTCTTGAATTTATATTTAAAAATAAAGCCAGTACGGTGTTTTTTTTTACCGTAAACATATAACACAAAGGGACATTTTTTAATATTTAAGAAAATGTTTATGATGTGGAACGATTATCTGCCGCTGCTGTTGAATTGCCTTGTATTTGTTGCTGAGTTTTTTTTTGCTTCTTTTGTAGGCAATTTCTTGCATATTAGACTCTATACTTCGGGCCGAATTCTCCATGTCACCCAATACACTTTGGGAGCACTACTAAAGTTATCGATTAATTGCAACCATTGTTGAGTTTGTTTTGCAAAATTAATAGCTCCTACATGCAATTGTTTCGCTTCCTCATCTAAACGCTTCTGAGTTATATATGCCTCCGCTACACTAGAAACGATATAGGTATATGTATTTAGAATAAGAACATTTTATGACAAAGTAGTACATACCACACATTTAAATGGTCCACTAAAGCATTAGTTAGCTTATTGGATGCTTCTTTGCGTTTGACTTCTGCGTTTGGAAAATAAAAGATGAGCCAACAAAAAATTATTGCACAAAGCAGTCAAATATTTATAATTATTTTTTACACTGGCGGCTCCTAAAAAATAAGATAGATTGTTTAATTATATAATTCAGGTTTGTTGCTTAGGAAGAAAAAGCACATTCTACATAACGATTACAGTTCCAATTGGACATTATTTAATTGGCAAATGGAACCGCACACTTAAATACACTTATTTTTTTTTTATAAGGGAACGTTTGTCAACAACACAAAATACATAAAACAACTTGAAAAAATAACCTTGTCGGATTCTTCGGGAACCGGTGGAGTTTCCCTACGTTTGGACAGTTCATTACACATTTGCGGCTCCTATAAATAATATAAAATGTTTTATTAAGTAATTAAAAATACTCACATTTTTTTAGCTTCTTCTTATATCCTTTGCTATTAAATAACATCTCTGCATGCGAATTCACTTGCTGTATTATTAGTATTATTATTAAAAAATTCGTTCAACATGGCTCGATAACGGTCGCCACTGAAAACGGCCTGAAAAATGGCCCAATTATGCCTCTGGACCAAAATCCGCACCAAAAAGTGACTGGTTTGGCTGCGTCGGCTTTTTAGTGTATGCGTGCGGGTTTTCTGTGTTCCAAGTGCGACAATTTTGCTTGTTTACATACCCGCTAACATCAATGAGCTTCATCTGCAAAATCGGCATCTTCTGTAAATCGATCGCAGGCCCACTTATCGAAGCGTTGTTCAAGCGTATACACAACCATATTCGTTCAAAGCTAATTATCTGTCAAATCAAACATGAGCTAAGTGTTACCATTCACGAAATAAGCACTAGTTGAAAAAAAAAGTTAGATTGTGGACCCATCTGTGAGTTTTTTGTTTTTTATTGTTTAAATTATTTCGCAGAACTTATAACAAGGATGTTGTTGTTGTCGTCATGCGTGACTAAACTTTCTAAAAACACTACGCAGTCTGTAAAAGACACAATAGGTCATTTCGTTTACATTTTTTTCTGATCGCGATCAAGTGATTTGGCCCCAGTGGACTTTTTTCTTTAGGGATATTTAAGAGTAAAAGTGAACCTCAATTATGTCGTTAAAACTTTGGGAATTGCGCTTTAATTAAGCTGAATTCTAAATACTATTAAATACCGATTTTTAAGTATATTAAGAATCTAGTAGGCTTAGAATCAAACGAAGGAAGGTAAAGTTAAATTAATTTAAAGGATATAAATAGGGAGAAAGAGAGAGAATAGTAAACGAGTGAAGAAAAAGCGTTTGTTAGATTAGGTTAAAAGAAGTATGCGGAGAATATTCCCAAATTTAACACAATTGAATTCTTAATACAAAATTTTGATTTTTTTTAGCCCTGTTAACTATTTAGAAAAAGGCTTTGAAGACAGTAGTAAGTACGCATAGGCGTAAAATTTCTTTTGCAGTATTTTTAAATTGGTCTGAATACATCGGTAAGGCTGCTTTCGCATTTCTTTCGTTGAAAATTTATAAAATTAGGGGTAGATTCTTTATTTGATTTTGGTCTGATGAATTTTCATGTATTCTGCTTCAGCTACTAGGTTAAGACGCCAGGGATTTTTTAACTCCAGAAAGCTCTACAATTTAAGAATACTACTAAAGAATTGAGAAGCATATAGACAAGTCATTAGCTGTGCACTGCGTCCTTAACTTAGCACCATAAAACCTCAGCTTCCAGTAAAGTATTATTTGACTTTCCTGGAGACATTATACGTTTCTATCGTTCAAGATCTATTAACATAGCTCAGTTTGGTTTGAAGAACGGAAATTTAGCTGCGAAACCAGAAAGAGTATTTTAATGCAAAAGAGTCTTATTTGCACAGGCTCGATACAAAATGTGCAAACACTAACGCGTGTTCGACCGGATTGTTCAATTAAAAAAATCGTAGCCGTGAGCTACAGTGTTGAAGCAGATCCAAAGTTGTCAATTCCTCGACGTTCTTAACAATTGGGGTTACCCAAGACCACTACATTTCGTGATATGATTTACATCTGCACTTGGCAGTGAACCTTAATCAAACGGTGGTCAAACCACTGTGAGTAAAAAGGAGCGCCACTCACGCCCTAGGAGGCCGAAGCCTAATTCTGGCAACAGGTCCTTCCTAGTAGCAATATCAATGATTCCAGAGCAGGGCTGCAAACCACTACTCCTTGCTGAAGAGCTGGAGACTATCCAACTCCTGTCCAGAACACATGACTAGCATGCTCACTGGATCTGGATCATTCACCAGTGGGTGTTATTAAAGGCGAGATGATCCTGGCCACCATAAAAAACAGACCTGTTATGGGGCCGCGAAACCACAACCACCACGATACTCCCGAAGGGCCAACCTCAATAATCAGTCAGAGAAACAGCTAAATGACTAAAAAGACAAATAGCAAAAACTCTGCGGGCTACAGATTTCCGTGGAAATAACGTGGAGCTTCTAGTTATACCCCTGCTGACTTCAGGGGACTGGGCTTCCTTATACCCCCAGTTGCACAGGTCTAGATAGTCGAAGTTCTATAAAGACCGATAAATGTGCCCCCAGGGAAGGCAAAACCACTACATGACGAATTTTGCGTAAGGATTTGACTTTGAATCCTTGCAAGTGTCAACTGGTGCAGGAATTGAAGCAAATCGACCGTTCACATCGCCGTAGATTCGCTTAGTTCATGTAGGAATAAGCGGCTGGTTTTCTGACAAATTTATTTTTTTTAGACAAAGCCCAGTTATGCCTTTTGCCGCATTTGGGCTTCTGGAAAACCTAGAGCGATTATTGGGAAGCCTTTGCATGCTCAACGTATCTGTATGATGTGCTATATGGTCTGGAGGCGTGATTGGGTCGTTTTATTTCGAAGATGAGTCTAGAAATGCGGTAACAGTCAATGGATCACGTTATCGCAAGATGCTAACAACTTAATTTGGGCCTATTATAGACCATGTAGATATCACTGACATGTGGTTTCAACACTACGATGCCACATATCACACATCCAATGAAATGATCAATTTATTGCAAGCCAAATTTTCCAATCACATAATTTCATGACAAACAGCTCGTGTAATTTAACACTAATGGATTAGTTTTTGTGAAGCTCTGTTAAAGGACATAGTCAACACGAAGCCAATAGAATCGATTTCAGCCTTAAAACTCAAAATCTGTGATGCGATTAACGAAATAGGACCGCGATTTTGCCAAAAATTGATTGAAAACTTTGATAAAAGAATCGATATCTGTCAGCGTGGTCGTGGTGGACATTTGCTAGATATATCATTTTTCACTCATAATTGCCGAACTTTTCTCTTCGTAATGCAATACAAATTTGAATTATCTTAATCTAAATTTTTGCTTTTATTTTATTTTAGAAAACAAACTTCTGGTTGAAAAACCCTATACATAAATATTTATGTATACATTTTTTTTTATGTTTTATTATAAACATTTTTATTTACTTATGTTTTTTGCACTTGAATAAATATAATAATTTAATACGTTCTATTTGGTTGAAATATATTCCTTCGCCCTCTTCTTAGACCCAGCAAAGACAAAATTAATTTTATTTTACGTCTTATACATTTTATTTTCCATTTACAAAATCTTTTTGAACACATTATACGATAGTCTTTTCTTTCTGATCTATTCTCAAAGACTGTCATTAGTTTTAAAATAATTTTATATTTTAGTTTAAATTAACATTTCACGTTACGCCTAAAAAAAATATGAACCCAAAGGGCACTTTTCTCTTCTCTTCATTTCATTTCCTTTTTTTCTTTTGGTGAATAACACACGGCATAAATTAAAAACATTTCTATAAAAAATTTTAATTATTTTAAAACAAATTCATATTTTGTGCACTTTAAATTGATGTAATAAATGATTTACAGGGTGGTTACAAAAAAATAAATATACAAATATAACAATATACAGAGTGTTCGCGGGGAAGGTATAATACTTTGTTTATAATTTTTGATTAAATGAAAGAAAATTGATTTGATATTGATTTATTTTTAATTCATTTTCAAAAAAGTACGGTCTAATGATTCCTCTTAACCAAATTGCACAACAGATTGTCAGTTTTAATGGATGCAAAGGTGACTGTAGAATAATTTGAGGGTTTGCCATTCCATTCAAATATGCCTCGTCACTCGTCATGGGTGAGCTGTAACATCCTATTGGCACTATTGTAATATGTACGGCGGCGTAAATGGTCGTGTGGAAGAAGCTCTTGTGTCAACTGAATCTTATGTGGGAACAAATGCAAATCCTTATGCAAAATTGTGGCTAAAATTGTTCTTTGAAGATCAAGCTCCCGAGCACGGCGTCAACTTGAGGTTGATGAAGTGTTTTGAACGCTTTCTTGGGCAGCAGTAATGTTTTCAGCCGATCTTGCAGTACAATGTGGTCCATGCTCTTTCTTTGAAATCATTCACTACATGATAAATACTGGATTTTGTTGGCACGTTCTTTCTCCCAAAAATTTCACGTAACTTCCTCATCATCACAGTAATCGATGATTGATTTTGATAAAATGTTTTACGCGATTAAAACACGTTGGTTTCTCGAATATTTTTCCCATAATAAATTTGCCATGTGTCTATTTCACGACTGCCAAATGTGAACTGTCAAGACAAATAATGTTTACCAAAATGGCGGCAAAACAAAATATTTTTAAAAATTCATTTTACAATTTATTTTTAAAAATGTATTTCTATATGAAATTTATTTAAAAACTTTAAACACTTGTCTGCTTTGCGGTGATTTCTTTAGTAAAATAAATTTCTTTTATCATTCATGCTAAATTTATAGAAAATAATATTTTCGAATTTTTGTTCACATGCAAATTCAGTTTAATATTTTATTCGAACTGTAGTTTTAAGTTCGAATTGATTTTACTAGTTCAATGACTTTAGGTTAAGTAGTGAAATTTAGCAATTTTTGTGAATTTTATAGCGACACTGTAAAGATCTGTGAATTCTCGAATTTATATATTTTCGAATTTTTCGTAAATTTTCAAGTTTTTAGCGATTTTCTTATATTTTGTTAAATTTAGGAGTTTTAACTAAAATTTGATTTTCAATTTTTATTTTTGTTATGTAAAATTTTAAAGTTCGAATTTGAAATTAGCGTAATATGGGTAAATTTTGTTTATATAAAAAATGTAAGTATTTTCTTGTTTAATTTGCTGCTCAAAGGAATTTAACGAGTTAAACTAATAAATGTTCTTAATAAATCATAGCATGCTTCTACTATCTACATTCAGAATAATATTTTTCTTAACAATAAAAATAGTTTTTAATTAAACGTTTTGATTTATTTAAATGGTTTTCTTGCCAGTTTTTAATTATTTATACAATTTATTATGTATTATTTCCATTTTCAAATTTGTCTAGTAGTGTTGTTTTTTTAAATAATAATCTTTAATATTATTTATAGTTTTTTTAAACGATCTTTTTTATCTTTAATAAATATCTTTTTTCTTTTTTAAGATCTTTTTTATATATTTTTTCTTCTCAATACTTCGCTTTCCTTTGGAAAGCTTCTTCAGGAAAATATTTTTATATTTTTGAAAACAAAACAATTATTAACAAATTGAAAAAAATATAAAAAATATAAAAAAAAATATATAAAAATTTTTTCCAAAGGAAAGCGAAATATTGAGAAGAAGAAATATATAAAAAAGATCTTAAAAAAGAAAAAAGATATTTATTAATCTTTAATATTTAAATCAAATATTAATAAGAATTATTTTGTACAGTTTTTAATTTGTGTTAAATTTTATAATTATTTTGTTTAATATTTTTTTATTTTTTTTCTTAAGTATTGTCCATAGGTATAAAATGTTAATTGTAAGATTTTCTTTTCCTTGTAGTTGTAGTTCAAAAAAATAATTAAGATGTGTTATTTATTTTATTTGAAAAAAATTAAAAAAATTAAAAATTTTCTTAAAATTAAAAAATTATAAATTGTTAAGGAATCTTTGTTAGGTTCAGTGAATTATTATTGATATGCGATCATTTGCTAATAAATTAAATTATAGTTTACATTGGAATTTCAATTTCAGAAATATTAACATTCGTTTTTGTGATAAATTTTTTTGTTTTTTTTAATAAGTAAGACTTATAGCAATGCTGTTTTAAACAAAGTAAACTAAAATTAATTAAACATAATATAAAATTAAGTACAAGTTTTTCTTTAGAGAAGCAAGAATATATACAGTGAAAGGATTATAAGTTTTGTATTATTTTAGCAGCCAAAGTTTTTAAATATATTATAATTAATTTATTTATTAAGCACTAGGTCTTGATTTAAAAAATGAATCTTTAATTAATTTGTTAAATTGTTTTTACACTTTTTTCTTCTCCTAAAGATGCCAAACAATGGTTCGGCAAAATTTCGAGAACTTAAATAAAAAATAAAAATTAATTACCTTTTTTATATAAAGACTTAGTGCTTAATTAATAATTTACTTATAAAATATTAAAAAGGTCAAAAAACTATAATTATTTTATTTTTTTAAATATAATTATTTTGGTTTAATTTTTTCATACATAAACTTTTGTATTTGTTTCTTATCCGGCTGCATTAGTCTCCTTTTGTTAAATTCAAATTGAGCTAAAGCAAAATTGTACAGTTCAGTTTCCATTTTCCACTCTTTAGATTTCATAATTGTGGCTACAGTTTCTTCGCTGGGAAGTTTTTTATATGTGGTGTGTCTCAAGTGCGATTTATTCGAATGTCTGTAGTATTCGATAAAACCTTGAAACATTCTTGAAAAAAATAGCAATTAATATTTATAATAAAAGAAAAAAAAAGTAAATAAAGTCATCTTACCTCGGCAATGACTTTTCCAATATATCTACAAAATCTTCCATTTGTTCGGTTACACCCACTAAGAAATATTCATTGACCAAGTTTTCTTTGGCCCGTTCTAGTGCCCATTGACTGCCGGCTTCCCAACATTCGGCTGCATGGCCACAAAAGAAGGGTATTTGTAGCCACATATTTTTCGGATCACAGTCTGGTTGTTCTAGCTCCACACATTCATCGAATGTCTGCAATGAGTTATGACATATAATTTATTTATTTTTCATTAAATATTAAAAAACCACTTACAATTTTATTACCAGCCTTTTTGCGTATTAAGTTTGGACGATAATTATCACCATAACGTAAAAAATAATAATAAGAAACAAGTCTATCCAATGGCTTACGAACTATGTTTATATAAATGGGTTTATGGGCGATTTGAAATCTAAAAGATAAAAAACAGAATTCAGGAGAAGAATTGTTTATAAAAAGCATATGAAAACAAAATCTAAACCCTTGAATTGTTATTTTGGCATTACAAAAAATTTAAATTATAATTACAAAATTGTGCTACAAGCCTCGTTAAAGAATAGGAAATGCAAAATATTACATAGCAAACTTCTTAATACAATTTCTAAATTTTCATATGGCTGAGTATATCAAAACTTTGCTTCGTTATAAAAATGCTATTTTCTTACTTTGAAAAATCCAAAAATGCCAAATGGCCATGATAAAGTGCCGGTTTCATTTCATGCCACTTCGTAACGTTACGTACAAAAGTGATCTGCAAAAAAAAAAAAAACATAAATTAGGTAAAAGCACAAAACGTAAAACGTTTTGAAATTCAAAAAGCACCTGATTTGGTAATGATAATACATGATTATTGGCCGTTATGTTGATATGCAAAACATGAAAACGATTCTTTTTACACAGATCATAGGCAATATTTACAAAACTTGTTGAACCTGTCTTGGGTACACGGTTATACAGTACAACTAATTGTTCTTGATAATCGAAATTATCCAAAGATGGAAATAGATCTGTAGAAGCACCAATACTTGATGATGAAGGTTGTAAATTAGATTTGTATAAAGGTTTAATAGCTGTAAAGTAAATATACTAGTTAATAAATTCTTTCATTTTCCACAATGTTGTCACCATCAATTTTTATTTTAGAACCTAAGAGCCAATAGCCTATACAAACTATTAGACATAATACACCCATAAGAAATATCCAATGCTTTTTGGTCAATAGCATTTTGCGGCCAAATGTTTTGTACATTGGTTCATCTGCAAACAAGCTCTGAAGAAATCCTTTAAATATTTTCTTTGTATTTTTGGTAAAACTTTTACAAACTTGGCTTTGTTTGTGCTTTTAAATTACACATTCTTTAGTTTTTGCATGAACTAAACATTGACTAGACCACTTCCTTGTTTATGAATATTCGCTGCATATATACCTCTTAATAGTTTTATTCATAACTTAATTTAAATATTAGAAATACCTGAGAAAAATACACAAAATTTTGTGGGGAAATGTGTTCTTAAGAATTAACTGTCAAAATCTGATGAAAATGACAGCGCCAATAAATCAAAACAATTCAGCGGTTGATTTGGTTGCTAGTTCGTGATAGCCGTTCACAGTGAGTGTAAATAAATAAATGCCGGTTTATGACAGTTGCTTAAAAAACAAGAAATCTGAAAGTGACGCTGGATTCTTAAATCGTTTATAGTGCGAAAAAAGTTTTAAAAATATCTTAAATCATTATATTAACAAGTAAAGCAACGAAAATGGCCGCCGATTTCAGTTTCACGAAATTAGCTAATGAATTATCTGAAGAAGGCGTCAGCTTTCCTCAAAACAATCTCAAGTGGGATACTGCATCTGACGGTGGGTGTAAAAGGAATATTAGTTTTCACAATTATTTGTATTAAGTTTTTTTATTGCAGTTGAAGAAGTAATTAGCGCCTTGGAAGCACAAAAGACAGTGCACTATCTTAAACTGGGTGGTAATAGTTTGGGTGTAGATGCAGCCGCGGCTATTGGAAAAGCCTTAGAAAAGCATCCAGAACTCCGTAAGGCTTTGTGGAATAATATGTTTGTGAGTCGCCTAAAAACAGAAATTCCTCAGGCCTTAAGACATCTCGGCAATGGCTTGACTATTGCCGGTGCCAAATTAAATATTTTGGATTTAAGTGATAATGCTATAGGTCCCAATGGAATGGTCGGTTTGGAAGAGCTATTTCGTTCACCTGTTTGTTTTAGTCTTCAGGAACTGCACATGAATAACTGTGGCTTGGGTATCTATGGCGGGCGCATGCTGTCGAAGGCTATAATCGACTGTCATCGCAACAGCACAGCAGCTGGTACTCCCTTGCAACTTAAAGTGTTTATAGCTGGTCGCAATCGTTTAGAGAATGAAGGTGCCAAGGCAATTGCTCAGATTTTTTCCACACTCAAAACTTTGGAAGAAATTGCTTTACCTGTAAATGCTATATATCACGAGGGCATAGCTGCATTGGCCGATAGTTTTAAGCAGAATAAAAATTTGAAGATTTTGAATTTGAATGATAATACAGTCACAAGCAAAGGTGCAGCTCATATAGCAGAAGCTCTAGCTCATATGCCGCAGTAAGTATAAATGAAACATCATTCCATTTTCAACCCTTTAATTTATTGGGCTTTTTCTAACAATCAATTAATTTATTATGTTTTTTATTTTTATCTATTTGTAATTTAAAATCAGTTTGCGTGAGTTAAATTTTGGTGACTGTCTGCTTAAAACTAATGGTGCCTATCAATTTGCTGAAGCATTAGAAGAAAATCACAATGAACTAGAAGTTGTAGATTTGGGTTTCAATGAAATTGGAGCCGATGGTGGTTTAGTCTTAGCGACTGCCCTACAAAATAAACCCAATTTGAAAAGAGTTAATTTGGATGGCAATCAAGTAGGTTCCTACATAACAACTTTTTTTGTGAAATCAAATATTAACGATATGTGTTTCTTTTAATCATTTCCAATACAATAGTTTGGTTTTGATGGCCGTGAACGTATAAAGGAAGCTATGCAATGCAGTGCAAATCCCAATGCTCTTGAAGAAATGGAAGAAGATCAATCGGAAGTTGAGGAGGATGATGATGATGATGGCGGTGAGGTAGATGAAGAGGATGATACTGTTGATGAGGAAGTCGATGAAGAAGAAGAAATTTATGATGATCATCACAACGATACCACAGAAGAAGTGGATGAAGATGATTATGGCGAAAATGCGGCTGATGAAACAGCTTATACTACTTCTCCAGCGTTCACCACAAAGGTGAGCAACAAGTAAATGATAAAAAAATAATCACTTGCTCAATTATTTATTTACTTACTAGATGTTTAATGCCAATGAATCTCTGCGATCGAACAACAGCGAAACATTTGTTAATGCAGAAGCTAATATCGGATGCACAGCTGAATCTTTTTGTCTAAGCCAAAAACCCTGTTCTCTAGAAATGTTTGAATCTTTAATAGAAGCGGATAAATTTCAAGCATTTAAAAGTGTTATAGAGGTAAAACTAAAGCGATCATTAGCTAATAATAATAATTTGACAAATTAATCATCTTTCAGCAATTCACCGATGATAACTACCTTTTGCTACTTATTTTTACCACCCTTAAATGTGCCCATTTGTCTCAATCGTCTGCTGCAGCTTTAGACTTGGCCATCGCTTTGTTTGCAGAATGCATTGATTATGCCGTCAAAACTAAACAAGAACGTCGTGTTTTAAATTATTTACTCATACAGTTGGGTCTTATGCGTAGCGAATTGAAATTTAAACCTTCCTACAATTTGAAAGCTTGCCAATATGCTTTGAAAGAAACCTTAGATAAAAAATCTTTGGCTAGCGAACACATGAAAAATACCTTTAAAGTTTTTCTCGATCAAGTAGATGCTTAAGTAATAAAAAAAAGGGATTTCAAACATAAAAGCCTTTTATGTAATTCCTATTTTAATTTTTTCAAGTATTTATAATTGTAGTTTGATATGGGAATTGAATAAAAATTAAAATTTTAATAAAAGAATTATTTTTTGTATTTTGTGTGAAAATAATGTTTTGTCATAAAGAAAGTTTGCTTTCTTTATGTCCATTAAAAAAAGGCAACTCGCATTTTATATTATTAAAGAGAGTTACAACACAGTTATCATCAGTTTTATGACAGCTTGTTATCGATGGGAATTCTTTGAAAATAATTTTTTGTAACAAAAAAGACCTGGTAACAGGAATTTAATTGTACTTTAAAGCATAATTATTTTTTTATCCTATTATAAAATAGTATAAAAAGTTATTGGATTGTGTGTTATATGCGCCTAAAGTGTATTAATTGTGTGCACTTTTTAACCGACTTCTAACAAATTTCATTTCTGTTTTACTACTTGATATTTTATTGATTCATCATTATAATAAATAATTGTATTTTTCTAAGGGTTATCTTTTAAAGTTAACCTATCAAGTAATGCTGATGAATATTAGGTTTCAGTTTTATTTTTGTTCAAAGCTCCATGAGTGTAAAATCTGGCATTCTGTCTGTTAATACATTCCCTTTTACTGATTAGCTATGTGATCCTCATAAAGAAACCGGGAATATATTCTATTTTGCACCTTGAAATATGGAATCTCGCCTTCACCAGTTTGAGCCAACGGCTTTACAATATAGCATGGTGACACATAATATGCTCTTCTTAGTCACCGCACGGATATATATCGATGGAATAGTGGTAAGTAATAATATCTAAAAGTAACCTTGGAAATTTTTGTTCATACTTAGAAGTAATTTGGTTCTTTCCATGCACGAAGTAGATAAAATATGCTGTGAGATTTATAGTTTGTTCTGCTGAATGAGTGATTAGTTTTTCCTAACCTTAACAATCTCCTTCCCTCCGAGCCGGTCCTTGCAAGTTGGTCGACAACTTTACTGCCGTTAACGTTGTATTGGCTTTGTTCTTCAGGAATTTGACAGTATTTTGCATGCGATTACTTAAAAAATACTGAACGGACTTAATTAAAATAATGCCTGGCACCCAACGTGGTATTTATTATTATTATTAGTTTTAAGAGCTATTTACTTTTACATTACACAATGGTAACTTTACTGCTTTAACGCCTAAAAGCTGCTGTATCATTTTTTATAACTTTACCCGATCATGTCTTTACTGGGTTTGTGAACAGTTTTGTGTTGCGTATTAAAAGATACAGCGTGTTTGCACGCTTGAAATTAGCACTTGAACCCCTATTAAAATCGGTGATTTTAATATGGTAAAAATAAATTTCAATTTAACATCACTAGAAAATTACTTGTGAAAAGTATAATTGTGTTTTGAAAAATGTGTCTTAATTTTATTAACATTATTTTTTTTTAATTTATGATAAAAATTATTAAAAACAAAAAGTGAAATTAAATTTTTTTGTGTTTTGGAATTTTATGAGCAAAAATTTAAAATTAAAAGAAGCCATGCAATGTCCTGATGGTCACGAGGAAGAGTATGAATACGAAGCCGAAATAGACGAAGATTATGAGGAAGTTTGCAGTGCTGAGGATGATAATCTTGAGGAGTATTTAGACGAAGAAGCTTCTACTACGAGCTATAATGCCACGGATGACTTTGAAGATGATGAAGATTCTTCTTCCATCGAATTGGATGATGAATGCGGTTCTCAATCTCTGTCGTCAAAGGTGAGAAATTCAAAACAAATTAAAAATTTCTTAAAAAAGGATCACTTTAAACTCTTATTTACTACATACATATGTAGGTGCTCAATATATTTAAATCATTGTTAAGTCGCGGTCAAATGTGGTAGCTTTTTTCCAGTCATACATATTTACCAGTCCAACAAAAAGAATGTCGTATTGCATTGGAATCGAAATCTTCATAAAAAGCAACTTTAAAAACAAAAAGTAATTTAAAGAAATAATCAGACAAAATAAAATCATTTGGAGAATTTAGGCATAAATTCGCTTCCTAAGACTTTATTCTTTTAATTCTTTATAAAAATTAAATTGTATTTAAATAATAAGTAATTAAAATTGTATGTGTGTGTGTATAACACTAGCTGAATAACAAGCTGAATTTAACATAATGAGTTTTGTATTTTGTGAAAGAAAATTTCAAGATTTCCTTATGGAACCAGTCAAATTTCAGGTATGACTCATCTCAATCATATTGACTTTGAGGTATTTAGTTTGTGGTATAAACTAACGATTAATAATCTAAAAGAAGGCAATTTACATTCTCTCTACGCCCTGAAATAGGAAAAATGTATGAAGTTAGCCTCACCACCTGTTAAATTTTAAAAGCTCTTGCCATTGCACTGATGATCTTCTTAGGCGCTTTTAAAGATTAGGCGAAATCAAACATCACTCCTTATAACCCTTTTTGTCTTGTAAACATCTTGTCTGAAGATACTTTTTTGTTAGTAGTAACTCTTTCTAAAAAATGTCGTCCTATTCAATGGTTATTTGTCAAAGATTGAATGATACTAGATTTGATAGACGACGTCAGAGTAATATGTTTGTGTTTTCTTGATTAAAATTGTAGTAACCGGTCTCGAGCTGCATTGAAATATTGGGAGGGCAAATTTGAGGTTAGGTTACTTTCTAACCTCAAATTGACATCAAATAGACAACCTTTTTTGACAACCTGAGTTTTATAGCTTCGCTCTCTATTCTTGCTTCACACCCCAATCATAAGCGAATCAATCTGCTTCGCCATACAAAATTTTGAGAACGAAGCTGGTAGATTCATATTGAATCTAGCTGCGAATCAAGGAAAAATCCTCTCTTCTCTAACTTTTTATCGTAAGTTTATCTGCACTAGTTATCAAAATTAAACAAAGAAAAATTACAAACAAAACAAAGTTAAAAGTGAAAACTTAAAAAATATAATTGTTTTGTGGGTGTGTTAATTAATTTTAATTTTATAAAATTAAAAAAAAAATGGATAGGAAAAAAATTATACTTAATGCTATCGCGGCAAGAAGGATATCTTCTGTTGTTTTTCAACTTATGTTTTTATGTTTAATAACAGCTGTCAAATCGAAGCAGTTAAATGAGTCGTGTAAACAGCATGATTCATAAACTTTCGCTTCAGAAAGCGAAACACGAGATTCAAATTGTCGTGGAAACAGGCTATTTTTGATACCAATGGCCTAATGTCCATCTCTAGCAGCAACGTTTGTAAAGGTTTTTTTTTTTTTTAAATAATTCGGTAGCTCACGAACCACTTTAGATATTTGTAGCAGATGCATTGACAATTGTTGCAATGAACTCAATTTCGCCCGAAAATCGCATTAAAACAATTAAAACTCACTATGAAAATGATTCTTCTGTTAAAGTTACACTTCGTTAAATTAATTATATTTTCGGGCAACATAATCGTCTTTCTGACATCGCTATTAAGAATTTAGTTGTTAAATTTGAGTCCACAGGCTCGATACATAATGTGCGACACTAATGCGTGTACGACCGGGTCGTTCAACTGGAAACACCGCGAACCGTGAGCCACAGTGTGGAAGCAGATCTAAATTTGTCAATTCCTCGACGTTCTCAACAATAGGGGTTATCCAAATCCACCAAATGGTGAATTTTGCGTAAGCATTTGACTTGAAGCCTTACAAGGCTCAACTGGTACAAGAACTAAAGCCGACCGACCACTCACATCGCCGTAGATTCGCTGAGTTCATTCAGAAACAACCGGCTGGTTCTTCTGAAAAAAAGTATTTTTCCTATTTTCACTTGTCAGAATATCTCAACAAGCAAAATTGCCGCATTTGGGGTTTTGAAAATCATAGAGCGATTATTAATAAGCCTTTGCATGCTCAACGTGTCATTGTATAGTGCGCTTTGTGGTCTGGAGGCGTGATTGGGTCATTTTTTTTTCGAAGGTGAGACTGTAAATGTGCTAACTAACGGTCAATGAGTCACGCTATCGCTAGATGCTAACAACTAAATTTTGACCAATTATTGACTACGTGGATATCACTGACATGTGGTTTCAACAGGACGGTGCTACATGTCACACAGACAATGAAACGATAAATGTTTTCCAAACACCATTTCTCGATCGCGTAATTTCACGGCCAGCCAGATGTGATGTGATTTGATTTACATCTGCACCGACTAGGTAGTCATAATCAGATGGTGGTCAAACCACTTGAATGACTTGCCAAACGTCATTCACGCCCTAGGAGGCCATCGAATACGTATATCCTCCGGTCACTCCTAGTAGCAATTTCTAAAGCCCGAAGTAGGCCGCAGCCTTCACTCCTTGCTAAAGAGTTGGGGGCTTTCCAACTCCTGGTCCAGAACGCATGAAGCTTAATATAATTAAGAACACGACGGCATTCATACTCACTGGACCTGAACCATTCATTTTGAATGATCCGACCCACAAACTCTCACGAGGGTCTCGAAATCACAACCACCACGATACTCCCATATAGGGGCCAACCTCAATAACCAGTCAGAGAACAGCTAATTGTCTCAAGAGACAAATAGTGAACTCTGGGGCGTACTGATTCTCGTGGAAATATGTGGATTGTCTAGGTGACTCCTACTAGCCTTTGAGGGGCCTGGGCTCCCTTTTACCCCGCAAGACATCAGTCTAAATGGAATAGTAGGTTCCAAAAAGACTATCATGTGCCCCCGGGGGGACGGCCAGCCAGATCGTATGATTTAACACCACTGGATTATTTTTTGTGGGGCTATGTAAGGGACAGAGATTCTATACGGAGCCAATCGAATCGATTTCAGCCTTAAAATTCAAAACCCGTGAAATGATTAACGAAATAGGACCGACATTTTGTCAAAAAGGTGATTAGAAACTTTGATGAAATAATCGATATTTTTTAGCGGGGTCGTGATGAATATTTGTCAGATATTATTTTTCATTCATAATTGCTGAACTAAATTTTTTGTTTTATTTTGTTTTGGAAAACAAACTTCTTGCTGAAAAACCTTTTATAAATGAAAATCTTAAATGATATTTTATATTAATAAAACAATGAAAATTAATTACTATTTGGTAGATCGGCCGCTTTCTTTAAAAGTTTTGCCTGCTGTTTCACAATTGATTTCCCAGCCGAAATCAGCTAACATTTCTGGGGACCACTTGCCTTTTTTCATAAGCGCAATATTTTGGTGAAATCTTTCACTATGCTCGTCTGATGAGCTTACTAAGATTTTCTGGATAAGTTGTGAAGGCTTTCGATGCTCTTTTTTATTGACAAACTTAGATTTGAATAATTGGTCTTTAAAGATCTCTCTTATTTGGAAATATAGTTTTCAGGGGTTTAAATGCTTCGCCATCTCTAGCATTTCATAGCTTTCACAAAATTTTTTTATTAAGCCTGATTTGGTAAGTAGCGCAGGAAGAAATATTTACCGGTTGTGTACTAAATGTGCGTTGTGGTTTTTGACCCTGTACCGCCAGTATGTTATGTGTATATCGCACCCTAAATACAAAAGGGTCACAACTTCAAATTTTCCAAAACTGACTTTTTTTTCCAATAATTAATTTAGAGTACACATCTCTAACTACTGCAAAAATTTCTGTCACATCACTAAGTTCTTTAAATAAATAAATACAGTTATGTCTATGTTTGTGTTGTTAAGTCTGTTGCTTCTGTACGATGAACTAAAGAGAATTATTTAGAGTTGCGAATATTTAAGGATTTTGAGCTGTGACCCTTTTGTATTTAGGGTGCGAAATGTTGTCATCCCCTTTCGGTGAAGACCGTCGTTACTGGTTGTTTGTTTGGTACGTTCGGCGAGGGCTTTCGATTATCAAGTCGCGTTTCAGATAGTACTGGAGAGTTAGTAGTAGCCAAACAAACAGCCAATAACAACGGCTTTCACCGAAAGAGCGGAACAAATCCAAAACAACGTGTTACATATTGTTTGTCAAGTGAGAACGTCGATATTTATCATTTATGCCTTGTTTTATTCCCAGTACGCCTAGCTTTCCGAATAAGGACAACAATTTTAAATATTTGATGTTTTAGTTTTTTAACGGGTTTTTGAGGACAATAAATAGATTTTCTTTAAAAATATTTTGTTTTCGCCACCAATTTCTGAATAATTCCGCAACAGTTGAAAATGGAAAAGAATTAAATAAGGTTGACTTAAAGGTAATTTTACCCCACAACTTTTGATGTTTCATTATTTAAATCGCATAAGCCGTTAATAGCCTGTTTCCACGACAATTTGAATCTCGTGTTTCGCTCATTGAAGCAAGTTTATGAATCATGCTGTTTACACGACTCATTTATCTGCTTCGATTTGACAGTTGTTATTAAACAGGAAAACATAAGTTGAAAAACAACAACAACAGTTGAAAAACAACAGAAGATATTCTTCTTGCCGCGATAGCATTAAGTATAATTATTTTCCTATCCATTTTTTTTAATTTTATAAAACTAAAATTAATTAACACACCCACAAAACAATTATATTTTTTAAGTTTTCACTTTTAACTTTCTTTTGTTTGTAATTTTTCTTTGTTTACAAAAATGTTTAATTTTGATAACTAGTGCAGATAAACTAACGATAAAAATTAGAGAAGAGAGGATTTTTCCTTGATTCGCAGCTAGATTAAATATGAATCTACCAGCTTCGTTCTCAAAATTTTGTATGGCGAAGCAGGTTGATTCGCTTATGATTGGGGTGTGAAGCAAGAGTAGAGAGCGAAGCCGTGGAAACAAGCTATGAAGAGTTATATTGAAATAAGTTAGCGTGGTCGCCTTATTTACGAGAAAATATTAGTCAAGCCCATAAAAAATCTGTACGTGACAAGTGAAAACTGAAAGCGAATTTGAATTTAGCAAGTTGAGATCACTATATTTATGTTTAGGGACCAATTGTTTTGCACACCAGTGTAATCTGACACTACACTTGTATTTTGAAGGCAAACATCTACAAAAATCTACAGATTGCTTTAAAACACATCACAATTAGAGGGGTAGGTGTATGCTGTTTTCATGCGTTCTCTGGCAACAATCGAGAGTAAGTAATCAAACTAAGACAAATTGGTTTTAAGCTTTACTAACAGGATGTCTCAGAAAGAAAATTCAATTGAGCAGCTCTTTTGTATTAAAAAGCCCATCTTCTTCTTCTTCTATCTTCTATATATATATATATATATATATATATAATTTAAGCCCAAAATAGGTGTCCGTTGGTTGCCAGCGTTTGAGGAGATGCGCCGTCGGATTTTCTTCAAATTCGCTGGTTTGTATCTTTATTTCATGCGTTTACGCACAATGGTGCGTTCACAGTGCGTGTTTAAAAAAAAATAAATTTTTCAAAAAAATCAAATTTAGTTTCCATTGCATAATTTGACTCAATGTTTTGTATCAAATGAAATGTGTGCTTCGTTTGTACGTTGCTGTGTGTGTGTGTGTACTTGCACAGAATGCAACAGCGTATAAAACGCAATATGCGCATGTTCATAGCAAGTGGATGAGTAAACAAATAGACAATTTTGTTTTCCATATTCTGTTGCATTCTTTATGTGTGTGTAATTTGACTTTGACGCATTAAATTTTTTTTGCTCATTTAAATAACGATTGTATTTGCGGCGAATTAAAAAAACATTTTTATCAAGTAAGTGTCAATTTAAGACGACAAAAATAAAACCAAATATAATTTTTGGCTATAAAAATTTAAAATTAAAAATATGTTCAAGTGATTTGTGTGAATTGCGAATTGGTACTTGGATTGTACTACGGATTTTTTACACTTTGCGAACCATACATATATTCGGCAACAGGTGTACACCAGGACATATGGGGACAACGGTTAAACTGCTTCATACACAGCACAAGGGAAGGGTACTAAATGTATTAGAGAACATGGGGATATACGGACAGAAAACATTTGACGGACGAATAATGGATGGACAAGTGAACACTGCTTCGGACACAATATTTGAACCATTGAAACATTTTTACAAGAAAACAAACATTACACCAACACAAACACTTTACGCAGGTGCACAAGACCAAAGCAATAAAGGACATCATGAACGTACAATTACAGCTTATTATGTCACATAGGGGACAAAGGGAAAGGATAAAACCCAATGGGTTCACACATAGGTGAAAACGGACAACAAGCATGATCGTAAAAGGATTTAGTTAGAAGAAAAGACGGATGAAAAAGGGAGCGACAAATTAGGTGAGAAGGGACAAACGGAAAAGAACAGAGAGAGAGAGAGAGAGACACAGGCAGAAAAAAAGACAAACAGTGATGAATGCAATAACACGAAAGGAGACACGAACTATATAAACACAACTGACAATAGAACGCAACTAGTACGAAAAGAACACTGAAGATGGCAAACAGCCGAAACCGGTTTGTTCACAAACCAAATTTGTCAAGGGTCGACGGAAAACCGTACCCAAATAAAAGTAATTTTAGCCCCGTCGGAAAATCCAAGCACATATCGATTTTTTACACAGTTAAGTTAAAATTCATGCCGTTTAGTGTGTTTCACGAAGCAAAATTTTATGGACCAATTATTTTAAAACATTCGGATAATGATTCAAAATGGGCACACAGCACATTTTGTGCGAATAAATTAATTATTTCGTGTGTTGACAATAATTACATAGCGCGTTCAATCACATTGAATCACACTGATGCCATTGTGATTGACAAAAAGTGTGAGGATATTTTCAAACTTTCGGAAATTAAGTAAAGGGCAATGCTTATTTTTTGCAGATACATATGAGTCATAATTTTGTGAGTTGTAAGTTTTTTTTCTGAATTTCTTCATAGGGGACAATAGATTTGTGCCGTAAATTGTCAACGAACGTAACAGTGGAAGATTGCAGTGGTTGTGCTGCTGTTTGTCGCGAAATAAGCCACATGTGAGTAATTTAATATGATTGCTCTTCCTTGTTATTAAATTTAATGAAAATTTTATATTCGCCATGCAGAATAACGAAGTTGATAAGTCCAAAACGGAAAATCGCCAACTGTGTCTACTGGACGGGCAAATCAGACAGAACAAGAGAGAAATGACACTGAGAGTCAACGTTTATCTAGATCACGTTCAGGCCAATCCGACGAAGAAAGAATAGCATAAAAAGATTTTTTTTATATCTCAATAATTATTTATTGTATCTTCAAGAAAATGAACTAACAATAATTATTAAAATCTTATATCCAAAAAAAAAAGTTACATTAGTCCCGACCATGTCAGACCTAATCTTTTGGGTAAAAAAAAAAAATTGTCATAACAAACAAATATTTCTAAGATGTGTCGTCTGTAGCATTGAGGATTAAAGCTGCGGCATCCCTCTTTTTTAATCGGCTATGTCCACTATAATTCAAGATATTACGAGCAAGGGGGATAGGATGGTCTTCAAGCTTCATTAAGTATTTGCTTGCGTATTTGATGATTTTTGTAGTCACCAGCCGTATGTCTAAATCACGATGTATATTTGAATTTCTGATGTACCATGGAACGGAAGTTATCAACCGTAAAATTTTATTTTGCATACGTTGGATACTATCCACATTTTAAGCTGAGGCAGTGCCCCAAAGTTGGATTCCGTAAGACCATATTGGTTTCAAAATAGTTTTGTAAATTAGAAGCTTACAATCTAGGCTAAGTTTTGAGTTCCTGCCAATAAGCCAATGTAGTTGTGTTAGCTTAAGTTTCATTTGTATTAGCTTTGAGTCAATATGATGTTTCCATGTAAGGCGACGGTCAAGATGTATACCAAGATATCTCACATAAGTATAGTGTGGAACAATCTGATTATTGATTCGAACGGGTTAACAATTATCTCTTCGCAGGGTGAAGGGCACATGAATGCACTTTTGAACGTTCACTTTAATTCTCTATAATTTTAACCACAACTCTAACTGAGTTATATGTTGCTGAAGATTTATGGATGCTTGATGGGAGTTTTCATGCGAACTTAGACACGCTGTATCATCAGCAAACGTAGAAGTGTGGACAGTTTCACTTACAGGCATATCGGAGGTATATATCAAGTATAAAACTGGTCCAAGAATGCTACCTTGTGGTACGCCTGAGGAAATTGGTTTGGATACACTAACGAAGTCTCCTTCAACAACAGAAAATTTCCGTTCAATTATGTAGCTTTTTAATAGGTTGCTTATATTACAAGGCAAGTGAGCGGTCAGTTTCAGAAATAGACCTTCATGCCAAACTTTGTCAAAAGTCTGAGAAACATCAATAAAAATAGCTGAACAATACTTCTTCTCTTCAAAAGTCACACAAAAAATCTTTACAGGCCTTAGACAGGGCTTTGATAAAAATAGATAATTTTTGCCACTTTGAACAATCAAAACAAGAATTGGTCATAAACATATTTCCCGGTATTGCACAAAATTTTAGAAACCATGATTGTTTGGGGGAAAGAGCTATCTAAGCTGCGAAAAATGCAGATGTTTCGGATATCAATGTGACAATTTTGAATGACATTCCCGGGGAAATTTTTACCTACAAATAGGTTGACTCTATTACCAATCAAGACATTGTTGTAAATTATCCAGCCGCATTTTTAAGTTCGCTTGAGTTACCTGGACTGCCGCCCCACCGCCTATAAGTGAAAGTTGGCATAACAATTATTTTGGTTAGAAATATCTGCCACAACTTTGCAATTGGACACGTTTAGTACTCAAAAAAGTCAATAAAAATGTGAAAATTTAAAAAGGAAAATATAAGGACAAGCATGTGTTAATACCACGCATTCCTATGATTTCTTTAGATTTGCCGTTTAATTTTAAACGGCTTCATACGTGCTGTTTTTGCAATGATCCCTATTTTTCGCACGGTCAATTGTATGTGTCATGTTTACGTGTTAATAAACCAACTGCTTTGTTTGTCAATACTGCGAACCAAAATCAAACCACAAATGACTTGCAAAGCAGTCACAGGCACGCTGCACAGTGATCCAATACGCCAATATAGGTGGAAAAAAGTCAATTTTGTTATGTTTCAAAGTTCAAATAATTTGTTTGGTAATTGTTAGATAACTATCCACTGTGCATAACTGTATATTAGGTTTTTTTATTTTTTACATATTTGCTTTGTTATAATGTTTTGAAAATGAACAAATGCATTGTCACTGTTGTTATAGCAGCTAATTCGATTGACAGCATCACATTTGAACTGATCGTAAAATCAAAGAAGACCAAATTTTTGTTTTTATATTTTCACGCCGCACTATGTAAGGTATGTTTTAGCGATATTATAAATAAAAGTCGAATTTAAATGTTCTGTGTGTATAATAATAAATAAGAGGAAATATGTGTTTTGTGTAATAAAAATTTTGCATTTTATGGTTTTTCGAGTGACTTTTAAATAGGATTCCCGTGGATTCCCGTGAAATAAATTGTGCCCTGTTAATCTGTATAATGCCCACTTTAGATGGGAAAAAATTGTTCGCAATTATTTAACGGTAAGCTTTTTACAAACATTTATAGATAGCACACCCATAACACGGAGAGAACTATATAATGTGTGGATTGCCGAAATGGAAAGCAAAAAAAGGGTAGAAGCTGTCATTAGCTATTTTATTGCTAAGAGTGGATTACAGAAAATTAAAACAGAAGATTATTGCCATAAAGTTAAGCTAGCTGTACGGAGATTAACGTATTCAATTAAGGAAAGATGGATAAAAGCAAAAAGATCTAAGAAATATTTTGAAGACTCCAACAAAATTTGGAATTCTTAAAACGCGATTCAAACTCCAGAGGATTTAGGTATCCAACCACCAACATCAAATTTTGGTAGACCTCGATTAGTTTTTTCACGTAAATCTGAAAAAGGGAAGCATTTGGAAGCATCGGCCTTAGTTAGTGGATGTTCACCTGAGAAACTAGTTTTCGCTGCTGGCGTTAGTCTTTATAAATCCGGCAAGAGGGATGCTGCCGCGATTAAAAAGAACATAAATGAGTCTCCAACGAGAGCAACTAAAATTAAAAATTTATTAATGCACAATCTAAGGAACCAGTACCATACACAGATGAAGAAGCATTACGTTTGTTTATCGATGGAAAATATACAAAAGCAAGTTATAATGCGATGCGTACTGGTGATAAGATTCGTAACGCGGATATATACCCATCACATCATAGAATTTTGGAAGCTAAAGAAAATTGCTACCCAAGTAGTGGAATAAAGGTATCGGATATAATAGCAGAAGTGCCCTTGCAGGACTTAGTTGATCACACTGCAAGTAGAATTATAAAGTTGCAAAAAGAGGTCATAGATGAATTCAATTATACGGAATTGACTTTGATTTATAAATGGGGATGTGATGGTAGCAGTGGCCACTCAACCTGTAAGCAAAACTTTAGTTCAAATGATTCCCATAAAACAGATAAATATTTGTTTGCAATTTGCTTGGTACCTTTACAGCTAAAGTACGATAACCATATCATATGGGAGAATCCACGTCCATCATCTACACGTTTTTGCAGTCCGATTAAACTGATTTTTGAAAAAGAAACAAAATCTTTGCTTCAAGATAAAACTAATTACATACAAAATCAAATTAATGCAATAGTGTCAACAGCTTCTAACATTGACGATAAAACAATTATTGTTAAACATGTGTATTATTATCAAACATGTGGTATTTGTGGAGCAACGCCAACCATTATGAATAAATTGCACGAAATTAAAGCCTTGAATGTAAGGGCCAATCTTTACGAATATGGGTTATCGACATTGCATGCGTGGATAAGGTGCCTGGAATGTGTATTGCATATATCTTATAAAATTGAAATTAAAAAATGGCAAGCTCGTAGTGAGTCCGATAAAGCTTTATAGAAGAAAAGAAAATATGAAATAATTAGCGCTCTGAAATCAGAAATGAATTTACTTATTGATATTCCTAAGCCGGTAGAAGGAGAGCACGAATGACGGTAATACCGCTAGAAAATTTTTTCAACAACCTTCTTTAGCTTCTCAAATAACAAGAGTAAATGATAGTTTAATAAAGAGACTAGGAATAATTTTGAGAACTATGTCATGTGGTTATGCAATTAATGTGGAAGCATTCCGAAAATATGCGATGGATACTGCGGAACTATACGTAGAACTGTATGAATGGTACTATATGCCATCGAGTGTCCACAAAATTTTGATTCATGGTGCAGACATATTTCAAAATGCGGCACTACCGTTAGCAATGATGTCGGAGGAAGCACTAGAGTCTTGAAACAAATATTTTAGATTTATTCGTGAACATCACACTAGAAAAATGTCACGAGTAAAAATAATGAAAGATATTTTCAATTATTTGCTTCTGTCATCAGATTCAGTTATTTCATCTTTTCAACAAAGCCATTTCTTAGCTCTCGAAATGAAGAACTATTAGATGATGAAGACATTTCGTTACTTTTAGATCCTTTCATAGAGGAAGATATAGAATAATTTAAATAAATGATTATTATTTTCAGTATATATTAATATTCTTATGTTGTTTTGTGGAGTATCCAAGGGACCATATTGGTGGTGGGGTGTCCTTTGTAGTATGGTAAATTTGAATGAAACTTTTTCGTAATTATTACAAAGAATTTGTTTTTTAAAAAATGTTCATATATATCTTCAATCTTAAAAACGTGCCTGAAACCCTCGGTTGAGTTGACCTTGAAAAAATTGTTAAAATGAGTATTCGGCACCTTTAAATTAATATTTTAATATTCGTTACATTTTCATATTCTTAAAAATATCATAACAATTTCCACACCCATTTTACACATAATGTCCATTTTTGGTACAAAGAATGCTTTCGATAAGATATACATAATTCCAAAATTTCATACGCTTAGCTGATTCCGAAGAGAAGTTATGACTTTTTTCCATCTAGATTGGCGTCTTGGACCACTGTGCGCTGGTTAAATACAAAAAATCTTTTAATTGTTTTTGTTAGTTTTTCATTAATATAATTTTATTTAATTTTTCTAACATTTTCTTACGTTTAACTAAAATAGTTTACAAATCTTTGTTACTTAAAGTTAAAAATATTTAAAATAAAGAAACTTGTGTTTGTTATTGTTTAGGGTATTCCATTAATTTTAGAAATACTAGGAAATTAAATGTGTTAAATATTTTTTAAAAATTATTATAAAATAAGCAAACATTTTTAGCTTTTGTTAAAAATATACACATTCTTATTACAAGAAGCATGAAGCATGAAAAAGTCTATAAAAGAATAACAAAAAATACTATTAAATAATAAAGTGAATTATAATTATTCTTGATAAAAGAAATTTGCAAAATTTTCTCTTTGAAAATAAATTCTAGTTGTCTCTTCTCTTTCTTGTTTACTTTCTTCCATCCTCTCTCTCACTCTCTCTCTCTCTCTCTCTCTCTGTCTCTATCACACAAATGGTCCGGCAAAATAGATTTTACGTTTTGTTGGCAATGGTTTGCTAGTCAATGAAGAATTTTCAATAAATTTTTCAAAATTTGCTAAATTCTTTTTAATTTTTTTAGCTTTGTTGTTGCTGTTGTTGTTGTTGTTGTTGGAGGGATTAAAAACTTCACATAAATTTTCATTATGTTCTTGTTCTATTTCATTATTATATTCTTCATCTAAATTATATTCATCAGCTGTTGTTATTATGCTTTCGCCATCTTCTTTAATATCGGCCAGCAAAGTGGGCATTACGGTGCTAAGGGATGATTCATTAACTTTAGATAAATCAGATTGTAAATTTTTACCATACTCAGCATCCAAATTATACCAATCAAACTCAGCCTGCATAGGTAGACTGGACAGAGTTTCATTATCATTTATAGGCTTTCCATATACAGCAGAAGATTTGGGTGTTGTCGGCGTAACCGGGGTAGTGGGCAGACTTAATCTTTTATTAATTTCTTGCAAAATATTTGGCATATGTTTACGTTTATACTGGTGCTGGTAATTTGCCGAGCTTATTTGGGCTCTCAAGGCACAGGGCTCTATTTTAGGAGTTTTTAAAGAATTAATAAGAATACCATTAATGGGGGCTAAATTTAATTTTAAAGAATTTCGATCTGGCTTGTTGGCGGTATTTGTGTGCAATTTTAAAATAGTATTAGGTAAACTAGTGTTGCTGGGGTGTAAACTTGCAGCTACCATTTTTGTTGAGTCTAATTTGGGTGTCATTATTAAGTAATCGTTTTGTTTCAATGACGATTTAGGAGCTATAATGGCTGCCACATTAGGTAACTTTGGTATATCAGCAAAAATCTCTTCAATTTCTTCAGTCTTTTGTGAGGCTGCCTCCGATATAACCGTGTCAGCATCTAAATCATTTTCTTGATCTATTACCGATTCTAAATCACGTTCCGACAAAGGAACTCTGTGTATATCAGCTCTTATCTGTACGCTGGTTATGCCCACATTAACCTCAGATATAGAACAATAATCGGGTTCCACTAGCACCTCGGAATTCTGAGATTCTATCAGTTCATCTGGCGATTCGTCTAGCTGCTGTAAGGATTTTTTAAATTTAAGCAAATTAGCTGGTTTAGGTGGCAAGGCTGGTGGCAATTTGGCAGTTTTGTTTATTATTTCGGCCGCTAAGTTAACAGATTTGTTATTTGATTCCATATCGACATATAAATTGGAAGAGTTAAGTTCAGAGCCTATGGGTTCATATTCATTACTATAAATACTTTCATAGTTAAAAGTTTCCAAACGTTCGCTTTGTCCACTACCATCTAAGGCAGGTGAATGCATTATATAGGCTGTCATACCCTGATAATTTGAGATCATATTTGTGTTTTTAAGTTCGCTCACTCCATCAACATCATCATCATCATCTTCCTCAGTTTCATCGTTGCGTGGCACATGCACCATACTATTTTTTGTAGAAAAATGTACACGTTTGCGTGTAAGAGTGGCATTTTTAGAACTGGATGTAGCACCATCACTAGCTATACTATTACATCTTTGATTACGTCTATCACTTAACGAACTGCGTCTGGGTAGTGTTGTCGAATTTTTTGGAGT
The DNA here is from genome assembly GCA_030448955.1 of Trichopoda pennipes. Lineage (NCBI taxonomy): Eukaryota > Metazoa > Arthropoda > Insecta > Diptera > Tachinidae > Trichopoda > Trichopoda pennipes. The sequence goes on from JASKUP010000002.1 coordinate 10,960,896, forward strand.
TTGAGATCTTTCTTCTACACCTTCCATACTTTGCTGCAAAAGTATTTGATTGACACATTCAAGCACAGGATTTACAGCACCCTGGCCATAAGATTTAGCACTAACAGAACCTGGTATTTCTTCTTGATCCGAAGCACTGGCATACCAGTCATCCGTTGAGGTTTCATATATCTGTTTTGGCGAGGCTTCCGAAAAAGCTTCTTTAGAACTGCTACGCACTATCAATTTCAATTTTCCCTCTACTTCTTCCTCAAACTCTTCATCTTGTGTGGGTGAAAATATGCCATCATCTTCATCTAGTGTCTGACTTATTTCACTAGCCTTACTGGTAGCTGTACTTATTGTACTTTTGGAACTTTTTGTACTCGCTCTTGAATTTGAACGTGTTATCGATGAAGAAGACGTTTCTAAACCACTGTGCTCCGAATCACGTTCACTTTCACTCTTTACACCATGCATACGTTCCATGGTTCTTGAATAGATATGAAGCTTTTTGTAGCTAGTTTGAGAGTCATTACGACTGATGGTGCTGGGAAATTCTTCAGAATTCATTTCAGCTTCCAAGGCTGGGTCATCAATGTTCATTGATCGGGAACGCATATAATCGCGAAATGTTCCTGAGGTTCGTTTGCTGGTATATCGTACACTGCGTCTGGCTCCAAAAAACGACGATGAGACTGTATCATCACTCGAAGAGCCGTGTTCAGTTGTGGGATCATCTGCAAAGGAATAGAGATATGTAAGAGGAATAAAAAATGGTTGCATTTTGAAAATAAAGAATATTGAATAGAAATTAAAATAAAAATGTGAGTAAGATTATGAACTTAACGAGAATTAAATGTGTAGTGATTAAAAAAAGTATTGAAAAACGTTTATCTAACATATTTAAAAAAAAGGAAAACTCTTAGTGTAGCGAGCACTGGATTTTTAACCTCTCAAGAAAGAAGTTTTTTTTCTTTTTTTTTTTTTTTTTTTTTTTTTAAAACTTTTCTCTTTTTTTATTGTATCTTCAAAAATATTTCAAACTAACAATAAGTATTCAGATCTTAAAACTAGAATTTTCTAATTACGTACAGCCACTGCTGGACAAAATATATATTTCGCGAAGATAATTTATTTGCTTAAATTATAGGCATCTTATTCAAATTCTACCAAGGGCCAAGGTGTCTCTCCTCTTCAATCGAATGTAGCCACTTTCGTTAAGAATGTTGCGGACTAGGATGTTTGGATGATATCCAAGCTTGTTTCTATAAGTTAGTGCGTGTTTAACAATCTCTTCTTTTACCAAGGGAACGTGGAGGTCCTTATGAATATTGGAATTTTTGATATACCATGGGGCGGCTGTGATCATTCGAAGGAATTTATTCTGTCTCCTCTGTATTCTCTCTACAGTTGTCACTGAGGCAGTGCCCCATAATTGAATACCATAGCACCAAAGTGGTTTCAAAATAGTCTTATATATTAGAAGTTTGCAGTCCAAGCTCAGTGTAGAGTTTCTTCCAATCAGCCAATGTACTTGAGCTGTTTTTAGTCTTAATTGAGTCAGTTTAGCATCCATATGGTTTTTTCAAGTTAAACGCCTGTCCAGGTGAATGCCGAGATATTTAACCGTCGAGTTTTGAGGTATGATTTGAACGTTAATTGTAATTGGTGCGCATGTTTGCCTACACAGGGTAAATGTTATATGAACACACTTTTGCTCATTGACTGCTATTCTCCATTTCTTTAAACATTTTTCCAACTTAGACACTTGAGTCTGAAGGTTCTGTGATGCCCGTTGAGGGCATTTGTGTATGCTGAGAAAAGCCGTATCGTCAGCAAATGTAGAAATATGGATTCTACTATCGGTTGACATGACAGATGTAAAAATAAGATAGAGGAGCGGTCCGAGAATACTTCCCTGGGGAACCCCTGCTCCAATTGGCTGAGGCGAACTCATAAAATCCCCCTGTCGTACGACAAACTCTTGACCGGTCAAATAGTTGTCCAACTAGTTGCTAAGGTTTTTAGGCAAATTCTGTCCCATCTTGTACTTCAGCCCTTCGTGCCATACCTTATCAAAGGCCTGAGAGACGTCAACGAATAGGGCAGAACAGTATTTTTTTTTCCTCAAATGTTTGTTTTATTACATTTGTTACTCTCTGCACCTGTTCAATTGTACTATGTTTTCTTCTGAATCCAAACTGATGACTCGGGATGCACTCTTTCTCATTCAGAATCTGAATTAGTCTTTTTGCTATTAGTTTTTCAAATAGTTTCGACATGTTAGGCAACAGACTAATGGGCCTATACGATTCCACCTTTGTGTGATTCTTTCCAGGCTTAGGGATCATGATGATCGCTGAGACCTTCCATTGTTGCGGAAAATACTCAAGTCTCACTATGGCATTACAAATAAAGAGAATAATTTTAACTACTGAGTGAGGAAGCTCTATTATCATTTTGTTGCTGATATTGTCTATGCCCGGAGATTTCTTGGGTTTTAATTCTTTAATGGCTCTTTGAACCGCTTGAAGCTTAAGCCTTATGCGTACAGCTTGTACATAATTGAACGAGCTCAGATCGACAGTATCGGATGCAGTGTTCGGAGTAAATATTTTTTTCAGATGTGTGGCGAATAAATTACCCTTTTCTCTATTATTTCTAGCCCAGCCTCCATTTGAATTGCGCAAGGGAGGTTTATTTATCGTGGGTCTTTTCAGATTTCTTGTTGCGCGCCATAGTGAGTAATCCGATCAAGAAAGAAGTGTTGGTGGAATTTAGGAGGTGTTGGATATAGCTGCCCATCTACTCGAAAAATAAGCATTCGAGAAATAGCTGAAAATCTCTCTTTGGGACCAAATTATTACCATTGAATTAAGAGACCCTGAAAGATAAAAATGATCTGCCCAGTAATTACTGCAGGCAGCATCTGTTAGGGAATGTGCAACAGATTTGCGTTAGGTCTGCCTTTTCTTATCACAATGTTAATGGTATGCTTAAGGCGCTTTATTGGGGGTATTATACTACTTTGGAACAGAATACCGATTCTAAAATATAGCTACGGCATCATAAGCGCTTCCGTGTCCCTAACTCCGCTAGTTTCCGATGTTTCAGCTGTTCGTAGTACTGCAAAATACACAAGATATTTCTAATTGTAATTTATCATTGTTTCTGCGGCTTCAGCCCTATTAAAGGGAGTTCGAAGGGTTATTCTATAATTGCAAACAAATGACATCAATCGCGCTTTGCAATTTAGATTACAGTCACTAACTAAGAGGTATGCTTGTGATCCAAGCGACCTAGATAAATTGCTAATTGTTTATATTTTATAACCCAAAATTAAAAATAAGAAGAACCAATATACTTTCACTTAAAAAAATCTAAAATTATTGAATATCAAAAAAAAAACTTACCATTATTTCTACTGCCATTTGTGTCCATAAGGGAACCATTTCCCACCCCTGTTTGTGTGCAGTTGTCAGTAACTTCAATGTCATAAAATTGCTTTCTACAATTAATGCATTGTAAGGCTTCCAAAACTAAACAGTCTTCGAGTAAATCATTTGTACCCATATCACCATTACCATCACAATCACCAATGCCATCTTCATTATCACCATCCTCTACAACACCCTCATCCTGAACACATTCCTTTGCCTCCATCTGCAGTTTCGATAATTTTTTACGTAAAGCTCTGTTCTGTCTTACCAAACGGCAAATTTCACCATCTTTTTCCTGCAAACGTTGATTCACGGATTTCATATCGGTCTTTAGTTTAGATTCAAAACACAATAAAGATTTTACTACACAAGCTAATTCCTCAGTGCGACGGCGTTTTTCTTTGGCCAATTCTCGCTGTAAAAGTTTGTTTTGCTGATCGTAACTCGTTAACATTTGCAACAATCTACGTCTTTGAGCCTTTTCGGAAGAGGTTTGTGTGTTATTAGCTGCTGGTGTAGATGCAGGTGAGATTAGATTTGTGAGAGGAGTTTTTTCAGGCTGAGGTGTCATGGCGCCTTTTTTGCGTTCTCGCTTGCCCAGAATATCTCTCGAAGATGAAGTTGATGAACTGCTACGTTGTAGATCAATTAATTTTAACGAGGGCATAATTGATGACGATAAGTTGAGTGTAATCGAGTTATCGGTCACCTGTAAACAAGTAGAAGTCACAGAAAACAAAAATATTTATTAAAGAATTTTAATTGCTTTTAAATTGATATTGTCTTTCTTCTTCTACTTTAAAGTGTTGTTATCTATTCTCGACTCTTTGTGAGACTGATTGCTATTTTGTCGTTAATGGATATTGAGTTTTATTTGATTTCTAAAAAAAATTGTTAAGAACATTTTATTTCAACCTCTTTACAATGACACGCTACTGATAACTAAATTGCAAAATGTTTGTTATTCACTTAAAAGTTCTTTGGTGGTTACTTTGTGTATATTGCAAAAAAAAAAAAAATAAAAAAGGGGGTTTCCATAGACATATTTTATCATGGGGCCTTTCTTCTCTTATCTTTTACTTTTATTCACCGTGTTTAGTCATACTTTTCAGGCAGCTCTTTTCCCACTATACTATCAATTTATTTAGATTTATATTTATAACAAAGTAATTTTATTGTAAAATAAAGGGGGGTGAAAACATAAAACACTAGACACCCTTAGGAAGAAAAGTTTGTTAGAACTTAATTAAAACATGTTATTTTATGTTTGGACATGTTATCTTTTTGTTAGAAAACAACTATTAACAAAAGTATGTTATTCAGGTTATTATTTAAAGGTGTCTCAAAATTCACGCATGAATTGCATTATCAGTTAATGATATCAAAAAAAGGTTGTCAACCTGACAACTATGACTATTTTTATTGCTGATCGAAATATAAGAAAACTAGCGTGCTGTGACTACTTTGCAAGTCATTTGTGCGCCAAAAAATTCAATCATTTAAGAAAATTAATCAGAAAGAACACAATTTCTTTTTTTCGTTTTAAGGTTTTTTTAATAATTTTATCTTTTTCACAATTCAATATTTTTGTGTGCTTAAATAAGACGTCTTATTCTATTGCAATGCTTTTACATATACGACATTCTTCAATTGATTTTGGTTCGCGGTGAAGCCAAACAAATCAGTTGGTTTATTAACACATGGACATGATACATATAATTGACCGTGCGAAAAATAGGAAATAGGGGTCCCCCTGTAGGCTAGTAGGAATGCGTGTTATCAGCACATTCTTACCCTTATATTTTTCTTTTAAAACTTTTGCTTCAATCACATTTTCATAACTAAATGTGTCCCATTGCAAAGTCGGGGCTGGTAAACATTTGTAAGCAAAATATTTGGAACACCAACTTTTATTTGTAGGTGGTGGGGCGGCAGTCCAGGTAACTCAAGCGAATTTTAAAATTCGACTGGATAATTTACAACATTTTCTTGATTGGTAACAGAGTCAACCGATTTTTAGATAAAAATTTCCCCGGAAATGTCATTTAAAATTATCACATTTATATCCGAATTATTTGCATTTTTCGCAGCTAAGATAGCTCTTTCCCCCAACCAATCATGGTTTTTAAAATTTTGTGTAATACCGGGAAATACGTTTGTGATCAATTTTTGTTTTGACACACACATCTGCCTGCTATGCACATTAGCATATTTCGATTTATATTGCCGTCGCGTTCTATGCAAGCACACAGACACACAGTAACGTGCAAACGAAAACACACATTTCATTTGATAAAAAACATTGAGCCGAAGTATGTATGCAATGGCAAAAATTTTTGATTTTTTTGAAGAATTTGTCTTGTTTCAAACACGCACTGTGAACGCACTATTGTGCGTAAACGCATAAAACGAAAATACAAACCAGCGAACGACCATTGCGAAGGTACTGTGAAAATTTGGTGGATGGCGCATTTCGTCAAACACTGGCAACCAACGGACACCTATTTTGGGCTTAATTTTTATATAAGAAAATAACTGAAAACTTAGAAAATGCAACTCCAAAATTTCATGCAAATTATGGTCGATATATTATTTCAACTACATCAGGCTTTCAAGGAAAAAACAAGAACAATGTTAAGTTAAATGGTCGTCCCATAACAGGGCCTATTACATCGTCCTGTTGTTCGTCCTGTTACGTCATGAGTATTATTGTCGATTTAGATTAAAAAAAATAAGAATTGGAAATTATAATTTCCACTTTATAGTCACTAAAAATCTGCTTTTTCTGTATTAATAAAGTTCAATTAGATGGAAATTTAAGACCGAACAAAAATCAAATGACGATAAAAACTCAATTTATCTAATGGCTTTGGCGGATAAATAAGAATAAAAAAGAAAACAAGTTTACTCGCATTTCCGTGCAGGTTTTAGATTTAAGGCGTTATAGGTCATACTTCTGGCGTACTCGATATCTTAACGTGAATGGCAACTTGTTTTTAACTAAATAGGACAAATTTGTACAAGAGAATAAGTGCCCCAGCATCTTGTTTTTATTCTTTGGAATTATTAGAAGCCACAGCTTATGGAAATTAAATAAAAAACATACAACAATTTTGATTTATTTTAAAATTTCAGCAAATTTTGAAACAAAATTAAAAGCAAAATTGTTTTCTGCTTTATTTCACATTTGCGATAATTTTGGAACACCATTTACTTTGTTTTAAAATAATTGAAAAAACCCTACTTTGTGTCTCTTTAAAATTTTGTTCGAATATAAGGAAATATTTATAAAAAACAAGCGGACCCGACGAACTTCGCCTCGCCCCAATTTTAGCCTTTAGACAAATTTTAGAATACTAATACAACACAAATAATTAAATTTTTAATATGATTTATTTGAATGGAATCAGTAGAGGGCGATTTTTCCATTTTTCCAACTTTTGCGGAGAGATTTTTCAATTCTCAGCATTTCCAGTTTTCTGCAATTTTCCATGATTTGCATTACGAACTTTTTATTTTTTGATTTTGAACGGCATTAAGGAATAACTTCACATACAATTTCATAAAGAAACTTGATTTTCAAATTTTCCAATTTTCCGACTTTTCCGGAGGGATTTTCCCAAATTTTCTTTCGTAAAAACCTTCTCCTCGAAAATACGAACAACTGACAAAAATTTTCGCAGTAATCGGCTCCGCCGTTCTCACTTTATAAATTACTATACATTTTTTACACCATTTTTATATATAGACTAGCGGACCCGGCGAACTTCGCCTCGCCCCAATTTAAGCCTTCAGACAAACTTTACAGTAATAATGCAACACAAATATTTAAATTTTCAATGTGGTTTATTTAAATGGACTCAGTAGAAAGCGATTTGATAAACAATGTTTTTCGATTTGTTTTCCGGGGCAAAACCAAATAACGAAGATGATTTACCAACACGCGAACATGCAACGTACAGCTGACCGTGCGAAAAACAGGGAAATGCGAGATCAATCCCACAGACTTCTAGTAATTGGCATTGCGATTTATTAATTGTCATCGCAAATGCCAATCGAACGGAGAACTGAACCCGCTTGAATTGGAATAATGGGAATTCGTGGGATAAGGACTTCCTCTCCTTGGAATTTGCCCTTGATGGCGGACCCTTTATAACATATTTGAGAGTATAACATACCTAATTATCGTGCCATCAAACAGCAGCAATAGAATTGTTCCTCTCAAAACAAAAGTCTGACGTGCGATGAGGATGTTTAATCATTTTTTTTAAGTCAATCAATGGAGCATGATTAGTGGGATTAACCCGCCTGTGAAGCATGAAGTGCTATGTTATGTTATAGTTCGACTTGTAATAGATGTTAAATGTTCCCAGATTGAAATATGCCATAAATGTTGTTGATTTTATTTGTGGAAAAATCGTAATTTCAATGCAATTCTGCCGAATCACGTTTTTCAGGAATTTTCCGAGTTTTCCACTAAGAGTTTTCTATTTTGCAATTCGAAAAGCTACAACGGAACAATTGCAACAAAATTCCATACTAAAAATTAATTTTCGATTTTTCCAATTTCCCGGCTTTTCCGTACAGTTTTCCCAAAATTTTCTTTCGTACTAACATTCGCCTGTCAATTACGAACAACTGAAAAAAAATTTGAGCCTAATCGGCCCAGCCGTTCTAGAGTTATGGAGCGACAATAAAATGTACACTTCTTTATATATATATATATATATATATATATATATAAGGTGTTTTTTTAAGCTAGATAGAACTTTAAATTGTAAAAAGTAACACAAAAAATGAAATTTTGATGAAACATTTTTTTTTATTTGTTTCAGTATACTCTGACAAATCATCATGAATAGACTCTAGCTTGAAGAACGCTACAAAATTATCCAAATTTACTTTGAAAATCAGTCGTCGATTCGCGCAACTTAAAGACGACTTCGTCATTTTTATGGCGTACATAATCGTGCATCTGAACAAGCCATTCGTCGAACTGTCGATAGATTTCGTACCACATACTCTCTAGAGGATGCAATAACACCAACACGTCGAAGGAATGTGCGTACTGAAGAGAATATCGCCGCTGTAAACGAAAGTGTGGAAGAAGATCCAAATTTATCAATTCGTCGTCGGTCGCAGGAATTGGGGCTCTGTCCGTCCACTACGTGGAAAATTTTGCGCAAAGATCTCGGCCTTCACCCGTATAAGATCCAGCTGGTGCAGGAATTGAAGCCACGAGACCATTATATGCGTCGTTCTTTCGCCGATTGGGCTCTAGAGCAGTTGGCAACTGACCCGTTGTTTTATCGCAAAATTGTGTTCAGCGATGAGGCGCTTTTTTGGCTTAACGGGTTTGTTAATAAGCAAAATTGCCGCATATGGAGTGAGACCAATCCACAACAGACCCTACAGACTCCACTACATCCAGAAAAATGCACCGTTTGGTGCAGTTTTCACGCTGGTGGCATCATCGGACCTTATTTCTTTAAAAATGAGGCCGGAGCTCGCGTTACGGTCAATGGAGATCGTTACCGCACCATGATCAATGATTTTTTGTTTGAAAATATGGATGACATTGATCCGGACGAGATGTGGTTTCAACAGGATGGCGCTACGTGCCATACAGCGAACGCAACCATCGACTTATTGAAATCAAAATTTGGCGATAAGTTGATTTCGAGAAATGGACCTGTCAATTGGCCTCCAAGGTCGTGCGATTTGACACCACTCGACTATTTCCTGTGGGGCTACGTGAAGTCACTGGTTTATGCTGATAAACCAGCAACAATTGACGCCTTGGAGGACAGCATTATTCGTGTTATTCGTGACATACGCCCAGCAGTGCTCGAAAAAGTGGCCCAAAATTGGACGTCCAGAATGCGCTTCGTCAAGAACAGCCGCGGTGCCCATATGCTTGAAATCATTTTCAAATGTTAATGTCACGTATTGATCCTTCGAATAAAAATGAAATTTTGATTACAATTTAATTTTTTGTGTTATTTTTTACAATTTCAAGTTCTATCGGGCTTAAAAAAATACCCTTTATATATAGATTATTCTTTGGTTATTTTAAATTTGCCGTAAATTTTGGAACACCTTATATTGTCTATGAAATATTTAAATAACTTTTATTTTTTGTTTTTTAAAATGTTGTCTTAATTGTGAAGCACCCTTTTTGCTTTTTATTTTTTCAAAATTTTGAGTTAATTTTTGTACACTCTTTATTAAGTTTATAAAATAGTGAAAAATAAATTTTCCCAAATTTTGATACATTCTTTCTAGCTTTGCTTAAAAAATATTAAAAAAAAATTTTTTTTCTATAATTTAGAAATTTTCTTTAATTTTGGAACACCCTCTATTATATTATCATATTATTCGAAAAAAAATATTTAGAAAATATTTAGAAAAATATTATGGCATTGGCTAATTTGTCAAGTAATAAATTCTAAAATTTCTTGATGTTAAAATATTTTTAAAAATAACAGCTTCTGTTTAACGATATTATTTTTTTAATTAATAACTCTCACAAAATTAATGATAATTATGAATATAAATTTAAATGCAAAATAATAAATTTTAATAAATTATTTTGTTTTAAAATCAAATAACTAAGAGAAACACCTGTTAATAATTCAGTTAACCATAATTGGTGATATTTTGTTTTGTGTTTTATTAATAATTTAATAAACAATAATAGAAATAAAGAAAGAGAAAATAAAAATAACTAATGACTTAGTTCCCGCCATTCATAAAAACCCCAAAACAGCCGGCAGTAATCTGATTTAATAATAGGAAACCCCTTTTTCCTTATCATGATATACCAGAAGTTGTGTCAGTGAAAAAGTATTTTTCCGGTGATTATGTTTTTACACAAATAATTATAAACAGTAGTGGCCAAAAAAAAACATTATTGCAAAAATAAGATTTTAAAATTATTGTTGCCCCTTTACCTAAAACAGATTGGCTGCTTTGATAAAGATCTCTGCTTGACAGAAGATCATGAGTTGAAACCTCCAAGAGAGGGTTTCGTAAAAAAAATTAATTGTTGTCGAGTAACCGCTGATTGCAAATATTGTTTAAAAGTTAGATAAATTGAAAGCAGCAGTTGTGTTGCCACAGTAGGGGCAACGCTGGCTCAACGGTTGAAATGATTGATAATTGGAGTTCAACGGGACCTGAGTTAGAAAGGAAAATACTTGTCGTAGCAGTCGTGCTTTACATGGTTGAGGTACCTGTTTTTTAAATACGGCATCATGATAACCGGCGCGCATTTGTTAACAAGATCATGAGTTCAAGCCCCCAAGAAAGGGTTTCGTAAAACAAATTAATCGTTGTCGAATAAGCGCTGTTTGCAAGAATTGTTTAAAAGTTAGATAAATGGAAAACAGCAGTTGAAATTTCCTGATGGTTCCATTAGAAAAGAAAAATAATTGTTGTGTTGCCACAGTAGGGGCAACGCTGGCTCAACGGTTGAGAATAGGAATTCAACGGTACCTGAGTTAGAAAGGAAAATAACTTATTGTAGCAGTCGTGTTTTACATGGTTGAGGTACCTGTTTTTTAAATACGGCATCAGGATAACCGGCGTGCATTTGTTAACAAGACATCAAACAGTTTAATCTCGGCGTATGTTAAATAGACAAGGGATCGCTTAATAAACAAATTTAGATAAAAATACTGAAATGAATGCCCTAATTAAAGGCGTAAACAAGACCTCGAACATGTAGAGCCTCATCGGTGTTGCCGAGTATGGTGTTTTGTAGGAGGTCAAGTGTGTTGAAAAATAACTGGATTCAAGGAGGTTGTAAAGTACACGATATGTTTTTACAGGGTGGCTGATTTTTACTTTTTTTTTAAAGAGAAGTAGCACTTCAGGCAACAATGCCTATTTATTCAAGTACCGTGCTACATTTTTTAGGAAAGGGATAGAGAAGAGATGCGACAGGTGGTCAAAGTAGAAGGATAGTTATGGAAATTAACTGTCGTATAAGACAGCTCAGTGACCAGTGACTATGCCTTCATCACTAAGCAGCCCCACCGACGGTCAATTTTTATTTGTAGTGAAAAAAGCAAGGTCTTTGTTGGGAATCGAACCCACAACCTTCAGTCATGTAAGCTAGCACACTACCTACTAGCCTGCAAGGGCACCTAATCTAATCAATTTGCTATATTAAGAAACTGAAATAAGTTTTTTGTAGAGTTTATGTAATTTATTTTTTAGTAATTAATGAAGGTTTGCAAATAATTGAATTTAAATGACCTCCACCCTGGCTGACACATGTGCGACATCTTATTAGAAAGTTGTTCAGTACTGCCTGGAGTGTTATAGCGTTAATTACCTCAATTACCGTTCGAATGGGTTGCTTTAAAACACCTAAATTTGTTGGCTTTCTTTTGTAAACTTCTTTTTTGCAATAACCCCACAAAAAAAAAAAATCAGGTGTAGTGAGGTCAGGGGACCTGGGAGACCAAGGGAATGTGTAGTTTCTTGAGATCAGTTTATTGGGGGAATTTTTTCTGTCATAATAGGCATGGCTATGTGATAAGTTGCTCCATCTTGTTGAAACCAAACAGAGTTAAAAGGAATTCTCTTTTGGCGGAATTGTGGAACGAAAAATTCTTTCAACATCTTTAAGTAACGGTCTCTATTGACCATAACAGTAAGACCTTCGAAAAAGTAAGGCCCGATAATGAACCTTAAAGAAACTGCACACCACACTATGAAGCGAAGTTCCCCTCGGGGGCACATGATAGTCTTTATGGATCCTACAACAGCCATCTAGACTTGTGTCTTGCGGGGTAAAAGGGAGCCCAGTCCCCTTCAAGGCTAGTAGGAGCCAACTGGACAATCCACTATATTTTCACGGGAATCAGTGGGCCCGCAGAGTTCCGCTATTTGTCTCTTTAGGCATTTTGCTGTTCTCTGGCTGATTATTGAAGTTGGCCCTTCGGGAGTATCGCGGTGGCTGTGTGTTTCGAGGCCCTCGTTTGAGTTTGTGGGTCGAATCATTCACAATGAACACAATGAATGGTCCAGGTCCAGTGAGTATGAATGCCGTCTTATTCTTAATTATATTAAGCTTCATGCGTTCTGGACCAGGAGTTGGATAGTCTTCAACTCTTTAGCAAGGAGTAAAGGCTGCGGCCTACTCCGGACTTTTGAAATTGTAACAAGGAGTATCCGGAGGATAAACGTACCTGAAGGCCTTCTAGGGAGAGTATGGCGCTACATACCATCCACAGTGGTAATGGCCACCATCTTATTAGGGCCCACGGTCAGGTGCAGATGTAAACCTTATCACGTCATGTGACGCGTAGCGAATGCAAATGCATCTGCCACCAAACGTGCGCCTATACTCTCTACGGACTCTAAAGCATGAAAGTGTTGCACTATCCATATTCTTACTTCACTGTCCCAATTCTCAATTTTAGTTAAATTTAAAGATCAATCCATAAAATAAAATAAAAATGGAACTGTTTGGTTATACAGAAAATAAGTTATTACGTTTTTGTTTGGTAGCAGCTTTCATCAGCCACCCTGTATTTGTTCTACTTGCATTATATTGCTGTAGATTAAATAAATGGTGAAGGGCAATTGTGCAAATGACCATAAGAAAAGAAAATAGTACAGATTTTAAAGAAAAGAAGTCACTCACGCCAAGGAGCCATATACCCTAAGTTGGGTTGTGGAATATACTAAATAACTACTGACAAAATATCCATAATAATTTGGCTTTAACTCGAAATCGGCCTGCGAAAGAAATATACTACTAATCTTAGAAGGCATCACTGACGAAGGTCGGAATTATGGAGGAAACTGTTTGAATTAATGCAGCAGTAGATAAACAGACATTAGGGTGGTACCAAAAAAATTAATTTTTGGTTTTCTACCGGTTCGCTCCCTAAAATGTGTCAATTGACTAAAAAATAAGATTGACAAAGTGTCAGCTTAAATTATGGTGCGGAATATGGAGGAAGCTGTTTAAATTAATGCAGCAGTAGATAAATAGACCGTGCGGAATGTAGAATGTCTAAGGGATGCCACATTAGGGTGGTTCCAAAAAAATTACTTTAGAATTTTCTACCGGCTCGCTCTCGAAAATGTGCCAATTAACTAGAAAATAAAATTGGCAAAGTTTCAGCATTAATATTTCCGTAATGCACGTGTTAAGATTATTAGATTGAACTGAAACTTTGCCAATCTAATTTTCTAGTCAAGTGGCACATTCTAGGGGGTGAGCCGGTGAAAAATCCAAAATGTATTTTTTGTAATCACCCTAATGCCATATTCTTACTAATGTTAAATGGTATGTCAGTAAAGCGAAAATCCCATAAGAAGTGATGTAGAGTAAAGGGTCTTGAAAAAATCACAAAAGACCTCAAGACATCCGAATGCACTTGTTATGTGCGGTTCTATCAATAGTTAATTGAATAAATTAAATTTTTGTTAGATATTTATATTTTATAAATATTATTTAATTTTTGAGAAATCGTATTAAATATTTCACTTACCCCATTTCGTTGTTGGTGCGCCTGCGCATTTTTCTCTTGCTTTGTATTCTGCGAATTGCGTCCACCAAAAGAAAGTCTTTTATAAAGATTTGATGAAGACAATGATAATGAGATGCTATTATTGCTAATTGTGGTGTTGGTGGCATCACTGCTACTATTAAATTCACCCGAACTGGCACCACTTGAAGCTGCTAAAGAGTCCACCAGCAAGTCATGTTCACTTTCCGGTATTTTTTGATAATTTTGTAGAGTGGCCGGTTCCTGTTCGACTGGATCAACAGCTAATAAATTCTTTGAACACTTTATAGTCATTTCAGCAGTTTTAGGCAAATCCTGATTGCTATTTTTTATTTTGACACGATCATAGAATTCACCATCCGAACTATGGCGGTAGCTGCCTTGCAAGCAATTAAAAGAAGTTAATTTGCCAGTATTTTCCAAATTTGAGTGATCTGAATTTCGTTTGCCAGAAGACACGTTCGTATTATTGTGGTTAGTTGTAGGCGAATTGCGATAATTCTTTATGGTATCATAGGTGCTTAGGAGATCGGTTTTAAGAAATTTCTCTATAAAATATGTTGGATTTTTTGCAGCTATAGAGGCAAAAAATCTATTGCCAGAATCAGAAACAGATGAATGACTTCTACGATGAGTTTGTTGGGAATTGCTGCAAGTAAATGTGGTTGTGGGGGCTGTGGCGAAGGGCGTATTTATATGTAGATGAGTTTCATGATCTTGATGATGTTGTTGTATACCATAGATTTGTGTGGTATTTAAGAGGCCAAACATTACTTAGAAGGCCTGGGAAGTTAAGAGACTTTAAAACTTTTTGTTTTCTGTTGAACGAAATTTATTTTAGTTGGTTTCGTTACTTAGTTTAAAGGGTTGTTATATCATAATTTATATTTATAGTATAGAGTTGCCATAGTTATTTAAAGTTTCTGTAAAGAAGAAAAAACAGATAAAATAAAATTTTTTTTTGAATTAAACAAAATTTATTGTGCAAATGTAAATAATTGCTATTTAAAAAAGAATCTATTTTAAGGATTTTTAAGGAAGCATCATTAATTAAGTGGAAAAATCATATCCTTTAGAAATCTTGTTGCTGATTATACAGGATGGGCAAATTTGAGGTTGGGCAGGAAAGTGTTTGTAAAATGATTAAATATCAAGAATTGAGCTGTCATCTTTTAAAATTTTTTTAGTAAAAATTAGAGAAGGTTTTCAAGCTTGAAACGATAGACTCTTGAGTAAAGAATTTTAATTTTGTTAAAATTTACAACAAAAATTTCTCTGTATCATTTTGTCAAATTCAAGCGGCTTTTTCTCGTAATCGCTAATAACGGTATTAGTGATCCATAGGGGCTATAGTTATCCATATGTAGCTGCTTTACAGCAAAGTGTTGAGAACGAGTCTGAAGCATTATCTTAATTTTCATGCTTATAAAGTTCAACTCATTCGAGAATTAAAGCCGATCGACCATTGTTTGCTTCAAAAGTTCTGTGAAGTGGTTATTTGAAAAACTGAACGAAAACAATGAAAGAAATCAACAAAATCATCTTTAGTTTCGAGGAGGCTCATTTTCAATTAGGCGGTTATGAAAACATATAAAATTGTCTGTTACATTTGTGAGCCACATTCACAAAATCCAGAAACAATCATCTAAAAACCTTTACATCCAAAGTAAGTGACAGTATGATGCGGTTTTGTGGCCAGGTGGCATCATTGGCCAGTATTTTATTGAAAATAAGCAAGGAATTGCCGTCACTGTGAATTCTTTAGGCTACCAAACTATCACAACCAATTTTTTGTAGCCTCAACAGCTAATGTTGACATCAATTCAGTTATTGTATGTAAAATGAATTTAGCATTGTCAATTGGCCGCCTCGTTCCTATGACTTAACGTCGCTAAATTATTTTCTTTGGGGCCATTTGAAAAACCGGGCTTAGCTAATTCATCTACAAACAATTAATGCTCTGAAAAATAAAATTTGATGCTGCATTGATGAGATAAGCGAAGCTTTGTTCAAAAATGCGCTTCAAAATTTTGTGAAAAGGTTAGACATCTGCCTGCAAACAATTGACGCTTTGAAAGATAAAATTCAATGCCGCAAAGCAAAGCTTTGTTGCAAAATGTGTTTAAAAATTTTGTAAAAAGAGTAGACGTCTGTCGACGTTCTAAAGATGGACATTTACTTAAAATCATATTCCACAATTTATTTTCATATATCTACTTTACATTTGGTATCAATTGAAAGCCCTCCTGGAAAAAGAATTCAAAATAGTGGATTTTTAAAAAATAATAATATAAAAAACTTCGCTTCTGAACGGCTTATGTATAGTAGCTTAATAACTGTCGCCATAACGAGGGCACAGTTATATTTGATATCAATGAAACTGGTACTGTGTGATTCGATTTACATTCGCGCCTGGCCATGAAGCCTTAATCAGATGGTGGACCAAACCACTGCATAATTTGGAACGTCATGCTCGTCCTAGGAAGCCGAAGCTATAATTCTATGCAACAGAACTGTTTCTAGTTGCAACTTCGATGATTCCAGAGCAGGGCTGCAAATCATCGCTCCTTGGATCTGGGAACATTTCAGCAGGTAGGTGTTATTAAAGGTGAAATGAACCCAGCCGCCATAGAACCATAGACTGATATGGGGCCGCGAAACCACAACCACCACGATACTCCCATATAGGGCCAACCTCAATAAACAGCCAGAGAACAGTTAAGTGTCTAAAGAGACAAATAACGGAACTCTGCGGGTCACTGATTCCCGTGGAAATAAAGTGGAGTTTCCAGTTGTACCCCTGCTGACTTCAGTGGACTGGACTCCCTTTTTCCCTCAGTTGCAATGTGTCTAGATAGTCGAAGTTCTATGTACTGTGAGCTCATAAAGACTTTCTAATTGGTTCTGCGATCGTCTACATAAATAAGATGAAAACTAATTTAAAAATACAGAGTGTCCGCCAGGAAGGCAAACACTAGTCTCGACACTCCTCCCCGGGGACATATTTAGCGGTCTTTATAGAATACTTGACCATCTAGACCTGCCTTTAGGGGAGCCCAGTCCCCTGAAGGCAGCAGGGGTCAATTGGAAGCTCGACGTTATTTCCACGGGAGTCAGTAGCCCGCAGAGTTTCCGCTATTTGTCTCTTTAGGCATTTAGCTGTTTCTCTGACTGATTATTAAGGTTGGCCCTTCGGGAGTATCGTTGTGGTTGTGGTTTTGCGGCCCCATACAGGTATTGTTTTATGGTGGCCAGGATCATCTCGCCTTTAATAACAGCCACTGGTGAATAATCCAGATCCAGTGAGCATGCTAGTCATGTGCTCTGGACAGGAGTTGGATAGTCTCCAGCTCTTTAGCAAGGAGTATTGGTTTGCAGCCCTGCTCTGGAACCGCAGAAATTGCAACTGGGAAATACCTATTGCTAGAATTAGTTTTCGGCTTCCTAGGACGTGAATGACGTTGCTTTTCATTCACAGTAGTTTGACCAGGTGCAGATGTAAATCCTATCACGGAATTAGTCTCGACAGTCCATATTTGGCAGTCCTGAATTAGACACGTGGCAAATTTATTATGGAAAAATATTCGATAAACCAAAGTGTTTTAATCGTTAAAATATTTTATCAAAATCAATCATCGATTACTGTGACGATGAAAAAGTTACGTGAAATTTTTGTGAGAAACAACATGCCAACAAAATGCACTATTTATCGTTTAGTGAATGATTTCGAAGATAGAGGGTCTGTAGTTGATAGGCCCAAGCATGGACTACAACGTACTGCAAGGTCGGCTGAAAACATAATTGCTGCTTACGATAGTGTTTAAAACAATCTATCAATCTCAATCCGACGGCGTGCTCAGGAGCTTGGTCTTCTAAGAAAGACTTTGCACAAGGATTTGCATTTGTTTCCATATAAGATTCAGTTGATAATTTACGCCGCCGTACATATGCCGATAGCGTGTCATAGCTCACCCATGACAACCCTGAATATTCGTGATGAAATTAATGAAAAGAGCTTGCATTTGTGAGGCTTACAGATGCGGAAATTTATCTGATTTTCTATTCCATACATAATTGCATTTATCAATATAAAATTCAATATCTTTCATATTATTAAAAAATTATAAATAAACACCCTGTCCAAATATTGATAGATTTTTAAATAAATTTAATAAAAGAAAACACAATCATAATTAAAGGGTTTTTTTTTGTAGAGGTATAGAACCTTAAGTTGACCTCCAAGATCGTGCGATTTAATGCCACTGGACTATTTTCTGTGGGGATATGTCAACTCTTTAGTGTAGAACGTAAATTCGAAACGATGAACCACTTAAAGGACCTCCAAATTAGACTACGTCAGAGCCAGCAGTGACGGTCATATGCCGGTTTTCATATTTAAGTTATAATGCCAGAAGATTATCTTTCGAGTAAATTTCATGTCAATTCAGCTTTTGAAATTGATATATCTCCTTAAAAAACACCCAACATTTTAAAGAAGAGCTCATTTTTATTTTCTTTTCTTGACACACAGCATCTTTTCTTGCATCGAGCAAGAGTTTTTGTTAGCCAAGAAAAATCAAAATAGTCTGGCCACCCTAAGTTAATGGTTAGCTCAAAGAGATGATAATTTCAATAAAAGAAATATCATTAATACACATGTAAATGCAAGTTAGTCACACATTTGGGATATTGTGGAACTAATTCTATTTTTGCCACTTTTTAATTTCATATTTTTTATTTTGCTTTTTATATAATTATTATTTTATTGTCGCTGTTTAAGGTTTCTTTTATGTTTCCTTCTACTACTTTGTTTTTGTTTGTTACCTCTTTTTATTGTGAAAATATTTTTATAGACATTTGATATTTGTTTAACTACTGGCATATTGTTAATAAGTAGACCATCGTATAAATATTTTTTATGATTTATTTATTCATTATAAAGTGTTAAATTTTTTGTTTGTTTGCATAATCGAGTCTAGGTTTTTAGGGAAATGTTGATTAACAAACTGTATAGGAAGTATATATCGGAAGTAAATTATTAAATTTCTTTGAAAAAAAATATATATATTTTTTAACTATTGATTGTTACTATGGAAGTAGAAAAAGTTAATTTAAAAGTAATTTCTGAGTATTAAAAGGTATTAGAAAATTAAAAATTATTTATTACAAAGTTGTTTTCAAAGTTTCTAAACAAGAGAAACTTTTGCAATTTTAATTTGTACTAGAAAACAAAAACTACCATGAATATATTTTCTTGAACATTTTGTAAGATCCAATTTAGAATTATACTTATATTATACTTTTGTTCCAATAATAGGTGTCAAGGAAATCCCAGTAAAATGGTTTTGAGAAAAAATATAATTAAATATGAACTAATCTTTTAACGGTCTTTTAAATAATTTAACGATTTTATTTTTTTCTTTCGATATTTCGCTTTCCTGTGGAAGGTTTCTTCAGGAAATTATTTTTTATATTTTACAAAAACAAAAAATTATAACAATAGGAAAAGAAAAAATTTTTTGAAAACATTTGACAAAACATATAAAATAATTTTCTTCATACATACAAACATACAAAAATTCAAATTTCAAATATTTAAACATACAAAAACAAAAAATACAAAAAATATTTAAACATACAAAAAACAAGAAAATGGAAATTAAATAACAAATTATTTTCTTATGAAATAATTATAACAAATTATGTGTCTTTTGTATTAAGTACCTATAACTCTGCGCTAAATTGTCTGTGTCTGTTTTGAAATTTATTCTCCTTACATTTGGTACATTAACAATTTCTAACATTTCTAACATATAACGTCTCTTGTAGTTTTTTTCTATATCTAATACTGGTGTTTCATCAAGCTTTGGATAATGATTATATTTCTTGCAATGTAAAGATAAGGATGTCTTCTGTGTTGAAATATTCCTATATTTTTGGTCACACCTGTGACCAGCTATTCTTGTTTTAAGTTTGTTCTTTGTTGTCCCAATATAAACTTTGTCACAGTTTACTTGGTAATTTCCTCCACATGGTATCCTGCATACTACATCAGATATTTTCATTTTCCCTATTTTATCCTTCATAGTGCTAAATAATATATTTAATGTGTTATATATAGGAATATAAATTCTAAATGAAAATGAGAAAGTACAGTGTGTCCACCGGGAATGCTAATTTACTTTGCCGCCATTTTGTTAAATATTAGTTTTGACAGTTTATATTTGGCAGTCGTGAAGCAGACACGTCGCAAATTTTATATGGAAAAATATTTAGTACCACTTTGGCCACAATTTTGTACAAGGATTTGCATTTGTTTTCATATAAGATTTAGTTGCCACAACAGCTTCTTCCACAAAACCATTTACGCCACCGTACACATGCCAATAGGATGATGTTACATCTCGTCCATGACAACCCCGATTTTCATGGAAAATCATAATGAGTGACCAGGCACATGTTCATTTGAATATATATGTGAATAAGCAGAATAGTCGGTTCTGGGGAATGGGAAACTCTTAACTTATTAAATAGCCACCTTTGCATTCATTAAAAGTGACAAGCTGGTGTGCAGGTTGGTTAAGAGGAATCATTGGACCATACTTTTTTGAAAATGAAAAAGGCGTAACGCTAACTGTGAATGGGAAGCGATATCCTGATATGAATCAAAACTTTTTAACGCCACAACTGCATGCTTTGGGCTTGATTAGCATGTGGTATCAACAAGACAGTGCCACATCGCATACAGCCATGATTATAATGGAATTACTTTAAGACCTCCTTCCCCAAGTTATTTAAAAAAATGTTGATTGGCCTCCACGTTCGCCTGATTTGACTGCTCTGGTCTTCTTTTTGTGGGGATATCTGAAAAGTAAGGTTTATGCAAACAGAGCAGAAATTCTTGAGCACCTTAAACAAAATATTCGTGAGTCTAACAAGTTATTTCAAGAAATGGTGATGCTGATTGGCCTCCACGGTCGCCTGATTTGACTGCTCCGAACTTCACCCCCCAGGGGCATATAAATATGGTCTTTATAGAATATTCCACTGTCTAGACTCAGTGCAACTGGGGTATAAAGGGAGCCCAGTCCCCTGAAGACAGGCAGGTGTTCAACTCGAAACTCCACTTTATTTCCACGGGGATCAGTGACCCGCAGAGTTCATTATTTGTCTCTTTAGACTTATAATAGTTCTCTGGCTGATCATTGAGGTTGGCCCCTATATGGGAGCATCATGGTGGTATTGGTTTTGCGGCCCCATAAGGGATTATATGAAATTATGGTGGCCAGGATCATCTTGCTGATAATGACACGCAAAGTGAATGATCCAGTCCAGTGAGCATGCTTGACATGTGTTCTGGACAGGAGTTAGAAAGTATCCAACTCTTTAGCAAGGTGTGATAGTTTGCAGACCTGCCCTGGAATTATTCAAGTTGCAACTAGGTGGTTCGGTTGCTTAGAATTATGTCTTCGGCTGTCTAGGACGTATGTATAACGTTCCAAATTATACAAAGTGGTTTGTCCACCATCTGATTAAGACTACATGGTCAGGCGCGGATGTAAAACAAATCACACTCTGCTCCGAACTTCATTTTTCATATAGGAATATCTGAACAGCAAGGTTTATGCAAACAAACCAGAAACAGAGCAGCTTCAAGAAAATATTCGTAATAAAATTAATGAAATACCGCGTGAAATGTGTGAGAATGTAATGAAAAATGTGCTCAAAAGGGCTCGCATGTGTGAGGCTAACAGAGGCAAACATTTATCTGATATTGTATTCCATACATAATTACCAACATTAAATAAAACACATAACAATATAAGATCAATTCTCTTGCATTTACTTAAAAAATATAAACAAAGAAACTAGTGTATCTTCCCGGCGGACACCCTGTATAAAATTGTTTTAAATGCTGAACCTTGTGGAAATGAAACTTTGGCTTGACTGTTGTTCTTTCGTGCATTTGCTAATTAAATGTTTTATTTGGAAGTTTACGATTCAAAAATATAAAATAGATTTCTATCTTTATATCGATAAAAGTATTTTATTTCAAAACAAATTAAAAGTATATTTAATAATTTTACAAATTAAAATTTAAAAAAATTTTTTAAATCTTTCAAAATTTTAATAAATTATTTGTTTGTTAAGTTGTTTATATAAAAAAAATTAATTTAAAAACAAATTGTTCGAAATTTGCCTGAATTTGGTGTTCAGTTATTTTAAAATTTAAAATCAGCATAAATTTCATAAAAGCATATTTTTGCTTAAAAGCATATTTTTGCTTAAAAGCATATTTTTGCTTAAAAGCATACTTTTGCTTAAAAGCATATTTTTGCTTAAAAGCATATTTTTGCTTAAAAGCATACTTTTGCTTAAAAGCATGTTTTTGCTCAAAAGCATATTTTTATTTAAAAGCATATTTTTGCTTAAAAGCATATTTTTGCTTAAAAGCATACTTTTGCTTAAAAGCATGTTTTTGCTTAAAAGCATATTGATGCTTAAAAGCATCTTTGTAGATTATGCAAATATTACAATTATTGCTTTTACATGGACAAGTAGTAACGCGTAATATATAGATGTTTTGTTTAAAATTGTAAACTTGTTATATTTTATTTACTTCTTAGGATTTGAGAAGGCTAAATGAATACAGTGATATTGCTCTCAACTTAGAAAATATAAAGCATTTTTTACCTTTTACCAAAACCTTTACTGTATTTAAAAGATCTACATTAGAATTACTTTAAAGTTTTACAATTCATAGTTAAAAAATACTTTTGTTTAACAAAATTAATTTTATTTGTTAAGTCACTTACCCGCCAATTTTGTTTTTCACAGAATAACATTCTCAAGAGTTTTAAAAATAAGTAGACAGCTTTCCTATGTGAAGTTAATTCAAATGAAAGTGAGTATAATTATAAACTTTCATTAAGTTTTATTCACGATTTTAACGCTTATTAAATGTTGTTAATATAAAATGTATGATGATGATGGTTTTATATAAGAAAA
This sequence comes from Trichopoda pennipes, assembly GCA_030448955.1. Taxonomy (NCBI): domain Eukaryota; kingdom Metazoa; phylum Arthropoda; class Insecta; order Diptera; family Tachinidae; genus Trichopoda; species Trichopoda pennipes. Next base: position 10,983,859 of record JASKUP010000002.1, read on the forward strand.
AGTCTAATTTTTCTATAAACAGGAAAAACTCATAAACCCAAATTAAGAAAAGAAAAAAAAAACAAAACTTTAATTCAGTTAATCGTAGAAAGAAATATTTCTTAGTTAGATAAACAGATAAACAACAGAAAATAAAGTGAAAGTTAACAGCTTTATAGATTAAAAGAAGTAAAAATCCTAATTTTTAATGGATTTTTTTATACTACAACTGTAAAAAAAGAACGGTTGAGCTAATTTTTAAAAATTTCAATTTTGGAAAATATTTATTTACTAATCCTAAAATTGAAGCATCTAGCAACCATCTGTTCACCAAGTCATCATAATTAATATTTTTATTATACAAAACTTTATTTTTGCTGGTGTTTACAGAAAGCATGCGTTTGATGTGTGTGTGCTGTTAGTAACGCCCTCATAAGGTCAAATTTTATATGGGAGATTTAGTTACGTTAAGAAATTTTTTTTTCGATATACGAGGATGGTTTAAGTTTTCACGAAATAATTTTTATTTTTTTTAACAAGCAGTTCGAAGTTATATGAAGCTTGTTTAATTGTAATCCTTTGTAACTCTTTACCCTCCTGCCTAAATAAGAACTACAAACAAAATTTAATATTTTTATCACTTTATGTAATTAATTTACCCATCCATTAATAAAACAAGAATTCCCAAATTTCGCAAGAATGACAGAATGGAATCAATATTTATTTACTAATTACATATATCCTTTTTATTTTGTTTTTATAAAGAGATTTTGAAAAATAAAGGCAAACATATCTTTTCATTCATTCGTTTAGCTCTGATAAATAGAAAATTATGGAAGATTCTTAAAACCGGGGTATTTCATTATAGATGGACGTTATACCAGACTGCATTTTTTTTTCAAATTTTGAAAACTACTAAAGCCATAGAAAGTTAAGCTAAGAGTATAAAATATGTACAGGGTGTCCGCCTGGAAGGTAGGAAACATTAGTTTCGACAGTTTATATTTGGCAGTCGTGAAATAGACACTTGCCATATCCGATAAACCAACGTGTTTTAATTGTTAAAATATTTTATCAAAATTAATCATCGATTAGTGTGACGATGAGAAAGTTATGTGAAATTTTTGGAAGAAACAACGTGCCAACAAAATGCACTATTAATCGTGTAGTAAATGATTTCGAAGAAAAAGGGCGCAGCATTAAATATAGTGCAGATTCTTGAGATTTTGATAAGAGCGCATTTGTGAATCAAGTGCATATAGAACGCACGTACGTTGATAGGCCCAAGCATGGACTACAACGTACTGTAAGGTCGGCTGAAAACATAACTGCTGCTCAAGAAAGTGTTTAAAGCAATCCATCAACCTAAATTTGACGCCGTGCTTAGGAGCTTGGTCTTCAACGAACAACTTTGGCCACAATTTTGCACAAGGATTTGCATTTGTTTCTATATAAGATTCAGTTGACACAAAAGCTTCTTCCACAAGACCATTTATGCTGCCGTACATATGCCTAGAGGTTCTTACAGCTAGCCCATGACAACCCCAATTTTTATGAACAAATCATAATGAGTGACGAGGCACATTTTCATTTGAATGGATATGTGAATAAATAGAATAGTCGGTTCTAGGGAATGGAAAGCCTTAAAATTATTCAACAGTCACCTTGGCTTCCATTAAAAGTGACAGTTTGGTGTGCAATTTGGTCAGAAGAAATCATTAGACCATACTTCTTTGAAACTGAAAACGACATAACGTTAACTATGAATGGGGAACAATATTGTGATATGATTGAAAACTTTTTAACGCCACAACTGTATGCTTTGGGCTTGATTAACATGTGGTATCAACAAGACGGTGTCAGATCGCATACAGCCAAGATTAGAATGGAATTACTGCAAGTCCTCTTTCCACAACAAGTTATTTCAAGAAATGGTGATGTTGATTGGCGATGAAATTAATAAAATAATCAAAAGGACTTGCATTTATGAGGCTAATAGAGCCGGACATTTATCTGTTATTATATTCCATAAAACATTTATCAATATAAGATCCATTTCATTTCAATTAAGCAAAAATTATTAAAAAAAAAATAGTATACTCACCTGGCGGGCACCCTGTATATAGGGAAGTCTCGTGCAGTTGCTTGTGTTTTTCGGAGACTTTATTACATGATTGCTATGGTCACTAAGCATTGCTCTTTCCCCACCGGGGCACATTTATCGGTCTTTATGCTTTACTTAACCATCTAGACCTGCGCTGCTGGGGGTATAACTGTGTGATTCGATTTACATCCGCGCCTTGCCATGAAGCCTTAATCATATGGTGGACCAAACCACTGCATAATTTGGAACGCCATGCTCGTTCTAGGAAGCCGAATCTATAATTCTATGCAACAGAACTTTCTAGTTGCAACTTCGATGATTCCAGAGCAGGGCTGCAAATCATCACTCCTTGCTTAAGCGTTGGAGACTTTCCAACTCCTGTCCAGAACACATCTCTAGCATGCTCATTGGACTGGATCATTCACCTAGCGTGTCATTAACGGCGAAATGATCCTGGCCACCATATTAAACAATAGACCTGATATGGGGCCGCGAAACCACAAGCACCACGATACTCCCATATAGGGCCAACCTCAATAATCAGCCAGAGAACAGTTAGGTGTCTAAAGAGACAAATAATGGAACTCTGCGGGTCACTGATTCCCGTGGAAATAAAGTGGAGTTTCCAGTTGTACCCCTGCTGACTTCAGGGGACTGGGCTTCCTTTTTCCCCCAGTTGCATAGGTCTAAGTTCTTGCTTTCTCCAAAGACCATATATATGTGCCCCCGGGGGGTTGCTGGGGGTATAAGGGAGCCCAGTTTCTTGAAGGCAAGCAGGGTGTCAACTGGAAGCTACACGTTATTTCCACGGGAATTATTAAGCCTCAGAATTCCGATAATTGTCTCTGTAGACTTTTACCTATTTTTCTGACTGGTGTGGTTTTGCGGCCCCCGCATGAATTTGGTTATGGGGGTCAGGATCATCTCGCCTTAATTAACACCAACGGGTGAATGATCCGGATCCAGTGAGCATGCTAGTCATGTGTTCTAGACCAGGAGTTGGATAGTCTCCAGCTCTTCAGCAAGCAGTAATGGTTTGTAACCCTGCTTTGAAACCACTATAATTACAAAAAGACCTGTTGCTAGAATTAGTCTTCGTAATTCCCAGTGGTTTGACCACCATCTGATTTAGGCTTACAGCCAGGTACAGATGTAAATCTTATCACGAAATACTGTTTTTTCCAATTAGTCACATACATCTCCCCAAAAACTCATAATCTCACCAGCCGATTTTCTATTATTGTGTTCCTTTGGAAAGGATTCGAGTAAATTGATATTATGATTCCTTAAGCAAAAAATTTAGTAATTATTTGCTTATTAAATTATTAAAGGACTACAACGCGAAATCTCTAAGCACGATCAAGAGCATTTTTTCTGCAAAACCTTTAAATCGAAAGCTTAAATTTAGCAACATGTCATTCACAATTGCCATACAATTCTTTTAAATGCCAGCGAATTATGATAACAGCCTCGTTAAAATTTAAGAAACGATTGGTTGCATGTTTAAATGTTTGTTTAAAAGAAATTTCCAAACTTCATTTAAATGAAACTGTTTTTGCTTTTCAAAGTGAAGTTTCTTTTAATATTTCATGCTTAAATATTGAGCTGTATGTGTTAATGTGTTTTAATCTTTAAGCTTTAACTTTTACCATGACTTGGTAAATTCCTGTTCATTAATAGCATGACCTTTATAAAAATGATTTACTACCGTTTTGCTTTTTGTGCGAGTATAATGAAAGTGAATTTAATAATAATCAGGTAAATTGGGCATTTTAAATTTTATTTCCACCAATGAAAGGTAAATTATTTAAATAAGTGAGAGTTAAAAGATGGCAAAAACATATTGGATTTTTAAAACATTCTCAATGGCTTGAGAAAATTTATTATATATTTTTTTTGCTGTTAAACAAAAATGGCCATAACATGATATTTTTTCTTATAAAAAAAGCAGAATTAAAGCTCAATCGTTAAATAAACATGATATCTATTTTAATATATGATATTTAAATATTTTGTGGCCGGTAACAAAGTCATCTCTTTATTTTGTTTAGTCTCATTATAAAGGCCGGGGCACAAAGCCTCCGTCATGCGTTATACTTTGACGTATTCAACTGAAGTCAAAGTAACGACGGATGAGTTTGGCACAATGAATACTTTGTTGACAGATAAGAAATCAGCTGTTTTTTTTTTTGTTTTTCTTGTTATATGTTTTTTTGCAGCAAGGTTTTATTAAAGTGCACATTTGAAATGGAGTTAGACGACATCTTAGACTTTCTATTAATAGTAATTTGTATTCCCCTATTTATTATTATTATTATTTAAAATTTCTTATAAAAATAAAATACTACAATATAGCGAAAACAAAAAAAAAAAAAAACAAGAAGAAGAAGCAAATGAAAAATGTAGTATTCAACGTACTTCAAAAGTTGGCCAACTTTCGTACTTTGCGTTGACGGAGATGTACTGATTGTGACAATGTTCATAAGAAAACGTGTATTTCAACTTACTTGTCAATTGAAAAATACAACGTATGACTTATGACGGATTCTATGTGTCCCGGCCTTAATACTTCAACCCACAACCGATTGTCGTGAAATTATGCACAGCAACGTTGTTAGCGGTGAAGTAAAGTTTCTTGAGATATAGAAAATATTTTTTAAGGAATCATGATGAAGATGATTCTAAATTTTTGATTAGTATAAATATTTTTATATTTTAATATTTTTAAATAAGGTTTCATACTAAGGGTTTTTCAGCAAGAAATTTGCTTTCTATATTTTATATATTTTATTTATTTATTTATTTTATGATAGTTAACATAGGTACATTATCTTTAACAATATTTACAGTTTTTGAGTTTCTATCATTAAGATAATTAAGTTAATCTATTTAATAGGAAAAAGATAGTAAAAACCTAAGATATGATATCATAAAAAAAAAAACGAATTGAGAAGCTCTAAGACCTAAGACACCTAATGGTTACTTTACTTGATAGCAAAGTTAAAATCAGATATTATCAATTCAAACCTCGCAGATGGGCGTAGTTCGACCTTCTGCATTTTTCTCTAAATGACAGCGCCATGTCAGTTATAATATTTACAATCATCTTTACGTTTGCTTTTGAATGCAATTCGACAGTTGGGAATCTTGAAGGCAGATTGTAAATTATTTTGAAATTTTTATTCTGTATTACTTGTAGCTTTTTAAGGTGTGTTTTAGCACATTCATAGCAGATTTGGCAGTCATACGTAAGAATAAGTCTTATGCACATTTTAAAAAGTAGTAATTTATTTTTAAAATTCAATTTTGACTTCCTATTCAAAATGGGGTACAAAGATCGTTCGCATATGCTCTAATACTTGCACTCTCAATGTGCTCTTGGAAATTCAGTTTCTGGTCCAAGATATTTTACAGATTTCGTGAACTCTATTTCATTACCTTGAATCCTGAGATTTTTAGTAGGAACTCTCCTAGGAGATTTGTTGTAGGGAAACAAAATGGCCTAAGATTTATTTTCATTAATCTTTATTTTCCATTTAGAAAAATATTTTGTAGTTGTTAACAAAGCGTTCTGAATCCTGTTCACAATTGAATTAGAAACTTTACCGTGACAGATTATTGCGCTGTCATCAGCATAAAAAGTCACGTCGTTGCCTCTAGAAATTTTAAAATCGGAAATGTACAGACAATAAAGCAATGGTGATAGAACAGAGCCTTGGGGACCACCAGCTGGTATGTTACGCAGGGTTGATTGGTTTGCGTCAACATCAACCAAAAACTTTCTGTCCTTAAGGAAATTCTTTAGAAGTTTTGTTAGGTATAAGGGAATATTCATTTTGCCAAGCTTGTATAAGAGGCCTTTGTGGCAGATAAAATCAAAGTCTTTTTCCACAACTAGTAGTAGGATGCCAGTAGAGTACCTTCGGTTTTTGTTTGATTTAATAATATTAATCACTCTCTTAATCTGATGAATGGTAGAGTGTTCTGCTCTGAAACTGAACTGATAACGATGAATCAGGTTATTATCCTCTACAAATGATTGGAGTCGATGATGAATAATTTTTTTAAAATAATTTCCTCAAGGAGCTCAATAATTAATTAATTGGGCGGTAATTGGATGGAAGTCTTGCATCCTTGGCTTTCTTTGGGATTGGTATAACCTTAGCTGATTTAAAGGCACTTGGAAAAAAGGAGTTTATGATGCAGAAATTGTAAATTTTTAGTAAGCAATTTAAAGCAGTATTACAATATATTGCTAATTTGATCTATACCCGGAGCTTTAAAGCTTCTAAGGCAAAGTTTGCTTTCTAAAACGAAACAAAACAAAAAAATTTTGATTAAGATGATTAAATTTTTTTTTTATATTACGAAGAGAAATAATATCTGGCAAATGTCCACCACCATGATCTTACTGGCACATGTCGATTCTTTCATAAAATTTTTTAATGACTTTTTGGCAAAATGGCGCTCCTATTTCGTTAATTACATCACAGATTTTAAGTATTAAGGCTGTAATCGAATCGCTCTGTCCTTAACCTTAAAAAAACCAAAAATTTTGTGTATTTTGTACTCTATTTTAACCGCTTGAAGTATGAATTCAAAAATGCTGGGGCTAAGAAATTACGGCTGTCTGAGGCACCCTCGTAAATGTTCTTTTCAAAAGAAAAAATTCTTATTACTTATTTTGCCAAAAATATTCATATATAATTTTTTTTCATTTTGTACCTTCTTTTTACATAAATCGTAAAAACTGTACAAATAGAAAATCATACATATCCCGCTGCTTAAGGGCTCTAACAAGTTTTATAACACGGCATGAAATTAGATCTTTACTTTACAAAAAGCAACAATAAAAAGGTTTTAAACTATTGTAATTGTATTCTAGTTTAAATAACGCACTAGATTTTTTCAAAGAAAATAATAATAATTTTCAACAAAAGAAAAAAGGAACGTGTTTGAAATAAAAAGGATTAAATGTAAAAATACAAACAAAATATCTGGCAGAATAAAATTTTACCCTAGGAGGTAAAAACGTAGATAAAAGTGAAGATCTATTGTAATTGTTTTGCCTTAAAAAATAAAAAGAGTAGAGGAATAAAAATTAGATTTAAAATACAACAAAAAAAGAAAAACAACAAATCAAATTGTGTGGCCTTAAAAAGGATAATTATTACCACAAATTTTATAAAATTTGAAAATTGATTTTTAATTTAACTCACCATGTTTGCTCTTCGAATTTGTTGTTTAATTTATAGGACTTTTTCTAAATAGTATGAGGGTAGTTCAAAAATTATCTGTTATAAGAAGGTAATCACGAAAAAATCAAAGAAATCTCTTTAATTGTCTAGCAGACCGGGTTTACAATAAAACAATTGTCTCTACTCAGCATATTTTAATGGGGTAAAATCTAAAAATTTTACAAGTCTTGTGAACGTTACCAAGTTAAATACTAAAAAAAAAAAACATTGGATAATTACTTTCCTCCTCAATGTCTTTCTTTTATCATCTGACAAGTTTTACAACTTGTTGTTATAACTAAGCCCTCAGCGTTGACTTGAATTGAAATATTGAATTTTATTCTCATCAGCGAGTCTAACATAATCGCTTAGATACCCCACAATGTTGCCACATAATTTGGTTGAGCTAATGGCAGCCCTAATACCGGTGCATTTACACTTTTCTCGTTACACTATTCCTGCTTGCACATTTTCCTGCCACCTTTCCAGGGTTTAAGACTATAGCTATGGCTAAAACAGAACTTATACTGTACTCTAGTTCAATGCAAGTCTTGTTGTATATTCGCCTCTTTTTCATTTTCATAGTTGGTTTAGATAAGAATAGTCTCCACCACCTCAGTGTTACTTTTCCTAAAAAATATATATAGGATTCGCTAAATAACTTTTTTTTTTAAATGCTATAAACAAAACTACACAGCTTCGGCACGTAGCACTGTCCTGTTGAAATCAAATGTTGCCAATATCCTCCTCTTCAATTTTTGTGAACAAAAAATCGTTCAACATGGCCCGATAACGATCGCCATTGACTGTAACGGCCACTCCTGAAAAATGGCCCAGTTATGTCTCTGGACCAAAATCCGCACCAAGCAGTGACTTGTTTTGGCTACGTCGGCTTTTCAATGTGTGCGTGCGGGTTTTCTGTGCCCCAAATGCGACAATTTTGCTTGTTTACATATCCGCCAAGATCAATGAGGTTCATTTGAAAAAATGATTTTTTTGCAAAATCGGCATCTTCTGTAAGTCGATCGCAAGCCCACTTAGCGAAGCGTTGTTCAAGCGTATACACAACCATATTCGTTCAGTGGAAGGATAAAACTAGTTATTTGTCAAACCATGAGCTAAGTGTTACCATTCACGAAATAAGCAGTAGTTGAAAAAAAAAACGTTAGATGGCGGACCCTATACTTTGCTGCGATTTATCTTTGTAATGGCACAGACATATTTATAGGCCATAAACAAAACCTTACTTTAAAATATCTTCAAATGGTCTCTTATAACTTTGTAGCGGCGCTAGACTTTCAGCTATTAAAGATTAAAAGCACTTTTTAAACATCTTCATTCTTCACGCTACATTATTCTTATTCGGTACCCTTAAATATCACAGCCTTGTAATCGTCCTTTGCAAATAAAGATTTTTTTCGATTGCAGGGAATTAGACGAACAGTTTCTAAGCAAAAGTTCGTTATTTACAGCCGTTAGATAGGTGTTTTAAAAACTTTCACAGCTCGTTATGTTTCAGTATCCAGTTTAAATGAAACATTAGATTTCACTCTTTAAAATTTATTCTGGAACTATTCCCGATATCGAGGCAAACCATTGTAAAAGGTGTTTTTTTAAGCTAGATAGAACTTTAAATTGTAAAAAGTAACACAAAAAATGAAATTTTGATGAAACATTTTTTTTATTTGTTTCAGTATACTCTGACAAATCATCATGAATAGACTCTCGCTTGAACAACGCTACGAAATTATCCAAATTTACTTTGAAAATCAGTCGTCGATTCGCGCAACTTATAGACGACTTTGTCATTTTTATGGCGTACATAATCGTGCATCTGAACACGATAGATTTCGTACCACATACTCTCTAGAGGATGCAATAACACTAACACGTCGAAGGAATGTGCGTACTGAAGAATATATCGCTGCTGTAAACGAAAGTGTGGAAGAAGATCCAAATTTATCAATTCGTCGTCGGTCGCAGGAATTGGGGCTCTGTCCGTCCACTACGTGGAAAATTTTGCGCAAAGATCTCGGCCTACACCCATATAAGATCCAGCTGGTGCAGGAATTGAAGCCACGAGACCATTATATGCGTCGTTCTTTCGCCGATTGGGCTCTAGAGCAGTTGGCAACTGACCCGTTGTTTTATCGCAAAATTGTGTTCAGCGATGAGGCGCATTTTTGGCTTAACGGGTTTGTTAATAAGCAAAATTGCTGCATATGGAGTGAGACTCCATTACATCCAGAAAAATGCACCGTTTGGTCGGGTTTTCACGCTGGTGGCATCATCGGACCTTATTTCTTTAAAAATGAGGTCGGAGCTCGCGTTACGGTCAATGGAGATCGTTACCGCACCATGATCAATGATTTTTTGTTTGAAAATATGGATAACATTGACCCGGACGAGATGTGGTTTCAACAGGATGGCGCTACGTGCCATACAGCGAACGCAACCATTGACTTATTGAAATCAAAATTTGGCGATAAGTTGATTTCGAGAAATGGACCTGTCAATTGGCCTCCAAGGTCGTGCGATTTGACACCACTTGACTATTTCCTGTGGGGCTACGTGAAGTCACTGGTTTATGCTGATAAACCAGCAACAATTGACGCCTTGGAGGACAGCATTATTCGTGTTATTCGTGACATACGCCCAGCAGTGCTCGAAAAGGTGGCCCAAAATTGGACGCCCAGAATGCGCTTCGTCAAGAACAGCCGCGGTGCCCATATGCCCGAAATCATTTTCAAATGTTAATGTCACGTATTGATCCTTCGAATAAAAAAGAAATTTTAATTACAATTTAATTTTTTGTGTTATTTTTTACAATTTCAAGTTCTATCGGGCTTAAAAAAACACCCTTTACTTGCACTTGAAATTGGAGAAAAGCCCCAATCGAGAGGGGAAATAAAGTTTCGCAGAAAGCAGAAAGATATTCTCTTTATTAGATCCGATTAAGTTAGCCAGGCATCCAGACTATCTTTCAAAGGAAAACGATTATTTGCGTCTTAATGGTCCCTTTATTGTTTCACGATACCATGTAATGGTTAAAATCCCGTATTTGCTTCGGATAAATGAAAACATCCTTTTTAATTGGTTATGATTTTACGTCATCTCGCCTCAAATTTGGTTTGTAAACATACCGGCTTCGACTATGTGCCATCTTCAGTATTCTTTTTTTCTCTATACTCTGTTATTAGTCTGATTGTGCGTAAATTATAAGCCTGACAAGCATTTGTGCGAGTATACAAAAAAAAAAAACACTGAAGATGGCACATAGCCGAAACCGGTATTTTTATAAACGAAATTTGACGCGGGATGGCGTAAAATCATACCCAATTATATTAAACCTCGTCGGACAATATACGCACATATCAACATCTTTTTTTTGCAGCATTTAAAATGTAGACTTGTAGTGTCCAAACGAAACCTACCTTTGCTTATAATTTTTTATGTCACATAATGAAACAGGGCTGCCAGATTTTTTTTCGTATTGAATTAGAGAAAAATAATTTTCTTAACGTATTTCTTTGGGGTCCTTGAATGGGGCAAATGTAATATTGTTTCACGCTTCATAGAATATATCGCATAGTAATTAAGAAGAAAATATTTCACAGTCTACTCTTAGTTATGGAAACTTCTAAAGGCAGCCTATGTACAAAAGCTTAAATGCCATTTATTTTAATAGCATAGTGCCCCGTCAATACAGCTATTCTATTCTATTCTATACTTCTTCACGAAGTGGCAAGTGGGATTTTAAAATTGAGCAGGTAACCTTCTTATACCATGTGGTCTATGGAGTGCCCAAAGATTCACGCTGACTTGCAGCATTAAAACTGCAAGCATTTGGCTCATATATTTCGATCCTGCAGATCGAGTGTATACATTGTTTAATTTTTGGGTGTATTTTAGAGCCCCTGCAACATAAACGGCTGTATGCATAAAAAACGCTTACTTGAGCTTTAAAGTGCACGTTAGTTAAAAAATACTTTAAGGCTAACAGACGTTTGTTAAAAAATGGTATTCATAAACAGTACTTTAGCTAATGTATGCTTTAGCAAAATTAGTATTTTGATTCTGGCAATGCCACTATTTTCAGTTGTCCGTTGTAGTTAACGATGTATAAAAATGAATATATTTATCCGGGTATTTAGATCCATAAAAAAAAGTTTTTATTGTTTTTAGCAAAATCATCATTTTTTTTTTGTTTTTTTATCAATCTTTTTAATAAAAAGCAAAGAACCCAAAAAAGATCAATTTGCAAGGCTTACGAAGAACTACCAAAGAATTTGTTCATATTAAAAAAATAATTATTCGGATAACGAGCGTTGTTTTGATTATATGCACATCAATAAAACTTTTGTTTAAAATATTTAATTATAATTATATTTTTGTAAAGCATAAAATAATGATGTAAAAATGTGTTATATAGAATGGCGTGTTATATTTTAGTTTTTAATATTATTTGTATACTACAATTTGTTTTTAATAAACATTTTTAAACATTTTTGGAATAACAAAGTAAAAGTGTCAATTGAGCCGTTTACATTGAAAGTGGCATAGGTCAAAACTGAACAGTTTTTTTTCATTTTTAATAAATTTGAAATTAATTAAAGTTGAGAAGTATTGCGATTTGTTTGAGAGGAGTATTGATAATTAACGGTATAACAAAAATGCTTATTTTAAAAATGGCGTTAGTTACTGTACTCAGGAAATTAATTACGGAGCTTAGTGTAGAATAAATGGAAACATATAATAAGTGTGTGTCAAGTATTGTTGTGATTATTGGACTTATTTTTATTAGTACGTAAAAGTAGCCCAGTTTACTGAACTATATTATAGTGATATCTAATATACTACACATATTTAGCATTATTTTGTTATTTTTTTATTCTCAGGAGGTTGCTTCGTGTTGTATAAAATATCTAAGAATGTCATAACTCAAAAGCATATTATTGCACATAGTGACTTATGTAAAGGACAAGATAGTAATAGCACCCTGTCGAAAAAATCCTTCACAGTACACAACATGGAGAAAAAAGATTTTATTTCAACACAATCATTAGAAAAATCCGTTTCAGAAAGAGAACTAAATACAGAGTAGTTGAAATGGCTAAAAATTTAAATTTTATATAAACTAATTTAAAATAAAAAAGATGACAATAACAAAGTAACTTATGCCACTTTTAAAATAAACGGCTCAGTTTATTGTAAACACAATTTGTTTTGTTTTTGAACTTTCAATAACAAAATTGAACTGTCAATCTATTGTAGCTTTAAAGTAGGTTTTTCCTACTTTAAAGTTAAAAAAGGTATTTTAAGGTAAAAGCGTTTTTTGAATACAACTTTAGGAAATTGTGCTTAACAACGGCAGTTAAAACTACTTTAAGTTTTTATGCATACGGCTGAAAGAGTTTAAGGTTGGAATACCTCCAAAAGTAGTCAACAACGGCTTGGAGAAATTTATATATTAAACTGAGTAAGGAACCGTCTAAATTGATTAGAATCCTTTATTCTTCCCATTTTAACTCTCATGAAGTATATTAACAAAAGAAAAATATTTAAGAAAGCCAAATTGTTCAATCATCGACCAGACTTTTGTAATATTTTTCGCTGTACTCATTTCTCAACAGCTGTTTTTATGTGAGACAAATTTGACCTGTTAAGGTTTTTTCCTGACAGGTAGTCAGGTTACAGTATTGTTGCTGATATTCAACTTTCTTTCTTTCTTTACTTTTTGTTTAGAAAATGCAATAATATTTTCAAGGTTGATAATTTCCTTCTTTCATGACTTCATGTTGCGCAAACGATTTATTTCTAACAAAATTTTTACATTTCGATTTTTGTAGAAAAATATAAAATGTTTTATTATGTTTTTTTTTGTTCACGAATGCTATTTTATTGTATTTAAGGAGGCGTTGTTATGAGAATTAATTGTGGTGTTTTTGTCATATTGAAAAGGTCAAGCATGAGGCATGTTGTGCATTTCTTTTAAATTGACACCTAAAGAGAAATTTCGTACAAAAATTTTTTTTCGTATAACAAGAGCTATAGGTATGATATTAATCACTTTTTGACAGTTATTTAAATGGAGTGTTAAGGATTTTGTTATACAAAATAAAGGACAATGTGATAACACTAAGAAAGTTTTAAATGAAAAATGTTGCTTGATGAATGTTATTTAAAGGCAATTTGTATTAAGTCGAAAGTTAGATATATTTTTTAATTTCTTTTTAAACTTATTATTAATATAAAATGCCTATATCCTTTTGTGTATATTAAGAAGATATTTCCTTTGTTCTCAATAAAAAAAAATCCAAACTGCAAAACAAAAATTAAAAACAACTTTTATTTTTTTTTGTGCATTCCTCGTGACATTAATTTCTTTGTTAAGTTGTATTAAAAATTACATAAAACAATAACTATTTATTGTATAGTTGACAAAACATCTCTGCTGTAATTTTGCAAAAAGTAATAATAAAAACAGCCAATTAATATTGCTGCCATTTAAGTATCACATTTTCTTTATTAAAATAAAAAAAATATAAAAGGCCATAAAAAAGTATAATAAAAACATGACCATTTTAAGAAACCCAAGACGACTTGTTAACAAAGCGCTGCAGTTAAATTAAAACTTAAGAGCTATTCTAGTTAATTGTCTTTTGCAAAGTCTGTCTTGATATCTTGTCAGGAATTGAAATATAAAATAGTTCTTTTTTTTTCTATAGACGAAACGTGATTTCTTTATTATTTCAAAAGAATAAAATCTTGTTTATACAATTTATTTTCTTTTAATTTTATAATATATTTAATTATAAATTATGTCTGTCTGTCTGTCTTGTTTTGAATGTTTTGTTTTTTTTTTATGTAAATTACATTTTACATGTAAAATACTTGAAAAATAACTTTAAATAATTAAAAGACTTAAAGCGTGTTTTAAATAACCTGGGTATATTATGCTCACAGAGTTATAATTATAATTAAAAAATACTTAATATTAAGTAATAATCAGTGGAAAATTTTGTTCTTTACCTTATTTCTTGACACTTTTAATTTTGGGTGAATTAATGAAATTTCATTTTAAAATTTAAACTTAAAGTAATAAATAACATAATAACAATTACTAACTGTATTTATATCGTTACTTTTTCATAGAGTTACAGAACTTTAAGTTGGCTACACTGTTATTTTGTTAGCTGTAAAGTGATTTATATTTAATTTGGTTATGAATTTGAACATGAATGAATAGAAATTGTGTCCAACAAAAATTTGCCCTTGTAATGTTTAGCATTTTTATCTCATTTTTTAGTGATAAAAATATATCGGATTTTTCAACAAGAAGTCTGCTTTTCAATTCTGGCAATACCAAAAACATGGCATTTAGTTTTTTGACGTATTCATAGAAAATGCATTGGAAATTGTTACCATGAATGTAATTTTGCACGAAAATCTTATTAAAATAATTAAAATCCACTACGAAAATAGTGGTTCTGTTAAAGTTATATTTCGTAAAATTCCTGATATTTTCGGACAACATAATCGTCCTTCTGAGATTGGTATTAAAAATTTGGTCGCTTAATTTGAAACGACAGGCTCGATACAAAATGTGCAAACACTAACGCGTGTTCGACCGGTTCGTTCAACTGAAAACATTGCAGTCGTGAGCCACAGTGTTGAAGCAGATTTAAATTTGTTAATTCATCGATGTTCTCAACAATTGGGGTTATCCAAAATCTTCATATGGCGAATTTTGCGTAAAAGTTAGACTTTGAAGCCTTACAACTGGCGCAGGAAATGAAGTCGACCGACCATTCACACCGCCCTAGATTCGCTCAATTCATTCAGGAACAACCGGCTGATTTTTCTGGAAAAATCATTTTTCCAGGTGAAGCCCATTTTCGCTTGTCAGTGTATGTCAACAAGCAAAATTGCCCTATTTGGGCTTCTGAAAATCCTAGAGCGATTATTGCGAAGCTTTTGCATGCTCGAGGTGTAAATGGGCCGTTTTTTTCGAACATGAGGCTAGAAATTCGGTCACGTTCAATAGATCACGCTATCGTGGCCTATTATTGACGACGTAGATGTTAAAACTATATGTCAGTAATAGTTTTAACAGGACGTTGCCACATGTTACACAGCCAATGAAACGGTGGAGGCAATAAAAATTTATCGATCACACAATTTCACGACAATCAGCAATAAAGTGGCCAGTTAGATTGTGTGATTTAACACCACTGGATTATTTTTTGTATACTCAAAATTTGTAGTGTGATTAACGAAATAGGATCGTCATTTTGCCAAAAAGTGATTAAAAACGTTGATGAAAAAATCGACATCTGTCAGCGTGGTCGTGGTGGACATTTGCCAGATATCATTTTTCATTCATAATTGCCGAATTTGAATCACTTTATTAAACATTTTTTGTTTTATTTTGTTATAAAAAACAAACTTCTAGTTGGAAAACCCTTTATTTTAGTATAAACATTTTTGATGTAATATTTTATTTGATGACATATTTTTAAGTTAAATGAAATCATGTCAAATGTTAAATGTGAAATCATTTGTGTATTAAAGTAATTTTGTGTTAGTGTATGTGTGTTTTATTTCGTAGTAACAAAATATGTTAATACAAATCATTTACATAACTACACACTAAGATAAATTTTATTTGAACAATAATTACATATCAAAAGAAAAAGAGAAGTAAAGAAAAGTAACAAGTGTAAATTTTATGTAAATTTCAATATTTACGAACTTATTTTGTTGTTCTATTGTTGATGGTCTGGTCAGTTTATTACTAACTTAGCTTCTTTTAGTAGCCAGCATTTGTAATTAGAATTTAACGCATAGAACGGAAAAGACGACCTTAATTTCCTATTTAAACACCATGCTGACATACAGGGAAAATAATTGGGAAAATAATGCGTTTTACACAAGTGTGAATTGCTTATTTAAACAGTCGTTTCCTGTCACTACAATTTCTAAATGAAAATAGTTTTTTCTGTTTAGAATTTAATATGAAAAAAAAATTGTTTGTTCTTTTAAGGCAGAAATTGTTTATCAAGCCTCCTTTTTTTATTAATGTTATAAAATTTTCCTGCTGCGTTGCCAGATTTAATAAAGAATTGTTTTTAATTTTTGATTTCATTTTGAGAGCTAAACAGGGCTGTTTGGTAATTTAATGATATTTACTCCTAATTGGAGGAATTAAGCTTAAAACTGTTCAAATAAAATCTAGACTCATTTATGATTTGAAATATAAATTTTAGTTGAAAAAAGATGATTGAAAGAATGATAAATTTAACACTTGAAACAGAGGAATGTTTGCTCTAAATAATTTTATTACTAATTTGAATTTAAACTGGGCCAGATAAAGCTAACCTTTTGGCTGATATATTTGCGTATAATTCTTATTTGCCGGAGAGCAATCAACCACCATCCGAGTTTGACAGAATGTCTGTTACTATGCCGAAGATATTTTTTCCAGCTCGAGTAGTTAAAAAGGTTTCAGCAGATCTTAACACTAGCAAGTCTTTTACGCATGGTTGGGATTCTAGCAATGTTCTTGAAACGGTGTTCTTCGACGCTAGCGCGGCCATTAACAGTCCTTTTTACCACGTTGTATCATGCCGGCGGATTTCCAAAATGTTGGAAGCTTGCTCATTAGCAACGCCGATGGAGAGAGGCTAAAAACCCTGAAAATTACGGCCCAATTGCAATTTGTTATGCATTACCAACCCCACCCCCCACCTCCCCCCGGGGGCACATTTATCAGTCTTTATAGAATACTTGACTACCTAAACCTGTGCTGCTGGGGGTATAAGGGAGCCCAGCCCTCTGAAGGCAAGCAGCAAGTCAACTGGCACCTCCACGTTATTTCCACGGAAATCAGTAAGCCCCAGAGTTCGGCTAATTGTCTCTTTAGACTTTTAGCTGTTCTCTTACTGATTATTGAGTCCCCCAAGCATGAATGGATTATGTGGGCCAGGATCATCTCGCCTTTAATAACAACAACGGGTGAATGATCCGGATCCAGTAAGCATGCTAGTCATGTGTTCTGGACCAGGAGTTGGATAGTCTCCAGCTCTTCAGCAAGGAGTAGTGGTTTGCAACCCTGCTTTAGAACCGCTGAAATTGCAACTAGGAAAGACCTGTTGCTAGAATTAGTCCTCGCCTTCCTAGCGGGTGGATGACGTTGCTTTTCATTCCCAGTGGTTTGACCACCATCTGATTAAGACCTACGGCCAGGTGCACATGTAAATCTAATCACGAAATGTTCTGCACTTTCTTAAATAATGGTGTGATTAATTTTCATCTTGTAAGGTACCTGGAGTCCAACAGCTCACTTATTTGTCGGTCGCATGGTTTCCGTAGAGGTGACTCGCTGGATTTCTTGTCCGAAGGTAAGGTTGTAGATATTTCCAAGGCATTTGATAGAGTGTGGCATGATGCACTTCAGTCAAAATTTGTTGCTTTTGGTGTTGGTGATAATTTTTCCAGATTTATATCGAGTTTTCTCAGGAATCGCACTATGCGAAATGTCTCCCCCCAGGGGCATATAAATATGGTCTTTATAGAATTCCACTATCTAGACACAGTGCAACTAGGGAAAAAGGGAGCCCAGTCCCCTGAAGACAGGTAGGGAGTCAACTGGAAGCTCTACTTTATTTTCACGGGAATCAGTGACCCGAAGAGTTCATTATTTGTCTCTTTAGACATTTAATAGTTCTCTGACTGATCATTGAGGTTGGCCCTTATATGGGAGTATCGTGGTGGTTGTGGTTTCGCGGCCCCATAACAGTATAATGGTTATTATAGTGGCCAGGATCATTTCACTAATAATGACACGCAAAGTGAATGATCCAGTCCAGTGAGATTGCTAGACATGTGTTCTGGACAGGAGTTGAAAGTCTCCAACTCTTTAGCAAGGTGTGATGGTTTGCAGTCCTGCCCTAGAATCATTAAAGTTGTAACTAGGTAGTTCTGTTGCTTAGAATTATGTGTTCGGCTTCCTAGGACGCCTGTATGACGTTCCAAATTATACAATAGTGGCGGATGTAAAACGAATCACACTATGCGAGGTGTTATAGATGGGATTTCATCAGACGAGTTCTTATTCCTACCCTATTTCTTAGTTTTCTAAATGACCTTCTTTAACAAACTTTCAACCCTATTTACTCTTTCGCAGATAACAGCTTCATTTGTCATTCGTATTCATTTAGTGATAGACCGGACCAGTTGGAGGTGAGTTCAAAAAGCCAGGACATTAATGATACGCTCAATCACAATTTAGAATGGAATGGAAGAAATGGAATAGAATAGATTTTAACAACCGCAAGATACAATGTGGCATGCTTACACATAGATATGTGTTTGGAAATTGTGCTGCATATGTTACTGTGGGTGATATAGGTATTACGGAATCGGAAGCTCTTGATCTACTTGGCATGAAAATTCAGTGTGATGTTGAATGATCTTAATATTTTTTTAGGCTTTTTTTTAAAGAAGCTTTCAGTGGTATTATGTTGTTTGGTTGTCCTCCGTCAGTAAATGAAATAATATTGTCATTTCCCAGCTTTCAGTGCTTCGGTTTTCGAAAAGGGTGTCAGAGATACTTCACTCCCTCCTATCTTCATACTATTTATACCACCTATATTCTACATACAACTCTCATGTATGGGTCTTCGCCCCAAAGTCTATTTTGGAGTTGCTCGATAGCGTATTGGAAAGGGCCAAAAGGTTCATCGGGGACAGTAGGGTAACCAACTCTGTTGATTTTTTAGAGCATCGACGCACCGTTACTACAATGGTAAGTGCTCTAATGAAATTGGAGAACTTGTTTCTGTTTCCGTTGAGACCACATCTATTTGTGGTTGATTGGCCAGTAAATCGCACTACGCATTGCAAGGGAAATTCGTTTTATTAGCAGAAAACTTCGTATGTGGAATAAACCCCCTCCAGAGGTCTTTCCTGTTACTTTCTATGTAGGAATGTTCAAATTAAATGTCTGCAAACACTACTCCCGTTTTCCTTCTCCCCATTACCTGATTTCCTAGTTGTGGCACAATGCATTGTATGTGCAAGGGTCATACCCTGAGTGCTGGTCCGAAACGAAAGAAACGAAGACTTATTTAGAATATAGTCTAAATGTGAAAAACCCCTTATACATTTTTTATAAATTATGCTTTTAACACACAAAACGACAACACTTATGCCAAGCATGCCATTAGGGGAATGCAGTTAATTTTACGCTTTCCATTTATTTACAACAATGTGAAATACCCCTGATATATATTATAAAATCGATAAAATCGAATTTCAAGAAATTATTATAATAATATACGAGTATCATTCAATTTTAAAGACGCTTATACCAAGCAGATTATAATCTTATGCAAATATGGAATACTCCTTATATATATTTTTGTAAATTCTTATGTAAGAATTAATATTCCGAATACCAAGAAGTCAGCATAATATAAAAATTTTAAAACCAAAATCTTTAGCAAAGATTTTAATTACAATTAAACATGATAATTTATAAGATAAAGATATCTTAATATCATTAAATATTAATTTTTGTGTTTTTATATCTTATTTTAAATAATAAAGAATTAAAAACTTTTAATAAACAACAGAACATAAAAATGTCATAAAAATTTTATTGAAATTACAACAATTTATGAGAGGATCCCTTTGATTACGATCCCATAATATAAAAATTGTATGTTCTACATAATTATAAATGTAGATTTAAAATAAGATTGTAGAGAGAAGACTAATACAAAAATAAAAATCTTAACAAAAGATTTTAATGGCCTTAAATTTACAACCCTGTTTTGAGAAAGAAACTCTCCAGGAGACATTTGACACTTTTGTTGTTTTAAGAATGACTCGAATAAAATACACGCACGTAACCAAAATGATAATCAGTTTATGTTAATAATGTTAAAAAAAAATAATTGAAAATACAGTTAGTTTTAAGTTTCGAATTCGAAAAAGGTTTTTTTTTTGTAATAAAAATGCATAATTTATAAAAAGAAAATTTGTAATTGATAGAAAAATTTATATTTTTAACAAAAGAAATAAAAGAAATTCTTTAAAATTTATCCAATGAAACTAAAGGAAAATGTTTTTATTTTCAAAAAAAAATTTCAAATGCTTTTGTTTCCACGTGAATGAATATTTTTTCTTTTTGTTAAAATGTATGCACGTGTCATTAAAGTTAAAAAACTTTTCTCAAAAATTTATTGTTTATAATTTTTTATTTTCTACGAAAATGTTATTTTCTAACAAAGAACCAACTCTTCAATAAATTTATGACATTTTGTCATATCGTTTTTATGAGAGAAAAGGTTAAAAGAACAGTTACATTTTTTGACTTAATAAATTCTTTGACATCATGATGACAGGCTGACCGATTTATTTTGGAGTGAATTTGTTGTTTAATTTGAAGTTTTGTAAATCATAAATCATGTTGTCGAATGGAAAGAATTTATGTAATTACAGGTTTATAAAGGAAAATTAAATTTTTAAATAATTTGGAAGAGTGTTTTTTTTTAGTTCTTAGCAGTTCTAAACAGCATATAAATCAATCAAACCGTTCTAAACAGTTCACCTTTAGGAGTTCTTAAATCAGTAAACATTTATAATAAAAGCGACCCCAGCACCATCGCGAAATTAAATATAAAATATTTTTTCAGGTGTATTTTTTATTCAAACGTAAGGATACCGTTACTTTAAACTTAAGCGTTCTTTTCATTGAACATCCATTTGCTTTATTTTACTTTAATTTTCTGGGATACATCACTCCTTTTATGTTGCCTTCATTTTTTACGTTTTGGTACTACGTGATAAGATTTCCATAGCGCCTGGCTATGGAGCCTTAATCAGATGGTGGTCGAACCACTATGCATAAATAGGGACGCCATGCGCGTCCTAGGAAGCCGAAGACTAACTCTAGCAACAGGTCTTTCCTAGTTACAACTTTAATGATTCCAGAGCAGGGCTGTAAATCATTACTCCTTGCTAAAGAGTTGGAAACTATCCAACTCCTGTCTAGAACACATGTCTAGCATGCTTACTGGATCTGAGAACATTTCACCAGGTAGGTGTTATTAAAGGTGAAATGAACCCGGCCACCATATAAAAACTGAACTGTCTGTTATGGGGCCGCGAAACCACAACCACCACGATACTCCCATATAGGGGCCAACCTCAATAATCAGCCAGAGAACAGTTAAATGGCTAAAGAGATAAATAACGGAACTCTGGGGCTTACTGATTTCCGTGGAAATAATGTGGAGTTTCCAGTTGTACCCCTGCTGACTTCAGGGGACTGGGCTTCCCTTTTCCCCCAGTTGCACAGGTCTAAATAGTTACTCTCCACAAAGACCATAAATGTGCCCCCGGTGGGGTACATTTTGGTACTGGCTATATTTATACACAAGTTCTTTGCTTTACTAAATACTTTGTTATTCCGAAGGCTAAGCACTACTAAATACCTTTTTCTATCAGCCAGTCCTTCAACCAACTCAGTCACGACTGGCAAATACTGTCGTTACGTTCTAATTCTTCACACTATATAAATCTCCTTTTAAATTAAAAGCATGACTTTATTGTTTTATCGGGTTTTTAATAAGAATTTTGTTTTTTGAATTGTGGCAACACCAACAACGTAATAGTTTTGACATTTAGTTTTTTGACGTATTCGTAGTAGATGGATTGGCAATTGTTATAATGCATTTAGTTTCGCATGAAAATCGCATTAAAATAATTCAAATGCAAAATAAAATTTTATTGAGAAGCCCTTGCATGAGCAACGTGTCACTATATTGAGCGCTATGTGGTCTAACAACTCAATTTTGACATATTATTGACGACGCAGATATCGCTGACATGTGGTTTCAACAGGACGGTGCTAGATGCCCCACAGCCAATCAAGCTTTCAATTTATTGCAATTTAAATTTCCCGATCGCATAATTTCACGACAATCAGCAGTTAAGTGGCCAGCCAGATCATGTGATATAACACCACTGGATTATTTTTTGTGGAGCTGTGTTGAGAACAGGGTCTATACGGAGCCAATCGAATCGATTTCAGCCTTAAAACTCAAAATCCATGATATGATTAATAAAATACTACCGCCAAAGTGATTAAAAACTTTGATGAAAGAATCGACATCTGTCAGAGTGGTCGACATTTGCCGGATATCATTTTTGTTGACTCGAGTGTTCACTTTGTAGTGCAATAAAAATTTATTTGTTTTTTTTTTTTATAAAAATTAATTTCCTGAAGAAGCGTTATTGAAAATATAAGTGTTAAATTTATTTAAAAAGACCGTTATTAAAATTAATACTTATTTATTAAAAAAAGGTGGAATTAAAATAATAATCAAATTTCAATAATTTTAGTCTAATTTTTTTGTTTTATTTGTTTTAGACAACAAACTTCTTGTTGAAAAACCCTTTACTATAAAGTAGTTTGAAGCATCTGATCTTTTTCTTATATACAGTGCCTTCCTTTAGCATGGCTAGATAATAATAGTTTTTTCTTTTTCTAATCAAAAACCTTCGGGAGGTTTGATCCCTCCACAAAGACTACAGTGCAAAACTTAGCTTTTTACACGCAAGCCTCTTAACTTCTCCTTATGATAATTTGTTTAAGCATCTCTAGCCAGCGCAGTTCTAAGGTATTCGCTTAATTTCCATTTTTACTTAGTTAACACTCTACTTTAAAGTGGTGGTTATAATAAGTTATTCCGTTCTGTTTTTATTTTTTCTCTTATCAAAGACAAATACTCCACTTGTAAGTGGTAGAAGTAACTTAACGACTTATCCAGTTCTGTTTTTATTTTTCGCTTGTCAATAATATAAACCATAATTCTTACCAGAAACTCTTAATGTTATAGATATATATTAAGATTTGCTAGATATTATTTTCGTACAACATGAAATAATAGGGTTATGTTTCGGACAACATTTATAATTTTTACAGAGTTGTCGGCAAATACTCTCTGTTTTTTTCCATAAATTTCAATAAACAATTTACTAATGTGAGACTAAGCTGCGGGTGAATGTTGACTCCCTACAAGGACTAATTGTGAACTTTGATCTAATAATTCTCAAGCAGTTGAACTCCAGCTGGATTATGTGGCAGAAATGGAGTTCATTTGAGCTCTTGTAAAAACACTATTTAACATTCGATTATTTCATAAAACCCTAAACAAATTGAAAGCGGCACTTTTGCTAAATTGCACAAAAGTTATTAGAACACAAACTTTATTAAGTCACTGTCACACTTTCGGCTTCAATATCTTCTTCTAACTTTTGCTACACAATAATAGATCCTTGTTAAACGAATATCTATTTCTAGAAATATATCCAACTCCGGGGTGCTATTGTATGTAATTATTTAAGATATTTTTCCAAAAAGGTGTTAGCAAATAATAATAACAAATATCACAAAAAAGCATTGAATTGAAATGCCTGACTTACTGTGAACAGTCGTGAATTACAAGTTTCGGCCAAACTTTTAAAAATTAATTATTAATTCAAAAAACTACTGCTAAAAATATTACATTAAAAGAAGATTACTTAAACACTAACGGTGTAGTTAATGTCAATATCTAAAATCTTAAAATATTTGCTTTTTGTTGTTTTTAAACGAATTTACTACAGACGATGAAGTATTCGTTGACAGATATAAAATGCATTCGTTTTTGTCACGCATACGAATAGTGACACAAACCATTTTCTTCATGCATTACGCTATCTGTAATAGCTTTATTGTCACTTTTTGACGTAGAGGAACGAGAAATATATTGGTGTAGAGTGACCGTTTTTCTACTAAATTTTTTTGTTTAAATTTTTAATTTCTAAATGTTTGGAATTTAATTTATTTTTATTTATAGCCAAAATATAAAAAATGTATTATTTAAATTATATCATTCAATTACACTGCACAACAAAAAAATATATTTTGAATGTTTCCTACACTAAGTTAGTCAATTTCTACTAATTTTGGGGTGATAAAAACGAAAATGACAATGAAAAATTTTTATTAGCTCTGGTTTTTGACCAATGCTATGAAGTTATCATCTCTTTTCTTACCTAAAAACCCATGTACAACTCCCTTAAAGGCTTCCCAGTGTCTTTCTTCATTTCCTGTTAAAATCATGTCAAAAGCAGGATCATTTACGATTTCACGGATTTGAGGCCCAATAAAGATGCCTTCCTTGACATTTGCATCACTTAACCTGGGAAACTTTGCTCTCAAGTACTTAAAAGCTTGTCCTTCCTGGTCCATGGCCTTGAGAAAGTTTTTCATTAGTCCCAACTTAATATGTAATGGGGGAAGGAGAACATTCTTAGGATCTGCAAGAGGCTCGTCAACTACATTTTTCTCATTTAGGGTTTAGGTCTCGTGTTCACTTTTTTATAGTGAGATTTTCTATCCCGACTATCCCACAGACACGAAAAACAACAGTACTTGGTGAACCCTAATTGCATTCCCAGGAGTATAGCAATTACTTTCAGATTACCACAGATTTGCCACTTTTGTTGTTCATATTTGATTGATTGGTGAAGTGTTTTCATATTTTTATAAGTTTCCTTCATGTGAACTGCATGACCTATAGGAATAAAAGGCAGCTGATTTCCATTATGCAAAAGTACAGCTTTTAAGCTTAGTTTTGAAGAGTCTATAAACAGTCTCCATTCAGATGGAGTGTAATCCAAATTCAAGCAGTTCATCAAACCATTAACATCAAAACAAACTACGAGGTTTTCTTTCTTCCCAAAAAAAAGGAAGCAAATCTTTTTGACGCTGTCAGTACTGAGATATTTTCACATCATGTTTGAGATTAGATTCCACTGTTGTAGTCTTAACCCTAAAAGCTCAGCCTTTTCCTTAGGCAAGCCAAGATTTCTTATAAGGTCACTCAACTCTGCTTGACTAATTTTGTGCGGATCACTAGACCTATCGCTGACCTCAAAATAAGGGTCATAAGATGGAGAAGGATGGGCTGCTTCTTCTACACAGTCTTTATCACCTTCCTCTAAAATTTCATAGTTTTGGGGTGGAGAAGGGACTGGCAAAGTATCTGAGTTTGGTACAGGCCGAAGGGCAGATAGGAGATTAGGGTATTTAACCGTTCCTCTTTTCTTCATAGATAAACCATGCTTAATGGAGCTAAGCAGAAATAACAGTCGTCTGTATGGTTGGTAGGCTCACGCCAAACCATAGGTACTGCAAAAGCCGTTGCCCGGCTTTTATTTTTCAGCCACTCTCGCAATATGACTGAACAAGAATTGCAACATATATGAGGAGCCCATGATTTATCTTGGTCCCCAACTTTCACACCAAAATTCCCCCCGGGGGCACATTATAGTCTTTTTGGAACCTACTATTCCATTTAGATTGGTGTCTTGCGGGGTAAAACGGAGCCCAGGCCCCTCAAAGGCTAGTAGGAGTCACCTGGACAATCCACATATTTCCACGGGAAATCAGTTGCCCCAGAGAACACTATTTGTTCTCTTTAGACAATGATGTGCTCTGACTGGTTATTGAGGTTGGCCCCTATATGGGAGTATCGTGGTGGTTGTGGTTTCGGACCCTCGTGAGAGTTTGTGGGTCGGACCATTCAAATTAACATAATGAATGGTTCAGGTCCAGTGAGTATGAATGCTGGCGTGTTCTTGATAAATAAGAGCTTCATGCGTTCTGGACCAGGAGTTGGAAAGTCTCCAACTCTTTAGCAAGGAGTGAAGACTGCGGCCTACTTCGGGCTTTCGAAATTGCTACTAGAAGTGACCGGAGGATATACGTATTCGATGGCCTTCTAGGGCGTGGTTGGTGTCCAATCAACCAAGTGGTTTGACCACCATCTGATTATGACTATATAGTCGGTGCAGATGTAAATCAAATCACGCTTTCACACCAAAATAATGTTCATAGGCAGTCTTAACAATAGGTGTCATTTTACGTTTCTGAGCCAAAAATGTTATTTCACCACATATATAACAAAAGCTATCGACGGAATTCACACACTTTCGAGGCATTTCAGATCAGCAGTTAAATTAATTTTAAAATCAACTTCACACAACAATTTCAATAGCAACCAGGCGCGTACAACTGACAAACTCACATAGGTTATGTTTACTACTTATGAACAGCTGAAGAGAGGAAAATTATGTAAACAAACATGTGTACCAACTGTTGGTGATGAAATATTTCACTTGTTGAAAACTCAATATATACACAATTAATATAATATAATGATACTATATTTTGAAAACAAGAGCTAATATATAATTTTTATGGTCATTTTCGGTTTTAACACGTGGAAATACATTAACATCAGCTAATTTCAACCCCGAAATGTTGAATGTTGTTCGATGTTATTAATTTTTTTTTAAACATCTGGTCACTTGAGTGACCATCAGCTGCAAACTGTTTCAAATTTAAGCAAAAAAATATTAAAAATTTTGCATTTACAGTGACATATGAGTTAAAGAAGAAAAAATTTCGTTTTAATGACAAAACAAATCAGTTAATGTTTTGTGACAGATAGAAAGGTTATTTACACATGACCTCTATTGCTAACGATAGCTTCTTGCCACGAAATTCGTCTATAAGAAAGTGGTGAAAACAAATTGTATGCTTTGCTCATTATTTATTATTTTATCCATAGAAATTTACTTCCGGCTAACGGTTCTTTTAAATTATTTCTTCACAAACTTTTAATTTTAGATTATCTTCTGCTAAAATCTACCTGTTAAAAATTCTTAAAAATATTTTTTTTCTTCTTTATTTAATTTACTATTTTCCATTTAATAATCTCAAATTTAATTTATCTATTTTTTGTACATTTTCAAATCTACTAACTGTTGTTTTTGTTTTATAATTAATTTTCCATTGATTTGACACGCGTTTATAAATGGCAGCCAGCAAGCAGCGAGGTGTCAATAATGTTTGAATTCGCTTTAATTGTCAATTGGTTTTTATTTTTTACGAACGTACATAGACAGATGTCAACCGTTATGTTGTTTGCGGTACCTGTTTGTTTTTCAATTGTCCCCTGTGTATTAATTAAATATACGGCCATACGAGGGTCACTTAGGCTATATACTTTTCAACAAAATAAGTTCCTGAAAAGTGACAAGTTTAAAAGACTGCTGGATGTAGTTTGCGTAGCAGACCTTTTTTATTGTGTGTCTTCATATTAGACTTTCTTTGGTTGCACTAGTCTTTACTCTTATCTGTGATCATTTCGGGCTGTGAAACGCTGATGGTCTAAGTGTTTTCTTATCATAAATTGTTTTTTTAATTTCCATTAATTTCACATTTTACATGTATCTGTGTCACCACTTTTACATTTACAATTTTTAACTGGAAGTATATCAACCATATCCAAGCAACTTCCAGCTCATATGCAGATATCACGAATAATTTCACATGCACAAGTAAACTATATGTATTCGGATAACCAGGATTCGCTTGATTTACTTCAACCAACTGCCTAATGAAGGTAAAGGCAACAAAAACACTGTTACCGGCATCCACGCCAGGAGGAAGTTTTAAGGCGGGCCGTAACCCTGTGCATGCAAACTAGTGAATAAAGTTTGTGTGTGTTTTTGGAATTATTTTTGTTTTTCTTTCGGACCAGCACTCAGAGGATGATCCATACACATACAATGCATTGTGTCAGAATTCCACTACATCTATATGACTTGATGAAATCTTGCCGTCGTTACATGTGTCACCGGTTGAAAAAGGGAGCCCAGCCCTTAAAGGCTAGTAGCGAGCCAACTGAACAACTCCACGTTATTTACATGGGAATCAGTAAGCCCCAGAGTTCAGCTTTTTGGCTTCTTGGCCTTTTAGATATTCTCTGACTGATTGTTGAGGTTGGCCTTTCGGGAGCATAGTGGTGGTTGTGGTTTCGCGGCTCTCATGAATTTAATTAAGGGGCAAGGATCATCTCACCTCTACTTAGAACAAAGGCTGAATGTTCCGAATCCAGTGAGCATGCTTGTCATGTGCTCTGGACTAGGAGGTAGATAGTCTTCAACTCTTCAGCAAGAAATAGGGGTTGCATCATGGTTCGATCCACTGTCGAGTTATGGCACACACCGTAAAATTTTTTTTAAGAGAAGTGGCACTCAGGCAGCCAACAATGCCTATTTAGTCAAGTACCGTGCTACTTTCTTTAGGAAAGGGATAGAGAATAGATGAAACAGGTGGTGAAAGTAGAAGGATAGTCGGAAATTAACTGCCGTATATAAGACAGCACAGCGATCAGTGACTATGCCTTCATCGCTGAGCAGCCCCACCGACAGTCAATTTTTATTTTTGTAGTGAAAAAAAACCAAGGTCTTCGTTGGGAATCGAACCTACAACCCCCATATTTACAAGCTAGTATACTACCTACTAGCCTACAGGGGCACCTCTTATCTTATCATGCATTGTGCCAGAACTAGATTTTCAGATTATGGGAGGAGGAAAGAGGAAGTAGTGTTTGTTGACATTAAATTTTAACGGTTTAGGTCACTAAACCTCAAATTAATGCGCTTTTAACGAAAATCGAGTTAAGCGCAAGAACGTGTGAGTAACAGGAACAAGTTCCCTAATTTAGTTAGAGCACCTACCATTGTTACAACGATAAAACAGTGAAATACACCCTAAATTGCGTCGATGCTCTAGAGAATTGGATATGCCTCTGTCCCCAATAAGCCTCTTGCCCCTCTCCTGATGCGGTCGAGTAAATCCAAAATAGACTTTGAGGCGCTGGCCCATTTATGAGAGTTGTATTCCGTTTTTGGACGGATATAGAGCGAATGTAGTGAAGTATCTTTTACACCGTTTTAGAAAACCGAGGAATTTGAAAGCTTCTTTAGAAATATAAAAAATATATTTAGTCCATTGAACATCACACTGATATTTCATACCAAGAACATTAAGAGCTTCCGTTTCTGTAATACCTATCTCACCCATAGTAACAGAGGCAACACCATTTCCGAAAACAAATCTATGCGTAAACATGCAACATTGCGCCTTACGGGCACTAAAATCGACTCTTTTCACACGACTCATTTCCGAGATTGTTGCCAGATCGTGATTCAGCATATTTTACAAGTTGCGTCATTTAAAACTCACCTCCAACTGGTTCGGTTTATAACTAAATGAATACGAATAATAAATGGTGTTGTCATCTGCGAAAGAGTATATTGGGGTAAAAGTTTAACAAAGAAGTTGATTTAGAAAAATAAAACATTGGGTAGGAGAAAGAATTAATCTTGAACTCGTCTGATGAAAACCTATCCATAAGAACTCGTATAGTGCGATTCCTGAGAAAACTCGACATAAGTCTGGGGAAATTATCACCGACAGCATTGTTAAAGAAAATGGAAATCATTAAAGGAAGAAAACATAAACAACAGGTTTCAAAAAGAAACTCGGCGAAAATAGATTGGAGACGTGAGAGGAGATGATCTGGCTATTTTACCGATGCTGCGTATTGTTAATTTAGGAATCACGGATGAATATCAAAAAATAATTATTCGAAAAATGTAAAATTTTTTAACTTCCCTCGCATATTTGTTCTTTATGCAGCAAGTGTATGTACAATAAGTCATTAATGTAAACAATAGATATGTTGCTTTTGTTGATACTAGTTGTATTGTGTATATTAAATTACAGTGTAACAATTATAAATTTGTTGTCTTGTTTATGTATTTTGTTAGAAATAGCATAGTTAAAAAAAAAACAAAAAACAAAAAATTAAATAAAACAAAAGTATCAAATTTTATTGAAAGTCATTCATATTTTTTGATTCATTCATATTAATTATTTTATAAAATGATTGATAAATAGACAATAAGTTTAGAATAAAAAAACAGTGATATTTTGTTGCTAAATATTACACTTAGAGAAACAAACGCTCAAACAAATTTAAAGTTTAAATTGTGTTAACTAAAATATTATATTAAAATTTTCCTTTGCGGCGACATTAGGCGGTTTTCAATTGACAACTTTAGATGACATAAACCTTTGCACAAAAACGGACTTTTTAAATCTAAAGAAAAGTTAAAACCGCTTAAAATCAGCAGGTAATGCGAATCGGAAATAAAGCTGGATGCACTTTCGCAAGAGTTATTTTTAGTTTCTTTTAAATTTATGTTTAAAACTTGTTGACTGGCAAATGGAAGGAAATTTACAATTTCAATTTAATTCAATTAAACTGTAAAATTTTTAATTAAATTTTTCTTTGCGGTAACAAACAAATAATAAATTGCATAAAAACAGAATAAAAACAAATTACAGGGTGTCCACCGGGAGGGAAGGTATACTATTTAGTTTCGACAGTTCATATTTGGCAGTCCTGAAGTCGACAGGTGGTGGAAAAATATTCGATAAATTGACGTGTTTAATCGTTAAAACATGTGCCAACAAAACGCACTATTTATTGTGTAGTGCATGATTTCGAAGAAAGAGGGTCTGTAGGTGATAGGCCCAAATATGGACTACAATGTACTGCAGGATCGTTTGAAAACATTACTGCTACTCAAGAAAGTGTTCAAAACAATTCATCAACCTCAGTTCGATGTCGTGTTCAGGAGCTTGGTCTACACAGAACAACTTTGGCCACAATTTTGCACAAGGGTTTACATTTGTTTCCATATAAGATCCAGTTGACACAAAGCTTCTTTCACAAGACCATTTACGCCGTCGTATATATGCCAATAGGATGTTACAACTTGCCCATGACAATCCCGATTTTCATGAAAAAATCATAGTGAGTGACGAGACACATTTTCATTTGAATGGATATGTGAATAAATAGAAGAGTCGTTTTTGGGGGAATGGGAAACACTGATTTTATTCAACAGTCAACAGTTTGGTGTGCAATTTGTCCAGGAGAAATCATTGGGCCTTAATATTTTGAAAATAAAAACGGCGAAGAGATAACTGTGAATGAGGAGCGATATGTTATTATGATTGAAAACTTTAACGCCACAATTGCATGCTATGGACTTGATTAACATGCAGTACCAACAAGACGATGCCACATCGCATACAGCCAGAATTATAATGGCATTACTGCGAGACCTTTTTCCACAACAAAATATTTCACGAAATGGCCAATCTAAGCGGCCAAAATTCGAATTTTCAAAACTCACTTTTTCTTTAACTACCCACCGTAGGGTGAAGAGAATAGAATGCTGGACTAGATCCCGTTATTTTTTAATTCGTTTTTGCTTTCGTTCACTCTCGCAACGCAGTCAAAGTTTCGTGTTGCTAAGTAGGCATATGCTTTTTTTCTGTGTTTGAGACAAGTCAACGTGAAAAAAATTGAGTAAAAGCGTGTTTTCAGTTTATGAATTTTATTAAAATGGATAATTGTAATGCAGGTAAATATGGTATTATTCACATAGTTCAATAAGAATATAATATATTCTGGTACCGGCAGAGCTACATTAAAAATGATGGCATTTTTGTTAATTTTAATTAATTAAAAAAATTAACTATAGTCATAAAGTTGTATAACACCACTAAACGCAACTGAGATTCTCGCTCGGGTGTATTAATTGATATTTCATGGTTTAAAAAAAAAATTGGCTGCGGATATTTTATGGCCCTTTGAAGTATGCTACTGCTGAAAAATGTACCAAAAATTCTGATGCTTTACTGTACATGCTGCTTTATTGGACACTTCTTTTACAAATTTAATTTTTAAATTTTGTTTCCAAATCTAGGTTCTTCAAAGGTCAAATTCTTAGTTCGTGAAGACGTTTTACGAATTTCAGAAATCTGCAATATTTCATCAATAATTGCTAATATAGCTGCTGCCGAAAAACATGAAATGCAATCCGGAAATTATTCTAAAGAAGATATAACTTTGTTAAAAAATAGTTTTGCGAAATTCAAAAGCGATTAAAAAAAAAGTGGGCTGAAGCCCATAGAAAAGTCAGTGTTTTCATTAAAGCAAATCAGCCGTGGATAAAAGGGTATTTTTCTATACCAAAAGTGGTTAATCATGCTGGGCGGCCTACCAAACTTTTCGACGAGTACAGCGATAGAGCCAAAAGACGTAAAACGGAAACCTTACGCAACTGCAGTGATACGGGAGAGTTGGCTGTAGCTACTCGAATTAAATTACGGTCAGTTGGAATGAGAGATGCTGCCGAAGTGCTTAAAGAAGTAACTTCTTCACCAAGTCGCGCACATAAATATAAAATTGCGTACCAACAGAGTCAATCCAACTCAAAATGTAACAAACAATTATCAATATTAGGAGCTCTCTCGATGTCCATTGAAGCCAATTTGACTCGCAGGCAGTATGAGGTTGTTAGAATGAGCAACAAAAAGTTCTATCCGTGTTACACTTTGCTCCGAAAGGCTAAACGTGATTGTTATCCTCCAATGTCGGCATGTATAATCAGTGCTACCAGTGCCGAAATCAAATTACAAGATCTTTTGAACCATACATCTACTCGATTTTTAGAGTACCTTCAAGAAGTATTTATGAATTAAATAAAGAAGATATTTTCAGCTCAGGTAAGGAAGAAATGGCCGATTGATTTTTTTTTATATCATATTTTTATCTTTTCAATAAAAACAGAATTGTTTGTTAATTTTTCATACTGCACGACTTAGAGTTTCTTTAAAAAGTATCCTCTTTTAATTGGTTTAGTGAAATACCGTCTTAATACCCTACGTCTTTTGGCTTTTATATAAATTTACAATTTTAAATGCCACAACCTGTCTTTTCTAAATATTTTGCATACAAAATTCAATCAAAATAATTTTGACCGCCTAGATTGGCCAAATACCCCTCTGTGGGTCGTTTGATTTGACGGTCGCCGCACTTCTTTTTCTGAAAATCTGAAAAGTAAAGTTTCCGCAAACAAACGAGAAATGCTTGAGCAACTTAAACAAAATATTCGTGATGAAATTGATAAAATACTACGTGAAATGTGTGAGTATATAATGAAAAATGTGCACAAAAGGGCTTGCTTTTGCGAGGCTAACAGAGGCGGACATTAATCTGATAATATATTACATATATAATTGTCGACATTAAACAAAACATTTATCAATATAAAATCCAGTCTCTTTTATTTAATCAAAAATTATAAACAAAATAGTCTACATTCACGGCGGACAACCTGTTTTATAATTTGTTTTCCTTCAGTTTTCCTATGGACAATTTTAGTTGACACAAACCTTTGCACTGGAACGAATTAATAATACCCACAGAGGATAAAAAATCGTTTAAGATCAGCATGTAATCCGAATCAAAACAAGGCTACGATAATGTTTTGTAATATTTCTAAGCTAACATAAGATACAACTAATTGTGTATCGCTTTATGTCTTATAATGTGTTTTAAAAATCTTACGTAACTAAATAAGTTGAAAATAAACTGTGATAAAACAGGATATGCTAATTCATACATTTTGGCATAGATTGATACTCATTTTAACTTTACAAGCTGACCTATAAAAATGCAATTCGTTGCTCTTAAAGGTGTTCTAACTTTAACTTATACTCTGTAGAAAATGGGAAATTTGATTATGGAAAAGAAGAAACGAGGAAGTGGATAATTAAATTAAATATACAAGAGAAACCTTTGTAAATAATTGCAATTAATATATGAAATGACCGGCTTAAAAACAAATTATAACTATAATGCGTTACTCTGGAAAATAGATTATAAACAGATGAGCTCTAAGAGAAAAGTGTGTCATATGTTAAAATATACTAGCGATAGATACAAGTATAGTAACTTAAATGGAGAATATACTTGCATTATTATAGAAGCCTTAAAACTGTGTAATATACTGCACTGGCATCGATAGTGCTGGATAGTCTCTCTCGATGAGCTTTTCTTCTCCCTATCGTGCTTTAATACCTCAGAATAGATTTAAAACCAGCGATTGAAACATGATAGTTATACGAGTATTTAAGTTATAGTCGGCTTCAGGCCTTATAAATGCATTGCCAATAATTAAGCGAAATTTTTCCCCGAAACATTTGAAGAAACCGAGATATTAGAATGCTTTTTTAGAGGCTTCAAATTTCAGCTTAGTCCATTAGATATCACACTGAATTTTCAAGAACAAAATAATGAGAACTTTCTATTCTTTAATGCCTTTGTCAAAGGTCAAAGGTGAAGCAACATTTACGGTCATATGCAATTCGGTAAAGATATAAAAATTGGTCCTACGAGCAGTTAAATTAAACTTATTCGAAAGTTTTTCCTCTTCGTCGCCTCCAGAAGAAAAGCAGCCATTCTGAGGGTAAAATTTCACTGGATAATAAAAGTTTAGATCTTCTATAATTAACTGCAGCTACTTCTTCGCCATTCCAGGTCGTAATTTTTTTGTACGCAATAGCTTTTACTCTTTCTGATGGCACGTTGCAAGATTCCCTACGATAATTTAATAATTTCCTCACAAAAAAATGTAAATTTGTGCTTTTGTTCGCCAATTTAAAAGTTTTTTAATGCCTGCAGAGCAGATTAAAATTTCAAAAATTCATTTCTGTAACAAAGGGTCCGCCAAATAACTCTTTTTTTTACTTTTATTTGGGTACGGTTTTCCGTCGACCCTCGTCAAATTTGGTTTGTGAACAAACCAGTTTCGACCGTTTGCCATCTTCCGTCGACTCTCGTCAAATTTGGTTTGTAAACAAACCAGTTTCGGCCGTTTGCCATCTTCAGTGTTCTCTTCATACGCATATATCAACTTTTTTTTCGTTTTAAATGCCATAAACAAAACTACTGAAAGTACAATCCTTCCGGCTAATAAAGGAAATTATTTCATTCAAATGGTTACCTCGGCTGGCCATGCAGCAGACTACACGATCGGTCCAATTTTTAAGCACATTATCGATTGTGTGCAGCTGTATTTCACCAAGGGCCTCACGAATATTATCCTTTAAAGCGTCAACTGTCTCTGGCTTGTCGGCGTAACACTTATCTTTGACGGCACCCTACAAATAATGGTCCAACGGTGTCAAATTGCAGCTCCGAGGTGGCCAAACGACATCAGCTCTGCGGCTAATAATGCGATCTGCAAAAATAGGGCGCAAAACATCGAGTGTAGCTTGTGTGTGGCTTGTGTGTGACTGTGTAGCACGCAGCGCCGTCCTGTTGAAACCAAATGTTGCCAATATCCTCCTCTTCAATTTTTGTGAAC
Organism: Trichopoda pennipes; assembly: GCA_030448955.1. Classification (NCBI taxonomy): domain Eukaryota; kingdom Metazoa; phylum Arthropoda; class Insecta; order Diptera; family Tachinidae; genus Trichopoda; species Trichopoda pennipes. The sequence continues at coordinate 11,019,385 of JASKUP010000002.1, forward strand.
AAAAATCGTTCAACATGACCCGATAACGATCGCCATTGACTGTAACGGCCAGTCCTTGCTCATTTTCGAAGAAAACTGGCCCAATTATGCCTCTGGACGAAAATCCACACCAAACAGTGACTCGTTTTGGGTGCATCGGCTTTTCAATGAATGCGTGAGGGTTTTCTGTGCCAAAAATGCGACAATTTTGCTAGTTTACATACCCGCCAAAATCAAAATGAGCTTCATTAGAAAACTTATTTTTTTTTTTGCAAAAGCGGCATCTTCTGTAAGTCGATCGCAGGCCCACTTAGCGAACCAAAAACGCATTGTATGGTTAATTGGCTTCAACTCCTGAACCAATTGGACTTTGTATGGCATCATACCAAAGTCTTTATGCAAAATTCGTCTCAATGATGTCTCTGAAATGTTCAATTGTTGAGAACGACGGTGAATTGATGCACACTTTCTGCCACAGCAGTAATATTCTCGGATGTACGCACTGTTTTTGGTTTTTCACGCTTTCGTTTATCGAAGAGTTTGCCAGTTTCTTTCACTTTTTTCACAAGATAACGAATATACGGAGCTGAGGGTGCTTCTCTTCTTCCAAAATCCGTACGCAATCTTCGCACATATTCTGCAACATTATCATGATTTTCAAAGTAATGTCGCCATATTTCCCAGCGTTGTTCAAGCATATATACAACCATATTCGTTCAGCGGAAGGATAAAACTTATTATCTGTCAAATCAAACATTAGCTAAGTGTTACCATTCACGAAATAAGCATTAGTTGAAAAAAAAAACGTTAGATAGCGGACCCTTTACATTAAAAAAAGAGTCATTTAACAGCTCGCGGTTTATGCAGATATCCCTAATCTGTATATTTGTTGCAAGAGGTTTTCATTAAAACTGTTTGGTGCTTATAAAAATTGATCCTACGAACATTTAAATCGACTCTATTTTTGCAGGATGTTTTTTTTTGGTAAATAAAAGCCATGAAACATTGTTGGCGTTAAAAATAACGGGAATTAAAATGGTAACGCCACTGTCTGAAATCTTAAAATATTTTCTTTTTGTTTTTTAAGCGCATTTACTAAAGGCGATGAAGTATTCATTTCGAATATTCGTCGTTAGATATAAAATGCATTCGTTTATATGACGCATACGAATAGTGACACAAACCATTTTCATCACGTGTTACCTAATCTGCAATAGGTTATTGTCATTTTTTGACGTAGAAGAACAACAAATATATTGGTGTAGAGTGACCATTTTTCTTATAATTTTTTGTTTATTTTTTTTACGTTTTAAATGTTTCGGATTTATTTTGTTTTTATTTATAGCTTGAATATAAAAAATTTATTATTTTAATTATATCATTCAATTATTCATTTTTTTTTTCAAATATTTGGTTACTTCGAATACTCGTCGTTAGATATAAAATGCATTCGTTTATATGACGCATACGAATAGTGACGCAAATCATTTACATCCCGCGTTACGCAATCTGCAATAGTTTTATTATCATTATTTGACGTAGGCAAACGACGAATTTATTGCTGTCGAGTGACCGTTTTTCTATTAATTTTTTTATAAGCAATTTTATTTCGTGCTTGATTCCTTTAAATAAATATTTCATGATATTCTCACAAAATATTTATTATTGCCCGTTGCTTTTTTAGAATTTTGTAAAATTATTTACAAATATTTTTTATTTTCTGAAATTTTCACATTACATATGAATGGTTGCCAATGGAAACCCTTATGTAGAAATGATTGAAAATAAACAATGTTTTTTGTTGTTTTGAAATGTTTTGTAGTGTTTGTATGGAAGTGTCTTTGAGTCTTGCTGTCTATGCTATGTTGATTTTATGAAAAAATTCTCATAGAATCACTTTGGCTTTGGATATAAAACTCTTAGGTTTTACTATACAATATTGGGGTAAAATTCACTGATGAGCTACTTGAGCAATAGTGAAATTGCAATATGGATTACAATACATTTCAAATATTTTTATTTTAATTTTTATTTGAATAAATGTTTTATGAGAATATCATAAGATGTTTATTTTTTAATAAAAATTTTTGTAATAAATATTTTGTGAGAATATCATGAACTATTTATTTAAAGGAATCAAGCACGAAATAAAATTGCTTATATTAAAAATGATTCCGAATAATTATAAATAACTTATTAATTTTGTTGTTTAATTTTCTTAAAATTTTTAAATGTTTGGGATTTATTTTGTATTTATTTTTTTCAAATATTTCATCACTTTAGGATTTTTGCAAATACAAACAAAAATATACTTTGATATTAATTAATTAATGGTTTTGCTATACTAATTAAGTTTCAAACATAAATTTTACACAGATTTTTTTTTGATGACGAATTCGTAGTGCTATGCAAAATTCGTCATTTGTCTCAGTTGCATTTGTCGCAAAGTTTTAAAACCCGTATGACTTGGATAACAGAAAATTTAATGTTTTTATATTTGTATCCCAAATGGAAAAAAAGCGTTTAAAAGAGACACACATGACAATGCACAGTGGGATGTTAGGCCAAAAAAATTTTGGTATAAATTTATATTTGTTAAACGGATAGTCAACCAGATTTCATTAACATTTTTAAAGCTATGTAACAAAAAGCCACGCATTTATTATAGTTTTAATTTCAAAAGCTGTCAATTAGAAAAATAGTTAAAAATAAAAAAATTTTATGCGTGGGCAGCACAACTTTTACAGTCTGTTGACGGGCAATACTTTTTGTTTTGTCATTAAAATTATCAATAAAATGTGTTTACCTTTTAGGAAACTATGTACTTAAAATTCTATGTACATCAATTTAGGTGCCCAGTCGGTAGTGTGCTAGCTTACATGACTAGGGGTTGTGGGTTCGATTCCCAACAAAGACCTTGGTTTTTTTTCACTACAACTAAAAATTGACTGTCGGTGGGGCTGCTCAGTGATGAAGGTGATTTCCGTAACTATCCTTCTACTTTCACCACCTGTCGCATCTCTTCTCTACCCCTTTCCTAATGAATGTAGCACGGTACTTGACTAAATAGCCATTGTTGCCTGAAAATTTTTCACCTATTCGTCGTTTAAACATGTGTTACCTAATTTTTAATAGTTTTAAAAAAAATTTTGTTTTTGGATTTTAAGGCTAAATTTCCATAAGTTTTTTTATCTCCTTAAAAACAAAAACTATAGAGATAATTTTTTTTAAAAGAGTGTGCGTTAACAATTGCTTAACTCAAAACAATAAAATAAATTAATTTTTATGCTGAATTTTGTTATAATAAAAAATCTTTTTAAAATTTTTAGGAAATATCTTATCTTTAGTTATTTAAGATATTTTAATACTTTAATTCCATAACTACTTTGTTATTGTTAATTTATTTTTTGTTTTTTAAGCTGCAAACTAACATCTTTAATAAATTTTATCTGAGTTTCTTTACACAACAGCAACAACAACTAAAAAAAACATTCTTAAAAATTTGAAAATCAAAAAGTTTAATTTGTTATTTATGAAATATTTGTGTAATTTTATCTTGTTAGAGATTGTGTAATGATTTTGTAATAGTTTAATATTTAAAGTTTCATGGCCATTTGTGTTATACAGATAACAAGAGGAATTTATTTTAATTTGATGCTGACAGAATGTTTACTTATTATATCAAAGGTATTTAGTTTAGAAACGAATTAAGATAATTTTAGTTGTCTTATTGCGAAATGAAACGAATTCCAGTTGGGACGATTTACAGCAAATTACAGGGTAGTTCAATTGTTTAACAATTATCAGCCTTCCGACTGGTATTTTCTTAAAGACTAAGATATGAATCTTCTTTCCCTTGCAAAGCTTCATCGCCTTAAACGTTCACTATTCTTCGTTTAACAGAGGGAGAGCCAAAAGCAAGCAGTGATGCATTGTATCACGATCCTGCAAAATTTTTGAATAGGCCTAATTTTCATTTATTGTTGTTATTTTCCTCCGTATTTTCTGACTGTTTTAAGTTCGGCGTAAACGGCGAGCGCTTTCAATGTAAAAATATCACTTTCAAGCCGTGTTCTAATCCATACTTGTGAGTTAGTATTTGCGTTTAGGTAGTTCTGTTGTTAAGGTCGTATCCCCCGGGGGCACATATATATGGTCTTTGGATAAAGCAACAACTTAGACCTGTGCAACTGGGGGAAAAAGGGAGCCCAGTCCCCTGAAGTCAACAGGGGTACAACTGGAAACTCCACTTTATTTCCACGGAAATCAGTAAGTTCGCAGAGTTCCGTTATTTATCTCTTTAGACATTTAACTGTTCTCTGGCTGATTATTGAGGTTAGCCCCTATATGGAAGTATCGTTGTGGTTGTGGTTTCGCGGTCCCATATCAGGTCTATTGTTTAATATGGTGGCCAGAATCATTTCGCCGTTAATGACACGTTAGATGAATGATCCAGTCCAGTGAGCATGCTAGACATGTGTTCTGGACAGGAGTTGGAAAGTCTTCAACTCTTAAGCAAGGAGTGATGATTTGCAGCCCTGCTCTGGAATCATTAAAGTTGCAACTAGGAAAGACCTGTTGCATAGAATTATAGCTTAGGCTTCCTAGGACGAGCATGACGTCCCAAATTATGCAGTGGTTTGACCACCATCTGATTAAGACTATATAGTCAGGCGCAGATGTAAATCTAATCACACAGTGTACTCATTTAGGTAGAATGCGAGTCACCTGCCACTTTATGCATGGCTAATTTTTCTTTTAATATTATCTAGGTACGTGTGTCTGTCTTAGGGTGTTTTCCATTTGTTGGAATTCATGAGTTTGTAGTTTTAGTGGTGTGAAAATTTTGCCTGTGGTTCTGTTTACCTGTTTCTTTATAATTTATTGTTAAAAGTTTTTGTTTTTTAGATTTCCATAGCATAAATTTATTAAGGGTCCGCCAAATAACTTTTTTTTTGTTTTAAATGCTATAAACAAAATTACTGAATATTTTCTCAAATTTCTTTTTTTATTTGAAAGTACAATCCTTTCGGTTAATAAGGGAAATTATTTCATTCAAATGGTTATCTCGGCTGGCCATGTAGTAGACTACACGATCGGTCCAATTTTTAAGCACATTATCGATTGTGTGCAGCTGTATTTCAGCAATGGCTTCACGAATATTGTCCTTTAGAGCGTCAATTGTCTCTGGCTTGTCGGCGTGACAGTTATCTTTGACGGCACCCCACAAATAATAGTACAACGGTGTCGAATCGCAGTTCCGAGGTAGCCAAACGGCATCAGCTCTGCGGCTAATAATGCGATCTGCAAAAATAGGGCGGAAAACATCAAGTGTAGCTTCAGCTGTGTGACACGTAGCGCCCTCCTGTTGAAATCAAATGTTGCCAATATCCTCCTCTTCAATTTTTGTGAACAAAAATTCATTCAACATGACTTGATAACGATTGCCATTCATTTTAACGGCCACTCCTTGCTCATTTTCGAAGAAAAATGGCCCAATTATGCCTCTGGACCAAAATCCGCACCAAACAGTGACTCGTTTTGGGTGCATCGGCTTTTCAATATATGCGTGCGGGTTTTCTGTGCCCCAAATGCGACAATTTTGCTTGTTTACATACTCGCCAAGATCAAAATGAGCTTCATCTGAAAAGATGATTTTTTTTTCGCAAAATCGGCATCTTCTGTAAGTCGATCGCAGGCCCACTTAGCGAACCAAAAACGCATTGTATGGTCAATTGGCTTCAACTCCTGAACCAATTGGACTTTGTATGGCGTCATACCAAAGTCTTTATGCAAAATTCGTATCAACGATGTCTCTGAAATGTTCAATTGTTGCGAACGACGGTGAACACTTTCTGCCACAGCAGCAATATTCTCGAGTGTACGCACTGTTTTTGGCTTTGGTTTATCACTTTTGGTTCCTTTCACTTTTTTCACAAGATAACGAACATACGGAGTTGACGGTGCTTCTCTTCTTCCAAAAGCCGTACACAATTATCGCACACATTGTGCAACATTACCATGATTTTCAAAGTAATGTCGCAGCGTTGTTCAAGCGTATAAATAAGCGAAATAAGCACTAGTTGGAAAAAAAAACGTTGGATGGCGGACCCTTTATATGTTTATCGAATTTAATATGACCGTAGATGTTGTTCATCTGTTCGAGGAAATAGCAGTACAAAGACCTCCTTTTCTTTGCGAAGCTGCATCATCGTCCTAAACGTTCAATATTTTTTCATATACAGAGGGAGAAGAAAAAACAAATATGATACAGCTTATCACAACCCTGAATAGGCTCAATTTTAAGGTTTAGGGATAAATTTTTATATGCTAACCCCATCAATTATAACCGTTGAAGTTGTTCCATCTTTGAAAACGACAAAGATATTAATTAATGGAGAGTTATTAATATATTGTTTTTGAAAATTCAATGTGATGTTTGATTAACAAAGTACAAGTTTCAAGTCTCTAAAGAAGCATTCTAAAGCCTCGGCTTCTTCGAATGTTTTGTGAAATATTTCACTTTAATAAAGGCATTGCATTTTTTAACGCCTGTAGCCGACTGTAACTTAAATACTTGTATAACTATCACATATAAATCGCTGGTTTTAAATCTATTTTGAAGTATTAGCCCTTGCATGATAAAGAGTAGAAAAGTTCAGCACTATAGATGTCATGGAGCATAGCCTAAATGTGGAGTATATTACAGAGTTTTTTATGCTTCTATAATAATGCAAGTATATTCTCCATTTAAGTTAGAAAACTTGTATCTAACATTAGTATATTTTCACATATGACGCACTTTTCTCTTAGAGCTCATCTGTTTATAATCGATTTTCCAGAGTAACGCATAATAGATATAATTCGTTTTTAAGCCGGTCAGTTCATATGTTGATTGAATTATTTAAAAAGGCATTATAATAACGTATAACTATCATGTATGAGTCGCTGCTTCAATATCAACTTTCAAGCATTTGCCCATGTACGATAGAGGGTAGAAAACTCATCGAGATAGACTATACAGCGCTACGTATGCCATGGAGCATAGGCTCAATGTCGAGTTTATTTCCTGCATTGAAATGATTCCACAGTTTCTTTAAATGTTTTGAGAAAAAATTCACTTTATTATCTGCCTTGTATTTATGCGGCCTTTATCCGATTATAAATTAAATAATAACTCTCGTGTGTAAATGCCAGCTTCAAAATCTATTTTGAAATGCTTAAAAGGTTTTTATCTAAAAATTTCAACATTTAATTTAAAAATCTTATTTTTTATTCGGCAAAGGAAATATTAAATTCGACGCATTTAACTAAAGCAAAATGGCTTACATTTATTAATATTTTAAATCTTTCATATAAATACAAAATATGTTCCAATTCACAAAGCTGGCAAGTCACTTTCTTTATGTTAATGACCCACAAGAGAAAAGTATTGTTTCTTTTTTTCTTTTTTTTTTAATCGAAAATGAAACTGAACATTAAATCATTATCGTGGGTAAATCACAAATTATAAATCATAAATAAAACAATAACAAAGAAGGAAAAATACAAGAGTTCAACAAAAATGATTTTTTATTATTAAATTATTATTCATCAAGCATAATTAGCTTAACGTACGAGTATCAATTTCTTAAAAACAAAAACAAAACAAAACAAAAACAAAATGTTATTGTTAGTGCGTCAGCTATTAACTAATAATTACCGTTTATTATCAACAAATACAAAAAAGCAGTCAATGGCCGTTAATATAGGGTATCCGCCGGGAAGTTATACTACTTTGTTTTGCCGCCATTTTAGTAAACATTAGTCTTGACAGTTCATATTTGGCAGTCGTAAAGTAGACACGCGCTAAATTTATTATGGAAAAATATTCGATAAGCCAACGTGTTTTATTCGTTAAAATATTTGATCAAAATCAATCGTCGATTACTGTGACGATGAGAAAATTACGTGAAATTTTTGGGAGAAACAACGTGCCAAGAAAACACTGTATTTATCGTATAGTGAATGATTTCGAAGAAAGAGGGCTTGTAGTTGATAGATTCAAGCATGGACCAACAAGTACTGCAAGATCGGCTGAAAATATTACTGCTGCTCAAAAAAGTGTTTAAAACACTCCAACCTCAATTCGATACCCTGCTCAGGAGCGTAGTTTTTAAAGAACAACTTTGGCTACAATTTTGCACAAGCGTTTGCAGTTGTTTCCATATAAGATTCAGTTGACTTCAGAGCTTCTTCCACAAGACCATTTACGCCGCCGTTTAAGTGAGTGACGAGGCACATTTTCATTTGAATGGATATGTGAATAAACAGAGTAGTCGGTGTGGGAAATGGAAACCCTCAAAGTATTCAACAGTCACCTTTGTATCCATTAAAAGTGACAGTCTGCTGTGCAATTTGGTGAGGAGGAATTATTGAACCTTACTTCTTTGAAAATGAAAACATCGTAACGGTAACTGTAAATGAGGAGCAATATCGGGATATGATTGAAAACTTGCGCTTGATTAATAATGTCATATCAATAAGACTGTGACACATCGCATACAGCCAGTATTACAATGCAATGAGACCTATTTCTACAACAAGTTTTTTAATGAAAATGCACCCCCCCGGGGGTACATTTATCGGTCTTTATAGAATACTTGACTATCAAGACCTGTGCTGCTGGGGGTATAAGGGAGCCCAGTCCCCTGAAGGCAGCAGGGGTCAACTGGAAGCTCCACGTTATTACCTCGGGAATCAGTTGCCCGAAGAGTTTCCGCCATTATCCTATTTAGGCATTTAGCTGTTTTTCTGACTGAATATTGAGGTTGGCCCTTCGGGAGTATCATGTGTTACGGACAGGAGTTGGATAGTCTCCAGCTTTTCAGCAAGGAGTAGTGGTTTGCAGCCCTGCTCTGGAACCGCTGAAATTGCAACTAGGAAAAATCTGTCGCTAGAATTAGTCTTCGGCTTCCTAGGACGTTGCTTTTCATTCACAGTGGTTTGATCACCATCTGATTAAGGCCCACGGCCAGGTGCAGATGTAAATCTTATCACGAAATGGTCTCCACGGTCGCCTGATTTGACTGCTACCGACTTCTTTTTGTGGGTTGATGCAAACAAATCAGAAAGGCTTGACCAACTCAAACAAAATATTCGTGATCATATTAATGAAATACCGCGTGAACTGTGTGAGAATGTAATGAAAAATATGCTAAAAATGGCTCGAATTTGTGAGGCTAACAAAGGCGGACATTTATCTAATATTGTATTCCATACATAATTGCCGACATTTAAATGAAACATTCATCAATATAAGATTCATTCTCTTTCATTTAATCAAAAATTATAAACAAACAAAATAGCATACCTTCCCGTTGGACACCCTGTATTTGTTTTTGCAAAAACAAGAAAATGAACATCCATTGAATATATTTTTCAGCACGAACTAGTTAATGTTTTAAAGAAACAAATAAAACTCTCAATTTTTTTTGTTTGTTTATATTCAGTTATTCATAATTATTATTTAAACAAATTACTCAATGTATTTGTTTTATTTTAATAACAAATATTTACAAATTGACATATAACAGTGTGTGAAATTTTTCTAGATGCACTTGATTGTGCAAGAAATTTTATTAAAACAGTTAACGCGTTTAATTTATCTACAACATATTTATCTTCAAAATTATGTTATTCACCATCTCATATATACCGTTATTTTATAAAAATTTCAGACGACTTGCCTCTATATTCTGTTAAGGTTATTTCTTCTTTTTGCCAATTAATGATTTTAATTATGAATTAAACTTTTGTAGAATAGCAAAACGGCATTTTCGTAGCACCAGATACACGTGATAAGATTTACATCTGCGCCTGGCAGTGAGCCACTGTAAGTCAAAAGCAGCGCCACTCACGCCCTAGGAGGCCGAAGTCTAATTCTAGGAGTAGGCCCTTCCTAGTAGCAATTTCGATGATTCCAGAGCAGGGCTGCAAACTACCACTTCTTGCTGAAAAGTTGGAGACTATTCAACTCCTGTCCAGAACACATGACTAGCATGCTCACTGGATCTGGGAACATTCCAGCAGGTAGGTGTTATTAAAAGTGAAATGATCCTGGCCACCATTTAAAACTGACCTGTCTGTTATGGGGCCGCGAAACCACATCCACCACGATACTCCCGAAGAGGCGGAAACTCTGCGGGCTACTGATTCCCGTGGAAATAGCGTGGAGTTCCCAGTTGACCCCTGCTGCCTTCAGGGGACTGGACTCCCTTTTTTCCCCCAGTTGCACAGGTCTAGATAGTCGAGCGTTCTATAAAGACCATAAATGTGCCCCCGAGGGGGGAGCACCAGAGTGAGTGTGATTTGTTTTACATCCGCACCTGGCTATGCAGCCTTAATCAGATGGTGGACAAACCACTATAGTATAATTTGGAACGTCATACATGCGTCCTAGATAGCCGAAGGCATAATTCTAAGCAACAGAACCACCTAATTGCAACTTGAATGATTCCAGGATAGGTCTGCAAACCATCACACCTTGCTAAAGTGTTGGAGACTTTCAAACTCCTGTCCAGAACACACGTCAAGCATGCTCACTGAACTGGATCATTCACTTTACGTGTCATTATCAGTGAAATGATCCTGTCCACCATAAATTTCATACTTATGGGGCCGCAAAACCACAAACACCACGATGCTCCCATATAGGGTCCAACCTCAATGATCAGTCAGAGAACTATTAAATGTCTAAAGAGACAAATAATGAACTCTGCGGCTCACTGATCCCCGTGGAAATAAAGTAGAGCTTCCAGTTGTCTCCCTGTCTGACTTCAGGGGAATAGGCTCCGTTTTTCCCCAGTTGCACTGTGTCTAGATAGTGGAATATTCTATAAAGACCATATTGATATGCCCCTGGCGGGAGGGGCGAGCAAAAGATATAGAAAAAATAAATAAAAGAAACATATATGCTGCTGGATATTTGGTAGCGTTGAGATGTTGTCATTTAACACAGGCTAGGGTTCACCGGCTTGTTTAGCAGCCAGCTCAGCCAAAAAAGAAAAAACAAATAAATGAACCCTGATACAAATTTATCCATTTCCCTTTCGCAGACAAACTATAATATCCGGGCTAAAAGTCTGGCTTAATAGGCTGAAAATAGTTGACTTTCGAGTGAAATTTAAATTTTTTTGTAGTTACAAATTATTGTTTTCAATATTATTTTTTTTTTATAAATTTTCCATAATTTAAGTTATTTTTAATATTTTGTATTTGTTTGTCTAATTTGAAAAGTCGATTTTTTATTGAAATGAAATATGAACTTTCAAAAGCTTTTGTGCACTTTTTAAACTTTTTGTGAATTTTTTGTTTTTATTTGTTGTGTAAGAAGACTTTCACAAGTGATGTGGTCAAAAGGTAAAACGCGTTTCCTAGCCAACAACGATTAATGGTCATGATTGTTAGCTGTTACTGTGCAGATTGCTCTTTTTACCTTAATTGGGAAGCGTTATGTTGCAGGCATGTGTCTTCAGTAAGCTTGCATTAGTCATATACATAAAAGAGGTCAGCTATCCGACTTTTATGTGCTGGTGGCGTAAAGATGATTGTGGGAGAAGTGCAAGTTTAGTTGAATTTAACGAATTCTATAGAAAATACATTTTCTCTGCTATTTTCCAGCAGCTACCATGAATCACACAGAATTATGGTCAGGACTGCTTTAAAGTTACAATAAAGAAGTATAAATAAATTTTTATCACGGTATGCCATGCAGAATAATTCGACCGATTTTTAATTAATAATGGCAACACCTTTCTTATAGAGGGTGTGCGCTAGGAAGGTATATTACTTTGTTTGTTTATAATTTTTGATTAAATAAAAATGTATTATTATTTTTAACGGTCTTTTTAATTAAATTTAATAATATATAATAGTTATAATTTTTTGACCTTTTTTTAATATTTTTTAGTAATTAATTTTAAGCACAAGGTCTTATTTAATAAAAAATTTTTTTAAAACTTTATTTTTTATTATATTTTCGATATTTCGCCACACCGTTGGTTGGCATCATCAGGAAAAACAAAAATAATAAATTTAATAATATATTTTTTTTTCAATATTTCGCTTTCCTTTGGAAAGCTTCCTCAGGAAATTATTTTTTTTTTATTTTTGATTAAATGAAACAGAATGGATTTTATATTAATAAAATGTATTATATTAATAAATAAATATCCGCCTCTCTTAGCCTGATAAATGCGAGCCCTTTTGAGCACATTTTTCATTACATTCTCACACATTTCACGGGATATTTCATTAATTTAATTACGAATATTTTGCTTGAGCTGCTCAAGCATTTCTAGTTTGCTTGCATAAACCTTGTTTTTCAGATATTCCCACAAAAAGAAGTCCGGAGCAGCCAAATCAGGCGAGCGTGGAGGCCAATCAACATCACCATTTCCTGCAATAACTTGTTGCGGAAAGAGGTCTCGCAGTAATTCCATTGTAATCCTGACTGTAAGCGATGTGGCAACGTCTTATTGATACCACATGCTAATCAAGCAAACAAAGCATGCTGTTGTGACCAAATTTCACACCAGACTGTCACTTTTAATAGATGCAAAGGTGGCTGTTAAATAATTTAAGGGTTTCGCATTCTCCCGAACCGACTTTTCTCTTTATTCACATATCCATTCAAATGAAAGTGTGACTCGTCACTCATTATGATTTTTTTTTATGAAAATCAAGGTTATCATGGGCGAGCTCTAACATCCTATTGGCATATGTACGGCAGCGTAAATGGTCTTGTGGAGAAGCTCTTGTGTTAACTGAATCTTATATGGAAACAAATGGAAATCCTTGTGCAAAATTGTGGCCAAAATTGTTCTTTGGAGTCTACGCTCCTGAGCACGGCGCAGAATTAAGGTTGATGGATTGTTTTGAAAACTTTCGTGAGCAGCAGTAATGTTTTCAGTCGATCTTGCAGTATATTATGGTCCATGCTTAGGCATATCACCTACAGATCCTTTTTCTTCGAAATCATGCACTACACAATAAATAGTGTGTTTTGTTGGGATCTTGTTTCTCCCAAAAATTTCACGTAACTTTCTCATCGTCACAGTAATCGATGATTGTTTTATAATCGATAATGTTTTTAAGGATTTAGCTTGTCGAATATTTTTCCATTAAAACTTAACCACGTATCTACTTTAGCCAAATATGAACTGTCAAGACTAATGTTTACCAAAATGGCTACAAAACACAGTAGTATATTTTCCAGGCGGATACCCTGTATTTAATTCTAATTATTTTATTTTTCTTGGTTTGTTTCTTATTTCGTGGATTTATAAAAAATCCGACTCAATTTCAATTGTTAAGATTTCTGTTCAAATAACTTGTGTGTTAGTATTTTTGATGGAAGCTACTTCTACATCTAATCAAATTTAACTCACTGTTAATGATGTTGTTGGAAACGTTTAAAGTTTTACCAAACATTGATTAATCAAAACAATCAAAGTGATAATACAAATATTGATTTTGTAAAAAAATATTTATTATTAAAATTGATTATTAAACAACACTTACAAAACAATAATATATAGTAATTTTAAAGAAAAATATTAACAAAATACAACTTAAATTAATTTATCAATGTAAACAATTTATTTACGTTGAGTGCGAAAGTGACAATTAACAAGGCATTATTGTCAGCATTTCCATGGTGGGAATATTATTAATGTTCAATGTAAACAAAACTAAAGAAAACAAATTAAAGGGACGTGATTTTTTGAACCTAAAATTGTGAAATTTTTATTAGACCTGATTAATTAAAGCTTGATGTTAGTAAAAATTGATATTCACTCTGTTAAAAATTATCTTGTCATAAATAATAACACTCGTTTTAAAGAAATAGATCAGTTTTCTTTAATAAGTTCGATTTAGTTGAAATAGAAGTGATAAACATTTTAATTGCTTGACGTTGTAGGCTGTTAACTTAATGGTTCTTTATATAAAAACCTGTTCTCCGAATTCATCTATTAGCTGATTTAAATCTTCATTTTAAATGACGATAACAAGCATGGTTATCTTTTAGTAACTTGCCAATTTACTATACTAACTATTGACGACAGTATATAGTGCGGAAATTTGAAATTTAAGCTAACTCACCTAGATTAAATGGCTAAGAATAAGGTTATCGCACTCTGTTATCGAACGAACTGTGTTATATATATTTAATATTCATGTCATTATTCGAAAAAAAAACCATTTGCTTATTTAAATAAAAAGCATTTGTTTGTTCGGATAATTTTTTTTTCGATTATTCGAATAAAAAATATTCGATTATTCGAATAGTTATACAAATATTTTTCTTAAATAAATAACATTTATGATTTAAAACAAAGACAAAAAAATATAAAAATTAAATTTTTAAATTATTAAGTTTATTACAGCTTCTGCTTTTGCTGTCGCTTTAAATACCTAGACTTCTTTTTCCCTTATCGTTAACAATTTACTGCTAAGCCCTTTTCAAATAGCACAATAAAAATTGTAGTTCTTCTTAGTTCATTTAAAACGAAAATATAATCAATAAATGTTACTCGAATAAAGTTAATCGTTTATTCGAGTAAAAATTATACGATCATTTTAAATGAAGTTAAAAGTAGCGATTTCAAAAGATTTTTTTTTCGAATTTATTTTTTTTTCACTGGAAATCTCTTTTAAACAGATATTCAGAATGGAATTCTTACTTTCAAAATGTTGGTTTTATTTTTTGAATTAAGCGTTTTGTTTTTAAAAAGATCGAGCAATATGTTCTTATTTGCTGCGAAAGATTAAATAGCTTAAAGTAAATATTTGTTAGTCGAATAAAAGTTAATCGATTATTCGAGTACAAATTATTCGAGTGTTCATATATAATATATTCGGTTATTTATGCAAAAATCTATTTTTTTAGTGAATTTACTTTGTGAAATTACAAATTTGTAAGAACTTCCATACCTAAATTTTTCTAACGGGTACGCAATCTAACGTTTTTTTTTTCAACTCGTGCTTATTTCGTGAATGGTAACACTTAGCTCATGTTTGATTTGAGAGATAATTAGTAATAAATACCTCTTATTCTTTTTTAAGGTCTTTTTAAATTAAGTTAACAATTTATTTTTATTTGGGTACGGTTTCCGTCGACCGTCGTCAAATTTGGTTTGCGAACAAACCGGTTTCGGCTGTTTGCCATCTTCAGTGTTCTTTTTGTACTCCTTCGTAAAAGGTCGATTAAAAAAACTACAAAAAATAAATAATTAGTTTTATCCTTCCCCTGAACGAATATTGTTTTGTAGTTTTGTTTAAAACCAAAAAAATAGAGTTATTTGACGGACCCTATATGATGAAATGCCTACAATTCTGGCTAGAAAAGTTTTTCCCCTCTATATACCAAATACCTTGACAGTTACTTTGTTAATTGATTGGCTAGCTATAAGGGTATTGCAAATTTCTTGTATTATTTTAACTATGATAAATCTTTTATTTATTTAAAATACCCTCCCTTAACATCATGTTAGAAAATAGTTAAAAGTAAAACTACGTTATTGATATAAAATCTCTCTATTTTTTATTTAACCCACCCACTTCTTGTTTTATTTCTTGAACAAGAAATATTTGTTTCACCCCGCCTATTTTATACAATTCCGCACATTTGTCATGCTTTAAATAAATATTTGTTAACAGATCTAATTTTTTTTGTTAAGCAAAAACTTTGTTTTATTAAGATTTATCCAACTTTTTGAGTAAAGAAAACACCTTAAAGATTTAATGCCTTATCCTGCTTAAGTACAGAAAAGGATGCATCTAAACAGACAGGTAAGTTCACAACTGAAGTTAAAAGATAAGAACTATTAACATCTTTAGCAAACAGTAGCTTAGCAAATCAAAATAAAAATGTGCGTAAAGGCAACAAAATAAGGAAAAAGTATTTAAGAAATTTTTGTGGGCGGCCAAGTTAGACTTTAAAACGAACATTAAACGAGAAAGATTATTCAAGGAAGATTAGGGACAAATGTGTGTAACAAAACACATTTGAAGTCTATGTTATTGTGCAGATAAAAAAATTAATATTTTCTTTGGCAACTCGCAAAAGGACACAAGTGAGGTCTATTGAATAAACAGATTTAAAAAAATAAAAATAAAAAACTAGCCAGGAATCTACATTATCTATATTCTTCGTTATCTTTTGATTTTCTAATTTTAATAATTCCGAGTTAAACAAAGAAACTGTATTTTGGAATAAAGCCTTTGCTTTTGTTGTGTCAAAGATGTTTATTTTTAATGCTAAAAATTGAATTGTTAATCTCTGTTTTTTATCTGGATTATTCTTCTGCTTGCCGAGTTGCTCCTTTTTATTTAATTCTTAATTTTATGTTTTCATGCCATAACCCTCTGCCCAAAACTTTTAGATTTTTTCCCTTTTGTAAATTTTGTTGAATATAACCATGTCAAAACTAAGCCCTGAGCAATAGCAGTAGCAAGCTCATTCATTAACGCCGTTGCTTAAAGTGTGAATATTCTTATAAAAAAAAGAATATTCATGGCATGTCGTGCTGACATTATTAATTTCGCCACAAATGTATTATAGCTTATTTTACTTATTTAAGGAAGTTTAACATTTCGAAAAACAAATAAATTCGCCTTTGCAGTCACTTCGAACGTGATTTCACTGTGTACATAAATTTTTTTTTAGTTTACGAAAAAAATAACATTTTGGTTATATAGGGTGTTTTTATAGAGGTAAAGAACTGTAAGTTGGCAACACATTTTTAACTTGTGGCCACTTTATCAGCTATCTACTGATTTATGTTTAGTTTGGTTTAGCATTTCGACATGAATAAACTGACACTTGAACAGGGCTTCAATTGTGGTAATTGAGCCCAAAACAAAATTGCCGTTGATCCCGATTTTCATAATTGAATTTGTTAAGAGATAAAACTGCCGTATTTGGAGTGATAATAATCCTCAAGGGTATTTTGAGACACCATCACATTCAGAAAAGGTACTTATGGGCTGCTAGAATCATTAGTCGGTACATCTTTTAAACGCTGCTGGTCAGAACGTTTTAGTCAATAGCGTTCGCTTTCAAGCTATGATTACCAACTTTTTGGTTCATCAATTAAACAACCATTATCCATTGTGGTTTCAGCAAGACAGCGTACCAGAGAAGGCATTCAACATCTATTAATTACAACAGGTGTTCCCAGAGGCAACGGCCAGGTAGAACGAAGTAATCGAATCATAGTTCCCATGTTAGCCAAAATGTGTGGAGAGAATTCAAAGCAATGCAACAGATCCTGAACAACACTCCTTCCAGAAGTATGCAAAGAACGCCTTGAATTTGAATTGAATTTAACATTATTACAAAAGAATTATTGAGTTTGTTTTCCACATTGGACACCACATATATTACACAACTCGAGCCACAATTGTTTCATTGACGGTCACGTTTGGTAACCGCATAGTCTACGTTGCAAACCTGTGATTATCGTGCTGTACAGATATGTAAAATCTTTAGTTTACCCCGATAAGCTTGAAACGATTGACCATTTGGAGGATAACATTATTGTTGATATACAACCATAAGGGTGGTAAACATTAGACCTCCAGATTAAACTAAGTCCGAGCCAGCCATGACGGTCAAAGATAATCTTTTGAATAAAGTCAATTCGATGTAAATTTGAAAACCACATTTTCAATAAAAAACATGCTATATAAAATTTTTAATTAAAAACATTGACATTGAAAAGCATTTTACAAACTGCCTAGTTTGCTAGGAAATTATGTACACACAAGCAATAACCTGCTTGTGAGAAATTCTACCAAAGAAGTAAACAAGAGAAAACAAAAGCAACTAACATAAAACAAAACAACTCACATAAGACTATCTTATCAACTTCTGCCAAAACTTGGTCTATTTGGCTATTTAAATCTTTTTGTGATGAAGTTTCTTTTTTTTTAATTTTTCTGTTTTTGGGAACAATACGACTCTATTTTCTGCCAGCGTCAATAATTTTAGACTTAAAAATTTAATTTCCATTTTAGAAATATATTTTTGTTAAAATTTTTCAATTATTACTGATTTATTTTTGTTGTAAATTTTTATACTTCTAACTTTTTAAAGCTTAAGATTTATAATAAATTTTCTATGATTTATTTTGTTGTTATCTTCACAATTATAACTTCATGACAGATGCCCAACATTAAAATTATTTTCGGTAAGTAAACTTGGTAGAAAGAAATTCAGTTTTTATAGGTAAATATTATGGAAACTGCTTTTTCATTTTTATTTAGAACGTAAAATTATTTCCTTAAAGGGTTTTTCAACAAGAATCTTGTTTTCTATAACAAAATAAAACAAAAAGTTTAGATTAAGATGATTTAAATTAATATTGAAATATGACGAGAAAACTTCGGCGATAATGAATGAAAAATGATATCTGCCAAATGTTCACCACGACGACGCTGACTGATGTCGAGTATTTCATCAACTTTTTTTATCATTTTTTGTCAAAATAATGGTCCTATTTCGGTAGTCACATCATTTTGAGGCTGAAATGATTGGTTCCATTTAGACTCTGTCCTTAACATGGCTCCACAAAAAATAATCCAGTAATGTAAAATCACTAGATCTGACTGGCCACTTAACTACTGATTGTCGTGAAATTATGCGATCGGGAAATTTGGTTGACAATAAACTGATGGTTTTATTGGCTGTGTGACATGTGGCACCGTTCTGTTGAAATCACATGTCAATTTTATACACGTCGTCAATAATAGGTAAAAATTGAATTGTTAGAATCTCGCGATTGATCGTTACTGTATTTCCAGCCACATCTTCGAAATAAAGAAAGGGCCCAATAACGCCTCCAGACCACATAGCGCACCATACAGTGACACATTGATCTTGTAAAAGCTTCTCAGTAATATGTGCTTGGATTTTCGATATGTGCTTCTCAGTAATCGCTCTAGGATTTTCAGAAGCCCAAGTCCGGCAATTTTGCTTTGTTGACATACCCTGAAAAGTGAAAATGGGCTTTGTGTAAAAAAAAATATTTTTTAGAAAAACTAGCCGCTTGTTTCCAAATGAATTGAACGAATCTACGGCGATATGAATAGTTCGGTCGGCTTCATTTTTTGCACCAGTTGAACCTTATATGGCTTTAAAGTCAAATCCTTATGCAAAATTCCCTATGTGGTGGTTTTGATAACCCAAATTGTTAAGAATGTCGAGAAATTGACAAATTTGGATCTGCTTCAGCACTGTGGCTTACGGCTGTAATGTTTTCACTTGAACGACTAGAATGAACATGAGCTGGTGTTCGCACATTTTGTTTCCAGCCTGTCGCCTTAAACTTAAAGACCAAATTCTTAATAGCGGTGTCAGAAGGATGTTTATGTTGTCCGAAAATATCAGGAATTTTACGAAATGTAGCTTTAACAGAACCATCATTTTCATAATGGATTTTAATTATTTTAAAGCGATTTTCGTGCGAAATTGAATACATTAAAAAAACTCAATTTCAAAAGTATCATGTGGTGGGTATTGCCGTAATTGAAAAAGAAACTTCTTATTGAAAAACCCGATATATCTCAATATATACATAAGTTTTATATTTAATTCTCAAATGTTGATAGATTTTGAAAAGAATTAAAATAATATATTAAATGATATGTGCGTATGGAGTATAAACAGAACACTGAAGATGGTAAATAGCCGAAGCTCAAATAAAAATAATATATTAAAATTCTAGATTAATGTATTAATAATAGGCTAAATATGTTTTAAATATACTGTTGTCATTTTTTTCTGTGTAAATCGTCATTGCTGACTGTTTGTTTGGTGTGATCGGCGAGCGCTTTGGATGTAGACATTATTATCAAGCCGTGTTCTAGACTATACTGGCAAGTCAGTAGTTAATTCTTTCAACAGCGTCGCATCTAATCATATATGTATGTAGACTGCCCGCCACCTAACACGTTATGAGGGGTAATCCAATATGTTTTAATATATTTTTATTTTACATCTTAATATTTAAAGCAATTAGTTTTATTGTTTAATTTAGCAGTAAAAGGAGTTAAATATAAAATTTACCTTAAAAAATTATGATGGAAAAAACAATTTACTTCTATTTTTAAACAACTACAAATATTTTTATTTACAACATTTTATTAAAATATGCTAAAATAGTAAAAAATATATGCTAACGAAAGTTTAAATAAAATTAATATTTTTTAATTTTTTTTTGGAAATTGAAATTATAAAAATAAACTTTACTTTCTTAAGATTTAAAAGATTTATTAATTTAAAAACATATTTTAACATAATTTTATTAAGATGTCAATTAATAAAAATATGCTATAAAAAATATTAGCATTTTATATATTAATTAAAATTTAAAGAACAATATTTCCTTGTTATTAAATTATTTTTTGTTGACAAAATACTTAACTTTACAAAAAAATCTTGTAAACGTTGCAAAAAAGAAAAAAATCCAAGTTGCAAATAAATGAAAAAAAAAATAAATAGCAGAATAATATGGCAAAGTAGGCTCATAAAAAAACCTTTTAATTCAACATTAATTGTTACATTTTTGCTTAATGTATTTTTTTAAAAAAATTATTATTTCTTTAAATGTTATGTCAAACAACGGTGTAAGCAATTTTAACTGTTATACATATACCTTTTGGAACTGTTATTAAGCCTTTTGCAATTAAATAAAAAATCTACATTCTTAATTACACTTTTTAAATTGCTACGTTTGCTTATCAGTTAGTTAATGTTTTTATTAAATGTCAATGTCGTTTCTTGATTCTTAACAAACATTTTTTTAAAATTGTTTTTTTTACAGAAATCGGATGTGTTGTTTTTGTCAATTATGACAAAAACACTAGCAACAGCAAAAAATAAAGTAATTATAGCATTCAGTTAATTTTTTGTTTTTAAATATCATATCATATTTCACGTCGTTCTTTCTTTTCATTGTTAAATAACAACAAAATTACAATAAACTTTAATATTATGTCGCAAACTTTAAGTTCATTTTAACTGCTTATTAATGTTAATGAAACGAATAGAAATATAAAATCAAAACGCAATTAAAAGACTTCTTCATTTATATTTATGGTATTTTCTTGTTAAAATCTAAATGACAATGCCAAAAGAATAATTGTGGTGATAATGAAATGACATGTACGAACATGCTTGGTTTTGTAACTGTAGAAACGGAAATTGTGTTTTAATGTGATTTGCAGTATTTTCAGTATTATTTTTGTGTTTTGGGTAAAATACATTTTACAAGGGTTTTAAAATTATGATAAATCTATAACTTTCAAAAGAAGCCAAAATTCAAATTTCCCTTTTCGATATTCAGAAAACAGGTTGCGTCATTTATTAAAATTAAAAACAATTAAAAATGTTTAATTTTTCCAAATCAACAAACAAAAAATTTTCAAAATCAACATTATTTTCAGAATGAATTAAAGGGCAGTGCCGTTTAAACGGCTTTATTTAAAAAAATTTAGAGTCCATGATGGTATACTACCTTGTTTTGCCGCCATTTTGTTAAACAATAGTTTTGACAGTTCAAATTTGGTAGTCGTGAAATAGACACGTGGCAAATATACTATAGAAAAATATAAGATAAATCAACGTGTTTTAATAGTTAAAACATTTTATCATAATCAATCATCGATTACTGTGACGATGAGAAATTAACGTAAAAGTTTTTGGGAGAAACAACGTGCCTACAAAACACACTATTTATCGTGTAGTAAATAATTTCGAAGAAAGAGGATCTTTAGGTAATAGGTCCAAGCATGAACCATAATGCACTGTAAGATCGGCTGAAAACATAAGTGCTGCTCAAGAAAGTGTTCAAAGTACTCCATCAACCTCAATTCGATGCTGTGTCCTGAACACGGGCTTCAAAGAACAACTTTGGCCATAATTTTAAACAAGGATTTGCATTTGTTTCTATATAAGGTTTAGTTGACAGAAGAGCTTCCTCCACAAGACTATTTACGCCGCCGTACATATGCTCATAGGATGATGTTACAACTCGCCCATGACAACCCTGCTTTTCATGAGAAAATCATAATGAGTGACGAGGCACATTTTCATTTGAATGGATATGTGAATAAACAGAATAGTCGCTTCTGATCCTGATGAATGGTGGAAAAATCAACATTATTTAAGAGCTAAAAAATAATGGACGGCTTAAGAGTAGTTAATGACAGCTGAGAGAGGATTAAAATTAATCCAAGACTTCAACTCATACTTGACAAAAGATGAAGAACAATGACAATTTTTATTACAAATAGTATCTGAATGTAGGCATATTTTTCCGGACTCTATAAAACCTATCGTACGTAAGCCATTATCACGATAAAATTTCATTTTTCAAATATTATGATATGCAATTCAAAATTATAATTAATAAAATTTAGTTCAACACTATTCAAAAATTCTCGGACAAGCGAAAGCTGCTAATAGAAGTGAACAATAGCATCCTCCTCTATGGTTGCGAGATCTGGAAGACAAAGTGAAGGCGAGGACAGGTGCACTACTTGCTGCACTGCGCATAACATCGGCATAGCGTCGGCGGAAGCGGTTTTTGTAATAGCAGGAATTATACCGATAGACCTTCGTGCACCTGAGCGGAGACGAATATGGATAACGAAACAGGCAGATGATGCTGGACTTATAGAATTGGGTAGAATAAGACAGGAGACTCTTCACAGTTGGCAGGCGAGATGGAACACTACCACAAATGGGAGGTGGACGGATAGACTCATTCCGGAGATCGACTGGACTTTTATCTGACCCAGATGCTTTCAGGTCACGGCTATTACCGAAAGTACCTGTCCAGAGTCGGAAAATGCAGTACACCATACTGCCTATACGAGACGGAGGAAATATTGGATGCAGCTGAGTATACATTCTTTGAATTTTTTCGCTGGGCTGAAATCCGTTTGGAGCTGGAGAATGTAGTTGATGCAATAACCATTGGAAATATCATAGAAGTCGTCAAGCGAGGCCAACTGGATTGCGGTGTCTAAATACTGAAAAACCATACTGAAGACGAAGAAAGAAACCTATCGTGGCAGACTAAGCAGGAGTGTATTAAAGGCGTTACGAAGAGCAGGATTCTGGACGCAGATAACAATACATGGGGTTAATACGAACCCTACCCAAAGTAATGCTAAGGAGGTCCCAGGGTGGAGGAGAAATTTAATCCGATTTTCTCCGAACAAGAAACAAAGGGGGTTTGTTGTCGGTATCTCTGTACGAAGAGCCCGACAGGTTACATTTCGTGATGACCTTCCTCCTTTTAAAGGATAAAAAAATTCAACAATTGAATTAAAAAAATACATTTGAAACTGTTATAATTGACTATTACAATATTCTTTAACCTCCCCCCCGGGGGCACATTTATGGTCTTTATAGTACGTAACAGCTATCTAGATCTATGTAACTGGGGGTATAAAGGGAGCCCAGTCCCCTGAAGACAGGCAGGGAGTCAACTGGAAACTTTATTTCCACGGGGATCAGTGAGCTCGCAGAGTTCATTATTTGTCTCTTTAGACATTTAATAGTTCTCTGGCTGATCATTGAGGTTGGCCCCTATATGGGAGCATCGTGGTGGTTGCGGTTTCGCGGCCCCATAACAGTTTATGGTTCTATAGTGGCCAGGATCATCTCACTGATAATGACTCGCAAAGTGAATTATCCAGTCCAGCGAACATGCTTGACATGTGTTCTGGACAGGAGTTGGAATGTCTCCAACTCTTTAGCAAGGTGTGATGATTTGCAGACCTGCACTGAAATCATTATAGTTGCAACTAGGTGGTTCTGTTGCTTAGAATTATCGGCTATCTAGGACGCCTGTATGACGTTCCAAATTATACAATAGTGGTTTGTCCACCATCTGATTAAGACTACATAGTCAGACGCGGATGTAAAACAAATCACACTCTGTTCTTTAACCTATTCCCCCCGGATGCACATTATAAGTCTTTATGAATCCTACAACCATCTAGACATGTGTCTTGCGTGGTAAAAGGGAGTCCAGTCCCCTTCAAGGCGAGTAGGAGCCAACTGGACAATCCACTATATTACCTCGGGAATCAGCGAGCCCCAGAGTTCCGCTATTTGTGTCTTTAGGCATTTAACTGTTCTCTGTCTGAATATTTAGGTAGGCCCTTCGGGAGTATCGTGGTGGCTGTGTGTTTCGAGGCCCTCGTTTAAGTTTGTGGGTCGGATCATTCACAATGAATGATCCAGTGAGCATGAATGCCATCGTGTTGTTAAATTATATTAAATTTCATGCGTTCTGGACCAGGAGTTGGATAGTCTCCGACTCTTCAGCAAGGAGTGAAGGCTGCGGCCTACTTCGGGCTTTTAAAGTTGCAACTAGGAGTGACCGGAGGATATACGTATCCGACGGCCTTCTAGGGCGAGGATGGCGCTACATACCATCCGCAGTGGTAATGATCCACCATCTGATTAGGGCCCACAGCCAGGTGCAGATGTAAATCTTATCACGTCATGTTCTTTAACCTTTGCATGGGAATTCCTATATGAGGAAATACCTTACGAACTGAAGAAGAAATGGTAAATGTCCCGAAAACTATCAATATTATTCAATTCAAAATTAATAAAAATAAAATTTTCCATCAAATAAGACTAGAGTTATATTCCTAAAAAAAAAATAGTTCCGATTTTAAGGATGAAAAACCAGATTTTTTTTTGAAAAACCGCTGTTTTTATTAATTTTAAACTCAATGTTAATGTTATCAGATTGAGCTGAAACTTTGCCAATCTTATTGGCACATTTTAGGGGGGTGAGGCGAAAGATAGGATCTCACATACCTTGTAACCATGTTAAGCTATCATATTATGAAATTCTGTCTTTAAAGCTTTTCATTTGTTGACAAGATCTATGACTCATTTTGTGTTACATTTGCACTTTGTATTGTGCCATTTATGTATCAAGTGGTGGTGGTGGCTGTGTGTCTTGTTAAGAAATAAAAGTACTTTTAAACCAGTTACTTAACTGTTTGTGGGGCGGGCTGTATTAACAAAAAAAAGTAAAACTAATTTCTTAACAAACCAGAATTTAACGTTCACATTTTCAAAAAGGCTTGTCAAAGTTTATGAGTCAAACTGCAAATATATTTGAATTCGAATTTGAATTCAAATTTCATATTGTATTTGTTTAAAACACAACAAGCAAAAAAAAAAAAGTTTATTGAACACGCATTTGCCTGGTGATACATAGAGGACGGACACATAAGCTTGGATTATAGATACAATTTAAATTGTGAAAAAACTAGAAACTTTATTTGTTGTACAATAAAATTTATTTGACTCAAATATAAGTTTCGAGGGGTGGGAAGTGCTTGCAACGAGACTGAAAACACGTGTCTATTCAACTATTTCACTAATATTATTTGTGATCACTAAAAGCTTTTACAGATTTTTGTTTTGTTTTAGAGAATTAATACTTTTAAAGATTTTTGAGAAATTTTAGTTTTATAATTTAATTTTTAATTAAAAAACAAAAATGTGTTCTTGTTAATAAGGTATCACCGGAAACACAAAATAAATATTAAAACTTCATTAAATATTTTTTCGTGTGTTTTAAAAAGACTGTACAAGTTAAGCCCTTGAAACAAGTACTCCAACAGATAAATACCATATTTTCTCCTTTTTTCTTTTGTGCTTTTAACACAACAAAAAAAAAAACAAAAACACAAATAAATTAAAAACAAAGCATTGCAATACAAATTAAAGTCTGCCAGAAAACAAAAAATTCCAATAAATTTATTTTTTTTGTTAAAAAAAAAAATAAAATAAATGCCAATACTGCAAATTCCTTATTCAGGCTTCAGACAAGAAAACCACAAAATATTTCATTAAATAACAAAAAAAAAAAAACAAAAAGAAAAAACCAAAACTAAACCTCTTGAAAAAATTAAACAAAAACAGAGTTGCATAAAAATTACATGAAGTGAATGTGTTTTAAAGTTTTTGTATTAATTATTTATACAGGGAAGTCTAAAATGCAATAACTATGTAAAGTTAAGCCAATATTCGAATAAAAAAAAATAAACAGTAAAGGTCAAATAATTAGCAAAATACTGAAGTTGTAACAGAAGCAAGCAAAAGTTTTCAAGAGTTGAAGCACCAATTTACAATCTAGTCTTCGATTTTAAACTCAGTTTGTAACACACATTGATGCTAATTTGACATCTTAAATTAATATTTTATTATATCGAGGTTTTCAACAAGAAGATTGTTTTTTCATTGTGGCAACACCAACAACACGATAGTTTTGATATTTAGTTTTTGCACGTATTCGTAGTAGATACATTGGCAATTGTTACAAAAAATTCAATATCGCACAAAAATGGCTTTAAAATAATTAAAATTCACTAGGAAAATGGTGGCTCTGTTAAAGTTACATTTCGTAAAATTCGTGATATTTTCGGACAACATAATCGTCCTTCTCAGACCGCTACTCTGAATCAGGTCATTAAATTTAATTCGATAGGCTCGATACAAAATATGCAAACACCAACACGTGTTTGACCGGGTCATTTAACTAAAAACGTCGCAGCCATAAGCCACAGTGCTGAAGCAGATACAAATTTGTCAATTGCTCGACGTTCTGAACATTTGGGGTTTTCCAAATCTATTACATGGAAAATCTTGCGTAAGGATTAAACTTTGAGGATTTAACTTTGAAGGTTCAACTGGTGCAGGAATTTGCATACTCAACATGACACTGTATAGTGCGTAATGGGGTCTAGGGCCACGATTTGGCGGTTTGTTCAAAGATGAGGCTGCAATGCGGTCACGGTCAATGGATCACGCTATCGCGAGATGTTTACAACTCAATTTTGACTCATTATTAACGACGTGGATATCACTGACATGTGGTTTCAACAGGACGATGCCACATGTCACGCAGCCAATGTAACGATCAAATTATTGCAAAACAAATTTCCCGATCGCATAATTTTACGATAATCAGCAGTTAAGGTGGCTAGCCAGATCATGTGACTTAACACCACTGGATTGTTTTTTGTGGGGCTAGGATAGGGTATATACGGAGCCAATCGAATCGATTTAAGCCTTAAAACTCAAAATCCCTTGATGCGATTAACGAAATAGGACCGCCTTTTGCCAAAAAGGTGATTAAAAACTTTTATGAAAGGATCGTCATCTGTCAGCGTAGTCGTGGTGGACACTTGCCATAATATCAACATCACGTAGCAAACAATTGTCTGTTGAGGAAAACACCAGTTGCATCGAAAGGATTCAGATTCACTAAAGCAAAATGGAAACTAAGACCTTTAGTACAAGCAAAGAAAAAAACTTTTATAAAAAAACTCATTAGTCATAATTTTTTTAAGAATAAAATTTAGTCATATTTTTCCCCACATAAAAAAAATTCATCAGTCATATTTTTTCCCACAAAAAAAAATTCTTTTTTGTTTTAAATTATCATCAGCCCTAATTTTTTCTAAACAAAATATCTGTAATGATAATTATTTATATTTTTTTTATAAAATTTTTTTAATCCCAAGTGGTCTATCCAACATTTTTCATCAGTCCTTATTTTCTTGTATAAAAAAATTTCCATGCCAATTTTCCTATAAAATCAGTCATGATTTTTCTATTAAAAAATTAAATGTCATAATTTTTCTATAAAAAATATGAATCCTAAAGAAATTTGTTTTATTTCCAATTTTTCTATAGAAAGTTTTTGTCACTACTAGTTTTTTTTTATTAAAAATTTTCATGTCATAATTTCTTTGTATAAAAGCAGTCATGATGTTTCTATTAAAGAAATTTTCTTTAGAAAATATAAGCTTTTAATATAAATTTTTCTATAGACAGTTTTTATCAAAGGTTTTATATTATTTTTTTTGTTTGGGTACGGTTTTCCGTCGACCCTCGTCAAATTTGGTTTGTGAACAAGCCGGTTTCGGCTGTTTGCCATCTTCAGTGTTCTTTTCGTACTAGTTGCGTTCTATTTTCAGTTGTGTTTATATAGTTCGTGTCTCCCTTCACGTTATTGCGTTCGTCCCTTTCTGTCTTTTTTGCCTACCTCTCTCTCTCCTTTTTTTGTTTGTCTCTTTTTACCAAATTTGTCGCTTCCTTTTTCATTCGTCTTCTTTCCTAACTAAATTCCCTTACGATCATACTTGCCGTCCGTTCCTGTCCATGAGTGAACCCATTGGGGTTTTCCCCTCCTCCTAATTTTTCTATAAAAAAATGCCATGTCTATATTTCCAGAAGAAACATTTTACAGTATTAAGTTTTAATCAGTCATAATATTTCTGTGGATAATTTTTAAGACTCCTAATTTTTCTATAGAAAACATTTAAAAAATCCAATTATTTTTAAAAAAAAATATCATTCCTAACTTTCTTATAAATATTTATTTAAGTTTTCTATAGAAAATTTTTCATCACTACAAATTTTTTTATAAACAAACATGTGGATGCAAAAATTTTACTATAAAATCAGTCATAATTTTTTTATTAAAAAATTATATGCCTTAATTTTTCTGTAGAAAATATTAATTAGTCATAATTTTTCTAAAGAAATTTTTTCAATCCTAATTTTTCTACAGAAAGTTTTTTTTTATAAAAAGCTTTTGTGTCATCATTATTCTATAAAAAGATGCCATCAATCATTTTCTGTAGACAAATTTTAGAGTATAAAGTTTTAATCAGTCTTAATTATTCTGTTGAAAATTTTTTGTCATTCAAATTTTCCTATAGAATTTTTTTAAATCCCAAATTTTCTATAGAAAATTATCATCAATCGAAATTTTTCTATAAAAAATTTTAATGTCATAATTTTTCTATAAAAAATGCCATCAGTCATAATTTTTCTATAAATAAATTGTATCAGTCATGATTTTTTTGTAAAAATTTTTCATCAGTCATAATTTTTAAATAAAAAAAAAATCATAGGTCATAGTATTTCTGCAGAAAATATTCATTAGTCATAATTTTGAATAAAGAATTTTCATCAGTCATAATTTTTCTTTCGAAAATTTAAATCAGTCATACTTTGTTGAGAATTCTTTGGATTTCGATTAATAATTTGTTTTAAGATTAATATCAAATGCGACTAAAGTAATCATTTTCCTGGACTACTGTAACTTGCAAAAATATTTCTTTACAGAAATTTTTCAGTTAAAAACGGATTAAAAAATTACACTTTCTAAACACAAATTAGTTTTTTTGTGATACCAAAAAATTAATTTTCATGAAGATTTCCAATGAAATTACACTACTGCAATATTGGGACTGTCATATTAGCACGTTTATTAAAAAATATTTGTGTTTTTAACTTTATTAATATGACAGCCATTTCATTAAGATTATGAAATAAATAAGAACTACTAAATGTTTAAGCTCCGTTGAATATTTATAAAGGAATTCAGCAGCCACAGGGTTTATAGTTATGCTAGGATCCGATTTCTGGATAAAATTCGGTCTTACGTTCCCGTTTAGGGTAACCTACTCATATCTGTCATATGATTCTGCAAAGCGATGGGCATTCAAGGAGATGAAAAAAGCAGTTTAGCAAGAGTAGGAAAATAGTTTCTTAACCTCATATATTTGAGAATCACTTAATCCTTAAAAGGACAATAAATACTGCTGTATACCAGTTTATGCATAATAACACGTCAATTTAACTTAGACCTAAAAGTACAATATTTTTGTTTGTTTTGTGCTTTACTGTTTAAATTTGATTTCAATAAATTAAAAAAAAACAAGTTAAAATGCCAGTTATCGATAGGCTGTAAACATAAATTAGCACATGCTATTGATTTTGTAAAAACTGCAATAATTTTAATTCAATAAATGTAAAATTATATGTCAAGAAAACTAAAATAAAATTTATTTCGCTTAAAGAAAGTGACGAATGTTTAATATTGAATATGAAAGGTTAACAAACTTAAGTTAAGGATCTCTAGAGCAATGGCTCGCTAAATATAGCAATGAAATAAGCTAAAATATAATGAACGGCAATAGCCAGTTAAATGGAAATGCTATATTTTTCTTACAAAGTATAAATATGTAAGTATATGCTTTTTGTTAATACTTAAAAATTTGTATGATTTAATTTAGGTTTTCATTAAGAAATGTTAATCTTTATTCACCATTACTCAGCATATGCAAAAATGAGTGGCGTTGGCGGCCCCGCTTCGAAACGTCGGAAGTTGCAACTAGGAAAGACCTGTTGCTAAAAATTAGTCCTCGGCTACCTAGGGCGCGGGCGCATGCATTACATCACCTCGGTGGTTTGACCACCGTCTAGTTATGGCACACACAGGCTACGTACCGACGTAAGTCTTACCACGCATCCCAACAGAAAATAGTCTAGTAGTGTTAAATCGCACATTCTTGCAGACCAGTTTAGGGGTTAGAAAATCAATATTTGCTCGAGCTGTGTAACATGTTGCACCGTCTTGTTGAAACCATAGCTGCTGCAGATCACGGTTGTTCAGTTGATCAAGGAAAAATTAAGTAATATGGCTCCATAATTTCTACATATCATGGTTGTTTAATTTATTTCGAAAAATTCTGTTATCACCGAAAAATTCTGATATGACCGCATCATTGACTAAGGTTTTGACCATCTTCGTTTTTAAAGAAGTACGGACCAATGATTCCACCACACACCAAACTGTCAGTTTTTCTTATGTCACATCCTACAATATTATCAGCACTCCAAATAAGACAGGTCTATGTATTGACGTATTCATTCAAACAAAAGTGAGCTTCATCGCTTAATAAATTTCGTTTATGAAAATCGGGGTCAACGACAATCTTAGGTCAAGTTGGCACAATTTGGAAGTGTTGAGCAGGCGTCAGTCTATTCATGTTCAAATGCCAAACCAAACTAAATATAAATCTGGTATTACGTTGTTTCGATTTTTTCCGCCAGTAAATGAAATACTATTGTTATTTTTTCTATCTTTTTTGGGTGTTGTTCTTTCAGTGTAAGCGGCGAGCACCTCTTATGTGCAGACGTAATTTTTAAACCGGCGTTTACACCGAACGAACAGCAGCCAGAAAAGACAGAAAAAAAATAACAATAGTAAATATAAATCATTTGAAAGCTGTCAAAATGGTCGGTAGTTCAAAAAGTGTTGCCAATTTAAAGTTATACACCTCTTTAAAAAAAATAATTTTTTGTTACAAATATTTTTATTTCATAAACGACAAAATTAAAAATTTTTCGAAATAAGATTCAAGGTGATTAAATTAAAATTTTATGCTCCAGTAAGTAAAATGGATATTTTTAAGCATATTTTCATTTTAATAATAGAATATTTTTAAATCACGTCGATTTTAAAAAATTAAGAACACAATAATAAATTCATATTATTTTAAATATAAATAATTGTTCATATAGCAAATTACATATTTTGTCATAAATAATATTACAAATTTATATTATTACACAATTAATTTCAAATTATTTATCTTTAAAATATTAATATGCGGAACGTATTAAGTCATAATAATTTATTAAAAGTAAATATTTTTCCATATAGAAATATGCATATTTTTATGCTATATGTTGCATGTTTCTAAGTACTTGCAACTTATTTATATATTTTTTAAGGTAAGAACTATTATAGTAATACTGGCTCTATTGCAGCTTATTGATCAATAATTAAATTCATTTAAAGATATTAAATTTAACAGCCGAAATATAGTCAATCATATAATACATATTACTTACAAAACCATATTTTTTTCATATTTTCTCTAATATTGAAAATTGTTGTTTTTATTTTTTTTATTCAATGGGAATTTTAATAAAAAAAAATATTTTTCAGTTACGGATATATTTCTTTTCTTCTTTTTATCTCAATTGAATTTTGTCAAGCAACCGCTAAAATAGTTTTTAGGCCTTAAATATTTTTATTTGTACTTTTTTTCAATTTTCTTTAACTTCACAGAATATGTTTTTTGTGTTTTATTAGAAAATTTTCTTTTGTAAAAATATTCTCTCATATTTGAAATTCATTTATTCAGAGGTTTTCTTGTTTGTTGTTTGTTTCTTCATACTACAATATTATTTCTTGCTATAATTGTCTGTATTTAAGCAAATATTTATTTAGAAAGTTTTATCTTTAAATGTAAGTGGAAAAATAATGTAAATAAAAAACACTTCTCATTGCATTCTTAACAAAAAAAAAAACAAAAAAGGAAAACAACTTGCAAGGAAAGTTACTTAAATACATTTTTTTCTTTCACATCATTTTTTTTTTTATTTTGTTAACGTGTTGTTTTTGTTTTGTTCATTATTCTTCATTAAGTCTGGAGAGAATATAGCTCTAAAGCTCCAAATTTTTTTTGCCGCTGTCATCCGTATGTCAAAACTTGGTAACATGTAATTAAAACTTTACAACCAAACAATGGCGGCAAAGTTTGGAAAAAAAGGTGTTGTGGCTTTAAGCAAATAATCTTTTAAACTCGAAAGATAAAGAAAACCCTAAATCAACACATCTCTATTAAGGCTGTTTAAATAATTATTATTGGTTTTTAGTTTCTTTGGGCAAGTGAAAAATTTTATTTTAAGAATTTTAATTAGAGAAATTTTATGTGTATGCCATTACTTACCATTGATAAATTCTTTTTAAGAGTAATTATAAATTTCTAGAAAAAAATTCCTTAAGGGGTTTTTAAGTCTGAAAAGAGAAAATAAAACAAAAAGTTTAATACAAAAGATTGTTTTAAATATAAATTTAAGATAATAACTTAAAGTAAAATTGAATACCATAAATAGCTTATTTAAAAAGGATATTTATTTGTTTATACCTAACAACAGACATTTCATATCCAGAGTCCTCATTTCTAATCTAAACGTTGCCTCTCTTCGAAATGCAATCATCTCTACAAAATAATTAAATCTTCTGACCACTACAAACTGGCTTAAAATTAAGTGTTTTGCTAGACTTCGTTTAATACGTACAAAAATAATGCATCGATATTTGATATCCAGAGATGCTCAACCAGCATACATATTCCATTGGAATTCATCGTTAACAGATGACTGCTTGACTGTCGATTCCAACAATACATTCGTTTACATATAAATAACGCAAATAGTATTATAAATTTATTAAAATATCCTACCATAGACCATATAACTCAACTATAAAATTTTTTAAAACTCATCTCTTTTCAAAATAAATTGTAAAATTTGTATTTGTTCATTTTCAACAAAAAATGTTCATTCTATGTTAAATCTTTTAACATTTAAATTACAGCTGATAGTACTAAATACTAAGGCTTTAGTTCTTCAAGATTTACCCGGTGTCCACCGGGAAGGTATACTATTTTGTTTCGCCGCCATTTTGGTAAACATTAGTTTTGACAGTTCATATTTGGCAGTCGTAAAGTATAGAGAAATATTCGATAAGCCAACGTGTTTTAATCGTTAAAACATTTTATCGAATTCAATTATCGATTACTGTGACGATGAGAAAGTTACGTGAAATATTTGAGGAATTTGAATGATTTCAAAGAAAGAGGGTCTGTAGGTGATAAGCACATGGGCCACTATGTACTGCAAGATGGGCTAAACACATTCAAAACAATCCATCAACTTTAAATCGACGCCGTTTTCAGGAGCTTGGCCTTTAAAGAACGACTTTGGTCACAATTTTGCACAAGGATTTGCATTTATTTTCATATAAGATTCAGTTCACACAAGAGCTTCTTCTACAAGACCATTTTCGGCGCCACATATATGCCAATAAGATGTTAAAGCTCGTTCATGATAGCCTCGATTTTCATGAAAAATCATAATGAGTGACGAGGCACAGTTTCTTTTGAATGGATATGTGAATAAACAGAATAGTCGGTTCTAAGGAATTGGGAAACCCTAAAATTATTCAATTCCCGCCAATAAATAAAACATTTATCAATATAATATCCATTCTCTTTAATGTAGTCAAAACTTATAAACAAAGTAGTATACCTTCCTGGCGGATATCTTATATTAAATATTAATTATAATAGATGATAAAATAAATAAATAAATTAAGTATTTATAGTTATTTGACCTTTTTTTAATATTTTTTAGTATTTAATTATTAAGCACTAAGTCATTATTTGATAAAAAATTTTTTGATAATTTTTATAGTTTTTTAACCGATCTTTTTTTATCTTTAATAAATCTTTTTTCTTTTTTTAGATCCTTTTTTATATATTTTTTCTTTTCAATATTTCGCTTTCCTTTGGAAAGCTTCTTCAGGAAAAAATTTAAAAATTTATTTATAAAAAATTTTTTAAAAAACTTTATTTTTTATTATTTTCAATATTTCGCCAAATCATTGGCATAAAAGAGGCATAGAACTCTTGAAGTCCGACCAGTAACCGATATGGGAACCAGTTGCCCGCAGGTCTACGGTCCTGTTCTGGTTATTGGTGAGACTCCTCGGGGAGCAAGGTGGTGGCCCTGACGAGATGTTAATAAAAAAGTTAACACCTAAAGTCCTAGCTTGCAAATGCAACAGAACTAGAAGTTGGATAGTTTCCAAATCTTTAGCAAGGAGTGGAAGCACGGCCCTGCTACCACGCACTTGAATTGCTATTAAGGCATGTATGCACCCAGTGTGCATGTGTCTTAAAGCGTAGGCGGGCGCTTTTTCTACACCCAGTGGTAAGACCACGGTCCGATTAAGGCCTCGTGTTAGCCGCGTAAACCTATCCTGATCAGAACGTAATATTATTACGTAATCCCATTATGTTCTGATGTCTAAACAATGCTTCCAAAGTGTTCAAATTGTGCCCAAAAGAAAATTGTCGTTGATTTCGATTTTCATAAGCAAATTTAGTTTAGTGCTGTAGTTGCAGTGATGATAACCCTCAATTGTTTGTTGAGACTGTTACATCCTTTATGGGCTGGTGGAATCATTGGTCTGTATGATTTTAAAAACCATGCCGATCAGAATGGTACAGTCAATAGTGATCGCTATAAAGTCATGATAACTGACTTTTTCATTAAAAAATGTTTTTTTTTTTTAAGAGAAGTAGCACTTCAGGCAACAATGTCTATTTAGTCAAGTACCGTGCTACATTCTTTAGGAAAGGGATAAAGAATAGATAAAACAGGTGGTGAAAGTAGAAGGATAGTCAGAAATTAACTGCTGTATATAAGACAGCACAGCGACCAGTGACTATGCCTTCATCGCTGAGCAGCTCCACCGACAGTCAATAATCATTTTTGTAGTGAAAAAAACCAAGGACTTCGTTGGGAATCAAACCCACAACCCCCATACTTACAAGCTAGTACACTACCTACTAGCCTACCTACTAACCTACAATTTAACGACAATTATATGCAGTAGCTGTAGTTTAGCAATCAAACTTACTTTTGTTTGATTGAATACGTTAATAAATATAATTTCATTAATATATAAAACTTCAGAGTGATAATAATCCTCAAATGTGTGCCGAGACACTGTTACACCTTAAAAAAATTGACAGTTTGATATGCTTTATAGGCTGGTGGAATCACTGGTTAGTACTTAATTAAAATTCATTAAAAACGATGCTGATCAGAACGTTGCAGTCAATGGTGACCTCTATACAGCCAAAATTATTACATTTTTCGTTCATAAATTAAACAACCATGTTGTGCAGAAGCTATGATTTCAGGAAGATGGTGCAACATGTCATTCAGCTATGCCATAATTGATTTATTTAAAGAAATGTTTGAAAACCGCATAGTTTCACGTTTCAGACCCATTAATTGGCCTCTAAGATCGTACAATTTAACGCCGCTGGACTTTTTTTTGTGGCGAAATGTGAACTCATGCATCTAGGCTATAAGGCCTAAATGCCTAACTACTTAGAGACAACATTCGCCGCATTATTGTCGATATATGGCTCTAAATGTTGCAAAAATCCTTCTCCAGATTAGTCTACGTCTGAGTCAGCTGTGACAGTCATATTTTTTACAAATAGTCTTGAACTATTGTCATAGTTATACAGTTTTGTTATCCTAGTCAAACCATTGTTACATTTTTTATAACGTTAGGCCAGCACATAGGCGTGGTTGAGTCTTTAAAGTTGTCATGGAGATAATGAGAATAACTATTTTTTATCGATTATAACGCCATCTTAGAATACTATTAAGAGTAAATGAAAGTGCTATCGTTAACTGGTATTTTAGGTTTGTTGTTACATTCAATTTGCTGCTTGTTATAAGTTAGTCGAAATAAAACTAAAATGACCAAATTAAAAACTTCAACTGTGAGGCATGGTATCTCACTATCACAACTGAGAATAGCTTTGAATTCTTTAATTTAGTTAATTTTGCATAGTTCTGTTTAATAGTATAAGCAGGAACAATTTTTTGCTTAACTCTTAATTTTTCATTCACGGAGAACTTTTCCACCCAGCCGCATATAAATTGCTGAAATAAATATGCTATTATAATATGCTATTATATATAAGGCCATAACTATGTTTATTAAAAAAAATATGTATCTATAAATATTTAAAAAAAAAATTTTAATATTTTTACAAAAACGTAATACAAAGTTAAATACATCTTACGTAAATTTTAAAATAAACGTGTGAATATGCATTTTATTTAAAAATATGAATTGAAAATATAAAAAAATGTGTATATGGACTAAAAATATGAAAATATGTGTATATATGCATTTTTTCTTAAAATATTTATGCTGCCATAAGTTTTTGAAAACTAAAAAAATTTAGTTTAGTTTAACTAAAATACAAAGCGTTTTTCAGTTTTATCAAATCTGTTGTTGCTATTAAACATTTAAAAAAAATCCCTTTGCTTTTTAAAATAAAAATTTGTGTATTTAAAATTGTAAATATAATTTAATTGTTATAAATATTACTTAACTGTTATACTGTAACTATTTTTATTGGAAAAATTATACAAAATTTTTAACAAACAAAAATAATCAGTTTGTGGTTCCTGGCGCAAATATATAAAATTGTTGAAGCGTTGTAAAATTATTATAATTTAGTTTAGTTCTACTTATTGCTGTTGAAGCGATTAAGGCGTACGTTGTATGGTTGTTTTCAATCCTTTAAGGCTACTGACATCTTTTAGATATTTTTTTTTTGAAAAAATAACTTCTGTCTGCATCATTACATAGAAATCATATAAAAAGAAACTGTACTTAAATTTTGTCTTAATATTTTGTAATACGATTTGATATTTATTTAAACAGTTATCATATTTGCTGTACTAAGCCATCTCCAGTTTTCCCCTCACATCTTTATTTCACTAATTTTTAGCCTGTTAGACTATTGCTATTGCTACTATTGCTATTAACGCTTTCAAATTCCAGAATTAACTTTTTACGTTCTCCAGTTATTATATGTCCATGTTTATGGACAAAATATGCCACGATGACAACACTATCACTGAATTGGAAAACTGGCGGGTTTTTTCCAAAGGAAGAAAACCGCAAGTTTTTTGGAGAATATAAAAGGCAGAGCGGCGAGAAGAAGCGAGAGTCACATTTTGGCAGCCACAATCGTTTAACCAAAACTATTTTTCGGGATTAAAATAATTAATTGAAAATTCTAAAATTCGAATCAAAATTGAAAATATTTAATTTTATGATCGTTTAAAAATTTGTGTAAATATAATAAATATATACATAATGTAATTCAGTGAAGTAAATTATTAGAATTTAAACAAATAAAATTAAAATAAATATAATAAAATTCAATGAAGTACATAAATAAAAAGAAATTAGAAATTAAAATAAAGTAGCCATCTTCCGCTTTTCACAACAGCAGTCTGTAGTTTCACAACGGATTTAAATCGTTTTAAAAAGTCTTACTATTGAAGTTGTATTTTGTATAGGGGCATCCATTAGAGAGGTCCTTTATCTAAGACGAATGCTATCCTTAGGGTTTCTTACATGCAATTTAGTATTCTATACCATTAATGTTGTTCTTTAACCGTAAATTTATGTTATCTTTTTTTTCTAAGAGAAGTAGCGCTTCAGGCAACAATACCTATTTAGTCAAGTACCGTGCTACATTCTTTAGGAAAGGGATAGAGAAGAGATGAAACAGGTGGTGAAAGTAGGATAGTCGGAAATTAACTGCCGTTTATTAAAGACAGCACAGCGACCAGTGAGTATGCCTTCATCGCTAGGCAGCCCCACCGACAGTCAATTTTTATTTTTGTAGTGGAAAAAACCAAGGTATTCGTTGGGAATCGAACCCACAACCCCCATACTGACAAGCTAGTACACTACCTACTAGCCTACAGGGGCACCTAAATTACATTTACATAAATTATTTACTTACATTGTGACGACCAAAACTCGGCAGGCTTGTTTTTGGATCAAATGGTAATTAGATCACGGGCAATTAAACTCTATATATATTTTTCACATTTATTAATTTTTTTACTGTTTTTTTATGATTATCAAATGAATTCTATTATATAGTTGTCATATTTTCAAATTATATTTATTATTTGTTTAATGAAATATTTTAAATCATAATGTATTAATTTTAAAGACAAATAATAGCTTTTAAAAAGCGCCATCTATTAACACGAGGATACATCCGTGGGAAGAACATACAATTTAAACACAACCCTAAACAGTAGCAATCAGCTGTAGTTTAGTGGTATGGGTGTGTATGTGTACCTGGCAGAAACATATAAAATAGTCTTGCGAATAGGTTCAGCTCAGTTAATCAGAGTCAGAATTTTATTCGACTTTGAAATTATTGAGTATAGCTCAGGTCTAGGGCCAAGCAAGTGCTGTCGCTACTTCACCTGGCCAGAATTTTATTCAGGCCACGCTTTGTTCAGCAAGGCCAGAATTTTATTCGCCCTAGCAAGATCGTCAAAAGGCTAACACCAGTTTGGACGTGGAGAGGTTGTCTCAGAATCTTATTCGTGACAACCGCGACAAGTCAAAAACTGGTGGACAGGCAAACTGTTCTGCTCAGACTGGACCAGAATTTTATTCGCTCCAGTGTGAGAAGCATTAGGCTAGCCGGCGGAGAGTGGAGACGAAAACTCTTGAGGTTCACGAGGCGGTTGATCGTCGTTGGCGTGCTCAGTAGTGATGTAGTATAATTTAACTTAGTTTAAGAAGTAGATTATAATAATAAAAAAAATTTTATTAGTAAAAAAAAGTGGCTCTTGTGTTATCAGTGAAGCAAAATTTTTTTTTTGTAACGAACCCTGGACGCCGCGAGCTTTACCCCAGCAAACCGCGAGAACGTGTCTTTACAACATAAATTTTAAAATTTCTCACTACTAAAGTTTTCTATATATAGAATAATGCTTTGAGGGAAACTTACTCATTATCTCTTTCTAAACTTGAAAATATATTTAATTCTTTGAATAAATTACATACATTTTTGGGTGTCTCACTTGATATGGACTCTATAACAATAAATTTATACAGGGGATATCCCTAAACAGCTGTACTGTAGAACTTAGCTTTTGAAACACTTTTTATTTTCACAGTAATTTGGAATTTTATTTAGAGAAGCTCACTATTGAAGTTTTGTTACATATAATTTATCCGTATAATGATTTTGTATTGGGATAATCAGTGATACCCTTATCTACCTCTATGTTTTGATATTAAAACGTTATTTATTCTCAGAGTAATATATATTATATTATTATATTATTTTGCATGGGCAGTACACATTTTTTTTGTCTTTTGCCATAAGACATTTGCTCGAAAGCGGTCTTGCACATTATAGAAATTTTAATAAAATTTCAAGAGTCCTACTGTTTACTTTGCCCAGAGATTGAGGGTCAACTGTAAAATATGTCGTGTCGTTTGCTTGAAAGTTCTCTTTATTCCATGTACATGCTAATTGGTACTTTAGTTTGTAAGATAGATACTCCATAACTACACATCGTTGAAAAAGCTAAATTAGCCTACTTAAGCTTTCCGGGCATTATCAGGCATATAAATATATTTTTATTTATAAAGGGTATTTTTTATAGAGGTATAGAACTCAAAAAGGGAATAAAACAAACATGAATTCTATAAAATGATATGATATTTACTTTATTCGAAATATAATCTTTTTTTATTTACTTCATTCGGACCAATACTCAGAGGATGACCCCTACTCATGCAATGCATTTTACCAGAACTAGAAACTTATGTTATGGGAAGGAGAAAAGAGGGAGTAGTGTTTGTGTATATTCAATTTGAATTTTCCTACATTGAAACGAAATTTCCTTATAATACGTAGTCCGATTCACTGGCCAATCGAAGACAAATAAATGAGCTCTCAACGAAAATCGAGTCAAATGCAAAAATTTTGTTAGAGCACTTACCATTGTAGTAAAGATATAACAGTGAAATATAACCTACATTGCATCGATGCTCTAGGGAATCAATAAAGTTGAATACCCTACACTCCCCAATGAGCCACTTGGCCCTCTCCTGTAAGTGGTCGAACAAATTCAAACTATATTTTGGGGCGCCGGCCCATACATGAGAGTTGTATTCCATCTTTTGACGGATATAGGTGGTATAAATAGTATGAAGATCGGATGAAGTGAAGTATCTTTTACATCCGTTTTAGAAAAGCGAGGCACTTGAAAGCTTCTTTAGAAACTTGAAAAATGTGTTTAGTCCATCGAACATTATATTGAATTTTCATGCCAAGAACATCAAGAGCTTCTGATTTCGTAATACCAATATTACCTAGGTGCAGCACCATTTCCGAACACAGATATATGCGTAAGCATGCAACATTGCGTCTTACGGGCATTAAAATCGACTCTATTCGCACGACCCCATTCGGAGATCGTGTATAAGCGTTGCGCCTTTTGGAACTCACCTCCAACTGGTTCGGTCTATTACCAAATGAATACGAATGACAAATGGTTCTGTCATCTGTGAAAAAATAAATAGGATTGAAAGTTTGATAAAGAGGTCAATTTAGAAATATAAGAGATAGAGTAGGCGAAAATTGTCGGACGTAGACTAATTTGGAGGTCTAAGTGCTAAATCGTTTCGGGCTTATCGGCGTAGGCTTTAGATTTTACATATTAACACAGAAACTACTCTATCGGCATTGAATTGCACGATCTTGGAAGATAATTCAGTGATAGGAATCGTGAAACTATGCGGTTACCAAACGTTTCCTTTAATAAATCAATTATGGCATAAGTTGCCTGACATCTTGCGGCATTTCATTTTGTTGAAACTACATGTTCTACATATAATGGTTGTTTAATTTATGACCGAAAAATTTAGTAATCATGGCTCTATAGCGATCATCACTGACAACAGCAACGTTCTGACCAGCATCGTTTTTAATGCATTTTAATGAAGTACTAACCAATGATTCCACCAACCTATAAAGCATACCAAACAGTCAGTTTTTCTGGATGTATCGATGTCTCAGCATACATTTGAGGATTAGTATCACTCCAAATAAGGAAATTTTGTTTATTAACGCATCCGTTGCAAAAACTGTGAGCTTCATGGCTAAACAAAATGCGCTTATGAAAATGTTAAATCAAATTAAAATAAATATCTTCACAGCTAAAAAACGACCGCCAGTTAAAAGAATGTTGCCTACTTAAATTGCACTACCTCTATAAAAAAAACCCGATATTTACTTAGTGCCGCTAGGCGGACTGTAAAAGCGTAAGGTACTTTAAGGAAAGACAATGTCTTTCATTATGAGTTGCTATGGCTATGATATAAACCCCTGAGAACCCAAACAAAAACTAAAGTGTTATAAAAGATATTGGGTTTTTGCCACCCCATTTAATTAAATGGGTTTTTTTTTCTGTTTCGTTATTTTCATATACCCACCCGTATTGTCGTTTTAAAGCCTACTAGAATAGTACCTTGGTAACCAGGCTTAGTTCATTTACCTTTTCATGGCAACAACTTTTAAAACTTGTCACTTTTTAACTTAATTGGCTTCCAGTAACGTACAAATAAATTTAAATAAAATTACTTATACACCAGTTCCTTAAACAAAAGCAAAAAGTGTTAACTCATTTGCAAGTACTTATTCAAAACTAAAATTTCGATACTATTTGAAACTGAAATAAAACAAAAACAAATGAAATTTAACTTAAGCTGTGTGTGTGTGTTTTTTTTTTTTCTAAACTATTTGTGTAATTAAAATAAGCTCTTGGAAACAGTGTAGCACAAAATATGTTTTTGATAACAAACAGCTATTCCTGCCTGTAGAATATGCAAAATTTTTCAAACAAAAAAAAAAACAAACAGCGCCCATATAAAAATTATATCGCTGAAATACAAAATGAAATGAAATAAACAACCCTAGAATGGGTTAATCAGGGCTTACAGCCAAATAAAAATAGAAAGAAGAAAACAAAATAAATAAATAAAGCAGACTATAAAACAAAAATAGTTGTAGTTGAGTTTATTTGCTAATTTGTATGCAATTTATGTTTCAACACAAAAGTACGAGTTGTAGGCTTTGAGAACCACTATAAAACACAATTTATCACTTTCGTCTGACCAACCAACACACAGAACTAAAATAAACGAACATTCAAATAAACAACAGAATGAAATTTTTATAAGTCTTCTGGAATAAGAAAAAAAAATATATAAATACAAAACATAAGACAGGTAATAAAATAAAAAGCGGAAGTTATTAGTTTAAAAATGAGCCAATGAACAAGAAACATGTAGGATTTGCATGAATATTTTTTGTTGTTTGTTTGTTTAAATGGTGGGTTCAATTGCAAAGCAAAGAAGCTTTTGCAAATATGTAGTAGAAGATAATTAACCCTAAAATAATATGCATGTGATTTTTAAATAATTGAATATATTTCAGGGTTTTTCAACAACCATTTTTTTATTTTTTTTTAAAGAGAAGTAAAGTAGCACTTCAGGCAACAATGCCTATTAAGTCAAGTACTGTGCTACATTCTTTAGGAAAGGAATAGAGAAGAGATGATACAGGTAGTAAAAGTAAAAGAATAGTCGGAAATTAACTGCCGTATAAAGACAGCACAGCGACCAGTGACTATGCCTTCATCGCTGAGCAGCCCCACCAACAGTCAATTTTTATTTTTTTAGTGAAAAAAACCAAGGTCTTCGTTGGGAATCGAACCCATAACCCCCATACTGACAAGCTAGTGCACTACCTACTAGCCTACAGGAGCACCTTTTGCTTGTTTTCGAAAATATTATAAAACAAAAAATATTTATTAAGATGATTAAAATTTTTATTGTATTACGAAGGGGAAAGTTCGACAGTTATGAATGAAAAATGATATCTGGCAAATATCCATCATGAACACGCTGGTA
Source organism: Trichopoda pennipes (assembly GCA_030448955.1). Taxonomy (NCBI): domain Eukaryota; kingdom Metazoa; phylum Arthropoda; class Insecta; order Diptera; family Tachinidae; genus Trichopoda; species Trichopoda pennipes. The sequence continues at coordinate 11,062,734 of JASKUP010000002.1, forward strand.
GATGGGGATGCTTTCATCAACGTTTTTAATCACTTTTTAGCAAAATGGCAGTCTTAGTTTGTTAATCGATTCCATTGGCTCCATATAGATTCTGTCCTTAACATATCTCCACAAAAAATAATTCAGTGGTGTTAAATCACACGATGTGGCTGGCCACTTAACTCCTGATTGTTGTGAAATTATGCGATCGGGGACTTTGGTTTGCAATAAATTGATCGTTTCATTGGCTGTGTGACATGTGACACAGTCCACGTCGTCAATAATAGGCCCAAATTAAGTTGTTAGCATCTCGCGATAGCGTAATTCATTGACCCTAAACGCATTTCCAGCCTCATCTTCGAAAAAAACCGGCCAATCACGCTTCCAAACCACATAGCGCACCAAACAGTGACATGTTGAGCATGCAAAAGCTTCTCAATAATAGTTCTACGATTTTCAGAAGCCCCTGTAGGCTAGTAGGAAGTGTACTAGCTTGTCAGTCTGGTGGTTGTGTGACTGTCGGTGGGGCTTCTCAGTGATGAAGGCATGGTCACTGGTCGCTGCGCTGTCTTATAAAACAGTTAACTTCCGACTAACCTTCCTTCTACTTTCACCACCTATTTCATCTCTTCTCTATCCCTTTCCTCAGCAATTTAGCACGGTACTTGACTAAATAGGCATTGTTGCCTGAGGTGCTACTTCTCTTTAAAAAACAAAAAAAGAAAATTTGCTTGTCATCATACCCTGACAAGTGAAAATCATTTTTTCAGAAAAACCAGCCGGTTGTTCCTGAATTTATTGAGCAAATCTACGGCGATGTGAACGGTCAATCGGCTTCAATTTCTGCACCAGTTGAACCTAGTATGGCTTCAAAGTCAAATCCTTACGCAATATTCGCCATGTAGTGGTTTTGGATAACCTTAATTGTTAAGCACGTCAAGGAATAGACAAATTTGGATCTGCTACAATACTGTGGCAGTGTTTTCAGTTGAACAATCCGGTCACACAAACGTTGATGTTCCCACATATTGTGTCGAGCCTGTTGACTCAAATTTAGTCGCCAAATAGCGGTCTCAGAATTACGATTATGTTGTCCGAAAATATCACAAATTTTACGAACTTTAACAGAACCACAATTTTCATAGGGCATTTTAATCATTTTAATGTAATTTTCATGCGAAATGGAATTTATTGTAACAATTGCCAATGTGTCTACTACGAATACATCAAAAAACAAATGTCAAGACTATCATGTTGTTGATAATGCCACAATTGAAAAATAAACTTCTTATTGAAACTTTTATAAAATCAATTATTGGAAACAATTCACCAAGTTGTTAATATTAAGCAGTTAATTATTAGCAGTTACCAGTCTCACGATATCTATAGGGTCCGCCAAATAACTTTTTTTTTTAAATACCATAAACAAAACTACACAGCTTTGGCTGTGTGGCACGTAGCGCCGTCCTGTTGAAACCAAATATTGCCAATATCCTCCTCTTCAATTTTTCAACATGGCCCGATAACGATCGCCATTGACTGTAACGGCCAATCCTGAAAAATGGCCCAATTATGTCTCTAGACCAAAATTCGCACCAAACAGTGACTCGTTTTGGCTGCGTCGGCTTTTTAGTGTATGCGTGCAGGTTTTCTGTGCCCCAAATGCGACAATTTTGCTTGTTTACATACCCGCCAAGATCAATGAGCTTCATCTGAAAAGATGATTTTTTTTTGCAAAATCGGCATCTTCTGTAAGTTGATCACAGGCCGACTTAACGAAGCGTTGTTCAAGCGTATACACAACCATATTCGTTAAGTGGAAGGATAAAACTAATTATCTGAGTTAAGTGTTACCAGTCACGAAATAAGAAGCACTAGTTGAAAAAAAAAACGTGAGATGGCGGACCCTATATATTTATTTTATCAGCTTAAAGTCTTTTTATAGTCAAAATCTTTGTGATTTCATAGTAAAAGTAACAATGATATTTTCACTGTCAAAGTACCCCCCGAGGGCACATATATATAGTCTTTATAGAACTTCGACTATCTAGACACAGTGCTACTGGGGGAAAAAGGGAGCCCAGTCCCCTGAAGTCAGCAGGGATACAACTGGAAACTCCACTTTATTTCCGCGGGAATCGGTAAGCTCGCAGAGTTCATTATTTGTCTCTTTACACATTTAATAGTTCTCTGGCTGATTATTGAGGTTGGCCCCTATATGGGAGTATCGTGGTGGTTGTGGTATCACGGCCCCATAACAGTATAATGGTTATTATGGTGGCCAGGATCATCTCACTGTTAATGACACGCTAAGTGAATGATCCAGTCCAGTGAGCATGCTAGACATGTGTTCTGGACAGGAGTTGGAAAGTCTCCAACTCTTAAGCAAGGAGTGATGATTTGCAGCCCTGCTCTGAAATCATCGAAGTTGCAACTAGAAAGTTCTGTTGCATCGAATTATAGCTTCGACTTACTAGGACGAGCATGACGTTCCAAATTATGCAGTGGTTTGGTCCATCATCTGATTAAGGCTTCATGGCCAGGCGCGGATGTAAATCGAATCACACAGTTCACTGTCAAAGTTATTGTGACTTTTTTAAACTTTAAGTCTCAAACGTCATTGTGATTTTGAGTATGTCATAGTGTGTTATAATGATATTATAACACACTATAGCCCTTATAGACTTTGTCAGTCGATTTAGATTATATAAATAAAGTCTTAATGTTATAATGACTTTAATTATGAATATAGTGTCATAGCCAAAGTTAATTGAATTTAATGTTTTTCATATCCAAAAGTTATAATGATATTATTGATAACTTTGTTAAAGGTAATATTAGATTAATTTTAATTATGACTATTTCATGGTAAAAATCATAATAATTTATGTCATAAATAAAATTAAAACATCATTAATGATATCCTTGTCATAATAAAATTCATTATTACTTTAAAATTGACTACTTCGATGTCAAAGTTATAATGAATTTTATTATGACTAATTGCTAATCGGATATAATGACTTATATTATAAGTTTTTCGCGATCAAAATCATAGTGATATTAATGAGAACTTTGTTACTATTCATAATGATTTTCTGTGTGAATTTTGTCGACATCAAAATCTTAGTTATAACCTTTGCCATAGTCAAAATCATATTGAAATTAATGATGAACTTGCCAATAATCAAGGTATGATTTTCACATAATCAGACATAATAACTTTTGTCATAGGTATATTTAAAATGACTTTGTTATAGTTAAAATTTTAAGGACTTTTGTCACAGTCATAATGACATTTTTCATTGTTAAAGTTTTAATTACATGAATGATGATTCTATCGCAGACATTTAAATTCATTGGTAAAATAATGCTCCAAAAATGGATCTTAAATATGACGTCATGACAAATTTCACTTGTTTTTTTAACTTAAAATCAATTTGATTATGACAATTGACAATTTCTATAACTTTAGCTATAATTGACAACATTGATTTTGTTTTTTTAATATTTGTAAATCAAACCTATTTTGAATTTCTTACCTACACAGACTTTTAGTCTTAAGTCTTGTTAACAATAAATGACAGTGTCAATCTATCAGCATCAAGCGGTGTTTTAACTTGTAACACCAATCGAAAATGCAATGGCTACTGTTGTAAACAAATATAATTTTAATTCCTAAAAACTTTAAATTGAGCATAAATAATTTGACATATTTTAAAGGTAAAAAAAAAAATTCAAAAATATCAAGAAAATAACCTTCAATTTTTAATAAAAAAATATTTTCAAAAGAATTGAGGTTAAGTCATACTTTTAAGGGAAAGTTACCAAATTCATGGCTTTATCTAAATTTAAAGGAAAATATACAAGTATAAGAGGTTTCTTATTTTTTAATATATTTTTTTTAATCTGTTTTTGTTCCCAAATAACTTGCGCTCCAATTAATTTGTTTACACTTGAGAAGATTGCCAAGATTTTAATCTTGGGCAATAAAGACCCGCACTTAATTCAAAATTAACAAACAAAAAAAAAAAATAACATTGATGAATTATAAATATTTTATTTTTAATTTCCATTGTTCTGACAATTAAATGCTATTATACTTAAAGCAAGACCTTGATCTATCATTTAAAATATTTGATATAGAGATACTAATGTACAGGCATGATTCTAAATAAAATAAAGTTTTTATTTCATATTTCTTTTGCTATTCAGTCCATTATTTCTTTTTAATGGTCTTAAACTGACCTTTATCACAATTTTTTGTTTAGTAACGCTGATATTTAAACTTTATTAATTTTTTCTCTTAAATAGTTTTTGTTTCTAAGTTTGTTTAGTCTGTATGGTTTAATGAACTTTAAAAATAGTTTTTTTATTTTTTTTATAATTTGATTGATTTGAAATCTAGTTTGTTTTCTGGTTTAACTAAAAGACATAAAAACCTTGTAGGTTGCTAAAACTAATTATTTAATAATTGCTTCTTTTATATTTATGGCGGCTTGATTTTGAAAGTTCCCTGAAAACTAATTTGTTTTGTACAACTTATTGTCTAGAAACTTAGGCTTTTGTTTGTCTTTTAAAATAATTAAAATACTAGATTTTTGATTATAGTTCAAGGGAATAACGCTTTTTTACTCAAATGTAATCAGATCATCATTTTAGTTTAACTTATAACTTGATTATGGCTTCTTAATGGCTTAACTGTGACCTTTTAATGACTTGAATATGACTTTGGTTTTTGCTTCACTTAATAATGACTTGACTAAAAGTGGCTTAATTAAGAATTGTTTAAGTTATTACTTAACTGGTCATTACCTATGCCTCTCCTATAGTTTAATTTGTGTTAAAGTGCAGCTAACTCTTGATTTAATTGCTTCTTGATTTTGCTTTGTTTACAACTTCATATGATTTCGAACTTGAGTTGTAGCTTAGTGCAGGCTCGCAACATAAAATTACAATTTGACTTCAACTTTACGATGGAAGTTATCTTTATTTTAAAAATGACATAGTTATGATCATACTTTAAATAAGGATTTATCATAATGTCTATGCATTCAAGGAAATAATACTTCTAAAGCCTTAACTGTAGCCTTAAGGCTCAACTGTGACCTTTTAATGACTTGAATATGGTAATGACTTGACTTGGTATTTGCTTTACTTAAAAATGACTTGGCTGAAATTGGCTCGATTAAGAGTTAAGAGTTTAAGTTATTATTTAATTGGTTATGATTTAATGGACTATGTCTATACTATGCAGTGGTTTAATTTGTATTAAAGTGGGGCTAGCTCTTGATTTAATTACGTCTTGATTTTGCTTTATTTACAACTTAATATGATTTCGGACTTAAATTATAGCTAAATATAACTTTGCAACATAAAATGGTAATTTGATTATGATTTTATTATGACTTTTAAAAATTTAACAAATACCACGGACCTCACTCATGATTTTGGTTTCAAAAATCTTATCTTTAATTTGACATGGATATAGTCATACTTTACATAAGACTTTATCAGAATATCTATGCATTTAAGAGAATAACGCTTTTTTAACCAAATGTTATCAGATCATCACTTTAGTTATCCTTATAACTTGAGTAAGACTTCTCAATGGTTTAACTATGACCTTTTAATTAACTTGAATATGACTTGGTATTTGCTTTACTTAATAATGACTTGGCTAAAGGTGACTCGATTAAGACTTGTATATTACTTAACTGGTTATGATTTAGCTGGCTATGACTGTACTGTGTATTCGTTTTTAGACCACCTATACCTCTTCTCTAATTTAGTTTGTGTTAAAGTAAAGTGTAGCTTGCTCGTAATTTAATTTTATCTTGATTTTACTTTATTTACAACTTTAATAAGTTTTCGGATTTGAGTTATATCTACATATAACACAACATAAAATGACAATTTTTATGTCTGACTTTACGGCATTTACAAATTTAGCAAACAGACCACAGACCTCATTATTTTGGTTTAAGAGAGCTTATCTTTAGTTTGACATGGATATGATCATACTTTAAAAAAGGCTTTATCAAAATGTCTAGGCATTCAATATAATTCATTTAAATCTTACCTATGACTAGTTTAAAATCTCTAATAGCTTTGACTAAAACTTCTTCATGCCTTGCCTGCGATTAAGCTACTGTGATCTGGCTATAACTTTATGTTCTCTGGGTTCGCTGATGTGACTATGACATGAATATGTCTTTTTAATGATTTGATTACAACTTTTCTATATAATAATTGTCTTAACTATAACTTAAAGATGATTTGTTTATGGGAAACCTTTAGGCTAATAATGACAAAAATATTATTTTATTTATGAATGACTTTCATGACTTTCGATTCTTATTTGGATATTATATTTTAAATATAAATAAATCATAAATATATTTAAAATATAAATAAACATTAACTAAATAACAGTTTTAGTTTACTCCTATAGCTTGTATCATTTTATGACTATATTGTGTTTTAATAATGAATGAATTATATTATGATTTGTTTCTAGATTTCACTAAAACTATACTATGATTTCGTCATGGCGGTAATACTACTGATATATGCCTATGACTTGGATATCTTCACAAAGAACGTGATTGATCTATAAATGCACGACTTAAATAATTTGTGATATAATTTATAGAAGCCCAAGAAAGATCTAAAACTGCCTTGCCTATAAATTTCCCATATTTTGGCTGTAATTCCACTTCGACCTAATTGTAATACTACTATGTCTTTGACTATGACATGGATAATTTATAACTGGGGAAATCCGTGACATATACTATTTATCAATTTATCATAATTTCTATGATTGCCTTACTTGGGAATGACCTAGATTTACTGTGACTATAACTTAACCTACATTATCTATAAATTGACTACAACTTTTAGTATTAGAATAATTTGATTTGAACTTAAGTGATTTAAAGATTTGATGGGTTATAACTTGTGAATTGTCTATGAGTTCATCTTTATATATATAATTCTACTGTACGTGTGTTGTGACTGAACTCCTCCTAAACGGAAAAAATTTTTTGTATGAGTTTGGGTGGCGCCCCGGTTGGTTTAGTCTTACAATTCGGTCTAATTGGACAAAGGGGGGTGGTACCTCTTATACAAACCACAAATTAAAAATCTATTATTTCTGCTCCTGATAACGATATTTGCACAAATTTTGATACGTCGGTTTGGCGTGCATTTTTCAAGTACTGCTGCAAATATGGGCGAGATTGTACAAAGGGGCGTGGTACCTCCCACGCAAAACACAAATTAAGATTTCAATATTTCTGCTCCTGTTAACGGTATTTAAACAGAACTTGGTATTTGGGTTGTGTGCACATATTTTAAGTTCCGCTGCAAATATAGGAGGGATTTGGTAAAAACAATACAAATCTTCTTTATGTATATAATTCTACTGTACGTGTACATGTCACTGAATAAATTTTTTTTGCGTGTGTTGGGGTGCCACCTTGGATGGTTTACATTCATAAACCAGCACGGCAGATGGCGCTGCAGTCGGTATTCAGGTTATTCAACTACACTACAATTATACATGAATGAATTTTTGTGTATTCATTCATTCAATGCATTTAATTTATTTGTGCGCTGTGTTTTATTATTATATGCTATCGCATTTACGTAAATATTGAGCGTTGTTTAATTCAAAAATACACACACGCCATAACTGTGTGATTAGATTTACATCTGCGCCTGGCCATTAAGCCTTAAACAGATGGTGGACCAAACCACTGCATAATTTGGAACGTCATGCTCGTCCCAGGAAACCAAAGCTATAATTCTATGCAACAGAACTTTCTAGTTGCAACTTCGATGATTCCAGAGCAGGGCTGCAAATCATAACTCCTTGCTTAAGAGTTGGAGACTTTCCAACTGCTGTCCAGAACACGTGTCTAGCATGCTCACTGGGTCTGGGAACATTTCACGAGGTAAGTGTTATTAAAGGTGAAATGAACCCGGCCTACATATAACAATAGACTGTTATGGGACCGCGAAACCACAACCACCATGATACTCCCATAAAGGGCCAACCTCAATAATCAGCTAGAGAACAGTTAAGTGTCTAAAGAGACAAATAACGGAACTCTGCGGGTCACTGACTCCCATGGAAATAAAGTGGAGTTTCCAGTTGTACCCCTGCTGACTTCAGGGGACTGGGCTCCCTTTTTCCCCCACTTGCACAGGTCTAAGTTGTTGCTATCTCCAAAGACCATATATATGTGCCCCCGGGGGGTACACACACGCCATAAATTCATCGCCAGCCGCCAATGTGCATTGGCGGATGACGCTGAAAGGCACAAAGTAACATGGACTCGATTACTGCCGCCGTTAAAGCAGTCGCGTTGGGCATCGAGCTTATTTCGTTGCAATTCTTCTTTGCGATCTTACAGATTCGTTCTCAATGGATCAGCTAGTGAAGATATATATTTATAGACCACTATAGATTTGGTTTTGATATTTATTTTGTCATTGAACTCTTACAAGTATTTACGACGATAATGTTAGTGTGACATTTATATATGACTAGACAATAACTTTGATTTTTGTGTATAATTTATATTATTCTATAACTAATATAGGTGCCCCTGTAGGCTAGTAGGTAGTGTACTAGCTTGTCAGTATGGGGGTTGTGTGTTCGATTCTCAATGAAGACCTTGATTTTTTCACTACAAAAATAAAAATTGACTGTCGGTAGGGCTGCTCAGCGATGAAGGCATATAGTCATTGGTCGCTGTTGCTGTCTTTTGTACGGCAGTTAATTTCCGACTATCTTCTACTTTCACCGCCTGTATCACCTCTTCTCTATCGCTTTCCTAAAGAATGTAGCACGGCACTTGACTAAGCAGGCATTGTTGCTTGAAGTGCTACTTCTCTTTGTAAAAAAAAAATTGTCTTGATATTTTTCATAAATATCTCTTATTCTTTTTTACGGTCTTTTTAAATTAAATTAACAATATATATATATTTTTTTTTCGATATTTCGCTTTCCTATGGAAAGCTTCTTCAGGAAAAAAATTTTTTATTTTTTAAAACAAAAATTATTAAAAAAAAGAATTTTTTTCCTGACGAAGCGAAATATCGACAAGAAAAAAATATATATTGTTAATTTAATTTAAAAAGACCGTAAAAAAATAAGAGATATTTATTAAAGTTAAAAAAAGGTCGATTAAAAAACTACAAAAATTATCTTGATATTTTGCTATATATTTATTATAATTTTAATATAATTTGAGTATACTTCAAAATTTTTCGTACATTACTTTGTGATGATTTTGCTTTTATGTGCTGTCATGTATGAATATGCTATGATTTCTATAATTCAAGTAAGTCTTGATCATCACTTGATACAATTTAAGTTCGACTATGACTTTTTTATGACTTAAATAAGACTTTAAACTGATTTGATTGTAAGCAGTCTATGGTTTGGCTTAATTTAAAATTTACTATTATGACTTTACTATGATTGGAATATAAAACTGTTTTGGTTTGACTATGACTATGACAGTGGTGTGACCTTACGAAGCTATGTTCCTAATGTCACTATAATATTTGATTGTGTCTATTACTTGAGTAGAATTTAATAAATTTATTATGAATTATCTGTCATCGTTACTTTGCCAGCGGTTCCCATCACATCAATCGGTTTATTTTTATATTTAAAATTGTTTTTAATGGTCAAATTTAATTTTTGCAAATATAAAATCTTCCATCTCAGCAGTTATTTATTTATTTTTGCTTGGTTTATAATAAAGCCTACTTTCCAAAAATTTCATAAAATTGTACAAAATTTATAACACATTTTTTTTAATAAATGAATTTTAGTGCACAATATTGAAATGCACTTTGATTGTAATCTATACGTTGTACTCTAATAAATGTCATGAATTTTAAATTGAATTTATCTTTTTTTTTCTTTACCATTGACAGCAATACAATTCCTCATTTCACTTACAATATCTAACCTAAATTTTTATAACGTTTTTTTAACACTCTTCTTCTTTACAATGACATTTGATGTACGAGCGATAAAATGCTAAAGCCTACAAAATGAAACCATAAATATTTTTACACATTCCTCTTTTGTAAAGAAGAAGAAAAAAAAACAAAAAAACAATTTATTGTATAAAATAAAAAAATAATAATAAAAATAAATATCATTTTAAAGTCATTCCACCAAGTAGAACAAATACATTTTGAAAATCCATCAAGATGATGATCAATTAAACTGTGGGTACTTGTACTGCAGCCAGCAAATCAGTTTTTAAGAATTGCTGGTGAGTATAACAAAATATTTGAAACAATCACTCTGAACATTATAACAATTACAATTTACAACAACAATACATACTAGTGTTGAGTACATTTGGATAATTAATTTTTAAACATGTTTAGAATTGACTGCTGTTGTCATTGCAAGAGAAATTTGTGAAGGTAAAAACAAAAAAATTAAATAGAAAAAGAAGCTTTCTAGAAAGCTTAACTTTTCATTCGATTTCAATTTACACAAGGGGACCAACATAATAGTTGATGTGAAATTATATAGTCAGACTGTTAAAAGATAAAACAAAACAAACTTCACTTTCTTTTCTCTTTTTTCTTATAATAAATTTTGTCTTCTATTTTCTTATCGACAGTTTATGCTTTTGAATTAATTTTCATTATGTTTGGTTTTTGTTAAAGATAGAAACTTTCATTCTTGTTAAAGAAAGAAAACTTTTAAGAATGAAATCCGGGATTAAAAAAATAATACAAACACAACAGGAACGCCTTGCTGTTTATTGGATGAAAGAAGAGAACTCTAGTGTTTTAAAGGTGGTATCTTAATTGATGGTTAATATTTGCATTTACTTTAAAATTTGATTAGTTAATTTAACGAAATAAATAATTAATCTAATTTAGAATTTTTTCTATTTTTAGCAAGAAGCTTAATAATTTTAGTTGTAACAATATTGGTCCTGATTATAAATATACTCGCTAGAAATGTTAAATTTTTTACAAAAACTTAATTTGGCAGTTTTCTTTTTCATTTTGTATTTTTTAATTTTAATTTTGCATTTTTAATTTTTTATATGTTAAATAAATATCTATTAGTCTTTTTTAATTAACAATATATATTTTTTTCTCGATATTTCGAAAGCTTCTTTAGGAAATTATTTTTTATATTCCTGAAGAAGCTTTCCACAGGAAAGCGAAATATCGAGAAAAAAATATATATTGTTAATTGAAAAAGACCGTTAAAAAGAATAACAGATATTTATTTAAAATATAAAAAGGTCGATTAAAAAAATAAAAAAAATTTTTTATATGTTAATTTTAAGTGGTAAATTCACTTACTATAAATTTAAAAATTTATTTTCGAATTTTCTAATCTGATTTCGAATTCTTATTTACGCTTCAAAAATGAATTTAAAAATTCATGTGATTTTTTTTTTTTTTTGGAAAAATGTTAAAATATTAAATATTTAAGCATATTCGAAATTTCGAACATAATTTTAAATATTTAATTTTTAACAAAAATGTTTCTCTTATGTTCAAATCTGAAAAAAAAATATGAATTTCTAAGCCAAAAGTGTTATTTTTTATGATCGAAAAAATCGATTGATTTCAAGGATTAAATATAATTAAATATAAGGTGTCAGCCGGGAAGCTAAAAGGTGTTTTTTTAAGCTAGATAGAACTTTAAATTGTAGAAAGTAACACAAAAAATGAAATTTTGATGAAACATTTTTTTTATTTGTTTCAGAATACTCTGACAAATCATCATGAATAGACTCTCGCTTGAACAACGCTACGATATTATCCAAATTTACTTTGAAAATCAGTCGTCGATTCGCGCAACTTATAGACGACTTCGTCATTTTTATGGCGTACTGTCGAACTGTCGATAGATTTCGTACCACATACTCTCTAGAGGATGCAATAACACCAACACGTCGAAGGAATGTGCGTACTGAAGAGAATATCGCCGCTGGAAACGAAAGTGTGGAAAAAGATCCAAATTTATCAATTCGTCGTCGGTCGCAGGAATTGGGGTTCTGTCCGTCCACTACGTGGAAAATTTTGCGCAAAGATCTCGGCCTACACCCGTATAAGATCCAGCTGGTGCAGGAATTGAAGCCACGAGACCATTATATGCGTCGTTCTTTCGCCGATTGGGCTCTAGAGCAGTTGGCAACTGACCCGTTGTTTTATAGCAAAATTGTGTTCAGCGATGAGGCGCATTTTTGGCTTAACGGGTTTGTTAATAAGCAAAATTGCCGCATATGTAGTGAGACCAATCCACAACAGACCCTACAGGATCCATTACATCCAGAAAAATGCACCGTTTGGTGCGGTTTTCATGCTGGTGGCATCATCGGACCTTATTTCTTCAAAAATGAGGCCGGAGCTCGCGTTAGGGTCAATGGAGATCGTTACCGCACCATGATCAATGATTTTTTGTTTGAAAATATGGATGACATTGATCCGGACGAGATGTGGTTTCAACAGGATGGCGCTATGTGCCATACAGCGAACGCAACCATCGACTTATTGAAATCAAAATTTGGCGATAAGTTGATTTCGAGAAATGGACCTGTCAATTGGCCTCCAAGGTCGTGCGATTTGACACCACTCGACTATTTTCTGTGGGGCTACGTGAAGTCACTGGTTTATGCTGATAAACCAGCAATAATTGACGCCTTGGAGGACAGCATTGTTCGTGTTATTCGTGACATACGCCCAACAGTGCTCGAAAAAGTGGCCCAAAATTGGACGTCCAGAATGCGCTTCGTCAAGAACAGCCGCGGTGCCCATATGCCCGAAATCATTTTCAAATGTTAATGTCACGTATTGATCCTTCGAATAAAAAAGAAATTTTGATTACAATTTAATTTTTTGTGTTATTTTTTACAATTTCAAGTTCTATCGGGCTTAAAAAAAACACCCTTTATAATACTTTGCTTTGTCGCCATTTTGGTAAACATTAGTCTTGGCAGTTTATATTTGGCAGTAGTGAAGTAGATATGATAAGTGGCAAATTTTTAATGGAAAAATATTCGATAAACCAACATGTTTTAATCGTTAAAATACTTTATCAAAATCAACCATAGATTACTGTGACGATGAGAAAGTTACCTAAAATTTTTGAGGAAACAACGTGGCAACCAAACACACTGTTTATGGTATAGTGAATGATTTCGAAGAAAGAGGGTGTGTAGGTGATACTGCAAGATCGGCTAAAAACATTGCTGCTGTTAAAAAAAGTGTTTAAAACAATCAATCAACCTCAATTCGAAACCGTGCTCAGGACCTTGATCTTCAAAGAACAACTTCGGCCACAATTTTTCACAGGGAATGGCATTTGTTTCCTTTCAGTTGACACAATAGCTTTTTTCACACCATACCACTTACGCCGCTGTAAATATGCCAATAGGATGTAACAACTCTCACATGACAACCTTGATTTTCATGAAAAAATCATAATCAGTGACGAGGCACATTTTCATTTGAATGGATATGTGAATGAACAGAGTAGTCGATTATAGGAAATGGGAAACCCTTAAATTATTTAAGTAACCTTTGCATCCACTGTAAGTGATAATCTGGTGTACAATTTGGTTAGGAAGAACCATTGGACCTTACTTCTTTGAAAATGAAAACGACGTTACCGTGCGTTAAAATTATCATGATAGACAAGACCCTGGCACATCGTATACAGTCATGATTATAATGGAATTACTGCGAGACCTCTTTCCAGAACAAGTTATTTCAAGAAATGTTGATATTGATTGGCCTCCACGGTCGAGTGATTTCACTGCTTTGGACTTTTTTTGTGGGGATATCTAAAAAGCAAGATTTATGCAAACAAATCAGAAATGCTTCAGCAGCTCAATCAAAATAGTCACGATGAAATTAATGAAATACCGCGTAAAATTTGTGAGAGTGTGATGAAAAATGTGCTTAAAAGTGCTCCTATTTGTGATGCTGGCAGAGGCGGACATTTAACTGATATTGTATTCCATACATAGCTGCTAACATTAAATAAAACATTTAGCAATATAAGATCCATTCTCTTTCATTTAATCAAAAGTTATAAGCAAACAAAGTAAAATAAAATTTGAATTTTATTTTGAATGTTATGAAATTTCATAATGTTCGAGAATCTGTACTTGCAAAAAAGTTTTAATTATTTTATAACAATAAAATTTACATTATGCGAAGCATAAAGGGTTTTAACTTAAAAAATTTGAGGTAAATTGATTTTAAGTTAAACCTTGACCTTAAAATATTTGTTCATCCATATGATATTTGGCACTTTCGTGTAAACCAAAAATCAGCTAAACTTTTATTTTTCGTAAGCCAGAATTTTATATTTGAAATAGAATTTCAATTTTGAAAACAATTTGTAGGATATGCCCATATTCGAAAATTCGAAATTAATTTTTAATTTTAAGAAGATAGCAGAATAAGTAATGTTATTTTGTATTAAAAATTATTGGCTTAAATCATGCTTTAGACAAACAAACAAATTTGAATTTAACACATCAATGCATTTGTTTGAAAAGTATTCGTAAATTGAAAATATTTTTAAAATAAATGTTTTTTTATTCAAATGTTGTAATGAAGTGGTAAAAAGAAATAAAAAATTAACCTAAATAAATATTTCAAAAAAAAAAAAACTGGTGCATTAAAATATTTTCTTTGTCATTTACTGCAGTCTTATCGGCAGAAGAAGTAAAAAAAAAAACAAACACTAAAATGTGTCATTAAGTTAAATTTGATTACGAATACAAAATAACAGTTATAAAATTCGTTTTTAAATAATTACTCGTAACTGGAAATGTTTAAACATTTCACTCAAAACAAGAAAGAAAGATAAATTTTAAAATTATAAAGTAAAAAAAATATTCATTCAGTTTGAAATAAACAACTTTAGCCATCATCGTTGTTTAAAAAAATACGTTTAGGAGCAACTGCAACAACAATAACGATAACAACAAGCTAAATTAATTACAATATTTGAAAAACGTCAAGCTTGAAATGAAACTAAAGCTAAAATTAAAGTTTACCGAATAGCAGCTAGCCGCTAGCCGCGGCGGTATGCAGACCAACATTTTATTCAAATTGTGTGAGTTTTTATGGTCATAAAAAAAACATGACATTTTGTTGTCACTGACAAACAGTATTTAAATGTGTCAGGCGTTGGCTTGTGAGATAAAAACATTAATTCCCTTCAAAAATGTTTGGTAAACGACCTTGTTTTGTGTTTTTCTTTGTCTGACAGTGTGTATCGTTTTCCTTTCAAAAAATTTGTTGAAATGTTGGTTTACTTTTGAAACAGTTGTAATACTTTAGCTTCATTGCAATTTTATGTTCATTTTAATGTTTTAACTATTTTAAGACAATATTGCAATCAAAATTTCAAAATAGCAAAATTTAATTACTTTTCAACGACAGAAGCAAAACACAGTTAAAACGCATAAGACAAACAATCAGAAAACCGTAGGAAGCCATCAGGATTTATTGCTCAAATATCAGCCATTTATTTACTGTAGAAAATATCCACTTTTGTGGAACGTCGCGACGTTATAGTATTGCTATTAAAGACCAAGTGGCGCTAGTGATAAAATTTATTGTAAAAAACAGGCAGTAGCCTTGGCACTACTACCAGGTGGCGTCATCAAATCAAAAGAGAAGTTTAAAAACTTCATAAAATTATGAATATTGTTATAATAAATTGTTATTGTTACTGTTGTTATTGTTACTATAAATCTTACCATTTTATCATTATCTTACGGGTAGTTTCTTAAGAAGCTTCCGAAAATAATGGCAACTGAATGTAATAGATCCGTTTACTTCTTAAACATTGAAAGGTTTATACGCTCCGTAAAATGTTTGGGATCTTAAAAAAAACATGCAGCCATTTAATTGAACCTTAAAAGGGGCCACAGAATAGAATTGCCAAATAATATTGACTTTTTCTGAAAGAAATTTATAAGTGACCACACATAATATAAAAACTCGAACGTATTTAGCACGGTTTGATCTTAAAAGAGGATATCTTCTAAAGGGTGTCTGTTGGGAAGCTGTACTACTTTGTTTGTTCATAATTTTTGATTAAATGAAACAGAATGGATCTTATATTGATAAATGCTTTATTTAATGTCGGTAATTATGTATGGAATACAATATCAGCTAAATGTCCGCCTTTATTAACCTCACAAATGCGTGCTCTTTTGAGCACATTTTTCATTACATTCTCACGCGGTATTTCATTAATTTCATCACAAATATTTTGCTTAAGTTGCATAAGCTGGTTTCAGATATCCCCACAAAAAGAAGTCCGGATTAGTCAAATCAGACCGTGGAGGCCAAATAAACATTGTCATTTCTTGAAATAACTTGTTGCGGAAAGAGGTCTTGCAGTAATTCTATTGTAATCCTGGCTGTATGGGATGAGGAACCATCTTGTTAAAACATGTTAATCAAGCCCAAACCATGCAGTGGTGGCGTTAAAAAGTTTTCAATTTTATCACGATATTGCTCCCCATTCAAAGACCCCATTACGCCGGTTCTATATTCCTCCAAATTGCACATCAGACTGTTATTTTTAATGGATGAAAAGCTAACTGTTGAATATTTTAAGGGTTTCCCATTCCCTATAATCGACTACTCTGTTTATTCACATATCCATTCAAATGAAAATATGCCTCTTCACTCATTATGATTTTTTCATGAAAACCGGGGTTGTCATGGGCGAGCTGTAACATTTTATTGACAAATGTACGTCGTCCTAAATGGTTTTATGGAAGAAGCTTTTGTTTCAACTGAATCTTATGTGGAAACAAATGCAAATCCTTGGGCAAAATTGTGGCTAAAGTTGTGTTTCAAAGACTAAGCTCCTGAGCACGGCATCGAACTGAGGTTGATGGATTGTTGTGAACACTTTCTTAAGCAGCGGTAATGTTTATAGCCGATATTGCAGTACATTGTGGTCCATGATTGGGCCTATCACCTACAAACACTCTTTCTTTAAAATTATTCACTACACGATAAATATCCCCCGGGGGCACATAAATATGGTCTTTATAGAACTTCGACTATCTAGACACAGTGCAACTGGGGAAAAAGGGAGCCCAGTCCCCTTAAATCAGCAGGGGTACAACGGGAAACTCCATTTTATTTCCACGGGAATCAGTAAGCCGCAGAGTTCGTTATTTGTCTCTTTAGACATTTAACTGTTCTCTGACTGATTATTGAGGTTGGCCCTTTATGGGAGTATCGTGGTGGTTGCGGTTTTGCGGCCCCTTATAGGTCTTTTGTTTAATATGGTGGCCAGGATCGTTTCGCCGTTAATGACACGCTAGGTAAATGATCCAGTCCAGTGAGCATGCTAGACATGTGTTCTGGACAGGAGTTGGAAAGTCTCCAACTCTTAAGCAAGGAGTGATGATTTGCAGCCCTGCTCTGGAATCATCGAAGTTGCAACTGGAAAGTTCTGTTGCATAGAATTATAGCTTCGGCTTCCTAGGACGAGCATGACGTTCCAAATTATGCAGTAGTTTGGTCCACCATCTGATTAAGGCTTCATGGCCAGGTGCGGATGTAAATCGAATCAAACTACACGATAAATAGTGCGTTTTGCCGGCACGTTGTTTCTGCCAAACATTTCACGTAATTTTCTCATCATCACTGCAACCGATGATTGATTTTGATAAAATGTTGTAACGATTAAAACACGTTGGTTTATTTAATATTTATCCATAAGAAATTTGCAACGTGTCTACTTCACGACAGTCAAATATGAACTGTCAAGACTAATGTTTACCAAAATGGTGGATCATTTACGGTCATTACATTCCCCATAAAGTCTATAAATAAATTTATGCTCTTTCGATTTCCTATGACCTTTTACTCCAGAGTAGTTTTGAACCAGTTTTTCACGGCTTCATAAATAAAGTGCAATTTATTTATGAAAGCTAAATTGATATGAAGATTGTGAATAATTGAAACTTTATGTCTAATACAGGTGTCACTTTACACAGCTAGGAAAAAAAAATGGGGTCTGCTTGGGTTTCGGCCGCTTCGTATGGTAGACTTTTTTAAAGCATAGAAATATGATGATTGTAAACCTGGTTACTTTTTTTATTAATATTTTTTATTTTAATATTAAAGAAAAAATAAAAAAATAAAATAAATAAAAAATAGTACTTTTTGGTACTTTTGCGAAAAGGGACCTTGTATAAAAACATACGTTTTTATAAAAAATCAACTATTTGAGGTTGCACAGATGAGTAGTCTATGTTAAAGAGTGATAAAACGTTGCTTCTGCTGAAGTAAAACACTTTGTGAAACGTACTTATTTTTTTATAGAAATTGGACTTTTTGTAATAAGGTACTTGTAGAAAATAGACTTTTACAAAAAATATAAAAAAAGCCTAATATCTACTTTTTCTAAACAAATCTCTTTTATAGCCAAAAATTTAATTGCTAAAAAGGTACTTTTTGTAGGCAGATTTTTTTTTGTTAAAAAACACTTTTATAAGAAGTAAATTCTTTTAAAGAATATGTTTTTTCTTTTAAAAAACACTTTATGAGAAAACTTTTTTTTAACCGGTTATTGTAAATAGCGGGTTGGTAAAAAGTTAATTTTTGGCAAAAAATTTATTATTTCAAAAAGGATTGTTTGTGCTGAATACGTCATTCATTTACTTTTGTACTTGTATAGCAGATGTGTTTCTTATACAAAAGAATATTACACAAAAGAGAATCAAACTTTAAAACGGTATCTTAAACAATGTACTTGAAAAATATAGTTTATATAATAATTTATTATATGACTTTTTAGTTATCATAAAAGTACTTTCCGTAAATAAGCTTCTTTTATTTATAAATGTGGTTTAAAAAATGGTTATTCTACGCTACATTTTGAAAATTTTCTAACTTTGGTGATTGTAAAGATCTCCATTTTACAGCGACAACACAGTTATTTCTAATTATGGCCTTAAACGTGCTTTAAAGTCAAATATTGTTTAAGTCATTTTTTGAATTGACATTTTAATCAAACTATAAAACCGATTAAATTTCATTATTTTAAAAACCTTTTTTGTTCATTTTAAAAATGATCTGTATCTATTTATATAGAAACCAACACAAAATCGTGTGTAACCCAAATAACAAAAAAAATTATAGCTTTAATAAAAGAACAGTAACGACAACGAAAAAATGACAAAAATAAAAATCATAAAACACTAATAAAAACAACTGAAACACTTTAAATAGCAATTGAACTCTAAAACGTGTCTTAACTTATAATTAAGTTAAAAAAAAAAAAAATTAAATTCAAAAACTGATAAAAACAAAACCTGTAAATATTGGGTTTGGGGTTTTTAGTACAAAAACAAATAAAGATATAAATGAAATTACAGAAATAAAATAAATTAAAAGGTGTTTTGATAACTAAATAACGTATATAAAATGAAAAATGTGCTTAGAATGCAAAATACTCGTAAAACGAAACAAATACTCAATAAGAAAATATAAAAAATATTTTTCTTGTCGTAAAGAATTTTAAGCGTGGTACTTTTTGGCACAAAAAGTACTTTTTCAAAAAAGCCCTATTTTTCTTGACGAAAGAATTAATTTTAAATATGTCACTTTTGTTATTTTAAAAAGTACTTTTTGAAAAAAGTACCTTATTTTATATACAGATTTTATATTAAAACAAATACTTCTGGAATTATTATTTTGTGTAATTTTACCGCAGAATAATGCTTAGAAATTTAACTTTTGTACAAATAAATAAAGTGAATGAAAATCCTTTTTCTCAAAAGTTCTTTTTACAAAAAAGAAGTTCCTAATGGAAACATTCCTGTTGCTTGGTTCGTAAGGGGATAGTTTTTATTATAAAATTATTTTTATTTCTTATTCCTACGTTCTTATAAGGAACCCAAATTTTTTAAACACCAACTTATCGGCTACAAACTTTGATGACGTAAGGTACTTTTACAAAAACTATTTGTACTCAAAAAAAAATATTTCATGTCAGAAATAGTGCTGCAGTTTTTTTTTTTAAACAAAAACCTAATCGTAGAAGAAACGTCTCTATAAAAATGCTTGCTGTCAAAATTTTATTTAAAATTTTTTGTAACAAAGTAATTTTTACTATTTTTTTTAAATAATGTACTTTAAGCTAGAAGAGTAAGTTTTCTGCTTTAAAAGAAGTACTATTTAATTTTTTTTTTAAATTATTGAGAAAAGTTACAGTTTTCTAAAACAAATATTTTTATTGAAGAATATTTAATTAAAATGTATTTGCTTTAAACTTACTTTTTTTTATAAAAAAACATTTTTTTTGCAAATACCCGAGTATTTTTTTTTCAAATATTTCCCATTTCATCAAATGTTCTCAGTTTGAAAAATGGATTGATTAATGGTCCATTTTGTTAAAAAAAGAAAAATTTTTAGAAACTTTACCAAGAAAAGTACTTTATTGTAAACTTGGTACTTTTTATAAAACTGGTACTTTTTGTGAAACTGGTACTTTTTCTTAAAGTTAAAATTCTTAATAAAGTAGAATATTTGTTTTATATTTTACTTTTTAATACATGCAAGATTATAAGTTTTTTGACTTTTAATATTGTTTTTTAACACGCCCACATACTTGTGTTATAAGAAATAAAATGCTTATCAAAAGTTTTAAAACGTGTTTGCTGGTAAAACTAATTTCTTTAAGAATGAGAATTTGAAAGGTTGGTTATTGTTAATTAATTTTTAAGAAAGCATAAAACAAATTTGATAAATCGGATTTATACTTTGTGTTTGTTTATGTTTTAAAAAAATTACCTCTACTGGTATATGTTAATGAAACTAAGAGTACATTTGGAAGTGGCTAAGCATCAATACCATTCAAAGTGCTGGCTCATTCATGGTCAAGAAAGCAAAATTCTTAATCGTAACATAATTAAGAGACAAAATGGGATGTATACAGCAAGTGCGTGGTGGCAGAAAAAAATACTAAATACTATTTTCTTAGTGATGAACAAAGTAAAATTACCTGTACTATATAAAATCATCAAATTTAAAAGTGTACTATTTTTTAATGTAAGCTAAATGTTGTCATTGTTTTCACCACCTGCTGTAGAAATTTATCTTTATGAATATTTGCTTGGAACACCTATGTGTAGATTCCCTTTATTGTCATACTGTGCATAGGACCCCTACGAAGTTATTGCATCCGTTTGTAAAGCCCTTAAAATGTCCTTATGGTCAACTTTTTCACTTTCACTTTTGTTTACTTTTACCAGGTGTAAGCAAGCAATTTTCTGCCTGTGGATTTTTGTTAATTTATTCTGCTTGCTTAATGTTCGCATCCCAAGTGTGCTCTAATAAGTTTCTTTAAGGTTTCAACTAAAAACAATTTGCTTGCCTCTACTGCCTATTAGGCTTAGTGTGATGAAAGGGAATAGTAGGGAAACTCTTTTTTTTTTTAAGAAAGTTTTTAACCATAAGCCAGTCATCAAAATATGACCTGAAATATACAGCTATTAAAAGAGATGCGACGAAATAAGCTGCTAAGATTCCTAATAAAAAATTTTTAATAAAATAATGAGTTAACGGGGGAAATATATAGATTGGAGTCCTTATTTAAGATTTGAAGTCGACGTAAACGTGTTTTTTTACGTTTAGCTATAACTATAATTGCCATATTGACAATATAGTCAAAAATAATCGTAATATGTTTAATTCTAACTTTTGAAAATTTCACTTTCGCTTACTTTAACCAGGTGGCTACTTCTTTTTCTTCTATCTGTAGATTCTTGTTTATTTATTCCGTCCACTTATCAAGTGTCGCTTAATAAATTTCTTTAAGGTTTTAAATAATAAAAACTTGCCTGCCTTTACTGCCAAAGAGAAGTGACGAAATAAACTGCAGATTGGCTTTCGCGTTTAAGATATGACTTCAAGATATGAAGCAAACTTTTTTTTCACGTTTAACTATAACACTAATTAAGGTATTGATTCATGACCATAATATAGTCAAAAATCATTGTAATATGATTAATTCAAACTTTTGGAAATTTCACTTTCGATTATTTTTACCAGGCGTATGCAAGCAGTTGTTTCCCTGTTTATTACTGTTAATTTACTTTTTTTTACTTCAGGTTTGCATCAGAAGTATGACCTAATAAGTTTCTACTGCTTATTAAGCTAAGTGTGATCAAAGAATATAATAAGGCAACTCTTTTTTTTAAGAAAATATAAAATATGATCTTAAACATACAGCTATTAAAAGAGAGGCGACGAACTAAGCTGCTATGGCTCTTAATACAAAATTTGACATAAAATAATGAGTTAACGGAGGAACAAAATGTATATTGGGGTCAGCGTTTAAGATTTGAAGCCGGCGTATTCCACATAAAAATTTTGTTTCGTTTAACTATAACTATAATTGCCGTATTGATCTATGACCATAATATAGTCAAAAATAATCGTAATATGTTTAATTCTAAAATTTGGAAATATCAATTTCTCTTACATTTACCAGGAGAAAGAAAGCAGTTTTCTATGTGTCTACGTATCAAGTTTATTTAAGGTTTTACACTTTGACTGCCTTTAATGTCCATTTAGCTTAGTGTGATGGAAGAAAATAGCAACGGAACTCTTTTTTATGAAAATAATTAACCAGAAACCGGTTATCAAAATATGACCTAAAAATATGCAGCTGCTATGATTCCTCATAAAACAATTGAAATAAAAAAATGTATTAATGGCGAAACAAAATGTAGAAAGGGATCCGCGTTTCAGATTTGACTTCCATCTGAAGTCAACTTTTTTCACGTAAACAATTGTTCACTATACTATAACTATAGTTCCCCCCGGGGGCACATGATAGTCTTTTTGGAACCTACTATTCCATTTAGACTGGTGTCTTGCGGGGTAAAAGGGAGCCCAGGCCCCTCAAAGGCTAGTAGGAGTCACCTAGACAATCCACATATTTCCACGGGAATCAGTTGCCCCAGAGTACACTATTTGTTCTCTTTAGACATTGATGTGCTCTGACTGGTTATTGAGGTTAGCCCCTATATGGGAGTATCGTGGTGGTTGTGGTTTCGGACCCTCGTGAGAGTTTGTGGGTCGGATCATTCAAATTAACATAATGAATGGTTCAGGTCCAGTGAGTATGAATACTGTCGTGTTCTTGATAAAAAAGAGCTTCATACGTTCTGGACCAGCAGTTGGAAAGTCTCCAACTCTTTAGCAAGGTGTGAAGGCTGCGGCCTACTTCGGGCTTTCGAAATTGCTACTAGAAGTGACCGGAGGATATAAGTATTCGATGGCCTTCTAGGGCGTGGTTCATGTCCAATCAACCAAGTGGTTTGACCACCATCTGATTATGACTGTATAGTCGGTGCAGATGTAAATCAAATCACGCACTATAACTATAGTTAACGTTATAATTAAGGACCACAATATAGTCAAAAATCATCGTAATATGAACAATTCCAATCATAATATGACAAACTGAATTGAATGATATTACATTTAAATACAACGTAATGATTTAGGAACTCAATATAGTCAACAATTATTGTAATATGATAGACCTAATTGAATCATTAAATATTATTTAAAATTTTATAATATGTTAATAGATAATTATAATTCTTCTATATAAGAATGTTCTTAAGTATAACAAAACATTCTATCTAACGCCAAATTTCTCCACGTAAACATTTTTTTACGTTAAACTACAACTAGAATTAATATAGTAATTAAGGACCATAATATAGTAAAAAATGATCGTAATATGAACAATTCCAGTCGTAATATGATAGACTGAATTGAATCGTTTTAAGCTTAACTATAACTATAATTAACGTAATGATTTAGGACCACAATATGGTGAAAAATTATTGTAGTATGAACAATACTAATCATACTATGATAAAATTAATTGAATCATTTAACATTATTTACAATTTTATAATATTTTCATCGCAAATTTGATTTTTCTATATAAGAATGTTCTTAAGTATAACAAAACGTTTTTGAAAGAGAAAAAATATAAGAAAAAAACTTTAGGTTCTTTATGGGCTTCGTCTAACCAAATTAATATTAATTGATTATGAATATTCGTCATATGCTTATATTTGTAACATATATAACTTGAAGTAGGTGCAAACAAAGAGTGCTTGTGATGCAAAAATACAGTATTTGCATTCCGCTAGCGTGTTATTTTTTTTAATTTTATTTAAAATATTCTGAGAAAATTTCTTAATAACTAAAATTAAAAAATAAATTATGTAGGAACTTAAGCCACATTCAATAAAAAAAAATACTCCTAAAAGGGAACGCAACGCAGGCTAAATACTTTTGCTTAAATTTAATTAAGTTCAGCCTTTCTTTCAATCTTTATTAAGAATCTGTCATACACGATCTTGTACAGCTGAAGTTAAAGTTAAAATGCACTTTCACCTATAAACAATATCGGCAAATTTTAATTATTAAACCAGAAACTTAGCGTGCTTAAATTTAAGTTAAATAAATTAAATATTTCCTTGATTTAATTTTAATAGTTGAAATATTTTCAATAATACGCCTTTCACGTTCCAATAGCTATTTGCTCAAGTGGTTTCTTTTATACAAAAGCTCGTGTAAATTCTCAATGACGCACAATTATTTTTTGTTTTTTTATAAAAACAAATAAAATAGTTTTAGAAGTTGTTTTCATTTTATTATGTTGTTTTTAATTTCATATTTTTATATACATTATTTTTTTGTTAATAACATTTAACTTTCTCTTTATTTTGTTTTTTTTTTATATTGTCTAGTAATTAACAAAAATATTATTTTTTTTATAATATTCTTTTCTCTAGGTTAAATTAGTTTCTTTGTCTTGTTTATTGTTAAGCAGGAAGTCGTAATTGTAATTTTTCCCAGCGGGTGTTTCCAACCAAAAATGCGCGTGTGTGCGTGCTAGCTGGCATTAATATTTCCGTTACTATTTACTTTAAAAAAGCTTTAAGATAAAATAAATACACTTTCGCCTTAAATTGTTTATGATTTTTCTAATCTTTTTGGCATGTTTAAGAAATTTTCAAATTTACTCTCACAACATAACTTAAAATTATTTTAATTATTTTCATGTGTATTAAGGTTGTTAACACACCTAAGAAAATTTTAAAAGAAAGTATTTGTTGTAATTAAATTTTTCAGCACATATATAAGGCAAAATAGCACATATTTCTAACATTTTAGACATACGTATGTATACATTAATAGGCTTTTTATTTGTTTATCACTTTTTAATTTGAAGAAACCCATATTTTTGTTAAAGCATATTTTTGTATATAAATGCATATTAGAAAACTATCAAACTTAATAAGACAAGCGGTAGTGCTATGTTTTCTCAGTGAAATATGCTTTTTATGCAAATTATTTATTATTTCAAATATATTTAAAAATATGAAATACCCAAAAATATGCAGCTTACTAATTTCGCGTTTTTAAACAAGAAGTTTGTTTTTTAATTGTGGCAAAACCAACAACATAATAGTTTTGACATTTTTTTTTTTAAATTCGTAGGAGATGCATTGACAATTGTTAAATCGCAAAATTTTACGACAATCAGCAGTTAAGTGGCCAGCCAGATCATGTGATTTAACACCACTGCATTATTTTTTGTGGGGCTATGTCCAGAACAGATTCTATACGGAGGCAATTAAATCGATTTCAGCCTAAAAAATCAAAACCCGTGATGAGATTAACGAAATAGGACCACGAAAAAACGATTAAAAACGTTGATAAAAGAAAAGAATCGACATCTGTCAGCGTGGCCGTGGCAGACATTTGCCAGATATCATTTATCATTAATAATTGCGAAACTTTTCTCTACGTAATACAATAAAAATTTTAATCATCCTTATCTAAATTTTTTGTTTTATTTTGTTTTTCGAAAACAAACTTCTTATTGAAAAACCCTTTATTTATAAGAAAATAAAAATGTGGATTGTTTTACCATATTTTTTAGAAATATAAATTGATATCGAAAATGTATATTTCTATTTAATAACGGGTATTTTTATAGAAGTATAGCATGTTAATAAAGTTAATTTTTTTAAATTGACATAAAATTTATTTTATTCGAAAGATAATTTTCTGGCATTATAATGTAATTATGACTTCTCGAATATGACCATCATGGCTGGCTTGGAAGCAGGCTAATATGGAGATACAATTTTTGCTATTTTTGCCAACATTTTTGGCAATAACATGCTTGTCGGTATATACTAACGATCGTACATAATGACGCCAATTAAGGAGTCGGATACTTAAAACTATGCGATTACCAAAAGTTTACTTCGTGCACATCACAGTTGTTCAGTTGATAAACGAACAAGTCAGTAGTCATAGCTCTATAGCGGTCACCATTGAATGTAACGTTCTGACCTTCACGATATTTAAAGACCTATGAACCAATGATTCCATTAATGCACATCAAACAGACAGTTTTTCTGTAATGTAACGGTGTCTCAAAATACACTTGATAATTATCATCACTCCAAATATAGTAATTTTGTTTGTTGACATATCCATTCTAACAAAACTGACCATCATCGCTGAAAAAAATTCGCTTATGAGAATCGGTATCAATGGCAATCTTGTTTTGAGTCCAATCTGCACAATTTGAAAGCTGTTAATCTATTGCTATTGAAATAAAACCGAACTAAAAATAAATCATAGCTGACAAAATAGCCGCCAGTTAAAAACGTGTCCAAATTAAAGTTCTATACCTCTAAAAAATAAATCATTTTTGATAAAACTGTATTTTTTACATACAATTCAATATAATTAACATAATTAAACTCAAGAAACATGCAAAATATAAATATATCATTTTTAAATAGCATAAAAGAGCTGTACTCATATATTCTATATTTATTTAAGCATATTGTAAATACTTATATATGCATGGGTTCAGCACTTTTAAGTTTTCTTTTGCAGTGTAAAAAAAGTTTAAATATATAATTAGGCATAATGTAAATAATTGCATATAACAGTATGAGATATTAGCATACTTTTAATATATTTTTTATACTGTAAAAAAAACATTGTTGGCTACATGAATGTATTAAAAAATAGAATGTATTAAAAAATATTCTATTTCAGCACAGAAATCAATACTAATGTCATATTTTTGCTTAAAACATCATATTTATTTCAATTATATTATTATATTATATTATTATAAATGCAGTTTGGTCGCAATAAATGCAATTTCAGCTTTTTATAGCATGAAGGAAAGTCCCATTTTTAATATAGCATATTATTTCATATAATAGTATTTTATAAAAGAAACATTGATTGGATCTAACATTTATTTAAGTATTAACTTCAATATTCTATTAAGACCATATTATTGCATATATACGCACATTAAAATCAAATATTGGAATTATTAGAACCGATTGAAATTTAAAATTAGAAAAAAATATTTTTGTATAGCATTTTTTATGTAAGAAAATATTTTTAATTATTAAAGTAAATTCAGTAAAATGCGTTAATGTACATTTTTGGAATAATATTTCTTTGGATATATACGAATTTGTTGTAGTTTTAATTTATTTATTCAATACTTTTTTTATTTATTTTAGCATATAAGTTTGCTCTATAGCCTACATAGTTCTAAAAAAACCTATTTAGTATAAATTGTTAATATTATTTAATGTTTAGTTATAATTTTTAGTTATAAAGAGACGTATTTTATACCATTAATAAATAATTACGTTCAAAAACAATTTTTTTTTTATATTTAAATTAATTTCATATTTTATATACCATTGCCGAAAGTGCATTTTAAAACCTAAATAACCCTAGATTATTCTTTTTTTCATTATGTTTTTTTTTTATAAAATTTTACTGTACCACATTAGTATTTTATATATAAATTATTATATTTGCATATGTTTACTCCTAAATAGTGTATCATATAGCATATGACATATATGCATTTTTTTCCAGCAAATTCCTTTTTGTTAGGTATAAAAGTTTCATTAAACAAAGTTAATGGATTTTATTTTAAAAATCTTTTGTAAATTTAATATATTTGATTTTTGCTACTGCTGCCTATTTTGGCATTTCAGCATGAATATGTAGCATGCTGAAATTAGCATAAAAATTCACATTTTGAAATTTTAAATATTATAATAATATAACTTTTGTAGTTTTTTTTAATGGACCTTTTTTATCCTTAATATATATCTCTTATTCGTTTTTACGGTCTTTTTAAATTAAATTAACAATATATATTTTTTTCTTCTTCTTTTTTTCCTGAAGAAGCTTTCCATAGGAAAGCGAAACATCAAAAAGAAAAAAATATATATTGTTAATTTAATTTAAAAAGACCGTAAAAAAGAATAAGAGATATTTATTAAATAATAATATATAATATAATATAATATAATATAATATAATATAATATAATATAATATAATATAATATAATATAATATAATATAACATAATATAATATAATATAATATAATAAAATAATAAAGTAATTTAATATAATGGTAAGCTCCCCCCGGGGGCACATTGATATGTTTTGACGGAATCTCACCATCATTACATGTGTCACCGAGGGTAAAAAGGAGCCCAGTCCCCTAAAAGGCTAGCAGGAGACAAATAGATAATTTTACTTTATTCCAGGGGAATCAGTAAACGCCTAGAGATCATATTTTAGTTTTTTAGCGTTTTAGCTGTTCTCTCACTGATTGTCGAGGTTGGCCTTTTGGGAGTATAGTGGTGGTTGTGGTTTCAAAGCTCTCGTTGGAGTTGTGTGGGTCGGATCATTCACAATGAACACAGGTCCAGTGAGCATGATTGCGATTTTGTTCTTAAATTTTATTAAGCTTAATGCGGTCTGGACAAGGAGTTGGATAGTCTCCAATTCTTCAGTCAGGAGTAGGGGCGTTGGCGTGCTCCGAGCTTTCGAAGTTGCAGCTAGGAGTGACTGGAGGATAGACCTATCCGAAGGCTTCCTAGGGCGAGGATGACGCTACATTTCATTCAAAGTTACGGCCTACACAGCTAGGTACTAACGTAAATCTTATTACTCATAACGATGAGTTATTTTTGCATGCAACGATTTTTTATTCATGTTTATTAAATTTATCTTTATTTTATTCAGTTTTAATGTTCTTTACCTCTATAAAAACACTCTATACTAAAGAGTTTTAAAATTGTTTTAAAAACAGCACAAAGAAACAGTGCGTAAAGCCTGGTACTTCTTTTGTAATTTTAGATAAAATTTTAGTTTGAACTTACATATCGACACTTCGGTTAAGGGGGAACCGAGACACTTCGGTTAAAGGAAATTTATTTAAAAATGAAGAACAAAGATTAAAAACTTTGATTTTTTTAAGAGAAGTAGCACTTTAGGCAACAATGCCTATTTAGTCAAGCACTGTGGTACATTCTTTTAGGAAAGGGATAGAGAAGAGATGAAGCAGATGGTAAAAGAAGAAGGATAGTCGAAAATTAACTGCCGTATAAGACAGCACAGCGACCAGTGACTATGCCTTCATTGCTGAGCAGCCCCACCGACAGTCAATTTTTATGTTTGTAGTGAAGAAAAAACCAAGGTCTTCGTTGGGAATCGAATCCACAACCCCCATACTGACAAGCTAGTACACTACCTGGGCTAGTAGGTAATTAAGCACACAAAAGATTCATAACATAGAAGACACTTGAGGAAAAATTAATATATTTTTAAGAGTTTTTTCTTCGTTTCTTTTTTGTTTTGCATTAAAAGTTAGAAAAGATTTATCAAAGTAAATTATGATTAAGATTTGTGGGTACAACGATTTTCAATTATAGAAAAGCACAAATTATCGAGAAGCAGATATAACACGATTTACCACGAATTTTTCCAAAGGTATTTTTTTATTTTTTACAAATTATTAAAATTTCTGACGAACTATTACAACTTTATTTATAAATTTTTTTTAATATAACACCGAGATATTGTTGCATGAAATGGTTTTTTTATTAGTAACGAAAAGTACGCCAGGATATATCGACTATATTGACTTTAAAGGCACAACCGCTATTTTTACGTTTATTGAAACTTATGAATTCATATTACAAACAATAATTTATAATAAAACAAATGTAATATGTTAATAACAAAAATAGAAAACTTTGATTATTATTTTAAATCGACCTCTTTTTATTTATATTAAATAAATATGTATTAATCTTTTAAACGGTTTTATTTAATTAATTTAATTTTTTCAAATTGTTAATAATTTTTGCTTTTATAAAAAATAATTTCCTGAAGAAGCTTTCCATAGGAAAGCGAAATATTGTAAAAATATATTGTGAAATTTAATTAAAAAAGACCGTTTAAAAGATTAATACATATTTATAAAAATTTTTAATTTTTATATTAATTATTTAAAGAACTGACTGTCAAACTTGTTATCCATTTTTGCTAACCTGTATAACTTTTTAAAAATAAATAGATATTTTTTGTAATTATAAAATTTAAAAGCCCGTCTTTTTATAATTTTGTTTTATTTGACAGTCAATGAAATGTTGAAAGTTCTCAATGGCAAGTGAGATATAAATATTTTTTGTTTGTTTAAAAGTTAATTAAAAACAATAATTAATCTTATAGCTTTTGTTAACTTTTAAATACTGATTTGGTATAAAATAAATTCAATTATAAAAACCAGCAATTGCTGGTTTGAAAAAAAAAACGATACAAATTATTTCAAGGAGCGCCTTTAATGATAATTATTCTTATTTGTTTTACTTTGTGATTGTAGCGAACATTATTCTTTTGGCGCCACTTAAGGTTTTAAATCGATTTTGCAGCATATAACGGTGGTGCTATTTGTTAGCTTTTTTGCATTTAAATTTAAACATGCTTTGGTTTTTCTAAACATTTTGTCTTCCTTTCAATTGTTAAAGAAAAAAAATATATTGCAACAGAACAAAAATAAAAAAACAACATAAACCCAGAAAGAAGAGCTAAAAAAAAATTTGCTAGTTAAAAATAGTTTTGCCGTTCGCCATAAAAAATGTTTACTTAGAATATGCTGTTTTCCCTTGTAGAAACCAATCAATCACTGGCAACCTCCTAAACATTGTACTAATGGGATTTCAAAGTTCATGTTTATTTTTTCTCTTTCCTTAACATTTGCCAACGCCGTGTGCCCATCAGATGTTTAACAGCAAACAAATTTTGCCTAGAGAGGGATTTTCTAAACAAATAAATGGACAAAATGAAGAGGCATTAAATAAATTGACTTATGTAAAACAACCCACCAATGATTTTATAATCCAAAGGCAAATAATAAAGGCCATACAATTGTTAAAGTTTCTTGTTACCTGATTTTCTTTAATGGCCACTGCTCGTATATTCTGTTCTTAAACATAATATCCTATTAAGGAAATTTAACAATTTTCATTGATTGCTTAATATGCATATGTGGAAATATGTGTTTTTATAAGAAAAATTGGGATTTATTTAATGTTCAGGAAAATTTCCCAAGACTTCCTAATAAGTATCTGAAGTTATAAATATTAACACAAAACAAATTTTTTTAAATCTTAATTTTTCCTCATAGTAAAATATAATTAGACTTTTATTAGTTACTGTACAGTTTTTACTTTCAGTATATAAAGGGTTTCTCAACAAGAAGTTTGTTGTCTAAAACAAAATAAAATAAAAAGTTTAGATTAAGATAATTCAAATTTTTATTGTATAACGAAGAGAAAAGTTCGTTAATTATGAATGATAAATAATAATTTATAAATGTCTACAACGACCACGCTGACAGATGTCGATTCTTTCATCAAAGTTTTAATCACTTAACGGCAAAATGGCCGACCTATTTCGCTAATCATTTTAACGGATTTTGAGTTTAAGGGCTTAACCTTATTTTAAGGACTCCGTATAGACTCTGTCCTTAACATAGCGCCTCAAAAAATAATCTAGTGATGTTGAATCACATGATCTGGCTGGCCACTTAACTTGTGATTGTCGTGAATTTATGCGAGCGGGAAATTTGGCTTGCAATAAATTGATCGTTTCATTGGCTGTATGATACGTGGCACCATCCTGTTGAAACCACATGTCAGTGATATCCACACCGTCAATAATATGTCTTGACGAAATTTCACCGTCATTACATGTGTCACCGGGGGTAAAAGGAAGCCCAGTCCCCTAAAGGCTAGCAGATAGCCAACTGGGCAACTCAACGTTATTTCTACGGGAATCAGTAAGCCCCAGAATTCAGCTCTTTGGCTTTTTAGCCTTTTAGCTGTTCTCTGAGTAATGATTGAGGTTGGCGATTCGGAAGCATAGAGGTGGTTATGGTTTCACTACTCTCATGAAAAGATTATGGGGCCAGGATCATCTCACCTCTACTTAAAATAAATGGTGAATGATCGGGATCCAGTGAGCATGCTTCTCTTGTGTTTTGGACAAGGCGTTGGATAGTCTCCAACTCTTTAGCAAGGAGTGGCGGTTGGCGACTCTGCTTCGAAACTTCTGAAATTGCAAATAGAAATGACCTGTAGCATAGAATTATGTGTTCGGCTTCCTAGGGTGTAGGTGTACGCTAAGTATCACCCAAGTGGTTTGATCTATCGTCGAGTTATGACTTATACAGCTAGGTACCGACATTAATCTTATCACGTATCTCGCGATAACGTGATCTATTGACCGTAATGGCATTTCCAGCCTTAACGGCCCACTCAAGCCTCCAGACCACATAGCGCACCATACAGCGAAAAATTAAGCATTCAAAGGCTTCTTAATAATCGCTTTAGGGTTTTCAAAAGCCCAAATGTTGCTTGTTGACATACCATGACAAGTGAAAATGTACTTCATCTGAAAAAATCATTTTTTCAGAGAAACCAGCCGGTTGTTTCTGAATAAATTGAGCGAATCTACGGCAATGTGAATGGTCGGCCGGCTTCAATTTTTGCTCAACTTGAACCTTGTAAGACTTCAATTCGTCGTGTGGTGGTTTTGGTTAACCCCAGTTGTTGAGAACGTTAAGGAATTGACAAATTTGGACCTGGCTCACGGCTGCGAGATTTTTAGTTGAGCAACCCGATCGAATACGGATTGGAGTTCGAGCCTGTCAACTCATATTTAACGACCAAATTCTTAATATTGATGCCAGAAGGATTGTTATGTTGCACGAAAATATCAGAAAGTTTACGAAATGTAACTTTAACTGATGGAATTGAATTGATTGTTACAATTGCCAATGCATCAACTACGAATATGTCAAAGAACTAAATGTCAAAACTATTATTTTGTTGGTATTGCCACAATTGAAAAACATACTTTACGTTGAGAAATCTGCTACTTGTATTTTATATATTTAAAGGAAAATGTAAAAATTATGTGAAAATAAATGAATTTGAATAATGTAAAAAAAATTTTAATGAAGATGTAGTTTTATCTAAATTATATAGATTACTGTAGTATAGAAATTTTATTGGAACTGCAATGTGCTATCCCTAAACCTCTTGGAAGATGGTCTGTATTTTTTAAAAATTCGATTTTAAACCAGAATTCCGCAGCCCGTAAACTGGCATACAATAAACTAAAACCGGTTAATCGGTGTCTGCATTTGTTTTCAAAAAGGAGCCATCTGTGGAATTTTTGGGCAAATGGTAAGGGACATTTTGGGAATTTTTAAATATAATTTAGGAATTACATTAGTAATATGTTTCACTTGTACCTCCTCGGCAATGCCTATTTCTTTAATAATTTTGCCTAGGACTGTAGTTCCAATGCTGTTATCCATAAACTGCAATCGTTGTTTACAAAAAGAAGTTGATTTTACAGAAAATCTGTAATTATTAATGCACGAAAATTTTATATGAATATCGTCAAATTAAATAAAATGTTTTGTTTTGTTCTTTAAATTTATGGTCGTTTATTAAAAATTCTAAAGAAACTTAACAAAGACATTAATAAATTTGACAACATATTTAAACACTTGTTTAAATAATAAATAACAGACGTAATAAAAATAGCCGCTAGTTTTAAATGGAAAAAATATTAAATATTAAAAAAATAAAAATACAAAATTTTTATTAATAAAATTTCTATTTATAAACTATACTTGAATACCCCTACTTTTTTTTAAATGTATTTTTTAGTATTTAAATTTCATTACATATTTTTGTATGTTGTTCTACCTTTAATTAAATATAACAATAGATATCATTTTCAGATTTTGTTGTTTAACAAATGTTTTCTTGCTTATTTATGTGTTATCAAAGTTTGTTCTATCTTCGTTTTCTTTTGTCATTTAATTTCTACAACAAAATTTATATATGAAAAACAAAAATCTGAAACGGTCATAAAATCTGAAACTTCTTTAACAGAGATAACAACACATCACTTGTTTACCAGCAAACATGTATCAGATGACGTTTTTAGATAAAACAATTTTTAAAACAAAAAAAAAACCCCGACTAAATGAAAGCTTTTTCTAAAAATGAGTTGTTTATGAAAACATTTGCTTTTATATACAAATTAGAATCATAAAACGAAGATAAACTTTTAGTTTTTCTTTAAAACCAAATTTAAAATTAAATCCATTTAATGGGAGATTATTTAGTAAATTACAAAAACTAAACGTAAATTTAAATTTTGCATAATCTTTAAATATGCAATTCAATGCAAAAATATGTTTTTTCTGTAAACAGTAGAATGGAAAAAATTTGTAGCTTCGTAAATCAGAAATTATAGTAATTCGTAAAAAAATAGAATACCCTTAGAAAAATTCTGCTTAATCCTGTTGTATCTTCCCTTCGATAATTAGTGCTTTACTATAAATGAAAATCGGTGTAACCATAAATTTAATTATAATTTAATTTAATTAATCTTCTATAATTTTAAATGCAAAATAAAAAAGAAACGAAAAATTTTTTTAAAAATGCATTAATTTTCGCTGAAATTTCTTCCAAGTTTCTAATATTTTGGGTGCTTAAGTAAGTCAGTTTTTAAGCTTTGTTCTCCATTTTAAAGTACATTTTCTCTTCGTTTTACGAAAGTCTTGATAGATTAGAAAATTTCAAAATTCGAAAAAAAAATATTACTGTTGCCTATTGCGAGTATCGGGATTCCACTGTATTTTCAAACAAAATTTATTATTTCTAAAATTACAAAAGAAGTATGAGGCCTGTTTAGATGCTTCAGCCGCTGTTCTTTGTGTGTGATTTAAAAACAATTTTAAAATTCTTTAATATAGAGTATTTTTTATAGAGATTTAGAAAATTAAAATTGAATAAAACACAGATGAATTTTATAAATTAACATTCGAAAGGTAATATTCCAAAATTATAATTTAAGTGTGACTTCTCACATGATATTTGCTTGTTTGACAGAGAATTTTCTGAAATTATAATTTAAGCGTGACTTATGTGACATACAATCGCCGCAGCAGACTCGGATGTAGTCTAATCTGGAGGTTCAATTTTCGACTACTGTTCCCAACATTTGTGGCCATATGTCAACAGCACCACGGCATATGTTGTCCAGGTGGTAAAACGTTTCGCGCTTATCGGTGTAAACTAGCACCTTCATATATCACCACATAAAAGAAGTTCAGTGGCGTTAAACCGCACGATTTTGGAGGCCAGTGCAAGTGTACGAAAAGTGAAACTTTGTGGTTGTCAAAAGTTTTCTTTAATAAAACAATTTCTGAACAAGCTGGGCGATAATGTTATGCGGTTTTATCGAAACCATAAATGTTTCACATCATGGTTATTTAATTGATGAACGAAAAAAATTAGTAATAATCGCTCTATAGTATTCACTATTGACTGTAACGTTCTGACTTACATGGTTCTTAAAGAAGTAAGGACCAATAATTCCACCAGTCCGTAAAGAACAGCAACCATTCAGTTTTGCTGTGCATAATTTTGCGGCAATCAGCAGTTAAGTGACCAGCCTGAGCGTATGATTAAACACCACTGCAGCATTATTTTTTGTGGGGGTTATATCAAGGACAGAGTCTATAAGGAGTCCATCAAATCGATTTCAGCCTTAAAACTTAAAATCCTTGATGTGATTAACGATATAGAACCGCCATTTTGCCCAAAAATGATTAAAAGCTTTGATGAAAGAATCGATAACTGTCAGTGTAGTCGTGGTGGAAATTTGCCAGATCTTTTTCATTCATAATTGCCGAACTTTTCTCTTCGTAATACAATGAAATTTTGAATCATCTTAATCTAAGTTTTTTGTTTTAGAAAACAAACTTCTTGTTGAAAAATCTTTTATAAGTGTTCAAGAGATTTAACTTAATAATAATTTTACATTTACAGGAATTTTATATGCGTACATACATATTTATATCAATTTTATAAAACGCGATTATTGGGCAAAAATTCATTTAACTTTTATTTAAAACTACCAGATATTGATCAGATGAATTCGAAGCTGATAGAGTAGTTCATTAATATGAACATACTCAGAATTCAAACCTGCGGTATTCAAATTTTTCATAAGTCTATTGAACCTGTGTAGAACTAATTCCAAGCTCGCAAATATCACGTAGAGACATGGTGGAAAAGAGCTAATACAGGTTAAATGTTAAGTTGAACTGATTCCAAACCCACATTTTTA
Source organism: Trichopoda pennipes (assembly GCA_030448955.1). Taxonomy (NCBI): domain Eukaryota; kingdom Metazoa; phylum Arthropoda; class Insecta; order Diptera; family Tachinidae; genus Trichopoda; species Trichopoda pennipes. Next base: position 11,099,397 of record JASKUP010000002.1, read on the forward strand.
TAAAAAAGGCGTGGTTGATAAGTGTTTAGGCAGGTTAAATATTTGATAGAACTAATTCCAAATCCTCTTCATGATGAAGAGGCGTGGTTGAAAAGTGCCATGGTAGGTTAAGTATTAGTTTTAATAACTTATTTTGTGCTATTTGAATTTTTTTATTATAACTAGAAGTGCTGATAGACCAAATGGGGACTGCATATAATAATACAGCATGAAAAATGGACTTAAGTATTAAGTTTCTTCTTAGCAATGCTGAGACTTTTATGCATTAAAAGAAATAATTGGTCCCTAAATGTTAAACACATCTTTGTGTACAAGTCCAACTCGTGAATTTGTTTACATTCAATTAATGACTTTTAAGTTATTTGTCGTACCAGATGCAATTGCATACACTGAGATAATATCAATTAAAAAATATTTATTTTAGATAGAATGAATGCTTTCAGAATGTTTTCGCTTTTTTTTAATTGCATTCACCTTCTAATTCATTAACTGTAAATTTTTATTCATTTTCCCTGGGGAAGTAAATGCATTCACCCAAGTCTTTTCTATGACATATTCAAATTCCAATTTATTTGCTCTCTGTGATCAACTAGGTGCCCCTGTAGGCTAGTAGGTAGTGTACTAGCTTGTAAATATGGGGGTTGTGGGTTCGATTCCCAACGAAGACCTTGGTTTTTTTCACTACAAAAGATAAAAATTGACTGTCGGTGGAGCTGCTCAGCGATGAAGGCATAGTCACTGGTCGCTGTTGCTGTCTTTATACGGCAGTTAATTTCCGACTATCCTTCTACTTTCACCACCTATTTCAACTCTTCTCTATCCCTTTCCTAAAGAAGGTAGCACGGTACTTGACTAAATAGGCATTGTTGCCTGAAGTGCTACTTCTCTTTAACAAAAAAAAAAAAAAAAAAAAAAAAAAACTCAAAGCATTCAAGTATTTTATTTTATTTCGAATCCATTCAAATTTCGATTTAGTTCTTCTTTGTCGAAAATGAATGCATTGCAAATATCACAATTCATGGCAGGAATTATTCACAGATATGACGAATGAATGAAGCCAAGGCACAGGTATTTTATTATAACTCATCGTTTGTAATAAAATGAGCTAAATCAAATTGTTATGAAAATATTGGCTCTACCATTGTTGAACAAATATTTGCCATACCTGACCATACTTTTAGTATTTTTAGGCATGAAATGTTTTATTTAAAGACACATCTTTTATATGATCTTTTACCTCCCACGATATTTTCTTTCATTCAGTTTGCAATTCTTTTATACATTTTGTTTTTTCTTAAGCGACCTTTAATCTCTTGTTGCTTTTAAAAAAAAATATAAATACTAAACGATAATCTGTAATTATTATCAAAACAACTATTAAAATAAATTGTTTATTTTGATTAAATTAATTTTTTATAAATTGCTCACAGATAAATACAGCAAGAAATCGCAAAACGTATCAGTTCCTATTTGCCAGGGTCATTTAGGATTTTTTTTTCTTTTTGTTATTTTATCATGGTTTTCAGTCTATTACTATTAAAAAATACATAAAAGCCAACAATAAGTCATAAAATTTTAAACAACTTTCATTAAAGTATTTTTGTATTGTATACGTTTTTATAGGTGAACAAGTTAAGTTAAGAAACTTATCCGCACGCCACACCACTACTCTTTATATGCTTCCACTTTATTATTTTTTCTAAAAAAAGACACACAAACAAAAAAATCATAATAATACTATTTTTTATAATTTGTTTGTCTTAAGTTAATGGCCAAACCCATTTTTTGTGTTGGGGTTAAAATAAAAAAAAATGCTGCAGTTTCCATTTTCAGTTTTAGACAGGAGAGACTGTGGTTTTTGTTTAGGGAATTTAAAATAGGGTGTCTTTAAAAAAAAAATAAACAGACATTTTCTCAACTACATGTTGTATTATTTATTAGCAATAGCCAGTGTATTTAATAAACATAATTTCTGGTGTTATATTTTGGAAAGCGCTGAAGTTTTATTTGTCAATTTTGTTGCTTTTAAGTTGGCAACCTTTTTTAGTACAAATATGTCTAAATTTTAAGGCATCCTTTCATATGTCTTAAGGCATGAAGACGAGTTTCCTTTTATTTTACTTAAAATTCCTTTGTTAAATATTATACCCCAAATAATGCTCAGATCCGCGTTTTAACGCTTTTTATTCCCTTCACGTCTGAAGTGAAGAAACCAAAGAAATATAATAACCTGCTGCCAATTTTGGCTTCAATGTAGTGTCCCTTGACGATCATACTAATTTGAATACTATCCCAAAAAACTCAGTTCTTTTAGACGAGGATCTCCCCCTTGTAACCTTATCCTAGTTACCGATACCTCAAATGACAAAGAGTCCCGGTTAAGTGAGAATTTTTCTTGGAGTAACCTGGTTGCTGTTGTTTAAGTTCAATGGACTTGCATAGAAAAAAATTTCTTCTACTATGCGACAGAGCTTCGATGATATACAAACACTTACATAAAATATATTCACGCTTTAGCATAAGATCCCGCTTATATATCGCAAGGCGCAAGACATTACCGTATGTTGTTATTGTATAGGGCAACATTTACTATCAGTAAAAATTTATTTTGGAAAGATTGCTACAGTTTCTGGTGTCGCACTAGCATACAGTCTTACCAGTTGTAACAATAACCTTCCTTCGATTTATAATCAACAGATACGTAAAAGTCTTAAACATGCCCCTGTAGGCTAGGAGGTAGTGTACTAGCTTGTAAATATGGGGGTTGTGGGTTCGATTCCCAACGAAGACCTTGGTTTTTTTTACTACAAAAAGATAAAAATTGACTGTCGGTGGAGCTGCTCAGCGATGAAGGCATAGTCACTGGTCGCTGTTGCTGTCTTTATACGGCAGTTAATTTCCGACTATTCTTCTGCCTTCACCACCTATTTCATCTCTTCTCTATCCCTTTCCTAAAGAAGGTAGCACGGTACTTGACTAAATAGGCATTGTTGCCTGAAGTGCTACTTCTCTTTAAAAAAAAATAAAAAAAAAAACGTACTCCGTTGCTTTGCTTAGCATTTATCTGGGGAGATCATGGTCTTTAGGTACCATTCTGATGATTCTCCAAAGAGTATTCTTGATGATTACGTTACGTTAGATTATAAAACAAACACTTCCGCTTAGAGATTCGAAGGGTCCAGTGTGATTATCTTCAGATATCTAAGTCAAAAGCAACTAATTCTTCATCACCCTCTTAGTCACTTGACTTCCACGATAAAGCCAACGACATTCTCCGGATTAAACAAAGCTATTTCTCTAACACTTTAACGATTAAGATTAATCATAAATTGCGAAAAAAGTGCAAGAGCATTGCGAATTATATTGCAACTGATTGCTGTGAGTTACAAATGGGTTTGCAAAGCAGAGATTGCGATCAATAAAGTTTCAAAGGAATATCCGGAATATCCTAGATGTCGTTTCATCAGTGTTGTTTGTTGAAAGAGTTTCGGTCTATAGGAACCCTAAAGTGTGATGACATCAAGTCATTGAAAAAGGTTGCTTAACTTTATTTGGATCATCTGTGTAACTTTTGTATATTAAATAATAAATTAAATACTCCTTCAGTCCCGATTATTTTCATGGGTGTAACTTCGTAATTTTTTTTTTTTTTTGGAGGGGACTAAAGCTCTCAACAATAAGAAAAACTTTGTCATAAACAGGAAAAATTCTGGGAATGCTAAATCTATATGTGAATGTCTTAAACTAGCCTATTAACGCCAACGGAAATAAGTCGTTAACCCCAAGCCGTTTACAGGCAAATCTTTATGTATTTAATTATTCATAAATTATCAAGTTGTTAAATATTTGAACCGGTAATAAAGGCTTGAACCGGTTATATCACATTAGTAGTCATAAATATTTGTGTCACTCCAATCGAAGAGTACATAAAAAATAATTCTTACAAGTCTTCCGAAGTTAAACTACTTAAAATAATCTATAAAATATGCATTTTATTTTTATGGTGATCGTCTTCTTTTAGACGATCAAAGCAATCGATATAGAATATTGTGCAAACTAATAGCAGAGGTTTAGCCAATAAAATTTGATTATAAAACAACAACAAGACAATACATAACTATTCAGAAAGCAGCTGTTTTTAGAGGGTTCTTTTACTTACAGAGCTTTATAAAACGCTAACTTTAAAATCAGTGAAAATATTTTTTCTCAGTGCATTTTCATAAAAAGGTAAAATATTCTTAATTAAAAAAAAAAATAAAATCGCTTTGTTTCCAGTTCACTATATTTAAATATTCTGTTTACTTCAAAGGTACTTTTTAACCAAAGTAAACTTTAAAGGTACTTTGCAAGCAAAGTAAACACGCACATATTTTTTCCAACAAACAAATAAAACTATATCATTTAACAGCAAATTTTATTTGAGAATAGTTTAAATTAAAAACAACCTTGAGTCGGTTCATTTTAAATTAAAAGTGACCTACAATTTTTATTTCAATAGCGGAAGAAGACTGTTGGAAGATTGACAGCAATTGAAATACCAAAATTTAAGTCATTAGACTTGAAAAGTTTTATTGTATTTACAATAAAAAAATTAAAAAATGTTACAAAAAAGTAGTATTACCAATAGCATCTATTATGTATTAACTCAAAATGTTCAAATTTTTTGTGTTATATAGAAATCTTGCAGTTTTATGGATCATATTTACTGGGTGTAAGAATTTACTGCTAAAATGTCTATCATTATTTTGCTTATATTTAATTTTAAGTTTCGAGATAATACGTTTTTGGTTGTACCGAAAATTTTTTTTTAATTAAAATTTTTAAATATAAAAATATCATCAAGATTTCTTTTAAAATTAAACAAATTTGTTGACATAATCTTTTTTGTAATTTAATTTTGCGTGATCTGTGAAACTCCTGTAACTAAAGGAATTTTTATGAAATTATTCTTTTATATTAATTTAATTAATTAATTATTTAAAAAATAATTTATTTTAAAATTGTCATTTTAAATATTTAATTGTTTGTAAATTAAATATAAACGTTTGGAACTTCAATGATTAAAATTCTAACAATAGAAATGATTTATATTTTTAATATATAAAATATAAAAATGACACAATAATAAATATTTAAATAATATTTAAATTTATTCTTATGCTAAATAGTACTTTAAATATTAAATTCAATAACAAATGAAAAAATACATTTCAATTAAAAATCTTTAGGCTAACAAACCTTTTAAATAATAATCTAACAAAATTTAATTAGCGTAACGAAAATCGAAAGCATTACTGTGTATGCAATAAATATAATATACGCGTCAAAGTGCTAAGGTAACTTGCTCTGTGAAAAAGCTAAAAGTTTCATACTGTGGATGTACAAATAGTAATAAAGGCAATGAAATTTAATTAGCGAAACGAAAATCAAAAGCATTACTGTGTATGCAGTAAATAAAATGTACATGTCAAAGTGCTAAGGTAACTTAGTTTGTGGAAAAGTTAAAAGTTTCGAACTGTGAATGTAGAAACAGTAATACAGGCCATGAAATAATAATAAAAATCAGTTCTTCTTTAATTATATTAGAGTGTTTAATCGAATATTTAATTAAACGGTTAAGTGTTTCGAATATTTAATCGATTAATTGTTAATCGTTTACTTGATTAGAATATTATATCGATTAATTGTTAATCGATTAAGTGAATTTTTTTATGTTACCAAAAATCATTTAATTTATAACAAAAAGTTATAAGTAGAACATTTAATTGATAAATTGTTAATCGGTTAGCTGAAATTTTTTTAAAATTTAATTTTTCGTAGCAATCTTTTGCTGAAGAAATTTCAAACGATTAATTTATATTTTAAGAAAAAGCTGCAAGCACTGGGATACTAATAAAAATCACTCTTAAATTTTTTTTTATTTTATTGGCATATTTCATCGATTAATTATTAAACGATTAAACAAAAATTTAAATATTTAAAGTTATCCCTTATTGAAGGACAATTCAATCACTTAATTTTTATTGTGTTTAAAATGAAAAATCACAGCCATAGATTTAATTGCTGTTCGAAAGTTTAATCAATTAATTGTTAAGCCGTTAATCGATTCATTTTTTAATTAAAAGTTTTCACAGTTATCTCATAGTGAAGAATAGCCTAATCGATTAAATCATATTATAAGAAAAATGTACTGGATTTCTAATAAGTATTACTACTTTTTTTTATTAAGATTAGAATTTTTATTCGGTTAATTATTAATCGATTAACCGAATAATTTCTGAAAATTTTAATTTTTAACATATCATAACTTTCTTTACAAATTTAAATACATTAATCTTTGTTCATTGAGAATTATTCAAGTCACTAAACGTCGTTAACTGAATTTTAACTTCGCTTATTTTTAACTGAATTTCTCCAACAGAATTTCAAGATATGACATATCTTCTATCTAGTTTGTAGATATTTTTAAATTTATACATTTTTTTTTAGCATTTAAACATATTTCTAACATTATTCTTTAAAGAAAATATGGTGCAGGGTAAATGTATTTGTACATTACAGGGCAAAATTCTAGCTGTTTAAACGTTAAGGCGCGTAGCTAATTGTGCATGAGGCAATTTAACCAGTTAAAGAACCCGACAAAATCAGCCTTTTTGTTTTAATTTTAATTCAAAATCTATCTAAATTTTGTTTAAGAAAACTTACAAATTCATATAACAATTATTTCAGGAAAGATTTAGTGAAGAGGAATTTAAAGAATTAAAAATAAAACTATTAAATCAGTTATATAAATCTGGCGACAATCTAGAAACAAGTTTTGTGTTTATTGAGTATTTTATCTTTTCATTTTTGTTTGATTTTATGAATAGAATAAATAAGAAATAATTAAAACAAAAACCCACCAACCAACAAGGAAATGCAAAACGTGACTTTAGCCTAAACACGAGATTTAAGCATTAAATGAAGCATTTATTCCTTTTTGAAGCATAAACACTATCTCAGCTTTTTCTTTTAACAAAATCAAAAAACCAAAATTATTAAACTCATAAATAATTTTAAAACGTAGTTAAATCATAGCGGCTTATCTTTGGTTTATTTTAATTAATATATTAAGCTTGATTTCTGTTAAATATATTAACAAAAGTTATAGTCTGATATTTAAATTATTTATGCAATTTTAAAGAGAAACCCCAGCAAACATTCTAGTGTCATAACACACTGACAGAGTTTTTTTAAACAAAAATGTTTTTGTTTAAAGTTAACTTTTGTGAAAGCGTATAGTAAACACTTCACTGTTTGAATAATTTATTTCTTATAAATGCGTGTGACTATTTTGATGCTCAACTCATTATACAAAATAAAACTTAATTTTGTATTAAGTAGTCACTTAAAGACAATAAAATGTGATTTTTAGATTTCGACATTTCGTCGAGTATATGATTTAATGCTGTTATTTAATTTTTTAATGAAATATTATTCGCTAGTAAATTTTGGTAATCGAAATATATTGCATATTTAAATTTTTTTTTTATAACAACTTTTAAATTATTATTTTATGAAGACTAGATTTATATGAATATTTATTTTTCTTATCGATAAATTTTTCTATTTGTGTGAAATTAAATTTTTTCACAAAATTTTAAAGATATATGATTTTATGATGTTAAATAATTATTTAATTAAATATTAATCGAAAATTTTGTTCGCTAGTGAATTTTTGTATTCGAAATGTATTGCATGTTTAAATTTTTTTTATAATAACTTTTAAATTATTATTTTATGAAGACTAGTTTTATATGAATATTTATTTTTCTTATCGATAAATTTTTATAGTTGTGTGATATTAAATATTTTCACAAAATTTTAAAGAATGTGATTTTAAAATGTGATTTTTATATTTCAATATTTCGCCGAGTATATGATTTTATGCTGTTATTTAATTTTTTATGAAATATTAACCGAAAATTTTATTCGCTAGTGAATTTTTTTGTAAGCGAAATATGTTGCATATTTCGATTTTTTTTTGTGATAAATTTTATTTTATGATTTTTCGAAAAATTAGTTTTATATGAATATTTATTTTTATTATCGATAAATTTTCGTTTTCTTGTGAAATAAAATTGAATTTTTTCAGTAAATTTTGGATTTTATAAGGTTTTTTGGAATTTGTCCTTTTTTGATTAATACATTTTTTTGTTGCTTCTCTGAAATTGAATTTGTTCGCTAAATTTACGATTTTTTGCTTTTTTTTATTTCATAATTCAATAATTTCTTGCTTGATTTCGTTAAAGCTCTGGACAAAAGTTGTGTATAGAAATTTTAATTAATTTTAATTTTAGGTCTCCGATATTGGACATACATTTTATATCAAATAAAGAATTTTGTTTTCTCAAACCCTTGTGGCAAATTAAAATTACACTTACAAAATTGTCTAGATTTAAAAAATTTTTAAAATGAGGAGCCTCTAAGCATCCAAAATAATGTTAGCTGGGTTGATATAAACTTTGAACGAAAAACCAGTTTTAAACTGGTAAAAGAAATCAACACACATAAAAAATATTATAGTTTTAGCAAAACAAAACCTGATGAATTTTCAACATACAAAGAAAGATAAAATAAGATGAATACAAAAGCACAAGAAGTAATAAAAGAAGCTGGCAAAACGAATTAAAGTAAACTGCCAAAATCAGCAATTGAAAAGCTGCTGCTGCTCAAAACTTTTTAATGTTCTTGCACCAAAAGCCAACCTCAAACATTCTCACAAACTCAAAACGAAAAACTAACCAACAACAATAACAACAAAAAAAGAACTCCTCTCAACCTGTTTGCAATTCTTAAGAAAACCTTCAAAGAAAAAAAATATTCAAGCATTTCTTGGTTTCTTTTAAGAAGTTTCAAGAAAAGAAATTTTAAAACAAACGATAATAAACATACGAAAATGCTGCAGAAAGTTTTTAAAAAACAATCAAAATGCAAGACAACATTTATAAATCTGAATATTAAATATCGGCAATAGTTCTTAAATTTAAAAAAAAATTCTAAATGCTTTTACAAAATAAGACAGAAAAAAAGCAAAGTAAAAGAGGTAGAACTTAGTGAAGAGGAGGGAGAAACAAAAAGGTCAGGTTATACAGATGCCACACACTTCACAAGGTTCCGCTAAATTATGATAAAAACGTGGAGAGGCTAAACACAAAAGAATACGAGCAAATTAAACACACTCACACAACAAACCTACTCACGCACACTTGTGTAAATATTTATGGGATCGAAAAACTTTTTAGCAGCAAGGTGATGTTATTTGTTGCAAAAAAGATATTACAACAAAAAACTTAATTTAAATAAAACTCTTATTTAAAGAGAAATTAATAAAAATCAAGTTGGTTTTAATTAATTAAATTCGAAATTAAAATGATAAGATCACCGGTTTTTAGCAAACAAAAAATTATAGTTTGGTGTAGCGTTTCTTCTTTGCGTTTAAATATTTGTCATACTTATACGAGCTCAAATGCTTTGTTAGGGGACACACTGTATGTCTGTTGTGTACACGCGGAACTCTAACTATACAACAACAACAACCTTTGCCTGCTCTAGATTCTGAATAATGAATAATCTTCATAAAGAAGTGAATTGTTCAGAAGTGCATTGTTCGCAAAATTATATCAAGCTATGAACAGTTTGAGTATCTGCCTCTAGGGCCAAATTCCGAATTATACGTCACTACGGGAAAACACTAATCTTAAAATTTTTCACACTTTATGTCATCTTACAACTCTCATTTCCAACCGCATAAAGCCGACATAATCTGAACGTAGTCGGCTAAACGATGGCTATCTATTTCTCCATTGTACTAAATATATATCGTGTTTACAAATATTTTACTAAGGCCAACTTAAAGAGCTGTAGATCATTTAAGACCATCAAACTATTAGAATTTTTCTTCTGAAAGTTAATGAAAAGTTGAAATATGTTTAGAACAAAGTGACTGCATCTATATTACTTTTCCCACATGTTGTTGTTGCTGTTTTTGTATTATTTTTATTTTTTGCTTGGCCGCATGGAAACCAAAAAATGTGAGAAAAGTCTAAGTAACAATAATTCGAAATTTTACTAAACAAATATACAGGGTGGCTGATGATAAAAAAATAAAAAAAAAACGTAATAACTTATTTTCTGTGTAACCAACCTATTCCATTTTTATTTTATTTTATAGACTGATTTTTAAATTTAACTAGAATGGAGAATTGGGTAAATGAAACAAGAATTTGGATAGTGCAACGCTTTAGAGGCCGTAGTTTCCGTCCAAAGAGAATATAGGCGCACGTTTGGTGGCACTCCTCCTAGCAGATGTACTATAATCAGGCTCGTGAAGAATTTTGCCGAGCGGGACACAATCGCAAGAAGTCCTTATCATCGAGATCCCTAAGTTCGTATGCAGGAAACTATCGCTGCTGTAGCTGCTGCCATACAATCCAATCCTCGAGTTTCGACAAGCAGCTTATCTGCTCAAATGGATGTCAGCAGACAGTCACTGCAGACAATTTTGCACCAAGATTTAAACTTATTTCCATATAAGATTCAATTAACAAACAAACTGAATCCAAGAAACTTTCCAAGAGACTTTGATCTGCAATTTTTATGTTTGTAGAGGTACATTTTGATTTAAACGGCAATGTTATCAAACAAAATTGGCGAATATGGAGTTATTCTAACCTACAAATCCTTAATCAGATGCAGTTACATACACTTCGCGTCACAGTTTGGTGTGCAGTTTCTTCAAGGTTCATTGTCGGGCCATACTTTTTTGAAAAATATGGTCTTACTTTGTGGGGTTATTGCAAAGAAAAAGTTAACAAAAGTAATCCAACAAATTTGGATGATTCAAAGCAGTTCATTGAAGCAATTCCCGCTGCAATACTCTGGGCAGTAATGAATAACTTTTTGATAAGCTGTCGCACATATGTCACCGAGGGTGGAGGCCATTTGAATTCAATTATTTTCAAAACTTCATGAATTACGTTAATAAAAATGTATTATTTTTCAAATGAATTATTAAAAATAAATGAATCAATTGGTTTGTGAACGAACCGGTTTCGGCCGTTTGGCATCTTTAGTGTTCTCTTCGTTCTTTTCGTTCTCTTCGTCGACGGAAAACCGTACGCAAATAAAATAAAATCAACCCCGTCTAAGCACATATCAAATTACATAAGCTTTACAAAAAGTTATTTCAGTTTCTTAATGTAGCAAAATTGATCAGCCAGCCGATATATTCACTTTAATTTTACTTTTTTTTTAAATTTCACTTGAAAATTTTACATTTTACCAAAAATTTTAATCCAACAAACAATTTTAATTTCATTAAAACCTAAAATATTTCAAAAGCTCACTACAAATCAAAGTTTTGTCAATAGCATATTTTTAACGAAAAATTACATTGACAATAAATATAAACAAAAACATTTTTTTTTAAAAAAAGAATTTTTTTGCTTGATTGATAAAACAAGGATTATTTCGTTTAATCCGGACTTGAGTTTTGACTGGGAGCTTAATTTCTTTTTTTAAGGTTCTTAAATATTTAGTTTCATAAATAAATAAAATAATAAATAAATAATAATAAATAAAAATAGAAATGAGGGAATTGCGGTTTTCTGCATAAATGAAGTAAATTGTCTGTCACATGATTTATTACTAAAAAGTTGGGTAATTTTAAGCGTGGGACGTTACAGTCTTCAGCAAAGAATTTTAATTGGGAAAAATTGTTCTATCAAAGTGGTGGTAATTTCACCGTATCACCTTGTAAAATTCAAGCAGAATTTTCTCGTAATCAGGCTCCTTCCAAAACCGCTTTATGTAATTTTATCGCTTGGTTCGAGGCTCATGGCATTTTTGGTGAACAATCGTAGTGGCTCTGGTGATGCAAACATAGACGCTGTACTACGAAATATTGAAAATGAGCCTGGAACATCAACTCGTAACGTTCATTGGACATCATTAGAGGCACTTTGTACAACAGTTTGCATAAAGATTTTTATCTTTAAGGTTATAACAACACTTCAACATTTTTAAGAGCTAAGGGCAAGCGGCCATTGTTTGCGTCGAATTTTTGTGAATTGCCTGTTGCAAAAACTGAATGAAGATAACGCATTTTTCAACAAAATTATCTCTAGTGATGAGGAATATTTTCAATTAGGTGATTGTGTAAGCAATAAATGCTTTGCAAAATTCACAAAAAATTTCCAAAAAAACTGTGACATTGAAAGAATTATGCGGTTTGTAGTCAGATAAAATCATCTGCCCGTATTTTTTCAAAAATAATGGTCTTCTGGAAACCACGCTGAACACCGCCATTTTTAGTATAAAAATCGAACGTATAGCTTTTTGAAAGACACTAACTTAGTTTTTGTTCTCTTTACGTCAGCTGCGAGAAAAATTGCAACATTTTCTGCCTCTCTGTGGTCTCCAAGTCAAATCAATTATAACAGTTATATGTGATTCATATATTTATGCCAATTTTCTCAATAGCGTTAAAAAATGTAGACAGTTTTTAATGTCTTATATTATTTTCCGTCCTTTTTTAAATGTTTAATTTTTTAAATTTCTACGAAACTCTTTTTGAAAAAAGTCTCTCTGTGCGGTAAGTATACAAATGGCCTCCCTTTGCAAAGCAAATGCAAACACGCACCGGCTTTTTACCAGAGACGGTAAGCGTAACGTAGACACCAAATGAATCTAAGTTTAAAATTATGATATTTTGGGTTATTTTTTTGAAGATGTCTTTTTTGATAAATTTTTATTTTAAATGAATATAAAAGAAGAAGAAAATAATTAAAATAAAACTAAAAATTTTTAATAAACTTTAAAGCTGTTGTCAAAAATAAATTTCCGGTTTCGTGCGCCAAAGTAAATCAAGAGAAAATTAATTAAAACATTAATTAAAACAAACATTTTATTGACTTGTCAATAGCTGATTTACGGATAAAAATCTATGTCCATATCAATATTTTTGAATATTGCACGTCTCTGTAGTTTGATAATGAGTTGGGTATGGGTTGTCGAAACCACACGAAACAATCATGAGCCAACGTTATCGGCTGCAGTAAATTAAATAGCAGAAACGGAAGATGCTTTAAAATAATTTTGTTCAACGCTTATCTTGGTCTTTATACAATAACAGAGTTTAATTAGGCGTTATAAAAGCTGAGATTTAACAAAAGATGTAGCTTAATAATCACATTCGAAAATTAATATTGATTTCTTCTTATTCTAAATAGCTTATGCTTAAGGTATTGTTACTCTAATACCCATTTTCGACTATTGGTAGCAGAAGTAAAGAACTAAATAAATTTGTTTTGTGTGCAGTTTTGTCCAATTGGGAATTTTTATAACAAAATGGGAAATATAAATACTTTTTGGGTATCTGGGTTTTTTCTGAGAAAGTGTTAACTTTTAAGAGGTTCTTACATAAATATTTGCAGGTATCAAGAAACCGTAGACTTGGCAAATGCTAACACTGCCACTTTCGATAATGAACGCAAGTAAGCAACGAAATGAGAATTATAAACTTCTTAAATTAAGTAATTATAGTATTATATTCATAGGGATATTTGGCGATACAACAGAAACTTCGTCTAAGGTTTATTGGCGATAAAATATTTTATTATAGATTCGACTTGAGAAAATCTGGGTAAAAAAATATATACTTTATGAAAGCAAGAGAACAACAACTATCAGAAGAGAATAACAACTATCAGGTTTTTTAACAAGAAGTTTGTTTTTCAATTGTGGCAACACTAACAACATGATAGTTTTGACATTTAGTATTCGTTGTAGATACATTGGTTCTGTTAATGCCACATTTCGTAAAATTCGCGATATTTTCGAACAACATAATCGTCCTGCTGAGACCGCTATTAAGAAATTGGTCGTTAAATTTGAGTGTTCAAGCAGATCCAAATTTGTCAATTCCTTGACGTTTTCAACAATTTTAGTTATCCAAAATCACCACATGGCGAATTTTGCGTAAGAAATTGACTTTAAAGTCCTACAAGATTCAACTGGTGCATGAATTGAAACCAAACGACCATTCACATTGTCTTAAATTCGCTTAATTCATTCAGGAACAAACGGCTGGTTGTACTGAAAAAATCATTTTTTCAGATGAAGCCCATTTTTATTTATCAAAGTATGTCAAAATATAAAACTGCTGCATTTGGGCTTTTGAAAATCCTAGAGCAATTAATGAGAAGCCTTTGCATGCTTAACATGTCGCTGTAGAAGATAAGGCTGGAAATGCGGCAGTGGTCAATGGATTACGCTATCGCGAGATACTAACAACTCAATTTTGGCCTATTATTGACGACTGACATATGGTTTCAATAGGACGGTGCCACTTGTCACACAGCCAATTAAACGATTAGTTTTTTGCAAACTTTATTTTCCGATCGCATAATTTCACGACAATCAGCAGATTAGTGGCCAGTCAGATCGTGTGATTTAACATCACTGGATTATTTTTTGTGCGGCTATTTACGGAGCCAATCGAATCGATTTCAGCCTTAAAACTCAAAATTCATGATGTGAATAATGCAATAGAAACGTCATTTTACAAAAAAAAAGTGAGTAAAAACTTTGATGAAAGAAACGACATCTGTCAGCGTGTTCGTGGCGGACATATGTCAGCTATAATTTTTCTTTTATATTTGCCCAACCTTTCGCTTTGTAATACATTAAAAATTTTAATCATCTTAATCTAATTATTAATTTTATTTTTTTTTTTTTTACAAAACAAACTTCTTGTTGAAAAATCCTTTACAACAGCTGATATGTGAAATCGTGTAAAATATAGAAAATGTAAAATCAAAAGAACAGAAGTGCCATTGTATAGAACTTGACTTTAGAATTGTGTTGGTTTTGCCATTCCTGATCTTAACTTTAAACCTTATGATAAATATTTTGCTGTTGCTTTTTATACATCATATATATTTTTTTTAATTTTTCTTTAACCAAAAAAATAAGCAAAAAATTAAATCGGCTTAAACAGTTTCAAAGCTGTCATATGTGTAACAGAAAATTCGTTTCGAGGTTTTTATTATTTAAAATACACTTGTTCACATCTTTTATTTACGCACACATATTTGTATGTTATTATATGTGCACAGGTGTGGCATTGTGCGTATATGTTGAACTGTTATTTTAACTGTTTTAATTTCACAAAATAATACATGTTTCTTACTTCTGCCGATATTATTTTCTTTTTGAAAAGCTGAAACGTAATTTTAATAAAAATGTCAATTACTTTAAGTTTTGTTGTTTATATTCTTAATGAATGTTTTTTGAGTTTTTGTTGTTTTTGTCAGTTAGGGATATACTTTTTTTTAACTTTAATTACCCATTTCAACAAGAAATTTCTTTAGAAAGTTGCTTAAATTAAATATGTAACACAGTGTGTCGATCTTGATTTTAAGCATTAAAAAGTAAACTTGTTTATCTTCTTTCTTTCTTTAGAAAATATTTTATTTTAATTTTTAAAAATATGTATATATTTTTTTTTGTTTATTTATTTATTTATTTATAATGTTTATGTTTTCTTTTGGCATTAAAAAACTTTTTCAAAAATGTTGGAAATTATTTTCACACTGAAAATTAATTTCTATAATTAATTGTCATAGTTTTCTGATCTTCTTAATATTTTTTGTAGTTAATTATAAAGCACTAGATCACTATTTAATAAAATATTTTTAAAAACTTTAATTTTTTATTATTTTTTCGATATTTTGCCACACCGTTGGTTGGCATCATCAGGAACAACAAAATTAATCCTGATGATGGTGTGGCGAAATATGGAGAAAATAATAAAAAATAAAAGCTTTTAAAAATTTTTTATTAAATAGTGACCTATTGCTTTATAATTAACTACTAAAAAATTTTTTCTAATTTGAATTCTTTTGTACTATTTTATATGATATACTATTTTGCTATAGTATTATATTATGAAAATAATATTTTATCCCTTTCGATAACTTTTTTTAAATACAAAACTTGTAATTTTCTTTTTGTATTTGTTATTTTGATTTGATTTTATATTTATACAAAAAAATAATATATTTTACTTTAAGGATGTACCAAGTTATTCTTGACATACTGTATGTAGTTATTTCCATTTTGGTTTTTTAAAAATTCTTGTTTCATTCTTTCTAGTTTGGTGAACAATATGTAAATTAAGCAAAGTTTTGAATGAACCTGATGAACGCAAAAATTTATTTAAAAAAAAAATAAAAAAATAATAATAATGACTGTTTAAAGAAATTGAGTGGTGATGTATTTAATTGAAGAGCATTTCAATAATGCTTTATGGTTAACTGGTGTAAGGCCATTTTTTAGTTCTCAAAAAGAAAGTTATTAAAAAGATTATCTTAAAATATTAAGCAATAAAATCGTAATTTTATTGTTCATAATAAAAATAAAGAGTTCCTTTTAAATCAAGGCGATCGCTGTTGTGAATGTTACAGTCTCTTTTATACAGCATAAAGAACTTCTTACCACATGGACAGTTGAATAGTTATTTGGCAAAAATTGCAACAACTAAATTTTTAAATTACATCAGCCAATGAAAACAAAAGTTCTGTGAAATTTACGGGCAAAAATTTATAAAATATTCGATATTGTCACGTTTTAAGATTAAAACTTTATTGAAAAATACAAAATATTTGCTGTGTCAGCTTGACAAAAATTTAATTAAACCTTGAGACGTAGAAAGAAATATTTAAAAAAAAGAATATTTAAATAAATAAAAAAAAAATTTTTTTCAATTTATCATGGCGATTAATTGGAAGCTAGTAGAAGTGATAAGCGCCATAATGTTCTTAATTTTCTTTCAGTTAACGCTCCAACTTAAAAAATAGATTCAACTTAAAAACTACACTCGCTAATTAGGTACATGAAAGTATATGTAAGCGATATTGCTGTATCGAAAATATTTCACAATTTCTTGTAAATTGTATGTTGTACAAAATACAATCAAGTTCGTTTATTTAATGCAAGTTACAAGTTGCTGATCTTGACTTCTAAATAAAACTTTAAACTTTTAAAAGTACACCTTTTTAAATTAAAAAATATTAATGTTCGGATGTTTGGATTATTGTTTTGCTAATTTAGGCATAAGTTTAAGATAAGTCTTATTTTTACTTAATCACTTCATTTTACTCTGCTGACATCAAATAAATATATACAAAAATATTAAATATTAAGGAAAATGTTTTTATAGAAATAAGCACCAATATTTATATAAATATTCTTAGGCCTGGTAAATTAGCACACACACAATATGTTGTGAACTCCACAATTAAATACCTGTATTAAAAAAAAACATTATTATTAGATATTATGTTTTTATAACTGCAATTGTTTTTATAATAATTAATTATTTTAGGGAAAATTATATAGAACTGTCAATTAACTAACAGTTGTGAAATGCAGAAAAAAACTTATTTATAACATCTCCAAAGACGCTTTACATTACATTACAGAAATAATTCATATTCAGCCTAAACATTCAGCATATAAAATAAGGAAAGAGTAAACTCGTTATTATAAATTTTTAACCCAGAAAATTTACTGACTTCCATTTGTATTATAACTTCATATTATTAATATAATGTGCAATAACTTATTTGTAGAATAAGATTAAAAAATTTTAAAAAATAATTTGTGTAATTTTTTAAACAGTTTTGAAAATTAAACAGGGTCGGTAAACAAATATAACAGTGTAGAAAACAATAAGGTAATTTTTTTTGTTTCAAAAAATTATATATTTATTTACCACTATGTGCAACATCTAACAACCCTCATGATAGTGTTTACCGGGTTATTACTTGTGTAATTATGAATATAATTGTTTAACTCACAATACCCTTTATATTATTGTATAAGTTGTATTTTAGTATTATGATACAATATAGTAAACATGTATTTGTTATAAAATTTGTTACAAATATTTTCTAATAACGAATAAAATTCTTTAATTTATAATACCCTTTAGATTGCTTTGTAAGTTGCATTTTAGTATTATGATACAGCATAAAAAACGTGTTATTATTGTTCACAGCAAAAAAGTATTATTAAAGGCTTTATTTGTTTTTTGATTGTAATTTAATTAAACTTTGAATTAAGTCAATTATTTGTTTAATTAAAACAATTTTTAAATAAATTTTCTAACATAAATATGTATTAAGCTTTACTACAGTCTTTTTAATTAAACTTAACAATATATTTTTTTAATATTTCGCTTTTTTTTGGAGGAAATTACTTTTTATAAAAACAAAAATTATTAACAATATGAAAAATAATTTTTGTTTTTATAAAAATTAATTTCCTGAAGAAGCTTTCCAAGAAAAGCGAAATATTGAAAAATAATATTGTTTAGACCGCTGAAGAGATTAATACATATTTATTTAAGAAATAAAAGGTCGAATAAAAGTAATAATTACATTTTCTAATTAAATAAATAATTAATTCAAATAATAAAAATGTTGTATTTATTTTTTTAATAAAATATATAATTGATATATAATTAAATATTTAATTTGATTATTACTTTTATTTTTATTCGACCTTTTTTTAAATTTAATTAAATATGAACTAATCTTTTAACGGTCTTTTAAATAATTTAACGATTTTATTTTTCTCGATATTTCGCTTTCCTGTGGAAAGCTTCTTCAAGAAATTATTTTGTATATTTAACAAAAACAAAAAATTATAATTTTATATAAAATTATAATTTTATAATTATATTTTATATAATATATAATTTTATAATTATATTTTATATAAGCGAAATATCGAGAAAAATAAAATCGTTAAATTTTTAAAAGACCGTTAAAAGATTAGTTCATATTTAATTAATTTAAAATATTTAATTAAATTTTAATCTGAAAGCAATTAAAAGCTTTAATAGGTGTTGCAATTGTAATGCTACTTTGTTTTCCATGTTAATTGTTATATTATATTGAATATGTAGTCCTTCCTAAAAGTATTAATTTTTTTAATATAATTTATTGTCACTCTATTTGTACTATAAAATTTTTATTTTTTTGGTATAATATTTTACTACATGAAAAGTATTTCAATGTATTTGTTAAATAAAAATTCCCTTGCATGAGTCATCTTTATATTATGATAAGTAAATTCAACGTTGCATTAATCAAATTAAGCTAAAATTATTGAAATATTTATTGCAAAATTTTAGCACAAAGTATTAAAAATGTTTAATAATTTAATAACTGGAATTGTTAGTTAGTTTTGTGATAACTTAATAAAAATGATTCTAGCATGATTAAGATAAGGTTTTTTGTTTTTCATTATTTTTATAACGTTTATTTCTTATAACACTTTCTATAATTATTTTCTTTTATCTTTTAAAAATTTTCTTAAATTTTTTTTGTGATATAAAAACGTGACTATGATCGATTGAGCACAATTTAGCACAAATTCATTTTTTTATATAATATGTATTTAATTTTAACTTAAACCAAATCGCCTAAAATTTTTATCAGTTATAACCGAAACTTTTTTTTAGTAAATAATGTTTGTGTTAACCTTTAGCCTGTTTAGAAAGGCTTTAATTTTGACTTAACCCAAATCACCTAAAATTTTCGATACTTTTTCAGTAAATCATTTTTGTGTTAACCTCTAGAACTATAATAAATCCATTAAGGAGTATAAGCCTGTTCAGTGAAGGCTAAGCCAATCCTAGCACAAAATTTATTTCCACGAGATTTTCCTGGGAGTTAACCCTAAACATCATTTAAACATCATTTTCTAAATGTTAAGATACTTGTTTTATTTTATTAGAATAAGGTAATAATAAGAAAGAGCACGAATTATTACATTTTTAATTACAACACTTTGAAATAATTTTTTTTTGTGTGCATAACTCGTGTTATCTCTTTTGCATTTTTGTTTATTCGCTTTTGTGAAAAAATTTCCATCTAACAAATATATTATAAAAATACTAAAATGTTAAAACTGTAACTATAATAATTATGCAAGTTCGCATTCTTTAGTAATTTGTTTTGGCCATTGCTTGGCAAAATAGAAATTTTAGCTTAATATTTTATGTTTGTTTTTTAATTATTCATAAATACAAAATACATCTTGTCTATTTTTGTTTTTATTTTTATAATAAGACTATTGATCTTTGATAGAAAAACTAAAGCAACAACAGAAATAATAAAATTAAATTACAAAGAAAGAGAAAAAAAATATACACAAAACTGCTACAGCTGCAAAATGAACAATTTAAATGTGTTGCAGCAAATAATTAAACAGCTAGAAATAAACAAAAAATATTTATATATGAGCCACACCAAACTTACCTTGATATATAGACAAATAATATTAAATAATATTTATTTCTATATTTTATGAAAATAATCCATCCATAATATAAAGAAAAAGGCGCAAAATTAAAAACTTAAAGTATGTTTTTTCTCCTCAAGTTTCACACTAAATATTTAAAATATTTTAAATATTTTTTTCTATTAATTTTATTAACTTCATTCAAAATATCACTAGTTTTCAATTTTTTTTTTTGTATTATTCTTTTTTATATTTTTTCTTTTTTGCTTTTAAAGGAAACTTGTTTTCAGTGGCTTTTTTCTATTTTTTTTTTTTGCATAATATTTCATTTATTTTTTTTTTGTTGTACAAGATTCTTGAATCAAGCTTGTGTTTTTTTTTATTTTATTTTGCAAAACAATTATTCTTTATTTTTCTTATTAATTTAAAATACTAAGTAATAATTTTATAAATTAAAAATTTTTATCTGTGCTTGAAATACACATTATTTCTTATTAAATAAGTTTGTTACCATTAAAAAAAATATAATAAATATTTAATTTTCTTAAACCGTTAAAATAAAAACGCGTTGTCTTTGTTTTTTTATTTTATTTATTTATTTTTAATTCGTTTTTTTCATTTTATTATTAAAACATTTTTGAAACACCACCAACTCGTTCAGCAGTCGTTGAAGAACTAAATCGCTTTCTTTTCTTTCGTCTTAAACTTACGATACCGTCTACTCATTTACTGCAAAACCTTTAAATCAATCTCTCACATACACTAACCCATATGCATTTACATTTGCCTACTTGTACTCACACTTTGGTTTACTAGTTACAGGGTGGGTAATGCGATACTGGCTGAAATTTTAATACATTAAACAGCATTCTAAGACAGGTTATTTATTATGTTGTTACAAAATGATCTAAGAAAATCTAACACCTTAAAATGAAATATTTTTCAGAAAAATTTCAAATTTTAAATGACTTGTCAAAAAAAAATTTTTTAATTTAATAAATATTTTCTTTAAAAAATATAATCTGATATTCTCGTAAAATATTATAATATTATGTTATTATATATTATTATATTATATTATATTATATTATATTATATTATATTATATTATATTATATTATATTATATTATATATTATATTATTGTATAGAAGTGTTTTTGAGTTTTGTTGAATTCTAACTATATTGCTTTAATAAAAACTCTCATTCAATTAATTTGGCTAGAGATATAAGACTTCTGAATTTTCTATACAAAATTTGAGGTAAAATCAAATGATACGCTATATAAACAGTACTAAAAAGGCTCGAGTATATTATTTTGTTTGTTTACAATTTTTGATTAAAAGAAAGAAAATGGATCTTATATATTAATACATTTATTATTTAATGTCGACAATTATGTATGAAATACAATACCAGATAAATGTCCGCCTCTTCGAGCCCTTTAGAGCATATTTTTAATTACAATCTCACACATTTCACACGGTATTTCGTTAATTTCATCGGGAATATTTTGTTTCATTAGCTCTTGTTTTGTTTGCAAACACCTTGCTTTTCAGATATCCCCACAAAAAGAAGTTCGGAGCAGTCAAGCCAGGCGAATGTGGAGGTCAATCATCATCAGCATTTCTTGAAATAACTTGTTGTGGAAAGGGGTCTCGTAGTAATTTCATTGTAATCCTGGCTGTACCGTCTTGTTATGGCTTTTCAATCATATCAAGATATCGTTTCCCATTCGCAATTACCATTACGCGGTTTTCATTTTCAAAAATTGCTTCCTCCTTACAAAAGTTCTTAACACGCTGTCACTTTAATTGAATGCCAAGGGGCTGTTGAATAATTTGAAGGTTTCCCATTCCCCAGAACCAACTATTCTGACTGTATCCGATGTGGCACCGTCTTGTTGATATCACATGTTAATAAAGCTCAAAGCATGCAGTTATGACTTTAAAAAGTTTTCAATCATATTAGGATATCGCTTCCCATTCACAGTTACCATTACGCCGTTTTCATTTTCAAAGATGTAAGGTCCAATGATTCCTTCTGACAAAATTGCTTACCTCACTGTCACTTTGGTTGAATGCAAAGGGTTTGTTGAATAATTTAAGGGTTTTCCATTCCCCAGAACCAGCTATTCTGTTTGTTCACATATCCATTCAAATGAAAATGTGCCTCGTCTCTTATTATGATTTTTTCCTGAATATCGGAGTTGTCATGGGCGAGCTTTAACATCGTATTGGCATATGTACGGCGGCAGGTGCTAGGTGCCCCTGTAGGCTAGTAGGTAGTGTACTAGCTTGTCAGTGTGGGGGTTGTGGGTTCGATTCCCAAGGAAGACCTTGGTTTTTTTCACTACAAAAATAAAAATTGACTGCTCAGTGATGAAGGCATGGCCACTAGTCGCTGTGCTGTCTTTTTACGACAGTTAATTTCCGACAGTTAATATCCTTCTACTTTCACCACCTGTTTCATCTCTTCTCTATCACTTTCCTAAAGAATGTAGCACGGTACTTGACTAAATAGACAGTGTTGCCTGAAGTCCTACTTCTCTTTAAATAAAACAAAAAAATAAATGGTCTTATGGAAGAAGCTAAGTATCATATAGGGAAGCACATGCAAATCCTTGTGCAAAATTATGGCCAAAGTTTTTCTTTTAAGACCAAGCTCCTGAGCACGGCGTCGGTTTGAGTTTAATTGATTGTTTTGAACATTTTCTTGGGCAGCAGTAATGTTTTCAGCCGATCTTGCAGTACGTTGTGGTCCATGCCTAGGTCTATCACCTACAGATCCTTTTTTTTAAATCATATACTACACGATAAATAGTGCATTTTGTTGACATGTTGTTTCTCCCAAAAATTTCACGTAAGATATTTTAACGATTACAACATTAAATATTTTACCATAAAATATTTGTCTACTTCACGGCAGCCAAATATGAACTGTCACGACTAATGTTTGCCAAAATGGCGGCCGAACAAATTAGTATATCTTCCCGGCGGACACCCTGCAGATATGCTTTTCCCCGCATTTAAAATAATTTTTTTTTAATAATAAATATTTAATAACAATATTATAAAAGAATTAAATTCTGCATTTAAATTATAAATTCTCAATTAAAGTTCATTATTTTACTCATTTTGTAAAATCGTTTTGAATCATTCAAGATGATTAAAAAATTCATTAAAAGTGAATATTACCAGGTTTAATTGCAGTTCAAGTGTTAAACTGTTAAAAATTAAATAAACGAATTTTCACATGGCCTTTTATGCAATAATAAAAACAAAACCATTAATAAGTGCAAAAACTTTATATGTGTACAGATTTAATATCTTTTTTTTTAATTAAAAAAAGTCACGTATAATTTCGATTAGAGAAAATAAAACTAATAAGAGCAGTTAAGTGGCAAATGTTCCAAAACATGCGTGTTTTGATAATTAAAATATGCGAGTGTCGTTTTATTAAAAACAATTTTATAAACACTTAATTAATCGATTTTGCTGTTTTGTTACACTTGAACGATGATAAGTAATACATTTATAAATAAGGACTTTATATTTTCACGTCACATTGTCATCACTCTTTTTTGCATCTCAATTATCTCAGTATCTTAAAAATTAAGTATATTCTTCCTTATGTTGTTGTAGATCATAATCTTTTTGTACGTGCACTGTTTCTCATACTGTACTCTCTTTTTTCTTTAGATTCTCTTATCAACTATCTGCAACATTTTTGTTTTACGTTCATGTTGCAGTTCTCTAACAAAACTGTAGTTCATTTAAATGTTGTGTTGTGTGTTAATCAGTTATTCATGGTTTTCAATAGTTTTTTGTTTTTCTATTTTACGTTAACGGTCAGGTAAGTAGAGCTGCCAAGATAGCAGGTGAAAATAAACGGGATGGATGACTGCCCCATTTGCTTGGAATATGAGAGTTAAATCTAGTGTTTTATAATTAAGAAGATCTAAACATTTATTAGTTATTAGAATTTGAAGCAGATAATCTTTACACAAAGCGGGAGACAGCTACAAACAACTCATTTTTAATTTGAGAAATTTCGTATTAACGCAAAACGCTGATGTACCGAAGATAAGCAATAAAACGTAAAGCTTTTGTTAAAAATGAGGCTTTATGCCGATAAGTACTGTCCTTATGTAGGACTTATTTTTGTGAGGTTCGCTTTAGATAAATACGATTTATTCGCTTCAATTGCATTTTTGATAAAGAAATTAAAGATGAAATTAGGGCAGTGCTATAGGACCTTAACTTGGATTGTCGAATATTATATTAAATGTACATCAGGATTTAAATTAGATTTCAACAAATGTTGAAATTAAAGCGAATTTAAAATATACTTACTCGGAAGTTTGTTTATGAATAACGTTTTACAATAAATTATTATTTTTATTCGACCTTTTTATTTTAATTAAATAAATGTTTTCAAAACTTTTTTTTAATTTGTTAATAATTTTGGTTATTAAAAATTAATTTGCCTGAAGAAGAAAAAATATATCGTTAAAATTTAATTAAAAAGACCGTTTAAAAGATTAATACATATTTGGTTTTAAAGTAAATTTTAAAATAGTGAAAAAATTAACGCCAGTTGTTTCATCAAGCACACAATTTTATGAAATATAATAAACTTAAAATCAATCCGACAATTGTAAGTTTTACTAACATATTAAGGATTCCGTACCATGTGTGGTCTGGCAACTGTTAATTTTAAATGTTGTTATATATCATATTTTTATAGAACGTCATAATTAAGTCACCTATGGAGACACCCAACAAATTTTAAATATTTCTCATTTGTTGTTATAGCGGCCACACACACACATTGTAACTTTAAAGATTCTGCCTACTGTAGTGAAAAAAATAATGCTGTAAGTTCGTAAGGCACGTGCGGTATGTGAAGCATTTTATTTTTCTCTAATTTACCAAGAACAAAAAAGTGTCTGGCAACCCAGCACTCTCTACCCTTGTTACAAGTATACTTTTATTTAACATTTTTGCTTTTTATATTTTTGGTATTCAAATATTTTTCACTCTCTTTCAGGCTCTCTTATTTATGAAAACATATCTTAAGATTTCTTCTTGTAGGTGAGATTTTAGTAAATCGTGTTTTAGTGTTTAAAAAAGAGTTAACATGCATGTTATTGTTATTTAGTGAGAGTTTTAAATGCATGAATGAGCAGTACTAAATGGGTGTTTTTTCTAGCGGTTTTTTTTAAATAAAGTGTTCAAGGAAATACGCAAAGAATTATTCACAAAATTTATTTTTGAACATATTCGTTGTAAAAACAATTTAAGTTTAAAACTAAAGGACATACAACTAAGAGTCTTGATAGTATAAAGTATGCTAAAATTTTTACAAATAAAATAATAAAAAAACACTTGTTTAAATAAAACTATAAAACAATTAATATTTTCCTTGTGGTATACGAATAAGGAATGTTAAGGAAGGACTCAGCAATTAGAAAATATATTACATTCTTTGCAATTAATTATATATAATACTAAACCCTAACTACAAATTCTTTTTGTATCATGAGTATAAAGTATAAACCAAAAACCCGAACGAAATAATAATAACAGTTTGATATTTCAACCTCCACGAATGATTTCTGAAAGTACTCTACAGTCAACGTTTTAGGCGGCAATCATAAGTGAATGTATGGAAGCCTGCCTTCATTTTTTCAAACTATATTGTGACATTGGCATAAGCCCTTAAAATTAGTGGAAATTTCCCCGCAGCTCTGCAAAGGCTCCAAGAATTTCGAATCAAAGTGCTGAACAATTGCAAATATTTTAGGGTTTGTAAACAAATCGATAAGCAATTGTTTCGATGACACCAATATAAAAGATGACGAACAAGTTGTAATGCAAGAGCTATTTTGCCGTAATTTATTTGGGTCCCTTAATAATCAAGGTTAACTGAAGTTAGTTTTGCATTTCTACTTTTATTTTTGCGATTATTTTATTTGATTAAATGTTTATTTTGGATATGGCTTCAGCTGGTCTTTTTCCATGTCAACAATTTGTTCTTCTAAGTGTTCTACCGAAATTAGGGAACTTGTTCCCGAAACTCATACATTTTTGCGTTTGACTCGATTTTCGTTGAGAGCGCATCCATTTGTAATCAATTGGCCAGTGAATCGCACTACGCTTTACAGGGAAAATACGTTTTTTAGCAGAATAAACTCCCTCCAGAAGTCTTTCCCGCCACTTTCAATGTAGGAAAGTTCAAATTGAATGTCTACAAACTACTCCCTCTATCCTCCTCCCCATAACCTTTTTTCCTTGTTCTGGTATCATGCATTGCATGAGTAGTAGTCATCCCCTAAGTACTGGTCCGAACGAAAAAAAAATATTGTTGGTAACAATTTCCTTCAAATAAATAATCAATTGCAAAAATGTAACATTAATAACGTCAATTAAAACAGTTATTAAACTTAGAGTTTAATTCAAAGGAAAAATAAATATTTTAAAATATTTTTTTTAAAAAATAATATTTTAATATTCATAGTTTTTTCTTTGTAATTTATCGGCTTTAAAACTTTATCATTAATAGTATGGTTATGTTGTATTTGAAAGGGGTTGAATTCACCCCTTTTTTTAATTGTCTTTAAGTTAGAAGCCCAGGCACACTTCTTCTTTAAGAAACTGCATCGTTTTTTAATATCAGTTTTCGCTTCATTATCTCGAAAGTGATTAAAATGAAAAGGCTTTCAAGTTAATAAATTTTATCACAATAGCCCTGTTATCGCCACTTTATAATCTACTACTTTACTTTATAATCTATTACTTTACCTTAAAATCTACTACTTATATAATCATACATGTGCTTTTTATATGTTCTAAAAAAGCCAAATAGAAGCGCGTTTTATATAACGGCTCTTTGGCAAAAAAGAATATATTCAGGAAAAAACATCACAAGTTATCGCGTGGTACTCGTGACTGGCAAAGAAAAGAAAAATTAAAATATTAATCTCGTGGTTCATACTAAAAATAAATTTAATAAAGAAAGCATTATATTTAATTCAGTTAAATCGTTTGTTTTTTCTTTTATTCAAAATATAAATGGACCACGATTATCGACGCACGTCTTTTAATAAGCCCAGTCTGACTTAAAATGGGGAAGAGTTTATTTATAGCAACAAATTTTGTGGGATGTTTATTGGTAAAGAGTGCGCTAAGTAATCTCTATTCTATAAATAATTTACACAACTAGGATTGTTTTTTAAGCTTAAGGCCCAACTAAAATATGCAGACGCTAGCTTAAGCTAATGACAAAAAATTGAACGAAAAGCCTGTCGAATACTTAAGCAAATCATTAGGTGGCTATAATGTACTTACATGAATGTAGAAATTAATATGGACATTTGATTTATTCGTGCTTTTGCAAAAAAAAAAAATAATTTCTTTCTAAGTAAATGAAGTTTATTAACAAAAAGGTGTTTAATAATCATATTTTGTCAACTGCCTGATGGAGCTTCCATTCTCTTCATTTCCTTGCAGAAACATTCCCATAGTAACTTTCATTGGTGTTTGCGCTCCGCGACTTTTTATAATTCATACCTGTATGAAAATAAAAAACGCAAACAAAATTTTTCAAGGTATTACTTACACTTTTACTGCATTTTTCTGCTACTTCTTGCTTGCTCGTTCCTTTGAATTGCAATTTTAATAAAACGCCATTCTTTTGTCATATAAGCAATTTTTTCTTTGTACGTTTTCTATTAAATTCAGGTCAAATATTATTTCGCTTTCAGCTGTTTACGTACGGTATGTGCGATCGATTTCGTACTTTGCTTAAGCAACTGACATTTGACGAAAAGTTTTGTTAAGTACATTATTGTTTGCTACATATGATTATTAGGTATTGGCACAGTTGTTTAAGTTGGTTTAAGCCAGGTTATGCATATTATAGTTGGGCCTTTAGTTTGCAGTAAATTTTTTCCTGTTTCTAAGTAAAAATTATAATTCGGCGGAGGAAGACGTATAACTGACTGTTTTGACAACATTCAATAAATCCTTACAGTGGATGGCCTCCAGAAGGAAAATCGTCACACTTTGTACTGAATAGAACCCCCGGGGGCACATATACATGGTCTTTGGAGATAGCAATAACTTAGACCTGTGCAACTGGGGGAAAAAAGGGAGACCAGTCCCCTGAAGTCAGCAGGGGTACAACTGGAAACTCCACTTTATTTCCACGGGAATAAAGCAGAGTTTGTTATTTTTCTCCTTAGACATTTAACTGTTCTCTGACTGCTTATTGAGGTTGGTCCCTATATGGGAGTATCGTGGTGGTTGTGGTTTCGCGGCCTCATAACAGTCTATGGGTTTATGGTGGCCGGGTTCATTTCACCTTTAATAACACCTACCTGGTGAAATGTTTCCAGATCCAGTGAGCATGCTAGACATGTGTTCTGGACAGGAGTTGGATAGTCTCCAACTCTTTAGCAAGGAGTGATGATTTGCAGCCCTGCTCTGGAATCACCAAAGTTGCAACTAGGAAAGACCTGTTGCTAGAATTAGTCTTCGGCTTCCTAGGACGAGCTTGACGTCCCAAATTATGCAGTATCAGTCTTATCTGATTAAGACTACATAGTCAGGCGTAGATGTAAATCTAATCACACAGTTGTACTGAATGGAAAGATGAGCTAACTTTAAAACTATAAATTATTGGAATAAAGGTCAAGTGTGAATGGATGAAAGATTTCTAAATCAACATTTTGGAATTCAAGTCAAGCTTATTTTTAAATTTGTAAAGACAACCAATCCCAATTGCTGTTAAGCAATTTCAGTGATTTTATTTCAAAAATAATATTTCGCTTATTGACACGCTGACTTAAGTATAAAATAATTATAAAAATAAGTATTTTCCAAAAAAAATACTTTTTCCAAAAAAATTTTTTTTCTGTGTATATTTTTAAATTATTCTTATTTAAATACTTTATAAAACATTTGCTTATATTTAAGTTTTCTTTTACGCACATTTACGTCAAACAACTCTTATAATGAATATTTTTAATTTTTATGTTATATTTCATGTTAAATAGAAGACAAGTGTTTCTTTCATACGGAGTTTTGTTTGCATTAAATAAACTATTTATTTAACGTGTAAACGAATAAAAGTATTTTGACATTAGGGAATTGGAAAATAAAAAATTAAGTGTTTTTTACGATATTTAAATTTCAAAAAATTAAAAAATAAATAAAACAAAGAACCATTAAGAAGTTTTTTAAGATTTCGAAGAAAAATTGTGTAAACTCGATGAACAAGTATTGTGCTGTTTTAAAAAGCTTTAAAATTCCTACAACTGCATGATTTGGCATGTCAGAGAAAATTAAGTGGATGAAGGGTTTTATAAAAACTTTGTTTTTTAGGTAATTTTTGAAGCTGAGTCTACATTAGAAGACTCAGGTTTTACTAAAAGCATTTCGTTTTCGTGATAACTAATCCCCTGACCACACTGACAGATATCGATTCTTTCAGCAAAGTTTTTAATTACTTTTTAGCAAAATGGCGGTGCTATTTCATTAATCACATTACGGATTTTGGTTTTAAGACTGAAATCGATACTATAGTCCTTAATATAGCCCCACAAAACATAATCCCGTTGTATTCAATAACATGTTCTGGCTGGCCACTTAACTGCTGAGTGTCGATAAACTAAGCAATCGGAAAATTTGGTTTGCAATGCATTGATCATTTCATTGGCTGTGTAACATGTGGCACCATCCTATTGAAACCACATGTCAATGATATCCACGTCGTCAATAATAGGCCAAAATAGAAGTGAGATCTCGTGCTAGCGTGGTCCATTGACCATTTCCAGTCTCATCTTGGAAAAAACGGCCCAATTACACAACTCACCATACAGTGACACGTTAAGCATGCCAAGGCTTCTCAATAATCGCTTTAGGATTCTCGGAAGCCCAAATGTGGCATTTTTGCTTATTGGCAAACCCTGACAAGTACAGATGGGCTTCGTCTGAAAAATTTAATTCTTTACAAAAACAAGCTGGTTGTTCCTTAACGAATAAAACAAATCTACGGCGATGTGAATGGTCGGTCGGCTTTGGATAACCCCAATTGTTGAGAACTTTGAGGAATTAACAAATTTGGATCTATTCCATTACTGTCGCTTACGGCTGCGATGGTAACAGTTGAACGACCCGGTCGTTACGCGTTGATGTTCGCACATTTTGTATCAAGCCTGTCGACGCAAATTTAACGTCTCAGACTTGCAACTGGGGGAAAAAGAAAGCCCAGTCTCATAAAGTCAGCAGGGGTACAACTGGAAACTCCACTTTATTTCCACGGGAATCAGTAAGCTCGCAAAGTTCATTATTTGTCTCTTTAGACATTTAATAGTTATCTGGCTGATTATTGAAGTTGGCCCCTATATGGGAATATCGTGGTGGTTGTGGTTTCGCGGCCCCATAACAGTATAATGGTTATTATGGTGGCCAGGATAATTTCGCCGTTAATGACACGCTAGGTGAATGATCCAGTCCAGTGAGCATGCTAGACATGTGTTCTAGACAGGAGTTAGAATGTCTCCAACTCTTAAGCAAGGAGTGATGATTTGCAGCCCTGCTCTGGAATAATCGAATTTGCAACTAGAAAGTTCTGTTGCATAGAATTATAGCTTCGGCTTCCTAGGACGAGCATGACGTTCCAAATTATGCTGTGGTTTGATCCACCATCTGATTAAGGCTTCATGCCCAGGCGCGGATGTAAATCTAATCACACGTTAACGTCTCAGAAGGACGATTATGTTGTTCGAAAATTTCTCGAATTTTACGAAATGTAACTTTAACAGAACCACTATTTTCATAGTGGATTTTAATCATTTTAATGCGATTTTCGTGCGAAATTGAATTCATTGAAACAATTGTCAATGCATTTACTACGAATACGGCAACAAAAAACTAAATGTTAAAACTATTATGTTGTTGATGTTGCCACAATTGAAAAACAAAATTCTTGTTGAAAAACCCGATACTAGAAGTATAGCGACAATTAACGGATACATTTCTTTCATTCAAAAACTATAAAGAACTTTATAGAGCCTAAAGAACAAAATAAACTGGAACTATAAAAAGCCGCCTGATTCAGAACAACAATTATTTAAGATAATTGTGTCATTTAGGGAATTGAAAAATAACACAGGAAATAGATACAAGTAAAAAATATAAAAATGTTCGTCTTTTTTGGGTAGTTTTTACTTGTTTTTTTTATTTTACCCTTCTATTTTTCACACTTCTATGCTTCGCTTCTTGTTCTATGACACAAATGAAACCTTAACTAATCAATGTCTGCTTTAGAAAACGGAAGCTTATAATCAGACCAGCCATTCATACAATAATATTTTTTTGGGTGCGGCCAGATCTAACCTCCTTTCATTTTCTATTACCAACCATGCCCTTTAATCAACTCGGCCGCAAGTTATACTTCTAACCACGATTTCCTTTACAAGATTAACCATCTCAAATGCGGTTCTAAGATAAGGTGTAAAATCAAGACTCCGGGTGGTTAGATCTCCCTTTTTTCCAATTTATTTATTTTAATAACTGTACCGCTGCGACAACTCAACGAGAATAATTTTCCTTCATACAAGGATTTGAACTCAGCGCTAGTAATGTTCGGCTTAACAAAAAAAAAAATAAAAGCCGCTACTGCAACTACTCAATATGCTTTAGCTAAAGAGTTCGACTCTACCACACATATAAACACCACACTTTTAAGTGGTGTTTTTTTTTAGTTAAGACACAACCGTAATATTTTTAAAAGTTGCTAAATATTATTTTCGCAACCTTATTTTACGATTTTTTTAATGTTAAAATAAATTTCTTTAATTAAATAAAATTTTTTATATACAAAGCTTAAGAATTTTAGGGATTTCGTGACTTAAAGACGTGTATGGCGTTGTGTTGTGATTGACTGTATATCTAACTTCACAAAAGCAAAGTAACAAATATTCATTGCAAATTTGATTTTATCTAAACTTTTATCGTTTAGCAAGTCAGTGATTATTTTTAAACAATTATTAGTCATGACAAAAAATGTTTAGTATTTGCAGAATATAGTTTTTTTCTTGCAACGAAAAAAGTTTTCCACAAGAAACAAATGGGGAAAAAACATGATAATGATGTCTGCTAATATCTTCTAATAAATGGTTTAACTAAACATGTACTTTCAATATGAGTTTGAGAGAAAATAAAAAAATTTCATAAATTTTCTTATGAGTCATATTACAAAAAACGTGATTTCGTGTGTTATTTTCGTAATTCTATTTCTATTTTCTTTTTAGCGTGAACCTTAAATAAGCCTTAAATTTAATATTAATAAAGTCTTTTCATTTCCTTTTTTCTCTGTTTTCTTTAAGCGAACAAATTAAATCTTTTATTAAATGAAAAATCATGATCGAGAAAAATTTTCCTTTTTGTTAAAATTTAATTTTTTTTGTTTAGTGTTTATATTAATAAAACCATAAGCATTTAAAAACTTCACGCATTTCCCCTGTTTTTATTTCTTATCATTCAGACTTTTCTAACCATTTTAATTCAGTAGGCTTCGTAGGAGTTAAATTTTTTTTTTTGGCTGTTAAAACCCCATTAAGCAGACGGCGACTTTGTTTGCATTTCTTTCTTTTTTCATTGAAGCGTTTGTGTGTTTTCTTTGTTTTTGGTATTAAATGGGTTTTATTATATCGTTTTTGTTAACTTTTTGTTTCTGTTTTTGTTTTTAGACTTTATTTATTTTAAGGTCTGTTAACTAAATATTTTTAGCTGACGTCACATTATCAGTAGGAAAATTAAAAATTAAATAAATTATACTAAAAACCAGCATCCGGTATAATAAAAAAAGGAACAAAATTAAATTAAATTTTATTTTTATAAAATACACAATTATTATTAACGAATGTTTCTTAAGAATTTGAATGTTCTATATTACAATTTTGTAATAAACATTGTATTTTATGTGTTTTGGACTTAAAAATGAATGTGCGACACTTAAACGTTGGATACAAAAAGAATGCGCAATTTCGCAAGAACATTAAAAATATTTTGAAGGAAAATAAAAATGAAAAGAAATATTTGTTTTAGTTTTAACAAACAGATT
Organism: Trichopoda pennipes; assembly: GCA_030448955.1. Taxonomy (NCBI): domain Eukaryota; kingdom Metazoa; phylum Arthropoda; class Insecta; order Diptera; family Tachinidae; genus Trichopoda; species Trichopoda pennipes. Next base: position 11,132,885 of record JASKUP010000002.1, read on the forward strand.
TTTTTAATTACACAAATTCTTTAAAGCTTAAATAATTTAAAAGTGGACTAAAATGTGACTTAAAAAAGAGGTTATAGCACACTGGGGCATTTTTAAAGCTACACTGTTGAAACAATAACATTTTAAAAAATTAAAATTTAATCGAATTCTATAGTCAACTTAACTAATTAGTTTTGTTTTATTTTCAAAATTGTTAGAATGCAAATACGTAACATTAATATCGGTATAAGATGTGTCGTCATCATGACTGTAGGGTGCCGCATTTTATTTTGACGTAGAAAGCAAGTGTATTAAACAATAAGAAAATAATTCGAAAATTATAATTTTTGTATTTTTGAAATTTTAATTTTGTGTTTAATGAACATTTTTTTTGTAAATTTCTAACATTTGTAAAATTTAATTTTTAAAAAAATTCTGAAAATAAAGAAACTTTAAAAATATAAAAAATAAATTATTAGAGTTTTAATTATCTTTAATAATTTTTTTTGTATTTTTAATTAATAATAATTATAGTTAATTCTGATTTTTGTTATTCTATAAATAATTATTTTAAACACATAAAAAAACTTGTTGAATATAATTAAAACTTTCTAAAAATTATATCCTTAATTTCGTTTTTATTTTATGATTTTCCGGGATTTTTGCAAATAATCTTTACAAAAGTTATAATATTACAAAAATAAAATTATTAATTAAAAAATTTATAAATAATTTTTTTAAGCACAAGATCTTTATATAAAAATTAAATTAATTTTATTTTAATTTTCAATATCTTACCACATCTTTAGGAAAAGGCTTTAGGAAATGACACCTTTCTCTTACACAATTTAATAAATCAATAAATAATTATTGACATAATGATTGATTTACTCAAATGTTTATACACGTTTTTTATTTTCCTGAAGATGCCACCCAATGGTGTGGCGAAGGATTGAAAATAAAAATAAAATTTATTTATTTTATATTTAAAGACCTTGGTACTTGTGAAAATAATTTACTAAATTTTTGTAATTCTCTAACTTTTGTGAAAGTAATTTGCAAAAATTCCGGAAAATCACAAAATAAATAAATTAAGAACATAAAAATTTTAAGTTTTTCTTTTTTTTTAATAAATATCTTTTTTTCTTTTTAACGATCTTTTTTTATATATTTTTTTTCTTTTGGATATTTCGCTTTCCTTTAGAAAGCTTCTTCAGAAAAAAAAATTTATATATAAAAAAGATCGTTAAAAAGAAAAAAAGATATTTATTAAATATAAATAAAAAAGATCGTTTAAAAAAACTATAAAACTTTTTCTTTTTTTTTAATTTTTAATTAATAATTAAAAATAATATTTATGTTATTTTCTAACTTTTTAACAAAAACTGTAAATAAATTCGTTTGATGCTAATATGATAGCAAAATATTGAAATTAAAAAATATATATATATATATAGAAAATAAAGATCTTAATTAATTAAAAAATTATTAAATAGTTTCTTAATTTTAACTACTTAAGCTAAATTCTTTTTATTAATTTTTTTTTAATTGCAACAATTTTTTTAACCACAGTTATTATTTCTTAAAATACAAATGTAGTTTAAGTCTGGTTATAATCAAAAATACTTCTTTTCTTCAAATATTTAACAACCACTTGAAAGTTTTACATAAAAAAAAGAAAAAAATTAAAAGAAAAAGTGAAAAGTCTACTTTCGATAAAAAAAAAAAAAACTCTTAAAAACCATAAAATTGTAACAAACTCTTTCAGAAACGAATTATACACTTAAAATAAAAGGAAAAACCAATAAATCTAGGCCTACGATAATGATAAAGAAGCAAAAAAAAAGGATCAATAGCTAACAAGCGGCAAAGTAAATATTTAAGACGTTTGTTTTTACAAAGTAAAAAAAATAAAAATAAAAAAACAAAAAAATAACATAAAAAACCAATCAAATGTAAAAGAACGCAAGAAGGAAAATTATCTTTCAAAAAATAACATAAAAATGAAACGAAATTAAAAAACGATCCTAATCTTACCTCCCTCACATTAACAAAAAAAAAATGTTTACATTGACAGCAAGTTGTAGCGTGTCAAAAATCTGAAGATTTCTACAAACAGATCTCTTTGATGTAAGCTATTATGTTGTAATATTAACTATAAAATATTCTCAAACATTAGCGTTGTGTCAATGTATTATTGTGATTATGATAACACTTATAATAATGGTGGTGTTGATGATGATGTTGATATTTATCTCTAATGTGATGACATTATATTCTCTTTGGAACTTCAAAAGAAAAATTAAATAAATAAATATTGTTTTTTGACTTATTTAAATTTCTTATATAAAACTGACAGATTATTAAGGAAATGTTAAACTGTCAAGAAAAACAAAACAAAAAATAAGATCTATTGCATATGATAATATTTAAAAATTATACTTACGAGAGACATCTAAGAATTATGAAAAAATATTTTATTATTGTTTTTTTTACTTATTCAAACAATATTCTTAAGCTTTAATATTCTTCTGGCACAAAACATTGTCAAAATCACTAAAATAATGTATAGACAGAGAATATTGAGATAAAGTGGAATAACATAAGTGCCCTGTCTTGATTAAACAGCATACTTTCGCTTTGCCTTGCAATTATTTCATGAACTCTTTAATATGGCACATTATCCTCATTTTATAGTTCGTTAATTCTGAAAAAAATATTTTTAAAACCTCTTCAGCAGCCCACCAAGTCTGTTCACATAGTTTTCATAAGCTTTTAATAAAACTTTTTATTTATTTTCTATGATTGGACGACTTCTATTATTTATATTATGACATTCGCAGGCACTGTACATTCGCTTGTGCTAAGGGAGATGTATTGCAGGTAATTAAATATTAGAAATAATATTAATAAGATGTTTTATTTACTGAAGTATATGATATATTTCTCAAGTCTTTAAGTAAAGGCATTTGCCCTTAGAGGCATCGAGCGCTCAGGAAATAAGAAACCTACATAGTAAGTATTAAAAAGTTTAAATTTGAGCTACAATTTCAGGGACATTTCACCGCTCTGAAAACTTCCGCACGCATAGTTAATTAGAGATTTTTTAACATTTTTTTGGATTATTTCTTATGAATTTCTGACATGATCACCATCATTTATCAATCAATGCAATAAACATAATAACAGCTGTATAAGATATTCAATCTTTTTATGAGCGAAATAGCTCATCTTGTGCGTGTGTTTATGGTAAATGTCATGTTCAAGTGATTTTATTCCCCTCACGAACAAAATGTAGTTTATGGTACAGGTATGTGTTTTTATTAAACAGAACCTCACAAGGCATAAGTTCAAATCCCAACAGGACTTCTATTTAAAAAGAAACTCTTTATCGTTGAGCAACTGCGGCTGATAAATTATTTAAAAGGCGAAACAAATGCCAAACATTGCTTTAAATCTTCTTACTTAGGAAAATTAAAACAATTGTTACGTAGCATGGGCAGATAAGTTGGTAAAGGTGTCTGTAGATTTGAATAGCAGCTACGATAGTTTAGGTGCCTGCATTTTTGAACAGTTACAACCGTACGACCTGACAGCAAAATTAATTTAGATTATTGTCGTGACTTGCAACTACATTTTGTGACTGAATCTGGTCGTCAGATTGTATGGAGATCCTGGAAGCAAGCATGTTTAAAGACCTCTTTTATGCCAAACTCAGTAAAAGTTTTTGGTATGCCTACGACTAGAGTTGCATTGTAAACTAAGGAAATTTCAGTAAATGCGTTGCTGGCGGCGGCTGAAATCTTAGAACAGCATTTGAGATAATTAAAAAAGAAAATTAAATCTTAATCTTTTAAACGGTCCTTAAATTATAAAGATTTATTTTTTTCCCGATATTTCACTTTCCTGTGGAAAGCTTCTTCAGGAAATAATTTTTTATATTTTTCAAAAACAAAAATTATAACAATTTGAAAAGAAAAATTTTTTGAAAAAAAAAATAAAAAAATAAAATAAAAAATAATTTCCTGAAGAAGCTTTTCACAGGAAAGCGAAATTTCGGAAAAAAAATCGTTATAATTTAAGGACCGTTTAAAAGATTAAGATTTAATAGAAATAAAAAAAAGGTCAAATAAAACTGAAAATAATAAAAAAGAAAATTATAATCGCAAGCTCAGCGCAGCCCTTATTAGAGAGGAAGACAGAAATATAGCAATAGCGTTTGGTAATTATGGCTAAGTTGGCTAAACAGGTCTTTATTTATAAAAATAAGAAGATAAGAAATTTAAGTTGAGCCTTAGAAAATTGTGGTCTGAAAGAAATAAGGAAAGAAATTTTTTAAATCGCTATCAAAAGTGTTGCTAGCGGTGGCAGAGATCTTAGAACAACAGATGAGATAATTAAAAAAAAAATTGTGGTCGCGAACTCACCGCAGTCCTTATTAGAGGGGAAGACAGTAATATAGCAATAGCGTTTGGCAATCATGGCTGAGTTGGTTAAATAGGTTTTATTTGTAAACTAAGAAGACCAGGAGTTTAAGTTGAGCCTCAGCAAATTGTTGTTTGAGAGAAGTGAGGAATGAAATTTTTTAATTCGCTATCAAAAGTACGCTTTAACTAGAAATGATAACATCGCAACAATATACTGATAAAATATGAGTATCTAATAGAGCGGCTCTTTAAGGAACGGGATTTCATTACGAAGTAAATAGAAAAAGAATATCAATTTAGCATTCATTCTATTCATAAACTGCAATTTTAATACGAGGAATGCTGGAAACTTGCTCTAGATGCTAGCTGCTGCAATTTCAACAGAATAAATTAGTATAAAACACCGAAGCGTAGTTCCAACTTATCTTAAGCCGGTTTTGTTTTGGGAGGATAGTCTTACCCACAAGCAATTATTTTCTCTCTAATAATTATGAGTAGGGTGACTTTAGTAAGTCAACTTACTGATAGAGCAGCGCAAATCCTCTTAAACTAGTTATAAAGCTCAAATCAGTTTGCAACAGATAGATGAGAGATAACAAGGTATATTTTTCTTTTCATCACATATTTTATTTGATAGTTTACATAACTGCGAAAACCAACCTCGTAAATGAAGAGTTTAATTAATAATTTAATATTTAATTGCCGCTAGCTTAATTGTTGAAGATTTTCTCTTAACGCTTGTCTTTAGAATTTAATTTATTTGTGCTGTTCTTAATACAATAAAAACTCATTGACCTTTATATTCGCTCTTAAGTAAACGTCCTTCAAAATAATGTTCATACTCGTGTCACTGTATTCGGTAGTTTTTTTTTTCTGCTTTTTTGTTTATTGTTTTCAGTTCTTTTGTTTAAGCGGAAACTTTTCAATTAAAAAGATTTTTCTACGGTTGGTTCTGTTCTCAATATAAATTATACGAATATATTTAATGTACTCTACACAAGCTATTTTTAATTTAATTTTTATTGGTTTTTATTTATCAAGAATGCTGGACTATAAACCAAGATAATAACCATTAAATTTTTTTTTAATAACTTGTTTCAAATAAAATATTATGCTATGAAACCTCACCAATTTCAGAAATTAAGTTTTATAATGATAAAAGTCGAATTGCACCATTAAGGAAGGATATTTTTTTTTAATGTAAAAAAGTTATTAATAAAATCAAGCATGAAGTGCATATGGGTAATCACTGCATATACATGGTTGCTCAAGTTCAATTATGTTACTTTTTGCTCGAAATTTCTTTTGTTTGAATTTTTCTTTATTAAAAATTTAAAGCGTCAGATCATAACGTATAACATTAAATTTCTATTTTTTAATTTGGGTTATTCTAAAAATGTCACCCTATTTTACTTTAAAATATGTTCGCTAAAGTAACAGCTATACAGGACTCTTATCTTTAATACCTGCTATAATAACAGATCAAGTGCCTCATTCCCTGTATAACATTAATAAGTCTAAAAAATAGATAAACACGACCTCAGACACACTTTTCACACCACTAAAACCACTAATATACTCGAACAAATGGAAAATACCCTCAGCTGGACACACGTATCTGGATAATAGTAAAAGACGGAAATATTGAAAATTAGTCCTGCATAAAATGCCAGGTGGCGGGCATGAGTAGATATGACTTTAAGAAAAGAATTACCTAAACCCGAACACTCACCAGTACAGTTTAGAACACGGCTTGAGAATGATGTCTTCACATTGAAATCGAACAAACAACCAACAAATACAGAAAGAAATGACAACAGAATTTCCTTTACTGACGGAACAAATTCAAACATCTTAATACCAACAATAAGTTATTTAAAATAAATTTATAATTTTCATACAAACATTTTTTTAAAAAGATTTGCTCCAAATAATTATCTTTTTCAGAAAACTGTTAATTTTAATAAAATAAAATAAAAAACTAAATAAAAAGTACTTTAAAAAAAAGTACTTTTTAAAATAAAGTACTTTTAAAAAAAGTACTTTTTAAAATAAAGTACTTTTACACGAGAACTAAAACTCAGAAACTAATGTTTCACGTATTTTATTATGAATCCCATTTAATTTATATAAATAAACAAAATATTTCACAAAAGTACCTAAAGACAACAAGTTTTAGTTAACAAAAGCATATCAAGAAACTTAAAATTAAAAATTTTTTAGTAAAAGTACTTTTTGAGATAAAAAAACAAAAACTATTTAAAAACTTACTTTCTTCACAAATGTATACTTCAGATAAAAAAAAAACATGTTCTTATTGCGAAAAGTACTTTTTTTATAGAATTACTCTTTTTAAAAAGCATCTTTTTTAAAATGGATAAGGGTTTTTTAAATAAAATCGGCAGTTTAATAAAAGTCTTTAAGAAAAGGTTTTTAATTTGAATAGCGCTTTAGTAAATGTAAAAAAACCTTAAATCATTTTAAAATAATTAAAAAAGATCTTAATTATTGACAGAAATATTATATAAATATTTTTTATTAAAAGTACTTTTTTATCTAACGTACATTTTAATAAAATTTGCTTCGATAAAAATAATGCTTAAAGAATAATCCACCTTAATTATTGAAAGAAATAGTTTACAAAATTTATTTTAAAAAAGTTTTTTTTGACGTATAGTACGTTTTCGTGTTTTTTTTCTATTAAAACTAAAAGAACTTTTTTTTTAAATGTTAAAAAAAAAATAAAAGTAATAATAAAAATTTTATAAAAATTTGAGAGAGAAGTCAAGAAGAGGTGAATTAAAAAATAGTTCGCTTTAATTATTAAAAGAAATATTATATAAAATTTATTTTAAAAAAGGACTTTTCAATGCGCAGTACTTTTTCGTATTTTTTTTAATAAAAGTACTTTTCAAAAAAAAAAATGTTTTTGATAAAAATGTTGTCAAAATGTAAGAGTGATATGAAGAAATTGCATCTTAAATAAAGTACCTTAATATAGTGCAGAGAATTCTAAAAGAACTATTATATAAAATCCCCACCTTTGAAGTAGGCGCGTTAAAAAAATCGCCTTTAAAAAATTAAAATTAAAGAAAAATAATTTTTTATTACAAAAAAAATTATTTTTATTTTTTAAGCATAGATTTTTTACGTGCAAAACTTGGAAATGCGTCAAATCTACCTAAATATGCTAAGAGACGTATTGATATATTAAACTAATTTTTCCAACAACGTAAAATATATATAAACCAGCTTTAGTCATATAAAGAATTGCCCAAGAAAAAACAGTTAAAGAAATTTGTATCAAACTACAATTAAATATCATTATTATACAACATAAACGTTTCTTAAATCTAGAATGAATATTAATATCGCATTGTGGATTGTTTCTTTAATAGGTATCTCACGCCAAAGGATGAAAGATGAAAGCTTTATATGTGTTGATCATTTAGAATAACTTTTGTCCAACTATCGTTGCCAAAGTTTCATTATTTTGAAATATAAATAAATAGCGGAAACACATTCCTATCTCGATAATTGCTACACATTTTCGTACTATTAAATGTCAGTTGAAAAAAATTGTTCACACCTAGCGAAAATTTTCCAACATACGTGAAAAGATAAACAATCTCTGAAAAAACAACTACTAAAACATTTTAAGTTCATCCCAAATACAACATTAGTAAGAGATATCAAAAGTGTCCAAATTGTTTATTCAGAGTTAAAAGTTTACATCAAATACTGATACTTTAACATATATCCGCTGATAGTCTGTCTGTGTGAAGAAAAATATATCTTTGTTTATTGTCTTTAATATTTCATCTAATTAATTTAAGTACCATAGGAATTAATAAAAAAGTCATTAGTAAACTACTTGCGATGACCAAAGTTTTTTGCAACAGCAATGAAAACAAAAAAAAATAAAATTCTTTTAATTCAAAAGACTTAAGACACGAGCTATTAAAAAACAAAATGCAACACAACTGAAGCACACTGTCGCCATAATCACTTAACTTATATTCTTAAATTTATTTATCTTAAACTTAACCCAAAAAGGCTGCTCACAAAAAGTAAAACAAAAAATACATAAATAAAATCAATATTTATTTTCAATTTTATTAAAACCTCCTCCTTCTTAAATAAAGATCTTATTGATGTTGTAGTTGTTTGATTTTTGTATTACTTTACATTTTAAATGCATCCGTGTTTAAGATGATGTGTTTATAATTGTTTATTATGTGACTAAAACCCACATTTATCTTTTTATTACTTACATTATTGTTGCTGAGCTTCTTTAACGAAATAAAAGCTGGTAATGCTGCAGCAGACGCTGCTAATGTTGTGCATGCTGTTGTTGCTTTTATTGTTGCATGCTATTTTTAGATCAATGTAAAAATTTCATGAACGCAACGTAAAAAAAATGCTACCACTCAATAATAATGATGGTACCAATATTGAAGCATAACAAAGCACAGGATATTTAATTTTTGTTTTTATTTTTAACTCATTTAAAGCGTTGGCAGGAGGGGCTGGCTGATTACAAGGGCAGGCGAACAAATCAACATATATACCATTTAAATTGTACATGATCACAAATCCACTTAAGCTGTCTTTAATCTTTTACATCCACCAAAGGCAACCGTATAAAAACGTGATCTTTACTCTTGAACTACTACCCAAAAAAACCAAAAAACAAAAAAAAATACAGTAAAACGACACAATGAAACATAGCAAACACACAGTAACAAATCTCAAAATTTTTACATAAAACTAAAGCTGTCTTTTTCAGTTGTTGCTTTTATTATCTAGGCATTTTTTTCCTGACTTAAATGCCATACCACAAGCCATTCGCACATACATACCGGTCAATGAAAGTGGTTTATTGCAACACTTTGTACATACATTCAAGCTGGCAAGCAACATGGTCAGACAGACATATAGATAGATATCAAGCCAAGGAACTACACATACAATGTTCAAATGAAATTAAAAACAAAATATTGTTTTTTTGTTAGTTTTAGTATTATTGTTTTATGTTTAAGTGTTTGCGTGTTTATTTTTGCGCTCTACTACCTCAACAATTCAACAAAAGACAAAACAAAACAACAAAACAACAGTATCCAAAAGCATCCTAGTAGATCCTCTTATCCAGATGCATGGTATATACATACAGACAACCATAGACAACCACAGTGGGTCGAAAATATTTGTTTAAAAAAATATTAACTTTATCAGTAATAAGTAGAACAATTGTGGGTTTTTTAAAAATTTTCTCTATACTTACAAAGCTTCTCTTTTATTCTTTTTTAGCTTATTTTGAAAATAACGAGTGTTTTTTATAAAGGTATACAAATTTAAGTTGGCAACACCTTTTTAAGTAATGGCCATTTCGTTAGTTGTCCAGCGATTTACATTTAGTTTGATTTGGCATTTCAATATAAATAATCTGATGCCTGAACGATGCTTCTAAATTGAGAAAATTTATTTTTAAAATCATGATTCTGTTCCAAATGCCCCAACCCAATTTGTTAGGCGAGTTTTGTTTAACGATGAAGCTCAATTTTGTTTCAATGGACCCCTCAATAAACAAAATTGCAGTATTTGAAATGATAATAATCCTCAAGAGTATATTGAGACATCGGTACATCAAGAAAAACTGAGTTTGGTGTGCTTTATGGGCTGGTGGAGCCATTAGTGAGAGAATTGCATTGATTGAAGGGGTTTTGCTTTGTTAATTGAAATAAAAACAAAAAATGTTGGAAAACTAACATGAAAAACAATTCATAATAAATCGAAAGATTTAAGAACCAAACTTGTACTGGAGTTTTTTCTTTTCTTTCAGGATCCATGGAATTTCTTTTATTGTATTGTTGGATAGTTCATTTAATTTTTGATTCGTTCGTTTAATCATCGTAATAACGATGCTGGTCAGAAGGTTATAGTTAATAATGACAGCTATAGAGCCATTATTGCTAACCTCTTCCTTCATTAACTGAACAGCCATGATGTGGTTTTAACAAGATTGCTAAGTATGTAGCACAACTCGTGCCACAATAGTTTCACGTTTCAAACCCGTGAATTGGCCTCCAAAGCCATGCGATTTATCACCCCTAGATTGTTCTTTGTCGTTATATACGGAGTCGCTACTCTACTCCGATTAGCTAGAAATAATTGGAGGACAACATTGGAAAAAGTCATCGAAAATAGCTTTTCCACATTACACTTGATACGGGCCAGCCATGGCAGTTATGTGCCAGAAGTCATATTTCAATTGTAATGCCAGAATATTCTTTTTCGAGTCAAATAAATCACACGCAAGTTTTAAAATATTCTTTATTATTTATATAAAAAACATACTTTAAAAAGTACTTTATATTTCAAAATGAGATTTATAATAAAATTATTTTTCAAAGGCAATAGTTTGTAATCCCTTTTGAGCGGTTCCATTTTTCAATGACCTTAAGTTACAAAATTTTTAAAACTTATACTAAACAAGAACTAATTTAAAGAATAGTTTTTGGGTAAGATTTTTTGCTTCGGTTTTTTAAATTAATGAATTTGAAAAGTGTACTTTTTAGAAATATGTTCATTATTAAAACAAATTTTATTTTCACTTGACCCATAGTACTTCATTTGGTCATATTCAAGACATCTACAACACATTGTCCACATTATCATCTCAAGCAGCCCCATCTCAGACGTCATGATCATCATTTAAGCCCCCATATGCGCCTTCTTTAGGCTGTTTTTTTAATGATTGCTATCTGTGAGAGTTGTAAGTGACTAAAAGCGTGTGTGTGTGTGTATGTCGCATTCATCATTATTTTTTGGTTTGTGTGTATTTGCTTTTTTTTTTTTTTACTAGATTTTAAAAGTTTTTTATTTATTTATTTTTTTTTAGTTTTTCGCGTAGTTTTGTTTTTTTTTTTTTTGCTGCTGTAGTTTAACTTTATTCCTTCAAGTGTCTTGACTGTGCAGTTTTCTTTCTATTTGTTAGGTGGGTTTTAGGAGTAATAGTTTTTAGCCTGGTCTGGTCTGGTTGGCTAGCTGTTGTTAGCTTGGCTTGTTGTTTTTCTTAGTTGGTTAGTATGGAACCCCTATATTTACACTATCACTTGGTATGTTTGAGAGTAGTTTATCAGTCTATGTCACATTTGCAGACAGTTTGAAGTTTAACAAGTTGTCAATGTTTTGTGTCCTAGTAATAAAACAAAAAAAACAAAAACAACAGCAACAACAACAACAAAACCATCAAACTAGTAAAAGCGAAAACAACTTAAAGAAAATGTTCAAGAGAAAAATATAAAAAAAAATATTGCAACAGCTGCCTTTTTTTTAGTTTTTTCTAAGCATGATATGATGGTAATAATTCTTGGGAAAATTATTTCAAGAATGCAGAAAAAACAACTTGCAATTGTCTTGCGTTATGATTAAATTGGCAAGGAAGGGATCAAAAACTGGAAGTAATGCTTATTAAAAGAATTGCATTTATTGAAGGGGTTTTGCTTTGTTAAAGGAAATAAAATCAAAAAATGTTGGAAAACTAACATGAAAAGCAATTCATACGAAATCGAAAGATTAAGGAAGCAAACTTGTACTGGAGTTTTTTCTTTTCTTTCAGGATCCATGGATTTTCTTTTATTGTATTGTTAACGACATATGGCGTGAATTGTACGAAAATTTGGATAGTTCATTTAATTTTTGATTCGTTCGTTTAATCATCAAACTGTGATGAAACATACCAAAATCTATGGCGGTAATTGAGAGTGTAGCTTTCTCAGGTTGATAAAAAAAAGCATTCTAAAAATATAAGAAATTATTTCTTTGCCTTCTTTCTTTGCTTACTAGAGTCCCATAAGTTAATTTCTCATTTCCCGTTGAAGAGACGTAGGGTTGGCCTCTCTAAGTTCCTTCTTTTTATCGGTCTGGCAGCACACATATTTAAAATCAATTCTACACAGCATTATTTACATTTGTTTTTCCATCCCTGTGTCTTTACTAAGCATCTTCCATGATAAGGATTTTAAAATAGAATCTGACAACAATTACACATCCTCTTAATCTGTTGGCATATTTGTCTCAAAAGATTTAGGATTTAAGAACTTTAGCACTATTCCAATCTCTGCATTAGGATCTTGAGACTCTGTTGCAGTTTCAGTGCGATCCATGGGCAGCTGTTATGAGTTCGTTATTTTTTGTTCTCCATCTATAAAAATAATTATAAGGGTTTATCTAGCCATTGCGGAGATTTAAGATAAATGTTTCAAACTTCGCCTCAATCTGTAAAAAACATTAACGTAGTGAACTTTCTAAATTCCAACAGTATGCATTACTAGTCTTCAATTATTATGGCACATTATTTCAGATGCAATTTATGAGAATAATTTAATATGATTCAAGGACAAGTGAGTTCCCTACTAAGATCATACAACTACATGCTCCTAAATTGTTATTTTCGTAGTGCTATGTAAAGTCGTCTGTCTACCAACGATAACTTTAATCCGTTTAAATAGTCCATTCAATATATCTGCATAACAAATTTTAAGTAAAATGCATGAGTGTGACAGTAGTTTTATATGTAAATTTCTCTTGAAGCGGGTTTAGTTGCTTATCGTTGAAAGTAGGATATTAACATAAAGAGAAAACTTTTAGCAGCCTTTGCCCTGGGAAAAATTATTTTAAATTGACGCTTAGTAGAACTCGGGAAAATAGTTAGGGTTTTATAAAAGGCTTCCCACTTCACTATAAATGAGTGATGCATCGTATATATAAAGCCGCACGTTCGTAATTTTAATAACATGTTAGAATGAGTTTGGAAATGATTGATCCAAAAGCAGCAGTATAATATATATTCGAAGTTAGCGAGCCTTCGATAAATCAAAAAAGGCCATAGAGACTGTAGAAATGTTGTACAGCCACCTCATTAGAATTGTGAACGTAGACACTACACTGTAACTAAGCGAACCAGTGAAGACCCTTATGGGTATTTGGAAGATGCTTAGTATACAACCTCAACCAGGAAGTGATATTTGTTACTGAACAAGCAATCAGATGAGCTTCTTCTCCATTAAACCAAGGCACACCGAAATTGATGCAAGCTAACGTTTCGTAATGAATAGAATTAAATAGACATTATGTAAGATAAATACATGCAGGTTCCATCGCAAGGTATCTTAAGCTAGAGATGACTATATATTGCAGAGCATATCATCTAATCTTATTGTAGCTAAAATAAAAAAATAAAAAAAATTGAGTAATTTGGTTTTTAAGATGCGCTTTAAAGGCGGTGAACCACTGCAGCCACAATTTCCCCCCGGGACACATCTACATTTCTTGACGGAATCTCACCGTCATTACAGTGGGGGTAAGAGAGCGGTCAGTCTTCTAAAGGCTAGCAGGGAGCCAACTCGACAACTCCACATTTTGACGGGAATCAGTAAGCACTGCAGTTCAGTTTTTGGTTTTTAGAGTTTAAGCTGTTCTCTGACTTATTATTGAGGTTGGCCCTTCAGGAGCATCGTGATGGTTATGGTTTCGCGGCTCTCATGAAATGATTAAGGGGATAGGATCATCTCACCTCTACTGAGAACAAAGAGTGCATGATCCGAATCCAGTGAGCATGCTTGTCATGTGTTCTAAAACAGAAGTTGGATAGTCTCCAACTCAGCAAGGAGTGTGGGTTGGCAGTCCTGCTCCGAGACCTCTAAAAGTACAACTAGGAATGACCTGTTGGATATAATTATGTCTTCGGCTTCCTAGGGCGTGGGTGCACGCTACATATCACCCAAGTTGTTTGATCCACCGTCGTGTTATGGATACACAGCTGAGTACCGACATAAATCTTATCACACATTCCACCACGTTTTTAAAAGAGCCTCAATATAAATCAAATTGTAGCAAAATTACTTAATAAAAGATATTTGCAGTTGGCGGCCAGAATTCGCTGATAACTAAGACACAAAATGTGATCAAAGAATTCATCATGTTATCAATTATTATATTGATAAGAATATATACAAAATACCATTGCAATAAAGAATGTGAGCCATTATTCAATTGCTAACAGCAGTACTAGTGGTCTAATAATCTACTTGCTGATTATATTAGAGATCATATATTGAACTCATACGACAAACATTTATATTCATATACTCAAACATATACATACATACAACCTTTTCTTTCCCATTTCATTCGTTATCTTATTAAACTGATTGAATATCGAAAATCTTTAAAACCTATTTTAAATCGCTGCTAGTTAAATTTCTGAAATTGTAAGATATTTATCTATGAATTATGTTGACTATTTTTTCTCTTTCAATATTTCTTTTTTATCATTTTCAAATGTTGTCGATGTCTTATTTATAAAATAAAGCAGCTAGTTTTTTATCATCTAACAAAAAAAGATATATTTTTTTTTGTAGTAAATTTGTTCCGCCACAGACATGACATCACTGTAGCACAATACAATTACAATACACAAAATCATTGAAGGAATAGACATGTATCAGAGAAAAAAAAAGAAACAGTTTTGTTGGTATGAAGCAGTTTATCACTTGGACTGTTTATCAACGTTAGACATGTGAACCAACTAACTAACGTTGACATTAATTTCTACAAGTTGAGTATGCTTTTTTATTTTTATTTTTTTTTTATTTTCTTTTGATTTCTCGTTTAATCAGGCAAAAGGTGTCTTTGTCGTTTCTTTCAATTAAATTATTTCGATATTGAAATTAATGTTGTTATCTAATGTATCGAAAATCTCTCATGTCAACGCTTCGCTTAAGGTACATTTATCAAATTTCATTTCTATGTTTTCTTGTAATACCCTACACTCCACTATACAACATTATGCCACACTAAAATATTATTAATGAAATTTTTATTAGCTTGTGTGTATAACAAGTTTATATACCCATGTGTTACTTGTATGTTAAAGGTTTAATGACATTTTTATTTTAAAAACAATTAATTATCTTCTAAACTGATTTAACATAAATTATATCGAAATTTGTAGCAATTGTTTTTATGGGTCAAACTAAATAAATTAATTTAATAGTTAATTAAAACAATTAATATTTCAAATTTTCATTAACATTTTCTGTTGCTTTTAATCTAGATAAATAATAAATAATTCTATATGTTCTGCAAAAAAATATAAAAATAATTCAAAGCAATTTCCACATAGAGCACTAACACTTAAAGCTTGTTTTTAATAGCTATTCACTTTTACACTCAGTATTTTCTTTATTATTTCAAGCGCACTGCCAACCATCTGCGTGTTTTTCTCAATTTTCTTTTTAAAAATTTTAATTCTTTATGCAAATTAA
This sequence comes from Trichopoda pennipes, assembly GCA_030448955.1. Lineage (NCBI taxonomy): Eukaryota > Metazoa > Arthropoda > Insecta > Diptera > Tachinidae > Trichopoda > Trichopoda pennipes. The sequence continues at coordinate 11,148,621 of JASKUP010000002.1, forward strand.
ATTTACACACTCTAATTGTATTGAAATTCATACCATGACAAAATAATTCAAGTAAAAGCATTAAACCTAAAAAGAAATAAATAAATACAAGAAACAAAACGAAAAAAAAAAATTATTAATAAAAAGAAATTGTAAAAATTCAAAAAATAACAAAAGACACCTGACACTGTTTAATTTATATTTGTATATATACCTGCCAATGTGTAGCCTACAATGAGCACTATAAAGGCACCCTGCAGCATACACAGATTAATGGGTTGAATGATGGTTGTATCCTGCAGTTTTTTCATTTCTGCATTGTCGGCACTCTTACCGCTCACCTCATTTGAATTGTTAGATTCTTCAGAATCTCTATTCGTCTCTGGAGATTTTTCATTTGAGGTATGCTTTTTCTTACTAATATCCTTGCTAATCATGCGTGATTGGATTTCATACTCAGCTGTTGTCATTTTGTCTAAAATCCCACCTTCGAAGAGATGAATGAGTCTGAAAAAAATATTTTTTTTGTTGTTCTTTGGTAAAAGGACATATTTAATTTTTAAATTGTGGCACTTACACATCATTAAGACTATCAAGAAAAGGACATCCAATTTGTACCGCTACTGCTGAATAGCGGGTGTAAAGCTTGTGACTTAATTGAAAGGTCTTAGAACCTGCAATTAAACAAAAAAAAAACAAAATTTATTAAGGCAGCAAAAAATATTAAAATTAAAATCGGTGTTTTAATATAACTTCTACAGTTTTTATGAAATTGGGGTCCTTTAATAATCTGGTTTAGTTTTATCATAACCACTGACTTGTCATAGTCTACTTAAAATATAGCTATAGTCAAAAATATATTATAGTCTATCTAGAATCTATCGATAGTTAAAATCTTGTGTCTTGACGATTATTTACAGCTTAGACATAGTCGAACTCTTTTTCATCTTTACTATAATCTATTCACAATCAGTGTTAATTATATTCTTGCCATACTTATAGTCCAAATCCTATCTTCGTTCAAATATACTTTTATCAAAAATTACTAGCACCTTAGTCATAATCAAAGACTTGTCAAAGTACTGTTATAGCCTATTCAGTCACAGTCTACAGGTTATATGGTCTTATCACAGTCTTGTAACAGCCTAGTCATAGTTTCGTCATGCCTTCTCATAGTTTTTTTTTCTTTTTTTTTTTCAGTAACTATTTATTGTATCTTCAAGAAACTGAACTAACAATAAGTTTTAAAATCTTAAATTTTAAAAAAAAGTTACATTAGTCCCGACCATGTCAGAACTAACCTTTTGGGTAAAAAAAATAGACATTAAAAAAACCAAAACAAATATTTCTAAGATGTGTCATCTGTAGCATTGAGGATTAAAGCTGCGGTATCCCTATTTTTTAATCGGCTATGTCCACTATAATTCAAGATATTGCGAGCAAGGGGGTTAGGATGGTCTTCAAGCTTCATTAAGTATTTGCCTGCGTATTTGATGATTTCTGTAGTCACCAGCGGTATGTCTAAATCACGATGTATGTTTGAATTTCTGATTTACCATGGAGCGGAAGTTATCAACCGTAAAAATTATTTTGCATACGTTGGATTCTATCCACTTTTGAAGCTGAGGCAGTGCCCCAAAGTTGGATTCCGTAAGACCATATTGGTTTTAAAATAGTCTTGTAAATTAGAAGCTTACCATCTAGGCTAAGTTTTGAGTTCCTGCCAATGAGCCAATGTAGCTTAAGTTTCATTTGTTTTTTTTTTTTTTAAGAGAAGTAGCACTTCAGGCAACAATGCCTATTTAGTCAAGTACCGTGCTACCTTCTTTAGGAAAGGGATAGAGAAGAGACAGGTGGTGAAAGTAGAAGGATAGTCGGAAATTAACTGCCGTATAAAGACAGCACAGCGACCAGTGACTATGCCTTCATCGCTGAGCAGTCCCACCGACAGCCAATTTTTAATTTTGTAGTGAAAAAAACCAAGGTCATCGTTGGGAATCGAACCCACAACCCCCATACTGAGAAGCTAGTACACTACCTACTAGCCTACAGGGGCTTGTTAGCTTTGAGTCAATATCATGTTTCCATGTAAGGCGACGTTCAAGATGTATACCAAGATATCTCACATAAGTATGGTGTGGAACAATCTGATTATTGATTCGAACGGGTGAACAATTATCTCTTCGCAGAGTGAAGGTCACATGAATGCACTTTTGAACGTTTACCTTAATTCTCCATAATTTTAACCACAACTCTAACTGAGTTATATGTTGCTGAAGATTTATGGATGCAAACGTAGAAGTGTGGACAGTTTCACTTACAGGCATATCGGAGGTATATATCAAGTATAAAACTGGTCCAAGAATGCTACCTTGTGGTACGCCTGAGGAAATTGGTTTGGATACACTAACGAAGTCTCCTTCAACAACAGAAAATTTCCATCCAATTATGTAGCTTTTTAATAGGTTGCTTATATTACAAGGCAAGTGAGCGGTCAGTTTTAGAAATAGACCCTCATGCCAAACTATGTCAAAAGCCTGAGAAACATCAATAAAAATAGCTGAACAATACTTCTTCTCTTCAAAAGTCCTTCTTATCACCTGAACCAAATTGATGGTCTGAGATACACCCACTATCCCTTAGGATCGGAGACAATTTATCCATAAGCAACTTTTCGAAAACCTTTGAAATAGTTGGTAATAGACTTATGGGCCTATATGACTCGGTTTGGTCAGGTCCTTACCCGGTTTTGGAATCATTCTAACTTTAGAAATCTTCCAGTGGTCAGGATAGTATTCAAGCCGTAAAATGGCATTAAAAATGAATATCATGATTCTGACTGCAATACTGGGAAGCTCCTTCAACATTTTGTTACTTATGCCGTCCATACCTTCTCATTGTTAAGGTAAATTTTTTTAATAGATTAATCACAATCTGGTTACAGTTGCGACTGATAGTCGCAGTCTTATTATCGACTTTTGATAATAAGACTATTCATAGTCTACTCACAGTCTTGTCGTAGTTAAATTAAGGTTTACGTATAGCCTCGTCATAGTCACAATCTTGCCATAATCTTGTCATATGTTATGTATGTAACAGAATTCGATCCATACAAACACAATCGCTTTTATATTTGTTTTCGTTTTAAAAATATGTTTTCATATGTTTTCAGTAATGTGTTGTTTTTTTTTGTGCTCTGTAACCGATCGGAATCATTACATTCTCCAAAAAGATTATTTAAAATTCGGTATGATTTTACTACACACTTGACAGACCTTTGCTGTTTATTCATGGTTACAGTCTTGTTATTGAAAGTAAAATATGATAAAGTTAATGAAAAGTCCTGCCACTAGGCATCGTTTTCAAGTCAAAGTGTAGAATTACAGTTTCACTGTAGTCTTATAAGAACCAAAATAAAGTTGACTACAATTGAAGCATTATTATGTTTCCATCAAGTCACTATGTGAAACGCATTCTTACCGTACTGTTGTATATTAAAAAATAAAGTCTCTCTGCCACCCAAAACTGCCTTGTTTTCGAAACCATCAGCAATTAATTTCATGCCAGATTCCACTGATTCAATTAAATAGCTTTCCTCGCTGGCACCTTGCAATTTCATTAAAGCATATAGTTGACGAAAAATTTCAGTACCATTCTAAAATTTAATATATTTACATTTTATTACAACATACAAAATCTTATTACAACCTCCAGTATTTCTAGCGAAGTACTCTCCTTCTCCACAAACAGTTGATAGCCATCATTAATCATTACGTTTTGTAAACGTTGCAAGGTATTAATGGGCGGTTCACGAGCTGGACGAGCAAACTGGGATGTCAATTGTGCTGAGTAAACGTCAGCCAAAACATAAGTAGCCGCAATCCAATAAACAATCATAAGGAATTTTGCTCTATAGCCATGATATAATTCTTGACAAGCTGAAATCATTCTTATTATTATTTCAAGGTATTTTCTTTGAAGGCTTTTAATTAAACCTACACTGCTTCAAAAACAATTGGACAGTGAACCAAATACAGCGATTAAAAAGATTTGGAGGTAATTCTTTCCATTCATTTGTAGAGTAAAACTGCTGTTCCGTAGTGGCCAGTCGTTTTTGAAGTTGTGTATGCAAAGGGGTGATTTCCTTAATATAACACATATGAAAGGCTTTATGTTTTATTATAGTCTTCGATATTTTTTTTACACTAGACGCATGCCACATGTAGGGAGTTGCAATAATAAAATAAAAAACTGGACCCGACACCAAAATCGTTAATATTAAATAGGGCCATACATCTGCCTTAAAGGGTCTTAAAATGGCTAACGCTTCATTTAAGCGTCGCGGAGCATGCGTAGCAAATGCCCCCGAATCGGCTAAAGTGAAAAAAGAAAATTCAATAGCCTTGTGACGCTCCCAGCTTAGAGAAACATCACCCAAAAAGAAATCAGCCATCTGCAATCGACATTGAAAACAATTAAATTGGATTTTATAAAATTATAAACACTCACTCCCATTTGAAGCATTCCTATGCCTCCTGTAAATGTTTCATTCGTTTCGTCATCGTTTCTTAAATGACCCTGTGTTCTGCCTTGAGCTTCTATATAAACAAATTGGAAATTCATGTGCCGTGACAACAGCTCCAAAAGACAATGATCACGTCCTCCAGTTACATTGACTTCTTTGAATTCTGGCATATCATCGTCTATAATACTTTCCTCCGTCATATTATTTTCCAAAAAATTATTTGGAAAGGAATCATTTATGTAGGCAACCCAAAACCAGGGAGGGGACTTATGAAAAAAAAATGTGTTGAGTTTCAAACAAATTAAATAAAAAGTACTCACATGAAATACCGGCACACGAAAAATACGCCCTCGAAAATTAGAATATACAGACTTTGATGTGGGTAACAGATGTTCTTTACTAAGACCCAAATTGTTGCCATCATACCAACTAACCAATGTCAGATGACCCATACCATCTGGGTAAGCTTGATTGTAATAAATACGTAATCTTAAGCAAAATTTATAAACAAAGAAATAATGACTTTCTATTCTAAATTTTACAGTTGAAATAACGAACTTACACACTCTTTCTTGGGCTTGTTATCACCACCGCTCTTATCGGCTCATGAAAATTTATCTCAGCTCTTTTTGGTGGATATTTAGCACCCCAATAGAATATAAATAAACTTAGACGATGTGCCAACTTGCGTTCATATATTTTTTGTATTAAATCATGCGGTTTAAAAAATATCAAATTAACACTCTCGATGGATCCTTGCAGGCTGGACTCAATGAATTTAAAAAATAATTGGGAATCATAAAAGATCGCACATTTTAAATTAAAAAAGTGTAAATTTTGCAAAAATTCATCGATTTGTATTTGCAAATTTTCATCCGTTAGATGACTTTTTTCAATTGATGTGTTGGAAATATCTAAAGATGGAATCAGTATAGTCAGTTGGTTTGGTTGAATGCTTTTAATAATTTGTGAGAGGCCTAAAAGATAATTGTTTGGAAAACATATTTTATGTTAATATTTTTCATATTAATATCAAAATATTACAATAAAAGCTGTGTTTTGTACTTCTTGAGTGTTTAACAGCGTTCAGATTTCAATATGGCGAATATCGTAATAAAACTAAAAGGACCACTTTTGAAAAATTTAAAAAGAACAATTGAAAATTGTGACATCTGATTAAAAACACGTCGTTGTGAAATAAAATACCGAATTTTGTAGTCTGTTATAAATCTTCAACAACAAATATAGGAAGGAAGTTTTTGTTCTAATTTAAAGAAATCGACAGTTCAATCTTTTTATAAAATTCAAATTTAAATAAAACAATTTGTTATTTATATTTAATAAATGTTTAACTAGTTTCACCTTGCAAAATGGTGAATATCGTAATAAAGATAAAAATATTCAAAATATTTTCGAGAATTCCAAATTATTACTCAATAATTATCTGTTCTAAAAAATTTTTTCAAAAATACAATTAATATCAAATTTTAGAACCTATTACAACGTGACAAAATACAGCAAAATTTTCACAGTGTGAGATTTAGCAAAAATAGTGGAAACAAATATAGTTAGTTCTTAACTGATAATCGGGTTTCGTTTAGTTGTATACAAATATAAAAGATGTGTATTAAAGCTATATTTTTGAGTTTAAACTTTATTGACCTAAAGAGCAACTATTACAATATAACACAAAGGTTTTTCAACAAGAAGTTTGTCTTTTAAAATAAAACAAAAAAATTCTTTCTTTATTCTTCAAACAACTAGCACAACAAGATGATAACATCTTATAAGTGACAGTGCTGTTGATCCTTACAATTTGAGTTTATATAAAACTTAAATCTAGAAACAGAGCATTAACAATACACAAAATGAAAATGTCAAGATTGATAAAGTTACAACAAATAAAGATATGACCAATCGAAGATAATGTAATGTAAAAGTGTTAACATTAAATTTAGGTCAAGGTCGGGTGGAACTAAATAATCTATAAAGCTCCTTTTTAAATAAATTTGCGTTGCCTATTTTTTGTATAGAATTTGGCAAAGAGTTCCAAAGACTGGTTACATTTATGAAAAACTGGCGTTGAGATAACAGACTCTTGTATTTCTGCTGGATAATATTCCTACCACGAAGAGATCTTGGTCGTTCCGAGATGATAATCCTGTGCAAGAAAATTAGACACCTATATCTTAGAAGATTATCGAAAGTCATTCCAAAAATTAAATTAGAGTATGATGAGATATGGTCACGACGGTGTTTCTGAAATATATAACGGGCAATATTGTTATATGCGACTTTTAGTCTGATCAGTGCTGTCACAATTGGCATAGATTTCACAGCCGTACAAAAGTGAAGGGATCAGCTAAGTCTTTGCCAAGAGCATGCGAATATCAAACGGTGTAGAGTCCTTTAACGACCATAGGGTGCGGAGTTTACTGTAAACTCTGTCAACTACAAAGTTAATGTGATTAGTCCATGTCATTCTATTATTGAAAATTACGCCCAAATTAGAAGCCGATTCTACCAATTCGATCACATTCCCGTCAATACTCACATTAATGTTGATCAGAGTGCTGCTAGCTTTCGAGAGGACCATACATTTCGACCTCGAAGCATTGATATACAATCCATTAGACATGGCCCAGCGATTGATTATGTGCAAATCATCATTTATCGCATTCACACACCTAGGAACGTCATTAATCCAGCAACTGTTATAGACCTGCACGTCATCAGCATACATGTGCATCCTGCTGGTTTTAGAAATGTCAGGTAGGTCATTTATGTAGAGGCAGAAGAGAAGCGGACCCAATATAGAGCCCTGTGGTATTCCTCTACTAACTACAAGCGGATTAGATCTCCTATCATCAACACTCACTATTTGACATCTGTTAATCAAATAGGAGGATATTAGACTGCAGGCCGAGCTTGAGAAATAAAATAACTTACGCAGTTTTTTTAGCAAGATAGAGTGATCTACCGCATCGAAGGCCTTACTATGATCCAGTAAAATCAAGAAACCCACTTTGTAGATTAGATCAATATAATTTCAAACTTTTATTGTATTACGAACAGGAAAGTTCGACAATTATGAATGAAAAATATCTAGCAAATGCCCACCACGACCACGCTGACAGATGTAGATTCTTTCATTAAAATTTTCAATCACTTTTTGGCAAAATGGCGGTCCTTTTTCGTTAATCATATCACGGATTTTCAGTTTTAAGGCTGAAATCGATTCTGTTGACTCGATATAGACTCTGTCCTTAATTTAGCCCCGCAAAAAATAATCCAGTGATGTTAAATCACATGATCTGGCTGGCCACTTAAGTGCTAATTGTCGTGAAATTATGCGATCAAGAAATTTGGTTTGCCTCTACCGTTTTTTTGGCTGTGGGACGGCCAGTCGAAACCACATGTCAGTGATACTCACGTCATCAATAATAGATCAACAGTAAAATGTTAGCATCTCGCGATAGCGTGAGTGGAGTAGTGGAGGTATTTCCACTACTCCCTCTTACCTCCTCCCCATAACCTAATTTCCCAGTTTTGGCACAATGCATTGCAAGTGTGGTGGGAGTGATCCCTTGAGTAGAGGATTTAGCAAAAATATGAATAAAAAATGTAAATTCTTTTTGGAAAGATTTAAAAGCTATTGTTGGGATTTGTGCCATTTGCTTTTGAATATTTATTTAATAGTTCGAATTGTGAGATTTGGCATAGAAGTGGAAATTGATCGGTATGCTTTAAGTAAATGGTCTGATATCATTTCACGCAACGACAGAAAAGGTTTTAACTTTTTAGTAGCAATTAGTTTTATTAGGAACACCTTTCGAAGTAGATATTTTTTTGGGACAGATAAATTAAAACCCATTCTTTCTCTAGTTGCAAAGTTTAAACAAAAAGCAGAAACTTATATTTTGCTGTAATGAGTTAAAATTCTGTTCACAAATATTTAATATGAGTAGCTAGTCAGAGCAGCTAGTAAAAATTTTATGTTTGGAGTTGACTCATTAATCAATTTCTTTAGTTACTAACCAACTTCAAAAAGAAAGTTTTTTCTGATATGTGCTTAGAGTACGAAAAGAACACTGAAGGTGGCACACGGCCGAAACCGGTTGTTCACAAACCAACTTTGACGAGGGTCGACGGAAAACCGTACCCAAAAAAAAGTTTTTTCTCGTATATTTTTCTTGCAAATTCTCAAATTTTTACCTCAATTGTTAAGGAGCGATATTTAAATTTTTCACTTTTTTTATGAAAAGGTCTACTTCCATTTTCCACCTACTGAGTTTAACATTTTTCTTATTAAAATTTTTTGGTTACATGTGGTTTCTGGAAATGTGTAAGATACTCCAAGTATTATTAAGCATTTCTTTGACTGATTTAAAAAGAGGGTCTTTACAGATATATTCATGAATCGTGAATCGGTTTAAGCTTTTCTAAGAACTAAATTACAAACCAGGCCAATTTCTATCATCCAAAAGATTCAAGGTTTTAAATTTTCATTTATGTATTTATGAAGGATCTTGTTACAAAGCTTTTAAAAATATACATTAAATTAAATTAATTTTAAAAATTAAATCGACAGGTAAGTTAGCATATTCATTGTGTGAATATTTGCATTAAAAATTAAAAAAAGATAGCTTCTATCGAAATAAATTGTATAAAACTTGGTTTACATTTCGCTAGTTTCATGCAAAAAGGAATTTTATGCTTTTACGCACTATTCCTGGAAATAACACTATTAAATGTTTTCTTAAAACTTATTTAAAAAATTAACATTTTTTTTTTATTTCAAAGGATTGACTCCTAGTTTTCCTTTATTAATATTTTTTCTTTATTTTTGTCATTTCAATATTTTCATTCACAGTCAGTTTCCTTTTAACTGACACTTACTCACTCACACATTTGCTTAAATAAATGAATATATATTTTTTTATGATTGTGTTTAACTTGCCTATAGACACATCAGATATATTTTTCTCTGGTTGTAATATTAGCACAGCCATTCCCAGTCTAAGCATTTCACAAATTATTAACTTGAAGATATTCATTTTTCTTTGAAAGTTTTATCTTGGGCTTTTCTCCTTTTATTTTTATTTGTGTACACCACCTCAAATTACACGTTTTAAGCTTCTAATGTGTGTATTTTTTATGCGCTTCTCGTTGTACATTGTTTGTCTTCCTTTAGGTATTCCTGGTATTTTTTTTTTTTTTTTGGTGTAACGTACTTAGAAGAAATGAACGAATGAATGAACACCTGTGCTTTGGTATCATATTTATACTATTTATACTCATACTTTAAGTCCTATAAAAATTTTATTCTGCATACAAATTTTGTTGTTAGGTATATGAAGTGAATGGCTTTTGATTAGCAATTATCCTATCATTTTCATTTTTTAATTTTTCACGTTTCTTTTAAAATTTTTTTCTTCGATTTTAAATATCACCTGTCATATTTTGTGCAGGCATATTGTGTCATGTTACATGTCAATTTATTTGAAAATAGTATGAAAACAATTTGATTTATGTTTTAGTGTATTAGAACTTCAAAAAAAAAATCATAAGGATAGAAATCAAAAGAGTTCCGGAAGATAAAAAAAGTGTTTTTAATTTGAACCTCCTCTCTTGCGTATGTTTTTGTTTTTCCCGCTTAAGCTGTTAATCGTGTGTCAAAAATGTACTAAATTTATAAAAACAAAAATCACAAATTTAAGAGCTAAATTATAATAGTCAGTTTAAATAAACTGATTTGTTTAATAGTGTTGCAGCTGATCAAAATCATTTTTTTTTTTGTATTAAAGCACTGCGCAAACATTGACTTTGAAATGCTGTATAAGGCAGATGATGTTGTAAAATAAAATATCTTGTCTTTCTCAAGACATGACCTATTTTGAAAGAACTCAAAGAAACAAAAACGTACATTAGATAAAGCATGCATAGAACTTTAACACCTTTTTATCTGACGACCATTTTATCAGCTGTTAAGTGATTTATGTTTAGTTTGGTTTGGGATTTCAACATGATAGGCTGACGTCTGAAAAACGCTTCCAAATTATGCAAATTTAATTTTTATAATTATGGTTATCTACCCGATATCATAAGTGAATTTTGTTTAGCGTTGAAGCTCACTTTTGTGTGAATGGATTCGTTAAGTAAGAATTACTATAGCAAGAGTGATAATCTTCAAGTGTACGTTGAGATACCGTTACATCCAGAAAAACTATTTGGTATGCTTTATAGGTTGGTGGAATTGTTGGTTCACATTTCTTTAAAAACAATGCTGAACAGAATGTTACAATCAATGGGGACGAGGGCCTACTTACTGAATTTTTCGTTCATCAAAGGAGTAGTGTTGATATGCAAAATATTTCCTTTCAAAAAGACGGTGCAACATGTTGCGCAGCTCGTAACAATTTATTTATTGTTTGTTTTTCCTCCACCAGTAAATGAAATACTATAGCTTTTTTCTGTCCTATCTGGCTGGTTTTGAAGTCAAAGGCAAAGCCTTAAACTTATTTATTAAATAAAATATTTGGTAACCGTATAGTTTTACATTTGAAACCCTTGAATTGACAACCAAGTTCGACTGTTACTTGTGGGTACATGAGAAGATGCTAGTCTACGATGAGAAGTGTGATAGGAGTTATCACTTGGATGACAATACTAGACTAGACTACATAGCGGTCATATGCCAGTAATCATATATATATTAACCAAATATTATTTTTCGAATATAGTAAATTTCATATTAATTTAAAAGATTCATCACTGTTTTATTCTACTTCGAAGTTCAATGCCTATATAAGAAACATCCTATATTAAAATTATAAAGACCGAAGGTTATCTTTCGAACAAAGAAGATTTCATATCAATTTAAAAGATCCATCTTTGTTTTACTCCATTGAAATTTTTTCTTCGATTTTAAATATCACCTGTCATATTTTGTGCAGGCATATTGTGTCATGTTACATGACAATTTATTTGAAAATGGTATGAAAACAATTTGATTTATGTTTTAGTGTATTAGAACTTCTATAAGAAACATGCTTTGAGAAGCGCGAAATGATTAACAACTTGACTGCCAGATTCGACTACATAGTGGTCACATGCTACTGGCATATGAAAATTTAAATTACCGAAGATTATCTTTCGAATAAAGTATACTTCATATCAATTTTAAAGATCTATTTCTGCTTTATTCTATTTCAAAGTTCAATGCATCTTTAATAATTATGAAGAGGCATTGTATAGGTGAATATCCAGTACCAGATGGAAGAAAAATTGGTCCATATACGCTGAATGCTGACTCAATGAAAAATCCTAAAGCCCAGAAACTTAATGTTAAAGGCGACTAAATGTTTAAAAATGAAGTCAATTACAGCCACCTGATGCACAAAAAATCTATGATCCACAACAACTAATTAACCAAGTGAGATTTTAATATGTCTTCTGGTTTTTGGTACTTTTCGAGGGATGATGGTTGATATTAACAGCAAATCGACATTACATGGAATTTAAAAATTCGATCCTGGATCTTAATCTTTATCAACTGAATGGAATGCTGAACGATAATCAGAAACTACTTGATTTAGTTTTTGTTAATTATAATTCCTATATTATCGTAAGTCGCTGTGATGCAATATCCTTACCAGAAGATTGCCATCATATCCTACAATTGATATTGAAATCAATATTTCTAATGGTAAACAATCTGTTGCGAATGATATGGTCAGGATTACATCATTTTGTTTCAGTAAAGCTAACTACAATATGTTAAATGAACTGCTATTTAACACTAACTGGATTGATATATTTTCTCAAAATGACATCACGAATTTTCCTGGCAAAATTGATAGTTTAGTTGATATATTTTATGAGAAAATATATACCTACATATATGAATTGCAGTATTCCTTAAATTGTTAATTCCACAAATTCTGGACCACCTTGGAGTACAAAAATTTTATCAAAACTTAAAAATAAGAAGAATAAACTGTACAGAATTTATTCCCCCCGGGGGCACATTATAGTCTTTTTGGAACCTACTATTCCATTTAGACTGGTGTCTTGCGGGGTAAAAGGGATCCCAGGCTCCTTAAAGGCTAGTAGGAGTCACCTTGACAATCCAATATTTCCACGGGAAATCAGTTGCCCCAGAGTACAGTATTTGTTCTCTTTAGACAATGATGTGCTCTGACTGGTTATTGAGGTTGGCCCCAATATGGGAGTATCGTGGTGGTTGTGGTTTTGGACCCTCGTGAGAGTTTGTGGGTCGGACCATTCAAATTAACACAATGAATGGTTCAGGTCCAGTGAGTATGAATGCTGGCGTGTTCTTGTTAAATAAGAGCTTCATGCGTTCTGTACCAGGAGTTGGAAAGTCTTCAACTCTTTAGCAAGGAGTGAAGGCTGCGGCCTACTTCGGGCTTTCGAAATTGCTACTAGAAGTGACCGGAGGATATACGTATTCGATGGCCTTCTAGGGCGTGGTTGGTGTCCAATCAACCAAGTGGTTTGACCACCATCTGATTATGACTATATAGTCGGTGCAGTTGTAAATCAAATCACGCTTTGTACAGAATTTATAAAAAATCTGGAGCTTTTATTGACTTTGTAAAATACTCTTCTACACGAGCACAGTATAATTTATTGAATCAATCTTGCTACAACAGGTTCTTGAATAAGATTCGAAATACTAAGCGTCGCTCAGTATCATTTCCACCAGTAATGAAGCTGGATTCTATTCTGATGAACAATATGATGAAGCTTTTGTGTATACTTATCAATTAAATATTGTTATTTTCCTACATTCTGGAAGGATTCATTTATAATTCCAGGGGCATTGCTAAGATTAGTACTCTGCCTAAACTTTTTGAAAAAATTATTAGAGATCAAATTTGTCATCAAGTCTCGTCAATTTTATCGCCTGTTCAACATGGTTTTCGAAAAGGTTGCTCAACAATTACAAATCTCTTACAACAGTTGTTAATCGCGGATTTGTTTTAAGAATGCAGTTAGATGTTACATACGCTGACTTTACTAAAGCCTTTGACAAGGTCAATCATAAGCTTTTATTACACAATTTTAATTGCATGGGATTCACTTGACTTTTTAAGATGAATTTCCTCTTATTTGTTAAACAGAATACAGAAAGTTTTCTTCAGGAATCTGACATCTAAGCCGATTCATGTTAAATCTGGTGTGCCAGAAGGTAGTCATCTTGGACCGTTGTTGTTTTCTTTGTTCATCAATGATTTACCATTTGCTGATGATGTGAAAATTTTTTTAACTTATAATTATTATCTGGATCATATCTTCCTGCAACAAGATTTGGATGCGATGAGTTGCTGGTGCAAAATTAATCTTATGCAGCTCAATTATAAAAAGTGCAGCAGTATGTGTTTCTTTCGTAGAACACATTTTAATGTATGGAATATATGTTAAACGGTGGTATATTGAAGAGATTTAAAGCAATTTCTGATCTAGGTGTCTTACTTGATCCTAAACTGAATTTTATACGTCATATATCATTTACGGTGAATAAAGCCCGATCTGTCCTCGGATTTATAAAACGCTGGGCTAAGGAATTTACTGACCCTTATATAACGAAGCAATTGTACACATCCTTTGTTAGAGCTATTCTGGAATATGGCTCTATAATTTGCGACCCAACATACAATGTCCAGATTAATACTGTTGAATCTGTTCAGAGACAATTTTTACTCTTTTGCCTTCGTGGCCTCAACTGAAATATGCGAAATCTACCGTCTTATAACAATAGATTTGCGTTAATTAAACTTCTGACGCTTAAAAGTCGTCGAACAATGTTGAATGCTAGTTTCGTCCTTAATCTTAAGGAAATGTGTTCTGTCAATTTTTAATAAATAAGTGTGGTATGTTTTGATATTCTATCACGTCCTACACGTAATTTTATCCCGCTATCCTTTCTAATACCTTTTCAAGCCACCATAATGTTAAGCATAGAAACTTATGATGCGAAATTTGTTGTTCAGTTTAGTGTTAAGGATTCAGGGTAATTTTAAATCTGCACAGTGGGGTTTTATTTCAATTTTCTAAGATTTCAAGGAAAATATATGTGTAATATAAAAATGAATCTTTTTTAAAATTTATGCAGACTTCAATAAGCCTTCAAAGAACTACTACTCTGATTTCCATCTCGGAAGGAGATTACGAGAAAAATAGGCTCGAATCTGTCGAAGTTTTACAGTGAAATTTTCATTATTTTAATAGAAAGTTTTATCAACTAAAATTCTCTGCTGAAGAGCGTAATGTTCTATGCTTTAAATTTATCAGCTTGTTGCTTAATAATTGTCTAAAAATTACAACAAAATTGTTGACAATTTAATGATTTGAGAGACAATTTACTTCCTAACCTAAATTTGCCCACCTATTTTAGCCTGGTAAAGAAAAATTTTAATTCGAAAAGTCACAAAGTTATCAAGTTTTAGTTATCAAAAATTATTAAAAATTAACTCCATCTACAATATAAATTTCCAATTTGGGTTCCTAATAGGCTTTTTATTTTGGTTATTTGTGCTGTGGGAGAACATTTTTCTTTTTTGTGTTATTATTTTTATAGCCAACTAACTGTCTTTCAGTCCGTCTATTCATCGAACTATGTATGAATGAATTTAAGGAGGAACAAAAAAACAAGAAAAAAAACAATGTTATAAATAGGATTGTCTAGGGTCAGTCATGAATTTCAACTTTTGTATCGATTTATTGAGGTTATGTGCATGTTATAAAATAACTGGAAATATTTTTATAAAGAACGGTTAAACAAAATAAAATAAAAAAAAAATAAAGAGCGAACTATGCTAACTGGGATCCGTTATAAAGGATTTTTTCTAAATTTAATAAATATTATAGATTTATTGATTATCGTCGGAACATACATACAATTAAGAAGAATATTGTCATCTTTTTGAGTAATTAATCTTGTAAAAATATTTTATATATTGTTATAGTCTGTAAGGATATTAAATCTATAGACTAAGTAAATAAATAAATAAATAAATAAATAAGTGTGGTTGAAAACATATCGAAACAATTATTGAAAAATAAATACTGATTTTATGCTTGTTAAAGAAGTATTGTTTATTTATCTTGATACTTTTGGTAAAGATGGCAATAATTATTTACCTTGAAAACACTTTATAAAACACAAGATCTTAACAGCTTTGCATATGCATGTTTTATCTTTAACTATTTGCTTAATAATGTCATACATCTCGCAAATGTGCTTTCTATATATAAACGAGGAAAAATTTTTAGAAAATTCTAATTTGCTAAGATCTGGTAGCTAGTTCCTCGTTTCAATATAAGTGTGAATTCTGAAACGATAATTAAGAGAAACTAATTGAATTATTTTTTGTGTATTTTTCTTGTTCAAATAGCATAGGAAAGTTAAACCGAATTTATTTGTTATTGTAATCTTTATAATTAGTATTTTTTATTTCAGTTGTAAAAAGGCATTAAACCATATTTAGTACAAATTATTTAAAACTAAAATAATTATTATTTTTAACTTGACTATAACTCTTTACCAAATTTTCAGCTTAACATGCTATTAATGTTATCAAGATATTCTTGAATTATTTTTAAGGGAAGCACATTACCCGATTGCTTTGTAGCCTATACATTGATTCCTTTGACTAATATTCAATTAAGATGTAAGAACCCTTTGCAAGTTTCTTTCTTATTCTTCTACGAAATGAATATTGATAAAAAATTAATTGTGTTGTACGCAAAGGCTTTAATTCCGAAAGACTAGCGTAAGCACAATGGAACGTTCAAATTTAGCTGTTATATAAAAGCAATGCGTCATATTTCTTTTGTAACGGAAGCTTTAAAAGTTTCGTTTTTTTTGTTTTTAATTAATAATTTTAGTCGATATTTTTCATAAATTTCTTTCCATTCACTTTTTGAGCTTTACGAATTTTTATTTTAAAATACATTTGTGTTATATTTGTTATTATGTATGATAGTTTTCCGTTTCTAAGTTTTGCATAATTTTTCTTAAATCATAATTTCTAAACAAATTTCCGTAGTAACGCAAAACAAAATTATTTTCTAGCCACTGTATAAAAAAAAAACAAAAAAAAAACAACAAAACAAAAAATATGGAAAAGCAGAAAAGCGTAACAAATTGTAGTGTAAGACTTCTTGGGTTAAAACAAATAAAATAAAAAGAAGAAACTTACAAAATAATAAATAGTAACTGGCAAAAGATATGAATAAATAAAGTCATAAAAGGGAAACAATGTAAAAGAAACTCAGCCAACGTTAACAAAAAATATTAAATAATTTATCAAGATTTTTATTAAAAATACACATAATAATATGCGGGTGTTATAGTTAAAAAACATAACTCTTTTAAGGCGTTGAAAAAGATTAACGTAACACAAATACCCCATTTTTTCCTTAATAATAGTATCAAGAAAATTATATGCCAAATAAAATTGAGTGAAAAATATTGTTTGGCTGGCTTAAAAAAATCCAGTTATTCGATATTAAATGTTGCAATTATCTTTGAATTTTCCTAATAAACGTTATAAAATTTTTATTTTACAAAACAAAAGATTTAAGACAAAAACTTGGGCTTTGGCACCGTCTCAACATTAAATACAATGTTTTTACTTTAATTAAGCCTTACACATTTTAAAATGTATAGACTCTGAAAATTTGCAATATAAGAAAATAAATTAAACTTTAACACACTTTTATTTCAAGACAAATAATTTTTTCTGAAAATTTTATATAAAAAAATTTTATATAAGAAAAATATATTAATAAATATTTAAGAGGTCAATTAAAATGAAAAGAAGAGTTGTTAGAAATTTTAAGCTTATTCCAGATAAATGAGCTGTAAAATCTTTTACAAATGGCATTTTCTTAATGAGAGGAACCTTGTAATTATTTAGTTTTTTTAGTTTTTTTAGTTTTTTTTTAATTTTTTTCTGAATTTGTTGAATGCAAAAATATACTTAAGTTTACAACAGAAATGAAAATGTTTTAATTTAAGTTTTAGCGAAGAAAACCTACCTCTCATTCTGACTGATTTACCAATAATTTTAGTTTCAAATTTAGGATATATGTAAGTGGGCATGCTGAAATCACGTTTACTTTAAGACTCTTCCTTCCGATTCTCTTATTAAAGTCTCTTACTGCATTTACGTTTAGTTTATTTTTTCTTTTGATTTTTTATTTAATTTATTTGATATAGTAAATATAAAATATTGACAACAAGGAAAAGAACTTTTACAAATTAAAGCGGTGTAAAATTTGCCGTACAGGGAACATGATAGAAGACATTTTTAAAATTTTTTTAATAACCCTTGTTTTTAGTTTTTTAGTCCAAAACTTAAAAAAATCAAATAAATAATTAAGAAATTATGTTAAGTTAGACATTTGAAGTTGTAAATGATTCTTCGTTAAGTGTCAGTTTGTCAGGAAATATAACAAAATTTATTATAAGTTTCTCTTACAAAGACCTTCATCAATTTTTATTTTATACCATCTAATTTTAAATTAACGTTGATAAACACAAACATTTTTTTAACTAAATTAACAACGGAACTTTGAAACAGTTTCATTAAAACCTCAAGTTTCAGTTTGATTTCTGAATTAATTTTAAATTTTGTGAAAATCAAACTAAATCACTAGACCATTAAGTAAAAAGCTTTACTTTTAAATATTAATGTTGAAATTAAACTAAAACAACAACAAAAAAACTGTATAACAATAAAATTAAAGAAGAAGCTACAAAATGTGTAACAAAAATTTTATAGCGAATGAAAAAGAAACTACCGATAATAATTAAAACATTTAATTTATGCTTCTATTTTGCTTTAAAAATGTAATTAAAATTTTGGTTTTTTCTTTTTGTAAACAAAAAGGGTACAAAAGATAAAAATTTTAAAAGTAAAATAAAAAAGAAAATTCTTTGATAAAAAGCAAAAGTGGTTTTTGATATTAAAAAGAGTCATTAAATTTTGTGTTGTCACTTTGTGTTAACATTCCGAAAGAGTTAAAGAAAATTAGACAAACAGACAAACAAACAAGTCTATTGAAAATATGGTTAAAGATTTCCTACCAAGAGGCCCCTTTACTAAATACAGGGTTCTGTGATAGACGCAGTAGAATTTCAACAGTTTTGACTACCAGACTTTTAATATCTTGGCACACTTTTTTAGAAGGAATAATAAAAAACTTTATTTTCCCCAACATTTGAAAGGCATATTATGTTTAGAACAGTGTTATCGAGGGCTGCTTTTTATATTTCTGGCCTGGTAACACTGACTGTTGCTAGGCACCAGCTGATGTTTCCAGTGCAACCTTCACATTGTTAAAAATAATCTCAACCAAAACATTTTGTCGTTTTATTGTTGTTAGTGTTAGTGATAGCAGGTCGAAAAAGTGATCTTAGGAGAAAATGGAATTAACTCGTAAACATTTTCGTGCAATAATTTTTCATAACTTTCTACGTGGCCTGAACTTAATTCCTTATATGGTAATGAAGCACCTTCTTACAGCACCATTAAAAACTGGTATAACGAATTCAATCGTGGCCGACAATCACTCCAGGACGAATCCTGTGAAGGTCGTCCAACAACGGTTGTTGTGCTAGAAAACATCGCAGCTGTGCATGAGATAAAGCATGATCGTCATGTAACATACCGCGAGTTTGAGGCATCTGTAGGGATTAGTATGACAAGCATCAATAAGATCTTGCATGAACATTTGCATGCGAAAAAGGTTGGTTCCCGTTGGATATCGCATAACCTGACAAACGCATAAAAAGATGCTCGTGTTGATTGGTGCAAGAAAATGTTCCAGAAATTCGCTCAAGGTGCATCAAAAGCAGTTTATATTATCTGCACAGGTGACGAATCATGGATATACTCATATGATCTTGAAACAAAACAGCAATCCACAGTATGGGTCTTTCAAGACGAGCGAAATCCCACCAAAGTTGTTCGTGGAAGAAGCACATCAAAGCAAATGGTTGCCTGTTTCTTCATGGCAATGGCAACTGTGCCATTAGAGCAACGTAAGATGGTTAATTCGGCATGGTACACCACTATTTGTTTGCCAGAAGTCTTTGAGAAACTTCGGGAGAAGTCAAAGAAAAGACGCATCATTCTGCATCACGACAAGGCGAGCCCTCACCGATCGGCTGAAGCAATGGAGTTTTTGACATTAAATTGATGAGTCTTCCGCCGTACAGCCCTGACTTCGTAAAAACTACGTGCACAATGGTTTCTTACACCTGAAGAAGCAGTTTTTGCATTCAAAACCCATGTTTTAGAAGTACCTAAATCGGAGTGGAAAAAGTGCTTTGAAAATTGGCTCCAACGCATGCAAAAGTGTATAAATCTTCATGGAGAATATTTTGAAAAACTATAAAATAGATTTTGTCTTTAAATGCATGTTTTTTCATCCTTAGGCCACAATTATAAATAGCAGCCCTCGAATAAAGCCTCTTCTTGTATTGAATAACAATCGCATGAAGTAGCACTTCAGGCAACAATGTCTATTTAGTTAAGTGCCGTGCTACATTCTTTAGGAAAGAGATAGAGAAGAGATGAGACGGGTGGTGAAAGTAGAAGGATAGTTACGGATATTAACTGTCGTATAAGACAGCACAGCGACCAGTAACCATACCTTCATCACTGAGCAGCCCCAACGACAGTAAATTTTTATTTTGTAGTAAAAACAGCCAAGCTCTTTGTTGTGAATCGAACCCACAACCCCGGACTGACAAGCTAGTACACTACATACTAGCTTACAGTGGCATCTAACTTGAAACTTAATCCAAACCACCAAAGTAATCGCATGCTTAGTATTTAATTTGTTAGCTTTCTAGTATATATCATCTATACTAGTGATACTCTTAACATTTACTTTTCGCATATAACGAAGTTAGTTCTGTGGTTAATAAACAAAAATCAGTTGCGAAAGTAGCGATATTTAAGCAGACCACTGTTATTCTAGTATATGGTGACTGTCTCTTATCTCGTTTTTAATCTTCAGCCAGATTTTTGCGCCAAAGTCATCCACAATATTATTTTTAGCCTGTACTTCTAATAGCACCCAATGTTAGATTAATTGACATACAAAGTGTTTCTTTAAAGATCCTTTGGATGAAGTTTGTTTCCTTATCTGGTTTTAATTGAGGCTAGATCACACATGACGTTGTTTAGTCCATTTTTTGCGTATACACAAAAGAAATAATAGTGTCATTTTAGAAGAATTCAAGCCCTCTGTCAGGTACATATACCAATCTAGATCTAAGTGTAACATGAACAGATTTACTTAAGTTTTCTAGAAGTTCCCAGCTTACGGTCCTTAACTTCAGTTTTTTAAGGTAGTACTTAAAAAATACATTCTAATAGAACCAAGTGTTTTGTTATGTTATTCTTGGTTATGAGCAGGTACCCAACGCATTAATGCTTTGATCTTTTACAATTGAAGGTGAAGTGTCTGATTTCGCAAAACGATGATCGCTTGACTATCAATTAATATTCCTAGGAAAATTGAATAGAAAGATCAACGAGGACAAATTGTGAAAATTGAATTAGGGAGAAAAGTTGAAAACAAAAATTTTCTCTACTTTGCTGGTTTGAATTTTCCTGGACCATTTTTTTATTATCATTTCCATTTAAGAAACGGACTGGTTGGGATTTTTAAATATATCAATGATATTATTTTAGAAACTTAACCCAATGCATTTCTCTTTTTCGATTCTATTGTCCACAGTTAAGGAAAAAAGGAACTCAATTGTGTTCAGATATCCATTATAAAGGCCACTGTGCACTAATTAAAGGTGAACTTTTAGCTGCTTTCGGCCATGCAGCCATAAGGCAATGCAGAGATAAGGTTCCATTTATGTATTGGTAAAGGTTGCATTCTAAATAGTGTTCCCATTAGTTGATAACCATCTTTTCAAACATTTGATATGCCTCAGTTAAATTGTTAATATAAATTTGTATATTTTTCCATGAGAGTCTTTAGGAATATCTGCTTATGGCTCTTTTAAAGATTTACCACATTAAGAACTAAGACCAAAATACAACATTTGCAGGTGATAAAATCTATTTATTTTAGATTGCCATATTACCAGAAGCACTTTCCATGTCTTAACATATAACAATGTCTTAACATAATAAAACAATTTTTTAAAGTGCTTAACTTAACATAATTATTTTTTTTATATTAAATACTTTTAAAATTTTAGTTAATACTTAAAAATATTAGAAAATAAATAATTTTATCTCATAATGAATGCATTTTAAAGTCAAAAACATTTTTCTTTGTTTTTCGAATTATTGTCTTGAACTTTAAAAATTTCATGTGATGATGTGCAATTCTACATCTTGCGACTCGTTTTACATTAAATAAAATTAATAAAATATCAATAAAAGTATGGTGACTTAAGAGCAACAGCGTTATTGATTAACAGCCTTGTGGTGCTGCATTTGATGGAATCTAGTTAGTTATGGGAACTTTGTATGAAAATATGTCAAGTATGTGTGAAGAATTCTTCTCTCTAGAGTTATGGTGTCTAACTTTCCTTGCTTGGCTCTAATATGGGAACTTCCAGTAGGAATCATCTTTATAAATTTTCTATAAATACTATAAATACTCTGGTATATTAAAATTGATTACATTAAATCAATGAATTTTACACTCAATATAGACACTCATATATACATAAAGCTGCACAGAGCTACAAAGGTTTTGCAGAGCTTAAAAACATATAATGAGCTTTTTTAAGTTTAATAATCTGCCAAACAAGCTGAAACATTAGTTTCTGCAATAAAAACCGTATTTACCTTCCCCAAAGTAAAAGTAAAAACTTCTTCATAGCGAGACCAAGCAGAGAGAGAGAGAGTATGAATGTATAACTGTCATGAATTTAATGGAAGAATCTCAAATCTTGCTACTTATCGACTCTATAAAAGGCAATCAATAAAAAAACAGTATCATTTACAGGAATAGTTGATAGAGTGTATAGAAACTATGACCGATTGTGAATAATCGTAAACAAGAGTGACAACTGTGTGTGATTAGATATACATCTGCGCCTGACTATGTAGTCTTAATCAGATGGTGGTCAAACCACTGCATAAATAGGGACGTCATGCTCGTCCTAGGAAGCCGAAGACTAATTCTAGCAACAGGTCTTTCCTAGTTGCAACTTTTATGATTCCAGAGCAGGGCTGCAAATCATCACTCCTTGCTGAAGAGTTGGAGACTATCCAACTCCTGTCCAGAACACATGTCTAGCATGCTCACTGGATCTGGGAACATTTCACCAGGTATGTGTTATTAAAGGTGAAATGAATCCAGCCACCATATAAAACTGACCTGTCTGTTATGGGGCCCCGAAACCACAACCACCACGATACTCCCATATAGGGAGTTGTACTCCTGCTAATCAGGGGACTAGGCTCCCTTTTTCCCCCAGTTGCACAGGTCTACATAGTTGGTCTCCATAAAGACCATATATGTGCCCCCGGGTGGGTAATCAAGAGTGACAGTACTTTTAGACAGTATAATGCTGCTTGGAGTTATATTAGGGTATTAAGATAATGGGCATGGATTCCATGAATGGAAAGACGTAGCCATTCATGTGTTATTCCCAAGGTTATTTAAAACTATAAATCGACAGCCAGAAATGACTAAAGGGATGAAGTCAAAATTGAACCCGAAAGGGTAACGGTCTTCTGCAGTATGAAATTATAAAATCATTATTTTGAATTCTGGCATAATAGTGATTAGAAAAATATCCAAATTTTAGACCTCAAGTGTATAATTATTTCAGTAAATAAATTTTAAAAGGCAAAACGACCGAAAAACTTTACAGGACCGAAAAATTGAAGGACCAAATTAATTTGATTTGAATAGAGAAAAACCTACTGAAAGCATAAAGAGCGGACAACGCCTAATATGTTGCCCAAAACAATAAATTTATAACACTCATATATCACAAATATACTATTATGTTATGAATAAAATAAAAAATTCAGTTGCTATTTCCTTTATATTCAAATGTTTGTGCTATTTCTTAGTTTAATTCCTCTGATAATAATATGGAATTTTCACATAAGTATACTAAAACTGAATAGTGTAAATCTGCAAAATAATTTTTTTTATAAAACAAAACTTCACTTTTTCTTTCTGTGAAACTGAAACTACATCAGAAGTAATAAAATAAAAAATTTAAGATTTTTAATGCCAAAAGCCTGTTACACAAAATAATAAAAATAAAGCAACAATTTTCTATGTATAGCAGGCGCATTTATTGGAAAGTTGAATTAATTTTTTTTTTAATTCAAGCTAAAAGATTTAAAGCAAAAACTCTTAATGAAAAAAAAATTAAACGTTTAAGACTAGACTGCGGCACAGACCCAAACTAAATAAAGTAACAATTGTATGAATATTTTTGGTCTCAAGATCATAACAATTTATATGTGTACGTGAATGTGGCAAAAAAAATTTATACATAGATGCCACACACAATTACAAACACACATTCAAACTGCTGTGCTAAAACACCAATAAAGTATTTAGTTGTAGAAGTAGAAAATATAGAAAATAGATAACAAAACAACTAAGAAATTTATATAAAGACCATTATGCTGTTATAGAAAGAAGCAGAAAAAGAAGACAAAAAAAAAAATAAATTACACTTCTTTTAATAAAACAGCATCAATTGCATGCTTTGGTAATTGCAATAGCACTCGCATAATTTTAAAATGCTGCACAGTGATTTAAATTCATTCGTAACACATTTTGTTATAGACGCAGAAAAAATCAATTAATCAAACAAGTGTGAGTTGGGCTCACACACGTAGTATTCGATATACTTTAGGAGAAATCCTTCAATTTAAAATTTAATATTTTTTTTATGGTGACTTCTTAAATTTTACGCTTCAATATATCAAAATTATGTATTCTATAAGAATACCCTTTTATTTCTAATTTTTTTTATTATAACGTTTATAATAGTGCCCGGTCTAAGTCAGTTTCGTGCTTAGAACGGTTTATAAGGTTACATACATCGTAGTCTTCTCATAGTATACTCGTTGTCTAAATAGAGTTTTGTCATAGTCAAGTAGAGTCTGGCCATGTTGTAGTCGTAGTCTTATTCTAGTGTTTTCACAGCCTACCTTTAATCTGGTCATAGTCCAGTACTCATCCTTATAAAGGGTGTGTTTATAAAGGTACAGAAATTTGAAATGTAATAAAATAGAGATGAATTTTTTAAATTGATATGAAATTTCATTTATTCAGAAGGTAACCTTACGACATTATAATTTTAAATATGACTTCTGGCCTTTAAATAAAACAGACGCCACGGTTGGCTGGGATGTAGTCCAATTGGAGGTCGAATTTTGTTAATTTTTGCCGACATTTGTGGCCGTATATTGGCAATAATGCGGCGAATGTTGTCCTGCAACTAGTCAAGCGTCTCGCGCTTATCGGTGTAGACCAGTGATGGGCGAACTACGGCCCACGGGCCACATCCAGCCAGAAAGGTTTCAATCCGGCCCTCCGAGCGTTTTTCAAAACAAAAATTAATCACTTATTAAAAAATTATGCCTAAAAAATAAATTTACATTATGTTTTAAAAAAGATATAAATTGACAATTTTAGCAAAAAAATGCGATATTTTCATATTATATTGTGTACAAACTGCGAAGTTTTCTGGAAAATATTGTACACGCAAGAGAACAACTTTCTTATACAATATTCCAAGAAGAAACTTAAAAAGCATGAAACAAAAACAACTAATATAGACCTATTGTATTGTGTCCAAACTGCGTAGTTTTCTAGGAAATATTCTACACACAACAGAACAACAACTTTCTGATGCAATTTTACAAGAAGAAACATAAACATCATAAAACACTAACAACTAATATAGAAAACTGAGCGTATAACATAACAACAACTATTATATGCGAGATCTAGAAGATTCTTGAATATTCGAGACAACATGCCCAACAAATATAAAAGGGCCAGCGATGGATTAATCAGCAATCAGTAAAAGTGTAAATCTCGTGACGTAAAAAATAAATTGTGAAGTAAAATTATAAAGTTGCCAAAGTACAGTTTTATTTGTGTAATTAAAATAATAAAGTGTATTGTAAATACCCTCATAAATGTCAATCGAAAATAGAAAGAGAAAAATTGATTCAGAATGTCGAGTATTTCAAGAAGAGTCTACATGGAAGTACTTCTTTATGGAATATAACGAAAAACCTATTTGTCTTATCTGCCAAGAACCGGTAGCTGTACTAAAAGATTATAATCTCGCTAGGCACTTTAATTCAAAACATCTTGGGTCGAAATACTATAAAATGACAGATGAAGACAAGAAAGTTCATTCAGAGGACTTGAAAAGAAAAACATCTAGTCAGCAAATGTTTTTTTAAAATCAAAGAAGTGTCCAGCGATCCTCCACGTTAGCTGGTTACATCGTTGCCTATATAAAATAGCAAAAAGTAACAAACCGTTTTCTGAAGGAGAATTTATTAAGGATGTGTTAATTAGCATTGGAAAAGTATTATCTATAGGGCTATCACATAGAACGGCCACAAAAAGAATTGAAGCGATTTCTTCTAATTTAACCAATCAACTTGATGGATGTCTTAAAAAGTTTAAGTATTTTTCAGTCACTATGGACAGCCTAACTTCTAATTTTTATCAGAGGAGTCCATGAAAACTTTGTAACAAACGAAGATTTTGCTTGTTTGAGATCTTTGAAAGGACGATAGAAAAAATAATTTATGATGAATTTAGAGAAGGGATGGAATCTCCTTATGCCCCAATTTCCAAATTAATTAATTTAACAACTGATGCAGCACCTAACATGGTAGGAAAAAATACGGGGTTTGCAGGAGTTTATAAAAGTCAGAATCCTGAAAGCGAAACAATTTTTTTACATTGTATAATCCACCAAGATGTTCTATGCAAGGCTGCCTTGGATATTAACCACGTACTTAATATTATTTTAAAATTAATTAATACCATTCGAGCCCGTGGTTTGTTATTGAAATTGATGCAGAATTTTCAGATGTACTTTGTTATACAAAGATCAGGTGGTTGAGTCTTCTCGAAGAAATTAAAGTTTTTCTAAAAACCAAAACTGAAATTTGGGATGAGTGGGAAATATTGGAGGATAAGAATTGGTGCATCGAGTTTGCTTTTTTCACGGATTTACCCGAGCTCTATAATAAACTGAATAACAAGTTACAGGGAAGAAATCAATTTATAGATGAAACTTGGGGCAGTTTGAGGTCTTTTAAAACTCAATTGTTTATATTTTGTAAATGTTTGGAAAAAAATGACTTGACTCATTTTCCAAGACTTAATTCTTTGAGGCCTGTGAGTGAAGAGAATTTAAAAGTCTTTTCACAATCTTTATTAAAACTGTATGCAGAATTTGAGGTCAGATTTGCTGACTTTACTGACTGTTTAGATATTTTTTAATGCCTTTTAATGTTAATCCTGAGAATGTTGCATCTGATCTACAATTGGAAATTATAGAATTGCAATGTAATAATAATTTAAAACAGCTATTGTTAAATACAGATAAGCTTAATTTCTATTAATCCTATCAATCCAAAAGATGAAAAGTAATTTATCATGCGCAGAAAATTATGGCAATGTTTGCTTCCTTATATTTATGTAAACAGGCCTTTTCAGTAATGAAATCCAAAAAAAAATCTAATAAGAAATCGATTGTCAGACGAGAGTTTATTTAATTTATTAAAGTTCGCATCCTCCCAGCTGGAACCAGATTTTGAGGAAATTATGTCAAGTGAGAAACAGATCCGTGCTTCCCATACTTCTGGAAAATCTTAAAAATCATAATAAACCGTATCTTATAAAATGTTTATGTTGTTTAAAATATTACGTAAATAACTAATAAATATATAGCTTAAACCGAACTTTTAATTGAACAGCAACCCCATAAGTTTTTAATGAATGACCCTCTATGTTTTTTTTTTAATTTAATGGCCCGCCGCAAGATTTTTTTTTAATTTATTGGCCAGCCACCCAAAAAGTTCGCACATCACTGGTGTAGACTAAAGACTCCACACGTTGTAACAGAAACTAGCCTAGCAGCGTTAAATCGTACGATCTTAAGCGCCAATTTATAAGTCCCAAAACTGGAAGCTATGCACTTACCAAACGTTTCCTTCAATAAATCAATTGAGGCACCAGCTCTGTGACATGTTGCACAGCCTTATTGAAACAACTCTTGAAACACCATAATTATTCAATTGATGAACAAGAAAGTCCGACTCAATACCGGTCACTATTGATGGTAATGTTCTGACCAGAATAGGTTTTAAAGAAGTAGGACCCGATAATTTCAACAGCCCACCAGTAACATACACCCAAAATACAAGTTTTGTTTATTCACATATTTATTGAAACAAAATTGAGCTTCATCACTAAACAAAGTGGGATTATAAAAATCGTGATCAATCTTGTGCTGGGCCCAATTTACAAAATTTAAAAGCAGGCTTTAGTTTATTCATGTTGAAAAGACAAACCAAACTGAACATAAACCACTTGACAACTGACATAACAGCCGCCAGATAAAAAGTGTTGCCAAGGTAATGTTATATACCTCTGTATCAAATCACCCGATATACCTTTGTTATATTTTTTCATCATAGTATAGTTAAATTCTCGACTATATGGTAAAATTAAGTCTATTAATTAAAACCTAATTCTTGTTATAATCAACTGAGAGTCCAGCCGTGGTCTAGTCGTATTCTTGTCATAGTATATTTAAAGCCTAGATAGAGTTTATATATAGCCTGGTCTTAGACTATTTATAAATTTTAAATACTCCAGTTTTAGTATTAGCCATATTGAGCCATAGCTTAGTCATAGTCTGATCATATTTTTGACATCATCAGATCAAAGCCAAGCCAGTATCCAGCCGCGAGTTGGGTTTATAGATCATATAGTCTAGATAGACTATATGATATACTGATATATCTATATAAGTATAGATATACTTTAGCTGAAATTTTTTCATAATCTATTCATAGTCTAGTTATAGCCTGATTATAGCAATCATAATAAGATCATAATCTAATTATAGTTCAGTCACTGACTGATAGTTTTTAGGATGTAATACAGAATATTTTCTAGCATTATTTTTTTAAAAAACTCTTTTTCAAATAGTCTTTTAATAGTCTATTCGTAATTTATTCGCACTAAAGTGAATGTCAAGTGAAAACTATATTCTGTTTAAAGTCATAGTGGACTCATAGTCTTCTAATTGTAAGTTTGTCATATTTAAATCAGGTTCGATTCAAACCATAGTATATAGTTATAAGCATCACAGTTTCTATTTCCATTCTAGTTATAGCACAGGAAATATTAATCAACATCTTTTCAAAGTCTATCAATTGTCTCTTTAAAATATAATTATTGTCTTTATATTATCTACTATTCTAATGTTGTAGTTACAGTATTAAAAAAAATTTTGCCACATAGAAGTTATAGTCACTTTTTTATTCAGATATATTCCATTGTTAATATAGTGTACTCAGGTCATAATCCTGTTACAATGAAGTTTTGCAACATTAAAAATTGTTTCCGTCATAATTTGCTGGGTTATAGTTTAATTACAGCTTTCTCACAGTAGTCCGGGTAAAACAAAGTTCTATTCTACTAGTCATACTCACGATTCTGTCACTATTGTAATGTAATAAGATTTAAGTCATAGGGCGTCTAATTCAGTTTTAGTTTTGTCATAGCCTATATTTTATTTTACTAAAGATCATGTTATGATCTAGCTAAAATCTAAAATATTTCTTTTCTACAGTTAAGTTTACAGAAAAAACAATTTTTCTATTAATGTACCACTGTACATTCTGCTGTAAATCTACTTCAAATAAATTTATCTATTCAATAGACTTGTGGGTTAGATTAGAAAGTTGTGGTCGATTGGCGGCCGACAATGTCTAAACGTTTGCCTGTCTCTATTTGCCGCAATGGTGGTGGCATTTTAAATGGCTCTCAATAAATACAAATTTCATTAAAAGCTTTAAAAGAGAAGACAAACAAAAGTAAAACCAAGAAAATCATCCTGCAGCACAACAAAACAATTTCAAATAATTCTTGAAAGTTTATATCAATAAAAGATTAATTTTGTATTTTTTTGTTTTGTTGTTAACTATCAAATGGTAATAAGGAACTGGCAAGCATTCCCAAGCTACGATAAATATTTTTCGCATAAAAAATTAAATAAAATAAAAAGAAAAAAAAAATACCATGATTGTCTTGTTTATGATAGAAAATCTTTTGTGATGTCAGGCAGTCAGCCAGCGAGCCAGGCAGCAACTCAGTCATCAAATTATTCAAAGAGTGTGTTTGAAAGAGAAATTATATTACAAGGTTAATAAAAATCAAATCAATATTCAACGTGTTGGTTAGTTGGTCGGTTGGTCGGTCGGTCTGTTGATTGGTGGGTTTATGCATATGGGTGTTAGTTCCCATGATTTGGTTTACTCGTATTAAGGATGATGATGTTGATGATGAACATTTTTCAGTTGTTGCAACAATTTTAATGCAAATAATATTACATGTTTCAAAAAACTAGTGGCATCTTGAGGTTTACATATTGTATATACTTTATGCATTAAACTGGTGAGGATGATGTGAGGATACTGCTGCCGCTATTGCTGCTGTTGTTGCTGTTGTTGTTATTGTTGATGTTGTGATGATGATGCCATTATTTAATGTGATTTTTCGTTTTCATGCTCTAAACTAATTTCGATGTTGATAATAAAAAATGCTGTTGATTGTATCTAATTGTTTACGATGAGAGCTGAAGACTTTTCATTTCTACAAAAGCCGGATTGAATATTTCTATCATTATCCTCGCCATCATCATCGCATCTTGAAACATTTTAGTTTCTTTCCTCAATTAGTGTTTGTAAAGAAACTTGTCTTAAGCGTTAAATTGATTTTTTTTCTTCTTTTTTTTTATTTAATACACTTTTTTTTCTTAATGTCAAGATCATGTTAGAAAATGTATGTTAATTTTTATTTAGTCTTTTCTATAGATTTGCTTTCTATCATTTGATACATGTGCATGGAAAGGTTTTAGTAGCAAAAAAAGAAAGAAAAAAAATTATATATTTATAATTTATCAAACTTTTTCTAAACAATTTTTATGGCTAATTTGTGTTCAAGGAAGTACTTAAGTCTTGGTCATTTGAGGTAGTAAAGTATATATTTTTTATTGTAAATTAATGTTTCTTCTTCTTAAGTGAATGTCATTAAGATTTATGTGTACATTTAAAAAAATTTACGTTGAAATTAAATTTCTTAAGTTGTGTTTAAAGATCTTGAAAGACAAAATTGTTATTTTTTCTGAAAAGAGAATGCAAATAATTAATATAAATGACATTTGAAAGTACTAGTATTGTCTGTCAATGTATGGAATCAATTACATCAGACCGTTATAACAAGATAATAAATGAAGATTTGCTGTACAACATATAAAAAATACTAAATGTCACTGTTATCTTAAAACTTAAAGTGCTGAAATTCTATAAATTATTAACAAAATCAACATTCAATCTTAAAGATCATAGGTGCCCCTGCAGGCTAGTAGGTAGTGTACTAGCTTGTCAGTATGGGGGTTGTGGGTTCGATTCCCAACGAAGACCTTGGTTTTTTTCACTACAAAAAATAAAAATTGACTGTCGGTGGAGCTGCTCAGCGATGAAGGCATAGTTACTGGTCGCTGTTGCTGTCTTTATACGGCACTCAATTTCCGACTATCCTTCTACTTTCACCTCCTGTTTCGTCTCTTCTCTATCTACTTCTCTTTAAAAAAAATGAGATAAGAAAGTAAAAAAATATATATATTTTAACTGTCGTTTGTAAATTCTCCAATACTTGTTTTCGACTCCAATAAGCATATAAATTCCGTATCCTTACACTCATGCTTAGAATATAATTTAATGCTATCCGTGCATCCATTTTAGTGGTGATAAAGCATCGAAGTAGCCACAAAAATTTAAAGCACGAAATCTATTAGATATACGAATAGTTTCTATAATTTTGCTACTAAAAATCAGTTAAATCAGTTTGTTAAGGTTAGTGACATGATCCAAAAAAGTTAATGTCCTAATTTTCCTAAAGATGTTTTCTTATCCCTTTTTTAATTATTTTATTAGCTTTTATGTATGGAAAATCCAAAGATATTTCAACTACCAAGATATCGGAAATTCATTATTCATAAAAAATGTAACATAACATTTTAACTTTACCAAAGTATCACTTAAAGCTTTGAATGTTACCAAAACACCATACAAATTTAAAAAGTATTGATAAAATAAAAAAACCATCATCAATCAAACCAAAAACTTATTTTTACACAAAACAATAAATATAAACAAGGACTTCTTTAACCCTGGCTGGAGCTTTGCTGTAGGAAAGCATATTTATTTTAATTTTTCCTTAATATTTTCTTAATTTTTTTATATTAAAATTGTACAAATGAAGTTAAAACTATAAGAATAAAACCACAGGTATACGCGGAAATACCAAGGAAGCATAACATTTTAAGGTAGTTTTTATCCTTTGTATGGTGAAGAGTATGTAAACCTATTACTTGTTTATATAAATCGCGATAAACTAAAATTATACTTACGGACAAGCAGGCAGACAGTCATCGAATATTAAATAAGAATTTAAAGGTTAGCAATATAAAACATTTTCTGTCCGTTCTGTTTAAAACCATAATACTTAAAAATCAACTTTTATTTTGCCTTTTAATTATGGCCGCTAAAATTATGCACACTCTGTGCAAGTTACAAGTGTCTATTTTTAATGGTTTAGAGCATAAGCCTTCATCCGTCAAAATCACATCTAATACTGGTCACCTTTTAATTTTTTATTAGAAGTTTTTAGTATTTTCATATTTAAGTTATAAACAAATTTCAAATCAATTTGAAAAAATTTATTTTAGTTTTATTCCATTATAAAGTTCAAATAAATAAAATAAACAATTATTTTATTTTTGTTTAGTTCACCAAAAAAAAAAAATCTTATATCTACGAAACGAGCATCATCAGTTTTTTTAATTCACATACCCACAGCAGCCTGTATGTGTCTTAAGTCTTTTGTTGTTAATTCATATTCACACGCAGTGTGCACAATATTTTTGTCATTAATTTATTTCAAAATTCAATTTATTGTCATTACAAAGCATGTACTTACATGGATACAATGACTTTTTATACTTTTAAGTTACAAATATATTTTACCACTTTTGCTATTATTGTTGTTGCTTTGTTTTGTGTAGCATAACTAAAATAATGATTTTACTTTATTTTTTTAATGCAGTTTAGAGACAAAATGAAAAACAAGGGTAATAAAATGCAAGCTTTAGCAAACATTTTTTTTCCTACAGCCACTAATGCAGATGATGTTAATAAAAATTGCTAAAACTTTATATTTTTTGCCCCCCTTTCTCTATGTATGTATGTATATAAGTGTGTGTGTGTGTTTTTTAAATGAACTACGTATAGGGGAAAATTTTGGCTATTTGGTTTTAAAGTATGCAAATTTTTAACATTGTTTACATAGAACGACTAAAATCAGAATAAATGAAATTTGTATTTAAAATATCAAGAGCATTTGGACCACAAAATTAAGCAAGAAAATTTTAAAATATTTTATGGGCATGATAAATGTAAGTCCACTATTATGGAGTAACTAACCAAAGTTAATACCACAAATAAATCAGATATCTTAGAATTGTGTTATAAAATTTGCACTTAACATTTGCTATTAACCGCTTTATTGAAAAGAGCGGATATAGAGTGGCATCCTAAAAAACAATGAGAAAAAGCAATGCAGCTATACATACAATACGTACCCACCCCTAAACAAAAATATATTTGACAGCCACAAAATACATAAACAAACACAAAATAAATGAGAAGTAAACTTTAAAAATTTGCAAAATTTTATTTAAAACTTTAAAATAATTAAATAAAATTGTACTATTTGAAGGCAAACTGGGTGCATCGGTTGCAGGAAAATAAGCAGAACTCAAAACAAGTTTTTAATAATGAAATTTGCTTTTTTTACAGGCACTTACATAGATGTGGAAATTACTTCTGCGGCTGGTGGAAAACAACAAGAATTACTTTAAATGGTAAGTGTTCCTGAAAATAAAAAGTGAATTACATTCCTATAAAAGATTCGGTTTTTGTTTACAGAGCCTTACGTAGATGTGTAATTTATTTGTGCGGCTGGTAAAAAATTATAAGAATTTCCAAAACTAAAATTAGGTTAAGGATAACTACAACTATACTTTGTAAAAGGCAAATGACTGGTCAAACACAGGTGGTACTGGGCACAAGTTTTGACTAGAAAAAATACATCAAAGAACAGCCCTTTTAAGAGCTATTGGTAAGTATTATCTGAAAATAGAATATGCATTATATTCTTACTTACAGGAACTTTATGGAGCCTAAATATTTAAATATTTCTGAAACTTTCAATGCAGAGGCAGAATATTATATGTGATAAAATGTGTAATCAAGATAACAAGGAAAATGTTTTTTTATAGTTTCTCTCCATTTTTTAGATATTTCATAGCCCTTAAAAGAGCTTTTTTTTCGGCCCCGTCTAATCTGGATCCATCATGTTTTCCTATTAACAGAATCGCTTCTTTTGAGGTGTTGCTCTTCATCACGCATGACGGTCTTGAGTAAAGAGAAAATCTTCGACTTCATTCCACCAAATTAAAAAAATTTAATTTTTCAAATCAATGTTTTGTTCTTTTTATTGCTAATCTTTATGTGTCTTAATCTATGGTTTATGTAATTATAAATAAAATAATTTAGTTGTAAATTTTATGTTACTATTTGTATTTCATGGAAGAAACAAAAGGTCTTGAATTTATATTTAAAAATAGAGGTATTTTTTTTACCGTAGACATATAACATAAAGGGACATTTTTTAATATTTAAGAAATTGTTTATAATGTGGAACGACTATCTGTTTAATTATATAATTTAAGTTTGTTGCTTAGGAAGAAAAAGCACATTCTACATAACGATTACAGTTCCAATTGGACATTATTTAATTGGAAAATGGAACCGCACACTTAAATGCACTTATTTATTTTATAAGGGAACGTTCGTCAACAACACAAAATACATAAAACAACTTAAAAAAACTAACCTTGTCGGATTCTTCGGGAAGCAGTGGAGTTTCCCTATTGTTTCGCTTCCGCATCTAAGCGCTTCTGATTTATATATGCCTGCGCCACACACTTGAAAAAACTAACCTTGTCGGATTCTTCAGGAACCGGTGGAGTTTCCCTACGTCTGGACAGTTCATTATACATTTGCGGCTCCTATAAATAATATAAAATGTTTTATTAAGTAATTAAAACTTGTTCCTTAGAAAGAAAAATGTTTCCTTAGGAAGAAAAATACTCACATTTTTTAACCTTCTTATTATATCCTTTGCTATTAAATAACACCTCTGCATGCGGATTCACTTGCTGTATTATTGACCAGTAAATTGCCACAAAAATTAGAAAATTATAGCTAAAAACCAACATTTTCTAAATATTTGCACCAACTTGCATAAAATTGTAAAATAAAAATGTAGACAAATAAAATTCATTAACTCCTTTATATAAAAGAGACAGATGCATACAAATTGAAAAAACAAAGCGGTTAACTGTGGCGGGCCACTTGCCGAGATTTTTTCCTCGTGTCCTATCTAATTAATTATCTATGGTAAATACTATGCAGTATACTTTATGTGATGGCTGACTTTTGTTGTTAACAAACAGCTGACTGCCTGTTTGTTAGGAAGAAAAAAAGATCGCTAAAATGTATATCAATGA
This sequence comes from Trichopoda pennipes, assembly GCA_030448955.1. NCBI lineage: Eukaryota > Metazoa > Arthropoda > Insecta > Diptera > Tachinidae > Trichopoda > Trichopoda pennipes. Next base: position 11,184,080 of record JASKUP010000002.1, read on the forward strand.
CAACTTGAGTAGCCTTATGCTGTGAATGTGTTAATGAGGCGCCTGTAATCGGAACTAACCAAAGCCCTGAGAAAAAAATGGAAACAATTATTGTAAGGCCACAGCCAAAGCCACAAGACTGTAGTAAATAGATAGATCATGAATTTTCGCAAAAGGTTAGGATATTTTCTTCAAACTTTATAGCGGTTTAAATTCTCAACAACATTAACCTGTCTAAATATTCAATAATTAATAGCACATTGAAATATATGAAAATATTCGGAACGTTTCAGTAATGCTCGAGGCTGTGAAGAATAAATTTGGAGAATTAGTTATTACATAAAGAATATTCAGTAATTTTCCACCGCGATCTTGCGATCGATGATTTTCTCGAGGAATACATTAACCTCTTAATTTGCGCTAATGATCTCAGCTCATTTTTTAAGTTCAAGGCAAATGTTTCAAATTTAAAGGGAAAAAATCGCTTCTCCAGGATTTTGGTTATATTTGCCTTTCCTTTCAGATGATGTTACACTTTGTTATTAATGCGTCATATCAGATACAGTTTCGACTAGCAGCCATTTTCAACCCACCAAACAAGGCATTGAAAAAGGGTATTCAAAAATCCGTGAGACTAAAAGTGGCGAAAAATTCCCTGTGAACATTCATAGATTTCAAACACTGACAAATCAAGCAGCCTAACTATTGAAGAAAGAGGCCGATAACCCCAAAACAAAAACCCGTAATAACTGCAGCCAGAACTGCCTTTAAGGGGGAACGTGCTAAAAAAATACCATATATACTAAACTTTAATTTACATATACTTAGCAATTTGTTTTCTTTTTTTATTCTAAATACCAAACACGTAAAAAATCACTCTATATAATGTATAAAACTGCTGTTTGTTATATTAATTTCAATAGCGAATTGCTGTATATAATTTTTAATTTTATATTTGAATAAAAAAAAATATTGCCATTGTGGGTGTTTGTGTGTGCTATCTGAAGTCATGTTAACAATGGCTGAATTAATGGTCTTGAGAAAATATTGCATTACTTTTACATTGATCGCAAATGTTACCAACAAACTTAGCTCTAATGCTACATACGATAATGATGATGATGATGGTGATGATGATTACTAAGACTATAATAATTTCCGTTATTATGGTGATGACATACAACGAAGGACACTGTTTGCAAGGGAACTTAATAATATAAGGAAATTGAATTTTAAAAAACCTCTTTTGTTATATTTTCGTCAGCAATGTGCCTAACATGTTAATCTAAAAATATTAATTCGCTATGGCTTTTAAGAACTAAGTACTTTAGTCAGCGTCTTGTTAAGCATTTTATAATTATAATACTAATATATGCACTAATCTTCTAAAATATAAAAAAAATAATTTCCTGGAGAAGCTTTTCACAGGAAAGCGAAAAATCGAAAAAATAAAATCGTTAAAATATTTAAAAGACCGTTTGAAATACTAGTGAATATTTAATTCAATAAAAAAAGGTCGAATAAAAATAAAAGTAATAATAATTAAAATACTTAATAATACTCGTAATTTCTTAAAATGAGAAGCAAAGCTTCTTAATAAAGGATATGTAATTTTGCTAAACTTTAGGAAATGGTGTAGTAATAGATGATGAGTTTTTTAAGGTTTATAAAACATGAACATTGTACAGTCTTCTGGTAACTGTTAAGAAAACATTATTTTTGAATATTCAGTTGTTTTTCATGTTAAACATCATGACTTATTAGACAATAAATAATTGTGGTTTATTGCATTTTTATGTTTACCTAAAAAGATATGTAAATTTATACTTATTTATTGTATTTGATTTATAATTACAATTGTTTTAGGATTATTCCACAAAAACAAAACTGTTGTTTTACATGTGTTTTGTAATCGTTTCTTCCTTTTGAAATATGTTAAACAAAACATTTCAAAATACATGTTCATACAAAAAATTGTAACGATTTGTCCAAAAACATTATTCGATGACAAAACAAAAATTTTAATTAAAATTATATGTTAAACCTTATGAAGAAAAAATTTGTTTTGTTCTGGTGATTAAAGAAAAAATAGAAAAATGGATGTAGAAACTTTATTTTCAGCAGTTATTTAATTTCAAATTAAATTCAGTAAATATTGATATTAGCCAACTGAAGAAGATTTTATTCTTACATAAGTCCCATTAGCGAAATTGAATCATTACACTGTATTGCAAAGCAGTTAGCTGAATCTTACTGAAACTTTAAAATCTTTAAGTATTTTGAATAATTTATAAGGTATTGCATGTAATAGCTGGCAGAATTACTTTATTCATAGCTGGATAATAAACTTACTTTAAGAACCACGAAAGTATGTTTAGTACATTACGCTTAATCAAATATTTACTTTGCTGAATATGTTTATTATTTGCTTAATAATGCTTAATAAATAAAAATGATTGGATTAAGTTAAAAATTAGGCGAATGTCTTAAAGCCCATAAAACTGTGATGCTAAATTATTATACCGAATAAAAATATTAACTAAAGCTAAATTGTATGTAATATCCGGCTAGCTGATAATAATGTAACCGTAAAAACTATAACATATTTTATATTTATTAAGCTGAATCATATTGTTATGAAAATGATTGTTTAAATTTTAAAAGAAAATAATTATCCTTATTTGGGTACGCTTTTACGTCGACCCTCGTCAAACTTGGTTTGTGAACAAACCAGTTTCGGCTATTTGCCATCTTCAGTGTTCTTTTTATATAAAATAAAGCCATACCCGAATAAGAATAAATTAAACCCCGTCGGGAAATATACGCACATATGAAAATAATTATCAGTAAAAAAGTAAATGAAATGACCATCGCATATTTTAGAAACTGCGTAGTTTTCTGCTTATAAGAAATTCCACAAAATAAGCTAAACAACACAAAAAAAAACAACTAACACAGAATAGAAACAAAACACATCCAAACAGGCACCTGAATAACGATAACTATAACACGAAACATCTGCATTTTTCGCAGCTAAGATAGCTACTTCCCCCCATGGTTTCAAATCTTGTTTTGATTGTGCAAAGTGGCAAAAATTATCTGGAAGAGTTATCATTTTTGCGGTAGGGTCAATTGGAATTGCGCCATTCCCAATACCTAACAATTGCTTTGAAAAAAGTTCGGCTCATGGATCATTTTGCAATTGCACACGCAAATTACACACACGCACACAAAATGCAACAAAATATGGAAAATAAAATTCTGTATTTATTTGCAAATCCACTTGCTATGAACATTAACATATTTCGATTTATATTTCCATCGCATTCTGCACAAGCACACACACACAGCAAAGTACAAACGAAAACACACATTTCATTTGATACGAAACATTGAGTCGATGTATTCAATAGAAGAAAAATTTAGATTTTTTCGAAAAATTTTTCTTTTTTCAAAGACGCACTGTGGACGCACTATTATGCGTAAACGCATGAAATAAAGATGCAAACCAGCAAACGACCATTACGAAGGTACTGTGGTGGGCTTAATGTTTATATATATAGAAGATAAGCACTAACTGCTGGGTAAATGAATGGAATTCAAGTTGAAACATTGTTGAGCATAGACAACAAAATATAAAGCATCTTTTAGGCGTTATAGTGATGAAGTTACCATCGTGTTTATTTTGTTTGTATTGAAAGTAAATAAATCGTTTAATTTAATTTAAAATTCTAAAGTGCGATAAAAGAATTTAATATAACAAAATGTTTATTAAAAGGAATAAAAGTAACAAAAAGTTAAATTTGCTAAATCATGCTTAACAGATAAAAATAATTAAGCGATTAAAAAACAAAGCCATTTTGAACAAAACTACTCTTAATATAATCTTAAACTTGCTAAATCACAATTAGTTCAATTAATACAAATAATCTAAAACTAGCAAAACAGCTGCAGCTGAATTTTCTGTAAGATTTACTGAAATATTATGTTCATAACCAAATAGTTGTTATTATGAAGTTTCTTAATTAAAATAGAAAATAAATGAAGGTATAAAACAGCAAAAGGGAAAACTGCAGAATATTTAAAAATCACTATAAAAAACTTTGCACTTTCCTCACATATCACAAAATTTCAAGCCCACTCATATCTATAAAAAATTAAACAAATTATTTATTTATTTATTTATTTATTTATTTTTTCATCTAATATAATTAAAATTATAATAAATCTTAAGAACTAAAGTACTAGTAACTAAGACTATCGGCTAATTAAACAAATTAAATAAATAATAATAGTACAGAAATTCTAAAACAGAAAATATTTTGTTAACTCTCATAATTTCGAAAAAAAGCTGAAACATTTTTTAACTTACAAGAAACAAAAATGACACCAAAAACAAATTAAAATTTAACTGAAATGAAAATTTCACTAAATATTTTAAAACTTATCGTAAAAACTTTTTAGAAAAAATATTAGAATTGACGGAAAATCATTTGTATATCATTTTTAATAATGACAAAACAGAAAACAGTTCCAATTTCACAAAAATAATTTATCATTTATAAAATACAAACTTTTATAAAAAATAATATAATAATATAAAAATATATAGCGCTCTAGCTGGTATCAAAGTTGTAATAGCTGGCACTTTTTAAATTATTTATAAATTTATTTTTACTATTATTTTCGCACAATGTCCAAAAACTCTTAATTTAAAATACAACATAATTCAGAGTATGCAATTACAACTAATTTCTTAATAACTTCATAAAATTTTGTTGCAAACAACAAAAATAGTTCATTGTTCTTTAAGTTAATATTTATTTGGTTTTGCCATTTTAATTAAATACACCACTACATAGAAAACTTTAACAAAAATGAATTAAAATCGCAACATTTTACTTCTGCTTTTGAACTCATGTTCATAAGGCACGCTTAGATGCACTTGATTGCATTTCTGCATGTGTGTGTGATATGTGTGTGCCGTTTAAGAGGCTCTTCTTCATCTGCTGCAAATACTTAAAAGACTTAAAAAACTTTTTTTTTTATAAATAATTATGGATTAAATGGATTTTTAAATAAAATTAAAAATTGCGTGGTAGAAGCATTTTATAAAAAAACATTTTTTATTAAATTAATTGTGTGTGGTTTTATTTTAATAAAATAAAAATAATAATAACATCAAATAAATATTACCAATACTAATAGTGGTGTTCGATATTTACGAGCTGCATAAATTTATGTCAATTTTTCTTTAATTGCTTCAGTTGCATTTATTAGAACATTTTGCTTTAACCGTAATTAGCCCTTTACATCCCAAGCATCTTTTAACGAAAAATTCTTATGTTTTTAAATATATTAAAATATATTAAAATATACTGAAATATACTAAAATTATAACAAAATATGGTGATGATGGTAAATATTGCATGATAGGAATCAAGCACGAAATAAAATGAATTAAATTGAAAATTGAAAAATTACTTATTTCCAATCATTGACATAAAAATAGGCCACCACCACCCTTTTTTGTTTCTAAATTATATATTTCAATGAATTATTGCTTGAGCATGAAAAACCACTCCTTCCACTCCATTATACTCTACAATGAGCTTTGGTTGGTTAATACTAATTTTGCTTTTACTAGTTTTAGACCATCGCTTTACTGATTGCATAGATTCTATTGCGGCAAATTTTATTCCGACTGACTTAGATACAAATTTACTCTCTACACTCCTAACTAACATTTAATGTCAGCAGCTTTTAAAAATAAAATTGGTAACGATAATGTTACAAGGGCATAAAATTGGCTAATTTTCTATACTCAAGCGAGCATAGCGGAATCAAATGGGGTTGTCAGCTGTCTAATGATTTATGTTTAGTTTGGTTTAGCATTTCAAAATAAATAAACTGACGCCTTTAAATTGTACAAGTTGGGCTCC